>CM057450.1:1015703026-1020503026 GCA_016271365.2 Neoceratodus forsteri
CCAAATCACACACTAGAGCAGTGTGGAATGGATGAATGCAGTGGGGGAGGAGGATGCAGACACAAACGGTCTTCCTTCTCTCCTAGGCTAGGCTGCTACTCCCTGTGTAACTTAGCAAAAACACAAACAAATCAGTCACAAAAAATTCTCTCTAAAACTTAAGGATCACACTCCAGCAAAAAAATTAGTTCAAAAACAAGATTCTGCAGTTTGAGAAGCTCTGAGAGTGATGCATGATCTCTCCTCTCAGAATGCTGTCTCACGGTGAGGAGATCACATGATCTGTAGAGCTGAGAAGCCTCCGATTGGCCAAGGGAGCTCTGCGAGACTAGGAAATCTCGTTCCCCGAATACCTTTCCAGAATACTGAATAGTGAGGTATTCGGAATGGCCGTGCGAATATCCAGAACAGCCACTATTCTTGGTATTTGGTAAATAATATTTGGGGTGTGCACAGCCCTAGTATTCACTGCTTACTACTTTAGGCCTTCTGCTTGGGGTCCAAGGCTCCTAACATATTTAGTAGAGTTTTATTAATGGAAAACTACACCCTCATATTTTCTAAATTTTATTTGTTTCCATGTCAACAGACAACTCTTTTCATGTAGCTGTTACAGATGTATGCAACTACTTTAGTCTGTTTTCACACTTCATTCTAAGCCCTGTAACTGTCCTGGGAGGCTCCATTTGGTGGTTGTTGAAATCTCATTTTCCATGAGAGCTGCATTAGCATATGAGAACATGATGCGTAATCAGCCTTTAAACTCCACAGTATGCCTGCCTGCTTAATTAGTCTTCAAAGAAACAAGCTGCAAGAAGATACAAAATACCACATTTACCTTCAGTGAGCTTTGCAAACTATTATAGTTGTAATGCAGTTTTTTTCCATTTAAACTCCATTCAGTTTATATGTTTCCAGAGAGTTTTTGCAGGATATTTGTTCTTTCAGCATGGAGATACATGATATAAATGGTTGATCTGACATCATGTTCTCATATGTTATTGCAGTTCTCATGGACAATGAGATTTCAACAACCATGAAATGGAGATCCCCAGGGCAGTCACATGGGGATATCATGAGCAGTGAAAATAAACTACAGCTAACAAATATAGCCCTAACGGCTACAGGAAAGGAGTTGTCTGTTGAAATGGAATCAAATAAAATTTAAATGACATGAGGGTGTAGTTTTCCTTTAAACTGTTCAGGTTGAAGATCACCTTGAGGGTAGTAGAGTGTGGTTCTAGACTTTTATACATCCCAGAGAGACAACTCCTTGATAAGCTTACTTTGAACCTAATGGGCTGCATGACCACTGGCAGCATTAATTCACAGGGTGGGGTAGGTCATGCCAGTCAAATCTGATTTTTCCTACTGGATGACTAGGGAAATAGATCCAGGAAGGGCAATAGATCTGTATTGTCTGGACTTTAGCTAGGTCTTCAATACTGTGCCATACAAGAGACTGATTAAGAAACTGAGCAGCCTAGGGTCGGGATCCAAAATGATGAACAGGGTTAGAAACTGGTTAAGAGATAGACAGAGGGTGGTGGTTAAGGGCACTGGCTTCAATAATGGGAGAGTAACCAGTGAGGTACCACAGGGCTCGGTACTGGGACCGGTCATCTTCACTGTCTTCATAAGCAATATTACAGAAGAACTGGTAGGGAAGATATGCCTTCTTACAGATGATGCCAAAATCTGCAATAGGACGGACGCTCAGTAGGGCATGGAGAGAATAGGTAGGAATCTTTGGAAACTCATGGAATGGTCAAAAGCATGCAGTTGGGGTTCAATGTCAAAAGGTGCAAAATCATGCACCTAGGGCATAGGAACCAATGAGCTGAGTATAAGATGAGGGGGATATAGACAGTCACTAAGCAGGACAAGGACCATGGGGTTATCATAACTGATGCTCTCAAAGTGACAGGGAATGTGACTAAGCAGTGGGTAGAGCTAGTGAGATGCTGGGGTGCACAGGGAGATGTATCTTCAGCAGGAGGAGGGAGGTGGTGTTACGTTGTTTTGCTCACTGATGAGATCCCACCTGGAGCATTGTGGTCAGTTCTGGAGGCCGCACCTCAGAAAGGACATAGACAGGGAAGAAAGAGTCCAGAGGAGGGCAACTAAAATGGTGCAGAGTTTGCACCAAAAGCCCTACAAAGAGAGACAAAATACTGAAACAGCACACTCTACCCTTGTTTTAGACACAAAGTTCAAATCAATGTTCTGATGAGGAGTTAAAAGTAACAAATTAGTCAATTTAGAGAGAAAGAAATCTTCAAGTAAGCAAGCAATTCTTTATTTCTGGAACACTATTCCAGCAGATCAAAGCGTTGTACACATATCATAAAACCAATTATCAATCAACCCATAACAATAAAACGCATATAAAATAGCAAAACTTTACATGTTAGGAAAAGCTGAATCAAATAAATGAGATTTTAAAGCAGCTTTAAAAGCCTCTACAGACGAGCACTCTCCAATCCAACGACGTAGAGAATTCCACAGTGTCAGAGCTGCAAAAGCGAAAGATCTTGCTCCCGAAGTTATCAAACGGACCTTGGGAATCTCTAGCAATCCCTCGTTGGCAGAGAGGAGAGGGTGAAGGGGGCAGTAGGGACAAAGGAGATCTTACAGATGCTGTGATCCCTGTCCATGTAGAGCTTTATAGGTCAGTAACCCGACCTTGAAGGTGATCATCCACTGCACCAGCAGCCAGTGCAGGCTGCAGAGCACAGGTGTGATATGGCAAGATCTCAATAAGCCAGTCAACTGGTGGCTGCATTCTGCACCAGCTGTAGGTGGTGAAGATCAACCCCTGGTAGCCCTAGGTATAGGGCATTGCAGTAGTCGAGGTGCGAGGTCACAAAGGCATGGACCAAAGTTGAAAGATCCTCTGAGGGGACCAGGTGTTTTATCTGGGCCATATTCCCTAGATGGTAAAATGAGGTCTTGACAGTGGGCGACACCGGAGACTGTACCAGACAGTCCACAGAGTAGCCGCAGGTACCCTAGCAACACCCCATGGGTGTGGTCACTGGACTCTTTGTAGTAAACATGCCACAAAACCAGTAGCACCTCTGATCAGAAATGTGATTTGAACATTGTGAATAAAACAGGGGTTGAGCATGCTATTTTTGGATTTTGTTTACTATTTGGCTGTAAGCTGAGAAAGTCAATGCACATAAGCTCCATGGGCACACTGGTGATGATGCTGGTCAGTGGGCCTGCCCTCTTCAATAGAGTTTTCCTCTAAATATATCAACTGCACTGCACACAGTACCTCTCAGTCTCAATTCCCATCCTACTGCAGGTCAACAGAATCTAGCATGGGCCATCTCCATTATCTGTACTCATCCCAAATGTCCCATGGCATCATGTAGGGCATGCATCAGAGTCTGAACTTATATGGCAGCCATTGGAGGAATCTGTTATGTCCCTGAACCTCTTGAGAGTGAAGCCTCCCTGTCAGTTTGAGTTTATTGGGTGTCTGAGTGATCTGACAATATTCAGCTGGCATCCTGTCCTTTCTCCAGAGCATGAATGTTGTTCTTAAAGGAGAACTGCACTGAACCTGTAAGTCACTTTCCCCTGTAGAAGCTGATTTTTAAATACAGGTTCCGGTTCTGTTATTGTTCCATCCCTACAGGCTTTTTATTTATTGTAGCAGGTGTTTCTGCTTTACACACTTGTAGTAAGTGCCATTTTAGAACTGTACGATGTAGTTTATGTCCCTTGCTCAGTTCTTCCACTGTTGGTACAATGCACCCATGTTCTACCACAGACCTCTGTGGTTGAGAGGGATATAAACTACATCTCACTGTTCTAAAATGGTACTTAATTAACATCAGAGTTTAATTAAAAAAACAACCACTAAGGTTACTTATAGGCCCGAATTGGATCCAACATTTAAAAACTGCTTTTACTGGGAAAAATTACTCTCAGGTTCAGTGCAGTTCTCATTTAAGGCTGAGCTCATTCCTCTGTTTGCTCTTCAAGTCCACTTATCTCAGTATGGGTATAGAAATCATGTCTAGGGCAGTGAAACTGCAATATGTTTGGGGGAGGCAATCTGCAGGCACTCCTAAAGCATCCACCAAATGGCTGGGATTAGCAACAGAGACTTTCTCATCCATATAAAGGCATCCGCATCCACAAGATTTAAACCTGGTCTGAATTTCACACTACAGTCATAAGAGAACAGGGCTGACAGCCAGGGGTTCAGTTAACTCCATTTTTGGAGTATTTGACTTCTAAAAATAAGGCAAAAACTTCCAAAATAAAGGGGGAGGAAGTCATTGACTTGCAGATGTAAAACAAAAAATATGATGACTTCCAAAATTACAAAGATAGGAGTCAGAAATGATGGATTTTTCTGAAAGACATTTCATTTTACCACTAATATATACATTAATATCCATAAACTGATCCTTCTAAGAATATTGACTTCCACAAGTGGGATCCTGGAAGTATTTTGACTTCCCAGAAATTGGAATGACTTCCAGAATTTGACTAATGGAAGTTTTAGACTTCCATTAAAGATAAATTAACTGAACACCTGCTGACAGCTAATGATGTTCAGCTACATCCAGCTTAGGTGCTGTTGTCACATATGTGAATGGTTATTGTCTGTTTTGACAGTTATCTGGGAGCCATAAAAGTAGTCATGAAACTAGTCAATGATGGTCTAAATTAAAGCCATGAAAGGGAGCAGTTATTTACCAGTAACAATAGATCTTCCAGAGAATCACCTCCATTGGGCCACACCTTTGGAACTATAATGCTATGTGGAAGCCATTACTTCCAGCCATATGTATATTGTTAGATTAAGTCTGTGGTTTACTTCCTTAGTTATTCCATTTAAGCTCTTTGACAGCGAAAAAGGGAATACTAGCTGAACTTGGTGAAAGTTACACTAAACTGAACCACGTCAATCTGCAGATTCTACTGCCTGTTACAATGTGTTTAATGTGTCCCTCATCGAGAACCGGCAAAACCAAGCCCCTATGAGGCTTCCTCTTTTTTTTGCTGGCAAAGAGCTTAAATAGAGTAAGTAAGGGAGCACAGTCATGAACTTAATCTAACAATATACATATGACTGGAAGTAATGGCTTTTGCATAGCGTTTAGAGAAATTTAACAACAGCAGCGTAGTTGAGAATATAGTCATAGGAACTTTTTGAAAGCAAATGAATTATTAGAAGCATTAAGGCAGAGTGGAAGTGTATTCTGTCTGTGTGGACCATTGAGTCATTGCTACATCAAGTCAGATGAATGTCCCCAGCAGTATACTGTGATGTGTGCGACTGCGATTGAGCGACCCCCAAAAGGGTGACTTAATCGTGGCGCATGGCACAGTGGCTACCGGGTAGCTACAGCAACTGGATGGGGTGGGTTGGTGATTGTAGTGCCAGGAAGTCACTACATGTAAGCGTGATGGGGGGGTGGAAGCGAGCACGCTACAGGTACATGAGCGAGGGGAGCGAGTATGCTCGGCAAGGGTTGGGAGGGGATTTGAGGGGTGGCAGTATGGTAGGCTGTTGACCTGGCCCTGTGGTGTAGCAGGTCAGCTCATGGCTTTGGTGGCTAGGGTGCTGGGTTTGGGTCTGGGCGCAGGTTCATTTTTGTTGCGCCCAGCCTGGATGTTATTTTTTTCACATTGTGCTCCCCCCAACATGCACCCCCTCTGGAGTTGAAAATCCTTAAGTAGGGTGTGCGGGGGGCACAGTCCCCCGCATAAACATAAAAAATGTAAGTATCTGGCACCATTTTGTTGTGCGCCGGTGAGTCAGAGAGCCAAAATTGATTTTCGATGCTCTGACTTCACTGTAACAGCGATCGCCCTTTGGCAGTCCCCGTTATCAATAGAACCTCTCCAGCAGTTATTTGAACATTTAACTTTCCACTTAGAATAGACCAGTAAAACTAATAACCTTGGGAGCAGCAATTTCCACAGTCATAGGCAATGTAAGTCAGCAGAATGCAATGTTTGAGGACTGTCATAACATTTTTTAGAGCATGATAATTAAAAGGAATCATTAGTTCAGAGTGTGTTCAGTCAGTCAAATAATAATTTGAATTTAGTATTCTTCAGAGCAGCTCACTTTGTTTTAACACAGGTTAGGATTATGTAGAATGGCATGGAGGGTAAAATATACAATGTATTATTTCACATTGATGGTTTTAATATATTAACATCACCAGCATGATTTGCAATGGACCAGCATCTTCATAAAAACATATTTAAATAACTTCTAAAATAAATTAATTAGAATTTAGCCTGTTTCAATAGTTAAAGTCAACCATTCATCTTCCCTCCCCCCTTTTTCTAATTATTATCTCAACAAACGGCATAGCTGAATTTGAAATTACACTGTTACAAAACCTCAGATAGATATTATTGTGTCATTTACATCTCTAAAGATACAATGCTGCAACAGTAATAAGAAGTCATCATACATGTGTGTTTATGACAATAATTACAAACTGATGTGTTTTGAATGGCAGAAAAAAATTCACATCATGTACTAATGCAGGATCATTTAAATTTTTTACACAGATGCACAATCATATAACCCAGTGAAAAGCTATAAGCATGTTGCTTCAGTTTCAAATTTTACTACACAATTGGTTGTTAAGAAATAAATTATTTCACTGTCAAAAAATCTTCATATGGGACTATTTTTTTTTAGGTATAATTTACAGTTGTGTTCTCTAGAGCTCTGCCAGATAGGCCGATGTGATAGGTAAAATCAAGGTTGTAGTATTTATATGCATATTATAAAACTGGTGTGTGGTGCACAAGGTGTTTCAATTGTCACTTGGAAATATTTGGTATATATCGAGGTTGATGTACAAAAGGGATTTCCTTTGTTTTTAATTTTAGCTAAAATGTTAAATAATATTGTGACATCTCTGTTTAATAAGGAGTACTGAGATTATGCATAGGTATGCCCAGTCATTTTATTGTAAACACGCAGAAGTTGTTTATTAACTGTATAATTTCAATCATTCTAAATGGCATTTTGTTTGCATTAAAATCCTTAGATTGCCCCTAGAAGAAGCCATTAGAATTGTGGTAAAACATTGGGGTGTTTAAATAAAAGAATACAAGAAAAGGGCTTTTGTGTCATGGCATTTGTTTTGCCCAAGAGTGGTCCACCACCCAAAGGGAAGAAAGGGACACACTGCAGCAAATGCAGGGGTTCCTACCACCACAGCAGATACTTTTTCAGGGGGAAATGTAACAAGGATCATATGCTCCAGCTCATCCACCAGTTGATCCCATTGCACCTAAGAATCCTTTGTGGGATTCTCATATGAAGGCATGCCAGTGGGATGGTTACAGTGGCAGTTGCCATAAGGCCCAGAGGTGGAGCATAGTCCTGGTGGACACATAGTATCTCCTGTCCATGAGATGGGCCAGAGCAGTCAGGGTCACTGCTCAGTCCTCAGGCAGGAATGCTCTGCCCATTGTCATATCCAGTATTATTCCAATATACTGGAGGCATTGGCACAGAGTAAGAACAGATTGTGGTACACTGACCATGATATCCTGATCCTCAAACAACTGTTGTGTCTGAGACACGAGTATTGAATCACTTCCCTGGATGGTCCCTGCAGGAGCCAGTCATACAAATAGGGGAAGACATAAAGCCCTTCCCTCTGAAGGACTACTCCCACAACTATGAAGCCTTTACTAAATACCCGTGGTGCCTAGGACAAGCCAATGAGCAAGACTCAGAACTGGTAATGGCAGTCCTCCCATGTTAATCTGAGGTACTGCCTGTGATATGTCCTGATTTTGATATGAAAGTAAGCATCCTTCATATCCAGAGCATAAAGCCAGTTTCCTTTCTGTAGAAGAGGAATGAGAGCTGAAGTGACACCATTATAAACATTTTGTATTTGATGAATTTGTTCAGGGCTCTGAGGTCCAACACAGGACACAAGTCCCCTGTGGCATTTGGGACCACAATGTATTTTGAGAAACCTCCCCCTCTTCCTTTCATGGAGTGTGTAACAATTTGCCATGTAAATTTTCATGGTAGTTTTTTTATTTTCCTTCTAGCTGTATTGATAAGTGTGAGGGGAAATGAGATTAAGTGAGGTGCCAGAGGCATGCCAGATGACCCTGGTGAGGGATTATAATATATGTGTCCTATATTACAGAACCCCCTGGCCAGTTAATAGGTGAGTTGAAAGCCAAATCAGCCCTTTCATGCTTTAATGACAAAAACAACCCTTTCATGTTATGTGAAGAGCCCTGGCTAATGAATGAAACAGTCACTCCTGCTGTGAAAGACAGGAGGTAGGACAAAGGAAATGCCCTTTGGAATACGCAAATGCCTAAGGTCCAGAACAAAGTGGTTTCCCAAGAGGACACAGTTCTCACAAGATCTGGCCTGGAAGTGATGTCATAGGACATGTGTGCCGAGGGTGGGTGGATACTGTTTTTTGGGAATGTTGTTAACATGAGATTTGTGACAGACATGTTAGTCAGGTTTTGGGACCTTGAGCAGTTAACATCTAAGGTTCAAGTCTGCCCTGTTTCACCAAGGTGTTCTGTGTGGTAAGCTCTCTCTACTTTGGGAAAGTTATGAAGTGTAGTAAGATTTTTCTGTGTGTTTTTCTACTATTCAAAACATTTTCTTTTTATCTCTGAAGAAGTACAGTTTCCCATAGTCTTTGTGTAGTATCCTGTATTATATATGTAACTACCTTGAAATATTGTTTTTTATATACGTCATGTTTCTGTGACTGAGTCCTTTTGTGGTACAGATAACTGGGATATAACTGACAAAAAACATTTCCATCTCTGACGAGAAGGCTATGGTTACCATATTTTGTTTTTAAAGTGAGGTGTTCTCAGCTGTGACAGAGAGAGGTGTGTCATTTACCTTTTGGTAAGGTGCATTGTACGGTGTGGGCAGTGACTCTGGAGGGATTCAGACCTAGAGATACCCTAAAGGAGTGTCTATGCTGAGTGGTGGCAGCCACTGAAGTAACCTTGCAGGTGTCTGAAGAGTTTGAGAGAGCAGGTAACAGTGTATAGCCTGAGTCTGGGAGAGACCAATCCATCACAGGGAGGGACAGGTTCTAAGACTTTTTTTCCCTCAATAGGGACAGGTGTCCCAGAGAGTAATAAGAAGGGGGTGGAGGATGCACTGGAGGTTTTAAAAGCAGTTCCAGGGCATGCCCTATTTCCACTATTTCCAGGACCCATTCATCTGAGGTGATCTCCCTCCATTTTTGTAGATGAAAGGAGATCCTTCCTCCCATTTGTACCCCTGGTAACAGCCATGGAGGGGAGGAAGTGAGGAGTCAGAAGGTGCTAGGGGCAGCAGAGTCACCAGAACCGGACCCTTTGAGGCCTTGTTGTAGCCACCCTGGACAGTAGGTCTAGCTGGGGTCCTCCATCTCTGCCATGGTAGAGCTAATGGTAGCTATGGCATCCTCGGCTTGCATGCTTCCAAAAAACAAACCAACCATGACCCCTGTATACATTCTGAGATGATCTGATAGAACTTAGAGTAATTTTGGATAACTGTATGTCCTTTAATGCATTATCCACATTCTGGATGAACAGCTTGGAGCCTCTAAAGGAGGGCATTAAGCATGGCATATTGTACATCAGAAGCAAATCCTGCCACTCTGAGCTACTGTAGGAGTACCTCCTTGGCTACCAGAGGCAGTTGATCTTGCAGCAGCATCTGAGACATCATATGCTGACTATAGTAAATGTTTGCCAGTATCAAGGCCAGCAGAGGCAGCCTTCATTAATTCTATCTTGCCATGGTTATCAGGCAGTGTTTGTGCTGTTGCCATAGTTGACTTCCAGAGGCTATTCTGATACTTGATCATGTAAGCCTGGTACTTTGCAATACAAAGGCCCAGGATGGAAGAGGCATAAGTCCTCTTACCAATCACATCCAATTTTCTGGAATCTTTTTCAGGAGGCTGGGTGCTCATTACTTTAGGGGTCCTAGAGCAGTAATGGGCAGCCATGATAACCACAGAATTAGTTTCAGACTGAGAAGCAGAATAGGGCTTGACAGACGGAGTAGGATACTGTTTGTCAGCCTTTCTTGGGACTGCTGGCAGAGCACCAGATCTGTGTTAGGCAGCAAATGTGGCATCTTCTAATGCAGGGTAGACAGGTAGCACCACAATGGTGGGAGCACTCTATTAGGTTTCTTTTACTGAAGTCTTCTTCACTCTCAAATCCCATCATGTCCTGTATTTCTTTAAACAAAGCCTGGAAGGAGGGTCCTCTGCAAGAGACCTGGGATTATACAGCACAGAGTCCTCACTGCATGGAGATAAGATTGAGCTGGAAGGGAAACCTCCAGCAAAGGGCTCATCATCCCTTCATCTTCTAAATCCTCCTCTATTTCTAGTAGGTCAGGATTGTATTCCACCTTGTTGTCATCTTGTATGATGATAGGGGTAATTGAAGGAGCCAGCCGAGGGGGCAGCAGCTGTACTGTTGATGCAGCAAGTATAGTATGCTTTTCAATTTCATCGGCAATGACTGTGCCAGTGGGGAGGCCCTGTTGACAGAACAGACACTGACACTTGCAGCAATGGAAAAAGACATACTAACATTTCAGAAAATTACACCAACATAACCTGTGAGTCAACAACACTTGACTACAGACATCAATGGGACAGAACCCATTGAGGATGGCTGCATGCTGTCTATAGTAGGTACAGCAACATCTGAAGCAGACCCCAACCTTGGTGTCTCAACAATTGTCAGAGACTGTAGTTAAGGCTGCAGCTGACACCAGTGAGGATTTATTGTCCTTTAATGAAGACCTCGAGCTGACTGTTAAAGCATGTTTCTTCTTATGTTTATGGTGACTGGCAGAGCAGGAGGGTCTCGATGACTATCTATCCTTCTCTTTGGATTTCTCAGGTGATCCTTGCTGACCTTGACAGTGATGCAGTTGATGACTGCAGGGTGTCTCTTTTTGTGGAGTGGGAAGTTGAGAGGGAGAAGTCAACTTTAGTGCTGCAGCTTTCACCTGAGTATCCATTGCTTTTAGGGCAATGAAAGTCTCTAAGGCCATCTTTTGGCATCTCCTAGTGGCCTGGTTAAATTCCTGCCAGATCTTACAGGCCCTCACACTGTGGGACAGGCCCAAGTAAAAAGCACACACAGTGTGAGCATCACTTTGTAGATCTTGTAACTGCAGGTACAAAACCTAAACAAAGGTTCTTTCAATGGCAGCTACAGGTACAACGTCGACAGAAAACCAATTTAAGGTGGAAAACAAACAGCGACGCAACAAAGCAAAGGTTTTGTTTTTTTGCAGATCTGACAAGCATTTCAACACTGAAAGAAAGAACTCATGAGCTGGGGGCCTCCCACATTTTAAAGACACTGATGCTGCACATCATATTGGACAGCTCCCAGCTAGTTAAATGTTTCTGGAAGATCCTTACAATGATGGCTTACAGTTCCAAAGGTGTGGGCCAACAGAAGGCATCAAACTTCAGCTGGTAAACAGCACGGGTCACGTACTTTTAAGGTACTGTTGGTAGAGTACAGCTTTGAATCCACTGAGACTGGCATTAATGTATAAGGTATCAGCTTTCATTGTATCAGCATATGCCTGCACTGCAGCATAGGTCAATGGGTGCATGATCAGGGACACTGGCTTTCTGCATACACGTGGAAATGTATGGACTCAGACAATCCTGATTGACTGATGGAATTTTCAAAAGTCTGCTGGTGCAAAATGGAAGTTGTGTTTGCTGTCACAATGGTGTAATTTTCATGCTTTAAAAGGCATGCTGCTGCTGCTATGCTGCCTTTTGCTCCTTGTCTCTTCTGCCTGCTGCATGAAAAAAATGCCAATCCACTGGGAACTGCTGCCTGCTGTGAAGGACCTGCTTGTGCCTTTGCTTTCCCCTCTCCATCTTAAAATAAACAGTAAGTTTTTCCTTTATTCCCTTGTTTCATTACCATACAGGAGGTTTCAGTGTGGCAGGTGGGTGGGTGGGCAGTCCAGCAGATAGATTAGCAGTGTTCTTGCTTAGAAGAACACAAATATGCTTCCTAATTGCTACTCTACTTGAGCTAAATGGTTTCTTTTTTTGTTGTGGTACTGAGCTGCAATTTTCCCTGGGTTCTGTTACAGCCGAAGAGAGTTTGTTCCTTTTCTTGTCACTCTTCCTAGACAGATAAAAGAAATTGCTGCTAAATTGCTACTCCACTTGAGTTTCATATTTACTTTTTCCCATGAAGTGATTTGAGAGATTTTGGTGTGACTGACTAGTGGACTGGCAGATAGGCACGTGAGCAGTAGGGTACTGAATAGAAGTACATCTCTGTAATCACAGGACAAATCACCTAATATCATTTATTTAGTCAAATAACCCTAATAAAAATTGTTACAGATGTAGCATGAATTAGCTGAATTAAAAATAAATGCCATGAAATCTTTCTGCTGGATCCCCAGTTGAAATGGTCACAAGCTGTTTATGAACATTCATGAATTATTCATAAAACGCTATTGAATTCAGCTCATGAACATTCATTCAGGGTCGTCATGCAACCAGAAATTTTGGAGGGGCACAAAATCAAAATTTCTCTAGCAGGGTCTGGGGTCATGCTTCCCCGGGAACATTTTGAAAAACTGAGGTCAAATGGTGCATTTTGGTGACTTTTAGAAGGCCAGGAAGCTTTTCCTTAACATGCTAAATGTTGTCACAATGATACTTTTTTTTCTTTGTTCAGTCTGCGACAGTGACCTCTTGTATTTTCAAAGCAATTTTGTAAAAACTGAACTGAAATGGTGCATTTTGGTGGCTTTTACCATACAGTGAATCAGCTAGCTATTTACAGTCCATTCCTAACTAATTAATTACCTGCTAAAAGCGAGAAATGCACCATTTGAATAGTCAAATTATTACAGTCATCTACTATAAATGTTTTGCATGAAAAATAAAGACACAGGTCATCTATTCTTGCTGATATTTTGTTTACTGTGTAATCTTTTCCATGTATTACTTGCATATATGCAATAGGGATGACGATAGAGTACAATGAATCCATTTATTTGAGTAACTGTGTGTATAAATAAGGGATATGCAGTGGTTCAGTGTGTGATAATGCATTTACCTTGTACAGTTTCCAGCGACCTCAAGTAACCTCACGAGTGCCAAAGGCACGAGTGAGAGTTACCAGAGGTCACTGGAAACTGTACAAAATAAATGCATTATCACACACTGAACCGCTGCATATTCCATTTATGCAACAGGTTTAGATGTTGTGTGAACATTTTGATTTTGGTAGGTGTAAATAATTTGTCAAAAAAGGGAAAAGAAAATTGAATTTTATGCTCTTTTTGCTAATTATAAAAAACAAAATGGTATCTATAAATGAAACACCACTCATTTTGTAGATATTTTTGAGCTGAACATTTTTCGTGCTCACAGTACCATGCTATCATTTTTTGTTTTAAAATTATTTATATTTGTTTGTCAAAAAAGTGAACAAAAAATTACATTTTCTTCTGTTTTCTTGCTAATCATATACAATATACAGGGTTTATATAAATGAAACAGTATTCATTTTGTAGATAATTTTGTGCTGAACAATTTTCGTGCTCACAGTACCATGTTATCTTTTTTCATTTTTAAGTTATTGACATTTAAATATGGTTAGTACTGCTTCTGAGGCCAAACATTCTAAATGAATTCTGAAGAGAACTGTGTAGATAAATGAGCTAGTGATGTAGTTACTGTGTGAATAAATGGGCGATGATGTAGTTACTATGTTGATAAATAAATTTATAAAATGGTAAGAGAAAATCCTGAAATCTGATTGGCTGTTGTTCATATAGCAATTATGTTCCATGCATGGAAAATAAAAAGTGCTGCCAAATGTGGACTGATCACCACTGGAATCATTAAGCTAATAGAATGTTAAAAACTCAATTGGCAGCCATTGTTTTTTGCCCTGTAACTGGAAGCATCACATTCACTTGCACTGGGCCCTAAAAATAAAAGTACCTTAAATACAAAATAAAACAGATTAATTAAATGTTGCTTTCCTCATCAACACATTCTCCTTACACACATAAAAAAATAGAAACATTAAGTATTGTTTATAGTTTTCATTACAACTGTTTCTTTGCTGACATGAAAAATCCCCCTACTATCTTTACCTGCTCATCAGGGAAATCTCTTCTCCTTGCCCTCACAGTGAGATAATTGAGTCTCTGGCTGTAACAGAGGCCTTTGTTATGTGTGTGTGTATAGTATGTTAGAAAGGGAACATTCTAGCAGTGGAACTGAGCAGAATTCTGAATCTATGTATTCCATGGTAAACATTCCGTGATAAACATTCCATATCTTGAATGTGGGGAAAAACAGAGAAAAAAACAGGAAGAAGAAGGTAGACAACAATACAATGACATCATCAGTGACATCATTTGTTGTGAGTGGAAGGACTATTTGATCATAAATGCACACAAGTAAATCTATTGTTTCTACATATAAACATGCTTTTCCCAAATGTAAAAAGTTTTTAAAACAGGAGCCCATTTATAAGCGCAATAAGAAACTCCAGGTGAGTGCATGGAACAGATTTTACTGTACGCCAGGGGCAAAAGGCACTCGGCCAAGGCCTCATGCCTCATTACGCCCCTAGCCGTGCAGTAAAATCTGTTCCATGCACACCATGTCATGTCTTATTGCTTACTTATTACCATAGTAGCGAAGATAAATGGTTTTATTCCACAGTTTTTATCCTGACCCCTGTTGCATAAATTTCATTTATACACACAGTTATTACATCACGCTCCAACACTCGTGAGGTTACTTGGCAACTTCACAAGATAACCGCTTTATCACACAGTCGCCACCCCCCCCACATATCCCTTATTCATGCAATAGGCATGGCAGGGTATTAAATAGCTGTATAGCATAGCATAATGCTATTCAGTATCAGAGGGTGGTGCTGTCCATTTTCTGAACTGTATAACACTAGACTGCTAAACATTTTTTATGTTTTTTTATTCAAGTTTACACATTAAAAACAAATTAAAAACAAAGTATTTTTCATTTTGCTAACCAGTCTGTGCCATATACTATGCATTTTTGCAGCCGATTAGCACTGTCACATGTGAAACTGCTAATCAGTTTTTTGGGATTATTTAATACCCTACATGGACACAAAACCCGTTTAATAAATCCATTTATCTGCACAGCCATTGAATAAATCAAATTTATCTATGCAGTAGTGATTTAATCACCATTTATCCACACATTATTTATGTCATTATCATTTATCTGCATAGTAGTGATGTCATGTATTCCCGTATTCAAATGCAAATAACTTTAAAACGAAGAATGATAGCATAATACTCTGAGAACAAACGGTGTTCAGCAGAAAGATATTTACAAAATGAGTGGTGTTTCATTTAGTTACCTTTTAGTTTTTTTTTTTTATAATTAGCAAAAAATAGCAGAAAATTCAATTTTGTTCACTTTTTGCAAGAAACAAATGCAAATAACTTTAAAACATAAAAAATGACAGCATGGTACTTTGAGCACACAAGCTGTTCAACACAAAACTATCTACAAAATGAGTGGTGTTTCATTTAACAGCAACCACTGTGCAAGTAGGAAAGTTGACAAAAAGTCACACAACCTATCATTTAAAAAACATCAAAAGCAAATGTCTCTGCAGCGTCAGAAAGCAACCCTTATTGTATAAAGGAAATATACAATGGTGAGCTGTCAGATAAATTATTTATCTGCACAAGTGCTGTTTCACCTCAGTAGTCTGAACCATACCTCTCATCTTATATCATGTCAGCACTTGTCTTTAAATTGCACGTAAACTGTCTGAATGTGTAGTACATTCTTAATCAATATACAAATAGTGGGTTTCCTATGCTTAGTGCCAAAGTATGTTTCAATAAAAGTTACATTTTTATTATGAAACTGCAAACAACCCAGAAAAACTGTGAACAAGCATGGCAGAGATCATGATGAGCAATGCAAGGCAGAAATAAATGTAGGTGAGAATAATCTATCACATTTGGGCTGGCAGTATAGCCTAGAGGTTAGAGGAACGAGGTGTGAATGAACGTGATACATCCAGCAGACCAGACCTGAGTTTGATTCTCATAACCTCCACTTGCATACTGTGTGACTCTGAGCAAGTCACTTAACTGCCCAGTGCTCCCAGGTCACCCCTGAAAACAGGTACTTGTGGTTAGTGGGCCTTACCCGGTTACCAAAGACTAAAATAAAAAATAAATAAATAAACATCACTACCACCTCCCTACCAACAGGCCCTCCAAATGAAGTACTGCAAACAGAGCAAGTCAGCTTGCAATACACTGTACTTAGTATTGCTAACAAAAGTAAAACTGTCAGAACAGCATAATAAAGGATCATACTAATTAATGTTACTTGTAAAACTCCTACTGCCCGGGGGGGGGAGGAATAACCCACTCCAAGTCACACAGTTTACACTCCATTCAAGAGCACAACCACATCCTGCAGGCTCTCAAACCAGAGCAAGTTTGGCAGAAGATACCAGGAGAAAGGACTGCTGTGTGACTGGACTTCTCTGCTGGGACTAAAGAAGAAGAACTTTTGTCCTTGGACCTTTAATTAAGGGTAAAAAAAAAACTAACAAACAAAACAAAAAAAAAGTGTGTGTTTGTCTGAGTTAACTGAACTGAATGGTTATCTGAACAGTTATCTAGGTGTAAATCTCAGGTGATTGAAAGGACTTAATAGCTGTGAGGTTTAAATTATTTGTAGAAAGATCTAGTAAGTAGGGGGAGTGGCTTAGCTAGAAGGAAGCTACATTTAAAGACTGCCTTAGAAAGATTCTGCTAATAGCTTGGCAGAAGACAGCAGGAGAAAGGACTGCTGTGTGACTGGACTTCTCTGCTGGGACTATATTGCCCTCCTTCCCTCCCCTCCACCCAAAGCTAGTTCTATTTTTATAGGCACAGGATTTGACTGACAACAGGAACTTCCTGTTTGGGAGCAGGAAGTGAGTGATCACAGAACCACCAAAGACCCACCATCCTAGAAGGGCAAGAGTAGCTCTCCAGCCCCCTCTAGCTGCTGGAGGTCTGCCTCTGAGCAAGTAAGGGGTCTACTGAGAAATATAGGATATTCTTGTCTCAGAACAGGACAATCAGGAGCTTAAAGGGCACACAGGCAGAAAGTAAGGAGAGAGAGAGAAAAAAAGAGGAAAGAGTAAGGATTGCAAACAGTTAAGGGGCCAGAAATAAGACATGATTGGAGTGGTGCAGCAGTTTTCTGGGAGTTGTTCTGGAGGATGCGGTGTTGTCCCATCTGCAGGCACCTCTCTGGGCTGAGGGAGGAGGTTGCTCATCTCCAGGCTGAGTTGGCCAGGATTTGTGGGACCTCCTCTTCCATCCAGGGACCACCAGTGCCACTGCCATTGCCTCAGAAGTTGCCAAGAAAGAGGGCGGTTGGACCACAGTGGGCTCAGGGAGGGTGAGGGTGGTGGAACAGGCGCATCCCTCAGTTGTACCTCTCACAATTCCTATGCCATTCTGGCAAAGTGTGGTTCTCTATGGAGGCACCCGCAGTGGAGACCAAGGAGGATGCTGGGTACCTCCACAAAGGAGACCCACAGGAGGGTGGCAGAGGACACTGCAGGGGAAGGAAACAACTCCTGGTGGGGGACTCCATTGTTAGGAAGGTAGAACTGGGGGAGGAAGGGGAGAGGGAGGTAAGGTGCCTGCCTGGTGCCATGGCTTGGAGGAACAGGGAGCGAATCCTCAGGATTGCCCGAGCAGCTGCACAGGGGAGGGAGCTGGATGTCATTGTCCACCTATAGACAAATGACCTGGCTAAGAAAGGATTAGAGAGTGCAGGAAGAGTTTGTGGAATTGGGGAAGGGCCTTAGTCAAGTAGCATGCAGTAACCTTCTCGGAGGTGCTGCACATCTATGGCATAGGAGAGGCTAGGGTGTTCCACACAATGGGATTCAATCAGTGGTTGAAAAACTGGTGTGGAGCTCAGGGATCTGGCTTTGTTGGGGACTGGGGGTCCACCTGAAGTGATGCAAGCCTATACTGGCATGATGGGTTGCATCTGTCTGGGAGGGGAACCAGGATCCTAGATGACAGGTTTAAATGCTTCATTGGCAAGCATTTAAACTAGCCAAGGGGGGAGGCACTGGAAAGGAGCAGGGAAATCCTAGCCCCCCAAAAAATCATGGTAGTAAGTGTGGTAAACACCAACATAGAGGTGTCGATAGGGAGAAGGGCAGGGGTAAATGGAGAAAGTGACAAAGGCAAGAAGGACAAAGATGGGGCAAAAGGGAGTAAGGCCATCAGGAAATGGAGGGTAGTGAATACCAATGCCTGTAGTCTGGGCAACAAGCTCCCTGAGCTGGTGGTCTTGATGGAAGAGGGATGCCTGGATATCGTAGCAGTCACAGAAACATGGTACACAGAGAACAATGACTGGGATGTTAACATATCAGGGTACATAACCTATAGAAGAGACAGGCAGGGGAGAAGAGGGGGAGGAGTAGCTCTCTATGTAAAGGAAGGGATAAAAGCAACTGAACAAAAGAGTAAACAGGGAGTAGAGGAGGCACTGTGGGTCACCTTGGAGACTGGAAAGGGCACCACAATCCACACAGGGGTTGTGTACAGACCCCCATGTCAGGGGGAGGGAATGGACAATGATATGATAGAAAGCATTCTTAGAATGGCAGAGAAAGGGGAGATACTGTTGATGGGAGACCTTAATATGCCAGATGTTAACTGGAGCACATTTGCTGCAGCCACATCCAAGAGCAGGGCCATTCTTGATGCCCTACAGGTGGCATGCCTCAGACAGCTAGTTTCAGAACCCACTCGTGAGGGAGCAATCTTAGACCTCGTACTCTCAAACGGGGGCAGTGAGAGGATCTCAGTTCTAGAAGTGGGTTGCCATCTGGGGACAAGCGACCATCAAACAGTGTGGTTCACATTAAACTCAGCTGCAGAGTCAAGCCATACAAAAGTGAGGGTACTGGACTTTAGAAGGGCTGACTTTGGCAAGAAGGGAGAGTGCCTCAGAAAAGCACTAGCACACAGGCTAGAAGGAGGTGTGGAGCAACAATGGGGAATCATCAAAACTGCCATCACAGAGGCAACAAGCTTTTGTGTGAAGCATATAAACAAATCAAAATGAAAGAAAAAGCCACTGTGGTTCTCAAAAGAGGTGGCTGTGAAAGTCAGGAAGAAAAAGATAGCATTCTGGAAGTATAAGGAAACACAGAAGGAGCAGGACAGAGAGCTGTACCAGTTAAGGCAGAAGGAAGCAGGAGGAAGTCAGAATAGCAAAGGCCCAAACTGAGGAAAAGATAGCCAACTCAGTTAAGAAGGAGAGAAAACCCTTTATAGGTACATCAGCGAGCATAGAAAGACAAAGGGAGGATAGTGAGGCTGAATAGAATGAACGAGTGGGTGGGCAGAGGGACAGTGAAAAGCAGGGATACTGAACAGAATATTTCTGCTCAGTATTCACAAAAGAGGAGAGGAAGGGCCTAATCCAATTAACAGAAGCACTCTTGATAGGGGGTCGATCCCAGTCCTTTCACAGAAGAAAGGGTTCTGCAAGAACTCCTAAAACTGAAGGTGGACAAAGCAAAGGATCCTGATGAATTCACCCAGAATTCTAAAAGAATTAAGGGAGGAACTAGTGAAACTACTGGCTACTCTTTTTAATAAATCATGGGAGGATGGTGTGGTACCCAAGGACTGGAGGAAGGCGATGTGATTCCCCTTCACAAAAGTGGAACCAAGACACAGGCAGGAAACTACAGACCTGTCAGTCTGACCTCTGTGGTAGGGAAAGTGATGGAGTCACTTCTGAAGGAAAGAATAGTTGAGTACCTAGAGGCCAGTGGGGCACAGGACCCAAGGCAGCATGGGTTCACAGCGGGAAGGTCATATCAGATGACTCTAATAGATTTATTTGACTGGGTGACCAAAGTAGTAGACCAGGGAGGGGCTGTGGACATGCCTACCTAGACTTTAGCAAGGCATTTGACACAGTCCACACAAAAGATTAATAGTCAAATTAACCAGCCTGAGAGTGGGTCCCAGGGTGGTAGCCTGGTAAAACATTGGCTGCACAACAGGACACAGAAGGTAATTGTAAATGGAGTCCACTCTGAAGAAAGAGGGGTTACTAGTGGGGTACCGCAGGGTTCAGTATTGGGATCAGTCCTTTTTAATGTCTTCATCAGTGACATTGCAGAGGGACTGGAAGGAAAAGTATGCCTTTTGCAGATGACACAAAGATCTGCAACAGGGTTGATACACAGGAGGCGTGGAAAGGATGAAAAGGGACTTGGCAAGGTTGGAGGAATGGTCAAGGTATGGCAGCTAGGATTCAATGCAAAGAAGTGCAAAATAATGCACCTGGGAAACAAGAACCCAGGGAAGAATACACAATGGGTGGGAGGTAGTAACAACAACAAAAAGGAAAGGGACCTGAGGGTAATCATATCAGATGACCTTAAGGTTGGCAAGCAAATGTGAGAAGGCAGTAGGGAGGGCTGGAGGTATACTGGGATGCATAGGAGAGGCATCAGCAGCAGAAAACAGAAGTTGTTATCCTCTGTACAGACAGTTAGTGAGACCCCATCTGAGTACTGCATCCAGTTCTGAAGACCCCATCTCCGCAAGGACATAGACAGGATAGAGGCAGTCCAGGAGGGCAACTAAAATGGTCTGGGGTCTGCAAGAGAAGCTGTATGAGGAGAGACTAAAGGAGCTTAATATGTATACCCTTGAGGAAAGAAGGAGAGGGGACATGATAGAAACTTTTAAGTACCTCAGTGGAATCAACAAAGTCCAAGAGGGTAGCATCTTTCAGAAAAAGAGACGTGCAAGAACAAGGGGACACAATTTAAAGATAGAGAGGGGGCGGTTCAGGGGCAATGTGAGGAAGTATTATTTCACAGAGAGGGTAGTGGATGCATGGAACAGCCTTCCTGAGGAGATTGTGGAGTCTAAAATGGTGTGAGAATTCAAGAATGCATGGGACAGACATAAGGCAATTCTTGTTGGGGGTAGGAAGAAATAAGCTGTTGGTTAACTAGGATCTGCGGCCTATCCTGTAGGTAGGGAAATGGGCAGACTAGATGGGCCAAGCGGTGCTTATCTGCTGTCAAAGTCTATGTTTCTAAGCCTAATGACAACAAATTAATGCCTTTACCAATAACCCTCCAACACTGACAATTGACAGGGGTGGTATTCGTGGTAACACCACACCCAGATGAGCAGCCTCCTCTTGCAAACCCTCCAAACAGAAACAGACACATGACAATAAAATACAACACAGACTGACAACCCAGACCCTACTGAACTTCTTCTGCTGCATGAACATCTGCCCCACTTTGACTGGCTTGTCCACGGTGGCAGGAGGTCAGCTGCTCTGCCTGCCTCTCAGCACAACAGGGCATTCCCGGCAGATTAAGCTGTGGTGAATGTGGCACAGTTCACTCTTGCTGCTCCAGCTGAGTATAGGATTTTTTCATTCCCGAAAACCAAACTTTTACAGCTCTGTGTTGGTGTTTGGGGTGGTCCAACGGTCGTGTCCCTCTGTGTCCCCTACACTGAACCCAGAAGAACTCTTATCACTAGTATTCCCTCTGATTCTCTTGCTTCCCAGATCCCACAACTGCTCAGCTTGTGGCATAGGCCACTGTCTTTTTGCAGGTGCTGGAGGCTGGTCTGCATTGGTCACTTCCACTAAGTATGTTGCTTTGTTCGCGGGGGCATCCATTACTTCTGTTGCTCTGGGTCCCAGCACTGTGGCACCTGCCACTTTCCCAGTGGGACTGCACAGTCCAGTGACACCCCAACAACATGTCCAAGTACCCCAGGTGTATGGTGCTACCCCAACACACCCTGCCTCATGCCTAAGCATCTGTGGCATTCAGAGGCAGCCCCTCCAACACCCCGTCCCCTCCCAAGTATCCCTGCTGGCCACTGATAGCGACAACTCTCACCATTTCCCACGTGACACACACACACACTCTCTCCTTGCATGGCCACTAAGTGGCAGCTTTGTGAAGCACCTTTATGGCATGGCAGTATGGAGAGCCTCTGCGTGCCCCTAAAGTCCATCACCCCCAACAGCCACCGTATATCGGCTCCAAGAGCCACTGTATATTGGCCCCGTATGCCTACAAAAGCTTCTGAAGATAATTATGTGGGTTGCAGTTGTTACAGTCAGGGAGAACCCTGGATCCCTGTTGCTCATTATATATTATGTTTGATAAGGAGACATGCCAAGAAAGAAAAGTCAAAATCCAGCATGGCAGAGTTTCAAAAATATGGCATAGTTTTGTGTTCCATAAGCATTTCTGCCCACACTCCAAAGCTAAAAACTGAATTCCCCAAATCAAATTCAGTTTTTTTTTACCTGGTTAAGATACAATTTGTCTCTGAGTTTTCAGGGAAAAGGAACAAAAGCTAACCATTCAAAGGAGAGACACTAGCATGTCTGATGCAACTCTTTTCCTTTTCTCAGGTGATGAACGTGTGAGCAGAGTTTCATTTCCTTTCCTTTCCATGATGCTTCAGAAAGAAAATGAAACAAAACTCTGCTCACAGGTCCATCACCTGAGAAAAGGAAAAACAAAACCAGAAAGTTGGAAGGAGAGGAGGAGCGGATTGGCAATCTGGAGAAGAGGCACCTGCAAAAAAAAAAATGAGGGACAAAGAACACATTCCAGGTGGACACCACTCCTCAGCCTTCCAAACACAGAAATCCTTGTCTGTGGGCCGACGCTGGCTCATCAAGTAGTTGATGGACACTGGGCACAGCTCGGAAGAACTAGGCTTGTTATCTCACTCACTCTGCCTCATCCCCCGTCACATACAACGTCCTCCAAGAACAGAGCTAGGGTGGATTGGGAGCTTATATGAGGGGTGCAAGGGTGGATGGAGTGCCTATAAGAAGAGCTAGGATGGATGGGCTGCTTGAATGATGGGAGCTAAGGTGGACAGAGTGCCTGAATAAGGGGAGCCAAGGTGGATGGGATACCTGTATGAGGGGAGCCAGGGTGGATGTGGTGCCAGTATGAGGGGTAGTAGAGTGGATGGGGTGCCCATGAGGGGAGCTAGGGTGGATGTGGTGCCTTGATAAGGGTAGCTAGGGTGGACAGGTTGCCTGTAAGACGGGAATTAGGGTGGATGGGGTGTTTGAATGAGGGATCTGGGGTGGATGGGGTGCCTGTATGAGGGGAACCAGGGTGGATGGGGTTTCTGAATGATTGGAGCTAGGGTGGATGGTTTGTCTGAATGAAGGGAGCTAGGGTGGATGGGGTGCATGCATGAATGAGGGGAGCTAGGGTGGCTAGGATGCCAGAATGAGTGGAGCAAGGGTGGATGGGGTGCCTGTCTGAGGGGAGCTAGGGTGGCTGGGGTGCCAGCATGAAGGGAGTTAGGGTGGCTAGGGTGCCTGTATGAGGGGTGCAAGAGTGGATGGGTTTCTGAATGAGGGGAACTAGGGTGGATGGGTTGTCTGAATAAAGGGAGCTAGAGTTGATGGGGTGCATGAATGAGGGGAGCTAGGGTGGCTGGGGTGCCTGAATGAGTGGAGCTAGAGTGGATAGGGTGTCTGTCCGAGGGGAACTAGGGAGGCTGGGGTGCCACTATGAAGGGAGTTAGGGTGTCTGGGGTGCCTGAATGAGGGTAGCTAGAGTGGATGGGGAGTCTGAATGAAGGGAGCTAGGGTGGATGGGATGCCTGAATGAAGGGTGCTAGGGTGAATGGGCTGCCTGAATGAGGGGAGCTAGGGTGGATGAGGTACATGAATGAGATGAGCTAAGGTGGAGGTGCCTGAATGTGGAGAGTTAAGGTGAGTGGGATACCAGTATGAGGGGAACTAGCATGGATGGGGTGCCTGAATGAAGTGAACTGGGATGGCTGGGGTTCTTGTAGGAGGGTACCTAGGGTGGTTGGCGTGCCTGTATGAGGGGAGCTAGAGTGGATGGGGTGACTATGAAGGGAGCTAGGGTGGCTGGGATGCCTGAATAAGGGGAGCTAGGGTGGCTGGGGTGCTTGTATGAGGGGAGCTAGGGTGATTGAGGTGCCTGTATGGGGGAGCTAGGGTGGATAGGATTCATATATGTATGAGGGTACCTAGGGTGAAATGGGGTGTCTGTATGAGAGGTAATAGGGTGGATGGAGTGCCTGAACGAAGGGAGCTTGAGTGGATGGGGTACATGAATGAGGAGAGCTAGGGTGAATTGGGTGCCTATATGAGGAGTGCAAGGGTGTATGGGGTGCCTATGTGAGGAGCTAGGATGAATGGGGTGCCTGAATAAGGGGAGCTAGGGTGGACAGAGTGCCTGAATGAGGGGAGGTAGGGTGGAAGGGATACCTGTATGAAGGGAGCTAGGGTAGATGTGGTGCCATATGAGGTGTACTAGAGTGGATGGGGTGCCTATGAGGGGAGCTAGGGTGGATGTGGTGCCTTGATAAGGGTAGCTAGGGTGGACAGGTTGCCTGTAAGACGGGAATTAGGGTGGATGGGGTGTTTGAATGAGGGATCTGGGGTGGATGGGGTGCCTGTATGAGGGGAACCAGGGTGGATGGGGTTTCTGAATGATTGGAGCTAGGGTGGATGGTTTGTCTGAATGAAGGGAGCTAGGGTGGATGGGGTGCATGCATGAATGAGGGGAGCTAGGGTGGCTGGGATGCCAGAATGAGTGGAGCAAGGGTGGATGGGGTGCCTGTCTGAGGGGAGCTAGGGTGGCTGGGGTGCAAGCAGGAAGGAGTTAGGTGGCTAGGGTGCCTGTATGAGGGGTGCAAGAGTGGATGGGTTTCTGAATGAGGGGAACTAGGGTGGATGGGTTGTCTGAATAAAGGGAGCTAGAGTTGATGGGGTGCATGAATGAGGGGAGCTAGGGTGGCTGGGGTGCCTGAATGAGTGGAGCTAGAGTGGATAGGGTGTCTGTCCGAGGGGAACTAGGGAGGCTGGGGTGCCACTATGAAGGGAGTTAGGGTGTCTGGGGTGCCTGAATGAGGGTAGCTAGAGTGGATGGGGAGTCTGAATGAAGGGAGCTAGGGTGAATGGGCTGCCTGAATGAGGGGAGCTAGGGTGGATGAGGTACATGAATGAGATGAGCTAAGGTGGAGGTGCCTGAATGTGGAGAGTTAAGGTGAATGGGATACCAGTATGAGGGGAACTAGCATGGATGGGGTGCCTGAATGAAGTGAACTGGGATGGCTGGGGTTCTTGTATGAGGGTACCTAGGGTGGTTGGCGTGCCTGTATGAGGGGAGCTAGAGTGGATGGGGTGACTATGAAGGGAGCTAGGGTGGCTGGGGTGCCTGAATAAGGGGAACTAGGGTGGCTGGGGTGCTTGTATGAGGGGAGCTAGGGTGATTGAGGTGCCTGTATGGGGGAGCTAGGGTGGATAGGATTCATATATGTATGAGGGTACCTAGGGTGAAATGGGGTGTCTGTATGAGAGGCAATAGGGTGGATGGAGTGCCTGAATGAAGGGAGCTTGAGTGGATGGGGTACATGAATGAGGAGAGCTAGGGTGAATTGGGTGCCTATATGAGGAGTGTAAGGGTGTATGGGGTGCCTATGTGAGGAGCTAGGATGAATGGGGTGCCTGAATAAGGGGAGCTAGGGTGGACAGAGTGCCTGAATGAGGGGAGGTAGGGTGGAAGGATACCTGTAGATGAAGGAGCTAGGGTGAGTGTGGTACCATATGAGGTGTACTAGAGTGGATGGGGTGCCTGAGGGGAGCTAGGTGGATGTGGTGCCTTGATAAGGGTAGCTAGGGTAAGCAGGGTGCCTGTATGAGGGGAATTAGGGTGGATGGGGTGTTTGAATGAGGAAGCTGGGGTGGATGGGGTGCCTGTATGAGGGCTGCCAGGGTGGATGGGGTTTCTGAATGAGGGGAGCTAGGGTGAATGGTTTGTCTAAATGAACGGAGCTAGGGTGGATGGGGTGCCTGAATGAGTCGAGCTAGGGTGGCTGGGGTGCCTGAATGAGTGGAGCTAGGGTGGATAAGGTGTCTGTCTGAGGGGAACTAGGGAGTCTGGGGTGCCACTATGAAGGGAGTTAGGGTGGCTGGGGTGCCTGAATGAGGGGTGCTAGAGTGGATGGGGAGTCTGAATAAAGGGAGCTAGGGTGGATGGGATACCTGAATGAAGGGAGCTAAGGTGAATGGGCTGCCTGAATGAGGGGAACTAGGGTGGATGGGATATATGAATGAAGTGAGCTAAGGTGGAGGTGTCTGAATGTGGAGAGCTAAGGTGGATGGGATGCCAGCATGAGGGGAACTAGCGTGGATGAGGTGCCTGAATGAAGTGAGCTGGGGTGGCTGGGGTTCCTATATGAGGGTACCTAGGGTGGTTGGTGTGCCTGTATGAGGGAAGCTAGGGTGGATTGGGTGATTATGAAGGGAACTAGGGTGGCTGGAGTGCCTGAATGAGGGGAGCTAGGGTGGCTGGGGTGCTTGTATGAGGTGCCTATATGAGGGGAGCTAGGGTGGATAGGGTGCATGTATGAGGGTACCTAGGGTGAAATGGGGTGTCTGTATGAGAGGTGATAGAGTGGATGGACTGCCTGAATGAAGGGAACTTGAGTGGATGGGTTACATGAATGAGGAGAGCTAGGGTGAATTGGGTGCCTGTATGAGGGGAGCTAGGGTGGCTGGGATGCCTTTGAGGTGAGTTAAGATGGATGTTGTGCCTGAATGAGGTGAGCTAGGGTGAATGGGGTGCCTGTATGATGGAAACCAGTGTGGATGAGGTGCATGTACAAGGGGAGCTAGGCTGGATGGGGTGCATGTATGAGAGGACCTAGGGTGAAATTGGGTGCCTGTATGAGAGGAGCTAGGATGGATGGAGTGCCTGAATGAGGGAAGATAGGGTGGATGAGGTGCCTGAAAAAAATGAGCTAGGGAGGATAATGTGCATGTGTATGAAGTGAACTGGGGTGGATGGGGTGCCTGTATGTGGGTAGTTAGCATGGATGGGGTGCCTGAATGAAGGCAGCTAGGGTGGATGGGGTGCCTCAATGAAGGGAGCTAGAGTGGCATGGGTGCCTGTATAAGGGGAAGTTGGGTGGATAGGGTGCCTGTAGGAGAGGAGGTAGGGTGGATAGGGTGGCTGTATAAGGGGGCTAGGGTGACTGGGGTGCCTGTATGAGGGCAGCTAGGGAGGATGGGGTGGCTCTAGGAGAGGCTAGTGTGACTGGGGTGCTTGTATAAAAGGAGGTTGGGTGGCTGGGTGCCTTATGAGGGGAGCTAGGGTGGACTGGGTGCCTGTATGAGGGGTGAAAGGGTGGATGGGGTGCCTATGTGTGGAGCTAGGATGGATGGAGTGCCTGAATAAGGGGAGCTTGGGTGAACAGAGTGCCTGAATGAGGGGAGGTAGGGTGGAAGGGATACCTGTATGAAGGGAGCTAGGGTGGATGTGGTGCCAGTATGAGGGGTACTAGAGTGGATGAGGTGCCTATGAGGGGAGCTGGGGTGGATGGGGTGCCTTGATGTGGTAGCTAGGGTGGACAGGGTGCCTGTATCAGGGGAATTAGTGTGGATGGAGTGCTTGAATGAAGGGAGCTATGATGGATGGGGTGCCTGCATGAGGGGTGTCAGGGTGGATGGGGTTTCTGAATGAGTGGAGCTAGAGTGAGTGGGATGCCTGTCTGAGGGGAGCTAGGGTGGCTGGGGTGCCACTATGAAGGGAGTTAGGGTGGTTGGGGTGCCTGAATGAGGGGAGCTAGGGTGGATGGGGTGTCTGTATGAAGGGAGCTAGGGTGGATGAGGTGCCTGAATAAAGGGAGCTAGGGTGAATGGGGTGCCTGATTGAGGGGAGCTAGGGTGGATGGGATACATGAATGAGGGGAGCTAAGGTGGAGGAAATGTCTGAATGTGGGGAGCTAAGGTGTATGAGATGCCAGTATGAGGGGAACTAGCATGGATGGGGTGCCTGATTGAGGGGAGCTAGGGTGGCTGGTGTGCCTGAATGAAGTGAGCTAGGGTGGCTGGGGTGCCTATATGAGGGTACCTAGGGTAGTTGGTGTGCCTGTATGAGGAGAGCTAGGGTGGATTGGGTGACTATGAAGGGAGCTAGGGTGGCTGGGGTGCTTGAATGTGGGGAGCTAGGGTGGCTGGGGTGCTTGTATGCGGGGAGCTAAGGTGGATGAGGCACCTATATGAGGGGAGCCAGGGTAGATAGGGTGCATGTATGAGGGTACCTAGGGTGAAATGGGGTGTCTGTATGAGGGGAGATAGGGTGGATGGAGTGCCTGAATGAAGGGAGCTTGGGTGGATGTGGTACATGAATGAGGGGAGCTAGGGTCAATGGAATGCCTGTGTGAGGGGATCTATGGGGATGGGGTGTGTTGTGGAAGAGCCGTCCATAGATGGGCTGTGTTGGGTACAGGAATTGGGATGTTGTGTATCTGTTGGGCTGCAAAGTCAGTGTGCTGACCTTGGGGGCAGGCTGCAGGTGTGCGCACACTGTGCACCCTTGTGTGTGCACTAGTTCTGGTTCTCACAAGAGAAGTTTGACGTGTTGTAAGCTTGAGTGTCCGGCACTGGGAGAAGCTGTGGGTTGTGATGTGTGGTGAATTGGATACCTGTGTGTGGGCAGCTGGTGGGAGAAGCAAGGGGTGTGGGTGGGTGTGTGTGTGTGTGTGTGTGTGTGTGTGTGTGTGCGTGTGTTTTGGGAGGTTGGGTGAGGATGCATTTACTAGGGAAGTAGGGATCTGCCATGTTACAATGGAAGCAGTGCGATCTAGCAGTTACAGCACAGGCTTGGGAACTGGGAGCTTTCCACTTCAAATCCCACTACAGTGAAATACTCATTGTGTGACCTTGGGCAAGTGATTTAACCTTCAAGTGCTCCAGGTCACCCAGCAGCAGAAATGGGTAGAAGCAGGACTCTACTGGAGACTAGATGTTGCATCTCAGCTAGGCTATACTGGGTAAATAAACTGACAAATAAATAGTATGAATGTTGCTGTCCAGGGATGCAGAAATATATAATGCATCCATTGAACATAGCCCAGGTATTTTGGTATTCAATCAGTTTCTGGTCTGTAAGTATTTCAGTATTCAACCATAAAGTAATACAATTATAAAACAAACTCTGGTCAGAGCTATCACGGCTGCTAATGCAATCCCTTGATAGGGGTCATTAATATGTACGCTGCTGTACACAGAGATAGTAAAACTCATGAGAGAGCAATTTAATTATTTACTTATGATTTATTTTCATTTTATGATGGAACTTGTAATAGGACTGTTGGCTGAAGCTATTCTGAAACAAAAAAAAAGAATGAGAATTGGATGCATTTAGAGGCCAGGAGTAATAACTTAAAACAGCACCTTGCAAACCTAAACTGAAAATCAGAAGGCATCTTTCTTGCAATAATTTTTTTAAAGTCTGTAATTTAATGTAACAAAATGTTTTATGTACACTGTAAATTGGTCTATTAGTGATTATTTAGCACTACAGCAATACATCCAACTCACCAATCCTTACTGATAATTTCCAGTCACTGCTTGCAATCTGATTGCTGTTTCTGACTGTCCTTCATGCAGAAAAGTGAATGCAATTAATTTTGAATCCATCATACATAGAAGTGCAATTTGATTATTTACTTTTTTAGGTGAACATTTTTTTGTGGACTACTGACTGGGGCTATTCAGAAACAATAAAGGTGTTGTGACAAGTGCTCCACTCTCCCTCCAGTGTTTCTCACTTCTGATTTCCTCACATCCCTTCTCCCTCTCTGCCTCTGATTTCTGACAAAATTGTCTTGCTGAGCTTATGTTATCCTTAAACAGCATGGAGCTGATGACCACGAGTGGGGTTTTCATCTTTGCTGTTACACATACCTGTAGTAATAAAACATATCCAATCAAAAAGTATTATAAAATTTACGGACATACGAACCTGCCAGCAGAAATAGGCCTCATGTTCTATCAAGTCTACTCGAATGTAAAGCTAGCACCCTTACATTGCAGCTGCCCCACCCTCCCCTTTCTACCTTACAGTTACACCCCCCCCCCCACACACACACACACTCATCCCATCACCTTTTAAAACTGCCCACTGTCTTACATGATACCACCTCCTCTGACAGTGTTCCATTTAGCCACAACCCTCTCCGTGAAAAAATGTCTCCTCATCTCTCTCCTATATCTTCCCCCCTCCAATGTGAGACCTTGCCCGTCTTGTGTCCCTTCCCCTCCTCAACTTAAAGACCTCTTCTGTACTTGCCTTGTTTATCCACTTCAGGTATTTAAAGGTCTCAATCATATCCCCCGATCCCTTCTCTCCTCCAGGGTGTACATATTTAACTCACTCAGCCTGTTCTTGTAGGACCTATCCTCCAATTCCTAGATTATCCTAGTTGCCCTGTGCTGTACCCCCTCCAGTAATCTGATATCCCTCTTCAGGAATGGACACCAGTACTGCATGCAGTACTCCAAGTGTGGTCTGACTACTGACCTGTACAGAGGCAGGATCACCTCCCTTCTTCTGGATGAGATTCCTTTTGCAATACACCCCAGCATCTTGTTGGCTTTAGCTCCCACCTTCCTGCACTGAGCTGAGTTGTTCACATTCCCTATTATAACCACCCCTAGATCTTTTTCCTCCTCAGTGGTACCTAACTGAACCCCTCCCAACTGGCTCCTCCCTTGGTTCCTTGCTTTGAAGTGCAGAACCTTGCATTTTTTCATATTGAAACCCAACTGCCATGTTTCTGATCATTCCTCCAGTTTAGTCAGGTCATCCTGTAGCCCCTGCCACCCCACTATGTTGTCCACCGCCACCCCCATCTTGGTATTATCAGCAAACATTCTGATCTTACTCCTGATGCCATGTGGGATATCTGGTGTGAATATTCCAAACAGCACCAGGCAAAGTACCAAGCCCTGTGGAACCCCGCTTGTCACAGCCTTTGGGGATGAGCGTCCCCCCACCCATCAGCCAGTTCACAATCCAGTTTATCATCTTTGTCCCAACCATGACATATTCCAACCTTCCCCACATCCTCCCATGAGACGCAGAATCAAAGACCTTGCAGAAGTCCAAATACTGTGCATTCACCACATGGTTCTTATCCAGTTCCCTTGTCATCCAGTCATAATACTCAACTTGGTTGGTCTGGCAGGATCTTCCTGAGATGAATCCATGTTGCTGACGATCCTGGAACTCAGTGCCTTCCAAAAAGGTCACTAGCCTCTCTTTCAGGATTGTCTCCATTAGTTTTGCTACAATGGATGTGAGGCTTATTGGTCTGTAATTGCCTGGTACATCCTTTGGGCCACTTTTGTGGATGGACACCATGTGAGCCATCCTCTAATCTTGAAGTATGCATCCTGTGTCCAGGGAAGTATTGAACAGGTGTGCCAGCCATCCTGCCAAGACCTCTGCCAGCTCTTTCAGCCCCCTTGGGCGAATGCCGTCTGGTCCCGGTGCCTTCTCCACCCTCAGTGCCTTCAGACCCTCCAGCACCCTGCCCTCTGCAATTACCTCATCTGTCACCCCTCTCCCTTCACACACCTTCCCCATCCCCTGAGGTGGCTGCCCACCCTTCTCCTTCTTGAGCACAGAACAGAAGTACTCATTTAGTGCTTCTGTCTCCTATGTCCCTTTCTCTACCCATCCCCTGTCCTTCCTAATCCTCACTATCTGGTCCTTGCAGCTCCTTCTCTCTCTTATGTACCTGAAGAAGTCCTTTTCCCCATACTTGATGCCCTGTGCCAGAATCAGCTGTATGAAAGCCTTGGCCGCCATGACTAGTCTGGTTTCCTCCTTGGACTTCTTCAAATACATTTCCCTCTCCTCCTCCCTCCTGGATTTCTTGAACCTCCTAAATGCTGCTTTCTTTGCCCTCACCCCTTCCAAGACCTATGGATTCAACTAGCATGGATTCTTAGCTCTTTCCTTCTTGCTTTGTGTCCTAGTGCATGACTCCATAGCCTCCATCAGCCCTAATTTGATAATTTCCCATTTTTGGTTTGCATGTAAGTGTGGATTAATTTCTGCCAGGTGTCTTTCCAAAATTTCCCCCATCTTGTCAAAGTCAGGCAGCCTGAAGTCAACCACCCTGGTTCCTGTACCTACAGCTTCCTTGCCCATGCTGTGCATGAACCACACTGAGTGGTGGTCACTCCCAGCCAGTAGGTCCTCCACCTCCAGGTCCCTTACAGTCTTCCCATTAGACAGTACTAGGTCCAGAGTTTTATCCAACCTAGTCAGCTTGATAACCATCTGTGTCAGGTAGCTATCCTGCAATGCTTCCAGGAGCACTTGCTCCCTTGCACTTGAGGTGGCTGGGGTGCTCCAATCCACTCCTGGTAGATTGAAGTCTCCCACTATCACGGTGTTTCTTCCCACAGACCCTCCTAATCTGCTCTGCTCTGCTAACTCCCTGTCCAAGTCTTCTGCTTGAGCTGGTGGCCTATACACCACTCACATCCTCAGTGTTCTACTTTTTGAATCCTTGAAATGCAACCATAATACCTCTGTTCTACCCTCCTCCTCTCTTCCCTTGCACACCTTATCCCCTCCATTACATAAATCACCACCCCTCCACCCTTCCCCTTGCCTCAGCCTTTCTGTATATCCTATACTATGGGATTATCAAATCCCAGTCTTGGTGTCCACCATCCTCACTGCCAAAAGAGCTTGTAACTCAACTGTTTTGTTTCCCAGACTTGCATTTAGGGAGACAACCCGCCAACTAGTTCCCTTCCTTAACCCATTTCTCCTCATCCTTAACTTCCCTCTGTGAATCTACCCTGGTACCATCCCTCCTAGCTTGGGGGTAAGCTCGTTTGGCTCCCCTCTCTGGTGGCCCTTCGTACCTGCTGCATACTTGCCTCCCCCCCACACCTAGTTTAAATCCACCTTAGTTGCTATGTATTCCCCCAGCCTCTGTTTCAAAACCTCCTGTCCCACCTTACTCAAATTGAATCTGTCCCCTGTGAATAGGTCACTGTTTTCCCAGATGTTACCCCAGCCTCCCACAAGCCCATACCCTTTGGTTAGACACCACGTTTTCGGCTAAGAGTTGAACTTCTCTATCCTTCCTTTCCTCGCTGTGCTTGCCCTGGGTACTGGGAGCACTTCCGAGAAGGTCACTGATCTCCTCAACTCCTCACACAACTTCTCCAGTTCCGCGAACCTCTCCCTTACCAACTTGACCATATAACCCCCCAATTCATTTGTACCCGAGTGCACCACTACATGTGGTTTCTCCCTTCCTCTCCTTGCACACTTGAGAATAGTCTATCCTGCCCTACCCACTGTCAATCCAGGTACTGAGTCCACCAATGTTCTACTATGCCTCTCCCCTTTACATTCCCATCTGACCCATTTGAGGATTGAATCCCTCAGCACTAGGACTCCACACCCCTCCTTATTTGCTATGCCCTCCATCCCTGCATGTTGAACTATCCCTTCTACTATGCCCCCAGCCTCTACCCTAGTCCCACCCCTTCCCCTATTTCTTCCACCCCTACTCCTCTCCCAGCATTGTCACCCTCCTTCTCTTCCTTGCTAAGTCCATTCTTCCTCCTGCCTCCACTGCCTTACCCCCACCCTCCCTTTACCCTGTTCTTTTTCCCTTTGTTACCCCTACCACTGTCCCCCACTTCTGCCTGACTGTTGCACCATGTGCTTTCCCTACTCCCTTCTTCTCCTGCTCCTTCCTGGAGAGCCCCTCCCTCATCATCCACCCTTGAAGCCAGCACTGTGAACCTATTACCTGACCCTGGACTTTTACTGTTTGCTTCTCACGCATGCTATCCAGATGTTCCCCCTTACTGTTTCTAACATTTTTTACCCTGTTCCCTATGCCCTTCCTTTCCACTGGTTCTATACCCCTGGATCCCCGAGGAGGTGGCTCTCATGCTCTATTGATCACACCCACTCCCCCACTCCTCGCTACCTCCCTTCCTAGCCACTGTACCTCTGCCTCCAGTCCCCTCAGCCTGTGACAAATGGGATACCCCCAGCTTCCATAATGTGCCCATCCAGATAGCAGCCCCAAAACCATTACAACTCACTATTCTGTCCATCTTGGTTTGTCTGCGGTCTCCCTGCCTTCTGTACCAGACCCCATTTCCCCTGCCGCCAACCCCTCCCCTGCAATCCTATTCCACCCCTACTGCCACCTTCGCTGGCATGCCAAATTGTTGTTCTAACAGTCTAACAGCCTGTATTGCTTCCTTCAACACCCCTTTCTACAGCTCACACACAAACCCTCCCCTATTATGTACCAAGTTCTACTTAATATCGCATAATGTTTTATGCAAAAAAGGAAGCAATACTTTTAACTAACTCTAATTCATGTTAAGCAACCCGTAATTACAAGAAATAAATTTTAGCTAATCTGAATTATAGCACTGGTGTGTTAGAAGATGAAACATAGAGAGAAAAATATAAGGCAAGAAACTAATGGTATGGGACAAGTAAATAATATACTGGGTATAGTAGTCAGAGACGTGCAAGTACATCTGTGAGGAATGGGTTTGGGGCTATGGTAAAAAGGTGAAGATAGGTTAATGGTTGGGGCAGAATAAAGAAATGATCTTGAACATGGCAAGAGACAGTGTGGCAATCAGAAACTGTATCAAACTGGTGGTGTGGGTTTTACCCTCTCAAGTTCAAGGACCAAGAATCTCACTAGTGAGAAATGTTGAATGTTTCAGAGTTATAGACAGTCAACTGAATAGAAATACCAGTTTCATCTTGTTCTCCCACAGGGTGCAATTCATACAGCAAGCATAACTATCTGGTACTCTGCGTAACTGTTCATATTTGTACTCTTTCTTGTTATGCTTCCTACTTTTTATTTGTTTGCATTTCCTATGTCTGTCTAAGTATAGATATTGTTTGCCTTGTCCAAAAAAATTAAAAAAACATCCTGTAAAGCTTGTTGACACATTGTGCAGTAATCATGTCGTGGGATTAGAACCCATGTCACTTTCTTCATGTTTGCAGTACTGCCACAGTCAAAAAAAATATTAGTAATAATATTAGTAATAGTAAATAGTAAAATAGTAATACACTGGATGAGTAGGATAAGACACTAAAACACCACTGTCTTAGCAGCTTCTGTAGTTATGGTTATCTACACATTATATAGATTTTTATTTTTATTTTGGTAAGGGGTGCAACAGTCCACAGCTTGTTAAATAAATGTGCTGAATTCTGGTTACTAAGTAGTTAGATGTGTTGCTGAATTTTAATCTGTTATTTGGGTTGGAAATGTTACATACAGGCCCAGATATTCAAAAGGGTTGCTCCATGCGCAACAGGGTTGCGCATGCGTAAGTCCTACATTGCGCCATTCTGCGATATTCAGCAGGAGGCAGTTGCTTCACTGGCAATAGGTTGCGCAAAAGAGCAATGCAAATGAATGCATGCTCAACAGGAGGGGGAGGAACCATGCATAACCTGCGCAACCCGATGTTCAGTCGGGTTGTTGAGATGGCTCTTGTCTGCAACAACCTCGCCTGCACAACATGAGCCAAAAAAAGAGATCAGTTGAGGGACCCACAGGTGAGCTGCTGTATTGCAGGGTGCAACACAGCAGTTGCCACCCCTGGCTGGCCCCAACTCGGTCCCTGTGCCCCCCCACCAGCCTGATCGCGGGCATAGAGTAACACATACCTCTCAACTGTCCCTGATTTTCAGGGATGTCCCTGATTTTGCAACAGAATATTCCTCTGTCTCTCGTAAAGTTCGTGTTTCTGTGACAGAACAGTGGGGACTGTAAGCATAAAATAATATCAAACATTAAAAATACAGACTAGTTCTTCTTCAGAAATGCATCTTATACAAATCCCCTTATTCTATCAGATTTCTGAGTGAATATTACCAATTGTTAAGATGTGTCCCTGATTTGGCATCTTTGCCCTGATTTTTAAGCCTTGTCCCTGATTCATGACACAAGAGGTTGAGAGGTATGGAGTAACATGAACCCCCGCCCACACATATCTCCACAGCCCGATCGCGGGCATCACAGTTACGAAACCCCCACACATATCCCGAAGCCCGATCGCGGGCATCACAGTACATGAACCCCCACACATATCCCACAGCCTGATCGCGGGCAGGTACAGTTACATGACCCCCCACACACACATCTCCCACAGCCCAATCGCAGGCAGGCGTGTATGAACCCCCTCCGGTGCCCGATCGGCGGGCAGAATGTAACCCTCCCCCAACCCGAATATCTCCTGGTGGTCCAGTGGCTGCACAGGCGTCGGTCCCCGGACGGCTGCTGCCTGGCAGGGTGGCCAGGAGCAAGTCCTCGGGATCAGGCGCACCTACATGCAAATGGCATGCAAATGGGGCCATAAATAGATGCAAATGGCCCCCCCTGCGCCTTGCATAAATTATGGCCCCATTTGCATGTCACCTTTTGAATATCGGAAATTTGAGCATGGCGCAATGTTACTTGCACCACCGCAAGTTTAATGCTCAACTCTGGCAACTTGCGGTGGCGCAAGTTCCACTGCGCCATGCGCAAGTGCTGTGGCTGGGGGGTGATATTCAAAGGAGTTGCTCAACAGCGCAACTCCTTTGAATATCACCCCGGCCACACCCCTGCGCAACTATTTTGAGCAGCGCAGGGGCTTGCGCCTCAGAATGGCGCAGTTTGAAAATCTGGGCCACAGTGTTTTAAGTCATTATTTTTATTTTACTTTTTTTATTTTCAAGAAACACCCAGACATTAAACACCAATGAACATTCATTTGAGAAGAGATGTGCGAGGGATTTCATGAGAGATGGCAAATGTTCCAGCACCAACAGGCTTTGAAGCATGTGTGAAGTGATAATGTTTTATATCAGTGTGTCTGTCAGTGGAACTGCTGTTAGGTTTTGTTATGAACAGAATGTTATTTTTTTTTTGTTTACTTGTGTCAGTAATAAACTGGTATGTATTTTGTGAGAGGCAGTATGATCCCCCCCCCCCATTAAACTTAGCTTGTCTCCCAGCCTTGCATCTGCTCTTCTGCTAGTGTTTCAGTTTCCCTTTCTGTAGAGCAGCACAGTCTATCTTGAGTTACTTCTCACTGTTGGCTACATTTCTTTGTAAATCAACCCATTCACCACTAACTTTAGTATGCTTTCTTGTGGGAATTGACAGAAAACTTTCCAGCATCACAGAAGGGAGCACACATCACACAGGAAGCCTAACCAGTTGTAAACAAAGCAGAACATCATTGTGAGTGTGCAGTAGGCAGCACATGTCAAGGGAACAACATGGCAGGCATACAAATGTAAACAAAAACAACGAAGAAACTGGGCCCTTTTTTAACCAAATGCTGCACTGCACAACAGAATGTTAAACAGCTACATGCTCAACAGATCAGAAGGAACACATCTATGTGGAATTGATGTTTTTTTATGTAGTACTGCTGCTTTAAGCAGGAGGCAGAGATATGTGCTGCAGCAGCAGTCGAAACACTTAGCAGAAGACAACTGCCTCACATTCCTGTCACATGCTACCACAGTAATTTTTCTCGCCTTCATCATGGCACTATGTCAGCATGGCTCCACCCATGCAGCCGTAAAAAATACTAGGGACTTGTAAAAAAAATCTAAACAGACAAACATGATGTTTGCTGCTCAGCATAGGTAGAGAATATTAATAGGCCTTCAAAACTGGGTGTATTAAAGTTTCACACCAGAGTACATATTAATTCACTGTTAGGCATTTTTTCTCACTGTTCTCTTTGATAGGCCTACCAAAACAAAATGAAGGGAATATCTGTATGAAGACCTGGGTGGAAGAACCAACATGAACACTTACAGTGGTGGAGCTGGCACTGGGAGTACTATCTGTGGTACTAATAATAGCAAACTGGGCAATGGTATCACTTGCAGTGGCAGCAGCAACCACAGTCACCACAACAGTATTAGTGGAGGTGACAATGGTGGCAGTTGATGTGGAAACAACAGCAGGTGCAGAGAGTTGCACTTGAGCAGAAACAGCGGTGTAGGCACTGGAACTAGTAGTGCAACAATTAGCAACAGACCTACTGGAATTGTAGGGAACGCAAGGGATGTATAATTTTAAATACTCAGCTATTGGCTGAGCTCTTACTGTTCTGTGTGTCTGTTTTGCATAGTTTGTGTAAAATCTCCCAAAGAAAACCAGAAAAAACATAAAATGATCCCCCACCACCACCACCACCACCCACCTTGTAGTCCTGCTCTTGTTTTGTCTCTATCAGTGGTGGGTAGGTGCATGCTGGGAGCTTAGATGACCCTAGGGTTGCTACCTTTGGATGAGGTAAAAACCGGATGCTAAACCACACCCCAAATTCCGCCTCTGGCTCCACCCCCTTTTTATGACTGGTGAGTATATCGCTCCTCCTCCTCCAAAGCCATTTGTAATGTTGGAATAGACGTTACTAGTGACAGGAAATCATTTTTATACTGTTATTTATTTATTTATTTATTCAGGTATTTATTTTTATTCTTTAGATTCCAGGTTAACTCCCATAGGCCAATAGCCCATTTTACAGGAGTGACCCAGGAGCACAGGAAGGTTAAGTGACTTGCTCAAGGTCACACAGTATATAAGTAGAGGTTGTGGGAATCAAACTCAGGTCTGCTGAATGTGCCAAGCTCATCCACAGCTTATTGCTCAGCCCTCTGTTAAACACTCCTATTTTCCTTTCCATGTCAGCCAGGTATTCTGATGCTTTGACCAATTTTTGATAACTTAATTATCAATACTTGTGGTACCCTTAATACTGCACTGTGTCCCCCTTTACCTCAGTAGCTACTGCTGTTTCTTTTCATATTTCTAAGGCATTCCACAATTTCAGATACACCATTCCATACTGTTTATCTGAATGACCTGTAAAAGTGTAGCTAATATAATGGAATGTTCAGGTAATACAAAAAATTCGAGCAAATGTGGTGATAAAGGCAATAAAAGTTAGATTATTAATTTAATAAAAATGGGTCAAAAACATATCAGACTATAGGACAAACAAAAAGAAATGCATGCCAGCACATAAAGGTGTAAAAGCTGTTTCCTGTCATAGCAGTAAAAGACCATACTTAAAATGCAGAGTTGAAAAGATTAGGTTAATTTACTGCAAATGATCTTAATGGCCATACTTTACACCTCTCAGACAGTCTGGTTTTACAAACAAAGGCAGGTCTGAATGACTGTGACATCAGAACTTCTTTGTAACCTGGACATGCAGTGCAACCAAAATACTGAATGATTTGGTACATCAGTTTTAAGAGTTTGTGAACACACAAAATGACCCCAAAACCGGACTGCATTTAATCAAAACCGGATGACTGGATAAGGACCCTAAAGACTGGATTATCCGGTCAAAAACTGGATAGGTTGCAACCCTAGATGACCCTCATAGAATGGACCCAGTGATAGCTCCAGTTTTGAGGTACTAAGAAAGGCTACAACACTGGAGGGTTTTTGGCAAAGTTGTACCAGGGCTAATAAGCTGATGCTATCCTTTTTTAGAGCTTTTTAATGTAACCCCAACCGGCCACTTGTTTAACTAGTAAGCACACCTCCCATATTTTTCTGTCTAGGGGACAGATAGGGGTGGGGGTACAAAGCACTAAGTAAGTACTGAAACACAGAATGACCTTTACTGAACCCCGGTCCTGAGGAGAGAACCTTTGCTAGGGGCTATGCTAGGTCTGCACTTCTGGAGGGGTACCCAGTAATTCCACACAGGAAGCAATAACAAGATTGTCCATGCCAGGTTGGGGTTCTAGAGTGTGGTTTTATTCCAAAGTTGGTACACAAAAGCAAAGCTGGATCCCCAAGGGTTTATGCTTCGTGGCACAAGACAATGCAGAACACGACATCTGTAGCAGACAGAAACGTTAACTTCCCATATTGCATAGGACTTTGAACTCTTTCATTGGCATAGCCTGAGCTGAAACATATCTTTCTTCTGGTGGCACTGGCCAGAATGGACCACACAATTTCTTCTAGTGGCAAGGGCCACGACTTAGAACATTTCCCATATGGCACAGAATTAAACATTTGGCAATGTGGCAACTGGCCACAACAGAACACACTGGTGCTCAAAATTAGCAGAACACACACCAGGGGGTAAACTTTCTCTTCAGGCATTGGCCATATGATCTGAAAAATAGGCACCCTTACAGGACCTGAACTGCTGAACTGGTCACTCCAGATGGGGGACTGCCCACCTTATGCTTCCTCAGTCCATACCCAGCCAATCTTTCAGAGTTACACCTCAAACTTTAAGCAAAACTGTAGAACTATGCATCTTGGAATGACTTTCACATTCAGCATTAGAAATACTCTACTTCTGAGTGCAAGTTAAAATCCTGAATAATGTGCCAAGTCTCACTGGGGACTCCACAATTGTCAGACAACTTTAAGAATGAGCTTGAGAACAGCCTCAGACAGAAATGGGTGCATAGGTCCCTTTGTCAGAGTAACACCCCAAAGAAAACAGGCAGGTACATTTCTCCTGGGATACTCAAAGTCCCATTACTCATAGTTGTACACACAAAGGCAGGTTCAATGTCCTGGATCAAAGTCAGGGGATTGACCCTTGGATCCATTCTGCAGTCCCTCCTCATCTCACCGGGGATAAAGAGTAAAACCAGGAACTCCTGCTAGACGGTTTCCACCACTTCTACAAGGCAGGCAGATGGTTCTCAGCACTAGGGTGAGAAAAATAGGCTCTCCTCAGAGCCCACACTTCAGCTCTTCACTTCTCAACTGCTCACTGTGGCTGCTGCTGGATGACACTAACTGAAAATTCTAAAACTCCCCCACTCACAGCTAGCTATTGTAGCTTATGCTGCTACGAGAGTTCTAAATGACATCACCTCTCTGCTCTCAGCTAAGACCAAGTAAACAGGGAGGGAGCAGGTGGAAATCTATTTATCTAGTTATTCACCAGCTGCCTTCCCTACCTATCGCTGACACTGATGGGATTCTAGTAACCCCAGGGGACTGGAGGGTTACATTAGCAGCATTCTGTATTTTCACTGAACCAGAAGTTGACAGGAGTCACTTCCCATCCAGACTGTATTTACACAGATGCCAGCATGAGCATCAGTGAGCGCTAAGTGGAGGTGATGCACTGGCAAAGGCCAGCATGTCTGCCACTGTCCACCAGGAACAACCAGAGGGCCAGGAATGCTGGAATGCATTGAGGTAAGAACTGTTGGAAATAAAACAATGGATAAAGAAACAGGTTTCATTGCCCTACCCAATGGGGAAACTGGAATTCTATGCCTTGCATGCAGTAATTATAAATTCAGTCTTATATTCATAACAGATTTTAAAGTCTTTACCTGTGGAAAGTGTAAAGAAAAAAGGGTTAAAACTACAAGTGATGGAATTGGAAAGGGAGTTCAGAAAGCCAAAGAGTTTAAATTTATTACAAACAGTTAAAGAAGGAGCAGATAATAACAGAGAAAGTAACAAGACACAAACGCCACAAAACTGTGGTAAACTGGACCTACGGGGTTATAACATGAAAAGAAGACAAAGGGACAAGTGGGATGACTCAGATGAGGACTGAACTGTGGTGAGGAATGACCATAAAATAAAGAAAGGTAGAAGAGCCATGTCCTTTAAAACAGTACTTTAAAACAGATTTGAACCCTTGTTACTAATCAAATCACAAACCACATCAGGCAATCCTAAGGAAGACAACATCCAGAATCAAATATTGGGCTCTATTCCCAAAACAATGCACAAGAGGCATGTATTGGAGTGTGCAGCTCTGCACCCATGGGATTTCCATGCAGGGGCCACATTCATGAACACCAGCCCCCGCCTGGCTCCTTTATGGGTCCCTGCCCCACGGCGTGCAGATCCACGGAGGGCAGGTGGATGTGGAGTGACAGATCCTGGTAGGCTGCCAATTAGCTGCCCAGGCAGAGACCCACAGTGGATCCCTTGTGCCCTTGGGGTGACATGTTGCCATCCAGTGTGCAGAGCGCTGACCATGCAGATGGGGGGGTACCTCATCCACCCGACTCCAATCCTCCCAGTGCGTCCCAATGGCAAGGGCATCATTGTTAAAGGGGGACATTGCTCCCTGCCATGTCCACTGCATCCAGAGGCAGCTTCCCTGGGGGATGCTTAATTGGCCCTGGTGGTTTATGGCTGCCTCCCAGACATGGAGCCTGCAGCCACCGCGTACAGCACTTCGCAGTGTTGTGCATGCGCGGAGTGCTCGCTCACCCCCCGCACCACCCCAATGCCCGCCCCCATGCAGAGTTCTGTGATCGGCTAGGGGATTGGGTGTGTTGGGGGGGGCACAACAGTGTCCTGGATAGGGTGGAGGGGTTCAGTGGGCACAGGCAGCTGAGCAGTGGCTACGCACCCAACTTACGTGGCATGTAGCCTTAGTGAATAGAGCCCAATATGAAAATGGTGCAGTGACATGCCAGACCTAGTGTATGTGTTGGGTGACTCCATACTCACATTAACAGACAGACACATCTGTAATCCAAATAAATGACCTATATAGAAAAGATGTCACTCAACATGCTAAAGAACACAGGTGAGAAGCCCCTGGTAGTATTACATGTGGGTACAAATAAAGACAGAAAACAGGATACTGAGGCTATTAAAAAAATAATTTATTGCTCTATGTAACACTCTGCAGGAAAAGGGATGTGAGATTGTCTTTTCAGAGCTGCCACCGGTCCCCACGTGCTAGCAGGGGAAAATATACCAGTATTAAAAGAATAAATGAATGGCTCAGAAAATGGATGCTAAAAAAAGGCTATACAGTACATGTATAACTAACTGGGAAACTATAACTGGGATGGTCTACACCTCGGTAAACTGGGAAGTCTGGTCCTGGGGAAAAAAATTGAACAAGTCACAGCAAGGGCTTTAAACTCAAGCTAGAGGGGGCTCAGGAGCCAAATAAGGAAACTGTGGATAGAACATTGCTGTTAGACAAATATGGTAATCATGAAAAGGCCAGTTACAGCTTATTGTTGTTACGGCTGTGCATATACCTTTTCCCAAATATTCACCTGAATATTTGATATTCGGCAGCCAAATATTAGGGTATTTGGGTATCTGGGAAATGTATTCAGCAACCTACATAAAAAAAAAGAAAAAAAAGAAACAGCCCCCCTTCCTCTTCCCCAGCCCAAAACCAGATAAAATGTAAACCTCTACCCCTCCTCCTCTATCACTAGCCCAATGGCACCCTCCTCCCTCAGTACCTCAATTTCTAATAATATTTATACAGTAAATTATAAGTCTAATTATTCATGTACTAAAAAAGCTCACTGATTGGCTGCCGTGCTGGTCTGAAATCTCTTAGAAATGCCCAGCACTGCAGGCACATGGCTGATCACAGTGCTGTACACTGAAGGCAGTGGCGGTAAAAAAATAAAAGAAGTGTTTTCAGTGCAGCTGTCAGTGTACATTAAGAAATGAAAATAAAAAAAAACTGAACCAGTCGAGTATTCCTGTTTATACCCACTACACATCATGATTGCTCCTACCGCCACCTTGTCAGCATAGCCGCAAATGTTACCTCAGGAACCAGTGCCCCCCCCAAAAAAAAAATAGTTTTACAAATAATAACAATAATGACCTCAGAGCCATTCATTTCCTGTCAATTAATGACCAACTGGCCGACCCCCAGCAGGTCATTAATCTTCAGGAAATGACCATCTCTTTAGCCATTATTGCTTAATTATAAGTCTAAGTAGTTATTCATGAGCTAAAGAAGCTCATTGATTGACTGATGTGCTGATCTGAAATCTCTAAGAAACGCACGGCACGGTAGCTAATATTATAGTGTACGAATTTCTAAGAGAAAACTTTAAAAAATAAGAGAATTAACCAGTTAGAAAATATTTAAACAAAACATCTACTAAAAAAAGTAGAACATAGGAAAACATAGAAAAACATGACACCTTGGGCCACCCTTCCCCCTCAGCTGGTTGTTAATCTCCAGGAAATGACCAGCTATGTTTCTATGAAGATAGAGGGGGGATGGCTCAGAGATAACGTGAGGGAGTATTTTTTCACGGAGAGGGTTGTGGATGCATGGAACAGCCTTGCTGAGGAGGCTGTAGAGTCAAGAACAGTGGGGGAATTCAAGAATGCATGGGACAGACATAAGGCAGTCCTAGTGGGGGGGTAGGAGGAAGTAAGCTGTTGGTTAACTAGGATCTGCAGCTTATCTGTTAGGAAGAAAAATGGGCAGACTAGGTGGGCCAAGCAGTCCATATCTGCCATCAAATTCTATGTTTCTATGGCTCTTTGGTCATTATTGCTTAAGTGCTTGTTTTTGCTTAAAACAAAACATATAATTTATGTCCCCCTCCCTCACAGCACCCTCCTCCCTCCCACCCAGCAGAACCCAATTTGCAATATGAGCTGAAGAAGGTGACCAGCTCAATACACCCTCCACTATGGTTTGATGCCATCTCATGAATGAAAGCACTTGCTCAATTATAACAAGTGCACAAGTGCTTTGGTTTGTGGGAAAGCAGCCAGCTGTGGAGGAGGGCAGTTTGAGCCGGTCACCTTCTTGAGCTTGTATTACGAATTGGGTGCCGCTAGGTTGGGGGAGTAGGATGCTACGGGAGGTGGACATAAATTACACTTTTGTTAAGTGCATATGAGCAGTTTATTTTTAAAGACAGTGGCCGACCATGGAGATAAGCGGGTTGAGTCAGTTGCCCATTGGGGAATTTAATTGATGTCTTGCTGAATAAGTATTATAACAAATTGTGGGTGCTGGGGGAGGAGGGTGCAATTAGGCTATTGGTAGAGGGTGGGGGGATAAGGTTTACATTTTAATTATTTTGGGGGGACTGGGGAGGAAGCTGGGGGCTGTTTTTCTGTTTTCTTTTTTTTCTTTTTTTTTAGTTTTCAGGTAGCTGAATACTCTTTTCTGAATATGAATATTCCCCTATCCAGGAAGGGCTGCCAAATATTTGGGAACCCTACTATTCATGGTATTTGGGAAATAATATACAGCCCCTGCATAGCCCTAATTGTTGACTAATTCTAGGAGTCTAAACATCTTAAAGAAAACTGAAATAACAATCACATTGGTAAGGGACAAAATTGATACTGCAGCAATTATTGAGACTTGGTGGGACAATACCAGGGACTGGTTCAGAGAAATAAAGGGGTTTAGAAAAAGGGTAGGGAGCTGTCCTGGCCTCAGATAGGATGAACCCCTTGCAAGGGGTACATTTATGTGCTAAAAAAGACTGAGAAATATCAAGAGCCACTGCAGCCTGCACTTTTACCGAGCATATCTGTGTGCCACATGGAATTTCCAAATCCAAACTGACACTATGTTTTTTGTCTACTTGGTATTCACCCCTCATTTCCTCTGCCCCCCCCACACACAAGGTATACACTGCAGGTGTGCAGACTCTGCTGTCAGTGCTCCACAGTCCCTGCGATTATTTAACCGCCCTGCTCACAACACTTAAAAAAAAGTAAGCACTGTTTTTTTTCTCACTGTTTTCTTTCGTCCTCATACCTGACAAGACATTTTCAATGGCATCTGATAGTGATCCTAGTTTGCCAGCCACTCCAGCCCCACAGATGACCCTCATTCATGAAACTGCACCACTGTCACTATGGCTGAAATCGGCACTCACTTCTATTGTGGTACGTTCTTAAATTTAAAGGGAAAAAAGTAAACTTGGAGTGCTTCCACACCTACTTCTGTGTTCACATGGGGGGGAGGAGGTCATGCAAACACTGCATCCTGCTTCCCAACCGCGCATCTGCTAACCACCACACTAAGTAATAGTCCTGACCATGTTTACTATGTTTAAACCTAAAACACTAACACATACAATAAGTTACTAGCATTAAAACCAGACTTTGCTACTGCAGCAATCCTTGCTGCATTCCGAGCGACAGCGGACAGAGAGGCATGGCAGAGGTGGTAAGCAATTACCATTACCATCATAGTTCCAATTCTACCACTTCTTATAGAATCCTTGGGAGGTACTTTGGGAAATCACCTCATTACCAAGCTAAACCAATTCTTCCAAGCTGAGGACCCACCAGCACCTGTGCGGGCATTGGACAGCTGGAATAATGAGCTGGCTACTCCCATAACTGTGGAAGAATGGAGGAGAATTAGTATCCTTACACATAAAGTCACCCGCTCAATGACCTCATGGGAATACAACTGACAGTGTATTATTAGGTACTTTTTGATGCCAGTTCAACAAGTTTATCAAGGAACTGCTTCTACACCTACCTATTGGCAGGAATGCGATGAACTGTGTGCAACCCATTATTATATAACAATAATAATAAGCTTTATTTTTAAAGTGCTGTTCACCAAGTATCAAAGCGCTGTATAGTTATAATAGTAAACATACAAAACATTTAAAAACAAATATACATATCTTCCAATTAAAACCAATAAGTTAAATAAAACCACAGGACACTGTGTATCAATCAGAGTCAGTTATTTACAAAGGCCCGCTCAAATAAATGCGTTTTTAATGCCACTTTAAAACTCTCCACAGCCAGGCACTCTCGAATCCGATGAGGTGGAGAGTTTCACAGGGTAGGGGCTGCAAATGCCCATGCCCATGCCCCTGAAGATGTCAATCGAACCCTGGGAACCTCCAGCAATCCCTCATCAGCAGAGCGGAGTGGTCAAAGTGGGCAGTAGGTATGAAGGAACTCTTGCAGATGGCTCGGTCTCTGTCCATGTAGGGCTCTATAGGTCAGCAAGCCAACCTTGAAGGTGATCCGCCACTGAATTGGCAGCCAATGCAGCTTGTGCAGCACAGGAGTAATGTGACTGGATCGAGATGACCCGGTCAACAACCTGGCCACAGCGTATATCACGTGGGCTTGTCTGGTATTGCATCCCTTTTGACAAGATCTAGAGAAAGCTTTTTGCTCTATATTCTCTTCCAACTTGCAGCTTACTGATTTGTTCTATTCTCTCAAGAACCTACTCAAGAAAAAGGGTGAAAAGATACCTTCTGGGAGCACTCTTGGTGGCTACTAAAAGATGCATAACTAAAAGATGGCTATCTGAAGAACCCCTAGGTTATCATAGTGTCATCAGGTGGTACAGGGTATTTATGATTTGGAATGACTTACATTTTCCCTTAGACAACAGCTGGATAAAGGTACAAACCACTGGGCATGAAGAGTGCCTTATATGCTAGAAGTAGATCCTCATTTTATCCCATAGTAAGCAGAATCTGTAAGGGGGCTATAGGAGGCCATATAAACATCAGCCGGCAACCTCTGGGAATGGATAGTTATTTTTGAATAATTTTCATATTAGATCAATTTAGAGCCATTCAAAATATGTATGTAGTGCTGATTACTTAGTTTTAGAACAATTGCCTGTATATCCCTCTACTGACTTTGTTGTAATCGTTTTACTGTTTCAACAGCAATGTATTGTTGTACATTTTAAAGTCTGATAACATTTTATTATAAAAAAGTAATTACTTTTTGTGGGAGTGATTGGGACACAAAGGGAGGGTGTGAGTATCCTATGGGGCTGCACCTGGAGGGAAGTTCCTGGCAGTCTTACAGTGCAGTGAATCTCACTGAAGTGAGTGTTCACCTTTTTGGGGGCAATTTTGGTCCTGTGTTCCAAGAAATGCTACCAGCTGTGGCAAGGATGGTGGGAGATCTGTAACAGAGAGTGAGCTGCTGATACAGGTAGAAGATGTACCTACTATTTTATGGGATATCACAAGCTGTAATGGACATCAAAGAAGTTGCCTCTAACAGAGGTCCTGGTGAGACTGCCAGATACTGCTAGAAGGCTGGCTAAAGTACATGCTGCTGTGCTGGTGCCAAACACACCATCTGGGGGAATACGGAACTGGTTGACGTGAGGTGCCCATAGCCAGGGTGGCCATCAGACAGATATTCCTGAGAGAAAGCCTTACAGTGGTGCTGCCTCCTGCTCACCAGATGAACTGATGTTATGGCATCATGAAGTATGTGAGAAATAAGTGAACTAAAGTGTAGAGTAGGTGGGAGATTTGGCAAATTCCGAATGCAGAGGAGGAAAGATTCTGTCCTAAGGCATAACCTCACCCATTGGTAAATTGAATGGAATGAGAGGAGTCAAGGGACTCCAGTAAAATGAGGAGAGGGTACAACCTTAATTAAGGGGATTTAAGGTTCTGACTTATGTCCAGGATCAGGATCAAAACCGTCTTAGAGCTGTGACCAAGAGAACGATTCAGAGATTGTGCTCCCATATGTGTAGCTATAACTATGTTAGTAAACTTGACATCAACCTATCACATCATAGTTATGCATCAAAGTTCCAAACCCCATTGAAATACATTGAACTGCACTTACCTTAGCTTCTCATATTGCAGTTGGTGGTTCCAGCAGCGAGGCGTGTTTTAGATTGGAGAGTGGATCTTTATCTTGGGACCTGTTCAAGTGAGCAAGAGGGTATGCGGTGGTGGGTGCTAAGTGGGAGGTCGGGATGGGCTGAGTGGATTGTGTAGGCACAGATCAGCAAGGGACCATTTTGTGTTTTGCAGGTTTAAAAAAAACATTGACAGACAGTTTTCTTTATTTCAGGGATATTTTGACACTAGGGATTGGACAACCCAGTGTTGGGCTCATGTTTGGCGGTAACCTGGTGCTATCCCCTACATAAGGGGAATGAGGGTGAGCGACCTGGAAGGGAGGGTAGTCAAGAGAAGTAGTACCAGGAGTGGGCACCCCAGTCCGATTCTATATTAATTATGAAATAAATACATATAAAGATTGGAAAGGGCAGGTGGGCAACTTGAAGGGGAGGGGCAGAAAGAAGCAGTACCAGGGGTGGGCACCCAAGTCTGCTTAATAGATAGATGGCTAGATGGATAGATAAACAGACAGACAGACAGATATTGTGTGATCACTCTCAGGCTCCTAATGCTGAAACACGATCAGCTGCATGCTGACCTGCTTCATGCAAATGAAAGAACCAAAGCCCCCTCTGATAGGAGCAGCTTTGGTCCTTTCAACTACACAAAGTTTCCACCCAGCAAGCAGTGACTACTGTCACGACCACAGTGTGTGATCATTCGTCTGGGCTGCCGAGCTCCTTCCAGCTTGAGCTGTAATGGGCTCGGCAGTGGCACACCTCTGAAGTGCCATTTACTGTAACAAAACATTCTTGTGCATGTGTAAGCAAACATGAAAAACAAGTGCAAATCTTTTTATTGCATATAGCATATCAAAAGCATTGACAAATGTACATGCAAACAGCAGTTATAATAAAGCACATGCTCACGGATGATATGGGCATTTGTTTACACTGCTGTTGCTTGCATGTAAGTCTTTCAATGCTTTTGATATAGTATATGCAATAAAAAGAATCGCACTTTTTTTTGCTGGTAGTGCTGCATGTTTGTGAGCCCTGATTTTCTGCCTGTGTGTCATGGCTCTATGTGGCCGCACTGTACTCTGAGCTGCTGTTGTCTGTAGTTGGAATTTTGTAGCACACCTGGTTAAGATCACATTTAATGAGGAGAGGCTGGCTCTAAGAATCCACTATGGGGTGAATCAGGGGGAAATCATCAGGATAAGACAGAGTTCTGTTGGGGTAGATTATGGTGGGGAGGAACAGACCACTGCAGCTCTTTTATAGTATGAGCAGCCTTTTACATCTTGTCTTCAGTCCAAGGGAGCGATTTCTGCAACTAGGAGTGAGGAGTTTGGTGATTTCTTCCTTGACAGAGTGGCCTCTATCAGGATAATGATCTCCCAGATAGGAATTTGTGAGAAGACACTTCATTGATTTGGACAGAGTTTCAGCCAGTTATGGATCACAAGGCATCTCAGAGGATGTTTTCTGTGTAAGCTAACTACTGTATGCTGGATCCAGGTCCTATCTGACTGTTGGTGGACTGCTGGGAGGCCTTGGTTCCCATGGTGGCCAGGAGTTCTCTAGCAGAGGGTTGTTCCCCTTCAGCACTGATGAATGCAGTAGCGGTCCCTCTCTTGAAGAAACCTTCCCTGGGCCTGGATGTCCTGGTAAACGACTAAACTTGTCTCAAACATTTCCTTTTTAGGGAAGATAACTGAGAAAGTAGTTCCAACATAGTCTAAGTCATAGCTGGAGTACTGTAACAAAAAGCAACAAGTCAGGGTTTAGATCTCAACACAGCACAGAGACTGCCCTAGTGAAGGTAATGAATGATCTCCTTCTTGTAAGAGACTGAGAGGAATACTCGATGGTGATTCCCCAAAATCTTTTCTTGGCATTTGATAACATGGATCATTGGGTTTTGACTGCTCACCTGAGGAAATATGCAATGCTCGCTGGTACAGTGTTGCATTGGTTTGAGTCCTTTTTTACTGACACAGCAGAGCTTGTTACCCAGTGGAAATTTCCCTCAGAGGTTACTGCTGTTCCCTGTGGTATTCCTCAAGGTCCACCTTGGATTTCTTGTATTGGTGGTGGGGGGGAATGGCCCTCCTCCTCTGGCTCGGTGGGGGCAGCTGCATCAGCCTTCTTGTCCCCAATGTTCTTCACAGCTTACATGCCGCTCTTGGGGGAGACAGTGAGATGGCACACTCTGGGTTTTCATTGCTAAGCAGATAATGCCCAGTTGTATCTCTCCTTCACGCCAGATCTAGGGGACTCTGTGGCTGTGACTGATTGATGTTTGTCCAAACTAAGTGACTGGATGACTGCCAGCTGGCTGAACCTTAAGTATCTTGTCAATTGTTACTGTAGGAGATATCCTCATTCATGTATTGCAGGGCACTGAAGGCAGCACAGTCCCTTCCAATGAAGGACAGTTTTCTGCATTTCTACGTGCTCTATCTTTAAATGTTGGGGGCATTGGGAGAGGCTGGGTAACAGAGGGTGGGTAGAGTGGAGGTTGACGTTTGATTTCAAGGTAGGGGTATCTGATGTAGTGGGGGTAGATGGATGGTTATGTGATTTGGTGCAGATGGGGGTAAGTTATTTATTATACTTTTATGCTGAAAATAAGAAACTTTTCTGGCACTGTTAGTGGAGAGGTGGGTCTTAGAGGGTGGAAGAGTGGAAGGGGAATTGTTTTTTTCTCTATACAGGTTTTCTTGCTCCTTCACTGGGGAGGGGCAGCTGCATCAGCCCAGCCAAGTCCTCAGCCCCTCCAGGCCAGTTCTCCACCTCCTTTGGCTACACGCCCAGTCAGATTCTCCCCATAAATTCCCATCTCATGACAAAGCCAGAGGAGGAGGGCCATCCTACCCCCCAGTACAACAAATCCAAGGTGGACTGGATCACGCACAGAGTGGTGATGTGGGCATGGACACAGCTGGGACGGGCTTCATGAAGTCCCCGACATACCATTTTCTGATCCTACCTCTATTGTAGCGCATTGGACTTAAGCATGGAGGTGCACCTGTCCAACGTTCCCCACAATCCCCCCCCGCATGTTGCTTCTCTGACCTCCCCCCTCCCCCAAGGCCTCTGCCCATGGGGCAGTCTAGGCCGGGATAACATGCTTCCCACCCTGGGAGAGGAGAGCAGTCCCTCAGAAGCACAATCCTCACCCTCTCCAGCCAATACCTGATGAACTGGGTCCATTCTCACACACAGCTCGGTGGCATGGAAAAAGGTGAGGTGCATGGTGCCTCAGCCCTCTTTACCATCGGGCCAGTTATGGTGACATTTTTTTTTAAGGTCTGGGTGGTGGGAGAGGGTGGGACATGGTGGTTGCACAGAAGGTGAGGGTGGCATACATGTTAGAAAAATCTTTAAATTTTGCATAGTTCTTCACCATGCAAAATCTATGGGTAGTGGTACTTCACCAGTACTTTCACTGGTGAAGTGCCCCTACCTGTAGACTTTGCTAAGAGAAGTAGACACTTTACTGGGTAGAAAACTACATGAAAAAGCACTTCGCTCTACATGGAGTTGGGAAACTTTGCAAAGAATTCAGCAAAGCACTGTTCCAATTTTACCCATCTCTAATTGTTTGCAGCATGGCAGGTCAACAACATGATTGGGCCTATGACCTTTTCATAGCTGGGTTCCCAGTGAAGAACCAGGAGTTCCATAGTGTTAAAGGGTTTACACTGGTACTGCACTAATGGGATGGGGGCAGTGCCCACAGTACAGGTGGACAGGTGAATAATAACCATACTGTGCATGTGTTTTTTGGGGGCAGGCACTTTGATGGGGCTGAGCCAAGATAGGTATTGAATGTACAGTCCCAGTATATCTATTGTCTCTTCCTTGCTCTGAGTCACAGATGCTATCCTTACAGGTATGGACCAAGGTCACCTCACTTCTGCCTTCTACATCAACCTTGCTAAGGCCATCCCATCTCCTATCCCCTCCTACTCTCTAAACTTAGCTCTGCCAGCCTTTCTTCCCCTGCAGTTAAATAGTTCAGGTCCTACCTGTCTGGACGCACCTAGCAAGTCCTCGTTAGGGATGCCCCCCCCCATCCAAGCCAGCATTCCTCAGGGCTCTAGACTCTTCTCCATCTTTCTAAAGGACCTCCATTCCATCTGTGCCTTCTTCCAGATTCACTTCTATGTTGATGATATCATCCTTTATGGCTCTGGCCCATCCACCTCAGTAGTCGAGACTCAGTTACAGAGTGACTTCACACAGGTCTTACAATGGTTTCATGACAACCCAACTCAAGGTTAATGCAAAGAAAACTGTTTCAATGAGTTTTGGCACCTCTCAAAAGCTCTCCAATGTCTCACCTCGCCCCTCCTTCTCCACCCTGAACGGCACCCACCTTGAGTCCATCACTACCTGTAAGTACCTGGGCATCTGGCTTAACAGCCATCTTGACTTCTCTACCCACATACAGTAGATCACATCCACTCCAAACTTCGCCCAAAGCTAGGTGTTATGTACAGAAACAAGGACATCCTCTCCCTTCTCATCCGCCGTAAACTGGTCACAAAAATGATCCTCCCCATCTTCGACTACACTGATGTCATCTACAGGTCTGCCCCCTCCACTTCCCTCTCAAGGTTGTACCCTCTTTTCAATGCCTTTTGCCACTTTGCAACTAATGCTCCCCTTCACACCAATCACTGTACCCTTTACTCTTCCCTCTCTCTTCCTTCCCTCTCCTTTCACCACCAGCTCCATGCCACCACTCTTATCCCTAAATTTTGGTTTGGCACCCTCACCCCACCTCTCCTCTCTCCTCTCCCCCCCTCCTCTTATCAACTTGCCTCCAGGGACCTTCGCACTTTCACTCTTCCCCATCCTCACTCCAACTCGGGGCAGGCTGCTTTCTCTTACCACCTCCCCAACATTTGGAACTCTTTTCCCAGCTCCCTCTGACTATCTCTTTCACTACTCACCTTAAAACATGCCCTTTCCCAATCCCTCCCTACCCCTTGCACTTGCTCTCCTCTTCCTGAATCTCTCCTCCCTCTTAATCCTCCCCGGCCATCCCCCTCCCTCGTATCTTAAAAGCATTTTCATAGCTCCTCCTGCCTGGCCCTGCAATGCACTTTCATAGCTCAAGCTCCAGTTCACCCGCCTACATGCCTCTACTCCGGGTATAATACTTATTTTTATTTTCTACTTTGACTAGTTATAACAGTCCTTTGTTAGACTGTTTTGTACATGACAATTGACTACTTTGCAAGGCTTTATGTCTATATGTAATCTTAAGAATGCAAATTTTCTTCACCTATATGATATACTATCTTGTTATTTAAAACCTAGTTGCTGTTATTCCTTTGCTATGTTTGTAATCTTACCGCCATGTTGTACCCTTCCCCGGGTCGCACCTGGAAATGATACTCAGCTCAGTGTTCCTTTCCAGGTTCTCAAATTTTAAATACAAATGAATATTATTTGGCATCACCTTGGAAGGCACTAAAGAGCAGCCCTGTGTTATTTGCCTAGACCCGGAAGGGCATGAATGAACCTGCTGGGAATAAACAAAACTATCTCATGTTGTTAACCCCTTTCTCTCCTATTTAAGACCTGAAGCATGACCTTAAATAAAATTTAGGTTCTTTGGGCCAGATATTCAAAAGGGTTACGCCATGCGCAACAGGGTTGCGCATGCTCAAGTCCAAACTTGCTCCATTCTGCGATATTCAGCAGGAGGCAGTTGCACCACAGAAAACAGGCTGAGCAACAGCGCAATGCAAATGAATGCATGCTCAACTGGAGGGGGAGGAACCATGCATAAACTGCACAGCCCGATATTCAGTCGGGCTGTGCAGGGAGTCGGCGCAACCCCAACCTGCGCCTGCACAACTTTGAGCCAAAAAGGAAGCCCAAGTTGAGGCCACCCCACAGGTGAGCTGCTGTATTGCAGGGTGCAACACAGCAGCTGCCACCCGTGGCTGGCCCCCAACTCAGTCCCTGTGCCCTCCCACCAGCCCGATTGCGGGCATCAATGTAGCCCCAGTTCACATCCCTGGTGGTCAGTGGACGTAATGCCCATTCGCGGGCAGAATGTAATAAAACCCCCACATCCCTTATATGTCGTGGGCAGAAAGTATACAGACCCCCACATCCCATGTGCCCGATCGTGGGCAGAAAGTATACAGACCCCCACATCCCATGTGCCCGATTGCGGGCAGAAAGTATGAGACTCCCCCAGATCCCATATGTAACCGATCGTGGGCAGAAAGTAAACAGAACCCCCAACATCCCATGTGTGCCCGATCGCGGGCAGAAAAGTATACAACCCCCAACATCCCATGTGCCCGATCGCGAACGAAAGTGTGAACCCCCATCCCATGCTCGATCTGGGCAGAAAATATACAGAACCCCCAACATCCATGTGCGATCGCTGCAGAGCCAGTTACGGGGCTAGCCTGTGTCAGATGTGTCCAGATTTGTGAAGACATTCATTCACAGTCTGACTGTCAAGGGACGGAGGGTTGCATGCCCATTGGCTCTAGCCTGCACCACCGGGCGGCAGCCCTACCGCCAGTCAGTCGGCGGGCGGCGGGCGTTGTAGGCGGTTGGATGCTGCCGCTCACCAGCTGCCGGGGAGCGGGTGGTGGGGCTGTGGGTGGTGGGTAGCTACACTAGACACCAGGGAGATGTTTTGGGGAATTATACATGCCCGCGATCGGGCACATGGGATGTGGGGGTTCTGTACTTTCTGCCCACCATCGGGCACATGGGATGGGGGGTCCTGTATACTTTCTGCCCACGATCGGGCACATTGGGATGGGGGTCTGTATACTTTCTGCCCGTGATCGGGCATTTCAGTCCACTGGAACCACCAGGGAGATGTACGGAGGAGGTGGGGAGCCACATTGATGCCCGATCGTGCAGGGTGCGCTCGGTCCCTGACGGCTGCTGCCTGGCAGGGTGCCAGGTGCAAGTCCTCGGGATCGGCGCACCTACATGCTAATGGCATGCAAAAGCTATAATGACATGCAAATGACCCCCTGCGCCTTGCATGTATTATGGCCCCATTTGCATGTCACCTTTTGAATATCGTGATTTTGCGCATGGCTGTCGGTATTTCTGCGCCACCGCAAGTTGACTGCCCACTCTGTCAACTTGCGCTATGCTAGTTCCATCAGCGCCATGCACAGTGGCTATGGCTGGGAAGCGATATTCAAAGGAGTTGCTCAATAGCGCAACTCCTTTGAATATCGCCTGGGCCACACCCCTGTGCATCTATTTTGCGCAGCGCAAGGACTTGCGCCTTTGAATGGCGCAGTTTGAATATCCGGGCCTTTGTTTCTAATCATTGCCTGTGCACTATTTGTTTATAAGTATAAGCTGCATGCTTTGTGGGAACATAGAACTGCCTCACAGGTGGGTTGATCCTATAGGGAGGTGAAGAGGTATGCATCTCGGGGGTTGTATCATACTTACTTTAGGCCAACTTAAACTTTAATCTGGGTGGAGGCCCTGCACTTAATTCTTGGATATTGACCCAGGCCCTTCAACCCTGTTTGAACCCACAATGCAGAGGTAATAACTGACATACACTGACAAGAAAAAATCCTGTGTCCTGATTGGTCAGCCCATCAGAGCAGCAGGGATGTTATCCTGGCACAACATCCCAGATGTAGTGCCAACCAGCTGTAAACCTCATCACCAAGCAGCAAGTCAAAGTATCACAACTCAGCAGTTGCAGGCTACCACTGTGACAGAAAGATTTCTGACAGAAAAATTCATGGCAGAATTCCCAGAACTGAACTTCAACATATTTAGCATGGAAAGCATAAAGAAAATATTTTCAGAAGAAAAAGAAAATGTAGAACAACAGCCAGCACCAGAGGAAAAAAAAAAACAAAAAAAGAAGACACTTGCAAATCAAAGAAAACCAGCTAGATGAACTGGAATGCAATCATAATGAGCCATCCACCAAAAGACAAACAGTGTGGGCAATAAATGTCCTGAAAGACTGGGCAAGAGAGACGTCAGTAGAACTCAACCTGGCCACAGTAAGTCAAACAGATCTTAATTCAATTTTAAGGAAGTTCTATGCCTCAGTACGGAACAGTAAGGGAGACATCTATGGTATCAGCAGCTTAATTGGTCTCTGAGTGGGTCTCAACCGATATGTAAATGAGCCCCCTGTCAGTCAGAATTTCAATATAATAAGTGATACGGACTTTCAGAGTTGTACTAACATTTTCACAGTTCAAATAAAAGTTGTAAGGCATGAGGGGAAAGATAAGTACCAACACCACCCTCCCCTCACTGAGAGTGACCTCAATCACCTCAGACAATCCGAGGCCCTAAGCACTGCAACCCCCGAAGGACTTCAACGCTGCGTCTGGCTAGAAATACAGTTACACTTTGCCAGACGCAGCTGCGAGGGGCAAAGGCAACTGCAGCCAATCAGTTTTGAATTCAAACAAACAGAAACTGTGCTAGAGTACGCAACCTTAGCATTCAATAAGAAAACCAAAAATTATTGCAACCCATTAGAGAAGGATCGGGATCGCTACAGAGGTAGTATGTTTGTAACACAAGGCCACCCTCAATGCCCAGTTGAGGCATTAAAAAAATATGTAAGCAAACTTCCTCACAACCCTCTATGCCTGTTTGTGCACCCTCACCAAAAGCCTGCAGGTCCCTGGGAAACCGGAGCAAAATGGCATACTGTCGAACCACTTGGGAAAAATTACTTGGGCTCAATGCTGGCAAAGATCTGTCACACTGCTGAACTCCCTCGCACATACACCAACCACTCTCTCCATGTGACTGCCATCCAGCTGCTCAGTAACGCCGGGCTTGAGAGTCGGCAGATCATTTCCATCATGGGTCATAAGCAGGAGTCGTCTTTAAAAAGTTACTGGGGCCTGACGCTGTCCCAGAGATCCCAAGGGAGCGCAATACTGTCTGGACAACCCACAGGATGTACGCCTCGAACCTGCAACCTGCCAGAAAACATCAGCGTGCCGGAACCAGGAACCTCAGGAATAATACTCGACTTCTCAGAGCACACAGTGTCAACAGTAAAGGAAGCACCCCCACAAATACCAACCTCTGAAGAATGCATCAAAGAATCAAGCAGCAGTACTGAATGTAGCAGAACCACAGACATCTTCAACACAACAGCACTACAAATCATGAGCAGCAGTAACCAATTCATCATACACAGCAACAGTATGTGTGTCTTTAATATTTACAAAAACTAAGCGACAGCCTGTAAAACCAAATTAACGTTTCTGCCTTATGTTCCTCTGTTAGAAAGATTTTCAAATTGCTTGTTAAGCAAGTCAGTTCTTTAAAAACAGTAAGAGATGTTATTACATAAGTTCATAAGTGAAACTGTGTTTTAAAAGTAATATAAAGCATGAACCTCTGTTGAGACGTTTTACAAATATTAAGTTTATTTATTTAACAAAAATATATTTATTGAAATTTTTTAAAACCTGTCTATGTATCTATTTAAAAGTTACCACAAGGAACAGTTTCATGTAGTGGAAGGATATTCATAATTTTTAATCAGTAAAAACTTTTAAAATCAACTATTTGTTTTGTCCATCTCATTATTAAACACAGCCAAGTCAGTGTATAATAGGAATAATGCCCTCCAGGGTGGGTGTTATGCTGAGATAACATCCCACCTCAGTTGTTGGATGCCCTCAACCTGCAGTCTCAGGCCCAACCACCCAAAGTGGGATGTTATCCCAGCATAACACCCACTCTGGAGGGCATTATTCCTTTAATATTCATGGCAACCTGGGGACCTTTATTTATGTTGTTGACCAGGTACTCTAACTGGAATAGAATCTCATTTTACTGTAGTGACCTGGGAGATGAGGTACTTACAATAAGGAACAAAAAAAAAAAAAAGTACAGGGCAGATGAGGCATTACTTTCTGGTGTGCTCTTTTGTCTGGATTCCAGGTTAAAGTCAGAGTTTAGTTTAATCGATTTCTGTTTACCAGGTAAGTCCGATGGAAGTCAGGGCTGGCGTGGACTTCAATGAAGCAAGAGAAACAGGCAATAACACAATTGGCAATATAAATGACAAAAAAAAATTTATAAAAATTATTAAATGATCACATTCAATGATGCAGTATTTAGCATCAAGTCAACAGACACTTCCATCTTTGGTGAAGGCAACATCATACAAACGTCCTGGCCCAGATATTCAAAAGGTATGCGTCATGCACAACAGGGATGCGCTAGCGCAAGTCCGGAAATGCACCATTGTGCGATATTCAGCAGGAGGCAGCTGCACTGCGCAAGTTGCAATGCACAAGAGCACAATTGTAATGAATGCATGCACAACCGTAGGGGGAGGAACCATGAATAACACGCGCAGTGCGATATTCAACAGCATGCGTCATGCGCAATAGGGGAGCTAGTGGAAGTTGTGCGACAGCAGAAATGATCCAAAATAAAAAGGAACAAGAGAAAGGCACAAGAACGCTACAGGGAAGCCAGAGGTGGGAGCGAGGTGACAGGAACAAGGCAGAGGGTAGCAGTGAGCAGGACTGGGCAGGAGCAGAACAGAGCACACCTGGAATCAACCAGGAACAGTAAAGGAGTGGGGAGCCTGTGCCACTGTGCAGGAGTGATAGAAAAGTGTCACAGTGGACTGAGGGCAGTGGCAGTAGGCAGGACAGCCAAAGACTGGAGGTGTACCCGGTGCAGGGGAGCATCACAAACGGACAGCGGGGGGAGCGGGATAACAGCTGCTGGGGGGGGACACCAGCCAGAGACATGGCCAGTGCCACCTTCCAGATGCAGGTGGTAATGAGGGGTGTGAGAAGGCAGGCAGCAGGGGGGTGAGGCCATGGAAGGGCCCTTCAGCGGTACGCCCCGAACAGGTGGTACAGAGTCCGCACCACCTTCGAACACTACTCTGACACAGAGATTGTGGGCTGGTACCGCCTGAACTGGGCGATCCTGAGGCGGCTCTGTGATCTGTGCAGTGATGAGATGCAGCCACCCACACGACGGAGCCATGCTCTGTCAGTGGAGACAAAGGTGACAGCTGTCATGTGCCTGCTCACCACGGGCACCTTCCCGAGACCAACAGGGGACACAACAGGCATAACCCATTCGGCCGCATCACGCCTACTCACACAATTCCTCAGCACACTGCTGCCACATGCTGTGGAGCACATCCATTTCCCCAGCACACAGGCGGAGTGCACAGCACACATACAAGAGTTCCACAGGGTAGCACGTATGCCTGGCGTGCTTGGGCCCATTGACTGCACCCATGTGACCATCCGCACGCCACCTGGTCCGGACGGTGTGTCTTACATAAACCAGAAGGGGAATGCCAGCATCAACTGCCAGGTGGTGTGCGATGCCAGGGGGCGCATAACCAATGTCTGTGCCATGCACCCTGGGGGAGCACATGATGCCTTCATCCGGCACCAGTCCGCACTGTGCCACAGGTTCGAGAGTGGGGACATCCCCACTGGCCACCTAGAGGGTGAGTATGCACATCACGCAGGACAACATGAGCAGACGTGGGGGGGTTCATAGTCAGAGGTGCCATGGGTACTGGCCTTGACGGCCCATGGCAGGGTGATGCAGACCACCATACTAATGTCCGCCTTCAACACACAGGTGACAGTGACTACCCACTCCGTCCCTGGCTGCTCACACCATACCGGTGCCCTGTGACCCCAGTGCAGCTATGGTACAATGAGGCACATGTCACAACACGGAATGTCATCGAGCATGTGTTCGGGATGCTGAAGGCATGTTTCTGGTGCCTGGACACATCTGGCGGTGCCCTACAGTACAGCCCCTTGAAGGCCTGCAGGCTATTCCTGGCCTGCTGCATCCTGCACAACATGGCCAATGACTGTGGGACAGCTGTAGAGGTTGAAGAGGGGGACAGCGGTGGGGACGATGAGAACACCGGTCCAGACGGTGATGGGCAGCCACCCCCTGGGTGAAGGGACCCCCACCTGATCCGGATGTCACAGCTGCACCGGGACACCATCACAGAGAAGCACTCCGGCCAACACAGGTAGGACATGGGGCCATGTGCAACCACCAATGGCAAGGGTACAGCCCACAGACAGGCATGGACGAACCCCGGGACGGATGACGTCAAGGGAATGGGTCTGAGCGTGGAACCGCACACGCCATCAGGGATGGGCAGGGCCAAACACGACACGTGCACACACACACACACACACACACACACACACACACACACACCACAAGACATGCACAAGGGGTAGAAGGCATGCCAAGCCTGAATGCAACCTCTACCCACACACAGGTCCACACATGACCACGCCCAGTGGCCGTCACCGTGCATGCCTCAGATGCTGGGCACCATTGCACACTGGCGGACAGCGCAACTCAGGCATCATCATGCACACGCCACAGTGGCCAGCAGCCAGGAGGGTGTGCACAGGGACCGTGTGTATGCAGAGCCGGGTACCCCACCCGTGTGTCACATGATACACAACACACTGCACACAGGGCAGCGGCAGAGAGTGGCTATGGTTGGAGACAGGTCAGTCACACGGCACAATGCCACGGCCACCACAGATGCGTGGGTGGCCCTGCCAAGACCTGCCAGCCATACCAGGCTGACCATTGGCCTCATGGGGTGGCACCAACGGTCCCCCAGGGGTGATGCTGTGGGAACGCGACCATGTTCGCGCAAGGGCCTGCAGCTCACCTAACATGCCCACGCCAGGTGTGCTCGGTATGCCCACAGCTGAACCTGGTGTCAACATGGAAGGTGTCACAGGATGCCGGGAATGGGGGGTGGACATGATACTGCGCGGTGTCTGTGGTGCATGGGCAATGAACTGGGTGCCCAATGTGGCCATAACAGCTGTGAATGTATGTGCCTGCCTGTCAGTGTCAGCAGTCACATCCTCCCGCTGCTGGGCCATCTCTGCCAGGAGCAGAGCATGGTCTCTGCTGCGCCGCTCCTTTGCCTGGCACAGAACCGCACTGAGTGCATCCACCGCAGTCACAAGCTGCAACTGCTGATCCACTGAAGCCTGGAGTAGGCGGCTATGCTCATCAATGAGGTCATCCGCCGGTTTGGCATGCTGTCCCTCGTGGTGTTCCTGGCCCTGCTTGGCAGCACCCCTTGATGATGGGCGCTGCACACCAGAGCCATGCCGGGGCACATACACATGTGGTGCACTGCCGCCGCCCCCTGACACTGTCCCCCCCGTCGCCATTGGCCAACTGCTGGCACTGCCCCTCCGGCCACCGATCACCAGGGCTCACCGGTGCCACAGCAACGGCTGCAACAGCCCCACCGGCCTGGACACACACCAGTGCTGCCCCACTGGGGCATACTGGCACAGGCTGGGACTGTGATGTCATGCAGGCCTCCACGGCAGCACCACCCATGGCTACGCCCATGCCGTTTCCTGCTGTGGAACCATCCTGCATCCCACATGTATCACTGTCCGGGACGTGTGATCCATCATCATCGGTGCTGGATCCGGCACCAGTCCGTGTCCCAGCATGCTGGAGTCCATGGGCACTGTCACGCTGGGACACAGGCAGGGCCTCATCTGTACCAGCACCACCATCTACAGTTTGGACAGACAGGCAGGTATGCAGTGGTCCTGTCCCTCGGACACCTGTGGAGGTGGATGGGTGCTCCTCCATGTCCAGAGCATCACCCTCGGTGGACACACCCACCACCGCTGAACCATGTAGATGCTCAGGAGCTGTAAGGGAACACAGTAGCATTATAGTCTCCGCCCTACCCTGTGGCATTCCCCCACCACCCACACAGTGACAGCACAGGACCTACCATGCAGTGATGGGCTGCCACCCATCTGGAAGCCACCACCAGGAACACCCTCTATGGCACAATGCCGCATGCTGCCGGCCACCTGCTCCTCCTGTGGTGTCAGGCGTGGCACATCTGGCTGTCCACCACCGGTTGCAGCACATGCTGCCCTAATGGCAGCCACCTTGTCCGTTATCCTCCTCCTGTCTGTGCCAACCTTCTTTTTACACTGCTGCACGGACCGTTGGTGGCTGCCATGCTGGTTCACGGCACATGCTACCTCACTCCATGCCGCAGCACGGGCCTGTGGCATTCCATGCTGTCTGCTGAGCAGTGGTTCCCTGTAGAGATAGGCCTCGAACAGGGCATCTGAGTCCACCCGGGTGAAGTTGGGCCTCCTCCTTCTCCCACGTCCCTGTTCCTCCTCTTCCTCTCGTTCAGTCATTATAGAGCCTGTGGGAATGACAGGTGTTACCTTTGAATGTGCAGTCCCATGCATCACTCACATACCACAGCCCACACATCCAAACATCATGCAACCCACCACAATAGACTGCAATACCACACTATGTCCTCTGCAGCCCCATGGCGCATTTATATAGTGCAAGGCATGCAAATGAGGTGAGACGCGACTTTAAGTGGATGCTAATGCAGTGGCTGCACCATGGAATTGCTGATGAACTGATTTGCATATGCTGGGCTGAATATCGCTCTGTTGCACCTTGCGCAATGTTGTTGAGCATGCTCAGGCAATGGTGCAGCTCTGTGATGTGCGCAGTAGGCACCACACGGTGCATGTCCGGGGTGCTGACAGTGACGCCTGCCACGCTGATGATGTGATGAGCATGGGAGGCAGTGCAGGGCATGGCCACCACTGTGCCAGTGGTGCTAGTATGCTGTTCTCGCGTGTGGCGCTCATACGCTGGAGCACCGTAGGTGCCATGATGCCACAGCGCGGTAGGCCACTGCAGGGCATCACACACAGGCACCCTACCGCGCTACTTGCAGGGAGTCCCAATAGCGCTGTGGCGGCCCGTGCGTGACAGACCCTTGACCCTGTGGTCGGCCTTTGCCCCCTAGGCACCATGCATCTGCATGGGTGCACCCCTATTGCGCTGTTCGGTAACAGAGCAATGGGGAATGGCAGCGCTGTACCGCGTAGCTTCTGCACATGGGGGAAGTGTGCTACAGAGCACTATTTTGTTATCTGGATTGCATGAGTGATGGCACGCAGGAGAGCCCAACAGTGCAGCGCGCTTGAGCTGGCCAACCTTGTGGCTATTGTTGAGCCCCATGCTGGGGCCCTGTTTGGACAGAACCCACTAAATAGGCCACGCAATGCCATGTGGGAGAAGGTAGCAGAGGCCATGGAGGAGGCCACAGGAATTGCCCGTAGCGCTGAGCAGTGTTGCCACCGGTATGGAGACCTCCGGCGGAGGGACCCAGATAGGCTGGGGTGACTACAGGCACGTGCCATGCGAGGTGCCGTGCCACGGCCAGGTAGGTGCTCCATCCATACACTGGTAGCATCCGTCCATCCGGGTATCGTGGTGTGCATGTGTCCACCCCACAGGGAGGTGGGGGCCGTCCAGTGTGGGCGGTGGTGGTGGTGGTGGGGTTGTGGCATGGCTGGGCTGTGCGGGATCGCACACACCAGTGGGGGGCTTTACTACTGGTTTGTACTGATGTTCCCCTCTCCGTGTTTGCACCCTAGGCCCGGAGGAGCACCGTAGAGCAAGAGAGGCCAGAGCTGAGTGTGACAGGGCTGGTGCGCCGCAGCAGGGATGTGGCAGAGGGGCCATGGGACTGCAGAACCCGGCTGGTATGGATGCAGGTGAGTGCCTTTTTTCCCATCACATCTGTGAATGCTGTGTTGCAGGGTTGGCGGCAGGGCATGGCCACCAGCACTTAGCCCCACCAACATGCACGCCACACGGTACACTCAGCACTGTCCTGTGGCACTGCATGTGTGGGTGGGCATCGCTGGTGGTCCGTGCATGTACTGGGTACATGGCTGTGCCACTGCCTTCGCACCGCATAGCCATGTCACTGTACAGCAACGGTGGTGCTGTGCGGGACATGGGCGGTGGGTGTGTGCAGCGATCTGCATGGCTGTGGGTGTCTGGGTAGGCAGGTCTTGTGGACGTGGTCACTGTGGGTGGTCACACACCATCACAGGGGCATGGCCCATGGCTGTATGCCATGCACAATGGGTGGGCTGCAGGGGGATGGACAGTCGCGTGTATTGACTCTGCTCCCTTGTCCTAGGTGGACATCGCTGGACAGCGATAGAGTGTGGAGTGCAGGAGCTGCTGCAGCTAGCACAAGCATCCCTGGAGATGCTACAGAGGGTGGAGCGGGACGGGGGCAGGCGCCGCAGTGGTCGGAGGTGGCACAGGAGTGGAGAGCGGGGCAGGCAATAGGCCCTCCATGCCCCCTAATTGACTTACCTCCTCTGGACCCACCCTCACACCCCTTCTTCCCTCTCCCATTTGTTCACCCCTGCCCCATGCCCGCCCCCACCTGGTTTGTGGCCCTTTCCCCACTACCCTTGTATATATTTGTAAATATGTTTTATTGTTTATAATGTTTAATACATACATTTTGTTATGACAGCTGTGGTGGTCTCTGATTTGCAGCAGGCTACAGGTGCTTGGCTGCAGTGGTGTGCATGGCATCGGGGTGGTGCAGGCATGGGCATGTGTGTGTCTGGCAGGGACCCGCCTATGGTGTGGGTGGGGGACTCGGTCACTGTCTGTGGTATGTGTGTGCATGCAGTGTGTCCATGGCACCCCTGTCAGATTGTCCATGGCCTGTGCAGCTGACACCCTTGCATGTCTGTGCTATGCACGGTCTGCTGGCATGTCAGTGGTGGCTGTCCATGCTGGCCACCCCCTGTACCCGGCGCAATGCTGGATTGCCTCCTATCACTGGTATGGTGCATGTCTGCCTCGGGTGGCACTGTGGCCTCCGCTGTTGTTGTCATCCCCCCTCCATGCTGTCACTTGTGTCTGTTGCAGGGAATGTGCTCCAATGTCTGTCACTTGTGCTCCAGCCGCATGCTGGTGGCAGACGGATTCATGGTGCATGCGCAGGGTGGCTGGTACACCTGTGCCATGGAGGGGTGCTGGCCATGGGTACATGGCTGCTGTGGCCGCACGCCAGTGGGTTTGTTGCCCTGCTATTGTGTCCCTGTGTTGGGGTGCCCTTGGGTATGGGTGGGTGTTTTTCCATGCCCTGTGTTGCATCCTGTGTGGCGCATGCTTCCGTGCACCACTGTGGGCATCTGTGCTGGCTGTTGGGGCCAGTGCTGGGACAGGGTGTGTGCTTGAGTGGGTGTGCAGGGTGCTGTACTGCTGGTGGTGGGGTAAGGGGCAGGTCCTGTCGCTTGTGGAGTACCTCGTGTGCTGACACAGGGTCAATCTCTCAGCTGTGCCTCGGGGGGGCCATGCAGGGTGGCACTGTGTCTGCAGTTGTTGCATCGGTGGCTGCTGCCACCTGCTGCAGGGTGCTCATGAGGGGGCTGCCTTGCATGGCTCCATGGTGCACAGGGTTGTATTATTACAGTGGGGGTGGTGGCATGCATAGGGTGACATACACTGTTGGGCGCTGCTCCTGGGCAGGGTGTCTGGGGATCACTGTGCAGGGTGTGCACTGCATTGGTGGGATGGTGTAGCACAGGGTGGCTGGACCTCCTTGTGTTCCGGTCATAGCTTGCCAGGGGGTGTGCTGGGGCACCATGCCCCGGCTGTGGGATTGTTGCTGGTGTCCATGGGCTAGTGGTTCTTCCAGCTCACCTCAGGTTGTGCAGTTCATGGGGTTCGGGGGGCGCTGTCTGGTCTGCTGCATGCTCCTATGCCCATGTCCATGTCTTCCATGGGTGATGTACCCCTGCATCCTGTCCCTGCGCATCCCTGGTTGTGATGATGCACTGCTACCCTGCTTCACTGCGCATCTCTGGTTGTGCTACTGTGCATCAGACCTGCGCCACTGCGCATCCCTGGTTGCACCATGGCGCAGTTGGCAGGATATTCAGTTGTGTTGCACAAGCACATCTTGGCCTGCGCTGTGTTTGAATATCACGCGTGTTGCACATAGGCACACTGCACTTGCGCCTGCTCCTGCTATTGCACTACTTTGTGGCGCAGTTTGAATATCTGGGCCCCTGTGTTTAAAATGAGATTTACTCTGGACCTGTCATGATGCATTTTCTCTTCCACCAAATGCAATCTCAGAGTGTTCCTCTGCTCTTACAGGTGGCATTTTGACATCATGATCTTGCACCAGGCCCAAGAAACCCTGGTTTCAGCAAGTGTGGCTACAAAGTGAAAGGATTTTGACCACATTGCCCCTCTCCACCTGTGCCACCAGGAGGCAGCTGTATATAGGCAGAACCTTTCTCTCTCAAGGCCTAAAATGCCCCCCCACCAAGGACCTTATACAGCCTCCTGCCTGACTGGGATTATACACTCAGGAATCTAACAGAGTCTCCCCACATGATAAGTGAAAGCACTAACCACGTGGCTGTGGGATGGGCATAAAGCTTCATTTTGTAAAAACATACTGTCAAATGTCATACTGATATAGTTCATTGCATGCTGGCACCTGAACTCCCAAGGAAATTGCAACCATGGTTGCAAGTTGGGTAGTCAGTGAGTGTCCACTGTGAACAATCTGCAAAGTAATGGACTTATAACAATTGTTGATGCTATTTGCACAAGTGTTGATTAAGCTTAAAGGTGACTTCTTTAAAGAGCACCTTTCATAATGGTCCAAAATGTTACAGCTTGTAGTCATTATATGCAGTACTAGACCTGAAAGGCTGTGTGCATTTGTTATTTTTGGCCAAGGTTTATTCTGCCTTCCATATATTGCATTTGTTTTTGAGCCCTGCTTTAGCCCTGCTGCACTTGCCTTTGCTGTTCAGCTGGTGAGCTGCTGGCTCCTGCTGACATCACTATATGGCAGAGGAGTGACTCACACTGTGCAATACAGTACAGTAACAGCAGTTTTGCAAGGGAAAACTACCATTACTAGGTTTATAGACTGTGTTCCCCCTTCCCTAAGACACCCTGTTAGCAATGCATTATGCCAAGATCCAAATGCCTTATCAGTATGTTTTTTTTTGTGTAAAACTGACTTACTTCTGCCTCTGTAACAAAGCATGGGGATTGAGAGAAGATCAAATTGCTGTCAGCACCTTTCCCAGTCCTTTTGACTTTCATACATAAATTACCCCTTCTTGCATTGATTCTGAAATTGTATTTCATTACTGTCTTCTGCAGTTAGTTTTTGCATTCTGAGCTGCTAAAACTGCAGGGTGTACCAGAGTTCTGTAGCAAGCCTAGTGTTGCTGTGGACCCAGGGCTGTACTGTTGACATCACTATATGGCAGAGGAGTGACTCACACTGCAGTACAGTGAAGTTGCAGCAGTTTTGCAAGGGAAAACTACATTACTAGGTGTACATACTGTGGCCCCTCTTCACCAAGACACCCTGTTAGCAATTCATTGTGCCAAAATCCAAATGCCTTGTCAGTATGTTTTTTTTTTGTGTGTGTGTGAAACTGACTTCTGCCTCTGTAACAAGGCATGGGGAGTGAGAGAAGATCGAGTTGCTGTCACCCGAGACAGATGTCAGTTTATGCATCGGTGCGATTAGTGCCTATACCGTGATCATTTGAAAGCAGTAATGCCTCCTTACCCATGCCTGGTGCCTTCCATGTCTTTCTGTAGTAAAGAGCACGGCAGTCACTTCAATTGAAAATCCCTTACTGCTCCTCCATCCCACATCTCCTTGACATCAGCATGGCACTGGGGAATGCTGAAGACAAATTTTGGTACCATATAATACAACCGGTCCGTGCAAGCACGGAATCCCGGTTTCACTTTTCAAACAAGAAGTTCTCTGGAAATAGCCCTTAGTTTTTAAAACCAACTCTACAGTGCATAAAGCACATCTAAACACATTGTTTGTATTACATGGTACCAAAATTAGTCTTCGACGTTTTGCGGTGTCATGCTGATGTCAGGGAGGCGCTGGATGGAGAAGCAGTAAGTGATTTTCGATTGGAGTGACTGCCAGGCACTTTACTACAGAAAGACATGGAATGCACCAGTATGGCATGGGTAAGGAGACATTACTGCTTTCAAATGATCAAGGTATATACACTAATCACACCGATGCATAAATTGACAGTTAACTGTCTCAGCCGACAGCTACTCGATCTTCTCTCACTCCACATACTTTATTACAGAGGTAGAAGTCAGTTTTACAAAAAAACATTCTGACAAGGCATTTGGATTTTGGCATAATGCATTGCTGCTGCAACTGCACTATACTGCAGTGTGAGTTACTCCTCTGCCTATAGTGTCAGTGGCTCATCAGGTAGCACAATCGCCTGAGGCTGGGAGATCAGAAGGTTGTGGGTTCTATCCCCACACCAGGCACTTGGGTTAGATCCCAATACTGACACTGTGGTGCAGCATAAGGGGGTGCTGAACTCCTGAGGTGCCGTCTTTCGGATGAGACATTAAACCGAGGTCCCATCTGCCTGTTCAGGTGGATGTTAAAGATCCCATGGTACTTCTTGAAAAGAGTAGGGGAATTTTTTATTATTACAACATCAAAAACAAATCAGTTCAAAACACTGTTAACTCACACAAAAATAATATATAAATCATAACAACCAAGAAATCAAATAAATATTGTATTCATACTTTGCTCAAATTCTCTATTACATTTTTAAACACTCAAAGACAAACCAAACTCCAAAAAGAATCACCCCCCCCAAAAAAAAAATAACAGACTAGTTCATTAGAGGGTACCTCATAACAAAAGAGTAGGGAAATTTCCCTGGTGCCTTGGCCAAATTTCCTCCCATTCACTAAAAATACCCCCAACAGCTTAACCTAGTTCAAGGTCAGCTGCCATTCATCTGTATCCCCTTCCCCCGGGTCATGCCAGAAAATAGGCAGAATTTGTCTAGTGCACTTACCTGGTCAACAAAAACTAAATATATATGTAGCCACCCCCCACCGGCTCCCCTTGTTTAACTAGCAGGGCTGCTCCTCTCACCACATGGCACCAAACAGAGGGACGAGGGTTGTCACTACAAACAGTTTACAATACATCTACTTCTGAGCCTGCCATACACAAACAGGCAAACCAAGTGTGGCAACTACCTGGCACACACCTGGTGGGACCATTTACCATGGCCATCCACCTAGGTCCCTGGGAGAAAACGTTTGCTCACAGTTATGCTAGGTTTGCACTTCTGGACAGGCGCACCCAAGTAAATACAGACACAGTGGAAACAATAACAGTACTGTCCAAACCAGGTTGGGATTCTAGAATGTGGCTTTTATTCACATAACAAAGTAGGAATAATCATAAAGCGAAGATGGACCCCCACAGGGCTACACATACTGGTAATGCAGATTACTGAGGTACAGAAATTCCTGAATTCCCATTTAGCATAGGCTTAAATAACACACACAGCAAACTCTCTGGTTCTGAATTACACAGTGGGCAAATGGGGCAAAGGAAAACCCACTTGGAATGGTTTCCACCACTTCAATCTCTGTCTTCTATGTTCTTCTTCTAGGGTGAGAACAAACTACCTAAACACACAGTGGTAGCTCTCTGTCAGAGCTAAACTGAGGAACTGCCTAGCAGCTGCAGCCTCCTCCTAGAGCTCCACTCTACAGACTGACTCAACCTTCTAAAGCTATCTCCCTTGCAGCTAGCTAAGTGTGGCTTATGCTGCTGCGACAGTTCCAAGATTACATCATCACTCCAGCTCAGCTGAGACTGAAAAACAGAGTGTGACACTGAGAAATCCATTTAACTGGCATTTCACTAGCTGCCTTTCCCTGCCTGCCACTTGTTCTAACTGAGATTCTAGTAACCCCTGGGAACAAGGGGGTTACATGTAAATAAAATAAAAATAAATAAATAGTGATGTGAGCAGTGCAGCCCTTGGCCCACAGCAGCACCAGGCTTGCCATAGAAGCTCTGATACACCCTGCAGTTTTTAGCAGCTCAGAATGCAAAAAACTAACCGCAGAGGACAGTAATGAAATACAATTCCACAATCAATGTAAGAAGGGGTAATTTATGAATGAAAGTCAAAAGGACTGGGAAAGGTGCTCCTCAACAAACTGAGGATTCTGCGCAACTCTTTTCTTTGAAGTCGGTGTGCTGCCATTGATTCTCCACTCTAGCAGATGACTGCTTAGTGAGTCTCCTAATGTTGTTGCTATTGCCCCTGTGCTGGCACAAGCCCTTTTGCGCTTGTAGCTCCATGAAATCTTTTTACAGTTCACTGTACTTTTTAAATCACAGTGCATAAGCCACAGTCATGCAGAAATAGTTTAATAATCAGATCAACAGTGAACACAACAGGAAAATACAGTTGTTTGATGAAAGCTATTAGTAAAATAAATACATACATACATACATACATTAAAAAATGTGGGAAGGACCCAGAGGGTGATGTTAAAATGTGAATACTCAGGGGTCGGGGAGGTGATGAGTAGGGTGCTGCTGGATCAGTCCTGAGACCGGTTATTCCCAACATGTTCATCTACTACATTTGGGAGGGAATTAAGGGAAAAACATTGCCTCTTCAAATAATTTTCAAGGTTTAAGAGAAAAAAAACAGCCAAAGAAGTGACCCTCAGTTGCAGTGTCAGAGAATTTCACCTTGTTACGTGTCAAGAGTTTAATAATCATAATAATTTAATTTTTTTTTATTTAAATAGTGTCCTTTGGAAACTCTTTTGGGAAGCCATACATAACAAAATGACAATAAAGCAACCATAACAACTCATGACACATGCAAAAACAAAAAAATCACCCCAAATTAACAGAATTAATATTTCTTTAGACAAGTTTTATTTCCATCTCCCCCCACCCACTTCACAGCAAGAAGTAAAGTTCCCAAAAGCTGGCTATCAAAGTCAAATCACCAAACAATATCAAACTCTCTGGATGGCTAACAACCCACCTTCTGAGGGCCTGATAGAGTGGGAAAGGAGCAAGGGCATCTGAAAGCTCACAACCCACTCCTGCACATACTGCAGTCCCTTATCCCCTATCCCCCACTCCTCATCTGTTTCTCACAAACACTTGCAAGCTTTCCTGTTCAGCTCATTTTATCTTTTCTGTCATGCACTTTGAGTTGCCAACTTCTGCCTGCTAATGTTGTAATTTGCCCTAGTCAGTTTTTTTTTTTTATTTGAGCAATAATCCACAACAGGGTGTGGGTTATGATGGAATTTAACCACCTGGTGTGGTTCAGTCTCAAGACTGCAGGCAAACCACACCAGAAGTGGATAAACCCCACCATAACCCACACCCTGGAGTGGATTATTGCGATTATACAATGTCACCCTTTACTTTTTGTAATATAAACATAAAGAAAAACTCATTTTTTTGCCAGTTTAAATGATTTTTATTGAATCAGTTCTTAAGCCAGAAAAAAATAGTTCCCTGTTGCTAGGTAGAACATTGAGGATACGCCCCCAACTCAGACAGACATATGCTTACAAGAATGAGATGTTAGTGTTTTATTTTTATTTATTTTTTATAACAGAGATACTCCAGAGACCATAGAGATGTTTGCCAGCAGAGATGAGTGACTGGGACAGTGAGAGGCAATGCAAGTGTCAGCCCCATTTGCTACTATGAGAACTAGCACTAAATCTGGAGCTAACATGTTTTTTTTTTTTTTAATATTACTTTTAGTTTTGCAGTCAGGTAGCATGGGAGCCCTAGTAAGGTGCAGGCTGGGGGTTCCTCAGGTCAGTGCCAGAGTTTGAAGACCTGAAGTGTAGGTGGGGGGTTGAAGCAGTGAGCAGCTTGTTAAGGAGAGACAGCAAGTGAGGCTTGGAAGGAGCAGCCTCAACAAAATACTAGAACAGAAGCACTGAGTGGGCAAAGAATATGGTGGCATTTGTGTTTACATTTCATTGAGTGAGGAAGGATTTGTTTTTAATTTTTGTGAACTAACTTCTCTGACTGCTGGATCTTTATCAATGGGTCATTGTAGGATTTACCCAAGGGTGAAGACCCTAGTTAGCCAATCAGACTAGTGGAAATTTAGACTCCATTGTAAAATAAGTAGTAAGTTCTTATTTCCATTGTGCACACTGCAGTGACAGGTTTGCTTGTATTAAAGTTTGGTACTGCTGTACCTACAGTGCTTACTCTTCCTCCTCCTCATTCCTTCTTACCTTGATCAGGCATTTCTCTGTGCTATTGCCATACGTCCCTTTACTGATACATGTCACTTATTACACATATTTCTTGTCCTGTTGTGTTCATGCTTTACTGATTAGCATATGTTCCCGTACTGGTACACATCACTTACAGTATTAGAAAATGGACATCGCGAATCAAGTCTCCTGATTGGCCAGCTCCCTAGTCTGAACCTTGATCTATCAGGCAATAGGCCCACAGTAAAAGAGAGCTCTCTGGGTGCCCATTTCCTTGTGAATCCTTGGGCACCCATCGCTCACACCTTGCCTGTCACATTTGTCTATCAGCCAAATTAGTCAAGATAAATAGTGACCTCACTCTCCTCCTACCCAAGGCAAACTACAAAAAAACATTGTAATAAAAAAATGACAGAGAATAGCCTAGAAAGCATTTTGGTTCCCAAATGAGCACACTGTGCTTAGTGAAAGAGAGCGGTATCTCTGAAATGATTATGGAGCATGAGAGCAGGGGGGCTGTCTTAGTTTTCTATACAGCCGATGGACATCCATCTGCAGTATAGAAAACCAAGAAAATACCACTCCTCTTCTGCACGTAAACACCAGCTGATGTAGTAGCTGCTCCAAGTCAGCTGCGCATTTCCATCTATAGGTAGTCCAACTTAGAAAACTCCCGTCACTGCTCCTCGGTCCAATCCTATCAATCCATTCATTTTTTAAATTACAACCTGCTCATTACTTCAACTGAAACAGAACACCAAAAAAGCACACAAATCTTCCCACTTTTATTGAGTGCACCTTTCTTTTTCCTCCCAGCTCATCAATGTATGGACCTTCCATCCGCCCTTGGCAGCTAGTGTGGCCACACACCCACCACCACAGAAAACGAAAAGCGGACCACCAAAAGCACAGAAATGTACCTCTTTTTGGTTGCTTTTTCTTCCCTTGATGTAATACCATGGACCTTCTGTCCCTTCTTGGCAGCTGTATAGTGTGGCCACTGGACCACAACCATGGAAACTGGAACACCAAAAGCACAGGGGAGCCCACAAATGTATATCTTTTTTTCCACACTTAGTTTTCTTTTTTCTTCCTGGGTGCAGTGCTACAGACATTCTTTCCCTCCTCGGCAGCTCCATAGTGCCCATCAGCAAATGGCTTTTCTTAAGAACTACAGAGTCTCAAGTAGGACCAAAGTCCCTAACTCAAAAAAAAAAAAAAAAACATCAGTCTAATGCAGGCAGAGGAACTATTTTATTACAAAATAAATGAAACACTTAAAATATTTAACATTTAAGCATAACATTTTTTTTCAAACATACAGTATATAATCTAATGGCCCATTTTCTAAGTGCAATAATATTATTATTTAGTTGTTTAACCAGGTATAGCACATTAAGCTGAAAGCTTTTTTACAGGAGCGACCTGAGAGCACAAGGAGGTTAAGTGACTTGCTCAGGGTCACACAGTATGCAAGTGGAAGCTGTGGGATTCAAACCCAGGTCTGGTCTGCTGGATGTCACCAGATTTGCAGCTCAGAGCCTTAGACCACTGCGCTATACTGCCTCAATACCTCCAGGGTCCGCTGTATGGGCAGTAATGGACCTTCCGGGGGCTATAAGGCCCTCCACCTGCAGCGTTGGGCCTCATTATGCCCCTGGGTGGTCTGGTATTGCCCAATACCACCCACTCTGGAGGGTATTATTGCTTATTTACACATATTTCTTGTCCTATTATGTTCATGCTGCACTGATTAGCATATGTTCCCTTACTGGTACACATCATTTATTACATGTATTTCTAGTCCTGTTGTGTTCATGTTGCACCAATTAGACATGTTTATATATTGTTTAAAATACATTGTATTTTGACCTTGCTTTGTATGTATCCCTCCACCAATATCATTGTATTGCAATCTTTAAGATGTATATTGTCTTTTTGGTATCATGTATTTCCTAATTGACTGTAAACACTATGTGAGTATATTCTCTATTTGCATGCTTTTAATCTAATTTGTATTATAGCCTGTGTGCCTTTTAGATCTGAGTTGAGCCTGTAAAAGAGCAATATGGCCCAGTGCTGTTTACCTGGTTAATAAAATTTAAATAAAAAAAAATAAAACAATTCCTAAGTTGTGCATGGGAACAAACTCAAGATCCAGGTACTTCCCTAGACAAAAATTCAAAATCAATAAAATAAATCAAAAAGGAATGAGAAAGTAAAAGAGATCCTAGATCTCATGGTCATTGAGTGTGGGGGTAGAGGGGTTTTACCTTCTCTGGTGATTTGAAGATTGGCTAATCTCAGGTGAAGGCAGTGGACAACACAAACATATAGGACATGTTGTCAGGAAAAGGACTATTGGACAATCGTGTTCTCCCATTCCTATCTAATTCTGAATGAGAAAGCCCTAGAGTCTCCTCATGCCGCCTTCCCCCTTCCTTTCTGTGGTGGTCTTTACCAAGCCCTTGTGTGTGTTTCACCTACAATTGAATCCCTCCACTGGTTTCGCACATACCACCTCCTCTGGCAGCCTATTCCATCCTTCCACTACTCTCTTCATGATAAAATGCTTCCCAGTATCTCTAATAAACTTAGACCACCAGCCTCAGGGTGTAGTCCCTCATGACTGTTCTCCCACTTAGTCTGAACAGTTCTCCACTATCTATGTTATTTAACCCGTGGAGGTAGTAGTACGTTTCAATCATATTCCCTCTTTCCCTTTTCACCTCATCAAGTACATGTTCCGAACTGCTAATCTCTCCTAGTATATGTCCTTTCCTGCTATTCCTGGGTCTTCCTGCTTACCTTTCTCCACACTGTCCCTACCCGGTCCCTGGCCTTCTTCAGATGAGGGCTCCAAAACTGCACACAGTGCTCCAGGTGAGGCCAAATCAGTGATCAATACAGTCATGGCAGAAGCACCACCCTTCTTCTGCTTACGATCCTGCTCCCTACGCACCCCAGCATCCGATTTAGCCTGCCCATGGTCCTTTTGCATTGTGCTGATAATTTAAGGGTGTCTGATACTAATACTCCCAAGTTCCTTTACTCTGCAGTGCTTTCCATTGTTGTCTCCCATGTCCTATATTCAGTGCTAGGAGTTGTTGTCCCTTTGTGCATCACCTTGCATTTTTTGCCATTAAACTGTAACTGTCATACCTTCAACTACCTTTCCAATCTACCCAGATCTTCCTTCATGAATTTTATCCTCTCCTCTCCTCACTATCTATCCATGCAGATCTTAGTATCATCTGCAAGATGGCAACATTCTCTTATATCAGAGATAAAGATGTTGACAAGAACCAGCCCCAAGGCCAATTCCTGTGGCACCATGCTAGTGATCCCCTGACGTCAGAGAATTCCCAGTTGATTACCCCCTCTGGTTCCTGTTGCTTAACCAATTTCCCACCCACCTAGTAATTCTGTTCTCAAATCTGAGGTCCTGCATTTTCTTAACTAACCATCTATGTGGGAATGTAATGAAGGATTTACTGAAGTCTAGGTACAGTATGTCCAACACCTACCCTTGTCCTTTGAACCAAGCAAAGAAACTAATCATGTGTTTTAACATGACTCCCACCATGAACCTATGTTGTATCTTGTCCTGCAGTCCATTCACCTCCAGGAATTTATTATTTTTCCTGTATTGCTGTATGGGCTCTAACAACTTACCCATGATAGACGTTAGGCTGACAGGTCTGTAGTTTTCTGAATCATCCTTGCTCCCACTCTTGTATAGAGGAACTGCAGTGCATTTACTGTATTTCAGTCACTGGGCACTATCCCTGCCTCCAGTCAGCTAGGATCTGCACCATCACCATAAGCATATGTGGATGTATCTCATCCGAGCTCATGGACTTATCCACTTTAAGTGGACTAGTCTTCTAGTACCTTTTTCACTTTACTGGGATCCACACTGAACCTTTCTCCTCCTCCTCCTCCTCCTCCCCCCTCTGTCCTGATGGCACAGTCAGACAGTGGTCCCTTGTTCTCCACTGTGAGCACCATGTAGAAACATTTGCACAGAATGTTCACCTTTCCTTTATTTTCCTGTTCCCACTCCTCTCCATGCTTCAGCCTCCCCCATTTTCCTCTTCTTCCATATGTAACAAAAGAAGGCCTTATCAAGATCAAATACAGCATCAGTATAATTTTAGTCTCTCTCTCTCTCTCTCTCTCTCTCTCTCTCTCTTCTCTCTCTCCTCCTCCTCCCTCCTCTCTCTCATATATTACAGCACAGCCAAAGTGACCAATACAATACCATTACATACAGAAGGTGGTGGGTGGAAGGGGAAGTCTCCTGAGACCAGTGACAATGTTGTAAAATGAAGCATCAGGAATTTCCACTGCAAAGAAAAATGACTACTGTCTTCACAAAGTAATCCTGCCCATAAACTGGAACTGGACTCCTTAAGATGTGCTGGTTTCTTTGATTAAGTGAATTGGAGCACAAAGAAAACAAATTGTGCCATGAGGTGGTTTAGGAGTAGATATGCCATAGGGGTCTGGGGACTGAAACTGCTGTGCCTTGCAGTGACAAGTTAAATTGTGATGGACTCAATCTGCAAGGAGCTAAATTGTTTCACATCGCTTTTCACAGGACATCTAAGCTTGGCTCCATACTGTTTCTAGTTATTGCATATGTAAATTTTTAATTACATTTATTAAAGCCAGTGCAGTAGAAAAATCTTAGCTGGTAAATGTTTTCCACAGTTTAATTTCCCTTGACCTTTTTCTTATTGTAGACTCTTCAAAGAAAACTGAAGTTGAATTCCACTCCCCCAAAAAAGAATTTAAAACAAACAAAAACTTGCACTTAAATAGTTTCCATACCCGAAGGAGAAAGAACACTCATATTATGAAACATTTCCTATTAACAAATGTAGAGCCCAAGCTGACACTGATTTAAATTAAGATTAATAGTATTTTCAGGTTATTCTCTATTTTATACAGTATTAGAACGCCACAGACTCTAGACACTTCAAGGAGAAATTAGCTTAGTGTTTTGCTGCACATGTAGGGCTCCCACATCAGTTCTGACATCTCCTTGCAGTTCCTGGGGGGAGTCTCCTGTATTTTCTTGCAAATTACATTATTTCTTGTGGTATCTGATTTGCTCTGTTTCCTATGAAGCTGGACGCCCTGCACCAGTGAGCAATAACAAACCACAAGATGTGCATTAGATATACTGCACACTCCCTGGGTGTAGAGTTAGGCATGATGTGTAGCCAAGTGCCTCCCTGCACCTCACACTTTCAGCCTCCTAGGAAGTGAGGTGATGAAGCTTGATGCACACTTTATAATTAATTTAAAAGTGAACTGAAAGTAGTTTGTGATGCAATGACATAGTTATTTTCTTTGTCTTTTCAGAATGTGAGCCCCTTATTACCACTCTTTGATTATTTCTTCCTTCCTTACTCACTTGAAATCTTCTGTAGGCCAAGCTGCTTTCTCCTTCCAGTTCCCTAAGCTCTGAAGCTCTGGTCTTCCCTGCCTTCTGCCATCTGCTCTGCCTCCTCCCCTTTGTCCCTCAGAGCCCTCCTTTATGGCTTCTCTACTCATTCCTGTAAATGCCCTCGATGGCACAGTGGCCTGGCACCCTCACCTGCAGCAATCTATGCTAGGCATCATCTTATCTGGCTCTTTGCACCTGGCCTGTACTAAATCAATTATTCAATACAGCTGTCCATTTGATCATAGCTAATGCATGTTCTTCTCTGCTTATGTCTGATTCATCTGCCAAGTGCAACTTGCTATTTTTATGTCATGTTTTATTTGTTACCTTTTTATTGCATATTGTCATGTTTTACTGTACTCTAGTTCCCCTACCCCCAGGATGCATCTGGAAATGAGCTGTTATCAGCACAGTATGTCTTTCCTTGTAAAACATTTGAAAAAAAAATACATTACTTTTTGCACTGCTAATATAGAAGCTTGTTTACACAGCCATGTTGTGAACATCCCTAACCAGTGTTAATTATAAAACGAGTTGGAAATTTCATGCCTCCTGATTGACTAAATATGTTTTGAGACCCATGTGTAAATCCCCAATAAATGCACAGTTGGAACAAAAAGTTCAGGCAGTGGGATTTGGAGTATAGGCAAATCACATACAGAATTCATGAGCCACTTCACTCATCCATGATTTCCATCACAAACGTGGCTGCCACCGTTACTCACTGAAAACCATCAACCAGGCCCTAACAAGTAAAATTCTCATATTTAAAAAATAAATAACTGAATGCTGCTTCTCCTCATGGTCCCTGCCCTACCCTCACAAACAAATGAAACCAATTTTAGTTTCTGGTGTTTCTTTCGTGACCATGGAAAATCCCCCTCCTATCCTTACCAGCTTGCTAAGGAAAATATCTGCAGCTTATCTTGTCACACATACAGTTAAGGCCCTGGCTTTAAATAAAGCCTTCTGTTATGTGTTTGTTTGTGTGTGTGTGTGTGTATGTGTATGTGGAGGGGGTGGAGATTCTGTGAGTGGAATTGAGCACAAGTTTGAATTATTGTGTTTGTTCCATGGTATCCCATACACTGCCGGGAAATCCACTTACATAATGTTCAAGGGGCTATTTTTCTCCGAGGTGTAAGAATACATTTTAAAATTCCTACATAACCTCTTTGTTTAAACTAAAACTTTTCATTTACTTCTTAAATTTTGACCCCATTTATACTCGTAATAAGAAACTCCAGGGTGTCCTTTGATAACAGCACTTCTTTGGTGACTGAAGGCTCTTGGTGACACCTCATGCCTCACAACACACCCAAGGACAGGTATGCTGTTGTACCACAATAATACACACTCTGTAATGTCTTATTGCTCAACTAAAGCATAAGAGACTTTTTATGCTCTCTGGAAATATCACATGGACTCTAATATTCCAGTATTTTTTCCGATTAAATATTTTAGTCTCATGAGTATTCTAAACACAATGGCAGGCTTCTGAATACTGGTAATAAACACACCTGGGATTTTCCAGTAATTTTTTGAACATTAGTGGAATACTGAACCATATAAACACAACATTTTCAATATTCTGAACAAGCAATGTAGCACTCCCGTCATTCACAAAACCAATGAGTTCAGCAATGTCCAAAGTCAAGCTTATCTGGAATACTGAGTTACATATAAAAGCAGAACAGTAACTGGCATACATATTCCATTTTATGTACATGCATCATTTGAAATACTTATTCAGAAAACCCAGTACTCAGAATACTGCAATATTCCTAATATTAAGACCAATTAAATGCACTAAATGTCTGCCAACTCATTTCAAAGACATATTTCACTCCCTACACAGCCATGCACACAGAAGACTGAACAGGCCCAAATTTCTGGAGAAAATCTTCTTGGGCATGGATGAGAGCCTCTTCATCTATGTACACAGCTGGTCGTCTGGAGGCGAGGAAGTACTGGGTCTTTCTGAGGCTCCATCCCATTACGTACATTAAAAATCCACACACTACCGCTGTAGACCTTCCCACTCCTGCATTACAGTGAATGTAGACGGTGTGACCATTTTCCAGTAGTCCATGGAGGAGGTAAACAGCTTGAGGCAGCATTCGTGTCCGGCCTGAAATGAAAAAGGTACAGGTTACCATTCATATTACGTCCAATATACACGTATTAAACTGTTTCACCCTTCAGCAGTAAACGTGAAAGAGAAACGGAGACTGAATTTGAGGAAAATCAAAGACTAAGGTATTATGGGATGGCTAATTAACTGGTATAGCAGTGTCAGTGGCTCAGTAGGTAAAATGATCATTTCTGGGACTGGAAGGTTGCGGGTTCTTGCCTCATACCTCGTATTTGGGGTAATACCCATAACTGACATTATAGTGCAGTGTGTGGGGGGGTCTGCACTGGTGCGGTGCCATCCTTCAGATGAGACTTTAAACTGAGGTCCCTTCTACCTGTCTCTGGTTACTGTTCAGGTGGAAGTAAAAGATGCAATGACACTTATTACAGGAGAGCAGGGAATTGTTTATTGAAAGAAAAGTATAATACATAATATGTTAACAAAAACAACAATATACAATCATAATGGACATCATCTGTGACATTTCACTGCAGTGGGTAAGGAGAAAAGAAAGGATCAATCTTAATTAGAAAAGAAAAGGAAAATACAAAAAAAGGTATCACCCCACATAAATATCATCAAAATCTATGCATATGAAGTGAACACACTGAAGAAACACAGCTAATTGAGCATTACAGATCCCAATTTCCTAAGGTATGATGACCCATTTACAGCATTTCCATAATTTGCAAAAGGAATGGGTGTGCAATATATTATGCTTTGACATTTTTTTCTCAAGCAAGCAGAAATGTACTTCGCTTTGTGTAATCACTTTCTGTGGCATTGCAGAATCAGCACTAACTTGCCACAGGTAGTATTTGCAAACAGAAAATATAAGATGATGAGTAGTCTCATGGAAAACCCTCCATGGCCTGGATAATACACCTACTAATACATCTAATAACACTACCTCATGGGATACATTGGCAAAAAGTGGTAGATTCTAACTTCTAACTAAAGCCTCCCAAAAAAGTGTAGCACATGGACTTAAAAATAAAAAAATGGTCTTGTGTTTCCAAATCTGACATACAAGTCTCAAGTGGGAATAAGAACCCTTACTTTACCATAGCAGCAAAGCCACGTCATGTGCCACAGCCTTGTATCTATGAGCTGGTGAAAAACAACAATTTTTTGAGATGCTGGACGCAAGAAGAGAATTCTATGCTGGAAACGTAGATTGCAAAATAAAAGTACATAATTGTTTTTTATTTTTTCAACTAAGTAAGTAAGTAAAAATGTATTTCTTTCAAGCGCCCTTCCCAAGCTCAGGCGCTTTTACAATGATTCAAACCACTTTAAAACTCACTACACAAACAATAAATACTGCAATCATAAATAACATCCAGTTAATACGTCCCAGCAAATGCTTGGGTAAGAAGGAAAGTCTTTAGCTGTTTTTTAAAACTTTCCATGGTCCGGCAATCTCGTATCTGACGAGGTAGAGAATTCCACAGGGTCGGTGTCATAAAGGCAAATGATCTACCTCCACACGTCTTTAAATGTACCCTGGGTATCTCTAGCAATCCCTCATCAGAGGAGCGAAGAGAGCGGGTAGGACAGTAAGGTACCAAGAGCTCTTTCAGGTAGTGGGGTCCCAAATCATGTAGGGCCTTAAAGGTCAGCAATGTGACCTTGAAGGTGATCCGCCACTGTATTGGCAGCCAGTGCAGATCACGCTGCACAGGTGTCACATGGCTAGATCTTGAAACTTGCATCAACAACCTGGCCATCACATTATGCACAAGCTGCAAGAGGTGGATATCCACCCCCGGCAGCCCTAGATAGAGGGCACTGTAGTAATGAAAATGGCTGGTGACAAAAGCGTGGACCAGGGTGGGAAGATCTTCAGGTGGGACCAAGTGTTTCACCTGGGCAATGTTCCTCAGATGGAAAAAGGCAGATTTGACTACGGCTGACACCTCCGCCTTCATAGTCAGACCTTCGTCAAATATCATGCCTAGGTTACGCACTTGGCCAGAACCCAGAAGCGGGGCTCCCCCAATATAAAAACCGGAGGGTTTCCCAGTCCAAGCCCCCATTGTCCTCCCTCCAGGGTCCACAACCAACACCTCAGTTTTCTCTGAGTTCAACCTAAGCCAACTCGCACTCATCCAATCCTGAATCTCCAGAAGGCAGTTATTAAACACTGTGATGGAATTAGACTCCCGTTCAGGCACAAAAGAAAGGTAGAGCTGAGAATCATCAGCATAACAATGAAACCTCAGCCCATACTGCCTTATAATGTCCCCCAATGGAAGCATATACACCGCAAATAACATAGGGGACAGCACTGACCCTTGTGGTACCTCACAGGGCAGCCAATGAGGGGCCGAGGTGTAAATTCCAGACACCACTCTCTGTGATCTGCCCTCCAGAAAAGATCGAAACCAGCTGTGGACTGCTCCCCTCAGACCACAGAAAAACTGCAGGCGGTCAAGCAGCACCCCATGATCCACGGTGTCAAATGCTGCTGAGAGATTCAGGAGAACCAAGATGGAAAGGGTCCTCCATTCTCTCACCATCAGAAGATCATTCAATACCCGAACCAGAGCCGTCTCTGTACTATGCCTTTTTCTGAAGCCAGATTGGACAGGGTCATAGATATTGTGGCTGGACAAATGATCCTCCAGATGCAGAGCAACCACCTTCTCAATAACCTTCCCTACAAAGGGGAGGTTAGAGACCGGTCTGTAATTTGCTGGGCAGTCAGGGTCAAGAGAGGGTTTTTTCAAAAGGGTGCATACTACTGCCTCCTTTAAGGGATCAGAAAAGATCCCTCTCTCTAATGATACCACCACTATCCCAGCCAGGACTGGGCTGATAACATCTACACACCCCACCACCAGGAGAGTAGGGCCCGGATTCAACTTACAGTAGGTAGGTCGCAGAGTCTGGATGATCCTCACTATATCTATTACTGCTGGTAGGCTAAAAGGTGGACCAGGACAATTGGGCATTAGTACCACCTGATTGACCAGTGCAAGGTCCAATGGAAGGGGTGCTGGCAGATCCCATCCCTGATGGTGGATACCTTGCCAGCAAAGAATTTTGCAAACTCCTCACACTGTACCTGTGATAACGCTCTGCCAGTCTGAAGACAGACTGGATTGCACAGTCTGTCCACAGTCTGGAAGAGCTGAAATGGTCTGTTCTTTGCTGCAGCAATTTCCCTGGACAGGAACTCTGCCTTCTTATGGGAAATTGCTGATTGGTAAAGCTTATAATGTTCTAACAATTCAAGTCTATCCACCTCCAGTTGATTTTTCTGCCAGCGTCTTTCCAATCTTCGTCCCTTCTTCTTCAACTCACGGACCTTCCCATCAAACCAGGGAGCCCCCAAGTGAAGAGTACGGGGACAAACATGAATTGGAGCAATGACATCCAGGGCCTCAACAACAGCCCTATTATAAGCTAGGACCAAAGGCCCTGGATCCATGCTATCCCCTGGAAGACCAGAGAAGTCCAGCTCTGTCATTAGGCCTTCTGAGGTAACCCCCTCTTAAAGGACGGAATTGTACTAACTCTCTAGGGGCAGGCCTATTTCGGGGGGGCCGCAAATCTGAACCTCAGGGCGTGATGGTCAGACCATCCGACTGGCTCCACCTCCACGTCAGATATCTCCATCCCCAGATGGAACACCAAGTCCAATGTGTGCCCCCCCTCATAGATTGCAGAGGTAATAACCCGTGACAGGCCCAATGAGTCCATCAACTGGAGGAGGTTTTGACCAAATGGCCAGAGTTCATCGTCGACCCAGGCATTGAAATGAAACTCCAATACCATATCGCCGATGAAGTCCACAACCTCCTTCAGGAACTCACTCCCATCCCCTGGTGGACGGTAGATGAGAAGGGTCCTGTAGCCTGCACCTGCACCCACTATGCACTCAAAGGAGTTGGTATCACCAACTGGCACCTCCCTGAGATCCAGATCTTGTCTAAAACAGACTGCCACCCCCCCCTCGCCCCTCCGGTCAACTCTCGGGTGATGAATCAGCCCGGACAGCAGAGTGCAAAACAGGACCAACATTTCCATCTAGCCAGATCTCAGTGATGCAAGCCAAGTCACAGAGGAAACAAGATCTGCAATCACTGCGGTCTTGTTCCTAATCGACCTGGCATTGCTTAACACCACCTGAAAGGGACAGAAATCCAAGGGTGATCCCACTTCTTGCCTGACACACTCCAAGTCAGTGCCCTTGGGTATGGGGACTAGGCAAGGAGGACCTTGCTCCAGTACCCATTTCATCCCAGGGCGTCTCCTGACCCTCACTGCTCGTATCCATCCACTTCTCTCCCATCCTCCCCAAGAGTTCCAGGATCCCCATCTCTTACTGCACATTGATCTCATAATGCCAAAATTTCGACATCTAGCATAAACCTCCCCCGTAAGTGGGGGTAGTTCAAAGGGACGGAGATCCCTCAGTCTTGAGGGGGAGTACTGCCTGACCATCTCACTTATACCCCAACATATATTTTCAACCCTTTAATAATTCAAAACCAATCACCCCCATACAAACAACTCCCTCCCCTCCCCTAACTTAAACCACCCTTAAAAAGAAAAAAAAAGAAAATACCCCCTTAAAATAATACCAAAACACAATGCAGAAATAATCAATCAACAAAAAGAAAACTCATTCACAAAGTCCAGATTTGCAGTCCAAAGTTGCAGTCCAATCAATTATTTCAACCATATGGAAGTCCATTTGAACTTTCACCTCTAATGAAAACCAGTTAAATAAATGATTTTAGACTAAATCATACCATATTTATAAGTAGATTCCTTGGAGCTCTCACCTCCAATGGAAAATTAAACCAGATAATTTTTTTAGCTGAGCCAATCTCTCACATTGGCTACAGCAATAAACAGCAAAAAAGAAACAAACAATAAGTATTCTTACTGCCCAGCAAAAGTACTTCAAATTGGAAAGTTCTCACCAATAATTTGGCTAGTTTTAGATCTTTTCCTCCCAATAATCTTGACCTGGCCCACAGAGTAAGTCCAGAGTAATTCCAGATATTAAATTCTTTCAAAGTACTGGCACATGGACAGATAGGGCTCAATAGGGATCATAAAGGGAATAGCCAATACACAAGCAGGAGATGACCTTCGCCCACCGAGCCCAAGGTTTTGGCTCCCGGCCTAGGATCAACTCTCCAGAAGACCCCCCAGAATACCTAGAGATACCAAGCAAGCACCATCTGCCCTCCAACAGATCGAGCCCCGGCATCTCCTACCTGGACCCAGCAGTATGAGACAAGTTCACGTCACCCCGATCCACTCACCACCTTCATAAGCCACAAAAAAAAGGGAGGCAGATGAAAACAATCCCCCAATCTGTTTGCCAGGAAAATCCGACAGTTCTCCACCAGGTCAGACCACCAGAATAAATCAGACCACCCAAAAAATTTGTTCCTGCGGTGTCCTCGAAATCTCTCCTCACAACTCCGTTCTCCAGGGCATCAAAGTCTCAAGCAGGCAGTAGATAGATATAGTATATACAGATACCGTATATGCACTGTATTGTATCCGTTATATTTTACAGCGATTTAAAATATATTATGTCCGTTTCTGAATTCTAGTCATTAACTTTGCCAAATATTACATGGACTGCAAACTGGTACCTAATTGTGACTTGCTAATTGCCATTCCCGCACCACATTAGTAACTTACTAACTCACTTACTTAACCCTAACTAACTAACATTACTGCATTACTCCTTAAAACAAACGCTTATCATTTAAACCCTCAGTGACTTGCAGTGCCTGAAAAAGTTAATTCTAACCAGTACACACACTCAAAAATAAGCAGCAAAAGTTCAAACAGAAAATGTTTAAATACTGCACTTAACAACAGCAAAAGTGCTTTAAAAGCAGCTAAACAGCAGCGTAGAAGGTAAAAACACCACAAACAACGAACTACAGTCCGACGGCTAGCCCAGCGTGGCCGCCATCTTTTTTTTAGGTGTAGTATATCTCTACCTGTACCTCTATCTAGTACATGCATAGGCACAATTTTTCAATGTTGGATATGAATTAACTCTGCTCTAATATACTCAGGTACATGAGGTTCTGTTCCAGGTTTCAGTAGCCGAAAATGTCCCTTCTCAGAGGCCACCTTAAAGGGGTCTACTCAAGCTTGGATTGTATACATTGAGATGCTATCTTTCCCAGAAAGGCACAGATGCAAATTAATATACATAAAATACTTCAGAATACTACAGCATTTATCATCCTTACTCCACACTACTGTAATCTTGGTATGTAATGTTTCTTTTTATGGGATGTCTACTCCCACAGAATCCTTAAAAAAATTAACTATAAACGTTTGCCTCAAGATGGACAGGTGAAGGAAAAAACATAATTTAAATGCAGAAAAATAGGAAGTAGGAAAGTTTTTTGTAAAAAAAAAAAACACTTTTTATTGACAGGATTCTGGACATCCAGATACTCCGTTTTACTAGTATTTTCTCCAGTACTGGATGATTGGAGAAGGACCCCTGAAACTCACACCCAATACTGATACAGGGTCTCTACAATAGGGATTTGTGCAATTTCATCTTGCCTTGGCCCAGGAGTCACCCCTACCCTCATTCCTATTATTTGAAAAAATTAATCTGTTCTCCTGCCATATTTGTGCATCGTGTAAACACATGTTGAACACCCTGCACAGAAGCATCTTTGAGAAACAGACACACATCATCCGTATATGCCATAATCTTAATCAGGGGATATGTGTGACATACTGGTATACCAACAATATCCTGACACCACCAAGTTTTTTCAATAATGGGTCCAATGTAAATAGGTATAGCGGGGGATAAGATGGAATTCCTGCTGTATGCTTCTCAGTGCATTAATGGGGTTCCCTACCCATTCATTTACCATGCATATGATGACAAATTATTTGCAAAAAACTGCATTAATGCAACATTTAGTGTCAGACTAAAACAACAAAAGTAGGGAAATGTGGTTTTAGGGTTTCCAATACTAAAACCCCAACCCCACCCCTAAAACAAATCAGGGCGGACTCTTCCTAGGAGTTGTCAACCCTAAAGCTCACCCCATTAGGTGTGTATGATTCTGGAGTGTATAGAATAAGGTGAACTTAAGGATTGACAAAACCTAGGAAGAGTCCACCCCTGATTTGTTTTAGTTGCTTTAGCCTGAACACTAAATGATGCATTAATGCAGTTTTTTGCAAAGAATTTCCTTACTTTTTGAGATAGCTTAATTGTATCCTTATTTGCCTATGGAAGCACAGGGCACTTCAGGCCCTGCACTCCCATGCATGCATACTTTTTCAGATAATATAATCGTATCCTCACTTGTCTGATGGAGCGCAATGCCCCCCATCCCTCCATATCTGTGTATACTGTGTGTATGTTTATGTGGAAGCACAGGGCCCCCTGGGCCATGTGCCTCCATTTGTAGGACAACATCAACCAAATTGTCAACATAGCCTTCTATTTTATTTTTTTATTTTATTTAAACAGCAGTTTGGAAAACCTTTGAGCCATAGGCTCATTTACAAAGGTACCTTGTCACAGTAAGACAAACCAAAATACACAGTATAGCAGTACAACACATAGGTATAACAGTAAATTAAGACATAGATACAAACAAGCTGGTACAGGTAGGATGGATGCAAACAATACCAGAGTTATGTTGTCCTTAGCAGCTTAGTAATAAGCTTTGTCAAAGTATTAGTCACGGCTTTGACTAGCGGCAGTTACAGCATCGGGTGTTAATAAGGTGGTTACGTAAGGAAGTTTTGAAGCACGATATAGTTGGAGCTTCGGAGATGGAGGGGGGCAGTGTGTTGAACCAGGAGGGGGCCCTAAAGCTGAAGGCTCTTCGGCCGTGAGAGGTCCTAGCTCTAGGGATAACAAGAGAGGTTTTCCCAGAGGTCCGAGTATGAACTAGTGGGACAGAGCAGTGCATGGTGGTGGTCAATCCTGGTGGGGAAAGCCCAAGGAGGGTCTTTTTTGTAAGGGTACAGGTAAGATATTTGAGGCGCCGCCGAGATCAAGTACCAGCTTCAGCATACAGTAGACAGGTGTGTGTCATCCTAGGTGCTCCAGTAATTAACCTGCAGGCCTTATTCAGAGTAGTGCAATTTTATGGAGTGCGGTCTGATCAGCAGCACTATACACCGGCAGTCCATAGTCCACTAGGGACAGGATAGAGGAGGTGACTGAGAAGTTGAAGAGCTCCGGGGGGAGGCAGTGTTTATACCGATGTAAGATGCCCAATCGGATATTAGTGGCAGTGGCTAGGGCAGCGATGTGTCCATGGAAGGAGAGGAAGGGGTCAAAATGGATCCCTAGGTATTTATAGGAGCAAACTTGTTCAAGTGGGAATGAGGACCCAGAGTGAATGAGAAGTTTGAAGTTGCAGGACTTGTTTTGGGGATGAGAGAAGAACATAGTTTTTGTTTTTTTAAGATTTATCACCAATCGATGTTCCTTGAACCAGCCCTGGGCTTCAGTGAAGGACTTCTGCAGCGAGTCCTGGAGGGCAATAGGGTTATGACTTGAGGCAAAGATGACTGCATCATCAGCGTACAATAGAATGTTCCCCGAGCAAGAGTGTGGAAGGGTGTTAAGGTAAAGGGAGAATAGTAAGGGGCCCAGAATGGAGCCCTGGGGAACCCCAGAAAAGATGGGACAGATGTCTGAGCAGGTCCCATTAATTTTTACACGCTGTGAGCGGTCAGACAGATAACTGGTGCACCAGGAGATAGGCCCAGCAGCAAAACCAGAGAGACGATAAGGCATCAAGAAGGAGGTGGGAGACAGTGTCAAAAGCTTTGAGAGGTCAATGAAGACAGCACCAGCCAGAGAACCAGTGTCTAAGGAGGAGGAGAAAGTTGGAGAACTCTAGGAGGGCTGTGTTGGTACTGTGGTCCGCTCGGAAGCCATGCTGCTCAGGACAAAGGACATTGTAGGTGGAGGTAGTCAGAGATTTGAGAGGCCACCACTTTTTCCAAGGCCTTGAGAGAGAGAGAGAATGGAGATCGGTCGATAGTTTCCAGCCACAGTCCTATCACCACCTTTAAAGATAGGGGTGACAGTGGTGACTTTCCAGGCAGTTGGAACCTTCCCCAGGCAAAGAGAGTGGTTGATGAGGCATGTGATCAGGGTAAGAACTGTGTCTAAGACCAGCCGTAGGATACACGGATCCAGGGTGTCACTGCCCGTACTATTACTCTTGAGAGCAGTGACAAGGTGCGGCCTAAGTTCTTGGGCAGAAACACGGTGGAGGAGAAAATAAGGGCGAGAAAGATTTACGGCAGGTGCTGGGGGAGGAGGGTCCAAAAAATTTGTAGGGAGGATAGGGCTAAGGTCAGTGAATGAGGTGTTGAGGTGGTTGGCTATGAGGGCTGGGTCTGAGGAGATCACACCATTAATGTTGATCTGGTGGGTGGGGGGAGTGCACTCCCATTTAACTGTTTAATGTTATCCCAGAAGGTTCTGGGATTCCCCATGAGGCAGTGAGTGAGGACCGATAGTGCTCAGACTTGGCCATTCTGATGGCCCGAGTGCACTTGTTTCGGGCGGCAGCATATAACCGCCTGTCATTGGGCCGGCCAGTCTCAATGGCACGGTGCCATAGGTTGTCCCTATGTTTGAGCTGGTGGATCAAAGCTGGGGTAACCCAGGGGGCATTCTTCCTTTTAGAACGGCGGGTCAACACTGGCGGGTCAATTACCCCACCTCATGATTCCGGTACTAAAAATGGTCAAATCCCTGCCAAAACATCATTCCGCACCACTGCAGTATCATTCCACACCACACGCGTGAAAATACATTTTGGCCAAGATGTGAAAAATGACAGCTTGCCACATTTATGAGATGGTGTAAAGAAATGGCCATGATGAAAATTTGGGGTAAAAAATGTCAAAAATTACTAAGTTACAAGCGAGCATATCAAAATGTTAATGGATGCACACAACTTAGGGAATGCCTCTCCTTATCTTCTACTCCTGGCGCATTGCCTGAAAATTCAGACTACCTATTAGGGATTTAGCAGCACCCCACCAGTAAGGGCTCGTTTGTGCCTTAAAACTCTAGGCGCTGCGAGCATGAAGACTGCTGCAGATCTGAATCCTGACTTTGGCACCTTTTCAAATCAGTCCATTCTCAATTGCCTTTTCTTGTTCAAGCCTTAAACCATGGACTGCTTTCTCCCCATTTTTAATTTATTTCCATGAGCTCAACAGTCTTTCTAATGTTTTTAAATTTCTTCCCATGTTTTAAAAAATGTGACTAAAGTGCCACTACATTTCAGGCTTGATTTGTTTAAGGAGTAAAGTTTAAATTCAGATGCATTACTAATTTAGTTTTTCCACATCCTAGGGTGATACCTGGTTACTTAATGTTGTCATTTTATATTCTGCATAATTAATTCATAAACCCTAGTTTAACTACAGTGGATGTTTCAGTTCTTAAACCCTAGTTGTACTACAGTTGATGTGTTTATTAACTTGCACTAAAGGTTTTACATGGTAGATCCAAATCTCTCATCTCTGTTCCTTTAACTCTATGCCTCCTCTTGTTTTCAGCCTCCTAACTGCTGCTTGTAGTTGGAGAGTTAGTCCCCTCATCTCCTCTGCTAGCCTTCCCTTCTTATGCCACTTTCTCACTCCTCCCCTCTGCCAGTTCTCCCTTCCTCAGACTAGTGTCCTGCTCATCCCCACTGTAAGCCCCCATCTTTGCCACCTGGTTATCTTCTGTCCCTTTTTCCTCTGCAGACACCCTCCCTCCCCTGGGCATACCTGCCATGGCCATTGCCACTAGAGCTGTTCCTCACTAGCCAGCCCTCCTCGATTGACTCAGGTACACCTTAGAGCCAGACTGGTCACTGTGCCTCCTTATCTTTTACTCCTGGTGAACTGCCCAAAAATGCGGGCTACCTATTAAGGATTTAGTGGCACCCTACCAGTAAAGGCACAGTTGAGGCTTAAAACTCCTGGCGCTGTGAGCCAGAAGACTTCTCTGCCGTGGCATGTTAGCTCCCCACCCGCCCCCACCACACCCACCACCATGCCCACACTTTAGTGTTCTGCTCTATATAGGTACACTCAGTCGTATGATTAAGTGCCCATTTTTCCATTTGCAGTCTATACGATATTACCAAGAGATGGTGCCTGATCACTTTCTGCTAGCCTGTTGAAAGTACCAGTTGACAGCAAAAGGAAACTAGTTCATCTAAATGATCAATTGAGTTTTTAGAGAACCTCTCTACCTGTGGTCTCCTCCATCATTGGTCTCCTCTGCCAGTGGTCTCTTCCCTCACAGTAAAAATAAAAAAATTAAAGAGTACTTTTCCTTCAAGGGAACCTCTCCACCAATGATCTCCTCCCTCATGGTAAAAATAAAGAAATTAGAGAGTATTTTTATTTCTACCCAGACTGCCCTCTGTCCTTTACACACTCTCTCTACTAATGCCATCCCCTGCGCTACATTTTCCCAGGAACTATATATAGAAACCCTCACAGACAACATAATAAAAGCAGAAAATATTCATCATGATTCCTATTTTTATCTAAATGCTATTTCTGCAACTTCTCCTCTACCCACACCACACTTATGAGGACCTTAACCCTCAAACCCACACCCTCCTCTTTCCTCCCTCAGGCCTCCTCCCACCCAGCCCTTATAATAATAATAATAATGTTTATTTATACCGCGCCTTTCTTGAACCAAGGAGCTTTAACAAAATTCCAGATAAAATATACTAAAACAAACATACAATAAATACTAATTCCTAAAATCTGATTAAATAACATCAAATCAAATAAGCTTGCTCATATCAATGGGTCTTTGAGGCCTGTTTAAATTCCTCCATGGATGTGCACTCACGAAGCTGACGGGGTAGAGAATTCCAGAGGGCTGGGGCTGCGTACATAAAAGCACGGGCCCCTGAAGATTTTAAAGAAACCCTTGGAATCTCTAGCAACCCCTCATCCGCTGAGCAGAGATATCACCTAGGGCAGCAGGGTACCGGAAGCTCTTTCAGGTAGTCCAGGCCAGGTCCGTCTAGGGCCTTATAAGTCAAAAGTCTGACTTTAGAGGTGATCCACCACTAAACTGGCAGCCAGTGCAGTTCACGCAAGACCGGAGAAATATGACAGGTACGAGAAGTACCCGTCAATAACCGGGCCGCAGCATTCTGCACTAGCTGCAGGTGGTGGATAGCAACCCCTGGTAGCCCTAGATAAAGGGAGTTGCAATAATCAAGGTGTGAGGTCACAAAGGCATGGACCAATGTAGGTAGATCACCAGACAGAACAAGGTGCTTAATCCTGGAGATGTTTCTCAGATGGTAAAAGGAAGATTTGATGACCGCCAACATCTGCAACTGCAGTGTCAGCCCATCAAAGCCCATTCTTTCTGAAAGAAAGAATTGTTGAGCACCTAGAGGCCAGCAGGGCACAGGACCCAAAGCAACATGGATTTACAGCAGGAAGGTCATGTCAGACTAATCTAATTGATTTCTTTGACTGGGTGACCAAAGTAATAGACCAGGGAGGGGCTGTGGATATGGCCTACCTAGACTTTAGCAAGGCATTTGACACAGTCCCGCACAAAAGATTAATAATCAAGTTAGCCAGCCTGGGAGTGGGTCCCAGGGTGGTAGCCTGGGTAGCGAACTGGCTACACAACAGGACACAGAAGGTAATAGTGAATGGAACACATTCCGAAGAAAGGGGGGTTACTAGTGGAGTACCTCAGGGCTCAGTACTGGGTCCAATCCTCTTTAACATCTTTATAAGTGACATTGCAGAGAGTCTGGAGGGAAAGGTATGCCTCTTTGAAGATGACACAAAGATCTGTAACAGAGTTGATACACAAGAGGGGGTAGAAAAGATGAGAAAGGACTTGGCAAGGTTGGAGGAATGGTCAGACATATGGCAACTTAGATTCAGTGCAAAGAAGTAAAGTAATGCACCTGGGAAACAAAAACCCAGGAGAAGAGTACACAATAGCAGGGGAGGTACTAACAACAACAAAATGGAAAGGGACCTGGGAGTAGTCATATCAGATGACCTAAAGGTGGGTAAGCAATGTGAAAAGTCAGTAAGGAGAGCCAGGGGATACTGGGATGCATAGGAAGGGGCATCACAAGTAGAAAAAGGGAAGTGATTATCCCTCTGTACAGACAGTTGGTGAGACCCCATCTGGAGTACTGTGTGCAGTTTTGGAGGCCTCATCTACGCAAGGACATAGACAGGATGGAAGCAGTCCAGAGGAGGGCAACTAAAATGGTGCAGGGTCTACATCAGAAACCATATGAAGAGAGACTGAGAGAGCTTAATATGTATACCCTTGATGAAAGGAGGGACAGGGGGACATGATAGAAACGTTCAAGTACCTCAAGGGAATCAACAAAGTCCAGGAGGGTAGCATCTTTCAGAAAAAGAGATGTGTAAGAACAAGGGGGCACAGTTTAAAGATAGAGGGGGGACGGCTCAGGGGTAATGTGAGGAAATTCTTTTTCACGGAGAGAGTGGTGGATACATGGAACAGCCTTCCTGAGGAGGTCATTGGGTCTAAAACAGTTGGGGAATTCAAACATGCATGGGACAGACACAAAGCAATTATAGTGGGGGGTTGCAGGAAGCAGGCTGTTGGTTAACTAGAATCTGCAGCTTATCCAGTAGGTAGGGAAATGGGCAGACTGGGTGGGCCAAGTGGTCCTTTTCTGCCATCAAAGTCTATGTTTCTATGTTTCTATCATCAAAAATCACCCCCAGATTTCGCACCTGTTCAGAGGTGGGGAGCTGGGAGCCACCAAGAAAAAGTCATGAAGGCAAACCAGCACTCCTCCCCTCTATCTGGTGACCAGGGTCCACAACCAATACCTCCGTCTTTTGAGTTCAACCTTAGCCAACTCGAATCTATCCAGTTCTGAATTTCAGTGAGGCAGTTATTAAAAGTTGAGAAAGCTCCATCCTGGTTGGGTGCAAAAGATAGGTAGAGCTGGGTATCATCAGCATAGCAGTGAAACACAGAAACATAGACTTTGATGGCAGACAAGGACCACTTGACCCACTTAGTCTGCTCATTTCCCTACCTACAGGATAAGCTGCAGATCTTATATAACCAACAGCCTATTTCTTCCTACCCCCCACAAAAATTGCCTTATGTCTGTCCCATGCATTCTTGAATTCTCCCACAGTTTTAGACCCCACAACCTCCTCAGGAAGGTTGTTCCATGTGTCCACCACCCTCTCTGTGAAAAAATAATTCCTCACATTGCCCCTGAGCCGTCCCCCCATTATCTTCAAATTGTATCCCCTTGTTCTTGCACATCTCTTTTTCTGAAAGATGCTACCCTCTTGGACTTTGTTGATTCCCTTGAGGTACTTAAAAGTTTCTATCATGTCCCCCCTTTCCCTCCTTTCCTCAAGGGTATACATATTAAGCTCCTTTAGTCTCTCCTCATATGGCTTCTCTTGCAGACCCTGCACCATTTTAGTTGCCCTCCTCTGGACTGCCTCCATCCTGTCTATGTCCTTGCGGAGATGGGGTCTCCAGAACTGGATGCAGTACTCCAGATGGGGTCTCACCAACTGTCTGTACATAGGGATAACAACTTTCTGTTTTCTGCTGGTGATGTCTCTCCCTATACATCCCAGTATCTCCCACAGCCCTCCCTACTGCCTTCTCACATTGCTTGCTAAGCTTAAGGTCATCTGATATGACTACCCTCAGGTCCCTTTCCATTCTTGTTGTTGTTATTACCTCTCCCCCCATTGTGTAATCATCCCCTGGGTTTTTCTTTCCCAGGTTCAGTCCATACCTTCTTACAATGTCTCCGAGGGGCAGCATGTACACTGAGAACAACATGGGGGACAACACCAAACCTGAGGTACCCACATGACAGAGAGATTTGGCCAGAGGAATTAATCCCCAACACCACCCTCTGAGTTCTGCCAGTGAGAAAAGATCTAATCCACCTGAGAACTGTACTAGACAGGCCACAGATGAACCTCAGGCATTCGAGGAAAACCCCATGGTCCACAGGGTCAAATGCTGAAAAGAGATAAAGAAGAACCAAGATGGAATGGCTCTTCTGATCTCTCGCCATCAGGATATCATTGAGCATCTGAACCAGTGCAGTCTCAGTACTAGGCCTCTTTTGGAAACCAGACTGGTATGGTTCATAGATGACATGGATGGTCAAATTGTGCTCTAGCTGCATGGCCATTACTTTCTCAATCACCTTCCCCACAAAGGGAAGGTTAGAGATTGGTCTGTAGTTAGCATGGAAGTCTGGGTCCAAAGAAGCTTTCTTCAAGAGGGGTGTTACCACCACCTCTTTCAGGGAGCTAGGAAACTCACCCATCTCCAAAGAGCACCAGACTATCTGTGCTAGGACCAGGCCAATTACATCACAACAACCCTTAATCAGGAAAATTGGGCCCAGATCCAAACTACAGCAGGTAGGGCACATACCCTGGGCAATCTGCATGACATCAATGAGCTCCGGTTGGTCAAAGGAACTCCAGAAAAGCTCGGGGTTAGTGACTCAACACTGACCCTTAGCTTCTCCCATAGAAGTTGCAGGCTGGAGAGCTGCCCTGATGTCAGCCACTTTAGCCACAAAGAAACAAGCAAGCTCATCACACTCTATTTGTGAAAAAGCTCTTCAAACCTGCAGACAGGCTGGGTTCCACAGTCTGTCTACAGTTCGAAAGAGTTGAGCTGGTCGGTTCTGAGCAGCCGCAATCTCCCCGGACAGGAACTCTGTCTTCTTACGGGAGATTGCAGAATTATAGACTTGATAATGATCCATCAACCTAAGATGGTCGGCATCAAGGGCGGATCTCTGCCAGCAAAGTTCTGATCTTCATCCTCGCTGTCGCATCTACCTCAAAGTCCCATCAAACCAAGGGGACCAAGGGCAAAGGGGGAGAGGACGAACACAGACAGGAGCAACATTATCCAAAGCCAAGGAGAAAGCCTTATTATAAGCCAGCACCAAGGTTTCTGGATCATTGCATACTCCATAAAAGTCTGATAGGTCAAGCACCGCCATCAGGCCCTCACAGCTTACATCTCATAAAGGGGAGTACCTGACCATCTCCACAGGGGTAGGCCTATGAGGTGGGGTGCAAAAACTGAACCCCACGGTGTAGTGATTGGACCATCTGACTGGTTCCACCCCCAAATCAAAGGCATCAATCCCCAGGAGAAAGACTAAGTCAAGGGAGTGACCGCCTTTATGAGTGGCAGAAGTAACAAACTTGTGTAAGGCCCAAAGACGTCATCAGTTGGAGGAAGCGTTGACCAAATTGTAAGAGTTTGTCATCGACCCAGGCATTGAAGTCACCCAGGACCATCAGCCTGGGTGACTCAAATGCCATTTTGATGACGAAGTCCGCAACTTCCTGCAGAAACCGCTTTTCATCACCTGGTGGATGGTTAATGAGGAGATCCTACAACCCACACCTGCCATTATGGTGCACTCGAATGACTCAGCCTCCTCAACTCGTACATTTGTGAAGCCCAGTTTGGTCTTAAAACAGACCGCAACCCCCCCCCCGTGGTCTGACCTCAAGCGGTGCAGCACCGAGTACCCGGCCAGTATAGTGGCCTCTAATATGGGGCCTGCATTCTCATCCAGCCAGGTCTCGGTGATGCAAGCCAGATCCACTGACCCAACAAGATCTGCAATGACTGCAGTCTTATTTTTGATGGATCTGGCATTACACAACACCACTCGGGTAGGACAGGCCTCTGAAGCAGTTCGGGGTACCTGCCCACCAATATTGGTGGTGCCTTGGGTATGGAATCTAGGCATGGAGGACCATGCTCCAGATTCTATTTCACCCCAGGGCATCTTCTGGATCCCACTATACAAATACAATGGCCCCGCTCATTCCAACTCCACTGTTCGCACCCCAATCCCTCCCCTGTCGGGCAATACCTAGTGCTCTACAGTGCTGGTATGCAGATAACTGTAATGGAGGGGAGGATGGAGGCTTGCGACCATGGGGTAGGCCTCCTACACATAATGAAGAACCCAACAACAGCAAATACACTCCAAAAACTTCAAGAAAACCCCACTTTAATAACTAACTAAATACAAAAACTATAAACTATTAAACTCTAAATAAACAAAATTGCCCTCTACCCCCTAACAACTACCCACCCTTAAATGAACAAACTAACGATAATCTCAGACACCCCTTCTACAATAAATAAATTAAAATAAGACTAAACAAATTAAATATTAAATGAAATCTCATGGCACTGAGTCAGTCTTTTACAGATCAATAAAAGTCACTTTAGGCAGATTTTATAAAGGTCCATCCAAGCTCTCACCTCTTCAGGCAATGAAACCAGAGCCCAAAACCAAAATTCAGCTCTCACTATGAACCCTGGTAATAGGAAGCAGAAATTGTTTAAAGTTATTTTAAAACAGAATTATTAAAGGCACTCTTATACCTCCCCTTCCCACCTCACATTGCTATCTGCCCACTAAACCCCCACATGCTTCAACGGGAAGACTTTCCCCACTTCCTACTTCATCCTCTCCTCCTTTCATACCCCTGTTTTTCCACCAAGTGCCTTTCCGTTTCTCGATCAAAACTGACTAGGATCCACAAATGGAACTCCAGACTGCTTTTCTCTAGGTGGACCAGGATCTTTATTCTCCTACTTACAGTATCCTCTCCAGAAACATACACTGAAACCCGGCCCCGAAAACACTGCCCTGCCCTGAAATGGCTCACTCTAATAAAGGGAAAAACATTTCCATTGTATGCCTAAGCATACAGAGCCTACCTGCTAAAAAAGACAATCTCCAGGCCTGGGTGACTGGGAACAGCTTTGATGTTATTGCGCTCTCAGAAACCTGACTCTCCAACAAAATCTCTGATGGAGAGATCGAACTCAGTGGCTACACCGCTGTCAGAAAAGACAGACAAGGGAAAAAAGGTGGGGGTTGCATGTTCTTTGTCTCGAACAAGTTCTCCTTCACCGAACACAGTTCCAACTCCAATTTCATCTTGCTTGAGACCCTCACCATTACAAAAGACACAGGTTGGTGTTGCATTCGGACTGTTAAGCAGCAGATGCCAGTCAAGAAATGCTGAAAAATAAAATATTTATTTTCACAAAATCTAGGACCCGACGACGGTCACACAGTTAAGCACTAACTAGTACTTAACTGTGAGACCATCGTTAGGTCCTAGAGTTTGTAAAAATAAATACTTTATTTTTCAACATTTCCTGACTGGTATCTGCTGTTTTTCGGTCCAAGTGCAACAGCAACCTGTGTCTTTTGTAATGTTCTGGGCTGGCCACCCTTTAGCTGCTGCACCGACCTGTGGAGAATGCCAATTGCAGCACTAATCTCTTGGACTGAGACCCTCGCCATTAACCTCCTTCTCGAGCAAAGTAAGACTTTCACCCTCACAACAGCCTATCTCCCCCTGGACCCCCCGACCTTGAGACCCTACTTGCCCTCAAAAATTCACTCCCCCTTAACAAGGAGTGGATTCTCCTTGGGGATTTCAACTTAAACTGGGCTTCCCACAAGTCCAAACCAGCTAAATTCTGCATTGCTGACCACGGCCTTCACCAGCTGTACACCAATCAGGCTCAATTATAAATCTGGGACACAAACTATAATCGACTGGATCATTTTCTCCTACCCCTCCCATATCTCAGACTCAGGAGTACTGCCTGACTGTATTAGCGATCACTATGCTATTCTCTGTCACTGGTCATCCCATGTTCCCAAACCTTCTCCCAAATTAATTTTCTCCAGATGCCTTACCAAAAACTGCATTGAGGACCTAATCCATGCCTTCCACCTAGTTGACTGGTCTTTTACCTCTGCCTCTTTTGACCTCGACCCCATCATCGACAAATTCTCAGTTATCTTTAACAGTATCTGTGATAAATTTGCCCCTATCAAAAAAATCAGGGTCAGGGGTTGTTTAAATGAATGGGTCTCCCACAAAATCATTAAATTGATGAGAACAAGGGACAAGGCCTGGGCCCATTACATTAAGCTCAGGGACCCTACACTACTCCCACACTATAAAACATTCAGAAATAAGTGCAAATCCACCATCAGAAAGGCTAAACTTGATTATTTTCAAAATAAACTGGTGAAAAAAACCTACCCACCAAAACTCTGGGGAACCCTAAACACTCTACTTGGGAAAAACAATAACGGTGAACCCATCACCCTTATACAGTACAAGGAGATAGACAGACAAACAATCCCACTGAAGTTGCTAACATTTTTAATTCTTTCTTCAGTTATTTTGACAAATATAAACCATCTCCGTTCACCCTTCTCCCGTTCTAGCTACCTCCTCTTCCCCCGCCACGGATACATGCAAGGTGCCCCATCCCAAATTCTATTTTCAGGCCTTGAAGCCCGCGCGTACAACTTCAAGCTCATCTAAAGCAATAATCCCAAACCCAGCAAAGGTGCAGATGAAATCGACTACAAAATCCTTAAACTCTCCATTATACCCCTAGCGGTTCTACTTACAAACATTCTCAACCCCTCACTCTGCTCTGGCTATTTCCCCAGCCTCTGGAAATCCACCACTGTCAGACTGCTGTTCAAATCAGGATCTAGAAATGAGGTTGGCCGTTACAGACCCATCTCTCTTCTTGCCCCTCCCATCTAAAATCCTTGAAAAAGTCATACATTCTCAGCTCACTGCCTTCCTAAACAGCCATAACCTCCTCTCTGAAGCCCAGCTTGGCTTTAGATCCAGTCGTTTCACCGAACCAATCCTGGTTAAGTTCACTAGTGACAAACAATTTGGTACCTCGCAACAACATTCTTTATTTGGGAATCTCTTGCAGCAGATCCGAGAGCTACTTGTAAACCCCATGGTGTTTTCTGCTTTGTACCTATACCTGCTTACTAATTCTCGACCCTCCTCCCAAGCAGGTTCCAAGATTTGGGAGTCTCTTCTTCCAAACCTAGAACTTAATTGGATGCATCTCTGGAAAGATCTATACACTTATTTATCTCAAGACCGTCTCAGACTTACCCAATACCACATCCTAAACAATATGTATTATACTCCAGTTAAGCTGGCGTCTTCCGGATGATTTTCATGTTGCAGATTGCCATTGTGAACAAATCATGGGCGCTGCTCAACTAACAAGGACCTTGTTAGTTGAGCAGTGCCCATTATTTGTTTGCGATGCCCATCTACAACATGAAAACTGGATTTAAAAATCAGTCCCATTCGTGTCTATGGAGCGCGCCGCCGTGCTTTCCATATAATTACATCAGAAAAGTGGGTGGATCGCACTACTAGGAAGTGGGAAGGGATCGGCGGCTCATCTCCACAGAGCCAAAAAATGATCCCTTCCCTTCCGAATTGGGGGAATATAAAAAGGCTGCTTTTAGGAACATTCCACTTGCAGGCAGGTAAGGGTCCTTCATGCTTTATTGGGGGGGGGGCTGTGTTAAAAAAAGCAAGAAAGGTGATCTTTAAAAGACTTAAAGGCCTTCAGTTCAATAGGTCTAACCTGTCACCTTTTTAGGACTGCAGTGGGGTGGAGCACTGCAGACCTCTTCGGATCAAAGAATAAAGAAGGACTCACTAGATTCTGGCCAAAGAACAATTTGGAGTTCTATCACAGTCTTGTCTATGGTCTATGAAGCACTCCACTCTCTCCATTGACTCTCGCAGTCACACAGCACTATTTTTAGTCAGACAGTGAAGTTCCACTCTCGGAGGTCATGGCAGAACATGACACAGTCTGCCGTGTCCAAGATTGCCACCAAACTGTATTGAGCATGCGTGACTACTTGCACATGCACAATAGAGTTTGGAGGCCATCTTGGATATGATGGACTGTGCCATGTTCTGCCGTGACCTCCATGAGCAAGACCGCAGGTGAGACTGTGCTCATATTGTAGGGGAGCATTAATGCACTCTGTCCACATATAACACTGACACTGGGGGTATCCAGTCCCTTAGTGTCACCAAGACACCAACTCACAAGTGAACCCTCACCCACTACCACACATGCACAGGTATTGATATATATCAATCATGGTAGCACTTTTAAGGTTAAATGGTGAAACTTTGCACCTTAATAACTTTGCCACCATTGAATGGATTTGCCTGAAATTTGGCAGGCACAGGGTGTAACCATAGATCTTGGGATCTAGCAACTTTGTACCGGTCGGATATACGGCTGCAGAGTTATTAAGCAACATTCGTGCGTGCAATTAAATTTTTTTGTGCATTCTTTGCTCTCGACTACAGGTTGCACGGTTTACGCGACTGGTCCGAAAACTTCAGGGAACGTGCGGCCAAGGTCCCCAATGTGCCTTTTGAAGATTTCGAAAAAGAATATTAAAAGGTACAAAAGTTATTCAAAAAACAAGTTCCCATTATAAGTCAATGGGAAAAGTTAACAAAAAGTTAGAAAATGTCGCAAAAGCATTTTTTAGTGTTGCAAATGGCCCTAGTAGTGTCACAAATCCACCATTATGTTTTCAGTTACTGATCACAGAAATGCTTGGCATTTAAAATTGGGACCATCTAAGGACATAATTCTTTTTGTGTTTACCTATTCGAGCCCTGAGGGTGCTAGCCATGTATTTATTTTGGGGTTAAACACCCCAGAAATATGATTTTAAAATTTCTGGGAAAAGTAGTGTCACAAAGTAGTGTTGCACTTGCGACACTTTTGCAAATTGTTGCGAAAGGTATCGCAAATAACAACACTACTTTTCTAGACTATGGACAAAATGACAGGAATTTTTTTCCACCCTGCTGCAAAAAAACAGTTTGGTCTTTTGGGCTGAAATTTGGAGGGAAGGCAGCCAACATCTCACAGATGTGCCTTTTGATGGTTTGGTGACAAAATATTGTACGGATGCAAAGTTACAGTACTCCAAATTTGACAGTTTTTTCCCATAGACTAATATGGTAGCATCCGCCGTGCCTTTTGGGACTCATATCTTGGAAATGGTGCGAGATATGGAATTTTCGTCATGACCTAGTCATGAAACTCATGAATCATGTGAAATTTTAATTTTTTTTCTACGTCGTACAGTTACTGAGCTATTACCATTTTAGTATTACAACTGCTCATTTTCTGCTCCGAGGCCCATTATTATGCATACATTCTTTGTTTTCACTGTGTTTCTCAATGGAGCTTTTGGGGGAAAATACGGTGTGTGCTCCAGATACTATTACAAGTAGGCTTTACACTTGTGTTTCTGTGCCCATTTGCGTTAGCGTTCCCGTGTATGCCACCGTGTGCGTTACCCTTTGTGTTTCCGTTTGCGCTTGCATTTGCATTACTGTTACCGTTTCTGTCTCCACTACTGTTTGTGTTTGTGTTTTGCTTAGCGTCATCATGCGCATTGCCATTTCTGTTGGCGGACACCCTTCCGTTTCCGTTTGTGTTTGTCTTTCATTTTGCGTCATCATTCTTCTTACCATTACCATTTGCATTTCCAATTGTGTTCCCATACACGTTACAGTTTGCATTTCCATATGCACTTGCATTTGTGTTTCTGTTTCCTTTGGCATTATTGTTGCTGTTACCGTTACCACTTCTGTTCAGAACTGCAGTACCGTGACCGTGCGCATTACGGTTTGCATTTCTGTACGTGCTTGCATTTGTGTTTCTGTTTCCTTTCACATTATTGTTGCTGTCACAGTTATCATTTGCATTTACAATAGCAGTACTGTGACCGTACGTGTTACCAGTTGCGTTTCCGTATGCGCTTGTGTCTCCGTTTGCATCACTTTTCGCTTTGGCATCACTTTGCACCTGAGTTTCTACTAACGTTTGCTTTACAGTTTATGTCTGCATCACCATGTGTGTAACCATTACTGCTTACCTTTGTGTTGTTGTTACCGTTACTATGTCACAAAAAATCACGTGTTTCGGGCCCCACGCTCCCACCACCATATTCCATTCACCATTTATTGTCCTCATTCTCAAAAAGAAGGGAAATTAGAGGCAAAAAACTCTGTTTAATGCATCAGTTAGGGTTGTTCCACAGTGACAAAAGTGAGGAAATTCAGTGTTAGGGTTGAAAAAAAACCTTGCACCCCTTCAGCCCGCCACACCCAACCGGCATCGGGGTGTGCATTGAGGTCATCGGTCTTAACTCTCACCCCATTCTCCTATGCCTCAGCTTGTTCATGCATGTGATGGGGTGAGAGTTATGGCCAATGACCCCAAAGCACACCCCGATGCCGGTTGAGTGAACTCCCATCCACTACTGTGCATGCACTATATATATATCACTGTTATGCTTGGGGGATGCTAGAGGAGGGAGGGTGGCAGGAGGAAAGATATATATATATATATATATATATATATATATATATATATTTTCCTCCACCCACCTCCCTCCCTCCTCTAGCACCCCCAAGCATAACAGTGACACTGGTGGTGCCCAATCCTCTGTTCCATGACATGAATCTTGGTCTTTTTTTTAACCCTGTAAAAAGAAAACTGTCCATCGATGTCTTTGCAGCCTTTACTGTCCCTCTCCCACCCAACCTCCCACTCAGCACCCACCACCCCACAACCCCCCAAGCCCTTACTTACCCATTGGGGGTCCAATGCTGTGATCCTCTCTGGACAACAGACACATCTTCACTCTTCAAAGCTGGACTGCAAACTGAAGAAACAGGTATGTGGTTCAATGTATTTCAATAGTGTTTTGAACTTAGTGGCATAACTTGGCCATTTTTAAATATTTTTGGCCCAAATTTTCAACATGCCTTTTTTGGGACTCCGCCTCATGAACAATTGCATTGTCATTAGGCAAATCATTCCCAAAAGGTAATTTTGTGATCCCTGTGCAAAATCACCTTTCAGGCAGGAGCTGAAAATTGTCTCTGCCTTTGTTTATGAGGTGGGGTTATAAGAATGCTATGTTGAAATTTGGTGTAAAAATATTAAAAAACAACAAAGTTAAGAGCCTATGTTGAATTTTGTGAATGCAGGCTCATAACTTTGGTGATTGTCATTGTTTTTAACCCCGAGTTACAACATAGCCATATCATTACAGCACCTTATGAATGTGACAGCTGTCATTTCCAAATCCTGGCCAAAACGTGTTTTTTTTACATCCCAAAAGAGGATTGTGCAGTCCCTGCATGAAATCACCTTTTGGAAAGGAGTTGAACATTTTCTCTGCCCTTGTTCATGAGGTGGGGTCATAAGAAGGCTATGTTATAAATTTGGTGTAAAAACATATAAAAAAAAAAATTATGAGGCTCATAAGTCTGGTAATATTCAATATTTTTACCCCAGATGTTCAACATAGCCATTTCTTTATGGCCCCTCATGGATGTGACAGCTGTCATTTTTATCTCCTGCCCAAAATGTGTTTTTCATCCCGAAAGGCAATTTCACAATCCCTGCGTGAAATCACCTATAGGCCAGGAGCTGAGAATTTTCTCTGCCCTTCTTCATGAGGCAGGATCATAACAAAGCTATGTTAAAAATTTGGTGTAACAATATTAAAAAAAACACAGATTTATGAGCCTACATTACATTTTGCAAACGCAGGCTCCTAACTTTTGTAATTATGTATATTTTTACTCCGAATTGACAACATAGCCATATCTTTCCAGCACCGCATGAATGTGACAGCTGTCATTTTTCAAATCCTGCCCAAAGTGTATTTTTGTATCCCAAAAGGTGATTTCTCAGTCCCTTCGTGAACTTTCCTTTCAGACAGAAGTTGAAAATTTTCTCTGCACTTCTTCATGAAGTGGCATCATAAGAAGGCAATGTTGATAATTTGTGGCAAAAATATTACAATATAATCCCTCTTCCACAACCTCAACTGCAGCCCTATCGTTTCTGACCAGATTTTATTTAAAAAAACGAAGCACATCAGGGCTAGAGACATGGAGTCAGGCAAATGCCCAGACACCAGAATTTCATTAAACAGCAAAACCAATTCAGGCCCGGGTCTGGTATGACTGCCTGACAGCCATCTGACCGCTGCATATCTTCCCGACTCTCATTTCCTGACTTCCATCTGCCGAAGCGTTACACTTTACTGACACATTATTTCCTGACACATTATTTCCCGACTGTTACTCAGGCTCAGGATACTGCATGCGGTTATATCCAGAAAGGGCCACTGGAGGGGGAGTGAGTTATCCCAAGCATGTCCTTTGGTGGCAGACTGAGGACACTATGAGACTGACAGCAAGTAGTCCAAGGCAGGGTCCGTGACTTCTGAACAAATTGAGATCCCTCAATACGCACACTAGGGAGAGGCCCATGGTAGCTTTTGCATACAAAACTCTCCTTCATAGTGAAAATATCCGCTGGTCAAAAAGCGAGGGCAGGGCGAAAAGTACCAAGTACCAAACTACCACGGCACCTCCGTTTGCTTCCCATCTTTAACTAGATCCTCTTAGTTGTTTTATGCTGCTTTGTACAGCTATACAGCTATATAGCTACTTGGTTATAGCTAATGCTATTGCTGTAGCTATTGACCCAAACTGCAAGTTATAAGCTGCATGCTGCTAGGTGCTTGTGCTGTTGTAGAAGATACCAATGTGATCTAGTGGTAACGCTACACATGTAATTAGCTTTTAAAATTCAAATAACCTACTGTACCCTTTCAGCCAGTACGATTCAATGGTGGTGCTGACTGCATGGACTGCACCGTAGCATTTTTGGAGGGGGGAGAGAGACCGGTAATCTAGTGAACTGGACACCGCTTGAGGAAAAGTGTTTCCTGAGAGAGAAGCCAGGGTTTTTTAAAGGTGTGGAGTAGCGCTGATCAGCCCAGCCACAGCCCACAGTGGTGGGAGACCTGCATCAGGACTGGAGGAAGAGATAACTGGTGCCGTACCTTGTAATGTTGGGATTTTGGTAGACAGGCGCATTCACGTTGGGCAAGTGTACCTGACAGGAACTTGATGCTGGGAAAGAAATTGCTGGGAACATGCGTGTCGGGCAATCGTACTGATCCCTCCAGGCCCCAATTGTTCTCCATACTTCTTATAAAATTCTGTGGAGTGAGATCACCAGGACACTTTCTGAGTGATATGACAAGGATATCCAGATCTGTGAAAAAGGACTGGTCCCAATTAGTTCTATGTGTTGCTCCATATTTACACATAACATAGCAACATACAATATTCTGCATATCTCCAATAGACGTAAATAAATGTAGCTCATTTCCATTAGTTGGAGATTTTCAGGCCAGACATAGTCCTTTAGTTTACCTGGTGGCTATCATTTTTAAACATTTCCAAGGTCTGTTTATGTCCCTGAGTTCATGACTGTAACTCATGTTTGAGAGAGAGGGCCCAACTGTATTTTAAATATTTCAGGTATTAAAAATGACAATCTTGTTTTGCTTGCTTGGAGAAGAAATGCTTAAAATCTGCTTTAGGATCACCCCATCATTCCAAAACTGTGTCACGTGCACACATGACTGAAATTCTAGCTTTATTCAAGTGACACCAGTTGGCTGCATGTTGTCATTTTCCAGCAACCAGTTATTCAAGCACCAGAGCTCTGATTTTGACTGTGTCATGTGACCAGATGGAAGGCGGTTACAAACCAGGGCCAAGTGGTCTGAGGTTTCAATGGAAATGGTCCAGGCTGCTTTGAAAGATATGTTTTTAGAAAATAAAAGGGGTAGTTAGTTTGAGTTGTCAGTTTGCCCCTTGTGTATGTTTTACCACCAGACTGATGTACAGTCTTGTATCTATCACATAAATCAGCTGTCTGCAGCATATTATTTAAAACATTCGTATCACTAAACATTTTAGTCATTTTACACCCCGTCAGTCAGAATGTGCCCACAATTAAAGTCCTCCCATAATAATTAGTTGCTTGTTCGCAAAAATGGTTGAACCTGCTTAAACAGTAACACTCTGACTGCAATAGATTGGGAAGAATAAATGTTAACAGATCTGAATTGTTGGTTCATATATACAACATCCAGAACCAAAGTTCTCCCTGAGGATACATCCATCAGCTTTCATACTGTAAAGCCAGCCCCTATACGCAGTATAGCAATACCATCACATGTGTCAGTTCCTTGAGACCAAAAGGAGCACCCAGGACTCCATAACCTTGTTGCCTGAGAAATTTCATGTGTTGTCTTAATTCTTGTATCTTGATGGAAAATAATATTTCCAAGCAACATTTCCAATATAGAAAAGATAGCCTTACGTTTCATTTATCCTTTAATGCTGTTACATTTAAGGTTATGCGGTTTAGGGTGACACCTATACACAGGGATGATGGTTAGATTTATAACTGTTTAAATTATGATAATCTAGAACCAGATAATGGTCTACCTTTAGGTAATTTTGCAGCTGACGTTTCAGTCTCCAAATCCTCCTTATCTGAGGAGTTATCCTGGACAGAGGAAAGAGGAACAATGCCTCAGAGTCACCTTCCTCTTCCTCTGTGTCCCCCCTTCGCCCCCTTCTATGAAGTGCAACATTGCTATTTTGGGTTTCATGGGCCAGATCCTTTTCAGGTTTCGATTTAGCTTTATGCAAACTTCTGCATTTCCTAGGGGTCACCATTGGAATGTCCACATCACTTGGTGATAGGGAGGGGGACATTTTATAAACAAGGAGAACTGGTACTCTAGAGGTACCAGCAAGCTCAGCAGATTTAAGCAATTCTGGTTCCTGAGGCACTGGGGCTATAGAGGCTGGTAGTGTGGAGAGTATAACCTCCTGTTTATCCTGAGAGGATCTGAAACTCTGTCTTCTGGAGTAAACTCAGAGTGTGCTGGGTTTTCTTCCAGATGTTGGGGATCTCCAACAGTGGATGTTTGCGTGGCTTGGGATTTCTAGAGGCTCTTCTGTACCAGAAGGACTGGGTTTCTCAGGGGAGGAGGCTGTGTTTCTGAATTCATGGCTTTTGCATGCCTTTCTGTGATAGTTTCCTCCTGGTCACAGTCCACCCAGTCAAGCCTGTCATGAACAGCATAAAGAATACTATCTGTAGGAGTGCCCCACCTCCTCACACAAATTACAATGAAACAGGTGTGGACACTATAGAGTGACATAGCCATATTCGAGTTACAGGTTACATTTCGGCTTATTACATACTGAACTAAGGAATGTCCTGGCCCCACACTTATGGCATTCTCTGGGTTGATCAGGGTACAAGCACAGGCCTTGATCCCTGCCTATGCGAAAACTGCTGGGGAGATGAAGAATCCACTGTTGGTCTGCCGTAGTTGTACCTACATCTTCTACCTTCCTGTCCACACAAAGTCAGCAAGTAGTATTGGTTTGGTTGATCACACCATTGTTGGAGCCAGTATTGTACATCTGATATGTTCATACCTTCACTATGGAATAAGAAAGTAGGTTAATAGAAGGTTTTGTAAGTGGTATTGCAGTAAATGGTAGCCATAGAGGGGAATCCTTTTGAAGATTATATTTTTCCCAGAACCTCTTCAGACACATTTTTAAAACTAATATCAAAGACTGATTCCCCAACCACATGAATCAATGCATATAAGTCCACAGCAACAAACCCCATACAGAACATCATAAGTGTCCATATAAAATAAGCTCTATCTGGGGTGGTAGAAAGCTCACCCTTATACTTTTAGCCTAATGGTATTCCGCCATTGTGTAGGCTCACTGTAGGCTGCTAACAAATCAACTATTTTAAAGTGTTTATTAGCTTGACCTCTGCCTTCTTCCTCTACACCCCCATTACTTCCTGAGGCAGTTCTTCCATCATGGAGGCATGATGCTCATGCCTCAAACTTTCAGGAACCCCCTGAATATTCAGACTTGAGGTTCCCTCCCAGCATCTGTTTTTTTGTGTTTGCTTAGAGGGTGTCACACCAGCATTAGCGTGTTGGGGGCACATTATTTAGAGTAGTACAAAATTCAGTAGGTATAGCTGGAGGAAAACTAGAGTCAGTTGGATTGCTTAGTACCGCATTATCCCCAGAAGCAGTGCTTATTGGATTCACTTTAGACATAGCATATGCCAGGGTTTTGGCCTCCAGTGCTCTGTTTTCTGTACGCTGCACAGTAATTCTTGCAGGAACCTCAGGGAAAACAGTTTGCAAGGGTGATTTAGCTATGTCTGTGGCTCCTGGGTACTCCTTGTGCATTGCCTTTACTTGTGAGGATAACGATGGCCTAGCTTGGGGGCAGTGGGTGAGTGTACAGCATTAGGAGCAAGCATTCTCAGTAAAGAGGATATCGGCACTGCTCATTGCAGTTTGGCATCCAGAACCACAAACAACCCAGCTGCTGATGGATGCACCATCAGGTTATGCATTGCCACTGCTTTTGCATCTTCACAGTTGTCGGCATCTGTTCTGCTAATGAAAGTGACCCGTCCCTAGATTGGGCCCAGCTTGTGGCTGTTAAGGCTGTCTCCATTGAACAGGCAGCATCTTTCAGCACAACAACAGTCAGAGTTGGGGCTAAATGGCCATGTTAAAGTCTTAGCAACTTGCTTGCATCTGGGGGAGCTTAACATGTGGTTTCCTGTGATCTAGCTACTGTTACTCTCTCAGCTGTTTGTAACTCAGTTGGGTCAGCATCGGGGAGTAGCAGTTTTCAACACTGAGCATAACTTAATGCATACCAGTATCTCATCTTTTTCTGTCAAACGTTGCAGCAAATGGACCTTCTTTTCAGACACTCCTGCCATCGGGACTCTGTCTTGGTCTTCTGATTCACCACTCATCCTGATCTCACATTCCTCAGCAGAGATCATACCAGCATCATCAATGTATAGCATTCCAGCTTCCTGGCCAGGAGTTTCAGGCACTATCTCCATTTCTTCTCCAGACATTTTAGGGCTGATACTTCCTACAGGTGTCAGGGATGGAGGTCAGCTCCCCATGCCACCACAGCACCATCCTCACATCCTCCACTGGTGTCCACCATCTTGGCCAGAAGTCAGATGGACAAGGGTTCCAACTACAGCAAGAGTAGGGTCATTTTCCCCGGTGTCATCACCAGCATTCTATCTGCCAATAAAACAGGTCCATGTGGCCCAAACCCCAGGACATACCTGGAAATAAGCTATATCAGCTTAGTGTACCTTTCCTGGTCAATAATTACAAATAAATAAATACAGAGAAAATGAACCGATCAAGGGTTTTAGGAAGAGCCAATCAAAGGTTTTAGGAAGAACCAGTCAAGGGGTTTGAGAATTTCCTTGAATAGATAATTACTTCATTACATCCTGCTCAAAAGCTTTGATGCCCATTGGTTTTGAAGCTCATGTACCTACCTGATTCTACTTTATCGTACTATACTGGTTACTGTATGCAATTATTCTAGTTATTTAAACATGTAGCTTACTGCATCTACTTTTGTCACACTATGCAGGTTATTTTACATAGTTAACCTACATAGTTATGCTGGCAACTTTATGCAGTTAACTATATTTACTGCCCTGTTTGCACATTCGCTCTGTATCTTGATTTTTCTTTGTATTCTTTGTTTTGTTCCAGTCATGCTTTTTAATTTCAACTGTTGTGTCAGAAAATAGGCATTTTTTTGTCTAGTGTATTTAGCTGGTTAACAAAAATCAAAATAATGAGTCAGTGCATTTTTATATAATTTTGCATATCTCAGTATATGTGTATTTAAGTAGATTTTAAATACAAATATTAAAGATGCAGTACGTAAAAGGTATTTGTTGGGGAGTTGTGATGTGTTTTTAGTACTGAAATGTCAAAAAACACACTCAATAAAATGGTTTTACTACAACATTGCCACAATAGATAACAGAATACCTTACACTAACCAAATATTTAATTCTCAAAGCATCTAGAAGAGGAGAAACGTTTCATTATTCTTTGAATAGTGGGTATGGTGCTTAAAGATTATGATTATACAAAGACCACTACATCTCTGCACCAGCTCTTGCTTCTCTCCCCCACAAAAATCAGGGATCACTCTTTCCTACAAACATAATAATGGGAACATCAGACAGGGGGACTCAGATAGATGCAAGAATATATGACAAGAAATAACAGGCATATTTAAGGAGGGTCTGATTAATAGCTGTATGCAATTTATTATCATTTTATGTTTCTTAGCCCCTAGAGTTTAATGAGAGAACAGCGGTTTAAAGATGGTCAGAAAAGAGTTATTGTGTAGGTTCTGGAATTTCTGTGAAGTTTGCAGCTACATGATCCTACTGCCAGGGTCTCGGCCACCCCAACTGCTTTGCATGGCTTTCAATGCTCCTAAATTAGAGTGATGGTGTGTATAAAGTCAAAAATGTTAAGTGAAAGCCATGGTAGAAAAATTCACACCTATCCTCTGCTGCACCATACGTGATCCTACTTACTGTCATTCCCACAAGGGGCTCAGCAGCCCCTGAGAAAATATTTGACGTGACAGTACAATTCAGTTTCGACTGGCCCATGCCTACCAAATTCCTAACCAGCCAGTGTGGAACATAATTTACTTTAAGTAAGCTACACCTGGATTAAAAATAATGACAGTCAATATACTGAGCCTGCCCAAAAAATTAGCCCAATTACAAGCATGGGCCGTCCATACCAAACCTGATCTCATCGTTGTCACTGAGTCTTAGCTAAAAAAAACCATTACTGACCAAAAAATTAATCTAGCAGGCTACATTCTGTATAGGACAGACAGGGATTCCGGGGAGGCGGAGTAGTTGTCTATGCTAAATCCAAGTTCACAATATCTATTGCAAATCAAAACAGAAAGAATATGAGATTGTTTTACTGAAGCTCCACCTTCCTTCCTCTGAAAACATCACTATTATTGGTGGCTATAGGCCCTTGCTGGTGGGACCAATGTCCTTCATGTCCTTAAATCCCTTGCCATTAATGCCAATACAGAAACAATAATCCTTGGGGACTTCAACCTGGACTGGCTGTCCCCTAAATTACTTGGCTTGAAATCCCTTTGCAATGAACTTGGCCTTGCCCAATTAATTAATGAACCCTCTAGGATCAATACCTATAAAATCGCAACTAGCTCACGCCTAGATGTGATATTAACCACTCATCCTCATAAAATTTTACATGCAGTGGTCTTCCACAATGAAGGTACGGTTGCTGAAAGTAATCACCAAATACTTGAAGAATTTAATTCCTATTTCATCACTGCTGGCTTAGCCTTGGACTCTTCACCTTATGCTGCACGTCTTAAGAATCAAGACAGCTTGAATTCATCGCTGCCTACCTCAGCCTGTACATTTCAGCTACTCCCCCTTAACTTCAAAGAAGTCGAAGATTCACTTATTAACTTAGACACCAAAAAAAGCGCCGGAGAAGATGGACTTGAACAACTCTTCTTAAAACTTGGTTATGCATACCTTACTGCCCCAGTCCTCCATACACTTAACCTTTCTATTTCCACCACCACAGTTCCTTCTTGCTGGAAATCCACTCACATCCTTCCCTATTCAAGTCGGGTGACCCATGTGACCTCAATAACTATAGGCCCATTTCAATTCTGGCTATCCTTCCAAAAGTTTTTGAAAAATTGATCTATGCACAACTAAAAAACCACATTGAAACCCATTCTCTTCTAAACCCTTCACAATCTGGCTTTCGCCCTAACCACAGCACCATTACAGCTTTGGTCAAAGTTACTAATGATTGGGTCTCTGCAATGGATTCTAAGAAAACAACAGAAGCAGTATTCTTAGATCTCAGTAAAGCCTTTGACACCGTAGCTCACAACTTATTAGTGAATAGCCTTATTAAAATAGGCTCTACCCCATCCACCACTCAGTGGTTCAACAGCTATTTAACCGGAAGGATTTCGGAAGTTAAAGTAGGAGGTGTGTTTTCATCATCTCTACCTATTGCTAGGGGAGTTCCACAAGGCTCCATCCTAGGTCCCATTCTTTTCTCCTTCTATATAAACGATCATGACCATCAGATAACTAAGTCAAACCAGCATTTCTTTGCAGATGATGCAGTCCTATACACCTGTGGCCCCACATTGTCTGGAGTCAGGGAACTTCTCCAAGCTGACTTTGCACAATTAGAAACTATTCTAATAAATGCTAAGCTGCTCCTAAATGCTAAGAAAACTAAAGCCATGATTTTCTCCCCATGCACTTCCTCCACTGCTACTCTCGCCTCACCTAAAGACTTTATCGTCACCTCCCTAAGAGAACCGCTGAAAATCATCTCAAAATTCAAATATCTTGGTATCTGGCTCGATAACAAGCTCTCCTTTAATGATCATCTTGATGACCTGTCCAAGAGACTAAAAGTCAGGCTAGGTTTTTTCTTCCACAATGGATCTTTCTTTCCTTTGGAGATCAGAACCAGGCTTGTCCAGGCCACATTCCTTCCCCTTCTTGATTACGGTGACATACTCTACAATTCATCCACAATTACCAACCTCCATAGACTTGACTTCCTCTACCACCATGCCCTGCGTTTCATCACTAACTCCCCATACCAAACTCACCACTGTGTTCTGTATGCAACTGTTGGCTGGACCTCGCTCACCATTAGACGGATGCTCCATGCTGGTATCTGGACTCTAAAACTTCTTCTGAATAAACTCCCAAGCTACCTAATTTCTCTAGTCCACATCTCTCACAGTGTCTACTCACTCAGAAAGTCAGACTTTCTCCTCCTTGATGTACCCAGGACTTGTACCTCCTTTGGCAAACGCGCTATCTCATGCTCCCTTCCTACCATTTGGAATCTGTTACAATCCTCACTGAAATTAGCCAGTATTGCCCCTGTTAACTTCTTCAAAAGGATAGCTATTGATAAACTATAAGATACTTGTAGCTGTTTCTAAACTACATTCCCCTCCTTAGTAGTCCCCACTCTGTTACCACCCAATCCTTCCCCCTTTTACTTGTACCGTACTCCTCAAGGGTACTGTACTCCTTACTCCTCTTGTTCCACTTGCCTCCCCATAGGTTCACACTCCTTATATCAACAGTGTTACTTTTTATCCTGAATATTATGTACCATATGGAATTTTAGTTGCATATTAAGTGCTGTTATGTTATTCTCTATGTGTATTGTGTACTTGTCTGTATACCTGTCTCAGGACCTCCTTGTGAATGAGCTTGCTCAATGGAGTTTTTCTGCAATAAACTTGAACTTGAAGTTGAAACTAAGAGTCAAATATTTTTTTTCTGGAACTACTCAACATTCATCCCAGGTCCAAGGTGACCTGCCTATCACTAGCACAAAAGGATCATACAATATATTGAAAATGTAAACTCATTTAGATACTCATTTAAGGTCTCACCCCTCTTGGCATGGATTTCTGAGGGGCAGATCATGCTAGTTAAACCTGATCGCAGTCTTTGAGGGGTTGGCCTGGGAGGTGGACTGGGACAGGGCCATAGAGACAGTCTATTGAGATTTCAGCAAGGCCATGGAACTGTGGCATGATAAGCTTCCGGTCAAGGTTAACAATTGTAGCACACACAGTGCATATCAAAGGTGAACTGCTAACTAGCTTGGGGGCAGGAGGCAGAGGGCCATGGTTGGTGGACACTACTCCTTTTTTCATTTTCCTGAGTGTTCAAAAACAACACAGAACACAAATGAAAACCTGGAGATAGCAATAATAAAAGGAATGCTCCAGTTATTACTTCAAGCATAAAAACCTGCTAATGAAAACTCAAAATTGGGGAAATGGCATTATAAAAACAGGAAATAAGGGACACTCTAAAATACAATAAAAATATAAGTCAATGTTTTCACCACTAATATGCACTGCTGCTTTAAGTCCAACTCTAGAGTGAGGTCCTTTACCCAGTTTGGACCGAATCTATTAAATAACTTACCAGTAGTTTAACTATTGAATGACTTTCCAAAATGTTTAAAAGCTAAGTTATAATTGTTCTAATAAAATCAATCGACTTGCACATGTCTTGTCTAGCATTGTAAAATTAAAACACGTTTGATATATTATTTTCATATTCTTTGTACTGTAGTGTTTATTGCCTAAATGTCAAGTGTAACTGAAAAGGGGTAAACTTTCCTAGTCTACTGCCCAGTGAAAATTAATTAAAATTATAAAAAGGGTCTGAAAAATAGAGTTTCCGGGTTGACTGTAAGCATTTTATCAGACCTAGGCTAACCTCTGGTTCACACACACACATATAGGCCAAGATATTCAAAAGGGTTGCGCCATGCGCAATAGGGATGCACCCGTGCAAGTCCAAAAATGCGCCATTCTGCGATATTCAGCGGGAGGCAGATGCGCCCCCCCAAATCACATTGCGGAAGAGTGCAATGATAATGAATGCATGCGCAACTGAAGGGGGAGGAACCATGCATAAATGGCGCAGTATGATATTCAACAACATGCGCCATCCGCAATAGGGGAGCAAGCGGAAGTTGCGTGATAGCAGAAATGAGCCAAAATAAAAAGGAACAAGAGAGAGGCACAAGAACACTACAGGGAAGGCATATGTTGCTGAACCATAGGCAGCCACACAGGCAACACACACACAGGGCAGGACAGGAACAGAGCACCTGGAACCCTCAGGAACAGGGAAGGTGTGGGGAGCCACTGCCACAGTGCAGTGCAAAAGGGGGAAGTGCTACACAGCACTGAGGCCACTACAGGAAGGTGTTCCCGGTGCAGGGAAAGTAGCAGCAAGGACAGCAGGGGGAAGGAACACAGAAACAGCTGCCGGGGGAGGGACATGCTCAATGCCACCATCCAGATGGAGGCAGTTATGAGGGGTGAGAAGGCAAGCAGCAGGGGGTGGCAAGTGGAAGGGCCTGTCGTGGTATGCCCCAATAAGGCGATACCGGTACCAACGAGCTGTACACCGACTCTCGAGATCGTGGGCTGACCTCCAGAACCTGGCATTCTGAGGCGGCTCTGTGAGCTGCACAGTGATGTGATGCAGGCACCCACACGATGGAGCCATGCTCTGTCAGTGGAGACCAAAGTGACAGCTTGCATGTGCCTGCTCACCATGGGTACCTTCTAGAGACCAACAGGGGACATGACAGGCATAACCCAGTTGGCCGCGTCATGCCACCTCACCCAATTCCTCAGCACATTGCTGCCACATGCTGCAGAGTACATCCATTTCCCCAGCACACCGACGAAGTGCACAGCAAACATACTGGAGTTCCACAGGGTAGCACGTATGCCTGGCGTGCTTGGGACAATAGACTGCACCCATGTTGCCATCCGCACACCACCTGGCCCCAAAGGGGCCGCATACATACATCGGAAGGGGTGTGCAAGCATCTACTGCCAGGTGGTGTGCGATGCCAGGGGGCACATAATCAATGTCTGTGCCACGCACCCTGGAGGAGCAAATGATGCTTTCATCTGGCACCAGTCAGCACTGTGCCACAGGTTCCAGAGTGGGGACATCCCCACTGGCCACTTAGTGGGTGAGTATGCAAACCACGCAGAAAGACATGGAGCTTGGGAGGGGCACAGTCAGAGGTGACATGGATATTGGCCTAGATGGCCCAAGAAAGGGCGACACTGATCACCAAACTAACTTCCACCCTCTAAACACAGGTGACAGTGGATACCCACTCCGTCCCTGGCTGCTCACACCATACTGGCGGCCCGCGACCCCATTGCAGCAATGCTACAATGAGGCACATGCCACCACATGCAATGTCATCGAGTAGGTGCTCAGGATGCTGAAGGCACGTTTCCATTGCCTGGACACGTCTGGTGGTGTCCTATAGTACAGCCCCTCAAAGGCCTGTGGGCTATTCCTGGTCTGTTGCATCCTGCACAACATGGCCAATGACTGTGGGATAGCCATACAGGTCAAAGACGGGGACAGCGATGGGGGCGATGAGAACGCTGGTGAAGATGGTGATAGGCAGCCCTCCCCTTGGTCGAAGGGACCCCCGACTGATCCGGCTGGCACAGCTGCATGAGGACACCATCACAGAGGAGCACTTCAGCCAACCCAGGTAAGTCATGGGGCCATGTGCAACCACCAGTGGCAAAGGCACAACCCACAAACATGCATGGACAAACACCAGGGGTGCATGTCGTTAAGGGAATTGGCCGAGCATGGAACCACACACGCTGCCAGGGATGGGCAAGGTCTAACATGGCATGTGGTAACACACGCACACACCTCACAAGACATGCACAAAGGGTAGGAGGCACGCCGACCCTGACCGTCACCCTTAGCCACACACACGTCCACAGACCACCACACCCAGTGCCTGTCATTGTGCATGTGTCAGACGTTGGGCACCATTGCACAGTGGCAGACAGCACAATGCAGGCATCATCATGCACACATCACAGTGGGCAGCAGCCGGAAGGGTGTGCAGATGGAAAATGTGCATGTGTGCAGGGCCGGGTACCCCACCCATGCATTGTACGCTGAACAACACAATGCACACAGGGCAGCATCAGACAGTAGCCATGCTGGGTGACAGGTCAGTCACATGCCACAGTGCCATGGCTTCACGGATGCTTGGGCAGCCCTGCCGAGACCTGCCAGCAGTGACAGGCTGACCAATGGCCTCATGGGGTGGCACCGACAGTCCCCCAGGGGTTCCACTGTGTGAACGTGACCGTGTTCCTGCAGGGGTCTGCAGCACACTGAACATGCCTGTGCCAGGCGTGCTCAGGATGCCCACATTGGAACCCGGTGGTGACAAGGAGGGTGTCACAGGACACCGGGAATGGGGGGTGAACATTGCACTGCGCGGTGTCTGCGACGCATGAGCAAATAACTGTGTGCCCGTTGTGGCCATGACAGCTGTGATTGCCTGTGTCTGCCTGTCACTGGCAGCAGTCACATCCTCCCGCAACCGGTCCATCCCTGCCAGGAGCAGAGCGGTGTCTCTGCTGCACCGCTCCTCTGTCTGGCGCAGAGCCACACTGAGTACATCCCATGCCGTCATAAGCCGCACCTGCTGATTGACTGATGCTTGGAGTATGCGGGTGTGCTCATCTAAGAGGTCATCTGCCTGATCGGCATGCTGTCCCTCATGGTGTTCGCGGCCCTGATGGTCAGCACCCCTTGAGGGTGGGCGCTGCACACCAGGGCCAGGACTGGGCATGTCCACAGGCAGTGCACTGACGCCGCCCCCTGACACTGTACCCCCATGGCCATTGGCCGACTGCTGACACTGCCCTCTGGCTGCCGCTCTCCAGGGCTCAACAGTGCCACTGCAGTGGCTGCAACTGTCCTGGTTATACACCAGTGCTGCCCCACTAGTGCAGACAGGCACAGGCTGGGGCTGTGATGTCACATAGGCCTCCACAGCGGCACCACCCACGGCCATGCCCATGATGTCACCTGCTGTGTGGCCATCCTGTGGCCCACACGTATCACTGCCCATGACGTTAGCTCTATCATCATCAGTGACAGATCCAGCACCAGCCTGAGTCTCAGCATGCTGGCATCCATGGATGCTGGCACGCTGGGACATGGGCAGGGCCTTCTTCGAACCTGCTCCACCAACATCAGTCCAGATGTCCAGGCAGGCCCACTGTCGCCCTGACGCTCGAATGCCTGTGTAGGTGGATGGGCCCACCTCTATCTCCATGCTATCACCCTCAGTGGACAAGCCCACCACCCCTGACCCTTGTAGATGTTTAGGAGCTGTAAGGGAAAAACAGTAGCATTAATGTATGTGACCTATCCTGCCCCCCCATTGACAGACCAAGACCTACCATGCAGTGACGGGCTACCACCCATCTGGAATCCACCACCTGGAACACCCTCGATGGCACAATGCTGCATGCTGCCAGCAATCCACTCTTCTTGTGGGGTCAGGCGTTGCACGTCCGGCTGTCCTCCACCAGTCACAGACCGTCCTGCACTGATGGCAGCCACCTTCTCCTTAATCCTCCGCCTGTCCGAGCCCATCTTCTTTTTGCACTCCTGCATGGACCGCTGGTGGCTACCATGCAGGTTGACGGTATGCACCACCTCTTCCCATGCAGCAGCATGGGCCTGTGGTGTTCCCTGGCATCCACTGGTAGGCCTCAAACAGGGCATCTGTTTCTGCCTTGGTGAAGTTAGGCCTCCTCTTCTGCCCACGTCTCTGTTCCTCTTTCTCCACCTCACGATCGGTCATTATTCATCCTGTGAGAATGACAGATGTTACCTGTGACTGTGCAGTCCCATGCATGTCCCACACACCACAGTACACACTCCCAAACAGCATGCAACTCACCACAATAGACTACAGTAACTGACTATGGCCAGTGCAGCCCAATTTCGCACTTTTAAAGCGCAACGCATGCAAATGAGGCGAGGTGCATTTTTAAGTGGATACAAATGCAGTGTCTGCACCATTGAATGGCTGATTAGCTGATTTGCATATGCCGGCTGAATATCACACTGTTGCGCTTTGCGCAATTGTGTTGAACGTGCTCAGCCAAGGGTGCAGTTCTGTGACATGCACAGTACACACCGAACTGCGCATGCTCGGGGTGATGACGCAGACACCAGCCATACTGCTGATGAGCTGTGCGCGGGAGGCAATGCCGGGCACGGCCACCATTGTGCCAGTGGTGCTACTGCGCTGTTCACATATATGATGCTGTGGCACTGGGGTGCTGTAGGCACACTGGGGCCACAGCGTTGTAGGCCACTACAGGAGGTGGCACACAGGCACCCAATCGCGCTACATGCATTGGGTTCCAATCGTGCCATGGCTGTCCATGCGCAAGAGACCCTTGACCCTGTGCCCGACCCTTGCCCCCTAGGCACCATGCATCTGGCATGGGTGCACCACTATTGTGCTGTTTGGTGACAGCATGATAGGGAATGGCAGCGCTGTACCGCGCAGCATCTGCACATGGTGGGACGGTGCTGCCGAGTGCCATTTTGACTCCAACTATCTGCTGAGATGGCACGGAGGAGGGCTGCTATGTGGAGCCAGGTTGAATTGGCAAATCTGGTGGCCATTGTGGAGCACCATGCTGGGGCTCTATATGGTGATGCACCCCTGAACAGGGCAAGGAGTGCAGTTTGGCAGGAGGTGGCTGATGCGCTGGAGGAGGCCACAGGAATCGGGCTCATGGCAGAGCAGTGTCACCACAGGTACGGGGATCTCAGGTGCAGGGACCCGAACATGCTTGCCCACCTGCGGGGACGTGCCAAGAGGGGCATGGTGCCACGGTCAGGTAGGTGCCCTTTCCATACACTGTTATCGTCAATATGGGCATCACGGTTGCATGTGTCCGGCACATGGTGGGGGCCGTCCAGTGTTGGCCATGGTGGTGGTATCGGGGTTGGGGGTGGATGGGTATGGCCATGTGGGATTGCACACACTTGGGGGTGGAGGGGACTTTGCTACCAGATTGTACTGATGTTCCTCTCTCCATGTTTGCACCTTAGGCCCAAAAGAGCACAGACTGGTGAGGGAGAGGAGGCACTGCCAGGAGGACCAGCAGGCCAGGATTGGTGAAGGTCCTCAGAGGCGCAGGGACCAGCCTGATGATGGTGAGCACCTTACATCCATGATTACTATTGCATGCTGTGTAACAGGGCGGGCAGCAGGGCATGGCCACCATCCATTGACACAACTGCAATGCACGCAACTTGTTACAGTCAGCACTGTCCAGTGGCACTGCATGTCTGGGAGTGCATCAATGGTGGTCCATGCATGCACCGGGTACATGGCTGTGCCACTGCCTTCACACCCATAGCCAAGTCACTGTATGGCTACAGTGGTGCTGTGTGGGACATGGGAGGTGGGTGTGTGCAGTGATCCGTATGGCTGTGGGTGCCTGGGTAGGCAGGTCTTGTGGACACGGTCACTGTGGGTGGTCGCACACCATCACAGGGGCATGGCACATGGCTGTATGCCATGCACAATGGGTGGGCTGCAGGGGGCTGGATAGTCACGCATATTGACTCTTCTCCCTCATCCTAGGTCAACAGCGACTTCAGGCCATCAAGAGGGGACTGCAGGAGCTGTTACAGGTGGTGAGGGTGACCCTGGAGCTCCTCCAAAGGATGGACCAACACGGGGTGAGGAGGTAGAGGACACATCGGCGCCACATGGAGGACGAGTGGGGCAGACGATAGCCCATCCATACCCCTGTAAACACCTTCCCCCCAGACCCACCCTCACACCCCTTCTTCCCTCTCCTATATGTTCACCCCTGCCCCTTACCCGCCCCCACCTGGTATGTGGCCCTTCCCCCCATTGTACATAATTGTAAATAGTTGTTTTGCTTACCTGTTTTTAATACATTTGTTTTGTTATGACAACTGTGGTGGTCTCTGATTTGCAGTGGGCTACAGGTGCTCAGCTGCAGTGGTGTGCATGGCGTCAGGGGTGGTGCATGCATGGGCATGTGTGTGTGTGTGTCCGGAAGGGAACCACCTATGGTGTGGGCGGGGGGAATCAATCACTGTCTGTGGTTTGTGTGTTGTTCTCTGTGCACTAGATGCCTGTGTGCAGTGGTCCACAGTGCATGCACTGTGTGCATGGCACCCCTGTCAGACCATCCATGGCCTGTGCAGCTGACACTCTTGCATGTCTGTGATATGCACGGTCTGCTGGCATGTCAGTGGTGGCTGTCCATGCTGGACAACCACTGTACCCGGCACAATGGCAGGTTTTCTCCCATCACCAGTATGGTGCACGTCTGCCTCCGGTGGCACTGTGGCCTCCACTGTTATTGCCCCCCCTCCATTCTGTCGCTTGTGTCTGTTGCAGGGGATGTGCTCCAGTGTCTGTCACATGTGCTCTGGCCACGTGCTGGTGGCATACAGCTTCATGGTGCCTGCGCAGGGTGGCTGGCACACCTGTGCCATGTAGGGGTGCTGGACATGTGTACATGGCAGCCGTGGCCACACGCCAGTGGCTTGGTTGGCCCACTACTGTGTCCCTGTGTTGGTGTGCCCTTGGGTATGGGTGGGTGTTTGTCCATGCACTGTGTTGCATCCTGTTTGGCACATGCATCCATGCAACACTGTGTGTGTCTGTGCTGGCTGTTGTGGCCAGTGCTGGGATGGGATGTGTCCTTGGGAGGGTGTGCAGGGTGCTGTACCGCTGGTGGTGCGGTTCAGGGCATGCCCTGTTGCATGTGGGGTACCTCGTGTGCCGATGCATGGTCGCTCTCTCAGCTGTACCTCGGGGGGGACATGCAGGGTGGCACTGTGTATGCTGTTGTTGCATTGCTGCCTGCTGCCACCCTCTGCAGGGTGTACGTGGTGGGGCTGCCTTGCATGGCTATGTGGTGCACAGGGTTGCATTGTCACAGTGGGGGTGGTGGCATGCATGGGGTGTCCTGCACTGTTGAGCGCTACTCCTGGGAAGAGTGTATGGTGATCGTGGTGCAGGGTGTGCTCTGCATTGGTGGGATGGTGTGGCATGGGGTGGTCAGCCCTCCTTGTGTGCCAGTCACAGCTTGCCAGGGGGTGTGCTGGGGCACCATGCCCCGGCTGTGGGTTGATTGCTGGTATCCATGGGCCGGTGGTTATTCCAGCTTTCCCCCAGTTGTGCAGTGCATGGGGGGGGGATGATGTCTGTTCTGCTGTGTGCTCCTCTGCCCATCTGTGGCATGGGTGGTGGGCCCCTGCATCCTTGTGCTGTTGCATTGCTGCCCTGCTCCACGGGGCATCCCTGGTTGCGCTATGGCGCATCTGGATTGCTCCACTGAGCATCTCTTGTTGGGCTATGGCGCATATGTAATGCGCAACTGCACATCCCTGGTTGAGCTATGGCGCAGGTGGCGTAATATTCAGTAGTGTGCAGCAGGCGCATCTTGGCCTGCGCAGTTTTTGAATATTGCACTTCTTGCGTATGGGCACAGTGGACTTGTGCTTGCTCCTGCCGTTGCGCACTTTTTGGGCCACAGAGTATAAACACATGAAAAGCAACAGTAAACCAGATAAGGTTAGAACTGGCCTATTTTACTCCCCATTTTTTTAGAAACACTCTTCAAAAAATATTTTGATGAATACCGATAGTCATTCCAGCCCTTGGGAATGCTCCATGTACTGTATACTTCAAAAGGAACATTTTTGTCAAGTTTAAAGCACTTTTACTCATCAAAATTATATTCTACTCACCTAATGTCAAAAATGGTGAGAACTTTCCTTTTGAGTGCTAACGTTATCTGAAGCACTGCTAAACAAGGTATACCACTAGCTAAAATTCCTATTTTTATTACATTAGCAACAAGCCACACCCAGGGGTTGAGTTAATAGTCAACTAATCACCCTCTAGAGGGCATGTGGCACTTGGCTATGCCTCGTACCACTGTGTGCCCCTACAGCACGATTAACAGGCCATTAATATAACCCTGGTCATCCCCTTATTGCTTAAATAAAATGACCACCCAGTTCTGGGTGTTCAGTTTAATCTCTAGGCTTATTTCTTTCCCTTCATCTCTAAAATTTTTACAGGCTATTTCACACACATTTAGGCAAATCTAAGGTTACAACTGCTGGCCACATTAGTACACACAGACAAACCACTTCAATTTTTTTAAACTTTTTATTGTTCATTTTCATTCTGCATTACATCAGAAAATGCTTAAACAGAAATCTTGGAATATCTATGCATGCTGACAACATACATTAATATTTTTCCAGAATATACAAAAGAAACTTAACCTTAAAAGGAAAAGGAAAATAAAGTCAGCACATTGGTTTACTCTCAGTGCTGTTAAGTCGTTCAGTAGGATCCAAGTAGTGTTTTTAACATCTAAAAATGGTTTAGGGTAAATGTCCCACAGATTGTTATTAAAGTTAGTATTCCATTTATATCAGTCATAATCTAGAATAAGACACAGGAATATTCAGTTTTCACTCAAATATCTAATAGCTCTATTTCAAATGTAATTTTACACATGGTAGGCAATATTTAAAGGGACGAATTAGAATACGAATGAAAACAAACAGCATGACAGCTGTTTGCAAGAAAACCCTTAAATGAATAGAAATGTGAATATTACAGCCTTCTTAAGGAGGCTTTAAAGCTGGCTAAAGCAATTTGAGTGTGACAGCTAGGTCAGAAATTTCTGACCAACCACTTCGGCAGTCATTTAAGTGAAAAACAGCAGTGAGTCCTGCTATGTGGAACTATATGAATCAGGTTGAATTTGGGGGCTGTGGAGTACTTGATATGGCCTGCCAACCCCATGGCCTAGAGGTCAGCACATTCTCTTAGGTTATGCCCTGGGCCCAGATCACCACACCTCAAGGGAAAGAGGCCGGGTCAGGCATCTGTCATTTTACAACTGCCCATGGTGGTGCAGGGGAAGGGGGTGCGAGAGATGAGGAAGTGTATCTGCGGTCCTCACAGAGGTGTAAAGCTTGCTGTAGGTACCTTTGGGTATCTGATGTATGGATGTGGGGGGGCACCCTGCATCTTAGTCTTGGTCCTAGGCTATGTCCTGTCCTATCAGAAGGACCCTGCTGCAGGCTGCACCCCAGCAGGGAGGATAGGGGGTAGGTAAGAGAAATGGGTGGTGCTTAAGCAGATAATACCACAATGCTCACCCCACCTAGTTGCAGCCTCTGCATCTCTCGGTCTGCTGTCCCCTCTCTCTGGTCTGATTCATTACGCATAAAGCCCTAATGTAGCTGACCAGCCCCACTTAGAGGGGAAAGTCCAGGATGGAAATAGAGAGCCAGGTGCTGGGCATCTGCAAGTCAGTGGTACATGCACCAGAGGAGCAGGTTGGGCTAGAGGGCAAGCTGAAGGAAGGACTGCATGGCCCACAGTAGGAGGATTTATTGATTTAATATGTTTTCCAGGTAGGCAGCCTGGACTCACAGGGCCCTGTTACAGGTGTGACACAGGAACAGAAAACAAAGCATTCCACGATATAAAACACAATACGGTGGTAATGTGCAATGTAACATATTATACAGTCATTGCTATGGTTTATAACAATCACATTTCAAACTCTGGAATAAAGTATCTTTTAACTCTTTTTTGAAAGTAACAGTAAGACAAACTGAAGTAAAACAGCAGGGGAAAAAAATCAATTTTGCTTGCACCAAGTGGAAAACTGTCGAGTAAATAAATTAGGAGAATCAATTCTCCTGTTAAACAATTTATCTGCTCAAAAGACTAAAGATAAATCATTTTGGTTGAAAGAATCTGTACTGGAAAAAAAACCACATGGTGAAGTGAATCATCTGGTGTAAAAAACACAGCAAATATAGTACAGAAGACCTCAGCTTCTTGTTCTGCTGTGTATGTTTTTCCTAATCATTTTTGGGGGCATTATTATCTACAACCCTGCCCAATGCCATTTCTCCTAGCCAAGTTCTATGACTAAAAGCCACTATTAGGAAAACATCTGCTGTATGATCAAAACATTCCAACTGCTTTTCTTTTGTCATAAATGAGCTTAGCAACAATACTCTGACTTTGCCCTTCACAGCTAAAATTAATTATTCTGAAATAGAGTTTTTGGATCTGAAACTACAGGCAGAGCTGAGTAAAAAGATTAAGACAGCTGGCTATCATAAACCCATGACTGGCAACCCTGTGCTGCACGCCACAAGTGCTTATCCCTCCACCTTAACTCTTCCATCCTTTAGAGTCAGGTTTTACAGCTTTGCCATAACTGTTCTTGTGAAGAAATATTTTTGCAACAATCTGCTGACATTTATAATCGATTTAAAGAAAGGGGATGTTCAGTGAGAACTCTTGATGAAGCTCTCAGAAGGGCCAGTTCCGTGGCAAGGGAAACTCTTTTGGTACCAAACCGCAAAGATACAACAAGTGAGGGTACATGTACACGTATTCTAGAATTTAATCCATTCACACGAAAAAGAAGACACATTACTGTTAATAATCGGTCATTGTTGCAACACAGTAACGTGCCAGGTTTGCTTGATGAACCACCAAGAGCGACATACAGTAGGGTAAAGAATTTAAAACCTCCGTAAATAATATTTGCCCAACTGGATGCCCCCACACCAACAAGGGCTCCATATTTGTGGCAATTGTAGAGTATGCAATTATGCCACTAGTGGAAAAGATCTGACAATTCCAAAACTAAATATAAAAGTAAATAATCAGAGATTTCATATTATGTTACACTACTTTTGTAATATTTGAGACAGTGTGCTCCTGCTTAAAAATACACGTAGGGCATACAGTTCGACAGGCCAGGGAAAGAATTGAACAACATCTGAGGGACATAAGGCATGGGAATTTGACTTCAGTTGGCAGACATTTCGTGGAGAAACATGACTAAAATGAAAATGTGGTGAAGTTAAGCATAATAGAGCATGTGCTGTGTGTGTGTGTGGGAGGGGGGATACAGCCCAACTGCTCCTTCAAAAAGAATCTAGATAGATTTTTATCCTTAGGCCCTACAATCTGTAGGGTGAAATGATGAAACTGATTACACTGTTCTTCTGTAAATTTAGGACAGGGGCTTATTTTCCGAATTCTGTTATTTCTGCCCAATATTTTTGATTTTTTTTATTAAGAATAAGATATTCAGGGCCAGATATTCAAAACTTTGTGCCGGGCAAAAAACGTTTGCTCAGGTTTAGAGTGGGATTAGCGCAGGTCTGCTATATTCAAAAGGCCAAATAGCGTGGGCAAACTGCATTAGCACCGGGCAAAATCATAATGTATGCAAGGGGCAAACTGAGGGTGTGTGTACATGAATACAGGCGCAATGCTATATTCAGTGACTAGCGCCGTGCAAAGTGGTTTTGCGCGACTTAGATTGACACTTAGCGCAGTGCACATTACCACCAAGGAAAAGCTTGTCTTAACCCTGGGCGATCAGCTTTGCGCGACACTTTGGCTTTTGTGCGGCTTTGCATGACCCTGACAAATAAATATGACACATAAACAAAGCCAAACATAGAGGAAACATGCTGCTAACTGATGGCATCACAATGATACCATCATCTGCCACCAGCCCCAGCCATGCCAGGCAGTAAGTGGTGACCCTGCCACCAGTGGACAGCATGGCAGTGTGGCGATACAGCACACACCTGTGGACCACTCTTCTGCAGACACCAATAGATGCCAGCACACACATGCAGCACTGTGGGCATGGAGGATGTGGAGGGGAGAGTGTATGGGTGGCTAGGCTGTGCCACAGACCAGGTGTGGCCACAAGGCTGGGACACATCATGCAGTGCATATGGGCCAGTATTGGGAATACCCCAACACCAGTGTGCCTTTCTGATTATATATGCCCCCTCCGGCCACATACCGCATAGCTGTACAACTGCCACAGCACACAAAGCCGGACATGTATATGTCACTGTGAGCATCCCATGCCAGAGGTGCAGCATCTGTGGGTCACACAACAGCATAACAGTAATGTCCACTGTCAGTAAACACCTGCAGGTTGGGCCTCTCACTGTGTATAATGCAGTCATCATCACTGCCCTACACACCATAGGCATTGCTGTGTCCACACACTATTGGCCCCCTTGCTACTGTAGTGTCTGCTGTGCACTGTAACATGACCTACAGTGTGACAGTTGCATGCAGCACCACCACCACCATCTGTGCCTATGCTGTGTTGTCCCAGTACAGCTGCAGGCAGCAGTGCATGTGAAAGTACAGTGTTCAAAACCGTATAATATTGCCCAAACTGTTTGCACTGCGCTAACACGTTTGTGCAGGTTTAGCGCAGGGCTAAACCATTAGCTCAGTGCAAACTGCATACAAATTAGGGCATAATGAGATGCTAATCTGGATGTTTGCCCAGAGACTACCTAAGCAGGGTCATTTGCACGTCACTTTTGAATATGGCAAAGTTTAGCGCCGGGCAAATGTGTTTGCACTGGGCTAACTGTTTAGCCCTGCACTAAACCCACGCAAACGTGTTAGTGCTGCGCAAACAGTTCAGGGAATATTTTACAGTTTTGCACACTGTAATTTCACATATGCTGCTCCCTGCAGCTGTACTGGGTCCACGCATTTGCTGGCACACACATTGGCCACATAGTTCATCTCTACCTACTCTCACAACACTGTGCACTGGGTTGCTGTTGTGGTTTGCATTTCCTGGTTGCCATATTCATAGCTGTCTTATTCCAGGGCTAAGTTTGCCCTGCACTCCCAACCCAGTTTGCCTGGCCTCATACCCATGCTATATTGAGAAGCTGTTTGCCCTGGGCTATTCCTTTTGGATTGCTTTGTGCTCTGGGCTAAGTTTGCCTGCCGGGCAGTGCTAATTTAGCCCTGGAGCAAAGTTTTGAATATCTGGCCCTCCATGTTTTATAGTATATACTCTAAAACTATTTTTGAGACATTGAGACATACTTTGAGTCACTCTGAAATATGTATGTAGAAGCCATCATTATAATCTATTTTAATATATCTGTAATGAGTGAATTTAAAACAAAAGACATTCTTACATTAAAGTATATATTTTGTACAAGTATGTGAATGGTTTGTTCATTCAAAAAGGGGGAGATTAACACTTTAATAGCAGTAGGATACATTTATTTATTTATTTATTTAAGCATTTTACCAGGAAGGCATACTGGGCAGAGTATTGCTCGATTACAGATGCGTCCTGGGGGAAGGGAGAACATAGGAAAAGAAGTTTACACAGTACAGACAAGAAAATACATAGTGGGAGAAATATTAACATTTGGATCTGGCTACATGTCAGTAGTAGCTTGACAGAGACAAATTGGTAACCACAGTACGTATGGTATGAGAAAACACTTGAAGTCAGGATTGACAAGTGAATACACTGTGGAAGATCATTAACATTTGGTTCTGAAACCACTACATACAGGATTGAGTATGGCAGTTGGTAGCACAGTTTCACACAGCAAGTGTACAACAAAATTAAGTTTTGAGCCTTACAAGAGACAGTATTTTATAAGTCGTCACTTTACTTGAGGACTGATCCCATTAAACACACTTGCATAATAAATGCTTATTTATGACATGTGTTCTTATGTGCTATAATAGTGCAAGACTTGATTAGAGAGAAAAACATTTCTTTAAAATTTTCTTAGAAAATTACCTTTAAATTTAGTATTAATATACTTTTGTGCAACTATGTGGGTGTTTTATTATTCAGGTGGAGATTAGCACTTTAACAGCAGTAGAACACAATGTTTTATGAATGATTACTTGAATAGAGGGCTGATTCAATCAAATGTATGTGGCTAATTTAAATAAATGTTTATTCATGATGCGTGCCCTTTATTTTCTGTAACACTGTATGATGTGATTTAGCCACAGCCCTCCAACGAAGAGGCTGCACACCTCAAAGCACTGGGGATAAGGCAGTCACTCCAGCCTGTGGATGTGATTAAATACATTTTCTTGATTATTTTTGTTGCTTGTATGTGCGCTGAACATTTTTTTCTTTTATAGGGAGTATACATCCAAAATTTCTCCCCTGAAATTACCATTTTTTTCTCTCTCCACGTAAATTTCTGGCAATCCATACTTTGTTGGTTGTGGCAGGATAAAAGTAAGCCTTTTTTATTAAGCTTCTCATCACAGTTTTATTAATTTAGAATATTATTTACAAAGATCCTATAGAGACTCATGTGATGACAGGTGGCACTGTAGCTTAGCCAGCCTTTTTACTCTACTGTGTGATGTCTGGGAGGAATTACCCAGAGGAACTTCCTGTCAATAAGGTAGTTGCCATCCTACCTTCAACTTTTCTGCAGCATGGATCTTAACAGAACACATGACATGGTGTAAACTAGCAAAATTGTCGGAAGAGTGGTAACTGGGGTTTAATGCAAAGAAGTGCAAGATCATGCACATAGGGAAGAGAAACCCTGAAGCCACTTATAGGCTGGGAGAGGAGTTGCTGGTAGTCACAAGGGAAGAAAGAGACTTGGGCATCATCATCACCGGTGACCTGAAATCATCCAAGCAGACCACTAAAGCAGCAGGTAAGGCTAGGGGGATGTTGGGGTGTATTAGTAGGGGTATCACAAGTCGTAAGAGGGAGGTAATAATCCCTCTTTACAAGGCACTGGTTAGGCCCCATCTGGAGTACTGCATGCAGTACTGGAGGCCACATCTTCACAAGGACATTAACCAAATTGAGGCAGTCCAGAGAAGGGCAAAAAATGGTGCAGGGACTGCATTAGAAAACATATGAGGACAGATTAACAGAGCTCAATATGTATACTCTAGAGCAAAGGATGGGGAGAGAGGTGATATGATCAAACATTCAAACACCTTAAGGGCATTAACAAGGTGAAAGAGTCTAACATGTTTCAATACAAGAAAAATAGCAGGACAAGAAGACACAGCATGAGATTAGAGGGAGGCCGATTAAGGGGTAATGTGAGGAAGTTATTTTTCACAGAAAGGGTGGTGGATGCATGGAATAGCCTACCTCAGGAAGTGGTGGATATGAATACAGTGCAGGGCTTCAAACAGGCATGGGATAGGCATAAGGGATCAATACAGTTGAGTATGAATAGATAGGCCATTGACAGAGTAAAGGCCTATGGCACATTCATAAGGCAGAAAAAGAAATGGGCAGACTGGATGGGCCCTGCAGTTCTTATCTGCCATCAACTTCTATGTTTCTATGTGTCAGAAGTGAACAGAATCCACCCCTATCTATAATTCTGAGCCCTCCATCAAGAAATATGTCATAAAGGAATAAGCAGGTGCCTGCAGCAGCATGCTGCAACATGTTTTATTATTTCTGTAAAGAAACAAATAGCAGAGTCTCTATTTTTACAGGTAGAACATGGTCTAGAGTGAGAGCCAAGCCATCAACAGAGAGTCCAAGTGAGAGCCAGAGAATCTGCCTGCCACTGGGACCAAAAGCAGCACAGCAGCAGAAGCAGCAACAGATAGGAAAAAAAAAACAATAGCAGGAGTAGAACTGAAGCCCAGTCAGCTGGTAAGGACTCTCTTTTACTGTTCTTCTTAAAGAGCCACTAAAGCAAAAAGTGCTACATTGTAGAATCCGAATAAACATACCCCCAGTAAATCTCATACCAAAAACTAGATTTCTACGTTACTTCATTTTAAAGTTATGAGTTAGTTTGTAACCCTGATTTCACTACCTGTTCAAAACAACCTGTTTCAGTGAAGAGCTGATGATGATGTCATCTCAGGGCCTTACAGTCTAGTATTCCCTGTCAGCAATCTTACAGAACCTGTTTCTCCAAAGTTTTGAAGATCATGTACAATAGTTGTCTAACGCAAAACAGGCAGTACCATTCAAAAACATTACTATAAAAACTATGTATGTTTCAGGTTTTGTAACAAAGTTGACAGAATTGTATTTTATGCCTTTTGTGGTCCATTTCTCAAGGGTTGCTGGATGCTGAGTCAGCATGCCTCCAGGCTGCTGAAGCCATTTGGAGTGCTATTTTACTGTGCCTGTTAGGAAGTTGTATTGCTGCTAGTATTGTAATGTTGGTAACTTCACTGCTCTTTGTTAGTGTCTGCTTTACAATATGTTTTAATAGGGGCCTTATATGTGTTAATTCCTACTAGGGGTGGAAGTGTTGGCTCTGGTAAAATTATCATATTAATTTGGAGCAGAACACAGATGAGCCTGAATGTAGGTCAAAAACAACCTGACAGGGAGAACACATTGTGCTGGCTAAATTAAAAACTCCTAGTAAGTTTTCAAAACAGCATTACCTCTCCCACCACTATTGACAAGGAGATGGAATAATTGTTTTAAAGTGCCATTGTTAGAAATCACCTCGATTAAATGATAGGTGTGAACGATCTCAGCCTTTCATCACATCAGAAACTTATTTAGTGTGCAAACCTCACAACACTGTGCTATGACCCAACATCCAGCAACCCTGGAACAAAGGACCACAACAAAAAGTCACCCAAACAAAATATTGTCAGCTTTGTTACAAAACCTGAAACACACATAGTTTTTAAAGAAATGTTTACTGACTGGTACTGCCTGTTTTACTTGAGAAAACTATTGCACATGATCTTTACAACTTTGGAGAAACAGGTCTTATAAGGTTTTGTGACAGGGAATACTAGACTGTGAGGCCCCGAGATGAAATCATCAACAACTTTTCACTGAAACAGGCTTTTTTGAAGAGCTAGTGAAATCAGGGTTACAAAATAGTTCATAACTTTAAAATGAAGTAACACAGAAATCTAGTTTTTGGCATGAGATTTACTGGGGGTATGCCTATTCTAATTCTGCAATGTAGCACTTTTGGCCAGATGGTGTCAGTTGCTCTTTAACTACCATGTGTAGAGTGCAGTAAATCCACCTTGGGTCCTTCATTCCTCCCTGTCAGTAGTCAGTTGGGAGCTGAAGGTACAGAAAATGGAAGTTATTTGAAAGGGGAAAAAAAAAGTAAAGTAATTTCTCTCACATAGAGTAAAGAGAAAGTGAAACCGGTCAGAACTTAAGCAGGCTTGCAAAACAAAAATGTTTGAAGAACTGAAAAAATGTAAAGAGACAGTCATCAGTGTTAAGTGTACAAAACAGCTTAAAGTGACTTTTCAGTGCAATTTTGTGACTAAGCAATGGCAGCAACAGTTGACTTATCAGATGCAGCCACTTGAACCTTTTGATTTTGCCAACCCAGATGACTTTCAAAAATGGCTCAGATGCTTCAAAAGGTTTTGTATTGCCAGTAGCTTAGCAGAGTCAGCAGCTGAGACTCAGGTAAACACCCTGATATACTGCATGGAGGACAAAGCAGAGGACATTCTCAAAGGGATGATGTTAATGGATGCAGAAACAAAAAACTATAACACGGTCCAGGAAAGATTAAGCGCCTATTTTACAGGCCATAGAAATGTTATTAATGAAAGGGACAAATTTAACCTATGCAGGCTGGAAGCAGGGGAACCCATCGATGATTTCATTAAAGCACTGTGTTCCCTAGCTGAGCACTGTACTGTAACTACAGAGAACTACAACAGGAACTGATATGGGACCAGACTGTAATGGAGCTCCAAGAGAGCAGATTCGACAAAGGCATGCAACTTGACAACAGCCTCACTTTTGAGAAGGATATCACAATAGCCTGATAGAGTGAGGCTGTGTGAAAACAACAGTCAGTCCTCCTGCAAGGAGCAGGCTGAGATGCAGAACAAAGCACCCTACAAGTAGATGCCATGCAGGGCAGATATTTTTCCTTCAGGAGAAGTCTGAAGAAATCCAATACAGCTCTGAAAATGATGCAGGATCAGTGGCGCAGCTGGACTCCCCACAAGAGAAAGGGCACACAGAAGCCATGTGGGAGGTGCGGGAACACGCTTTCACACCCAACAGCTCAGTGCCCAGCAAATGATGTCACTTGCAATGTGTGCCACAAGAGGTGCCATTATAAGAGTGTATGTCAGTCAGAAGCAACAGTGCATGAAGTCCAAGAAGTGACAGAGTACGACACAGAGTATGCTTTTTGGGGATCAGTTCAAACCTAAGGAACTAGATGGAAGTCGAAAGTTCTCATCAACAAGATGCCAAGACAGTTAGACAGACACAGGTGCAGATGCCGTAGCCATGCCAGAAACCCATTACAAGGAATTGTGGGGCAAACACTACATACTAATAAGGGATGAATTTATTGTACACAGGCAGGAAGCAGGGTAACCTTTCGATGACTTTATTATAGCACTGCATGCCCTAGCTGAGCACTGTACTGTAACTATGGAGAACTAAAAAAGGAACTGATCCAGGACTGGACAGTTGCAGGACCCCTAGACAGAAGATTGGCTGAATACATGTAACTTGACAACAACTTCACTTTAGAGAAGGCCATCACCATGGCTTGACAGAGCGAGGCTGTATGAAAAACACAGTCAGAACTCTGACCAGGAGTAGTTCAAGGTGCAGAACAAAGCACGCCACACATGGATGTCATGTAGAGCAAGCATTTTTCCTCTGGGAGTGGTCCAAAGAAATCCAATGTGGCTCCAAAAGTGATGCAGAATCAGTGGAACAGATGGAACCCCACAAGAGAAAGAACACCATGTGAAGCCATGTGGGAGGTGCAGAAACAAGCCAATATATCCAGGAGTTTAGTGTCCTGCAAATGATGCCACTTGCCATAAGTGCCACAAAACAGGACATTACAAGAGTGTATGTCAGTCAAAAGTGACAATGCACAAAGTTCAAGAAGTGCTAGAGCATGGCACAGAGTATGCTTTTTGGGGATCAGTTCAGGCCAAATGAACTAGCTGGAAAACAACACTTCTCTTCAATAATATGCCAACAGAGTTCAACATAGACACAGGTGCAGACATTACAGCCATGCCAGAAAACCTGCACAAGGAACTGTGGGGCAAACACCACATACCTTTGTGTGCCACAATTAAAGTCCTGATGGGGCCGGAAAGATACATCCTGGATACGTGTAGAGTGTTCACTACCACTAACCAAAGGCAAAAATGCAAGTCAAAAAGACATTTACATTGCAAAGAACCTCCATACCCCATTGCTAGGCAGACAAGCACTCAAGAAACTTCATCTTTTTGCCAGACTTGATAGTGGGGAACAAAGCAGGTGGAGTGAGGAGTTCCCAACATTATTCAAAGGCCTAGAAGAACTCATAGATGATCACCATATATAGCTTACACCAGGAGCCATATCATTTTCACTGACACTGCCCAGAAGGATCCCAGTTCTGCTGATGTCCAGGGTCAAAGATGAATTTTCCAGAAAGGAAAATCTGGGCACGATCATCAAGACTGAGGTCCCCACAGATTGGTGTGCTGTAATGCTAGTGGTCTCAAAGCCAGATGGCACCATAAGGATCTGTGTTGACATAACCAGGCTGAACAAGTCGGTCAGATGGGAGAAATTCATTCTTCCCTCTGTGGAGCAGATGATGGGGCTGCTGGGAGAAGCAACTCTCTTCACCAAGCTTGATGCCATGGCAGGATTTTGGCAGGTACATTTGTTAATGGCATCAAAGAAACTGACCACCTTCATTACGCCCTTTGCCCACTATTGCTTTTGAAGACTGCCCTTTGGCATGTCATCCATCCCTGAGCACTTTCAATGTAGAACATGTCAAGTCCTGAAAGGCTTGGAGGGGGCTGTGTGCCACATGGATGAGAGCCTTGTTTTCAGTCATGCCAGAAAGGAGCACAACCAGAGAGTCTATGCAACCCTAAGAAAGGTCCAGAGTGCAGGGCTTACACTGAATGCCAAGAAATGTGAGTTTGGGGGAAAACAAATTTGGTTTCTGGGACACATTATCTCAGACAGAGGTGTACAACCCATCCTGGAGAGATAGCCAGTCATACAGAGAATTAAAAGTCCAACAAATGTGTCTGAGGTTCAAGGTTTCCTGTGTGGTCAACCAAATGGGGAAGTTCATATTTGTTTTAGCAGAGAAAACAAAAGCCCTATGGGAACTTTTGTCACAGGTGAACGAGTGGGTTTGGGGTCCAGCTCAGGAGCAAGGGTTTAAAACTCTCAAAGCAGAACTCATGGCACCACCTACCCTAGCCTTGTTCAGTTCCAACAAAGAGACAAAAGTAGTGGCAGATGCATCATCCTTCGGACTAGGAAGGATACTGATGCAAAAGCATGTTAACCACTGGAAACCTGTTGATTATGCCTCATGAGCACTGATGTCAACAGAACAGTCCTGTGCCCAAACTGAAAAAGAGTAACTTGCTCTAGTATGGGCATGTGAACACTTCAGTTGTTACCTTGTGGGATCACACTTCATTCTAGAGATAGATCATAAACCTCAAGTAAGTTTGTTGGGCACCAAAAGCCTCGATGACCTTCCTCCAAAGATAAAGATGTTCCGCATGTGGTTGACGAAATACACCTACACCACTGGTCATGTTCCAGGCAAGACTTTTCTTACTGCTGATACCATGTCAAGAATGCCTCTCAAATAGAAACTTACAGAAGGAGATGCAAACCTTGTGGAAGAAATAAATATCTATCTTGCTCAAATTCAAGACACCCTTCCAGCACCAATCAGCAATCTTGAGTAAATCAGACAACAGCTACACAAAGATTTTTATTTAGTTTTTGTTGACCGGGTAAGTGCACTAGACAAATCCTGCCTATTTTCAGGCACGACCCAGGGGAGGGGGATACAGATGAATGTCAACTGACCTTGAACCAGATTAAGCTGTTGGTGGTATTTTTTTTTTTTTTTTTAGTGAATGAGAGAAATTTGGCCAGGACACCGTGGAAATTCCCCTACACTTTTCGATAAGTGCCCTGGGATCTTTAACATCCACCTGAACTACCACCAATCCTGGCAGATGGGACCTCGGTTTTTAACGTCTCATCCAAAAGATGGCACCTCAGAAGTGCAGCAACCCTCTCATGCTGCACTTCATTGTCAGTAATGGGACATTAACCCAAGTGCCAGATGTGGGAACTGAACCCACAGCCCTCTTATCTCCTGGCCTCAGAGGCGAGTGTGCTACCTACTGAGCCACTGACATGACACTGATTGTGTATGTCAGCAAGTCAAGAAATTTTGCTAACAGAGTTGGCCACCAAGGGGTCATGGTCAGGATATTATCAAACCATTCTGACAGGAACAACATACCTTGACAGTTCAAGATGGCTTACTTCTGAAGGGAACTAGAATTGTGATTCCTCGATCTCTACAGGATGCTACCCTGAAACTACTCCATGAAAGACACCAGGGCATACGAAAATGCTGCAAGAGAGAACAGCAGACTGTGTGGTGGCTGGAGCATGGTGCACAGCTAACAACTCTGACAAACCAGTATGAAGTCTATACCCAACTCTGCAGCAATCCAGTAGAACCACTGATTCCATCTAAATTTCCAGAGAAATCATGGCAAAAAGTTGCTGCAGATCTCTTCGACCTAAAAAGTCAAACATTCCTCACAGGACTATCATTCAAGGTACACTGAAGTTGTTGATCTGAACGTTACGACTGCAAGTCATATTACTGGACACTTCAAAGCAATTTTTCCTTACCATGGTATGCCCAAGACTTTAGTATTGGACAACAGTTCACGGTTCAACTGTTCAACCATTCTCAATTTTACAACAGACTATGGCTTTGTACACCTCACGAGCAGTCCAAGACATCCACAAGGCAACACAGAAGCCAAAAGGGCAGTACAAACCACGCACAGACTTCTCAAGGAAGCTAATAATTCATTCAAAACTTTACTTGTCCACTGAGCCCACCACTTGCCAACAGCTAGAGTCCAGCAGAGCTGCTGATGGCCCAAAAACTGAGAACAAATGTACTTATCTTGCCATCTCTTTTCAATTTAAAACTTCCAGACTAAGGAAAAATCCAAGGTCACAAGCAGTTTTTTAAGTGTCAAATGCAAACAATTATACAAGTTAAGACACAGAGGTTGTACTCTGCAACAGCTTCAGCATGGAAAAAGAGTCCAGATTTGGGACGTGAAAATTTCGACACAGATCACAGAACAGCTGTCACCTCATTCCATTCTACTGCAGAGTCCACAAGGACAGCTGAGGCACAACAAACGCCCCTTTATTTGCCTTCACTCCAGAGAGGAAAGGGCCAGGGATTGGAAGATGGACTATTACCATCTCTAGGGGATCCAACAGAGGATCCACCAGAATGGATATAACCAGTACCACTAGAAAGTTCTGTACAATTACTGAGACCACAGCGGAGACTGTTGAAAGACAGACCAGTGGCAAGGCAAGCAGCTGTGAGACGTAGTGTTGTGACTTGACTGGGACAGGCATCAGTCCAACCTCAAAGACTAGATTTGTAAATAAAAAGGACTGAATGTGTTAAAATAATTTCATGGTAAGTGACCCGGAGGAAGAATAATTCTCCCACTGAGCCGGAAGGGTTCATGCACTCTACTGTGATCTTCATTGATAGCCATTGGTAACAATAACAGAAACGTTTAAACATAGTTTAAAAGGTTAAAGTACAATAGTAAGTTGTTAGTATAAGACTGCTTGAACTTCTGTAGAAGTGTATACACTGTATATATCCCAAAAGGGAAATTGTAATGATAGGTGCCACTGTAGCTTAGCCAATCTATTTACTTTGCTATGTGACCTCTGGGAGAAACTACCCACAGGAACTTCCTGTTAATAAGGTAGTTGCCATCTCACCTACAACCCATGTGCATCACGGCTCTTAACAGCACACATAACAACTCAGACAACTACAAGGGACAAAAAGAGACAGAACATTTTCCATTAACAAAGTCAAAATGTGTCTCTTTTGAAAGCTGTCAGGGTTCTCCAGATACCACAGTTTGGGCACTCTTAATTACAGTAGCAGTTTCCATTAATTCCCTCTCTGAGTCTTAAGTGGAAGATCACATACCCTTTTTCCATTTAGTGTCATTGTTTGTGTGTGGAACTCAAAATCCAGCCAGCTGATCTGGGTCAAAGAAAATGTAGGATCAATTTGTGGATACAGCATTCCCTTTGATGGGGTTTTCGAAAAGGGGCCTCACCATCAGTGGTCTCTTGCCACACTGCTAAAAATTGCTTTCGACAAGTCTGAGTTAGCAGGACAAAGTCAGGGTGAGTGGAGAAATGAAAGGATTGACACTGCAGAGACTTTGTTAGCCTTGCCTGATTGAATATGAAATTGCAGTCCATCTCAAGAGCAAATGTTACAGTGATAGTAGATTTTAAGTCTAATCCTTAGCATTTCTTGAGGTTCTTAGGGTTTGTCCAATAAGCCTTAATACTTTCAAGTTGGTTATTTTCAGGCAATTCAGACATGTTCATCTGTACAGCTTTAGCAAATGTTCTCACTAAAGGGTAGTAGGCATTTCTATTTATTTCTTTTACTAGGAAAAAGTGCCACTGAGCAGTGCTCATTCACAAGGAAGTCCTGGTTAGGACAAGCAAACGTACAGCAGATCAAAAGTATAACACATCACAGAGATCCAACGGTAGCAAGTACAGAAGAACATAAACATACAGTAATAAAGTACTGTTATGTAAGAACTTACCATAACAGTAGATCTTCAAGAGAGGCTCTTGCAGTACATAATAACCATTAGGATTAGAGCCATCAGGCAATAGGACCACATGGAAAACTTTAGCTAGCAGTGTCTGGCAGGGGACTGCCCACCTGACGTCATGTGATGGATGTTAGCGTAACACTGTATAGTGGATGGTCCACCACCTGCCCTCCAGCTCTCCCGCTGGAAACCTAAGAAGGTGCCACAGGAGAAAGGAGTGGGCAACTGGAGCCAAAAGAAAGAAGTAGCCACAGAAACAGGGGGAAGGTGGGAGGGAAAAAGGTACCTACTGCAAGAGTCTCTCTCGAATATCTACCATTACAGTAAGTTCTTCTGTAACTGTACTACCTGACTTCAAGAGGGCTCTTGCAGTAGGTAATAACCATTAGGACTGAGTCCCAAACAGTGGAATTCAGACAAAGGCTGAAGCAAGAGAGGCAGGAAAGGTCTGCAGTAGGTACCATATTATGACAAGAGGCCCTGAAGGACTGCTAGTCCGAAGCCTGTCCTGCACCTAGAGGAAATGTCCAGACTATAGTGTTTGGTAAAGGTGTGGACAGAGCTCCAAGTGGTTGCTGCACAAACGTCCACAGCAGAAACATTCCTGAAACAAGCAGTAGATGCATCCATGCGTCTGGTTGAGTACCCCTTGACTTCCCCAGAAGGGGCTTGTTATACTTCTGATAATAAAACAAAATGCAGTTCGCCAACCATTTGGATAAACATAGTTTGGAAACTGCAGTGCCCTCTCTTTTGGGTGCAAAGGAAATGAAAAGCTGATCTGTCTTATGGATTTTTTTCATCCAGTTCATATAATATTGCAAGGTTCTGTGCACATCAAGTGTGTGCAGAATGGCCTCTCATTGATTAGAATGCTCAGGGTAATATACTGGCAAGTTTATGGTCTGATTCAAAGTAAACTCAGAAACCACCTTTGGTAGAAACTTAGAATTTGTATGCAGAGCCACCTGGTCTCTGTGGAAAATCAAATATGGCTCCTTACACATAAGAGCCTGAAGCTCATAAATCCTTTGAGCACAAGTAATGGTAACTAAAAAGAGCACTTTCCAGAAAAGGTAGCATGCACTTCACAGCTTGCAGATGGTTCAAAGGGAGGCAAGGTGGCTGGCCCAGTGGTGCTGAGAGCTGAGGCGCTGGACGCTACACCTCGCGCTACACTGGTGTCCCGGGTTCAGGAACGAGCATGGGACACCATGGGCAGCTGGGGGAAGGGGAGCTGGATTGAGTCACCGACTGACAACTCTCCTCTCCTGAGGTTGGCTAGGCACTATGCCAACTAGTGGATGGTGTCGGGAGTGAAGGGTTTAATTAGGTGAGTGGCAGAAGCCGTGTCTCAACATGGCTTACCGCTTGGACTCCGGTCCTGTTTGCCAGCATCCTTGGGGGCCGGGATAGGACAACGTAGCTACTTTCTACAACCATGAAAAATTCTTCCCCATTGCCATGCAGAGTGATCCCCGATTGGGGGAAAAAAGAGCCCCAGATAGGCGGTACACCACCACCAAGCCCTAGCCGGAGTGGGCATAAAAAGATGATATTAAAAAAAGGGAGGTAAAGTGAGTTTCTCAAGAATGAAGTTCAGATCCCACAGAGGAACTGGGTTCCTGACCAGGGATTTCAGATGGAGAATTCCTTTCAGAAAGGTTTTGGAAACCTCCAGCCGGGACAGGGTTTTGCCATCCACCAGAATGTGGTAGGCAGAAATGGCAGACAAGTGGACCTTCAGAGAAGAATAACTAAGGCCAAGGTCAAAGAGATGCAGCAGGTATTACATGACCTGTGGAATAGGGCAGGAGAAAGGATCCCAACCCTTGGAGGATGCTCAAATGGAGAACCTCTTCCATTTCATAGCTTATGTGGTTCTTGTGGATGACTTCCAGGCCTCCACAAGGACTTGCGCCACTCTGGAAGAGACCCCAAAATGTGCAACAGCTACGTCAGCAGGTGCCACGCATGAAGGTGACCAGCTTGCCCTGGTCCTGAGTCAGCAGGTTCTGGCAGAGGGGAAGAGGAATCTGAGGCTCCACCCTCAGCTGCTGAAGCAGAGGGAAACACACTTGGTGAGGCCAATAAGTGGCTATGAGAATCACGTGAGCCCCTTCTTGCTGTAGTTTGAGAAGCACCCTCTGCAATAGCAGGAAGGCATACAAAAATCTCCCTGTCCAGCAAAGAGACAAGGCATCTCACCAGCAAACACCACGCCCGTGAACGAGCGAGCAGAAACTGGGTAGTTTTGCATGGAAGGGGAGCCGAACAGATTGAGATCTGGACAACACCAATGGTCAAAAATGTCTTTGACTACTGACTGCCTCAGTTCCCATGCATGTGCCTTTGCTTGAGTGCACCTAAGAGTGTTCACCAGGACGTTTTGAATGCCTGGGATGTGCACTGCTGTGAGCTGTAGGCTGTGCTGTATCACCCATTGCTACACGCGCATCACTTCCCTGCACAGAGGATACAACCGCATGCCTCCCTGTTTGTTCAGATACCAGACCACACACATGTTGTCTGTCTGTACCAGGTGAGGTCCAGGAAGGAGAAGAGGCTGAAAGGCCTCAAGGACGTATAGTGCAGAACACATCACTTGCACATTGATGTGCAGAGATAGCTGCTGAGACCAAGATCCCTGTAGCCTGCGGTTGCCCAGACGAGTATCCCAGCCCTGGCCAGAAGTGTCCATGGTCAAGGTCTGAGCAGAAGGGGTGCCTGAAAAGGAACCCCTCTGGTGAGGTTGGACAGATTCTGCCACCACAGGAGGTCTCGACGCATGGGGCCAGACAACAGGATCATGTGATCCAGGTTGTCTGATTTTTAGTCCCACTGTCACCTTAGGGTCCACTGTTTAATTCACATGTGGAGCCTGGCCATGGGGACAGTGGGGATAGCTGCTGCCATAAGACCTAGAAGGCATAAGATGGAATAGGCCATGGCCCATCGGCTGGTTGCCACTAGGATGGCCTGCTGATGCAAGGTTTCTGCTTGGTCCAATGGGAGAAAAGCCTGGCCCTGAACAGTATCCAGCACCGCTCCAATAAATTGAAGGCATTGTGATGGAACCAGGTGGGATTTGGGGTGAGTCACCGTAATTCCCACTTGCTGGAAAAGGTCCAGGGTAGCAGACGGCAAGGTCACCAGGCAGTCACTCGATGGTGCTGACAGGAACCAGTCATTGAGGCATGGGAACACATACTGTATATCCCCTGGCGGTGTAAAGCCACTGCCACCACTGCTAGGCATTTTCTAAACACCCTGGGTGCTGAGTGTGGTGAGCTGCTCAGCTGCCAGTCCTTAGGTATAGATGTAATTCTGTTGTATATAATTTTTTGTGTAATTCTATGTATATGTACATGCACATGCAAAAGAAATGCCAGTGTTAATTCAAGGGGACATAGAGAAAAAACACTGTTTTTTTTTTTTTAAAGGGGGGGTTAACCTTCCTCTGACCTACAATGCCAGCCTTGGTAGCAGGAATCTGACAAGTTCTTGTCAAAAAGCTTGTGGATACATGATCAAAGAGTATTCCTCTAAAGTTAACTGGCCAAGAGAAACAGAAGTAATAAAATCAGCTTGTATAATCATGCCATTTACAGGATCTTCCTCAGAACTAATTAAATTAAGCCAACTCAAAATCCCAGGATGAGAGAAACTACTTCCACTGTTGTAAACCCTTAAGATCGACAGAGAAATGGTCTTAGACAAGAGGTGACAGAAAAGGTTCCTACAGTACACTAACATTTTTTTATAAGTGCCAGGAAACATCCTGCTAACAGGTCTGTGTGAGATTATAAACCATGTGTTAACTATATGGGAATCTGACATCAAAGATTATCAGGAAAATAAGACTTCGGGGAAGCACAAGAGTGCCACCTGGTGGCCTAAAAAGAGAAAGGCCATTTTCTTTTCCTGTATACTGTAACCCAAATTAATATTCTCTTTTTAGTTGTACTTGTATTTATATAAGTATTTTAGTAAAACTTTTGTTTTCCAAAAGAATATCTGCCTGAGCGAGAATTCCTTATGTTGTATGTGTGACTGTAGAAGGTTTATTAATAATTTGTGACAACTGTTACCTGCTTAGAGGGGCAACCATAAGCGACCAAATTGAAAAGGGGTCTGGAAGGCACATCTGGAAGAACAGTGAGAATACCAGAGTCTCTAAAGATTTTGAACCAGGTTGTTGCATGTCCTGTAGGGAGACGTCCAAATCAGGTGTTATGCTGCTATCCCGAAGACAGTGTGACACCTGGGTCTTCCTCCTTTGTGTAATAGCCAAGGAAAGGTTCATATCTGGCCACAAGACTTAAGACTGGTATTATGCCCTTATCCAGAGCTAGAGAGATGCCCTGGATCCTTGTGGCAGAGGTGCAGTCGTGACCTCGGTGAGCATTCTAAAGGATGAGGAGAGTATCCCTGTCCCCCCCATTGTAGATTGCACTTAAGGGTGGACACTGTGAGCTCAGTGGGCCTAACCCCCAGGAGCGGGTTTGTGACACCAAGGAAAGGCCAAAGGGGAGCTCTTTGAACTGGAAGTGTTCACTCTGGAAAGTAAAGCAGAGGAAGCAGCAGTGGGAGGGAAAAATCAGTATATGTAGGTATGCATCTTGCATATCCAGTGCACACAGTCAATGCCCCTGGTGAAGCAGTGGCAACAGACCCGGCAGGGTCAGCATGCAGAATCTTCTGTACTCTTTAAACATATTTAGTGGGCTGATGTCCAGAATTGGACAAAGGTCTCCCGTCTTTTTGCGGACCAGGAAGAAATGGAAATAATACCCCTTTCCTTCCTGGGCCAGAGAAACTGACTCTCTGGCTCATTTTGTCAGAAAAGCCTGAATTTCTTCCCTTATGAGGGGAATGTGGCCTTTTGGGTAGTGAGAGAGACCTGGAGGATTTCTTCGAGGGCTCCCTTTGAATTCGATGGTATGGCCTTGAGCGACTAGCTGAAGGACCCAAGTGTCTGTAGTGATCGCCTCCCATCCAGTCAGATAGTTGTCAAATCTGCCCCCTACCAGTTTATCCAGAACTGGTGGTGAAGGCTGGGGGCCCTGCCACAAGTCAGGAGGTGAAGAGGGTATGGGAGAGTGATGTTTCAGCAGCCCGCTGAGACTTGGCTGGAGGAGTGGCCACTGCCGAAGGGGCCCAATGTTTGTTTTGATGTCTGGCTGGCTGTTTCCTATTCTGGCACCTTTTCTGGTGATGAAATGACTGTTTTGGCTTGGTGTTAGAGTGATATATAGACTGGACAGAGTGTAATGCCTTGTTACTGAAGCTCAGTAATTATGTCCTTGATGTCACCCCCAAATGGGACAGGTCCTCTGAAAGGGGCATCCAGAATGGCTGACTGGATGTCTGGGGCCAATCTGGATACCCGCAGCCAGAAGTACCAGCGCATGCTGACAGCCATGGCGGTACTTTGAGTAGAGGCATCGACTGCATCGTATGTCACTCTAAGGGAATGACAGCAGGAGATTTCAGCAGTCCTGACCATCTGGGCGATTCTGGTTTTAGCCTCAGAATCAGGCAAAGCCTTGAATTATGACTTCAACTGTCCCAGTATAGATTTCCAGTACACAATCATGTGTGCCAAGTTATTCAGTGCTCTGAGGGCCAGTGTGGAAGACAAATAAACTTTGTGCCCAAACTGGTCTATTTGCCTCAACTTCTTGTTGGGTGCTCATATGTTTTGGCTTAGCCGTATGGTCATGAGCAGCATTAATGACCACTGAGTCCACTTTGGGATGTGAACTAAATTGGTCTTTGCCCTCAGGGGCTCAATAAAGTCTGTCGGCCTTCTTGGCAATTGTGGCCACCAATGAAGGCTGCTGCCAGACCATGGAGACCAAGTCCGCACATGGACCAATCCACAGAGGAATGAACAGAGGGGACAACTTGGGCATATCCAAGTGTTCCACCAACCTCTTGCATTTGGGGTCATGATCCTCTGTCTTCCACCCATTTGCCTCCTGAATCTTCTGGAGGATCTCTGTAAAGGAGGGGTCCTCTGGAGGACACTTGGGAGAGTCCCTGGGTTTTGGATTCTTTGGGGCAGGTCTCAAAGCTTGAAGCCAAGGAGTCAGTGGAGTCAGAGTCTGATGATGGGCTTCTGTCCAGAGACAAAGCCCATGGGAGCAGGATCTCCTACAGGGAGACTGCAGAGGCCCCTGCCATTACCAGCTACCATGGTAGGACACAAAGTCTGTCCTGATGTAGAGGGCAAGGCTCCACAGGAGAAAGGGATCTCGGCATAGGATCCATGTGGACCAGTATGGAATCCGCAACTAGCTGATGCCAGTCCAGCTCAGAGACCAGCTGTGACTTGGTTTCAAACCACCAAGACTGTAGTGCCTCCATGAAGTCTACTTGAGGCTGAGGTGGTGGAGGAGGAGGTAGAGGTGGTTGGTAGATGGGAGGGTAGCCTTGGAAAGGAAAACCTGGCATCATATAGCCTGGCATCAGATAATGGTAGCCTGGCACACACCATAGGGAGAATAGCCCAGTGTCAGATACCCCAGCATGGGAAAACCTGATGTCGGATACCCTGGCAGCAAATACCCTGGTGAAGGGTAGAGAGACACAGGGAAACCTGGCACCAGAAGGCCCAGCAAAGGGACCAATGGCAGAGCCGAGGGTCCTGCAGGAGGCCTTGATGGCGGGTATCCAGGCTTCGGCCCCAAAGGAGGGGTTGAGGGACCTGACAGGGACCCTGACAATGGGAGTGAAGGGCCCAGTAAAGTTAGGTCTGGCATCGGACTCGAAGATGCTGAGGTTCCTACCAGAGTCTGAGGTGGGGAGAGCTGGCACAGACAGGGAGCCTGCAGTGCAGCAGACACCAGCTCTCGAGGGAGGTTTGGCATTTTGCATTCTGGCCCTGGCACCAGGGCAGTGTTAGGTGGACACTCCTCCAACTCCAGCTTGGAATGTAGTGGCGAGCCAGGAGTCTCCAACAAGAGAGGTGGAGAAGGAGGATCCTGAGAGGGAGAACCCTCTGGGGAGGACTGCAGCAGAAGCGGCATTGTGCGCTGATCTGGAGGATCAATGTCGGGCCTGTTATCTGGGCCCAACAAAAGCGCAGTGGCTCGGCAGATGCCAGAGAAGCTGGTGTGCAGCTTATCAGCCTGGGTTGGGTGTTCATCAGAGGAGTTGATGACTGACTTATCGGTTGTGCCATCAGGTTTAGGCCCTGGAGTTTTGAAGGGCCTAAGGGTGGCGGAGCTCTCCGGAACACCAGAGGTGCCCGTCTGAACTGTGACTAGCTCAGGTGGGGGATCCAAGGGCTGCTCCATGGAAGAGGAAGCAGGCTTGGCCGCTAAGATAGTATTCATGCCAACTGGAGGCCGTTCATCGCCCGTGGCCCCTGAAGGAGGTCTCAGGTGGGACGGAAACCCATTGTGGCCCTGGTGCTTCTCCTTGTCCTTTTTCTTCTTCTTATGGGAGTCTGAAGAACCCCCTGGAGAGGAGGAGGATGATCCCAGAAGCTTCCACAGCTCCTTCTCCATGAAAGCCATCTTCAGTTTAAGAACGTGGGCTTCCAGGGCCTGTTGGCGGCGTTTCCGTGTGGCCTGGTTGAAATTCTGTCAGGCCTCACAGTCCTCGGTCTTGTGCTCTGGGTCTAGGCAGAAGAGACAGAGGGAATGCCTGTCCTTGTAAGGGAGCTGAGTGCTGCAGGAATCGCACTTGTACTTATGCAACTCGGAAGGCATTGGAGAAGACATGCACAAATAAAGATGTTACTTTCTACATTCTATAGAAAAAGAAAATAAATGATGAAATATTCATCTGAAAATGGAGGTTGACTGAAGCAGTGTCCTCTGAAGGATCCGACTTGTGCAGGTCAACAGCAGGAAAGAACTGGAGGGTGGGCATGGGGACCACCCACTATATAGTGTCACGCTGATGTCTGTCACATGCCGTTGGGTGGGTGATCCCCCGCCAGACACTGCTAGCTAAAGTTTTCCGTGTGATCCTAGTGCCAGACAGCTCTAATTCTAATGGTTATTACCTACTGCACGAGGCCTCACGAAGTAAGATCTCAAAAGAGCAAGGGTAGCAAGTAGAAAATATGTAGCAAGGATACATGGCCAGAATAAAACCATAAAATATCAGATAGAAGTGAAGTTACAGCACATCACTATAAAGTTAGGTGACCAAGGACATAGAAACATAGAAGTTGTTGGCAGATAAGGACCTCTTGGCTGACCTAGTCTGCCTTATTTTCCCTACCTATACTGCCACCGCAGACCCTACTCGGTCTCCGGTTTTCACCCCTCCCTTGCCTTAAGCCTAAGATCCCCATGTGTCTATCACAAGCTTTCTTGAATCCTGTAACCATTTTAGCCCCCACCACCTCTGCTGGGAGGCTGTTCCAAGCATCCACCACCCTTTCCATGAAGAAGCACTTCCTCACATTTCCTCTCAGCCGCCCCCCCTCCAGCTTCATAGTGTGACCCCTTGTCCTCCAGCATCATTTTCTCTGAAAAATGCTCCCTTCCTGTACCTTGTTTATACCTGTGAAGTTTTTGAATATTTCTATCATATCCCCCCTTCCCCCCTTTCATCTAGCGAGTACATATTTAATTCCTTAAGCCTTTCTTCGTAGAGCTTCTGATGCAGGCCCTGCACTATTCTGGTAGCCCTCCTTTGTACCGCTTGTACCTTGTTTATGTCCTTTCAGAGGTGGGGCCTCCAGAACTGGACACAGTACTCAAGGTGGGGTCTCACTAGTGATCTATACAGGGGTATTACTACCTCCCTCTTTCTGCTGGTGATACCCCCTCCCTATGCATCCGAGCATCCTGCTAACCTTTCCCACTGCCTTGTCACACTGACTAGCTACCTTCAGGTCATCAGAAATGATCACCCTCTGGTCCCTTTCTTGTTTTGTGACTGTTAGTACTTCTCCTCCTTGTTGATATGTTGCCCTTGGGTTTTTGTGCCCCAAGTGCATGATTTTGCACTTTTTTGTGTTGAAGCCCAGCAACCAAACCCGTGACCATTCTTCCAGCCTATATAGATCTCTCATTCTTTCCAGCACTGACACCTCCCCCCTCCCCACCGGTGCGTCTACTCTGTTGCCGATTTTTCGTGTCATCTACGAACAGGCATACCTTCTCTTCCAGTCTTTCTGCAATGTCACTTATAAAGACATTGAAGAGGACTGGGCCTAGTACTGGCCCTTGTGGCACCCTACTGGTCACTTTTCCCTCTCTGGAATGGATGCATTTACCACCACCCTCTGACTCCTATTGTCCAGCCAGCTCTCTACCCATCTTACTACTTTAGGACCCACTCGCAGGTTTCTCAGCTTGCTCACAAGTCTTCTATTTGGAACAGTGTTGAAGGCCTTACTGAAGTCCAGGTAGGCTACGTCAACCACTCCTCCCTGATCCACTTCCTTAGTTACCCAGTCAAAGAACTCGATCAGGGTTGTCTGGCAAGACCTCCCCCTGTGAACCTATGTTGCCTCAGATCCCGAAGACCATTGGAAACAAGGTACTCCCCAATCCTTTCCTTCAGTAGTGATTCCATTACTTTGCCCACTACTGAAGTCAGACTGACAGGCCTGTAATTTCCAGCCTCCTCTGTGTTTCCACTTTTGTGGAGTAGGACTACAACAGCCCTTCTCCATTTTCCCAGGACCTCTCTCCTTTCTAGTGACAGGTTGAACAGGGCTGTCAGAGGTGCAACCAACTCCTCCTTGAGCTCTCTCAGTAACCTAGGGTGCACCACATCTGGCCCCATTGCCTTGTCTACTTTTAACTGTGACAATTCCATTAGGACTCTTTCCACTGTAAAAGGGCTAGTGTCCACCTCCCTTCCCATAATGCCCTTGTTTTTTATTATTGGACCGCTACCTACCTGTAACCCCCCCCCTTGGCCCCCTCATGTAGGGGCCTAAATCTTCATCATAGTTGTTTCAGAGGGCACTAGAGAAGGGCTACATCAAGTGCTAACACCTGAGTCAGTGCACCCCCTAAACAAGATAGGAAAATGTGGTCCTACCTTCTGGCGACTTCATTCACATGTGCACTCTCGACCTCACCACCAAAAATCTGGAATCTCCCCGAATGCTGACCTGGCAGGATCTCCATGTTGCAACCTCTTGACTCTTAAAGCCCCAGAGCCCCTTGATCCTGAATGCAGTATGCTGGAAAAACCCATCTGGAATAAAAACTTATGAGATAAATTAGACACGGGGGGGGAGATTCTATTTTATTTTGTCCCCTTTCCAGCTTAAATAAGGCAACATCCACTACCAATTTCTTTCCAAACTAGCCTCTATATTTAGCTCCTGCACCCCAAATGATTCCAGGAATGCATGGGTCACACCCTTCATCGAAATAAATAAAGCAGCTCCATGGGGCTATCTGAACTTTTTTTTACAAGACATCCAGGCTGGACATTCAGAGCAGCAATAATTATTTACAGGCAGTGTAAGCAGGGCTTCTCCATTTCTACCTACTTGGATGATTTAGCCAAGGTACCTCTCTACTTAGAAACCCACAGGCTCCTAGCTCCCTGACGCTGGTAAGACAAATCTTTTTTTTCCTCTCTTCTGCTCTGGGTTACATATTTTCTGTACACTCTGGCACTGGTCGCTGCACTATCTCTGGCATGGGAAAGTGTGCTGCTTCCCCTAGACCTTGGCCCAAATCTCAAGGGATAGCAGGATTTTTTCCTTTGACCCAGGCCCTGTAACTCCTCGCTCCTGACTTAAACAGGGAATCTAAACCTGCAAGTGCTCTCAAACCTCTGGCACCTGTTCCATCCTTACAGCTCAGCCTTTCCTCTGTATTGCTCTCCACTGGTGCAACGGTCCTCAGACGCAACCCTGCTCCAATACCTGAGCCTCCTGCTACAAGCTGCCCTGCCACGGGAGAGTCCCTGGGCCCTGCCACTGCCCAGGCCTCTCTGAGCAGCCCATCTCTACAAACAGTGCCAAAGTCCTTTCTCCTCTCCCAACTGACCCTTTTGGAAGATCCATGCCTAGGCCACATCCCTCTCAAACACATCCTGGGCTTTCGGTAGGCTCACAATCAGAGGCCACCCTCCAAGGTCTGTCCTATGACATGCGACCCACCCGTCCATTTAATGCGGGCACCCCAGAGCCTGCCCCTCCAAGCAGGCCACCTTAGTGGGTAGAGGGACCCCTGGCTCCAACTGCCCTCAGGCCACCCTGCCACACCGGGTACAGGGAAGAGCCACTGCCACCAGCCTTCCCCCTGTAAGGACCCTGCCACAGTTCCCACAGCCCTGGCAACCTGAGTAAAACCTTCCCTGGATCTCTAAGGCCTCCTGCTATCCCTGGCCTCCTTCTGCCATCTACACCTTCTATACCCCAACAACGCAGGACCTGACTGTCCATCCTCCCCGTGCAGCTTCCTTCTGAGCTCCTCAAAACCATGTCACTGCAAAAGCTATCCCTATTTGCACTTGGCAGGGTCCTCCCCTCACTGGTCCACCTGAACCACCGAGCTCCCTTTCCTGACTGCCTATTCTGCTCCTCCAACCACTCCCTCCAGCCCCAGGCCTAATGCCCAGGCTGGAAAAAGAGCCTTGAACTTCCTGTCTCCAGCCTTATATAACTCCTTAAACCTACCCTCTGCTGCCACCTTGAGGCGTCCAGCAGGTATTAACCCCCAGAGCAGCAATGACTTCCCTAACTCGGAGTGGGGGGGTAGGGGGGGAAAGGATGCCTAAAATGGAAGCTTAAGCCCCTCCTTTAAGGGGGGCTTATACTCTTCCCCCATCCAGAAAATCATTCCCTCCTGGGAATGATGGCAAGGGTCCAGAGATGGTCTCCTCCCATCAAACTGAGTATGCGCACTCCCCAGCCACCTGGAAAGAAACTCACCATACCTGGCCATAGGCACCACCAAACCTGCCTCTCTAGCCAAACACACCCTATAAACTAAAACGTACCTGTGCCAGGAGATAACCTAAATGCTTAGAAAAACCTTCATTATTCCTTTATCAAAACAGATAACCTTAATCATTGTTCCATAATGATTGGACTTCAGTCTTAAACGTTCAAACAGTAATGAGATAGTTTTCTAACAGTCTAGCTATGTTCCAAAATACCTCCCACCAATTAAAACAAGTTACTTTGTATTCGATCCTGTAAGAGAGAGCAAGCCGAAGATCCATCTGCCCCCCCCCTTTTTGGGTTTCCTTAATTCAAATGCTGCAGGACATTCAGAGGGACTCCAAGATGTACACTGTGTCCTGTTTTATGTTGTATGCTGTGTTTGTTGGGCTGGCCACCCACAATCTGCATTTATTTTTATGTCTTCTGTTGTGTGTGATCCCCCCCCCCCCTTTGTGTACATCATGGATCTCCTTCATAACTCTAGCAGCCTTAAGTTATGGAAACTAAGTGTGAAGCAGAAATGTATTTAAAAATAAAGAAAATGCTGGCTTGTAACTTCACGTCTTCAATTAATTAGTTTAAAGCCTCTTTGGAAAGCAGGCATTGAGACAGTGTGGGGCATTTTTAAGAAGTCTGCTCAAAACGCTCGCACTATCGCAAGGATGGAAAAGGCTCTGGAAGCAGTCTTTAATTTAATAAGGGTGTCCGTCTGCATTATAGACAGAGCGGATGAAAAGAAACAAAAATACAGGTGAAGTAAAGCCTTCCTTTTTATGGGAGATACAGAGAAGTCCAGACTGCTGCTGTTTAAATTCATTCTGAGCTCTGCCTTTGTTGTTTAGTTAGCAGTCTGTAGAAAACTGTTTAAACCACCTGAAAAGTACTGGTTTGGGCACAATATTCCTATCGCTAGTGCTGCCATTTAATTAAAGTAAATTCTCCACAAGGCACAGAAGGAGTTCCCCTTAAAGCACTACTGAAAGAGAGTATTGGTAATGTGAGTAAACTTTGTTTGTGTGCCTCTGCTTCTTGCTGAAAACACTCACATTACCAACACCTCTAGGAAGAAATATGTTTGGCTGTACTAAAAGAATTAAGTAACACTTGACTTACCTGTATAAGGCAACTTAAATTATACCAAGGTAGTTTTCTTTTTAAAGTTTCTGTGTAGCCAAAATGCTGCTGTTTCAGAGCTCCTGCTTCATTGTTCCCTATGGACCTGCCGCGCAGTTTCCCTGTTTTATCCCTTACAAAGAGGAACTTCCTTCTGTGAAAGTTAAAATATTGAGACAGCTCATAAAATTTGTTTTGAATGTCAAAATGTTTTTGAATGTTACTTATGTTTAAATAAAATAAGATATTTTATTTTGAGAAAGATTGAATGGATAAAATTTTAAAACTGGAGTAACGAGGTCACATGTCTGTAGAAACTGCTATATAAGCAGAACTACCTAGGAAGCTAGCAGTGTAAGGGAGGGTGTGAATCTGTTAACACCCAGTCCTGAGATAGTCAGTACTACCTCTGATATGTAAACTATGGACTTTTTGGCTTGGTTTATTATTTTGTTGTTTCCAGTCCGCTCTAGGTAATAAATTTTTAGGTTTATTCTGCTAATTTTTGTCTGAGCACTTTGTTTATCCCACACCATTTCACATTTGGTGTCAGAAGTGGGATGCGGGTTCGAGGAGGACCTGTTGGTGGATCTGAGGGCAGATTCTGAGTGTATGCAGTCGGACAAGGCAGGAGAGTGGACTATCCCAGCTACAAGGTCATTTATATTAGCCACAGGTTGCCTTTATTGTCTGGGCTGGAGCCGACGGTTCGAAGAAAAGTGGCTAAGGTGACAATGGAGGGAGACGCTTTGGAAATGGAAATGGACAAGGATACAAAGGCTACTGAGAAGGGTGCACAAGCAGCTGAACCAAAGGAAGAAGAGCCACCAGAGGGTCCCCATGAGTTGTTACTATGGTTGTGCTTGAGACAGACAGAACTGGAGTGAGAAAGGGAGAGAGACCAAGTTGAAAGAGAGAGAGATGCTGCTAGATGGACTGACACCCTACGGGCTATTCAGGTACTCGGTTCCACAAGATCTCCTTCAACACCCCTGGTGGGCCAAAAAGACATAAGGTTAGTCAAAATGACTGAGTCAGATGATATAGAAGCCTATCTTTTAACATTTGAGAGAGTGGCCGCTGTTTGTGCTGGGCCTAGGGATCAGTGGGTGGTCAGGCTGGCACCATATTTAACTAGGAAGGCGCAATTAGCCTACAGTCATACAGACCTTGCACACATAAATGACTATGATTATGTTAAACATGCTATTTTAAAAAGATATGACAAGTCCTGAAACCTATAGACAGCGTTTTAGAGCATATAAATTCCAAGCGACAGATACACCTCAAGATTTGTATACACATCTGAAAGATTTATGTCATAAATGGTTGCAACCTAACACAAGAACAGTGGTACAGATTGTAGAGAACATTATTTCGGAACAATTCATCTGGGTCTTACCCCAAGATGTACAGTTATGGGTTAAGGAACATCGCCCTGAAACCTCAGAGACCGCCATAAGGCTAGCAGAAGATTACCTGACTGCCAGACCACAACGCCCTAAAACTTTTATGAACTCTAGAAGCCAGACTGCAACTATAAAACCTAGTAGCAATATGAGATCATTTAGTCCTTCTATGCTGCACCCTAGTGGTAACATTGGGAATAAGAACTACAATAGACCAAGTAAAGGTTTCAATCATGAAATAATATGTCATGAATGTAAAACCAAGGGCCATATTAGCTCGGTTCTGTCCAAATAAAAGGTTGAAACAATTCATCTAGCCCTTGCTAATTGGGCCATTATGTTACCACCATAAAGATTGGAGGAAGGACAGTTTCTGGCCTAGTAGACTCTGGCAGTAAACAGACACTGATTCATGCTTCGTTGGTGGATAAGCCAAAATTAGGGGAAGCAACCACCGGAGTGAAATGTGTCCATGGAGACGTTCACTGGTACCCTTTGACAGAAATGGACATACAAATAAATGGGACTATGCATAAAATAAAAGTCGGCATAGTACCTTCTTTACCTGTACCAGTTATAATTGGACATGATTACCCTTTCTTTGACTCTTTGTTAGCTATGAATATTGGGGCAGCTTCTATACAGGAGAAAACAATGCAAGAGATGGAACTGGGACAAATATTTCCTTTTGAGGGGGAAGTATTTGGGACCATTGGCAAAAGTAGAAAAAGCAAATCACAAAAACAGAAGGATAAAAAGGCTTGGAACCAAAAAGACACTGGACTAGAGACATTAACAGAAAACTTCATGTTACCTAATAGAGAGTTTATAAGTGTACAGAAAGCTGATAAAACACTAATCCCTTTTTTTTTCCCCACAGGTAGTGTCAACAATACCTACTGAGTCTCAGCAACCATATTTTATTATTAAGGATGAATTATTGTACAGGGGAGGTGGTAGAACAACTGATGGTCCCTGTCCCTTTCCGAGAAAGATTACTATCCCTTGCTCATGACCCTCCTATGGCAGGTCATCTGGGCAAGGACCGAACATTACAACATTTGCTATACCGGTTTTATTGGCCGGGAATACATGAACAGGTGGCTCAATACTGTAGAAGTTGTCCTGAGTGTCAACAGGTTGCAGCAATAGGCCGAAAAGACAAAGTGCCCTGTTACCAATGCCCTTGGTTAGCAATGTATTTGAAAGGGTTGCAATGGATATTGTAGGCCCATTGCCGAGAAGTACAAAAGGGAATAGCTTTATATTAGTGGTGGTAGATTATGCTACAAAATATCCTGAGCGATACCCCGTACTGCCACCGCCACCGGATAGCAGAGGAATTAGTGAAAATTTTCAGCACGTATGGGATTCCAAAACCATTCTAACTGATAGAGGCACTAATTTTTGTTCAGAGTTGTTACAAAAATTGTACCAAGCTTTAGGCATTAAAGCGGTTTTTGCCACCCCCTACCATCCACAAACAGATGGGTTAGTTGAGAGGTTTAACCAAACTCTAAAAAGAATGCTCAGGAAATACGTGACAGAGGAAGGTAATAAATGGGATGTTTATCTACCCTATTTGATGTTTGCATATAGGGAGGTGCCACAAGCCTCGACGGGGTTCTTTCCATTCGAGTTACTGTATGGACATAACCCAAGAGGCCCATTGGACATTATTAAAGAAGAATGGGAAGACAGGAAGGGGAAACATAAGATAGAACCTTTAGAATATTGGCAACAACTGAGATGAAGGTTAATAACCTATGTAAAGAAAGCACATCAAAATAATTTACAACAACAAACTAAACAAAAAGAATACTATGACAAAGGAACAAAGCTCAAATAATTCACTGCAGGTGATAAGGTTCTACTTTTATTACCCTCCTCTGAGAATAAGTTACTTATGAAATGGCAAGGGCCATATCAGATAGTGGAGCGATAAGGGCCCAGTAACTTATTTGGTGCTTGTCCTGAAAGGAAGAATAAAAATAAAGTATATCATGTCAACTTGCTAAAACCCTGGGTGGACTGAACTTCTCTCTCCTGTAACTATGTCAGCCCTGAAACATCTGAATTTGAATCTGAATTAGACATAGCTTATAAAAGGTTAGAGGGTTCGAGTAACCTCTCAGAGGTGCAAATTAACCCACATTTAACTACCCAACAAACATATACATTACAAAGTATGTTAGAGCCCTATAGAACACTATTTACAAGTTTACCCAGAAAAATTACACAGGCAGTACATCATATTGTAGTATCTGAAGACACCCTATCAGGCAAAAAGTGACAGAATCCCTGAGAAACTAAGGAAGAAGTAGTACAAGAGATCAAAAGATGCAGGACCTGGGGATTATAGAACCATCACATAGTGAATGGACTTTTCCTATGGTGATAGTGGAGAAAAAGAAGGTGGAATTAGGCTTTGTTTAGATTTTGACAGCTAAATGCCATATCCAAATTTGATTGTTACCCAATGCCCGGATTGATGACATCATAGATCGCCTGGGGCAGCCCGTTATATCAGCACCTTAGACTTAACAAAGGGATACTGGCAGATTCCTCTAGATCCAAAGGATAAAGAAAAAACAGACTTCAGTACACCAATTGGCCTATACCACTTCACAGTGATGCCATTTGGCCTGCATGGGGCGCCCGCTACATTCCAATGGGTAATGGATAATATTCTGCAACCTCATACAGAGTATAGTGCGGCCTACCTGGATGATGTTGTGGTTTTTAGTCCTTCATGGGAAGAACATCTACAGCATCTCAGGCTATATTATGTACCTGTCAGAAGCCAGGTTGACACTAAATCCCCTAAATGTTCATTGGCAATGCAGGAAACCAGGTATTTAGGTTTCCAAATTGGAAATGGGCTGGTAAAAGCAGAAATCTCAAAGATAGAAGCAGTAGCCAATACCCCCAACCAAGGACAAAAACAGATGTAAGGTCCTTTTTAGGACTAGTTGGCTACTACAGACGATTCATTCCTGATTGTTCCACAATAGCAGGATCTCTAACCGACCTCTTAAAGAAATGTAAGCCAGATAAGGTAAACTGGACACCTGAATGTGAAGAAGCATTCAGCAAACTAAACCAGTCCTACACTCTCCTGACTTTAACCGGCCATTTATAGTACAAACAGACGCGTCCAATTGTGGTATAGGGGCAGTACTTCCTCAATTAATACAGGGGAAGAGCACATCAGTCATATTTATAAGCGGAAGTTACATGAGAGAAAAAACATTATTCAGTTATTGAAAAGGATGTCTGGCAATCAAGTGGTCAATAGAAGCTTACGCTTTTATTTATAGGGGTAGGAATTTGAGTTATGGGTAGACCACAACCCTCTATGTTGGCTTCATGTGATGAAAGATAAAAACTTTCGTATAATGCGATGGTACTTAGCAATGCAACCCTACAGGTTTACGATAAAATATAGAAAAGGTTCAGAGCATAAGAATGCCGACTTTCTATCTAGATATGGAGTAGAAACTGTACCTACCTATCTTCAGGCCTCGGGGTAAAAGAAAGGTAGTGATTATTAAAAGAAATAAGTATTTTGAAAGTATCTATAATAGATAGTTAGTTTATTTATTTATTTATTTATTAATTATTTTATTTTTATTTTTTGGGACCCCGAGGTGGAGCCTTGGTGAGGGTGGGCTATGGCTCCATCTCTTGAGTAGAGATCTGAAGATAGGTATAGTAGTAGCTCTTGTAAACCAAACATAATTTGTTTGGTTTTGGGTGGGGAGGAATGTAAGAGAGAGCAAGCCGAAGATCCATCTGCCCCCCCCCTTTGGGTTTCCTTAATTCAAATGCTGCAGGACATTCAGAGGGACTCCAAGATGTACACTGTGTCCTGTTTTATGTTGTATGTTGTGTTTGTTGGGCTGGCCACCCACAATCTGTATCTATTTTTATGTCTTCTGTTGTGTGTGTGTGTGTGTGTGTGTGTGTGTGTGTGTGTGTGTGTGTGTGTGTGTGATTTCCCCTTTGTGTACATCATGGATCTCCTTCATAACTCTAGCAGCCTTAAGTTATGGAAACTAAGTGTGAAGCAGAAATGTATTTAAAAATGAAGAAAATGCTGGCTTGTAACTTCAAGTCTTCAATTAATTAGTTTAAAGCCTCATTGGAAGCAGCAGGCATTGCGACAGTCGTGGGCGTTTTAAAGTTTGCTCAAACGCTCGCACTATCGCAAGGATGGAAAAGGCTCTGGAAGCAGTCTTTAATTTAATAAGGGTGTCCGTCTGCATTATAGACAGAATGGACGAAAAGAAACAAAAATACAAGTGAAGTAAAGCCTTCCTTTTTATGGGAGATACAGAGAAGTCCAGACTGCTGCTGTTTAAATTCATTGCCCAAAGTGGACCCCCAATTCAATCAAGACACCACACTGTTTTGGTATAAAAAGGGGCTGCAGCTCTTTTTACTTAAACAAAATTGCATACATTACATGGGACACTTGGCTTTTACGAGCCTAATAGGTACATCACAATTTACAGATATGCACTTTACATAGATTATATACATACACCAAGCTATACAGAAAATTGCAACATATGTACATTACATGTCCCATCCTGTAAGACCCCTTGGGCAGCCCTAATTCATGTACTGCTGAAACCCCCAGCTCCTTCATCCGCTTGTTTTGAGGGGAACTCTGGCCCTTTAGTCCAACAGACCCATTGAGGGCCGTGCCTTTCCGCAAGACAGTCCCCCCCCTTCTGAATTTAGGGCCTTCTAGCCCCTTGACGAGGAGCATGCCCGTCGGGGGCCGCACTCCTCCTCTTGGAGTCTTGGATCCCCACGTTTCGGTGCACGCCCCAGCCTGGGTGTCTTCCTCTCCCGATCCTCTGAGGCATACCCATCCTAGGGTCGTGCCTCTCCCAAGTGACACCCAATCGCAGCTCTTCTTATGTCCGGAGCCTCTTACCCAGGGTCAGCCATGAATTTACTGCCACTTCATACTGTGACAACCAGTATCTCCCACTAATGCCCAAGGGATCTTACTTTTTCCAAACAGCACTGTCTCGCAAAAATCATTAAGTGTATTGTTAGGACATCGTTTCCCATCCCTGATAAATGAACCCCATCCGGCTATAAAATCCCAAATCTGTTTTGCAATCGTGAAGTGCCTGATTACTTCCACGCAGTGAAGAGTGTTTAAAAATGGGACACTCCTATTCACGGACCTCCTCGTTTATCCATAGCCCCTTCTTTCGCTCACTGCGCCAATGCCGGGCGTGGTAACAGTCGAGACCATGCCAGAATGGTGCGAGGCAATAACTGTTTTAAGTGGGACAAGTCCTCTTCATATCCCCATTAATCTCTTTGCCCCTAAGGTTGACCAAGTCATTCCATCCCAGGTGAATCACCAGCCGTGGCGGTGGTCGTGGAATAGACCCTAATGCGCATGATTGTTTTACACAATGCCCCCACCTCATCCCCCCTTTTCCTGCCCATTTATCACAGCTCTATTTCTTGGAATGAGCAGCTGAGTTAATATATGTGCGTGTTTTACGCCCTCCCTGTCTCGCCTCCCTCACGTGTGAATGACCCACGATCCATATCTGAGGGATGTCGCCGACATGCCTGTAAAACAAAAGTAGAAACATGTGAGTGTTCTCAGGTTTGAACTCTCAGTCCTAACTTGTGCTGGGTTCCCCAACATCACTTGCTGCTGTTCTCTGCTGAGGCCTTATGTAACCCCTGTATGCCTTTGAAGCCCATCTGCCAACCCCTTTTATCTGATCCTCATTTAAACCGCACCTGGCAGCCTCAGTGGCTGCTCCGATTCGGAATGAATGGGTGTTATACGAGGTCGGGTTTTTTCCCGCCATCCATAAACCCTTTCGTAAGACCGCAGTGAATTGCTGTCTTGTGACCGCTGTTCCATCCCCGTGCACAAACAAATGACCTGTTCCCATAGGACGACCCCCAAATACTCCCTCATTGCCATCCATGGGCAGATATTCCCGGGTGGGGCCTTAAACAGTGTAATCATAGCCGGGGGGCCGCACTGGTTAGTTTTTGATTTCCGCAGCTGAAGACACAGTCTGTCTTGCCAGATGATGAAATCACTCAACTGGAGATTGGTGTTCTGGCTCGGAGAGTTGGACTGCGGTACCAACTCAGACACCCGGAAGGCCCCAAAAAATGCACATGTGTATAGGGCCCTGAACAGCTTGGTTTCATAGCCAGAGCTGCAAGTGACCGCCAGTGCTGTCAGGAGGTTGGACAATTCCGGTAATCCTATGGGCTTCCTTGTGTCCACCTTTTTCCCCGCGAGTCTAGACATGCCCTGCACTATTTTCTTTGTAATGAAATTGTTGGTTGGGTCAGGGAAACCTTCGTATTTCTGAAGAAAGGCAATGCCTGCTAGTTGGAGGCGTATAGCCGCTGGGGATTTTCCCAGGCATTCTAAGTGTAGGATGTAGCTTTGAACCTGTCTCTGGGTATTGTGTAATATCACGCTTCCCTCGTGACCACAAAATTGCTGGAAAGATTCATAGCTACCTACATACTTCCTCCATGTCTGGGGGGGGCCCCAGCGAGCTGTACCAGTTGCTGCAATCTTGGTTCCCTAGTCTCCAGACTGCTTCCAGTATTTCTGTTGGGAACTGGTCCACCACGGGGACTAACTGCCTGAAGTGCTCGAGCTGAAATCGAGGACAGGGCATCAGCTATAACATTTTCTTTTCCTGGCAGATGCGTGCCTTAAAAGAGATGTTGTACCGTAACAGCATAACACAAAGACCCGCAAGACCTTCATCACATCTTCAGGCGAGATGTCTGCGAGTTCAATATGTCCACTACTGCCCTGTTGTCTGTGTGAAACAGCACTTTCTTATTCTGAAGTTTGTGTCCCCACACCCTTCGGCTACCATGATGGGGAACAGTTCCAAAGGGTAATATTCTTTGTAAGTCCCATCAACACCCACTCCTGTGGCCAGCGTCCCGCAAACCATGCTCCCTGCCAGAATGCCTCAAAACCAATGCCCCCTGAAGCATCGGTTACCATGTGCAGGTCCAAAAATTGGTCTGTTGGTGTCTGCCAGATGGTGATACCTTTAAAATCTTTCAGGAAAAGTTCCCAAACCTGTAGGTCTGCTTTTATGCCCTGTGTCAATCTGATGTGGTGATATGGTTCTAAAGCCCACCCGTGGCAGATGCCATCTGCCTAGGAATAGCCTGCCTAGGCAGTGCCACGGCATGCAAAATTCAAATGGCCTATAACAGATTGCAGCTGTTTGTAGTGTCACCTTCCTTGCTTTTCCCATCTCACCCAATATTTTGCACAAAAGTGCCACCTTGTCTTGCGGTAGCGAGAAACCATGGCCTTGGGTCTATTTCTGTGCCCAGGTATGAGACAAGTCGCTGGGCCCTCCGTTTTTCGGTGAGAGGGACACCATAATAACCCATCAGTGAGGTGAAGCCTTGCAGCGTCTCCCCATGTGGTTCCCCCTTTGGCCCCATAAATAGGAAATCATTGAGATAATGGACTACATGTATGTTTTGTGTGTTCTCTGGTGGCCCTCCAAAAGGTTGAGAGTGCTTGAAGGCTGAGCAGCTGGCTGGAGCATCCCATAGGCATAGCCTTGTCCATATACCATCGACCTCCCACTTTGAAACCCAGTAAATCCTGGTCACTTGGATGCACAGGTAGCAGAGCGGAAAGTGGATTTGATGTCGCTCTTGCCATCATTGCCTTGGCCTGGCTGTTGTATGGCGCGAGCCTCATCAAACGTTGTATATTGCACTGAGCAATCCTCCGGGTTGATGAAGTCATTTACTGAATTACCTTTTGGGTAGGACAGGTGATGTGAGCCTATACTCCCTGCTTCCTTTTGGGAACCAGCCCCAGTGGGGATACTCTGAGGTTGTGCACTGGGGGTGGTCAAATGGTCCAAGCCACCTGCCTGCCTCCACTTCCTTAGCAATTTTTTCCTCCAGGATGTTGGGAAAGCAAAATTGCAGACTTCAGATGCGTGCTGTGGTTTCTACCCTTGGGCCCTTGTATGGTATCCTAAAACCATACCTGAAACCATCGTGTATATATTCATGGCCGATTTTTTTTTTTTTTTGGGGTTGCAGTCAGGCCAGGGGCCATCCTATCTAATCGTGCCTGGTGAGTTGGCCAAATTTCCAGACCCCTTCCCTTTTTAGCTGCTTGCTCCTCGATGCTTGATGTCCTGGGGATTGACCGTGTACAGTCAGAGGAACCTGTGCTCTCCTCCATATGACTTGCAGATGTGCCCGTGCCACAATAGGAATGAAAACATTTCCCTCTATTGTAGTCATAACAGGCCTTCCTCCGGCCCCTTTTTCTGCTCTTTCCTGTGTTCTCCACTCGTTTTGCCTTGCAATAACATGGCCACTATCTGTGTATGTCACAACATTAGGCCGGCCCCGCGTCATATAACGAACCCACAGGTCTATGTGTGTGTTTTCCCATTTGAGATTGGGTTGCCTAGATAGTTTTAGACGAAATTGCTCATCGTATTTCAACCATGCATATCCATTAAATGAGAGGTGTGCAAATTTTATGGTATCCCTGTATTTTAAAAGTGCAATTAGTTTATCAGGGTGCTTCATCCCATAAACTGACATAAATATGTCAAAGAGGCTGCCCAGTTCTCAAATGTGAATGGTACCTTTGGTAGCGTGGCCTCTCTTGTTTATACCCTTTTAGTAAGCTCACCTCTGGATTTCCTATGCAGTAAAGAGAACATGTCTATGAATTCCCTTTCCAGATTTTCTCCCGGACTGTGTCGGATAAGTGATCCCCAATGGGTCTTCTACCCCAGCATACGCCCAACGCTCTGGGGATCCAGATCTGCGCTGGTTGACTTGTCTCCCATTGCAGTATTGGAGTGCTATCCATTCTAGTGGCTATAATCTCTTGCTCTTGTGAGCCTGATGTCCTGTTCTCCGTGTTAGTTGGGAGGGGTTGTAATGTGGGAGGCCCAGCACCTGTCCATACGTGAACCGCTGCCTTTGTGCATTACCCTTCCCCTATAACTTTGGGAGAAAATGCAGTGAGGCTGACTAGAAGGAGGCTCAAAGCACCATGGTGTTCTGTTTATGCAGCTTCCTTTTGACTTACCTGAGCTGCATCGGTTCCTGCCATTGCAGATTGCTAAGTGGTGTGTCCCTATGCTATAATCCTCTCTTGACCCAGCAGCCCCGGCCATGCCCAGTGAGGTACCCTGACCAGGTTCACTAGTTGGATATGCCTGGGGCCCCCCAATGGTGGGGGGCATTCCACCCTGCGAGGTTGTTGTGAAACCAGGGGGTAAGGAGCCCCAAGGGGTCACTGCTGGCCAAGTGAAGGGCATATTTCCCAGTGACCCATACTAAAAAGGCCACATAAAGGGGTTATGTTGCCATGTTTGATGCCCCGTTATCACCGGCCCAGGATTGAACCCTGGAGCCCCCTGGTGACTTGACTGGTTGCTTACCTTTTTCCCCCTTTTTCTTCCTAGGGGTTCATTACCGACTGTTTTTTGGCCACGTCCTCCCCTCCTGTCCCCCTTGTGCCCTGTCCTCTTCCGTTTACGTTCCCTTATCTTTTTGGCCTTGACCATGTCCTCAAGGTTCTTTATCTCTTTCTTATGCCTTGCTTCCTCTGTTGTCGATTCCAATGGCACCCTTTCTATGCTGTCACTAAATTGTGCTCCCTCACTATCAGATTCAGACCACGCTAAATCTATTGATACATCGCTGGCCTCATCTCCCTCATACTCACCCCTTTGTGGCTGGGCCACCGTTACTTGTTCCACTTCATCGTTCTCTTCTGCTGGTTGCGCCCTAGGTGCATTCCCTTCTGCTCTGTTCCATTTTTTCCCCGTCTGTTTTTTCTCCACCTCTGCCACTGGTGAAGACTTGCGCTTAGTCTGCCTGCCCTGCCCCTTTTTAGCAACAGATTTTTTTCTGAGCCATGGATTCTAACCATCGGGCCGATGGCTGACTACGCCTAGGCTGCCGCCCCACATCATCCACTGGTTCTTGTGGTCCAGGTTCTGGCATGTTAAGGGGTTCTGCTACTGTTTTCTGTTGCCCGTTTTGATGGGCTACTAGTATTTCAGGTTCTAACCTGGACGTGGTTGACAGCCAATCAGATCCCCCAATGTCCTTAAGGCATTGCAGGGCCTCGCGGAAGGCTTGGTCTTGCCCTTGCACTGGGATAGCTTGTGCCACATATTGTGACTGGCTTCCCGGCACCGTAAGGTCTTGACCGGTGCCCTGCGCCTGCGTGGACTGGTTGTCCAGAAAGTGGTTATTCTGCATTTCGGACATTTTAGCTATTGATATTAAGGGGCAAGACGGTGTTCAACGATGCAATACCTATGAGACAAAACATTAGTTAATACACCTTCATGCTGCCCTTTATAAGTTAACGTTCTACCCCTATAACCTCTCTCTAACTGAATGCCCTATCCTAGCCCGTCTGTATTTGCTCCAGGCTCCTCTGTCGCCGTGCCCCATCCTGTTAGAACTAAACCAAGTTGACTGCCCCCCCCCTTAGAGGACACTTTTTAGAACAAAACACACAACATACACAAAAAAAAAATATATATTCTAGTGCCACTCCCTCCCTATACAGCTACTCCTATTTAATCGTCTGTGTTTCTTCCGCAGCAACAGACCCCACCCTAAGCCAGCAAGGGGAAAAAAAAAAAAATTTAACACAGGGACAGAGTACTACATGACCGACCTGGTTCACAAGGAAAAGCCACTGCACAAAAGGAAGCATATGAAACATCTGGTGTCCTGGGACACCTCCCACAGAATATAAATGAGCCAGAAACCACCCCAACTCGGTAAGAAAGCATAAGCTGGAGGGAAACCCAGGGAGCTCAAAAACGGCCCAACAATAGCTTGCCAAGAAGAAGAAATTTTTTTTTTTTTGTGAGCCCAAACTTGTGAAAAATTAACAAGGGAACTGCTGAAAAAGCTCGAGAGAAAAATGGGGGCACGAAGGAAGAGTGAGGGGGTTACCAGCCAGAAAGAGGAGGAGGAGAAAGCTTCCAATAAAAATAACCTGGTCACTGAGGTGCCCTGCAGGGAAAGGAAACACACCAGGGAACTGTAAGGCTTTAAATTTGGGGGTTCTTTCCCTGCACTTAAACTCTGCATGACTCATGAACCCAAACTGGAGCTACCCTCATCTGAAAATGCACTAGGACAGCACAACAGCACCCCATCCATTCCCGCTTCAAAATACTTGATAACAAAGGAAAAAACTCCTTCGGGTACCAAACCAGGTGTTTTTTTTTTTGTTTGTTTTTTTTCCTCTTCCCTCTTCCTCCTTCTTTCTTCCCAGGTCATTGCCCGGCAGAACAGCGCCCAGCTATAGGTGGGACAAAGCAGGCGCACCAGGACCCGAGGAGCTAAAACAGGGCCACCGGGGGGGCGAAGAGCCCCGCAGAAAGGAGGAAGCCAGAGGAGAGCCTGAGGAGAAACCCCGGGCGGAAAATGAAATGCAGAAAGGATTGGCGACAGAGGGCCATGTGTCCTGCCTACCCCAGACCCCTCCCGCGACCCACCCAGGAGCAGAAACGGCCACACCGCCCGGGCCCACACTCGCAACGGAGCGAATCACCGAGGGGACTCACGTGGTCCAACTAGTCAGGTTTAAAAATAAAGAGCAAGGAATGTCCTTGCATGTGGGACTGGAGATCGAACCCATTCCCAAACATTCTACATGCATCCCATGCTGCCAAAGATGCAGCTTGTTGAGGAAATGAACAATGCCATAAACACGAGGGCCGCAGCCCAGCACAACCCCTCGGAGACCCGCCAGAGCCCTGGCGACCAGGAAGAACAAAAAGACACACTTACCTGGGAATCAGGAAGGCAACTGGAAGTGGGAAAGCCAGCGAAAAAAGGCCGACCCGGAGAAAGCAAAGAATAAGGGAGGCGGCACAGCAAGAAAGCGGCAACAAAGCGAGGAAACAAAGGGCGGGAGGTAAAAGCCAAACAAGGAGGACTACGGCGAGATGGGGAGACAAAACTTCATGCTGGAGCTGTTCCAGGGCGAGATCCTGGGACAGCTCCTTTTAAAGCCTCTCTGACCCTCCTATGGGGTCCTACCATCCTCCTATCCGAGGGCTCCTCGGATTGCCACCTGCTGGGGGCCGCCTCCTTCAGGCGGTGGGCGGCCCTCCTAGCCCACACCCTCTTGGGTGCCATCGGCAATTTGCCCCCCCCAGTGAGAGGCCGGTGGGGCTATTCTGAGCTCTGCCTTTGTTGTTTAGTTAGCAGTCTGTAGAAAACTGTTTAAACCGCCTGAAAAGTACTGGTTTGGGCACAATATTCCTATCGCTAGTGCTGCCATTTAATTAAAGTAAATTCTCCACAAGGCACAGAAGGAGTTCCCCCTATAAAAGCACTACTGAAAGAGAGTACTGGTAATGTGAGTAAACTTTGTTTGTGTGCCTCTGCTTCTTGCTGAAAACACTCACATTACCAACACCTCTAGGAAGAAATATGTTTGGCTGTACTAAAAGAATTAAGTAACACTTGACTTACCTGTATAAGGCAACTTAAATTATACCAAGGTAGTTTTCTTTTAAAGTTTCTGTGTAGCCAAAATGCTGCTGTTCAGAAGCTCCCTGCTTCATTGTTCCCTATGGACCGCCATACCAGTTTCCTGTTTTTATCCCTTACAAAGAGGAACTTGCTTCTGTGAAAGTTAAAATAGACAGCTCATAAAATTTGTTTTGAATGTCAAAATGTTTTGGAATGTTACTTTATGTTTAAATAAAATAAGATATTTTATTTTGAGAAAGATTGAATGGATAAAATTTTAAAACTGGAGTAACGAGGGTCACATGTCTGCTAGAAACTGCTAAATAAGCAGAACTACCTAGGAAGCTAGCAGTGTAAGGGAGGGTGTGAATCTGTTAACACCCAGTCCTGAGATAGTCAGTACTACCTCTGATATGTAAACTATGGACTTTTGGCTTGGTTTATTATTTTGTCGTTTCCAGTCCGCTCTAGGTAATAAATTTTTAAGTTTATTCTGCTAATTTTTGTCCGAGCACTTTGTTTATCCCACACCATTTCACAAATCCCCAGACCATTCACTCAAGTCAGTCTCCTCCAACTTCCATTCCAACATTTTACCATAATTATAAAAATGTTAATAATAGCAGCATTATTTTTAAATGTCAAAAATTTCCCTTTTCAGGAATAAGAACTGTATTCAGTCACCATGATTTTGCTCCATAGAACAATGGTCCTGGCGCAGTTCACAAGTCTGAAATCCAGAGACCTAGGTTGCAGGCCCCCCTCCTGGAGGGAAATAATACTCCAGATCTGGCTTGGTCGTCACATCCTCAAAGGAAACCCGGTCCAAAATGTAGTACTTGGTCTGTGTCCCAGCCAAGTCGTAGACCAGGACGAAATATTTGAGCAAAGTCAGGCCAGACCAAGTCCCTGTGGAACACATCGACCGTTCCTGCTGTATTAAGTGCTGAGATGGGGCTCCTCCTCCTCCTCCTCCAGGGCGATTCTTTAAGCAGTCCATCTGTGCCTTAAAGATCCATTCTTCCCTCATCTCCTCGATGATGTCCCATAGCCTCTCAGGCATGTAAGGATAGTTCATATGGGGATACTCTACATGCAGCCTCCTACAGACCCACCTCCCTACCTGACTCCATGCTGGCAGGTCTCTCACACTGGTCTTTCTGGTTTGCCCTACTGCTAGCCATATCCCCCATTGATACTTGAGGTTTAATGGGTCACTAGGATTTAACCTGTCCATCTGGGTCTGGAGGGTCTTAGCTCGGACTGGAAGCTGTCAGGTGCTGTCTGCCAAAGTGATCACGGGGCGATTGGTAAGGCCTGCAGATTGCCCTAACCACTTGGTAGTCCTGGAACTGAAAGATGCTACCAATATACTTCTAATCCAATTCTTCCAGCTTTTTTCTATCACCAGAACTCTCCCTGGCTGCTGCTGGTGCAGGACCCGACTTGGAGCCAACCCCACTGGGCTTGATTCTGAACTTGACTCCTGAGGTAGGCTCTGACTTGGATGACAGGGCCTGTGGGCTACCACCAGACAGGGACCAAGGCAGAGACCCCCCCAGGTCCTGGAGGATCTGCTGCCAGTTGGCTGAGACCCCTGCCCCTCCCTCTGCCACTGGGATAGCCAGTAGCTGGTGGGGGGGGGAGCGACATAGATGGCCGTGCTCCCCATCACCTTCTCTTTTTGCTTTTTTTCCCCCTGCACCTTCCTCTCTCTTGGCCTCCATGATGACATCTGGGGAAACACTGCTGGTCTCTTCCACTTTGGCATGAGTACTTTTCCTCAGGGAGAGTCTTTCAAAGGCTCCCAAATCCCCACTGGCTGGTGACCATGGTACAAAGGAGCTCGCAGTAGAACTGGGAGGGAACAATCCCAAATTTGGAAATGGTGGCATGCCTGTACAATGTTGGCACACAGGCAACCTGGCAACACCATTCCTCTGATACCCACACCTCACACGTCATTCATTTTCTCATCCCTTTCCCCCAGCTTTCCATAGCCAGGATAGCAGTGAGGCAGGAACTGTGGCCAAGGGTTCCTCCTGGGGGGCTGCCTCTGCTCCATCTTCCTCCCTGTCAGACACAATCCACCACCAATCCATGGGCTAACTGCTCAAGTCTCCTCTCAAGAACTCACTTACTTGGTGGTTTCTGTTTTTTCCTTTGCTTTACTTGGTGGCACAGTCCACTTGCTTTGGTGTGCGTGTGCAAACTTTTCTCTCATTAGTTTTCTTCTCTGGCTCTGTTTCTCCTCACCCTCTCAGCTCTGCTCTCTCCAATCTCTTTCCCCGAAATGGCGCTTCTGCTTGCAGCTGCTGTAGCTCCTCACCCAATCAGATTCCGCCTAAGGGTCATGTGACTGGCTGGTCATGTGCGCACACCACACCAGGCATGCTAAGGCCTACACCTGCTTCAGGCCTACCCCCACAGCTAATTCCTTCTGCACCACAGGGCACAACCAGGCCAAAAATCCTGACCACACACCAGCTATCAAGGTTTGGGGTCTGGCAGCATTTTGGGGCTTGGGGAACATCCTGGATGAGCCACCACATGTAACCCCCCCCATCCCCCTCGTCTAGGAGCATAAATTCTCATCACAGTTGTTACAGAGGGCACTAGAGAAGGGCTACATCAACCGCTAACACACAAGCCAGTGCACCCCTAAACAAGATAGGAAAATGTGGTCCTACCTTCTGGCGACTTCATTCACAAGTGCACTCTCGACCTCACCACCGAAAATCTGGAGTCTCCCTGAATGCTGACACTGAACCAGGATCTCCATGCTGCAACCTCCTGACTCTTCAAGCCCCAGAGCCCCTTGATCCTGAATGCAGCATGCTGGGAAAACTCCTCTGGAATTAAAACTTATGAGTTAAATTAGACACAAGGAGGGGGGAGTTTCTATTTAATTTTGTCCCCCTTCCAGCTTAAATAAGGCAACATCCACTACCAATTTCTTCCTAAACTAGCCTCTTCATTTAGCTCCTGCATCCCAAATGATTCCAGGAATGCAGGGGTCACATCCTTCATCGAAATAAAGCAGCTCCATGGGACTATCTGAACTTTTTTACAAGACATCTATGCTGGACATTTAGAACAGCAATAATGGTTTACAGGCAGTGCAAGTGGGGCTTCTCCGATTCTACCTACTTGGATGATTTACCCAAGGCACCCCTCTGCTTAGAAATCCAGAGGCTCCTGGCTCCCTGGCACTGGTAACCCGAATCTTTTTTTTCTCCATTCTACTCTGGGTTACACATTCTTTGTATACTCTGGCACTGGTAGCTGCTCTATCTCCGGTGTGGGAAAGAGTGCTGCTTCCCCCACCTGGCTCATGAACCTTGGCCCAAATCTCAAGGGATACCAGGATTTTTTCCTTTGACCCAGGCCCTGTGACCCCTCGTTCTCGACTTAAACAGAGAATCTAAATCTGCAAGTGCTCCCAAACCTCTGGCACCCATTCCCTCTTTACAGCTCACCATTTCCTCTGTACTGCTCTCCACTGGTGCAGCAGATCTCAAAGCCAGCCCTGCTCCAGTACCAGAGTCCCCTGCTACTGGCTGCCCAGCCATGGGAGAGCCTTTTGGTCCTGCCACTACCCAGGCCCTTCTGAGCAGCCCATCTCTACAAATAGCACCAAAGTCCTTTCTCTGCTCTCAGCTGACCCTTTCGGGGGAGCCATGCCCAGGTCCACATCCCTCTCAAACACATCCTGGGCTTGTGGTAAGCTCACAACCAGAGGCCACCCACCATGGCCTATCCTATAACCGGCAACCCACCCAGCCCTTTAATGCCAGTGCCCCAGTGCCTGCCTCTCCAAGCAGGTACCCTTAGTGGGTGAAAGGCCCCCTGGCTCCAATTGCCCTCAGGCCACCCTGCCACATTGGGTAAAGGGAAGAGTCACTGCCAGCAGCCTTCCCCCCCCCATGAGGACCCTTCCACAGTCCCCACAGCCCTGGCAACCTGAGCAAAACATTCCCAGGATCTCTAAGGGCTCCTATCTATCTTGGCCTCCTACTGCCACCTATACCTCCCTTACCCCAATGATACAGGATCAGGCTGACCATCGTCCCCCACGGAGCTTCCTTCCCAGCTCCTCAATGCCACATCACTGTAAAAGTCATCCCTATCTGCACTTGGGGAGGGGCCCTCCCCTACTGGCCCACCCGACAACCAAACTCCCTTTTCTGACTGCCTACTCTGCTCCTCCAGCCACTCCCCTCCAGCCCCAGGCCTATTGCCCAGGCTGGAAAAAGAGCCTCAAACTTCCTGTCTCCAGCCTTCTATACCTCCCTAAACCTGCCCTCTGCTGCCACCTTGAGACGTCCAGCAGGTATTAACCCTCAGAGCACTAATGACGTCCATAGCTGGGTGGGGGTAGGAGGGGGAAAACGATGCCTAAAATGGGAGCATATACCCCTCCATTAAGGGTTACATAGCCCCTCTTCCATAAATACTGAACAGAAATATTTGTTCAATACTGTATGCCTGCTTTTTGGTGGTCTTCTTCCACACACACACCCCTCCTCCCCCTTCTTTCAACTTTACTGTCCCCTTCCTTGATTTTTCTCTTTTCACTTATGTATCCAAAAAATGTCTTGTCCCCTTTTTTTACTGATTTGGCAATATTTTCCTCGGTTTGTGCTTTTGCACTCCTAACTACCTTCCCTGCCTCCCTCTGTTTCTCCCGATAAGTCTCCCTGTCCTCCTCTTTCACTGTTTTTGTACTTTCTAAAAGCAAGTTTTTTGCTCTAACTTTTTCCGCTACTTTACTAGAAGATCATAGTGGTTTATTTTTTCTCTTGCCCTTTGCTAACCTGCCTGACACAGAGATTTGTAGCTTTTTCAATGTTCTTTTTTTAATTTTGCCCACTGGCCCTTGACTCCCCCTAGTTTCCCTATCCCTGCCAGAGTGTCTCTGAGGCAATGTCAGTGGCTCAGCAGGTTGTACACTCACCTCTGTGGCTGGAAGATTGGACAGTCATGGGTTCCATCACCGCTCCAGGAACATGGGGTAAAATTCCAATACTGACACTGTAGTGTAGCATGAGGGGGATGTTGCACTCATGAGGTGCTGTCTTTTGGATGAGACTTTAAACTGAGGCCCGTCTGCGTGTTCTGGTGGTTGTTCAGGTGGATATTAAAGATCCCATGGCACTTCTCGAAAAAGAGTAGGGGAAATTTCCTTGGTGTCCTGGACAAACTTCCCCCATTTGCTAAAAATACCACCAACAGCTTAATCTGGTTCAATTTCAGTTGGTTTCCATTTGCACACACCCCCCCCCCGGATAGGGCTGAAAATATGCAGAATTGGCTAGTCCTCCTTTCCCAATCAACAAAGCTTACTAAATTAAAAAAAAAAAAAGTGAAAGGTAGGACAGTTCCAGTGAACTAGGTATCCTCACCACCAGGGATCGACAAATGACAAATCCCATTGCCTGACATCCTGCGCTACAGGTTTCTGTTCAGGGACAAGCATTTTATAGCACCTGGTTGTGCCACTGACAACCATCATTTTTTTTTCCCCCTTTAGTTTAACTGTAGTTTCAGGTTCTCCTAGGCAGGCCAGTCACATGACTGATTTCAGCATCACCATGTGGGAACCACTATGGCATGCAGTACCAGGAGCAACAGCAGCAAGTGCAGACATGGCCACATGGAGAGGGAGAAGTATCACAACTCTGATCCTCCCTATCCATTCCCACTCAGCCATCTCAGCAGCAGCTCCAACATCATCATCAGCAAGACTGACAGGCTAGTGACCCAATATCATCTGAGAGACTGCCTGTCAGTCCTCGCACATGGCCACAGTGGTGGTGGGGGACAGAAGCTGGATCTTGGAGGCACTGCTGGAGCTTGCTTTAAGCCATTTTTGCTCAATGTCATAGCGGGACAGACATGCTGCACTGTTGTAGCACTGGCTACTCTACTAAAATATACAAAAGCACTCTGGGGGGAGAATAAATCGAAGGAGGGGGGTCAGGAGAAAAAAGAGCTGGTGGAGGGCAGTAACATCATGGGCTGGGGATTCCCAGGATTATTCGGGAGATCATTTAGCATTCGGATAAGTCCACTTAATCATGCAAGCCAGGAGTTTCAAAAGCACTTTCAATTATCTCTGTTTTTATAGGATCGATGTCAGATGACAATCCCATTTGAATTTGGTCCTGGCTAGGAGCAGTGATGTTCCCTCTTTCATCTTGTTGACCAGTTGTCGCAAATGCAAGTGTAACATTTTCCAGTCCTTCTTCAGAAAGCTTCATCATTGCAGGTTTTAAATTTTGTATGGTGGACTGTGTCTTTCTTGCTAAAGTAGTGTCAAAGCTTTAGATTTCTAATCAATGTAAAAAAGAGTCCACTTTTTTGTTTAAATGTATCTGGTTGTAGGGTGGGGCTGAAAGAGACCCTTCTGGACAGTACGCATGTTTGAATTTCAGTTATTGCTGATTGCTTGCTCCTGAGGGTTCTCGGAGTTTGATTTTTTTGGTTCATCTGCCCCGACTGCCCCTTCTTGTTCTTTTTTGAAAGGGGTTTGTTTTTTGCTTGATTTTGTTTTTCTTATTTGTCCTTCTCTCTAAAAAGAAAATGTCCAGGTGTTGTTTTCATTCATTAATGATATTGGAGAATGCATAAAGGACATGATTCCTCTTTTCATTGACAACACCAAGCTCTGTGGGAGGATGGATACAGCAGAAGGTATACAGGACCTAAAAGAAGATCTGGCCAAGCCCAATAGGTGGTCTGGAATATGGCAACTCAGGTTCAGGGCAAAGAAGGTCAAAGTTATGCACACTAGAGCCAAGAACTCAAGGACAGAGTAGAGCATGGGACGGGTTACCCTTTCCATAAGAAAGGCTATAATAAAATATTATATGTAAGTCAACTAATGGTAATAACATTTAGCAGGTCATAAACAGCAGTTAACCCTTGCTGTGCTGCAGACTGATACATCAGTCCAGAATTCCTATATGTTCTAATTCTGTCAGCAGCCTAAGGGTTAATTAGGTAGGACTCATTCATTATAAGGCATAGGGGGTCTCTCCTGTATGTCAGACACAGTATTAATAATATAACCCCCACACCATGTACTTTGCTGCTACGTAAGTATTTAAAAATTTCCCATGAAATATAGCCTTTCGACCATGGACTACCACTCAGAACACTGGGACTACCAATTTTGGCTAGGCCAGTTGTCCTAGGACTAGCACATAATTTTGAAATTTGTCGATCCCTGCCCACCACATAGAGGTTACAGCACCCTTCCGGTTTTCCAGGGCTTCAATTTTGCCTCAGAGAACAGTACTTTTCATTAAGAGTTAGAATTTTTACTTTGCAGGCATTGACTCTACTGCAGTGTGCTCTACTGGGGCCTTCCGGTAGGTCAGTTGTCTTTAGGTGGTACAGAATGCTGCAGACAGACGTGTTACTTTTATAAAGTGGAGTGAACATATCACTCCAGCACTGTGCTCTCCACACTGGGTTCCTGTAAGATGGTGGATCGACATAATGACTCTCTTACTTAAATTGTATGCCCTAAATGGACTGGGTCTCCAGTACCTTAATGATGTCCAAGGGTTACATTCCACCTGCACTGGTATGCTGGCTATTCCAAAATCTAGGTTAAAATTGGTCAGAGAAGGAGCATTTTCTGTAGCAGCTCCTTTGCTATGGAATGGGTTATCAGCAGACATTCATGTTGCCCCTCTGTCACCATTTTTTAAGAATAAACTTAAGAACTGGCTGTTCAATCATTCAAGCTTTTGCAGGTGACTGAACTATTTTATTGTCATTGATCTACACTGTAACCTTGTGATATTATTGGGTTATTTATTAATTTTTTATTTTTGATTCATTATGCTATGCTTATGTAAAATGCCTTGGTATTCAGAAAGACATTTTTACATAAATTGTCTGTCTGTCTGTCTGTCTGTCTACCTTCACAACTGTGATCAAGTCTTCCTTGTTTCTATTCAAACATTCCTTATTCACCACTTAATGTGAGTACACTGGTTACATCCTTGAGTCCAGTTTAGCATCACTTACTGATGTTCTTGAGCTCTCTGCCTAATTGCTCAGCAAACTATTTCTGTTTGGACTGCCATGGAAGTTCTGTGGCTGGTGTAGATAATGCCAAATGGACTGAAGATAAGTCTGTTAGAAGACTTATAGGGCTCAATTCTCAAAGTCCAGTGCAAGCCATGCCAATGGCGGCTAGCGCCGATCACCAGTGCACTGGGGACTCTGTGCCTGATTCACAATCGGTTAGGGTATGGTGCCAAAGTCTCGCAGGCTTGTGGCACAAGTGGCCTTGCAGCAAAGAGATGGCACATCTGAGAGGTTTGCCAGAAGCTGTTGGGCAGAACTCTTGAAAGGTGAGAAATAGTGTGGGTTAATGCAAACCGTCCAGAAAAGTACGTGAATATATATAAGATAACCAACAGCACAACAATATTATAAGAAATCATCAAAATGACAATGACAGTATTTACAGATGATTCAGACAGTACTAAATGTGACTAACCACTATACAGGCACATGTATTCCACAAGAGATAATGACGATAATGCCAGAATACACCTTTAGTTGGATGTAGTAACATTTCCTCGGGTCCCTATTGGTGACACATATTTTAGTATTTCTAAATGTGTTTTCTTTTTATTTTACAACCCTTGATCAGGTACAACACACCATGCTGGGGCAGTCGTGGGTGTGTGGAAGATCGCGGCACATGTTCCCTCCCACCCAGAGAGGGCTCTGGGCGTGGTGCACAGATTTAGTCTAACAGTAATTGAATGTGTGCCCACAGAGAGGGATTACAGAATCCTAGTGTTGGGGAATGGCAGCTTGCATCTGCTGCAAGCCCTCTAGCATCCTGGTGCACCCAGCAGCTTAGTGCAGACCTGGTGCAGGGCCAGTCTGGCACATAGGGTCCCAGTTTGGGGCAGGGGAGCTCGGTGAATCGTGATCTCTGCACAGTTTGACACAAAGTGCCCCTTGTGTCACTGCTGGTTGGTGAGACCCCATCTGGAGTACTGCACAGACAGTTGATGAGACCCCATCTGGAGTACTGCATCCAGTTCTGGAGACCCCATCTCCGCAAGGACATAGACAGGATGGAGGCAGTCCATAGGAGGGCAACTAAAATGGTACAGGGTCTGCAAGAGAAGCCATACGAGGACAGTCTAAAGGAGCTTAATATGTATACCCTTGAGGAAAGAGGAGGGGCATGATAGAAACTTTTAAGTACCTCAGTGGAATCAACAAAGTCCAAGAGGGTAGCATCTTTCAGAAAAAGTGATGTGCAAAAACAAGGAGACACAATTTGAAGATAGAAGGGGCATGGCTCAAGGGCAATGTGAGGAAGTATTTTTTCACAGAAAGGGTGGTAGATGCATGCAACAGCCTTTCTGAGGAGGTTGTGGGGTCCAAAACTGTGGGAGATTCAAGAATGCATGGGACAGACATAAGGCAGTTCTAGTGGGGGGTAGGAGGAAGTAAGGTGTTGATTAACTAGAATCTGCAGCTTATCCTGTAGGTAGAGAAATAGGCAGACTAGGTGGGCCAAGCGGTCCTTATCTGCCATCAAAGTCTATGTTTCTATGTTTCTGTGTGATGCAGGCACCTTGTGTCAAATTCAGAGATTTGAGAATCGGGCCCACAGTTTTTAAAGCCAGATTGTTCACCTGACACTGACAGCTTAATCTATTGCATTGTTCAGGGGTGGAGACTGCCATCGGGGGGGGGGGATGTATCAGCAAGCATTGCCATGGTGTCAGCCTGTGTCACCCCGCAGCCTGGCTTGAGTGTACTCACTTTAAAGAATTTATCTAACGGCGTATAACAACCAAAAGATACCTTGCCTGATAGGAAGGCATCACAAGCTTTTCCTTTTTACCCTTCTCCATGTCTAGGCTCATAGATTTGTAAAGAAAAGGCATCAAGTTCAGTGCTTATGGCAGGGCACAGCTAGATGTGATTAATTACCAGCAGCAGTCTTAGATCCCCCCTCCTGAATCTTATTTTTAAACATTTTGATACACTGGTGACTGTTTCACTGCTTTATTGTGCAGAAAAATTACGCATGTGTCATTTTTGGGCACATGCATCATTTTTAACATCACAAGCTGCATCAACCTCAACACTTCTTAAGTGATATAACTTTCTACCATAATTTAAACATATGTGAGGAAATTATGACACAAAGTCCCCCATACCACCGCCACCAGCACCACATATGGCATTGAAAATCCAGTCCATATAGTTTAATTATTAGAATAAAGATCTTTTGGGGTTAATTTACCTCTGCTAATCACCCTCTGTGTTGGGCAACAGCACTCAGTGTCACCTTGTACCATTCATTATTCCAGGAAAGCAATTATTTCACAGTAAGCTAACCCTTGGCACTGCAGTTAGACCTCTCCAACGTATCCTACTTTGTCATCAAATTTCATATTCTTCACAGCAGTGGTTTATGATTACTGTGGGGGTGGGGAGGATGTGCTCTAGGAAACAGCTTATACCCACAAAGTCATTTTACATGCTATAATTTAGAGATATAGAGAGTTGAAGTCATAGGGCACTGGAAAGGGCAACTTTAGTATAGGACTATAAATGAAGGTCCCCTGGGGAACGGCCTGCTGATTAGCAGCAATATCTCAGCTTACTATGCAAGAAACCCCTGATTGTGCACCAAGCCCAGTACCTCCATCACAGCTTGGCATCTCAGGGCAGTTGAATGGCTCCTGCCAGTGCATGTCTGCCACCTGCTAGCCCACAGGGAGGCACCTTGCCAGTCAGGAATACATGGTCAAGTAAACCCAATGTGGAGCTGTGCGCTGCAGTAGTGAATACAGACCTGCTAGGTCTAGCTCAACATTTGCACTGGATGAAGAGTTTGAAATAGTCCAAGCTCCAATCAGCACCCAGAAGGACCATGACAAACCAGGCACATGTTGCACATCCCAATACGAGATGGTTCGGCGCAGGGTGAAAAATAAAAACAAACAAGGTACACAGTGGATGCATCACTGCCCCACACCTAGTTGTGTTAAATGGACTTTTGGGCCCCCTGACACTTCCTCTCCAAACAGGAGTGTCCCAGCTGGTTTTCCTGCCAGATGGTTACCCACACACTGAGGGATTTACTAGTGGAGGTTTTGATAGGTACCTTGGGGCACGTTACAACTGCCCCTGAAAGTGCTGGGATCGGAACACCAGGAGGAGATGAAAAAATAAAAAGAAATTAAGAAAAAGAAAGACCCCTTGGGAGGAAGGTTGCGCTGATGCCAGACCGGCATTCCATGAACATGCCAAAATCTGGTGTTTTGGACACCAACAAAACAGGTCAGAAGGAACTCTGTTGGTCTTTCTGTCCTTCAGCATCAGGATGCAGCACTATTTTTTTTAGTTTCTCTGTTTATACTCCCAGTCCTTGCTGGTCCCATTCACACTGACCCCCGCCCCATCACCTGGCTTCTCCCTGGACTTCCTGTGCCCATTCCCCCATGAGTTACTCCCCTGAGGTGGGGAGCACTCTCGACTCACCGGTCAAGGATCCAGTTGGGGGCCTGCAGGGGTCAGTGTTCATCCACTCAGCCAGGATGAATTTCCCTGCATTTTTCTCCCATGCAGAGGAGTGAGTATGCAGTGACATCAATGGTGACACTGCACATGCTCCTGTACGCAGCATGCTGGACATCTGTTATTCCTCCACCCCTACACTGTGGCCCCAATGCTCTATCCCTCAGGCACCGCTGGGGGCCAGGCCAACACCAGGTGCCACACCAGCCCCTTCCTGGAGAAGAGCAGCCTCTTGGACACTCAGTTCTCCTCCCCCCAGCTGACCCTCCAACATCTGGAACTTAGCTCTACCACGGTGCTGGCGGGCCGGCTAGATGCAGTACTTTTCTCAGGGGGCAATCACTGGGCATGTTCCTGTTATTGGCAAGCCACATGACCTACAGAAGAAATCAGCAACACTGGAGAGAGAGAACTCCTCCCACTGCACACACTCCTCTGCCATTTCCATCTCTATTACACAGGTGAAGGAGCTGTGGCAGCAACTACTGAAGGCACTACTTTTAGGTGAAAAAGAGTGGCATTTGATCAGAAAACTTCAGAAATCACCAGAGAACCATGCATTATCATTCCAGTTAGCTAAGTCTCATTCTGTTTAATAATAGGTTCAGGCAGGCAGGCTACTGAAATCCTACTGCAAAGGGGAAAACCAAGTGCACAGTGTGCACCTGCACTAACAGCTGCAGGCCTTGTACCAGGGGTAGGGCAGAGGGAATTTAGCAGACTTGGAAAAGTGCTGGGGTATTTTTGAAAGATCTGACACATTTACTGTTTCACGGAGTACTGATTAATTAATTAATTTTATTTATTTATTTATTTAAATGTTTTACCAGGAAGGCACTGAACAACAAGTTGCTTGTCTCATGGGTGAACCGGGGTACAACTGGATGAAGAATTAGACGTACAGTTTAACATTTAAAATACACAAGAAATAAAACTCAATTAGGTTTAATAGGGACATGAGTCATGGAGAGGGAGCATGCTGAGCAGCAGGCTCGGGGGTTGGAAGGTTTAATAGGGGACGAGAGTCATGGAGAGGGGAGCATGCTGAGCAGCAGGCTCGGGGGAGGAAGGTTTAATAGGGGACGTGAGTCATGGAGAGGGGAGCATGCTGAGCAGCAGGCTCGGGGGTGGAAGGTTTAATAGGGGATGTGTGTCATGGAGAGGGGAGCATGCTGAGCAGCAGGTTCAGGGGTGGAAGGTTTAATAGGGGACGTGAGTCATGGGGAGGAGAGCATGCTGAGCAGCAGGCTGGGGGGAGGAAGGTTTAATAGGGGACGTGAGTCTTGGAGAGGGGAGCATGCTGAGCAGCAGGCTTGGGGGGAAGGTTTAATAGGGGATGTGAGTCATGGAGAGGGGAGCAGGCTGAGCAGCAGTCTCAGGGGAGAAGGTTTAATAGGGGACTTGAGTCATGGAGAGGGGAGCATGCTGAGCAGCAGCCTCGGGGGTTGGTAGGTTTAATAGGGGATGTGAGTCATGGAGAGGGGAGCATGCTGAGCAGCAGGCTCGGGGCGGTGGAAGGTTTAATAGGGGATGTGAGTCATGGAGAGGGGAGCATGCTGAGCAGCAGGCTCGGGGGGGGAAGGTTTAATAGGGGACGTGAGTCATGGAGAGTGGAGCATGCTGAGCAGCAGGCTCAGGGGTGGAAGGTTTAATACGGGACGTGAGTCATGGAGAGGAAAGAATGCTGAGCAGCAGGCATGAGGGTGGAAGGTTTAATAGGGGATGTGAGTCATGGAGAGGGGAGCATGCTGAGCAGCAGGCTCAGTGGAGGAAGGTTTAATAGGGGACGTGAGTCATGGAGAGGGGAGCATGCTGAGCAGCAGCCTGGGGGGGGAAGGGTTAATAGGGGACGTGAGTCATGGAGAGGGGAGCATACTGAGCAGCAGACTAGGGGGTGGAAGGTTTAATAGGGGATGTGAGTCATGGAGAGAGCAGGCTGAGCAGCAGTCTCAGGGAGAAGGTTTAATAGGGGACGTGAGTCATGGAGAGGGGAGCATGCTGAGCAGCAGGATGGAGGGAAGGTTTATAGTGGATGTGAGTCATGGAGAGGGGAGCATGCTGAGCAGCAGGCTCGGGGGTGGAAGGTTTAATAGGGGAAGTGAGTCATGGAGAGGGGAGCATGCTGAGCAGCAGGCACAGGGAGGAAGGTTTAATAGGGGACGTGAGTCATGGAGAGGGGAGCATGCTGAGCAGCAGACTGGGGGAGGAAGGTTTAATAGGGGATGTGAGTCATGGAGAGGGGAGCATGCTGAGCAGCAGGCTTAGGGGGGTGGAAGGTTTAAATGGGGACATGAGTCATGGAGAGGAAAGCATGCTGAGCAGCAGGCATGGGCGAGGAAGGTTTAATAGGGGACGTGAGTCATGGAGAGGGGAGCATGCTGAGCAGCAGGTTCGGGGGAGGAAGCTTTAATAGGGGACGTGAGTCCTGGAGAGGAGAGCATGCTGAGCAGCAGGCTCAGGGGGGAGGAAGATTTAATAGGGGACGTGAGTCATGGAGAGGTGAGCATGCTGAGCAGCAGGCTCAGGGGGGAGGAAGGTTTAATAGGGGACGTGAGTCATGGAGAAGTGAGCATGCTGAGTAGCAGGCTCGGGGGAGAAGGTTTAATAGGGGACGTGAGTCATGGAGAGGGGAGCATGCTGAGCAGTAGGCTCGGGGGGGTTGAAGGTTTAATAGGGGACGTGAGTCATGGAGAGGGGAGCATGCTGAGCAGCAGGCTCTGGGGAGGAAGCTTTAAGAAGGGAAGTGAGTCATGGAGAGGAGAGCATGCTGAGCAGCAAGCTCACGGGGGGAGAAGGTTTAATAGGGGCCGTGAGACATGGAGAGGGGAGCATGCGGAGCAGCTGGCTCGGGGGGTGGAAGGTTTAATAGGGGACGTGAGTCATGGAGAGGGAAGTGCTGAGCAGCAGGCTCGGGGTGGGTGGAAGGTTTAATAGGGGATGTGAGTCATGGAGAGGGGAGCATGCTGAGCAGCAGGCTTGGGGGAAGGTTTAATAGGGGATGTGAGTCATGGAGAGGGGAGCATGCTGAGCAGCAGGCTCAGGGGGTGGAAGGTTTAATAGGTGACGTGAGTCATGGAGAGGAAAGAATGCTGAGCAGCAGGCACGAGGGTGGAAGGTTTAATAGGGGATGTGAGTCTTGGAGAGGGGTGCATGCTGAGCAGCAGGCTCGGGGGAGGAAGCTTTAATAGGGGACGTGAGTCATGGAGAGGAGAGCATGCTGAGCACCAAGCTCATGGGGGTGGAAGGTTTAATAGGGGACGTGAGTCATGGAGACGGGAGCATGCTGAACAGCAGGCTCGGGGGAGGAAGGTTTAATAGGGGACGTGAGTCATGGAGAGGGGAGCATGCTGAGCAGCAAGCTCGGGGTGGAAGGTTTAATAGGGGACGTGAGTCATGGAGAGGGGAGCATGCTGAGCAGCAGGCTCGGGGAGGAAGGTTTAATAGGGGACGTGAGTCATGGAGAGGAGAACATGCTGAGCAGCAGGCACGGGGGAGGAAGGTTTAATAGGGATGTGAGTCATGGAGAGGGGAGCATGCTGAGCAGCAGGCTGGGGGGGAAAGTTTTATAGTGGATGTGAGTCATGGAGAGGGGAGCATGCTGAGCAGTAGGCTCGGGGGGGTGGAAGGTTTAATAGGGGACGTGAGCCTTGGAGAGGGGAGCATGCTGAGCAGCAGGCTCGGGGGGAAGGTTTAATAGGGGATGTGAGTCATGGAGAGGGGAGCATCTTGAGCAGCAAGCTCACGGGGGAGGAAGCTCCAATGGGGACGTGAGTCATGGAGAGGAGAGCTGAGTAGCAAGCATCCATGGGGAAGATCTATTAGGGGCTGACATTATGGAGAGGGGAGCATGACAGCAGGCCTGGGGAGAAGGTTTAATAGGGATGGAGTCATGGAGAGAGAGCATGCTGAGCAGCAGGCTCGGGGGTTGAAGGTTTAATAGGGATGGGAGTCATGGAGAGGGAAGCATACTGAGCAGCAGGCTCAGGGGGAGGAAGGTTAAATAGGGGATGTGAGTCATGGAGAGGGCAGCATGCTGAGCAGCAGGCTCAGGGGGGTGGAAGGTTTAATAGGGGACAAGAGTCATGGAGAGGGGAGGATGCTGAGCAGCAGGCTCGGGGGAGGAAGGTTTAATAGGGGATGTGAGTCATGGAGAGGAGAGGAGAGCATGCTGAGCAGCAGGGTCAGGGAAGGAAGGTTTAATAGGGGATGGGAGTCATGGACAGGGGAGCATGCCAAGCAGCAGACTCAGCACGGAGGAAGGTTAAATAGGGGATGTGAGTCATGGAGAGGGGAGCATGCTGAGCAGCAGGCTCGGGGGGGTGGAAGGTTTAATAGGGGACGTGAGTCATGGAGAGGGAAGCAAGCTGAGCAGCAGGCTCAGGGGAGGAAAGTTTAATGGGGGTATGAGTCATGGAGAGGGGAGCATGCTGAGCAGCAGGCTCAGGGGAGGAAGGTTTAATGGGGACGTGAGTCATGGAGAGGGGAGCATGCTGAGCAGTAGGCTCGGGGAGGAATGTTTAAAAGGGGACATGAGTCATGGAGAGGGGAGCATGCTGAGCAGCAAGCTCGGGGGTGGAAGGTTTAATAGGGGACGTGAGTCATGGAGAGGGGAGCACACTGAGCAGCAGGTCTGGGAGGAAGGCCTACTAGGGACGTGAGTCATGGAAAGGGGACATGCTGAGCAGCAGGCCTGGGGACGTAAGGTTTAATAGGGACGGAGTCATGCAGAGGAGAGCATGCTGAGCAGCAGGCTCGGGGGACGAATGTTTAATAGGGAATGTGAGTCATGGAGAGGGGAGCATGCTGAGCAGCAGGCTCGGGAGTGGAATGTTAAATAAGGGATGTGAGTCATGGAGAGGGCAGCATGCTGAGCAGCAGGCATGGGGGAGGAAGGTTTAATAGGGGATGTGAGTCATGGAGAGGGGAGCATCTTGAGCAGCAAGCTCACGGGGGGGAAGATTTAATAGGGGTCGGGAGACATGGAGAGGGAAGCATGCGGAGCAGCAGGCTCAGGGGGGAGGAAGGTTTAATAGGGGATGTGAGTCATGGAGAGGAGAGCATGCTGAGCAGCAGGCTCGGGGGTTGAAGGTTTAATAGGGTATGGGAGTCATGGAGAGGGAAGCATACTGAGCAGCAGGCTCAGGGGGAGGAAGGTTAAATAGGGGATGTGAGTCATGGAGAGGGCAGCATGCTGAGCAGCAGGTCTGGGTGAAGGTTTAATAGGGATGGAGTCATGGAGAGGAGAGGAGAGCATGCTGAGCAGCAGGGTCAGGGAAGGAAGGTTTAATAGAGGATGGGAGTCATGGACAGGGGAGCATGCCAAGCAGCAGACTCGGCACGGAGGAAGGTTAAATAGGGGATGTGAGTCATGGAGAGGGGAGCATGCTGAGCAGCAGGCTCAGGGGAGGAAGGTTTAATGGGGACGTGAGTCATGGAGAGGGGAGCATGCTGAGCAGTAGGCTCGGGGAGGAATGTTTAAAAGGGGACATGAGTCATGGAGAGGGGAGCATGCTGAGCAGCAAGCTCGGGGGTGGAAGGTTTAATAGGGACGTGAGTCATGGAGAGGGGAGCACTGAGCAGCAGGCCTGGGGAGGAAGCAATGCATTAGGGACTTGAGTTGTGGAAAGGGGAGCATGCTGAGCAGCAGGCTCGGGGGGACTAGGGTTTAATAGGGACGGAGTCATGCAGAGAGAGCATGCTGAGCAGCAGGCTCGGGGGACGAATGTTTAATAGGGAATGTGAGTCATGGAGAGGGGAGCATGCTAAGCAGCACGGTCAGGGGGGAAGAAGGTTTAATTGGGGATGTGAGTCATGGAGAGGAGAGCATGCTGAGCAGCAGGCTCGGGGGTGGAATGTTAAATAAGGGATGTGAGTCATGGAGAGGGCAGCATGCTGAGCAGCAGGTACGGGGGAGAAAGGTTTAATAGGGGATGTGAGTCATGGAGAGGGGAGCATGCTGAGCAGCAGGCACGGGGGAGGAAGGTTTAATAGGGGATGTGAGTCATGGAGAGGGGAGCATCTTGAGCAGCAAGCTCACGGGGGAGGAAGCTTCAATGGGGACGTGAGTCATGGAGAGGAGAGCATGCTGAGCAGCAAGCTCACGGGGGGGAAGATTTAATAGGGGCCGGGAGACATGGAGAGGGGAGCATGCGGAGCAGCAGGCTCAGGGGAGGAAGGTTTAATAGGGGATGTGAGTCATGGAGAGGAGAGCATGCTGAGCAGCAGGCTCGGGGGTTGAAGGTTTAATAGGGGATGGGAGTCATGGAGAGGGAAGCACACTGAGCAGCAGGTCTAGGGGAGAGGAATAAGAATAGGGATGTGAGTCATGGAGAGGGCAGCATGCTGAGCAGCAGGCCTAGGGGGTGGGGTTTAATAGGGGACAAGAGTCATGGAGAGGGGAGCATGCTGAGCAGCAGGCCTGGGGAGGAAGGTTTAATAGGGATGGAGTCATGAGAGGAGAGGAGAGCATGCTGAGAAGCAGGGTCAGGGAGGAAGGTTTATTAGGGATGGGAGTCAAGTGGACGGGAGCATGCCGAGCAGCAGACTCAGCACGGAGGAAGGTTAAATAGGGATGTGAGTCATGGAGAGGGAGCATGCTGAGCAGCAGGGTCTGGGGTGGAAGGTTTGATTAGGGATTGAGTCATGGAGAGGGAAGCAAGCTGGAGCAGCAGGCTCAGGAGAGGAAAGCTAATGGGTTATGAGTCATGGAGAGGGGAGCATGCTGAGCAGCAGGCTCAGGGGAGGAAGGTTTAATGTGGACGTGAGTCATGGAGAGGGGAGCATGCTGAGCAGTAGGCTCGGGGAGGAATGTTTAAAAGGGGACATGAGTCATGGAGAGGGGAGCATGCTGAGCAGCAGGCTCGGGGGAGAAAGGTTTAAAAGCGGACGTGTGTCAAGGAGAGGGGAGCATGCTGAGCAGCAGGCTAGGGGAGGAAGGTTTAATAGGGGATGTGAGTCATGGAGAGGGGAGCATGCTGAGCAGCAGGCTAGGGGGAGGAAGGTTTAAAAGGGGACGTGAGTCATGGAGAGGAGAGCATGCTGAGCAGCAGGCACTGGGGAGGAAGGTTTAATAGGGGATTTGAGTCATGGAAAGGGGAGCATGCTGAACAGCAGGCTCAGGGGGGAGAAAGTTTTAATAGGAGATGTGAGACATGGAGAGGGGAGCATGCTGAGCAGCAGGATGGGGGGAAGGTTTTATGGTGGATGTGAGTCATGGAGAGGGGAGCATGCTGAGCACCAAGCTCACGGGGGTGGAAGGTTTAATAGGGGACGTGAGTCATGGAGAGGGGAGCATGCTGAGCAGCAGGCTCGGGTGGTGGTAGGTTTAATAGGGATGTGAGTCATGGAGAGGGGAGCATGCTGAGCAGCAGGCCTGGGGCTTGTTTAATAGGGACGTGAGTCATGGAGAGGGGAGCATGCTGAGCAGCAGTCTCGGGGTGGAAGGTTTAATTGGGGACGTGAGTCATGGAGAGGGGAGCATGCTGAGCAGCAGGCTAGGGGAGGGTGGAAGTTTTAATAAGGGACGTGAGTCATGGAGTGGGGAGCATGCTGAGCAGTAGCCTTGGGGGGGTGGAAGGTTTAATAGGGGACGTGAGTCATGAAGAGGGGAGCATGCTGAGCAGCAGGCTCGGGGGGGTGGAAGGTTTAATAGGGGATATGAGTCATGAGTGGGGAGCATGCTGAGCAGCAGGCTCTGGGGGGTAGTAGGTTTAATAGGGGATGTGAGTCATGGAGAGGGGAGCATGCTGAGCAGCAGGCTCGGGGCTGGAAAGTTTATTAGGGGATGTGAGTCCTGGAGAGGGCAGCATGCTGAGCAGCAGGCTCGGGGGGTGGAAGGTTTAACAGGGGGTATGAGTCATGGAGAGGGGAGCATGTTGAGCAGCAGGCTCGGGGACGAAGTTTTAATTGGGGATGTGAGTCAAGGAGAGGGGAGCTTGATGAGCAGCAGGCTTGGGGGTGTGGAAGGTTTAATAGGTGACGTGAGTCATGGAGAGGGGAGCATGCTGTGCTGCAGGCTCGGGTGGCTGGAAGTTTTAATAGGGGACGTGAGTCATGGAGAGGGAAGCATGCTGAGCAGCAGGCTCGAGGGAAAGGAAGGCTTTACCTTGGGGACTGAGTCATGGAGAGGAGCATGCTGAGCAGCAGTCCGGGTGAAGGCTTAATAGGGACGGGAGTGATGGAGAGAGAGGGGAGCATGCTGAGCAGCAGGCTAGGGAGGGTGGAAGTTTTAATAAGGGACGGAGTCGCGGAGAGGGGAGCATGCTGAGCAGCAGTGTCTAGGGGAGGAAGGTTTATTAGGATGTGAGTCATAGAGATAGCATGTTGAGTCAAGCAGGCTCGGGGTGGAAGATTTGGTGGACGGAGTTTATGGGAGAGGGGACATGCTGGAGGCAGGTCTGGGGTGGAAGGTTTAATAGGGATGTGAGTCATGGAGAGGGGAGCATGCTGAGCAGCAGGCTCGGGGGGTGGTAGGTTTAATAGGGGATGTGAGTCATGGAGAGGGGAGCATGCTGAGCAGCAGGCCCGGGGAGGAAGGTTTAATAGGGGACGTGAGTCAAGAAGAGGGGAGCATGCTGAGCAGCAGGCACGGGGGAGGGGGAAGGTTTAATAGGGGACGTCTGTCATGGAGAGGGGAGCATGCTGTGCTGCAGGCTCGGGGTTGAGGAAGGTTTAATCGGGGATATGAGTCATGGACAGGGGAACATGCTGAGCAGTAGGCTTGGGGGAGGAAGGCATAAGAGGGGACGTGAGTCATGGAGAGGGGAGCATGCTGAGCAGCAGGCCTGGGGGTGGAAGTTTAATAGGATATGAGTCATGGAGAGGAGCATGCTGACAGCAGGTTCGGGGTGGTAGTTTGTTAGGGATGTGAGTCATGGAGAGGGGGAGCATGCTGAGCAGCAGGCTCGGGGAGGAAGGTTTAATGGGACGGAGTCAAGGAGAGGGGAGCATGCTGAGCAGCAGGTTTAGGGAGGTTTGCAAGGGTTTATCATGGAGAGGGGAACATGCTGAGTAGCAGGCCTGGGGTGGGAAGGTATAATAAGAATTTTAGAGTCAAGGAGAGAGGAGCAGGCTGATAAGTTATGGGTCTGGGTTGAGGGAAGGTTTAATAGAGGATCACGGAGAGGAGGAGCATGCAGAGCAGCAGGCTCGGGTTGAGGAAGGTTTAATAGACGTGAGTCAGTGGAGAAGAGATGCTGAGCAGCAGGCTAGAGGTGGAAGTTTTAATAGTGGACATGAGTCATGGAGAGGGAAGCATGCTGAGTAGCAGGCCTGCGGAAGGTTTAATAGGGACATGAGTAATGGAGAGTGGGAGTGCTGAGTAGCTGGCACGGGAGGGGAAGGTCAGGATGTGAGTCATGGAGAGGAGCATGCCGAGCAGCAGCCTTGGGGGGTGAAGGTTTAATAGGGACGTGAGTCATGGAGAGGGAGCATGCTGGGCAGCAAGGCACGGGAGGGGAAGGTTTAGTAGGAGATGTTAGTCATGGAGAGGAGCATGCTGAGCAGTAGGCCTGGGGTGGAAGGTTATCAGGGGATGAGTCATGGAGAGTACAGCATGATGAGCAGCAGGCCTGGGAGGAAGGTTTATTAGGGAAGGAGTCATGGAGAGGGGAGCATGCTGAGCAGCAGGCACGGGAGGGGAAGGTTTAGTGAGATGTTAGCTCGGGCGGAGAGGGGAGCATGCTGAAAGAGAGGTTCGGGGTGGAAGGTTTAATAGGGACATGAGTCATGGAGAGTGCTGCATGATGAGCAGCAGGTCGGGGAGGAAGGTTTAATAGGAAGTGAGTTATGGAGAGGGGAGCATGCTGAGCAGCAGGCTCGGGGTGGAAGGTTTAATAGGGGGTATGAGTCACGAAGAGTGGAGCATGCTGAGCAGCAGGCCCGGGGGAAGGTTTAATGGGGGTATGAGTCATGGAGAGGGGAGCATGCAGAGCAGCAGGCTCAGAGGGTGGAAGGTTTAATAGGGGACATGAGTCATGGAGAGGGGAGCATGCTGAGCAGCAGGCTCAGGGGGGAGGAAGGTTTATTAGGGTATGTGAGTCATGGTGAGGGGAGCATGCTGAGCAGCAGGCTTGGGGGTGGAAGGTTTAATAGGGGAAGTGAGTCATGGAGAGGGGAGCATGCTGTGCTGCAGGCTCGGGTGGCTGGAAGGTTTATTAGGGACGTGAGTCATGGAGAGAGGGGAAGCATGCTGTTACAGGCTCGGAGAGGGAGGAAGGTTTATTAGGGACGCGAAATATGGAGAGAGGGGAATGCTGTGCAGCAGTCTCGGGGTGGAAGGTTTAATAGGGGACGTGAGTCATGGAGAGGGGAGCATGCTGAGCAGCAGGCTCTGGGGAGTAAGGTTTAATAGGAGGCGTGAGGCATGGAGAGGGGAGCATGCTGAGCAGCAGGTTCGCGGGTGGAAGGTTTAATAGGGGATGTGAGTCATGGAGTGGGGACCATGCAGAGCAGCAGGCTCGGGGGGTGGAAGGTTTAATAGGGGATGTGAGTCTTGGAGAGGGGAGAAGGCTGAGCAGAAGTCGCCTCGGGAAGGTTTAATAGTGGACGTGAGTCATGGAGAGGGGCATGCTGAGCAGCAGGCTCGGGGAGGAAGGTTTAATAGGGGACGTGAGTCAAGAAGAGGGGAGCATGCTGAGCAGCAGGCACGGGGGAGGGGGAAGGTTTAATAGGGACGGGTGTCATGAGAGGAGCATGCTGTGCCGCAGGCCTCGGGCTGAGGAAGGTTTAATCGGGATGTGAGTCATGGACAGGGAACATGCTGAGCAGCAGGCTTGGGGAGGAAGGCACACAGGGAATGCGGAGTCAAGGGAGAGGGGAGCATGCTGAGCAGCAGGCCCGGGGTGGAAGGTTCATAGGGGATATGAGTCAGAGTAGGGGAGCATGCTGACAGCAAGGCCTCGGGGTGGTAGGTTTTAATAGGGATGTGAGTCATGGAGAGGGGAGCATGCTGAGCAGCAGGCCCGGGGAGGAAGGTTTAATGGGACGTGAGTCAAGGGAGGAGAGGGGAGCGATGCTGAGCAGCAGGTTTAGGGGAGAAGGCTTGGGTAAAAGGGACGTGAGTCATGGAGAGAGGGGTAAGCCTGCTGAGTAGCAGGCTCGGGGTGGAAGGTAACAAGAGATGTGGGAGTCATGGAGAGGAGGAGCATGCTGAGCAGCAGGGCTCGGGTTGAGGAAGGTTTAATAGGAGGACGCCTGTCATGGAGAGAGAGGAGGAGCATGGCAGAGCAGCAGGCCCGGGTTGAGGAAGGTTTGTTAGGTAACGCTCGAGTCATGGGAGAGAGGGAGCATGCTGTGCAGCAGTCTCGGGTGGAAGGTTTAAATAGGGACGTGAGTCATGAGAGAGGGGAGCATGCTGAGCAGCAGGCTCTGGGGGAGCAAGGTTTATTAGGTGGCGTGAGGTATGTAGAGAGAGAGAGGGAGCATGCTGGAGCAGCAGGCTCAGCGGTGGAAGGTTTAATAGGGATGTGAGCCTGGAGTGGGGACCATGCAGAGCAGCAGGCTGGGGGTGAGGCTACTAGAGGATGTGAGTCTGGAGAGGGAGAAGGCTGAGCAGAAGGCTCGGGAAGGTTTAATAGTGGACGTGGAGTCATGGAGAGGGGAGCATGCTGAGCAGCAGCTGTCGTGTGGATGAAGTTTAATAGGGGTGAGTCATGGAATGGGGTGCATGTTGAGCAGCAGGCTCGGGTGGAGGAAGGTTTAATAGGGGATGTGAGTCTTGGAGAGGGGAGAAGGCTGAGCAGCAGGCTCGGGGGAAGGTTTAATAGTGGACTTGAGTCATGGAGAGGGGAGCATGCTGAGCAGCAGGCTCGGAGGGGAAGGTTTAATAGGGGATGTGAGTCATGGAGAGGGGAGCATGCTGAGCAGCAGGCTCGGAGGGGAAGGTTTATTAGGGGATGTGAGCCATGGAGAGGGGAGCATGCTGAGCATCAGGCTCGGGGGAGGAAGGTTTAATAGGGGACGTGAGTCATGGAGAGGGGAGCATGCTGAGCAGCAGGGTCGGGGAGGAAGGTTTAATAGGGGACGGAGTCAAGTGGAGAGGTGCAGCATTCTGAGCTGCAGTCTGGAAGGAAGGTTTAATAGGGGAGGTGAGTCAGGAGAGGGGAGCATGCAGAGCAGCAGCAGGCTCAGAGGATGGAAGGTTTACAGGGGACATGAGTCATGGGAGAGGGGAGCATGCTGAGCAGCAGGCCAGGGGAGGAAGGTTTAATACGGGATGTGAGTCATGGAGAGGGGAGCATGCTGAGCAGCATGCTCGGGGGGGTTGAAGGTTTAATTGGGGACATGAGTCATGGAGAGGGGAGCATGCTGAGCAGCATGCTCGGGGGGGTGGAAGGTTTAATAGGGGACGAGAGTCATGGAGAGGGGAGCATGCTGAGCAGCAGGCTCAGAGGATGGAAGGTTTAATAGGCGATGTGAGTCATGGAGAGGGGAGCATGCTGAGCAGCAGGCTCGGGGGTGGAAGGTTTAATAGGGGACGTGAGTCATGGAGAGGGGAGCATGCTGAGCAGCAGGCTCGGGGGTGGAAGGATTAATAGGGGACGTGAGTCATAGAGAGGGGAAGCATGCTGAGGCAGCAGGCTCGGGGGTGAAGCACAGAATTGTGACATGAGTCATGTGGAGAGAGCATGCTGGCAGCAGGCCTGGTGGGGAGGAAGATTTCATTATGGGACGAGTCATGAGAGAAGCATGCTGAGCAGCAGGCTCAGGGGAGGAAGGTTTATTAGGGGATGTGGAAATAAGGAGAGGGGGAGCATGTTGGAGCAGCAGCAGGCTCGTGAGTTGAAGCTTAATAGGGAGTGAGTCATGGAGAGGTGGCAGGCTGAGCAGCAAATCTCGGGGTGGAAGGATTAATAGTTGATGTGACCCATAAGAGGGGAGCATGCTGAGCAGCATGCTCGGGGGTGGAAGGTTTAATGGGAATACGAGTCATGAGAGGGGAGCATGCTGAGCAATGCCTCGGGGGGTGGAAGGTTTAATAGGGGACGAGAGTCATGGAGAGGGGAGCATGCTGAGCAGCAGGCTCAGAGGATGGAAGGTTTAATAGGCGACGTGAGTCATGGAGAGGGGAGCATGCTGAGCAGCAGGCTCGGGGGTGGAAGGTTTAATAGGGGACGTGAGTCATGGAGAGGGGAGCATGCTGAGCAGCAGGCTCGGGGGTGGAAGGATTTATAGGGACGGAGTGTAGAGAGAGGGAAGTGCTGCTGAGCAGCAGGCTCGGGGTGGAAGGTTTAATTGGGACATGAGTCATGGAGAGGGAGCATACTGAGCAGCAGGCCCAGGGGGAGGAAGATTTAATATGGGACGTGAGTCATGGAGAGGGGAGCATGCTGAGCAGCAGGCTCAGGGGGGAGGAAGGTTTATTAGGGGATGTGAGTCATGGAGAGGGGAGCATGCTGAGCAGCAGGCTCGGAGTTGAAGCTTTAATAGGGGATGTGAGTCATGGAGAGGGGAGCATGCTGAGCAGCAAGCTCGGGGGGTGGAAGGATTAATAGTTGATGTGACTCATGGAGAGGGGAGCATGCTGAGCAGCAGGCTCTGGGGGTGGAAGGTTTAATAGGGGATGCGAGTCATGGAGAGGGGAGTATGCTGAGCAGCAGTCTCAGAGGGTGGAATGTTTAATAGGGGACGTGAGACACGGAGAGGGGACCATGCTGAGCAGCAGGCTCTGGGGAGGAAGGTTTAATAGGAGACGTGAGTCATGGAGAGGGGAGCATGCTGAGCAGCAGGCACGGGGGGTGGGAAGATTTAATATGGGACATGAGTCATGGAGAGGAGAGCATGCTGAGCAGCAGTTTCGGGGGTGGAAGGTTTAATAGGGGACGTGAGTCATGGAGAGGGGAGCATGCTGAGCAGCAGGCTCGAGGGAGGGGGAAGGTTTAATAGGCGATGTGAGTCATGGAGAGGGAAGCATGCTGAGCAGCAGGCCCATGGGGGAGGAAGATTTAATATGGGACGTGAGTCATGGAGAGGGGAGCATGCTGAGCAGCAGGCTCGGGGGAGGAAGGTTTTAATAGGGGATGTGAGTCATGGAGAGGGGAGCATGCTGAGCAGCAGGCCCATGGGTGAGGAAGATTTAATATGGGACGTGAGTCATGGAGAGGGGAGCATGCTGAGCCGCAGGCTCGGGGGAGGAAGGTTTTAATAGGGGATGTGAGTCATGGAGAGGGGAGCATGCTGAGCAGCAGGCTCAGGGGAGGAAGGTTTAATAGGGGACGTGTGACATGGAGAGGGGAGCATGCTGAGCAGCAGCTCAGAGGTGATGGTTTAATAGGGATGTGTCATGGAGAGGGGAGCATGCTGAGCAGCAGGCTCTGGGAAGGTTTATGGGACGGAGTCATGGAGAGGGGAGCATGCTGAGCAGCAGGCTCGGTGCAGTGGAAGGTTTAATAGGGGTTATGAGTCATGGAAAGGGGAGCATGCTGAGCAGCAGGCTCTGGGGGAGGAAGGTTTAATAGGGACGTGAGTCATGGAGAGGGGAGCATGCTGAGCAGCAGGCTCGGAGGGGAAGGTTTAATAGGGGACGTGAGTCATGGAGAGGGGAGCATGCTGAGCAGCAGGCTCGGGGGTGGAAGGTTTAATAGGGGACGTGAGTCATGGAGGGGGAGCATGCTGAGTAAGGCTCGGGGTGTTTGTTTATCAGGGATGTGTGTCATGGAGAGGGGAGCATGCTGAGCAAGTTATGCCCGGGAAGGTTTAATAGGGGACGTGTGAGTCATGAGAGGGGACATGCTGAAGCAGGCTCGGGGTGGAAGGTTTAATAGGGATGTGAGTCATGGAAAGGGAGCATGCTGGAGTTATGCGCTCGGAGGAGGAAGGTTTAATAGGACGTGGGTCATGGAGAGGGGGAGTGCTGCTGAGCAGCAGGCTCGGGGTGGAAGGTTTAATAGGGGATGTGAGTCATGGAGAGGGGAGCATGCTGAGCAGCAGGCTCGGGGAGGAAAGTTTAATAGGGACGTGAGTCATGGAGAGGGGGACATGCTGAGCAGCAGGCCTGGGGTGAAGGTTTAATAGGGACGGAGTCATGGAGAGGAGCATGCTACAGCAGGCATGGGGAGGAAGGTTTAATAGGGACGTGAGTCATGGAGAGGGAGCATGCTGAGCAGCAGGCTCGGAGGGAAGGTTTAATATGGGACGTGAGTCATGGAGAGGGGAGCATGCTGAGCAGCAGGCTCGGGGGTGGAAGGTTTAATAGGGGTTGTGAGTCATGGAGAGGGGAGCATGCTGAGCAGCAGGCTCGGGGGAGGATGGTTTAATAGGTGACGTGAGTCATGGAGAGGAGAGGAGAGCATGCTGAGCAGCAGGCTCGGGGGAGGAAGATTTAATAGGGGACGTGAGTCATGGAGTGGAGAGCATGCTGAGCAGCAGGCTCGGGGGGTTGGAAGGTTTAATAGGCGATGTGAGTCATGGAGAGGGGAGCATGCTGAGCAGCAGCCTCGGGGGGGTGGAAGGTTTAATAGGGGACGTGAGTCATGGAGAGGGGAGCATACTGAGCAGCAGGCTTGGGGGAGGAAGGTTTAATAGGGGACGTGTGTCATGGAGGGGGGAGCATGCTGAGCAGCAGGCTCAGAGGTGGATGGTTTAATAGGGGATGTGTGTCATGGAGAGGGGAGCATGCTGAGCAGCAGGCTCTGGGGAAGGTTTAATAGGGGACGTGAGTCATGGAGAGGGGAGCATGCTGAGCAGCAGGCTCGGTGCGGTGGAAGGTTTAATAGGGTTATGAGTCATGGAAAGGGAGCATGCTGAGCAGCAGGCTCGGGAGGAAGGTTTAATAGGGGACGTGAGTCATGGGAGAGGAGCATGCTGCAGCAGGCTCGGAGGGAAGGTTTAATGGGGACGGAGTCATGGAGAGGGAACATGCTGAGCAGCAGGCTCGGGGTGGAAGGTTTAATAGGGACGGTGTCATGGAGGGGAGCATGCTGAGCAGCAGGCTCGGGGTGGATTGGTTTAATAGGGGATGTGTGTCATGGAGAGGGGAGCATGCTGAGCAGCAGGCTCGCGGGAAGGTTTAATAGGGGACGTGAGTCATGGAGAGGGGAGCATGCTGAGCAGCAGGCTCGGGGGTGTAAGGTTTAATAGGGGATGTGAGTCATGGAAAGGGAGCATGTTGAGCAGCAGGCTCGGAGGAGGAAGGTTTAATAGGGGACGTGAGTCATGGAGAGGGGAGCATGCTGAGCAGCAGGCTCGGGAGAAGGTTTAATAGGGGATGTGAGTCATGGAGAGGGGAGCATGCTGAGCAGTCAGGCTCGGGGAGGAAGGTTTAATAGGGGACGTGAGTCATGGAGAGGGAGCATGCTGAGCAGCAGGCTCGGGGGTGGAAGGTTTAATAGGGGACGTGAGTCATGGAGAGGGGAGCATGCTGCAAGCAGGCATGGGGGAGGAAGGTTTAATAGGGGACGTGAGTCATGGAGAGGGGAGCATGCTGAGCAACAGGCTCGGGGGTGGAAGGTTTAATAGGGGACGTGAGGCATGGAGAGGGGAGCATGCTGAGCAGCAGGCTCGGAGGGAAGGTTTAATATGGGACGTGAGTCATGGAGAGGGGAGCATGCTGAGCAGCAGGCTCGAGGGGGAGGTTTAATAGGGGACGTGTGTCATAGAGAGGGGAGCATGCTGAGCAGCAGGCTCGGGGGTGGGAAGGTTTAATAGGGGTTGTGAGTCATGGAGAGGGGAGCATGCTGAGCAGCAGGCTCAGGGGAGGAAGGTTTATTAGGGGATGTGAGTCATGGAGAGGGGAGCATGCTGAGCAGCAGGCTCGGGGGAGGATGGTTTAATAGGTGACGTGAGTCATGGAGAGGAGAGGAGAGCATGCTGAGCAGCAGGCTCGGGGGAGGAAGATTTAATAGGGGACGTGAGTCATGGAGTGGAGAGCATGCTGAGCAGCAGGCTCGGGGGGTTGGAAGGTTTAATAGGCGATGTGAGTCATGGAGAGGGGAGTATGCTGAGCAGCAGCCTCGGGGGGGTGGAAGGTTTAATAGGGGACGTGAGTCATGGAGAGGGGAGCATACTGAGCAGCAGGCTTGGGGGAGGAAGGTTTAATAGGGGACGTGTGTCATGGAGGGGGGAGCATGCTGAGCAGCAGGCTCAGAGGTGGATGGTTTAATAGGGGATATGTGTCATGGAGAGGGGAGCATGCTGAGCAGCAGGCTCTGGGGAAGGTTTAATAGGGGACGTGAGTCATGGAGAGGGGAGCATGCTGAGCAGCAGGCTCGGTGCGGTGGAAGGTTTAATAGGGGTTATGAGTCATGGAAAGGGGAGCATGCTGAGCAGCAGGCTCGGGGGAGGAAGGTTTAATAGGGGACGTGAGTCATGGAGAGGGGAGCATGCTGAGCAGCAGGCTCGGAGGAAGGTTTAATAGGGGACGTGAGTCATGGAGAGGGGAGCATGCTGAGCAGCAGGCTCGGGGTGGAAGGTTTAATAGGGGACGTGTGTCATGGAGAGGGGAGCATGCTGAGCAGCAGGCTCGGGGTGGTTGGTTTAATAGGGGATGTGTGTCATGGAGAGGGGAGCATGCTGAGCAGCAGGCTCGGGGGAAGGTTTAATAGGGGACGTGAGTCATGGAGAGGGGAGCATGCTGAGCAGCAGGCCTGGGGTGGAAGGTTTAATAGGGGATGTGAGTCATGGAGAGGGGAGCATGCTGAGCAGCAGGCTCGGAGGAGGAAGGTTTAATAGGGGACGTGAGTCATGGAGAGGGGAGCATGCTGAGCAGCAGGCTCGGGGTGGAAGGTTTAATAGGGGACGTGAGTCATTGGAGAGGGATGCTGACAGTAGGCTGGGAGGAAGGTTTAATAGGGGCCGTGAGTCATGGAGAGGGAGCATGCTGAGCAGCAGGCTCGGGGTGGAAGGTTTAATGGGGACGTGGAGTCATGGAGAGGGAGCATGCTAGCAGCAGGCATGGGGAGGAAGGTTTAATAGGGGACATGAGTCATGGAGAGGGAGCATGCTGAGCAACAGGCTCGAGGTGGAAGGTTTAATAGGGTTGTGAGTCAGGAGAGGGGCATGCTGAGCAGCAGGCTCAGGGAGGAAGGTTTATTAGGGATGTGAGTCATGGAGAGGGGAGCATGCTGAGCAGCAGGCTCGGGGGAGGATGGTTTAATAGGTGACGTGAGTCATGGAGAGGAGAGGAGAGCATGCTGAGCAGCAGGCTCGGGGGAGGAAGATTTAATAGGGGACGTGAGTCATGGAGTGGAGAGCATGCTGAGCAGCAGGCTCGGGGGGTTGGAAGGTTTAATAGGCGATGTGAGTCATGGAGAGGGGAGCATGCTGAGCAGCAGCCTCGGGGGGGTGGAAGGTTTAATAGGGGACGTGAGTCATGGAGAGGGGTGCATGCTGAGCAGGAGGCTTGGGGGAGGAAGGTTTAATAGGGGACGTGAGTCATGGAGAGGGGTGCATGCTGAGCAGCAGCCTCGGGGGAGGAAGGTTTAATAGGGGATGTGAGTCATGGAGAGGAGAGCATGCTGAGCAGCAGGCTCGGGGGAGGTAGATTTAATAGGGACGTGAGTCATGGAGCGGGGAGTATGCTGAGCAGCAGGCTCGGGGGGGTGGAATGTTTAGTAGGGGACGTGAGTCATGGAGAGGGTAGTATGCTGAGCAGCAGGCTCAGGTGGAGGAAGGTTTAATAGGGGACGTGAGTCATATAGAGGGGAGCATGCTGAGCAGCAGTCTAAGGGGTTGGAATGTTTAATAGTGGATGTGAGTCATGGAGAGGGGAGCATGCTGAGAAGCGGGCTCGGGGGGTGGAAGGTTTAATGGATGTGCGTCATGGAGAGGGGAGCATGCTGAGCAGCAGGCTCGGTTGGGTGGAAGGTTTAATAGGGGATGTGAGTCATGGAGAGGGGAGCATGCTGAGCAGCAGGCTCGGGGGAGGAAGGTTTAATGGACGTGAGTCATGGAGAGGGGAGCATGCTGAGCAGCAGGCTCTGGGGAGGAAGGTTTAATGGACGTGAGTCATGGAGAGGGGAGCATGCTGAGCAGCAGGCTCGGGGAGGAGGTTTAATCGGGGATGTGATTCATGGAGAGGGGAGCATGCTGAGCAGCAGGCTCAGGGGTGGTAGGTTTAATAGGGGACGTGAGTCATGGAGAGGGGAGCATGCTGAGCAGCAGGCTCGGGGTGGAAGGTTTAATAGGGGACGTGAGTCATGGAGAGGAGAGCATGCTGAGCAGCAGGCTGGGGTGGGAAGGTTTAATAGGGGATGTGAGTCATGGAGAAGGGAGCATGCTGAGCAGCAGGCTCGGGGAGCTGGAAGGTTTAATAGGGGATGTGAGTCATGGAGAGGGGAGCATGCTGAGCAGCAGACTCAGGGAAGAAGGTTTAATAGGGGACGTGAGTCATGGAGAGGAGAGCATGCTGAGCAGCTGGCTTGGGGGGTGGAAGGTTTAATAGGGGATGTGAGTCATGGAGAGGGAGCATGCTGAGCAGCAGGCTCGTGGGAGGAAGGTTTAATAGGGGACGTGAGTCATGGAGAGGGAGCATGCTGAGCAGCAGGCTTGGGGAGGAAGGTTTAATAGGGGACGTGAGTCATGGAGAGGGGAGCATGCTGAGCAGCAGGCTCGTGGATGGAAGGTTCAATAGGGGACGTGAGTCATGGAGAGGAGGAGAGGTATAGGAGGACAGTTAAGGAGGTTAAAGCAGGAGCAGTTAGATGAAAGATGGTTATGTAAGGCAGAGGCAAGGGAATGGGAGGAGGAGGAGTGCTATATTTGGGGAGGTGGGCGTTCCAGATTTGTGAGAAATGATGAGCAAAGCCTGACTAATTGATGAGAGTGGTATGACGGGGGACCAACAAAGTGTGAGTGTCAGAAGATCTGAGGAAGTGGGGGGGGTGGAGAAGAGAGCGAGCATGAGAGGTAGGATGGAAATTCTCCTAACCAAATTTTAGAAGTGAATTTGGCACAATGAGTGAGGTGCCTGTTGAGAAGCGGGGGGGAAGGGAAATGGTGTGGTAGAGGTCACAGTGAAGAATGCATGATGGAGCATCAAGGGCAGATCAACTGAAGGAGTTAAATAGAGTGTTCAATCTGGTTAAGGAGGATTTAGAAGCAGCATCATAGACTACATCACAGTAGTTGAAAATGGGGAGGATCACCTTCTGGACTAGTTCACTCCACGCTGTAGGAGGGATGCAACTACAGTTCCTGAATAAGGCACCAAGCTTGGGGTGCAGTTTTTTCAGGATGGCATCAATATGGCCAGAGAAGTTGAGGTGTTGGTCCAATCAAACCCCAAGGTATCTGAATGAGGTGTCCTCTAATATTGCCCCATCAAGGGTATGGAAAGATGGTGAAGAGTGGAGCCTAGAAAGTCTCTGCCCAGTGCCAAAGCTCATGGAGACAGTCTTTTTGGCATTCAGGAATAGTTGATGTGAGGCAAACCATAACTGAACCTGGTGGAAGTCAAGCTGAAAGGTGGTTGCAGCATCAGCAGGACATTTGCCAGACGAGAACAGGACAGTGTCATCAGCATACATATGGCTAGAGGTGGAGGGGGAGCATACTGAGGCAAGTCATTTAGGAAGATGGAAAAGAGAATGGGTCCAAGCACCGAGCCCTGTGGGACTCCAGTGGAAATAGAGAGCGGGGGAAGGATTGTATCCTGGATCTTGACTGATTGTGTTCTGCCTGAGAGGTAAGCTCTAAACCAGTTTTGGGCAGAAGTAGACAACCCAGCATCCATAAGGGAGTCAAAATGTAGGGCATGGGAGACTGTGTTGAATGCCTTGGTGAGGTTAACAAAGACGGCAGAGGTAATGAGGCCATTATCCATCCCAGTGAGGTTGGAGTCAGTGAGCCTGAGTAGGGAGGTGGTAGTGGAGTGGTTCTTCCGAAAGCCAGATTGGAACAGAGTAAAAAAAGGAAGCATCATTGAGGAAGGAGGTTAGCTGAGAGAGGGCCAGGTGTTCTTAGAGTTTAGCAATGTCAGGGAGTAGGGAGATTGGGTGAAAATTTGCAGGGGAGGAGGGGTCACCTCCGTTTGGGAGAGGGAGGACCACTGCATGTTTCCAGGATGAAGTGACAGATGAGGATGAGAAGGAAAGATTTAAGATCAAGCAAAGAGGATAAGCTATAGCAGAAGCTGAAAGGTAGAGGAGTTTAGAGTCACGGTCATCTGGCGATGAGCCTTTGGAAGGGTTAAGAGAGAGAGAGAGAGAGAGAGAGAGAAGGGCCATTAGTGTTTCTTCTGGGGAGACCACAGAAAAAGAGAAGGAAGGAAGAATGGGCATGGAGGGGTTAAGTACTGGGTGTGGGAGGATGAGGAGGGGGAGGTTAGAGGGGAGTGACTTTAAAAGTGCTGTGGTGCAGGAGGTATAATAGGATTTAAACCCTTGAGCCACTGCACATGGCTCAAAGACAAATGAGTTGTTTATTTTAAGCACAGGGGAGGTGGATATGAAGGGGGGGAGGAGAATAGGGCATGGACCACTTTCCAGAATTTGGAGGGAGAATTGATGTTTTTGAGAAAAGATTATTTAAAATATTCAGACTTGGCAAGTCTGGTAGCTATTGTGCAGGCATTTCTTAACATGCGATACCTGGCATGGTCTAGGGGAAGCTGGGAGGCCTTATGTTTCCTCCAAGCTTTGTCCCGTTCCCTGAGTCAGGTCAGTAACTCAGGGGAGACCCAGGGATGATGGTTACCATGAACTCTAGTGTGTTTGAATGGAGCATAGTAGTTCCATGTAATTAGAAATTTATCTTTAAAATAAGCGAGGGCTTGGTCAATGGAAGGGGCAAAGGCAATAGGGTGTAGGAAATATTTTTTCTGCACCAGGAGCAGGGCAAATTGAATTAAGCAGACTAGGAAAGGCATAGTGGGGATTATGAAGGATTTATTTATTTGTTTGTTTAGTTATTTAAAATTTGGTAACCGGGAAAGGCACACTGACCTGAGACTCGTTTCCATGTATGACCCGGGGAAAGGGTAAATTGTGGGAATAAGATATGGGCATAGTAGAAATAACCACATTTAGATAGAATATAACATTTGGTGATACATCAGGAAGTGCATATTAGGAATAACACCATTTAATAGTTTATAACTTTTGATAGCACATCAGGTAGCATTCAAAGATTACATACTGTCATAAAACCCTTGTAAAATAGTCTTACATTAGGTGGTGCATGCATAAAACATGTGATGTGAAGTGTGCTGTATGGTAAAAAGCAAAGAAGGACCAACAAGGGTCGGAAAACTAAGTGAGTGTAACAATTAATAGAATAGTGCACCCTGGAGTACATAAGAACGTGGAGTAGAAGCATGCAGAAAAGGCTGGGGGGGGGGGTAGCAGGAATGAGAGGGCTGAGTGGGAAAACTTAAGAAGGTGCTTTGAGATGAAAGGGAAAGGGCAAGCCAGGGGGAATGCAAAAATAGTATAGATTTATGATGACGGCGAACAAGTGAAAAAGGTAGGGAGGGAATGGGAAAGGACATGTTTTAGGGTGTGTAGTGAGGAGACAGACAGATGGAGGAGGGAAGAGAGTTCCAAATGTTGGGGGGGGGGGTAATAGAAAGCAACTTGCCCCAAGCTGGAGTGAAGATGGGGAAGAGAGAAGGTGTGAGGGTCTCTGGAGTGAAGCTGGTAAGAGGAGAGGGAAGAGGAGAAGAACAGAGATGAAAGGTTGGGGGTGACAGTCTCGAGCCAGTATTTAGAGATGAAAGTGGTGGCATGGAGCTGGTAATGAAGAGAAAAGGAAGGAAGAGAAAGGATGGAGTAAAGGGTACAGTGACGGGTGCGAAAGGGAGTGTTAGTTGCAAAATGGCAGAAGTGATTTATATGACAAATATTTTTCTACTGATGACTGATAATGCAGCAGGGCACAGAGATTCATCTTTTTATGTTTTGCCTGTCTGTGAGTGTGTCAGCCAGTGAGTGAATGAAAAGCAAAGTAGACTATGTGACTCACATGGTCTCTCAGTTGGGTAGTATGTGGTCTGTCGCTGAGGGGTGGTGGCCTGGAGGTAACACTATTCCCGGTCAGCTCAACAAAAAAGCACGAAAAGCAGGTATTTTTTGTGTGACATTTGAATTTTGACATGAAGGTATGTGTCCCAAACAACGATCCAATCCCCTGTTAGCAGGAGGGGGAGGAGGAACTGCAGAGAGACAATTCAAAATGTTTTGTATTCGATGAATAGATTCAGTCCTTGAAGGTCTAGTATGGGCCTGAGATACCCAGTTCATTTTGGAACTAGAACGTACCTGAAATAGTAGCCCAGGTTCTGTTCTGAAACAAGATCAGGTTCTACAGCCTTTCAGTGGGGGAGGGGGGGTAAACCTTCGCCAGCAGGAAGACAGGATGTCCCAGAGAATATCTGTCTGGTAACGGGGGGGGGGGGTCACCAGAGGAATAGTAAGGAGGTCTATGGTGTATCCTTGCTGAACCACCTCCAGGATCAAGGCATCTGCAGTGAGTTTCCTCCATTTTGGTAGGAAGAGGGAGCTTCGACCTCCCACCAATACTTCTTCAAACCGTGAGGTTGGAGGAATGGTAGAGGAATAAGAAAATGCCAGGGATGGAGAGGGTGCCAGTAATTGTCTGACTTTTTGTAAGTCTGCAATAGGTACCAGGAGCTTGGGAAATGGTAGGCTGAGGTCCTTGAGGACCATGTCCCAGGCCTCTTGAATAGTCCCTGCCTGGATGGGCATAGGCCCTGAGAAAAGAACCAGGACCCCTTCCCCGCAGACTAGCGTTCAAGGTATGCAGGGATCTAAGATGATTTTAGAGGACTGTAATTCCCATAGTGCATTTTCAACACCATTTCCAAACAATTGTTTTCCTGTGAATGGAGCATTCATCACAGATTGCTGCACTTCTGAGGCAAAGCCAGCCACTCTTAGCCAAGAGTGGCGGTGAAGAGGATTCCAGATGCAGGAGCCCTAGCCGCAACATCTAAGGCATCATAGACCGATCTCAGCAGATGCTTGCCAGCCTCTTGGCCATTAACAATAGTCTGCTGTGCTAATGTTTTGTCTTGGCCCTTTGGCAATTTTTCAGCCAAAGTGGCCATAGTCTTCCAAAGACAAGTCTGATATTTTATTATATATGCCTGATAGTTAACAATTCTTAGGCCCAGGGAAGCAGACACAATCTCATCCAACTTCCTTGACTCCTTAACAGAAGGAAGAGAACTCATGTGTTTGGGAGCCTTGGATCTGTCATGAGCAGCCATTATCACCACAAAGTCTGTTTCTGACTGTGAGGAATAATAAAGCTTTACAGTAGGGGCTGGATACTGTCTATCAGCCTTTCCAGGCACTACAGGTAACTGAAGAAATAAAAAGCCTAAAGATGCACAGCAAATCTAAGGTACAGACCCTATAAATTAAATTCAATGTTTGGTGATATGGTGATAATGTGTAGTGCTTGTCTGAACTTTAATTTGGCCTTTCTTATTCCCACCCTCAATACAGGAGCCGGGCGGCATCATGGGAATGTAGGCCCAGTACTAAGGGTGAGAAGAGTGCCAGAGGAGGTGTGGAGGATGGAGGGTTCGAAACGCGCTAAGTGCAGATGAAAGGGGGAGGCAGGTTTAATTAGGGCAGGTGGGAGGAGTATTTCCCCCACACTGAATTCCTCCCATACAAAAAACGAAAGTGAGCCACACAAAAGCTGAACATAGTACTGTTATATTAATTAAAAACTGCAAGCAGTCAGCAACACTCCTACGAACCACTGACTGCTTGCAGTTTTTAATAAATATAACTACTATTTTTGGCATATCAGGCTGCCAGAGTAGCATTCTCAAGTGCAGAATACACTGGAAGAAATTATGACTGTTGGGTATGCTAAAATCTCTGAGAACTCAAAGATTTCTTTTGGAAGAAACCTCCTCCCCTGATTGGAATCCAATTTAGCCTGAACCTGTTTTAGGAAGGCCTGAAATGAGGTATCCTCAGGTGGCGACTTTGGTGTTGTTTTTCACACTCTCCTCCAAGCAAGAAGACAGAGTGGAGCTTGATTATTATTATTATTATTATTATTATTATTATTATTATTAATAATTCTTCTTCTTCAGCATCCTCCTACATACAATCTGAATTATACTCCAGTTTGTCATTGACTTCAACCACCATCAGCTGAGGGTTGAAGGGAGAAGGAGATAAATGAGGAGCAGCCGTTGATGGGGTCCCGTCAACGGAGGCTGTTCAGGGCCCAGCACTACAGCAGGGACTGAGAACTGGAGTACTGACAGTGAGGCTGGTGATGGATCAGCTGAGGGTGCAGATGGAGAGGCAACAGAGGTGGTAACAGATGCTAGAACAGTTCAGACATAGTCTGATATAATAGCTGTGCATTGACAAGCCCCGAAGGGGTTGATGACAGCTTAACCATCACCAGGACAGTGCCTGACAGCAGCATAGGCTGAAAATACCATGGTGGGGAAGGTGAGCTGGTGATGGATCAGCTGAGGGCCGAACCCAGACCTTGGTGTCTGAGAGATGAATGGAGGGATGGCAGGACTTGCACCTGGAGTTGGGGACCCGTCTTTGTCAGTAGACTTATCTCTTCTAAGAGGTGAACATGAATAGTCAGGAGAAGCAGCCTTGTCCTTTCACCGCTTCTCCTACTCTGAGTAGTGGTGTTTCTCTGCTGACTTTGAGGATTTAACCTCTTTCTTCAATGAGTCAGTGATGGCTGCTGTCAACCACGGGGATCAATGGGCCAATCGTGAACTGGCAACAGAAGCGATTGACAAAGGTGAAGCAGCCTTCACTGCAACCTGTTTTTCTAGTTCCTGAAGCTTTAGAAATACCTCTAAAGCCTTCTTGCAACATCTTCTGGTTGCTTGGTTAAAGCTCTGGCAAACTGAGTGTCAAAGTGTCTAGTAATCTAGTTACAGACCTACCCCTTTCATATTTCTACAGAGGTACTATTGTTATGCTTCGACTAGACCCCCCCCCCCCAACCTTTTCCTTCATCTGTCTTCCCTATGTGTGTATTGTACTTGTATTGTCTTTTCCTGCATAGACTGGCCACCTATGCATCCTCTTTTATTGTTATTTTTTTGTTGATAACCCTATCCTGTCTAGCCGTTAATAAGATCTCCACATCTAGTACCTCCTAGAAAGTGAATGAGGTCTTCCTGTATATTCAGTCCTCCCTTGAAGTTGTAATGGCCCCTTTAAATTCATCAGAGAACACTTTAAACTGTCCGATAAATGGATAGCATTATAATTCCCCCTTTGTGGCTAAAAACGCCTTAAGAATGCCTCCCCTTTCCAGATATGTAATAGTTGTAATTTTACCTAAGAAACAAGCATAGTATCGAGACGCTCCGTCTTGGCATTCTTCTGAGCTACTGCAGTATGCATACTACTCGCACAGCTCAGTAAATACCACAAATCATAAATAGCTTTTCATCACTAGAAAAGTAGTGCTAGGTCGCACGTTATCCCTTTTTGTGCTAAAGTGCCTTGTAGCGAGAATTCGGCTCAAGCTTAAAAACAACCTGTGTATTTCTGCTGCTGTCTGTGGCTGAGCTGTGTTTCAATATCCACAGCTCAGCAGGCAGCATAATGAACGGTTTGTTTCAGATTTGTAAACAACCCTATTAAAGTATGAGCCCCTCAAGTGAGAACAGAGTGAATATAATAACAGAAAATAAGAGGGACATTATTTTACCTGTTATAAGATATTGAAGGGCTCTGTCTACTAGATTCTCTTCCTAGGGGCCGGCCGGCCATATTGTTAGGCATTATATAGAGAATGGGAAACAAGAGGTGGGGCTTAACCCTTGAAATCTGAGGTTTTAGAACCAGAATCGAAATAAATGATCATGAAGCATGCAGATAAAAAAGATTTATCTAAGAACATCTTATAAGCCTTTTGAGATAAAAATATTTGCTTTTTTGTAAAAATTGTTTCATGTAAGCTGAGTGACATTAACTCTAGTCAATCAGGAACAGTCTTAATATACATATAGCTGCTTTCTTCAGAGAGAAGTCAGATGTGTTCCAGGGTGCTGAAGCGTATACACCCTAGCTAGTGCTCTAGTTACTACGAATTATTATGCACAAGACTTGGATATTTTCGTTTGCTGCTGCGTTACTGTTGTTTGTGCTATTCTCCTTAAATGTATAGTATATTATTTTTATTATTTTGATGAAATCAGTCCGCCTTTTTGATTTTCTTATTTTATATTGCAGTTTCCCAATAAAGAAGCTGTTGGGAGAGACTTCCAGAGAAAATCACCTGTGTCTGAGTCCTTCTGTATCCCTAGCCTCTTACACTGGTGTCAGCAGTGGGATACTGGTTGGAACTACACCCAACTGGGAGAGTCAGTCCGAGACTCTGGTGGACTATATACAGAAAGTGATGACATAGAAGCATATATTACAACCTTTGAGAGAGTGGCAACAGCATGCGCATGGCCCAGAGACCAGTGGTTGATTCGCTTGGCACCTTATCTTACTGGGAAAGCACAGCTTGCGTATAGTCATATAGAGGTTGCCCATGCGAACAATTATGATCAGGTTAAAGCTGCTATTTTGAAATGCTATGACATAAATACTGAAACATATCGTCAACGGTTCCAGACTTATAAATACCAGGCTGCCGACAACCCGCAGGACGCCTACATCCGCTTAAAGGACTTATGTCTAAAATGGTTACAACCTACTACTCGGACACTCGACCAGATTCTGGAAACCACTGTGATGGAGCAATTCTTTAAAATTTTACCCCAGGATGTCCAACTTTGGGTAAAAGAGCACCGACCAGAGACTTCAGATAAGGCAATCCGCCTGGCAGAGGACTTCATGGCAGGTCGTCCCTTACATCCTAAGGGAGCCATGTTGCATGGACACCAATCCTCTATTTCCAGACAAGGTAGTTCAACTGTGACTCCTATGCTCCCTCCAACAGGCACTAAAGTTTTTCCAAGACCACATAAAGTTTATAACCCAGATATTATCTGCCGAGAGTGTGGAGGGAAAGGCCATGTTGCAAAATTTTGCCCCAAGAGAAAGACTGAAGCCTCTCATTTAGCATTGGCCAACTGGGGTCAATATATGTTGCCTGTTCAAATTGGAAAGAACACGGTATGTGGCCGCCTCGATTCAGGCAGCAGACAGACTTTAGTACAAACTGCCCTACTGGATCCAAGGTCTAACCAAATGCCACAGAAGACCGAGGTAGTTTGTATTCACAGAGATGTCCATCATTATCCTCTCTATGACTTGGACATAACTATATAGGGACATACACATTCCATCCGGGTAGGTGCTGTTCCTCATCTACCTGTACCTATACTTATTGGGCATGACCATCCTGATTTTCAGACCCTAATAACTGGCAATGTTGCTGCAATGGTTACTAGATCTCAAACTAAAGATAAGTTGGAACAGGTATTCCCCTTTTTCTGATGATATTTTTGAAGAGTCCAAAAAGAAAATAAAATCAAAAGCCCAGAAACGAAAAGAAAAGCTGCAATGGACTCAAAATGTCAAAAGGGAAAGTAAGACTGTCACAGACTCTGTTGTTCCAACAATAGACTTTAGAATTGCACAGCTGAGCCGGCCTGGTGGCGCTGAGGGTTGAGGCGCTGGTTGCCACACCTCACGCCATGCCGGTGACCCGTGTTCGTGAAAGGGCATGGGTTGCCATTGGTCGGCGGGGAGGAGATGGATTGAGCGTCCAAGGGACTGCTCTCCATCTCTTGGGAGGGGGGATTTGGGCAGCCAGGGCTTGTCTGACCCCTAGCGGAGGCTGGGAGGTCGACAGCACGTAGCTGCAAGCTATGGGAGGGCGGGACGTGGCAGATGCTTGGTGCATGCACCCAGTCACTGGCATCATTGCACGCCATGACCCCCTGGGAGGAAAACAGCGAAAAGTGAGCCCGGCTGCACGAAGTTGTTCCCCCACAGTGCCGTTCCTGGAAGGGCACCTCCCTGGCATGGATCCGTTGGGGTGGGTTGAGTCACCCCCCCAACACCCTGCCATGAAGGGTAAGTCGTGGGGTGCACAAGGGAGGGGATCTGATGTCCGGGGATGGTGCTGGGAGGAACAATGGAGGGCGGGGATCATAGCCGGAGCTCTGGAGGAGAGAAAATAATACCCCCCCCAAAAAAAAAGAATTGCACAGCAAAATGATCCCAGTTTACAAAATTGTTTTTCCCAAGTAACTGATGTTAAAAAAAGGGTCAGAGCATTATAAAATGAATAATGGTTTGTTGCATAAGAGATGTTAATCCAAAAAGTGGGGAAATTGTAGATCGGTTGATAGTACCCCAAGAATATAGGCAACAACTTCTAGAGTTAGCCCACAACATACCGTTAGCTGAACACTTGGGTAGGGATCGTACGTTGAGTCGCCTGTTGTACCGGTTATTTTGGCCTGGTATTCATGAGCAGGTGCCAGAATTTTGTAGGAGTTGTCCAGAGTGCCAAAAAGTAGCCAGATTAGGGAAAAAGGATAAGGTACCCCTAATGCCCTTGCCTTTGATAACAACTCCTTTTGAGCGGATAGCTATGGATATGGTGGGTCTCCTCCCTAAAAGCACGAAAGGTAATCAATACATATTGGTAATCTGTGACTACACTACTAAATATCCAGAAGCTATACCCTTACGCAATGTTACTGCACCAAAAATAGCAGAGGAACTTGGCAAACTATTCAGTAGAATAGGTATACCTAAGGAAATCCTGACAGACAGGGGTAGCAATTTTTGCTCAGTGTTATTAAAATGACTATATGATATTCTGGATACTACTGCCATACATACCACCCCCTGCCATCCACAAACTGATGGCCTGGTTGAACGATTCAACCAGACTCTCAAAAATGTTACAAAAGTTTTGTCAGGAAGAAGGCCGTAGATGGGATATACTACTACCATACTTAATGTTTGCATACAGGGAGGTGCCCCAAGCTTCACTGGGTTTCTCACCTTTGAACTACTTTATGGACGTAATCTACTGAAGCCCATTGGATCTTATGAAAGAGAAGTGGGAAGAAGGGCAAGTGTCTCAGGGTCAGGTCCCCAACGATTATATTTGCCATCTTAGGAATAAGATAGCTAAATATATAGGAATTGCCCACCAGACTAATGTTAAACAACAAGGTATTCAAAAAACACATTATGACAAGGGGGCAGGAACCAAAGAATTCCAAGAAGGGGACAAGGTATTACTATTATTACCATCTTCAGATAATAAATTGTATATGACATGGCAAGGACCATATACTGTATCTAAACGGACAGGACCAGTAACCTATCAAGTAGTCTTGCCAGATAAAAAAAAAAAACCAAAAAACAAAACAATGTATACCATGTTAATCTGTTTAAAGAAATGGGTTGAAAGAAAAGACTGCTTTGTGGGTTACATACACCCTGAAACTCCCACTAGCGAACTAGATCTAGTATACCAGCGGTTAGAATTAAAAGCAGGAGGGGTCAATGACTTAAATATAAATCCCCAACTTACCAGTCAACAAATGGCTGAGCTTGACACTATATTACAGCCATTTTCAGAATATTTTACAGGAAAACCTGGGAGGGTAAGGGATGTGGTACATAAAATCAACACTACCCAAATAACATCTGTAAGGCAAAGACCCTATAGAATACCAGAACGCTTAAGATGTTTAGTGAAACAGGAACTACACAGAATGCAGCAGTTAGGAATCATAGAGCCATCCCACAGTGAGTGGAATTTCCCTATTGTGGTGGTTGGAAAAAAAGAAGGTGGGGGTTGAATTTGTTTAGATTTTAGGAAATTAAACAAAATATCTAAATTTGACAGCTATCCAATGCCACGTATTGACAATATCCTTGACCATCTAGGAAAAGCTCAATATATTACAACTCTTGACTTGACCAAAGGTTACTGGCAGGTCCCTTTAGATACTGGTGACAAAGAAAAAACTGCCTTTAGTACCCCAATTGGTTTATTCCACTTTACTGTTATGCCATTTGGGCCCCATGGAGCCCCGGCGACCTTTCAGCGACTTATGGACAAGCTTCTCCTACCACATGCTACCTTTAGTGCCACCTATATGGACGACGTAGTAATTTTCAGTAACACATGGTCTGACCATTTGAATCACCTAACCACAGTATTAAGTACTATAACTTCTGCGCGCCTGACTATCAGCCCATCTAAATGCTCAGTAGCTATGCAAGAGACAGAATATCTAGGATTTCAAATAGGAGGGGGTACTCTAAAACCTGTTAAGTCTAAAATTGAAGCTGTAGCTAATAGCCCTCGGCCAGTAACCAAAAAGGATGTGAGATCCTTTTTAGGGCTCGCTAGTTACTGTAGAAGATTTATACCAAATTTCGCTATAGTAGCTAACGCTCTCACTGACTTAACAAAAAAACGACAACCTAAGAAGTGACTTGGACTCAGGCCTGTGAGGAAGCATTTTCCACAATTAAAGCATTATTATGCTCTTCTCCAGTGTTACGCACCCCTGACTTCACACTGCCCTTTATCCTTCAAACAGATGCATCAAACTGTGGCATAGGTGCGGTATTGTCACAGATAATTGAAGGTGAAGAACATCCTATAATATACATCAGTAGGAAGTTACATGAAAGGGAAACTAGATATTCTACTATTGAAAAAGAATGCCTAGCAATACGCTGGGCTATTGAGACTCTGCGATTTTATTTATGGGGCGCAGAATTCGAACTATGGACAGACCACAACCCCCTTTGTTGGCTCAATGTTATGAAGGATAAAAACCCTCGCATAATGCGATGGTACTTGACATTGCAGCCATATTGTTTCAAAACAAAACATAGAAAAGGAACAGAACATAAAAATGCAGACTTCTTATCCAGATATGGCCATGAAAATAGCTAAGTTATATCTTGTATGACAGACCTCGGGTGTATTAAAGAAATCATTAAAACAAATTGTAAGAGCTAAAATAATTTTTTTTTTTTATTATGACCCTTGTACAACAGTGAACAGAAGATAGTATTCACTGAGGTAGTAAGGGAATTGTGTTTGGGACCCCAAGGTGGAGCCTGAGGAGTGGGTGGGCTTTGGCTCCATCTCTTACCTGTAAGAGATCTGTACTCATCACTTTAAAAAAAAAAAAAAAAAATATATATATATATATATATATATATATATATATATATATATATATATATATATATATATATATATATATATATATATATATATATATATATATATATATATATATATATATTTGCATTCAGACAAACTGTTCTGAACTATATTTTTTCCTTGAGTGGGAGGAGAATGTCAAAGGGTCTAGTAATCTAGTTACAGACCTACCCCTTTCATATTTCTACAAAGGTACTATTGTTATGCTTCGACTAGACCCCCCTCCCCCTTTTTCCTTCATGTGTCTTCCCTATGTGTGTATTGTACTTGTATTGTCTTTTCCTGCATAGACTGGCCACCTATGCATACTCTTTTATTGTTATTTTTTTGTTGATAACCCTATCCTGTCTAGCCGCTAATAAGATCTCCACATCTAGTACCTCCTAGAAAGTGAATGAGGTCTTCCTGTATATTCAGTCCTCCCTTGAAGTTGTAATGGCCCCTTTAAATTCATCAGAGAACACTTTAAACTGTCTGATAAATGGATAGCATTATAATTCCCCCTTTGTGGCTAAAAATGCCTTAAGAATGCCTCCCCTTTCCAGATATGTAATAGTTGTTGTAATTTTACCTAAGAAACGAGCATAATATCGAGATGCTCCGTCTCGGCGTACTTCTTCTGAGTTGCATAAAATAAAAAGACTGTCGCATGGTAGCTCGAAACATCGCAAATCAAAATAGCTTTTCTACCACCAGAAAAGTAGTGTGCTAGGTCGCGGTTGTTCCTTTTGCGCTTAAAGCTTTGTAGCAGAATTGTGCTCAAGCTTAAAAAATGACCTGTGTATTTCTGTTGCTCTCGTGCTGAGCTGTGTTTCAATATCACAGCTCAGCAGGCAGTATAATTAACGGTTTGTTTCAGATTTGTAAACAACCCTATTAAAGTATGAGCCCTCAAGTGAGAACAGAGGAATATAATAACAGAAAATAAGAGGGAAATTATTTACCTGTTATAAGATATTGAAGGGCTCTGTGTACTAGATTCTCTTCCTAGGGGCCGGCCGGCCATATTGTTAGACATTATATAGAGAATGGGAAACAAGAGGTGGGGCTTAACCCTTGAAATCTGAGGTTTTAGAACCAGAATCGAAATAAATGGTCATGAAGCATGCAGATAAAAGAAAGATTTATCTAAGAACATCTTATAAGCCTTTTGAGATAAAAATATTTGCTTTTTTGTAAAAATTGTTTCATGTAAGCTGAGTGACAGGAACTCTAGCCTGTCAGGAACAGTCTTATTATATATATATAGCTGCTCTCTTCAGAGAGAAGTCAGATGTGTTCCAGGGTGCTGAAGCGTATACACCCTAGCTAGTGCTCTAGTTACTACGAATTATTATGCACAAGACTTGGATATTTTCGTTTGATGCTGCGTTACTGTTGTTTGTGCTATTCTCCTTAAATGTATGTTATTTTTATTATTTTGGCGAAATCAGTCTGCCTTTTTGATTTTCTTATTTTATATTGGAGTTTCCCAATAAAGAAGCTGTTGGGAGAGATTTCCAGAGAAAATCACTTGTGTCTGAGTCCTTCTGTATCCCTAGCCTCTTACACTGAGCAGGCCTTAACGTTGAGGTTTGTACTGAGGCAACAGAAAGAGTGGTCATCGTCTTTATAAACCTTAACATCACCACACTGACAATAATGGAACAGTGGTTCCTTGTCTATTGGTGGCAGCATATTGTAAGAGAAAGTTTTAAAACGGCTAACTATAAGAAGTAGCAGCGTTAGTGAATATTTGCAAACGTTCCATGGCATTCTTCAGCAGCAGTGGACCAACAGTGGTTGATAGTAGAAGAAAGAACTGAGGCATGCTGGGGATGCCCATGCTATATAGGTGCTGACAAGGCACATCGATGTGGGCGGCCCCAGCCAGCAAAAAATGTCCTGGTGGTCCTGACGATGATGGCCAACAGTTTCATGATGTGGCTCAATGGCGGGAGATGTTCTCAAAGAAGATACATATACTTTATAATTCTTCTAACCTAAAATTGCTATACTACTATGCATATGTTTACCCATTCACAGCTGTGGGCCCACTGATGTCATAAATGTGCTTCTCTAATACTGGCTGATGCACTGCAATGGGCCACACTTCATTTCCTTTCTGCTGAAATGCAGGGGCATTTTTACTGGGGGAGAGCAATTTGCTTAGTTCAGCTATTTAAGATACAATTGTCATGCTCTTTCACAGCGACCCCATTCTTCATACAGCTACAGGGTATTGGTCTCCACTGAAACTTCTTATAGGAACCATGCATTGAGTCTCGGGTGGGATTGAAATGCAGCACCTGAGAGAGATGCAAGATAAGTGCATCAGTCCCATAGACTGTACCTGATCCATTGACAAGAAGAGCACGCTGTTGCAGACAGTTGCACGCCAGGGAACTTGGCATTCAGTGTTTTCAAGATTACTAAACTGGACTGAGAAGTGTTGTAAGGACAGAAAAAAAGACATGAATTGCATACAGTGTCATGAGACTCCACTGAAGCAATGCAGAGGAGAAACAACATCACTATGGATTAAATAAGATAAAAGGTAAAGAAGGCACAATGGTATTAAAGCTTTCCATCATTGTGCTGCTCTGCTACTTCTGAGACTTGATTTGACAATGAGCCCCAAGGAGGCTAAGATAATGCCATCCTGATAATTCTCAAAAAGACATGAACAAATTAATTCAACTGTCTCAGCAAAGTTGCTTGAAACTGAACACATAGCTCGCCACCAAATTTTAGAGTAGCATGGCTCCTACACAACTTTTGGGAGCAGTAGAACTAAATGTGAGCAGGATGAAAAGAAATCAGTAATACCAAGGAAAGGTGTGCCTATAAACAGGGTGTGGAGTCAATACTCTGATTCAGAGTTAACAACAAAAAAAAAGAAAGAAACAAGCCCAGGTTGTCAAATAATGTGAGGCAGAGGCTGTGCTGGGCATTCATGGTGGGCACCTCTTGCCTTGGGAAGGTGGTTGGCTCCTGAAGGTAAATGACTGCCCCCTGTTGGCACAGAGCATGGCAGTCATTTCTACGCAGAAATATGCCGCTCCAGACAGGGACTGAAGGGACTGGTGTGAAGCATGGCACAGCCACATATGATGCAGTGCTCCCAGATTTATAGGGATTCCCATATTTAATGGGTTTTTGGTGGTGGAAATGGGGTATGGGGATGAAAAGTGCAACTGCACAATTTCCACTGGGATTTTGAACTGGCCACAGTATATCACCACCGAGATACTCATGCAGACTGAGAAGAGTTAAGAAAGTAGTGGCCAATTGGTCCAGCAGCTCATGACGCGCTATAGATTTACACAGGATCCAATCAGTACTATATGTGCTGAGTGGGAAAGGTCCTTTGTTCTGTCTGGAATAACAGCATCAATTTTTCTTCCCATGGTCAGCAGTGGTTCTGTTTGGTCCCACTTGAGGTTTGCACATACACACAAGCAGTTCTATTTCAGGAGCACTGTTGGAGCGGAGTATTTCGACTCAGGTCTCAGTAACAAACACTGGCAGCCACTCTGTGGAGTTTCGCTGAACACCAGGTACCACTGTGATTTAAAATTGTCAGTCTGGCCCAGAGGCGGGGGGGGGGGTGTTAGTGTATATCTTTAAAAAACACTTTCAAACAGGGCTCGTCAGTTAGCTTTCAGGAGTTTGTACGAATTCCAGCTGAATCTGTGGTGTAAGCCCAGCGACTATGTCAAGGTAACTCTCAGAGCTGGGTCCATATCCAGCCATCATCTAAAAACTAAAAATAACTTCTGTATTTAGAACACTGACTGATGGTGCATGCCCAGTGATCATATCCTACAGTAGTAACCAAGTCTAGCAGCACCTTTGTTCAGAAATAATTTGTTTTTTTTTTGGTCTGAGCATCTTAGGTTTTGTTTAATTCAGTGCAATACAGAAGGTTTGGGGGTTGATTAAATTAAGTATGTGTATAAGCCAGGATTCTAGAGCTTGGGTTGCTTCCCTGCTGCTGAAAGACAATCCATCATAGGTATTAACAACCCTCTCCCTCACAGCCCGACAAGCTTTTATATGTTTCCATAACTCCAGTGCATGGGGCGGCTATTTAAAACTTGTTCCTCATTCTCCAAATGCAAGACCTCGTTCTGAAGTCTATATGAAGTCAATTATCTGTCTCTGTGCAAGGGGCAGTGAATTCCTCCTGCTCTGCTTGAACCCTGTTAAACTTAACTTGTCACTGGGTTTTTATATCTTAGCTGTTATGTTTGCTTCATGTTTCCTATGCATTCCATCTTCATTATTGTATTTGAGCATGTGACTGAGATCTGCCAGCTCTGAACCTTTAACTTGCGACTTGTTTTCTATCTCTTGTTTTTTTATTGGCTACATCTTGCTTCCTACTCATTCCTCTCCATTACTGCATGGTGTACCTCTGTGTGCTGACACTTTATGCACAACCTACTCTGCAGGTTTACATCACTGTATTTCATATGATTTTATTGCAAGGGGAAGCAAAGGAACAGAGGCTCATACAGTAGGGTGTATGAGATAAAATAAAACCCTAAAGTCACCTCTGTGTTACCCTAACAGCAATAACCTTAAATGCCATTCCTCTTAGCCTGGCTTTGAAACTCAGCACTCTAGTGCACTTGCCTTCTCTGCTATTATATTCTACTTCTACTAAGCAGTTACTCCCTGGATGCACAAATGCTCACTTATGTAAAAGTCCTTTATGACTGATTCTCCCCTTAGCCTATATGTGTGCTCCATGGTTCTGCTGCTATCCATTTTCTTTACCAGGCTACCTGGGCTTATTGTGTAACTGTTCATGATTTTGAATAACTTCATCATATCACCCCATGTCCTCTTTTTTATGTGTAGATCAACTCCTGGTGTCCCATCCTCATATTCATGGCGTCTAGCCCCTAAGGACTGGGGGAGTACCATATTGTATCTCAAAGCTGTTTGCAATCCAGAATAGGGACTGGAATGTGATATTAGGGTGAAAGTATCTGTGTTGTTTGCCCTTTGTGTTAGTTGAAAGGTTCTGGTGGTCCATGTGTGTATGTTTCTGATTCACTGTGCCAGTCGGAGACTATCTGTGGCACTTTGAGACTCTGAGTGCCTTTCTGTGGGTCAGTGTGTCTATCCAGGAGTCTATGTGTATGTTACTTCGTGTAAGTGTGTGTTTACATGTCAAAGTGTGTGCCTGTGAATTAGCCTGGCTACCCTTGTATTAATGTATGAAGACTATATAAATAAAAACTGGCTAACATTCTTCCCTTCCCATAAAACAGTTCATAATACAGCCCTGGCACCACAGGGGCACCATGCACAGTAGTAATTTCCTTGTGCTCTGTGGCCACAAAGACCCCAGAGCACCACTCGCTTGGTTTGCAGCCTTTCCCTGCACAATCTTTAAGTGACGTGTGACCGTGCTGGGAAGGAGGTGGGAGCTGGCATGATAATGAGCACCTGAGCCATGCTCAGCCACTCTTCAGCCTCCTCACCCCTGGCTGCATGCCACAGACCATCATGCCTTGTTGAGCTATTAGGGGCAGTTCTATTAGGTGGCGGCAGAGGTGGACAGAATTGCCAATCTGCAAACTGGAACAAATGTCTCAGCAGGGAATGGGGTTAGGTGATACATGGCATCATTGATTTTCACAAGTCATAAACCGAACAATGTAGGGAGGAAGTAATGGAAAAAGGGAAACAAATGATACAACTGTCATGCTTGGGTATGGGGAAGCTGGACTATTATGGATAATGACAGGAAATCAGAGCTCTTAATTTTATAAAAGTCTACGGTCATGTTAAATAGATAGCAAAGTCAAGAGTAAAAAAAACAGTAACTTGAGGGAAAAATCTACAGAGATTTATACAGAGAGTTGATCATAGCAGTACGGGGAAGATACAGGAAAAATGAAAGTATGTTACAGGGAAATGGTTATTTGGATCTGGGAGCACTGATGATGATGTTTCATACAACCAGTCCTATGCCAGTTAGTGTCAATTTCAGTGTGGTAGTTGAGCCTGGCTCCAATCTGAATCTCACTGGCCAGAGAGGTCTCCCATCAAACCTTGCCACCGGGGCCTCTGGAACCCATCTAGCCTTATGCTTAATTTCCCTCGGGTCACATGATGGATGGGAAAAAAGGCCTTCTCCTCAGCCACACCAACCCTGTGGAACAGCCTGCCTGCCTCTCTATGGGCTCTATGATCACACCCCCTGTTCAAATCCCACTTTAAGTCCCTTGCGGGGTCAGCCATGTGCTCCTGTTCTCCAGGCTGACTGACTCCCCCCCACCCTGGAGTTGCTGGACGGCCCCCTCTCTACCATGAAGTTTTATTACCTGTACATGTACTCTTATACAGTATTGTTGTTGCTCTGGCTGTCCTATTTGTGAACCAGCACTGCTTGGCATCGCTGTGCACTTTCAATTTATATGTACTGTTATTCACTTCATGTACTAATTTTGCACTAATTATACTGTTTCTATTGTGTGCTCAACTACTTGTATCTACTGTATCTGAACATGTTCCTGTATGTACAATGTGTGATGTGCCATCTTAATGGCTCATGTGGTGCCTGAAAACAGTCCTTGGGATCAGTGCACCCACCCGGCTAACTAATCAATAAATCAATCGCAGGATACTCCCCAGTGGGGTGGGGTGCAAGGGGGACAAAAACAGATTGTAATAGCCTTAGTGCCTAATGGATGATGCTGCCATGCTCTCTTTGCCCAGTTATGCCATGACAGACAGAGGGTATCTGGGTACCAGTGGTGACTGCTGCAGTGAATGTGGGATCCAGCCTTTCTGGGTAATAACACTACGGATGATACTATGGATGAAAAGTGTGAAAGAGGCAGGATGTCCATTTAGTTCAAACCCACCACACTAGCTCAGTGGTAATATTCTAGTTGGAGTCCATCTGAGATGTAACAGTAACATTCACTTTTCACAATGTATTGAGGTAAAACATTCCACAAATTAATTACTCTTTGTGTAGGAAAAGAACCGTCTCTGTTGTCTTTATTATTGTTATCAGTGATTTGCCATTATGACTCTTAGTGCTCCTCTCACCTGTTCTAAACTGCACACTAAGTTGGCCCCCTAAATCATTATCTGACAAGATCTTGAAGAGCAACAAAAGATACTTTTTCTTTTTATGTTTGCTTGCACACATGTGCAAGAAATATTGTGCCATCATCTGAGTTGTTGTTGGCTTCAGTTCAATACTTCACTGCCATTCCTATTATGCAGCTCTGTAACTCCTACACTACCAATGCCAATGCCAGCAAGCACACATTTGGCATCGACAAATGCTTGTTTAACTTGTATCTAGGCTAGATTACATTTTCCTAGTCTCTTCTGATAAGGGTAGTTTTCTTATCCGTGCATTTGCTTGGTCGCTTCCTATTCTGGATCCTTCATACTTAGACGGTAGACTAAAGGAGAGTAAGACCCACTGGGTAAGCAGGGGAAAAAAATCTAAAAACAGGACTGAAAATAACCTCTAGCTGTGGTTTCCCACTGTCACAGCTGTGTTCTGTATTGGTCACTGTCAGTACTGTATGTTAGTCCACAGACAGTGTTTGTATTGTAACACCACAAATCAATGACTACGACATTAGACTTACCTTCAGTGCTCATGTCTGGAGTGGGGATCCAGACATAGGCCAGGCCCACATCTCGATACAGCTCCATCATGGTCTCTGGCCTCATGGGCTCGGGTTTCCGGTTGCAGCCACATGAGTTCTGACTGATGTCCCACTCGGTCTGGAAGTTCATTACAGCTGTGATGCCCAGCTCATGTTTCAGCTTGACTGTTACGTGTTCCAGCTGGCGAGGGCAACTGCCCAGCCAGATTCGGGGCAGAATTCTGGGGTTGAGAAAAGTAAAGAGCGAGAGTCACATTTCCACTCTAACATAAATAAAACTGTTAGGCACCAAGTTACATGAGTGCATCTGCTCTAGTTAAGGTCAGAGTCCTCATCTGCCAATCTGGGTAACAGTTATTTAGAAGTACTTCCACAATACCTACTCCTGAGGGGCCATATAAAAGGCTTCTCAGTTGCATCCCTATATTAACATGTCAGCCAGCACTCATCATCATATTTTGGATATGAAGCAAACACAGAAAAATACAGACTTTCCCAAATGACCTACGGTCACTGATTTCTGCTGGAAGTCATAACTTACCATACATGGCAACGTATAAATCACCAGCTGCTATTAGCAGACATTTGTACTTTTAACATGGATTGCCACAGTGCACAACAGTACAAAAGACTGCCCTTTTTTCATAAAAACCTGTTTAGGGACTCATTTTACTGTGTACAGTGTTCTGTGCCCTGTACTGTGGATACAGTGAAGTCCTGAACAGACTTGTTACACAAACATAAAAGCTAGATACAAAATGAATGATTATCTGATATTGTATTTCAAAAGAACACACCAGTTAAGTGGATGCATTTGCACAATTTCATATTTTCATTACAGCCCTCTTTAAATGAAAACCAGGTAAGAGAATAATCCCACGAAAAGAACATATCTGCTGTGCACCCAGGCTATGTATTCATTTACTGGAACTCCGCTGTATATAAAATGTTCTTTCTAATTTATTATTGACGAAGCTCATCACATCTCAAATTCTGCAAGCTGACAGTCTGGTCACTGACGCTAGATGAAAACAGTAGATACTTCAAGGCTGGTTGCTTATTCAGAATCTATGGTTTCTAACTTAAAAGTGGTCTGCTCTTTCAGAAGTACACACACACACACACACACACACACACACACACACACACACACACACACACGTCAATTGGCCCTGTCTTGCTGAATCAAGTCAACCAATTCTGCAACAGTGTGGCACAATTATTTTAAAACGCTATGTCTTATCCGATAGGGGAAGATAAAGGGGGGGGACATGATAGAAACTTTTAAGTACCTCAGTGAAATCAACAAAGTCCAAGAGGGTAGCATCTTTCAGAAAAAGAGACATGCAAGAACAAGGGGACACAATTTAAAGACAGAGGTGGGGCGGTTCCGGGGCAATGTGAAGAAGTATTTTTTAACAGAGAGGGTAGTGGATGCATGGAATAGCCTTTCTGAGGAGGTTGTGGGGTCTAAAACTGCAGGAGAATTCAAGAATGCATGGGACAGATGGTTAACTAGGATCTGCGGCCTGTCCTGTAGGTAGAGAAATAGGCAGACTAGGCGGGCCAAGCGGTCCTTATCTGCTGTCAATGTCTATGTTTCTTTCTATGATGTTCAGAGTCTGTGCTGTCCTTCATTTTTATGATTCCCATTTGTTATGATGAACTATATGTAGCCCAGGTGCCATGTACCAATGGGTCACTACCCCTGCCTGTTAACTACCCCACAGGTTAAGGGGCCTGAGTCCTGCTATGGTGGTGATTGGAGGTTCTATCCCCAACTGGTAAGAAAGTAGTGTGGTACCTCCACCCAGAGTAAAGAAACAGTGGGCCAGGTGTTTACTTGGTACAACCCCTGGGATGTCGTACCTACACATCTCCTCTTCCAACCACCCCATTCCCTAGATACCCTGTTGTTCCCCAGCAATAAAAAATACATATACCTAACAGCTGTTACCAATAACTTGATCATGACATGGAACTTGGAACAAACATACCACAGACTTATTTTTAAGGGGTAGGGCTAAGGAAAGGAGTACCGGGAACAAGATATCTGTAAAGTGAAAAAGTTTTGTTATTTTTGGATTAACAGAGCCCGTGGGCCCAAACACACAGAATGCCCACCCCTCTGATACCAGTGAAACCCCATATGTCCTGACTGGGTAACCAGGTTTTCTGCAGGCCTGCTAGATTCCACAGGCTGGCCAGCACTGGGGCCCTTGAAAAAATCCTCTCAAGAGTGCTAGCAATTTTAAACCTTCACTCCCATTTTAGTGAGGGCAAACTCTGGGTTACTCACGGTCCTGAAGCCAGGGATTCAGTCACTGGAACAGTAGGCTCTGGCAGTTCGGAGTTCAGCCAATAAATTTCAGGGAGGGCAGTAAGCTGGTGGGCAGAAAAAGGTGTTGGTCGACCTTGGGCCTGCTTGAAGGTCTAGCCGCTTGTCCTCTTCTGACTTGCTTGAAGGTCTAGCCACTTTTCCCCTTCAGCCCGTTTCCAGGCCTGGTGCAGAGCTCACGCGCAAGGCCTACTAGGGACTCAAACCTAGGAGTGACTGTACAGTCCGGCTCCCCCAATGGACAAGAGTGCCCTAACACTCAGGCACGCACCTGTGGCTCACTGCAGCCCAGTCTGCCCCACTTAGTAGGAGTTGCCAGGTTTCCTATCTGGCTCCGAGTTGCAGCTGTGAATATTCTCAGATTCTGCCTTTCTCTTTAGCCAAAATAAACAGCTCTGGTGTGCAGTAAACAGGTTCTCAGAACTTTCTACCTTTCCAGTGGCTTTTGGCTAATGACTTTCAGTCTCTGGAATGAATCTCCACTTTTCACAGCTGGCTTTCAGCAAACTACAGGCTCGTGAATCACTGGACCCTGCAGACCTTTTTTTCAGTGTCCTCAGATTTAACAGCAGTGCCACTTTTGGCTCTGGCACCCACAGTTCCAAAACTACCCCTTTCACTGGCTCAGGATTTTTCATCACACTGATGCAGGCTCCTGCACAATCCTGGATCTCTGACACTGCCAGGAGTTTCTCACCAAAAGTTTCAGATGTTCAGATACAGTATCACAACACTCTCAGCTAGAATAAAATCCTTTTCAGATCCTCAAATGCTTGACCAATTGATCAAATTAAGGCCTGGAAAAGGCCTTCTGCATTGTCACACACACAACCTGAGCCCTTCTTGACTTGAGAGGAGCCCAGCAAAGACTGCCCAAAGTCCCAGGGGTTTCAGCAGAAAATCACAGCCTCTGATTGGTTGAATTGCACTGTCCATCATTAAAATTATTGAACATTAGCCCACATTAAGTACTGATTGGTTATTGATTTAGGTGCCCACATTAAGGTTTACACCCCTCCCAGAAGTCCTTTCTCTTAGATTTGGGTGCCTAAGTCTATAATTAGCTGTCTTTAGGGGTCAAGGTATCACATTTATTTATTTATTTATTTATTGATTGATTGATTGATTGAAATGTTTCACCAGGAGGGCACACTGAACAACAAGTTGCATGTCTCACGGTGCAACCTGGGGGGATGGGTTACATAAGGTTGTGAAGGATGATCAGTTAAAATAGTTTGTGGGTAGTACAAACAATACAACATTGTAAGATTGTGCAACAGTTGGAACACAAGGTACAACATGGTTACTGAACAAACAGTCCCACTGCACTCCATATATTGTCCCAGCTTCACAATGTCCCTGCAGCCAGTTTAATTTTATTTGTTGCCCCACCAATATGTAGCAGTCCCTTTGCCCTGGTAAACACTGCAGTGCTCCACATTTTAGGTTAACCCCCCCCCCCAGCCTGTCACTGCTGCTGTTTTAGACTGTCTCCAGGCAGCAGGCAGGCTTGCCTTATTAATATTCATCACACCTCATACATAGTAATGAGGCTGTCCCTGATTTTGGAGCTCTCAATGACGCTACTTAACTAGAACCCCAAGAGGCTCCTGTGCCTTCACCAGGTCTCCGCTCCCCGATTAGCTGATATTCGGGGCCGGGACCATTGGAAAGGCACCTGATTAGCTGTAGCAATGGCTGCAAAACAGAAATGCGCAAACATGCATGCGCAAGCTGCTGCTATACAGGAGTGCAGCATCTAACATGGTGGCTCCATTCTTTAGCTCCTCTGACCCCACTCTGGACCAAGAAACACTTACAGGGGCCGGATGGGGCTTAGGGACACAAACAGGGACTTGGCCAAGTGGTCCAGAAACAGGGGAAAACCAGGAGAATAGGGCAGCCTCGGGGGCAAGCAGGTAAGCCCCCGAGGGGTTACATATACAATCTGTCTGTCTGTCTAGCTATAGCCCACACACTATTTTCATGTCTTCTTTACACATTTTTACATTTTTGGCTATGTAGTTTACGTGGACTAATGTATGCTTATGTAAGTCCACAAAGATACATCTACCAAACATTTTTTAATGTTACTATAGATGACTACTCTCTGTCTGACTGCCGATTTCACCCTCCCCCAACCTCTGTAGGTACTGTTATGTAGCTTATTGCACTTGTTAACTGACATACTGTCACAATGTGTACTATCTCGTGTCATTTGTAATGGTGCTAAAGGTAGACCTTTCTGTCTAAAGCACATACTTTCTGTGGTAAACTGCCATCACCTGGAGAAGGATTCTGGGCAGACCTGGAAGCTTTTGCAACTTACATGTTGTCCAATAGCAAGTGATACACTACCTTCTAAATCCTTCTCTTTTTGGAAATTGAGGGGACTGCTCTCAAGACTGAAGTCTCAGTTTATGCCAACACCATGTGTAGAGTGAACAGATTACCCATGCTGCACCACACAAGCACATTATCCCTAACCTGAGAAGCCGAGACAGGCAATTAACCTCTATGCCTATTAAATCTCTTGCTTGATTGTTCGTTCTGATAGCTAAGATTAATTAATTGGGTGTGGGTTTCATGCATGGCTTTCTGCTCATTAGGGACAAGGCTATTACCGCCAAGCTCAATCTGCCAGCTACAGGATCTAAGCAGCAACACAGGACAGGGTGCACATTAAAGCATTTCAATGCATGCCCCATGGTGTTGTTGGGTACCTGGCATAACCAAATGCCTTGTAACATGGTAAGTGCATCACACAGCTTTAATGCACAGCCTAGAGTGTGTCACTTTCAAAATGACTTCCATAGCTGTATATACAATTTTTTTTTTCACTATGAAAATAAGATCCAATACCTGAGCATACATTATCGCATTTCCATGCACTGTCATGTGACACGTTTCAGACAATGTTGTCGAAAGCTTTTCCAATGCCATTTTATAAGCTGAATTTGTATTTTATTTTAGATAAAGTGAAAAACAGACCACAAAAATCTAGGACTAAAATAATGAAGAGTTGCATTAGTTTGGTGAGGGCAACAAGTGGAAACAAAAACTTCTCTCAGATATGTGCTAAAGCCAGAGAAAGTCAAACTGAAATGTAACAGATCTGTTATAGCTTTGAGAAGAGATTTCAGAGTAGATGTAGTAGGTCACAGCTAACATAACTCCCTATCAGGGTTTTTTTTTTAAATGACTTCCATTCCCAATTTTAAACATTTGTTAAGAAGTTATTTAGAAGTTATTTTATTGTCTTGTAACTCATGTAACTGTTTAGAAAATACAGTATGTTACTGTAATTGGTATTGTAGGTTTGTAGTTTTCATGTTACCTAGTTTATGAAAACAGCTTATCAAATAAATCAAATCGAATCAAAAGCTGCCCAGAGGAATCTAGGAACAAAACAGATGACTCCGTACTGTATGTCTGTCGTGACATCTCTTCTACAACCAGTCAGAGTCCAGGAAGTACAGCCTAGACGTTAAAGCGCCAAGCCATGAACCCGGAGGCACAGTAGGCCTCACAACCACAACTTGCATACTGTGTGATAATGAAAAACAAGCTTTAATGCCAAAAGTTCACTGTTGGTAAGGCATTGCTTCCATGCTGGTTTTTCAAATGTTTACCCTAAATTTTAAACATGTTTTTATGAGCACTCCTTCTGAGCATGCCACGTGTCATTTAGAAAACAGTGGCTGAAACATCATTGTGCACCATAAGTGTTAAAACACCTTTTGGGTAGGATTTGAGAAACGAGAGCTCTCACATTCATGAGATGGTGTTAAAAAATGGCTATGTTGAAAAGTTGGGGTCAAAATATTGAAAATGACCATAGTTATGAGCGTGCATTGAAAAACTGCAAAGTAGACTCATAACATTGTTTTTTTTCTTTTTTTATATTCTTACCCCAAATTTTCAACCTAGCCTTCTTATGAGCCCACCTCATGAACAAGGGTGGAGAACATTTTCAAATCAATCAATCTTCTTTACTTAACCAGGAGAAACACTGTTGAGAAAAACTCATTTACAAAGTGGGCCTGGATGATCCAAAAAAGGCAATAACAGCATGATACACATGTCAAGATCTAAAAGAAGTGATTATTATACAAACAAATTCATTCCAACAATACAAGGTTATATGCAGTTTGTACAATATCCACAAAATATACTGTAAGGGTCCAAAATACTAGGTAGTGATACATGATGATAAGCAAACGTGGAGTTTAAAATGTTTTCCACTGATACAATAACAGTGACTATAGTGCAGCAGTGATGAAACATACCTGGGATGGTGGCAAGCAGTTAGACAGAGGTGCAGCAGGAACAAGCATATTTAGGAAAGATGGGAGGGAATAGGATCATCAAGCGGGAGTGTGGGTATGAATGGATAGGAGTGTCAGACCAGGTGTTAGCACTTTCTTGAGGGTACTTAGGAGCCTGGCAGCATGGCAGTCATGGCTGGAAGGACAGAATTAGGAGTAACAGCTGCAGTGGTCAATAAGATGTCATCTTATAAGGGATTTGAAGGAAGACATTTCAATTAGGGATGGCAGTTTTATGGATTTCTGTAAATTATTCCATAGGGTGGGCAGGCAGTGACTTCGAGAAGATGCGCCAAAGCAAGTTCTGTAGTGGGGGATGTTTAGATACCGATAGAAATGCCTCCTAAGCGAATAGGTTCCAGCGGAGTATGTTAGAAGACTGGAGATATAAAATGGTAGCATACCAGATAGGGTTCTGAAGGTCCAGGTGGCTGCTTTTCTGAGTCTTCTGGTTGTTAAGGACTGCCAACCCAGCACAGCGTATACAGCACAATGCTGCATGCTGAGGGGAGCGCCGGTGATGGATCTTAGGGCCCTGTTGTACAATGTGTCAAGATTTACCAGGGCTGAATGGGGGCCGTGCTTGTATAGAATATCTGCGTAATCCAAGAGGGGAAGAAATATGGATTGTACTAGTCTTACTGTAGCTTGTCTTTCTGTGTTAGGAGGTGCTTGATTCTAAAGAACAGACCTACAGTAGGCATTGTTTTAGCTTCTTGCATAATTCCTCTATGTGGACCGTGTAAGAAAGTTTATGATCTAGCCAAAAGCCAAGATATTTGAACTTTATTACAGCTTCAATGGGTTCACCTAGGAAGGATGCTGTTTGTAGCTGAGTACCCGATGAGGGGAATGAGGATCTGGAATGAGGTTGGGTGACAGACTCATGGCCTTCATTTTTTTTTTGCATTCAGAAGAAGCTTAAGACTCAGGAGATTATGCTGAAGTGTATTGAATTCACATTGCAACACATTACAGGCAAGCTCCAGAGTAGGTTTAGCTATGTAAATAACAGTATCATTAGTGAACAAGTGTACACTTGCTCGACTGATGCCTGTGTTGATACTGTTAATGTAGACAGCGAGAAGTAATGGTCCCAAGATTAAACCTTGGGGGACATCGCTTGGTAGAGTCTTAAGCAGAGAAAGGTCTCCTTGTGCCTTAATTTGTTGTTTTCTGGCCTTTCGATACCACGTGAACCAAATGACAACAATAGTGTCTGCTCCAGTGTCTTGGAGGGTGGTCAATAGCAGATTGTGGTCGACTGAGTCAAAGGTCTTACTCAGGTCGCGAAATAAGGTGCTGACGTAGTGTTTGGAATCAAGTGCTAGGTGCCAATCGTTAGTTACCTTAGCTAAGGCGGAGATTGTACTGTGTTTTTTTCTGAAGCCTGATTGTATGGGGTTTAATATCAGAGCCAAGTCTAAATATTCTCTAAGCTTGGTATTTATTACTTTTTTAAGTAGTTTTGAGAGAATGGGCAGTAAGGAAATTGGCCTGTAATTGTTCACATCACTGAGATCACCAGACTTGAATAGCAGGACTACGTGTGCCACATTCCAGATGTAAGGAAGTTCGCCGGAGGATAATTTACAAGGGTATCTGGCAGTGGTAGGACTTGTTTATTTGCAGCAGATGTGTTGAAGGCTAGGCCAAGCATTACAAAATGATTATTTAGGAGGTCAAGAATGCATTGCCTATCAGAGGTGCTGGTATCGACAGAGGTGATTTTGGCAGGGAGGGCATTAACTGAGCGGTGTCCTTCGACTTCCCTTTGAGTTTTCCAGAATTCGGCAAATTGTTTATGGCAGATGCTAACCTAGACTGGAAAAAGCCTACTTTGGAAGCCCTTGTGATTTTGGTACAATGATTCCTCATTTTCCTAAAGGTGGCCCAGACTCCTGGGTCTTTTGTTTTCATGGCCCTTTTCCAAAGGGTATCTCTGGTACGAAAGGCAGCCTTTAGCTCAGCAGAAAACCACAGACAGGATTTCTTCCTGGTGGGGAATTTGGACAGAGAAGCATGCTTGCCTATGACATCAAGGACTAGCTTTAGAAAGATCTCATAGGCTGTGTTCACAGAGAGTATGAGGTAGAACTCTTGCCAACTAATGTTATTAAGGTCTGCTAAAAAGTTAGAGATATTAAAGTTTTGTCTATTCCTTTTGTAAGCAATATCCCACAACAGGGTGTACGGTTATTGAGGATTAATCAACACCCTTGGTGCACTGTGAGGCATGAGGCCACAGGCCGAGTGTCCTCACAGCACACAGGGTGTTGATTAATCCCCAATAACCGCACACCCGGGAGGGGGTTATTGCACTTATAACATGGGCCATATGTGGAGAGAAATGGACCAAAACAACTGGAATAAGAGGAAAAACATGTGGGAACTCTTTTGTGTTCTTCCACTTTTTTTGGTTGTAGTGCCACATCTTTCTGTGTTCTGCCACATGAAAAATATCTCTACAAGCAGAATTTTGTGGTAAACAGGCATGCAAGTTAGGATCTTATTATACTGTCAAAGGTGCTTAATTATAGCGGTGTGCTGCTTTAAATTAATACAGAGAGAGAGAGACAGAGTAAAACAGGACTGACAGCTCACAGACATTGCATGTACAATGGATTAGGTATCATTTCCTGACTCATAACTGCCCAACTGACAATTTCTCGATTCCATTTGCCCAACTTCGTAACTGCCCGGTGTTTATTTTGCCCGTATCACAAAATACCGACAATCAATCCCGCACATAGATATCACCAATCCTGCCTTCTGCTTTGTACTCTGGCTTCATTTACAACTCATTCACCACTCACCAGCATGTTTTCCACTTGCTCATTGCGTACCGTTGTGTCTGATTCACCACTTGCTCGTCGCTAATTGAGTCAATTCAATTCACTTCATATTTTTAACCTGTTAGCCCTCCCTCTCCCTTGGAGACTTCACATTGCTCGCATCGTGGCTAAAGTCTGCACTATTGTCCCATCACAGAGGGGCAATGATAAACTCTGCATCGGAGGTTATCTGTTAGTTAAAGAATGACATTGCAGAGATCTATATTATTGGGTCTGCCAAAGTCAAAAATCGCTTAAGTGTCTTGGCAAGGCGACCACCATTCTTGTTGGTGGCCAGCAGCACCTAAGAAATCACCGGGAGCACAATCACACTCACACCACATTTGCCACAAAAAACAACATACGTCTTCTCAACTAGGCACCTTACTGGCTGATGGACGGCACTTTCAGAACTGTTCCAAGTATGTTTAGGCAGCTTTATTTAATTCATGCTCCTGTCGGCAGTCCTGAAAATTGTCGTTTTGTGCCCCTAGTCTATGCCATTATGTCCTCCAAATTGCAGCAGTGTTATCAGTGGCTTTTCCAGGACTTACAAGACCTGGCTGATGAAGAAAGTTTAACACTGTCACCGGCATTTATTATTACAGACTTTGAGCAAGCAGCAGTAAATGCTTGCAAGTTGGAATTCCCAGACAGCACCAGTAAATGATGTTTGTTTCACTTGGGGCAGATCATATGGTGGAAAATTCAGAATTTAGGACTCGCAGCACAGTATGGTGCAGACCCTGAATTTGCCCTAAAATTGAGACATCTTGTTGCTTTAGCTTTCTTGTCACCAGCTGAGATTAAAACTGTTTTACTGAACTTAAAGCAATCATGCCCGACAACAGTTTACCTCTTATTGAATGGTTCAAAGAAAATTATATTCTTGGCCATGTGCAGAGACAGATGCAGAACAAAACATTGATCCATAGCCCACCTATTTTTCCTCCACAGTTCTGGTCGGTGCATGATCAGTTTGGTAGCCGAATACCGAGCACACAAAATAAAGTCGAAGCATGGCATAGACAGCTGGGGGCTCTGGTAGGTGCTTCACATGTGGGCTTCAACAGATTTGTGGCAGAGCTGAGAAAAGAACAGATGACAGCAGAGTCCACAATTGAAAAAATAAATAGAGGACTGCCAAACTCACCACTGAAAAGGAAATAAGCATTGCTCGAGGTAAAACTGAGCAATGTGGTGAGCAAGAGGGAGCAGATGTCTAGCAAGGACTTCCTACATGGAATTGTTCACAACCTGGTGATCGAATCGAGCACATTGTTTCTAATCAAGATTTTAGAATTTTAGTATTCTAAACTTTTAAATAAAGACCATCCATGGATTGAAATCGTGTCCATGTTCATGGATTAATGGATTGACCCAAAAGATATCACTAACCAGTATGTATATTTTCTAAGATTGCAAACAGTTTCTTTTTAATTTTTAGTATTCAGCCAGTAATTAGCCTGCAAACTGCTGTGTAACTTCACTTTAAAACTAAGAATGCCTAGTATTCAGCCGGTAATTAGCCTGCAAACTGCTGTGCAACTTCACTTTAAAGCTAAGAATGCCTAGTATTCAGCCGGTAATTGGCCTGCAAAGTGCTGTGCAACTTCACTTTAAAGCTAAGAATGCCTAGTATTCAGCCGGTAATTGGCCTGCAAAGTGCTGTGCAACTTCACTTTAAAGCTAAGAATGCCTAGTATTCAGCTGGTAATTAGCCTGCAAAGTGCTGTGCAACTTCACTTTAAAGCTAAGAATGCCTAGTATTCAGCCGGTAGTTAGCCTGCAAACTGCTGTGTAACTTCACTTTAAAGCTAAGAATGCCTAGCATTCAGCCGGTAATTAGCCTGCAAACTGCTGTGTAACTTCACTTTAAAGCTAAGAATGCCTAGCATTCAGCCGGTAATTAGCCTGCAAACTGCTGTGTAACTTCACTTTAAAGCTAAGAATGCCTAGCATTCAGCCGGTAATTAGCCTGAAAACTGCTGTGCAACTTCACTTTAAAGCTAAGAATGCCTAGTATTCAGCCAGTAATTAGCCTGAAAACTGCACTTTACCTTTAACTGCACTTTAAAACTCAGAATTTCTAGTTTATTCATGAACTACATGTGGCAGTAAGCTATATATGTTGGGATTTTACGTGTCGGGAACATATGATGGGAAACGGTATTTTGGCGATTTTGGTGACAGGAAAATGTTTGTCGGGCAATGGTATGTTGGGAAGTAGTACGGATCCCTGTACAATCATGACTCTCTTTCTCTGCAGCACATACACTGCCATGGTCCCTGTCACTGCTAGTGCCAGAAGCACGATTTTGGCTTCTCACTCTTGAGGAAACCTTAATTATTCAGGATAGACTAACAAGATATGATAATTGAAGGTTCCAGCTGCAACAACTCGGAAACCATTGCCAACTCCTTCAATCACTATTTTTCTGATCTGTCCAAGTATACCTCGACATTCCCCAATGGTGGTGGTGTCAGCGGCAACCAGCCCATAGCACCATCATCACCCCCCCCACCCTTTCTGTTCAGGGCAGTGGTGGCTCAAGAGGTGCAGAAACTGCTAGCTGGACTCTCACCCTTCTCAAGTGCTGACCAAGATGGCTTGGAACCAAAGCTCCTCAGTCTTGGTGCCCCCTGGCTTGCCCCTCTGGTGGCACACATCTTCAATCTGTCCCTGTCAACTGGAGTTATCCCAGACATATGGAAGGTTGCCAGGGTAGTCCCAATCCTTAAACAGGGGAACCCTAAACTGAGAGAGAACTATCGCCCTATATCCATCCTATCCGCGGTTATCAAACTTCTGGAGAAAGTTGTGGCAGGGCAACTCTCAGAGTACTTACAGGCATATGACATAATGTCTCCTGTACAGCATGGATTCAGGAAGGGGCATGGTACCTCCTCAGACCTAGTTACTGTTTCATCGTGGATTAGAGAGGGGTGCTGCACTTCTGAGGTGCCGTCTTTCGGATGAGACGTTAAACCGAGGTCCCATCTGCCTGAATTGGTGGTAGTTCAGGTGGATGTTAAAGATCCCATGGCACTTATCGAAAAGAGTAGGGGAATTTCCCCGGTGTCCTGGCCAAATTTCCCTCATTCACTAAAAAATACCACCAACAGCTTAGTCTGGCTCAAGGTCAGTTGGCATTCATCTGTATCCACCTCCCCCGGGTCATGCCTGAAAATAGGCAGGATTTGTCTAGTGCACTTACCCGGTCAACAAAAGCTAAATAAATAAATAAATAGAGAGGCCATGGACCAAGGCAAACTCTCGGGGGCTATCTTTATAGACCTCTCAAAGGCGTTTGACCTGGCCGACCATGCCATGCTATCAACACAGCTTAGATCAATTGGACTATCCACTGCCGCTCTCAGTTGGTTCTCCAACTACCTACATGGTAGAACGCAGTGGGTTAAATATGGCAAAGAGCTCCTCGGGTCCCTATCCTAGTAACAATGGGGTCCCCTGGTTCCTATTCCCTGGACCAATGCACTTCCATTTACATGAATCTCCCCCAACCGCTGTTCACTGTAAAGCAATCCTCTATGCAGATGATCTGGTCATTCTGTCTCACTCTCCAGAGGTGGGGGTCATTAACAACCACCTGAGTGATGACCTAAGAAACATTCAGACATGGATCCTGAACCATAAGCTAGTCCTTAATCTAAAAAAAACCCAGGCCATGCTCTTTGGGTCCCGGCCAAGATTAAGGCCTCCCTGTGCCGCTCTGTGTTTCTGGTAAGGGGGACATCCGATCCCAATCACGGACAATTTCAAATACCTTGTGTAACATTGGACCCACAGCTTGACCTTGGCCACCATATCCAGAAGACATGCAAAACTCTCAACTGTAAACTGGGTCTGGCTTACAGAGCAAAAATAACCTCACGCCAGCTGTGCGTATTGCTCTTACTTTTAGAGGTATATCGTCCCCTCACTATGTTATGGGCTCCTTGTTTGCCAGCACCAATAAGGCCCATCTCTAGGTGGTCGATAGCTCACAACAATGTCTGCTGCCGCTTCTAGCTGCCCCCGGCTCACTCACCACTGTGATCTCTACAATAAGTTAAACTGGCTCTCGCCTCAAAGCACATTGACTTTGTCCTTGGTTGCTTCACAGGAAAGGTCCTCAACAGGCACCTCCAGGGGTAAGTGTTTGCTGGTCCAAACTGTTCCCTCGTCTCTATCACCTTAGGTCTCAGGATCTGCCACACTCAAGGTACCCGTGACTCAGACTCAAATGGGTGAAAGGGATTTTGCAGCATATGCCCCAAACTTTGGAACACCTTCCCAGCCCAGGTCAGTGTTGCCCCTTCCTCAGGGCAGCCTGCGCTCCTCCCTATGGAACCATCTCAAACTCGGATCGGCCTGCGGGTGCCAAAAACCCCCGTGACATATGTTAGCACTAAGCACTCATGCATAACAGCTGGCCCTTAAGATGATAGTTTTGTACTTGCTGCTACCAATCCTTACATTGTACTGCTCCAAAACTGGCACACACTGCTTACTCTGCTGTACCAATTCTAACTAAATGTGTCTCATATGCCTTGTACTTTGTGTATTCCACATTATGATGTTCGCACGTGACATGCTTGTTTTTTTCTAACTTGTACCTTGTTGTCTCATGATGTATAATCTTTTCCTAATTATGTACCATGTTGTCCCAAGTGTGTAAGTATGTAATTTCCTGTACTCTACCGGGTCGTACCTGAAAATAGGCAAATTGTCTTGTCTAGTGTACTTACCTGGTTAACAAAAGCTAAATAAATAAATAAGTGTTGAGAACATTTTTTATTTATTTGATATATCGGGTTTACAACCTTTGAGCCAGAGGCTCATTTACAAAGGTACCTCGACACATGTAAGACAGAAGCTACTATAGAACAGGGTATAACAACAATTACATTAAGCATGTTTTGTCACAGACATTATTTACAGTATTTGGATGTAGATATTTTCAGACATTATTTACAATACTTGGATGATGATATTTACATAATCACAGCAGAAAGACATTATTAGCTTGAGAAAGCATCTAAACAGAGTAGTCAGTCCTATTCATGGGTTTGGTATTTTTGACGGAGGTTGCAATCCATAATGGACTTTGTCAGAGAATTTGGATCAGAGTGGGTGAGAGAGTGAAATGTTAGTTGCAGTTACAGGACTGGATATTGAAGAGGTGGTTGCAAAGAGTGGTTTTGAAGTGGGCGATCTTGGGTGCACTAGTGATGGTGTTTGGAAGTGTGTTAAACCATGTGGGGGGCCTGTAGTGGAAAGATCTCTAGGCAAGGGAGGAATTTACCCTGGGCACAACCAGTGGTGCTTTCTCTGAGTTGCGGGTGGAGATAGTGGGGGTGGCAGGATGAAGAGAGGCAGTGACCCTGGGGGAGGGGGGGAGAGTCCAAGCAGTATTTTCTTGGACAGTATGCAGGTCTGGTAGCAGAGCCTTTCATCGAGGTTGAGAATATTGGCAGAGGTATAGAGGGAGCAGGTGTGAGTGAGCCTAGGTGCACCAGTTAGGAGCCTGCAGGCCTTGTTTAAGGAGACCTGGATTTTCTGGAGTCGCGGAGTTTATCTGCTGCTCACATTGCTGAGGAGCCCATAGTCCACTAGGGACAGTATTGATGAGGTTATGGTAAGCCTAAGGGCGTGGGGGGGGCAGTCCCTGTGTCGGTAAAGGAGTCCAATCCGGGTGTTTGTTGTGGCAACAAGGGGGTTTACGTGGTCATGGAAGGTAAGGGCCGAGTCGAGGATAAGTCCAAGATATTTGTAGTTGGATATCTGTTCAAGGGGTTGTTGGGTGCAGGGGAGGATGCGGAGAGGTGCACTTTTTGCTTTGTTTTGGCGGTGAGAGAATATCATTGATTTAGTCTTTTTTAAGTTTATGACCAGTCTACGGTCCTTAAACCATGTTTTGGCCTGGAAGAAGGCATGTTGGAGGGAGTCCTGAAGGGGCGTGGGTTTATGATGCGAAGTAAAGAGCACTGCATCATCTGCATATAGTCAGATTCTTGTACAGCAGGCGTTTGGTAAGGAGTTTAGGTAGAGGAGAAAAGAAGTGGCCCCAGGCCACATGGCAAGTATCCACAGTGTATGGAGAGATTTTAAGGATTTCTGGTGGCCGGCTGATTTATTTACCAGCATGGTTTGCCATGGGTAAGCATGGAGTTCCACTGAGCAGGTGGGTGGGAAGTGTCATATTATCCATGGCGATATGTGACTTCGAGTGAACGAGCAGCGAGGTGGATTGCGGTGTGAGGGATGTACATGTTGGGGCTCTGCATGTCTGTCTCACTCTTCCAGGATGGATTGCTGGTGGCATGGGAGCAGGGAAATGTGGTGAGCTGCTGCTGAGCTGCACAGCGACTGGAGAGGAGGCAAAAGGTAACTTTTTGTTCACTTACTACATGTTGGTTACAACATGAATATTAAGAGTCCCTAGGATAGTTGAGGTGAGCAGGTGGCTAGAGACACTCGCTTCGCTATACAAAAACATGGCTGCCTTTCACAAATATTCAGAGGCTCGAATAACTAGTTCAGTGTGGTGCTTAATATGTGTTTCTCAGGACTGTTTACCACACAGAGACACTGTAAGGTTAATAGACATTAATGAATGGTCACCTGGTGAGTCTTGACCAATCACCTCACAGAAATCTCTCTCTGCTCATGTCATAATAGTATATTAGTGAATGTCTTTTTTGTATATTTATTGTGAACATCTTTTGGCTTTTTTAAAAAATAAAAAAGAGCCCAGGTCATGTATGAAAACAGGTCTTGCCTCATTATATTCACTTGGTCAACAAAAGTTAAAATAAAAGGAAAATAAAGAGGATAGAAATCTGGGTGTGGATCGAGCACAGGCTGTTGAGCTGTGATTGCTGATGTTATTAAGGAACACACCAGCATGGCAAAAAAGGTGAGGTCTGTTGACTATAATAAGATCAAGTGGCATGCTGTTTGCCAGTGTTTTAGAATTTGGGCTAGTGACTTCAGTTATAAGCTGGATGAAATCAAGCTCATCACATAGATCTTTTAACAGTTGAGGTGTCAGGGTAATTACTGGGTCCGGTTCCCTGACCCAACTTCCAAGGATTGTTCTGTGTTCCAGGAATGATCTCTCAGAACCAGAGGTATGAACTACACTATTCAGAAATTCAGCTTGACTAGGGTGGAGAGTAACCAGGTGTGCTGATGATGTACATAGCTGAGTGTCCAATTAGATTATTGTTACTTTATAATCACCCTACTTCAATCATGGTCTAATCTATTTGCCTGATTAAAATTACCTTATCCTAAACCTTTATAGTTATTTTAATGTTTTTTGTACAACTTATATACCAATATCATATTTAAGTTTTACCCCTGTATAGTAAGTCAACAACTTTATAAGTAAAAATATTTAATCAAAAAGAAATACCAGGAAATGTCATATTGTCTTAATTCTTTACTTAAAACTTGCATACAAAATTAACATTATTTTGATCAGCAGTGCAAGCAAACAAAATATTTTTCAATGGAGAGGAAATCTCTCCTACTTTTTGATACAATCATACAGAAAATAAAAATAGAATAACATGAAAGGATCATCCTTCTTTGCTCCTAAAGTCTGAGATAAAAGCAATTCTTACCGCAGAGAGTCATAACCTGACATCTCAAGTGAGGTCCTAGGCAGAAGGACATGCTGTCACAGTTCCTTCCTCTCTTCTGCTTACCTTAGCTCAAATGGGGTTTAAATTTATATGTTTTGGGTGGAAGGCACCTGATGGACCTTGTGTTCCAAAACTCAGACTAGTGTAATAATTGTATATTTTTTTTTAAGTATGGTAAGTGGTTTTTATATTTATCCTGCTATGTTGTCATTTCAAACTGTGTACTTAATGCATTAGTTGTACTTTTCAGACACGTGATAAAAATTTACATTTGCAATAGGTGGCAGAAAATGTCATCTTAGACATGAAATGAAATGGGAGGCAGTATAGCGCAGTGGTTTAAGGCTCTGAACTGCAAATCTGAAGACCTAGGTTTGAATACCACAGCCCCCACTTGCATATACTGTGTGACCCTGAGCAAGTCACTTAACTTCCCTGTGCTCCCAGGTTGCACCTGTAAAAAAGCTTTCAGCTTAGTGTGTCTCACCTGGTTAAACGATTGGGGAAAAAAAATGTCATGTCAGATTCTTACTTCATAGCAGAGTGGTTTGTAACATCTTTAATCTCTGTAGCTAGTTCTAAAGCTCTTGCTGCTATACAGAAGATTTTCAACTCCTGCCTAAAAGGTGATTTTGCGCAGCAATTGCAAAATCACCTTTCGGGATGTGAAAACACATTTTGGACAGGATTTGAAAAATGACAGCTATCACATTCATGAGGTGCTGTGAAGAAATGGCTATGTTGAATATTTGGGGTCAAAATATTGAAAATGATCAAGGTTACGGTGCCTGCGTTCACAGAGTTCAATGTAGGCTCATAATTTCATTGTTGTTTAATATTTGAATGCCACATTTTCAACATAGCCTTCTTATGACCCACCTCATAAACCAGGGCAGATAAAATGTTCAACTCCTGCCAAAAAGGTAATTTTGTGCAGTGACTGTGAAATCACCTTTTGGGGATAGATTTGCCTAATGTCACTTGCATTATTCATAAGCTAGGGTCCCTAAAGAGGCATGTTAAAAATTTGGGGCAAAATAGCCAAGTTATGCCACTAAGTTCACCCCCCCCATTGAAATACATTGACCTGCATACCTGATTTCCTCAGTTCACTGTCCGGCTTTGAAGAATGAATATTTGTCTCCAGGCCAGAGAAGATTACAGTGCCAGATCCCCACTGGGTAAGTAAGGGCTTGGGGTGGGGTGGGGCTGTGCGTGCTGAGTGGGAGGGTCATGTGAGGGAGGAACTAATGGCACAACAGACATCTATGGATGTTTTTCTATTTTACAGGGTGTATTAAAAAAAATGCAGAGGAAAGGTTTTCTGTAGTTCAGATTTGAACACGGAGGGACTGGGCACCCCCAAGGTCAGTGTTATGTTTGGGGGTGGTGCTGAGTGGGGGTTGGGTCGGGGAGATGGTTATAGGGGCACCAGCAACAGATATCAGAGGGCTGTTTTCTTTATTGCAGGTTACTAAAAACAAGGGATGTTATCTTTATTTCAGTGGACACCGAGGGATTTGGCACCCCAGTGTCAGTGTTATAAACAGTGGGGGGAGTTGCAGTTACAGTAGCAGCTGCAACAGACATTGATGAACCGTTTTCTTTTTTACAGGCTATATATAAAAATAAAATAAAATACGAGGAACATTCTTTATTTCAGTGGACACTGGGGGATTGAGCACCCCCAGTGTCAGTGCATATTTGGCAGCACCAGAGGTGGGCTCTCCAGTACTGCATAAACGGTGGAAGGAATTGCAGTTACAGTGGTGGCTGCAACAGACATCGATGGACTGCTTTATTTTTTTACAGGGTATATAAAAAAATACAAGGGATGTTCTTTATTCTGGTGCTGCATAAACATGGGGGAGTTGCATTTACAGTGGTGGCTGCAACAGACATCGATGGACTGCTTTATTTTTTTACAGGGTATATAAAAAAATACAAGGGATGTTCTTTATTCTGGTGCTGCATAAACGTGGGGGAGTTGCATTTACAGTGGTGGCTGCAACAGACATTGATGGACCATTTTCTTTTTACAGACTATATAAAAAATAAATAAATAAAATATGAGGGACATTCTTTATTTCAGTGGACACTGAGGGATTGGGCACCCTCAGTGTCAGTGTTTTATTTGGCAGCACTGGAGAGCATAGATAAGATGGGGGGGGGGGGAGTTACAGTGGTTGCGGAAACAGACATCCATGGATGGTTTTCTTTTTTGCAGAGTTTTAAAAATAATCATCAGGGCTGGCGAGGGTGAGAGTTACATGACCAGACGGAGAAGGGAGAGAGAATGAGGAAGAAGAGGCACAGCCAAAAGCCATTAAGCTGTTTGCTGATGCGGTTCATGAAAATTAAAGGACCGACGCCCTCTCTGATTGCAGCAGCTTCAGTCCTTTGAAGTACATGAAGTTTCAGCCCATCAAAAAGAGAATTGCATCAGGACCACAGTGCCTGGTCATTGGTCTACACTGCAGAGCCCCTGCTATTTTGAACAGCAATGGGCTCGGCAGTGACACACCCCTCAAAAGTGCTCTCTCACAATAAGATGTTCCCTGTGCATGTGCGGTGAACATAAAAATTACTCCCCTTAGTAATACTGTTTTTTCCAAAAAGATCCTTCACTTTGCTTAACAAAAGCAATAATTTCCCTGGAATGAGCAGCCCCGGAGCTTTAAGAATTTTATGCAAATTATGGAATTTAGAATGAAATGCAAACTCTGCTGTGTGGTTGCGCTCACCCCTGCACTCTAATACCAGATTTATTTCTAAAGCTAGGGCAAGCAGTGACCACAAAAACTAGCTAAATGGATACCAAAACATACTAACATTTTAATAATGTTTTTAGAAAAATAGCCTAAATAAAGCTGGACCAGCAGCACAGTGGTTGTGCTTCAGCTTGTGACACCGATGACCCTGGTAAGGAAGCATACCCAGCTGGGGGAAGGAGGATTGAACATCCAGCAGACTTCTCTCCTCCTCCAGGGGGAGAGTGGGGAAGTGGCTGGGGCTTGTCTACCCCCTGGCATAAGCTGGGGGGGCAACAACCAGAGCTTGCATAGCTGGGGAGGTGTGCTGGAAATCGGTGCTTGTGTGTCACATGTCATTGCATGCCTCCTGTTGAAAAACATGCAGAAAATTATGGGGCTGAGCAAGAGGACATCCGCCCTGCTGAATCCCATGAAGAAGACCGAGGCACTCTGTCCCTGGATCACTATCTAATTCCCGTTCAGGGAATATGTTTCCCTAGCTGATGGCCCTGCCCTGGGAGGTATGTCAGGGTACATGCAAGGGCAGCAGGTAAGTCCCGGGGGTGGGGTGGCAGGAGTGGACCAAGAGAAAGCCAGCTGGTAGCAAAAAAAAAAAAAAATACCTTTAATAAGGCAGAACAACTTATTTGTTATGAAAAAATAAGATAACTCAGACCACTAAGAAACAATTGTAAAGGCACTGTAACAAGTAATGCTCAAGCAACAGCCAACCAACCAACAAAAAGAATTGATTCTTGCTGAAACCTTTTACCAGGTTCTGAAAGGGAAGGCAGGGACTAAGGATTGTTGCACATAATGAGGGATCCCTTTGGAAGAAACAATATCACTACGGTGAGTAATTTTTTCTTCAAACTCCAGGAATCCCTCACTTATGCTTAAGAAATGCAGACCATCGCAGTACCTTGGGAGGCTGGGTACAGAAGCTATTTAAGGAAAAGATTCTGCAAGACAGCAGTGCCAAAGCTGGCATCCCTTCTTGTCTGCATGTCTAGACAGTAATGTTTTATGAAAGTGTGTACTGTTTTCCTTTTTGCTGCTTTATAAATTTCCTGCAGGGAAATACCCTTTGATACTGCCACAGAGGCAGAGTTGTCCCTTGTGGAATGTGCTCTGAGGCCTTTAGGTGGCAATTTACCAGCTTTGTCATAACAAAACTGTATGCAGGAGACTATACAATGAGAAATGGTTCTCTTGGAGCCAGCCCAGTGGCATGGAGGGCTGAGGCATTGCACCTTACCTCCTGCCACACCAGTGACCCATGTTTGATGGTGAACGCCGGTTGCTGGGGGGCGGGCAGGGATGAAGAGGATTGAGCAGCCGGAGAACAGCTCTCCTGTCCCGGGGAGGGTGACTTGGCAGTCCCACCGAATGACTGCCACCAAGCGGAGGCCAGAAGGTAGAACAGGTCAGGGACACTAATGACAGGAGGTGCTGTGGGACTCTGCAGCATGTGCATGCCTCCACATGCACACGCTGACGTGTGCACCCCAGCAATGGGGGGAACGAGAAAATCAGAAACTGGGGACACTGGCTGGCTGCATGAAGCTCCGACCGCGCTCTCCCAACCTATGGCTCTACCCCGGCATCTGGATGTGTGTGTGCAATGGGGGGGTCCCTCCCCTTCCTGGCCCCACCATGAGGGGAAATCCATGAGGGATTCACCATAGGTCCTGGTCCAGGATCAGGATAGAGTACGCAGTTGAGGGTGGATGGAGCCCTTTTGAGGAGAGAACTGAAGCCCAGAAGCCATCCACCCTTGGGAAGAAAAGCTAAATTAAAAAAAAAGAAAAGCCCGGCCTGGTGGCGCCGAGGGTTGAGGCGCTGGACACCACACCTCACGCCGCGTTGGTGACCCGGCTTCGGGAATGGACTTGGGCCGCCGGGGGCTGGCAGGGGGAAGGAAGGATTGAGTGTCCTGTGACAGCTCTCCTTCCTTCAGGGTGGGTGAGGGATATGCGCCATGCTACAGCAACACCCAGCAGAGGCTGGGTGTTTGGCACAGTGTAGGCAACTACATGGGAGGAGAGCTGGCAGACATCTGCATGTCAGTGTGTTGATGTCATTGCACATCCAGCTCTCCAGTGGGCAAAAAAACCCCAGAAAAACTCAAGGGTGTCTCCGCCTTTATGAAGCCCTCCCCGGGCTTCAATTAGCCTATGTCGCCGGAACCCCCCAACCAGATATTGGTTCTGTGGGCTGGAAGGGGGCCCAGTTCCATGGCCCCACCTCCAGGGGGAAGTCGGGGTGACCGGGGATCATGGCAGGAGACAGGTGGAAGACCAGGGCCATGACCAGGGCGGAAATCTGGCAGGGAGCCCTACAAAAAAAAAGAAAAGAAATGGTTCTCTTAGATACTGGTTTGCCCTTCTCCACTCCCCCAAAGGTGAAAAATAATTGAGTGTTAGTGGACCTGACATCCTTTATGTTGTTCAAGCAGTAGCTCAATGCCCTCTTCACATCCAGACTGTGGAGCTTTTGTTCTCCTGAGCTGGGTTTAGCTGTGAATAAAACTGGAAGGGCAACTGATTAATTCAGATGGAACTCGGACACCACTTTTGGGAGAAATTTTCTGTTTGTTCTTAGGACTACCTTGACCCTGTGGAAGATTATGTAGTTAGGATCTGTGCAGAGGGCTTGTAGCTCACTCACCATTCTGGGAGATGTCACTGCCACCAGGAAGTCTGCTTTTCCAGATGACATACTTCAAAGCAGCATTTGCCATAGGCTCAGATGGAGCCCCCATCAGCTGGTTCAGCACATGTTCAAGTCACAAGGAAGGACAGTGTCCCTTATTGCAGGGTACAAGTGATTAAGGTCTCTGAAAAAACCTTTTGAAAATGGGTTGTGAGGCCACTGACCTATATTTACCAGCTGATATGTAAGCTGACACTACAGTCAAATGAATGTTCAGGTTTGAGGGCATGAGGCCCAAAGACTGGAGATGGACTAGGTAGTCCAGGATTGTAGACAGATCTGCCCTGAGAGGGTTGAGCTGTCTGGGGGAATACCAGAAGTAAAATCTTTTCCATTCTGAAGCATACATTTTCCTTGTTGCTGGTTCCCTGGAAACCTTCAACAGCTCCATCACTTTCTCAGAGATTTAGTCCACAGAACTCTTAACTCTTCAAGAACCATGCTCTGAGACGCACAGTTTTCAGATCTGGATATGTTATCTTGCCCTGGGACAGTGTCAGCAGATTGTATCTCAGGGGCAGGTTGATAGGAGGCCTGTTGGAAAGGCACAGGACAATGGAGAACCAGATCTGCCTGACCCAGTCTGGAGCTATGAGAATCATTGTTGCTGACTCCCTTCTCAGTTTTACCAGTACTCTCAGCAAAAGTGGGGAAGATAGGAAGGCATAAAAAAACTTCCCTGACCACTTGAGGACTAGAGCATCCTTTGGGACTGAACACACCAATGGGTTCTGCAACAAAACAGTGGGTGCTGGTTGTTCTCCCAGGAAACAAACAGGTCTATTTCTGGTGCACCCCGCCATCTAATGCCAGCACCTGCTGGTTAAAGGTCCATTTGTAATTTCCCTGGATGATCTTTCTCAGGGAATCTGCCAGCACACTATCTTTCCCTGACAGGTTTAATGCTGAAAGATGAACTTCCAGAGAGTATGCTATGTTCCAGATCTTCATTGCTTCTGTGCATAGATTTGAATATCTTATTCCTCCCTATTTGTTTATGTAATACCTTGTTGTGGTGTTGCCTGTTCTGAGCTGTACAGCCTGACCCCTGTTCTGCCTTTGGCAAGGACTTTGTGACAGACATCAATTTCGACAGTTGATCTCACTTCTGAGAACAGAGATCCCCTAGGTGATATTGGACATCTCTAATTTGGAATCTGGCCCCCAGTACCACTGCAATGGATGAGTCAATGTGCACCAGTAACCACTGAAAATCTCTTGTTGGTTTTGGCTGGCCTGCTTTGAAGGATTCTGTAGCTAAAATCAGATTTGTTACCCTTGTTTCCATGGCCTATGAAGTCCAGAACCTGAACTGGTTCTGTTTGGGACTTTTGAAGATTTATGAGGCAGCCAAGGCCTTCCAGTGTGCCTTGTGTCAGCAACAGAGAGAATTTTACTTCTGCTTTGTTTTTCATGAGACTAGCCAGTCATCCAGGTTGTGAAAAAACACCACTCCTTTCCTTCTCAAATGTGCTGTCACCACACTTGGAGCTGAGGTAAAGTTGAAGGGAAGGGCTGTGAACTGCTAGTGGCAGTTCCCCAACCTGAATCTGAGGTATTTTCTGTGACTTAGCCTGACTGGTATGTGAAAGTAAGCATCTTTTAGATCCAATAATACAAGCCAGTCTTGTTTGCAGAGTTGGAATCATTGAGCCCAGTGTTACCATCTTGAATTTTTCTTTCTTTCTTAGTTCAGATATCTCAGGTCTAAAATGGGTTGCCACTCCCCATTTTTCCTGTGGATTAGGAAAAACCTGGGGTGAAGTCCCTTTCCCCACTGTGAGGGAGGTACTTTTGCTACTGTATTTGCTTGCAACAATTAATTTCTTCACTTTCATCTCCAACAGAATTCTTTCTGTTGGGCTGTGAGGGCGTAAAACCTTTGGATTCTGCAGTTTTGGAAATTTTCTGAACTGCAGAGACAAACCTTGACTCACTACTTCCAGGACCACTTGTCTGTGGTTATTTTTGTCCACTCCTGGAAACAGTGAGTCAGCCTTCCTCCCACTGGCAATGAATGGGTGACCTGTGCGGACTTGTCAGAGGTTTTGCTTTGCTTGGGTTTTGGAAGCTGGTGTTGCAGCTGCATGCCATGTGCCTCTTCTATCCCTGTTCCTATAGTATCCCCTTTGTGGAAGGTACTCATAGAACACATAAGCATGGGGAAATTGTTCCCTACCCCTACCTCCCCTTCAAAAAGCCATTAGAAGTGGAGCCCTTTTCCTACTCAGTGTTACTCTTGTAGGTGGTTCTGTACTCATCCATCTTTTTCATGCAAAGCCTCTGTATTGTCACCAAACAGGGCATTTCCTTCCCATGGGAAATCCATTGGTTTTGTTTGAGTGACCTGGGATAGGCTGGTAGTTCTAAGTCAGGCAACCTTCTTAAGGACACTGCATGGGCCATGATCCTAGATGCAGTGTCATTTGTGTCCACTGACATGTGGAACTAGTACTTTGTGGCATTTATGGCTGCTCTTGCTATGTCAGCCATGTCCTGTGCCAAGTCTTCAGTAGCCTTTTCGCTCAGTGCCGGTATGGAATTCCATAAGGCTTTTTGGTACTGTGCTGTGTAGGCCAGGTAAGCTGCCTGTCTGAGAACCTGACATATAAACTTTTTTCCCCTACAGTATCTAGTATCCTTTTCAGAAGGCTGGGAGGACACGGGCACTTTGGCCTTATCACAGGCAATAGTGTGGACCACTTCCTCAGTTAGAGCTGTGTGATAAAAAACTTCCACCGGCAGAATTTCTGCAAACGTTTGGAAATCAAATTAGGCACGTTCACAGAAATTCTGACTTAGAACAGTGGAATAAATGTATAAATTGCAGATTATTTTACTAAACTGTGGAAAAAAAAATCCGTAGAACTGATAACTGTCAGTGGTCAGTTTTGCATAACGTTTTTCCTGCAGTTTAATGCAATAATCCGCAATTCTTACAGTGAGTTACTGAACTGCATAATGAATGTATAAATTGTGGATTAATGTATTAAACTGCAGGGAAAAAAAGCCTGCAGAACTGATCGCTGAACTGCAGAATAATTACATGTATTGCAGAATTATCCATTAAACAGGGGAATAAAATTCCTCAAAACTATTATTCCGCATTTCACGTGTATTATTCTGAAGTTCAGCAAAAAAATTCTGCACAATAGGGCAAAAATCCACCAAACATATTCAGAAGATTCCATTCTCGCTAATGGCAGAAGTTAGGAAAATTTCACTAAAGTTCTGCAAAAGCAGAATTCATAACTTTCGCCCAGCTTTATTCCCAGTAGGTCACATTATTTCTTTCTCACTGCAATTTATAATTTAAAGCAGCAGTACAACAAAAAAAGTTATTCCAAAAAGCTAATTTTCTGCTATAGTTATAAAAATAATGGCTGAACTGTTTATTTGGGTTTTCTGGATGCTTCTTTTGAGGTGTACTGTACAGTTGAATTTTTGTCTGAACTCTTACCCTGCTCGGGTCCTCAATATTATTTCTATGCAAAAATGAGGTGGCCATCTTTGTTTCTTGAGAAATAATTATTTTAGAACTTTCATAACATTCTTAAATGATAATGAAAACTAAAAATGTTTCCACCAAAATAAATTGGAAGACATCTGGTATCGATTAAGAAGAAAAAAAGGTGGGGTCAAATTTTAACCCATTTTCATTGCACTGCTGATTTAAATTGCTTAGCAGTGGCTAATACTGTACCAAGAAAACATCTAATTGTCATCTTGCTTATTCCTTGTTGCAGGATATGCAAAACCAGAGAACGGAAGTGTGTCCAGGAACCCCAGGTCTGACCATATGAGCCTGTGGCTCCGTGGCTAGAGCACGGGGATGGTATTCTATGGGCCTGGGTTCAATTCCCAGTAATACACATTATATCCTTCTCACTACAACCTGTGATTTCAGTTTCTTAGCAGTGGTATGCATTGCTTAGCAGTGGCTAATACTGCACCAGTAAACAGCTGTCATCTTGATTATTCCTAGTGCAGAATATGCAATACCAGAGAAAGGAAGTGTGCCTGGGAACCCCAAATCCAGGCACGTCAGTCAGCAGCTCAGTACTTAGAGCACTGGGATGGTGTTCTGGGTGTATGTGTTAAGTTCCCAGTAGGTCACAATATTTCTTTCTCACTACAATTCAAGATTTAAATTACTTGGCCGTGACTAATACTGCACTAAAAAAATGTTATTGTCATTTTGATTATTCCTAGTTGTAGGATATGCAATAATGGAGAAAAGTAGTGTTCTGTAAACCGCAGATCCAACCATGTGAGCCTGTAGCTCAGTGACTAGAGCACCAAGATGGTATTCTGGGTGCCTGGGTTTAATTCCCAGTAGATCACATAATTTCTTTCTCACTATAATTTGTGGTTTCAATTGCTTAGCAGTGGCTAATACTGCACCAAAAAAATATCTAATTGTAATCTTGATTGTTCCTACTTGCATTATATGCAATACCAGAGAAAGGAAGTGTGTACGGGAAGCCCAGGTCCAACCATGTGAGCCTGTTGCTCAGTGGTTAGAGCATCAGGATGGTATTCTGGGGGCCTAGGTTCAGTTCCTAGTAGGTCCATTGTTTCTTTCACACTACTAAAGATACTAGTTCAGTATCTCAGTCTTTCCTCTGTCCCCTTCCTCCCATCTCTTCCCCCTCCTCAGCAGCACTGTACCCTTCTTGCCTTTACATTTCTCATGGATGTAACCAAAGAATTGCTTGTCCCCAGCTTTGCTTCCTCTGCAGTTCTTAGCTCTGAATTGGCCTTTGCATTTCTGATCATCCTGTTGATCACCCTGGCTGCCCTTAGGTTTGCCTCTCCTTCCTCCCCCATTTGGTTACCCTTGTGTATTTTAAACATCCACCTCTACCTTCTCACTGCATGCTCGACCTCTGGTGTGAACCACACTGACCTTCTTGCTCTCTTCCCCTTTGTTTATTCTCCCAGTATAACAGCTGCAGCACCTAAAACCCCAATTTAATTGCCTCCCACTTCTCCTCCACACCAATACCAACTATTCACTGCATACTACCCCAGTGGCTCCCACATCCTATTAACCTCTGTTTTCCTGCAAGCCCTCATCATAGCCTGTTTTTTTCCCCTTGCTGGCTTCCAGTTGGACCTCCATCCGCATGTCTTGTGGTCACTCGACTCAAGCAGTTCCTGGACTGTTACACTTCTTACCCATTCACTGTTTGTGAGTGCTAGGTTTTATTTATTTTTTTTTTATTTGGAAAATGTTTCACCAGGAAAGACAACATGAGCTGTAAACCGCTTATTTCCAGAAACGTCCAAGGGGGGAAGGGGAACAAGAGTTGGGAGGAAGTGTCCAGGGGGGACAAGAGTTGGGAGAACAAGCAAACACATAGAAATACAAGTACAATTTCTAAAGCAAAACAGTGTAGTACAATTACAGAGCTGAAATAACCCAGACCAACTGGCCAGGGTAAACAAAACCATATTCGGATATAGCACACCTTGCAACAACCCAATAGCAGGTGATCCAGTACAGTAAAGGTTAGAGGATGGATAACACATTTGAAGTGCTAGAAGTAGTAGGCTGAGCACAAGATTCGAAGTGCTATTGTATACCCAAGGGAGGGCAGTTATAAGACAAGTGGGGAAGTGGACAGGTGAGGGGTAGAGGGTGGGGGATGGAAGAGGGAGAGAAAGGGACAGCCAAGATCTATACCTATCCAGGTTGCTGAAAACTCTGCAAGGGGGTTAGGACCAGGCAGAAGGGAGGGAGGGGAGGGGAGAGAAATGGAGCAGGGTGGTAGAGAAGAGAGGGGCAGGGGAACAGGAGGGGAAGAAGGGGAAAAGGAAGAAGGGAGGTGGGTGGGCGATGGATTTGAAAGTGGGTGGAAGGGAGAGGGAGAAAAAGAGAAAGCCAATCTATACCCCTTCAGGATGCAGAGAACCCTGCCAGGGGGTCAGGATTCGAAAGTGGGGGGAAAGGAAGAGGGATAGAAGAGTGGGAGCCAATATCTATACCCCTTCAGGATGACAGAGAACCTTGCAAGGGGGACAGGACCAGGCAGAAAAGGAGGGGAGAGAAGGAGGGCAGAGAGGAGAAGTGAAGTGTGGCAGGTGACCGGAGGGGAGAAGAGGGATAAGGAATAGGGAGGCTGGAGAGCAACAGTGGGGGGAAGAGGGGGTTGTGGGGGAGAAGGACAGCTGTAGAGTGTTGAAACAGCACAGTAGCTTGTGGATGGTAGTAGAGTGTTGAAATGGAGCAATAGGTTGTGGTAGGGGTGGGGGAGGAGGAGGTATAACAGGAGGTAGCATGTGAGGAAGTAATCAGAGGAAGGGTTCAGTTAGGAGACAGGAGATAAGTCAGGAATAGAGGAGTAGGGGATAGTGCACAAGGGATTGGGAGGGTTGTGAAGTGGGGCTAAGAACAAGTACAGTTAGGCAAATAGAAGTAAAGTAGGACAAAAGGATAATGCACCAGGGTAGGAAATGTTGAAGGGAGGCTAAGAACAAGTGGAGTTATGGGAATAGGAATTGTGAAGAGGTAAGGAAACTGAAGATGGAGAAGAGGAAAGTCTGATAGGAGGTGGCAATGAGTTTCAAAGCTTTGGGAAGTAGTAGGAGAAAGCTTCCTATCCTATGGAGGTAGAGCGATGAGGAATAGCTACAGTGCATGTGTTAATAGCTCTGAGAGAGTGGGAGGAGGGTGGTGGAGCTCAGAGTAAGGAGAAGAGGTAAGAGGGGAGAGTCTTAACCCAGAATTTAGAAGTGAACTTGGCACAGTGAGAGAGACGGCTACACTCAAGGGAGGGGAAAGCTAAAGAATGATACAAGGTACAGTGTTGTGTGTTGGAAGGGGAGTCAAGAGCAAAGTGACAGAAAGCATTGAGGAGAGTAACCAACCTGGTAAGGGAAGACTTAGGAGCAGCACTGTATACTATGTCGCAATAATCAAAAATAGGGAGTATCCCACGCTGGTGACACGGGTTCGGGAACGGACTCAGGATGCTAGGGGGCTGGCAGGGGCAGGTGAGGATTGAGCATCCATAGGGACTGCTCTCCTCTCCTCTCTTGGGGTGGGTTAAGGAGGCATCGGTTGGCAGTGGCCTCTGGTGGAGACCAGGATCACTGCACAATGGTGCAGGAGGGACATACACACCAGAAAACGTAAAAAAGGCTCCACGTTATGCTGGATGATGGCTGCCTGGCTCTCTGAGGCCGTCAATGCCCCTGAAGCCTTCCACCTCAGCAGCACTCCAGATCAAGACGTTGCAATGGTCTGTGGCCCCCTGGCTGGTGCCTTCCCCCTCGGAGGAGGGGGATCCACCCAGAGATGGGTTACCCCGGGGTGGCTGTCATTTGAGAGTGGAGGCTCGGGGGACAGTACGGGTCAGTAGAAGCCTTGGCTCACCCAAAGGAGAGGCTAACGTGGCTGCAAGCTGTGAAGAAAAGAAATAACACATACACACACAAAAAAAAATAGGGAGTATAATTTTCTGAACAAGATCACGCCTAACCGGTAGTGGTAAGGAACTACGGTTTCTGTAAAGGGTGCCTAGCTTGGACCACAGTTTTTTCAGGATGGCGTCAATATGTACAGAAAAGTTAAGGTGTTGGTCAAGCCAGACACCCAAGTATTTAAAAGAGGTGGTGTCCTCTAGTGTTGTCCCATCAAAGGTTTGGAAGGAGGAAAGGAAGGGCAGCCTAGAGAGTCTCTGCCTAGTGCCAAAGGTCATGGAGACTGTTTACTAGGCATTTAGGAAAAGTTGATGTTAGCTTAGCCAGCACTGAACATTAGTGAAGTCAAGCTGTAGTCTGGAAGTCACATTGGAGGGAGATTGGCCAGAGGTGAACAAGACCGTGTCATCAGCATACATATGGATGGAGGATGAGGAGCATACTGACGGTAGGTCATTTATAAAAATTGAGAGTAAGAGAGGGCCAAGTACAGAGCCTTGAGGCACACCAGTAGAGATGAGTAATGGAGGGGGTGTAGAGTCAGTTATTTTAACAGAATGAGTTCTACCTACCATGTAGGCTCTGAACCAGTTGCAGGCAGACAGAGACAAGCAAGCTGATGAGACAGTTTTGAGGAGGAGGGAGTGGGAGACTGTGTCGAAAGCCTTGGCAAGGTCGACAAAGATAGCAGAAGTGATGTGACCTCTATCCATGGCTGAATGGATAGAGTCAGGGAGTCTAAGTAGGGAAGTGGTTGTGGAGTGATTCTTCCAAAAACCAGATTGAAAAGGAGTGAAGAAGGATGAGTCATCAAGAAAGGAGGAGAGTTGGGATAGAACAAGGTGTTCCTGAAGTTTTGCCAGGGTGGGTAGAAGCAAGATGGGTTGGTAATTCCCAGAAGATGAGAGATCACCTCCCTTTGGTAGGGGGAGAACTGTAGCATGTTTTCAGGCTTCAGGGATAGTCACAGTGTGTAACGGCAGGCTGAGGAGATCAGAGGGGGGATGGAAACAGCAGGAGCAGAGAGGTACAGCAGCTTAGGGTCAAGGCCATCAAGGGAGCTGCCCTTAGCTGGGCTGATAGAGAATAGTGCCTTTAAGGTGTCGTTGACAGAGATGGGTGAAAAGGCAAAACTCTCCGCTAATTGGTGGTGTTGGGAGGAATTGGGAGGGAGGGAAGAGGCAGTAGGGTGGGGTGGGAGGAGGCTAACAGGGTGGAGGCACAGGAAGTAAAGTAGGAATTGAATTCTGCTGCTACTGTAGGATGGTCGGCTGAGTGAACTACTTTCCAAAACTTTGGTGGATTGTTTATGTTAGTATTAAAGGTAGACTGGGAAACTTCCACTTTGGTCAGGCAGATGACTTTGATACAGGCATTTTGAAGTGTCCAGTAGATAGCATAGTCACAAGGGAGTTTGGAGGATTTGTGGGTTTTCCATGCTTTATCACGCACTTCCTGAAAGGCCAGGAGTTCAGTGGTTACCCAGGGGAGGTGACTACCATGCACTCCAACTTGCTTCAGGGGAGCATGTTTGTTCCAGACATTGATGAAGTTATCTTTGAAATAAGCCAGGACATGATTGATAGTTTTGGCTGAGGATATAGGGACCCAGTTAATGTGAGTTAAGTTATGATGTAGAGGGGCAAGGTCTAATGTTTTGTAAGAGCGGATCGTTAGTAGTTTGTGGGGTGCCTTAGGTCTGTGTACTTTCCTAACTATGTAGATCATATGATGAGCGCTAAGAGCATCTGGCAATAGGCCCACCTAGGTTACCCTGTGAGAATGGGACGTAAGAGCCCAGTCTATGAGAGTGTAGTTAGGGGATTTCTGGTTTAGGTGAGTAGGTTCTGTGATTAACTGGGACAGGTTAAGGGCAGCCATTTCAGTACGAGTCTTATCTAGGGCAGGTGACAACCAGTTTAGGTTTAGATCCCCTAACAGGTAGAGCTCACCTGAAGAAGTAAGGGACCCAATAGCGATGATTAGATCAGTGGCTACAGAGTGGTGTAGACCAGGATGGCAACAGGCTCCTGCGATAAATATTGGTACAGAAAAGGGTAGAGATAATCTAATGATGAGGGCATCATAGGCATTAGGGTTGGTGGTCGATAGAACAATAGTGGTTTGGAGCGAGGAGGATGAGTAGATAGCTATGCCCCCACTCCTACCAGAGCAGTCCTGGCAGGTAATGACATATTCATTAATTGTGACAGAAGCATCTGGGATTTTTTTGTTAGCCAGGTCTCTGATACAATGAGGATGTCTGGATTGAGGGATCCTACAAGTGGGAGTAGCAGGTCAAGTTTAGGGAGCAGACTGCGAATGTTAAGGTAAAGAATTTTTAGGCCACTGGGGAGTGAAACTGGGGTTGGAGCACAGGCTGAAGAGAGGGGAGTGAATAGAGTAAGGGCTTTACTGAGTGTTGGATTCGGGTCGGGATTTATGTTTCCTGCCGAGAGGAGTAAGTGATAGATAATGATGAAATGCAGCTTTGTACTCTTAAACCAAGGTTTGTTAGATGGTTTAGGGGAATGAGGTGAATAACTGAAGGTGGAGAGCTGAAATATAAGGATGCACAGTAAAGTGTAGGAGTAAGGTAAAGACATGAGAGGGGTGGAAAGCCATTTAGAGAAGTGGGTCCAGGTACGATAAAAAAGCGTTGGAGATGTCACTTGGTTGAAGCAGGGAGTTAGCAGGATAGTAGGGTTTGCAAGGGAAGTGTGGTGGGGAGTGGAAGTATTTTGCAATTGAAGGGACGGAAGAGAGACCAGGGTGAAAAGTATGAGGAAGAAGCGCAGGGGAGAGATACAAAAGGAGCTCATGTTTCCTGGTTTAGAGATGGGCTTAAAAGGGGGGGGGCGTAGAAAAGAGGAAGAAAGCTGGGGGCAGGGTGGGTCAAGCTGACCTCCAAAGGGAGGTTTGTAATCTGTACAATGTAAGCAGACTACAAAGGTTCAGCAATGCTCCCCTATTGTAGGGGCCTGAAATGGTTCTACAAGGAAATACTCTGTTGTGTGTGCTGTTGATAACCATGCTGCACACAGGTTGAAGGCAAGATAGCAACTACTTTATTAACAAGAAGTCACTCTAGGTAGCTCCTCCCAGAGGTCACACAGTAAACTAGATAGGGTGGCTTAGCCACAGTGGCACCTGTCTCCACATCTTTCCTTTTGGGATAGATAAACTTTTCTACAGAAGTTCAAGCAGTCTTATGATAACAACTTACTAGTTTACTTTAACTTTTTAAAGTATGCTTAAACTTTTCTGATACCACTGGCTATCAATGAAGGTCAAGGTAGACTGCATGAACATTTCCAGATCAGTGGGAGGATTATTCTGCCCCCAGGTAAGATGCCATGAAATTATTTTGACACATTCAGTCCTTTTTATTTACAAGTCCAGTCTCTGAGGTTGGTCCAGCCTTTGAAGTTGGACTAACACGCCCCAATCGGGTCATGACATTGCATCTCACAGCTGCTGATTCTGTGACTGCTGACTCTCTTTCAGCAACCTCTGCTGTGATCTCAGTAATGTTACAGGATTTTCTAGTGGTACTGATTGCACCTCTTCTGGCGGATCTTCTGGTGGATCAGCAGGTGGATCCCCTAGAGGCAGTACCTGTCCCTCATCTTCCAATCCCTGTCCTCCCTCTCGGGGTGAAGGTGAACAAAGTGGTGCCTGTTGCATCTCAACTGTCCCTGTGTAGTCTGAAGAAAATAGGAATGGAGTGACAACTGTTGTGTGACATCTGTTAAAATCTTCATGTCCAGAATCCAGACTCACTGTCCAGGCAAAAGCTGTGGCAATGAATGAGCTCTGTGTCTTGAGTAATATGCTTGTTTGCATTTGAAACTTGAAAACTGCTCATGGCCTTGGATTTTTCCTTCATCTGAAAGTTTTGGATTCAAAAGAGATGGCTAAATAGGTACAGTTATTCTCAGTGTTTGGCCCATCAGCAGTTCTGTCGAACTGTAACTGTTGGCAAGTGCTGTGGCTCGGTAAGTAAGTACAGCTTTGAATGGATCATTAGCTTTCTTGAGAAGTCGCTTAACTGTTTGTAATGCTTTCTCGGCTTCTCCATTGCCTTGTGGATGTCTTGGACTGCTGGTAAGATGTACAAAGCCATAGCCTTTTGCACAATTGTGAAATGCTAAACAACTGAACTGTGGAATATTGTCCAACACAAGAGCCTTGGGCACTCCTCTCAAATGTCCGACAACATGACATGCAGTGGTAAAGCAACTTCAGTGTATCTGAAGTGACAGTCCACAACTGTGAGGAATTTTTGACTTTTCAGTCAAAGAGATCAGTATCAATTTTTTGCCATGGTCTATCTGGAAATTTAGTTGGAAGCAATGGTTCTGCTGGATTGCTGTGGAGTTTGGTCCAGACTTTGCACTTGCTGCTCAAGGTTGTTGTGTGCCAAGCCCCAGCCACCACACAGTCTGCTGTGCTCTCCTGTTACATTTGTTTATGCCCTGATGTCCTTATTCTAGCTCCTTTCAGAAAGAAGCCATCTTGAACTGTCAAGGTGTGTCATTCATGCCTGAATGGACTGATAGTTTCCAGACTTTGAAATCTTGGAGGCTAACCGTGCTGGCAAAATTTCATGACTTGTTGACATATACTATCTATCGGTGCTTGTTATCTGATTTGTTCAAGATTGCTACTGCCTGATGTTGGAAGGGTGTCTCATATTTGAGCGAAATACTGTAGATATTTGTTTTTTCCATGAGGTTTGCATCTCATTTGTAAGTTGTCCAGAATATGAACAACAGGGTAGGTGTACATCATCGACCACATGCGGAACCTCTGTATCCTCGGAGGAAGATCATCAAGGCTTCTGGTGCCAACAAACTTACCAGAGGTTTGTGATCCATTGCTAGAATGAAATGTACTCCCACACGGTAAAAACTAACATGTTCACACGCCCACACTAGAGTGAGTGCCTGTTTTTCAATTTGTGCATTGCACTGTTTTGTTGGTGTCAGTGCTCTTGAGGCAACCTGAAAGCTTTCCAGTGGTTTTAATGCTTTTGCATGAGGACCCCTCCTAGTCCAAAGGGTGATGCATCTGCCACAAATTTTGCTTCTTTTTTGGGATTGAACAAGGCTAGGACAGGCAGTGCCATGAGTCATGCTTTAAAAGCTATAAACCTCTGCTTTTGAATTGGACCCCAAAGCCACTGGTTCACCTGTGACAAATGTTCTCACAGGGCTTTTTTTTTCTCTGCTAAGGCAGGTATGAGCTTCCCTAATTGGTTGACCATTCCCAGGAAACCATGAACTTCAGACACATTTATGGGATTTGTCATCCTGTGTATGGCTTCCAATATCTCTGGGTCAGGCGGTAAACTTTTGTCCATGATGATATTCCCAGGAACCGAACTTTGGTTTTCCCAAACTCATATTTCTTGGTATTCAATACCAGCCCTACACTCTGGACCTTTCTTAGGGCTGCATAGACTCTCTGATTGTGCTTTTCTCTTGTGCAACCAGAGACACTGATATCGTTCTTGTAGCACACCACACTCTCCAAGCCTCCCAGGACTTGACACATTCTCTGCATTAGAAGTGCTCCGGGGCAGAAGAGATGCCAATGGGTAATCGTTGAAAGCAACAGCATTGAAAGGGTATAATGAAGGTGGTCAGTTTCTCTGATGCCTTTGACAGATGTATCTGCAAAATGTCTGCACTGGCATCAAGCCTGGTAAAAATAATTGCTTCTCCCAGCATCTCCAGCATCTGCTCCACCGAGGGAAGGATGAATTTCTTCTGTCTGACTGACTCATTCATCTTAGTTAGGTCAACACAGATCCTTACAGCACCATCTTGCTATGAGAACACTACCATTCCGGTACACCAATCTGTGGGTCCCTCGACCTTGGTGATTATGCTCAGATTCTTCATTCTGGAAAGTTACTCTTTTACCTTGGAGACCAGCGGAACTGAAATTCTTCTGGGTGCTGTCAGTGAAAATAGTATGGTTCCTGGTGTAAGCTAAATATGGTACTCTTCTTTGAGTTCACTGAGGCCATTGAATAATGTTGGGAACTCTTCATGCCACCTGCTTTGTTCCACATGGGAAGAAGATGCAGTTTTTCGATTGTCTGTCTAGCAATGGGGTATGGAGGTTCTTCACAATGTAAATGTCCTCTTGACTTGCATTTTTGACTTTAGTTACAGTGGCAGTGAATGCTCCACACACATCCAGGCTGTATTTTCCTAGCCTCATCAAGACATTACTTGTGGCCTGCAAAGGCATGTGGTGTTTGTCCCACAGTTCCTTGTAAAGAGTTTCTGGCACGGCTGTGATGTCTGCACTTGTGTCTGTCTTGAACTGTCTTGGCATGTTGTTGATGAGAATTGTCATTTTCCAGGTGGTCCCTTGGGCCTGAACTGATCCCAAAAAAGTATGCTCTGTGTCGTACTCAGTCACTTCTTGGACTTCATGCATTGTTGCTTTTGACCGACATACACTTTTGTAATGGCACCTCTTGTGGCACACATGGCAGGTGGCATTATTTGCTGGACACTGAGCCCTTGGGTGTGATGGCATGTTACTGCATCTCCTGCATGGCTGCTGCATGTCTTTTCCCTTATGGGGTGTCTCTCTGAGCCACTGATCCTGCATCACTTTCAGATCTGGATAGGATTTCTTTGGACTCCTCCCAGTAGAAGAAAATCTGCCCTGTATGGCACCCTCACAAAGTACTTAGTTCTGCCCCTTTACCTGTTCCTGGGCAGAGGTCTGACTGCTGTTTTCATGCAGCCTCACTCTTTTGGGCCACTGAGATGGCCCTCTCTAAAGTGAAGTTGTTGTCAAGCTGCATCTGTTCAGTCAATCTACTGTCTTGGAGTCCCACAACAATCCAGTCCTGGATCAGTTTCTGTCTCATGTCACTGTAGTTACAGTGCTGAGCTAGGGCACACAATGCTGTAACGAGTTCATCAAAGGGTTTCTCTGCTTCCTGCTTGCATACTTTAAATTTTGCCCTTTGGTAGATAACACTTCTGTGGCCTGTGAATTATACAATTAAATTTCCCTGGACCACATTAGTTTTTTTTTTCTGTGTCTGTTATTGTCACCCCCCCCCCCCCGAGGATGTCAATTACCTTGTCCCCTATGCCGCAGAGCAGGATATGTGCCCGATTGTCTTCTGACTCCACTAGGCTCCTTGCTTGTCGAAACCTATTGAAGTGTCTAAGCCATTTTTGGAAAGTCATCTAGGTTGGCAAAATCAAAAGGTTTAGGTGGCTGGATCTGATAAGTCACTGTTGCTGCCATAGCTTAGTCACAAAATTACACTGAATAAAGTCACTTTAAGCTGACTGTACACTTAAAAATTAGTGACTATCTCTTGTGATTTCCAGCTTTCCAAACATGTTTATTCTGCAAGTCTGTTTCAGTTCAGTTCAATTTCACTTCCTCTTTAATCTCTGAGCTGTGAGAGATGTTACGGTTTCTTTTTCTTTCTTTTAAACAGCCTGCCTTATCTGTACCTTCAGCTCCCAACTGACTACTGAGAGGAAAGAAGGGAGAACCCAAGGTAGATTTACTGCACTCTCCCCATGGTAGCTGAGAAGAAAAGTAATGGAGTTGTCTTACCAGCTGGCTGGGCTTCAGCACTTCTCCCTCTACTGCTTTCACTCTCTTTGGTGCTGTTTATTTGCTGTGTTGGTTTTGGTACCAGTGGCAGACTGGTGCTCTGGCTCTGGCATAACCTCTTCATTGATGGCTCGGTTCAAGCTCTTGGTCTTGCTCTATCCACTCAAATGGACTCTGGCTTTTTTTTGTACAAAAACAATAAAAAAATGCTGCAAACTGCCAGTCCAGTGGTGCAGAGGGCTGAGGCACTCTGGGTGCCTTACCTTTCCCACACCAGCGACCCGGGTTCAGTAAAGAACTCAGGCCATTGGGGGTTGGCCAGCGGGGAGGGCTGAGAGAGGACTCAGTGGCCACTTGGCAGCTCTCCTCTCCCAGACTGGGGAGGTGAGCCTTTCTGGCTCTTGGCTGCCACAGAATGGAGGCTCAGTGGTAGCACTGAGCAACTGGGGGGGCTAGCGCTAGACCAGGTGGACAGAGCTGGGCTGCCGGTTCTGGCATGCAGGCACATGCACAACCGTGTTGCTGAGGCCCCGGGGAGTTAAGGGGAGAAAACCATGGAAAAACAAATCCTCCCATCACCGTTGTGATGGTCCTTGGGGAATCTTGGGACTCACTTGTGTGGATCCCCACTTGTGTGACAGCAGGGGATGCAGCTGACAGGATTGGAGTCCCCAGGTCCAGGGCCTGATGACAGGAGCAAGGTAGTGATGGAAGGGCAAAATGTTAGATGAAAACAAATGCTATAAAGGCACACCTGCAGGCATCTATTAACTCCCCGATGACAAGCTACTCAATGGAGGGCTCTGAATTGCAAATGGAGCCAATTCTGTTTACTTCTGACACTATGTTGTGCGTGCTGTTATGAATCACATTGCGCGCAGTTTGTCGGTAAGATGGCAACTACTTTATAAACAGGAAGCTCCTCTGGGTAACTTCTCCCAGATGTCACTCAGTAAACTGGATAGGCTGGCTTAGCCACAGTGCAACTCATCACTACAGGCTCCTGTAATGCTTCTACCAGGAGCAGGTTCCTTGCTCTTGCCGCAGATGGGACCCTCCAGTCCACATCTGGTATACTTAAGTCCCTTAACACCATTACCTACCTGGCCCCTGCCCCCCCCCCAAAATAACCTTGCCTGGTTCCTGTCCACCCCCAGGTCTTGGAATGGTGATCTGCACGCTACCCGTGCTCCGATTTATTTTTCCTTCCCCACTGATATTTGTACCTGCAGAGGTTTCCGCACCTCTGAGTTCCCCAGATCATTTAACTCTGTGAACTCAATGCCGTCCTTTACATAGAGGGTCACACACCCATCCTTTCCCTTCACTGTACCCTCCTGAACAGTGAATATCCCAGAAAGGGCATGCCCATGCCTTAGTGACAGCCACCATGTCCAGTTTCCCATCTGACACTTGCACCTATCATTCTGGTATCTTGTTCTCCAGACTTTTTGCATTAGGGCATGCTATTCAATAGTACCCACTTTCCTTCTTCCCCCATCCCTTTTTAAAATAGTGCTTACCTTATTGATACTTTCATTTTGTGGGGGAGGTTGGTAGAGACTCTTGTTTTGATATAGTTTGTGCTCCTGACTGAGCTGCATCCTCAAAGTGCTGTGCAAATCTAACTCCTAGCATACCTGCTGCTCTCCTCTTTGGGATGCAGGTCATCCTTCTTGACTAGGGCCATCCCCTCCAAGTTGCCTCTAGTCCCCAAGAAAATGAAATCAGTCTTCTTTGCACCACCAACTCATTAGCCATGCGTTGAACAGGAACAAGTTTATTTAGATACTAGGATACAACCCTTGAGCTAACAGCTCATTTACAAAGGTTCTGCATCAAAATTATTAAACAATGACATACAAATGAGACATGTGCATCAGGATACATCAGTTTCAGTAGTTACAGTACATGAGATTAGATATTACATTTGGGAATACATCATAAGTTTCAATAGTTGCATTACATTCGTAGGAAAAGAGTTAGATAGGAGAAGGATGGGAGGGAGGCAGGGTAGACAACTTCCCTTTGTCAAGAGATTAAATAGATGGTGAAGGCATGAGGCAGGTATATAGGAATAACCTTGATACTCTTGGTCAGGGGGGGGAGTGGTAGATGAGGGATAAAGGCCGGAGATGTGGTAGAATATAGGAGGGTATTGAGTGGGAGAAGAGAGAGAAGGGAAGGGATGGGGGAGGAAGGGAGGAGGAAGGAGGAGAGGGGACGAGGCAGTGGGGGAGGTAGGAGTGGGTGGGGTAGGGAGGAGAAATAAGGAGTAGAGCAGGAGCAGTGTAAATGGAGTGGGGGAATGGACTGAGGGTTGGGGCAGACGGGGATAACTTGGTGGTGGGAGGATAAGAGATCCGGTCAAATGGGGCAAGGGTGCAGTTTAGGTCAGGACTAGGTCAAGCCAGTGTATTTATTAGTGGGAAGGAACCAGCAAGTCATTTAACTAGCGAGGCGGGATCGGAGTTTAAGTTTGAATGGTCCTAGCTTGGGCTTAGCTTGGAGGTCACTTGGGAGTGAGTTAAACTACCTTGGAACCCTGTAACCAAAGGATCTCTGCCCTTGTGATGTACGTCGGAAGGGGATTTTGTTAGGGATTGTTGTTGGACCATCTAGTCTTTCTGGTTGGGGCTGATGGGCAAACCATGGATTGTAGGCCAGGAGGAGTCAGGCTGAGGGTAGCCATCTTTGCCAGGAGACAGAGTTGGTACCGAATACGGTTCTCCAGATTCAGGCAGCCCGTACTAGGCTAGAGATCACATGTGTGAGTTTGGGGCGGGGTACCCAGGAGGAGCCTGCAGGCCTTGTTCAGAGCTAGAGCAATTCTTTTCAGGATAGAGTCAGAGGCAGAGCTGCTAACAACAATTCCATAGTCTATGACAGACTAGACAGAGCTATTTATGGCTCGCTTGAGGGCGTTCAAAGAGAGACAGTGTCAGTGCTTATACAGTTGTCCGATCTTCCTGTTTGCTGTGTGGGTGACGTTGTCGATGTGAGAAGAGTAGGATAGGGAGTTGGCTAGTGTAACCCTGAGGTATTTAAAATTGTGTACCATTTCAAGGGTTTCATTTTGATTGTTACGAATGTTCAGGATGACTGATCTGTGTTTGCTGTGAGTAGAGGCGAACAGCAAGTGGATCAAAGACAATGGAAAACTGATTTTAGGTATGTCGGACATGTTTTTATTGAGGGATTTTTACATTTTGGAAGATTGGGTAATCAATTGAAAACTCTTTAATTGTACAATCCAGACTAAGGACAGACTCCTCACCTATCATACTGGGGGAATGAAACAAAACCCCTTGGTGACTGTGCATAACATAGTAAATACAGTTTGTTTGCTATAAATGTCTGTAAAATGCTGTTATAACCTACAGCTCTGCAAATCAGTCAGCTGTCTACCTATCAGTCCTGTCTATTAGATAAGGTCACCCTTGGCCTCACCCTCACCTTTCCTGCAGTCTCTCCTTACTCTTGCTGCCACCCCAGAAACACAAGGAGCTCCTCTAAACCATCATTTTCTGTCCCACACTGCAGGACATCCCTTGGCCAGCGTGCCTTCATGTCACAGGCACCTGCGCTGCTAAACAGCCTTTCCACCGCAGTAGCTGCAGAGCGTAGGTTAGGACCCTTCAAGTCTAAACTACGGCAGCACCTTCTGGCTGATTGCTCCTGTGACTGTACTTAATCCTCTGCCCCCTAGCCCCCCTACCTTGATAATGGTCTTCCTTCATGTTTAACTTGACTATGTCCTTTTAGACTGTTACCTGTTAGATCTTAGTGTTTATTATTTGCTCTATAAAAAGATGGTGGCCACGTTGGGCAAGCCATCAGTTGCAAAACCTTGTAGTCTGATTTTATATGGGTACCACTCTACTAGTTTTTAATTGTGTTTGTTTATTTCTTAAAAAGTTTTAGTTAACTTGTTTTGTTTTGTTCTCCTTGTGAGTCCATGTTCGAAGAGTTCGAGGAGTTGAACGAGAGAGGACTGTGGAGCGTAGTGCTGCTACGCAGCATGGTGCTGCACTTTGATAGGAATGAAAGAGGATTGTGGAGCGGATTCCTTCTTTTTGCTGCAGCTGGTTCCCATTATTGAGGGCATAGGACTCAGGGCTGAATGAGTGAGGACTGCGGAGTGTAGTGCTGCTGTCCTTTGATAGGAATGAAAGAGAACTGTGGAGCAGATTCCTTCCTTTTGCTGCAGTCCATTCCTGTTATTGAGGGCAAAGAACTCAGGGCTTTATGAATTCAAGAAATCGGTGCTGTGGCTCTGCTGTGCACCGTGGTGTGCTGTGCTGAAGTGAATGCAGGTGGGTTGGGGAAATGAATAGCCTTTTCATCTGTAGCTCGCTCAACTTCTTGGAGGCAAAGAACTTGGGACTTCAATAGCTGAATACCCTCCTTGGAGTTCATATTTTAAAGTCTAGCACGAGTACCAGCACTAGTGGATCCCCAGAAGGAGGATACTTCACTCCTGAAGTTTCTTTGGAGTTTTTCAGTGGATTTTGAACTTTGGGAAGGTAAGGGGGACCCCAGAATGTCTGCCTTGTGCTGGTTTTGGGAGGTGACCATTGTAGGGCAAGCCTGCTATGAGAGATGCTGGTGTGGGACCTACTGGAGAGTGGGTGCAGTTCACCGCTGTTTCCTAGGTTTTTTCCAGGTGGCTGGCTATAAGGCGAGCCGTTCCTTGGTCCCGTGGTGGTGGGCCTACCCTGGCGGTTAAAATTCTTCCCTGGGAAGGCATGGGTTGGACTCTGTCTGGGTGTCCCCTTTAAAAAACGTAATTCTTTCTGATGTCAGTGAACGCTTGTTGAACTGTTGAAGTTTTATTTGTTATTTCACTTCAAGGAACATCGTGTAGATAATTCAAACTCTGGCAGTGAGAGTGCCTGATCCTCTTTAATTTCTGTGTATATTTACAGTGCTTTCATGTAAGGTTAAGGTGAGAGCAAACCTGGGGGTGAAACCACTGACTGGTTAAATCTTCAGAGGTGAGAGCACCGAGGATCTTTATCATTTCAAGATTTATGCAAGATGTGTCAGTTTTCGGACCAGAAGTTTTCTACAGTGGTACGCAAGCAGGACACTGACTGGGGTTGTATGTTTAAATCCCCTGAACTATCCTTGTTGAACTAAAAACCTGTTTGAAGAGAAGGGTAGTTGTTTTATTTGGTCCTGTTAAAACTCTCCTTTGCTACATGAGAGGTAGGGGGAGGGTTTTGATTTGGCTTAATTTTAGTTAAAATAGTCTAATTTATTGTTATTTTTCTTTTTTGAGAATTGTTGTATGAGTTTATTTAAATAGGGTAGTGGTGTTGATGCTGTTAATTAAATCTGTTGGTCGACAGTAGTTTTTAAAACAGGCAACATGTGTTGGGACCGAGTTTCGGTGGGCAGGCGCTACTCCCCCTCCAGGCTGAGGGACCTGCGCCCCTTTGACTGCCCTTCATTGCAATCTGAGGTCTATAGGCATTGTCATGCCTTGGGGATTGCATGGAGGAGGTGGTGAGGGGTTCCTCAGCTGGGGGGAGGTGCGGAGTGGGTGGATAAGGGTGGTGAGGTCAGGGAGACACCCTGGGGCAAAATGGGTCCAGGATAGGGGTTTGCAATGCTTGGTTCCCATACCCAAGGGCTCCATTGACAGTGGGCAAGTGGCCCGCTCCTCCAAGGGCTCTCATTCAACTCGGCAAGTGTTATGCAATGCCAGGTCTATAAAGAACAAGACAGCAATTATTACTGATCTTGTTCAGTCATCTGACCTGGCTTGCATCACCGAGACCTGGCTGGACGAGAATGCTGGTCCCATATTTGAGTCAGCTGTTCCAACCGGGTACTCTGTGATACATCGTCCGAGACTGGATCGGGGGGGGGGGTCGCTATTTGTTTTAAATCGGCATCGGACCTTGTAGAGGTTCCAGTGGTGACCCCTAGATCCTTTGAGTGTATTATGGAAGCAGGTGTGGGCAGCAGAATCTTGCTCGTCTACCGGCCACCCGGTAACAAGAAAGTTTTTCTGCAGGAAGTTGCAGACTTCATTGTCGACATGGTCTTGGAACTCTCCAGGTGGTTGGTCCTGGGGGATTTCAATGCTTGGGTCAACGATTAAATCTCGCATTTTGGTCAAAATTTTCTCCAACTGATGATCTCGTTGGGCTTTACACAGGTTGTTACAGCTGCAACCCATATTCAGGGTCACTGTGTGGATCTGGTGTTCACCCTGGGGATGGAGATCATGGAGCTGGTGGTGGAACCAGTTGGGTGGTCTGACCATCACTCTATAAGGTTCAATTTCGTGGCCCCCCCCCATGAGACCAACCCCTTTGGAGACAGTTCAGTACCGCCCTTTGAGGGGTGTGACCCTTGAGGGTCTGATGGCTGTGCTGGACCTATCGAGTTGGCCTATGGAGTGCATGGAACCAGATGTCTTAGTAGTGCACTGTGATAGTATGGCGCTGAAGGCTCTGGATTCCATAGCACCTGTCCATGTTCACCCCCTTTCCCTCCGCCCTCAGTCCCCTTGGTTTGATGGGGCATTGAGGGAGTTGAGGAGAGTGGAGCAAAGACTGGAACGCTGCTGGCGGAAATCCGGCCTGGAAGGTGACAGACTTAGATTGATGGCCCATTATATGGACTATTAATCAGAAATCTCCCGTAAGAAGGCAGAATTCCTGTCTAGGGAGATAGCTGCATCAAGGAATCAACCAGCTCAACTCTTCCAGACCATGGACAGGCCATGCAATCCAGCCTGCCTGTGGGGTTGGAGAGCTTTTTAACAAATAAAGTGTGATGAGTTTGCTTGGTTCTTTGATGATAAGGTGTCAATGATCAGGTTGGAGATCCGCAAAATGCATTCAAATGAGCATGGCAGTGATCGATGCAAGGTCACAGGCCCTCGGTCTGTCTGGACAGATTTCGACCAGCAAGCAATCATGGATATCTTGAAGATTATCTGGGGCTTGCGATCGACTTGCTGTAGTTTGGATCCTGGTCCTACGCGCCTCCTTGTGGGGTGCGTGGATGCGATCGGACCAGTTCTTGCTGAGATAGTCTGGTGCTCATTGGACCAAGGGGTGTTCCCGGAATCTCTGAAAGAGGCTATCGTGACTCCCCTTTTAAAGAAACCTTCCCCTGACCCTGACTGTCTCGCTAACTACAGACCGATCTCTAACCTGCCCTTTTTGGGCAAGGTTATTGAGAAAGTAGTCACATTGCAGCTCGATGACATTCTTACCGCCCATGAGGTCTATGATCCTCTCCAGTCCGGTTTCAGGAAGAGGCATAGTACCAAGACGGCATTGGTTCGAGCACTGAATCATCTAATAGTGAGAGATCAGAGGAGCCATTCGATCTTGGTCCTCCTTGATCTCTCTGCAGCATTTGACACCGTGGACCATGGGATTTTGCTAGAATACCTGCGGCTACTCTGTGGACTGTCAGGGACAGTCCTCAGATGGTTCCATTCTTTCCTCACGGGCAGAACTCAGATGGTAGTAACAGGAATTTTTTTCTCTGCTCTGCCTTGTGGGGTGCTGCAGGGTTCTGTGCTTTCCCCCATGTTGTTCACGGTGTATATGCTGCTGTTGGGAGACATTATAAGGCGTTATGGGCTGAGTATTTACTGCTATGCAGATGACACTCAGCTCTATATGTCATTTGTACCCGAACAGAATGACGCATTATTGGTCTTTAACAACTGCCTTGCTGAGATTCAGAACTGGATGAGTGCTAACTGGTTGAGACTGGATCTGGACAAGACTGAGGTGTTGGTAGTGGACCCAGGACACCATGTAGAGAAGTTGACTCCTGGGTTTCCTCTGGCCTTGTGTTAGGAGGTAACCAGTTGAGACCTTCTGAACAGGTGCGAAATCTGGGCGAAATACTTGACAGTGAGCTGACACTTAAAGATACAGGTGTCAGCCGTTGTCAAGTCCTCTTTTTACCATCAGAGGAATATAGCCCGGATAAAACACCTTGTTCTGCACGATGACCTTCCTGTATTGGTTCACGCCTTTGTTTCTTCGTGTCTTGACTACTGCAATGCTCTATTTCTAGTGTTGCCGTGGGATGGATCTCCGTCGCATGCAGCTGGTGCAGAACGCTGCAGCCAAGTTGTTGACTGGGTTACCAAGAACTTGCCATATCACACCTGTGCTGCACAAACTGCACTGGCTGCTGGTGCACTGGAGGATCACCTTCAAGGTCGCGTTGCTGACACATAAGACCCTACACGGACTGGGACTGGGCTACTTGCAAGATCTCCTTAGACCCTACTGCCCTCTTCGCCCACTCTGTTCCACCAATGAGGAATTGCTAGAGATTCCCAGGATTCGTCTTCAGTCATCCTGGGCCAGAGCTTTTTCTTTCGTGGCCCCAACCCTGTGGAATTCTCTACCTCTTCGGATTAGAGAGTGCCTGTCCACTGAGTCTTTTAAAGCTTGATTGAAGAGCTACTGTACTTATTTGAGTTAGCTTTTCAAATATAACATCTAGTCTACCTGTTGCCTTTTAATGTTTTTATATTTGTATTTATTATTGATATTTGTTATCCTTGCTATTTATTTGCACTTTGGTATTTTGAAAAGAACACTACAAATAAAAACTAATTTGATTTGATTTGAAATGAGCAGCTGAGCATTGTATTTATTTATCTGAGAGATATCAGCATTATAACTTTTGAGTCAGTGACTCATTTCCAAAGACTCCACGTCATAACTCATGAGAGGTACATACATGGGATGATAACATATACACATTATGTAAAACATTTGACATACAGTTTATACTCCCCCTGTTGTATTTTTTACCTCATTTCCTTTGTATCAGCCTTGATTTATTTTGTCCACTGAAGCTAGTTTTTTGGATACATCTCTGCTTGTACACTGTTGTTTATTACTATAACTGTTTGACTCAGAACTGCTCTTATATATTGTCTGCCCCTACCCCTGCTATTTTTCCCTGAACCCAATGTCACTTAATTCCATTACAGTGTATGGTGGAACATTGTTATTGATGACATTCACTAGAAACACAGTCCTGTTATGGTATTGTTCTGATGTTCTCTTGCTGTTAACCACCATAGAATGATACCATAACAAGAAAGAATATCACAGTTTGTGAAATTTCACAGCAGGAGCATTCGGAACTGAGGAGTTATTCAAACCTCCTCAGCGGTTGTTGAGAGCAGAGTACAGTACAACAAATAAAATATACCATTACAGAACTACCCGCTGTGTACTCGTTTTGTTTCCTCTTCTCCTCTCCCCAGGTACATGTATAAATATTCCAGTACGTGCCCCCAAATGGCTCCTCTGGGAGTGAATAATGACTCCGTGACACTTCCTCAAGATGCACAGAGCACGTTCTTGACCCAAGCCTACCTGACCTTCCTATGTTGCGAATCCACATCCGAGTGTGGCAGGACTGGAAATTGTAATGTGATGATGCTTCCACTCCTAAACTGCTCACCATACACTATAAAAACAGCGAGTGGGGGAGGTTAATAACCGCTGAATTCCTTCAAGGTCATTATGGCTACTGTAAACCTCTTGCGCTGCACTCTCGAGGTTTACAGACCATGGTAACATCTCGATGAGAATACAACATGGTTGTTAACTACTCCCCATACATTATCCTGTATGTTATTCTTAGTTCTATTTTTGTATTACTTGTAACACATGTTCTTAGTGTCTACTTTTGCCTGTTTGTATTGACTGATGTGGAGCTTTTGTAAATGAGTCCCTGACTCAAACGTTTGTAATTCCGAGACTCAATAAATAAATAAATAAAATAAGTTATGATGCATGCCATATCAATATTTCTCCTGTTCAGAGATGATACAATAAATGAAGTCCAATGAAACTTGCAAACTTGCTGCCAGCATTTTTTGTGCTACCTACAGCAATCCCATAAGCTTCTATGAGAACAGAGGCAGCTGCATTTTATTTTCAGTGTTCTGAAACTTAAGCAAAATAATGCCCATAGGCTAAACTAAAATTATACCTAATGCTTACCTAGTTCATTTCTCTCATGTATAAAAAGAAATAGAAACAAATACTGAACCCAGGGTGTTTTCCTTTAATTCTACCCGTCCTACTGACCCCATTATTACAAACCTCCAATGAATGTGGTTTCCAGTGACTGACATACAAGCTGCATCAACTGATTATCTATCCTAGTATGCTCTACCAATGATGGGTGCAGCAAGAGCACCACCTAATGGCATGGGAGGTCACTTGTAATTATTTACATAATGCTGCAGACCCCCCGCCTCAGAAACTCTGCAAGCAGCAGTCTCATTTCCTAAAGCTGGCTGCAGCCCTGAGACTTCCAGCTTTAACTGAATTACTGGTACTGGGGTTTCAATGCCTGTGGCAGCAGATAGGCCCCATTCCAAAGCTCCAGCTGGCCGAGCTGCTGCAGCTGTCCTGTCCAGTGCTGCATCTTCAGTACAGGCAAGGCATACAGGAGAAGTCAGTTCATCATCCAGTTACAGTCCTGATTAATGGTTCCATCATGCTGTCCTGCAGAGTGATGCCAAGGGCTCAGAGCAAACTATTTTCATTACTGAGAGTCAGATTATGACAATAAAAACTGCTCTTATTTGTATAACCAGTAAACCTGACAACCCTTTAGCTTTATAGGCTTTGTCCTCTGGAATTAAATTAGAGAGCTAGGGAAAATATGGTCCCTGGAGGATAGCACATGATAAATATCCCCATGCTCTCGAGAGAACAGTTACTGTAAATGATTAAAACCATATTTTTTATTGTACTGCAAAATTATGAGTACAGCAAACCTGTCCAATGTCAAACTAATTAAAACATTTCTCTAAATAAGTAAATGAATGAAGGCAGGCTTTCAAATCATTGTAAGATAGCAAGTATTCCATGAAACAGGGGGAAATGTACATTTTACTGAATAAGCCCCCCCCCATGCAATAAGAATGCTGACAGACTGTCCAGTTGTTCTACAAAATACTGTCCAGTTGTTCTACCATACACAGTACATACTGTTAACACATATCCCTGCATTATAACTGGCCAAAATAAACTTGACAATTTCTCCATCTGTATTTTTTGATATGTTAACAATAGATACAGCGTTTGAAGTTTAACATTGTGATGACTTTATGCAAGCATGAGACAATTATAATAGTAATTATAGTATAGTTGTGGAGGGTTATGAGGTAATAACCATATCTGTAATCAAATAAACTGAAGCCAGAGTGTAAGGCATCAGCTCTATGCCAGTTATTACTTTATAAACCACAGCTACACTATTTCCATTATAGTAAAATAGCACCACCCCGATAATAGAAACATAGAAACTGATGGCACAAAACCACTGACCCATCTAGTCAGCCCAGCTCTATCTACAGTATGATGCAAATGCCCTAGTGGTTCTGCCCCTCCTTCCATTTCATCCTCTCCTGCTAGCCTCACTTGCCCCATATGTCTGTCTCACCCTCGGTTGAGTCCCTCCACTGATACAGCATGGACCAACCTCTCCATCAGCCTGTTCAACTTATCCTCCATCCTTTCTGTAAAAAACATATTTTCTGATGTCCTTCCTGAATCTCCCTCCCACCAGCTTCTTTGAGATCCCACTTGTCCCTGTGTTTCCGCTCATTGTGAACCATTCCCTGGTGTCTACCTTAATATATTAAGCGACAATGTGAAATCCACCACAACCCACAGTGAGACACAAGTGAGTTTACTGGACCTCACCATTTACCAAAAGGATAATAAGCCTGAAACAAACATTTTCAGAAAAAGAAACAGGAACACACTTTTACATTCGGTTAGCTGTCATCCAAAACAGCTCAAGAACAGCATCCCCTTTTCATAGATGTTAAGGCTACAGAGGAACTGCAGCAATGAAGCAGAAAGAAATTAAGAAATCAACATTATGGAGTTGGTCCAGTGGCGTGGTGGGTTAAGGCAGTGGTGCCTTTCCTCCTGCCACACTGGCGATCCGTGTTCGGTGGTAAGCGCTGGTTGCTGTGGGTCAGCGGGGGAGAGACCTGCACACTCTGCCAAATGATTGCCACGCAGTGGAGGCCAGGTGGTAGTGCAGATCTAGGAGGGCAGTAGTAGGGAGACTCCGGGACATTTGCATGCCTCCACATGCAGCAAGTGGGAACAGGGAAGAAAATGCAAAAGGGATCTATGGACCAGTGAAGCTCTGCCTGCCCCCACTTCCATATCACCAGAACTTGGTAAGATGCCAGCTGGGGGAGGCAGAGAGACAGGGCTGAGGGCCCGCCAGAGTCAGACTGCCTGGGAGAAAAAGCTACACAAAACCAAAAAAAAAGAAAAGAAATCACCATTATAGCTAATAGATTTGTAGCCAGTGGTTACAACAGAACAGTAATGAATGGTGCCATCTCCAAAATGAAACAAAAAAGGGAACGATGTAAGGACACTGAAATTCCACTGGGAAACAGAACAGAACCCACTGATAGGGTAGTACTTACACTGGAATACTCCTCTTTCAGTGAACCTATTAAGAGGATAATAAGATCTCACTGGGACACATTACGCCCTCTTGCGATACCTAAAATGAACAGTCTACCCATTATAGAAAGGGTTAGCTCACTGCAAGACTGCCTCGTTCATTCTATACAGAAAAAGAAAGGCAGCACTGATAGACAATTATTTCTAGGTCCTATTACACTTGGCATGTATCTATGTGGCAGGTGCACCTATTATGGGAGCACCTCCAAAAAAACTGAAATTGAACACCCAACGGGAACCACAAATATCCCATCAAGACAGTTTTTGAACTGTGAATCTGACCATGTTATTGAAAGACTGCAGCCTGTGGTTCTATGGGGTGAAATAGCTCCTCCCCTATCCTCTACTTAAACCTATCAGTAAAGCCCCCTCTGCTTAGAGTGAGTCGCACTCGCTCCTTGGCAGCGCGGCTGGTGGTCTTCCCTCCCCCCCTCCTCCTCTTGTGGCTGTTTGTATTTGTCCTACTCCACCCCGTCCTCATTGGCATTGCCTCGCTTGTTGTTCCCCACTTCTCTCCCTGTGGCCCTCACTCCCTGTTTGTTCCCATACCTCACTATTCTCCTCTACTTTCTCTTGGGGGGGGGCCTTCTTTCTGCTGCCAGCCATGCCTCAGTGCTCTGTCGGCTCGCTGGTTTGCTTCTCCTCACTGGATCCTCGCTTCCTGCTCGCAGCAGGCTGCCACTGCTCTGACTCCATGTACTGGAGCTCCTGTTCCTCAGTATTACTGTGCAGCCTACATGCCCCTCTAGCATTCTCCGTTTCGAGCATCATAGCTCTGCGCTGCATCCATTTCATTGGTCTCTGGACTGCTGCCTTAAAACCTGCCTCTGCTCAGTGCAGGGACGTGTACAGCACCGTGGCACCAGGAGTCCTGCATATTCATCCTTGCCGCCTGCTATTCCAGCCTTGGACCATCCGCATGTTGTCTGGAGTTGCCTCTTTACTTGTTGTTCTCATTTCAGGCATTCTGGTCAGACCTTCATGCTTGCTCGACATCTACATGGATGCCTTTCTCTATTTGCCTGTTATATTGCCATGGACTGCATACATTCCACCCCAATCAATGTCGCTCTGCTGCTGCCCTCAAGCATAATTACAGGATCCTCCTCTGCACTGCCTCACCACACCTGCTTTTTTCGGTCACAACAACTTCCACATCACCCTGTATGACTCGTTCATTTCCACTGGATATTGCATTTTATCGCAATTGCACCTGTGCTCTCGATTCTTCCACAGTTCTTGACTGATGAGATCCAACACTTTACTGCCCTCTAGCAGTGCATCAGGCAAGCTTGCACTTACAATAACCTGTGGCTCTCCATGCTTCCTGTTTGTGCTGCAGACCTTTTGGGCCACCGTGCCCCAACCCTTGAACAGCCTTGCTTATCACAGCTTCTTTACTCCTTCGGTGCAAGGACATAGCATTCTCTGATGACGGGACCTTACCCTGTGTTCCAAGTTTTATACCTTCCTGATATTTACTGAACACTTCATCGCAACTTGCTACTAATCATTCCTACTACATCCTCTCTAATCAGGCCTAGATGTGTCCCGTCTCCGTCAGCCCAGCTGGCCTACGTAGCAGCAAGCTCCACTCCTCCTCTGCTATTCAGGCAGACCTACATGGAGGTCCCATCTGTCCAGCCAGCCTGCGTGAAGGCTCACTTGACTCCTTCGTTCTACCTCAGGCAGACCGACATGGAGGTCCTGCCAGTCTAGCTAGCCTATGTGGAGACTTAGCCCGACTCACTCCCTCTACTTCTTCTCAGGTAGACCTACGTGGGGGTTCTGCCACTATGGCCACCCGCTGAGGGCCTAGCTCTCTCTGTCGCCTTACACACTGTCCACTGTTGGACCTCCATGGAGTCCTTCTGGTGTACAGACCAGGGACCTTCATATAACCTAGATGAGTGCAACCTTTGAATCGAGCTATCCTGCAGCCATGCCATTCATCTGCTCATTACCATTCTACACCTTCTTCACTCCACCTCGCAGAGATTTCAGCTTCAGCCTGGCTCTATCAATGGCCTCTCAGAATTTCTTCACCTCTCCAGTCATCCTGCATGGATCTCCAGCTCAGCTTTGGCTTCCTGGGACCTCTGCAGCTCACATTCATCCTTACTTACTACAGCTACGGCAACTCACAGGGGTTCTCATCATCTCGATCATCTGCCCCACAAGGCAGTGTCTCCTCATGCTTCCATATTACAGGAAAACTCCCCGAGTTTTGTCATCCTTATATTGGACCATGTGCCACTACTGTGATGGTGGACCATGGCGGGGGGGGTCCTGCCATCCTTTACTCAAAACCGCAATACCCTGGCAACGGCTGACCATGATTGGTCCCACCATCCCAAACATACAGAGCCCTTGTGGGGCCCTTTCTTAATACAAACATACTCAAGTCATTACAAGGCAGACTTCCCTGGAGTTTGACCTCCATTGTTCAGAGCATACCATAGTATGGTGATGGTGAACCCATGTGGGGTTTTCGCCATCCTTGAATCCATCAAGCCTTGAGGCATTCTCCTTGCTCAAACAGCTTCCTACTCATAATACTGACATGTGGGAGTTCTCGTCTTCCTTACACTGACCACCCAATACCTACACAATGCTTCTTCGGACCTCAAGGGATCTATGCTCCAGCTTGCGCATCCGAGCCTACCCTCTTCATCGTTAATTACTCTACTGCTGCACTCTATACCATGTCTGTTCCAGTTCCAACCTAGTATCTATGCTGCCCATCTCTGTAGAGGATTCCTCAATCCTTGCACTTGGACATTTCTCACTTCTGATACAGTACTCGATTGGAACTTACTATTGCACTTGAATTCCAGCTTCAGGCAAGCCTCCAATTTGCATAGGCTCCTACCTTATCACCATTTCCCTACTGATGACACTGCCGACCATTTCATCCTCGAAGACTCTACGTCCTCAACTATATTATCATTGCCACTCATCTTCAACCATGCTGACTGCCCATGAACTTTGTACTGCCATATCACTTACAGCTCCCTCGATTATGAATTAACCATCATCCTTTGTCCAGACGTCATTCCTAGTTGGATCTCTCCATCTTTTGGAACTTCATCTGCAGTGTCGACTTTCTGTTCATCATCGACTTAGACAACAGGTCTGGAAATCTAACAAGGAAATCTAGCCTTCATCTGCCTTTATACATTAGCTGTAGTACACAGTTGTCTTCTCGCTAGACTGTCCCGAGCTCTGCTCCCCACCACAGAAAACTTTACTGATCCTACCTCCACTTCCCTCTTGAAGCGTCAAAGGACATCCATCATCGTATGGTCTCCACCATGAGGGCTTACTACTCCTGCCTATGTTCTCAGCGTTATTCTGCGATATTCTACTTACTATTTGCACTGAACATGGGGCCCTACTGCATACTCAATGCATTCCGATTCACCATGGCCGACCTACTGGGGGTCACCTTCCTACTGTAACCTATGCAGTGGTGGACTATGTGGGGTTCCACCATGTCTCTTGGCTTCACCCGCATAAGGCCTGGCTGCTGCTCATCTGCATTCCGTCTCCTCTTGGCCAACCCACGTGGGAGTCTTGTCTTCTCTACCAGAACTAAAGCAATGGTGGATTGCATGGGGTTCGCCATGCCCCTCCTTCATCCCGCAATGGGCCTGGCTACATGACCAATGCACTCCTCATACGTCCTCTACGGGACCTACGTTGCTTGCTCTACACATTTCCGCTTTGCCCCGCAAAGGGGCCTGGAGGTTTGCTTCACCTGCAAAGGACCTGGCTGCCTGCTCACTGCATCCCTGCTTCACCTCGCAAGGGGTCTGGTGCCTTGTCTACTGGAACTATGCATATCAGATCAAGTGGCATCCTCCATTCTCTCCTACTCTGCCCCACTAAGGAGTTCTACCTGTTTATGCATAATAATCCAGGACATCTTTGGAACGGATTTCTTCTTCTTCGCACTCCAGGACTGACCATCAACCAGTTTTACATTCTACGCCATTCCAAGATATGATTCTGTGAACAGCTGTTAGCCAAGCTGCCTGACATGTAAATTCCTCACCTTCTACACCTATAGATATAATGGACTGGGATTCGCTAACATGATATGCTACCGTCTCTCCATGGTGGACACTCGTTCATAAGTACTTCATCGTCCAGAATTACTTATTTGCAATTGAACTCAAAATCTGTTCTTCAATCAAAACTCAGGATCTGTTCGAGGACAGCTTATTAATACTTGCTTACCTTAGGATTACTGTCCTTTAGTATGCCCAGAGGATGGGTAGGTCAGTAGTCATGGGTCCTCGGAGGTTTCCGTCCAAGGGTTTTTTTTCTCCCCTGCACGCTACTGGCCATACTCTCCGGAGTTGGAGGAGGTAATCACATCGTTATTACATTTCTTTTTGGGCCTTCAATCCTACACATAACTAGCACCCCACCAAAGGTGGGATACAGAAAAAGGCCAAAAGATCAAGTTCTAACAACAAATATATCTCCTCCAGTTCAACCGTATCTAAGCACCAGTCATATCTCATCCAGTTCCTATGTACTACAAACACTGACCTATGCTCCTATCCAGCGCTAACATATCTAAGTATTAACCATATCTCATCCAGTACAAGCACTTCCTACATACCAGTCCAGCTCTAATGTATCTAAGCACGAACCATATCATCAAGCTCTTACGTATCACAAGCACTGAGCTATGTACCACACATAGAATTTATGTCCTGACTTGCCCTCGGTCTAGATACTATGTCAGTAAAACAAATAGATGGGTCAAAACAAGGATAAGCAAACATAAAAGTCCAATGAGGAACCACCATGAGGAATCTCAAGTGGCTAAGCATTTTAACAGTGCAAGAGATCTAGCATTGTTGCTTACGTTTTGGGCCATAGAAAGGGTGGAACAACTTCCCAGGGGTGGTGACTGGAATACAGAAGTTAAAAAGGGAGAAATGTATTGTATTTCCACACTGGACACTTTGATTGACAGGTCTGGGATGAACACAGAGGAAAACTGGAGGGTGTGTTAGTGACTTGTTTATAACCAATCCCTCCCAGTGGTCCATCTCTCTCATTTTATTTATTTATTTATTTTATTTATTTATTGAAGATATCAGATTACATACCTTTGAGTCATAGACTCCTTTACAAAGGCTCCACGTCAGATATACATAGACCGTACAATACAGCAATGACACATAATTTAAATACAGCAATGACAACAGGAACTAACAATTACGTGGAAGCAAGTACCACAAGTAGTACCTTTCAAGGAGCTACACATAACAGGGTAATCAGATTATTTCAATGTAGTTCACAGAGGAGTTGTATAGACACTGGAGAATTGCATACAACGTTCATACATATACAAGGCTCATATTCCTATCTCTCTACTGGCTCTGATTGCATCTGTGTCAAATAAATACTCTGTACCTCCATAGTATCTCATGGAGCAGTGGAAACATAGAAACATAGAAAATGATGTCAGAAGGGGGACCTGTGGCCCATCAAATCTGCCCAAACATGGTATCCCAGGACCTACTGTCACACCGGGGTATTTTCCCCCCTGAGATGTCCAGTCTAGCCTTCTCTAATGCTGTGTGATTGTGCACAAACCTTGTCCCACATGTGCTTAAAACTCAACACCGACTTTGCAGCCTCCACTTCCAGTGGCAGTCTATTCCATGGCTCAACCACCCTCTCCAAGAAGTAATACTTTCTGATGTCCCTCCTGAATTTTCCTCCTATTGCTCATGCCCCCTCTGTTGTAGAACTGGTGTTCCTGGTGAAAAGCACTGTGTGCGGTACATTGTTTCTGCCTCTAAGGAACTTGAAGGTTTCAATCATATCCCCCTTCCCTCCTTGTTTCCAATGAGTACATGTTCAAAGCCTTTAGTCTGTCTTCATAGGTGACTCCCAGAAGGCCATGTATCATCTTTGTTGCCCTTCTCTAGACCACCTTCAGCCTATCAATATCCTTTATAAGGTGAGGTCTCCATAACTGGACACAGCACTCCAAGTGAAGCCTCACCAAGGACTGGTAGAGGAGCAGCATCACCTCCCTGTCCCTGCTATCTATGCCCCTTCCAGTACATCCCAGTATCCTGTTAGCCTTGCTGTAAGCTTTATTACACTGACTTTACTGCATGAGGTCATCCCTAATGATGACCCCCAGATCCTGTTCCTCTGCTGAGGAGCTAAGTTTGACCCCGTTTAGCCAGTATTCTGTCTTAGGGTTAGCTCTACCCAGGTGCATCACCTTGTACTTCTTAGCACTGAATTTTAACTGCCATATGTGTGTCCACCTTTCCAACTTTTTAAGATCCTCTTGTAGCTCTCTGACTCCCTCCATTCTGTCCACTCTGCCACTAAGTTTTGTGTAATTGGGAAATAGGGCAATGTTGCCCGTTAACATTTAAGTTGACATTGGCAGTGCTCTTAAAATTGAATTTGTCTTAAAAATGCCTTTGTGAAAACTTGGTGCTTCTTGATTTCTGGCCCTCCCCTCCTGCCCCAGCTTACCTTTTTCTCTCTAACACTCTAGCATTATAACGCTTACTATCAGGTTAAATTTCTTATAACCTTTAAACTCTAGCTCTATCTTAACCCTTTCCTTTTTGATACCTGGGTATTTTTACCCCCCCAACCACACCCTTCCTTATCCTTATTTACAATTCCATTCCACCCCATGATGTTAGCATTCCTTAAAATTTTTTTAAAGAAATCTCTAATCAAAATTCAATTCAAAACCTTTTAATTTTGAAAAGATTCACATTTGGACACTTATAAATGACTGATATTCCCGTTCCAAAAGTAGTAAATAGGAATGGCATTACACTGCAAATATAGCTATCAGTGAACTATGGTTAGAGCAGCACCTTTCTGTGCCTGTGGTGGAAACTTACTTCACACCATTTTAATTCACCATCATCTGTGCTTGCTAGGTCACTGGGGTGAGTAGTGTGTACCATCATGTTGTGGCACAAGTCCTCCCTTTCAGCCACCTCAGAGGGCTACAAAATGCCATTGCTTAATGACGACTGGCACCAGCTATTGGGGAGAACTACCAGGTGTGCTGATGTCACTCTGTAATGTCAGACATTCTCAGCAGGTGACTGGCTGCTGCTGGACACTCTTCAGCATCCTACTGCTAGCATCAGCAGCATTCAGCGCAGTCAGTAATTGTTCTGGTCTGAAAGACATGCTACTATCTAAAGAGCAGGACCCCTTCTCAGTACAAGGCATCTCTGAAACTTGATTACTGTTTGAAACTGAATTTTAAAACTTGCTACAATATGAAGTCTGCATAACTGACTGTGGAAAACTTCTTGCTCAACAAGGAGTAAACCCTGTACAAAGATTTTGAAAAACGGGAACATTTGTACTGAACGGAACATGCTCTAAAGCAGGTATGATATAAACAGAGTCCCAGTTCCAGCAAGTAACTCCTGCTGGAAACCACCTTAAAACTAATTAGGTCTGTGTTAAAGGAAGCTCAAGATTCCTTGAATTTCAGGAGCTCAAAAACTCCACCAGAAAATACCTATACGAATCGAAAGCTTGCACTTCCAGGTATATTTAAAAAAAAAAATTAACCCATTATTAATTGTTATCTTTATACTCTACATTAATCCTAAACTTTTAAAGTATTACATGACACAAACAGGACTTTGTTTTAAGGACTGATAAAATAAAGTTAAAATTCACTAGCTCAACTTGATAACCCACTGCCTAGAGAGTAAGGGTTCTGACACTAGTAATAAAATACAAGGTGGTCTTACTTACATAACTTCAAAATGCTTGTAAATAATTTTGAATATTCTACAGATATAATTGTTATTGCTATATTATTATAACGTTTCATAGATGTATTTGGTGGTTTGTAGTACCCACGCTTATATTAACTAACAAGGTTTAAAGGCATACAGGGGTCTCCTGTATTGTAAGGGCAACATTGAAGAGTTAGAGATTGTGTACATACAAATGGCTGCATTTTTAGTACACAAGATTATTTATGATTTAAATGCAGATCCTCTTCCCTGATGAAACCCGTGCTTGGGTAAAATGCTGGGCTGGGACTGGGAGATTTGGGCTTGGCATAAATAAAGCAGCAAGAAAGCTGGATTACTAATTAAACTGACTGAGTGACTGGTTTTTTTTTTTTGGAACTAATCAGGAAGCCTACTTGTGATGGCGTAGTACTGGACCTGATGCTCACTGACAGGGACAGTATTGCAGATATCAAAGCGGGAGGCCACCAGGGGACCAGTGATCACCATACAGTGTGGTTCAACACAGGGACAGCGGCAGAAACAAACCACACAAGAACAAGAGTCCGGGACTTCAGGACAGCAGATTTGTTTTAAAAATGGGTAAATGCCTCAGAGACGACCTAGCAGATGGGGCTGACCTGGGTGGGGTGGAGAGACAGTGGGCTAAGGACCAGGTAAGGGAAGGCATAATGAAGGCAACAAACCACTGAGCAAAGGAGATGAGCAAAAACAAGTGGAAAAAGAGACTGCTATGGTTCTCGAAGGAAGTGGCTGAAAAGGTAAAGGCTAAAAGGGTATTTTTCAGGAGGTATAAAGAGATGCAGAGGGAAGAGTACAGTGGGGTATATCAGGAGAAGCAGAGGGAGCAGGGAAAGTGGTGAGGAGCACAAAGTGCAAACTGAGGAAAGAACAGCTCAAAGGGGAATGAAAGTAGATAAGACATTTTTTAGGTACACAAGTGAAAAGAGGAAGTCTAGGGGAGGGAGTGTGAGGTAAAAACGGGCAGGTGGGGACTGTGCAGAGGAGGAATATCAGGAAAAAGCAGATATCCTGAACAAATACTTTTGTTCAGTTTTCACAGAGGAAAGAGAAGGGGATGGGACGCATAAAAGCAACAAGGGCACTGGGGAAGGGGGGGTAGACACAAGTCCCTTTACAGAAGAGACAGTACTAAAGAGACACACAAATCTGAAAGTGGACAAAGCTATGGGGCCAGATGGGGTACACCCACAGGTACTATAGGAGCTCAGGGAGGTACTGGCTGCATCTCTGACAGTCCTTTTTAACAACTTACCGGAAACAGAAATGGTCCTAGAGGACTGGAGGAGGGCACATGTCCCACATTACAAAAGCGGTGGCAGGGAGTACCTGGCAACTACAGGCCAGTCATCTTGACATGGTAATGGGGCAATTAATGGAGTCACTTCTAAAGGACAGGACTGTGGTATATATTGAATCCAGTGGGTTACAAGACCGAGCGACATGGATTGATGGGGTGGGGGCAGGCATGTCAGACAAATCTGATAGATTTTTTGAACGATCAGGGAAATAGATCTGGGTGGGGTAGTGGACACGGCCTACTTAGATTTCAGTAAGGCTTTTGACACCATTTTACATAGGAGGCTCATAAGGAAACTAAGCAGCTTAAGGGTAGGTCTAAGGGTGGTAAACTGAGTAACAGATTGGTTAAGGGATAGGTGACAGAGGGTGATGGTACATGGAGTTCACTCCAAGGAAGGGAGGGTGATCAGTGCTGTGACTGGTCCTCTTTAATGTCTTTATAAGTGACATTGCAGAGGAGCTGGAAGGGAAGGTCTGCCTGTTTGTGGTTGATACCAAAATCTACAAGAGGGTGGAGGGGGATACTGTGGAGTAGCAAAATGGTGGTTATACCCTGAGACAGTACCAAGCATTGCAAATAACAAATACCTCGAAATATAACTATTTTCAACTTCTGGCAACTATTAAATTTGACTGGTACCTGTCCGAAGCCCTCCGGTACAAGAAGGGTCCAAAAAAAGATGCCAAACACACTTCACAAAGTTTGGATGTCTTTTTATCTTCTGCGAGCACCTCCAAAGGTTCAGGGCCGACTACTGTTAGTGACATGGTGGTGCCTGAACTATCTTTAGTGCAAATCCTGGTGATCCTTACTAAAATCCAAGCTACTGGGGACAACAGCAATAAAATTCTAGCTGCTGTGCAGGCTAAGCTTACCGAAAAAGATCTTAAAATTCAAGAAAACTCCACAGCAATCACAGAACTTACTGCAGCAAACACTTGGCAAGCAGACTGTAATGCCACCTACATGTGGGACTTTACCTTCCTCAAGGCCAAAATGGAGACCTTGGAAAATACACAGAGACAGGCCAATGTCTGGATCATGGGCTTCCCACCCCGGTTTGCAGCAAAATCAGAACTTTTAAATGCGGTCAATAGACTGATCTTTCAGGATTTACAACTGCTACCACCTGATTCTAATACAAAAATTGTAAAAGTGTTTGCTATACCTCAGAGACCTTGTCCATGTGGTGACCCCACACAGCATCCACTCACTGCTATAGCTACCCTACCCTATCCTCCCCGGAGGCTCAGATCTCTCTACGGCAGGCTGCCCGGACCTGTCGGCCCAAACTCAAGCCAGGAAGAAGGAGCTACAAATGACCAAGAAGGAGCTCCTGCAGTGTGGAATTGAGGCGCTGCTCAACTATCCAGCTCAGCTGCAAATACGACACAAGTCCAAAACCCACATTTTTGTGGATCCTGAATCGGCTGCTGCTTTTGCAGCAAAACTAATTGGTGAGCTGTATTCACCTGAGGTTGCTTCAGAAGACGATGGGTGAAGTAATGAGTTTCTTGATTGAAGTTAATTAGCATGGTTGAAGACGGGAGCCAGATTTTAAAAATGTCTGCGTTGCAATTCTTAGTTTGGTAGGTGCTTGTTGCACTTTACCTGATAACTGGCCTGATACTTTGAAGAGCTCCCATCAAAAATCAGACTCTGCATTCACCATGTTAAATGTTTGCAACTTGGGGCATTATAATTAATTAGAAATGATAAGCCAAGTTTTCTGCTCCAGTCAAAAGTTTATTAATGTACAGAGTCCTTGCTTAGTGGTATAGTAATATAAATGTTGGTGTCTACATACACCTTTCAGTTTGTGAACATTAACTAGATCCTGTTCAATGAGCCTGTTTACCAACAGCGTGGATTGCCTTGCCTTGCCTTAAGCTGTAGGGAGATGCAATAACTGAGACCAGGCCATCGAGGTAATTACCTGTCTGCACCCACTAATGACTCTGGTCTCCCCCAGACTTTTGTTCTGCCTGGGATCTGTTATGCTGGATTACTTGCCCCCTTTTTTCAAGCTGATGGTGAAAGCATAATTGTTCAATAGTATAAACAGGTCAGATTTTACTCCTACTTTTTTTGGCTGGAAGATCTCTACACTACATGGACATATGAACCTGCTATTCTAAATATACCTTCTTTTAATGTAGATACTGTACATTCAGTCTGGAGGTCTGCGTATCTCATGTTTTTCATTTTATGCAGTATGGTATCTGCTGTATTAACAGAATCTCTATAAATAAAAGTAAAACACAATCTACAATAGGGAGGAGACTCTGGAGGGGTAGAAAGGATCAGCAGAGACCTGAGGATTAGAGGAGTGGTCAAGGGTATGGCAGATCGGTTTCATTGTGAAAAAGTACGGAATAATGCACTTAAGGCACAGAAACCCAGAGGCAGAGTACAAAATGAGTAGAGTAGTATTGATGGCCACCAAGCAGGAAACAGAGCTGGTGGTAATCATATTGGATGATCTAAAGGTGGCCAGGCAGTACAAAAAAGCAGTAGGGAGGGCAGGTGGAATGTTGGGGTGCATAGGAAGGAGTATTACCAGCAGAAAGAGGAAGGTGGTGCTGTCTCTGTATAGATCACTAGTAAGACCCCACTTAGAGTATTGTGTCCAGTTCTGGAGACTACATCTCTGAAAGGACATAGACAGAGTGGAGGCTGTCCAGAGGAGGGCAATTAAAATGGCATACAGTCTGCATAAGAAGTCCTACGAGGAGGTACTAAAAGACTTCAATGTGTATACCCTGGAAGACAGAAGAGTGAGGGGGGATATGACAGAGACCATTAAATACCTCACAGGTGTAACTAAGGTACAGGATGGAGTATTTTTCTGGAAGCTGGAAGGAGTTAAATTCGAGAGAGATGTGAGAAAGTACTTCTTCACCAAAAGAGTAGTTATTGCCTGGAACAGTCTTCCAGCAGAGGTGGTGAGAGTGAAAACAGTGGTGGGCCTCAAGCATGAATGGGATAGGTACAAGGGAATCTAAAGGGGCATTTATACAAACACGGCTGATGCACTTCCATCTGCGTCCCTCAACCGTCGCTCCACCCACACCGCTAGTGACTGTTTTTTACACTAATAGAGTTGTACACCATTGCAGGGTGACAGGCTGTACGTGTTACAGATTTTATTTAATTTCTGCAAGGGCAAGAAAGCATGTTAGACAGTGACAACTGCTGGTGTATTTTGTCTTGGCGTTTCATGTTGGTCATAGTCACTTCTTCCCCCACAGCGACGGAGCACGGTGCCGCAGTCAACAAAAACTTATTCTTAGCAATTCCTCAGCTGTGCACCAAAATCAGATGTCAAACAATGTTACCCTGGTAGTGTCTGCATATGAAACATACCTGGAGATGAACACATACATATATGCAGATTACAGGCAGAAGACTATGCAACAAGTGCTCTGTAACTTATGGTTAAGGGGGGTTCATGTAACATGGGAAAGGAGGAATGCTGCAGATACTTGGTTAAATATAATTACAGTTAGACTTTAGATGCACAGGAGACTGTCAGGTACTTGTCATGGGATGTCATGGGACTGCATCAGTTTAGGCGGGGCCAAGTGTTTACATGCTACCAAAAAAACACCTATACCGGTACAGGGACCTAACAAAACACCACACATTCTGTGCCACAAGGAAGTGACCTACAGTGCTCCCAGTCCATTTATACAACCTGAGCTGCACCAGTGAAACTCATCTGTGCTGCTAGCAATGGTGCAGATCAGGTCATGTAAGCATGCCTTTAGTAGGAAGTGAGGGAGGGAGCTGGAGATCAAGTAAGGTCTGTGGTGACAGTATAGCCAGGGGGAAAATGGGTAGGCTGGGTGGGCCTGACAGTCCTTGTCTGCTGTCAAATTCTGTGTTTCTATAACAGCAGCAGAAAGTCCTTTAGAACAGAGGAAGATAGACATGATTCCGACTATGGATACAGTGAAACTTTACCAGGTGTGTGAAATGGTTGGCAAGAGAAATGCCTTTCATTTGCCATGTAACATCAGGGAACAACATAACAAAACCACATCAGTCTTCATCCCAGCTCCAGTCTAGATCTCAGTGTGTCTGTAGTCTCCAGTGGTGCCCCATGTGTTTATTTTTTCAGTTTTTATTTATCTGGTAAGTGCACAGGTGAGGGGCAGACAGGAAATCCAGCGCACTCAAAAAGATCCAAACAAATTAGAAAAAACTACATGAGAAGAATTCACTTGTCAGCTGGAAAAATTTAGGACAGCATAAGAAGCATCAAGGCTTCAGACTAGATGCCCCAGCGCTTCAACCAAGGGTCATCATCAGGGGGCACTGCCCCAGACCTGAGGTTGCTAAAGGTGATGGTGCAGTTACTGGTTGTCATGACTTAAGGTGGGTGATCCTCTGATGAGAGATGCCACCTAATATCCCTAGACACAGGTGTCCCTTACGCCAGCAACAGTAGGTCTTCGAACAAATCTCCTCCATACAGCCACACATTTGGAACTGGAAGCTGCTGGTGTCAGGACCACTTTGAATCTTTTGCCTAGCTGGGGCTGCTCATGTTGACATATGTCAGCACCACCTATATAACATGGTTGACACCATACCTCCTCAGTTTCCTCCCAGAGATGAGCTCGGAGTTGTAGCATACCAACATAAAGAATGGGAGAGCAGAACCCAGACCAGGACAGCAGGGGAGGTGTTGGATTCCAGACAGAAAAGGAGAAGGCCAAGTGTGTAGTAACAGGTATGTCCTCCAAGATATGCCACCTGAAATACAGGGGGCTGGGGGGGTAGGTGGGAGGGTGAACTGTGGCTGTATGCAGGAGATTCTCATGAAGATCTACTGTTACTGGTAAGTAACAAAACTATCTTCATTGAGGACATCTCTGTCCATAGAGCCACACCTTGGAATGATTCACAAACAGTGAAAATTGTAGAGTGCAAGGAAGAGCATTCAGTAGGGACACATAAGACACTAAGACAACATGACTTGGAAGAGGGCAAGGCCAATGCCAGCCCTTCTATGGGAAACTAGGCCCAGACTGTAGTGGTTGGTGAAACTGTGGATGGAACTCCATGAGGTGGCACAGCATGTGTCAGCTGCTGAGACAGAACAAAAACAAGCTACAGAAGTGGTCATGCCATGGGTGACAAGCCCACAGACAGGACCAGGAAGCACCTTATTATTCATCCGGTAACAAAAGAAATCAGAATGCCAACCATTTAGAAAGGTATTGTTTCGAGGCATGAGTGTCCACCATCCTGGAGGTGAATGAAACAAAAAGCTGTGAGGACTTTCTACAGTCCTTTGTGAGGCCTAAATAGAAGTGTTAAGTCCTATGGACATTGAGAGAATGTAGGATAACTTCTCCAGCACTCTGAGGGGCAGAAAAGAACACCAGAAAGTGGATAGATAAGTTCATGGCGATTGCAGAGACCACCTTAGAAAGTAATCTAGGATGGGTACATAAAGAGTCATGATCCTGGTGAAACACAAGGTACAGGGGATCTGTAATCAGAGCCTGCAGCTCAAAAACTCTCCCCGCAGAGGTAATAACCAGCAGAAAAAATGTTTTTCATGAAAGGCAATGCATATTGTGAGTTGTAGCACATTAAAAAGGAGCCTTTGTAAGAGTTTCTAGAACCACATTAAGCTCCGGCATCAGAATCAATCTACGGACTGGGGACGCAAATGCAGGAGTCCTTACCCCCCATGAGGGCATGAAAGGCCGAAATGACCGAAAGATGTATTTCACTAAAGAGTACTGGAGGCCAGAGTCTGATGGGGACAGGAGACAGAACAACACATGCTGCACCAGACATGAAAACTGCCTAGGAGTGAGAGGCACATCAAATACTAAAATATTTCCATTTCAGGGAGTAAGTCTGCTGGGTAGATGGCTTATGAGCTGCAAGCAGAACACTCAAATCTGCTCAGAAGACCCTGAAGTGAGAGAGTTCAATGTGTTCAAGAGCCAGACATGAAGCTGCAAGTTCTGAAGCCCCCTGGGCACTAGCGATCATTGTACATTGTAGTTTGGCATAAAGATTGGACAGGAGAAAAAAAAACACTAGGATGAGGGTCCTGGACTTCAGGAAAGCAGATTTTAAAGAAATGGGAAACTGCCTCAGGAAATGCCTTGAGGGAGGGGATAACCAGTGGAGTGGAGGCACAATGGAATAGACTAAAAGAGGGAATAGCTAAGCTAATGGCAAGCTGATAAAGGTAACAAGCAAGGGGAAGAGAAGGAAGAGGCCACTGGGGTTCCCAAAGGAGGTGGCTGAGGCGGTAGAGATCCAAATGGAGGCAGGTAGAGGTATATCTAGAGAAATAAATGCAAGTAGGAGGGACGGTAAGGACAGTAAAGGCTCAGACTAAGGAAAGTATCACACAGGAGGTCAAGAAGGGATAGCAAGATTTCCTTCAGGTACATGAATGAAACAGGAAGGCAATGGGTGGTATAGTGAAAATCAGGAGACGGGGGTGCAGAGGAAGACCAAGAAAAAGCTAACATTTTAAATTAATAGTTCTGCTCAGTCTTCACGGTAGAAGGATGGGAGGAGGGCAGGCTGACATGCATTGACCAGCACAGGAGGGGGGAGTGGACACAAGTCCATTTACGGAAGACAGAGTCCACTGGAGTTGGAAGCCCTAAAGAAAAACAAGACAGATAGGATCCACCCAAGAGTATTTAGTGAAGGTAGCAATGGTGCTGGCCGCCCCTATGTCCACACTATTTAGCACCTCACTGGAGTAAAAGATGATTCCAGAGGACTGCAGGAGGGCCGATATGGTCCCTCTGTAAAAGAGTGGCAGCAATGAGGAGGACAGTAATTACAGACCAGTCAGTCTCACATCAGTGGTGGGGAAGTTAATGGAGTCCCTGCTGAAGGAGAGACTGATGGGAGTACCTCGGGACATATGGGCTGCAGGACCACTGGCAGCACAGCTTCACGAGGGGTAGGTCATGTCAAACAAATCTCATACATTTCTTTGACTGGGTAACTAGGGAGGTGAATCAGGGGAAGGCAGTGGATATGGCCTATCTGGACTTTGGTAAGGCATTTGACACCATAACACATAGGAGGCTGATGAAGTAACTTAGCAGCCTGGGGGTGGGGGAGAAGGTGGTGATCTTGGTAGCCAACTGGTTGAAAGTTAGGAAGCAGAGGTTGGTGTTAAACAGCAGTTACTCAGAGGACAGGAGAGTGATCATTGGAGTACCATAGGGATGGGGACTGGGCCCTGTCCTCTTCAGTGTCTTCATAAGTGACATTGCTGAGGAATTGGAGGAGAAGGTGCGTCTCTGAAAATGGCACAAAAATCCACAACAGGGTGGATACCCAGGAGGGGATGGAGAGAATACAAAAGGATGTGAGGAACTGCAGAAATGGTCTAGGGAGTAGCAGCTGTGTTTCAATGCCAAAAAGTGCAAAGTCATGCCCCTGGGGAGGGGAAACCCAGGGACTGAGTATAATACGGGGGGGGGGGGCCTTACAGTTACTAACCAAGAGAGGAACCCTGGGGTGATTATATGTGATGATCTCAAGGTGACGGAGCAGTTCGACTGGGCAGTGGGCCAGGTGAGCTGGGTGCTGGGGTGCACAGGGAGGGGGATCTCTAGCAGGAGAAGGGCAGTAGTGTTGCCTCTGTAGCACTCACTTGTGAGACCCCACCTGGAGTACTGTGTACAGTTTTGGAGCCCACACCTCTGCAAGGACATCAACAGGATAGAAGACCTCTGCAAGGACATCAACAGAATGGAAGCTGTCCAGAAGAGGTTTACTAAAATGGTGCGTGAATTGCACAAGAAACAACGAGAGGAGAGGCTGCAGATACTCAACATGTACTCCCAGAAGGAGAGATGAGCAACTGGGGACATGATCGAGACCTATAAGTACCTCACTGCGGTGAACAGGGTGCAGGAGGAGAGTCTCTCTTTCACATGAGGAACAGCACCAGAACACAGGAGCATGCTATGAAGCTTGAGGGGGGGGGTTAACAAGGATGTGAGGACATACTTCTTCACGGAAAGGGTGGGGGACACCAGGAACAGCCTGCCAGAATAGGTGGTAGGGGTAAAGACAGTGGGCCACTTCAAACATGCATGGGATAGGCACATGGGTGTAATAAACAGAGGCAAGGGAGGAGGGTGGGACATCTGCAATCAAATAAAGTCCAGGGTGTAGTGTTAGGCAGGGAAAATATGTCAGACTAGATGGGCCTCCCCGTCCTTTTCAGCCAACACATTCTATGTTTCTGTGGTTCTGTGAAGATCAAAGTGCAACAGACTGCCCTGGTCCTGTGACAGTAGCCCGATCACAGAGGGAGCAAGACAGGGTTCCACTGACATCTGCTAAAGCAGACAGAACCAAATTTGTCTGAGCCAGATTGGGGCCACCAGTAGCAGTGTGGCCCCTTCTGCCTGAAGCTTGATCAACACACACTAAATTCAAGGGATTGAGGAGAAGCATACAGAAACTCCCCTTCCAGAAGAGGGGCAATAAATCTTGCCAAAAAACTCCAGAGGGCCAAGACTTAGAGGCAGAGCCCAAGCAGCAGACCAGTCAGGAGCCCTTGCCTGGGAGGAACAGGAGCCACTACCTCACCCATTGGGAGGGCTTTGAAGCCCGAGGTTCAATGGGTGGAGCAACTACATCACTCCTCCATCAAGCTTATAAGGCCACTCATCCTGGGCCTCCCCAGGATTCGTTTCTCATTGTGGCCAGAGGCGCTGCCTTTCCTCGCCCATTTCGATTCCTGTTTGTTCCGCGGTTGCCTCCGGCCTCCTGCCTTTTCCTCCATTTGTTTTGCTCTTCTGCTGCTTTCAGCCCCCCCCCCCATCTGCCACTTTGGCTGTTGGCTCTTCCTCTTCTGTTGGCTGTCAGTGTTTTCCCTTCATCTTCTGCCCACTCCTTTTCTTTCCTACTTCCCTGGTGTGCTGACCTCGTCGGCGGGGTCTTCCTGCCGCCCTCTCAGCATCTTGTGTTGGCTCACTCACCGGTTGCTGCCTCTGCCACGTTCCTTTTGCCTTCTTCTGCCTATCCCACTTGCTTGTCCACTATGTCTCCTGGCTTCGTGGCCATATCATCTGGCAGTAGGCAGGCCCCTCCCTGTGCCTGCTCGATCTGCTTGTCCCCTGCCTTCCACTTTGCACTGCACTAGTTCCTGCATCGCATCGGGGGCTGCTTGTTTGGTACACTTGTGGTGCTGCGTGTCTGCAAGGGTCTCTCTTTGACTGCTTCCCTACCTCCTACTCGGTTAGGCTCACAACCTGCTTTCCTGCCCACACTCGAATCCTGGTCTGTAGCTCCCGTGTCCGGCCATCCCATTGTGTGGGCCTGTTAGCTCATGCAGTGATTGTCATTAGCCACTGGACGGGATCACATAATTTATTTTTGTCTCTCCATAACCTACTGGCATTCCCTGGGATCCTGGTTTATCTATGTTTGTTTAGTATGACTTGTGTGAGCCATGTCCGTTCTCTCACATGGAAGCAGTTCCTGGAGGCTTAAACTTATCCATAGGGCAACCATCTTCCATATTCAGCTTCTCCTCTCTTTTTACTTTAGCAGCTTTTACAGCACTCAGGCAGCATCGAGTAACATCCTTTCTTGTGCCCCATGTTCAGCCAATGTGTCTGCATTGCACATGTCTCTTTCTCTGACTGGATTGCATTTGTGGTGTGTGTACACCTTTTTGGGGACTCACGATTTTCTTAGGCTCCATTGTTTCGAAGGCTTGCACATCTTGCATATGGGTTGGTTTCCTGTGTGTTCTTTTATGCAACATGCACCGGCCTCAGCTATGCTATAAGGGTACTGGAATGATGTATTTTGTTCTGCGGTTGCGTTTTCCTACTGTTTGCATACAACAAATACAGTACAAAAAAAAAAAAATCTGTGCTTTCTTTGGGGGGTTTATCCCTATCCTGCCATCACATTCCCTACTCGTATCTTTCTATTTAGCACATATCTGTCCAGGTTCATGAGTCCTGTTCTCCCTCACTCATTCTACCCTCATGGTTCATTTATTTTCTTCACTCAATCAGTATACCTCTTACCTCTCATCGAATCCTATGCTTCCCTACATCACCTTATTGCTCAACCCAAGTATATCCTCCCTCATCGAACCGCTGCTCTCCTGCATTTATTTTCATCATCTGTCTTCTCCCGCCTGTCTAGGTACATACCATCTAGTTCCAAGCATATCTTATTAGCCTCAGAGTCTATTTACTTGCATTGATCAATCGAGCATGCCTCTCATTGGGTCTCATGCTACCTCATCGAACTGCTGCGCTCCTGCAGCGATCATCATCATCAGTCTTCATCATCCTCAGTCTTCTCATATTGGACTGCTGCACTCCTGCAGTGATCATCATCAGTTTTCATCATCCTCAGTCTTCTCATGAGCACCTCTGGATACCCCTTGCTCCTCTGACTTCTACCTGGATCTCCTCCTTCCCATTGAATACTCGAACATACCCCTCTCGGGTTCATGCTGCCTCCTGTTCCTTCTTTAATCTGTGCTTTCCTTTTTGTTTTGTTTGTCCCTAGCTCATCATAATCTTCCCTACTCATAGCCTTCTCTTTAATGACATACATCCTTAAATCAAACGTTGTCAGCCTGGACGGAAGGTGGCCTAGGCCTTGGATCCCCAGAGGTTTCCTCCTCAAAGGGGGTTTTCCTCTCCTCCGTGCCAATGGTCATAATATTAGTTAGCATTGGTGCTTTCTTAGGTTAGTTATGCTCCGCTGTTGGATGGAGGCGGATGGTGGCCCTGGCTTTCCCCTCTCTCCTTAGGAAGTCCGCCCTTAATCATCTTCTCAGAATTAATTCATTCATCATCCTCGCCTCTTCGATGCTTGACACCTGACTGAGTATTCTTTTTGGGCTTTTTCCTAAGCTAGCTTTAGCCGACGGCATAATTCCCATGGCACCTATAGGGGGAATCCTTCTCTAGGGTTCCTTGTGCCGTACCCCTACAGGGTGGTATTTCCCATGGATAGAGAGGCAGAAAGTCACAATGTAAATCAAGTCACACACGCATCATCTCATCCAGTTGTGTAAGCACAATTGAATGGGAGGGCTTTGAAGCCTGAGATTCAATGGGTGGAGCAACTGCATCACTCCCCCATCAGGCTTATAATGCCACTCATCCTGGGCCTCCCCAGGATTAATTTCTCGTTGCCCACCATCCACCCTTCCTCCTCCAGTGGCTCATCTGTGTTACCCATGGGCTTCTTCCTAAGCTACCTTTAGCCGACAGCATCATTCACGCAGCACCTATAGGGGGAGAACCCTCCTCTAGGGTTCCTTGCACTGTACCCCTACAGGGTGGTATATCAAATGGATAGAGAGGTGGAAAGCCACAACATAAATCAAGTCACACAGGCATCATCTCATCCAGTTGAGTAAGCACAACTGAAGTGAGGGATGGGCAGTAAAGGACTTTCAAGAGTCATTTTAGAGGACTGCAAGTCCCTATACATGAGTGTCACTTTTGTGGCCAAATATTACTTGTCCACAAAAGGGCAAATTAAGAATTGAATGTTGGAAATAAGTAGCAAAACCAATGTCATGGATCCATGAATATCTGCCCAGGCAGATGCCAGAGGCGACAGCATCAGAAGTATCAGAGAAGTCATAGGCAGAATGCAGCAAATGCTTACTGGCATCCAAACTGTGGGTAACACAGTGCTGGAGCTTGGTTTGACAAACCCTTCAGGAAGTTTGCCAAAGGCTATTCTTATATTTAATCATATAGGCCTGACAACTGACAATATAAGAGAGGAAAGGAGAGGGGGAATTGTTTAACCAGGAAAGGCACACCACGCCGAAGCTTGTTTCTAGGTGTGAACTGGGAGCACAGGGAAGTTAAGTGACTTGCTCAGGGTCATACAGTATCCAGGTGGGGGCTGCAGGATTCAAACCCAGGTTTGCAGCTCAGAGCCCTAAACCACTGTGCTATACTGCCTATATGGAAGTCAAGTGAGGCAGAGGCACAAGTTGCCATTCACATCCAGTTTTGTAGATTCTTTGTCAAAAAGCAAAAGGGTTATATGTTGGGGAGCCCTGGATCTATCATGAGCAACTGTTTTGATGTGAATTTGGTAAAGGGATAGCCCCAGAGGAACCAACAGCCAATGGCAACAGACATGATGAGGAAGGCTGAGCTGTCAACATAGTAATTGTCAATGGTAGGGATGGAAACAGATGCTGAAATTATTCAGATCCAGTCACCAGAACTGTAGCATTAGTGTCAATGGCATCGGCTGGCAGATGACACAAGCAATGACAGGAAAGTACCCATCTACAACACTGTAGGAATGTGTTGCACACTACAGACAGTGGGAGAGCCAGAGCTCGCATCCAACCTTGGTGTCTGGATGACAATCGGGCTGGTGACAGAGGCCAATGAAGTGGCCACAAACTTATCTTTTCTGGGAATACAGCGGCGACTGGAACTGGAATGGAGACTGACACCATTTGCTGTGATGGTCCGACAAAGAAACCTTCTTTGTCTTTCCTTCAATGAATAATGATCATTCCACAAAGGTGACAAATGTAGCCATCTTGCAAAGAAACCTGCAGGGTTCTCCAGGAGCTGGCCTAGTAGAGCAAAATGGGGACACTGGGGTAGATGCCGAAGCTGACCACGTGACTTTCTGTATTTTCTACAGGAAGCTTTCAAGAGCTTGCTAGTGAGGTTTACTTGTGAAAACCACAAAAAGTAGCAACTGGTATGAGTAAGGAAACGGCAAAAACGATTTAGTGCATAAATGCAAGGAGCCCATGGCTACTTTCCCCAGCGCTTCGGGTTGGACTCCTGACCCTTTCTCAAGGGGTTGTGGCCTGAGTGTTACCAATGCTCTTTTTATTCTGAAAAACTTAAAGTGACAGTGCAGTAAATGAAAACGGCATCAGTATTAAAGTGACAATACATAAATGAAATGAATGAATATGCAAGTAAACTCATGCACATAAAGTGCAGGCACCATACTTAAGGCAAGGCTCTCATAAGTGTCAATTTCAATTCATTCACAATTAGAATTTAAAGCTAGATGAACGTCACTACAACAAAAGTGCTAGAACAGGTAATACCTGACATTTCTATGGTATAGGTTTTGTTTCAAAACATTAGAAAAAATTCTCATACTTGTACTGTATATAATGTGTAGTATATAATATACATGATATCCAGACTATCTATCCTGTATTAGAATGCTCAAATGCAGTATGATTTCTCTTATACCATTTAAACATTCAAAGTTGTGGGTTCTAATCCCACCACAGGTGGATATACATACTATCAATCCTGTGTTAAAATAACTGAATGCAGTATGGTTTCTCTTATATCATTCAAATGTTCCAGGTTGTGGGTTCTAGTCCCACCACTGGTGAATGTCCAGACTAACTATCCTGTATTAAGATAATCAAGTGCAATATGATTACTCTTCTGTTATTTGAATATTCAAAGTTATGGGTTCTAATTCCATCATAGAAACAAAATAACTTTTTATTCTAAAACACAGTAGGGAAAGTTTTTAGTTTTCATATACTCCATTAAACTTCTACTTAATGTTTTTTTTATTCTTCCTATACATTGTAAGGGAAACAAATACAATGGATAGGGGGAGGTGTAGGCAATTGTAATCATTATACATGTACTTTCTGATACTTTATGCAATAGGACATAGAGATTTGTTAATTGAATAAGACACAAATGTTTTCAGTTTTTTCTTTTTAAGGAGAAAAAGTCATAAGAATACCATTATATCTAAATTATCATTTAAGCTAGTGGAGTATAAGACCTTTGTTGTATAGATCCATCTTTGTTCACATTGTGCCAATTTATTTACTCTATCACCCACTCTTGTGTTGTCTGGAATATGGTCAACACCCATAAATTTAAAACACTTGAGATCTTTTCCATGAAATCTCTCAAAGTGAACACCAATTGGGGTGTTGGCCACTTTTTTTTGAATTGCACGTACATGTTCCTGCATCCATTCCCTTAATGTTCTTTTTGTACGGCCAACATAAATGTATAGACAAGTACATTGAACAACATAAATAACGTGTTGTTGAGCAATTAATAAAATGTTGGATAGTTATGGTTTTCTGATCTAGGGTAGGATGTTGGAATTTTGTTCTCTGTTGATTGAATCTACAAATGTTGCATGTTCACATTTGTGTCACCCCATAGGTTTTGGAGGTAATCGTGTTCTACTCCCTTCACTGTCTTTTCATTCAAGCTGTGAGTCAGTAAATCTGAAATATTGTTTCCTCTTTTATAAGAGACAACTGGTCTCTGCCCTATAATTCCTCTCAAATCTTTGTCTGCTTCCAGAACACTACAATGTGTTAGAACCCTTTATGTTATTTTATTGCTTATCCTGTTATAATGTGTAACAAAAATGATGGGTTGGTTATCCATTGTAAAGTTTTCTTTTTTCTTTGATTTCAGAAGGGTATCTCTATTTGTTGCCTATGCTTTTAAATAAGCCTGCTCAATTTGTATTTCCAGGTAGCCTCTTGTAAGAAGTCTACCCTTTAGCTCCATACACTCTTTTTCAAAATCTGCAAAATTACTGCAATTACGTCTTAAGCATATGAACTGTCCACAGGAAATTCTTCTGTTTACATGTGCTGGATGTGCACTGGTGGCATGAAGTAGCATATTGCCCAAAAATGAGGGTGTCCTCCCACCTTGCCATAAAAAGATTTGCATAGAACAGGGCCATAGTGGTCCCCATCACTGTGCCCATGGTCTGTAAATAAAATTTCTTGTCAAAAATAAAATAATTATTGTGCAAAATAAAAGTATAACCTCAACCAAAAAGTCTGAAGGAAAAGTAGATGCAACACTATTTGGTATAATGGTATAAGAGGAATCATACTGGATCTGTTCATTCTAATATTGTATAGATAGACTGGATATCATGTATATTATATACTACACATTAGAAACAGTACCAGTAAGGGAATTTTTTCTAATGTTTTGAAACAAAACCTATTCCATAGAAATGTCAGGTATTCCCTGTTCTAGCACTTTTGTTGTAGTGACGTTCATCTAGCTTTAAATTCTAATTGTGAATGAATTGAAATTGACACTTATGACAGCCTTGCCTTAAGTATGGTGCCTGCACTTTATGTGCATGAGTTTACTTGCATATTTATTCATTTCATTTATGTATTGTCACTTTAATATTGATGCTTTTTTTATTTATTGCACAGTCACTTGAAGTTTTTCAGAATAAAAAGACCATTGGTAGCACTCAGGCCACAACCCCTTGAGACAGGGTCAGGAGTCCGACCTGAAGCGCCGGGGAAAGTAGCCATGGGCTCCTTGCATTTATGCATTAAATCATTTTTGCCGTTTCCTTACTCACACCAGTTGCTACTTTTTATGGTTTTCATGTTTGTAGCACCCGTCACTTGATGTGCACTCCCAAACTTGTATTTGTTTCGAGGTTTCCTTGTGGCCTGTTTGAAACTGACAAATGGTGCAGTCCTTCATGTCATGTAAGAGGCCCAGGCAGAAAACACAAAGCAGGTGAACAGCATGTCTGGATATTTTCATGCTGCACTGACAGAAGCACTGCACTGGAGAAAGTGATGATGGCATGTAATAACGCAAGTATAAAAAATAAAGAATTGAGAAATTACATTGACCAAAATTGATGTAGGCATTTTTGATCCAACAAGCGGTTGACAACAACAGAAAACACTGAGGATGTATGGGGCCGCCCCCTGTGTTATATAGCTTACACCAAAGTGCATCAATATGGGAGGTCCCAGCTCGGCAAAAGTTTCAAAGTGGTCCAGATGCCAGTGGCTTGAGTTCCAAAGGTGTGACTCTATATAGAGAGAGAGATGTCCCCAATGAATCCAAATGCTACAGATTTTCAAAACAAATGGAATGTGGGTTCTTAAATGAAATGCTGTTCACTACAAATAGAGCTCACTTAACTGATTTCATTTATGTGCTGAGCTGGATTTAAATTCAGATCTTTAGAGATAATAATGATATATAAAGCCACTGTGGCCCTCGCTTACTTTTAATTTTTGCACCCCTGCCCTTGACTCCAGTTCCCCTCTCCCATCAGAACACCGCCAAGACCTTTAGGCACTGCTGCCAGAGCCCCTACTGCCTATATAACTAGAGGCTCTCAATCTGTCCTGAGACCAAAAAGAAACAGTAAGAATGTGTTTGGTGGTGGCTGAGGTGAGGACCTAGAGCAGCCTTTTTCCTCTCCATTCTTCTCCTTGCCCACAGCTTGATGGTGCAGGATGCTGTGCTACACCTGTGCTGTGGCCATGCCCTTGGCCAGAGGTGAGTGGCCACCCACACCACCCAAGGCCATGGCGGGAGTTGCCACAGGAGATGCTGTATGTAGGTGTGGGCACTTTTCCTTCCTCCCCATCCATTCATTGTGAGAAGAATCCCAGGACTCCATTGGCCTGGGTCTGTAGTCATGGGTTTCCTATGTGGTAGCACAACATCCTGCCACTGATTCTTCTGGGCTGACTCATTTGTTTTTTTAACTGTAATTCTGTTAATCAGCTGTCCTCGGCAACCAGCTGCTGACTGCATTCCCCTAAACTGCCCTTCACACACTTATGGCTGCTCCCTGTAACTCTCGAAGGCCATCATCATAACCTCTAATATTTCACCACCCTAATGTTCATGTCCTAGTTTGTTTCTCACCCTTGACATCTTAGCTCCCTCCTATCTTGCCTTTGATCTTCTTCTTCATCCTCCTCTCTGCTGACCTTCGCTCAGTATCTGTTCCTTGGGATAAAAGCATTCCAAGTTAGTTTACTTTTTAGGCAGCTGCCTCATCTTTGGTCATACCTCCCTCTATCCATTCTGCTTCCTCCACCCTTTACCCTAAAAGCATTTTTTCAGACTCACACTTCCCTTTTGATTTTTTTAAACTCAGGTTTATTCAGAGGTTTACAGGACAGTACAAGGAGACGTGACATGTCAGTATTCAAATCCTTGGTTATCACAGTGACTATACTGCACTTGAACATACAGAGCTTAAGTTACAACTTTAAACATTACTGACTTCCTATGACAACCATATGAGATTCTGCGCTGCAATGAAATAAGTACAATCTGTGCCAAAACCCAGGCAGTTTGAACCACAAACAGTTTAGCCCAAGGGGCCAAGTGTCCCAACTGTAGAACTGTGCATATCTGTGCTTCAAGCATTATTAACTTTGGAATATTCAGTGCTGTGTAAAGGGGTATGTGTGTTGTTATCCTCCACATTGGCTGGCTAGCCACACTTCCCATTTCTACCTATGCACCTGACCCCCTTCCATATAGCATGACCCAGTTCCTGTTTGACTCATTCTGTCCCTATTTGCAATCACTGACAACCACTACTGACACTACTGTAAAGCAAATGAACTCTCTTCTGTTGCATCTGTGCTGCTATATTGCTTGATTTGCACACTTTAATTGGGTCACTATTTTTAAAATGAGTTTAGAAAATCCTGTTCTCTGATTGGCTAAGGCAGGCTGGCACTCATACTTTTATTTCAGCCCAGCTAAAGAGTAAAAAAAGTATCAATGCCAAACGTGCCCCTTTACCCAAGATATCCATGTGCCCCCAAACAATTGACAATCATTGCCATTTCTTTTATTCATTGTTCAAAAAGCATCACAAACTAAAATAACAAGTTTGAAGAATTAGACATCAAGTAATTTTTTATGTTTGCTTGCACTCATGCGCAAGAAACATTATGTGGCAGCTTAGGAAAGAAGCGGGTTGTGGAGGTGTGGCACTGTGGCAGCCAATGCCGGCACTGCATTGTTGGGCTTGGCAGTGCTCGGCCAATGCAGGGCTAGTGTACTGATGACACTGGTTCTGCAGAGTGCCACCATGTTTTAAGGATTTCACTGCTGCAATCAGTGGCTGCCTCGTCATTGCAGTGTCAGCCATTCCACTACAATGAGAGAGCGACCCGTCATTGCAGGGTGGTATCTTGCCCGGTGTAACATTACCAGGACCCTGGCAGCTGTATGCTGCCTCAGAGGCCATTTGATGATGGGGGAGCCCACTCCCCATCGGCATAATGCTCCCCCATTTTAGTTGTGTGCTGAGGGGATGCCCAATCCCCCTCGGCATCATGCGCCCACCACGTTTCTGTGCCGATGGGGGGCCGAATCTCCATCAGCTTCAGTCCTCTGCTTCCCAGTTCCTGAAAGGGAAGCCCACTCCCCATCATCATAATGTCCCCAACCCCTGATTTCTGCTGTGTGCCAAGGGGGTGCCCAATCCCCCTCGGCATCATGCACACCCCCCACCCATTTCTTTGCCATCGGTGGGCCCAGTCCTCGGGTTTCTGTCCCCTTCCCATAATGTAGTGTACACTGGGAGCCCACCCCAGTGTGCCAAACAACACCTGCGAAAAAAGAAAACCGACCCTCATTGTCTTTTTTTTTAACCTGTAAAACAAGAAAACAGTCCCTTGTGGTCTCTCCTGCACTCTCCCCCCACCCGTGCCCACTCTCTGTGTACCCTGCCTCCCACACACACCCCCACCCCGTACTCACCTCCAGAGCCCAGCATGACGATCTTCGGTGGATCGGGAACACGTCTGCACTCTTCAAAGCTGATCGCGAACTGAAGAAATGCCGGTAAGCTGTATAATGGTATAAATAGGTGTTTTTCAAATTCGGTGCATATGTTGGGCATTTATGGGAATTTTGGAACCAAATTTTCAACATGGGGTTATTGGGATTCCTCCTGATGAATTCAGTCACTGTCATGGCATTATTCAGTCCTGAAAGGTGATTTTGTGATCACTGCACGGAATCACCTTTTGGGACCGAGTAATGAAACGACAGTGCCACTTTTTGTGAGGTGGGCTCTCAAAAAGCCTATGTTGCAAATTTGGTGAAACAAATCAAAAAAATGACTGTTTTACGAGTGTGTGTTGCGCAGTTTCCACGCACTCTAGTAACTTCGTGAATTTGCAATATTTTCACTCCAGATTTTGAACATTGGCCTTTTTCCCCACCTCCTTATGAACTATATAGCTGTCATTTTATATATCTTGGCCGAAATGTGTTTTTGCATTTCTGGCATAGAATACTGCAGTCGCTGTGGGAAATCAGTTTTTGGGACAGATTAAGAAAATAACAGTGACACTGTTCATGAGCAGAGGTCCTACGATGCCTATGTTGAAAATTTAGTGATGAAAGTCCATACAATGACTGTGTTACAAGCGTGCGATGCGCAGTTTCCACACACCCTTATAACGTTGCAAATTTGTAATATTTTCACCCCAGATTTTCAACACTGGCATCTTTTCACACCTCCTTATGAATAGTACAGCTGTCATTTTTCACATCCTGGCCAAAATGTGTTTTCGCACTTCTGGCGCAGAATAGCATGGTCGCTGTGAGAAATCAGTGTTTGGGACACATTAAGAATGAGTGAGTGAGAGAGGGGATGAGTAAGCGAGCTCAATGGAGCTCTGTCGGGACTACTGCGGATTTTTTTTCTGGGCAGAAAAAGGTGCCAGTGCAAGCAGGAGCCCAGTACAAAAGGGCAGCCTGCAGCGCCAGGAGAAACAGAACGAGCGAGTGAGAGAGCGAGAGGGGGAGTGAGCAAGCTCAATGGAGCTCTGTCGGGACTGCTGCAGATTTCTTTGTGGACAGAAAAAGGTGCCAACGCTGGCAAGAGCCCAGTACAAAAGGGCAGCCTGCAGCACCGGGAGAAACAGAATGAGCGAGTGAGAGAGGGGAGTGGGAGAGCTCAACTGAGCTCTGTCGGGCCTTTAGAGTTGCCCACCCTGCTGCCCAGGGTCCTGTGTGGTCCTATATTACAGCAGAGTCTCTGGGGTGGAGACAAAGCAATGATTGGATACTTTTAGGATTGCTGTAATAATACAGATTTAGTTGTTCTGTTTATTTCTCTAACTGAGCTATACTGTTAGGACTGCTGTAATAATACATATTTATTTGTTCTGTTTATTTATCTAACTGAGCTGAGTAATACTTGGAGTGCAATAGGATTTCTAACTAGGCTAAGTGAAACTATATGAGGGTTGAGAACAAAAAGTATGGTAGCTGAGGGGTGAAAAACGGACAAGGAGGCTTTAGGATTGCTACAGTAATACAGTATCTAATGGATGAGATGTGAGACAGAATTAACCTGGTTGGCCAGGGGGCAGTAGAGGGACTAGTGTGAGGGGAACAGGAATTTGAGTAACTAGGGGCCTAACAGTTGTAGTAGGGTACAGAAACCAGGAGTAAGAGCCCGTAACATAAGATAGGGGCCAAAATGGGGCAGGTGCCACATGTCAATAGGGCGGGCATCTTTGGAAGGGTGGTGAGGTATACAGGGTGTGGGTTGGCCATGATCCTGGACTGGGCTTGGAGGATGGGGGGGTGCAAAGGCACCAACTACGGGGGGGGGGGGCTGAAGGTCTGAAGCCCCACCGGAAGCTGAAGTGGGGGATCTGCCCCCCCCCAAGGCCCGACACCATCCCATCATAATTGCTTTTTTTTTATCTCTGTTTTTTACTTTACTGTCAGTCTGCCACCCTCAGGAACCTTTCCAGTGGGGAGGGGGTTGGCTGACTTCACTGCCAGGAACAGCAGTACCATCCCATCATCATGATGTGCCTGTATCATTAATTATTCATACACCCTGCTTTTTTTCATTTTTCTGTGCAGTGCCATTGGTGGAGGGTTGGTGGTGCAATCCAATTCCAGTCATGCCAGTTAATCGGCGTTAAGTACACATGCGCTGTGGCACCTCTGACACCATGTGCTTTTTGGCGCCAGTCTGAATCCAGTGGATCCACCATTTTAATCCTCCTTGGCAGACGGCAGCAAACATCAGTGGTTTCATTTTACTAGACAACTGATTGTGGCAGTGGCAGGACTCTGCAGCCGAGTGGAGAAGAACTGAAGTAAGATTTGGTAGGCAGTAGTGGGCAGCAGGGCATGGCCTGTGCTGTGTGTGAGGGCCGGGGTGCTGGGACTCAGGAGCCATTCCCGACCATTAAATAATTTAAGATTAGATGGTCGTCGGGTGGGTCAAGAGTGGTCAACTATGTGGGGCTGACCAACTGCCTCAAATAACTGGTGCCGGGTTCGGGGCCATGTGGCATGCGGCAAGGAGTGCAGAACCAGAGTCGTCACCCACCTCACCAGTTGGTACTCGATCGACTAAAAGTGTGAAAGTCGGGTGGTGTGGCTGTGGGAGAAAGTCATAGCCAGGAATGAACCAGCAGCACAGCTCGCAATCAAGAAAAAGGCAGCAAGGACAAGATAATAATTAATATATTTACTGTCTTGACAGTCTGGAGGTAACAGAGAAAAAAAGGCACCATCACAGATTCACTGGCAGTCTGGGCCTCGCACAGTGGTGGGTGGGTGCGTGCCTCACTTTAAGAAAAAGTACTACAATTAAAAACAAACAATGTAGTCGAGGGGGGCTGCCTGTGCTGTGTGCTCACTTCCTACCTTGGACCAATGCAGCAGCATTATATTTTGGGTCTTTTTAACCTTACTGTTATGATTTTCATGCCAATTGCTAGGCACTTCTTTCGGGGGTGCTCTGAATCTGATGAAGCATCAAGCAGTTGGCATGAAATGTTAGGTCATTCAAAATGAATTGGGTCTGGAGGGTATCCGAAATGCTAGAACCGGGACAGCCAGAAGAACCATTAAAAACCAGAATGTCTGTTTGTTGGAAGTTGGAACAAGTGCAAAATGCACTATTTTCTCATTGAGGGTAAAATCTGCAGTGGTTGGACTTGAACAACCAGAAAGAATGAAAATCTGGAATGGCCATTTATCTGGGTGGAACAGAACAAAGAATGCAGTTTGTGCCTGTTCCAGACATTCACTTTTTTAGTTGGTTGAACAACTCGCACAGTTGCACTTCCAGCCATTATGGTTCCAGCATTCTGGATTTCACCCATCCCCTTCTTTTCTCCTGAGCTAGAAGCAGGAGCATCTTATCACGGATGGTTCTCACAGTTGTTTTTGTACTATGGTTTTTTGATTTTTGCATATGAACTCATCCAACTTATTTTATTGTAAGACCATGTCCCTACCATGGAGTGCACAATATTTGGGTGGATGTATCATCTGTGTGTGTGTTCGATGCTTTGAGGCATTTCATTTTCTACAGTTTCTGACTGTTTTTTTTTCTGCCATTCTCAGAAGTCAGCAACTGTAGAAAATGATTCTCTAAGGTGCAGTCCCACTCCTATCCCACATTTAGTGAGGAGGAGGAGACTGGGAGTCGGGGTCCAGGGATTCAGTTAAGATTATGCATTGCTGAGTCTGACTGGCCCATCGGTTCAGAATTCATGTGTTGGGGTGCAGAGGTGAAGGTACTGGTGGTGGATTCTGACTTTGTGACCCCCAAATCACACCAAACTCAATGTACCTTACTTGATCTGTTGCTATAATCTAACCTATAAATGTTGGCCCTGGTTTATGAATTAGGTGGGTCATGGTTTCAGCAGTGCAGTCCTTTATTTGTACTGTCTGATATTTATAGAACATGTTCAGCTGAACAATTAATGCTTCCTTGACTATGCTGCTGTTTTCCAAAGACAGCTATTGGGACTGGACAATGCAGTGGCTATGTTTACATGAGCTGAAGATTTTGGCATGACAAATATATTGACCTTCGTTGCTGACAAACTTCCTTTGGCCCAAACATTTTCTCTCTTGTATTATCTCCTCCAGTGAAAAAAAAAAAAATCAGTGCATTGTTCTTATCTGCCAGATCATTCTCAGGAGGTAAAGTTGGGATTAGTCCACACAGATCTAGCCAAGACAAAGTTTGAAGTTACACAGGGATCAAAAAAGGGGTTGCTAGGGTTTTTTTTGGTTCATTTATTGAAAAGTTTGACCTAACAGGAACAAATGTATAATTCTGCTTAATGCAGGTAATACTGTATTGTATTACTATTGTCATGCAAGAGGCAGTATAGTGTAGTGGTTAAGGACACTGAACTATAAACATGGAGATGTGGGATTGAATCCTACAGCCCACACCTGACCTGCATACTGTATGACTCTTCCCTGAGCAAGTCACTTAAACTTTGTTGTGCTCCCAGGTTTTACCTGGAAACAAGCTTCAGCTTAATGTGTCTTTCTTGATTAAAAAATTTCCTTTTTCCCTTTCATGCAGTCATTGAGTTGCTGTTCTATGTCAGCTAAATTTAAACCGTTGGGTGACTAGCTACATAAAAATCATGTTTTCTTAAATGATGCTAACACTATCAGTATTAATTTTTAGTGGATAGAGACCTTAAGTTATTGAAAAGCACTTGCAGTTAGGCTGATTGACAAGGTTATAAAGCAAATTGATTTGGTAAAGCAAAAGGGTGTAACTGCAAACCAAAGCTCGGCCTTCTAATGCCATGTGGGGAGTAAACTGTTAGCACCAATTCATTACAAAGTTAGAATTCCTAGCATTTTATTTCTCATGCTGTGTATTGTATCTGTTTAATTCCCTTCATTATATTGTGATATTGCTGGTGGAGGGGGGCGGACTGGGGACTGCAAGCTAGAGACATCTTGCTGTGATTGAAAAATGCATCATTTGGGCTTTTGCTAGTTATATAGATAAAGTTACCAGAAACAACTCTATAATGTAATCACAGAAGAGAATATGGTCTAATTTCAGTGATGCTTGTTTTACATTGTGCTATTTCTTCAGCAAAACCCTCAAAATGCACCACAGAATGCCAAATACCCCAGAGCATCTGGGGGCCATTGGCGGACCCCAGACCTCCAGCCAATTGTTGAGCCCCCCCCCCGAAAAAATTAAAGTCGGCTCCTGTGGGGGGTTGTATGGACTGTAGACAACTGGTTAGTTTGAGGGAGGAACTGTGGAGGTTAGGGAGGAGTTTAAGTGGCAGGGCAGATGAGTATGGTAGGCATCCAGGGGGATAGGGGATGGCAAGGGGGATGGGAAGAACAACTAGGGACTGAAACCAACCCCAGTATCAGAAGCACTAGCAGAAAAGAGAGGAGAAGGGAAGGGGTGCCAGAGGTGAGGGAGGGGGACTCCTGATGGGGGAGGAAGAGACCACGAGGAGTACCAGGGGAGAAAGCAGATGGCTGCAGGTAGGGAGGGACCAGGGGTGGGACCAGGTGGGGCACGGATGGGAACAAGTCAGAAGGGGAACCGATAGGGGAAGAGATGTAGGAGGGGTATCAACTAAGAATAGATTCGAGCCTCTGCTATGGGACGGGGGCAAGAACATACTAAAGGGAGGACAAGCAGGTCATGAGAGGGATGGCAACAGGTGGGAAGAGGCAGTGAGGATGAAAGGGTAGAAGGGGGCTAGTAAGGAAGGAGGAGTGACTGGAGGAGAGAAGGCTACAGGAAGGAGAAGGATGGGAGGGGCATCACTATCAGGGTCGAAGGGAATGGGGCTCTAAATCGACAACAACAGGGATAGGAGAGGAGTTGGAAATCAGCAGGGAAGGAGGGGAGGTTGACATGGGATGCCCAGTAGGAAGTAGTCAAGCTGGGAAGGGGTTCAAGGGGGATGGGAGGAATAAGGCAGAGAAAAGAAGAGAGGAGGAAGTAGGAGATGCAGATACAGAAGTCACAGAGGGTGCAGCTGGCAGGGGTAAGGGGCAGGGAACAACGAATACTGGGGTGGTGGAAAGAGCATTAAAAGGGAAAGGGGGTAAGGGATGGGGATACTCATCCTGGGGGATTCTATACTGAAAGAGGTGAGATGGGGTGGAAGGGGGGGGATAAGGCACAGCTGTATTTGGGTTGAAGCTATCCCCAGGTTGACTGCAGGAGGGGCAGGGCAGGCGCTGCTCAAGTGTGCAGTGAGGGGGGAAGAAGAAACCTCATTTAGTGTTGCACGTGGGTACAAACAACTTGGCGGGGGAGACTGTGCAAGTAGTGAGGGGGACGTTTGAGGAGTTGGGCAGACAGTGTGAGGGGGTTGGGGAGTCGGTGACATTCTCAGAGGTACTCCTGGTACCATGTGCAAGCACAAGGAGGAATGGTAGGATCAAGGAGTTCAAAGACTGGCTGAGGGATTGGTGCCGTACCAAAAATGATGGGTTAGTGACTAACTGGGGTAGGGTCTGGGGGAATAGTGACTTGTACATGGGGGACAGGCTACACTTGAACAGGGAGGGGAGTATTAAAGATGGAATTAGAGGAGTATATCTCTACTAAGGTGGATTTAAACTAGTGGGGGGTGGGTGGCCAAAAGACTGAGGTTGATAGAAAGGTCTGGACAGGGGAGCTAATGAGCTCCCCCCCCGCCCAGATATAGGTAAAGGAGGAGGCGTAGTAACTCCAGGAGGGGGTGGGCAGAATGGTCTGAGTGTAATACAGAAGGCACCACCACCTGGTAAGAATAAGGAGGAGAAAGGGTGCGGACTACCAGGAGGAGGGACACAGGCCAAGGAGAAGAGTGAGGGGAAGGAGGGGTATGGGTGGAAGGTGGTCTCTCTCAATGCAAGAAGCCTGGGGAACAAAATTGCAAAGCTTCAGGCACTGCTTTCAGAGGGGAAGGTGGACATTGCTGCAGTGACAGAGACTTGGGCCACAGAGTACCATGATTGGGACTTGTCAATCCCAGGATACAGGATATACAAGAGAGACTGGGTGTTGGGGTGGGGGGTTGCAATCTATATGAGGGGAATGGATCAAATGCATAAGGGACGAGGGAAAAGAGGAGAGGACAGAGGCACTTTGGGTGCAGCTCCTGGATTCCAAGGGCAGAAAGCTGAGGCTGGGAGTGGTGTACAGACCACAGCCCAAACCAGGGAACTGGATGGGGAGTTGGTAGAGCAGAAAAGGAGGGTGTGTAGAAGGGGAAGTGTGGTCATAGTGTGGAGTTGTAACCTACCAGGGGTTGACTGGAGCACCCCGGCCACTAGCAGTGCTAGGGAGCAGGTGCTCTTTGATGCATTCCAGGATAGCCTTCTGACACAATCAGTAAGTGGGCCTACAAGGCTTGGTAGCAATCTGAACCTAGTACTGGCAAATGGGGAGGTGGTGTGGGATGTAAGGGTGGAGGACCCACTAGGTAGTAGTGACCACCAAACAGTGTGGCTTGTTCTTGCACTGAGCAAGGAGACAGGAGGCATGGGCACTAAGGTGGTGGACTTTAGTAGGATGGACTTTTGGAGAATGGGAGCAATACTGTAAGGGAGATTCCAGGATATAAGGCTGGGGATGGATGCAGAACAAAAGTGGGGAATCATAAAGACTGGGCTAACGGAGGCCACAGTAGCCTACACCAGGGCCAGGAATAAGAAGAGCAGAGCCAAGAAACCATTCTGGCTGAACAAGGAAGTGCTGTAAGGGGTGAGGGCAAAGAGGGTTGCATATCGGAAGTACAGGAGAACAGGGAAGGGAGAGGATAAAGATGCTTATGGGAGTTGGTCAAGAAGGGTGGCCAGGAGGGTGAAAAAAGCTAAGGCCTCCAGGGAATTAAGGTTAGCACAGGGCATAAAAGGAGGGGGAAAGGACGTTTTTAGGTATGTAAGGAAAAAGAGGAAATGCAAGGAACAAATTGTGAGTATAAAGCAGGGAGGGGATAGGTGGAAAAGGGGGAGAAGCAAACGGAAATTCTAAATGAGTACTTCTGCTCCATTTTCACTAAGGAGAGGAATGGTCCACTACAAGCATGAGCTGGGGGGGGGTGGGAAAAGGGGGGAGAAGGTGATGGACAAAGTGATCACATGGAGTAGGGTGCTAGACGGTCAGAGGGCAGTAAGGGTGGACAAGGCACCAGGTCCCGATGGCATCCACACCAGGGTGCTGAGGGAAATGGCAGAACTGTTGGCTGAGCTGCTGGCAGATCTGTTCAACACCTCCCTGGAAATGGGATGTGTGTCCCAGGACTGGAGGATGGCCCATATGGTGCCCATACACAAGAGTGGGCCTAGGGAGGAGCCAGGAAATTATTGGCCAGCCGTTCAGTCTCACGTCCATAGTGGGTAAACTTATGGAGGCGATACTGAAGGAGAGGCTGGTGGCATTCCTAGTAAGTAATGGCCTCCAAGATGGGCAGCGACACGGATTCATCTCAGGGAGGTCTTGTCAAACCAACCTAATAGAGAATTGGGTAAAGCCGAACACCCCAAGGCACACCTCAACACTTGTCGGTGTCTGCAGGATAGCGTGAGGTGAAATGGCATGAACATTATGGGTGACAAACCAAACTCATACCCCAATGCTTGTCCGTCTCTGCAGGGTGGAGGTAGGGTTGGTGTGAAGTTCAATACATCACTGCCATTCCTACTCTACATCTGTCTAACTCCTGCATTTCCAATGCTAATACCAGCAAGCAAACATTCGGCATTGACAAATGCTTGTTTTATCAGCAATCATTTTAGTTTTATTTCTTGCCTGATCTGTTTTTATTTTTTAATTAGTAGTTTTTACGCTCCTCCACAGAGTCGACAGGTAGTTCTGGCCCTCCCTCAGAGGGGCTCAGTTCTCCAATCCAGCCATCCCTGCATGGCCCAACCCCCTAATTCTCCCATGGATTGCTCCCCGTGGAGGGGGGGGCCAAGGAGAGGAGCACCGGCTTACTCCTCATGCCCACCCTGGAGCACAAATCCAAACGTAGGGGGAAGCCCTACAGAGGAACGTGTTGGGTCACCATAGACCCCATCTGCTCCTGGCAATTTTCTGTTTTTCTCCCCGGACCCATGCACCATGCAATGGGTGGGGTGGCTGACCCCCCTCCACGGAAGCATCCATACACCCTGGGCGTGAGTCCTTCCCACTGCTGGCTGACGCGCCTGTGCCAACACCCAGCCACCGCTGGGTGTCAGTCTACAGTGCGCTGCACTGTCCCCCTTCCCGAGAAAGGAGAGCAGTCTATGGACGCTCAATCCTTCCTCACCCCTGCTGACCCCTGAGTGACCTGAGTCCATTCTCGAGCCAGGGCCACCAGCATGGCATGAGATGTGGTGTCCAGCACCTCAACCCTCAGCGCCACTGGGTTGGCTCACCACATCTATCTGTTTAAGGCTTTTTTTTTTTTTTTATGGCACTGTCATGATTTTACCTCCCTGCCGCAGTGTGCTCACTCCATCTTCACAGCCCACCCACCACCGCCTGACCGAGCCATCCTCTGGTCCCTCACTGGATCCAAGGCAAGCATCCATCATGCCTCTAACTCCAAACCTGCAACGTACCAGTGCTTGTGTATCCTCTGAAGTGCTGGTTGAAGTGGCAGCAGGTACGCCTGCATAGAGGTAGAATTCGTGGCTATGCGCCACCCTCCATCCCGACATACACTATGATTCTGAGCCCAGTCGGTCTTCTCTCCTCCAGTCCTCAGCCCCAGAAGTCTCCACAGTGGGCCGGGGTATCATTAACATCTGCTGGTGTTCTTTCTGAAAGGTGTATAGTCTGATGAGGATATTACAATCCTGGAGGACTGCAAGCCCAACATGTTGTGCCCCTCAGCAAGCAGGGATCCACTTACAGACTGGCAAAGGCACCCGCTTGGATGCCCATGTCCTAATCCACTCAGCCCTCCCCTGCCACCCCTCCCTCTGTGTGTGGCTCCATGCCAAATGAGCACAGAGGCTGGGGGCTGAGGATGCCATCTAGTGTGGATGAGCATGGGGGGGACACAGGGTCATGGCCAGGATACGCTCATTTTGAGCATATCCTGGCCATCTTTATGGATTGGGCACTAAGTAGATAACAAACAAAAAACAAGCGTTTGTCAATGCCAAATGTTGTCTTGCTGACATTGGCATTGGTAGTGCAGGAGTTAGACAGATGCATAAAATGAATGGCAGTGAAGTATGGAAGTGTGCCAACCCCACACCACCCTGCAGAGACTGACTGGCACTGAGGTGTGCCTTTGGGTGTCGGCCATAACGCTCATGGCATTTCAGCTCACCCTACCCTGCACACTCTGACAAGTATCACATTGTGCCTTGGGGTCCTCGGGCCTTACGCTCAGCCCATTCCATAAGGAAATACACTGAGATTGGTGCAGTATAGGAGAATGGAGTGAACTTTGGGGCCGAAGAGTCCAAGGCACACCTTGATGCCTGCCAGTGGCTGCAGGGTGGGGGTGGGCATGGAATAGCGTGAGCAGTACAGCCGACAATCCAAAGTCACACCCCTGAAGCCGGTCAGTCCTTACAGGGTGGGACATTATGGTTAGAAACCCTAACACCCCAGGCATTTGTTAGTATTTGTTCTGCAAATTGTCAACATGGGCTTTTCGTGACCCCACCTCATGAAAGCATTTGGGACCTCTGCTCATGAACAGTGGCACTGTGATTTTGTTAATCTGTCCCGAACGTTGATGTCCCACAGTGACCGTGCCATTCTGCGCCAGATGTGCAAAACCACATTTTAGGCAGGATGTGAAAAATGACAGCTGTACGGTTCATAAGTAGGTATGAAGAGATGGCAATGTTGAAAATCTGGAGTGAAAATAATAAAAATTCTTGAAGTTATGAGCGTGTGTGGAACCTGAGCAATGCATGCTCGTAACACAGTCATTGTGTGGAATTTTGTCACCACATTTTCAACATAGGCATTTTGGGACCTCTGCTCATGAACAGTGTCATTGTGATGTTCTTACTCTGTCTCAAACATTGATTTCTCACAGCGACCGCGCCATTGTGCACCACAGGTGCGAAAACACATCTTGGGCAGGATGTGAAAAGTGGCAGCTCTACTGTTCATAAGGAGGTGTGAAAAAACGGCAATGTTGAAAATCTGGAGTGAAAATATTAAAAATTCTCAAAGTTACAAGCGTGCATGGAAACTACGCAACGCATGCTCGTAACACAGTAATTTAGGGGAATTTTCTCACCAAATTTTCAACATAGGAATTTTGGGACCTCCACTCATGAACAGTGTCACAATGATTTTCTTAATTTGTCCCAAACATTGATTTCCCACAGCGATCGCACCATTGTGCACCACAGGTACAAAAACACATTTTGGGCAGGTTGTGAAAAATAACAGCTGCACCTTTCATAAGGAGGTATAAAAAAAAGGCAGTGCTGGAAATCTAGAGTGAAAATATTAAAAATTCTCGAAGTTACGAGCGTGCGTAGAAACTGAACAATGCACACTTGTAACACAGTCATTTCTTGGAATATATTCACCAAATTTGCAACATAGGCTTTTTGGGAGCCCACCTCATGAACAGTGACACTGTCATTTTGTTACTCAGTCCTGAAAGGTGATTCTGCATAGTGACCGCAAAATCTCCTTTCGGGACCGAATAACCAGATGACAGTCACAGAATTCATGAGATGGGGTCCCAAGAACCCAATGTTGAAAATATGGTGCAAAAATTTGCATAAGTGGCTGAGATATCCACATAAGTTGAAAAAATCCATTTATGCCTTTATACAGCTTACCAGCATTTCTTCAGTTTGCAGTCGGCTTTGAAGATGCAGATGTGTTCCCGGTGCACCGAAGATCGTCATGCCAGGCTCCGGAGGTAAGTATAGGGTGAGGGGGCTGTGGGAAGGTGGGGTACACAGAGGGTGGAGTGCGGACTGGGGAGGGCACTGGAGCTGTGAGGACTTTTTTTTCTTTACAGGGAACAAAAAAAACCCAGTGGGAGCGTTTTCTTTTAGGTACTTTTGCATGCTGGGGTGGGCTCCAGCATGCCACCTGGTGTTTGTTGGGGTCTGTAGCCGACGGGGATTGGGCACCCCGTCGGCACGTACAGAGTGTTTGGGGGGGGTGCATGAGCTGAGGGGGAATGGGCACTCCCCTCGGCACACAACAAATGGGGAGGCATTATGCCGATGGGGATTGAGCAACCCCATCAACAAATGAACTTGGGAGGGGCATGCCGACAAGGGGACTGGGCACCCCGTCAGCTTTCATGGGGACTATGAGAGGCAGATGGCAATAGCCACCTCTATGTTTATGTGAAACAAATGTGGGGGCATTATGCCAATGGGGATTGGGCTACCCCATCAGCAAATGAAGTGGGATGGGGAGATGCCGATAGGGGGATTGAGCACCACCGTCAGCTTTCATGGGGACTGTGAGAGGCGGCGGCTGTCCGTCAGCTTTCATGGGGACTGTGAGAGGCAGACAGGGAAGCCGCCACCATGTTTATTGAACTGGAACACCAGACTAGGCAAACTGTAATTTGCTGCTGCAATCAGGAAACACCCCAGCAGCAAAAACAGCTGATTCTTCAAATAAGGGGTGTTCCCTGATTGCAGCAGCAAATTTCTTTCAAGTTGGTGGCAGGCTTCTCAACTGCTGTCATAGACAGCATGCTATGCCATTGGTGCCACACAGCCCGGACAGAAAAAGCAGTGGTGTCATTGGCCACAGCAGGATCGCACCTCCAAAACCTATTTCTCCACTGCAAGCTACCACAATATGTTGTCAGCACTGCGTATGCAAGACAACATAAAAACAAGCATTTGTCAATGCCGAATGTTTGCTTGCTGGCATTGGCATTGGTAGCATAGGAGTCAGAGAGCTGCATAATAGGAATGGCAGTGAAGTATTGAATGGAAGTCAACCCCATCACCACACTGCAGAGACTGATAGGCATTGGGGTGTGTCTTTGGGTCGTCAGGAATAACGGCCACGCCATTTCACCACACCCTACCCTGCAGACACCGACAAGTGTCACAGTGTGCCTTGGGGTCTTTGGCCCTTATGCTCACCCCATTCCATCAGGAAATACAGTGAGATGGATGCTGTATAGAAGAATGGGGTGAACTTTGGGGCTGAAGAATCCAAGACACACCTCGATGCCTCTCACTGGCTGCAGGGTGTGGAATGGTATGAGCATTACAGATGAGAATCCCAAGTCACTCCCCTGATGCCTGTCAAGTCTCTACAGGGTGGGGCGTTATGGTCGGGAACCCTAATGCCTCAGGCGTTCATTGGCATTTCACTCCAAATTTTAAACATGGGTTTTTGTGAGCCCCACCTTATGAACAGTGGCAATATCAATTTGTTAGCCGTAAGCTGATTTTGCACAGCGACTACACCGTTTGGCACCACAGGTGCGAAAATACATTTTGAACAGGATGTGAAAAATTACAGCTGTACTGTTCATGGGGAGGTGCAAAAAATGGCAATGTTGAAAATCTGCAGTGAAAATATTAGAAAAACGGGTGAAATTATGAGCGTGCGTAGAAATTGCGCAACGCACACCCGTAATGCAATTAGTTTGGGGATTTTTTACAGCAGATTGTCAACACATGCATGTTGGAACCTCCACTCATGAACAACGTCACTGTGATTTTCTTAATCTGTCCCGAACAGTGATTTCCCACAGCGACCACGCATTTCTGCGCTGAAAGTGTGAAAACACATTTCGGCCATGGTGTGAAAAATGACAGCTATATTGTTCATAAGGAAGTGTGGAAAAATGCCAGTGGTGAAAATCTGGACTGAAAATATTAGAAATGCATGAACTTACGAGGGTGCATGGAAACTGCGCAATGGTCGCTCATAACACAGTCATTTTATGGACTTTTGTCACCAAATTTTGAACATAGCCATTTTAATAACTCTGCTCATGAACACTGTCACTGTGACTTTCTTAATCTGTCCTGAACATTGATTTCGCACACCACTGTGCCATTGTGCGTTACATGCGTAGAAACACATTTTGGGTGAGATGTGAAAAATGACAGCTGTACTGCTTATAAAGAGGTGTGGTAAAATGGCAATGTTGAAAATCTGGACTGAAAATATTGAAAATTCGCGAACTTACAAGCGTGTGTAGGAACAGTGCAATGCATGCTCATAAAACAGTCATTTTTGAGAATTTTTTCACCAAATTTTCAACATAGGAGTTTTGGGGGCCTACCTCATGAACTGTGACACTGTTGTTTTGTAAATCGGTTCCTGAAAGGTGGTTCCATGCAGTAGCCACAAAATCACCTTTCGGGGCCGGGTAACCAAATGACAGTGCCAGAATTCATGAGGTGGGGTCCCAAAACCCCATGTTGAAAATTTGTGAAAAATTTCCAAAATGCCTGAGACATGCATCAAAGCGAAAAAACCTATTTATTCCATTATACAGCTTACCAGCATTTCCTCACTTGGTCGGCTTTGAAGGGTGCAGACATGTTCCTGGTCCACAGAGATCATTCGCCAGACTCTGGAGGTAAGTATGGGGTGAGGTAGGGGTGTGGGGAGGCATGGAATTAGCGAGAGGGATGAGTAGCAGGGGTCAGGACAGATCAGCGGGCAGTTTTTTCTTGCAGGTTATTTTTTAGTAGCGATGCAGGACTTGTGCCACGCTGGGATGAGCTCCCAGTGTGGCAGCTGGAAAACTGTTGGGGGCAGTGGAGCCCAATGAGTTGGGCACTCCCGTCGGTCATCTGGACTGTTGCCACACCAGGGTGGGCTCCCAGCATGGCACCCGGTAGTCTGTTGGGGGCAGGTGGAGCCAGCAGGTTAGGCACCCTTGACGCCTTACGGACCATTGCCATGTTGGGATCCCAGTGTGGCACCTGGAACTCTGTTGAGGGGGGAGCGCAGCAGAGCTGACGGGGGATTGGGCACCCTTGTCGGCCACACAGTGTGTGTGTGTGGGGGGGGAGCGCATGAGCATGCAATATGCTAATCAGCACTATCTTATCGCTGCTCACTGAAGCGGAGCTCATCCTTTCAACTCTACGCCACTGCATTTTCAACTGCTGTCATAGACAGCTGCAGCATTCATTGGTGAACTGTGGCCATGCTTGCAAACACACTGACTGAACTGGAAGACAGGGTGACACACCTAAGAAAACTCAGATGATGGCACTATGTTTCTTGCACATGCATGCAAGCAAAGATAATGAACAATTCTTTCTTGTTGCCTGCCATCATAGGCAGCAGACAGACCATATTGCCCTCTAGTGGTAACCAGCAGCAACCTCTAGCAACAGCCCAGCAAAATAATTTTTTGATCAAAAATGTAATTATGAGTAATTTCTTATTTATTTTAAAATTTCTATTTAGTTTTATTTAAACACATTTTATAAGAGCAATAAGATAATTCAGGCTATTGGTTAGACTGGGAAAATGCCCTACTGGGGGCTAAAATCACTAGGCTGCTTATTACACCCCTAAGCGTGCATTTATTCCATCCCAACCAAAACCATATTGTGTCTTATTGCTTGCTTGTTGCACTGTTTGATATGTCCTGTGGCCTTAGCTTACTGTTTGAGTTTACTTTGCTATTTTGCTATTATTGTATGTTTTTTCTTGCCCTTGTAATCCCCCCCCCCGCATGCCTTTAGAGACAGCTCAGTAAGCATTTCTTGGTTAAAATTGAAATAAATAAATAAATACATAGAATACTCATGGCAGAATGTCCAGTTGGCCTTTACCTGGAGTAATGTATGGCCTGATGGTCAGCAATATGAAAATAGAAGTCTGTGGTGTGTTTCATCTCATTAGTGTACCCCGTTGCTTCAATCCAGTGGCTCACTGGGTAGCAGTAAATCCCGTCCACAATATTTCCTTCATAATAAACACTGCAGCGGTCATGGTGGGAGCCATTCCCTGAAACAATAACAACAACATGGGCAACATGTAACAACAGAAGTAGACAGAAACAAAGCACGCCTTCAGCATAGTCATTTAAAATCCTTGGCGGAGGGGCTGTCCAGGTTAAAACTCTCCTCTTTAATTCTTCATCCTTACACTGCATTTGGTGCACATTTTCTATGCAATATGTTAAATTCTATTTTCCATCTATTATTTTGTTTCCTTTTATCCCTCCTCCTTCCCACACAGCAGCAATCTATCTGTCTTTGAACATAATTTACGCTGCCAGAACTGGCTTCCTGCCCAGCAAGTCCACAACTGTGTAAATTGTTCACCTACCACACACACACACACACACACACACACACACACGGTTTTAAAGCATGGCAGTATTCAGTGGGATGCATATATGACTAATACACAGTCGGTATCAGCTAGTAAATGATTCTGGTCTTAATGCATCTAAATTGATGACAGGAGGAGGGAGGACTGTGAGAACATACCTCATCATTAGCTCTCAGTCTCATACTTTTATGTTAAGTCAAATTGGTAGACTGAATCATTCTATAGAACAACTCCACTCAACTTCCAACCTCGCTCGTGCTTTGTTAAAAATCTATTTTGTGCCTAAAAGCAGTCATCACTAGGTGGGTGTCAGGCTTGTGTGAGTCATGGTCCCAAAAAGCTGAGGAACCAGTTTCACAAGGTTTTTTTTTTTTTTTTCTTATATGCAACACATCCAGTGTATCACATCCTTATGATGAATTATCTTTAATTCATTTCATTTTGTCATGCTAATTGTTTAATTGTTTTGTAATTTACATTTTCTAGGCTGTTAAGTCACATTAATATCTTTATTTTGCTTGAGAGGCCACTCTTACAACACTAACAGTGATGTGAAAGGATGCAGTAACATACAGATATTTACTGCTTGTAAATGACTGGGTTCACGCTGTATAGCACTGTTTATTAATATACACGTACAATACAATTACTTTACCTGTCCACATTCAGGTTTTTCTCCATCTGAATACAGTGCTGCTCTTCTGTGAGTTGCACTGTCATAGTCATTTACTTATCAATAATCTTTTTTTCCAGACATAACCTGTGAGTGCAGAACATATAGTCACACTTAGATTGAACAAAAGTCAAGGAGTAAAATAGCATAGAATTACAGAGGCTAGATGATCCCCTCAGCAGGCCTAGACACGTTATTTACAGTGTATACACATTTCATTGGTCAACAGAAGATTAAATGGTACGATCAGCGGTACTAGACATAGTATTTACAGTATATGTAGACATTTCCTTGGTCACTACTAGGTTAAATGATGCAATCAGGAGGGCTAGCCATAATATGTACATTATATAGATTTCCCAAGGTCTATGAGCTGGTTAAGATAACTGTGCTCAAGTAAAGGTATTCAAGCCCAAAGCTACCAGAGGAGGGAGGACGGCGGATAGTACAACACTAGACGTTGTGATGATGAACGGTGGAAGAAGATAGGGCAGTAAAGGGGTATGGAAAGGAAGTGCCAGTAATTGGGATGATATAGAATCCTATGAAGTGCTGGGCACTAGGGCAATTTTAGAGCATGATTAGGGGAGGTACTGTAGGGAGAGGAAATTGAGGACCTAGAGTGCTGGTTCAGAGGAGCATATTTTCCGAGCATATACCTGATAGGTATCCGAGGTGGGGGAGGGGGAGATAGTACTATAGTTATGGAGTAAGTTTCAGTTCTAAGCCCCTACTGTAAGCCCTGCTGAATGAAGATCAAAGTTGCAGAGATAATGAATACTGGTAAGTGCTAGAGGTGTGGGTGGGGATAAAAGAGCGGCGAATAACCATCATTTTGCCCCCAGATTTCCAAGGCGGGAACAAGACTGGTTTAATGATAACAACTACAGGATTCCTTGAAGAAGGCGTGGCTTGTTTTGAAAGCAGCTACCGACAAAGGGTGAACTAGTTTCAAGGATTTTTGTATCTGATTCCATAGCAAGGGGAGCATATAACTTATTGAGACCCTACCAAATCGAGATCTCACCTTGGGGACAAGCAGCGAAATATAGGAGGAACATCTTAATGAGTACTTGCCAACTGTACAAGAAGGCAGACAATCTGATATATATTGAGGCAGCCTACTGGAAATAGCTCTGAACGTCCAAATGGCTGCATTTCTCTGCCGTCTATACTTAAGAGATGACCATCCCACCGCTGTGTATAAGGAACAATGATGAGTTGAGTAGGGGAAACCTGTGATAAATCTTAGAGCTCTGTGGTAAAGGGTATCAAGTTTCAAGAGTGCAGCGGTCGGGCCCTGACAGTACAAGAAGTTTGCATAGTCAAGAAGGGAAATGAAGGTGGACTGAATCAGACTCATCTTGGGCATCTCTTGTCAGGAACTGGTTTATCCAGTAAAAAAGACTTAGTCCCTGCCTGAGTTTTTTTAGCAACTCTTCTATGTGATCATTAAAGGATATCCTATGGTCAATCCAGACACCCAGGTATTTGAACTTAGACATGAATTCCAAGGGTTCTCCCAGTAGTGTAGTGATCTGAGGGGATGTTATGGACATGGCATCATATGCATGAGACGAGAATATCATTGCATTGGTCTTTTTGGCATTTAGTAATAGTTTCTGATTTAACAACTGTAATTGCAGCAGGTTAAACTTACACTGCAGAACATTGCAAGCGGCAGTAGGAGATGGTCCTTCAGCGTAGAGCACCGTGTCATCTGCGAAGAGGTGAATGTTGGCAGTTTTGATGTTGTCATTGATTCTATTAATATATATTGTGAATAGTAGAGGACCCAATATGGAACCCTGGGGGACTACTCTCAATAGGGGTTTTAAAGAAGAAAATTCCCCTTCTGCCTTGACCTGCTGGTACCGGCCTGTAAGGTAATTAGCGAACCACTTTTGAGAGTGAGGGTCCAGGCCAATGTTCCTGAGTGATGTAAGAAGTAGATTGTGGTCTACAGTATCAAAGGCCTTGCTTAGGTCCCAAAATACTGTGCATATGACGTTTTTAGCATCCAGTCCATGTAGCCAGTCATTGGTCACTTTAGCGAGAGCAGTAACAGTGCTATGTTGTGCCCTAAAACCGGATTGCAGGGGGTTAATTAGATTTTCAGATTCTAGATATTTCTAGAGCTGGTTACTCACAACCTTTTCCTTGAGTTTGGATAACATCAGAAGTAAGGAGATGGGCCTGTAATTATTAAGGTCTGCAGGGTCTCTGGATTTAAACAGGGGAATGACATGAGCTGTCTTCCATAGTGGTGGCATGGCAGCCTGGGAGAGTGATAGGTTAAAGAGGTGTGTAAGTGGGACAGCCAGGACCTGCTAATCTATTTTTAGGAAGTAGGGGTCTAAGAAGTAAGCTCCAGTGCTTTTCTTGACATCCAGCTGTAACAGGAGGTCTTCAACCTCCTTCAGCGAGACTGGTTGCAGGGAGAATGAGGAGTTAGATACAGGAATTTTTTGGTCCTGTACACCAAGTTGGGATCATAGATTATTGGCAGGAGAGGTGTCAAAGGCTAGTCCTGCAGTGGCACAATGATTATTGAGGTGTTCCAGGATGGAGGGCTTATCAGAGATGGAGGTGCCACCAACTAGGATTTTAGCAGGTAGTGTGTTTCCAGGAGTGTAACCTTCTAATTCTTTTAGGGCTTTCCAGAACTTATTGGGGCATTTTGAGGATGCATCGAGTTCCTTGCAATAAAAAGTGGCTTTAGACTCTCTGACCAGCTTGGTGCAGAGATTCCTCTCCCTCCTAAACAAGGTCCAGTCAGTCGGAGCTTAGATTTCCGTGCCATTTTCTAAAATGCATCTCTTTTTTGTAAGGCAGTCTTTAGCTCTGAATTGGGCCAAGCTCCTTTGATGCAACTGTGCCCAATTTTAGTACATTTATTTTATTAAATCTGCTGTACAAAAGTTCAAAGATCATAGAGTGTTGACGTACCCATCTGTTCATAAATGTTTTTAATTAGAATAGAAACATTACTTAGAATGGAAAACAGAAGGTGTTTTACATCACTGTCATCACATACACAGAACCCAGACCTTCCTCAGAACACAAAGGTCCCGATTTTCAAAAGCCATGTGAACGCCACAAGCCCCTGGTGCACTGATCATACGGCACAGGGGGCTTGCTGCATTCTCTTGGCACCGATCAGGATTTTCAACCCTGTGCACCTAATGCTGCAAGTTAGACCAGTTCCCCCCAGTCTAACTTGTGCCATTTGGGGGCCCTTTTTATGGGGTCTGCACCAAATCTTTGGCACAAGCTGCCATGAAGTGGGGAAACTGTTGCAATTGCACCAAATGTACTAAAATTGGGCACAGTTGCATCAAAGGAGTTTGGCACAGTTGTGCCAAACAACAGGGTTGATGCAAAGCTTGACACAAGCCCAGCATCAACCTTTGAAAATTGGGCCCAAAATCTTCTGTTTTTTCATCATTTTAAAAAACAGAAACCTGCCCCTCACTTAGTGGGCTTTCAGCATCTGGGTGACACATAGAAACATTGAATTTCACAGCAGATACAGTAGGAGTGCTTGGCCCTCCTAGTCTGCCCATTTTTCCTTACCTACAGTATCACCACAGATCATACTTGATCTCTGTTCCTTTATCCTTCTCTCTCTTCCTTTCCTCTAACATTCCCTTGTGCCCATCCCATGCATTCTTGAACCCCACCACTGTTTTTGCACCTACCACTTCCGCTGGAAGGCTGTTCCAGGAATCCACCACTCTTTCTCTGAAGAAACACTTCCTCACATCTCTCTTGAATTTACCCCCACCAGCTTCATATCATACCTTGTTGTTGAGCACCTTTTTGTTCTGAAAGATAATTCCCTCCTGTACCTTATTTACCCCTTTTAAAGTCTCTAGCATATCCCCCTCTCTCTCCTCCTTTCCAGTGTACATGTTCAGGTCCTTCAGTCTCTCCTTGTAGGGCTTCTGATGCAGACCCTGCACCATTTTAGTTGCCCACCTCTGGAACGCCTCCACTCTGTCTATGTCCTTCCAGAGATGTGCTCCCCAGAACTGGACAAAGCACTCTTGGATAAAGTACTCTAGGTAGGATCTTACCAGCAATCTATAGCGAGGCAACACTACCTCCCCCATTCTGCTGGAGATACTGTACCCTTCACTATGCACCCCAGCATCCCACTAGCCCTGCCAACTGCCTTGTCACATTGCCTGGTCACCTTTAAGTCACTGGATATGATTACTCCCAGGTCTCTTCCCTGTTTGGTGGTAGACAGCACCACTCCACCCATTTTGTACTCTGCCCCCAGGTTTCTGTGCTCCAAGTGCATTATTTTGCACTTTTTTGTATTGAAACTCAGCTGCCATACCCTTGACCACTCTTCATGTTTTCTCAGGTCTTTGCCCATCCTTTCCACTTCCCCAGATTGTCCACCCTGGGGATTTTGATGCCATCCACTAAGAGGCAGACCTTCCCTTCCAGCTCCTCTGCAGTGTCACTTATAAAGACATTAAAGAGGACTGATCTCTGCACTGACCCCTGAGGCACCTTGCTGGTCACATTCTTCCTTCCTTGGAAGGTGGGCTTCAGATGGTGTTTTTTTTTTTAACAAGCATTGGCCAACTCCAAATGTTCACTTGCTTGTATCTGCTGTGTAGCTGTTGGGCATAAATAGCGCAGCAGTTAAAAGTAACAAATTAAAACATGAGTAGCTTGGGTAGCAGAGCTTGGTCTGCAGCTGCCCCCTTGCAGTGAAACCAACTGCTGGCCGAACCCCATTCTACCAACACTCACTCCAGCTTCAAGTCCCACCTCAAAATCTGGCTCTGGGCAAATTCCTCCTGCCGCTGCTCCTAGGAGTTACCCACCTACCCATGCTAGACTACTCCCCAGCCCCAACTGTTACCTCATTGCCTTGTTAATTGTATTTCCACGGTATACGTGACTTCCTTGCCTGTACGTATTGTATATATATTTTTTACTGTATTTTCCATGTATTACATTGTATCGTGGGTACATATTGTATATATTTTTTACTGTATATTCAGTGCATTACATGTCCACTGCACTATGTATCATACCTTGTACACTGTGCTTATGATTGTTGTTTTGTATCAAATCTCTTCATGTCCCATATCAGAACCTTGTACGTGCTGTTCTCAATGGATTTATGCAGCATGCTTGTACACTGGGCTTAATATTGTTGCTTGTATCGATCTGTTTCACGTGCACTACAGTTACCTTGTATTCACTGTCACCCTGCGCCATGTGTTATGGCCCGGGTCGTGCCTGAAAATGGTCCCCGGGATCAGTGCACTCACCCGGATATCAAAGTCATAAATAAATAAATAAATAAATAAATAAATAAATAAATAAATATGAGTTATAAAAGTGAAATTGCCATGACTAGGAACTGAAGCCATTCACACATAACTTTGTTTTCTTAGATTGTGACACTGCATTATCAAGATAGTATAATAGTACAGTAGGGTTAAAGATAGAGGGTTAGATTTTCAAAGCCTTCACAGACTAAGTCCCACTCCACAGCCAATGCTGCAGGATGAACTGGCTGCACCTGCGGAGTTTCATATTTTCAGCTGGTGCTGCTGTGGGGGATGTTATGCCTGGTCCCACTAGGCATAGCTTTTCTCTGCAACTGTGCCAACAAATCAGCTACAAGCTGCCGTAAATCATGGAGCCGGTCGTAAACCAGCTCCACCTTTGAAAATACTGCAGCTGTGGAAAAACTGCAGCTCCACAAGTGGAGAGCCACCTGCACCAGTTTTTTCCCATAGCCACAGAAATTTCAGGGGCTTTGAAAATGCAGACCTGAATTTTTATTACCCCAGCATACGAACATGACAGGTGTCATTTATCAGATTCTACCAGAAATGGGATTTTGCAGAATAACCACACAAAAACAGTTTTGGAGAGGGATTTGGAAATGACATCTGCACTGTTCATGAGATGAGGTAACAAAAATGGCTGTTGAAAATGTGGTAATGAAAGTAAAACAAGGCATGACATTCACTGTGGTGGTGTAAGTGAGATCAACGGTTCTTAAGAGAGTGCTCGTGCTGACCAGTCTTTCTTCTGGCAAAATTCAGAGTCCTGATCACTGTGATACTTTGTGAAGGAGCTCATTCACAATATCAATATAATATAGAACGGATCTTGTGCTGTATTTATTTAGTAATCCTAGAATAAAACAGTTTTTGTCAGTTTCTTTACACCAAATATCTGGTTCTCATGCGACACTGTGTTCTCGAGAGCAGGGTCTTAACAGTTGCAGTCATGCTGTGAGCAAGAAGAAGCACTAACAGTATAAGACAACAGTATTTTTTTTTTATTTATCATAATACTGTATTTGAACTTCTCCACAAAGCATCACAGTGATCAGAACACTACATTTGTCCAGGAAAAAGACCGGTCAACATAAGCAGTCTGTTATTAACAGTTATCTCTCTTGTGCTGTCACACTGAAGCTTGCTCCTTGTTTGATGTCAGTGGCAGACTCAAAAAGAACACAGAAGGATAAAAGTGAAAACATGGAGATAAGTACAGATGGAGTCAAAGGATGATTACATGCTTAGATTACATGCCTACTTAAAGAGTAAAAAGATGACAGTACCATTACAAATTTGAAAACATATGAAACTTATAATTAACATGAACATGCAATGAATGAAAACTGGGTACAGTCAATTGAAAGTATTGCCATTTATCCGGTGTCACATTTTGTTTTGTAGAATAACAGTGTATTGTTTGAACTGTTTTTTTGTCATATGTATTTTGTATGTTTAGGTGTACTGGAGTGCATTCTATTTGTTTGGGAAAATATAAATGTAGGAACAATGCCAGGATGTTGGGGAGAGAAGAGATTGGGAATGGAGGGAAAGAAAGCAAATAAGGGAGAGAAGGTAATGTAAATGATGAAGAATGGCAGGGTTTTGGCAGAGCAGAGATCAGGGAGGGGGAAGAAAACAAGAAGTGCAGAGCTGCAAAGATATATCCAGAATGGGATGATGTTGGGGATCAGAGATGGGGTGGAAGAGAGGTAGAAAGCAAATGCTGAGAGCGGTTAGTGTATAGCGATAATAGTGGCATTTTAGGGCTTAATGTAGAGATGGAGGAGGGAAGACACAGACAGGAGTTGAATGCAGAGGGCAATGTGAAGTAGTGTTGAAAGTGGTAGAATAGAGAGCAGAGATGGTTGGAGGAAGAAGAGTGGTGTAAAGCAGGTACTGTAAAGTATGGGAAATGGCAGGGTGGAATCAGGAAGGGGTAGAGAGAGCAAATGCCGGAAAGTGTGTGATGTGTACGGAGAATGACAGTATGTTGGAGAGCTGTGGGGAGATCGGGGGGAGAGAGGCAGTGCCACACAGAGGTTAAAGTATATGAAGAACGGCAGTGATTTGGGGAGGGGGTGGCACACATTAGTGAGGGGAAGGTTAGCGATCAAGTGGTGAACAGTGGAAAATGTGAATCCCCCTCATGAATATGCATTGTATACATTTTTGGAGCATGTGTATAATGAAAAAATGAAAACAAAGTAAAAATGTGATTTATGAGAATGTCAGTAGTGTTCTTACAATCAAGAGCTGAGTGAGAATGTATATGGTGGTGCACACAATCATTAAACAGCAAAATGATGCACTTCAAATAGCAATGCAACTGATATAGTCATTATTTTTTACATAATCAGAAGACTGTATCCTATAAGAGGAATGCAATGATATTAGAAACATAGAAACATAGAATTTGATGGCAGATAAGGACCACTTGGCCCAACCAGTTTGCCTGTTTCCCTACCTAATGGATAAGCTGCAGATCCAAGTTAACCAACAGCCTACTTCTTCCTACCCCCCACTAGAATTGCCTCATGTCTGTCACATGCATTCTTGAATTCCTCCACTGTTTTTGACTCCACTGCCTCCTCAGGAAGGCTGTTCCATGCACCCACAACCCTCTCCATGAAATATACTTCTTCACATTACCTCTGAGCCGTCCCCCTCTATCTTCAAATTGTGCCCCTTGTTCTTACATATCTCTTTTTCTGAAAGATGATACCTCTTGGACTTTGTTGCTTCCTTGGGATACTTGAAAGTTTCTATCATGTTCCCCCTCTCCCTCCTTTCCTTGAGGGTATACATATTAAGCTCCTTTAGTCTTTCTTCGTATGTCTTCTGGTGCAGACCCTGTACCATTTTGGTTGCCCTACTCTGGACAGCCTCCACCCTGTTTATGTCTTTGCAGGGATGGGGTCTCCAGAACTGCATGCAGTACTCCAGATGGGGTCTCACCAACTGTCTGTACAGAGGGACAACAACTCCCTGTTTTCTATTGGTGATGCCTCTCCCTATGCATCCCAGTATCCCCCAGCCCTCCTTACTGCCTTCTCACATTGCTTGCCCACCTTTAGGTCATCTGATATGACTACCCCAAGGTCCCTTTCCATTTTTGTTGTTGTCAGTATCTCTTTCCCCCATTGTGTACTCTTCTCCCGGGTTTTTGTTTCCCAGGTGCATTATTTTGCAATTCTTTGTGTTGAATCTAAGCTGCCATACATTTGACAGTTCCTCCAACCTTGCCAAGTCCCTTCCCATCCTTTCCACCCCACCTCATGTATTAACCTTGTTGAAGATCTTTGTGTCATCTGCAAAGAGACATATTTTTCCTTCCAGTCCCTCTGCAATGTCACTTATAAAGACATTAAAAAGGACTGGACCCAGTACTGAACGCTGCGGTACCTCACTAGTAACCCTCCTTTCTTCACTGTGGACTCCATTTACTATTACCCTCTGCATCCTGTTGTCCAGCCAATGTTTTACCCAGGCTACAACCCTGGGACCCACTCCCAGGCTGGTTAATTTATTAATCTTTTGTGTGGGACTGTGTCAAATGCCTTGCTAAAGTCTAGGTAGGCCATGTCCACAGCCCCTCCCTGGTCTACTACTTTGGTCACCCAGTCAAAGAAATCAATTAGATTCATCTGACATGACCTTCCCCCGTGAATCCATGCTGGCTTGTGTCCTGTGCCCCACTGGCCTCTAGGTACTCAAAAATTCTTTCCTTCAGAAGTGATTCCATCATTTTCCCTACCACTGAGGTCAAACTGACAGGTCTGTAGTTTTCTGCCTCTGTCTTGTTCCCACCTTTATGAAGGGGAATCACATCTACCCTCCTCCAGTCCTCAGGTACCACATCATCCTCCCATGATTTGTTCAAAAGGGTAGTCAATGGTGTTACTCGTTCTCCCCTTAGTTCTTTTAGAACTCTGGGGTGAATCCCATCAGGCTCCATTGCTTTGTCCACCGTCAGTTTTAGGAGTTCTTTCAGAACTCTTACTTCTTTGAAAGGACTGATATCAACCCCCCTATCCAGAGTGCTTCTATTGACTGGATTAGGTACCTCCCCTCCTCCTCTTCTTTTGTGAATACTGAGCAGAAGTATTCAGTCAGTATCCCTGCTTTTTCACTGTCCCTCTCTACCCACCCACCCTCCTCTTTACTTAACCTCAGTATCCCTCCCTTTGTCTTTCTTTGCTCCCTAATGTACCTATAAAAGGTTTTATCCTTCTTAACAGCTTGGCTATTCGACATGTATCCTATAAAGGTATGCAATGGTATTATTAGTAAAACTGTGTTTCAATAGGCTTGTATAACTGGATGAGATGCATGCTTGTGTGACTATGATATACTGTGGCTGTTCACCTCTCTATCCATGGGAAATACCACCATGTAGGGGTACGATGCAAGGAACCCTAGAGGAGGGACCCCCCATAGGTGCCATGGAAATAATTCCCTTGGCTAAAGGTAGTTTAGAAAGAAGCCCACAGGAAAGAGAGATGAGCCGCTGGAGGAGGAGGAGTGGATGGTGGGGCAACAAAGAAAACGAATGAGGACTGGCCCAGAAGAGTGCCTTTTAAGACCTGGTTGGGGGAGTGGTCTGTTGCTCTGCCCAGTGAACTCCAGCCAGCCCTCAGCCATCAGTTTCGATGGACTTGTGCAACTGGATGAGATGTATGCTTGTGTGACTTCGATACATTGTGGCTGTACGTCTTTCTATCCATGAGATATACCACCCTGTAGGGGTATGATGCAAGGAACCCTAGAGGAGGGTTCCCCCCTATAGGTGCCATGAGAATAATTCCCTTGACTAAAGGTAGCTTAGGAAGAAGTCCAAAAAGAATACCCAAAAGGGTGTCGAGCATAGAAGAGGTGAGAAATTAGAATATATCGAGACCGGAAAGTAAGGTGATAGACGTAGATGGGAAGGACAGAGACGCACAAGATATGATGAGGACGATGAATGAAATGAAAGCAGACAAGATGCAGAAGGGTGGTCTTCTTAAGAAGAGAGGGAACAGCCGGAACCACCATCCGACTCCATCCAACAGCAGCACTAAACTACAGAACCTAAAGAAGGAGGAAACCTGTGGGGATCCAAGGCCTAGGTTGCCTTCCCTCCAGGCTGAAGGATGTTTTGTTTAGTGATGGCTCAGCTACTGCAATTTAGAGTCGAGATTGAGGGAGTAGGAAAATATTCCAGTTTAGAGGAAGCTCTCACTCTGTCCTTTTAAATGGACAGCTGTTGAGGGTTGCATGCGATGTCTCTGCAACTAGATGCTCAAAAGCAAGAGAGGAAAGAGAGGACTGCTGAGGCACTCAGCTGGCCTATGCAAGCCTACGAAAAAGACCAGGTGAACCAGAGGCGGTCTTGATGGAGAATAGCATAGAGGGTGCCTCCAAACCTGGTCGGGCAGCCAAAGGGACTCCGATGATGACAGCTCCACCCCTTGCAGCTGGAAGTCGAAAATCCTACATCCAGAGGTGTCGCTGAGATGAGGGATGACTGAAGGTCCACCCGGAGCAAAGACATTCTCACTATGGGCCAGGGAGAAGGATCCCGTTCCAAGCTTTGCATGCTCTAGATGTGGACTTCATGGGTGCAGCACAAGATTGTCAGCTACAGGCTAGCCCCGAACCAAGCAGTAATGGACATGGAAGGCACGTCTCTGAATGGAGAGCAGTTCAATGAGGTAGCATAAGACCCAATGAGAGGTATGCTTGATTAATTGATGTGATTGAGTACACCCTGAGGTCGGACTGCGCAAAGGAGAACCAGACTCATGTTATGAGGAAGCTACCCGGGGTTGGTAGCTATGGGAGTGCATGCCAACTGCGTCCATTGACAGCCAAATTGGGAATGGCTAGAATTACATGGAGGTAGGAGTGAGAGCAGCAAGGTGAAACTGGCAGCTGACGGTGAGGTAGGCAGTACCAGGAGGACATCTGAATAGGTTTGACTAGAATGAGGGAATAGGATCCGAGGAGGAGATGAGTAGGCAGAGCGATAAGCAGGAGGGAATATTAGGCGTTGTGAATGAATAGGGTGTGTTGGTATAGTGGGACGGCAGGATAGGGAAGCCCCCAAAAGAAAGCAGAGGTCAGAGAAGGAGAGGAATGGAGGGTGTAGGGAATGGGAAGAGGAGGGTGCGCATGCCCACCATGGGGAAGCACAGTCAGGACAAAATTAAGAAAGTGCATCACGGTGTAACCAAAGGCAATGAGCAGCTAAGGCCAGAGCTAAAGATGAGCGATGGGGAGAGGGGAAGAGGGACAGAGCAGGATGTGCAGTTGGAGTGGAGAAGGCAGCCAGAGCAGGCTGGAAAGTGCACGATGGGAAAACAACACATACTGCAGCAATGCAAACCGATAGATCCACTAGAGAGGTCACCCAGGATACTGGAGCACCACGAACCAGGCACCAGACAGCTATGAAACAGGAAGATAAACAAAGTGCAGTAATGTGCAAAACATCAAGGTGATAGAAACTGATTCCAGGCCAGCAGTACAAATGACAGAGGACCCCCCCCCAGCCATATACACTAGGTCAATGTGTGCAAATCCCCCAACAAAGGGGCCTGAACACCCAACATGCAAAAGTGAGGTAAAATAGTACATGGATGGCCGGAGTGATGAAGTGGTGACCAGCAGAGTTGCATGGAACAGTCCTGGGCAGAGACAGGGCCACAAGCGACTGAGGTATCAGGAAGGGGTGAGATTTAAAATTCAAAAATTACCGGAGCGAGGTGAAACTTGCATGAACTAAATGCCAGAGAGAAGCTGTGGAGTCCAAGGCAGATGCTCCACCAGAGCCGGTATCTGCAAGTCATGTGTGGAGAAAGATGACAACCCAGATGCGATTGCAGAGAGAGGCAGGAGTGAAGGTGCAGTAGAGGAAGCCAAGCAGGGTAGGCGGTGGTACTCAGGGACAGCAGGTCGAGTTGAGGCAGCATGAGACCCATTTGAGGGGTACGCTTGAGTAGTCAATGTGGACAAGTAGATCTACAGAGGTCATACTGAGCGAAGGAGACCCTGGTGTGGGTCAGGAGGAGGCTGGATATGGTTAGAAACCACAGGAGTGCATGCCAACCAGGTCCATTGAAAGCCAAATTAGGAGAGGGTCGAACCGTATGAAGGTAGAAAAGAGAACGGATGGGTGAAGCCCGCAGCCGATGGGGGTTGACACCAAACAGCAAAATACAGCCAAGATAAAATAAATGAGGTAATGCCAGTGCAGAAGGTGGGCTGACAAGGCGAGTTAAGGAGACAAGGCAAGCTAATGAACACCAAGATAAAAAAGGAAGTGATGGAGTACAACACTGAGAAGTAAAGTAAATACATGCCATTCATTACCGGTAATGATGGGTCATGCACACAATATGCTGAGGTGCGAAACTATAGAGGAGAAGTCCATATGCTGACCTTGGAGCTGAGATGCTAGACCAGCTCTGAGAAATGGAGATGTAGTGGATATGATGATCAGGGCACTAAATGAGAGGAGGGAACACAGCCCAAAAAGAAAACACAGAAGTGGGGTGGAGGCAATCCTCAGACCACAGCCCACATCCCAACGCAGGGAAAATCAGGAAATCAGATAGAGTAGTGAGTGAGGAGAATACCAACCTGATAACCAGCAGCATGGAGGCACAACTCCAGCAAAAGCAGAACGGAAAGCACATCTGGTTGGATGAAGAGGGCGGCGGACAAGCAGAGAGAATCCTGGGATGGGAAATGAAGCAGGCAATGGGAAGCAGCCACCCAAAGGCAGCACATGCAGAGATAACCAGGCAGAGAGGAGATCCAGGATACAGAAGGTGCAGCGGGGCTGAGGAAGCCAAGCACAGTGGAAGGCGGCACAGAGGAGCAAGAAGCGAGGCACCTGTGGCAGTCGGGGAGTCAAAGCAGGAGGAACTGTGCAGAGATGCAGTAATAGGCAGCATGCACCGACCACAGTGGAGTAAGGGTAGAAAATGAAACAGCAAGAAAGATAGGGAAATGAGCAGGCAGACTAAAATGGCAGACATGAGGAGGGGAGGACAAACGGGCAAAGAGCGAGGAGAGGAAGCAAGTGCTGTGGGAGGAAAGAGATGGCAAGGGGCAATGGAGGGGGCAGAGAAAACTACAAGAGGAGCGGGAGCAGGAGCAAAGCCACCCAGCAACGGGAGGGCTGAGGCAAAAAAGGAGTGGGAGAGGAGAATGAGCAGCTGGAGGCACAAGGCAAACGGGATAAACACAGAGCAAAGGGAGGCGATGCCTCCGGCCGCAACAAAGAAAACAAATGAGGACTGGCCTGGAGGAAGGCCTTTTAAGGCCTAGTTGGGGGAGTGGTTTGTTGCTCTGCCCATTGAATTCTGGCCAGCCCTCAGCCATCAATATGTAGGGAGTTATACATGCTTACTTACAGGACATGTACATTATGAGAAGTGATGTAGAAATGGTGGTGGCTGTATGGCCATTATGCTCAATAGCAAACACGACAAACATGAAATTAGTTGCACTGGTATTGAATCACTAAAATAATGCAAAGTTTATGAAATGATAATTGGAGTTGTGTTGTAGATGTGTTCTCAACCACTTTTAATAAAGTTCAAGACAAACTTTGTTACAATGAAGTGCTAGGAAAGGTAATGACAAAGGGAGAAGGAGATGGGATTAGTTGAGCTATGTGGCAGACAGAAATAAAAGTGGAAATACATGCACCTCTTACTGATTTTTTTTTTTATTATTGAAATGTATAGTGGACAGAATTGGGTTGCAAGCAGAAGAATGAGCAAAATTAGTTTAGCTTTCATAGCAGGATAAAAGAAGGGCAGGGTATGCATATTATTCCATAAATAGAAGACGAACAGTTACAGAGAATAAATGAAGACAGTTTGACATGGAAATGTACCAAATGAGAACAAATTAGTCAGGGCAACATAAGAAATGGAAACAGAAATGAAAGGAGACAGCTGGCCCCGTGACGTTGAGGGTTGAGGCGCTGGATGCCACACCTTGAGCCACGCCGGCAAGAAATACAGAAAGAGACAGAAAGGAGGTGTACTCAAAGACGGCAAGTATGCGGTGGCGCTGTATTTGCAAGGTACAGAAAGACAGGAATGTAAGCAGTAGAAACATGCTATAAATATTACAAAACAACAATAGCAAGCAAGAGAAAGTAATAGGTAATATATACAGATAATGGCTGCACGGGGGGGCAAAGATTGAGGAGAGGAGTGATAAAAAGCAAATGCAGAAGAGTACATAATGTGAATTACAATGAATGGTGGCAGACTGGAGAGGAGGAGAGAGAGTAAGTGCCAGAGATCGGGAAGGGGAGAGGGGAACTGCTACACAGTGGCTAATGTATAGGGAGAATACAGATGTATTTGGAGGGCAGAGACTGGAGATAGGAAGGACAGAGAGCAAATGCCAGATTGGGTAATGGGAATGACACCTAATGGTGGCATATTCATTGAGGAGGCAGAGATTGTGTGTGGAGGGGAAGAAATTGTAGAAAAGTAGCTAATGTGTAGACACAGGGCTGGCATGTTGGGGGGCAGAATTGGGGAGGGATAGAGACCAAGTGCCACAGAGTGGCTAATGGGAATGATGGTGAATGGTGGCGGGTTTTGGGAGGGGGCAAAGATCGGGGAGAAGAGCAGCTAATGTACGGGAAGAATATGGGTATGCCGGGGGGGGGGCAGAGATTAGGGAAGTGAGGGACAGAGAGCAAGTGGTCAACCCAATATATTATGTTACTTCTTGAAATTATTTTATTCTAAATAGCATCATGATTTAATAGTTTTCCAAAGCTCACCATAAGCAAATAATTCCAAAATCTTCTTTTTAGATTATCACACTGTTAATGCTCCTTTCATAATGCTCTTTAATTTTATAATCTGTTATCTTATAATATTGAGAACCACAGGTTTCAAGTAATAACATTTTAAGAGGAAAAACAAAAAGAAAAGCTGCAGGCATGTTCGCCCTGCAAATTAATTTACTACTACCTTCTCATAACATTACAAATATACAATGCACTATACTTCTATATTTGTTCTAATTAGATATTATTTTGGTCTTTTCATACTGCCCTGTATTGTTCTGAGGAAGAGATAAGATCGTCTCAAAATGTTAACAGTATAATAATTTGAAGGAAGCATTAACAGTGTTAAGATCTCAAAAGAAGATTCTGGAAATATTTGCTTATGGAGAGATCTGGAAAACTATGAAATCATGAAGCTATTTTGAATAAAAACATTTTAAGAAGTGACATAACACATTGGGTTGAGTGCTTCATATTTTCAAGTGTTTGAACCAGTCTTTAGAAGCACGCCCCCCCCCCCCCCATTTTTGTTTCATGAAGGCAGTGTGATTGGTTAAGTGACAAAAAGGAAAATCTGAAAGGGAACCAATGGAGAAAGTAACATAATTTGGTTAAATTATGGACAAAGAGCAAGTGCCACAGAGTGACTAATGGGGATGACAGTAAATGGTGACACATTGGGAGGCAGAGATTAGTAAGGGGGAGAGTAACAATGTGTAGGGACAATGCCAGAATGTGGGGGGGGGGCAGAAATTGGAGAGGAGAGGGGTAGAGACCAAGTGCCAGAGAGCAGCTAAGGTGAATGATGCTGAAAGGTGGCAGGTTTGGGGAGGGGGAAGAGATCAGGGAGGAGGAGAGAGCAAGTTCAGCAGAGCAGCTAATGTGTAGATCATGGCAGTTGCGGTTCAGTGCAAAAAAGTGCAAAATTATGCACCTAAGGCACAGGAACCAAAAAACTGAGTATGGGGGGGGGAGGGGGTTCTGTCAGTCACAAAGCAGGAAAGAGACATTGGGGTTAAAGTAGCAGAACAGTGTGACAAAGCAACAGGTAGGGCCAGTGGGATGCTGGGATGCACAGGGAGAGGCATCTCCAGAAGGAAGTGGAAGGTGGTGTTGTCACTGTATTGCCTGTGAGTGAGACCCCACCTGGAGCTCACGTGGAGTATTGTGTCTAGTTCTGGATGCCACACCTCAGAAAGGACATAGACAGTGTGGAGGCAGTCCACAGTGGTATCCCATCAACATGGCGAAGCCATTAGGGCAATGGCAATGTGGGTACCGAACCAGTGCAACGTTCATTCTGGTGATGGGATTTTGCATCGCTGCCATGTTTGCCATCCCAGGGGTGTTGCGCTCTTCCTCACCTACACCTCTGACATGAAGGTGATTATATTATTTTTCGGGGGGGGTGTCCCCGTGCATGGGATGCAACTGGGGTCAGGTGATATAATTGCCGGGTGCCATGTGCACTGTCAGCATTTTGGTGTCACCCTAATCATCATTGCCCCATTGAGTATTGCAACAAAGTGGGTAAACCATCTGGAGGCAGACAACTAAAATGATGTCGGGAATGCATCAAAATTCCTCCCCTGCCAAGATCTTTTGTTGGCTATTTTCAATTATTTACTGTTTGTGATGTTATGTGGGGAATGTTATAACATTTTTTTCAATACAGTTATTGTTATGGGAATCATATAATGCAGAAAGTTTAGTGCTTAGTTTTGAATTGCTGTCCTTATATCTGACATCTTTTCCTTTTCTCTCCACAGATTCTGTCTTTTAATCTCCTCTCAGTCTAGGTCACGACTATTTCCACAAGAGCTTGAACCCAGGTTTGAATGTGTGATAGGGAAATCTGATCAGACCTCTCGCTCTCTTTTTCATCTTTTCATGTGTTGAATACAGCATTGTAGGGTAAAACATCAATAACAATGGCAATAATAGCTTCAGCGCCTGAATGCAGGCAGGAATTACTTGTTTAAGTTTCACATGTTTACCTTGTGCCCAAGAATTATTTTATTTCTTACACTAAGGGAATTTTTGTAATGAAATGAACTGGGAGATTTGAGCACAGTTTGTATTAGAGGAAAAGCAGCAGAATCAGAGGGCATGCGATGAAGCTGGGGGTGTGGTTTAGGACAGATGTGAGCATGTACTTATTCACTGAAAGAGTGGTGGACATCTGGACTAGACTGCCAGTAGAAGTAGTGGAGGCAAAAACAGTAGTGGGCTTCAAGCATGCATGGTATAGACATAGGGGAATATTATTTATTTTTTTATTTATTTTATTTTATTTAAAAGTTGATAACCAGGAAAAGCATCAATGAACCGAAGCTCATTTCCAGATGCGACCAGGGGGTAGCGGGTACAGTATTAGACAAAACAACATAGATGTTATAAAATCAGAGACTGTACAAACTCAGATGCAATATACAACAGTGAATAAGCTAAACAAATACAACGCTAGCAAGCAATAGAATATATACAACGGATTCTACATATTTACAAACTAAGTTATAACAGATATTTACAGTGGTTTACACTGAGAGAGGAATTTGACATTCTGTAGGCTGGGACTAGGAAGTAGAACAGATACAGGAAGTTATGGGAGTGGGTCTGAGTGAGTGCTTGAGAGCCAGGAAGGAGGGAGAGAGAGAGATGAGCTGGGAAGGGGAGGCTGTTCCAAAGGGAAGGAAATCTATAGGAGAAAAAGAGTTTGCCAGCTGAGGTGCGGACTTGGGGGAGGGAAAAGGTGTAGGTGCTGTTTGACCGTGAGTTGTAGGGCGAGAGAGTAGCGGGAGTAAGGAGAGAGGCAAGGTAGGATGGAAGAGATCCAAACCAATATTTGGCTATGAAGGTGGAGCAGTGAGGGATTGGAGGCAGAGGGAAGACTATAGTTTGCAGTGGTGTGTTAAGAGGGGGGAGTTAGAAGCAAACCTGCAGAAGACATGAAACAGGACATCCCGCTTGGTGATGGGAGGTGGTTGGGGCAGTACTGTAAACTATGTTGGCATAGTCAAGGGCAGAGAGGATCCATTTAACTGACATATCACACCTTACAGGGAGGGGAGAGACTGGCCCTGTGATGATAGAGTAGCCCTAGTATGGGACACAGTTTAGTGTGTAGCACACTGAAGTGGGAGGAGAAATCAAGGGAGGGACGGAGCCAGACACCAAGGTATTTGTATGTGTGGACATTGTCTAAAGGGGTGTTAGCTGTAGAGAAGAAGACTGGTAGGGTGGGAAGCTTGGCAAGTTTTTGTTTGGAGCCAAAGGTCATGGGAACAGTTCTTTAGTATTCAGTTTTAGGGTATTGACGTAAAAGCAGGCAGTGACAGCTATGAGATCGTTTTGATGGGGGGGGGGGTTGGATGGCTTGGGTGGATGGGCCGGACAAGAACAAGACAGTGTCATCCGCATGCATATGAATATTAGCATGGGTGCAAACTGAGGGAAGATCATTTATAAAGAGGGAAAAAAGGACAGGCCCAAGGATAGATCCCTGGGGCACACCAGCGAGGATGGGGGAGGGATGAGGATTGGACATTGTTGATTGACACTGACTGGGAGTGGCCAGTAAGGTAGGTGCAGAACCAGGATACAGAGGCAGGGGATAGGCCAACTGAGCTTAGTTTATATAGTAAGAGAGGGTGGGAAACTGAGTCAAAGATTTGTGCCAGGTCGATTAATATAGTCGAGGTGATATGACCGAGATCCATGGCACAGTGGAGGGCATAGTAAAACAAAGAAGGGAGGAGGTGGTTAAATGGGATTTCCTAAACCCTGACTGGAATGAGGAGAAAATATTAGATGTGGTGAGGAATTTGTTGAGCCGAGAGAGGATAAGGGATTCTTGGACTTTTGCAAGGGCAGGGAGAAGGGAGATGGGGCGGTATTTGCTAGGGTTGGTGGGATCACCATCTTTGAAAATAGGGAGGACTGTGGCATACTTCCAGGCTTCATGAATAGTGGCTAAGGAGAGCAAGATATTTAGGATGTGGGTTAATGGGGTAACAACTGAGGGGACCGAGATTTTGAGGAGCCTAGGGTGTAAACCATCAGGGCTAGAATTAGAGGGCTGTAGTGAAGTTAGAGCTCTCAGGTCTTCAGATGGTAAAACAGGTGGCAGTTGAAAAACAGAGAGCTGGGGGGGGGGTGGAAGGAGGGAAAGTTGGGGGCCCAGAAGGAACAGCACAGGAAGTGAAATACTTGTTTAGGGCTTTGGCAACATGGGAGGGATCAGAGATAAGTGAGCCATCCTCACGGATTGAGGGGGGCACTCACAGCGGGGGGTGCAAGAGTGTGCAGAGATCCTGCCAGAAAGAGGATGGAGTGCTATTTGAGGGGTACAAATGAGACTTAAAGAAGTCAGCTTTTGCACGACGGATGCTGATGGTGCAACTGTTGCGGAGGGTGCAAAAGGCTTGGAGGGAGGCCTGGTAACCTGAGGATGTGAAACAGTGCCAAGCATGCTTGTTGAGCATATTAGGAAATGGGAAGGAGGAAGAGAGCTCCCTAGAGACCACTTAGGGTCTGTGGAGACAGTCTAGGTAGGGACCATCTGGGCAGACTGGGTGGGCCAAGCAGTCCTTTTCTGCTGACAAATTCTTTGTTTCTATGACAATTACATCATTTTTGGGGGACAGACTTTGGAAGGGGAGGAATAGAGAGCAAGTGCCACAGAGCGGCTACTGTGAATGATCATGAATGGTGGCAAGCTTTGGGGGGGAGAAATCAGGTCAGAGGGTAGAGAGTAAGTGCCACAGAGGGGATAATGTGTAGGGACAATGCTGGCATTCTGGGGGACAGACATCAGGGAAGGGAGGAATAGAGAGCATGTGCCAGACAGCAGCTAATGTGAATGACAGTGAATGGCTCCATTTTAGGGGGGCAGAGATCAAAGAGGAGAAAGAGCAAATGCTGCAGAGTGGCTAATATATAGGTAAAATGTCATATTGTGGGGGGGGCAGAGATCAGGGAGTGGATGGATACAGAGCAAGTGGTGCAGAACAGATAAGGTGAATTACGGTGAATGGCGGCAGTTTGGGAGGCAGATATCGAGGAGAGGGAGAAAGCAACTGCTACAGAGCAGGTAATGCGAATGATGGGGAATGGGGACACACTAGGTGGCAGAGACTGGTGGGGGGAGAAGAGAAAAAGTACCACAGAGGGGTGTTATTGAGGCATAGGTCAAGAAACATAATTAAACCAGAAGTTGTACAATTTGCAAGTAGTGTTTTGTTATTATTAATAACAATACAATAAAAAAAAATTAAAATTGTGCAGGATAGCTCTTATACAGGCAGTTCGAACAAAACAAAGTCCTTCATCTGAGGGTATCTCTAAATCTAAATGTCAGTCTCTTTCTCTCTCTCTCTCTCTCTTCCCCTCTCTAATCAATCATTGCTCTCTGTTATAAGATGTTTTCACCTGGCAATTAAAGTTTACTTCCTGTTCTCATTAAGCTTTGTAACATGGCAAGTAATGGTATAGTGGACGGCAGCAATCAGATAGATCTAAACACAACCGGTGTCACAAAATCAAGCGGATATTAATTCCCTAGTAATGCCCACTTGCCATCAGGAGTGGGCTTACTTACAAAGCAGAGAGGAAAATTAATAACTCCGTGTCCGACATGCCATTCTTCTTTTTTTACCTGTACATCGATTCCTCCCTATAGGTGGCACTTTCGACAGACACAGAAAACCCTCACCAGCTGTGTCTACATAGAAAGTGGAGAGCGATGTTTGTTGTTGTCCTGGAGAGCATGTTCCTTCCCACCGACCCACCCCATGGAACTCCACACCGTAACGGAACAGCATTTAGTTAAAAAAATGCATTGGTACTGACCCATCCTGCAGAGCTCCAGACAAGAACAACCCAGTTCGTTACACTGTGATGCGACCACAGTACTTCAGGAACAGAGCCGAAGAACCTGACAGTGATTCAGCTATCAGCTAGAAAAGAGACAGTGGCTTGCAGCGGTGAGCATCAACACACCGAAAGAAATCTACTTCACTGATTAAAAAGTTATGTGCTAAGTCCTCACGTTCGTTTTTATTTCCTGAATCAGTACTGCACAGTGGGTAAAGTACTAAGATTTGCATATCTCACCTTGGAGAAATATGCAAGTCTTTGTACTTTATCCTACATGCAGTAGTGAATGGGAAACAAAAACGAAAATAACAAGTTAATGTATTACGAAAGTGACGAGTTAACGTATGAGACTTTGTTCCAACAGAGATATTTTTTAATGTTTTATCTGCGACGTGTAATAAAATGGAACGCCACAAAGTGGAAAGTACAGTCATACTGGAAAGAACAGTCACAATATAAATGAGTAGAGAGTAGTGAACATGCACATGCACAGTTCCAAATGCAAGTCAACACCACAGAATGCTTTGTTTCCTAATATTATCAGTTTTTCTTCATATATGTACCAAACCTATTTAAATCAAAACAGTCTTTTCAGTGTGCTTGCCATGTTACAAGCACATTAATCCACTTGAAAATTGGGCTGTACTAGAAAATTAATGCCTGGTTGGTAGTTGGAGGCACTTGACCTGAGGCTCTAGTGCCCCAACCCCCCCCCCAACCAGGCATTAATTCTCTAGTAGAGCCCTCCTTTGTCATGGATTAATGCGTACATATCTCCTGTTTCCACAAAATCTACCAAACTTTGTCAATTTATTTCCTGTGACCAGTACAGCCAGTCTTTAACAGATGCAGCCAATTAAGACATTCTGGCCAGAGCTGGTTTTCCTGCTGACAGCTCTGCAAACAAGCCTGTGCGAGGTCAAAATGCACCTCAAATAAACCCAAATAGCTTTCTGCAACTATTTCAATAATATAATTATATTCATTTATAAACTAAGGGATCCTAGTTTCACATAAAGATGCACATATATTTTTTAACCCCAGAGAAGCAAGGGAAGAAAGAAAGAATGAAAACAGCAAGTGGAAGAAGGGAGAAAACAGGGAAAGTGTGGGACCATCGGAATGGCCAATTCTGAAGTTCCACAAAGAAAATTTGATTGCGCAATCAGGCAAGAGATGGAGAAGTGACAGAAAAAGAGAGGACAAAAAAAAAAAACAGATCCTTGCTTTTAACTCTGTCTGTATAACAAATGGGATTGGGTCTTATCCCAACCCTGTCACAAGGTGCAAATGTATACAGAGAATGGTGGCATGTTGGGGGGAGGGCAGATATGGGGTCAAACTGGGATAGAGCCAGAAAGCGTATCATGTATGATAAGACTGGCAGAATGTTGGGATGGTTAGGGAATGGAGGAATAGAAAGCAAAATGGCACAAAGCAGGTAATATGAAGTACCGGGAGTGACAAGACTTTTGATGAGGGGCAGGAGACAGTAAGTGCCATGGAGTGGTTAATGTCTAGCAACAATGCAGGGATTTGGGGGGACAGAGATTGATGAGGGTAGAAATAGAGAGCAAGTGCTGCAGAGCTGTTAATGTGAGTGATGGTGAATGAGGGGGGAAAGAGCAAATGCCACTCAGTGGATAATGCATCGTGAAAATGTTGGCATGTTGCCATGGGGAGGGAGTCAGAGACTGGGGAAGGGGTAGACACACAGCAAGTGTCCCAGCGCAGCTAGTGTGAATTATGATTAACAGTGGCAGTTTTGGGGGTAGCAGATATTAAAGAGAAGGGGAGAACAACTGCTACAGATCAGGTAATGTGAATGACAGGGAATGAGGGTATGTTGCTGGGCAGAGATCAGGGAGATGGGAAGAGAGTAAGTGCCACAGAGCGGCAAATGTATACAGAGAATGGCAACATGTTTAGAGGGGTCAGACGGTATAGAACAATGCTACAGCCAGATAATGTATCATGTATGTGGATAATGGTAGTATGTTGGTGGGGAGAGATCAGGGAGGGAGGGACGGAATAGAGAGCAAATGGCACATAGGACGTAATATGTAAGAGCAAGTGTCACAGAGTGGCTAATGTACGAGGAAAATCTTGGCATGTTGTGTGGGGCAGAGACTGGGGAGGGGGTGGATTCTGAGCACCTGGAGCAGAGCAGCTAATGGGAATTTTGGCGAATGGTGGCAGTTTGGGGGGTGCAGACATCGACAAGGGAGAAGAGACCAAATGATACAGAGTAGGTAATGTCAAAAATAGTGAATGTAGTCTGGGGGAGTCAATACTGAGGAGGGGGACAGAGAAAGTGCCCCAGAGTGGAAAATGTATATGGAGAATGATGGCATGTTGTGGAGGGGGGGGTAGAGATGGGCTGAATAGGGATACCACCTGAGAGCATGTCATGCATATGGTGAATGGCAGTACTGTATGTTGGGGGGAATCAGGGAGGGGAGCAATAGACAGCAAATGGTATACAATGGGTAATATACCAGGAGTGGCAAGATGTTTGAGGGTAGGTGGGAGAGAGTAAGTGCTGCAGAGCAGCTATTGTATACAAAGTCTCAGCTCCAGAGCTACAGAAAATGACAGCAATATTGGGGGGAACAGAAATTAGTGAGGGGTACAGATCAAGTGGTGAACAGTGGATAATGTGACCTAGTGGGAATGGGGGGACATTGTGGAGGGCAAAGACTGTGGAGTGGGAGGGGAGAGAGCAACCGGTGAACAGCAGGTAATGAGAATGTTGGCAGTTTTGGATGGAGGCACAGACTGTGGAGTGGGAAGACAGCAATTGCTGCAGAGCAGCAAGTGTATATGGATCATGGTGGCATGGCATGGAGGGGAGGTCAGAGATCATGGAGGGATGGAGAGCAAGTGGGAAAGAGCAGACCATGTGTTTCATGGGGGGGGCACGGAGATTGAGGAGCGGTGTAAGGAGTAGGTGCTGCTGAGAGGTAAATGTAAAGTAGCAAAGAACGCCATTAGGCACGTTTGCCGCAGCACAGGATGTGCTACAATCACTGGGGAGAAGCACAGAAGTGGAACTAAAAGCAGGGACAGGGCGGTGTGCAAATCTTCGTAACTGCACAAGAAAACCTATTTTGCATTTCCCAGCCTTCTGACTGGGCAAGATCTTCAGAAGGATTAAACAGGCAGAGAGTGGGTGGAATTAGGAAAATAAACTGTACCAGGTGAAGAAGGGACAGAAAGTGCTTTCACAACACAAAGATATCAATGTGTTTGCATGCTTTGCAAGCGAATGTAACCCCCCTGCAAATGGGGGTTCCCAAAAGACTTCCAGGAGCTTGCTTGAATGCTCCAAGCCTGAATGGTGTTTGGCATTTAAGCCATTTATCAGTGAGTGTTTTTAGAGCCTCTGGTACTGTCTCTTTAAGAGCTGTCTGCTTGCAGACATAATTAGTTTGTATGGGGGGACTGTGTGCTTCTCTGAGTACCACTCAAGCTGCTGCCAATTCACTTCATTTTGCAGTCACTAGGAGTGCAAAGGAACCTATCTGAAAGATGTAAATGTTTGCCAGAAATTATTTAGAGTAATAATGAAATTACAGTTTGTCTAACCTGCTTTCTTTGCAGTCAGAACTGTGTCTGCTAGTTCCCCATTCTAGTTTTGAACTGCTGAACTGGACCAATCAGTGTGGGGTAAGCTAGCTCTAAAATGGTGCCTTGGATGAATCAGAACTTGGACTCTAAAGTTGAGCCAGACACAATGGGACTGTATGGCAGATGCCTCTGGGAAATGTAGTTTAGACTTCAGTGCCTTTTTGGACCAACAGCAGCAGTCTATTGTGAGTGACAGCCAATCCAGTCAAGAACTGGGAGGAACTCAAAGGAAGTGCCCGGTTTTGTCGGTTGGAGTTTCAGTTGAGCCTTGGCAGTGAAGAAGGAAGGAGCCCTGTGCTTTTTCAGTGTGCAGTTTTAGTCAAAAAACATGTGTAAGGCCCAGAGTTCCGGTCTGCAGCTTGTGTAACAGCTTGTTAGGACTGAATCGCCTGTGAAAAGAATCAAAGGATCTCTGAAGAGTAGAAACCAGGCTCACCCTGTAGAAGACTGGAGGAATTGCTGAAAATTGCACTCGGTCTGTCAGGAACTGAATCTGCTGTGTGTTCTCCCGGGTATTGTGCAGTAATTGCGATCGGGATATAGATGCAGCCTGCCTGGTATAGTGCGTTCTTTTATATGGATGTGTGAAGAGGTTTGTGTACCTCAAGTGAGCCCTGCTGACATTGAAGGACCTATCTTATTTGGAGGTCGTGAGTACTAATTCAGGGTCGCTTCCCTGTTGAATTGCCACATTAAATCCAAATGGAATTACTGTACTGCTGACTGTTTAATTCTCCTTTCTCTGTGTGAAAGGGCCCCTACCAGCTGCCACGGTTTGGACTAGCCACTAGGGCTTGGGTACCCAGGGACAGTAACTGATAGGGATAGGCCTGTGCACAGAGCCATAGGTAGATTATTAGAGTGATAAGCTAATTAACCTGATTTCCCCTGTCCTTGTTATATCCCTAAATAAATCAGAGCTGCTTGTTTCAGCAAAGTTATACTGCCTGAGGTATTTGTCTATGTTAAAGTACTGTACTGTGATTGTTGCACTGTATCTCATTTCACAGGAGGTCCCAGTGCGGAACCAGACCTGGGGGTAAGTGTATACTGTGAAGGTAATTCTGATATATTGTGTGGGCCACTAGTGGGAAGAAAGGGGTTTGCAGTGTCCCAGAGGGCTGTGACCAAGTTAGTTTAACTATTGCAAACCCTGACCTCTGGGTGGAGGCACCCGCCATTGGATCCAGGCCCCTCAACCTGTTAGTGACAAATCAGGCAGGGGTAGTAGCCCCTGGGATAGCGCCATCTAGGGGTTACACGAACATAATAAAAAATGAAACCAAACATTTTGGAAGAATACAAAGCAGCATTTCTTTATTTTATGTTTAAACCACATACTGTACTATACAAAATAATAAATGGGCAACAATGCAGTACTCAGCTGTATTTCTATCTCAGAGTTCTGACGACATCATGGACATCTCGAGCTTTGTTCTAGAGGCCTCTACGATGTCATAAGAATCCCATGAATTAGAAACTCCGCTGAATTGTGCATGGCTGCCCATGTACTGTCCTCTATTCAATTTTAGAACTGATTTCTCTGGACTGCTAAGGTGATTTTCTGGTATCTTGAAATAACATTTAATTCAGTGATCCCAGGCCACTAGTGTGCCAGAGTCATCCCTGGCTATGCCATGGTGCCAGCTGTTAAACATGTGACTTGATCACTGGTGAGTTTTTGTTATGATTTAGTAGGCAGTATTGTCTTCCTGACCAGATTTTATTTTGGAAGAAAAAATAGAAGATAGTTTCTTTTTATTAACTGCAAAACTACACAGTTGAACACAAACATTACAAATATACAGACTATGAAAACTGTTATTGAAAGAAGTGCCTATTTCTTTTGAAAAAACTACAAATAAATCTATAGTTTTTCACTGGCATACTTTGGACTTTGGACAGTTGGGACTGTATGACATCACAATCCAAAGAATTCTATTATATGGTTCAATGTTATATGTATGGAAGAGAGCTACTGTTAAAATAATTCAATGAATTCCCAGTGTTGTACCCTAGTAGTGACATCAAACTATTGTTTTACCATCTTGAGTACATCACTACCAGGATATAAGTAAGCATTAATCTCCGCTGAAGGTGGCATCTAATGGGGAGTTAATGCATGGTTGAGACCGTTGTGGCACGAGACCAGAGGCCGAGGGGTGCAACGGACCAACATGCATTAACTCCCATTAGATTACCCTCAGCGGGATTAATGCGCTTGCAACACAAGTGCGACGCAGGTAGCCATTACACTTGAAAACTTAGCTCTTCTGATGGCCTCTTCTACTCCTGTGTCTCCGTTTCTGCGTGTGATTCCTGCCATGATGCTAGGTCTGTAATGGAGGGCAGTCAGCTGGTAGAAGAGCAACACGGCATTATCAGACAATAATGCTGTGTTGAGCTCGTGAACGCACTTCCCACAACAGCAACATGGCATTATCGTCTCATAATGCCGTGTTGCTCCTGCACCACGTGATGCTGTCTCGCCTATCGCGTGGCACCCTGACACGGCTCTCAATAATGCCGTGTTACAACATCAAATGTAAACCGCAATCAAATGTTCCGATCTAAACCACCGTGTACACAGTGGCTCACATGCTTTGTTTTTGCACTTTCATTCACTGACATTTTTTTTGTTGTCAGTTTCGGATGAAGTGAGACATCAACTATCGCAGCAGTGCTTTTCCTTGAAAACAGAGTATCAGAAAATTAAGTTTCACTGAAATCAGGACTTCTATGTTTTTTGACCATAGTCATATGGCAAGGGGGAGGTTGCATATACCGACAACCGCTGCTACTGCTCAGTTTGGAGAGACTAGTTTTAAAAAAAATGAATTCTTTGTTGTTTTTCTAATAACATCCTCTGTTGTTGCACAGTTGCCCATACACTATCAAAGACACAAACAGTGGACAATAATGCTGAGTTCACTTGTTGAGGTTGTCATGATAGCCTGTCAAAGTGAGCACAGTGTTGTTGTTCACTGTTGCCCATCCATTATCCTCTAAGTTGTATATGGAAATTCATACACTGCCTGTACTACAGTAACGATGTCAGAATGCTGCTGTACCGCAGTAGCTATGTCACTACTGTGGTACAACAGCATAGAATTTTAAGATTCCTCCTGCTTGCCTACACTGCAGATTCCTCATAATGAAGATATCAGCAAGACTGACACCACTCCAAGTGAGCTGTTTTGTATAAAGCTGAACTACTACAAATGCTGCCAGCTCATGTAGCTATTGTTTAAACCATGTTAAATGTGTTAAATTGCATCCTGTTGTTTGCTGTTTTCTATTAATTTGACCATAGTTCAAGACTGAGTTAGAAAGAAGGTAAATTTATTGAAACAAACCGCTACTATACAAAATAATGTGCAGGCAACTATACACAACAAGGCTGATGTTGCCATCCTGGGGTGAGATGACATCATAGAGATCTCTCTGGCTTCACTCTCGATGACTAAGATTGTCATCTCACCCCTTGATGGAAATATAGCCTTGTGTATGTTTGTCATACATTATTATCTCTGAATTCTTTTTTTTACCAGCAGTTTGGAAAGTAAAGGTAAAAACGCCTACTTCATTCCACAAACAAACCAATTATCTTACTAACACATTAAAACACAAACTAGTCAATTGTCTGTTTTATGAAGTGAACACAATGGGCCGTATGTTGGCACCGCGCATTAACTGCTGTGCAAAGGGCAGTGTGCTTCTGCTAATCTGTGTGAGTCACAAAACGAGATATACTGGAAATCTCAGGCTAATGCTCTGGGCTTCACAAAGAGATTACCAGTATACACCTCCTGTAAACACTGTGGAAAGCAAACACAGAAACATAGACTTTGATGGCAGATAAGAACCGCTTGGCCCACCTAGTCTGCCCATTTCCCTACCTACTGGATAAACCGCAGATCCTAGTTAACCAACAGCCTATTTCTTCCTACTCCCCACAAGAATTGCCTTATGTCTGTCCCATGCATTCTTGAATTCCCCGACTGTTTTTGACCCCACAACCTCCTCAGGAAGGCTGTTCCATGAGTCCACCACCCTCTTTGTGAAAAAATACTTCCTCACATTACCCCTGAGCCACCCCCCCCATTTTCAAATTGTGTCCCTTGTTCTACATTTCTTTTCTGAAAGATGCTACTCTCTTGGACTTTGTTGGTTCCCTTGAGGTACTTGAATGTTTCTATCATGTCCCCCCTTTCCATACGGTATACATAGAAACATAGAAGTTGGCGGCAGATAAGGACCCAAGGCCCATCCAGTCTGCCCATTTCTTTTTCTACCTTATAAACGTGCCATTGTCCTTTGCTGTCAGTGGCCTATCTATTCATACTCATCTGTATTGCTCCCTTATGCCTATCCCATGCCTGTTTTAAGCCCTGCACTATATTTATTGCCACCACTTCCTGAGTTAGGCCGTTCCATGCATCCACCACACTTTCTGTGAAAAAGAACTTCCTCACATTACCCCTTAATTGGCCTCCCTCTAATCTCATGCTGTGTCCTCTTGTCCTGCTATTTTTCTTATATTGAAACATGTTAGACTCTTTCACCTTGTTAATGCCCTTAAGGTGTTTGAATGTTTCGATCATATCACCTCTCTCCCTCCTTTGCTCTAGGGTATACATACTGAGCTCCATTAATCTGTTTTCATATGTCTTTTGATGCAGTCCCTGTACCATTTTGGTTGCCCTTCTCTGGACTGCCTCAATTTGGTTAATGTCCTTGTGAAGGTGTGGCCTCCAGTACTACACACAGTACTCCAGATGGGGCTTAATCAGTGTCTTGTAAAGAGGGATTATTACCTCCCTCTTACGACTTGTGATACCCCTACTAATACACCCTAACATCCCCCTAGCCTTACCTACTGCTTTAGAGGTCTGCTTGGATGATTTCAGGTCATCGGTGATGATGATGCCCAAGTCTCTTTCTTCCTTTGTAACTGCCAGCAACTCCCCTCCCAGCCTATAGGTGGCTTCAGGCTTTCTCTTCCCTATGTGCATGATCTTGCACTTCTTTGCATTAAATCTCAGTTGCCACTCTTCCGACCGTTTTGCTAGTTTATCCAGATCTCTTCTCATTCTGCCCACCACATCTGAATCATCTACAAACAGACAAGCCTTACCCTCTAGTCCATATGCAATGTCACTGATGAAGATATTGAAGAGCACTAGCCCCAGGATTGATCCCTGAGGTACCCCACTTGTGACTTGCATCTCTTCTGACTGCATACCATTTACCACCACTCTCTGTTTTCTGCCTGTCAACCAGTTTGCCACCTAGTTGACCAACTTCTGACCCACCCTGAGCCTACCCAGCTTGTTTATCAATCTTCTATATGGAACAGTGTTGAAAGCTTTGCTGAAGTCAAGGTAGGCGACAACAACTGCTCCCCCTTGAGATTAGTTTGACTGGACCTTCCTTTTGTAAACCCATGCTGTCTTGGATCTTGTGCCCCTATGGATTCCAGGTGTTGCACTATCCTTTCCTTAAGGAGTGCCTTCATAATCTTGCCAACTACTGAGGTAAGACTGACTGGTCTGTAGTTCCCTGCCTCCTCCCTGCTACCACTCTTGTGGAGTTGGATCACATGAGCCCTTCTCCAGTCTTCTGGGACCTCGTCTGTGCTCAGAGACTCACTAAACAGTTCTGCTAATGGCTCTGCTAGTCCCACCCTTAGCTCCTTTTAGTACCCTGGGATGTATGCCATCAGGTCCCATTACCTTGTCCACCCTGAGCTTAGCTGAGCTCTTGTAGGACCCTTTCTTTTGTGAAGGGATTAGTGCTCACCTCCTCCCCTGTGTCCATGGTGCTGAGCTGTGGGCCCTACCTACCTTCTCTTCAGTAAATACTGAGCAAAGTATATATTTAGGATATATGTCTTTACAGGGTCCTCCTCCTCTCACATGCCCTTTCTCCTTTGAGCTTAAAGTACTCCTCTGGACTTTCTCCTTTCACTAATATATCTATAGAAAGTCTTGTCACCTTCTTTTACTGTTTGTGCTAGTGTTTCCTCAGTTTGGGACTTTGCCTGCCTTACTGCATTCCCTGCTTCCCTTAGGGCAGTTTGGTATGCCTCCCTATCTTCATCCTGCTGTGTTCCCTTATATTTCCTGAAGGCCAGCCTTTTGGCTCTGACCTTTTCTGCTACTGTATTTGAGAACCAAAGTGGTTTCTTTCTTCTTTTGCACTTCCTTTTCTGTCTAACACAATGGGATGTTGCTTCATTAACATATTAAGCTCCTTTAGTCTCCCTTCATATGGCTTCTGTTGCAGACCCTGCACCATTTTAGTTGCCCTCCTCTGGACTGCCTCCATCCTGTCTATGTCCTTGCGGAGATGGGGTCTCCAGAACTGCATGCAGTACTCCAGATGGGGTCTCACCAACTGTCTGTACAGAGGGATAACAACTTCCTGTTTTCTACTGGTGATACCTCTCCCTATACATCCCAGTATCCCCCCAACCATCCCTACTGCCTTCTCACATTGCTTGCTAACCAAAGCCCTAACCTTAGGAACACAGAAGCAGAATTTGATGGCAGATAAGGACCACTTGGCCCACCCAGTCTGTCCATTTTTCCCTATCTACATTATCACTGTAGACTCTACCTGATCTACAGCTTTTTCTCCCTTCCTTCCTTTCCATTATGATTCCCTTGTGCCTATCCCAAACACTGTTGACCCCACCACTGTTTTCACCCCTACCACCTCCACTGGAAGGCTATTTCAAGAATCCATCACTCTCTCTGTGAAGTACTTCCTCAATCTTTCCCGAATCTACCACCTTTCTGGCTCCACAGCACATTCCCTTGTTCATGAGCACCTTTTTTCTGAAAAATACTTCCCTCTTGTACCTTATTTATCCCCGTGAGGTATTTAAAGTTCTTTATCATATCCCCCCCGGGTATACATAGTAAGGACAAATCCATTATGTAGCATTGTTTTATTTCACTCAAAATGTGTAGTGCAAGTTCAAAATTCAAATCCTCTGCAAAAAATATGAGACCCAAATACAGACACTATACCAGCTACCCCATGAAGTTTGCTAGATAAGATTTCATCGGGGGGTGGGTACCTGGAGTAAATGACACCCCCTCATACCAGAAAAAGGATCACACGATTTCTCTAGTAATTAGTTAATTAATTACAGGGTGTCACTATGTTTTATACGCTGTGGACCACATTAGCCAAAAAAATTATAGAAACAGCCATTGTTGGCAAGTGGCACTGGGGTGCTCCAAATAAACATACAAAATAAACTAGAAACAAATACATATAATAGACATGATGATATAAAGTGTGCAACAGTGCAAAGATTAATTCAGCTGCAATAAATCTTGCAAATAAAATCATGCATTACCATAATATCGTTTTGTTGTTTAAATACATGAATTATAAAGCATGGTATTGCCACAAATATATTTATAGCATAATTGATTAGGTGTTCATTTAATAAGTCCAGGAAAGAAGAAAAAGGTGTTTGGAGATATGAAAGGTAGAGTTGGGAGCCAAACCCTGGGTTGCATAAATGCAAGCCAATCCACAGCAAGGGGTGAAAGCTGTTATACTGTGTTCTCCAAACCTCAACCGCCATCTGTAAAGGAGAGAGAGACAGAGGAATGTGAGAGGCAAGGAATACAGAAGTAACAACTATACATTTACCAGTACATAGAAAAATATTTAAATGTAGTCAGTAAGTGAACTAACAATTATACAAAAAAATGATACAAAGAATTGGAGACAAGACATAGGGGTACATTTATTATACAATGTGTGTTTACTTCTGCATTACTTTCCTCTTACATCTCTCTCTCACTCTCTCTCGCTCCTTAACAGATGGTGGTAGGGGTCTGGAGAGTGTGGTATAACTGTTTTCACCCCATGCTATTGACTGGCTTGCATTTTTGCAACCTGGGGTTTGGCTCCCAACTCCACCTTTCGTATCTCCAAATATCTTTTTCTCCTTTCCTGGACTTATTTCTTATATTTCTAGCATAATTGATTAGGTGCTGATTTAATATTTGTGGCAATACCATGCTTTATAATTCATGTGTTTAAACAACAAAACAATAGTATGGTAATGCATGATTTGGAAGATTTATTGCAGCTGACTCAACCCTTGCACTGTTACACACTTTATATCGTCATGGCTATTATATATCTGTTTTTTTCTAGTTTATTATGTTTTGTATGTTTATTTGAAGCACCCCAGGGCCACTTGCCAACAACTGTTGTTATGCAACATCAGTGACTTATTGCCCAGCTTCCACATCAAGCTAGTGGGGGTCTATTCCCTCCTCAGGCAAATTAAAATGGATGGCTCACCTGGGTATGACAATTTAGAACCCACATTACTTAGAATCACAGCTTCTGTGATTGCCTGGCCAGTCACCCTTCTTGTCAACCAATCCCTCATTGAAGGGAAGGTACCGCAAAAGTGGAAAGTGGCTGCTGTTATCCCATCACACAAAGGTGGGCTTAAGGAATCAACTGAAAACTACCATCCCATCTGGCTCCTTAGCCCAGTGGCTATGGTACAAATGGGGTTAATATAAAGTCAATTCCTGGACTACCTGGAGTTGCATCACCTGCTCTCCGACAGGCAGCATGGCTTCTGGAAAAAACATGGCACTGAGACTGCTCGTCAGGTTCACCACTGACGTGCTGGGGGTAATGGATAACAGTATGCTTATGGAGGCCATCTTTATTGACCTGAAAAAAGTCTTGATTTGGTGTACCACAGACTCCTCCTTCACGGACTATCTCAGCTTGGCTTTGCTGAATTAGTTGTATGCTGGTTCAAACACTACCTGTCTAATAGGGCCCAGGAGGTCAAACAGAAGGGTTCTTGCTCTGAGCTCCAACCTATTTTTGAAGGGGTTCCACAGGGATCAATCTTGGGGCCCCGTGCTATTTTCTATCTTTAACAACAAACTACCTTAGCATTGCAGCGGAGGTAACATTCTACTTTATGCTGATGATGCGGTTCTGTACAGAAGCTCCCCTGACATACAGATAATCGGAGATCAACTAGCCTCAGATCTCAGTGTGCTGGAAAACATGGCTCCAGGATAACAGACTTGTTCTGAATGGCAGAAAAACAAAAGCAATTCTCTGGCCAAAAAAAAGGATAGGCACAGACAGACAGCACTTGCTTTTGCTGTATACCTCATCAGGAATTACATACTGAAGTGGTTGACAATATAAAATATCTGTGGGACTATCTAGACAAAGACCTCTCTCTCTCAAGGCCCAGGCTGATCACGTAACAAAAGTGCTGCAACAAAAAATTGGCATACTCTATCACCTGGGCAACATGCTTGCCCCTGGGGTAAGGCAAGCTATTGCTAACTGTGTCTTGCTTTCCACATTATTATATGGAGCCCCCCCCCCCCCCTGCCACTCCCTTAGGAGCTCAGAGTTCAACAGGCTCCTGGTATTATACAACAGAATTAGCAGATACGCATCCGGGGCTCCCCCTCGTAAACACCACTGTGAAGTCCTCTCCTCCCATAACTGGCCCTCCCTGCAGAGGAGACTGTAGTTCTCCCTGGTGAGCCTCAATATGAGGATGACTAAAGTTTACACCACCCCAAACCTAACTGACATCCTGACTCCTAAGCCCAATAGGCATGCCTCCCGTCCTCTAACTGCTCCTTACTGGAAGCCCCTAGGGTATCTTCTTCAGCTGGTAAATGATTCTTTGCCTATGCAGCTCCCTACTATTGGAACGTTCTCACTGTTGAACTACACAACTGCTACTCCCTTGGGGGCTTTAAAAGAGGCCTAAAAACTCTCCTACATGTAAAATGCCTATGTTCCTGCTTCCGCTAAGTATAGAACCTAACTGCTCACTACCCACCATTACTTGCCTGACCTATATGTTGCTACTCCAAGCGAGCACAGTCCTCCCCCTCCCCCTCAAGCAGACAGCAGCACACTGAGCAGAAGGTATTTGCTAAAGCTACCAACTGTCCGAGGCCTAAAACTGGGATGGTCCATCCTGACTATGACCCCCCACACACACCATGTCACTCTCATAGGCACCACTGCAGACAGTGCTGCATACAATCAATTACATTGTGCTGTTTGCCCTGACCATGCCGCCCCACAGTAACACCAGTAGCAAACATTCAGATTAAAACAATATATTATTCTGCTGCAGCAAGTTCCAAATTATGATGTACGGAAGGTTCATTAGAAGCAAACCCGCATTAAATTGTGATCAGACATTCGAGCTGCATGTATTGCTCCTCCTGACAGTCCCATCCAGCCCGCTTACACTCACCTCATTTGCTGAGCAAACTTCACTTCAGTGACTCCCACCACCACACTAAATTGTTTTTACACCCTCCCCTACAGTTGATCAGGTTTGGGTACCTTAGTTCCCTGCTGCCAGTCTCTTCTCTGCCTGGAGTCCCTCTCAGCTGCTGGCAGGCAGACACCACATGTGCTGTTTGCACCACTACGCAGTCCAATCTAACTGGAATCAATGTGCTCCCACTGACTGCTTGCAGTGCAACATAGGTGCTGGGATTGAAGTTGCATACTGCTGTCCAGCCCGAGCAGTGCCACAGTGGTGCTGAAATAACTGTCACTCATGGATAAGCAGTCATCAAAAAAAAAAAAGGGACAAAACTGGGACAAGCTATTTGCACAAAACCTATGAAACTATGAAGTAAGCAAAAAAAGGGACAAAAGGGACATTTTGCAAAACCTGTGGGAACACTGGGACATGCTGCTTAAAATAGGGACTGTCCTGGGAAAATAGGGACTGTTGGTAGCTTTATATTTGCCTGAACAGCACACTCCTCCTTGGGGAGCTTACAGTGTTAACTGTGTTTGTCCATCACTGCTGTGCATCAGCTGCCCACCCAGGGCCACCCCTACATTTATTGGGGCTTGTGGTCACGTGACTGGCATGAGTTTTCCAAGTGCCCATATTCCCCTTAGCAAGTTATGCTCTTTGGCCACTAGGAGTCACTAGTGAGTACTAATTGCTACCTAATTCCTTAGTTATTCTATCTCTCCAACTACTCCACTTTGCTCCTCTGCCCACTAGTGTTATCCTCGTATTTCCTTCTTTCATTACTTGTTTTCCGCCTGTCTTAAAGCAGCTTTGAACCCCCAAACTTCTATACTAAAGGCGACTGCCCTACAGCTGCGCTAGTCCTACAGCTCTACTATCCTTTATACTTCTGCATCTATTTTACCTTCTGCCCTATTTCAGGACAGAAGTGGAGGCCGACGCCTGCCTCCCCACCTCCTAAACTTGAGGATCTGTCCACAGCTCTCTCCCCCTTCCCTAAGCTCCCCTGTTGTTTTTGGAAAAGAAAAAGGAAAAAACAAGAAAAAATATCAAAGGCAGTTACAAAAATGATCTTGCTCTCCCTACCCCAATTCTCTGCAAGCCCACTTGAAATCTCTGGTCTAAAGCCCCAGTAACCCCTCTCTCCCAACCCATAACCTCACTTCCCAGACCTGACTATGTACGCCCATACCCTCTCCCCTCTTCTCCTCCTCATTTTCCCCCCATTCTCTCTTTCCCTTCCTGCACTCACCCTAGCCCCACTGTCTCTGCAACTGCCTATCTCATAATCCCCTGCACCTTCCCCACTAGACTTGCTACCTCTTCCTCCCCCTCACCACATCATATACCTGTCTGTCCCCCTCTCCCCTCCCCACATCTCTCCTAGCATCTTACCACCACAGATGTTAACCTTTGCTTCCCTAATCAGGGCCGCCAGACCTGCTCCCAACATCACGTTTCGCACTCGGAGATATAGGCTCCCTGCAACCTATTCATTCATCAACCTCCTCCTCCTCCTCCTCTCAGGGGACATCGAATGCAACCCTGGCCCCATAGCTGCAGCCACTCCTCTCGGTTCACACAAAGGCCTCTCAATAGCCCATATCAACAACAGAAGTCTCCTGCCCAGGATTGACCTACTAACTTGCTGGATAGCTGAGCAAGCTCCAGCTATATTATGCCTAACAGAAACCTGACTCTCTGCTAAAACCCCCGACTCCTCCCTCACTCTCCCAAACTACACTCTACACAGGCAGGACCGTGGTAAAAGAACTGGTGGTGAGCTCAGTAACTTACAAAGAAGCTCGCCTTGGCTCCCACAAACTCTTCCTTTCGGCCTCACTCCCACTCTTCCTAGGTGTGCTCTATGCCTCTCCCTGCCTATCCCACGACTCCCTCATCACCACCCTTACCACACTGCCTGACCTAGCATCCAGAGGGGTACTGGTCCTTGTAGGTGATTTCAACTTGGACTGGCTAGCCCCCTCCTCAAAAGCTCACATTTGCAAAATTGAGTCCCTTAATCTCACACAATTGATCAATGAACCCACCCGCTACAACCCCCACTCCCAAAACCATTCTTTATTAGACTGGATCCTTACCTCCCAAGCTCACAGAATCACTTCCTCTGGTGTCCTCTCCAATGCACTAAGTGACCACTGTTTTACTTAATCAGGAAAACACAACTGCCCAAATCTGCCCCCAAGTACATCAACACTCCTTGCTATCTAAACAAGTCGGACACCGACGCCCTCCTTACCAGTCTATATGAAGCCGACTGGCATCCTGTTTACTCAGCCCCTGATGTTGCCATGGCCCTCTTTAGATTCCTACACACCTTTACAAACATCTGGGACATCCATGCCGCTCTGAAACAGTTCAGGGTCAAGAAGCAGCACCACCCCTGGATCATGGCACCTGTCCTCGCCAAATGCAAGCAAAGAGACAAGGCTTGGTCGTACTTTAAATCCAACCCCAACCCTCAGAGCAGGCAAGCTTTTAACACCCTACATAATGCCTGAACCAAGACCATTAGAAGAAAAAGGCAGACTACTTTAGGTTGCAACTCTCGCATGCTAAGCACCCTCAGTTCTGGAAAGTTGTGAACACACTCCTTGACCCACCAGCCCCAGCCCAGCCCTGCACCCCACCTTCAAACTTGACAGCCAACCAGTCACTGATCCAAGCCATGCCTCTGAAATCCTGAACCAGTTTTTCACTTCCTGTGCCATATGACTGGACTCCCACCCCATTCCCCAGTCCCACCACCACCTCCCTTAGCAAAGACTTCCAAGTTCAACCCCCCTTACTATGCATGGTATGAAGCCCTACACTCCTTAGCCTGCAAAGACCAGCCCAGGCCAGGTTCACTAGCTCCTGCAGATCTCAGCTCCTGCGATTGCCAAGCCCCTTACACATCTCCTTAACCTCTCATTTTCCACAGGAACAGTTCTGCAATCCTGGAAATTGGCCTGCGTAATTTTCCTTCACAAAGGTGGTGACCGCTCCTTGCCAGGCAATTATAGACCCATCTCGCTCCTCCCAGCCTTAGCCAAACTACAAGAATCCTTGGCCCACACCTGACTAGCTGACTGCCTCGCAACAAACAACATCCTCTCATTCCATCAGACTGGCTTCAGGAAACACCATTCCACAATTTCCTCCCTCCTGCACATCACCAACCATATCCAAACTGCCTCCAACCAAGGCTTTCTTACGGTAGCTGCATTTTTCGATTTAGTAAAGGCATTTGACTCCGTATTCCACCCTTTTCTCCTGCAAAAGCTTGAGGCAGCTGGACTTGCCCCCATCACTGTAAGGTGGTTTCAGTCTTATCTATCCACCAGATTTCAATTTGTTAAACGTGATACCACATTCCCCCCATCCTGGCGGGTGTCCCTCAAGTCTCTGTTCTCGGTCCCATCCTCTTCTACCTCTTCATTAACGTCCTTCCCTCCTCCTGCACCAGTTCATCAATACACATGTACGCAGACGACACCATCCTCTTTACCTCCGGTCCCAACCTGATTGAAGTCCAAGCTACCCTACAAAGTGACTTCAACAACATTCAGCACTGGTTCAGCCAAAACCAACTGAAATTAAACACCACTAAAACTGTTTCCATGGTTTTCAGCTCTACCCAGAAACTTAGCTGTACTACCTCCCAACCCCCGTCAACTCTCTCAATGGCTCCCCACTTGACCAAGTCACCAGATACAAGTACCTGGGTGTTTGACTGGACCCCCACCTCTCTTTTTCAGCTCACATTGAATCTATCACCTCCAAGCTGCGCCCCAAACTCGGCACGATATATCAGAACAGGGTCTCTCTCCCGTTACCTGCCAGACGTGAAATTGTCTCTAAAATTATCCTCCCCATACTAGAATATGTGGATGTGGTTTACAGCTCTGCCCCGTAACCACCCTTGCCAGGCTGGATACCCTTCTAAACTCATTTTGTCGCTTCACTACAAACCCCCCTACGCACCCATCACTGCAATCTTTACTCCCTCCTCGGACTAAGCCTCATCACTAATCTCACAGGCACTATATACACGCCCTCAAACTTATATCTAAGTACTGGTTTAACTTGCTCCCCTCCTATCTTAAGGATTGTCTATCCTCAGACTCCCAATCCCCCTATGAACTCAGGCACAGAAATGAAAGATCCTTCACCCTGCCCCAACCCTCTTCCACAGCGGGCAAAGTTGCTTTCTCCTACCGGCTTCCTTACTTGTGGAACAAACTTACTCCTGCTATCAGAAACTCACTCTCTCATGCTAGCTGCAAGCAACAGCTATGTTTCCTTCTTCCACCTTTATGTTGCTGCTACAACTGAGCTAAATCCACAACTTCTACTGACTTTACCTTCCTACAATCCCTCCCCAGCACTTGTTAAGGATTCATTATGTAAAGCACTTACTGTTGTATAGTTCACCTCTAGAGATTCATCACGTCATGTTTTTGCTGTCACTGCTGTATTATATTGATTGTAATTAGCTGCTATTGTTCTATTCACTAATTCTCTGTATCTATTGTTTGTATTCCACTGCTCCTCCCTCCCCTGGTCACACCTGAAATTGAGCCTCGGCTCAGCATGCCTTTCCCAGTTACCAAATGTTTAAATAAAAATTCTTACACTTGTCCTTGTCTCCTATCCTGCCCATGCCTCATTCTGTAACTCCCATCTACCTCAGTGTGATATCTTGTTTCTGCACTGCAGTAGATTTAGCTTTTTGTTTGCACTTATAGTTACATAGTGTATAAGTATCCTTGCATAATCTCATGGCACCTCCATATGCTACCTGTCTGCCATGTCTGACTCTCTAGTTGTATAATTAACTTTTTACAATGTACCACTGTCACGGATACAGAGAAATGTGCCTGTTTCCTGTACTGTAACTGTCACTGGTGCTTCTTGTACTGTAATCCATTCCTGGTGCTATATGGAAATGCTTTGTATAATTAACCCCAGGTAGCCCCTGAAAAAGGGACCACTGGTTCCAGTGGGTTCACCCGGTTACCAAAATTTAAATAAATAACAAAGTAAATTATATAATTTTGGGGCTAATGTGTTCCACAGTGTACAAAACATAGTGACACCCTGTAGGTTAATTAACTAATTACTAGAACAATCATGTGATTTTTTTTTTTGTGGTATAAGAGGGGTGTCAGTTACGCCAGTTACCCACCCCTTGACGAAGCCTTATCTGGCGAAGCGCCGGAGCACCTGGTGTAGTGTCTGTATTAGGGACTCGTATTTTTTGCAGTGGATTGAATTCTGAACTTGCACTACACATTCTGAGTGTAATAAAACTTTACTAAATGACAGATTTGTCTTTTCAGTTTTTTTCAAGTCACTGCTATATTCATCTTGAGAGTGTAGCCATCTTCGTTTGTCACTAGGATTAGTAATCCCCTGGCTTGCACCTGGATCCTGCACTGGCGTGCGTACCCATTGTTCTAGTCCTTTTGTTTGTAGAGAGGTCCCTTAGTTTCTACTCATAGGGCTTTTGATGTAGACCCTGCACCATTTTAGTTTCCCTCCTCTGGACCGCCTCCACTCTATGTCCTTCCAGGGATGTGGTCTTCAGAACTGGACATAGTACTCTAGGTGGGGTCTTACCAACAATCTGCACAAAGACAAAATCACTTTCTTGTTTCTGCTGGTGATACCCCTCCCTATGCACCCCAGCATCCTACTAGTCCTCATAGACTTTGACTTTGATGGCAGATAAGGACTGCTTGGCCCACCTAGTCTGCCCATTTCCCTACCTAGAGGATAAGCTGCAGATCCTATTTAACAAACAGCCTATTTCTTCCTACCCCCCACAAAAATTGCCTTATGTCTGTCCCATGCATTCTTGAATTCTCCCATAGTTTTAGACCCCACAACCTCCTCAGGAAGGCTGTTCCATGCGTCCACTACTCTCTCTGTGAAAAAATACTTCCTCACATTGCCCCTGAGCCGTTCTCCCTCTATCTTCAAATTGTGTCCCCTTGTTCTTGCACATCTCTTTTTCTGAAAGATGCTAGCCTCTGGGACTTTGTTGATTCCACTGAGATAATTAAAAGTTTCTATCATGTCTCCCCTCTCCCTCCTTTCCTCAAGGGTATACATATTAAGCTCCTTTAGTCTCTCCTTGTATGGCTTCTCTTGCAGACCCTGCACCATTTTAGTTGCCTTCCTCTGAACTGCCTCCATCCTGTCTATGTCCTTGCAAAGATGGGGTCTCTAGAACTGGACGCAGTACTCCAGATGGGGTCTCACCAACTGTCTGTACAGGAGATAACAACTTCCTGTTTTCTGCTGGTGATGCCTCTCCCTATACATCCCAGTATCCCCCCAGCTCTCCCTACCGCCTTCTCACATTGCTTGCCAACCTTAAGGTCATCTGATATGATTACCCCCATGTCCCTTTCCATTTTTGTTGTTGTTACTACCTCTCCCCCCATTGTGTAATCTTCCGCTGGGTTTTTGTTTCCAGGTGCATTATTTTATACTTCTTTGCATTGAATCCAAGCTGCCATACTTCTGACCATTCCTCCAACCTTGCCAAGTCCTTTCTCATCCTTTCCACACCTCTTTGTGTATCAACCCTGTTGCAGATCTTTGTGTCATCTGCAAAGAGGCATACTTTTCCTTCCAGTCCCTCTGCAATGTCACTTATAAAGACATTAAAAGGACTGGACTCAGTACTAAGCCTGCGGTACCCACTAGTAACCCCTCTTTCTTCGAGTGGACTCCATTTACAATTACCTTCTGTGTCCTGTTGTCCAGCCAATGTTTACCCAGGCTACCACCCTGGGACCCTCCCAGGCTGGTTAATCTGACTATTAATCTTTTGTGTGGGACTGTGTCAAATGCCTTGCTAAAGTCTAGGTAGGCCATGTCCACAGCCCCTCCCTGGTCTACTACTTTGGCCACCCAGTCAAAGAAATCAATTAGATTTGTCTGACATGACCTTCCCGCTGTGAACCCATGCTGGCTTGGGTCATGTGCCCCACTGGCCTCTAGGTACTCAACAATTCTTTCCTTCAGAAGTGGTTCCATCACTTTCCCTACCATAGAGGTCAAAGTGACAGGTCTGTAGTTTCCTGCCTCTGTCTTGGTCCCACTTTTGTGAAGGGAAATCACATCTGCCTTCCTCCAGTCCTCAGGTACCACAACATCCTCCCATGATTTGTTAAAAAGGGTAGTCAGTGGTGTCACTAGTTCTCTGCTTAATTCTTTTAGAATTCTGGAGTGAATTCCATCTGGCCCCATTGATTTGTCCATCTTCAGTTTTAGGAGTTCTTTCAGAACCCTTTCTTCTGTGAAAGGACTGGGATCGACCCCCCTATCCAGAGTGCTTCTGTTAATTGGATTAGGCACCACCCCACACCCTCTTTTGTGAATACTGAACAGAAGTATTCATTAAGTATCCCTGCTTTTTCACTGTCCCTCTCTGCCCACCCAACATCCATTCTATTCAGCCTCACTATCCCTCCTGTTGTCTTTCTATGCTCCCTGATATACCTATAAAATGTTTTATCCCCCTTCTTAACCGAGTTGGCTATCTTTTCCTCAGTTTGGGCCTTTGCTATTCTGACTATCCTCCCTACTTCCTTCTGCCTTAACTGGTACAGTTCTCTGTCCTGCTCCTTCTGTGTTTCCTTATACTTCCTAAATGCTATCTTTTTCTCCCTAACCTTCACCGCCACCTCTTTTGAGAACTATAGTGGCTTTTTCTTTTGTTTTGATTTGTTTATTTGCTTAACACAAAGGCGTGTTGCCTCTGTGATGGCAGTTTTGATATTTTCCCATTGTTGCTCCACCCCTCCTTTTAGCCTGTTTGCTAGTGCTTTTCTAAGGCACTCTCCCATCTTGCCAAAGTCAGCCCTCCTGAAGCCCAGAACCCTCACTTTTGTATGGCTTGACTCTGTAGCTGAGTTTATCGTGAACCACACTGTTTGGTGGTCACTTGTTCCCAAATGGCTACCGACTTCTAGATCTGAGATCCTCTCACTGTCCCCATTTGAGAGTACGAGGTCTAAAATTGCTCCCTCATGAGTAGGTTCCAAAACTAGCTGTCTGAGGCATGCAACCTGAAGGGCATCGAGAATGGTCCTGACTGCCTTGTCACACTGCTTGACCACCTTTAGATCATCAGATGTGATTACCCCCAGGTCTCTTTCCTGGTTGGTAGTCATCAATACTACTCCATCCATTTTGTACTCCACTTCTTGGTTTCTCTGGCCTAAGTGCATTATTCTGCAGTTTTTCACACTGAAATCCAGCTATCATATCCTTGACCATTCCTTTAGTTTTCTTATGTCTCTGCTCATCCTTTCCACCCCCCCCCAGAGTGTCTACCCTATTGCAGATTTCCGTGTCATCCACAAAGAGATATACCTTCCCTTCCAGCTCCTCTACAATGTTACTTATAAATACATTAAAGCTGACCGGTCCCAGCACTGATCCCTGAGGCACACCACTGGTCACCCTCCCTTCCTTGTAGTAAACTCCATTTACCACCACCCTCTGTCACTTATCCTCTAATCAGTTCCTATCCAGTTTACAACCTTTGGACCCACTCCTAAGCTACCCAGCTTGCTTACTAGGCAAGGCAAGGCAAATTTTATTTAAAGACACCCAATCCCTGAGGCTCTGGACGCCATACATAAAAATGAACCAACAAAAGAAACATCAATAAATAGCAACAATAATTAAAAAATACAATAATAAATAAATAAAAACTCAGTGAAAAAATAAAAGGACATCAGAGACATGCAATATAAATAGTCAGAATGGGGCGATATTTATAAAACAGGGTCAGAAAAAACTTGCCTAAAAGGAAGGCCTTAAGGCATGCCTTGAATGCCACCACCAAAGGAGCCTCCCTTACAGATGGAGTGAGCAAATTCCACAGGACGGGGCCATTGACACTAAAGGCTCTGTTGCCAGCCATTTTTAGCCTCATCCTGGGAATCACAAGGAGGCCCCACGAGGAGGAACAGAGGGAGTGGACTGAGGCAGCAGGTGTAAGAAGGCCCTCCAGGTAACCAGGGCCCAGGCCATGTAGGGCCTTAAAGGTGAGCAGGCACACCTTACTGAGGACCCTCCACCTGAGTGGCAGCCGGTGCAGTTCACGCAGCACCAGGGTGATGTGACAGTTTTTATACTGCTTGTCAGCAACCTTGCAGCTGCATTCTGCACAAACTGAAGCCAGCTGAGGGTGCCTCCTGAGACCCCCGAGGTAGAGCGCATTACAGTAATCCAGCCTCGACGTCACAAAGGCATGCACTAATTTAGGGAGGTCCAGGAACTAGGGGTTTAATCCTGGCGATATTGCTCAGGTGGTAAAAACTGGTATGGACAACAGCCGACACCTGAGCCTCAAGTGTCAGTCCACTGTACAGAATAATGCCTAGATCACGCACCATAGAGGAGGCCTTCAAAGGCACAGATCCCAGGACAAGCCCTGTCTCTGTGCCTGAGGTCATCCTATCATGCCCCCTGTTCGACTCCACTACCAGTACCTCTGTCTTAGCGGGGTTCAGTTGCAACCAGCTGGAGGCCATCCAGTCATTTATTTCAGTGAGGCAGTTGTTAAGCACGTCCACTGCATTGGGTGTCCCAGGGTAAAGGAAAGATACAGCTGGGTATCATCGGCATAGCAATGAAAATCCAAGCTGTACTTCCTAATGAGCCTTCCGAGGAGCAGCATGTACATGGCGAACAACATTGGCAACAAGACCGAACCCTGAGGTACTCCATAAGACAGGAGGCTGGGGGAGGAGGAGAACTTCCCCATCACTACCCTTTGCCTCCTGTTTGTGAGAAAGGACTCAAACACAGCTGATGACTGTGCCGGCAAGTCCACAAAATTCCCTCAGGTGGAGGAATTCTCCTATCCGGATCGGTGTCGAAAGCCTGACTGAAATCTAGGTAGGCCATGTCCACCACTCCACCCTGATCCAATTCCTTTCAAACAACATGAAGTCTTGCTATATTATGACAATTGCAGTTTGTCCCAGCCTTAGAACTGCTCCGGAGGTGAAAGAGTTAACTTCCATGCCATGCATGGAACTTGGAGCGCGAGCTCGGTTAGAAAAGCTCTGTCTGGATAATTTCAAACTGAAACTGTCAGATTCTTTACTCTGCCTCACTGAACGGTCGCTCCGGAGATTCCTCCCACTGCTCGGTTCATTTCTCGGTTTAAAAGTGTTTTTCTTGGTTAAATTCAACCGAGATTATAATTATTTTAACCGAAACTGATCGGTTCAAGCTCTGTCTGTGGTATTGTAAGTAATAGACAGGTTTATTTCTGTGTGGAACTTGTAATGTTTATTGGTTCAGTTTGAACCGATCAGGTTGTTTTAAAACTTTTTCTAAATTCATTTAAAGCTATTTAGAGTAGTTCTCGGTTCTTATCGGTTCTAAAAAACGGATTTCATTATGTTTTTTCATGACCGTGATAGGTTGGGAACCGATAAGGGTGTCTTGCCTGGCATTTGCCGGAAAAGGGCAAGTTTTTGGTTAGGGCTGGCATTATGTCTGAGAAACCAAAAGAAAAACTGGCCCACTGGTTTCAACACTGTAGTGTCTGTGGGAAGCCTTTGCCAAGGCTGACCCACACACCACATGTGTTTATTGTCTGGGGTTTGACCACCTCAATGCAGACTGCCAGATTTGCAAGAATTTCCCTGCAGCTACCCTAGATAACATAGTTGGTAGGCTCAGGGAACGAGAGGCTAAAAAGTCAGCTGACCCGGATGGCCAGCCTGGTTCGGTGCCAACCGAACCGGAGGGAGTGCCCTCTGACCAGGCTAGACTTCGGCAATGAAAAGCTGACTCAGTGGAGCCAGTTCCAGCAAAGAGAACTAGAAAATCAGCAGGTGTGGAGTCCAAAATTCCTTCTCCAACTGCTGCAGAGATAGCCAAAGCGATCCAAATTGTCCAGTCACTTTCCCCGGTTCCGTCCGAACCACCACTATCTGGCAAAAGGTCGGTTCGGCCACTTCCACCGGTTCAAGAATATGATATAGAGGAGTTTTATGAACCAGAGGAGGGGGAGGATGATTATGAACAGTGTAAATGTGATTTTGAAAGTCTGGATGTGCCCATTGAACCGGACATCTCCCCAGACAGACCTTTAGGAGAGTCTCCTCCTAGGCTTTCTGAGTCCCCTTCTCATTTTCTGTTTTATAAAAAAGTTGCTGAAACCCTCCAGCTCCCTTTGGAGGAAGCTGTGGATGAGCAAGAGGAGCCTGACTTTGTGGAGATGATGGATATCCCAGAGTCCAGGAGATTGTCTATTCCTTTACATAAATCCTTCAGGAAACAAACAATAAAAATTTTAAAAGCTCCTAATTCTGTGCCTCCTGTGGATAAAAAGATGGACAGGAGGTACACCTTGTCAGGTCCTGATACAGAATTTCTTTCACAGCAATGCAGCCATGTTGGAGTAGTTCAGGCTGCAGCCTGTGATAGGGCTAATATTCCTCTGGCTTCACATCCTCCTGACAAGGACTCCAGGAAGATTGATGCCATGGCTAAAAAACAATACATGGCAGCGTCCTTGGGACTCAGACAGGCAAATTATATGGCTTATGTTGCAAGATACCAGAAATCTAGATGGGATACTGTCATGGCCTTAGCCAAACAGGCCCCTGGCCAGCTTGCCAGGAGCTGGAACAGGTGGCTGCTGATGGTATTGAGGCATCTAAGGTGCAATTCCATGCTGCAGTGGATTCTAATGATGTATCCTCTAGAGTCATGGCTACATCTGTGGCTTTTCGTAGATTGGCTTGGCTCAGGTGTACTAGTCTGTCACAGGATACCCAGGCTAAGGCCATGGATTTTCCTGTGGTGGGAATTTCTCTGTTTGGGGAGCAGACAGAGAATTATATGAAGAAAATGGATGAATATAGAACCACTTATAGGAGTGCACAAGCCAAGGAATGGCAAGCCACTCCTCAGAGGCAGCCCCCGGGGTAGAGGCAGGCCTTTTCACAGACCTTTTTACCAAACCCAGGCCTCCTCTTCAGCTTATGCTCAGAGGGGGTTCTTCAGAGGGAGAGGCAGACGGGGTATGAGCAGGCCTGCTCCCACCCCTCAGCCTAAAGCCCCTGCCAAACAGGCACCCTGATGGGATGCCCAGGGCCGATTCTCCATTACCTGTAGGGGGCAGGCTGGCTTACTTCGTCCAGGACTGGGAGTCTAACTTCAGACAAGTGGGTCCTGGAATTAGTAAGCCAGGGTCTGGTTCTCAGCTTCAAAAAATTTCCAAAGATGAGAATCAGATCTTTTCCACCTGCAAATCCTCTAGAGACACTTGCTTTGGAAACAGAAGTCTCAACCCCCCTGGCTCTCAGAGCGGTAGAAAGGGTTTCTCCCCCCTTCACCAGGGCAAGGGACTGTACTCCAGGTACTTCCTTACCCCAAAAAAGACAGGAGAATGGCGGCCCATCCTGGACCTAAGATATCTGAACAAGCACCTTTTAAAACCAAAATTCAAAATGGTGACTCTGGGAATGATTTTACCCTCCCTAAGGCCAGGGGACTGGCTAGCTTCCCTGGACCTCAAGGATGCCTACTTCCATGTTCTTATCAGAAGCTCCCACCGAAAGTACCTCAGATTAGAACTGCCCTCAGGCCATTATCATTTCAGAGCAATGCCCTTCGGCCTTACCTCTACCCCAAGGGTATTCACAAAATGCCTGGCGGTAGCAGTTGCTCATTTAAGAAGGCAAAAGATTGCCATCTTTCCCTACCTAGACGACTGGCTCATTGTGGGTCAGTTTCCAGACCAGGTCAAATCACACCTGCAGGTTACCCAGCAGCTGCTTACCTCTCTAGGCTTTCTTCTCAATCTTCCAAAGTCAGTTTTAGAACCTGTCCAGGTACTCACCTTCATAGGCGCAGAACTGGACACAAAGCAGGCCAGAGCCTTCCTTCCCTAGAAAGGTAAGGACCCTGGTGGCTCTGGCCTCCTCCTTCACCCTGCAGGTCTCTCGACCAGGCATTTCTACAGCTCCTAGGACACATGGCTGCTTCCACAGCCGTAGTGCAAGGAGCAAGATTTCAGATGAGGACATTCAGTTCCATTTGAGAGCCTTTGGTCTCAAGAAGAGATTCCCTATCCAAGTTGATCCCAGTAACTCGAACCCTGATCCAGGCCCTTCAGTGGTGGCAGGATCAGAGCAATCTGAGACAAGGGGTTCCTTTCATCCCTCTATCTCACTCCTTGTCCCTTACTACAGATGCGTCCCTTTTGGGATGGGGAGCTCACATGGGCGACCTCTCCACCCAGGATTGTGGTCCTCTCAGGAATCTCTGCTCCACATCAATCTGTTGGAACTCAGAGCTGTTTTTCTAGCACTTCAGGTTTTTCTGCATCTGTTCAGAACCAAGTGGTACAGGTCAGAACAGACAACACCACTACAATGTGGTACATCAACAAACAAGGGGCACTCGGTCTTGGCCTTGTGCACCGAGGCAATGAAGTTGTGGTCTCTGGCTTATTCCCTGAACACCTCCCTCATAGCAGTTCACCTCCCAGGCAAGGACAATGTCCTGGCAGATGCTCTCAGCAGGATTTCCCAGGCCATCACGAATGGTCATTGGATCCTCAGTACTGGGATAGTTTTGCCAGGTGGGGCACCCCTCAGATAGATCGTTTTGCAGCCCCAGACAATCATCAACTTCCACTTTTTTGTTGCAGACCCCCAGTGTTGGGCTCAGTCCCCCTGGATGCCTTCCTCCTCGATTGGGAAGGGAAGTTTCTCTATGCCTTCCCCCCCTTCCCTCTCCTGTTCAAGGTGCTAGTCAAAATCAGATCTCAGCTCTGCAAGATGATTCTGATTGCTCCAGATTGGGCCAGACAGCCCTGGTACCCTCTCCTTCTGTCTTTAGCAGTCCATCTTCCCCTGTGTCTCCCCAGGAACCACAATTTGTTAACCTGTGCCCAGGGGAGAGTTTGGTATCCGAATCTCAAATCCCTCAACCTCAAGGCCTGGCTCTTGAGGAGTTAGAGTTTGCTGACCTACACCTTTCTCAAGGTGTTCTCAAAATTTTGAAAGCTTCTAGGAAGCCTTCCATTAGGGCTACTTATAACTCTAAATGGAAAAGGTTTTCCATATGGTGCTCTGGGAAGCATATTTCCCCGGAATCTGCTGATTTGCCCACTGTTTTGGACTATATGGTCCATCTTAATTCTTTGAGACTGAGACCAGCTACCCTGAAAGTGCATTTGGCAGCTGTCTCTGCTTTTATTTCAGCAGGGAAGCCCTCTTCTCTCTCTGCTCACCCTGTATTTTCCAAGTTTTTCAGGGGATTGCTTCATACCAATCCACCATTCAGGGACCCTGCCCCTGCCTGGGATCTTAATGTTTGCATTGCTCAGCTGATGCAACCCCCCTTTGAACCTCTGTCTTCGGCAGAGCTTAAGTACTTGACTTGGAAAACTGTGTTTCTAGTAGCCATCACTTCTGCCAGGCGCATAAGTGAGTTGCAAGCTTTGTCAGTGGAGACTGACTTTATTTCCTTTCACAGGGATAAGGTAGTCCTCAGGACTAACAGGAAGTTTTTGCCTAAGGTGGTTTCAGATTTCCACCTTAATCAATCTATTTCTCTTCCAGTGTTCTTCACTGACCATTCCTCCTCTGGTGAGAGGAGGCTGCACAGCTTAGATGTTAAGAGGGCCCTTAGTTACTACATAGAGCGTACCAAGGGTCACAGGTTTGACTCCCTCCAACTCTTTCTCACTTATGGTGAGGTTGGGAAAGGGAAACCTGCCACTAAGAGATCCATTGCCAGGTGGATTGTCTCTTGTATCCAAATTTGCTATCAAAAACTGGGTAAGGTTCCCCCTTCAGGCCTGAGGGCTCACTCTACCAGAGGTACAGCTGCGTCCCTAGCTGCGGCCAGGGACATCCCTATCTTAGAGATATGTCAAGCAGCTACTTGGAAAACAGTACTTACTTTCACTAAGCATTACTCCTTGGACATTCAGGCCAGGAGGGATGCTCGATTTGGCACAGCTGTGCTTCAGAGCCTATTTCCTAAGTAGGTTCTGTCCCTCCTCCATGGAGGTACTGCTGTGTAGTCTGCAATGTCATAATATAGCAAGACTTCATGTTGTTTGAAGAAAAATTACTCACCTTAGTAATGTTGTTTCTTCTAATGGAGTCTTGCTATATTATGCTCCCCCAGCCTGCCCCTCTCAGAACTTCTACTTTAGGGATGGGGTGGGCAGTCCAGTGTTGCAACTTATTGATGCCCATCTTGTGTTTTCCACCCCTTCTTTTTGGGGTGTTTGGGTGTTGTGTTTTATTTTATCTTATCTTATTTTCTGATCCCCTGACTTGAGTCTTGGTGTTGGGACCAGGAAAATGTGTTAATACTTAAGTAGCCAGTTGGCTAGTGTAGGTTACAGCTTCCACACAGAACCTTAGTGAGTTTTGCTCGTAAAGATCTGACAGTTTCAGTTTGAAATTATCCAGACAGAGCTTTTCTAACCGAGCTCGAGCTCTAAGTTCCATGCATGGCATGGAAGTTAACTCTTTCACCCCCGGAGCAGTTCTAAGGCTGGGACAAACTGCAATTGTCATAATACAGCAAGACTCCATTAGAAGAAACAACATTACTAAGGTGAGTAATTTTTTCTTGTCACCTAGTCAAAGAAGTCTATCAGATTAATTTGACATGACCCCATACTTCCTCAGGTCTTATAACCCACTGGATTCAAGATATTCTAGAATCCTTTACTTCAGCAGTGATTTTGTGACGTGGGACTACACCTGCCCACCTCCAGTCCTCTGGAACTACTCCTGTTTTCAATGAGTTGCTAAACAAGACAGTCAGAGGTGCAGCCAGTACCTCCCTGAGCTCCCTAAATACCCTAGGGTGCACTCTGTCTGGCCCCACTGCTTTGCCCAGCTACAGATTAGCGAGCCCCTTCATGACTCTCTCCTCTGAAAAAGGAATAGTGTCTGCCTCCCTTCCTCCAAAGTTTCTGTTACTTTTTTGTGGCCCATCCCCTTCTTCCTCTGTGAACACTGAACAAAAGTGTTTGTTCTGGATGTCTGCCTTTTCTTGGTCCCCCCCCCCCTGCACAGTTCTCTTTTCCCTATTTAACCTAATAATTTCACCCTGGTCTTTATCTTTTCACTTACATACCCATAAAATGTCTTGTCCCCTTTCATTACCGCCAGTTTTTTCTCCCTTCAGTTTGTGCCCTTTACTGCTTTCTCTGCTTCCCTTTGTTTCTCCGATTCACCTCCCTATCCTTCTCTCTCTCTGCGTCTCCTTATATCTTCTGAATGCTACACATTAAGCCTTTACCTTTTCAGCCACCTCTTTCGAGAACAATAGCGGTCTCTGTTTTCTCTTGCTTTTGTTCACTTGTTTGATGTGGAGGTTTGTTCCCTTTACTATGCTTCCTTTTAGCTTCACCCACTGCTCCTCCACTCCACCTAGGTCATCCCCATTGTGAAGTCATCCCTGTGGCATTCAGCCATCTTTATAAAATCTGCCCTCATGAAGTACAAGACCATCGCCACTGAGTGATTTGATTCTGCAGTCATCCTTATACTGAACCACACCATATGGCAATCACTGATCCCCAGGTGGCTTCCGTCCTTGATGTCTGTTGTCCCTGCTGGTGAGTACTGGGGCCCAGTATTACCCCATCATAAGTGGGTTTGCTGGCTAGTTACCTGAGGAATACCCCCAGCAGAGACTCCAGGACATCCCTGCTTCTAGATGATACTGCTGCTGAGAGGCTGAAGTCTACAACCGGCCTGTTGAATTACCCCACCTGCAGCACCTCCCTTCTTCTGCCATCTTGCCAGTGGCTTCCACCAGTACCTTATCTAAATCTTCCCCCTGTGTTGGAGATCTGTAGATCATTCCAGTGCCACAAGTGCCTCCTCCTGGCAGTCCTGCCCTTCCAGAGTGGCGTAAGAATTATGCAGTGGTACCGGTTGAGGACTATGTCTCTATCCCACTACACCCACCCTTCCAAAGCCCACCATAGTCCAGCTATTCCTCCTCCTCCCTGGCATCCTCTGAGGTAACGGTGGCAAACTTGGTGGTCCCTGGGTAGGGGAAGAAGTCCCCAGAACCTAGCTAACTCTGCCTGAAGTCTAGCAACCTCCTCCCTCAACCCAGAGAGGTGCGTACAGATGAGGCAGCACCGCAGACTCCAGAAGGTCTTTCTGAAAATTGCCATCCCACAGCCTCGCATTGAACCACTCCCAACATTCTCAACTTCTGTTCTCCCTGTGTTACCTGGAAATGCTTTTCTACCCTTACCCTTGACAGTGTGTTCCTAGTTTTCCTTTATTTTTTCTTTGTTTCTATTTGTCTTCACCTGTGCCTTGTTTAAATCCCTTTGTACTCCTACTGAAGATAGGGTTTTGCTCCTATTCCCAGTTTTGGACTACCTTTTACCTTCTGCCCTTCCCAGCAGTGACTGGTACACAGTAGTAATCAAATGCCTTATCTTAGTCAACCGGCAGAGTCCCCTGCCTCCTGTGGACGTCTGCCTATACCTAAGATGTCAGTTACCTGTTCCGCTCCTTCACTGTTACACTCAGTGGCTGTGGCATGAACATGCTAGGCACGTTAGAGTGGACAAGCTTTTATAGTGCTCTTGTAAGAAGGCACTAAGCCTCTGTCTGCTCTATCCTCCAATTACACACCTGGCTCACTGGGCTTCCTGAATCTACTCAGTCCCAAGATTAAGTTCCTGCACTAGTTTCCTCCACACCACCTGTTAAAATTTAAAATGCAAGTTTCAAAGTGCCCCAAACACTGCCTACAAATCTCTTTTTTTTATCCCTACTTATCTGCTACTTTCAGTATGAAGAGAAATATAAATAAAATATTCAGGTAAATATACCTTTAAGGTAAAGCTAGGTGCATTCACTCCTCTCTATCATCAAAGTCTGTTCTTCCAGCTCAGGACCCCAACACTTGTGTGAGTACAAACCACAAGTGTGACCACATGCAGTAAACACCCCTTCATACTGAGCACACTTGTCACTGTACAAGACACAAACACTATAGTCATGGCCCTGAGTTTTCTGCAGTTCCACGACCATGGTTGGCTACAGAATTAGCTACAGATGTTGTGCCTCACCACAGAATTCATGGCCAGTTGTGGAAGTTATTGTCCATCCCACAGAATCCCACAGGATTTGCAGCCAAACACCAAATTTACTATTGTAATTGGTGTAAAGTGTGAGAAATCACAGAAGGCTGTTTACAGTTCAGCTTCTTTATTATAACTGCACGAGCATTTGCTGCTCAAGCTGAAAAGCATGTGCTACCAGGTGTCCCTTGCTAGCAGGCATCCTCTCATAGCCCTTTGGGCTAACAGCACTTCAGATGGGGGTCTACATGCCTCCACGGTGAGAATAGCCTGCTGCCACCCTCCCCAAGCTAGCAGGTACAGCCTGGACAGCGTTCTGGGAACTCAAGGCTGCGTGGCTGTCTCTGTAAATTTTCTAAGGACAATTGCCTTTATCTTGGGATGGCTCTTATTGGCTGTCAGTGGAACATGAGCTCCTTGTTTGGTTCCTCATTGTGCCAGGCATTTTCAAATTCCTCCTGACTGGACTATGTCACTACCATCGTCCACTTTTCCATTGCAGATTATACTGTAAAGCCACTAGAGGGCAACGAGACATGTAGGTTGCAATCCTCTTCCCACTGCTCCCCCCCTTACACTTCTGTCCTGTGTCATTCATATCTAAATTCTCTTCTTTTCACCCCTTACTGTAGTGTCCCTTGCACCGTCTCCCAGGCTATCACTAGGCATACAACGTGACATCCAAACCAGGGTTCGAACCAGGTACCTTTCGCTCCAAAGGCAGCAACCTTACCACCATGCCACTGTGTCTGCCACAATGTTAGGTGTCAGCAAGACCCACTCATACCTGCCCATGGTCCCATCTACTACCGCTGTACTCCCTCACACCACCCACCCACACAAACTAACCATACTACTGTTGCTAACCACGTTTACTCTGTTCAGCAACAAACCCCCAGTTGCCTCTGGTATGTACACACCTTTGCTGCTGGGAGAGCACCTCACCCTTCATAGCCTTGCCATCACCCTGTCTCTCCCCATAGCCCCCCCGCACCCCTCCCCTCTACCCCTCCCCCCATCTCTCTGTGCCTTGAGCCCTCCATGCCTGTTCCTCCACCTGGCCATCCCAGCCCTCAAGCAGCTGCCCATTCCCTGCTCGTCACCTACCAAGCTTGCCAGCCACTACCACCTGGCAAAACGCCACCAATTCATGGCCCTTGTCAGGATCTTTCACTTGCTTCTTCCACTATCTGGCAATGTTCACCCCAGTCTTGGCCCAGCAGCACCACCCCCCAACTGCAGTCACCCACAGGGCTTTGAATAGCCGCTATGAATATCTGCAGCCTGCCTAAAAAAACGGCACCCCTGCAATGCTGGAGAGCACATCACCAACCAGACATTCTGGCTTAAAAAGAAACCTGGCTGTCAGCCAAGACCCCAGACTCATTTTTCTCTATTCCTGGCTACTCTCTCATTAGGCTTGATCGTAATGGCAAGAGAGGCGGTGGCTGTGCCTTCTATGTAAATGACTCACTGCATTTCCAAGCCCTGTCTGCACCCTCCCTAAACCATGGTGCCCAAGCCCTCTCAATAAAACTCTCCTCTGACCCAAACCGTGCTCCTCTTACTCTCACCATCGCATACATCCCAACACGCAGCCAATCCCCTGCCTGTAAAGCACTCTCTGACTACCTAGCCAGCCACCCCCATGAAATGAAACAAATCCTAGTTGGGGATCTCAACATAAATTGGCTGATGAGCTCATCAACACACGCCAACGATACCTTTGCTGTGTTAGATATGATCCAACTGGTATCCCAGCCTACCAAGGCCAACCCCACTAATGGCCCCACTAATGGAACCCAAACCCTACTAGATATCCTGCTCACTAATCGTCCCCACCATATTACCAACCTGGGTGTCCTACCCAATGCCTTAAGTGACCACTCCCCAAACATCTTCAGCTGGTCCTGTCAGCTACCTAAACCACCACCAAATATCACCTTTCATCATTGACTATGCCCAGGAGACATAGCCAAACTCAAACAATGTCTAATTAACTGGGACTGGTCCCCTATTACCCAAGCCCAGCACACAGATGATGCATTGCACTACTTCACCACCACCTTTAATACTGCCTGTGATGCTTTTGCACCGACCATCAAAGTGACCACTAAGAAACGTAGTGTCCCCTGGATCAACCCAGAACTCCTACAACAGTTCAAAATGCATGATAACATCTGGCATCGTGCCACTGCCTCCGGTTTGCTAAGCGATAGGCAGGCCTATAATGCTGCCCGCAATAAGTGTACCTGGGCAATCCTCAAGGCCAAGGTGGAGCACTACAGAACTGTCCTAGCCACCTCCTAGGGTAGCACACGAAAGTTCTGGGATGACATCAAGGAGCTTAATGGTAAATCCCACTCCCCTCCCCCACAACTTACTGTTAACGGTACTGCCACCACAGACACACTTCGCATAGCTAACTGCCTCAACTTCACCTTCTCAGACCTCAGCTCAATCCTCTCTAGCAACTTTTTCAATCGAATTCAGCCTACCCCACCACCTGAGCTCCTCCACCCCCCCTTCAAACTTAGAGCCATTACCCCTACAAAAGCAAACGCCTACCTGTCCAAAGCCCTCCACAGCTTTAATTACTGAAAAGGCACCTTCAATATGCGTATCCTATACCTTGCGCCACAGACTCAGTTATCTCCCCACTCATGGACCTTCTAAATCTGTCCCTGTGCCTGGGCCAGTTCCCAACCTCATGGAAAATGGCAGTGATAACACCAATATTGAAATGCGGGGACAGCTCCCTCCCAAACAACTACCAGCCCATCTCAAGTCTCCCCCCACTCTCTAAAGCCCTTGAAAAGATCATGGCCAATCAGCTCACTGACTACATTCTCTCACACAACCTCTTATGTAGGGAGCAGCATGGTTTCAGAGTTGGTCATAGCACTATGACCACCCTCACAGAATTTTCTAACTCTCTGCACTCCACGCTTGACAAGGGGCACCTTGCAGGGGCCATGTTTATAGACCTCTCAAAGGCCTTCGACACGGTTTCTCATCCCATCCTTCTTAACACATTACAACAAATTGGGGTCTCTAATTGTCCACTCTCATGGTTCTCCAGCTATCTTTCATCTAGAGCCCAATTTGTTAAAATTAATAATACCATATCTACTATGTTGCCTGTGCACTCAGGAGTTCCCAAGGGCTCTATCCTGGGTTCTCTGCTATTCAGAATCTACCTCAATGCCCTGCCTAAATCCTGCCCCGGCAACCTTCCCCTCTTCGCTGACAACGCTGGTCTTTACACCATAAATCCTGATCCTCTCTCTCTCCAGCGTACTTTACAAAACTCCTTCTCTCAGATTGAACACTGGTTTGCTGAACACAGATTGGTGGTTAACATAAAAAAAAACTAAGATGATGCTCTATGCCCACCGCCAAAACAGATCAAAGGATTTCCCCCTGGAAATACTCTACGCCTCCCTCATCCCACTGGAACAGGTCCAAAAGTATAAGTATCTAGGCATTACATTTGACTCCTCCCTCTCATTCCACGAACATATAGAAATCCTCACCTCCGCCACCAGCACCCACATTGGTCTCCTTTACAGACATAAAGACTGCCTGTCACCTGAAGCTCTTCACCTAGCCCTTACCTCCTGAGTCTTATCGCTGGTGGACTATGGCCTCACAATCTATGCTGCCGCCGACCCTACGGTGCTTCATCAAATACAAGTAGTCATCAATAAGGCCTGCTGGCTCCTCTCTGGTGCCAAAAGAAATACACATACCTGCACCTTATACGCACTCACCAATATCCTCTCCCTTGAGGAAAGACTATTATACCAGACCTGTCTCTTCACAAAAAAAATCCACCTGGGTTTAACCCCAATAGATGTCATGGCTTCTCTTCAGGCAGCCAACATCTCAGCGTCCACACGGGCTGCTCCAAAAACTATCTGGAAGGTACCTAGGGTCAGGACCGCCCTGGTCCAGCGATCCTTCCCCCTTAAAGCTCCATTCTGGTACAATGCCCTCCCACCGACCATCACATCAATCACCAATCTAGGTCCTTTCAAAGCTGCCTTAAGGGCCCATATTCTCTCCTTACGTCAATACCAGTGTAACCGGTAACCTGTGGATCCTGCACCATGCCACTAGGCCATGCACCTGCCCTTTGCCTGGCAGTGGAGAGCCCTCACTATTTCTAGCCTACAGGCTCCTCACCTCCCTCAATTACCATATAGTTGCACTGGACTATGAATGCATTGTATTATGTATAAGACAAGGCCTCCCTGAGGCAGCTTACTACCAACTCATATCATGCATTGCTTTAGCTACCAATTGTACAGGTCTTAACCGCTCATTAGGTAAACATGTCGATAGCTATCAACTGTATAGGCATTAACCAGTGCTCATTGTACTTATACTCTGTATGATTGCTCACCCACGTTTATTCTATGTATGGACTGTATGAATGCTATGTTTTATTCTGATATGGAGCCTTGGTAAATGAGTCTATGACTCAAAGGGTTATAATTCCGATTTCCTAAATAAATAAATAAAATAAATAAACATGCACAGACGTGATTTACTATATTGCTTTCTGTATTGCATTGTACTGGCGCCATCTACTGTAACATCAGTATACTACATCTCCCTTTTTTTTTCAGTTCAGTTCTTTTATACAAATCAAAAGTTAGCAAAATAAAAACAACTGTAGTTTATAATTACAATTAGGGCCAGAGATTACTAGCATGTTGAAATTTGAGAGTGTGTCCCTTTTCTATGAGTTGAAGCACCCACTGATCTGCAGTGACTCTGTGTCATCTATCCAGGTAAAGGGAGAAGTGACCTCCCCACCACCTCCCCGAAAGTTTCTGCTGGGGTATGAGGGTAGGGCAAGGAGTCATGCTGAAAAACCTGGGATGGGCAGGGCAGCAGGGGAGGCCCTGGGGCTCTAGGGGTAGAGGTTCCTGTTACCTGGGAGGGGGCCTTATGCTTGAAGGCTCCTCTGGGCTGCTGTTCCCAGGACTGCTGACGTTGGTTCCTCAGAAAGGGCTGAACGCTGCTGGGGCTTTTGCTGGCAGTGGTACAAGGAATGTACTGACTTTAGGGCCTGGCAAGATTCCTGTAGGCGAGAGATAATGTTCTGAACATCCTCGTCAAAAAAGAACTGACCCCCTAAAGGGAGCATCAAGAATTTTGGCCTGCACATCAGGGGCAAAGCCTGAGACCCTGGGCCAAGAATGGTGGCAAATACAGACTTCAGTGGCAGCTGCCTGTCTGGCCACATCTGCAGTATCGTAGGATGTCCTCAGGACATGATTGCTAACGTCTGACCCAGACTTCAGGAATTGGATCAACTGATAAGACTTAGTAGGGGCCTCCGGGAGGGCTTGCACCAATTCCAGAGCTTTGTCTCACAGGGCATTCTGGTATTGGGCCATATGGGCTAGGAAGTTCAATGAATGAACAGCCAAAGTGGCTGAGGTGTAGACCTTCTTTCCTAAGAAGTCCACCTGCCTAGACTCCTTATCTGGAGGGTGTGTGCTGAGGTGTCTGGGTCTCTTAGCAGGGTCATGAGCAGGGTTCATGACCACTGAGTCAGCCACAGGATGCTCCTCATAAAAAGGCTTGTCCCTGGGGCGTGATAAAGCCGGTCTGTCTTCTTAGAAAGGGTAGGGGTGGAAGATGGGTGATTCCAGGTGGCCCCATTGACATCCTCAAAGGAGTCACTGAGAAGAAGGATAACAGTAGGCAGAGTGTCCTCCTTGCAGAGGAAGATTGCCAGGCATCGACATTCTGGGTCTAGTTCCTCCGAGTCCCAGCCATGAGGGACTGAATGTGCTTCACGATGTCCAAGAAAGTTGGATCATCAGGAGGGGATCTGGGGATATCCCTAGATTCCTCAGGTTCCGAGGATAACGTGGAATCTGAGGAGGAGGAGGAATCCCCCTCCCAGACAGTTCAGAGTCCAGGACCAGCATTGGTGGACAGTGATCCTTCTTGCATTGGTCCTTCTTGTCACCTGGACACCGCGGAGTGATAGGAAGAGCCCTGACCGGTGAGGGGGAAGGCTCTCAGAGATGGAGTAGGAGGCCTCTTCCGGGTTCTTTGTTCTGTATGAACTCCCATCAAGCCATGAAAAAGGCAGTGTAATACAAAGGTGGTGGTAGGGGAGGTTGTGCTGGGTGGGTAGGTATGCGATCTCCCGGTGTTGGTCCCAGAGGCTTCAAATGCTCTGGCATCGGTCTCTGGGGAACCGAGTGACCAGGTGATGGCTCTTGTGGTGAAGGGCTAGCTGGCATCGGTCTCGAAGGGCACAGCATCAGTTCAGCAAATGTCAGTTACAGCTGTCCTGATGGAGCAGCTGGTGCTGGCTGGGGCTTGGTCGACGACTGTGAAGGTGTCGTCAGGGTCGACGCCAGCATGGCCGGTGATGACTGAGGAGAAGGGGGCTGATGCTAGTCAAGCAAAGCAGCCAGTGCAGGTGTAACCTACATAGGGGAGGAAACTCCCTCTGGAGACAGAGGCAACACCCATGAGAAGGAGGTGAGCACATGCACTGGACGTCAATTAAAGGCACTGGTCCCTGAACAAGGGACTGACGTAGACAACGCCAAGACCGGAGGGGCAGTGGGTCAAGACCCACTGCCCTAAGAGCTGGTTGAGCTGCCTGGCTGAGAACCCACTTGGAAAAGGGGCCTGAGCTTCAGGGACTTTAGGGCTGGGAATGGCATCCAAAGCCCAGAAGAGCCTTGGCCTGAAATGTTGATGAGGGCAGGAGGCGAAGATATAGGCAGTCTGGAAGAAGTGAGGGCTGACACTGAAGGAGGGACCAACCTCCCATGGGAGAAAGATCCAGAAGCGGCTGCTGACTTGTGTGGTGACCTGGAATGGGAAGCCAACTGGGGCAGATCCCTGTCCTTGTCCCAGTGTTTGTGCTTCTTGCCCGAATTCTTCTCTTTGTGGAAAAAAGAAGTAGATACCCCAGAGGCTGCAGAAGAAGAAGAAGAAGAGCTTTAGCCTGGAGCGCCTTCTTCACTGTCGCTAACTTCTGCTACAGAAGGAAAGCCTGATGGGCCATTGAGTGGTATCTCCATGTGATCTGGCTGAACTCCTGGCAGTGTTGGCAGGCCTCAGTGTTGTGGTTAAGGCCTAGGCAGAGCAGGCATGAGGAGTGATCTTCCTTAGCGGGGATGTGCTTGCCACAGGCACACTTTGTTCGCCAGTCAGAAAACATTACTGGAGAAGAAGACATGCAGAAACTGGAAGAAATTGAAGGAAAGGCATTAAACTGAAAATAACAAATTGTAGTTGAAACTCAATAAAAATGGTGGTCGACTAGAAGCAGGAGTCTATGGAGGTCCGATCTGCACAAGTCAAAGGCTGGAAAAGAACTGGGGATGGGATGGGGGACAGTCCCTTTTGTACCATAGGTCGGATGTTGGTATGCCAACATTGGGGGTCGTCCCCTGCTGTATACTGCTAGTTAGAAGTTTTCTGTGTGGTCTTAGCACCTGGTGGCTCAGTCCTTATGGTTACTGCCTGCTGCACAAGCCCTCTCAAAGTAAGAGCATGTATTACATAGAAACACAGGCAATGATGGCAGAAAAGACCAGTGGTCCATCAACTCTGCCCATATTTCCCATAATCAATGAACCTTCCTTACAACCTATTGTTCCTTCAGGGTTCTAACCTTCCCTGTCCTATCCTCATTGTCCTCCCTGGTCTTGTCACCCAGGCAATCACTATTTCCTTCATTCTATTCCATGCCTGCTTGAATCCCGACTGTGTTTGAACCCACCACCATAATGACAGACTGTTTCAAGGTTCCACCACCCTTTCTGTAACAGAGTACTTCCTCATGTCCCTCCTGAACCTCCCTCTTGTTAATTTACACTCATAATCATGTGACCTCAAGTTGGTATTCAGGGTAAATAATTTCCCACAGTTTATCTTGTTTAATTCCTTTTTAGGAACTTGAAGGTCTCTATAATATCTCCCCTCTCCCTTCTGGTCTCCAGTGAGTACATATTTAGTGCCTTGAGGCACTCCTCACAGGATCTGCCCTGCTGGCCCTGAATCATTTTTGTTACTCTGCGCTGCACTGTTTCCAACCTACCCCTGTCCTTTCTGAGGTGAGGGCTCCAGAACTGGATGCATTATTCCAGGTGAGGCCTCACCAGGGATCTGTATGGGGAAGTAGTACCCCTTTTCTTCTGCTATCAATAACCCTCCTGATACATACCAGCATCCTGTTAGCCTTGCTGTAGGCCTTGTTTCACTGACTAATTTGTTTAAGGGAGTCACTGATGATAACTCCTAGATCCTGTTCCTATTCTGCAGTGCTAAGTCTCTCCCCACCCACCTAGTACTCCGTCTTGGGGTTCCTTTTCCCTAGGTGCATTATATCCTTCTTTTTGGTGTTGAGTTTTAACTGCCAGACCTTTGACCACCCCTCTAGTTTCTGTAGGTCCCTCTGTGTATCCCTTATTCTCTTATCAATATCCACCCTCCCACATAATTTTATGTCATCTACGAAGAGACACAGCCTGCCCTGGATCCCCTCACCAATGTCACTAATAAACATGTTGAAGAGGACTGGACCCAGAGCAGATCCCTGTGGAATCCTGCTCATAACCTCCCTGTCCTCTGGTTTAACCCTGTTGACCACCACCCTCTGTTGCCTCTCTTCTAGACTAGTACCCACCCAGTTCAGCGTGGGTTTAGCTGTACATAGGTCTTCCATCTTTTTGGGCAACCTTTTGTGTAGTACTGAATCAAAAGCCCTGCTGAAGTCAAAGTACAGCAGATCCACAGCATGGTCCTTGTTTACTTCTTTGGTTACCCAGTCAAAGAGAAAAATCAGGTTAGTCTGACAAGACCTTCCCGCCACAAAAGCATGTTGCTTACTATCCTGGAGCCCACTACTCTCTAGGTAGTCCAACGGGGTCCTCTTTGATTAGTAATTCCATCAGCTTCCCCATGATGGAGATTAGACTGACAGCTCTGTAAGTTTCCTGGTTGCTCCATAGCCCCTCCCTTATGAAGCAGTACAGTGTCTGCCACCCTCCAGTTCCTTGGAACTTCCCCAGACCTAAGTGAGCTGTGAACAGTCCAGCCAGTGGTTCAGCCAGTTCTGCTGCTAATTCCCTATGTATCCTCGGATGCAACCCATCTGGTCCTAGGGCTTTTTTTATCTTTAAGAAGCTTTTATCTTTAAGAAGCTCCACCGTGATCTTTAAGAAGCTCCACCGTGAACACCTACTTGCAATAAGTCCTTGTACCTGTTTCCAGCCACCATAAACCCATCCCCCACTCTGCTTGCCCTTACTCTACTCCCACCATACCAGTACCCACTCTAACCTACCCTCTTCTCCTCTACCCCTCCCCCCTCTCTTTTTCTTATTTCTCTACTATGCTTATCTGACTTGCAAATTGCCACTTACTGCTCACTGTTCATAACAATGACTAGTACTAATCTCTGAACCTGTGTTGCACTTATCTCATTCCTCTGAATGATCTTGGTATCTGTTTTATTACTTACTTTGCCTGACCGTCTATTATATAGTCTTACAAGTGTTTGTGATGTTTTTTTCTCCTGACTAACATTGCATTGTATGACCTATATGTGCTCCGTCACATTGCTGTTGGTTGTTTTGTATCTGACTTGTATCCCCCCAGGTCGTACCTGAAAATAGGCATTCCTATGCCTAGTGTACTCACCTGGTAAACAAAAGCAAATAAATAAATAAATTTTAAGGGCTGCTAGCCCTTTCAGGACCTTCTTGTTAGTAAGTACTGGCTAACTCATTTCCAGGACTCCCTTAGTGGCCACTCTGATATCACTTTCTGGCATGGACCTGTAGTCCTCCTTAATGAATACTGAGCAAAAGTAGTCATTCAGTATTGCGGCCTTTTGCTCATCCTCCTCTATCATCCTACCCCCCTCCTTCCTCAACTAGCCATGCAATGCCCCCCCCTTTAATTTTTTTATTGATACATCTAAAAAACAGTTTATGCTTCCAGGGCTCAGACTGACAATGAGCAGGGATTTTAAATAAAAAAGCCCCTCCATGGCTAACCCCCACTCAGAGCAGGAAATGTAAATTTAAGAAACGCCCTCATGGGCTAAGTCCCACTCAGTGCAGGAAGGGATTTTCTTAAAGCCCACCAGGGCTCAAACCCACAACAGGTGGGAATTTTTAATAAAAGAATTGCCTCTCCTGGGCTAAACCCTGCTTCAAGCAGGGACTTTAAATCAAAAGAAAAGCCCTTCTGGGGTAAGACCCACTCCAAAGTCAGAAAGTAAATATAGCAAAGCCCTCCAGGGTTTAGACTGAGCAGAACCATGAAATAAAAAACACAAATGTCCACCCAGGCTGAAACCTGCTCAGACTGGTAAGTTTAAATAAAAAAAAACCTTCGGGCCTCTGTCCGCAAGAGGCAAAAGATAACATTTATTAAAGACCTAAAGTTCTGAAGCTATATTTATTAAAGCCCCTTTGGTCCTCGCAGGTGGTTTATTAAAGGTAATATGCCCTTTCTTGGCTTAGACACTTGGATGTACGCATCAGCATCCCCTCCTGAGCTTAGCCTTGCTCTAAGAGGGCATGTAAAATGTGTGGATGCTCTTTCTGTGCTATGCCCTGCTCTGAGCAGGCTTGTTAAAAAAAACAAAAAACATCCCCTCTTGGGCTCAGTTCCACACACAGAACCCTAGCCGCCAGATCTCTGACCAGCTTTTCAGCCATTCCAAATCCTCCCCGAGTTCCCTTATCACTTCCTCCATATCCACCTTTGCACAGATTTTTGTGTCATCTGCGAAGAGGTGGATCATCCCCTTGATGTCTTCCCCTATGTCACAAATGAATACACCGAAGAGGATTGGGACTAGCTCTGACCCCAACGTACTGCACTTGTTACTTCCCTTACCACTGAAAATTCCCCATTAACTACACCCTTTTCTATCCCCCCCAGCTTGTGCTCTCAACACAAGTTGACAATTTTTTTCCCACCCGCAAATCCCTTATCTTCTCGACCACACTCCTGTGGTGGACTGAATCAAAGACCTATCTGAAATCCAAGTACACCACATCTACTGTCTGTCCCCTATCTGCTGCTCTGGTCATCAAATTGAAGACATTGACCAGATTTTTGTAGCAAGACCATCCCCTCATGAACCCATGTTGTATGCGGTCTGGAAGCTCATTTCCCTCCAGGAAGTCCACCAGTTTCTCCCTTAGTAAACACTCCATAATGTTTCCCACTATAGATGTCAAGTTGACTGGTCTATGGTTCCCTGGCTCATCCTTCCTTCTGTTCTTGTATAGAGGTACCACATCTGCTGTCCTGTCCCTAGAGACCAGCCTGTGGCCAGCAAGCAGTTAAACATATCTGCAAGTGGCCCTCCTATCACTTCTGCTACCTCCTTCAGCAGCCTCAGGTGTAAGCTGTCAGGTCCCATATATTTATCCACTTTAAACCCTGTAAGCTATTCTAACATCCTTTTCTTCATTATTTTGACCATGCCACTTGAGCCCTTGCTCTCTTCCCTTCCCCTCTTCACCCTACATTCTGGCAATAGCCCATCCTTCACCCTAGTATATATAGAACAAAAATACTTGTACAATATTTCTGGTTTCCCTTTGTCCCCTCCCTTCTGTCCCTCCTCGCTCTTCAATTTCACAATACCCCCTTTGACCTTACTTCTCAGGGATGTACCTGAGTGATGCTTTTTCCCCTTGCTTCACTCCCTTTGGCAGCCAGAGCTCCATCTTCACCTTTGCCTCCCACCCCTTCCCGATCGCTACCTTTGTTGCCTCCAGGTACTCCTCCCTATCCTCCTCCCACTGGCTTCCATCATACTTTAAGAATGCCTCTTTTTGACTCTTACCATCACCTTTACTTCGGTCGTGAGCCACACTGGACCCCTTGCCCTTTTTTCCTTTGATACCTTCACAATTGAGATTTCTGCAGCGTCTATCATTGCTTTTTTAACATTTTGCCCACTTTCTTCTGCCCCTCCACCTGCTCGATACTCCTTATGCTTTTTTTCCAGCTGTTCCCTCTTCCTGCCAAAATCCACTTTTTTAAAGTCCCATACCCTTCCTGTGTCTGCTCTGTTGGTGGTCCCTATCGGACGTCCAGCACCGCTGTTCTGTGGTCACTGGAAGTGAGTGGTTCCAGGACTGCTACATTTTGATCCTCTCAGTGTTGGTGAGCACCAGATTCAGCATTACATATTGTGCTAGTGTTGTCTTGTACAAACAGCACTAAGTTATTACACAGATACAGACACTCTACCTGCAATCATAACTGTAGTCAGTTAGCTTTGCTAACTTACAGCAAAAGTCTATAGTTTTCCATACAACTGAGCTAATTTAGCTATCATGTTTGGAGATCAGCCAGTCCACAAATGTGCCTGGTCTGGTCCCAGGAAATCTGCCCTGCCTGCCCAATGCAGTGTTGGAGATAGTGAAGGATGCTCCAGGCATATTAGGTGCTCCAAGCTTTTTTCCCCTCTTAGCAAGCCAGGTTCTGGTAGGGGTATCAGCAGTGTGAGTGAGGAAAACAGCAGTACTGCTACTACTATTTCCAGGTCAGTCACCACCACAACTTAAGTACCTTGCCTACACACTGTTTTCTTTGCACCCACTTTTTATGGAACTAGTAGGAGGGCCTTAGTTTGGAAGCAGCAGCCATGGGTGCCATTTGTACCAACAGTGTTGCCAAAGCTACTATTAAGGCTGTTAGCACTAGTTCCTCCTCAGCTAGTATGTTCCCAGTCCTTACCATCACCAGTTCCATTCTTAAAGCAGGCACTTCCACTGTTGTCACTGCACAACATTCCCAGTGACCTCCACTACTACTGCTCCTACTGTCATCACCACAGACACTGTGACTTCTACATTGTCTACTATTGTAATCACCACAATCCCAACCATGTTGCTCCAATACAGTGTTCATGCTTAGGTTTAAGTAATGTATGTTGCTGATGAGGAGGAGTTTGTTCACTTGTTTGGGTCCAAATATGTGCCTGAGCCTGGAGAATTGCCATCAGAGGAAAGTAGCGAGAGTGACTCTGGGGATTAGGCTAAATATGCCTCATATTTGACAAACATTGTGAACCTTGAAAGAAAAGGATTGAGGAACCCACGGCCAGGCCGGGCAAAGAAGAAAGTCATACACCTCCAGTCAAGAAATCAAAGCAATCAACCCTGGCTTTTTGAAAGGTTGTGCCAGCTCACCCAGACATACTGTACATACTTCTCAAAAAGCTGAAACTCCAAGCAGACTCTTGCCGGGGTTAAAAAACAACAGGATGTAGCATCCAGAGTTGACAGAGTAAGGGTGGTCAAAAAAGTGGGGTCTGCATTAGCACTGTGGGTGCCAGCATAGCACATGTGTATGAAGGCAAGTATTGTATGGTTGCATTTCTCCTTGGTGAATGATGATGCAACAAAGGTGCAGTGTGCATTGTGGCAGTGCATCATTAGCCATGGAAAAAAAATAGTTGAATCTGACGACCACAGCACAGCTGTGCATCAAGCCTCCTACTACATTGCAGGATTCTTCAGGAACAGTGGTTCTCAGTGCTGTGCCCATCACCCTTTCCCCAGGTTCTGGTGGTCCAGTGGCAGATCCTTCAAGTGGTAGCAGTGAATCAGACACTGGTTCATCTGTACCAGCACACCAGTGAGCATGTGAGAGCACAGTGAGCTCACTATGCCTCTGCCTTCCAGTGATGACTCTCTTAGTCAGTTCACAATCTCCCCCAGTGACAGGCAGACCCAAAAAGCCACATCCTCCCACTTCTGCACCACCTCACATCCTATGGCATAACAACACAGTTAATTGTGGAAATGATGGCTTTAGACCTTCAGCCATTTACAGTGGTGGAAGACACTGGGTTCATGAAGCTCCTGCAGCCTCTAACATTCTATGGTATCAGATACCATCCCACACCACCTTTTCTGGAAGAGTTGCGGTTAGCATTTATGGTGATGTGCATAAGGCAGGACATAAGTTAGTTTTACAAGCTGCTGGTGGTGTTTCCCATTGCACCACCAACATATGGAGCAGCACAAATTCAAACCACACCTACATGTCTTTGATGGCATACTTTTGTGTGGTACAAGACATAGTCAGTGGTGGTAGGGGGAATGAAACTGTATATGTGTCTGGCTCCTCCTGCTCTGGTGGTAAGTGCAGTTCTATGCTTCTAACCATAGCTGTTCTGGAGAAAGGCCACTGGACTATGAACATCCTGTCTTTCTTGTAGGAAATGTTGAGTCCATGGACTGCAGGCAGCAGGCTGCATTTTGGTTTTGTCATAAAAGATAATGCCTCAAATATGATTATGCCCTTGCGGGACAGCAAATTTGAGGGGATCTACTGTTTTGTAACACATCCTAAATCTGGCGGTGGCCAGGGCACTAACAGAATAGCGTCGGTGCAGAAGAACAAGAAAATGGCACAAGGCATTTGTAGTCAATTCCACCATTCTTTGAAGGCAACCAACCAACTGCGCCAGCTGCAGGAGTGCCTATAGTTTCCTTTGCACTGATTGCTCCAGGATGTTATGACCCTGTGGAACTGAACTTATTTCATACTGGAATAGCTAGTTGATCAAAAGTGGGCCTTGCATGAACTGAGCATGGAGAACAATATTAGGGGTTTCCTCAGCCACCAGGAGTGGACTGCAACTGAATGGACTGTCAAGGTATTTGCACCTCTGGAAAGGAAAACAGAGAACCTGAGTGCTCAATCTGCATTGCTCAGTCAGGTGATCCCTGCAGTGCAGATCCTTAAGAAAGCCCCAAAGAGACTATATGATCAGGCAGCTGAAGAGACAAATATGCCCTACATGTAGTGAAAGTGCTTACTGAGAACCTGATGAACGAGGTGGAGAGCCGGTTCTCTGAAGTGTGTGGTAACACCCCATATATGTTTGCCACCATGCCTGACCCATGCTTCAGGTGCAAGGTACAGCACATGATAATGCCAGCACACAGGGCCACTGAGTTCAGACTGTAGCTATCCTCCGAGCTCAGCTTCTGGAGACCTCGCCTGGTGACACCTGCAGGAAGCCATGATGATGAGACAGATGCAGAACCACTGGAGGAGGACACCCCTGATCATGCAGATAACTGGGCAGAGCTCAGTCTTTCCTTGCTGACTGAGCACATAAAACACACAGTACACCAGCCACTTTCTGCTAGCAATCTTCTGAATGGCTATTTCATGTAGTCTCTGGAGCCTTTCACAATCAATCCACTGGATTACCGGAGTCAGAGACTGACATCATCCCTTCAGTTGACCCAGCTGTCCATAAAATACATCTGCTGCCCCCACTACCACAACATCAGTGGGCCATCTGAGCAGATGTTCAGTACAGCTGGTGATGTGGTGGAGCCATAGAGCATGATATTGTACCCGACTATGAGGAGCAACTTATATTCAAAAAGCTTAATTTACCTCACCTTGACTACCAGTATAAGTGGTCCAATGCTTGAATTATTCTTTTCAGAAAGCCCTTCCCATTTTTTTTATCATTAGGACCGGTGATGCCCTCACCCAGTTAATGCTGTTTCTATCCTTTTCCCCACCCCACCCTGGGGCTGGAGTTGCTCCACACACTTCAAATGTGGTGATGATCCATATCCAGTTAATGTGGTTTCTCTTCTCGCTCCTCCCCTACACTGATGCTGATGTTGTTACTAAACCCTTTACCCTGGACTGGTGGTGCCCTCATTACCCCCATGATGGGGACAGTCATAGTTTGTCAGGCCAGTTTTATTACTGGCAGTTTCATAATTGATACACTCTTGTACGATTCAGTACAACTTGATAACTCAGTTTTGTCCATTCCAATGTGTAGTACAGACTCAAAGTACTAGTATGCTATAATTCTATGATAGTTCCAAGTCTGTTGTATAATTCAGGTTTAAGCAGCCCCGAAGCTTTAAAAAAACTGTTAATGAAAAGCTTTCCCTCCCATGCCATGTGACACTGTTGTTTCTCTTTCAATTTGTGCATTGCAATGAAACCAGGCTGATGATCTTGATTAGATGTTTGTTGTTTTTAGATCTTTGAGCATAAACAATCTTTACAAGCTGCTGGTGGTGTTTCCCATTGCACCACCAACATATGGAGCAGCACAAATTCAAACCACACCTGGGGTGTCAGTGTGGCTCAGTTGGTAGCACATCCACCTCTGGACCAGAAGGTCGTGGGTTCTTGTCCCACACCGGGATTGGACTTGCACCTAAAAATCACTGGCATCTGAGTGCAGTATTGGGGGGTGCTGTACTGCTAGGGTGTGCCGTCCTTCGGATGAGAGACGTTAAGCTGAGGTCCCTTCTGCCCGTCCTGGTGGGTGTCCAGGTGGAAGTAAAAGAACCCAGGGCACTCTTCGCAAAGAGTAGGGAACATTCCCGGTGTCCTGGCCAACATTCCCCTTCCCATAAACCGGTTCATGCAATTATCCAGGCTGTGTGTGGGTGATGATGTGCGATATGGCCGCCACCACACATTCAGTCACTTCACTATCAGTCTAGCATTGCTTGTAAAGCGCTTTGGATGTATGAAAAGTGCTATATAAATGCTGATTCTTCTTCTTCTTTATTAGTCATGAAGCATTTTACAGATAAAACAAAGCAGAAGAACACCTCACCACCAGTCTCCAAGTGTTACTACTCTAGAAATAAACTGGCCACTATGCCCAGCACTAGTCTACAATTGTTTCTACTCCTAAAATACAGTATGCCAACTACTGCAGCTGTCACCAGTCTCCAAGTGTTTCTACTCCCGAAATAAACAATGTAATATGCTGACAGCCTGTCTCCAAGTGTTCCTACTCCTGAAATATGCCAGCTACTATACCCACCATGAGTTTCCCATTATTTCTACTTCTGAAATATGCCAGTTACTATACCTGCCATGAGTCTCCCAGCATTTCTGCTCCTGAAATATGCCATTTACTGTACCAGCTACCAGTCACTAAGTGTTTCTACTCCTGAAATATGCCAGCTACCATGCTTACCACTAGTCTCCAAGTGCTTTTACTCCTGAAATATGCCAGCTGCGATGCTTGCCAGCTGTCTCCAAGTGTATTTACTCCTGAAAGAAGTCAACAATACTCCCTCTAGTCCACTCCAGAGCAGTATGTTACCATATTCAATCAGGACAGAATTGGGGTGATAAATGTTGATATTAATGATGACCCAACCAAATCTGGATGTTTGTGATCTTTAAGAAACATTGTGTCTTACCAGCAAAGTTAAATATTCAGTGTTTCAGAGGTGGGGGTGGGAGAAGGGTTGGGTACCACAGAATCAACAAACACTGTCTCTAACCATTTTTTCTGCTGTTTGTTTTCTTCTTGTCAGGTACTTTTTTTCTTGTCAAGTACTGTATTTATCATCAACAGCAACTCATTGAATCTTGTTGCTGCATAGTTCCAGCCTAGATCTGGTTAATGAAAGATATGTGTAGGATAACATAATACTATGTGTAATTGATGTCATATGCAAAAATGAGGATTAAATGCATGTGACAGGAGGAGAAATCATTAATGTGGATGGCAATGACCAATTAATTAATACGGATGACTCAACCAGATCCAGATGTTTGTGATATATGAGTAACACAGTGTGCCCTATCAGCAAAGGTAAGTATTCCATTTTTTTTGTTTGTTTGTTTGTGTGTGTGTTGGTAGGAGGAGGCAGGTACCACAGTATCAGCAAACTCTGCATCTAACCATTTTTTGTTCCTGTTTGTTTCTGTATTTTCAGATATTTATATCCAGGGTGATGGAATCCGGTTGCTGCAAAGTTTCAGCTCGGATCTGGTTAATGAAGACATCTGTAGGACAATCTTATGTAGAAAGGATGTCATATACAAAATTGTGGATTACAAGGATGTGACAAGGGGAGAAATGATTATGGTGACTGACAATGACCAATTAATTAATTAATAAGGATGACCCAACACAATCCAGATGTTTGTTAATGATCTTCATGTAAAACACACTTACACAGAATGAACAGTACATCATAAATAACTTTGAGGGCCCACAGATATCTCCAACAGCTTATTAACTTCTTTTTTAAGACATTTCTCTGTCATTTAGATGTATCTATATTTGTACCAGTGATCAGCAAAGCATGGGAGGATGGGCCTTGACACCTTTGTTCCTTTCCTTACATTGATAATGAATCACCTCTCACATCATCAATAATAAACAGCTGCACTTGGAATGGAAGCAGTCTTCACTTATCAGCATCACGAGAGACAGAACTGCTTAAGCAGGTACCGCAAGTTAAGACATCCCCTTTAAAGAATAAACAGTGAAGAAAAGACCTGCACTATGAATTTTGGTACCGCAGAGCCACTGGTGGTGAACAAAGGAAAAAGGAAGCAGGACGAACTCAGTGTGAGAAGACAATATTCAAAATCATAATAGGACTGCTAAGATCAGATGTATTCACATTCAGCACAAAAAGACTATTCAGCAGATTGGATTTAGAAACAGAGGATTGCTTGGATGATGGAACATGCAGTCCAGCAGCACAGTCAAGGAGAAGTCAAGTTCTGCTAACGCAGTGTTATGGAATTTTGGGTGTGACACAGGTCCCTCACTGCACTAGATGTCACTGTGTGATGGTGAATCCAGGATGCCACAACTAAAGTACCTTGCATTACATTACGTAAGCAATAAAACATGACAGGATGTACATGAAACATATTTTACAACACAGCCAGGGACATAATAAGGCATGAGGCCTTGACTGAGTGTCTTTTGCCCCTGGCGTGCAGTAAAATATGTTACAAGCACACCCTGGAGTGTCTTATTGCACTTATAAAATGGGCACCTTTTAAAAAAAAACTTTTGACACTGAGAAAATTCATTTTTATATAGTAAATAGTATTTACTTACACTGATTTAAGATAAAATAGTCCTTCCGCCTACCACATAATGACATCATCATCATCATGATGTCATTATGTATGCACTCTACAAAGTGAAACAAAGAGGCACTATATATAACCCTGCAGTGTGTTTAACGTTATAATTCCTAAACATGAAAGGCTTGGTCATGGAAAACTAAGTTATTTACAGCTGAGTCCCCCCCCCTTTCCTCAATAGCGCGATCCATGGAGGAACACTCGCAATCACAGCCAAGCTGCTGCTCTCCTTCCCTGCTGCACCGAGCCTACGGGCAGCCCCTACTCACCACACCATGCTGTAGGCTCCTTTCCTGATGTAGGACAGGGTGACCCCATGTCAATGACCTGCTCACGGACGATCTTCGAGCTGCCACCGCGGTGGTTGGAGGATCCGACTGCAGTCGGCATTTTTTTCTGAACCCCCCGGATAGCTTGTGTGCAAGCGTCAGACTTTGAAGGAGTCATGCAAGCTGATGGCAGAGGGTGGGTGATAAAGAGAGGGAGAAGTGGACCAGGCAGCTAAGAGACTGAAGGATGGCAGAAGTTGACAGCAGTGAGCGCGGTGGAGTGAGTAACGACAGTTTAAATGATCAGTCTGCCAGTACAGGATAAGCCACATTACTGAGGGGGGGAAATGGCTGCATTTCATATGCGAATGTTCGAATGGCGCCATGTTTTCTTGCAGTGCAGTCATACTTTTGGGATCTTGTTATTACCTATGCGTGGAACAAGTTTCATGCTCAGGTAAATAACCAATCAGAATCGAGGATTTTGTCATCCCATTTTATAATTGTCCTTTAGGTGTCTGTGACATGTTTATGGAACACTTCTCCAGACTGAACAGTAGCAAATAACAAATAATGGATAGGATCCAAATACCTTGGGTTGCGTTACTGACAGATCTGTTGCCTGTTGAGGTACTGTACTATACTTACGGAACGCTTAGTTCTTGGAAGAGGGTTTAATGGTGCTCTTTAACTGCTTTTAAAAACTAATCTTATCTATATTAGGGAGGCAGTAGCACAGTGGTTTAAAGCTCTGAGCTGCAAACCTGGAGACCTGGGTTTGAATCCCACAGCCCCCACTTACATACTGTGTGACCCTGAGCAAGTCACTTGACTTCCCTGTGCTCCCAGGTTACACCTGTAAACAAGCTTTCAGTTTAGTGTGTCTCTCCTGGTTAAAATATTGGGGAAAAAAAAAGATTAGAAGAGTGGGAAGAGCCGGCCCGCTGGCACAGCGGTTGGATTTCCTGCTTGCGGCGCCGGCGACCTGCGTTCGGGAATGGACCTGGGTCATCGGAGAGCTGGCTGGGGGAGAAGGATTGAGCCCCCCATGGGTGGCTCTCCTTCTGTGGAGGAAGGCTGGGGCAGTGTCTGGTGCAATGAGGACCCCTGGCAGAGGCTGGGAGTCACTTCACACTACCAGTGCTCAGTATCAGAGAAGCGGGGCGGATGCTGGCATCATTGCACATCCCCATCTCTGAGTAAACCAGGAAAAAGATGGCGGGTGGGTCCGCTGTCTATGTGAAGCCCTCCCTGGGGCTTCAATTAGCTACCATCGTGCATCCCCACCAGATACTAGTTCACAGCACGGATGAAAGGGACCGGTGTCGGGCCCCTTCTCTGGGGGTGCCAGGGATAACTGGGGATGGTGGCAGTAGATGGCAGTGGAAGTCCCAGACGCTGTGACCAGGGCTGATAGCAACAGCGGAACCTCAGGATAAAGAAGAAAAAAAAAGAGTGGGAAGAAAATTGAAAAACTTATTTCAGAGCAACAGTTTGGCTTTTGTTAAAGAAAAGGAACTATCGACAACATATTCATTTTAAGTTACATAATTAATACATAAATATGTTGCCATAGAAAAATAGAACCTTTACCTAGCATTTACTGATGTAAACAGTGCATCTGACAATATAAGCAGGAGAAGTTCTAGGAGATACTAATGGAGTATAATATTGATTCGCATTTACTTAAATTGATTCAGCAGATACATGGTAACAATAACTCATATGTCAGAGTGAGCAGAGATGGCAGATTATCTTCTGAAACGGATGTTCAGAACAGAATTAAGTAGAGTTGTATCCTAGTCTCTTTTCTTTTCAACATATATTTGAGCTCCTTAATAATTGCAATGTAGGATACTGATAGTTTTGTGCCAGTGATAGGGAGGAATAGGATACAGTTACTAGGCTACGCTGATAATTTAGACATGTTATCACAAACTCCATTAGGTATGGAAAGGGCTCTGTCACTTACTAGCACACTTTTGGCCAAGTTAAATCTGAAAATTAACAAAACAAAATCAAACATTATGATCTTGGGTAAACAAACAAACATTGCTGAGGAATGGGTATAATTGACATATTTTTAAAAGTCTCAAAGAATACAGATATTTAGGGTATTATTTAATAACTCTGGTAAATGGAGTCCCCTCACAGAAGGACAGAAGATGAAGGCAACAAAAACAGCAAAAGCAGTTATTAGATTTTCAAACCATTTGCAGGCAACCCATATGTTAAAATTAATAGTCAGAAACTTTATAGCAGTGAGGTATGGGGCATTATATGCAAAAAAGCAGAAAGCATAAATCCGGAGTAATGCAGAATAACTTTTACAGACAGTTATTACCATTACGTCATTACACACTGATGACTGTTGTTATTACAGAATAATATAATGTCTCTAAAGACCAGAATGAATATAAGAGCTGTTAGATGGTGGAAGAAGATAGTAAAGGCTGATAAAACTAACACTCCACTCTGTTAGTAATATGGGAGGACTCTGTATCCACAAAAAATGTAGGACACTGGTTCCAGTAATTAACTCACATAGTTAAAACCTGGGACTACCAAGTACAGTATATGGGATCCTTTTAGCCTTAGTAATGTATAAAGGGATGCAGCAGAAGCAGAACAAAAAATCTGTGATCATTTCATCAGGTTATGCAAAACTAGGGGATATTTGAGGTGTTACTTTTTACAAAGAATAAAAAATATACAGAAAGAATGAATTATACTTGAAATTTCATGAAAAATAAAAGCACAGGGCTGCACTGTGCAGACTCAGATTGCGGATTTCAGAAGGAGGGAATGCCCTCTACAAGAAGGGGAGAGCAAAAAATGGTAATCTGACATGCAAGTGCAATAATGAAATAAGAATAACCATACAACATTTATTGTTAGATCACGGTTTGTTAAATGGAGCTAGAAAGTGATGGTTGGAACTATTAGGATTGAGTAAATTTGTGAACAGTACAAGAAACTTGCAGTTGAGCAACTTTTATTTTCAGATAGAAAGGCAACAGTTTTTGCTGTTGCACATTTTACACATAATGTATTGCATAAGTAAGTAATAAGCCATGACAGGGTGTGCATTATTGGATTTTAATGCACCCCCCAGGGGTGTAGTAAGGCACGAGGCTGAAGGCAGAGTGTCCTTATGCCCCTGGGAAGCACATTAAAATCCTATGATACACACCATGGAGGGGCTTACTACACTTATAAAATGGCTCTAAGTATGTTTATTTGGAGGAGGAAAATGAGATTCGGCACCTGACCATGCATTTACAGAGATTTAATGCACAGTCAGGTGACGTCTCTCAGCCAATTAAATGTTTAGATTTTTTTCTTGCCATTTTATAAGTTGTCATAGATGCAACCTGTTTAGAGATGTATTTGCAGTCAAATTTATGTTTTCTGCATATTATAAAGAGTGACTGCTGTTTTTAACTGAGATCTTAATGTGTGGATGAAAATAGAGATTGTAGGCTAGGGGGCTGGTGGAGGCAGAGACGGTGGATGGGTTCAAGAGGGGTTGGGACAGGTACAGGGGAAGGGTTCTGGAAGCAAAATCCAATGCAGAGAGAATATCTGGAACTGGGAAGGGAGAAGCCAGAGAAAGCGAGGGGGGCAGCAAGGTCACCTCCCAGGGTGGGGGCTGACCAAACGAGCAGACGCGAAAGACCGTTAGGCCTATTCTGCTGGCATTTTAGTATGTTAGTACTATCTGTTTTAAAATATTTATGTCAGTGTATGTCATGACTTGCTGTCTATGCATATTTTTTTTAATCAATAAACTTGACTTGACTCTGTGTGATGGCAAATCCAGTATGCCACAACTAAAGTACCTTGCATTACATTACTTGTCATTTACGTGTTCATGATGTGTTTATGGAACATCTTTCCAGGCCAAACAGCAGTGAATAACAAATAATACATGGATCTGAATACCTTGTGTTGCATTACTGACAGCTCTGTTGCTCACTGAGGTATCACTGAGGGAGCTGTTGCTAGTTGAGGTATCACTGAGGTACAGTATTTATGGAAAGAACAGTTACATGTTCACTGTAACAGTAGAGCTTTGAGAGAATCTCTTTTATCAGGCCAGACCTATAGAACTATAAGCTGCCAGGCACTAGGACCACATGGAAACATCTGCAAGCAGTTTACTAAGGGTCTCCCACAATGACGTCAGACATTGGCTCTCGTATATAAATGTGGGCGACTCCTTCCCTCCTGAGTTCCCCACCAGAGATCATGCTCAGAGGACTTCCCTGTAGGGAACCAGAAGACAACCTAGGGCTCTGCCAACCAGGTGAGGCAGAAAGCAGCAGAGAGATTCTCATGGAGAAGGAGACGGCCCTCATCAGAGTCTCAGGATCCAATAGGGGGATGGAGGGTGGGGTGGGATGGCATGGCCTGATGAAAGAGATTCCAAGATATACAGTTACGGTGAGTACATAACTGTTCTATCTTCTTTGAGGATATCTCTTTCATCAGGCCACACCTATGGAACAAGTACCAGGCAGTACTGACCATCAACAGTCTGGGTGGCTGGAGCCAACAAGCCTAAGAAAGGAGGTCTTGTAGCACAGCTAAGCCAAAGCTAGCCCTTTTATGAGAAGCAATGTCCAGACTGTAGTGTTTAGTGAAGGTGTGGACAGTGCTCCAGGTGGCAGCTGCACAGACTTCAGCGGCAGACACATTTTTGAAACATGCTACAGATGTGGCCATGCCTCTAGTGGAATGACCATGAACAACCCCAGGAAGTTCCTTACCATACTTCCTGTAACAAAAAATAATAAAGTTTGCTATCCACTTGGATAGACATGGTTTGGAAACCAGAGTGCCCTCTCCCAGGGGCAAATGGAATGAAAAGCTGTGAGGACTTCCTGCAGTCCTTTGTGTGGTGTATAAATGCTTCCCCTGGATTGGCATGCTTGGGAAATAAAATGGCACATGGATGGTTTGATTTAAAGTAAACTCAGACACCACTTTTAGTAAAAACTTAGGATTCATACACAAAGACATCCAGTCTTTGTGGAGAATCAAAAAAGAGGATCACATATTACAGCCTGTAGCTCTGAAATCCTTCAAGCAGAAGTAATGACAACCAAAACAATGTTTTCCAAGAAAGAAAGTGTAGGCCACAAGTCACAGCTGGCTCAAAAGGAGCTAAAGTAAGCTTTTCCAGCACAAAATTCGAGTACCAAGCCAGGACTGGATGACAAATAGGAGGCTTCAAGTGCAGAATGTCTCACAGAAACGCATGGGCCACCTCCAGTTGGGCAACCGTACAACCCTCAATAGGCACATGGAAAGCTGAAATAGCAGCCAAGTGTACTTTACTAGAGGAATACTGCAGGCCTGCATCTGACAAGGACAGCACATACTCCAGAATCTGATTTATTGGACAGGTAAACAGGTCTAGGTGATGAGAAGCAGCCCACAAAGCAAACTACTTCCACTTCAAATGACCCTCCAACATCTGACGGATGAAAACAGGTACAACCATGACCCACCTGGGGGTGGGCAGTAATAAAGAGTATTACAATAAACATGATGTGACCTTATAAAGTCACTATTTCCACTGCAACAAATTCCCTTAAAGGTTGACGTCACCAGCAGAGGATTTGGTGACAGAGAAGGAGATGGAGTCAGGAGAGTGAAGAGAATAGGAGGTTGGATAAGAGCAAGAGACAGGAGAGATAACAGAGAAGTGACTAGCTGAAAAGTATATTTCATTTTCCTTTAGCAAAAACACAGCACAAAACACACCCTCACAATAGGATATCACATCGACACTCACTGAAGTTAAGTTCCGTAGTTTTAGGGGATTAAAGTCAACAAGGCCTGCTGGCCCTATACTTTGGGAATCCTTCCAGCAGTGTTTCTGGATGTTAAAATACTCATGCCCAAAGCTGTATGCCATTATTGGGCTCTATTCATGAATGGCTGGGGTGGCAGTGAGCCACGTAAGTCAGGCACGTAGCCACCGCACAGCCACCCATGTCCACTGCACCCCCTCTGCCGCATGCAGCAACAGGATGCACCCCCACACACACCTGATCACCTGGCCGATCGTGGAGCTCCATGTGGGGCTGGCTGGGGGGAAGTGCAGGGGGACGAGCCAGCACTCTGCGGCATTTACAACCAGGTGGAGTGCTGTGCACAGGGGTTGACAGATCCACTTCTGGGAGGCAGCTGTAAACCACCAGGCCGGCTACGCGCCCCCTGGGAGGCTTCCTCCTGACATGGCGGGCATTGCAGGGGCCACTGGCACCCCCAACAAAGCAGCCCCTGCCATTGGGGCACATCTGGAGTCCGTAATCGGGTGGGCAGGGTGACCACCCACAAAGGCTCAGTCAGCACTCTGCACGCCGGCGGCCAGCAACATAGTGCCAGAGGCACATAAGGGATTTACTGAGGGTCCCTGCCTGGGCAGCTGATTGGCTGCCTGCCATGATCCGTGCTCCACACCCACCTGCCCCCCTGGACCTGCATGTCAGGGTGGTGGGGCCACATAGAAGAGCAAGGCAGGGGCCGGTGGTGATGAATGCAGCCCCCGCACGGAACTCCCTCAGGTGCGGAGCTATGTGCCCCTATACGCTCTTCTTGCACATTTGTTTGTGAATAGGCCCCACTGTAAGAGAACACAACACATTTTAGAAGCTCATGTTTAACATGACTAGTAATGTACAGTATTTGTCAATAGAAGAAAAAACCTGTTGAGCTTTCTATGCCTCAAAAAAGCCAGACATTGTCTTTTTCCATGGCATTTTTCTACTGGGAGGGAGTCAAATACTTTATTCCACTTTAAACTAAACTTTGAAAGTTTTTACTAAAAACACAATACTCCCAAATGAACTTTAGCTCTACCAATCCACCACGTCTTACCACCTGGTTATTCCTTTCAGTTCAAGATGCTGCTAGCTACAACATGCAGTTAATTGCAAACAACGAAACTTAGTTTACATTTAACATTAACACTGAAGCTGTAGTTTATCAGTGAATCTTCCTACCTGCTCAGAAGGTGAGTGCACTACACAGCATGGACAGGACCCTACGATCTGCTTGAGGTTACCAAAATTCAAACAAACTCACTACTTTAGTGTGTACAACAGCATCATCAAGACAAACTGCATTTCAAATGAGCAGCCAGACCAGAACTTCATGATAAGGGAGATACTGTCACACTCTCACCAAGTGTCCAGGGAATCAAATACTCCAGGCTGCAGCAGTTGCTTCCAGGGGTCACACTGGCAAGTCAGCGCATCCCTAGTGGTTACCATGGGGACAGATGGACGCTCATCACCATGCACTCAGACTCACTGCAGAGAAGATCGGTGAAGACACTCACAAATTAAAGTTTTCTGGTGGCCGTTGAAATTCGGTACATACTCAAATACTGCTCTGAACTGGTACCAGTGTAAATCAGTACTATTGGAGGGTCTGCTTCATGGAATAAGTGGTCCTGGAAGAAGGTTTTCTAGCAGCCACCAAGGCATCGGCCACCTTTTGGGAAACCCCAAATCTAGCAATGGCTATGTTTTCAGGAGCCATGCACAGAGGTGAAGCGATATATGAAGTCTGGATGGACAGGGTTCCCTGCTCCTGTAACAGAAGTCCCTGGCATAAGGGCAGGGGTATTGGTGGTTCCACTGCCAATTGCTGCAGTAAGGGGAACCAGATCTGCTGAGGCCATGGGGAGCAATGAGGATCACGGTACCCCCCCCCCCCCAATCTGAAGTTTTAGTAAGACCCTCTGAATTGGAGAAAAGGGAGGGAAAGCATAGAGAAACCTCCCCTCCCAAAAGAGGGACAATGCGCCTCACCAGAAATCTCCAGGCTCTGGGATGAGCACGCAGAAAAGCAGCAGTTTTGCATTGTGTGAAGATGCAAAAAGGTCCAACTCAGATTGACCCCATCTGTTGAACAGGCCTTTCATTACTGAGATCAGCAGTTCCCATTCATGCATTCTGGACTATGACTGGCTTAATCTGTCTGCCAAGACGTTTTGGGCACCTGGAACGTGTACTGCTGACAGTTCTGTACCATGTTCTAGAGTCCAATACCAGACTCTCTTTGCTTCCCTGCACAAGAAGTAGGAATGAGTTCCCCCTTGGTTGTTGATGTAATGCATCACACTGACATTGTCCATCTGTACTATCAGAGGACCTGGGGATAGATGAGCCTGGAAGGCCTGTAGGTCATACATAACAGCTCTTATTTCTAGAACAGTTATATGTGGGGTGCTCTCCACCTTGCTTCATACACCCTGCATCTGATGGGGTCCAAAATGTGCCCCCCAGCCCATCCCTAAGGCATCTGTGGTTAAAATCCGGTTGAAGGAAACTGATCAGGAAAGGAACCCCCTTTAGCAGGTTGCTGGGTTCCAGCCAACATTAAACGCTCTTTTATTAGCAAATCTGAACAGCTCATTATTCCAATTTATAAAAGCTGCGTTCGTTCCTTATTAGACTGTGGGTCACAGGTTTGGTCCCCCTACTTAGCTAAAGACACCAAATTAGTTGAAGAAATACAGAGAACTCTAAGTATATACCAAGGCTTAAACATTATACCTATCAAAGTAGATTGTTGGAAACAGGATTACACTCTTTAGAAGCTAGAAGACAAAGGGGAGACCTGTTATTACTGTATAAATTACTTCAGAATCAAGAACTTATGTTTGACTGTGATCTAAATTATAGTTACGCTAGATATAACTTAAGATCTCACAATAAAAACTATCTATACAGTCAGCCTTAAAAGTGAAGAGAGATTATTTATTCACCATCTGAGCTGCAAAGGCATGGAATAGGCTTCCACAAGCAGTTGTAGATAGTACTAGCTTCGACAACTTTAAAATTTCTTTAGATAGACTTTTCTACACTAAACAACTGTTGGTATAAATGTCCCACTTATGTGGGAGACATTCACAATGGGCCTTGTGCCCCCTAATGTCTGACATTTCTTAGTGATCCTAGCAATCCTAGTAATCCACCACTTGAGCACCTTGTGTACAGGAGAGGTTACTAGAACCCTCTGTTTCAGATCATATGTGAGTTAGTCCCACTGGGGACTTGGAGGCAGTATAGCGCAGTGGGTTAAGGCTCTGAGCTGTAGATCTGGGGACCTGGGTTTGAATCCCACAGCCACCTAGGTGCATACTTGTGTGATCCAGAGCAAGTCACAACTTCCTTGTGCTCCCAGGTCACATCTGGAAACAAGCTTCAACTTAGTGTGCTACTCCTGGTTAAACAATGTTTCCTTTCCCACTGGACTCTGAAGGTCCATTGAGGGATCCTCATGTGTAGTTTTGCCAGAGGTACTGTGACTATGGCCGCGATCATTAGGCCCAAGAAGTCAAAGGAATGTTCCGACTGTGAAATATCGGCTGTCATGGATCATCTGGACCTATACAATCAGACTTTCAGCCCTGTCTAGGGACAGAAGGGCTGTGCCCAGAACTGCCTCTATGTACTGTAGATATTTGTAGGGGAGCAGGACAGACTTTGGTACATCGACAGTCACCCCCAGGGCATCAAACAGTTGTCTTGTTCAAGCTATGGTGAGCAGGAGTTGTTCCCCGAGTGAGCTTTAAGTAGTAGCCAGTCATCCTGGTAGGGAAATACATAAAGGCCTTCCCCTGCCAAGGGCTGCTGCTGCAAGGTGCTGCTGCTACTGCAAAGTATTCAGTAAAGACCTGTAGCACAGATGACAAACCAAAGGGCAATACTCTAAACTGGTAATGTTCCCCTTGAAACAGGAACCTCAAATTGTTAGGTTGTCAAATTTTGATATGAAGGTAGGCATCCTTCATGTCCAGTGAACAGATCCAATTCCCTACCTGCAGTAGTGGAAGTAGGCCCTGTAGGGTAATCATTCTGAACTTTTTGTATTCTGCAAAAACTTCAGATCCCTGAGATCCAAAATAGGCTTCAGAGCCCCTGTCCATTTTGGAACTAAGAAATACTGAGAATAGAGCCCTGTGTTTCTCTGTTCCATGGGTACAGATTCTATTACTCTTTTCTGAAGCAAGGTGTAGACTTACTCCAGACGCAGTGGGATGTGATCTGGAGGATAATGTGTAGACACTGGTGGATGGTCTGAAGGTAGCTCTAGAAGTTCCAGAGCATGTCCTTGTGCTACTATTTCCTGGACCCAAGCATCTGAGGCCACCTCCTTCCACTGGTTCAGGTGGAGGGAGAAACAACCCCAAACAACCACCTCTGGAGGTAATGGTGGCTGGAGGGGTGTAAAAGGAGTCAGATGGAGCCAGTTGTGACTCCTGCTGCACCACCACCTCTAGGGGCTTTTGAGTGGGCACCTGTAGTGGCTGCTGAGGTAGGCAAGGCTCCTGCTCCCTTACCCTTATCTGGTTGTCTGGGAGTGGTTTGGTGTCTAGTACCAGCCGGACAAAAAGGCACCTTCTGTCTGCTCCTTGGATGGGTATGATAGAGGGAGTGAACTGATTTAAGGGTTCTGCCTGAGGCCTGCAAATTAGCGAGGATCTCTTGAACATGTGCACCAAATAACTTATGTCCTCTAAAGGGGGCATTGAGAATGGAGTGCTGGACGTCATTCTTAAAGCCAGCCACCCTTAGTCAGGAATACCTTCTGAGGCATATTCCTGATGCAGCTGCCCTAGCTGAAGCATCTGATATATCATAGGCCATACATAGCAGTTTTTTCCTACATCAACCCCAGCTGTTAAAAGCTTCAAGAAGCTCCTGTTTTGGTGCACCTTCTGGAAGTACTTGAGCAGCTGCTCTAGCTTTCCTCCGGAGTATATTCTGGCATTTGACCATATGGGTCTGGTAATTTGCAATTCTCAGGGCAAAAAGACTGGGGCATAGATTCCTTTACCCATCACATCTTACATCCTTTGTTTCTTATCAGAAGGCAGAGAGCTAAGGTGTTTTGATGCCTTTGATCTATTGTGGGCAGTATTTATGACCACAGATTCCACCTCAGGTTTACCTGCAAAGAAATGCCCACCTGAGGGGGCCACATACATCTTGTCTGCCTTTCTGTATATGGCAGGGATCCCACTAGGCCTATGCCAGGCAGCAAAGGTAGCATCCTCCAGGGCAAGGAAGAAGGGTGGGGAATCAAGAAATTCCAAGAAAACAGTTAGATTCTTCTTGGCTGTAGCTTGTTCCTCCAAGTTAAATCCCATGGCAGCTTGTAGTTGCTGCATCATGGTTATGAAGGATGGGTCCTTGGGGGGGGGGACAACCTAGGGGTGTAAACCACCGAGTCCCCACTGCATGTTCAGACTGTGGAACTAATCATATCATAAGGACTTTCCACATAAACTTAAGCTTCCTCCTCCTCCTCATCATCATCCTGCACCATAAAGTCAGGATTGTACTCTAGGTCATCAGTCTGGTCGCTGGGACAAAGGTAGTGCCTTAGTGAAATCATCAGTGCTTGAGAGAGGGGCTAAGACATAGCCCTAGCATGTGTCAGTATGGGGATTTGGCTGAGGGACCCTGTTAAAAAGGCTCCTGGTATAGGAGGAAGGGGCAGAAGGAACTTGAGAATGTCCATAAATGATGGAAGTACTGCCTGTACGTCAGCGCCCTTGTAGTTGACGGAATGCTGGTAGAGTTTGACGGGGAAGGCAATGCTCCCTGGCATCGATGGTGCACACCAGCCATGCTAGGCCTGGTGGCACCTGCAGCCCACCCTGACCTGAAAGTAAAGTCAATTGTCCTGGTGGCATCACTGCTGGAGTGATCGACAGAGCTGAAATGATCGGACCCATATGGAGTGGCGACCGAGAACGGACTGGGAAGGTTTTATCCTTTTCTCACTCCCTCTCCCGGTGCTTGTGTTTGTGTGACCCAGACATCTTTTCTCAGGATTTAGACAATTTGGATCCTGAGGAATGTTCCTGCGAAGCGGCAGAGCTCTTTTGCTGGAGCTCCTTCTCCATTTGGACTACCTGCTGCTTTAAAAGGTGCTTTTCTAAAATACCTTTTCAGCATCACTGGGTGACTGTGTTGAACCCTCTGCAGATCAGGCACACCTGAACGTTATGGTCCAGGCTGAGGCAGCACATGCAGACGTTGTGTACCTCTTCAGAGTATATCTTTTCACCGCATTCACAATAACAGAAGAGTTTCAACGGCTCCTTAGTCAACATACACACCATCAAAAATTATTTAAGAAAGTGATTATTGACTATGGTGAGAAAAAGAACAAAATCTGTGATTGTAACAGTGTTGTTTCTGTGCATGGTCCAACAAGTATAGTCAACAACAGGAAAAGAACTGAAGAAGTAAGGGGTCACCTATGTTTATATGGGAGATATGACATCTGACGTCATTGTGGGTGGCCCCTAGTGGACTACTTGCAAAAGTTTCCATGTAGTCCTAGTGCCTGGTGGCTTATAGTTCCATTGGTGTGGGCTGATGAAAGAGATATTCTCGAAGAAGATCACTTGGTTCTTGGAAGAGGGTTTAATGGTGCACTTTAACTGCTTTTAATATTATTCTTTACAAAGCCACCTTTCATGGCCAGATTCCAATATTGAATAACAATAAGAAATACCCATTCCTGCCAGAACGTGCTGAATACCTTGTACTCATTACTGATAGCTCTGTGTGGGTCTTTGAAGTGTTGTTGAAGCGTTTATGGAACATTAGGTTTAAAGAGGGTTTGATGATGTCATTTAAGGGCTTTTAGAACAATTCTTTAATAAAGCACCTTTCATGGCTGAATAATGAATATCTAAATACCTGGGACTCACATACTGAATATTCAATCAAATAGTCAGGAAAAGGTATTCAAACTATCCCAGCATACCTGTCCAGTGGCACCCCCTACATGTCCTGGCTCCTTCTGACCTCCCTTGTATCCACTGACAACCCCTAGATAACACCAACCCTCCCTCCTCAGGTATTACGCCACTGGTTGGCACATGTCCTTTGCAAACCTTCTTGGTCAGCAGCAGCCTAATTCCCATAAACATAGTATCAATATGCCAACAGGTATACAGCTATACAGTTGTTGTGAGATGTCTATGAAAAATTGCAATGTGACTTTTCATAGATGTCTTCCAACTCAAGTACCAATATACCCATTGAGGAGGGGGGTTGTTATAGTCTGGAAGGTGGGTCGGTGCCACCATCTACCATGGAGATCGGAGTAACAGGGGGATGGGAGGGTGAGGAGGTGACACTGGACACCAGGGAGATAGAAGTAATGGTGACCAGCAGTGGGGGATGCTACCAGACACCAGAGTTATGAGTATCAGGAATGGGGAGAGGGAGGGATGTACAACTGGATTCAAGAGATATGATTATCAGGAATGAGGAGCGAGAGAGTTGGTGCCATGGGACACCTGGGAAATGATTCACAGGGATGGCAAGAGGGGAGGTCTGCACTATTTGTGCATGGCTAAAACATGTTTTGGCAGCATTAATTGGTGCTGTGCAGACAGCCTATTAGAGTTCCCAAAAAGTTTTAGATATGACAGTGCACCCTGCATGTATGACTCCACCTCTCATTAGTATGCACTTCTTTGGTCCACGTTAACTGTGCCTTTCAATATGACACCTGCCTCACTAAGTACCCCTGGAGCATGAAAAGCACAGTAAGCATGGCCCATACCTTATTAGCAATGTGCTAATTGTTTAAATATGCTGCCCTGTTCTTGAAGCACAGCTTGCCTACTCTGATATCACTTCCTTTCTCAAATATCCATGATATTGCCACTATCTTGATGACATAGCTATGATTATCTCTGGACTACTGACACCAATGGATACGTCATATACCTTTCTAAGCCTCCTGTGGGTTACTGTGCCTTTAAGACTCTCTGCAGCTTGAGAATAAAACATGCTTGATGCTGCAAATGGAGCCCACACTGCTGTGTTAGCAACTGGACCAGGAATCATTGGAATTGGGTGCCAACTGAACTGGATGTGAGTTTGCATCCATAAAGGACTAGTTTAATGTGTGATCATATGTTTAGAACCTGGGTTTTGAGTGATTCAGGAGTTCTGAGGAAACTGCCATTGGGACTACAAATTGGCAGCCATGTTCACCATATTTGGCCCAGCTTGCCATGGCTACGGGGTTAGAACGTGAAGTGCTAACCAATCAGGAATGCTTGCCAACTGTGGGAGCTACAGGGGCTCATGGACTACAGAGGGAATTAATTCAGGTACCTTTTCCAGCCACCAATTGCCTACTGAGTGACAGACCTCCAGGACTGTCTGTCTTTGGTAGACAGCTGTTTCACTCAAGAACAGCAGGGTCTCAGCTGCCCTCAAGGCAGATCTGCGTGAGATTTCAATTTAGCAGGACCACCGAGTGCTGCTAAGAGCAGTGCTGTGACAGATTGAACATCTGCAATTGATAAACTGGGTGACTACAAGCAGATAATCAGTTTGTGCAGAAAAAGTGGCATTCTTGTGCTATCCAAGCAAGCCTATGATGCTAAGCACCACCAGTCTCAGCGAGAACCTGAGCCAAAGTCCACTTGAGATGCTGCCAGATCCACCCAGTGGATACCATAGTCCATTACTAGGCTAGCTCCACCCTGTGGGACTGGATGCCTTCACAATGAGTGTGGCACAGATCCTAGTGGTTTAAATGACCAGAAGACAGATGACCCTCCAGGCTGCATCACCATCTCAGACATACAGTGAGAGAGGAGGAAACAGTGAAAGTGAGAGACCAACAGACCAACAGCCTGATGGATTTCTGCAAGCTGTGACAGTGGAGCCTCTGAATGGCAAGGGAGATCTCAGAGTGATGCAACCATGAGTAAAACCAGGACTTGCTCCAGCAGCTAGGATACTGTAACACAGTTTGGAAAGCATTTACTGGATTTAGCCTGCCAGGAACTTACAACTGTCTCCATCTGAGGTTTTCATTCTTGCAATTCAGGAGCCTTTGGGGTGGAGTTTTCACTTATTCACTTAGAGTTGCTAAACTTTTAATTTAAAGTGCACCAACGCCAGCCAACCACGTGCAATGACAATGGGCCTACACCAGTTCTATGGCTAGTTATCCAGTTACTTTTGGGTGCTCACTTGCCAGGTTTAAAAGGGTAAAGTACTGGTATCAGTGGGAAAAGAGTAGTGCCTCCAGTACAGGAGAGTGAGAATGTCACATTGTGGTGTTGGGGTGGTCTGCACTTGAGGGTGGGCTAGAGAAGACATATAACTGCAGATCAGGAAACATTTATTTTGACTGGGCCTAGCAGAGGGCATAAGTACAGCCCAGGAATGTATTATATTGGCTGCATCTGGAAGGGCAATTGAGGAGAGACCACGGATTGATGCTGGACCTAAATAGGGCATCGGAAAACCTGTCATCCACACACTGTCTACCTAAACTGCTGCTAACAAACCACCCCCCATTTCCCTTTATGGTTCTCTAAATCAAGCTGTTGTTCATCTGTTTGATTTCATTGGATGCTGTTATTCATTTTAGAGTTAATAAGTAGGAGACCTGTTGCTGCATTAGGTGGGTGCCCTAGTGGGGAGGTATTACATCCCATGGTGTAGTACCACACTAACACCAGACCCACTAAAACCTTTCCTCTGGGTGGAGAAACAGTCCTAACTTTCTATCTTAACCACTGGATATGACCTCCCCGACCAGGCCTGCATAAAAAGCTCTAAAAGGACAAACTAAAGGACCTCAGTATATACACACGGGAAGCAGGGGATATGATAGAGACCTTTAAATATCTCACAAGGGTAAATAAGATACAGGAGGGAAGTATTTTTCCATACAAAAGGTGCTCAAGAACAAGGGGATATGCTATGAAGCTGGAGGGGGATAGGTACTGGAGAGATGTTAGGAAGTACTTCTTCACAGAAAGAGAGGTAGATTCCTGGAACAGCCTTCCAGCAGAGGTGGTGGGGGTGAAAATGGTGGGGTTCAAGAATGCATGGGGTAGGTGTGGTGGAGTTAGTCTACACCCTCGGTTGTGACTGATGGACCACTTTTCTATCTCCTTATTTCCTAGCAACAGTTAACACTTTTCTCTTTGCTTTTCTTCTTTTACCCCCCCTACCCTAGGTTAGCCATCTAGCTTAGCTCTTTACTATCCCTACTAAACTTCCTACTAGTTCTCTCTTTCCATTCTTTTTCAATTTCCATCCATCCAGTCCCTGGAATGATGCCAAACACCCAGAGAGGTGTTGTGTAAAGTGCATAAGTGCATTTTGTGTACAAAAAGCATGAAGGCTATTTTAAATATGAATGAATACAGTTAGTAAAGCCTTTTTAAATAAAAAGGATTCAGAAGTCATATAAAACAATAATAATGTCATGATTAGTACAGTTATAAGAAATCCTTAATGTATTTTCATAAATTCACATTATAAACCTGTTACTGTATGAAGCTAAACAAAAAAAACTGTGGTATGCTTTATAAAATGCTTAGTCATTGTGGAGAGATATAGAGAGTCAATATCTGTGGATACATATACACTGTACCTTTAATTGAACCAGAAAATCCCCTGAAACAACCCCCCCCCCTTGATTTTGAAACAACATGTTCCGACATTAAACAACATGTCCAGCCATGTAAATACAAAAAGGGCTCAGTCAGGTGATCCCACCAAAAAGATATAAAAACCTCTTCACTGAGTTCACTTCAGTCAGTCCAGTGGGGCTCAGCCCTGAAAGAGGAGACAAGAGGTTCTACTGTTACTGTAGACAAGCTGTTGAATGCAGATGAAAAGGCTCTTAGGAGCTCTAAGATCTATGACTGTATTATGGTAGACACTACTGATGTTAAAGGAAAGCAGCACAAAGCAGTGGGGGCAATCACCAGGGCTGCAAAAAACGCCCGTTTAAAACAACCTTAATGGTTTAAACTAAATTCAGCTAACCTTTCTCCAGATATTTAACTATTTAATCTTGCTACTTGAGGTGCCATGTCAAAAGTGCCACCGCACCAGAAGACAGAGTGTGCCCCTGGCATCCTGTCCTGTCCTGTGCCGGAAGGCTCATTAAAATGACGAGCAAGGCGCATCTACCCGGGTGAAAAAGAAACATTAAGGTTGTTTTAAATGGGCATTTTTGCGGCCCTGGTGATTGCCCCCACTGTTTTGTGCTGCTTTCCTTTAAGTAGTGATTTTCTTTGCAATTTTTTTGCTTTCATTTATTATTTTTCTAACTTTTGGAAAATAAATATCACACCAAGGTGCGTTTTAAACCTGTAAATTTGCCTCATCTGAAGTTTATTCCCACATGCTGTGACAAACTTGGTATCAGATATTACTGGTTGTCAAGAGAAACAAGTGGGAGACCAGTACCCAGATACTAGCCCTGGTATCCAAACATAGGGGGGCAAAGAGCAGGATGGCGTACCTACAGGATCTAGTGGATGCCAAGGATCTGTTGGAGGAGGGGCTTACCAGTGTGCATACCAGAGCCCAGGTGAGGAGGACCAGAGGGGAATTACTAACCAGATTAGAGTTCAATGGAACGTGGAGGTGGACCAGCACCGGAGAAAGGTGGAGCACCACTGCCAGGTGCTGATGGAGGGTTCTCAACTGGACGATTTCGTGGCAGAGGACCAGGATCCATGGGTTCTAGAGGAGGACCCCCTGATTCAACCTTTGTTGCCAGCCACTTTTGAGATTCCACTGTTGCCCATTTTTGTGGGTTGATGCTGCTTGGAGGACGATGAGATGAAGGACCCAGGTAAGACTGTTTCGGGACATATGCATACTGGGGTGAAGACTACAAGCACCAGGGAAGACACCATGGTGGCTAAAGGGACTTTCCAATGTTTTGAACCCCCTGTGATATTGTATGAAATGTATGAAATTTGTAATGTTTAAAATGAATATAGCTGTTAAGGCTGGTGCTGAGTACAGTCAATAGAGGGTACCAGAACGGTGTAAGGGTTGAAAGGAAACCTTTGGTATGTTAAAAATAAGGGTTGAAAGGAAACCCCAAAGGTTTTGGGAGTTAGGAACTGGCTGGATGTTCAGCATGAGAAAGTTCCTTGTCTAACAGAAAATGTATGAAAGGGAAATGAATAAATGAAATGATTACAAGAAATGTATAACATAAAAGAAATGTCTATACTGTATGATATAAAATGAGGAACCTAGGGTCATGGAGGATCTATGTATGGGGTGGAATCTATGATCGGGCCCATGAGTGGAAACAATGTGTTAAAATGGGATTAGAGTTGGGTACAACTCGCCCCAGGGAAAGTTGTGGTATAGGACTATATGGCCACCCTGATAGCTAGAAGGAGGAAGCTAGAAATCAGCATAAAATTGCAGTGTATTACTTCCTTTTTTTAATGTACTGATGAAGGTACGATAGTGGGTGCACAGGGCTGAAACGATACCAAGTGATGGGTTCTGAAACAATGCCAAGTGATGGGTATGGAAGAAGACTGAAATCAGCATAAAACTGCAGTGTATTACTTCCTTTTTTTTTAATGTACTGATGAAGGTACAATAGTGGGTGCACAGGGCTGAAATGATGCCAAGTGATGGATTCTGAAATGATGCCGAGTGATGGTTATGGAGGAAGCTCAAAGTCAGCATAAAACTGCTGTGTATTACTTCCTCCTTTTTAATGTACTGATGAAGGTACGATAGTTGATGCACAGGGTTTTGAACTATGCCAAGTGATGGGTTCTGAAAAGATGTCAAGTGATGGGTGCTGAAACGATGCCAAGTGATGGATTCTGAAGTGATGTTAAGTGATGGGTGCTGAAACGATGTTAAGTGATGGGTGCTGAAACAATGCTTATTGATGGGTGCCTGATATTACATATGATGTGTCTGAGTTGTAATAACCAGAGTGAAATAGTTAGGGAGTAGACAGTCACTACAGACTGAAGTCGTCTGACAGCACAGATGGGTACTGTGCTGAACTGTATGACAGCCCAAGGGTAATGTTGTGAAAGTATTGTCATATTGCAGTGCGTTGGTATGGTGGACAATAATACAAAAAACTGAATTAAGGGACCCTGGGGTGAAGCTCTCATACTGGGTGAGAGAAAGTTTCAGCCAACCCCCATTCTACAGTTTTGGTAGAATATTTATGATTGAAAGGGGGTTCTTGGAAAAACAGTATAGTTTTGAGAACTGTTTTTTCTTAAGTAGGGAGATGAGTGGCAGAGTTAGTCTACACCCAATCTAGGTTGGCCACCTAGCATATCTCTTTACTATCCCTACTAAACTTCCTACTAGTTCTCTCTTTTCATTCTTTTTCCATTTCTATCCATCCAGTCCCTGGAGTGATGCCAAACACTGAGAGAGGTGTTGTGTAAAGTGCATAAGTGCATTTTGTGTACAAAAAGCATGAAAGCTATTTTAAATAGAAATGAATACAGTTAGTAAAGCCTTTTTAAATAAAAAGGATTCAGAAGTCATATAAAACAATAATAATGTCATAATTAGTACGGTTAAAAGAAATCCTTAAGGTATTTTCATAAATTCACATTATAAACCTGTTACTGTATGAAGTCAATACACACTGTACCTTTAACTGAACCAGGAAATCCCCTGAAACAACCCCCCTTGGTTTTGAAACATGTTCAGACATGAAACAACATGTCCAGACATGAAAATACAGAAAGGACTCAGTCAGATGACCCCACCAAAAAGATATAAAAACCTCTTCACTGAGTTCACTTCAGTCAGTCCAGTGGCTTCATCCCTGAAGGAGGAGAAGAGAGGTTCTGCTGTTACTGTAGACAAGCTGTTGAATGCAGATGAAACGCGTCTTAGGAGCTCTAAGATCCAGGACTGTATTATGGGAGACACTACTGATGTTAAGTAGTGATTTTCTTTGCAATTTGTTTGCTTTCATTTATTATTTTTCTAACTTTTGAAAAATAAATATCACACCAAGGTACATTTTAAACCTGTAAATTTGCCTTGTCTGAAGTTTATTCCCACACGCTGCGACAGTAGGCATAAGAGAATCCTGGGGGGAAAGGAAAGGGGGAGGGAGAATGGGCTGGAGATCAAGTAGGATCTATGGTAATACTGTAGGCAGGGAAAAACTGAGCAGACTGAGTGGGCCAAGTGGTCCCTATCTGTCATCAAATTCTATGTTTCTATGTTTCAGTAAAGTAAAAAAAAAAACCTGGCCCCTTAACCCTGTGCCTCCACAAGGCAAGGATAGTTATCATGACATTAATGGCAGCCAGGTTACACCTCACTTGCAAGTGCTTTTAATGGGCATAAGACTTGAAGGGACCCTGCACATTTACCTTACTCTTTAAATTAACTGCTCATTGTCAGCATGGAAGTTTACTTCACAAACAGGTTCACAGACTCCCTTTAAAAAGGTATCAGGCATTAGATTGTCTGAATTCAAATGAAGTTTAATTCAAGTGTTCTGGAGCTGATGAGGCAAAAGATCTTGAACCTGTTTCAGTTCTAGTTTGCATTATTACCAAAAGGGCCAGCTCTACATTAAATAGTTTATCAGACAATGACGGAGAAGCAAAAAAGCCATGTAAATAATTAGATGCTGCTCCTTCAGAACTGTACTATAGAATGCAAATCTGCATCTATAAATTAGCAAAATCCAATTTTTTTTTTTATAGAATTTGTGCCTGCAGCTGATAGCTGGAATATTGATTGCAAAGAGGGCAGCTCTATAATAAAGTCTATATATACTGCAACTTTAGCTAGGAAGGAGAAACTGGGGCTCATACTGAGCCAGCAGAATTAAAAAAACAGCAATACCATTAAAATAATAGGTTTTTAAAGAATAATTTGTAATGCATGTTAGTCTCTCCCAGGTGGGAGCTGAATATTCTGGATAAGGATGCAATATACTGTGTTGGTCTTGTCCTTATCGCACTCTCCTTGCACAGTTATTTGGGGTTGTGTTAGTTCCCCTGCCTGCATAATGTGACTGATCAACAGTTACGTATGTATTTTATCACTCCTGCACCTTATTATACAGTACTGTATTTTTATTTTTTCTTGCACCAGTGTATTGCCTACTCCTGTACCCCCCGTGCCCCAAGGATGCATCAGGAAATGAGCTCTTACCAGCTCAGTATGTCTTTCCTGGTAAAAGTTTGAAACAGGTAAATAAATGGCTTTATATGTCTACTCCTTCATACACCTGATACTACTGTAGGGTTATCCTGCAATTATATGAATACCTATGATATTATCAGGATGTTATATAACCACACTTCAAGGAATAATCAGGCACAGAAAAAGTTATCATGCATTATGTGCTGGTTTTGAAGAAATGGGCTGGAAGAGAAGCCTCTTCCCATTGTGCCATACTGATCTATAATTAAGCAATACAATACAATGAGGGTATGTTGTGTACTTATTTTTGGCCCTCGGACAGCCAGGGAGAGGAGATCCACCCCCCGCATCAGCTATGGTACTGGCATACTGGGATCCAGCATCGAGGGGCTCACGCTGAGGAGTTTTTCCCATTTGCATTCCCCCCCCTCCACCTAACCAAGGTGCGGGGCCGGATGTGCAGTGACCTCAGCACAGAATCGGGCATTCCCCCATGTCCAACATGTAGTAGTCTGCCCATCCCCATCCCGACAGGCACCCAGTATGGTCCTGGACTGTCACACACCCCTGCCAATGGTATGGGTCGGTAGTTACTAGTAACTGAAGTCCCTCCCACCCTGAAGAAGGCGAGCAGTCCATGGGACACTCAGCCTCCTCCTCCCCAGCCAACCCTCTGACATCCGAGTTCCGCTGCCAAACCCCAGTCATCAGCACCACAGACAGAAACGTTTCTGCTGCGCTGGCAGGCTGGCCCTCAATAAGGGTATGTTAATGTCCTGTTAATGGCCCCCTGATGTGGTATGAGGTGAAGCCGAATGCCACATGCCCATGGAAGGTGATTATCTAGACACTGACATAATGGCCAGCACAGCTCACTGCTATTGTTAGATATATATATTTTTTTTTATGAGGACATTTTTCCCCGACTGACGGTGAGATTCGGTGGTGCCGACCATTCGTTACATCCCCCCTTTGCAGGGATCACAGGGTATGGCAGGGGGCATGGGTTTTTCCATGGTTACTGAAGTAGCTACAGCAAGCCTTAAACCCTGCAGAGGGCACCGGTGCTAAGGAACAAGATCCAGGCAGGAAGCCATGCAAAGACACGGCTTCTGGCAAGCACCTAACAGTGCCCTCCCCTCCCAACACTGTCCGCTGGATGGATCGGTGCCCAACCCTCCCCTGGAGAGGAGAGCTGCCTAACCGAGGATCAATCCAGCAACTCCCTCCTCCCTCTGCTGAGGTCCGATGACCCCGGCTCGTTCTCGAATCTGACTCGCCAGTGCAGCGTGTAGTGTGGCGTCGCGCACCTCAACTCTCAGGGCTACTGGGCCGGTCACTGTTATTATAATTTGATAGACATATTCATGGGTCAATAACATGTTTAGAAAACAATTTCTGTCATTTTTTTTGTTTTTAACGCAAAACAGTCTTTTTTGCCTTAGAATTTTCTTTTTAGTTGGATCTATGTATGCATTAGTTTCTTGACAAGTGAAATATTACACAGCAGCCTCCGAGTACTAAATCATTCCAGCCCATCAGGTACCAACAGTTTTATGTAAGGGATACTGCTCATGGCACCAGACACCATGTTCAGGTGAGTATGAGTTATGTAGCAGTTGTTCTTTCCAGGCCGTTGGTCTTTACAAAAGCAAACTGCTTCTCCACCTCACCAATCTTAGCAGCTGCGACTGTACCCACTAGACCCTCTTGCCCTCCCTCCCACTCCTCCCCCTCATCTCCCTGCTCTCACCCCCCTCACAGTCTCCTTCCACATGCTCTCCTCCCTCTCAACTCCTGGCTCCTCTCCCCTCTTAGTCTTCCTCCACATCTTTCCTCTCCCACCGTCCACCCCGACCCACTCCTACTGTCCCATTTCATCTTCACAAGCTCTACTCCCCTCCCTCCCTCCACACCTCCCTCAACTCCCTGCTCAACTCCCGATTCTTCTCCCTCACTTAGGCTTCCTCTACATACCTTCCTCCCCCTCCACTCACCCCAACTACTCCTATTCTTCCCTTTCTTCTTACATATGCTTTCCTTCCCCTCCCTCCTTCTCCACACCCTCTACTCCCTGCTCCTCTCCATCTCTGTCTTCCTCCACATACCTTCCTCCCCCTCTGCTCCCCTCCAGTCACTCTGACTCTCCTCTTTTCTTCCCTAGTTGTAGCCCCTCCCTTCCTATCTCCCCCTCCTCACCACTACCCTTGCAGCATTTATCTGTCCCTCTCTCCTTGCTCCCCTCTCCCTCTTTCTCCTCCCATTAGCCTCACCCCCAATCACCCTTCTCCCTCCCTTCCCACCCCATTTTCTCCCCTTCCTTTGCACCATTGTTCCTACACCTGATATCCCTACTCCTCTCTCTCCTTGGTACCCTATCCCTGTACACCCACGCCCCTCCCTGCACTTACTGTAGCCTCTTGCACTTACATGACAACGTCACTCTGGTGACTGCCTCTTCTGCTCGCCTTTACCCCTCCCTAGTCTATTGTTATCCCACTCTGATTTTTGTTCCTTGACACTATTGTTCATTTTATATTTGATATTGTATATTTCTGTTCCTCTGCTCTTGTTTGTTCTACTGACTGTATTGGAAACGGAACCTTTGTAAGTGAACCGTTGGTTCACAGGTATTTTGTAATCCTAGTATTCAATAAATAAATAAATAAATGGGTAAGGCTCCAGGAGTAGTCTGACACAGAAAAAACAGAAAATGGCAAATTAGACTCATTAGTGTTCAGTAGGGAAAAGTGATAAGAGATCGCAGGGACCACTACATTTGGGTGGACAGATGCAGCTTTGTGTTGGGGTGGGGGTTGGGTTGGTGGAAATCTTTCATGTACAGAACCTGCGGAGAGGGAAATAGAGGGACCAGAACCCTGTAGAGATCACATTAATAATATATGACAATACCTGATTTAGAAGTGTTAGGCCAGATATTCAAAGCTCTGCACCTGGCACAAAGTGTTTATGCTTGCATTGCGAATTTATTTGTGCCTGTTCCCCATACTGAAAGGACTGTACTGCACGTATTATTTGTGCTAGCGATTGAGCACAACGTTTATATATGCAATGCCAAAACTGAGGGGCAATAACCTACATATCATGCGCAGCATGATACTCAAAGATATAGTGCTGCACTAACAGAACAGCGCAGCAGGATAGTGCTGCGCAAATACCTCCTATAAAAAGCAAGCCATAATCTGGAGAAAATCCCAAAGGCAGGCATAGCAGAGCACAGACATACACACAGCTAAAAAGAAAATGGCTCACATCATGTACCTAATGCAGCTGGTTATGCAAGATTAGAAAGGGACAATGCCCCACCCAGGCCCAGACGCAGGGCCCAGAGGTGCGATGCTACAACTAGACAGTACAATCCATGAGTCACATTCAAAGCCGTCAATGATGAACAAATTGTTGGGTGATATAGGTTCAACATACCCATGATCATATACCTGTGTGAGCTGCTGCATGACCAGCTCTGGACAAACACACAGTGCAGCCATGCAATGTCCGTAGAGCTCAAGGTGAAAGCAGCACTGGGTTTCCTGGCCACCGGAACCATCCACACACTAGTGGGGGACACCATCTACCTTGGAGAGCAGAAGCCCTTTCTGACTGTGGACCTACTGTAGTGGGGTCCCTTTAACTTAAACGGGCTCCCCTACTACTGTAGGTACTCTGGCTAACCACTAAATGGCCTCCTAGACTGGGAGTTGCTCTGGTGGGGTGGGCCCCCTCCTTATAGCTGAATTGGGCCTCTTACCATTAATTGCCCTGCTATGGCTGACTAGGTCCACTTCACCACCTATGGACCTAAATGGCTAGCTAGGCCCTTTTTGTCACCTTTGGGCCTATATGGCTGGCTAGATCTCTCCACCACCCATGGACCTATATGGTTGGCTAGGCCCCTTTTTAAATACTGTGGGCCTCATTGCCCTCTCTAACCACTGGGGCTTGAGTGCCCTAATTAAAGTTCCATTGGGGCTAGCATTGACCCTTTTAATACCGGAGACCCTTCTGGCTAGGTCTCCATTACACCTGTGGGCTTCTCAGGACTGGGACCCTTTAAATATCATTGGGTCTGCTTTGCCCCCTTGCAGCACTGGGCCTACTGGCTTGCTGGGCCCCTTTAAATAAATATCGGGGCCTAACTTGCCCCTTTTAACAAATACCTGGGCCTGATTTGCACCTTTAAATAATTATCTGGGCCACTGCAAGGCCTATCTATTTAGCTGCGCTTGCTCTGCATTCGCTGCACCCTAATTTAAATATTTTTATGCTTTTCCCTTTGGGACCACAGGTTAAGACCCTCCCATGTCACCACATCCCTTATGTAAACTCTGATCCCTCCTGTCCTTGGCCCACGGCTGCTTTATTTTGCACCTAGAACTAAATTAAAATAAATAAACACTTTTGTTTTCTGTTCTGGCAGTCAGCACTTTGCTGGCATGCTGCCGCTGAGTCACCGCACCAGACCAGGATGCAGGGAAGCTGGTTCAGGAGGTGATAGGAACTTCTGGCAGAGGGATGGTTTCAGGCAGCTAAGCGGCGGTTGACGGGGACCTTCGAGGGTCCAGGACTGAGTGCACACAATGCGGCATTGCTTCTGCCACCTCCAGGGGACTGAAACTTTACTTTTTAAAATAAAATTAAAATAACCGGAGCACCAAGCCCTTCCGATGGGAAACTGGGTGGCTTCACTTCTCTGGGCGTTCCCAATGGCACCACAGACCACGCAACACATATGGGGCAGTCTTCAGCAGCTGGAAGCAAAGAGGCATGCAGACAAGCTCTCAGGGACAGCTTCGACCCTCCAGGTAAGCTTTTCTCATCCCTCCATGCTTTCTGCGTCCTCTCTCCTCCACAGGTACCATGATTCTCTCTGTAACAACTTTTCAAATTTCAAAGGGCAACACTGTGTTCTGGTTCCGATATTGGAATGCTGGGCATGTGCAGCTCAGCACAACATTCTATCTTGGGCACAGTGTTAACTTTTTGACACGTACTGGCACAACAGCATTAGCTTGATATTTCTGGCCCTATTTACACTATTTTGGGTCTGTTTTTGGGTACCTTGGCATTTCTGGGGTACTACTATACTGCACTAGGGCACCTTGCAGAGCTGGGCACCTTTATACTTTTTCTTTTCTGTTGTGCCCCCAACTTTGGGGTACTACAACACAGCTGGCCAACCTTGTTGACCTGGTGATCGCCAGGGTGGACCAGCTCCTGGGGGAAGGGGTAGAGGCAGCAGACAGGCCCAGGTGTGAGGTTTGGGCCACTGTGGGAAGGCACCAGGTGCGATGAACAGGAGTGGTCAGGACTGGGGACCAGTTCAGGCACTGATTCAATGACCTTTCGAGTAGAGAGCCCATGTGACTGCAGCAGCTCAGAAATATGGTGGAGAGTGGCACTGTGCCATGGCCAGGTGAGTACAGCTGGCTGTATTTATGGCTGCTGTTGTTTCTTGTATGCAGTACTGTTTCCATGACACTATACGTCTGGGTTACTCTCTCTGAGGGACTGTGCACTGTATCTGTGTGACACTGTTGTGTCCATTGTGTTCTACAGCACCAGCACAGTGTGTAGCACTGTATAACCAAGGCAGGTGTGTGGGACCAGTGTCCCAAGAGATGTCCCCATTAGCCTGTACAATACAGAAACCCTGTAGGTCGCAAAGCCACGGCACCAAGGATGCATGCTAACACACTGATGTGTGTGCTTTGTCAGTGTAGATGACTACGTCCTGTGACATGCAGTCTACATGCAGCTACAGTGGCAGGTGCACAGAACAGCACTTTACAGAGGCCATCGTCCATTCCGTCTATATTGTCCATGTTATGTGTCATGGGTGCTGGTACACACATGCCATGTAATGCATGGTATACTATTATGTTGCACTGTGTATGCCACTCTCTACACTACTATTGTGTTGGGATACACCTACGGTAAATGTCCTCCCCTACTGTTGCACAGGTATGCTTCCTGTGCCCCTGTTGCATGAGATTTGGGGCTGCATGCATTCTGTTACATACTATGAGGTGTACATGGCCTGTAGCTGACATGTATGGGTATGATGGACAAAGGTGGGGTGAGTGGCTGGATATGGACACTCTATAGGCTTTCATACACAGTGCTAAGCCATAGCTATAACAGTGGGATGTAGTGCTCCTGCTTCATATGGGTCCTTGCTCACCTGTCTGTGTGGGGTGCCATGGCTGTACACAATGGTAGGATATGGTCCTGCATGGTTCTCTCCATCCATAACATGAGAAGAATACACAGACGATAAGGGATATGGCTGTGGCACTGTAGCAGCTAAACCCACCACAACCTGCTGCAGCCCTCTGAGAGAATGAACTTTCATTATTTGGTTCCCCCCTTCCATGTGTGGGTGGTTGCCCTTTTTCCTTGGTTGCCCCCCCTTCCTTGTATGGGCAGCTGCCCTTTTTATCTTGGTTGCCCCCTTGTTGTATGGTTGATTGCCTGTTTTTCTTCTGCTCCCCCCTACCTTGTACCGGTGGTTGCCCTTTTGTCTTTTGTTCCCCCCTCTCCTTGTACAGATGGTTGTCTTTATGGTTTTTTGCCACTGTATTTTATACTGTATATAGTAAAGCACATTTTTCATTCCTATACTGCTGTGTTGTATGACTTTCATTGGTGCCTTTCTCTCACACCCACAAGTTCCAGAAGGAAGACCACGAGCAGTGGTGCAGGGCAGGTGCTGAGGGAAGGTGGCCAGCCCCAAACATATAAACACAGATCCAGACCTCGGCACTCACAGCAAAAAAGACTCACCAGTCAAAATATGTGCTAAATGCTATTTATTGACTCAACACCAGAGCCCATACCCCAGCACTTCGGTGGTAATCCTTCATCAGGGTGTGTGGTTTGAGACAAAGTCACAAACATTGTATAGTGCATCAATGATGACATCACATGTGGAGCATCCAATCACCAACTACATAAGTATTTTCAAATAAATGACTTTCCGAAAACATTTCCCAAAAAAATCAAAGAAAGGTCATCACATATGTATAGATACTAGATCCTTCCAAGTACATTTTTAGCTTATATTTATATTTTTATATATCTAAGTACTTTTTAAATCACTTCTATGCAATAGTATGCGGACATAACTTGTCAGAACGTGGGCGCTTCCAGATGTATTCATGGATTGTTGTAATATTAGCAAAAACACAGACCTGCATGTGTTATCTTTTAGCCAACAATCTCCATCCTTCTAATTTAGATTTAAAGTGAATAACAAGTAAACAGAATAAAAAGAAGACTGCAAGATAGGGATGCAGAACAACAAAAGGCTACTAGTACGTTGACGGGCTATAATTGGGACAATAGAGAAATTTTTGAAGACAAAAGACAAAAAGCAAAGGAGAGACTCCTGGGGTCTAAGGACAAAACCACCACATCTGTGTCTGGTTATATAAAGGTTGCTTTCTTAAAACTTGAACATTTGCTGTGTAAGAAATTGGGCCCTAATGTATGACATTGCCACTCTGGAGCAATACCTAGTTGATAAGCAAGCACCGCATGGGTTGAGAATTTAAATTACTCCATCAAATGATTCTGGAAATTTTCATCATAAAGAAGAATGGTTGGAGGCAGCTGAAGCATGTACAAAAGGTTCATGGAAATTATAATAAAAGAAGATACTTATAAATATGAACTTCTCTCAGATCAAATAATCGAAGCTTAAGCGAAGGTACTTAAATTAAAAACAGAATTGGCTTTTAAGGAATTAAGACCAGTAATTGCAAAAGAAGCTTTATGAAATATGAAAATTATCTAATTGATAAGAAACAGAAAAAACTGAACAGAGATCAGGAAGACTAGGCAAACGGGCATATCCTGGAACGGGGGCTGGGGGATGCAGTTGAAGTAGAAGCAAATCAAAGGTATGATTTCAAACTGGTGATAACACAAAGGAAGTTTTTTTAGAGGAAGAAGCGGGACCTTCCACAAAAAGAGAACAAAGACAAGGAGAGGAAAAAGAGGGGGCAAAAGGAGACAACAAACAGCAACAGACAAGGAAACTGAGGAACAAGACAGTAAAAACAATGAAAAAGAGCTACAAGTAACAAATCTTTTGAATAAAGAGCTCAGCCAGTTGCACCTGAGTGTCCGTAGCAAAGGGCTCTCATTTACATCAACACCTACCTTCAACCCCTTCCTGGTAAATTTAGACATATGTCAATTTCTAACGTATTTTTGCCACAGGAATACTACAAATCAAGAACTTAATATGGGTTTCACCACAGGACCACCACTTACCCACCCCCCAAAAAAACAAGGACATTGATTTGATCATTGCTGAACAGGAAACAGAAAGAATGAAATTTGCAGACACTGTTTAAAGTGAACACATAATTAGTGACTCTAACATTTTGGATTTAATGGATTCAAGGGAACTAATTAAACTTTTTAATAACCTGAATGCGGACTACAGGAAGTTTATGGCAGAAAGATGACTGATGAAAGAAAGTTTCTCTTCAAGCCCCAATCTACTTTCTGCCACAATGTATTTAAACCTGTGATTGCTACCTATGAATAGGTGATTATGGGACATGTGCAGGATATTGTGGATAGTTCCCAGAGACCCACAAGTAATAATCTAACACTGCCTGAGAGAGCTGCACTGCAAGAAGTCTGTGAATATAAAGACACTGTTATCAAGCCAACAGATAAGGGGGAGACATGATTGTTCTAGGGATTAAAGCAATGGAACAAAAGAGTAAACAGGGAGGAGAGGAGGCACTGTGGGTCACCTTAGAGACTGGAAATGGCACCACAATCCGCACAGGAGTTGTATACAGACCCCCATCTCAGGGGGAGGGAATGGACAAGGATATGATAGAAGGCATCCTTAGGATGGCAGAGAAAGGGGAGATACTGTTGATGGGGGACCTGAATATACCAGATATTAACTGGAGCACCTTTGCTGCAGCCACATCCAAGAGCAGGGCCATTCTCGATGCCTGACACATGGCATGCCTCAGACAGCTAGTTTTGAACCAACTCATGAGGAAGCAATCTTAGACCTCGTACTCTCAAATGGGGACAGTGAGAGGATCTCAGATCTAGAAGTGGGTAGCCATCTGGGAACAAGTGACCACCAAACAGTGTGATTCATGATAAACTCAGCTACAGAGTCAAGCCATACAAAAGTGAGGGTACTTGACTTCAGAAGGGCTGACGCTGGCAAGATGGGAGAGTGCCTTAGAAAAGCACTAGCAAACAGGCTAGAAGGAGGGGTGGAGCAACAATGGGGAAACATCAAAACTGCCATCACAGAGGCAACAAGCCTTTGTGTGAAGCAAATAAACAAATCAAAATGAAAGAAAAATCCACTATGGTTCTCAAAAGAGGTGGCGGGGAAGGTTAGGGAGAAAAATATAGCATTTAGGAAGTATAAGGAAACACAGAAGGAGCAGGACAGAGAACTGTACCAGTTAAGGCAGAAGGAAGCAGAGAGGGAAGTCAGACTAGTAAAGGCCCAAACTAAGGAAAAGATAGCCAACTCGGTTAAGAAGGTGGATAAAACCTTATATAGGTACATCAGGGAGCATAGAAAGACAAAGGGAGGGATAGTGAGGCTGAATAGAATGGATGGTGGGTGGGCAGAGAGGGACAGTGAAAAAGCAGGGATACTGAATGAATTCTTCTGCTTAATATTCACAAAAAAGGAGGAGAGGGAGGTGCCTATTCCAATTAACAGAAGCACTCTGGATAGGGGGGTCGATCCCAGTCCTTTCACAGAATAAAGGGTTCTGAAAGAACTACTAAAACTGAAGGTGGACAAAGCAATGGGGCCTGATGGAATTCACCCCAGAATTCTAAAAGAATTAAGGGGAGAAATAGTGACACCACTGACTACACTTTTTAACAAATCATGGAAGGATGGTGTGGCACCTGAGGACTGGAGGAAGGCAGATGTGATTCCCCTTCACAAACGTGGGAGCAAGACAGAGGCAAGAAACTACAGACCTGTTAGTTTGACCTCAGTGGTAGGGAAAGTGATGGAATCACTTCTGAAGGAAAGAATTGTTGAGTACCTAGAGGCCAGTGGGACACAGGAGCCAAGGCAGCATGGTTTCACAGATGGAAGGTCATTTCAGATTAATCTAATTGATTCCTTTGACTGGGTGACCAGAGTAGTAGACCAGGGAGGGGCTGTGGACATGGCCTACCTAGACTTTAGCAAGGCATTTGACACAGTCCCACACAAAAGATTAATCATCAAATTAACCAGCCTTGGAGTGGGTCCCAGTGTGGTAGCCTGGGTAAAACATTGGCTGGACAACAGGACACAGAAGGTAATTGTAAACTGAGTCCACTCTAAAGAAAGGGGGGTTACTAGTGGGCTACCACAGGGTTCAGTACTGGGTCCAGTCCTTTTTAATGTCTTTATAAGTGACATTGCAGAGGGACTGGAAGGAAAAGTATCCCCCTTTGCAGATGACACAATGATCTGCAACAGGGTAGATACACAAGGAGGCATGAAAAGGATGAGAAGGGACTTGGCAAGGTTGGAGGAATAGTCAGAAGTATGGCAGCTTGGACTCAGTGCAAATAAGTGCAAAATAATGCACCTGGGAAACAAAAACCCAGGGGAAAATTACACAATGGGGGTAGAAACAACAACAAAAATGGAAAGGGGCCTGGGGGTAATCATATCAGATGACCTTAAGGTTGGCAAGCAAAGTGAGAAGGCAGTAGGGAGGGCTCGGCAGATACTGGGATGTATAGGAAGAGGCATCACCAGCAGAAAACAGGAAGTTGTTATCCCTCTGTACAGACAGTTGGTGAGACCCCATCTGGAGTACTGTGTCCAGTTCTGGAGATCCCATCTCCACAAGGACATAGACAGTATGGAGGCAGCCCAGAGGAGGGCAACTAAAATGGTGCAGGATCTGCAAAAGAAGCCATACGAGGAGAGACTAAAGGAGCTTAATATGTATACCCTTGAGAAAAGGAGGGAGAGGGGTGACATGATAGAAACTTTTATGTACCTCAGTGGAATCAACAAAGTCCAAGAGAGTAGCATCTTTCAGAAAAACAGATGTGCAAGAACGAGGGGACACAATTTGAAGATAGAGGGGGACGGCTCAGAGGCAATATGAGGAAGTATTTTTTCACAGAGAGGGTGGCAGATGCATGGAACAGCCTTCCTGAGAAGGTTGTGGAGTCTAAAACTGTGGGAGAATTCAAGAATGCATGGGACAGACAAAAGGCAATTCTTGTGGGGGGTAGGAAGAAGTAGGCTGCTGGTTAACTAGGATCTGCAGCTTATCCTGTAGGTAGGGAAATGAGCAGACTAGGTGGGCCAAGCGGTCCTTATCTGCCGTCAAAGTCTATGTTTCTATATTTCTATGTAGATGTGAATAAATACAGGGAAATAGCAATGTTACTATTGCAAGATGTGAACAATTCAACTCCCAGGGAATCCTATTGCTAACTTTACAAAATTCAGAAAAGCAGCACTCCACAACCAAACAGAAGTGCACTGAAAGCTGCTGAGTTATGTACCGAACTTCAGTACGAAGTTTTATTCCATATAGTTTGGACCAGCAATCCAGTGTTCACCCACAGCAGAAGCCCCTAGCACCTCGGCATACAGTCTTCCAAGGGAGCGTGGGCATTAGAGACAGAGCATCATTCATTTTAAACACCATGCAACTTGTGACATCACCTCAAACACCATTAGTGATTGGACAATACATTATTGGAATCTTAAACAAGAGAATAATAGAAAACAAGGTAACATCTTTACATATATTACATGTAGTATACACAGTTATACCTACACACTCAGGAATAGCGAACCAAAAGCTACATTTAATTACTATTTATATTTGAAAACGTAATAAACCTGGACTATTACATTACTAAATTACATGAGTGGCTTTAGCAGTAACAACTAGTCAGAGAGTAACATTCAGTAGAGGACCTAATCTTAGAGATAAGTTGGTACATAGCAGACTAGAAATGGAAAAAAAATTAATATACAACATAATTGGTTACCAAGGACACCAGCAGGGTCATACAAATGCCAGAGGTGTAATATTTTCCATTATTGCTGCACAGGAAGCACCTTACACACCCAAACATCATTGATAAGAAATTTGAAATAAGAAACTGTATTACGTGTGATACTGTGTTTGTGGTGTATGTGTTGTGGTGCCCATGCAAACAACTATACATTGGTCATACCACCTGTAATCTAAACACTCACATACAGGAGCATATTAGAAGTATAAGCAACATGCTGGATGACACTCCTGTGGGGTTACACCTTTTTACAGAAACACAATTCGAATCCAGTGGGCCTTAAATACATGGGTATTGACTCTGTCCCCACACTTAAATCTGGAGGCGACAGAGTCAATAAACTTTTACAGAAGGAGAGCCAATGGCTCTATAGGCTTAAGAGTGTGAAACCTGCAGGACTTAAAGGAAATTTCCAATATAAGGTATTGGGCTTCATAGCCCAGTACCTTATATCATCTGGAGCTGACATGTGCAAAACTTTTAATTTAAAAGTTCTTACATTTTGTTGTGGAAGTAATCATAACTGGCGCTGAAGCCTCGGCCAGCTGATCCCTTCCAGCTTCCTGGTGCCCCTGCTCCACCCCAATTCCGTCCCCGCTCTCTCTGAAATTGTGACATGTGGCCAGGGAGAGCGTGGGGGCGAGCCCCATACAAGTCTATAGGGGCTATTTTTAAAGCCGTTTTTTAGCCATTTTAAACAGTCTTAGGAGAAAATTAAAGCAGTCGCTTAACTAAGACTGTTTAAAATGGCTAAGAATCAGCTTTAAAAATAGCCCCTATAGACTTGTATGGGGCTTGCCCCCGCACTGTCCCTGGCCACACATCACAATTTCAGAGAGTGTGGGAGCAGAGTTGGGGAGGAGTAGGGGCACCAGGAAGCCGGAAGGGATCGGCTGGTCGAGGCTTCGGTGCCAGTTACAATCCCTTCCACAACAAAAAGTAAGATCTTTAAATTACATTTTTTGCGCTCGTCAGTTCATGCAGCTATAAGGTATTAGGCTATGAAGCCCAATACCTTATAGCGCTAGGTCGGAACATCACTTTAACGACCAGTGGGACCTCAAACTTTTTTTTAAAGAAATTAATCTAATGTTATGAATAAATGAAATGGTAATAGCACAGTACCTCTAACATTGGATTGCATAAGTTCTGTAAACAATTTATATAACTTTTGAATGACCTTGTCCACTCACCTTCTTTTTCTGTTTCTCTTTTACAGGTAATATACTGGTGTGTTTGCCTCTCACCTCTCTGTACCTAGATGGGGATCCCAAGCTATTCAGAAATAGTGGAATCTTGCTAAAACAGGATGGTCATATGGCATATCTCTCCTTCTGTCTTTTTTCTGACAAGTTATGCTTACATAGTATTGCATAGAAGTGATTTAAAAAGTATTCTGATATGTAAAAATATAAATATAAGCTAAAAAATGTACTTGGAAAGATCCAGTATCTATACATATGTGATTACCTTTCTTTAATTTGCTGCAGCATTTTATGTATACTTTATTATTATTATTTCTTTTTTTTGGAAATGTTTTCTGGAAGTCATTTTTTTGAAAAAGACTCGTACTTGGTGACTGGATGATTCACATGTGATGTCATCATTGATGCACTATAAAATGTTTGTAACTTTGTCTCAAGCCACACCCTTTGATGAAGGCTTACTGCCAAAGCGTTACATAGATACATAGGCAGTGTCAGCAGATCAGGGCCTATGGCCCACTCAGTCCGCCCATTTGAGCTTGTAAGTTCTCTTTATGTTTCCTAGAAGTCTGTTGCCCCTTAGCCTTGACCACCAGAATTCCTTTATGTCTAATCCCGTGATTGTTTCAGCCCCACCACTTCCTCTGGCAGGGTGTTCCACTTGTCCACCACCCATTCTGTGAAGAAATTCTTCCTTATGTGTCCTCTGAATCGTCCTCCCTCCAACTTCATCCCATTCCCTCTAGTCCTGGAACATCTTTTTCACTTAAAAATAGTGTATTCCTGCACCCTATTCCTCCATGTAAGATACTTGTATGTCTCTATCATATCCCCTATCTCCCTCCTCTCCTCCAGGGAGTACATATTCAAGTCCTTCAATCTGTCCTCATAGGGCTTGTGATGCAATCCATGTACCATCTTTGTTGCCCTCCTCTGAACCTTCTCTACCCTGTCTATGTCCTTACGTAGGTAAGGTCTCCAGAATTGTACACTGTACTCCAGGTGGGGCCTCACTAGTGTCTTGTATAGTGGAATTATGACCTCCCTTTTCCTGCTGGTGATGCCCCTGCCTATGCATCCCAGCATCCTATTTGCTTTACCTGCTGCCTTGTCGCACTGTTTCCCTACTTTGAGGTCATCAGAGATGATAACCGCAAGATCCCTTTCCTGCTTGGTGCATGCTATATCCTCACCCACCCAGCTGATATATTGTGCCAGGGTTTTTGTGCCCCATATGCATTATCTTGCACTTCTTTCCATTGAATTTCAGCTGCCGAACACTGACCATTCTGCAAGTTTCTGCAGGTCTCTTCTCATTCTGTCTACACCCTCTGGTGTGTCTACTCTGTTACAGAGCTTTGTGTCATCAGTGAACAGGGAAATTCTGCCTTCTAGATCCTGTGCAATATCACTGATGAAGATGTTGAACAGGACCGGTCCCAGCACTGATCCCTGTGGTACCCCTCTGGTCACTCTTCCCTCTGTGGAGTGACAACCATTTATCACCACTCTCTGTGTCCTGTTGCCCAGCCAGTTACCTACCCACCACAGTACTGTCCTACCCACACCCATATTCCCCAGTTTGTCTAATAGTCTTCTATGTGGCACAGTGTCAAAGGCCTTGCTGAAGTCCAGATAGGTCATGTCCACTGCCCTCCCCGATCCACCTCCCTAGCTACCCAGTTGAAAAATTCAATGAGATTGGTCCAACCTGACCTCCCCCTGGTGAAACCATACTGCCTTGGGTCCTGTAGTCCACTGACAACCAGATGTTCCACCAAGCTCTCCTTCAGTAGTGCTTCCATGATCTTCCCCACTACCGAGGTGAGGCTGACTGGTCTGTAGTTCCCCGCTTCCTCTTTGTTCCCACTTTTGTATAAGGGGACTACATCTGCTGCCCTCCAGTCTTTGAGTACCTCCCCTGTTTCCAGTGATTGGCTAACCAGGATTGCCAGAGCTTCAGCCATGTTGAGATACGGGCTTTGGTGTTGAGTCAGTAAATAGCATTTAGTACCTATTTTGACTGGTAAGTCTTTTTTGCTGTGAGCGCCACGGTCTGGATCTGTGCTCTCATACCCACAGCTGTACCTGTGTTCAGCGCTATACTCAGTGCTATATTCAGTGCAGTGCAAGTACACTACGCTGAGCTGGCACTATTAGCGCTGCACCAGTGCAATGCATTTACACAGTGGGTGCACAGCCCTATAGTCAACCGTATTAGTGCCAGAGCAATGCTTTTTAGTATATACCTTGTGTTGGGTACTGGTGCTAGCGCAAATGTCTGAATATAGGGCCCGGTCTCAATGCTCATGTGTATTCTGACTAAGAAACTGGTTGTTTTGTTTTGTGATTTGTTTTGTTTGTTGGTGTAGTGGTGCAACTATCTGTACTTCACTCTGTTGTGCTGTGGTTACATGCTGCTTGTCCTGGGTTATGATCTACTTTTAGCCGATCAGACTGTAAATTTTAAAGGCATAGATTTATGACTTTTCCATGGTTTATTTATTTTTGTTTTTACTTTTTTTGTGAATCTTAGTGCTCATGACAGTTGTTGGTTTGACAGTACTGGAAACTGAAGCCCTCTGTTTATCCACAAAGCAGGTACACAGTAGGTAACTATAATGCAAGTTTTCCCACACTGCCACACCAATGGGCCTCAACCCTGTCATGGAGAGAGTCACTATGCAGGCAAGGCAAGTGTATTTCTAGGGCACTCAGTCCCAGAGGGCTCTGGACACCTTACACAAATCAATAACCATACACAGTACAGATAGTAGAGAACATGAAATACAGTTAAAGTATATATAAAAACATCAGCCAGACCAAAAACTCGAGTTAAGAAAGTGAGTTATCAAGAGGGATTTTAAAATATTCACCATGGGCTCCCCCTCATGTCTGAAGGGAATGCGTTCCATGCAACCCCCAAAAGCCCCTCAGTAACCTGAGAACTTAAAAGGGAACAGTCAGCACTAAGAGCCCCACACAAAAGTGTGGAGGCACGACCCCACTATGAAATTTTTGAGTAAGAACATTTTTTTTTATTTACTGTTTACTGCAGTATAGTAGATTGTATCAGAGTGATTCAGCTGACTCCCAAGCTTGCATTTGCTGTAACCACAAATCCCAGAATGCCCTGTAGCTGATGTCAAAGTTGGGCTGCAGCAGTGGGAGATTCAATAGTTTGCAGTGCATTTTAGAGTTTTTATAAGCTCTCACCTTCATTTGCTGATCGTGCTGTCCTTCTGTGACTAAGTACAGTGGCACAGGACTGTACATAGCGCCAGACCTGCAAACATCTAATCTGAGCTTATAAAAGGTTTTAACATGCACTGCAGTCTAATGAATCTCCCATTCCTGCAGCCTAGCTCTATCTTCAGCTGCAGGGGATTCTGGGATTTCTGGTTACAGCAAATGTTAGTTTGGGAATCAGCAGAATTGGCCTGATACAATCTACTATACTGCAGTAAACTTTAAGTAAATAGTTTTTTTTTTTTTGCACACAAAGTGCAAATTGGAACCACTCCACACTTGGGTGTGGGGCTTTTAGTGCTGACTGTTCACCTTAAAGATGTGACTGGGGAACTCAGAGGACAGCCAGGGCTGTACAAGGTCAAGAGGTCTTTTAGGTTGCCAGGTCCCAGACCATGCAGGACCTTGTATGTTGATAAGCATACCTTGAATTTGATACATCACCGAATTAGCAGCAAGTCTATACATGGCTTAACATGCTTGGACTGGGGATCCCAGCAAACAACTGGACTGCAGTATCCTGCATTATCTGCAATGCAAGAGACATACCAACCTCACAGACAGCACTAGATAAAGAGTGTTACACTATAACGATCTAAATGTGAGAAAAACATGTGCCACTGTCACCAGATCAGCTTACATGGGCTAGAGCTTGATCCAGGCAATGTTTCAAAGATGGAAAAAGTACTGTGGACTACTGTGACAGGGCTGGTAAGACCCTGTTCCGTTTGTTACACATAGAGAGTTAAAAGCAAGGATCTGCTCTGTCCTCTCCTATTTCTGCCACTGCTCTATCTTTGCCTGCCTGATTGCGCAATCACACCTTTTCCCTGAGCACCCAGAGGATCTGGCCAATCTAAAAGGTCCCACACTTCTCCTGCTGCAGTATCTCCCTTTCTTCACTTGCCATCACACCAGTCCATATATGACCCATGTCTGCTCACTTGAGACCCCCATGGTTCAATGGGGCTCTCAAGGTGACGAAGACCAAGAGTCAGAAGTTGAAGCATTGTTGGCGGAGGACCCGGTCAATGGAGGACAGACTGGCCTTGAAAAATCATTATAATGATTATCAAGGGGCAATCAACTGTAAGAAGGCAGAGTCCCTGTCCAGGGAGATTGCTGCTGGGAGGAACAGACCAGCTCAGCTATTTTGGACTGTGGATAGGTTGTTACATCCAACCTGACTACAGCTGAAGAGAGTATTTTCAAACCCACTGTGTGAAGAGTTTGCTCTGTTCTTCTCAGACAGGGTGTCCTCCATTCAGGCAGGGATCTCCCCAATGGGGCAAAATTTGCCCCACAGTGGTTGGCCTGGTCTGAGCAGAGGCATTCGCACTTCTATTGCCTGGTGGGGACTTTCAGACAGTTGAGGTGGCTGAGGTCGTTGGGGTGATTTTGAAGCTGTGGCCCACATTGTGTGAACTGGAACCTGGTCTGACTCATCTCCTAGTAGGAGGGGTCGAGGCCACTGGTCCAGTGTTCACTAGGATAGTCCAGTGTTCAATCTCAGGAAAGGTGCTTCTCCGACACCTTGAAGGAGGTGTTGGTGAAGCCTTTTCTGAAGAAACCAACACTCGACACTGACATCCTGGCAAATTATAGACCTATCTCCAACTTCCCATTTTTATGGAAGGTTGCTGAGAAAGTAGTGTCTCTGCAGCTCGAGACACATCTTGTGGCCTTTGACATTTATGAGCCTTTCCAGTCTGGTTTCAAAGCTAGGCATAGCACAGAGATGGCATTAGTTTGGGTGCGAAATGACCTCCTCAGGGCAAGAGATAGACGGGAATGGTCAATTCTCGTTCTCCTCAATCTCACATCAGCATTTGACACCGTGGACCACATTGTGCTGTTGGATCACCTTAGAATGTATGGTGGGCGCACCAGAATAGTTATCAAGTGGTCTGAGTCCTATCTCTTTGACAGGAGGCAATGAGCAGTGATGGGGAATTTCTCCTCCTCCTTCTCCAAGCCCCTGCCATGTGGAGTACCTCATGGGTTGATCCTTTCACCAATGCTGTTCGCAGTGTACATGCTGCCCCCTGGTGACTTCATCAGACAGTACAGTCTGAGTTTTCACTGTTATGCAAATGATATTCAGCTGTATATGTCATTTGCCCCTGGATCTGGAAGTGCCATTGAAGTGCTAAATAAATGTCAGGCCAAGATTCAGGACTGGATGTCCTTGAGCTGGCTAAGGCTGAACCCAGATAAGATGGAGGTACTAATGATTGAGCCTGGTCGATGGAGTGATGGGGATGCCTCTGGAGTTTTAACCAGGCTGGTCCTGGTGTCAACTTCGCTGATGGCATCCCCCAGGTTGAGAAATTTGGGCATCATCCTTGACAACAGATTGACCATGGAAGCCCAGGCATTATCTGTTGTCAAAAGTGGGTTCTACCACTTAAGGAATGTCACCCGAATTAAACCCCTGATTCTGCCAGAAGACTTGCCATCACTGGTATCTGCCTTTGCGACTTTCAGGCTGGACTACTGTAAAGCTCTGTGCTTCGGGGGTCAATGGAGGGATCCCCCGCTGGCTGCAGGTAGTGCAGAACGTGGCGGCCAGGTTGCTGGCGGACCTTCTGAGGTTCTGCATTGTGACCTCGGTCCTGTGTGACCTGCACTGGCTGCTGGTTAGGTGGAGGATCATCTTCAAGGTGGGCTTGCTCACCTGTGAGACCCTATACAGCCTGGGCCCTGGTTACCTTTGTGACCTCCATACTCCAATCACTCCAGTACGTTCCCCCCGCTCCTCCACCGAGGGCCTCCTGGCAGTTCTGAGGGCCAGTCTGAAAACCTTGGGGGATTTTTCCTTCGAGGTGGCCGGCCCAGCCCTCTGGAACTCACTGCCAAAATCTTTGAGGGAGGCCCCAATGGTGGAGGCATTTAAAGGTGGCCTGAAGAACTACCTTTTTAATAAAGCATTTGCTGACAGTTTTTAAATTCAATTTTATGTTGTGTTTTTCTGATGTAATTTGATAATTGATCCTGTCTTAACCTTTTTCCTATTGTAATGGTACCCAGAGCCTCTGGGACTGGGCACAGAAATATAAATAAAATCATCTGTCTGTCTGTCTGTCTGTCTATCTATCTATCTATCTATCTTGTTTTCTACTGTTTCTGTCCCTTGCTTCTCTGTGGTTAAAAATACGTGAAACTGTTTATATGAAACTGGGATTCCTTGATTTGCAAATGTTATATACTGTAGTTGTTATTTGAAATGTATTGCAAAAGGCTATGTGGGAATTATTAGAAGAGGCAGAAATCTGAAACAGAGATTTTATCTGGAGAAACATTTTGACCTCCTTAAGTTCATTAACAGAACTGTCTAGAAAAGGCACTTCCAGACATCCTGTTCAATTTTGTTACACCTGTGGAGCCTGGATGTACTTCAGGAAAGAAACTAACAAACTTGTTACATTTTGTGAAAAACAGAATGCAGTGAGAAACTATAAAGACAGCAATGATTTGTTTTGTTTTTTTTCAGTTTTAGTTTTACATTTAGAGAAATGTACTAAGAAGGACTTTTGCTTGGACTGCCTGTGTTAAAAGCCATCCTGTACAAACGTTATTATTTTTTATTGTTTTTTTTTTATATAATAATAAAGTTTTACTTGTGAATTTGTACAACTGCTTCTGGCTTGCCTATGCTTCCTGACCTTCCCTCTATGGCAGTTGGTGTGAGACTAAGTGGGATTTACACCGTGCATACTGTATGTCGGGAATGTTGTAGGTGGGTACTATAACTGGTACCAGGGAAGCACTGAAGAAAGATATGGATCCTGCAACAGCAAGCCTAGCAGTGTTTATGAGAAGAATGGTAGCCAAGTTAGAAGTAGATAAAAAGTCCAAACATTGACTGCGCAGCCAGCACCAATGATGGAAGAAAAAGCAGAATAGACAGGGACAGTACCAGAGAGCATATCTTCCTTCTTCTAATAGTGGGCTATACAACAAAGAGAGACTGAGAAACAAAGAGATTCAGCATTTAGAGGTGCACAGAACAATGTTGGCCACAGATAGACTCACCTATGCCCTTAAGGAAAGAGAGAAAGCGATTTCTTCATAAGTGGGACAGTCTCTTAAATTCTCTCTCCCATACAGAGGCACAAATATTGAGGGAGGGGGTGAAGCAATAACGTGTTGATTCTACACCAAGATTATATACAAAAGAGGGCATATATAATTGGCCAGCATACAGATTTAGCATAGCAGAATGATCTTTTCTTTCTAACTTTTATCTTTATTGGTAGCATATCTACTGTACTGTCTCATACCACATTCTACTTCCTTACTCGCACAACAGCTTAGTTTTGCAATGCAAATTCATGCGATATGATTTGACTCAGTGCAGTGTAGGACATTCCGTGGTGTTGTCTATACCTTTTGAAAGTGTATTTTTATAATTTGCTATCAAAATGTCAATGGCTAAGTTGTGCGAGTAGTCTGTGCTTTGTATTACAATTTTTTTTGAAAACTTAATAAAAACATAATACAAAAAAAAGAAGCACACAGAAAAGAAGAGATGCAGCATCTAGAGGTGCAGAGAAAAGAAGAGATGCAGAGACAGGAGCAGCAATGGCTGGATGCCTTGCGAGTTATCAAAGCTGGAAGATCTAGTACAGGTCCAATAGATCAATAAAACACAAAGAACTTAAAAGACATTAAACTTACAAAGCTGTGTCCCTTGGATAATATTGAAGCATATTTGACCACTTTTGAAAGGGCTGCAGGAGCCTGCCAATGGACAAAGCAGCAATGAGCAGTCAGGCTGGTACCTTACCTGATAGGTAGAGCCCTGCTTGCCTACAGCAGTATGGACACTACACAATCAGAAAACTATGACCTTCTGAAAAGAGAAATCCTGAAAAGGTATGACATCTCAGGAGAGATCTATAGGCAGAGATTTTGGTCCCTGAAATACAACTCAGTCGATAATCCTTGAGAAGCCTTCACCCAGCTCAGAGAACTCCTTATTAAATGGCTCCAACCAGAGGACAAAACAGTCCCACAGATCACTGACACACTTGCAATATCATTGTCACACTTGCGATGGAGCAACTCATCACATCCTGCCTACAGACATGCAGCTCTGGGTAAAAGAACACTGACCAAAAAATGGGGAAAAGGATATTAATTTAGCTGAAGACTATCAGATGGCCAGACAGACCACGCAGCAGCAAAGTAACAGCCATGGATTGGTAAGATCCTCTTTTTCCCAATTTAACACCAGATCAGATAAGAATTCTGGTTGAGGTAACAAAGCTGCACCCAAAGACTTTATTTGCTATAACTGTAATAAGCCATGCCACACTGCAAGAAATTGTAAAAAAGATAAGAAGGGTAGCACTAAAGCAAATTTGGACTTAGCAAGTTGAGTCAAGTATTTAACAGACTGAAGGTAGGAGACAAGACTGTGAAAGGACTTATAGTTTCAGGAAGCAGCCAGACTCTGGTAAGTGTTGAAGTCCTGGGAAAGAACTGTGCAAAAGTACAAGGTACTGGGGTCATCTGCATCCATGGGATACTCAATACTATCTCACTACCTAAGTGAATCTGAGCATTAACGAAGTGTCATACCAAATGAAAGTGGGAATAGTACCAAAGTTACCTGTCTGTGCCTGTGATAATTGGATTTGCTAAATTAATCACAGAGGGAACAAAACCTGCAGTTTCAGCAGCTGTGATGACAGGAGCATAGGCAAAGAAAATCTCAGATGGTGGGACACTTTTCCTTTGTGGTGATTTTGATGTGAACTTGTTTGAGCCCAGCTCCAAAGTCCAAAAGTCCAGGAAAGAAAGAAGATGCTGTAAGAAAGAATGGCAACAAAAGACCGAGGGCCAGAAGGGGCTGATGTGTGAAAATGCTGACGCTAAACTGATACCTGACTGTGATTTTGTTTCAGAGCAAACTAACAATGCTTCTCTCCAAGGTTATTTTAACCTGCTGAGAGTGAAACAAAAACAGGGTGAACCAATATTTAAAAAAATTAATGGACTATTGTGCAGAGTTTGTGTTAATCCTCAGACACAGGAACAGATAGAACAATTGGTTGTACCAAAAAAGTATAGAACCAAGTTGTTACAGATAGCACATGATAGTCCAATGGCTGGTCACTCAGGGAGGGATCGCACCCTTGCCAGATTGCTGTACAGAGTTTACTGGCCTAGGATTCATGAGGGCGTTGCTACCTATTGTAGTTCTTGTGCTGAATGTCAAAAAGTAGACCCAGAGCTAGATATTCAAAGGCTTTGCACCTGGCGCAACTGAGTTGCACCAGCACAACCTCAGAACTGCTCCCCAGGACAATATTCAAAAATGGTAATTACGCAGCACAATTCCCAAAGTGCCAGGGTGCAAAGATAATGTATGCGGCACATCTCCAGGGGGCGTGCCCATGCACATGTGGCACATCCCGATATTCAGCCCGGGATGCATGGCACAGCTGATGGCACATCCCAGAGATGTGCCACATACCTGGGCTCAATGTTGAGTTCATAAAATATTGCTCAAATACAGGCCACACACTGGCAGGATGCTGTTTTGCAGTGCGTAACACAGCAGCCGCCGGCCGTGGATGGCAACCCCCCTCCCAACACCATGCACAAACACACACAATAGGCTGGTGGTCCAGTAATAATACACAACTATGTGAATGAAGTCGATCATTCACAAAGTTGTGTATTATTACAGTATGCACTGCAAGCCCATTGATCCATGGTGTGGACCAATGAGCTTGCAGCTCCTACTGTACACTATCATTCGGTGGGCAGCCATGGTGGCATGCATGTGGGTATGCTGCCCGCCGATGAGCGGAGGGGTGCTGGGTGGGCTGGGGTCCTGTGTGGTTGGGGCGGTGGGGGTTACCACTTGACTACCAGGGATATGGCATTTGCTACTATGGTGGCGATCGGTGGTAGGGGTGGGGGGTACCACTGGACCACCAGGGATATTCCAATTAGTTATAGGACAATGATCAGAGGGTCAGGAAGGGAATGGGGTACCACTAGACTACCAGGGGAAGCTAATGTTACATCTGTACAGCGAGTGCTGCTATGGGAGGGGTTGGGGTACCACTGGACCTCCACGGATGTGGATTAATGATATTTACAGGAGTGGGGAGGGGTGGGGAGTTCCAGTAGGCTACAAGGGACATGGGTATGTTCCTTTACACGGTGATTGCCGCTACGGGAGGGGAAGTGGTTACCACTAGACTACCAGGGCAGCTCTTGTTAGATCTGTATGGCAATCAGTGTTAAAGGTTTGGGGTGGGGAAACTCTAGACCTCCACTGCCAGCACCACATAGTGTGCAAGGCACCAGGCGCAAAATTGATGGCTGAATATCACAACTTTGCACACAGCGTATCTCAGATGCACTGGTGCAATTCCCAGTCCTGGTATTCAGCCCTGTCTGGGGGATGTGCCAGCGCATTGTATTTGTGCACTGTACATTACTTGATATATTCAGAAGAGCTGCGCCATGGCTCATCTCTTTTGAATATATCCCTGAGTTTCTCCAGTGTGCTTCAGTTGTGCTGCACACCCACTTGTGCCATTGTCAGGTGCACATTTGAATATCAGACCTCCAGTGACTAAAAAGACAAGATGCCCCTGGTGCCCCTACCTTTGAAAGATGTGCCTTTTGAGAGAATTGCAATTGATGTGGTTGGTCCCTTAGACAAACATAAACAGGGTAATTGATTCATTTTGGTAGTATGTGACTGTGCCACTCGATACCCAGAGGCAGTTCCAATGTGACTGTCACAGCCCCAAAAGTGGCAGCAGAGCTAGCCAAAATGTTCAGTAGGGTGGGCATACCTAAAGAGATTATTACTGGTCAGGGTGCTGCCTTGCTGAAGGAGCTGTACTAATTACTAGGTACAGTATCACTGCCATAAGTACTTCCCTTTATCACTCTCAGACAGACAGTCTTATTGAGCATTTTAATCAAACCCTAAAACACATGTTAAAAAGATTTGTGAAAGGTGAATGTAAAGATTAGGAACAATACTTACCTTACCTTACCTGCTTTTTGCTTACAGAAAAGTGCCACAAACATCAACAGGTTTTTTACTTTTTGAAATGCTGTATGGTAGACAACCTAGAGGACCACTAGATGTAATAAAAGAAACATGGGAACATAACCACACTCAGAAAAATTCTATTACAGCCTATACTGTATGTCTGCACTGAGAAAGAAATTGCCAAAATATGTTGAAATTGCCCATAGTAGTCAGGAAGAGGACCCAAACCAGTAGAAGGTGTATTATGACCATGAGGTAAAAGAAAAAACCTTTGAGCCAGGTGACAAGGTCTTGCTACTGTTAGCCACTAAAGAAAACAAACTGTTAATGAAGTAGCAAGGGCCTTATAAAGTGGTTAGATGTGCTGGTACAGTTAACTATGAGACTGAGACCCCGATAGGAAAAATCCTACCAAGATATACCATGGTAACCTCCTGAAGAAATGGGCTGAAGAAACACCAAAGGCTTTTTTGTTAGCAGTACCAGAAACTGATATGGAATATACTGATATAGCTTATGAAAGCAAACCCTACAACTGTACCGTGTTTACCAGTACAATACTGTATTTCTGACACTGATACCGGATCCTGCCTACTCCGTACCATGTACCTAATTCAGCTACCTCCTAAAACTTTTAAATAATTAATTTTCCCCATTCCATGGTGTTCAGACAGAGAGTCAGTTCTGTGAATGCCAGCACATGAGGGGAGCGTTCCATCCCCATGGTAACTACATCTGCGAGGATGTGACACTGCAGGCAGATGGCTCCTTGATGCTGTGTGACCCCCGGAAGCAGCTGAGTGATGCTGCAGCATTGCACACTTAGCCTTTCCCGCTGTTGACACTTGACTTCACTTGGCGGGTGTCAGGACTCAGACTAGTAGTGCACTAAAGTGACAGGAGAAACTCTGACCCGATCTGTCCAGCCCAAGCCGCGAGTGACGGGACAGCTGCATGATCATCTTCAGTCCTGGCTTCATTCTGTGGAGTCTCAAGTAACACGACCACAGTCACAGTGGCGTGCCAGCACACTGGAGAGAGACTATGGGGATGCCTGGACGTGGTTTACCCCCGGCCCAACAGAGAAGGTTTCTTTACTCCCCATGCCAAGTAAGTAGACTAGGGCAACACTTTGTGGGGGAGCTGCGGTGCGTGGGGGGTGGCAACACTGTTGAACAGAGGAGAATGAATCTTGTCTGTTGCTCTCCAGGTTCACTAGGAATGCCAGAGGGGAATGCTGAAGTGATGGCCAGCCCTGAAGGAGGGTTCAGTGTAAGTGATATCATATGTGTGACACTCAGTGGGGAAAAGAATGACACAACACTGTTCATTTTGGCTAGGTGAGAGTCATAGGACTGGCTGGCAGTATAGTCTACTAGAGTTCAAAGTAACAAGCTGTGAATGTTTGTGTTACATCCAGCAGACCTGGGTTTGATTCCCACAAGCTCCACTTACATACTGCGTGACTCTGAACAAGTCCCTTAACCACCACAAAGCTCCTGGGTCACCCCTGAAAACAGGCACTTGTGATTAGTGGGCCTTACCCGATAAAGAATAAAGAAAAATAGTGGGAGTGCATGCCCCCCCACTGCAACACACACGTACTTATTTTTATCTGTAAAATGTTGGAGGGTCTGTGAAAGACTGAATAGAATGTGACTTCTGATGCTGTGAAGGCGACTGTTTACTTAAACACTGAACAGACCACAGAAATTCGTAATTTGATAAAGACATTTTAAAGTACTTTTACCACATTGTCAGGCCGAGCAAAATGGGTGGAGCACATAATAGTGACAGGGAATGCTTGCCCTATCAGACAAGAGACATACAGAATACCAGAGCAGTTAAGAGCAGACATGATTAAGGAAATACAGAAAATGAAAGAGTTGGGTATCACTGAAGAATCAAGAAGTGCTTGGTCATCACCAATGTAGATTGTAAATAAAAAAGAAGGGGGGTTAAGGATTTACCTTGATTTTCGGAAACTTAATCAAGTGTCTGAATTTGACAGTTATCCTATGCCCAGGATAGATGAACTGGTGGACAGAATGGGAAATGGCAAGTACATCAGTACCCTTGATCTCACCAAGGGTTACTGGCAAATTCCCTTAGCTAAAGAATCCAGGGACAAAACTGCATTTGCCATTTCTACTGCATTCTATCAGTTCACTGCCATGCCATTTGGTTTACATGGTACACCTGCTACATTCCAGCGGTACATGGATATACTTGTTATTGTGCTGCTTATCTGGATGAAGTCATGGTATACAGTCCAGACAGGAAAAGTCACTTGGAACACCTATAAGCAGTTATCCAAGCTATCAATAATGCAGGTTGGACCATTAATCCTACCAAGTGTTCATTGGGAATGCAGGAAACCAGATATTTGTGCTATATTTTGGGAAATGGAGAAATAAAGCCAGAGACTTCTAAGATGGAAGCTGTAGCTAGCAGTCCTACCCCTAAAGCAAAGAAACATATCAAGTCATTTTTAGGGCTGGCTGGTTACTACTGAAGATTCATTCGTAGCTTTCCCAGTTAGCTACTCCCCTCACTGAACTCACGAAAAACAAATGGTACCTGAATAATGAGAAATGGACCCCACAGTGTGATGAAGCTTTTCGGGCCATCAAGGCTGCATTATATTCAGCCTCTGTTTTAAGAAGTCCAGACTCTGAGAAACCATTTCTGTTATAGACAGATGCATCAGAGGTAGGCCTCAGTGCAGTTGCCAGTCAGAATATAGATGGGAAGGAACACCCCATTCTGTATATCAGTAGGAAATTACACAACAGACAGAAAAGGTATTCTACCATTGAAAAGGAATGCTTTGCTGCAAAATAAGTCATGGAGTCCCTTAAAGTTTTATTTGATAGGAGTTGACTTTGTGCTTATAACAAAACATACTCCTCTCTGTTGGCTTAATCAAATGAAGGATAAAAATTCCAGAATCAGAAGATGGAACCTGGCACTAGAGCCATTTAAATTCAAAGTTATGCACAAATCCGGAAGAGAGAACGTCAACATGGACTTTTTGTCCGGATATGGTTCCAGAATTGAAAATCCATAAGGTTGAAAAAAAAAACTATGTGTGTGTTTAAACTGAACTGTTTCCTGTAAAATGTGATATGAAAAGGGATACTGCATATGCAGAGAACTGTAAATGTTAGAATGTTAAAGGAGAATTAAAAGAAGGTTTTGGAAACCTGTTTTTTTTAAAGAGGTTCCTTCTTGGGGGGGTGACAGGGTTGGAAAGACCCTGTCTCATTTGTTATAAAGGTTAAAAGCAAGGATCTGTTCTGTTCTGTTCTGTTCTCTCTTAGTTCTGTCACTGCTCTATCTTTGCCTGCCTGATAGTGCAATCACATCTTTTTCCTGGGCACCCAGAGGATCTGGCCAATCTGAAAGCTCCTGCACTTCTCCTGCTATCTCCCTTTCTTCACTTGCTGTTTATATTTTGATTCTTTCTTTCCCCTTACTTCTCTGTGGTTAAAACATATGTGAAACTGTTTATATAAAACTGGGATTCCTTGATTTGAAAATGTAATATAGTTATGTTATTTGAAATGTATTACAGAAGGCTATGTGGGAGTTATTAGAAAATGCAGAAATCTGAACAGAGATTTGACCTGGAGAAACCTTTTGACCTCCTTAAGTTTGTAGCCCTTCCAGACATCCTGTTCTATTTTGTTACACCTGTGGAGCCTGGATGTACTTGCTCAGGAAAGAGACTGACAAATTTGTTACATTTTGTGAAAAACAGGAGGCAGGGAAAAAATAGCAGTTACGTAAGAACTTACCGTAACAGTAGATCTTTGAGAGAGGTTCCTGCAGTAGGTCTTCACAACTAGGACTGCGCCCCTGGTGTCAGAACTGCATGGCAAAATTGTAACTAGCAATCATCAGCGTGGACTGCCCCAGCGTCAGGTGACGGACGTCAGCGTGACTATAGATAGGGGCGGTCCCCCACCCACCCTCCAGTTCTCCCACTGGAGACCTCTAAAGAGGAAGCAGAAAAAAAGAGTGGAAACTCCTGGTACCCTGAGCCCTGGATGAAACAAAGTCATAGGAAGGGAATAAAGAGGAAAAACACAGGAGCTGGGGAAGGTGGGTAGGATATCTAGACCTACTGCAGGAACCTCTCTCGAAGAGCTACTATTACGGTAAGTTCTTACGTAACTGCTTTATCTTATTTTGAGAGGGTTCCTGCGGTAGGTTTTCATAAGTAGGACTGAATACCAAGCAGTCAACTAAAAAGGAGGAGTCAGAGACGAGGTTCCGGGAGGAGGAAAATGTCTGCCAACTACAGATAACTCATGATAGAAGACCTTGCAGGACTACTAGACCAAAGCCAGCCCTGCGCCTAGAAGCAATGTCCAGACTGTAATGTTTCATGAAAGTGTGGATGGAGGACCAAGTGGCTGCTGCACATATGTCTGCAGTGGACACATTTCTGAAGAAGGCAGTGGAAGTGGTCACTCCCCTAGTTGGGTGGCCCTTAACCATCCCAGGAAGGGGCCTTTTGTACTTCTGGTAAATATAGTGAATACAATTAGCCAGCCACCTAGACAAGGTCTGTTTTGAAATAGTCTTGCCCTGGCAGTTAGGAGCAAAGGCTACAAAAAGTTGGTTTGACTTGTGAACCTTCTTAGTCCTTGAGACATAATATCTCAGAATCCTGTGCATGTCAAGGGTGTGCAGAAGATACTAACCCCACTGTAGTGGTCAGGGTAAAATACTGGCAATTCAACATTCTGGTTTAGAGTGAGTCCCGAAACCACCTTCAGAAGAAAAGAAGGATTGGTCCACAGAGCCACCTGGTCTCTGTGGAAAATCAAGTGAGGCTTTCTACAAACTACAGCCTAAAGCTCTGAAACTCTTTAAGCTGAAGTGATAGTCACTAAAAAGAGTGTTTTCCATGCCACAAAATGCATATCACTACTTATTGCCAGCTCAAGAGTGGGCAAAGTAAGCTTTTCTAAAATAAAATTAAGATCACAGGGTGGAAAAGGATTCTGGACCAGAGGTTTGAGATGAAGGATCCCCTTCAAAACAGTTCTGGAAACCTCTAGCTGAGCCAGGGTTTTGCCCTCCACCAGAAGGTGATAGGCTGAAACTTCAGAGAGATGGACCTTCAGGGAGGAATAACTGAGGCCCAACTCTAACAGGTGCAAGAGGTGCTCTAAAACCTGGGAAGCAGAGCAAGAAAATGGGTCTAGGCCTTTAGCTGTGGCCCAGAGGGAAAATCTCTTCCACTTCATGGCATACGTGGATCTAGTGGAGGGTTTTCTGGCCTCCACTAAGAACTGAGCTACTCTAGAAGAGATGCCATAGCCAGAAACCGCTAAGTCCACAGGTGTCACGCATGGAGGTGGAGCGATTTGAGGCTCAGGTGTACCAGGGTACCCTGCTCCTGGGACAGAAGGCCATGAGAGACAGGAAGAGGTACTGGGGGTTCCAGTGCTAACTGCAGTAGTACAGGAAACCAAATCTGCCAAGGCCACAAGGGGGCAATGAGGAACATGTGTGCTCCCTCTCCTTGAAGCATCAGCAGAACCTTCTGAAGGACAGGAAAGGAAGGGAAAGCGTATAGAAAGCTCTCTGTCCAAGGTAGAGACAGTGTGTCTCACCAAAAAGCACCACACCTGGGAATGAGCAAGCAAAATCTGGGTAGTTTTGCATTGAATGGGGAGGCAAAGAGGACTCTGTCTGTCCAACCCCACTGAAGAAACAGATCTTCTACTACTGCCTGCTTTAGTTCCCACTCATGAGTCCTGGTGACTGATCAGCTGAGACTGTCCACCAGAATGTTGTTAACATCTGGCAAGTGGACTGCTGTCAAGGATAGGCCATGTTGAACAGCCCAGTACCACACCTGCATTGCCTCCCTGCAAAGAGGGTAAGACCTGGTGACTCCCTGTTTGTTGATGTACCAGACAGCGGCCATGTTTTTTGTCTGGATGAGTAGTATTCCCGGAACCAAGAGGGACTGAAAGGCCTGAAGAGCATAGAGCACTGTTCTTGTCTCCAGAATATTGATATGAAGGTTCTCCTCCATGGGTGACCAAGTGCCCTGTGTCCGATGGTCTCCCAAGTGTGCTCCCATCCCAGGTTCGAGGCATCAGATGTGAGAATGATGGAGGGAGATGGAGAGTGGAAAGGGACACCCACCGAAAGGTTGGAGATGTTCTGCCACCAAAGTAGATCCCTCTGAAGGCTGTTTTTACAGTTTATACTAGCCCTGTGACTGCCCTGGGAGTCTCCATTTCATGGTTGTTGAAATCTTATTGTCCCTGACAGCTGCATTAGCATATGAGAACATGATGTCAGATCACCCATTTATACCATGTATCTATATGCTGAAACAACAAATATCCTGCAAAAACTCTCTGGAAACTCATAAGCTGAATGAAGTTTAATGGGAAAAACCCTGCATTATAACTCAGATAGTTTGCAAAGCTCACTGAAGGTAAATGTGGTATTTCACACCTTTTTTCAGCTTGTTTCTTTTATGACTAATTAAGCAGGCAGGCATACTGGGGAGTTTAAAGGGTGATTATACCATGGACCTCTCAGAACAACCAATTAGAACTGCAGGCTGGCACCTTACCACCATTGTAAAATCTAGCATTACCAATGGAAAAGGTGCCAGCTAGCTGCATCTTCAAAAAAAAACAATCCAACAGTGAAATCAAGGAACTGCGACTGCCATCTTGTTTCCCCGCTAAGCGGACGCTGTAAAACAGCAGCTCCATGCATCAGTGAAAGAAAACAAAACCAAAACTGCTGTACTACTGACTGGCTTATTTATGCATTATACCAAGTACTTTTTTCTTTTAAATAATTAAAAAAAGCAGTACTTGGTATAATCGTAATAAGCCACTCGCGGGATCTGGGTTATCAGGGGATTTACCACGGCTGGTGTGGATTTACCCCAAACCACTCCAGCCGTGGTAAATCCCCCAATAACCCACACCCCCTTGTGGCTTATTGCTTAATTCCGCATCATGTTCTCATATGCTAATGCAGCTCTCAGGGCCAATGAGATATCAAAAACCATGAAATGCAGACTCCCAGGGCAGTCACATGGTCTACTATGAACTGTGAAAACAGACTAAAGCATTTGCATACACCCTGAACAGCTACATGAAAAGAGTTGTCTATTGACATGGAAATAAATAACATTTAGAAGATATGAGAGTGTAGTTTTCCTTTAATTACTTTCACATTTGACTGGTGTGTAGTTATACAATTTGCATGAAGTTGTAGTTACACATGCAACCACAACCATTTCTCTTTTGGCACAAATTTATTTATGCTGGAAGTGTAACTACATGTAACAAATGTTGCAAAGTGCAACAGAAAACTGGATTTATGCTGGAAGTGTAACTACACTTGTAACATCTGTTTCAAAGTGCGACATGCATAGTTACATTTGCCAGAAAGAATTTATTTGAGGCAAAAGGGAGGCTACAGTAACTACCACTTCATGTGAATTGTGTAACTATAGCACAGTACTACTGATCTTGCCTGTGTCAATCTTCACCATTTATCACTGTCTGGGTGACAGCCAGAGGCACAGCACCCAGTGTGATTTATTTATTTATTTTTTGTAGGGGGAGGAGCCAGCGCCAGAGGCGGTGCTGCCCTTGAGGCCGATGCATTACATGGCGCTCACGGGTCATCCGGCAATGGTCACCAAATCCTCCACTGCCCCAATTCTGCTTCTCCCACCATCGAGAATGTGGCACCTCACACCTGCTGAAGAAATTTAATCTGTGACATTGCAGCCTAGTTAGTTGTTTCGATGTCATTGTTGACACCATTTTTGCTTCTTTGCAGTTCCACCGTATGCTAGTAACTTGGTGCCGTGTTCTGCAGGAGTCCAGTAAGACCTTTCCTTTTTCTTTCTTGAAGCAGCACCGAGCCTGTTTCTTATTATTATTTTAGTTACTGTGAGTTACGCTTGGTTTGTCCGGGAACAAAAAGCACTCTTCCAAGGCAGGCTGGCCTCCTATGCGCTGGTGTCCCTGCACTGGCAGATGTCCATCATGGACCAGCATAATCAATACTTCACCAACCTGGGTCCATCTCACAATATCGATAGTTGCGACACTTGCTTCTCCATGGACCATGGAGCACTGGAGCACTGCGTGTGGAAAGTCAGCCGCAATCTACTGACTTTCAGAGGGCAGTGTTGTATGAGGGACTCCAAACGCAGGTCTCTCCACCCTTCCTTTAGATCCCTCCTGATTCTATACAGATCTGTGAGGAGGCGGCCTCCTCTTCTTCTTCTAGGCTTGCCAGGGAGGAGGTCTCTTCTGCAGTGCTGGGGATTGGTCTGCGCATCTTGGGGGCTGGGATGGGAGCATCGCACAGGCAGTCAATTCCTCAATGGTGCAGGCTCCCCCAGTGTCATGGCCCATGCCTGCTGGGTCTGGCACAGGTGGCTCCTCAGTGCCACCCACCAGTGCCATTCTGTATCCTGGGACTGTTTGCAGCTCTAGTGATTGGCACTGTGAGCAATACTAGGCCCTCCTGCTGCACCACAAGTGGCACCGTCGGTGGGAAAACCTCTGGGGCTGCTCATCTGGAGGTCCTCTGGGTCTCCTTCTCACCAGAGTCAGATCCTTGGGAGACTGATCTGGATTGGCTGCCCAACTCCTCAGAGTCAGAGGGTTCTCTGGTGCCCAGTAACTCTGTGACTTCCCAGGCATTCCTTCTCTTGGCACCGGCAATAATGTTCAGTGCTGGATCCCACACCAGTAGTGACGTCAGCAGGGTGCCTGCCAATAGTGATCCTCCATCTGAGGGGATGGTGGTTTGGGTCTCGGGGGGGGCCCGAGCTGTCGGTCCCGGTGCTGTCCCCCCCCCGGGGCAGAACAGGGACTCACTCTTCTGCGGCCTCCCTCCGAAGGCCTGCAGGATTGGAGCAGTCCCTAGCTTTGGGAGTGAGGAAGAAGTCAACCTCAGAATCGACGGGGTTGAGGGGGCAGGACATGGGGCAGCGACCTTCCCTGGGGACCTTTGGGGATTCAGGGATGTGTCACAGTGTTGAGCCCTTGTTCTCGCCCTCATCCCCTTCAAGGGAGGCCTTACTGGGTGGGGTAGGGGTCCGCCCTTCTAGTTCTATGCAGCCCCAGCCTCCTCACAGGGGAGTTTCCCATTCAAGGCTCAGTCCTGGCCACTTTGAGCTAGTTGAGCAGCCAGTAACTGCACAGACCACTGGATCCCCAGGAGGTCCAAGACTGACGGTGAGGTCCCCTAGCCCTGGCAGAGGTTGCTCAGATAAGGTGAAGTGTGTCTCCCCATTGCCTCTGTAGCCACCCCCCTCATTTCCCAGGGCATGTGGGTCCTTCAGGGGCTCTTGACCTGGGAGCAGTTCAAAGCCACTGCTGCCGCCTTCCTCAGGTATGTCAGGGCTATGGATGAGCAGGTCTTTTGCCTGTCTCCCCCCCCCAGCAGCCAGACTTGGACTCTTCAGATTCATCAGCCTCCTCATCTTCTTCCTTCAAGGAAGAGGATACCTCTGTCCATCTGGCCTCAGATGCTGATCAGATAGAGTATCAGTGCTTCCTATCAAGGCTGGTTAGCGGTCTGCACCAATCCCACATCGCAAGATGCAATACTGAGTGGACGATGCGTGTCTTCCTTAACGAATTCAGTGCAGACCACGTGGTCATCCTTTCCTGGCCAATTCCCTTCCAGAAAGCATTGTTCCGCACTTGGCAATGGTCATCTATCCCAACTCCAGCTCCTATGGACTGCCAGCACAGGTATTGCACACACCAGGGGTCTCCAGGGACCTTGCCTCATTCCACTTCAGCAGTGGGGGTACTGGATACCCCAAATAAACACAGACACCTGGTGTACAACCGGCCCCCCGATGTGGACTCTGCAGAGTTTGACCACTGGAGACAGATAGTATTCTCTTTGGCTCATATCATGCTCAGCTTTGCCATTCATCAGGCATACCACGCTGCCTACAACAGGCATCTGTGGTCAATGCTAGGTCAGGTGCTGACATTGCTGCCTGATATGAAGGCAACCAGACAGGCCATTGTCCTCTCTGCACAGGGCCTGGAGCTCACAAGGCACCAGGCAAGGGTGTCTTATGATGCCAATGAGGTAGCTTCAAGGCTAACGATGACAGTGATCTGCATTAGATGGAAATCTTGGCTTCGTCTATCAAGGTTGTCACTCTTGGCACAGTTTAGGGTGCTGCCTCTGCTCTCCAGGGGACCCACCTTTTCTCCCACATGGCAAGGTGGGAACTAAAGGGGCGACTTCCGTCTCCCAGGCAACGGGAGACCCCACCTCACCTTGACCAGCTGCAGGCCTAACTGGCCTGTAATGGGTCTCCTAGTTTCATGGTCCTCCCTCACAAGAGACTGAGAGACTCACATCCCTCAGAAGAGTGCTGGGCCCCCTTCGGGACAGTGATAAATGGTGAAGATCAACACAGGGAAGATATGAAAATTTACGTATCTATCGTAATTCTTGATCTTCTTGTATGTCTTCACCATTTATCATGGCACCTTTCCTTCTGGGCCTCAGTCCCTGGGCGATGCCCCCACCCTGCTTGCCGCCCCCCTTGAGGCCAATTGTGGGCTGGGTCCTACTGGTACCTCTGGGTCTTCTGTTACCTTCCTAAGTGACAGGAGGCCCACCCTGGTATGGAAGGCATGTAGGGCTTCTTGCCCTGGCCTTAGGGGCTCCCTGTAGGTCCTTCTCTTCTCTTCTTGGCCAGGGGGGTCCACCTGGATGTGGTCTGGTCCTGTAGTGGGGATCTCCCCTAGGAGGGGTAGAGGAGAGGGACCACAGGGACTCTCTTTCTCCCTCCTTATTTCATTTTTCCTCCTCCCCCCACTTTTATTTGGGGGGTAGGATATATCCTAGACATGATTGCGCCCTGAACCTTGTGAGATCTCCCTCTCAGGACAATGGTAACCAGAGGGGCTCTTCTTTACTTATGAATAAACTGTCCTGTTGTACAATGCTGAAAAGTCATATGGCTAACTGATTGTACATCATGTATATTATACCCACACTTTAGCAGCTACTCTGTTGTATTTCAACTGTATTCTTGCACTTAGTTGTATGTAGCTGTGCTCATATGTAGATGATAAGTAGGTAGACATCCTGCATATCCAGGAAACACAGACAAGTGTTTGGTTGGAGCAGGGGTAACAGTCCCTGGAGGGTCAACATGTGAAACCTCTTGTGTTCCATGAAGAGGTTGAGCATGCTGAGATCTAGGATAGGCCTGAGATCACTCATCTTTTTGGGAACCAGGAAGAAATGGGAGTAAAATCCCCTTCCTGTCTGTTCTAGTGGAACTCGCTCTCTGGCTGATTTTTGCAGTAGAGCTTGAATTTCCTGTAGGACCAGAAATTGTTGGCCTGATGGGTAATGAGACCTGCCCAGAGGATTGGTGGGTGGTCTCTCCAGGAACTCTATTGAGTGACCTCTTGCTATTAGTTGTAGAACCCGTGCATCTGCGGTAATGGCCTTCCACCCTATCAGGTGGAGGCCGAATCTTCCCTCCATCGGTTCTTCCATGGGAGTAGGAGGTAACGGGGAGGGGGGTTGTGAGTCAGGAAGCTGATGGGAGGGGTGCTTTCCCCCAGTGGTGGTTTTGGGGAACCTGGCCTGTGGGGTTTGAGTGCCAGAGGAGCGACGCTTGATCTGGCATCTGCCCTGGTTCTGTTTGTTCCATTTCTGTTGGTGGCGAAAAGGCTGCCAGGGTTTCTGACCCAAGCGGTAGAAGGAATGAACATCTTTCAAAGATTTGCTGCTCTCTTGCAACTCTGTAATTATGTCCTTGGCATCACCACCAAACAGAAGTAGACCCCGAAGGGAGCATCCAGAAGTGTACTTTAAACATCCTGTGCCGACCCTGCCAGACGAAACCAAGCAAGGTGCCTGAGACAGATGCCCGTAGCCACACCACGAGCTACCTACTAAGTTGTAGGTTGCATGAAAGGCATGGTGGCAGGACAATTTGTTCAACCTTATCTTGCCTAGGAGTTTGTTCCTGAGTTGTTCATCAGGTACCTCCTGGATGTCCCTTCCAAGTCTGACAGTGCCGATTTCTGGAAAGCCACCATGTGGGTCACATAATTCAAAGAATGAATGGCTCAGCTAGAGGAGGTATAAATCTTGCGGCCATACTGGTCCATTTGCTTCAACTCCTTGTCTGGAGGGGAGGCACTGAGATGTTTAGGTTGTGCTGACCTATCGTGAGCTGCAGTTATCATAATAGAGTCAGCTTTGGGTTGGGCAGTAAGGTAGGAAACCTCTTCCGGGAGGGTGGTAGGCCCTGTCGACCTTTTTTGACACAGCAGGAATGGACAATGACTGCTGCCAGATTGTGGAAGTGAGATCTTCATGCGGCCCCGTCCAAGGGGGAATGGTGAGGGGGTCCGCACTGACCAAGTCCAAATGTTCTGCCAGTCTTCTGCGTTTGGGGTCCAATTCTTGGGAAGTCCACCCGCAGGACTTTTGAATGGACCAGAGGAGCTCAGCAAAGGACAGGTCCCCTGGAGGGGATTTAGGGGACTCTTTTGGCTGGGGCTCAATGGAAGAGTGAGGCTCTGACTGGCCCCCCACGTCTGAGTCCTCACCTGAGTCTGATGATTCAAGCCTACTAGGTAAGGAGGCATCTGGAACCGACTCCGGAAGCCTGTGTTCTGTAGTAATGCTGAAGGGCACAGCACCCAAGCCTCTGTCCGAAACTCTGCTGGAAGGTGCAGGGCTTCTGGGTAGCACCCTCTGAGGTAGGGTGGCCCTGACCACCAGCTGAGGTTGACTCAACTCCTGTAACAGCTATGACTTAGCATCCTTCCACCAGGCCAGGATGGGCTCTTGTTCCAGCTGTGGGGGGGGGAAGGGGTGGAGGATGTTCTGGGTACCCTATAGAGTATGAAGGGTAACTAGGAGGTTGGTACCAGTAAGGGTACTGATAGCCCTGATATTGAAGAGCCTGACCTGGTGTTGGGTAACCTGGTGTCAGAGAAGGGTAGCCCGGTGTTGGGGCCCCCGGCATTGTGTACTGCAGGAACTGTGGCACGTAGCCGGGGTAGTACCCTGTCAGAACTGATGGGGGAGAGGTGTAAGGCCCAGCAGGAGGCAACACCAAGGGACCACTGGGGAATGGGTCCATCAGCGGATTGGGGGGGGCACCCAAAGGCCCAGGGGGATTCTGATCCATACCACCCCCAAGAATGTCCGGTGAGGGATCTGTCTTCTTTTCTGGGGCTGGCAACGATGATCTTTCCCTCAGCTCCTGGAACTCTTTTTCCATCGATGCCAGTTTTTGTGTCAATAAATGGGCATACAGGGTCCTCTGGCGATGAGTGCACATGGTCTGGTTGAAGGCCTGGCAGGCAGAGCACTCTGCAGTCTTATGCTTAGGCCCCAGGCAGAGGACGCAATGGGAAAGGTCGTTCCCATGCGGGATCTACGCGCTGCACTTGGAGCACTTTTTCCTGGGCCGACAAGACGACATACACCTCTGTTGAGGAAGGAATTAACGTTATATCAACTATGAACTACACAGAAAATGGTGGGCAACTGAAGCTGTTCTAACGCGAGATCCGACGATTCAGGTCAACGTCAGGAAAGAACTGAGGGAGGGCGGGCAGGGACAGCCCTATTTACAGTCATGCTGGACGTCTGTCACTGGACACCAGGGGCGGTCCCCACTGATGACTGTTAGCTACAATTTTATCTTGCGGTCCTGACACCAGGGGGCACAGTCCTACTTGTGAGGACCTACTACAGGAACCCTCTAGAAGTAAGATCTACAAATACAGCAATGTTTGGGGGGAGTTCCATTTTAGTTTTAGATCTGGAGATGCATTAAGAATGATTTTTGAGACCGGCCTGGTGGCACTGAGGGTTGAGGTGCTGGACGCCACACCTCATGCCATGCCGGTGACCCGAGTTTGGGAGCGAGCTCGGGTGCCGGGGGTCGACAGGGGAGGGACTGGATTGAGCGCCCGCTGGGCTGCTCTCCTGTCCCTGGGGGAGGGCATTGGGAAGTTTGGTGCTCTGGCAGGCCCTGGTGGAGACTGGAGGGCACTGCAGTAGCATGGGGCTGCACGTAATAGCATGCCGGACACTGGCAGGGTTGCCATGCGCCACAGCATCGGGGGTGCACAAGCAGGGATGGGGCGGGTGCAACAGAACATAGGAAAACCCCGGTTCCAGGGGTAGGCGATGGCACCAATCCCCATGTCTACAAATGGGTCCAACTCGGCAGGCCTTCACAGACTCTCCACCCAGAGGCCCACGTCTGCAGCTGGAGTCTACAAATTGAAGAGCGCCCAAGGTAGGAGGGGCGGCCCCACCCTGGAGGGGTTAAGCTGGGGATGCCAGCTGTGAGGCAGGGGTGGAGGAGAGGAAGGTATGGTTGGGGGGACTTCAGACAGGACAGAACTAAGGTTGGATGCCTGAGAGAGGCTCCTGGATCCGTGACCGGAAGGAAAAAGAATTGGAAAAAATAAAAGAAGAAGAAGGACTTTTGCTTGGACTGCCTGTGTTACAAGTCATCCTGTACAAATGTAATTATATTTATTTTATTGTTTTTTTGTTTATTTATTTATTTATTTATTGTGATCTTGGAGACACCATTGAGAACAAGCTCATTCCATAGGTTCCATGTCAGTGTTAGGACAAACAGAGTACAGACATAATACAAGTATGGTTATACAGGTAATATTGTAAATTGAGTAACAAAGCATAAATAAGACACATTTTATGAACATATAGTAGTTAGGTAAAACAGGCAGAATGAGTGTCCAGGGAAACTGGCTACACTAGGGTCGGTTAGGAGGACAAGAGGAGTCAGTTCAGGGAGGGAAGGGGCAACAGAAGCTAGAGCAGAGGGTGGAATGTTGTAGGCAAGATAGAGTAGTAGCTCCAGTAGAGCCTCGAGGTATGGCATGTGCCAGGCATTAAAGGGATTATCGGCCTGAGATGGGCCACGTCAGCGTATGAGAGGGAGTTTGAGTTACACAGAGTAGTGGGGGCTTATGAGTTAGTTATGAGAAGGGAATGGGCAGTGAAGAAAGGGGAGGGGGGAGGCTGGAAGTGTGGGGCTCACAGAAGGGAGCAAGGGGAAGGTTGAGGCAGTTGAGGCCGTAGACAGTTGACAGCATCTGCACGGTCTAGTGAAACCATTCACAGCTGGCTTTAAGATAATAAAGTTCTACTTGTGAATTTTTTTTTAGCTGCTCCTGGTTTGCCTGTGCTGCCTGACCTTGCCTCTTCGACAGCTACCACTGACACTTGATGTTCTGGTGTCAGCTTGTAGCCCACAATGACCCCAGAATCCTAATCCTATCCACAGCTCCAGCATGATGCCGTTTAGCTAAGTAAGGCAGTATCAACACCATTCATCACTGCACCAAGAAGACCTGATTCAATTAGTACGAGCTCCATCTTTGGATTTATTGAAACTAAACCAACTGGGGGTGCTGCTGAGCAGCCGACGTGGAAGCAGCAATAAACTCGAGCTCCTGGGAGAAACCTTGATAGTATATTAAATAAATCGAAATTAAGTGTTTTGAGTATATTGGGTGACCAGTCTTGGTAATGGCTACTTGGTCACTGGCAAAATGGTGAAAACACGTGGAGCAAATGCTCCACCAAGTGACTTTTTATGCCTAAGAACTAGCAGAGCACAAAGTGGCCTGCATAACATGGTGGAGCCTCGCAAACTGATACTCAACCTCACCGAGGAGGGCCCACTGACTTCGATCCACGCTTACTCTGCACCAGTTAGTTAGAATGCTGCAGGATCTGATAGAAAGTTCAACAGTCTTACATCGAGGATGCGGTCCTTGAGACATACCTGGACCAGTGCGAACAAACTGTGCAGTGATCTGAGTCCTCAGTGCTCAAAACAGTTGATGCAACAACCAAGCTAATTAAGGAAAACTCGCTTATGAGGCAGCACTTGGAAACTGTGGAAACCATGTCGAGAAAGGAACTTGAGGGTGCTTGGGATCACTGAGTCTGCTGAGGGGGAGGACTGTCTTGCTTTTGCCTGTACCTTTTTACCTGCTGTGTTAGGTCTCTCCGAGACCTATCCTGAGTTATCTGTCGAGAAGGCATACCGTATTATCCCCAGAAGAGTAACAATGATGGTGATGGCTCCACGGACATTTCTGGTGGTCTTTAGAGGGATTTGTGACAGGGACCGGGTGCTAGCGATCACCAGACAGTGCAGAACACTAAAGTTTGGGGATGACATGCTGCAGTTATTCCCAGATCTTTCATATAACATGTAACAAAGCCGAAAGGCATTTGACGGGATACGTGGTCAGCTCCGTTCACTGAAAATACAGCACCAGCTTCTGTTACCAGCTAAGTTATGGCTGGTGTGGAACGCTCAACAGTACTTGTTTAATCAGCCTAAGGAGGTGAACAAGCTGGTGTGCCACACTGAATTGGAGATGGCTGAGGGAACCAAGGAGACTTCATCTGATGGGGAATGATGGCGGGGAAGGCTAATTGACTGTAAGCGTGTGACTAGGTCTTAGTGTGATGATCGCTTCTTAATGCGTTAGTTTTAGGGTATGGTAAACTTACCTGATGGTCCAGCCTTTGTTTCTATCTTTATATAAAAGTTAACTAGTTAATACTATTATTTTAGGCATGGATGGGAATTATTTACCACAGTAGATGTAGGTTTGCAATGCTTATGCGTACCCAGGTCACGTGAGTGCCCAGCCACAATCTCCACTCTTCCCAATGGACTGGACTTTATAACATATATCGCCAGACTTGTTTGTCTCTGCCAGGAACAGTTGCTTTGTTCTACTCATTGATGCAATTATATTAGTTGTTTGGGGAGCATTTTCTTATATACCAAATGTTAGACTGATAGCTACTGTTGAGATGGTTTCTGCTACATCAGTTTTGCCTAGGCCTAGTTACATGAGACCTAAAATGCTTGACTGTATTGAGGTAATTTTTTCCTGGGAGTTGGGGGAAGTTATTCTTTATAATGATTATATATATGGTATGGGGAAATTGCCTAGACCATGGTGTCATATTGGAAAACAGGAATCTGTAAGATAATATCTTGTTCTAGAGTTCCCTTTGTTCTTCCATGGCTGTATGCTTTTGGTTTATAAAACGTAATTCCTGTAGGTATTCCCCCCCATTGTAGTAACTCAGCGGGAGGGGTCATACATAGATCCTTTGTAAGAGAATGTATGGTCTTGTGATGCATTATTGTTCACTGGCCTACGCAGCCAGTATTGTGTTATGCTTGTGCAACTGTGTTAGTTTGGTTTTGGCCATTCGCACTCTCTATTCCAGAGGAATTACCACCCTGTAGGGGTATGAAGGCAAGAAACCCTCAGAGAGAGTTCCACCCCTAGAGGTGCAACGGGATGGTTCCCGTGGCTAAAGATACCTTAGGAACCCCCCCCCAAAGGAGAGAATGCTGCCACTGGAGGAGGAGGGGAGGATGGTGGGGCAAAGAAAAAATGCTTCACAGTGAGGCTTAGAGGAACTGCTTATATAGCTCAGGAAGTGGGAGTGGCTGGCTGCTTGGCCACTGAACTATGGGCAAGCCTTTAATTTCACTGGCCTATGTAGCCAGTATAGTGTTACGCTTGTGCAACTGTGTTAGTTTAGTATTGGCTGTTCGTACTCTCTATTCCAGAGTAATTACCACCCTGTAGGGGTATGAAGGCAAGGAACCCTAGAGAGGGTTCCACCCCTAGATGTGCAACGGATGGTTCCCTATGGTTAAAGGTACCTTAGGAATCCTCCAAAATGTAGTATCATCCCAAAAGGAGGCAACATGAGCATATGAGCAAGCAGTAACTGTGACATAGGAGTAGTAACTGTAACGTAGTAGTAGAGAAGCAAGTAGGCCTGCACAGCAGTAGTAAACAAATGAGTACACTGAGTTGTAACTGCAAATAAAGGAGGCATAATACTCTTAAGCATTGTCAACAGGCAGTGAAATAAGACTGCAGCAATGAGGTAAGTAGAACAAGCATGAGTAATCTGTATAGCTAGGTTCAAGTAAATCTGAGTTAGGTGAAAGTAATAAAATATGCCACATGGACCAGCTATAGTTAAGCTGAAACACACAGGTCAGGTTTGCAGTTGCAATGCAAGTAATTTGAGTGTTATGAGTAGCTGAAAGCTAGCAGTAGGAAATCTGAATAGCAGTATGCTAGGAGCCTAGAAAAGCCCCCCCCCCCCAAAAAAAGGAAGGAAGCATACACAGCTGAAGGCAAAATATAAACCAAAGCAGAACAAACACAGAAGCCCTGCAGAGACAAAGCGGGGGGCAACTAGCTCAGGAACAAACCAGCAGAGCCTTGGCTGCAAAGAAAAATGCTTCACAGTGGAGCTTAGAGGAACTGCTTATATAGATCAGGAAGTGGGAGTGGCCGGATGCTTGGCCACCAAACTACAGGCAAGCCTTTCATTTATCCTCCTATGTGCTGTATATTTTGTATGCTTTGCTTACAAAATTATAAATAAAGAATGAAAGAAAAAAAAAAGAAACTAAACCAACTGGTGGCCATACAATCACAAATTTCCACAAAGCAATTATTCAGCCCCGAGATCTCTGCACCCCAATTTGGTGCACAAGACAGATACAGCTGGGTATCATCATCAGCACAGCAATGAAAACCCAGACCAAAACATGATGTCTTTCAATGGCAGCAAGTAAACAGCAAATAACATGGGAGCCAGGATTGAACTCTGAGGATCTCCACAGCAGAGAATTATCCAAGATATAAGAGCCTAATGCCACCTGCTGCACACTGCCAGACAAGTAGGACTCAAACTGCCATAAAACTGTCTCTGAGAGCCTTACATAATGCTTCCACTATACAACAGCACCTCATGGTTCACCATGTCAAACACTGAGAAAAGGTTGAGCAGGACCAGGATATAATGAAGCCTACCATCCCTCACCTGGAGGCTGACAGTCTCGGTGCTCTGATAAGGCCTGAAATCAGACTGCGATAGCTCACATATGTCGTATTATTTCAAGCAACACTCCAGCTATACTGCTACCACCTTCTAAATTATCTTTCACAAAAAAAGGGTAGGTTTAAAACCGGCCTGTAATTTGAAAGAACATCAAGATATAGCAATGTTTTTTTCAGGAGAGATCTTACCATTGTCCTCTTCGGTGTGGTAGGAAAGACTCCCTTCATCAAGCAATACTTGATGATCTGTTTAATGAGCTAACATGTTTAAATATAAGAAAAATAGCAGAACAAGAGGACACAGCATGACATTAGAGGGAGGCTGATTAAGGGGGAATATGAGGAAATTCTTTTTCACAGAAAGAGTGGTGGATGCATGGAATGGCCTACCTCAGGAAGTGGTGGCTATGAATACAGTACAGGGCTTCAAACAGGCATGGGATAGGCACAAGGAAGCAATACAGATGAGTATGAATAGACAGGCCACTAACAGATCAAAGGCCGATGGCACATTTAAGGTAGAAAAAGAAATGGGCAGACTGGATGGGCCTTGTGGTCCTTATCTGCCGTCAACCTCTATGTTTCTATGTTTCTATGTTTCTATGATCTCAATGAAAATGAGGCCCAGGGTCTCTCGGAATTCTCCTCCAGAAGCTGGGTAGGCCCTTGATCAAAAGTAACAGTAAGTAGAGTGCAGCCCCGAGATCACTTGGAAGACCAGGTAGGTAGGAGGGTAGTTCAGACTCCATGCCCATTCGCTCCTTGGCCTCTCAGGTGAGACTGCCAACAAGGGTGCCAATAAGTGCCAATTGTGCTGGAGTTTTTTTGATGTGGACACCTTTCCACTGGGAACAGAACTGAGACAATCACAACTCATTTCACATAGGTCACCAAACATCCCTCAGGTGATAATCGCTTTGGACTTTAACCAGTGACCTAAAGGGAAAAGTCTCCTGAACCCACTACCAATCCCATGAGACATTCAGTTTCTTTTAGGGGTATTATTTTATGCTCCAGTGATACATTTACAATGCACAAATACAATCAGGTTAGAACAATGGTTGGCTGTACAAAGATGTGATAAAAAAGCCAATTTAGATGAACTGTCCATTCATATAAATGTGAGATATCTTCATATGAATACAGAAAGCATTCAGCACAGGAGAAGCTTGAATGACCCATCAAGGCATGCCTTTCTCTAACCCAAAGCCAGTGTCCGTTTCCCTGCATGAGTGAGAGAAATGACTAATAGCAGTTTTCTACAGGTCTGTAACAGGTCAAGTAAAAAAAGAACAATTAAACTGGCTAACAAAACAGCACATTAACTGCAATAACTTTGTCCCAAAGTTGGGATTTAAGAATGGTTGGGGAGGGTTAAGTTATTATCGGTTTTATCTTGATTAATATGGTCATTTAAAGTGTTCCTTGTATCTTAAATGTTTCTAAATTGCAGGGAACTGTAGTTAGCCATTTTCCTGACTCATTTAGAAAAAAATATTATTTATTTACAGTACCTTATTTAAAAATTGGCGACTAGAAAAGGCACCCTAAGCAAAGACCTGTTTCCAGTGCAACCCAGGAAAAGGCCTAACATTGGGTGGGGAGTACAACAAAGCAAACCTCTACATACTTATTTGTTGCATTGTCCACTGGGAGGGCAACATTTAGGTGTAACACTTCATTCTCAAGCGGGTCTTGGGGGAACACTTACTGCAGCAGAGCAGATACTTGGCAGTTACAAGTACTCTTAAATTGTACAGACAAGTGGAACAAAGAAACTAAATAAATCAAAAAGATTTACACTGATCTGAATACTAGTTTCCTTAGGAATAGAACACAAGGAGATAACTATGTTGAGAAACATAGTGTATAATGAATACATTGTAACAGTGGTGAGAGACAGACAGAAAGGATGTGACTGGACAAACAGATGTGCAAAGTTAACTAGCTGGGATGCGAGCATTCACATGGTTTGAGTAAGTGCTGGCACAGGGCTCTTTTAAATGCACAAGTATTAATAAAATTTCTATGAGATGGCATAGTACTGTGTTTCAAGCAGGGACCACGCTAACATGCACCAAAAGGGCAAAGGTATCTATCTGTCCAGAAGTTATCCCCCACCCTTTGCCTGGGGATCCAGGGTGATGTACATTTTCTATAACAGTATCTGAAAAAAGGAAACGTGAACCATAAAAAAAAAGATGATTTTTAGTTACTGTGCTGTAAAAATCACACTTTTATTTGTTCCTGTTGTGACCCATAGTTTTTCAATCTATGGATCTGATTTGACCTGTTTAAAAAAAACAGCATTGTCAGTGGTTCCAAGTGGCAGGGGCATCAAAACACAAAGTCAACAGCAGTAAATACAGGTAAATGAAAATATTTATGAATGTAGGCCAAACCATCTATGTTGGTCCATTAAAAGGTATCAAATCATTTGCTTCTGAATCTGTTCTTGCAATGACCAATACAGCAAATACTAAATCTAGATTGCTTCAAGGGAAGAAACTTCTGCAACAACGTGGAGCACAATATCAGAGGTTAGTAGTAAGGGGCATGTGAAGTACCTCCATGCGGGGTGATATGGGTGAATTGCACACTGAAGGGATGAAACAATAGGCAGACAGGAGCTGTCACTAAGGAGCAGAAGGAGACAGATAGTAATAGATGGAGTGGGAGAGGTGGCATAGTGGTTGAGGGAGAAGAAGGAAAGGAAAGTAGGGTTAGTTGCAGGAGCAGGTGTGGGTAGAGAAGTCAAGAAGGACAGGAATGAGGTGGAGGTATAAAGAGACGGGGGGGGTGAGAGAAGACAGATTATCCATTGGTATCTATGTCAGTGGATTTAGAGATGGGGAATCTGTCTGTAGCCTAAGATCATCATGGCAAACAGGTTGTGAGCCCTGAAAGACAAACACTATATATATATATATATATATATATATATATATATATATTTTTTTTTTTTTTTATTTATAATTATATATACACACACTGATGACTACAGATATATCTCAGATGTGGAACCTTTACAAAAGAGCACTTGTGCTCAAAGGTGTTTTCTTAATTATGAATAAATAAATAAAAATACTTAGTATGACTTTGGGTTGGTGATGCTTATGAACACAGTACACCACACAGTGGTTGCTAATGGCATTCAATAGAAGACTAGATTCTATTATATGAGAAGGGTATGTGGCAAAGTTCTAGTCCATAAGAGCATGGCTGTGGAAGTGGGGATTCCAGTGCAGAGGGTTTGGTGAACACTGGCTTTGGCTCACTCAGACTTCAAGGGCCCTACACACTGTCTCAACCTGGTGCTGCAAAATGGTTGCAAGGACCACTTTTGCAACACATCTCTTCTATGCACACCTTTGTGCTATGCACAAAGGGGTTGCAGCAAGTCTTTCCCTGGGCTATTAGATAGGTCAGTGTGACAGTACAGGGAAAGAGTTGAGGAAGGCACTTGTAAGGAGGGTACAAGTGTGCACAAACCACAGTGCTCTGCACAGTGGCTTTCTTGTGCTCTCACCTCTGGTCACAAGATGTAGTGACACTGACAGCAGAAAAACTGTTTGCCAAAGTTCTTCAGTGTCATCTCCTTGTGAGTGGGAACCAGCACACAGTGCCACCCATCATTAGAAAAGACATGGAAGGGGCTAGAGAGGGGGACCCACTGGACCCCAGGGAAATATCATACCAGACAAAGCAAGTTTGGGGCCAGGATGGGACCAGATAAATCAAACCAGGCATGTCCATAAGGCAGACAAAATGGTACAGGGCACAGGGAGGTGGGAGACACTGACAGTAGTAGTTCTAGTAGTCAGGGCACAGTGCATGTGGCGTGGCAATATGCAACTTCTACTATGCCACCATCTGACCCCTGCAACTGTTGCAATCCACCATGTAAGTGGTCACACACCCTGTTCATTTTATTTATGTATAGTATCTATACAGTAGGTCTGTTCTTTTTGTATGAGTAAAGGTGGAGGGCACATATTAAATGATTGCATGACTGACACTGTGCGACTGCTGCTATGCCACAGTTTGCCCCTACAGCTGTCACCGTCCACCAAGTCAGTGCTCATGCACCCTGTGTGCAATCATAAACATCTGGATTGCTTATTTACACAATGAGGCTGTGTGCCACTGTTGCAGGGGGTACTCAATCCCCTGCTGTTAGCATCAGCCTGTTGTGTATTTTTCAGGAGTGGCAGTATGGGGCGCTTCTGTGCCCCCAAAAGACTGCCACCCCATAATGCAATTGTATAGCAGGCCTCAAATTTCCTCAGTTTTGCATTGTTGAAAGTCCATATCCAAATTGATGAGCATTAAATTAAGATACTAAGGTACACATTTTATTGTAAACATTTAAACACATTTATTTATTCATTTTTAAATTAATTTTTTTACACACCAGTATTGCCCACTTATGTACAGTAACTAGTTTGCAAGAGGGTCCCAGAAAGCACAAACAGCAGCAGCAGCAGCAGCAGCAGTGATACACGTTACAAAGTTATGCAGTGAATTAAAGTGGAGCTTGTCTATTAGGACACATTGGTATTTATTTATGTTATTTTATTTTGTTTTGTGTGTTTTGTTTTTGTTGACTGAGAAAAGGATGGCTAGGCAAATCTGCCTATTTTCAGCCGGGGGTTGGGGTATACAGATGGAAGCAAACTGAAAATGAACCAAAATAAGCAGTTGGTAGTCTTTTTTTTTTTTGTAAATGTAAGAAATATGGCCAGGACACCGGGAAAATTTCCCTTACTTTTTTTAAGAAATGTCATGCCCTTTGACAACCACCTAAACAATCACCAGAACAGGCAGACAGAACCTCAGTTTAACACCTCATTCGAAAGATGCCACCTGAGAAGTGCAGAACCCTCTCATGTTATACTGCAGTGTCAGTATTGGGATTTAACCCAAGATCCTGCTATGGGGCTAGTACCCGCAACCTTCCAATCTTCCATCCTCAGAGACTAGTGTGCAAGCTACTGAACCACTGACACTACTAAAAAGACTCTCTCCTTAATATCATTCTGTCTTAATATTATGGCCATACAGTGTTTACAAAATTGCAGTTGGGACCAAAAGAAATGTCCTTGATATTGTGATTTTTCTTAATATGCAGTGTGTCCCTCCCTATTCTTTCACGTATCTGTATGCGGATGATACTGTACTTTTGTTCTCCTCTCAGAATGCTCATGTTGCTGTCACTACAGAAAGATCCTCATATGGTTGGAGATACTGTATACATTGTAATTTATATTTCTTGTTGAATCCAAAAAAAGAATCAATGGGGGCTTTTTTCAAAAAACAATATTGATGACTCGAACTTAATACTGAAATCCTCAAATATCATTTTGGAATGAATATATTACTATAAGCATTTGAGACTTCTCTTGGATTCTTGTCTTGCTTACTAGTATATTACTGCTTTGGTGTCAAACTGAAACTGACAACAGCCCACAGTATTGTTTGTTAAATCTTTACTTTTGTTTTACATTTAAAGCAAGTCTGACAGTTCAGTTTCTCTGGCAGTACTGCAAATCAGAAAAGGCAGATGTCTGCTTCGTAGCTCTGCAGTGATTAGAAAGAAGTGGCAGCAAGCTTACAGGGGTGATCATGTGGCAAGTGCGGGGTGCTATTGGTTGGCAGAGGTACCCATCTCACTGCTTACTATACACTGGTTCCCTGCTGAAGTCACTGGAGCCAGCCTGCAGGTCGTGAGTTGCAGCCCTGGAGAATCACGAAGTTCAAGCCAGCCAGCTGAAAATGATGCTGCTAGTTATTTCATTTCATTTTTATTTTTTTATACTTGTAAGCAAGATGGGCAAAATGTCCTTTTTCACAAGCGACAAGTTTAACACAATATTTCAATACAAAAACACACTACAAAAACATATAAACAACATTTACTATTACAAATTACATTCTGGTCAGTCATACAATTAATGAAAGCTATTGCACTCAAATTTAGTATCTAACGACTCAGTCAGCCTATGTTTGAACATCCTCACTGTTCTGAGACTTGTTACTGAAAAAGGTATGATATTAAAGAACATTATGGCCCTAAAGATAACTGATCTTTGACCAACTGTTTTCCTGGATAAGGGAATGCTATATAATTCCCTATTCCTAAACCTGGTATTCTTTAAGCCTGTTGGAATAGGAAAAACATCACAGGTAGTGGGGGGGGGGGCAATAAACCAAGAGTACCCTTAAATGCAAATATTCCCAATTTAAGTTTAATTCTGTTCAAAAGTGAAGGATAACTGGATTCCCTAATCAAAACACAATGATGGGTTTTAAAAGGGAGACCTGTCATAAACCAACAAATACCATGATAGGTGGCTTTTAGTTTCAGCAACATTTTTTCGTTTGTACCTGAATAAATCAACAATCCATAATCCAACAAACTTAGTAACAAACTATGTGCCACCAGTTTTCTGGATTCTGACACAAGAAAATATTTTATCCTAAAGAGCATTCCCATTCTCTGATGACTTTTCTTAATTAATGTATTAACAAGATTTCATACTATGGATCATACTATGCAAGTAGTAGGAATAGAAAGCTGTGTGCCCATAAATGTTCCACACAATTTAGTAATACTTTAATGAAGCACCATCTAATATATAGTTATCTAATTTAGTCTTAAAATCAGAGCTACTTTTGGCAATAATAATAGGGGAAGATTATTCCATACATTAACTATTCTGGTAGTACAGAAATATTTCCAGGCTTGAGTTCAGAATCTTTCCACTCGAATCTGTAATGGATGTCCCCTGATTTCTTGGCTAAAATCTTTAAAGTCGATATCCAACTCACACATAAGCTCAGGGTCCTGAATTATATCATACATTAATATTAAATCACCACGTATTCTTCGAGTTTCTAAGGACAATAAGTTAAGTAAGGTAAGCCGGTCTCTATATGGCACTTCATGCAGTCCCCCCACACATCTGGTGTATCTGTGTTGAACTCTCTCCAATCTATCCTTATCACATATCCTGTAAGGATTCCAAACCTGAGTTGCATACTCCAAATGAGGCCTCACATACGATCTATACAAGGGCATCAAAACCCTACTTGATCTTGAAGCAATGTTTTTCCTAATGGAACATGCTACTCTATTTGCAGTACCTATAGCCTTAGTAACCTGCTGATTAGAACTTAAATTGTTTGTTACAGAGACCCCAAGTCGATCTCACAGCTGGATACCTCTTTTTTTTTACCTTCTATGTAATAATCATGGTGATTATTCAATCTACCTATATGTATCACTTTACATTTTCCTTTATTTAATAGCATTTCCCACTCTTTAGTCCATTTTACAACTTTATTTAGCTCTTCTTGAAATTTTTTGTGCACTTCTAAATTAGTACATGGGGCACAAAGTTTAGTTTTGTCAGCGTATTTCAAAGTTAGACACTCAAGCTATGATGTTAAATCAAAAATAAAGATGTTAAAAAGTACAGCGCCCAAAACAGAGCCCTGAGGGACCCACTCTGAACAGGACCCTCCCCAGAGCTATACCCATTCACCACCACACACTGTCTTCTATTAGAAAGCCAGTCTGCCACCCAATTCATTAAAGCAGAATTGATTTTAAGTTTAACCATTTTTTCAATTATAGCCCAATGTGGTGTCAGGTCAAAGGCCTTGGCAAAATCTAAGTAAATAACATCACATGCTACAGTTTGCTCTAGATATTTACTGATGTGGTTATAGAAGGTCAGCAAATTTGTTATACAACTTCTCCCTTTTGCAAAACCATGTTGTAATGAATCAATATTAATTATAGAGGCTAATATTTTATCTTTTATAATCTCTCCAGAAGTTTCCCAATCACACATGTCAAACTTATCAGACGATAATTCTGAAGAATCTACTTTTCACCCTTTTTAAATACAGGGACCACATGAGCAAGATTACAATCTTTTGGGACTTTGGATCTTACCAGAGTAAGTTAAAAAAGCATCTTAAGCGGAAACAGCAAATATTTAGCCATTAATTGGAGCATGCCAGCAGATATTTTATCTGGTCCGGGGGAGGATCCCTTCTTTAGATTTTTAATTTTTCCTGCAATTTCCACTTCAATGATCTCTGTAATAAAATCAGTGCTGCCTTTTCTCCTTCATTATGGGTTTTATTCCTTGTTTCCTTGTTTATAGACATTGCAAAAATAAGTGTTAAAGGCCACAGCCATCAAATTATTTTCAGTTATCGTATCAGTACCGATTTTTATAGGACCTAAATCATTATGTGGTGCTTTAAGAGAGTTTATGTATAAATAAAATTGTTTGGCATTTGACTTATTTGCATTTTGTGGAAGGAACTAGGTGGTACACAGAAGAACTTCAATGCAGGCCGTAATCTTCAATGACGTTTAAAAATTTATTAGTAGTACTTCCAGGCAAAATGTCAAAAATAAAGCTAGGTGAACTTAGTCCGACAAATTAAATAACAAGGCATACCAAACATAAAGGCACAAACCACGAATAGCAGTCTTTACGTCTTTAACTAGGGCACTAGTTCCAGATGCATTCACTTCGGCATCCTGACTGCTACTGATCTTCCATTCGAACTGCTGGGGATATATTCTCTATACTAATCACCCACTGGATGAAAAATCTATCAATCATCTGCTTTGAACCATTTTTTAAATAAAACAACTATTTATACATTATAATCATAAGGCATAGCATTATAACACATTCTAGTTGCAAATATGAATAATGGAAGTATTAGTATTTTGTTTAGAAGTCTTTACATCATGTTTGCACAGTAAGTCCCTCCCTCCTAAGTATAAGAATACTAACAGTATGGCCGGCCGGCCCCTAGAGAGAGAAGGAACACAATACAGCCATTCACAAGCTGCTGCACTTTCTGCCAGGTATTACAATCCTTTCTTGGCTTTCCTTCATATTACTGTTATAAAGAACTATGGAGGCTTTTGTAGCCAATTTTTAGAGGGTAGAGCACTACAGGAAATGTTTACAGAGTAAAGAGGGGTTTAGAAAGACAGTTTTCTGTTGCTGATACTGAAAAGGGTCCACAAAGACAACACTCTATATTAGCTGTTTCAGCTCCCAGCTACCAACACTGAAAAAGGGTCAAAATTACAAGAATTTCACTTAGACAGACAGATAATACATTATTATAGGAGGAAACAGTGCAAATGTCTCTGTAGTGAGTTCCAGAGCTAAAACGGCTTATCTTAAGCGTTTGCGGTGTTTTTGAGCTGCGAAGAGTGCTGCGTTAAATGCAACTCGTAACAAACCATCATGAAGGAAGCTATACTCAGCGCAAACTCCTGGGGTACAAAAACATAAGGAAAAAGCCTTTTTTAGGAAGAAGACAATGAAAACCTGTGGAAAACTCTTGTTTTGAGCAGAGAAAGGGGTTTTGAGGTGACCTGTCTCATTATGGCCATTTAAAGGGGGCATACATATTTAAATTACAATCTTGCTTTGTAGTTTGGCAAATATTTTAGTCAGCCAGAAATACATAATAGACAGAGACAACACATAACACTTATTTGCATAGGTGGCCAGTCTATGCATAAACACAAAACACAAGAAAAAAACCATAAAGACAAGGACAATACAAGGACGATGGGGAGAGTTTCTGGCTAACAGCTTCAATATATGTCCATTACAAAGCAAACCTACGATACTAGATCACCCTTTGACACATTTACAGCAAGTTTTACTTCTATGGTTCTTTTTGCCTGCCCGATCTTGTTTCTGCATAATTTCTGAATTTTTTTGAAAGACTCGTAAGCAGAAGTTGTTCCACAGAAAAGATAATTTTTATACAGTCTGGCCTTTTTTAAAATTAATTTTTTAATGTTTCTATTTAGCCATTTTGGTTGTTTGTAAGAAATAGTTTTGTTTTAAGCCAATGGAATATTATTTGTAGCAGCCCTAAGGATAACATATTTAATGTTTAGCCATGCCTCATCTACAGATGTATTCTCTAATAAGGTGTTCCAAGGTATATTTTCCAGTTTGTTACAAATCCCTTCAGTGTCTGCTTTGTTTAAAAGCTAAATTTTAGTACAACCTCTCCTGGGGATGTAAACGTATTGAATGTTAAACCATATTTTTTATGGTCGCTGTTTGCTAAAGGTAAGTCTGTCCTACAATTCCAGATGGATGCACTCGAGGATGCCAGAACCAAATCAAGTATCTCTACCCCTCTTGTAGGATATTTAACATATTGCTCTAGATTTAATTCCATGCAAGCATCTAATAATAAGATACCAGGATTTGATCTTGATGTACATTTGTTCCAATTAATACCAGGGATATTGAAATCACCAAGTAACACAATTTGTTCTTTATCCTCTGCTCTGATAATTTCAAACATAATGTGATGTGTCACCTCTGTTGTACTATCTGGTGGCCGATATATACATCCTAGGATGACTGGTTTATTTTCAGTACCCTGTACCTTTACCCAAATAGATTTGTATCTAATATCTGTCTTAATCTTAGATGTGATATCAATACTGCTTAAAGTGTTTTTAATATAAATTGCAACTACTCCTCCTCCTTCTTTTCTCCCCTTCCTTGTGTTTTCAAATATGGTATAACCATTTATTTTGTTCCCCATGCATGCCCTACATCCTGCACCCATGTCTCAGAGATATCTATAATATCAGGAGCTCCTAAATCCACTGCAACCATCAATTCACTCATTTTATTCTGTATACTTCTTGCATTGAAGGAGAGCACTAACAAACTGGTTTGACTACATTCATTAATAGGTGTATTTTTTTGAGTCAGTTCAAGAGTCGAGCCCTCCCCCCTGGATGCTAGTTTAAAACTGCCCGCCTCAATGCATGGTTGATATTTGTTGCCAAATGTCTAGTGCCCCTCCTATAAAGATGGAGTCCATTTTTTGCATACAGACTGTTACTGTTTTCAAATGTTTTCCAATTATCTATTATTTGGATGTATTTTTCTCTGCTCACATTTGCTAGTCTTGCATTTATTCTTTGTATAGTCACAATTTTTTCTTCATGTACCCTAGGAACTGGTAAAATGTTTTAAATGATTACTTTATTTCCATTATGTTGTAAGGAAGAAGCCAAGACAATTATCTCATGACATATGCCTTTCTCGTGCAGTTTGCCTACATCATTGGCTCCAGCATGTAATGTCACTATAGCTTTTCCTGGAATACATGTTGTTGCCACACTTCTGGCTATATCAGAAATCCTAGCCCCTGGATAACATGATACCATAGTATGTTCTTTATCCTTTCCACATATATAAGTGTCACTATATTTAATGATAGAGTCACCAAATACAATTTTACTCATGTCTTTCCCTTCTCGAGAGCCTCTAGTACTATGATAACTACAATCCTCTGATTCTGCTAGCATGACACTTTCAGTGTTGGGGCAACAATAATGGGTGAAGCAATGTTTGCATTAAAGTTTTCCACAAAATTACATCTATCCAAACTTTCAAATCTATTGTTGGTTTCTATAGAAAAGGTAGTCTTGGGTATCTTTAACTTATTTTTTCTAAGTGTTATCTTAGTACTCCTTGGAGGTGAATTTCCCATGCCAGAAACCTGATGTTTAGTATTTTGTTTCTTTTTCTTTGGCTTTGAGCAAGTTCTGTTGAGGGGACAGGACTGGTTGGCATCTCCTGAGTACGTTTTCTATTGTTTATTAGTTTTTCACTTTCATCATCAATTGAGGTAACAAAATCCTGAATTTTAATTATGTCTTGAAGCTCTTTGACCTCTGCACAGAGGGCATGATTTTCAGACTGGATGGAACGCAGCATATCACATTTTATACTGTACATACAAAACTACAAAACTAGCAACTTCAGCAAAGAAATCTCCCGTAGTACACATCATATTTCATTTGTAGCACCAACCCTGTAGAATTCTCTACCTCATCGGTTAGGAGAATGCCTGACCATCAACAGCTTTAAATCTGTGCTGAAAACACATTTATTTTCTCTGGCCTTCCCTAATTAAATGATTAATTGATTGTTTTTAAATGTTATTATATTATGGTTTATATTGTAATGTTATATTCTGTACAGCGCCTTGACTATGAAAGGCACTATATAAATAAAGTTTTGCTTGCTTGCTTTTGCATATTACATTCTGTACAAAGCAAGATTTTTTTGTTTTAAGAGTGCATTTATTGTGGACTCAAACATATTCGGAGAAAGTGCTTCAGCCATGACTTTTTTTGAACCCCAAACAATGTAATATAGAACTCTGCATACACCAGGCAAAAGGAGAGAATCAGAGCTCTATGTCCAAGTGGCTCCTTGGCCTAGCAGTAAGGACGTTTTACCAATAGTTACAACTACAACAGTTTTACTAGTACTATTACCTAGGTGCAGGTCCCTTAAACATTTTTTTATACTACTACTTTAAGGATTATAAAGGGCAAGTACAGTATTCTTGTACTCCTGTACTTACTGCTGGTGCATTAATGTATTTCCAAGATTAACTACAGCACTCACTCTAAATTCCATATGGCCTTGCTTTCCTTCTTTCTCACATGACACACAGGACACGCACTTAGATGCACATGTCTCTGCATGCATCTCCGCGCACTGCAATGCGTGCTCACCCCACTCCTGCTCACCCTGCAGTCCCTCCTATTTCCTACATATGGGTCATGCAAATGTAAAACAGATGCTCTGTCCAATAATTTATTCTCCTGTATAAATCTCCTTTATGAGTTCATATGCCTCGTTGCTGTTGGAGCCTGTCTCACAACGCAAAGTCATCTCACAGGTCAGCAGCTGGTGCAGAATAAAACCTGATCAAGGCAGTGGAGTGAGCTTTTATGGACCAGCCTCCCCGGAAGTAGCTCTGCAAAATCTGACCACCCCCTGAGTGTTTAGCAGCACTATGGACCCTCAAAAACTAAATTAAAATGTACTAAAGAAGCTAATAAGAGGTATACACCCCAAAGCAAGGCCTATTGCAAAGTTAGCAATTTAAAATCAAATCAGTTTCAATCCGTGTAGTTCGGGCAGTCTCTCTGAACTACAGTTCCATGGAGTCCCTCAAGGCTCCATCCTAGAACCAATCCTTTTTCCCCTGTACATCAACAACCTTGACTCCCACATAAAGAACTCTAGCATACATTCCTTTGCAGATGATACGGTTTTGTATGCATCAGGCTCGCCTTTAACTGAAGTCAGGGAAGCACTCCAAGCTGCCATTATCCAGTTAGAAAGCAACCTTATCAATGCCAAGTTTCTCTTAAATGCCAAAAAAAACCAAGACAATGATTTTCTCGAGACTTGCCTTGTCTGGTGCCCTACCTACCCCACCTAGGAACTTCATAGTTACCTCCCTAGGTGAACCCTTGGAAGTCGTACCTAAATTTAAAAAACTAGGTATGTGGATAGACAACAAGCTTTCCTTCAACGAACACATCGAGGCTCTATCAAAGAGGCTTAAAGCATGCTTGGGTTTCTTCTTTAGAAATAGAACCCTCTTTTCTCTCGCGACCTGCAAAAGACTTGTCCAAGCAACATTCCTTCCCTTGCTTGACTACATAGACATTATCTTTATCTCCTCCCCAACCTTGAGCCTATCTAAACTGAACATACTCTATCACCGTGCTCTTTTCTTCATTACTAACTCTGCGTACAGGACCCACCACTGTGATCTCTATGCAGCAGTTGGGTGGACCTCTCTTGCCACCAGAAGCCTCCTGCATGCTGGCATTTGGACCCTCAAATTACTACTCCACAAACTGCCTGTCTGTTTAACGTCTCTCATACACATCTCGCATAGCGCCTACTCCCTAAGAAAATCTGACCTTATCCTACTAGATGTTCCCAGGACAAGTACCACAGCTGGCCAAAGAGCTGTCTCATACACCCTCCCAAACATTTGGAACCAACTACAAGCCATGATGAAGCTAACCAGCATTGTATCAATTAACTCCTACAAAACACTAGCTATCTCTAAATTAAAAGACATATGTAGGTGCTACTAGGTCCCCAACGCCAAGTCAACTTCCTAGGTACTAACTGGTCCTCTACTTATTAAGCTGAAATGTGTTGCATAATTTAGGGCAAGGTTAAAGCTGGAATGTACTGCATATATAGCATAAGGACTTCTATTGTGTATACCTCTTGTATTACTGTATATATTTTTTTCTTTGTTGTTCTACATTTTATATCTCCTGTCTATATAGTTGTGAACTGTATGTGTATGTGCCTCAGGACCTCCTTGTGAATGAGCTTGCTCAACGGAGTCTTTCCTGCAATAAACTTGAATTTGAACTTGAACAGTCCCTCCTATTTCCTACATATGGGCTGTACAAATGTAAAACAGATGCCTCTGTCCAATAGTTTATTCTCCTGTATAAGTCTCCTTTATGAGTTTATATGCCTAGTCACTGTTGGAGCCTGTCTCATGACAAAAAGTCATCTCACAGGTCAGCAGCTGGTGCAGAATAAAAAAGGAAAATTGATAAGCCATGGTAATCCCTAAATACTTAAAACTATCAACTAATTCAATAACATTACCCTGCAAATCTCCTATGGGGACAGAGACATTTATTGGTTTCGTGGCACTAGAAAAAAACATGACCTTGGTCTTAGATGAATTAAGAATTAAATTCTGAGAACATAGCCAGATTTGAAATCTTTCAAAGTCTTGTTGAACCTTAGACAGGGCTGAGTCAGGGTCAGAGCCCTCTGCAAACAAAACTACATCATCTGCATATAAAATTATTCTCGACCCAATGCAAGACAAATGGGCAGCATTTATGAAAAGGGGAAAAAAGTAAAGGGAACCCTGTGGTACACCACAGGTGATTGGGAGAGACTTAGAACAAAAATTGGCAATAGTAGTCTTATGCTCCCTTTTTTGAAAATAAGAAGCTAACCATGAAATAACATCTGCTGAAACACTAACCTCCCTCACAGAATCCAGTAACAGGGAGTGATTGACAAGATCGTTAGTGAGGCCTTAGTGAGGTCCACAAACACAGCAGCCAACAGAGTGCCCTGAAGCCAAGGCACACCATATGCTGCTGGTGAAGCCCACCAAGGCCATCTTGGTATTATGGCCCTTCCTGAATCCCTGCTGACAATTAGATAACAAACTATGTTTAGACAAAAAGTCTTGGAATTGATCAAAAACAATTCTTTCCAAAATCTTAGACAAAGGTGCCAGGAGAGCGATTGGACAGTAATTAGAGAGAGTTTTCCTACAGCCAACCTTGAAAATTGGCTTGATAACAGCTGACTTCCAAATCCCTGGAAAACATTATTACATAATGAAAAATGAAATAACGCTGCTAGGGGAGTGGGTAATACATTTATACCCAGTCTAAGAAACCTACAATCAATCTTATTCTGACCCATGACTGGTTTGGGAATGTACTTTAGAATATATGAGGTTACTATCTCTGGGGTAATAGCTTGAAATAAGGGGACTGGGATAAAGACAATGGAAAATTGTTATGATATTTAGGCAGGTCCCCAAAGTACTCGTTAAATAACGTAGATACTTCACTTGGGTCACTTACCAAAACATCACCTTTCTGTAGGGAAATAGGATTGCTAACATTACTTCCCATTAAATTATTAAGCACATTCCAGGTTTGTTTTAGATTTCCCTGAGATGACAACTGTTTTTTTTTTTTAAAAAAACTCTATCTTTGCCCTCCTAATAGCGGACTTACACCTATTCCTCAAGGTCTTATAATCGAGCAGGTGATTAGAATCACGACTTTTCTTAAATAATTTTCATGCTTTATCTCTAAGTTTCATAAGAGACAATAAATCTCCATTAATCCATGCACTTTTATTAGATCTAATTTGCATCCTTTTTAAAAGGGCAATGCAATTAACAACCTGATTAAATAATAAAGAAAAACTATCCAACATTTGATCAATGCCCTGAAAGTTTTCAATAATTGTCTAATCAATCAACCTGCAAGCTGCATTCATAGTCTCTGAGGAAATACCTTTGATATTCCTGGTCTCTGTATAACTCAGGGGACATTGAATTTGATTGGAAGATCATAAACAAAATACTGGGCAGTGGTCACTAACCACATCAGGCAAAACACCAGAACTGGTGATCCTGGTGGGGTGAGTGACCACGACCCAGTCAAGGATTGAGCCCTCTCCTCCATCAGCCCCAGGGTTATATCTTGTGACTTGTGATATTAACTGTTGAACTCCCATCTCCTGAAATAATTCCACCACAGGGAGATCAGAATCAAGGCCCCACTTAAGGTTGAATTTGCCCATCAGAATCCACTCCCTGTTGTTTGGTGAAGATTTTTGAAACTCAGAAATGTAATGTAAACCTTGCTTAGATAAACCAGGGGGAAAATAGAAGAAACAGTAAGATATTTATTCGGTCCAAGTAAAATATTAACTGAAATTGCCTCACAGCCAATATCAGTTGGATGGGAGGCAACTTTGTGAGCCCTAAACTTAATCTTAGTATAAATTGCCACCCCCTTCCCTCCTACCCTGTCTATCCCTCCTGAATGTATTATAATTAGGTAAGGATATATCACCATTACCAATTGTTTGTGTTAACCAAGTCTCAGATAATGTTATACTATCAAAGTCATACTGGGCAACCCAGGCCTCAAATTGAGACCATTTAGCAACGAGACTCTGAACATTAAGATGAACTATGCTAGTTGCCGAACTAGGGAACATTTCATGAGAACAGAATTGCTAAGGCCCAGGACGAGGATGAACTGAACCAGAAAGTAAGAACAACAATATTATTATCCTTCTCAATAACTTTTTAAAATTACAATACCCCATCTTTTGGCTATAATTCCCCAAAGATTTTCCTGTGGATTGGATAGTAAATTTAAAAATAACTAAACACTCATGCTGTGTTATTCCAATAAACCCTTTATCAAGTTTCAAATTGAGGAGGGGGGGGGGTTGTAACCAACTACCGATTCCTGAAGCAACAATGTGGAACTCCAGGCTGTTTGATTAAATATAAGTAAATGAGTTGCCAATGGTCAAGGGTGGGCCTGGTACCCCAGACCAGCCATTGACCAGGACAAACAATCAAAGATCAAAATTAAACCCCATAGTTTCATTTTAAACATTGTAATTACCTGTATAAAACAGTAAAAATTAAAAAATTAAAAAACTCTTATCTTTGGACATACAATTAGTATAAGTCCAGACTAAGGCTATCTTATTGCAACTCACTTTTGTAAATCCAAATGCTAAACATGGATATGAGTTCCCCAACTGCAAATACTTTAATCTTCTCCTTACAACTATAGACTAAGATTTAAAACTTCTAAATTTAATTTTTTACTTGGAGTGGCACTTGCGCTTGTGAGTGGCGCAGGATTTAAATCAGGGGAAACCCTGCCCTGTAGATGACCTCAGAGTTCCCCTGAGCCCTCTACACAGAAAGTTGGTAAATTTCAATCACGGAAGCAAGCGTCAAAATTACACACAGTCTCTCACACTGGTAAATCTTCAGGACGTCTTGCAGGTGTATCCTCTCGAGGAACAGCAGACTGAATAAAGTGCAGAAATACAGTCTAGCCACTTGCGAGTAGTGCAGGATTTGAATCAGGGCAAATGCCACCCTATAGATGACCTCAGAGCTCCCTCGAGACCCCTACACAGAAAGTTGGTAAATTTCAATCATGGAAGCAAGCGTCAAAATTAGTTAGTCCTCATGTTAGTCACTCATGTTTACTTTGATGGTTTCCTTTCTTAATCTGGTCACATACAACAACAACAAAAAAATTACTTGTTTTTTCACAGTTAACTTTTACAGTTCAACAAACTCCAGTGTGTGCAGAAACATGACCTCAGATGTCACTGACACCCTCTTCTCAGATACAATACATGCTGAAGTATGTGGTAGTCTCTCCCCTCTTTCATGGGCCTCACTGTCCATCACTGTCACTGTCCAAGACAAATGTGACACCCATACCAGCACACCCATACCAGCCCTTAACTGTGCCCAACTATAAGTACAGTGCACAGTGTTGCTGTGCTTCCAGGTTTCCACCCTCATGCTCTCCATCTGCCATTCTCCTGTTATTTTGCCATTTTCTGGTTGCTAGCTGCCAGCTGGCGGACATGGTAAGACACTAAAGTGACTTCTGGTGACGTCACCGTCTGCATGGTCACCTGATCCTGAAGCTCTCCTGCACTGAATCGAATCACAGTCCATCCTGGCATCAAAAAGAAAGTTTTTTGATCAAACAGGAGAGTACCAGAAGTTATTATGTCTACCCGGCAGAAACTAAAAGAATTTATGACAAATCTGTCTCCTAAACCCTCCAAACAGCAACTGCAAGAACAGCAGCAGCGTCCTCAGGCCAAAGCCGATCCTTGTACCACTGCAAACACCCCTGAAACAGCAGATATGGAAGAGGAGGAGGAATTTACTATTACCTCAAATAGACTATGCATTCAACTACAAAATATCGGGGATAATCTCAAATGTTAAGAAACAATGGTCGCCGACAACCGGAGAGATATTCGAGTGGAAAAGAAATGCACCAGAGCCATCGAAACCTGCCAGATGGAGTATACACAAAGAACAGACACCAACAATACTGCCCTTCTTGATCTGCATTACTGACAACTAGACCTTTCTCAAAAAGTGGAAAAATTAGAAAACAGGCATGGAAGGAACAACATTTGTCTCCATGGCTTACCTGAAAAGACAGAGACCAGTGAAATAAAAACCTACATGGAGGGGCTGCTGCAAGAAATCCTTGGCCTACTGAAAGATCAGTCATTGCAAATCATCCAGGCTCACCTTGGTTTGGTAGTGCTACCCAAAGATCCCAAAGCTCAACTCCGATCTATAATTATAGCATTTCTAGATTTCAGGACGAAGGAGAGGATTTTCCAGACTGCTTGGTCCAAAAAAGAAGTCTTCTTTGGAGATCACCACCTCCTTTTGGAACAAGAATTCACCCTGACTACCCTGTAACGTTGCAGGCAAGTCCTGGCAGTTCAAAAGCTATTTCAGCAGAAGGGCTTAAAGCCTTCTTGGAATACATGGCACGACTCAGAGTGATGACTCCAGAGGGGACCAAGCAATTTTCCAACATGTTTGAAGCACAAGATTTTCTTCAAACTCAAGGGATCAACCTGGAGGAAACTGCCTCCAACTTTCTCTCCCAAGAGCTACAAGCAACTACATGGCAAAGCCAATCCAGATCTAAAATGCCCAGGAAGAACCAGCCAGATCTGTGGTCAATGGTACAGAGCACCTTGCAGACTGTGAGGGAACCTTCTTCCACACACTGCTCCAGTGCATCCAGTTCTCCCACTACCTCCATGCCACAATTAGACAGTAACCACTGAGCCATTCAACAAGTGTTACTGCTTTTTCTCAGCCAGAGCAGAAGAAAAGGTACTCTTTAATCGGAGTCGATCTACTGCCTGGGACATATTCCAGGATGGACACAACCCCATTCTTTTGCTGTTGGGGCACAAAAGGCAAGGTACTCAAGACAGAAATGATTGTAAGAGAAGAAGATAAGCTTGTTTGTTTTTATGCTTTTATTTTTTCTTTTAAAGTCTTGCTGTCTCTCGGGTGCATTTAACCTGAAAGTACATTCACTCAGTAACTGGTTTAAGGAGCCCTTACTATGTAGAAGGGGGCAACCCTGTAAACTCCTGGATATTAACTGCTATTAGCTTTTTTCTACAATTTAGTTTTAAATAAGCACGATAGAAGGAGGTTTCTCTGCATTAATGAAGGCTGTCACTTTTTGCCACCAGATAGCAGCATATATTCATTTATGCACTAGTAACCACGCTGCCGCAGAATTGTCATTTTCTGAACTAATAACTGAAATTTTTGGTCTCAACAAATGACATCGGCTACTAACCAGTTATGTTTCCATATCTAGAGAGTAGTCAATGGAAAGGCTACTTGGACATCACTGTATTTTGACCTCATGACCTCCTCATGAAGGTGGACACATGGGATCATCTTCCTGAGGAGGTTGTGGGGTCAAAAACAGTTGAGGAATTTAAGAATGCATGGGACAGACATAAAGCAATTATAGTGAATGGTGGGAGGAAGCAGGTTGTTGGTTAACTAGAATCTGCAGCTTATCCAATACATAGGGAATGGGCAGACTAGGTGGGCCAAGCGGTCCTTATCTGCTGTCAAAGTCTATGTTTCTACGTTAATGTCTTTCTTTTTTCCAGGTTAACTCTATCATAGCATTTCGGAAGATTTCCTGAAATGACTGATGCAGGGGCTCCAAAGAATACCTTTATCATATCCTTCTCTCGTACAATAAAATCACTCCCCACCAGTTGGTGGGATAACTACCTCCCTCGTCCTTGAAGTCCCAGTAATTCATTATATAAGTTTATGGTTCTGGTGCAGGGCCAGGCATGGGGTTTGTGGAGCTAAGTGCTGCAGTAATTCTCCGTCAGTGTCCGAAAGTGATGGGGTTCACAATAACACAGATCACTGTAGGTGGTGATGATGCAGACTGCCCCCCTTTCCTAAACTTCATTGGTCAGATAAAGATTACCCATAGAAGGTAATTTAACATCCTTATATCCTTTCCACTAGCTCCTGGGGGTGCACTATTGCGTTTTACCCTGAAGTGCAAAGATTAACATAGTGTGTTGTTTTTTCTCTTTGTAAAACTTGTTGATTCAGGTATCTTGGAAGTTAGTGCTTGATTGTCTATTAAATTTGTTACTTTTCCCAATGTCGGTGTGTGCGGACCTGCTAGGGACTGGGGGGGGTTGGTCTGGACCTGACTCCTTTAGATCCACCATAATGGCAGAACTGAACATAAACACTTATAACATTATGGGTCTTAACAACCCAATTAGGAGGTCTAGACTCCTTCAGGAATTACAGAGGGTGAAGGTGGGGCTGGTTTTAGTGTAGAAAATACACCTGAATGTGGTGGAACATAATAAACTAAAATGTTCTTGGGTGGGAGAGGTGTACACTTCCCAGTGTGAAGCACATCCCCACAAGAGGGGCGTGGCAATTTTGGTTTAAAAGAACCTCCCAATGCAGGTATTTCAGGTCCAGACTGATCCTGAAGGTCGTTTTGTGCAAATTAAAGGGGAATTTGGGGAACGTTCATATACTGTATTTAACTTGTACACACCAAATGAGGAACATCTCCGGATTCCCTTTCTCACCAAAGTTATTATAGAGGCTGCCACTGACACTCAGAGTTTGCTGATTATAGGCAGTGATTTTAATACGGCTCTCTCGCCACACCTAGATAAATCTGGGGCTAACCCTGGGAGAAAGTCTCGGGCAGCCAATATACTTACACGCCTCTCCCATGAATATGGTCTGGTGGATATCTGGAGATATCTGCACCCCACAGGGCAAGATTACTCTTACTATTCCCCCAGACATAATCAATATTCTTTCATTGATTATTTTCTGATACCACTTACTTGGGCACATGCAGTGGAGACTTCCCATATTGGTCACACCACTCTCTCCGACCATGCCCTGGTTAACATGAGAGTAGTCATCGACCTCCCCCCCCCCCCATACTAATATCTCTTGGAGACTGAATGTTAGTCTCTTAACTTGAGATGAATATAAAGTTCTACTTAAGGAAGAAATACACTTCTTCCAACAGCTAAATCCCTACCAGAGGATACCCCAGCCCCCATGTACAGGGATGCCCTCAAAGCCTTCTTGTGGGGCAAAATCATTTCACATGATATCAGAGTCAAAAAAGGAAAAATAAGCCAACAACAGGAGCTAGAGAAATGCATAACCAAACTGGAATCCCACCATAAAGCCACCTTAGATGCCCAGACTAAAAAACAGTTAGATGAGGCCAGAAAAGCCCTGTCTAATTTTTTAAAGTACAAGACTGAAGGAGCCCTGAGATATGCAAGACAACGCTTTAATGATCAGAGCAATAGAGCCAGTAATTCATTGGCAGTTCAACTTCATAAGGAAGCTGCTGCTAGGGTGGTATTAAAATTATAACATAGAGACACAGCCAACACAATCACCTTCCCTAAGGAGATATCTCAACCATTTTCTGACTTTTACAGGTTACTCTATCACTCAGAAGAGGCCCTAAGCAAGAGCAGGAGGTCCAGGCTTACATGGAGACTAACCCACTTTCTTCACTTAGAGACCGGAGGTCACTGCCCTCTGTGCTCCCATTACAATCCAGGAGGTACTCCAACAGATTCAACACTTAAAACAGTTAAAATCCCTGGGCAGATGATTATCCAGCCAAATTCTATAAAGTATTTAAGTCTGAGTGTGTTCCCTTTTGACCAAAGCGACTTAACACCATTTCATGGGAGGGAGGCAGCATCAGCCATCATGGAAACAAGCCAACTATCTCTCCTGTTGAAGTCGGGCAAAAAAACAAACCTTGAGTGTGGTAGGTACCACCCAATCTCATTACTGAATACAGACCAAAAATATTTACAGGTATTTTAGCTGGTAGGCTGCAGAGCATCATTCAAATTCTGATTCACCACAACAAAACTGGCTTCATCCAGGACAGATCATTGCAAGATAATACCCATCATCTCCTCAATATAATTTCCTCCCAAAATCCCAAAAGGCATTTCAACTATCTATACCAATGTTGAAAAAGCCTTCAACAGACTTGATTGGTATTTATTATGTCAGGTGTTAACAAATTTAATTTGAGGGAACAGTTTGTAGGTGCTATTAATGCACTAAGGATATGAGACCACACTGCATGTTAATGGCTCTCTTTCAGGAAGATTCCCTCTAGGATGCAGAACTCATCAGGGTGTACTCTCCCACTCTTTTTGCCCTTAACCTTGAACTGCTTGCAGCCCAGATTAGGCAACATCCATCTATTAGAGGAGTCCTGGTAGGAACACAGGAACAGAAAATTGGCCTTTATGCCAACGGCACCCTGCTGTTCTTGGGTGACCCAGTAACCTCCCTCCCTCACTTACTGACTGTCTTAACTCAATCTGACACTTTCCAAGTTGGAGGCGATGATTTTAAGTGGCTCCCCTCCCGCAGGTTTCAAAGTTCAATTTCCTTTTGCATAGGCACCTAAAAACAGTTTCCGTTACCTAGGCATTCGTGTTTCAGCAGACATTTCAAGACTTTTTCGAGAAAACTATCAGAAACTACTACAGTCAATCAAGTTTTTATTTTATTTATTTAAAATTTGATGACCAGGAAAGGCACACTGAACCGGGGCTAGTTTCCAGGTGCGACCCAGGTGCAAACAGTATGTACAGACATTTTTACAAAGAATATAATACATTATCCATAATAAACAATTAATTAGCATACAGAATAAATGAGCGAAATGGGGCAAGTTAGATGTGGCATGTCAGAATGTCCTCCCGCTCACTTTGTGTGAAAGGATACAATCAATAAAAATGAACATCTCTCCTCTCTTGTTGTTTTTATTTCAAACCCTCCCCATAATGATCCCCAAGGTGTATTGGACTGAACTACAAAAAACTTTATTTAAATATATTTGGCAAGGCAAATGACCCTGGATCTCTTATTCCATGCTTTTTCTCTCCAGAGAGTGGGGTGACCTGGGACTACCTGATATTGAAAAATATTACTTAGCTGCTCAGGGACCCTGGCTGTGCACCTGACTCAAACAGCAATGAGAGGCTGGGTGGTATGATTAAGAACTTCAGGACCTGGCCTCCTATCCTCTTTGGACTCTGCCTACTAGCATGATTTCCCCCCAGATGCTTCACAGTGTGAGTAACCCATGGACTAACTACACAATTAAGATGCTACTTAAACTACAGTGACTAGCAGGTATGCCTAATGCTCTTGACCCAATTACTCTCATCAGACACCATAAGTATCCCTCCTCTCCAATCAGATATGGGTTATCACTACTGGGAGCTCATGGCCTCACCCAGCTCATACACTTCCTTAACAAAGACACTTGCATGTCTTTTCAACAACTACAAGAGAAATATGCCTTGAGGAAGGAAGACCACTTCTGCTTTTTGCAGGTCAGACACTTTATTTTTTAGCACCCGCATCTCCAACAATTACAAAGGTGGCAAACAGCACTAAAAGAACATTTCTACTGGTGGGTCACCTTGAAGGTGAGGTCAGACCAATTTCAAATTACATAATTTCCTTATGGACCTAGCCCCCTCCCCCGACAGATCATATTTGTCTGAGTGGGAAAATGAATCTCAACTTCACTTTACTCTTTCTCAGTGGGGATGCATACTCAAGCGAGGATGGGCAGTTACAGCCTCATCCACCTAGTGAGAATTCAATTGGTAAATACTTATGAGATACTTCCGTACCCCATCAATAACAAAATATTTTAAAACTACTTACTCTGACTTGTGCTGGCAGGGATGTGGTCAGGTCGGCTCTCATGGGCACACATTTTGGAGCTGTCCCATCCTTAACCCCTACTGACAACAAGTGTATGCTTATATGCAGACACTTTTCATCATTTCTATACCATTTGCCTTTACCAGTTTAGTACTTGGTCTCTTAGAGGCCTTTGGAGGATCTGGGACCCCAGCTAAACTATACCACAGCCTATGAGTAGCTGCCTTAAAATGTATTGCATTGAAGTGTCTCTCCCTGCAGTGTCCAACCTTATCCCAATGGAAATGTAAAGACTCAGAGATTGAATCCATAGAGAGAATCACAGGCACCCTGCGTTTGCGTAATGCAAAATGTTTGGAGACTTGGTGTCCTTGGAACCTTGTGGAGACCTCAGGCAGGGAGGATGGAAAATAAAGAAAATTACAAAAACAACAGACACAGGTTTGACTGAGTTAACTTTTAGCATCTTTGACTATACCCCATGCCCTCTGGCACTATGAGTCTACTAAAAGACCCATACCTCTCCTATTTTTGATCGACCCTTGCAAACTATTAGACATCGCATATTGGGTATTGAACACCAAACACTTAACACTGACCACTATAAAAAATATGTCCTTTGACCAGGATGGTTTAAACATGTTTAGAATGTAAATTGGGGCCCTTCACCCCACCTGGAAGGACCGCACAGAGAACATCATACACACTGTTTCAATTGCCTTTTTATTATATATGTTATGTCTATTATCAACTATGGGCTATATGCCTCACTCTTACATTTTATTAGTACAGAAGTCCTTTATGTGGATTTCACATTTTTTTTAAAGCAATCTTATCAGTTGATACTGTTGATAGTCACTTTTATTGCTTAAGTTCAATTTTACCACAGCAGAGTCCTCTCAATGTATCATATGGCAAAGGTCAGCATAGGTAATATGTAAGATGCATTTCTCACTTACGGTCTTGGGAGGATTGAGATGAGACAAGATGAGAAATGTAACTGTATCTTTTGTCAGCTTTAAATGGTATTATCAATTGTTGTAATGTTGTATGTAAATGAAATATGGAAATAAAAACTGAGTTACAAAAAAAGACACTAAAGCAAATCTAGACCAGACCAATATCCCACACTGAGATGAATTGTGATTGACACCATATCCACGGGTGAGTCAAGTCAGCACACAGAAACAAAGAATGTGTCAGCAGATAAGGACTGCATGGTTCACCCAGTCTGTTCAGTTTGTCCCTGCCTATACTGTTGCCACAGACCCTACTTGACCTCAACTACTCCCCCACCCCACTTTTCCACTAAAATTTGTTTGTGTCTGTCCTATGCATGCTTGAAGCTCACTACTGTTTTCCTCCCAACACCTCTGCTGCTAGACTACTCCAGGTGTCCACTTCTCTTTCAGTGAAGAAGTATTTCATTAAATCCTGTATCTTGTTCACCCCGTGAGTGACTGAGATCTTTATCATGTCCCTCTTCCTTCTCTCTTCCAGGGTGTACATACTTGGATCCCTCATTTTTCCTCATAGGTCTTTTGATGCAACCCCTGCACCATTTTAGTTGCCCTCCTCTGTACAGCTTTTACCCTGTGTATGCCCTTCCTGAGATGTGGTCTCCAGAACTGGACATAGTACTCCAGGTGGGGTCTCACCAATGATCTATGCAGTGGCAATACCACCTCTCTTCTACTGTTGATTTCTCTCTAAGTATCCCACTAGCCCTGCCTACTGCCTTGTTGTACTGCCTTGCCACCTTGAGGTCATCAGATATGATAACCCCAAGGTGTCTTTCCTGCTTTGTAACCATCAATCCCCCCCCCCACACACACACAAAATTATACTTGACACTTGGGTTTCTGTACCCTATGTGCATGATTTTGCCTTTTTGGTTTTGCATTAAAATCCAGCTGCCATACCCTTGTCATGCCTCAAATTTTCTCAGGTCTCTATTCACTCTCTTCACCCCCTCTGGAGTATCTACCTTACTGCAATTTTGGTGTCATCTGCAAAGAGGCATACCTTCCCTTTTAGCTCTTTTGCAATTTTTCTTAGGAAGATACTGAAGAGGACTGGTCCCAGCACTGAGCCCTGAGGTACCCCGCTGGTCACTCTCCCACATCATTAGAATGCCATTTACCACCACCGTCTGTCTCTTATCCATCAACCAGTTTCTTACCCTGTTTATCTGATTGGGTCCCACCCCTAAACTGCACAGTTTCCTTATAAGCCTTCCTATGTGGTATGGTGTCAAAGAACAGTCATAGGCAGAGTCCAGAAGAGGGCAGTCTGGACCTGCTACAGGATCAATCTTCCCATCTTTAATTTAATTTATTTAGTTTTTGTTGGCTAGGAAAGGAGGGCTAGGACATAGTTCCTATTTTCAGCATCATCCTGGGGGAGGAGAATGCAGATGCAAACTGGCAGATATTAAACCAGACCAGACTGCTGGTGGAATTTTGTATTTATTTATTTTTTTGGTGAATGGGGAACTTTGGCCAAGACACCAGGAAATTCCCTTCTCTCCTGTAGGGAACCTCTGGCCATCTTGCCAGCTGGCAAGATGGCTGCACTATTGAGTGTGGAGAGAGGTGGACAAGCCATTCTCTCCTCAGAGCTCCACAATCTTACCTTCTCTACTGAACTGGAAAAGGATAAGAAAGTTGATAATGTGGAATGCAGACTTCAGAGGTTGAAATAAATTTAAACTTTTCACCAACTGCAACACCTGAAGACACCTCAATGGAAACTACTGTGCAATCAATGGTGGGCTAAGCATGATGGGGCTGGAATCATGCACCAAAGGCATGTATCCCACCCATGCAACTCCGCACCTGTGTACAGGTGTGCACCTGGTGGCATTCACGACCACCAGCCACCTGTCTGCAGCCCCACCGCCGCAGCACGCGGGTACACACAGGTTTGCACAGCGCAGATGGGGTGGAGCTGTGCACCTGGGTGGGCATCCAATGCGGTCCACAGATCAGATCCCTCAGTGGATCCCATATGCGGTGGGGGGGCATATTGGCTGTACTCCCCTGTGGATGTCTGCACAGCTGGTGGCCATGGAGGTGTGAGATGGGATATGCCACCAGTCGTGCCATACCCCTGGACCAACAGGGTGGTACCACAAGGGTGGGGGGGTGAACACCAACCACCACACTATACCTGGAGGCTGGGATCAGGAGAGAGGCAGGCAGGCAGTGCACATGAGGGGTCTGCAGTCCAGGGCCGTGCCCCCATGTGGAGTGCCCTGGGAGTCACCATACATGGGGAGGGTGGGGGTACAGCTGAGTGCTGAGGTGGGTGACCCATGGTGATGAGTGCTGGGGTCCTGTTGTTGAGGAACAGGCGTGGGGGTGTGTAGGGGGCTTAGGAAGGTTTCTCCCTGGTGTAACCCATGCCCTCTTCCGTACTCCATGGGCAGCACTATGCACCATTGTGCATAGCACGTAGTGCTGCACACACCCCACCTGCCCCTGCTTGTTACAGGCCGCATGGCTGGGGATCAGTGCGTAGGTGCTGCACAGCCTGTTAGTGCATTCACACGGGGTGCACTGGATGCAGAATGTCTCAATCGAGGCACTCCGCACCTTCGCATAGGCCTCTATATACTGATGCAGACATGACAGTGAAGAATAATCTTGAAACCCAAATATATATATGCAGAACTGAAGGCAGGTATGTCAGCACAAAAGCTTTCTTATTGAAACTCCTCAAGCAGGAAGAGGAGGACTTGAGTAAGATAACACCCGACAAGCCCAATGACAACCCCACAGCTGATTGTCTTTCTTCCCCTCTGACAGTGATAGACACTGCAATGACAGATGCCATGAATGCCAAAAATGTGCCTTCAAAACAGTTAGCTATGCTGAAAAGGCATTTCTTACAGAAAATGACAGATCAGACTCCTGAAACAGCTCTTTTGGGGCTGGATGAACAAAACAAGTGATGGTAATGGTTGGCATGTGGGATAAGCACCAAGCACTACGGAATAATGGCGGCAGCTGCTTCAATCACAGAATCTACAATGAAGTCTGTTTCCAAACACACGTCACCACCAATAACAAAAACTGCAGTTGTTGCTACAGTTCCCATCCCTCCTGCAGTTTCTCACTCAGAAACTGTAGCTGTAACCAAACTTTAAACTGAAAAAACTTTACCTGAACTGAAGGAGAACATGCCAGCTTGGCATCTGAGTCGTTCAGCTCAGGACAGTTTCCATGGCAATGCCTGTACAGCAACAGAAACAAGATGCTATCTGCACCTCAGACACACACAGCATTTCTGAGAAAGCAGGAAACTACAATAACTAACCCAGGTCTTACAGAAAGCTACAGTAGCAAGGGGGAGGAGGGGCTTCATAAAGGAAATCAAACAAACGAAACACACATACAAAATAGAAATGAGCCTACAGCTAACAAAAATGTCTATAAAACTATTTCCGGGGTACTTTGCCTGGCGGTAGGAGACCTGCTACTGCTGCCACAGCAACCTCAAACATAGCAAATAACACCCATAGGTCTGTAACACCTACAGAAAAAAAATACGAGGTAATGATATGGCTCTTAGAATGTCAATATCTTTACTAATCCCATACTACAGTATCAGAGTATATACCTAATCATTTTATTTTATTTATTTGAAGTTTATAGCGGAGAGGCACACTGAGCCTAGGCTCATTTCCAGGTGTGTCATGGGAAAGGGAGCTGGGAGGTTTACAGTACATACGTTTAAACAGGTATAGAGTACATAATATGAGTAGGTATACATGAGAATAACAGATGGGGATGGGTTTGATATGATAATTTAATGCACACCGAGTTGTGGGATGCTACATAAACCCGAGGCAAAGCCGGTTTATCAAACATCCCGAGAATGAGTCATCTCATATGAAAACCCTCCCATCTTTTATTTTATAATAACAGACCATAATTTTCTCCAGCAGTTTGTGAGACTGTTTGGCCCCCACATACAGAATGTTGGCCAATGAGGCAGCAGCATAGTTTGACTGGCATGGCTCATGAATGTCATAACAACCAGCTGGTTGTTATGGAAAATATCAACCTGGTCAGTACATTGAGAGAAATTGCTGACCAGTTATTATAATGTAAATACAGTACATATGTTTAAACAGGTATACAGAGCACATGGTAGATATATGATATAAATAGAGCATTACAGATAATAATACAGGGTAGAACAGGGCATACAGAGAAACAGGTAGTGAGGCTAACAAATGAGTAATAACTGCATTGAGCAACAAAATATTCCTGGGGGTGGGCAGAGGAGAGAGGAAGGAGAAGAAAATATTACGAGGACATAAAGAGTGGGAAAAGGTTAGATAAAAGTAGCAGGGAGGGCTAAAACTTAGTTAAGCAAGAGAAGCATTTGGGGGCAAGGGAGGTCAGATTTGACAGGGGCAGGAGACTGGGAACACGGATGAGTGGGATAAAGCACATTTTAGGAGAGAGGGTAGGGAGTGTCTGATAGAAAGGGGAGGAAGGGTGTTGCAGAGTGAGGGCAGTTGTAAAGAAAGTAGCTGAGCCAGAACAGGAGGGAGGAAGAAAATGTGGGAGTCCCTAGAACAGAGAGGTAGGAGGCCTCAGGGGAGGAGATAATAGTGAGGAGAGGTAGGAGGCAGGGACCCAAGCCAGAATTTAGAAATTAATAAAGAAGGTGGAGAAGCTGGTGGTGTTAAGGAGAGGTAAGGAAAGGGCCGAGAGATGGGAGCAGTGATGCGTGTGGAGGAGAGTGTTTACAGCAAAGCAGCAAACATTGTGGAGGAGTCAAGCCTGGCTAGGAAGCAGGCTGGGGCAGTGCCATACATTATGTCGGCATAGTCAAAGGAGAGGAGAATCATTTTGGTGAGGATCCGATACCAAGTGCTTTGAGAGAGGGCGTACTTGTTTCTATGTAATCGTACAGTTTAGGGTGTAATTTTGCATGAATGTATTCAATGTGCTTTGAGTAGTCTAGGCAGAAGTTGAGCCAGACCCCTAGGTACTTAGAGTGGGGGACTACATCAGGTGCAGATCCATCAAGGGTAGTGTACGTGAGAGGGGATGGGAGGGTGGCATGTTTTTGAGGAGTTCCAAATGTCATAGACACAGTTTTGTTGACATTTGCCTTGAGGAGGTTTTTACAGAACCAGTGAAGGGTCGAGTGGAAATCAACTTGGAGCTGGGAATGGACAGCTGAAGTAGAGAAGCCTGAGGTTAAAAGGGCAATGTCATCAGTGTACATCTGTATGTTTGCCACATAGCAAGCAGATGGGAGATCATCTAAAACTAGAGAATAATATGGGGCCTAAAATGGAGCCTTGGGGACTCCAGCATGGATCAGGAGAGGGAATGAGGCTCTGCCAACAAGGACTTGTTAGGTTCGTGAGAGAGATAGAGTTAAACCAGTTTACAGCTGCAGGACAGAGGCCAGCAAAGAAAAGCTTGGTCAGAAGGAGAGGGTGAGTGTCATAGGGTGGGTCTACAGACAGACAAATTACATAGAAGAGACAGTTTAGGTGCAACCCACTGTTTGTTTGGTGGGATGTTTATTACTTCATAAACAATTTACAGCACCAAAAAGTAAAAAATAAATACAGAAAACAAAAGAAACACAATAATAAACAATCAATGACAAGTCTAAAGACTTCTCTTCAGTCACAGACTGAAACTTCCCTCCACCTAGATCAGGAAGAACTGACCCTGTCTAACTTGCTAGAAGAGTGGGGTTTATATACCCACCTTCTTGGTCAGGTGACCCAGTGTTCCTTTGGTACAAAGTAAATTTGAAGAATAACCTTGCAAAATAGTGTAAAATATCATAACCTTCTTTTATACATTAGTACAAACTTCCTTCTTAATTTTCTATGCAATAAAATCTCTGTACAAAGGATTTTATATAATCAACAGTCACCTCACATTTGATTGACAGTTTGCTTTCTTTAAATATAGACCACTAGGGGCCGCTCACTCCCTATAGTGGCTCTCATTCTGCTACAGGGGCTGCTAGCAAGCAGACCTCGTCTTTACTTCCAAGGAGCAGCCCAGCAATGGCTTCCTGATAACTTCCTTGTTTGGCTTATTTTGTTTAATACTTTCTAGGTCTGAAATAACAAACCATCCTTAGGTCTATTATGTCACAGGAGTAATTAAAACACAGAAAAACTGTAACTGTTTCCTCCTTTTTCAGGTGTTTGCAGCACAGGAGTTAGTTTTGCTTTAATTGCAGTTTGAAATCTCCAAACATATTTTAGGGGGCAAAACAACTGTCTTCAGCTTCGTTCTGTACTTCCTTAAACACACACCTTTTTAAAACAGAAGCTAAGAAAACTATTTTAGTTATTTCCCCGTCTTTACAAAAAGGAGCCTAAGTAGTGTTTTTTTTAAAACACAGAGTCCAGCCAGGAGCTAATAGCTTAGTCTCTCTAACAAAGATACTTTTCTAAGAAAAAGAAGAGTTTTCCATACAAGAGCTAGCTTGGCATTTCTGAGCAGGAACACTGTTTTAGGGAAATTTATTTACACAATAGAGGCTTTCCTTTAGCCTGCCTTTACATCACAGGTACCTGCAGTTTACAAATGCCTTTTCATAATGTGCTGCTAGTGTAATAGAGTGTTCACCAGCTCAGTAAACTCAGGAGACATGAACAGACAAGGGACCAGGACATGAAGAGAATTTAAACAGCAGGGAATTAAGAAGGGAAAAAGGGATTTTGTAAGGAGGTGGCCTGCTTCCATACAGAAAATAGGCACAGCATAAAGAGAAACAGGAAGGTGGTTGCAACCAGAGGTTTAAGAAGAAAAAGGTCTCAAGTCTCAGTGGCAGGGACAGGCCCTGTCACAGTGAGACAGAATCGAAAACTTTAGCAAGGTCAGTGAAAATGGCAGCAGTCATGTGGCCTTGGTCCATGCCAGACGGGATGAAGTTTGTGACATAAAGGAGTGAAGTAGTGGTTGAGTGACTGGCCTGAAAGCTGTATTGAAAGAAGGAGAGGAAATCCAAGGCATTAAGAAACTCAGTATGACGTGCAAGGACAAGGAACTCTTGAATTTTGGCCAAGGTAGGGAGCAGAGAAATGGAGCAATAGTTACCCGGAGTAAAGGTGTCCCCACCTTTGTGCAAGGGTAAAACTTGAGCCGTCTTCCATGCCTGAGGGACTGTGCAATGGAAGAAAGAGTGATTCAAAATGAGGGAGTGATATTTCAGGGGTGAAAATATTAAGGAGGCATGGGCCAAGGCCACCAGGGCTAGACTTACTGGGGCTTAAGGAGGCATGGGCTTGTAGGACTTCATGGTCAAAGATGGGGGGAGGATTAGCCCAGAGGAGGAGAAGAGGTGTGGGTAGGGGCAGGGAGGAGGGGGTGGACAAGGGTAGAGCATGAGTAGTAATGCAGAAGTTTAGAGCAGCTACTATGGAGCTGGGTCAGATACAATGGAGCCATTGATTGATAACACATGGGGTGGTGGATTGGGCAGGGGGTGAGAAGAATGTTATGTCTAGTACAGCTTTAAGGAATGTTAGACAGTACAGCTTTAGAGCATGCATTTCCTGTAACTCTTCCTGTGTGTGTGGAGATAAGTGTTCCCCTGTGTCTGTGCTGAATGGAAGTAAACAAGGAAGGCCTATATTTCTGTGTGGCATGTTTTCTTATTACAAGACCCTGATGTGTTTAAGGTACTTATTTTCAGCCACCAAATACAACAAACTGGCGACAAGGATGGTAAATATTTTATAGCTCCAGCTTACTGAATTACACATTTTGTGACTTTCTGCATTGGAGGCAAGTAAGCAATTTGAAACTGTACAGTATCATGGAAACTTCAGCCAGCTTTGAGATTTTATAGGAACAGACTGGGATACGTGGTCCAGATAGTTTGATCAGTGGTTATTACTTAATCCTGCCATAAAATCTGCAAATGTTGAGCAACAGGATATACTTATTTGAGCTGCTTTTGTACTTTCTTGGAGTGAAACCTTTAAACTTTTATGCAGTTTATGTGCACTGGACCTGCCGGAGATTTGTCATATCAAGAACTAAAGGCTAAATTGAATGCACAATACAGTTTAACAACTTTCCCAGCGGCTGAACATTATAAATTTTACAGTTACCAGAACCAAGAAACAAATGATTTGATACCTTTTATTGGACCAACATGGATGTTACAGAAAAAGTGCTTGAATCAACCAAGGTCCTTCTTCAGAAGCTTCTGAAGAAGGACCTGGTTGGTCTGAAAGCTCAAAGCACTTTGTTTTTTCTGTAACATCCATGTTGGTCCAATAAAAGGTATCAAATCATTTGTTTCTGGATCTGTTTTAAAAAGGACCATCTGGCACCTACAACATTTTTTTTGCATCACAGTTACCAGAAGAAACCAGGTCAGTCATTACAATCTTATTTGGCTGAGATCAAATTCTTAGCTCTCATGTGAGTGGATCAGGAGCATCTTGAATCTAATTTAGCTGATAAGTTTGTTACGGGGTTGAATAATGAACACTGTATTCAGCAATCACTTCTGTAAGTGTCAAGAAGTCGGTTGATGAACTATTAGAATTGGCACAAATGTACGAGGCTGCAGAAAATGAAGCACATGCTAAGATGAACACTAAAAATATACAAGTAACTGCAGTAAACCTCAAATTGAAACAGCTCAAACTTAAGTCTAAACCACTGTTTTCAAAGTAAAATTCAACCACTCCACCCAAACTGCATGGCCAGTACAAATGTGCATCATGTGGGTCTTCTCAGCATAGCAGGGACCAGTGCAAATTCACAGAAGTTCAGTGTCATGAATGTAAATGTCAGGGTCATATTGCTAAGATTTGCAGAAGCAGGAGAACTGCAGTGATTAGTTCAGAGAGCACAGACAGTGCAGTGGTTCCTATTGCACCACAAATGCAGACTAAAGATGTTCCTCCTTTCTATGTGTAACTTCAATTGCCACAATTGAGGCATCAGTTCGTTTAATGGTAGACTCTGCTTCCCCAGTTACTTTTATTAACCATCAAACATGGTCTGATCTGGATAAGCCACCACTGTTTCCTTGTAATAAGTTGCTGCATGCATTTGAAGGGCAACCAATTCAGCCACTGGGCTGATTTACCACTTTAGTACACATGACTGATTCTCCTAGTACACCTTTAACTTTTCTGGTTTCAAAAGGGTGTCAACATTTTGGGCAGAGATGCTCAGGCTCTTCTAAACATTCATATTGATCCAGCAGATTCTGGCCTACTTACTGCTGTCCAGGTACCACAAAGCAGTAACCCGCGACAAGCTTGGGGAGATTTTAGACATGTAGCCAGAGTTGTGGAAAGGCCTAGGATGTTGCACAACAGCTAAAGCCAATCTAGTTACAAGGCCTAATGCAGTCCCTAAGTTTTGTAAACCATGGAAACTTTCTTTTGCCTTAAAACCAGTAGTTGGGGCAGAATTAGACAGACTAGAAAACGTGGGTGTGCTGGAAAAGGCTTCAAGTTCAGACTGGCTACTCCAATCATGGTGGTATCTAAACCAGGTGGTAAGGTTTGAATATGTGGAGATTTTAAGGTGACACTTAATCCAGTACTTAGCACAGATGTATTTCCTTTACCCTTACCAGAGGAACTTTTTCACAGACTGAATAGTAGTGTGGGGTTCTCTAAATTGGACCTCACTGATGCATACCTTCAAGTGAAATTGGACACAGACTCTCAGAAACTGGTAGTGATTAATACACATCAAGGACAGTACAAGTACAAACAGTTATGTTTTGGCTTTAGTTTTGCACTAGCTATTTTTCAAAAAAGTGATTGAGCAAATGGTGGGTGATATACCAGGTGTTGCTTGTTATTTGGATGACATCATTGCCAAGGGCAAGACAGAAGCAGAACATTTACTCAACACAAAAGACTTTAGAAGATTGCAACAGAGAGGATTCAGACTCAGGAAAGAAAATGCCAATTTTGTCAACCAAGTGTGTATACTTAGGTCACGCTATTGACAAAGATGGAATTTGCCTGAATGATGAAAGGTGGAAGACATTGTGCACATGCCTGAACCACAGAATGTTTCAGAGTTGCACTCATTCTTGGGTATGGTGCACTACTATAACCATTTCATACCTGGCTTAGCCACTAAATGTGGTATCCTGAATGAACTGTTACATAAAGGTACTCTGTGGAAGTGGACCAAGGGCCACAGTAAGGGAGTTCAAGCCATCAAGCTCTCTCTAACCGATGTGAATAATTTAACTCATTATGACCTTAGCTTACCTAGCATATTGGCCTGTGATGCTAGTCCTGTGGGTATAGGAGCTGTCTTTTTCCATACAGATCCAGAAGGATTGGAGAAGCTGATAGCCCATGCTTCACGCAAACTCATTGCAGCTGAAAGGAATTATGCCCAGATTCAGAGAGAGGCATTAGCAATTGTGTTTGGAGTCCAGAAATTTCACCAATACTTGCTAGGTTGCAAGTTTCACCTGGAGATGGAACATAAGCCACTAGTGGCAATTTTCAGTCCAGAAAAAGAAATTCCAGAAACGGCCACTAGCAGACTTCAATGATGGGCATTAATTTTATCTGCCTATAATTTCAAGGATACATACCAACCAATGGACCAGCATGGAAATGCGGATGCCTTGTCAGGGTTACTAATATCCAGAGAAATGGAGTTCAATGTGGGACTTAAAGGAGCCATTAGTATACCAGGTGGGCCAGATAGTTTTCAGTGCAATTCAAAGATATGGAGGACTCTACTGTTGTGCTTGCAATGGAGTTACAACAGTTAGATCAGTTTCAGTACTAGCCAAGGACATTGCAAAAGTGACTAGTCAAGATGTAATTTTGAAACAAGTGTATTAGTATACGCTTGAGGGTTGTCAAGAAGGCACTACTTGTTTAGCTGAACTACAGTTTTCTATACAAAAGACAGCAGTTGTCCATTGCTGAGGGTGTCTTCTATGGGGATTGCATGTCATAGTACCCCAATGTTATCACTCAAATGTGCTGACTCTTTTGCATGCGGCCCATCCAGGTATTGCTAAAATGAAATCCCTAGCTAGACTTCATGTATGGTGGCCTTGCATTGACAGAGACATATACCGGGTTGTGCAAAGATGTGAAGGTTGTGCTGTATCAAAGAGAAATCCAGCAAGAGCTCCAGTTCACCATTGAGAATGACCTGAAAAACCCTGGCAAGGTCGCATATTGATTTTGTAGCACCTTATTTAAATTCCATGTGGTTACTCTTAACTGATGCTTACAGTAAATGCCGAAATTCATCAGATGTCTTCGACAACTACTGAGTGTACCATCAAAGTGTTGAAATCTATCTTTTCACCCATGGTTTTCCACATGTGATTGTCTGGGATAACGGACCACAGTTCACATCTGTTGAATTTCAAGCATTTTGCCAACAACGTGGTATCTGCCATATTTTCTCACCTCCTACCATCCAAGTTCAAATGGTGAAGCGGAACACCTGGTTCAGACTTTTAAAAGAGTATGGACAAAGCTAATCCTACTACACCGATGACAATACAAATAGCCCTTTTGGACTTTCTTGCGATGTACTGAACAACACCACATTGTGTCATGGGAATATTCCCTGCAGAACTGTTGATTGGACATCAGATTCAAACTCAGCTGGACCTTCTTTTCCCTCTAGGCTATAGGTCAGTAACTGATATGCTTCCTAAGACCAGATCCTTCAAACCCAATGATCTTGTGTGGGTCAGGATGTGTGCAGGCCTGAAGAGATGGATAGAAGGCATGGTAGAAAAAAGTTCAGAAATGTCTATAGTGTTAGGCTGAGGAACCAGAGGAGAGTGAAAAACATGTGGACCAATTAAGTACAAGAACTGAGACTAAACAAAGAGGATAACCAGAGTGGGGTAGTTATTGGCATTATTTCTTCCAGAACAAGAACAGGAAGAGATAGTGGAACCACAGCAACTGATACGAGATGTGGTTGATGCTAATCAGATTCCAGTGCAACAGCCTCGGGTCCTACTATCAGGACATATAAGACATCCACCAAGAGAATGGACTTGTAGAGATATAGTCTAATGACACAGACTAACTAAAGGGGCATTGCAGCAATAACTTTACTAGTTTCATATTATTTTCTGAATTATTGACTTCCGTGCTTTCTAGCTAAGTCAGGAGGGATTATTCACGTGTAGTACAGCTTTAAGGAATGTTAGACAGTACAGCCTCAAGAATGCATTTCCTGTAACTCTTCCTGTGTGTGTTGAGATAAGTGTTCCCCTGTGTCTGTGCTGAATGGAAGTAAACAGAAGGCCTAGATTTCTGTGTGGCATGTTTTTATTACCAAGACCCTGATGTGTTTACGGTATTTATTTTAGACCACGAATACAACAAAGAGAATGGAAGTGGACCAGAAGTTGGCAGGGGAGGTCTGATTGGAGTGCAGTAGGTTGCAACAGTAAGCAGCCTTGGCAGTTCTAATAGCCTTTGTGCAAGTGTTTCTTAACACCTTGTAATGATGCTGGGGTGGGCCATGCTGGTCAAGTGCAAAGAGGTAATATCCATCAATCTGCCAGCAGAAAATAATGAAACATTAGAACATGAACAAGAGTCCACCAGCCCCCCCATCTAATATGTTTAGAATGGCAAAGTTTTGTGCAGCCCATGAAGAGCCTGCATATCAGAGAAACGCTATGCGTTTAAAATACAAAGTTAGTGCAGAATCACTACCGAACAGATGTTTTATCATAAGATCTGTGAAAAAGGATTCCATGGGGTTTGTAGCAAGAGATTTATATGCACTAATTCATGTGCCAAGAGAAATGTTCTTTGATTTGGATTTTAAAACAGTAAATTAATTCGCGAGATTCTGTTTATGATATGAAGAAGCAAAGTATTCCCCATTGTGGGATACATGTATTGTCATAACAATAACCAAGCCAACTTTTTTTTTCTAATTTTCATTTGCTCCCTGTGGCCAACTAGACCTACCATTGGGCTCCCCTCCTGCCCCAACCCCATCATCCTCCCCTTGAGGACTGAAAGAAGGGATTTGAGGGCATCAGGGGCCATCACAATTGGCCATGGGGAGAAATAGGATTTCTGTTTTTCTCCATCCCACCCAAAACAGCAGTGCATAGGTGAGTGCACAAAATGAGCAAACACACTCCCAGATGCCATGTACTCCTTCCATCATCTCGACATTCATCAGTCCCCAGGCCTCCCTTAGTCTGGCATCCAGCCTCAACCAGAAGTCAGCCAGAGTCAGGAAACTAGCCTCCCCAATCTGGGAGGTGAGATCAACCAACAGCTGCTACATTCATCTCTAGCCCTCTCCCCAAGTCAACCCTCGGCGGTCCAAGCTCGCCTACAAACATGGGTCACCGGCATGGCAAAAGTGTAGTATCCAGTGCTTCAACCCTCCAGCACCAGGCTGGCACTTCCAAACCAACTATTGGATAATTTCTCTACTTTTTGTAGCGAAGGAGTAAACAAAGCAGATGTCTTGTACTGGTTGCATCAGCTCTATGAGGTGCTTGAATGTCCCACACCCATTTTGGACTCAGATTTTATTTGAACATGGAGGTGGATGGTAAAAGCAAAATTACAACAGGCAAATAACGGTATATCCCAGCTGCCTAGGAGCTTTACATAGGTCATTATAGAGGCTTATGCTTCTACCCTGGACAACCTAAAACCTACCACAAATGTGGAGCTAGGACTCATTTGTGTTATGTTTGAAACAAACCAAAATGTATTTATGTATGGAATATGGACACATTAGTGACCAGTGCCCCAACTCTTTAAAGGGCAACCTTTTTAACAAGGAAGGACACACCTATTGTCAGTGCCCTAGGAGGCACACAACCAGATGAATCAAGTAAATTCTGACTAAGAAGAAATTATTACAGAAGGCCAGACTAAAACACAAATGCCAAGAGATCCTTTTCTTGTGGCATGAGTACAATGAGTCTACCATCTGGAAGACAGATAGGATGCACCCCCTCAAACATCCAGCAATCAGACCCCAATCACTAGAAGCTGTTCTGGAATGTGGTGCCCCACTTACTAGGTTACTAGGTGGATGAGACATGAGAAGGTCGAGGCCATCGAGATGTCTCCCACATATGTGTGGGTATATTACTACTGTCCCATGCCCCAATTAAGGTGATTGTCCAGTCTAGCTTTAAAGTTATTAAAATCAGTTGCTTCAATCACATGCTGAGGAAAAGAGTTCCATAACACAGTAGCTGCTCATATGGAGAAGTAGTTACCCTTTTCAGTTGTTCACTATTAGGACAAATAATTGACAAAATAACACTTGTAAGCAATACTACTGTGGTTACACTTATACCTGGACTGAAAGTGATGGAAAACCACACAACAGGTCAGGCCAGCACTGTCACAGTACAAGAATCCACCATCTTGCCCCAAGCAATGGAGCTGGGTGTAATAGCAAACATTCTCCCCTCCCCCCAAACAGAAGAGTAAATCTAGGCCTCCCAAAACAAAGGAAGCAGACTTTGACGGCAGATAAGGACTGCTTGGCCCACCCAGACTGCCCATTTCACTACCTATTGGATAGAGATGCAGCAAATTTAAAATTCGCCGGCGCAGTGAACACGAAATGGCCACTTCGCATTATCATAATGCTATGTGAAGAGGCCATTGAAAAGTGCTCACTTCGCCTTGTTATTATGACTTTGTGTTCTTATTCCACCTTAACGTGAAGTAAGGCAGAATGACAACAATATAGGCACTTTAGGCAGCCCCTCTACACACATCACATGGCTTACAGTACTGTAAGTCACATGCTTTATCCAGGCAGGAAGGAAGTAAGTCATACAAACAGATACTTCACTTTCTCCTTTGCAGAGGTAGAAGGAGGAGGAAACATTTTGTGTAGGAGAGGAGAGTTCATTATTAATTTCTTTCTTGAGCAAATTTCAGAAAACCCAAAAACCTTTTTGAAAGCTAATTCTTTAGTTTTTTTTGTACTAACTGTTTTGTCAGTTCTTTTTGGTGACCGATTACTTTGTTTTATAAATTTTGTTTTGTGCATGTGTGTCTGTCTGTGTGTGTGTGTGCATGTGTGTGAGTGTGTGTCAAGTCACCCATCACGTGACGCTTGGAGAGGGAAGGAGTGTTTTATGTGATGGACCAGGGACAGTATGTGGCCCATGGCCAGGAGAGTGAGCACTCATGGGGGGTCATAGCCGGGTGGCATTGGACTGCTCCAGACTGTCTGGTCCTGCCTTCCCCCCCAGAAGCAGCAGCACCACAGTGCCACCGCCACATCCACCAAGCCTGCCACCACCACCACCACCTGTAGCAGCTGCAGGAGCTCCAGCAGCACCACCTCCACAGCAGCTGGTGGAGCCCCAGGTGTGTGACCATGCTGCTGGCATTACATCTGCCTCTCCTGTGCCTGGTCCCCCCCCCCAAGCTCGGCAGTTTTCCAGCTGTATCGTGGGAGACAGTAGACTTGAGGTGTGTCTGCTTTGTGGTGTGAAGGTGTTCTGTGGCCCTCAGGGGACACATCTGGGGACTCGGGGCCATCACACATATATGCTGAACCACCACAAGGTGGAGTGGCAGGCTACCACCGAACAGGCCAGGCCTCCACCTGCTGGCCCTTCTTTGGCAGCAGCAGAAGGTGCTGCTGTTGTGCATTGCCACAGCAGGAGGAGGACCACAGCAACAGCTGCTCCACCACTATCCCCACCACTGCCACTAGCACCACCTTCACCACCACCACTACCTGGTTCCCCCCACAACAGTGAACCCCACAATGCCTGCAATGCAGGCAGACACAGCACTTTTGTGGGCTGTGGTGGAGGAAAATAGCGAGAGGGTGGGTGCTGTCCAGCAGCAGGTGCAGCAGATCAAGCAACACCAGCTACAGATTGTGTCGATGCTCCATTTGCTGCTGGAACATCAGGGAATCCCCCATTAGCTTTTTTTCAGCACACCCACCTCCACTGCTGTAGTGTTTTGCCTTTTGTTTATGTTTAATAACAGACAGAGGAAGACCACATGGTATTAGTTTAAAGGAAGCAGTCAGCAACAGGAGGTCCCACCTCCTGCAGGCTTCACCTCGTTAAGCCTTTTAAGTATGTTGCGGCATTTTCTCGCACTACAACATACTTTATTTTAATAAAGAAAAGTCAACAACCCAGAAGTATAAGCGGATATTATGGGGCTCCATTATGTGTAAAGGTGCAATGGTGATGCACGTGCGCTAATACAAAAGTATTGAAGTGAAGGTGTGTCTCTGCCGCACCTTTCCTTACATAATGGAGCCCCCTATATCTCCATCCTTTGGGGTTGCTGACTTCTTCATAAAAATAAAGTATGTTGCAGCATGTAACGCTGCAACATACTTAAAAGGCTTAACTGAGGGTAAGTCTTTTGCAAGGCAGGAGCCCTGTTACTGACTGTTTCTTTAAATATATACATACACATACAGTCATACATGCTCCTTATTGCCCTGTTATTATAATCCAGTGCCTCAGTAATGTTTACTTTCTGTTGTGGAGTGGTTGTGGAAAAGCTGGCACGAGCAGTACAAGTATGATGTGCTAAATTGCATGTGTGCAGTCAGTGTTGTTTCCTGTGTGTGTGTGTGTGTGTCACATCAGACATTGTGCAGCTTCTTGAAAACATATATTGCTGACTTGTTGCAGTGTTTATGGTATAAAGAATAGCGATAAGAATAACATATTTTTTATTGTCACCATCATCATCAGCGGACTAAGTGGTACGATATTTTTTCAGAGGTGTCTCACCAGAGTGCACCTTAGTCACATACTGCACACACGACTTTTAGGAGAGCATGTGTTTTTTGTGCTATGATTTCTGCAATGTCATGTGTGCACTGTGAGTGACTGAGGTGCACAGTGACCCGATACCTCTGAAAAAATATCATATCACTTATTCCGCTGGTGCTGATGGTACAAATAAAATATATGTCATGTATTCTTTATTATCTTTATTCTTGAGATAGTGCAACAAGTCACACCATATATATGTTTGCACGAAGTTGGACAATGTCTGCACACACAGGAAAGAACACTAACGGCACACATGCAGTTTAGCACAATATACTTGCACTGCTCAGTCATGCTTTTTGCGAAACACTTCAAATCACGAGTCACAACACAAAGTTAACATTACTGAGGCTCAAGAAATATTTCTTTTTTGAAACAGACATTAAAGAGATTCACCAAGTTACAGTAGTGCACCTGATATATGGGTGCCTTAGCTCCAGTGGAATCTTTCTTGCTCCACATGTCCTTACATCGTGCAATACTTTTCTGGCAAAAATGCTCGCAATTTCAGTAAACTGGGTCCTGGAGGAATTCCGGTCTGAAGAGCCACCCAAGTTCCGCCCTTGCTCCAGCAACATTATGGCGTGATGCCAGGGAGGCGGGGTGTGCTCCATTATAGTGAATAGATGGCAGCTTTCTGAATTTTTATGTTATAATGGTCAGTTTGTGGTGAAGCGTGGGCGCGTTTCACTAACAAAGCTCTTGTTAGTCAAAGCGTCGCACGTTTCACCACAAACTGACCATTACAACATAAAAAAATTCGAAGCTGCGGCCATTCACTATAATGGAGTGCATCCACACTCTCCTGGCATCCCAGCTCATAAAATGCTGCTGAGTGCAGGAGTGGAATTTGGGTGGCTCTTCAGACTGGGAAATCTCTGGGACCCATTTACTAGAGTATGAATATTTTGCCAGAAAATATCACTATGTAGAGACATGTGGAGAAAAAGAATATCCCAGGAAAATAAAAGGTACCTATATATTGGTGCAATACCATAACTATGTGACGGTGACTCTCTTTAAAAACAACAGTGCAACAATCTAGTAAGAAACTTTGACCTATACTTTTTATGCTTTTTACATTGCCACTTTAATTACATCCTGACTTGTATGATACTATTCTTTCCAGTATTTGAGTCTGCTTTAGTACTTATTTCATGTCTGAAATAATAAAAGAAGCACTCCTAATGTCTGATACGGGATCAGGTCTTCATCAATATTTTCCGTTGTTTTCTCCATCAGTTGTTATATATTATTCCTCTTGTAAAATTAACAATTATGCAGCAGGCAGTGTTTGTGACCTCACTGAACAATATTTATTCAAAAAACAACTGCAAATATGATGAAATCTGGTCAAGCCATATTAAAAGGCATGCTCCTTTTTTCGACATGAGAAAAACAGTAAAGCAGACACAAGTGTGAAAAGAAGGTGTCATACAAGTCAAGAAACTAACTAGTGGATAGCTAATGAAAATAGCATAAAAAATGAAGTCAAACTTTCACCACATTCTGCACTGCTGTTTAAATAATCATTTAAGTGTGATATTATGTGCTCACAATCACAACACACAAAAATGCAACTGTCTTGTGTCCAGAAAATTCCCATGTGCTAAGGAAGTGGAAATGGGAGCATTACACCACATACAAAGTCCCCAGAATGTATTGCATCACTCATCATGCAGTGGTAACACAGAGTCCCAGAATTTGTCCGCATCCCCAAATGCATCTGTCTTCTGTCCAGAAAATTTCCAAGTGCTGAGAGTGAAATGAGAACATACATCACATACAAAGTCCAAATTTATTGTAGTCACTCATGCAGCATGCATGGACAGAGTCCCGAAATTTTCTGCATCCCAAAATACATCAGTCTTGTGTCCAGAAAATTTCCAAGTGCTGAGGAAGTGAAATGTGAGGCATTACACACATACAAAGTCCCCAAATTTATTCTTGATCACTCATACGTGCAGTGGTCACACATAGTCCCCAAATTTTTCTGCATCCCCAAAATGCATCTGTCTTGTGTCCAGAAAGTTTACATACTCTGTGATGATGATACTCATGATACACAGTGTCTTGTCAAACCGTGTGAAGGAGGATAACATGACATGAATCCATTCAGTGTTCCATCAGAAATGATGACTGTGAGAGAACTGTTGCTGGTCAAAGTGTGCTGTGATTCCTACAAATATGTCGATCACCTCAACTGGATGGAAGTGACCTTTGTGTGTACACTAATAGTAGTCTTAGTGGTATATATATATATATATATATATAGAGAGAGAGAGAGAGAGAGAGAGAGAGAGAGAGAGGATGTATTTTCTAGGTGGGAGTTAACATAAAGAGATATGTATTTTCTAGGTGGGAGTTAACATATATAGACATGTACTCATTGTATTGTTTTGCATCACAGCTCCACACATACTGTTGGTGTACATTCCAGTGTTGATGAGAAATTTTGCTTTGAAATTGGAAATGGAAACTCTCAAGCCAATGAAGGTAAGTATTTTTTTGGAGGGCATATTTGCAAGAAGGTCTCATTAATGGTTTATTATTTGGTTACTTCTTCACAGATTTCATCTGCATCCTTCTCAGTCTGGTTGGTGATGATGGTCATGGTCATCGATTGAAATGACTTCTGTGTGTTGCATGTCTGCCTCAGCCTGAGGCGGAGGGTCTGATGTTGAAAAACTTCTTTGGATAAGGCAACTATGACACAACAAAGCATCTAGAAGTTTCCTAAAAAGAAATGAAGGACTTATTACAACAGTAGCAGCAGTAACACATTATGTTTAAGCCGTGGCTGTTCCATGAGTATCTGGATTAACACAGATAGCAAGCTGTCCACTACAATCATCAGAACACAACAATTTAGGTACCAAGCTGTGTAACAAATACACTGTGTCAATATCCTGCATCTCAAATTAAGTTACACTTAAAAACCACATCTTGTCAAGTAACATAATCTGGTCCAACTTTTCCAACACTCCATGGCTGTACAGCTGAAAATTTGGAATACAGTGCATGATATGTTGCAGAAATATTTTTGTGACATACACATGTCACTAATTTATGAATCCTCAGTCGGTTGTTTGCTCTTATGAAAAAAAAGAACAGATGAAATAAAATGTATATACTTACCAGTATGGATTGAAATGGATAGTCCATAGGTTCCTGTAGACAGTACTCCTGCTGTACCATTGATACAGAACTTCAGTGAAGGAGGTCATTTGTTTGTAAACCTGTAAAGAAACAAAATAAGTTTACTGTATGTGTTTGACCACTGCAGCTCAGAAAAGCAACAGAAAACAAAACACACAGCTAAAGGAGTTGAATAGCATAAAAACATTAGTACACATACTCACTTTTAGTTTTAGTAGTAAAGCCTTATATGCCTGTAGCTGATGGATGTGGTCTCCTGATCGACTCCTCACCTTGGCATGGTCAATGTAATGGAAAAACATTGTCAGAATGACACTGGTGGTGGAGTGCTGAGTGGTCATAGCTCGGCACATGATGACATTCCTCTGACATCTTCCTGCATCTGATGATGGTAACACTGGCTAACAACAGGCTTCTGGTGGTGATCCGGGGCGTGAAAGTCATTCCCTCTGGTGGCAGTGGCTAACAGCGGTCTTAAGGTGATGGTGTTCCAGGGGCTACAGGTGACATTCCCTATAGTGGCAATGCCTAACAGCAGTCTTATATGTGGTGGTCAAGGGGCACACAAAGTCATTCCCTGAGGTGGCAGTGGCCAACAGCAGTCTTATGGTGGTGTTCTGGGGGCACACAAAGTCATTCTCTCTGGTGGCAGTGGCTAACAGCAGTCTTATGGTGACAGTAGTCCAGGGGCACATAGTGACATTCCTATAGTGGCACTGGCTAACAGCAGTCTTTGGTGTTGGTCAGGGGCACCAAAGTCATTCCCTCGTAGCAGTGGCTAACAGCGGTCTTATGGTGATGATGGTCAGGGGCACATGGTGACATTCCTATAGTGGCAATGGCTAACAGCAGTCTTATGGTGGTGTTATGGGGGCCAGGATATATCGTGCTCTCTGTTACAAATGTGGCGTGATACATGGAATTTGAGTCACTGAGTGGGACACTCATTTAACTTTATGAAAAAGAAAACATATCTTACAACAAATGTAGCAGCCTTTTAACTACTTAAGTTAAAACCTGCCAACATTAACCTCATCATCATCCTCATAAAAGCTGCCCCCACAGACATCTATGTCTGAATTCTGACCACTGGGAAATTCTTTTCTCCACTGTGTCATCATCTGTATCAGTGGTGGCCGTTTCATGCTGCCACTGCCAGTGCCACTAGGATACCCATTTCTACTCAGCAAAACCATGACTAGGCGAATGCGAATACTGAGGTTGCAGTCTGAGCTGGTATGTGCCTCTCATTCATTTTATGAATATAAACATAGAAACATAGACTTTGATGGCAGATAAGGACCGCTTGGACCATCTAGTCTGCCCATTTCCCTACCTACAGGATAGGCCGCAGATCCTAGTTAACCAACAGCCTATTTCTTTCTACCCCCCACAAGAATTGCCTTATGTCTGTCCCATGCATTCTTAAATTCTCACACAGTTTTAGACTCCACAACCTCCTCAGGAAGGCTGTTTCATGCATCTACTACCTCTCTGTGAAATAATACTTCCTCATTGCCCTAGACACCCCCCCTCTTTTTTAAATTGTGTCCCTTGTTCTTGCACATCTCTTTTCTGAAAATGCTACCCTCTTGGACTTTGTTGATTCCACTGAGGTACTTAAAGTTTCTATCATGTCCCCCCTCCCTTCTTTCCTCAAGGGTATACATATTAAGCTCCTTTAGTCTCCCCTCATACTGGCTTCTCTTGCAGACCCTGCACCATTTAGTTACCATCCTCTGGACTGCCTCTATCCTGTCTATGTCCTTGCATAGATGGGGTCTCCAGAACTGGACACAGTACTCAGATGGGGTCTCACCAACTGTCTGTACAGAGGATAACAACTTCCTGTTTTCTGCTGGTGATGCCTCTCCCTATGCCATCCCAGTATACCCTCAGCCCTCCCTACTGCCTTCTCACATTGTTTGCTAACCTTAAGGTCATTTGATATGATTGCCCCAGGTCCCTTTCCTTTTTTGCTGTTACTATCTCCCCCCATTGTGTATTCTTCCCTGGGTTCTTGTTTCCCAGGTGCATTATTGCACTTCTTTGCATTGAATCCTAGCTACTTCAGACCATTCCTCCAACCTTGCCAAGCCCTTCTTATCCTTTCTCACCCCTCCTTGTGTATCAACCTGTTGCAGATCTTTGTGTCATCTGCAAAGGCATACTTTTCCTTCAGTCCTCTGCAGTGTCACTTATAAAGATCATTAAAATGGACTGGACCCAATACTGAACCCTGTAGTACACCACTAGTAACCTCTTTCTTCACTGTGGACTCCATTTACAATTACCTTCTGTGTCCTGTTGTCCAGCCAATGTTTTACCCAGGCTACCGCCCTGGGACCCACTCAGGCTGGTTAATTGACTATTAATCTTTTGTGGGACTGTGTCCGATGCCTTGCTAAAGTCTAGGTAGGCCATGTCCACAGCCCCTCCCTGGTCTACTACTTTGAGTCACCAGTCAAAGAAATCTATTAGAGTTGTCTGACATGACCTTCCACTGTGAACCCATGCTGCCTTAGGGTCCTGTGCCCCACTGGCCTCTAGGTACTCAACTGTTCTTTCCTTCAAGTGATTCCATCACTTTCCCTACCACAAGGTCAGACTGACAGGTCTGTAGTTTCCTGCCTCTGTCTTGGTCCCACTTTTGTGAGAGGAATCACATCCGCCTTCCTCCAGTCCCCAGGTACCACCATCCTCTCATGATTTATTAAAAGGGTTGCCAGTGGTGTCACTAGTTCTTCCTTAATTCTTTTAGAATTCTGAGGTGAATTCCATCAGGCCCCATTGCCTTATCCACCTTCAGTTTTAGGAGTTCTTGCAGATCCCTTTCTTCTGTGAAAGGACTAATATCAACCCCCTATCAAGAGTGCTTCTGTTAATTGAATTAGGCATTCCCCTCTCTTCTTTGTGAATATTGAGCAGAAATATTCGTTCAGGATCCCTGCTTTTCACCTGTCCCTCTGCCCAACCACCGCCTCTTTATTCAGCCTCCGGATCCTGCCTTAGTCTTTCTCGCTCAGCTAATATACCTATAAAGGTTTTATTCCCCTTCTTAACTGAGTTGGTTATCTTTTCCTCAAGTTTGGCCTTTGCTATTCTGACTTCCCTCCTGCTTCCTTCTGCCTTAACTGAACAGCTCTCTGTCCTGCTCCTTTGTGTTTCATATACCTTCCATCTATCTTTTCTTCCTAACTTTCACAGCCACCTCTTTTGAGAACCATAGTGCTTTTTCTTTCATTTTGATTTGTTTATTGCACTACACAAAAAGCTTGTTGCCTCTGTGATGGCAGTTTGATGATTCCCCATTGCTGCCACACACCTTCTTGCCTGTTTGCTAGTGCTTTTCTGAGGCACTCTCTCCATCTTTGCAAAATCAGCCCTCCTGAAATCCAGTACCTTCACTTTTGTATGGTCTGACTCTGCAGCTAAGTTTAACATGAACCACACTGTTTGATGGTCACTTGTTCCCAGATGGCAACCACTTCTAGATCTGGAATCCTCTCTCTGCCCCATTTGAGAGTATCAGATCTAAGATTGCTCCCTCATTAGTGGGTTCTGAACACTACTGTCTGAGGCTGCCTCCTGTGAGAGCATCAAGAATGGCCCTGCTCTTGGATGTGGCTGCAGCAAATGTGCTCCAGTTAACATCTGGCATATTCAGGTCTCCCATCAACAATATCTCCTTTCTCTGCCATCCTAAGAATGCCTTCTATCATATCCTTGTCCATCCCCTACCCCTGACATGGGGGTCTGTACACAGCCCCTATGCGGGTTGTGGTGCCATTTCCAGTCTCCAAGGTGACCCACAGTGCCTCCTCTCATCCCTGTTTACTCTTTTAGTTCGGTTGCTTTTGATCCCTTCCTCTTACATAGACAGCTACTCCTCCTCCTCTTCTCCCCTGCCTGTCTCTCCTGAGGTTTTGTACCCTGGTATGTTGACATCCAGTCATGGTTCTCTGTGTACCATGTTTCTGTGACTACTACGATATCCAGGCATCCCTCTTCCATCAAGGCCACCAGCTTAGGGGAGTTTGTTGACCAGACTATGGGCACTGGTACTCATTACCCTCCAGTTTATTGATGGCCTTACTCCTTTTGCCCCATCCCTGTCCTTACTGCCTTTGTCTTTTCTCCATTACCCCTGCCCTTCTCCCTGTCAACTGCTCTATCTTGTTGTTTACCTCACTAACTACCCTGATTTGTTTTTTTTTTGGGGGGGGGCTAGGATTTCCCTTCTCCTTTTCAGTGCCTCCCCCATGGCTAGTTTAAATGCTTGCCAATGAAGCATTTAAACCTATCACCTAGGATCCTGGTTCCCCTCCTGGGCAGATTCAGACCATCACACCGGTATAGGCCTGCATCCCTCCAGGTGGAGTGGCAGCAGGGAGGAGGCAGGGAACTACAGATCAGTCAGTCTTACTTCAGTAGTGGGCAAGATTATGGAGGCACTCCTTAAGGGAGGATAGTGCAACACCTGGAATCCATAGGAGACAGGATCCAAGACAACATGGGTTTATAAGAAAGGCCCTGTCAAACTAATCTCATAGATTTCTTTGACTGGGTAACCAAGTGGTGGATCAAGGGGTGCAGTTGATGTTGCCTACCTTGACTTAGCAAAGCTTTTGATACTGTTCCACATAGAAGATTGATTAATAAGCTGGGCAGGCTAGGGTGCATCAGAAGTTGGTCAAATGGGTGGCAAACTGGTTGCTGGGCAGAAAACAGAGAGTGGTGGTAAACAGTATACAGTCAGAAGAGATGCAAGTCACAAGTGGGGTACCTCAGGGATCAGTCCTGGTGCCATTCCTCTTCAATATCTTCATCAGTGACATTGCAGATAGACTGAGTTTAAGGTTTGCCTGTTTGCAAATGACACCAACATCAACAACAGAGTAGATGATCCAGATGGAGTGGGCAGAATGAGAAGAGATCTGGAAAAACTGTCAAAATGGTTGGAAGAGTGGCAACTGGAGTTTAATGCAAAGAAGTGCAAGATCATGCACATAGGGAAGAGAAATCATGAAGCTACCTATAGGTTGGGAGGGGAGTTGATGGCAATCTCAAGGGAAGAAAGAGACTTGGGCATTATCATCACAGATGACCTGACATCATCAAGCAGACCACTAAAGCAATAGGTAAGGCTAGAGGGAGGTTGGGGTGTATTAGTAGAGGTATCACAAGTTGTGAGAGGAGGTAATAATCCCTCTTTACAAGACACTGGTTAGGCCCATCTGGAGTACTGTGTGTAGTACTAGAGGCCGCACCTGCACAAGGACATTAACAAAATTGAGGCAGTCCAGAGAAGGGCAAGCAAAATGGTGCTGGGACTGCATCAGAAAACATATGAGGACAGATTAATGGAGCCCAATCTGTATACCCTAAAGCAAAGGAAGGAGTGGTGACATGATCGAAACATTCAAACATCTTAAGGGCATTAACAAGGTGAACAAGTCTAACATGTTTCAATAAAGAAAATAAGCAGAACAAGGACACAGCATGATGAGGTTAGGAGGCCGATTAAGGGGTAATGTGAGGAAGTTCTTTTTCACAGAAAGGGTGGTGGATGCTTGGAGCAGCCTACCTCAGGAAGTGGTGGATAAGAATACAGTGCAGAGCTTCAAACAAGCATGGGAAAGGCATAAGGGAGCAATACAGATAAGTATGAATAAATAGGACATTGACAGAGTAAAGGTCTATGGCACATTCATAAGGTAGAAAAAATGGGCAGACTAGATGGGCCTTGTAGTCCTTGTCTGCCATTAACTTCTATGTTTCTACGACCTCTGGGGGTACCATCATCATGTCACAGATTGAGTTTTTTTCCTGGAATTTTCTGTCTGAGATCTGTTCATGTACAATGATGCATATGTGCATGCATGTGGACTGGTGCTATCAGGGTCTGAGAATGGGGAACTCCCCAGTCTGTGTCATCTCCTGTTCCATCGCCCAGTCTCCACCAGGAAGTGAGCATGCTGCAGTGCATGCAGTACCCCCTCCACAAAAAAGGAGAGCGGACCTTGGGTCACTTGTTCTTTATCCCCCCAGCGTGGCCCCAATGACTCCAGTCTGTCTCCAAATTTAGGCCACTGGCAGAGATAGCTAGCTCTTCCACTACACTGACAGCTGTTGCAGGGGAAATTCTTTTTAACTGTATTGCTACCCACACACATACACACACATCTATATATATATATATATATATACATATATATGACATTATACACTGCACTGTATTGATGCGTTTTGGCTGTTCTGTTGATTTTCCTTCTTATAATATTATGTTACCACTCTGATGACTGACTGATGTTTATGCAACTTATATTTTTTTTCTATGATATTAGGATAGAACTGTAAAAGAGCATATAAATCAGTTTTGCTTTCATTAATAAAGTAAAATTGAAAATTCAACAGTTTGTTAATCTTGGTGGTCTCATTGTAAACTTTAGGGAGGCAGTGTTCTGCGAAAAGATTTATTTTAATATAGAACGATAAATGTAAATGACTTGACTTAGTTGTGCACGTCTCAAATCCCTTTGGAAGTCACTGTCAATAAAATATGAATGACAGACTGCAATGATGATGGAGGTTCACAGTTTCTCAGGCCAAGTACAGCAGAAGGAATTCTGTGCTTAGCCCTTCACTAAATAGTACCACGTAACAGAGATGGCCTGTACTGGAGTAATATGTACTTCCTGTGCTGTGTTTACATGGCTGAACTTGCTCCTTCATTGGAGCATTGCAGAACTGCCCCAACCTAAAAGCTGACAAATGCGTCTACAGCCCCTCATCACCAAAGTAAGACACACTGGAGAGGGTCTGGGAGTTGGGGCAGTCAGCAGATAGAAGCTCCCACAAGTGGGAGCAAGCGGTGCAGTCTGTCCACACAGTCACTTAAACTGCTCACCCCCAAACTTGTCTTCAGACTTTCAGGGACTGCCGAGTGGTGCAAGGAGCAGCTTACTGTGTTTCAGTAAGTGTCCGCATAGCGGCATTTGTACTGCAGCAACCCGAGTGCTCCGGTTGCTGTAGTACAAATGCTGCCATGTAAACATGTCTCTGGTGAACTGTGAGAAACAAGGTGCAACCAAACAAGGGCATGAGAACTAGGCCAGCATCATCTTCAGTTTGGCTTTGAATTGGGGTCTGAATATTCAGTTCAGCATCATCAGCTCCATGAAACCACTTTGGCTCCCAGTGCAGTAGTAAAAACATACTACAAACAGGGAGGACTTAGGCTGGCAATGAATATTAATTACTGTAGCATACTTGTGGCAGGTGGTGTCTGTATACTACTACTGTGGAATGGTGTGTTTGTGGCAGTGTGACACAGTCCATGACAAATAGCTTCATTCCAGTTTTGAGCTATACTAATTGTTAGTATTCATTGCTGAGCTCAAGGCTTACCCCATTGTATTTATTTATTTATTTAATTATTTTTTTTATTTCATGTTTAGGATTAAATACCTTTGAGCTCTAGGCTCTTTTACAAGGTTCGAGTCAGACAAGATCACATCAATGTCACTACACAACAGGATAATATTTGGTGAAAATACAAACAATGTTATGTAGGTTACAGACAAGGTTAAATAGGTTACAAACAAGGTTTCATAGGTTTCAAAGTGCGAATATTTGTTATTATTTACAGTAGCCAAGCACAGAGGGTACAACAACACTACTAGAGTGTGCTAAATATTTATATATTATTGTAAAACATCTTGAGATCACCGTGGAGCCCAGGCTCTGGTCTTTTGTGGTAGAAAATAGTAGCAGCCAAGGTGGCTTTGTCAAGTGTAGAGAGTGGGAGTGACAGAGGCAAGGGTTGGGAGAGTGGCAGGGGCGGGGAGGTTGTGATTGAAAGGAGGATATAGTCTCTGTTTACATTGATGCCAGTTACTACCTTGTCACTGGCCCCTTATATTTTCAATACTTGTATTGACCTCCCCAACCACCCCCAAAAAGTTTGTATCTAAGAACATAAACACCAATTAAAAGGCAATGCATCAAGGGATTTATATTTACCTTCCCAATATGTCACCTTGCATTGATGATTTGCATTGATGATTTGTTTTAATATTTAAATTTTCTTCAAATTTTTATATTGATGGAACTGAAGTTAAGAATTAAAAAATAATAAAGATAATTTAAGTCAGTTGCTGCTGGCTGACAGTAAAATGCATTGTAGTCAACAGTCTACATGTGGTCATGAGAGAACAGTGTGCAACTATGTGTATATCAATGACTACTCAATCGGTGTTAGTTTCCAGGTCGCTATCCCTCAGTGATGGGTTAGAAGACATGACAGGAATTGTTCAACTATTAATGACTTGGTGGGAGCCGCACATAACACCTGATCAAATTGAGCTTGCTGGTGCTGACGTTGTAAAAGTTGTATTGTCTTTAGGAGGACTTGAGTTGGAGGTGTGTTATAGTCATTGCACTGATGTGGCTGCTGCGCTGCAGTGGTGAGCAAAACCGTGGTTCTGTCAGTGCCAGTTGGAGTCCAGGACGACTTGCCACTGGGAGGTATAAGAGTGAGAATAGCAACACGTGTGGCTTGTCAGACATGGGAATAATTCAATGGATATCTGAAGCTTATCCAAGGCAAGTTGAGTTTGAGAAAGGTTTAAAATAAGACCACCCGGTGGACCAAAGGAAGCATGTTGTACTTCCATGCATGTGACTCAGATGATTAAACTCAGAACCTTGCTTCAAATGACAGTCAGGCACAGCCACAAGGAGGGAGGCAGTCTGCTTTGTTGATGCAACAGCTCCCACAGGTGGTCTGGTGAGCTTGCTGTTCTGGTAGAAGCATGGTAGGAGCTTGTAGCATGCACCTGAAGCAGGATCTCTTACATTCTTGCATTGCATGATGTCTGAGGTTGTGGGAAATATAGCCAGAGGAAATAACACTGCTTCTGTAGCGTGATTTCCAAACCCTTGCAGGACCTGCACCACCTGCAGTCACCCTCCTCCTCTGGATGATATCTAGAGGGGTAAAAGCCCTGAAAGCCCCGTCATGGGGGCAAGCCAAGAGGTATGGAGGCTCCAATAAATACCATGGGGGCAGTGATTGGGCTGGGGGAGGGCCAGATAGTGGAAGCCATGCAGAAAATATAAATCAAAATAGAGAAAGGCTAAGAATTCTATATGTTTTTAGGATCTAGGCTGGAGTGATGTGGTGAGGCAATATCAACAGCTGTGCTGCAGAATCTTTCTGAAGCAACCTATTTTGGAGTTCATGTGTGGAAATGAAAAGCCAGTTTCACCAATGTAGGCCAAATGACTTTCCTTTCTTTCCACAAGTTATTGTGATTACTACATTTGCCAGACAGTGGCTCTGCTAGGTAATCCTCCATCATATATTGTGGTACCAAGTCTAAATTTTCCTCCACAACTGTGAAGCAACAGGAGTCTGTGTCCAAAAACTAAAAACATCCTTTGTGATCTCCATCATCACTTGTCCAAACCATCTTCCATATCATCATGCTGGCGCCTGGTACTGGAAGTATGCAAAAGCAAAACAAATAAACAAGGAAACAGAAACAGTTTACATGCAGAAAAGACTATGAGTCTATTGAGTCTGTCCTGATTTTATTATAAAACCACTCCAGTCTACTGCTGTGTAGCATTTGACTGAGCTCTGCACTGTTGGCTCAGTTTGTGTTGCAGCTTTGTCTGAACATCCCCCCCTACCCCAGTTCCCATATTAATGAGTCCCTTGTACCTGTTTGTTCTGTCTCATCCTACCATAAAATCATGGACTTTCTCTGTCACCTATTTGCTTGGTAGGAAATTTCAGAAATCCACCACTCTCTCCTTGAAGAAATAGCTTCTCATGCCCTCCTAAATTTTCCACCTACTCATTTGTACTATATCACCTGGTGCATGACCCCTCACTCTGTCTGAACAGTGAGTGCCAGTCCACTTTGCTTATTCCTTTACTATATTTGAAAGTTTCTGTCCTAGCACCCTCTGTCTTCTGGTCTCAAGTGAGTACATGTTTAAGTTTCACAGCCACTCCTCATATGACCTGCAGTGTAGTTCATGTACCATTTTGATGGCCCTTCTCTGCATTGTTTCCAAGTGATTATGGTCTTTTTTGAGATTAGGGATTCAAACTGTGCACTTTATTCCAGGGGTGGCCTCACCAGAGACCTATACATGGGGAAGATTACTTTCTGCTGGGGATTCCCCTACCAATACAGCACAGCACCTGGCTGCCCTTAGCAGTTCCTCTATTGCTCAGGACGGATGGCTTGAGGAGTTCACTAATGATTGTGCTGTGGTCCCATTCCTCCATAGTTTAGTTAACTCTGACTCTGCCAATACAAAACTTCATTTTTGGGTTCTTATTTTTAATATGCATGACTTTGTATTTCATCGCATTGATTTTGAGTTGCTGAACCCTGGACCATGTCTCCAATTTAACTAGGTAACTCCTCAGTTCCTTTACTCCTTCTCTGTGTCTACCCTGCTGCTTAATTCTGTATTATCTGTGAACAAGGCATTCATACCCTGTATACCTACTCCTATGTCACAGATGAATATGTTAAAGAGTACTGGTCTGAGGACCAAACCCTATGGCACACCACTAGTCACCTTCCTGACTTCCAGATGACTCCCATTTATTTACTGTCTTTGTCCTCCTATCTTTGTGCCAGTTTCTTTTCTAGTTCTAATCTATCCCCTACTCTAAGGTCCCTAGGGTTGTGGGTTTTTTTTCTTTTCAGCAGCCTCATGTGTGACATGGAGTCAAATGCATTGCTGAAGTCCAAGTGCAGGACAGCAGTAGTGACCTGTATCCACTGTCTGCATCACTGTGTTGAAAAAGTAAATGAGATTAGTTTTCCAAGACCTTCTGTTTACAGAGCTGTTCTGCAGTCGTTACTTCTAATGAAATGAGAAAGATTAGCAGTATGAGAAGGAAGTTGATTCTTACAGCGCAAGTCACATTAAACTGTTCCACCAATGAGTTGGTCTAGCATTGTTTTTTACAGATGGTAATGCATTGGCAACTCATATTGAATTGCTTTTCAGTGTTTAACCAGCTCAAGAGCAATGTTTGTAAAATGTTTTTGCCACTCAGTTTAAATGCATTTGCAGTCCTGTCACAATGCAATGCAAAACTGAGTTTTAAATCTAAAGAAACAGTTTGTACAGGGCATTTTGCTGGATCCAGCAACACTTGTGCAATTCGGTTAGAAATGCTAAAACAACTCATTGGAGGAACAGTTTAATGTGACTTGTACTGTAGTCATTTCTTCACATTGTATGCATTGCTTCACTTGAAGTTTCTCTGCTTTATATAGTCACTGTTTCAGAGGAATAAAATGATCTCTATATCTTTGATCCAGTAGTGTTGCCATGCTAAACTGTGTGCCCGATCTAATGCTTTCAAATCTATATGCAATTTGTGTCTAAAAACATCTCTGTCACTTCCTTAATGAGTGTTGCATCCTGCTTGTTTTGCTGCTGACATACTGTAACTCAGATGAAGTAGTGGTACCACCACCACCTCCTCCACAACCATAATCATCACCATCATTCTTAGCACTGCCACCAGTGCTGCCACCTTAGCTATGACCACAATTAACCTTACTTTTTTGGGTTGCTGTAGAAGGTCTCAGATAATGGTATGTGTTTTGTTCAAGTTGATTCACCATGAGAAGGTTGTTGATTCAGCACTGACATCCAGGGTCTCCTGTTCATAGGATCCTAGCAGTGGAACAAGCTTTTGATACACACACCACTGCACTACGGCAGATATCCCCACAGGACACATCATTGAATTTCATAGCATGGAACATAGCTTTCTGTTCTACCAGTGTCTTCACCATGTAAATCCGTGTTGCACCTTGTGACCATGGGCTCAATTTTCAATGAGGGCTTAGATCAATGCAAGTTGCTTCTAACAGACAACATGCATCAAATCCAGTTGTGACAAACAGCATGCACCTGATTTCAGAAGATTTGTAAGTTGTGTCAATCTTTCCAGAAATGGCTCAAGTCACAAGGTACACAATAAAAGGTGGTGCACTGGGTGAGTATGACACACGTTGTGTCAGAAAAATTTGGTGCAGGTGATGGTGGAGCAGAGCAGGGAAGGCATGTCACCAGACAAGGCTGGCAGACAGCAGAAGAAAAACTTTACTGTGTAGGAGACTGCTATACTCATTGAAGAAATGGATGCCCAAGTGGACCTCCTGCTGTCCAGAGGTGGGGATAAGGAGCTCAGGAACTGAAGAAAACAAGCTGGGGATAAGGTAGCTACCAAGGTCAATGCTGTGGGCCCAGTGAAGTGCTCCATCAGAGAACTGTAGAAACAGTATCATGATATAAGGCAGAGATCAAGGAAAAGTTGGCCCACAACAGGTGGTGTGACATGACAACTGGTGATGGTCCAAGCCAAGAGATCTCTCTGAGTAGCCAAGAAGACAGTGTGGTGGCACATCTTAGTAGTCATACAGTTGAGGGTGATGGCAACCTGGATGTCTTCCAGCTGCAGAACTCAACAACTATGTGAAGGGCACAGCAGTAGCAGTGGTGGGGGCTTGCATTACAAGCACAGAACAGAGATACATGCATGTGTACAGTGGTGTATGTGTGCACAGCACAGAAGACACAGGGAGGAGTTGTGTGTCTGCAATTATGCACACCAATTGTGGCAGAGGAGTGGCACATGTGACAAAGACCTCACACATGGGGCACAGGTGAGCATGAGGAGCAGGCATGGGCCTGCTCACCTGCAACACAACTGTAGACCAGGGCATGTGCAGAAGGGGTGCATGCCTGACCCACAGTGCCTGACAGTGGATGTTTCACATGTCAAGGCTGCCAGGGGAGCAAGACATTTCACTCCCATAATTTTTCTCCCACCACTCTCACTCCTGTCATTTAACTCCCACACAGATTCACCACCATTCACATTCACCCCCGGGCATTTCACTCCCAAATGCATAAACAGTGCTAATATTCAACACTTTTTTCTGTGCTTCTCAATCAGGTGCGTGCACAGAATAGGCTCTTTGTTTTTTTGGATTCTTCTATTTTATTATGTGTACATACATATATGGACCATGTGTATGCTCTGAGAATTTGTGAATAATGGTTGGGTCATCCTCACTTTTTGTGTGAACATGGGCGTTGCACCCTGTTGGCTTTCTTAGTAACCATTCACATTGCCAGTTAACTTTCCCTTTATGACCCCTCTTATGCAGAGTGTAAATGTAATTAGACTCATCCACAAGTTTTCTCCATGGGCAGCTTTATACTGTACCGCCTGCTGTACTGATTGCTTTAGGCTGCTGAACTGCTTCAATGTAATTGCCAGCCTGCTTGAAGTACTTTGATTAACAAGCAGGCAGGCATCAATTACACTATACACTGCACGCTGTACTTGCTTAGAAGTGGGTACAGTGCCAGGAAGAAACAGCTACAGCTTTAGGTGGGAGCAAAATGCCCATGAGTGAATGTGAATGGGGGTGAATTTGTGTGGGAGTGAAATTATTGTAGTGAAATGTCATAGACCCAGCTGCCAAAGTGACATGCACTGTACGGCTATGTGCAGTGGGGGATGCAGTCTGAATGCAGATGTGTATGTTGTTGTGGTGACAGTGGTATGAGGTTCTGCAGTATGATGTGGAGCACAGGCTGCCAGTGTGGACGTCCTGACAGTTGGAAACTATATGTAGGCATACAGGTGGAACTGGACATTTGCAAACCTGAGAACAGTGGTGGCAGAACCTCATATGTCACACGGGGCAGTAGTCATGGACAAGGGGATATCTGGCTGGCACCAGTGATGTGTACTGCAGGTTAACAACAGAGGCTTGCCACAGATGTTATGAGCATTGTAGGCAATGGGTGTCTGGGACATGGCCAAGTATCACAGGTAGGCCTGAACAAGGTAGAGACAGACCTGGCTGTAAGGTTACCATGTATGGCAGAGGAAAGGGTTTTGGGGGAACTGGGTGCAACACAGGGTACTGATGGTGTGCTGAGCAGCCCAGACAGTGTATGTGCCTTATGGGTGTGGGTGTGGCAATGGGGGGATGAAATGTTCAGGCACAGCAGTCAGCTTGCAAAGAGGGTCCAGTGATCATAGTGTAGCCATGCACCACTGCAGCCATGTAACCCAGTATACCAGCAAGCACAGCAGCCTGGCCAACATACTTATATAGCCAACAGTGCAGGCGCAGTGCGCAGGACATGCCCTGGTGTTTGTAGCTATGTACTGTGTGGAATGTACCTGGTGGTGAGTGTCATCCTGGGCCTCTGTGTGGCAGCAACCACCACAGTGGCAATGTTCCGGCATGCTACGGGGTGCACAATATAGCACAGTGTATAATGGTGGTACACCAGGGGCATCAAGCACATGTAGGTAACATATGTGTACAGAAAGGCAGGCCACATGCACCCAAGGGCCAGAGCACATATACTAACATACTATTTGCCAGCAGATTAGGCCTTACGGTCTATCGAGTCTGCTCGAACCTAGATCGTTAATTGGGTGCCGAGACCCTCCCATCCCTTGTTCTCTAGAAACCCCTATCATCCATCCCCACCCCCTCGGGACAGGCCATCATCTGATACATCCACTTTCTGTGTCTGTCCCACCCTCTCTTGAAGCCCTCCACTGTGGATCTCTGAACCAGCTCACCAGGCAGTGCATTCCAAGGGTCCACCACCCTCTCGGTGAAAAACCTCCTCCTCTTTTCCCCCCTCACCCTTCCACCTTCCAACTTCAAACCATGCCCTCTGGTGATACCTCCCTGCTTTAGCCTAAAGATCCCCTCCATGTTTACCCTATTTATTCCCTTGAGGTACTTGAAGACCTCAATCATGTCCCCCCTGTCTCTCCTCTCCTCCAATGAAAACAGGCAGAGCTCCTCAAGTCTGTCCTCATAAGTCAAATCCCTAGCCCTCGTATCATCTTTGTTGCCTCCTCTGTACCCTCTCCAGGAGCTGTATGTCCCTCTTCAAATGTGGTCTCCAGTACTGTACACAGTACTCAAGGTGTGGTCTAACCAGTCCATTGTACAGAGGCAGAATCACTTCCTTGCTCCTAGAGGTGATCCCCCTTACAATGCATCCCAACATCCTGTTTGCCTTGCTAGCTGCTCTCCTGCACTGCTCAGAGTTATTCATACATGTATCCACCATGACCCCTAGGTCTTTTTCCCCTATCGAGGCCTCCAGCGCCTCCCCTCCCAAGGTGTACCTGTGTTTAGGGTTTCCCCGACCAAGATGCAACACCTTGCACTTGGTGATATTGAAATTTAATTTCCATGTGTGAGCCCAGCTTTCCAGGGTGTCCAGGTCCCCTTGCAGGGCCACCCTCCCCTCTTCTCCCTCAACTACTGCTCCCATCTTGGAGTCATCCATGAAGAGACTCATTTCACACCCTATACCCTCCCTGATGTCCGATATGTATGCATTAAACAGGATCGGACCCAGGACCGAGCCCTGTGGTACCCCACTACCAACCTCTCTAGGGTTTGAGAGCTCCCCACAGACCACTACTCTCTGAGTGCATCCAGCTAGCCAGTTTTCAATCCATCTGACCATCAAAGGGCCTACTCCTAACCCCATCAGTTTCTCCACCAGACCATTGTGGGGACAGAGTCAAGCCTGCTGAAGTCCAAGAATAATACATCCACAGGCTTACCCTGTCCAGTTCTGATGTTACCCATTCATAGAACTCCACAAGGTTGGTTTGACATGATCTACCTGGCACAAACCCATGTTGCCGACTATCCAGACCTCCCACCTCCTCCAAGTACACCCCAATCGTTCCTTTAGTATACTCTCCATTAATTTTCCACCACTGAGGTCAAACTGATGGGTCTATAGTTACCTGGTACTTCCTTGGCCCCCCTTTATGGATTGGTACCACATGTGCCTCAGCGAATCACTAGGTACCCTTCCTGTCTCAAGTGACCTGCTGAAAAGCTCCGCCAGGGGTGCAGCCAGTATGTCCGCCAATTCCCATAGTACTCTGGGATGAATGCCATCCGGCCCTGGAGATTTGTTTTTCTTTAGGGCCTTGAGGGCTAACCACACCCTTTTGGTGGAGATAGCATCATCCGTCCCCTTCCCCTTACTGGTCTTTTTATCCTTATCCAGATGTGACACCCCTGGGGTACCTTTCCCTCCCTCTTGCTCCATTTCTGTTGCTCCCCTGATCCCACTCCCTGCCTTCTATCCCTTCATGCCTTGCTTTGTAGATATCCCATCCCCCTCCCTAGCGAACACAGAGGCAAAGTACTCGTTAAATACCTCTGCCTGGTCCCTCGCCTCTTCCACCCACCCTCCTTCTGATCTCAATCTGCTGAGATGGCCCTTAGTTTTTCTCCGCTCCCCAATGTGCAGGAAGAACCCTTTTCCCCTCCATGTCCCTTTGCCAGCGCTGCTCTTTACTGGACTTTGCTCCCTCACCATACGGGTGACTTTTCTAGATGCAAGCTGGTACATTTCCTTATCCCTATCCCTCTTGTTGTTTTATATTTTTGTAGGCCGCCTTCTTTTCTCTGACTGCTACCTGTACCTCACTGGACCACCAGCATGGTTTACATGTGACTTGCTCCCTCACGTTTCAACACCAGCATGGTTTCGTGTGACCTTGCTCCCTTACGTTCAAATGGGCCACTGCTGCAGCAATCTGCTTGTTGGTGCAGCAGGCATAGAAGAATGGGGCACCAATAACACACTTGACAGGGTACACACTGTGCCAAGAGGCAGCCTGCACACAGTGCTGCAGGTCTAGGTGTCTAAAGGGTAGTATGTGTCCCACTGCATACACAAGCACTGCACACAATACACAGGAACACAGTGACATGGATGCATGACATGGCAACTGACAGAGGCTATGTTCTCTTCCCACAAAAAACTACACAGGAATAGGTGGAAACACCTACAGCAGGCACAAGTGGCACTACAGCACTGCCACAATGTCAACATAAAGAGCCACCTGCCACAGATTCAGGTGCACAGACAGACTGAAGTTGAGGGATATGCTGGAGCAGGACAGCAGTGGACACAGGGAAATGCAGGATGTCACAAAGGCTCACAGCCACAGGGAAAGTGCCACACACACTGCTGGGGCTGACATTGAGGGTTCAGGGACAGACCTTGTGGAGAGCATCCAAGACAACATTGCCCAGGAAGGGACCCAATAACTGCTGAGGAGTTGGAGGCCAAACTACAGGAGGCTGCACAGGACCTCCCCAGGCAGGCCTTGCTGGATGTGGAGCTAGACGTATACTGTCAGATCATGGTGGACACACATTTATTTATTTATTTAGTTTTTGCTGACTGGGAAAGGGGGACTAGACAATTCTGCCTATTTTCAGCCTCGTCCCAGGGGAAGGGGATACAGATGGATGCCAACTGACATTGAACCAGATTAAGCTATTAGTGGTATTTTTGGTGAATGGAGGAAATTTGGCCAGGACACTGGGGAAATTCTCCTACTCTTGGCAGAGGGCGCTGTTGGCTCTGATCCAAGATGGAGGAATCTCTGTTGGAGGATGAGGAGAATGGAGGTGTGCGGACTGAGGGAACGCTGTCTGCCTCAGGTTCCACTGCAAATGAAATGGAGAGCAATGCAACTGACCTGGTTACTGAGGAACAAGGTATAAAAGATGTTGAAATGCAAGAGATGGAAGAAACAGTAATACCATCATATGTGCCTGCTGATATTTCAAGCAACAATGATGAGGTCTGAGGATCTCAGTGAAGACTTCATGATGGAGGAAGAATTTATGACTTCCAGCTGCTGATGGAGGCAGCAACAGACATTCTGCAACTGATGCCAGGGGGAACTTCTTGGTTCGGGCACAAGCACTACTGGAGCAGCAGAAGATAGGCGGCACTCAAGTGAGATGCTGAAAGCTCACAAGAATACAGGAAGCATTTGCAGTGCAACATGGAACTGACAGACTGGCAGATTGGACAGTATATGCTGCGCTACAAGCAGCAGGATGAAACAGATGGCACAAGGGACTTGAGTCCCAGATGTAACATGGTCAGCCAGAAACATCTTCCAAGGCTGCAGCCTGAAACCCACATTGAGTGGAATCAAAACCATGATGCCAGTAACAGAATCCATTGCACTTCCTGAAGCATCTGTTCAACCAGGAACATCAAGTACACAGGACAGGCCAGGTGCTTTACCATCCATGAGTACTGTGGAGGTTACCACGGGGGTGATTTCAACAAATATGTCTGTTCAGCATATACCCTCAATTGATCTAAATATTGAGGGAACATTTGCTTTAATAAATGCAGGGTCGCAGGTCGTGGTAACCACAAGCCTGACCCATTCTGATGCCCCACATAGAGAGGATGGGAATCAGCAGAGCCCCCAACCCCCGCCTTCTGGCCCACGATTTCCAGGCCTTTTCAAACAAAGATCTGAAGTACTGCCTAGAAGAAGCACAGTTTGTCTGAGATACGTGGGCAATTTGTCTGACAAATCAGACAGATTCTATATAGGGAAAGCACTATTAAAGGATTCCCTCAAAATCATACTCTTAGAGATATTTGCTCTGATTCACATTTCGGAGGAAGAAAACATCGATTAAGTTTTGCCGCCCCCGCTGGTTTGGACAGGTTTTGGTCTGTGTATGAAAAACTGAAAGGTACTCCCCTTTGGTCGAACTTTGTGGCAATACCTCTTACAAAACCACTGATTAAAACACTAACTATAATGTTCCGAAATGAAAATGTGACAGTGGGGGATATTCACTACTGGCTGAGCCGTAAGTGTGACATTCTGGATGCTCCAGAGGCAATAATTTATTCAAAATACTTTTGGACAGTGGGCTGGCATTTAAAGTCTGACTGTATATGGGGGTCCATGGTATATATCATATCCCAAATAGCTTTTTTGGGGGGAAGAGAAAGAGGGTCTGTTTCTATGCAGGCCAACCTAAGGCCTGCTACAAATGTGAACAGATACATCAATCAAGTTTATGGGACAAGTTGTGGTGTGGCCTCCTGGGGAGCATTGGTCATATCAGTTTATGCCAGGAGTGGAATACATGTAACCTGTGTGAGTCCAAGGGGCATACATTCTAAGATTGCCCCTGGGCATCAGCGAACAATCCTACCTCATTTGATCACATAGATCTGGTGCACAGAGCTCAAAAAGCAAGTTCAGTGATTCTTCTTTAGAAGGCAAACTTGCATCCCAGGGCTGAACTGGTACAGAAACCTACACCTACACCTAGGGCCACCGAAGCACAACCCAAATCCCCCTACCCTCCCCTTAGAGGAAACTGTACCACAACTTCTCGAACAGGACCCTATACTACTTGATTCCCCAGATACTGTGGCAATTCCCCCACCTGCTGTGGAAGTTACAGCAATATCAGTGGAAGCTTAAGAGACTTTCACCCTATCCACTATGGAAACCAGTATGCCCACACCCCCTTGGCTAAAACATTGACCCTCCGATGAAGTGCAAGAGTATCAAAACAGTCTGGCCCAGCCATGTCTGCACCCTTATCAAACAAATTTGAAGTGTTACAGTCCTCCAAAACCTGGTCTAAATTTGACTGGAACATTAATTCAGAACCATCTGGGAATACTGCTACTCCAGAAGGTTCACAGCCCCCAGAGCTAAAGAAAAAAAAAAAGAAAAAGAACTCCAAAAGGGAAAGGGGGAGGCAATGGGATGACTTCAAGCAAATAGGCAGCAAAATGTTTAATGGATTTTGAAAATGATTGATTATGGAACAAATTAGGATCACCTCTTTAAACATCTGCAGTTTGAAAAATAAAAAGTAGAGGGTGGCTGTATATGCACTTCTACAGCAGGAGAAATTTAAAATGATTTTTCTCCAAGAAACCTGGATTTCCTCCATAATCAAGCTAGAATCCATTAAGAAGGATTGGTGGTGGGACTCGTCCTTTTGGTCTTTCAGACAGGATAAGGCTGATGGTGTGGGGTTTCTTCTTACTGGCTAAGTTCCGAGTCTTGAGACTAGTGGTTCTTGTTCCCAGCAGGGCATTGATTTTAGATCTGGCTTTAAATAACCAGAAATTCCTCTGTATTAATATTTGCGCTCCACAAATAAAATCTGAACGTATTGCCCTATTTAATCAATTTAAACTATATCTGACTACTTCTCTGCAAATTGTGTTTGGAGTTGATTTTAATTGTTCTTTAGATTTTTCCATTAAAAATGATAGTGGTAGGAAAATATACTGTGATGTGGTTCTTAAAGTATAATTAACATTGCTTGGTTACTTGATGGATACAGGAGCTTATTCAATGAAGGCCGTGCTATCTATTTTCGTGGAACCCTACGGTCATGGATTGATTATTTTTTTCTTTCCCCAGAATTACCTCTGACTACAGTAAAAACCTTACCAATAGAATTCTCAGACCATCTTTCATTGACTATTCAAGTTTCTTTCAAGGAAAATGCTACTCCTCCACTTCGGAGATGGGGGTTAAATATAGCTTTCTTGTAGGTCCCCGCTCTTCAGGATGGCTTAAAAACCATTTTAATAGCTAGGAAATCAGTATGTTGTATATAAAATTCCCTGTTCGACAGGTAGCAAGACACAAAAGAAGAGATTAAATCATTTTTCACTTTCCAAGGGAAATGCAAAAGTGATTCTGATTATTTGAAGTATTTGACCCTTAGGTCCAAATGTCAGCATCTCATATCATCAGCAAATTCTGGACAGACAGGGTTAACCATGAAGATTCAGGAAACAAAAGAGTTAATGAAAACCTATCAATATGACAGAACAGCTTCTATAGCAGCAGAATTAAAATATGGGACACAGACAGGTCTACATGGGGACCCATGTTTGATCTGCATAGAAAAAGTAGACAAGTCTCAAGTCTCATGTTTGAAAAATGAGACAGGATCATTGATATCAGACCCTGGTGAGCTTTCACAATTATTAGATGGCTATACACAAGCTACAGTAGGTTTGGACATTCCCCTGATAAGATGAAATTTCCACTTTCTTGGTTCCCTAACCAGACCCCTGAAACATCAAGATGTGACACTTCATTGCTTGCTGCACCGGTTGCAATAGATGAAGTCATACTAGCTATTAATACCTTGAGGCTGGGAGCATCCCCAGGGTGAGGCGGTCTCCCATATGATCTGTATAAAGCTTTAGCAGATGACTTTAGCTCCTTGGTTGGTGGAAATCTTTAATGATCTTCTGACATATTCAGTAATACCACCTTCTTTTACTAAAGGGCTTTTGATTTTCCTTTGTAACTCTGGCGATAAAACTAGTATGGACAACTGGAGACCTATCTGTCTCCTGAATTCTGATTATAAAATATTAATGAAACTTTTGCACACCAGATTATTAAAATTGGCATCATCACTTATTCATCCAGTGCAAACATGCTCCATTCTCGATAGGATTACAAGGGATAATTTAGGGATTGTTGGAGATGTGATCGTGTACCATCTGGATAAACCTAATATGGGATATGTGTTATTATTAGACCAAACCCGTGCATTTGATACAGTAAGTCACTCATTCCTTTTTAACACCTTAGGGAAGTATGGAATATACCCAGTCTTTATAAAATGGCTAATGAATTTGTATAAATCTGCATATGTGATTACATATAACAAAGGAGTGTTGGTGCTAGAATTAAAGTTAACATTAGGTGCACCAGGCTACCCTCTCAGCCCTTTCCTTTATATTTTCTTTCTGGAACCTTTAATTAGGAATATTTGTGATTCCCCAAGTACAAGGCCTTTCCTGGTCCCAAGGTAGCTCAGAACTAAACATTTTGGCCTATGTAGATGATACCTGTGTTTTTCTGAAAAATAAGGATAGTGGTCTGGCTTTATTAAATCTCTTTTTGGAATTTGCTAGGTTTGCAGGCACCTCCTTAAATCTAAAAATTATGTGTAGGTATTGCACTTCAAGAAAGTGAAAATATCAAGAACATAATACGGGGGATTTCTATAGTCCCAGGCCAGATTAAATTTCTAGGCCTCAAATTTGGGAAGGGATATGGCCTTCTTGAATTGGTCAGGCACAATTGCAATTTGTACATAAAAGGTCCAGATGTGGAAAACAGGCCATTTATCAAAATACAAAACAGTTTGGATACTAAAACAGTTCATTATGCCTATTCTATTATATGTTAGTCACATACTTCCTCTTTCTGTTGCATTACAAACAACAGTCTATAGCGTTTTCTTCCAAATGTTTTGGGGAAGTCGCCTATACCCAATAAAATTTGATTAATTGTATCTGCCAAAATATAAGGGAGGTGTTGACATGTCACATCCCATAATATTTTTCCACACTTTATTTTGGTTGCACACTTTGCATTTAGTGATGCACGAAATATTGACGCAGCAGAATGTTTGGGTAAAAACCTTTCCATGGAGTTACTTTTCATGTTGGAAAGGGATACCCCCTAAACTCTTACAAAAAATTCCAACTACCCCCTTTTTAAAACCCTCTCTTCAAAAGCTGGCACAATGCAACCTGGAAAAAAAATCAGGTACTAACCCTCCCTAGGAAGAAACTTTATACTTTAATTCTAGAAAAAAATTGTTTACAGGAACCAGGTTTTAAAAATTGTCCAATATAGAAGGTGCCATTAGTTATTTAGCAGCTTATAGATACTAGAATCCCAGTAAGGATGTGGAATATAGTATGGCTCAGGTCTTGTGGTTGGATAAATGTATGTGGGGACCATCAGCACAAAGCCATATCAGAGTGCATGTGTCCTTTTCCAGAAGGTATGGCTGATGTTGGAACCATGGAGCACTTTTATTTAAATTGTGTATTTAGTAAAGGTTTTTGGATGCAAGCTGCTTCTCATTGGAATCTTCCATGGTTGGAAAGGCTTTATAATGAATGTTTGTTTCTGTGAAACTTTCCACTCACATTACAGATTATAATATCAGCACTCTATGGTGTTTATGGCCTGCCTAAAGTTTTACCTATGGCAGGCACATAGTAAGTTGGTGCTACAGCAAAGCCGGATGTCTAATGTTTCTATTATAAACCTGATTGAGGCAGCATTAAAAGAAGTGTACAATAGAGACATTCGAGTATCAGGAAAGAGATCTTTAAAAATTATGTGGGCCCATTTTGTTTGGATATTTCAACCGCCTCAATGGAATGGATGCATATTAGGTAATGCTGCTCTGTGAGGTTTCTTATTTTAGTAAGACCACAAATTATTGGTTACATATAATAGTCCTTCTTTTTGTTCTAGTATTTACTGATCCTGAAGTAAAGACTTATGTTGATGTATAATTTATATCCCCTCCACTATTTTCCTTTTGTATCCCCTGTTTTGTCTATTTGCTATTTCTTTTATGATATTATTTTTTCATTTAAAAAACAAAACAAATTCCCCAACACTTGCAGTAGGGGGCACCTTGTCGGCCACTCCAAGACAGCGGACAGTGTGGATGGAGGATACAGAGGGAGGTTACATCAGAACCTATTCTCGGTGTGTTATTTCCTGAAACTGCTTTATCTCAGATCACTTCTATAGAAATAAATGCTGCAGATATGAATGACTTCAGGGAATTTCTATTTAATGAGCAAGATGCTGTTTTGGATTCTACTTCTTCAACAATACCTTGGCCGATTATGTGTATTCATAAGGAGGACATTTCTTCAGCTAAAATTGATCAAGTTTCTGTTACCAGCATGGATGTTCTAATGTCAGAACAGAAGGGGGATGCTGTACTAAGGAATGCTATGCAAAATAACAAAGTTCTGTTAATGAAACTGCTAAAAGAAACAGCTTATGCACCTAACAGGCCTACACCCAGAATTGAACCCAAGAGCACTCCTACGAGCAGGGAACCCACTAGGCAGCAACTCCCTGTGAAAAATGCAATCTTCTTTCAGACACTGGAATAGGTACCTTCATTTGAAGCATCTGTGTCAGCTACTCCAGTGGAACAGTTGCAGAACACTCACAAACAGGTACCTGTGTTTCTCTACACCAGTTGAAGAATGGCTCAAGATAATGCCACAGTAGTTTTGGAGAATTGGAACCCCTCCTTGGCCCTAGAAGCAGCAGACTGGGTTCCAAAGAAGACAGGAGTAGGGTGGACTTCACGGGACCCATTCCTGCAGCGAAATCATTGCAGGAGCAAAACAAAGTAATCAAGTCTCAGAATCAGAGATTTGTTCTCCAGTGACAGCCAGTTCAAGTAGGGACACTGCATATAATCAATCTTGTACAGGGTTACATGCACAGAGAAGGAGCAAGCTGGGGATAATTTAGTGCAGAAAAGTAGCAAAGACACCCAGTTAAAAGTGACTATCCTCACAACACAGGATGACACAGTAAATCTCCTATTATTTCAAATATCACAGACATACTGTACAGATGGAATCAGATTCACCCCATCCAAATCAGAGTCTCAGGAGATTAGGGCCCAATCAGTGCCACCTCCGGAGTTCTCCCACAGTATGATTTCTCAAGATCTGACAAACAAAAATAATTCAAATGAACAAAGTAATACTGCTCAGATACCGGAGACATTTCAGATGGCAGACCTGTTTAAGCAAGTGGGAGAACCAGCGTAAAGGTGAAACACTGTAAGACTTAAATATACTGGTACAGCAGAACTTTTTCCCAATAAGAAATTTGTGATGTTATCAACTTTTAAAAGAAACAATGTGGATAAGTGTACAGGAATTCATTGCATTTATACATGTAAAGAGGGAAAATACATATGACATCAGCTTTAGAGCTGCTCATACACTTGAGAAATTCTGGCAAAAGTCTGAGGTAGTCAGAAATACTAATGTATGACAGAATTTCTTTCACTAAACCCACTATAAAAACAGTCACCCTCCTTTTTAGAAATGAAGGAGTGAACATTGAAGATGTTCAGTATTGGTTACCACAAAAGTATGAGATTATGCAGACACCAGTACCTATACTGGAAGATGACCTAGTGTGGATGGGGGAATGGTAGGTTAAAGTAAAGCTTACATATACAGATACAGGGATTCAACACCTTCCAAGCAGTTTCTACATAGGTAGAGAAAGAGGTATCTGTTTTTACCCGGAACAGCCAAAGACATGCCACAAATTTGAAGCTAGAACCCACCTGAGTTTATCTTGAAACTTATCCAGATGTAACCTACATTTAGAGTATGAGCACATCAGTCTAGGATGCCAGAATCCATTTAAGTGCAATTTATGTGAAGAATCTGGGCATTCATATGAAAAGTGCCCTTGGGCAGCACATAACCGATTAGACAGAGCTTTGCATGGTCAAGAAGGTTTAATTATGGTACAATAAGTTAAAGTTATGAATGCCAGGCAAATGCCACATTTACCACTCAGGAACAAACACCTTCCCCCAGTCAAACAGTAGCGACACAACAAGGGGTTCAGATTGACAGCACTACTATTGTAAGTGACCACACTTCTGTCCCCCTCCCACTTATAGATCAGGTTAGGGAGGAAACTGTCATACCAGATGCCCCAAGAGAACAGCTCGCTGAGGCTATGCCACCCCCATAGCACCGTCAGAACAGCCTATGGCCACTGTCTAGACAGGGAGAAAAAGGGGGCCTAAGAGAAAAGTGGACCTTAACCAGTTCAAAACCCCCCATCCTAAGTAGGAATAGATACAATATCTTGGACAAAACAAAACAGTGGGGTGATTCTGGCGATGACGAAGGCAATTCAGACACCGCCTCTGTAGCTTCAGGAGTCATGGAGTACAGTATAGACCCATCAGGGGACATATTTAAAGCAAAAAAAGCTAAAGAGAAAGCAAAGGTTAAAAATAAACCTGATGGTTGATCTTTTCACCTCCATTTTTTTCTTATAAATAGGCCTCTTTTTACGCCCTCTGACTACCAATGTCAGTAGTATTAAATCTTTTAAAAAAATGTGGTAACACTCTACACATCCTTAAACAATTGCCAAATAATGACTTTTTTTTACAGGACACACGCAATAAATCAACATACGAACTGACACAGGTAAAACAAATTTGGTCAGAGGCCCTTCATTTTGGTCATGGGGGATGATCTATGTGATGAGGTGGCAATATTGTTGAAAGGCACACATTTTCAGATAAAGAAACTTATGGATATTATGCCAGGTAGGGCCTTGATGGAAGACCTGTCATATAATAATATTGAATTTAGGTTAATTAATTTGTATGCTCTTCAAAGTAATGCAGCAAGGGTGGAACTTTTTAATTTAATTCAACCCTATTTACATACTCAAAAGTGTATTATATTTGGGAGGACTTTAATTGTGGGCTTTCACCCTCTAATAGGGGATGCAAAACCCATAAAATATTCAGTGATATGGATTGTTTAAATAAAGTCATTCAAACCGCAAATTTGCAAGAAGAGTTTCAAGCAGTAAATAAACTGGTAGTTAAAACCTTTCATAAAGGGACACTAGCATCAAGAATTGACTACTTTTTTTTGCAACAAATACAAATTAAATCAGCCTGTACAATACCATTTGAAACATCTGATCACATGGCAATCTCATGAGAATGTAGTTTAACTTCACAAGGCAGCACTTTTCATAAAACACACTGGAAATTAAATAATAATCTGATTCAAGACCCTAGGGTGGTGGAAAATGGGTTCAGTTGCTACAAGCCAGAGTATCTATTTTAGAAGCCTACAATAATATATTAGAGTTGTGGGCTGAGTCTAAACAGGATTTTAAGTCCCTGTTTATCAAACGGGCAACCTGGAAAGCCATAAACAATACTTTCAATATTTGAAATTAAGGGACCAACTGCAGAAACTAATTTCCTTAACTTATGAGAAAAAAATAAACATGAACAACAAAATTAAACACACTAAAGAATAAATGTTCAGGTGCCAATATAATAGATTCCTAAGCTTGAAAATGGAATCACAGTTTGGCACACAAGGCAAAACAACCCTCATTGGACACTTTTAAAAGTTGTGCTGATAGAGTAAGCATATAAAGATAGACTCTCTCCTCATCCCAGATGAGGCCAGAATATCAACTACCCAAAGTAAAATTCAGAAAACAGCACAGAAATATCTTCAGACATTATTTGGCACACCTCCAGAGATAACTTGGGATGATAATTTTTAAGCGATTTTAATATTCCAACATTATCAACATCAGTAGTTCATGCTATGACGGTTGAAATCACTACAGCAGAAATTAAGCAGGCTATAAAAAAAACTATACATAAATATTACACCTGGGAAAGATGGTCTCACTTCTGAGTTTTATAAAACATTTCAAGATCAACTTTGTCTTGTGTTGGCCTTATTGTACAACACCATATTACAATCTAGTCATATTCCTGTTGATTTTACGCAGGCACTTACAGCATTGTTTTATTATACAAGACAGGAAATAGAGAAGACATTAAGAATTGCAGACCAATAAGCATTTTAAATGTGGACTATAAAAATCTTATGTAACATTTTAGGACATCGACTAGCCCAAGCAGCTGAATACGTTGTTGCTCCAGTTCAGTCATGTGTAATAGAAAAATAAATCTATTTTTAACAACTTACAGTTTATCAGAGACCTGATAGATTCTGGAAACTCAAGTCATTGCCAGGGTTTTCTGTTGTCTTTGAATCAGCAGAAGGCTTTTGACAGGGTTAGCCATACTTACCTGTTTAAAGTTTTACAAAGATATGGGTTCCAAATAAGTATGTTTCCTGGTTGGCACTTTTATATAAAGCTGCCAAGTACTTCCTTAATCAATGGAAACATGGGGCTAGAATTTTCAATAAAAGAGGGATAAGGCAGGGTGTCCTCAGCCTGGTGTTGTATCTATTTGCTATTGACCCCTTTATTAGGAAAATCCAGACTAATGTAGCTATTCCAGGAGTTATGTTCCCTGATCATCAGAACACTATAAACATATGAGCTTACGCAGATGACCTTTGTTTATGTATACAAAATAAAGATAGTGCACCCATTACACAAAAGGCATTAGCAGATTATGAAGCAATTTCAGGAACAAAACTCAATTATGATAAAAGTCAGGATCTTCAGATTAATCCAACATTAAGAACAGCAGGGGTGGCTCCAGTGCCAATGTACCTCTATGTACAAACCCTATACAAATCTTAAGGATTACATTTGGCACCCAGGATGACACAAAATATAATTGGGAACAAGCTTTGATGAAAGCCCAAAAGATGGTGCAACAATGAAAGTATAAAATCATCTCAGAGAAAAAAAAAGAGTGCATTTAATTAAAACTTTCATAATACCACGATTTGTTACATACTGCAAACATTTTTCCAGTCCCATATTCATTAGATGCTCAGATTTATAATATGTTTTTCAGGGTCTTTGGGGCATTCGACTGAATCCGTGAAGAAACTTTACATATATGATTATTCTATAAGGGTAATTAGGATGGTAAATCCAATTGTTTTTGTTTTTGTTTTTTCATAGCATGTTTATCTATCGAAACTTGCTAGTCCTTTTGAAAGGTACCCACATTTTCTGGAACAGCATTATTGATAGCTGATTTTTACCACTAAAGCAAAAATGAGCACAACGTATCTTGTTGGTTTCTGTGATTACACACACACACACACACACAACATATACCACACTTCATAAAACCATGCCTGACTAAGCTTAGGCAATGGCAAATTACTCAAACTTATGTAATGGTTACCTCAAGGAAACTTTTTTATACTAAAATTATTGAGGACATTCAATTCACTACACCCCAATTCCCAGAATATTCTGAAACAAACATGACAGAAGCATGTACATAACTAACTGATACTAGAATGCCCCACCAGATGTGGGATGTAGTTTGGCTCTCCTGTCATGGACGCTTAGGCGTTAGGAATACTTTAAAACATAAGCCTATAGAGGAACAAATGTGTCCTAGAACGACTTGTACCCAAACCTTGGAAACAATGGAACACTTTTTCCTTCAGTGCCCGTTCACCCAATCATTCTGGAATCTCCAAGCAAATAAATGGGGGGAACCTTAGCTTTTCCCTATGAGTTGTGAGATGCTAATTTGGGGCATATTTCCCACTAGATTATTGAAATATAACTTCAGTACATTGAGTTATTCTTGCATCCTGTAACTTTTACCTCTGGCAAGCCAGGTGCGTCTTGCTGCTACAACAAAAGGAAGTCTCTCTAGAATCTGTTATTATACAGATTACAGCTTTTCTAAAGAACAAATACAGTATGGAACAAGGGATGATGTCACATAATAGGTAACACTTGTTGGAATCACTGCAGATGGTTTCTGATCCCTTTAAAAACTTAAACTATAGATTACGTACATAATTGCAGGAAGCTTACTTCATTTTACTGTGCAATAGACAATTCTTAGTTACTATGTTGGTGTATATTTGTAAAACATTAACCTGCTTTTTTTCTTTTCTCTATGACTCATGTCTGCATTTTCATGTAAAGACTGGCCAGCAAGGAATGTCAAAATTGTGTTGTATGATATACTCTAGGAACTGGATGCTTATTTCTTTGTTATTTTTCCTTTTTCATTTATTATTATTGTTGGTATATTCTGATCACTGGAAATTGTTCTTGTTCTTATATCTTAAAAATAAAAAATTCTCCCACTCTTCTTGAGAAGTGCCATGGGATCTTTAACATCCACCTGAACTACGACCAGAACAGGCAGCTGGGACCTTGGTTTAACATCTCATCCAAAAGACGGCACCTCAGGAGTGCAGCAGCCTCCTCATGCTGCATCACAGTGTCAGTATTGGGATTTAACCCAAGTGCCTGGTGTGGGGATAGAACCCACAGCCTTCTGATCTTCCAGCCTCAGAGGCAAGAGTGCAACCTGCTGAGCCACTGACACATGTGGCACAGACACAAGAACTGACAGTGCTATGGGCTTCCATGGAAGCTCACCACAGTAGCATGGTGGAGCTCATGTATGGGGTAATGGATGACATGTAGAATGGCACACAGCAGAACACAGCCTGGTATTTATTTTTTCATTTACTGAAGATAATCGGAATTACAATCCTTTGAGTCATAGACTCCTTTGCAAAGGCTCCACATCAGTACAAAAGGAACATACATAACATTGCTAGTATTTATAATAGGTCACATAGTACAGTGTATAAACATTGCATCAAGTATCCTAAGTAGTCCTTTGGTTTAAGCTGTGATACCAGGTAGATTACAGTTTCGGAGAGTCCCAAATGAACCCTGAGTCAGAGTTTATATACAGTGGTTGTGGGACTTGAGGATGCAGTCATAGATTAGGGTTAGGCACTTAACCCTACCATTGTGGATTTTTCCCAGCCCTAGGGTATAGACTGTTACGGTTGCAGTCACAGGTAGCTGATTCAAGGAGGAGTTTTTTAAGACCAGTTTTAAATTGGCCAAGACTAGGGGCTAGGAAGATAGAGGCTGGTAGGTTGTTTAGCCAGAGGGGGGCCCGGTATCAGAATGACCTTTGTCCTAGAGAGGTCCTACAGTGTGGGACTAGGAGAGAGGAGTTAGTTGGGCATCTAGGGGCCCTCCTGTGTGGGACAGTCTGGATGAGGGAGAGGAGGCTTTTGGGTGCTAGACTAAGGAGTATTTTTTTGGCTTGGAGGGAGGTGTGGTACTTAAACCTCCCTTCAAAGGTGAACCAGTTTGTGAGTTTGTAAAGCTCACACGTATGTGTCTCTATTACATCCAGTGACCAGTCTACAGGCTTTATTGAGTGCTATGTTGATACTGTGTAGGGCCATTTGGTTTGCAGATCCATAAATCACAATGTCGTAGTCCACCAGAGAGAGGACAGAAGAAGTTAAAGCAAGATGTAGTGCCTGAGGGGTAGGCAATGTTTGTGTCTATATAGGATCCCCAATCTAGTATTTACAGCAGAGGAAAGGTGTTGGATGTGTGCGTGGTAGGTGAGGGAGGTGTTCAGGGTGACACCTAGGTATTTGAAGCTATTGACCTGTTCAAGACTGAGACCCTGGTAGTTTGTGATGAGAAGTGGGGCACTACCGAGTGGGCTTTGGTGGTGGGCAAAGATCATCGACTTTGTCTTGTTGTAATTGAGTAGTAGGCGATGCTCAAGGAACCAGGTATGTTGATATCATGGGAGTACTGCATGAACTCCACCTTTGTACACAGTTACACATGGATGTGGTGGAGTGCCTTATAAGTGTGACAGAGAGGAGCATTGCTGTGCAACAGGAACAAAACAACCACCCCCACAGCTGTGCTGCAAAACATAGCAGCTACATTATGAGACAGGGGACACAGAAGTGCTACCCGGCCACTCCACCATGGACACACTGCCCAGGACATCATGCTACCCACTGCACCAGCAAGCAGGTACCAAACATCATACACCACCCGCCTATCTACAGGGAACATATGCCAGGCATCCAGTGCCCTAGAGGACAGTGCAGGCCACAGGGCTTTGTACTGCACCCCCACATCAGCTACCAACACAGGCCACACCGGAGCACAGGAGACATTCCACAGCGTACCCACCATCACTGTGAGTAATCTCCCCAGTGCCAGAAACACAGGGTTATCCTAATATCTATGGACTATGGAGTACAGCACCTTGCAACAGGAGGCACATGCTAGTCAGGTGCAGCAGTAGACCAGGCATGCAATGGTGCTGGCCTCACAGTCACCCAGCCTGCAGGCCAGCAGTACACTTCTGCCACAGTAGCAGGACAAAACACACTGCAGACCTTAGGAACTCAGACCCCAAGACATCAGAGGGTTGGTGACAGTGAAGCAGATGGTACCCAACAGGTGGTGGAACACGGGCCACTTGGCATGCAAAGCACTGCCACAACCCCTGCAGTGGAACCCACACTCAGCACAGGTCATGCCACCACAACAGAGCACAGGACAGTAACTGGACTGGCAACTGCAGACGCTAGCAGCACAGTACAGCTGGTGGATGACAGCTGGGGAGCCTGCAGCCTGCAATGGAACCAGACACAGAGGCCACACAAGGGGCGCAAGTGCCCCACCGAATATGTGGAATGGAAAGTAAATATTGTGTGATGCAGGACACCACAGGTGATGCACCAGCCACCGCCACATGGACTACAACCAGAAGATCACAGCAACACACAGGCCAGCAGGCATGGGATGCATGGGGGGCCAGCGCTATGGAGATTATCATAGCAAAGCCACCACCAACACACACAGCATAGAAGGACAGGGAAACATAGCACCATGAAGATCATGGCTGAGGAGGAATGGACTACATGAGGCCTAGTAGATAGGGTATCATGACAGTAATCCCCTGGCAGTGCCAGGGGACAGAGACAGCTGATATCTGGACCTTGTGATGGTGGGACAGTGGGTGCACATGCCAATAAATGACTGAAATGTAGTGCATGTGTGGGGTTACAGAGAATGGGGGGGAGGTAAGGGGGAAGAGTGTATGCAGACATTGTGTGGTAACTATAGGGCAGTTCTGTCCACAGAGCCCTTTATGGTGGTAGGTGCAATTGCACATTATAAGTAGCACTGTGTGTACCAATAAATGCAGCAGAATGTAAACATGTATGTCACTGTCACTTTGTTTCACATGCCCATTGCCCACACACATGCAGACTGTGTGGGCTGCACACAGGAGACACCTTGCAAACACATGTCATGGCTACAGCTACATAGAAGAATCAGCATTTATATAGCGCTTTTCATACACAGTATCCCAAAGCGCTTTTACAAGCAATTGTAGACTGATAGTGAAGTGACTGAATGTGTGGTAGCAGCCATATCGCACATCATCACCCACACACAGCCTGGATAATTGCATGAACCGGTTTATGGGAAGGAGAATGTTGGCCAGGACATCGGGAATGTTCCCTGCTCTTTGCGAAGAGTGCCCTGGGTTCTTTTACTTCCACCTGGACACCCACCAGGACAACACCAGGATGGGCAGAAGGGACCTCGGTTTAACATCTCATCCGAAGGACAGCACACCCTAGCAGTACAGTACCCCTCAATACTACACTCGGATGCCAGCGATTTTTAGGTGCAAGTCCAATCCCAATGTGGGACGAGAACTCATGACCTTCTGCTACCAACTGAGCCATGCTGACACCTAGCATGACCAATGTCATCATGTTCCCCACCTAGCACCCTGGCAGAGTGCATAGCATGCTGACATCCCAGAAACTTTGTACATGCAATACACACCTGTGCCTCATGGGGCAGTAGCACAGGACCATGGCCAAGGCCAGTCATGCCCATGGACACTGAGGACCATGACATGTGCATGACATGGCACTGTGGAGAACTCTAACATGCTGCTGGCTGTCGCAGTGGAATGATACAGCATACCGTGGCCCTTGGAGGACCACAGTGTTGATGGAATGGTGCAGTGCCCTGACACACAATGATGACAGCAGAAAGTCAGGACCCCATTAGGGCAAGCACACTTCATCAGCAATGGCCACAATCACCAGTTCCAGGCTCCACTGTGGTACGGGGCCATGGCAAGGCACATATCAGTTAAGTTGTCTGTGACGTGAAGCACTGGGAATGCCCAGGCAGGGATACCAGTATCCACGGCAGTGGATGCCATGTGACAGGTGCATGCCCTAGCATACATGGGTACTAAGTGGACACCTAGAGGCCACACAAGATTGCAACAGTAGACCACATGGTTGACCAGACAAAGGCATCAGGGTGAAGCACCAATGGGATATGGTCATCGTATGTCACTCTGCCACAGCCTGAAGACAGTGTAGGTGGCCACACAGCATAGGAACCTTCACAGTGATGAACAACACTGACAACAGGGATTATCTGAAAAATGAAAATATATTAGCAACAGGAAACGGCAACTGGGTAAAATGCAGCATTGGAACAATTACACAACATAAGGGTTACCAACAACAACAACAGGGGTAGCATGATGATCATTCAATTTCCAGGCCATTAGCCACGCACCAAAATCAAGCTATTGCCTGTAGCACCACCACACTGTGGCCAACAGGGAACATAAAGTGTTCTGCAGTAGCCAAGGTCCTCTATAGCTGCCCCCAATTGCTCCTCTAGGGTATCCATGAATGGGTCAGGGGTGCACCCCTTGGACCCATTTCAACCTCCCCAGACCTCTCCAGTGGTGCATCCTCTTCCACAAGGTCAGCAGTATGATATGGCACATTGTCCTCCCATGGCACTGCTTCCCCATGGCCCACGTGTGGTGGCTGAGCGGGTGTTAGCACCAGCCAGCACATGACACCCTGGTGAGTGTCACTGGTCTTGGTGTTCAGCATCCTCCATGACTAGTAGCAGACCCATCCTCCTGTGGCTCTTCCTGGCCACTGTCAGTGACATTACCCTCCTCTGCAGGGGTGGCAGCTGCTATTTGGGCCTCCTCCAGCTCCTTCTCCTCCTCCTGCTATTCTTCCTCAACACTGGAAGACACATGCCAAACCTCCTGCTGGCAGTGACTTGTGTGCTCAGCATAGGCACCCACATCAATGCACTTCTGTTGCTGCACAGCGAACTCTAGTGCCCTTAGCTGGGGGGTCCTCACTCTGCCAGGTCTGTGTGGCATGCTGATGGACACCTGTAACAAGAAAGTGAGACAGGAATTACTGCTCTGTAGTGGAAAACCCTTGTGAGGCTGTGCAGGGTGACAAGTGAACGGGGTGGTAGCCCAGGACATGGTACTGCATGCCGCCCATAATACATGACCAGTGGACAGTCCTGGGGCTAGTCCATGTGTACTACAGCATGCCACAATGCCCCAGATGTACCACAAGCTAATGACACATGAGGGGGATGCCAAGTTCCTGGGCCCCTGGATGACTATGGGGAGGGGGGCAGGGTTCCTCAGATGCAGGGGTGATGGGGTGACCGTATGACACATAATACATGCATGATTATATAGCCCGCACTCCATTGTGGGGACATGGCAGCACGCCCAGTGGGATGTGGTGCAGTGGCCCAGTGGGACAGACAGCATGTGGTGTAGGGGCCCAATACAGCATTTCTGTGTGCAAGAAGGGCAGGGTGGATGGAATGAGGGGCTACTACCAGCAATCCACTGCCTGGCAGTAGCTGCACATATGCTGTGTGCAGGGTCGAGTGGGCATAGATCATGAGTTTAGACAGTCAGTGTGTGGCATGCAGTCAGGGGATGTGGGCAGCCTTGCCACACTGTCCGTCATATGCATGCACCCAGTGTGTCACCCAAGACATGCAGGGGGTGTCCCATAGAGGCCACTGGGTATACCAGCATGACTACTACAGTATGTGCCACAGGGACAGTCAACACAGGCATTAGTGTCTGGGTTAAAGGGCGTACACTCCTGGGTTGCAGCACTGTAGACATAGTCAACTGATCCACATGGCTGGGAAGTGTCATCGCCATGTAGCCCCAGGAAGGCTGTAGGTACCCAGGGTCCTGGAGAATATGCTAGAGGACTCCCTTCCCCAGGTGACTGTGCCCCAGGAAGCATCCCCAGCAGGACCCACATATTCTGGCAGGTGGCCCTGGGTGCCTACTGGGTGAGTGGCTCATGAGGGGATATGGGGGGGTGCATCCTGTGGGAGCCATACCCTTATGGGCCCGTGTACAATGCTGTCGCCTGGTCTAGGTGGCACTCTGGCATATGCGTGGGGCAATGACTGTGCCCTGGCAGTTGTTAGGGGAGTGTCACACATGGCCATCACAGGAAGGCCTACCCATGTGTGGGCATTCACAGGTGGCAATGCCCCATGCAGCGTCTTCCACGTGCAGCAGGTAGTATGTCCTCAATGTGTGTCCTGGGTAATAGGCCTTCCCAAGGGATGCAGCTGGTACAACTGTGTGCTATATGTCCCCATACTGGCTTGGTCCAGTGCCATAGTCATGTATCTGTTGCACAAAGATGAATGCTGGTGGCACCTGGCCCCATACTGCGTCAGGATGGTGTCTGAGGCTGCCACACAGGGGGCCTGCTGAACAGCCATATGCTAAGAACTGGGCAAATGGTGCACATGGATATGGTGCTTCCCATGCCTGCTGGTGTCCCCAGGAGTTGGCAGTGCTAGGCTCATGGACACACCCTGGGTGGTGCATGAGCATGAGATTGCCATGGCCGCTGGTGTTTCACCACGGGTTTTGACACACTAGTGCCATGCTATGGGGTTTCTGTGATGTTTCTGTGCCCCCAGTGTGGGCAGGGGTCTGCGCCATCCAGTGGCGTGCACCACTATCTGGTCCCCCGTGTGCCATGAGGGATGCTCCACCCCCACGCCACATGCAGTTGGATATCCCCATGGTTCTGGGTGCCAGTGGCATGCAACAGATGCCTGTCTCACATCATGTATGTGTACCGGTATCACTTGGAGTTTGGGTCACAGCTGCTCCTCAGAGTATAGCACAACACTACCTTTAAATGCCCCCCAACAGACAGTCACTTCACAATATCCTGGCAGGTAACATCATTGTACAGCAGCTGTACTTACCTCCCATAGCTCCAATCCCAAACACAGTGCATGTTCCCTGCAACCAGTGGTGCCAATGCATGCAGCACACTGTGGCAGCACAGTGCATGGGGCCCTCCCCCCATTGGCACCCCCCTTTATGAAATCAGCCCCGAGTGCACACTACAGCCACTGATAATAACATGCAGGGTTCTGCTGACCACTTCTACCCTAGTACACAGGGCCACATGACTGCAGTCTATGTGTACGGGGTCACAGCCTACTACATCATGACCACTGGTCCTCATCCATGCCAGCCGCATACCTCGGTGATCTGCCTGTCTGTGGTTCACCAGATGTCAGCATGTTGGAGCACACACTGGCATGTCATCATGATGCATGTGCCACACTGTTGGCCCCTCACAGGCTGCTGCACCGTGGACCTGATCCTCTATGCTCCAGTGACGCATATGCCACACTGTGCACCCTGGCAAGTTATATTCCATGGGTCTACACCTGTAACTGTGCATACTCCATGCATGGTCTCTGTCCCCACCCTGTGACATCATGTGCACCTTATAGTGACACAGGCCAGACCAGCATGTCCCCTGCTCAATGAATGCACATCGTCGGCCAATGTGTTGCATCTGCACATGTCGCTGCTGCCACAGCCAAGCCACATGCCTGTGGACCATTGCGTATTTCTATGGGAACCCCAGCATACTGTGTCACTGTGTGCCCCATTTTCAGACAACCCTGGTGGGGGCACTTGCCATGGAACTGTGTGCCGTAACCCCGTGGCTGGTCTTGGTATCCTGCCCCTGTGCACATGGGCAAAGTATCCTGCTAGGTAATGCCAGTCTCTCTCCTTACCTGCAGCATAGGTCTGTACTGCAGAGACCACACACACTGGAGGTTTTATGTACCTGCTTCCCACCCAGCCACTTCCCCACCACCCGTGGCCCCACCCAGGTCATGCCAACACCCAGTGCGTGGTGTTTGCACACACCCACTCAGACTGTGTAGCTGGGCACAGGTACGTGGATCTGTGTGCCTTGCCTGTATGGGTTATGCCTGGGGATTGCTGCGGGTGTGCTGAGGCAGGGTAGTTGCACATCAGGGTTGGGGTCACAAGCCTTGGGGAGGTGTGTGGTGCAACTGCAGGCTGCCTCTCTGTACCCTGGTGGCTGAATATGTTTGGCCTGGGCCTAGGGCAACACCCCAAGCTGATGCCAAGGCCTGCACTGTACATGACACTTACCTTCACCACTGGGTCCTCCTGACTCATCCTCCTGGGCTCCTGGTATGTGTCTTTTCCTTGCTTCACCAACACCCTCAGTGACTGCTATGTGCTGCATGTCTGTGGAGACACAAATGGTGGGACACGATGTTACTGTGGACTCCTTCACAGCCATGGTACTGACTGTCATACATGACAATGTATGTGTCACTTGGCACTTATCAGGCTCACGGCATTGCCCCATCTGCATGCTATTGTCTACTGTATGGGCCATGTCATGCAGACACTGGAGGATGGCCAGGTCTCTTTGGCTAGGTCCTCCCATGTATGCTTTAATTGTCTAGGTGTGCAATGCACACCTGACAATTTATGTATGTGGCCCCCAGTTATCCTTCACATCCTGTTCCGATGGGTGGGGGTGTATCTCTTTCACCCAGAGGGCAGCAGCACATGACTCCACTGCTGTACCAAACTAATCAGCAGGGCAGTCTTCTTATGGGAGAAATTGGGGGCCCTTCCTCTGCTTCCTGATGTTGTTCGACTTGTACCACTTTGGCTGTGCCAGGGAGCTGCTGTGCCATTCCTGTCCACCTTGCTGGCATACTGCCATCACAAGTGGTCAATTTTTGTGGCTACCAGTTGCTTGGGAAACTACTTCCCCATTCCAATGCAGTGGACATCAAATTACACTCAACTGTGGCATACATTTGCAGCCCATGCATGATACAGCAGTTTTTGGCCCACATGTGACACACTTTACGTTCATCCTGTCCTGTATGATTTTTTAGCCCCAATTGCTGCATTTTCAGGAGTGTAGATGTCATGTATCAGATATGCATCTATGTGTGCTCCAGGCTGCACTGCTGGCCCACCAGCCATCCTACTCTGTTCTGCACCCCCTTGTTGTGCCCATGTCACATACAGGGGCATACCACACTGCAGTACTTGCCACTATGCAGTGGCATATGGGCCACCTGTGCACCATTGCCCATGTCACCCTACCACATCAAAGACAACTCCCTCTGCACATCACCCTCCCTGGCTTACTGCCCACCCCATACACTACTTGGAAGTGCCCTTTGTCACTTTCACATGAGAACCACCTAGGGTCAGTGTCCCCACTGTGTGTCAGAAAACAGCCTGCCACAGGTGGCCAATATGCCTACTGGAGACAGTAAGGGGTTGGAACAGCTCAGAAATGGACACAAGTCCTTTTATATGGGAAAGGGTCCTAAAGGAACTGGAAGGAATAAGAGTTGATAAAGCAATGGGGTCAGATGGAGTGCACCCCAGGGTCCTAAACGAACTAAGAAAGGTGGTGGCTGAACCGCTGGCAATCCTGTTTAGCTGATCACTGGAAACAGGGGCAGTATCCAAAGACTGGAAGACAACAAATGTAGTCCCCTTATACAAATGTGAGAACAAAGAGGAAGCAGGGAACTACAGACCAGTCAGCCTGACATTGGTAGTGGGGAACATCATGGAAGCACTACTGAAGGAGAGATTGGTGGAACATCTGGTTGCCAATGGACTATAGAACCCGAGGCAGCATAGTTTCACCTGGGGGCCATGTCAGACCAGCCTCATTTAATTTTTCGACTTGGTGACAAGGAAGAAAGGAGGTGGATCAGGGGAGGGCAGTGGACGTGGTCTATCTGGACTTCAGCAAGGCCTTTGACACTGTACCACATAGAAGGCTATTAAACAAACTGGGGAATATTGGAGTGGGCAGAACAGTATTGCAGTGGGTAGATAACTGGCTGGCAGCAAGAAACAGAGGGTGGTGGTAAATGGCTTTCACTCCACAAAGGGAAGAGTGACCAGTGGAGAAGCACAGGGATGAGTGCTGGGACCAGTCCTGTTCAATGTCTTTATCAGTGACATTGTGCAGGACCTAGAAAGCAGAATTTCCCTGTTCGCTGATGGCACGAAGCTCTGTAACAGAGTGGACATGCCAGAGGGTGTAGACAGAATGAGAAGGGACTTGCAGAAGCTTGAAGAATCGTCAAGGGTTTGGCAGTTGAAATTCAATGCAAAGAAGTGCAAGATAATGCATATGGGGCACAAAAACCCTGGAACAACATATCAGTTGGGGGGTGAGGATATAGCATGCACCAAGCAGGAAAGAGACCTTGGGGTTATCATCTGATGACCTCAAGGTAGGGAAACAGTGAAACAAGGCAGCAGGTAAAGTAAATAGGATGCTGGGATACATGGGCAGGGGCATCACCAGCAGGAAAAAGGAGGTCATAATTTCACTATACAAGACACTAGTGAGGCCCCACCTGGAGAACAGTAAACAGCTCTGGAGACATTACCTACGTAAGGACAGAAAGTGGGTAGAGAAGGTTCAGAGGAGGGTGACAAAGATGGTACAGGGATTGTATCACAAGTCCTATGAGGACAGGTTGAAGGACTTGAATATATACTCCCTGGAGGACAGGAGGGAGAGAAAGGATATGATAGAGACATACAAGTACCTTACGGGGAGGAACAGGGTGCAGGAATACACTATTTTCCAGCAAAGAAAGATGTTCCAGGACAAGAGGGCACGGGTTGAAGTTGGAGAGAGGGCGATTCAGAGGAAACTTGATGAAGAATTTCTTCACAGAATGGGTGGTAGACAAGTGGAACACCCTGCCACAGGAAGTGGTGGGGACTGAAACAATCACGGGATTTAAGGATGCATGGTATAGACATAAGGGAATTCTGGAGGTCAGGGGTAAGGGGCAACAGGCTTCTAGGAAAACGTAAAGTTAACTTACTAGCTCAAATGGGCAGACTGGGTGGGCCATAGGCCCTTATCTGCCTACACTGTTTATGTATCTAAGTAACACACACCTGTATGCATCATAATAGTGCACCATTATTCTGCCATTCCAATGATGTGTTGCCTACACAGTCCTAGGGGGGCCACACAGCCCCTTGACACCCACAGTGTATCCCTCTGTACCATACCCCACCCATTGCTGTGGCATATGATGTCTCTGGAGTTCGACACTCATGGCAGTTGCCCCGTACAGGGTGGCCTGCAACTATCCCACTGGGCTGGACAGGCCTTCTCAAAGACATTGGCAGATGTGCCCCACGCCAGCAAGACTACCCTGCCACCATACATGGTATCCTGCTTTTCCATGCCCTCTGGACTGCCACAACCCCTCCCAAATATCAAGGCCCCACCAGCCTGCCAGCATGCACCAGTAGGATTTCTACATGACGCTCCATGTGTACCACCTTGGTGTGTATCATTGAGGCATGTTGGCTGTACTGTTCTTGATCCACAGCCAGCCTCTTCCCATGCAGAACCTGTTCCCACTTATCTCATGCCATCTGTCATACCCCACTGGATATGGTACCTGGTGTGCTGCATTCCTAGGCTACCTGGCTCCACACACAGGAAATTGGCATGATACATGCAATGGTGCTGCCATTGCCTGTGGGCAGCATCAGATAGCCCGATTTCCTCTGTAGGCATGACATGTGGTCACCAAGTCAAGCTATCCTCCCAGGGCCAGTGTGTGTGCGCTGTTGCAGGGATGTCCTCCAGGACTGCCAGTGCCACCCTTGTGATGTTGCACTCCTCGCAGCTGTAGTATCTCTGGATCAGTTCTGTTTTGGCACACTGTCCAGGCGCTGTGGTTCTTGCCCATGTGGTAGCCGCTCCTTCATTGTCACACTGCGTAGCATCCACCTCTGGTAGGGGAACCCATTGAGCTACTGCGTTGCTGTACAATTATACTTCACACCAGGTAGATCTTGCAGGCCATGCTCAGGTGTATTATAGGGCCCACTGCAATCAGTTCAGGCATCGGAAGTAATCTTCATAAGGCCGATGATCCTCTCTATCATTGACCATGTAGAAGTGAGTGTCTCATTGTACTGTTCCTCTGTCTCGCTCTGTGGGTGCCAGAGGGGGTCATGAGCCTTGGCAGCTGGGGACATCCTCTGTCACCTGTGGGCATGGAATGCATAGATTAACACTTCTTGCCTGTGTGAAATGTGGCCTTCATGCTGACCTGTGCTGCCTCCAGGCCACCAACATACACCACAACCAGACTATTGGTACTGCCTAAAGTGCAACTTAAACATTGGTTCCCGACATGCTCACATGTGGGCCCCTAAACCTTCCCTCCGGCATGCAGTACATGCTTTATGGTGCCACAAACACTGTTCCACATGCATGATGGTCACACACAATGCCTATGGCCACATGCTGTCACAGTCACTGTTTCGTGCATGATGTGCCAGTGCAAAAACTGCCCTTGTGGGTCACCTGCTGCTGACCTACATAGCATCCCATCTGAAGAGCTCACTGTGTATGTCTAACTCCCATATGTGCACCCCAGGTACCCCAACATAATGGTGTGTGGCACATGCACCTGCCTATCAGCTGTTCTCCTTGAATATCTCCCCTCTCAAAAGCCTTGTACAGGCCACTGTGGTGAAAGATGTAGGCATCACAGCAAGATTCAGGGTACTGGGCAACCACATCCAAAATGTGGCACTGACTGTTGCACACCATCTGCATGTTCATGGAGTGGTAGCCCTTGTGGTTTGCATACACCTCTTCCTCGGCTACTGGTGCTTTGATGGTGATATGGGTGAAGTCAATGGCACTCAGCATCTGTGGGAAATGTGCCATAGTGTAGAAGCCCTGCTTCACAAGTTGTTGCTGCTGTGCATCCCGTGGGAAGCTGATCTACCTGGGTGACCTGCATAGCAGAGCCTCCACAAACTGCTTCAGGCAGTTTGACACAATGGACTGTAAAATGGCCACTGTATCTCCAGTGGGGATCTGGAAACTCCCAGTGGCCAAGAAGCAGAGTGCAACACTTACCCTGACATCAACAGGATGGCCTCTGCATGTTGCACTCTGCAGGTCCTCTCTCAGCTCCTGGTACAACTCCATGATGGCAGCCTTGTTGAGGCAATAGTGGGCTATGCACTGATCCTCAGTGAGGGCCCAGTATGATGTTCTCCTCCTTTAGACCTGTGCCACATACCTCCTGGTCAGTGTGCTCTGTCTTTCTGGCATGCTGTGCCCTGGACCCTGCCTGTCTGTTGCCTGGCACATCTTCACCACTATTCTATGGACAGCCTGATGCTCAGTAGGGCCAGTGGACCTGACATCTTCACTGTCACTTCTAGGGAGCATTCTGTTGCAGCACTGCAACCTTCCTAATGACTCTGATCTGCCTGCCTGTGGAGGGTCTATTTATATGCTCTAGTGTCAGTTAGACCAGCTCCACCTTGATCTAACAAATGCATGCTATTATCAGCACAGTGTGCAGGTGTTGGTTAAAGCTTGTAAAATAAAAAAAAAGGGGATGTTGCATCATTGTTTTGACTCAAGCCCAATTGCAACATGGCACACCCAATTTTTAGATGCAAGCTTGGTGCAAGGCACTTTGATGCAAGTGGACTAGACACTGCCACAAGGTGTGTTCTAAAATCACACTTGTGCAATATTTGACACAAGCTGTGTCAAGTATTTTTGGCACAAGCACCTTGCATCATTCTCAACTCTTTGAAAATCAAGCCCCATGTCATTAATTAAGCCATGCAGTGGAACATTGTGCTTCTGCAGATTTTGGAGGAGGAGCTCAGATCATTTTGGTAAATGATGGAAATATATGGTGATGTTCCAAAGAGTGTCAAGTATTTCTATTAGCTGTGCATTTTTAAGTACAGAACTCTCAACCTGATTTACGCACATGTAAAACAAGGTGCATGACAGAAATGCCCACCAATCATTTATGGCTTTAAGTATGTTACTCTTACTGTCCATCATGAACATCTCTGCATTCAGATCATGAGGGTACAGTACATTCAGAACTCCAGCAGTGATCAGATGACCCACACAAACCCACTGTGCCTCCACTCCATAACCATAACATAACAGTCCATAACAGTCCCTGGTTGTGCCTCTGTGAGGCTGTCTGGTTCAACATAACTCTTGCAGGAGCTGGTGGTGGCAGAGGTGGTGAAGGAATGGTGGCAGTGTTGCTTGATGTGGACACAACCCAATGGGCAGTGGAACTTGGGAAGCTTTGGTTTTCACTACTGCTACCAATATCAATATTCAAAGCACAACCACCCCACTTCATTCCAAAGTGTCAACATCTGCATACATTCTGACTTTAGCAGTACATACGTACTAGGAAAAACATGTCTATAAAACATGAAGTGTGTTGGAACATTGTATTTGGGCTTCATTTTCATACAACAGTCTTTGAAAGCTGGTATCCTTAACAATGGGGAATGGTTGACGAGCAAGGGCCATCATCTCCGCAATGTGTTGTAAGAGTCAGAGAGTGGTTGGGTGAGTTGGGAGCAGTTTAGTCCAGATACGTAATGAATCTGGCAACATAGTTTGCTTTGTTGGTGGTGGTTATAGTGGTGCTTTTGAAGCAGTCCCAGTACCTGAAGATACATCACTTGGCTGGCCCATGTGATCTGAGTGGGGATTTAGAATCAATGCAGTTGTTAGAAAGATGCCATGTTCATGCTTTAGATGATCAGCCAAAACACTGGTCCCACAGTCTGAATAGAATTACCCTGGCTGATCTTCTCATACATGGATTGCAATATGCTTCCAGTGGACTTGTGGACATATTGATAAAATACTCCAGCAATATAGATCTCTGTTTTTTTTTAGCTACGTGACTGAACTGCTGGTGTTCCTTGACAGCAATATGGAGGTGATGGAGAGATGATTTTGTTTTTTTCCTGCCGTGGCAGAATAGTATGGCTTGGCTGGATACACTGGTAGGGTAGCATTGTCAGTAGCAGCATTAGGGTTACAATAAGCATGATCTTCTGAGGACAGGAGGCAAGCCTGATCATTAGAGTTCCCTTCCTGATCAATTTGTTTTCTTCATTTTCTCTTTTGCATTATTGTTTTTAATTTGGCCCTCTCTTCCTATGACTGGCTTTACTCTGTATCACACTCATCATCAGAACTTGTTGGTGTAACAGACCGCATACTTCGGCCTCCTTTGCTTTATCCTCCTGTAGGTAAGTGATGTCGAGAAACTTCGCTATGCATAGCAGTATATGTAGTTTCATAACCTCACATAGCATGAAGGGCTCCTTCAGTTTGTTATTTGCCTGACAAACTGTTAACTTCACCTGGTGGAACTATGCATAGTGACACATCACTGGCAAAAGTGTTGGCGAAGTGCCACTGTACATAGTTTTGCTGGGTGAAGTATCACTTCACTGGCAAAAATGACTCAGAGCTGCTCTGATTTGTACAAAAAGTATTTTAAAAATAATAATCCACCCACTTTGAAATAGTGTACACTCTGCCCTATAAACACCCAGACCCTTTCAGTGTATGTGCTCCTGCCTTGCCACTCTTTAGTCCCCTACCTCCCCTCTCCACAGTTAATTTGAAGTTGTACTAAGTAGTTATTACAAGGCACTGACTTGCTCTTCCCTCCACCCATGAGGCACATCAGTGTTACAGTACTTCCATCAGCCTTCCCCTCCCATCTGAATCAACTAGCCTTGTCCACAGCCCTGACCATACCGACCCACTCCTGCAGAATAAATGAATGATGACATTCTCACCTATAGTAACACCTGCTTGACTGCTTGCCAGAGCACACTCACATTGTGCCCTCTTCCAGCACAATTTTACTAGCCTGCCTGAAAATACAATGCAATGCAGTGAATTAGCTAACTGGATTTACAGTGCATGATGGATGATTCCTACAGATTATGACAAGAAGTTACTTTATTTTTTACACAGCAGGAGCTCCTTTCAGCAGCCACCTCCTTTATCTGTGCGAGAGAGCCAGAAATGGTACTGAAATGTTTTTAGTAGGATTAGTTCTCAAGCTCCAGCATGGCTTATTGGCTGCTGAGGTCATGTGCACGGCCACTGGAAAATTGCGAAAAAAGTTACCCAAAATTGTGAAGCTTTTTGCAAAAATTGTGGGGAAATTGTGAGAGTTCTACTATAGACCTTGAATGCTTCACAATAAATCTTTTACTATTTTCTGCAGCATGTATTAGTCAGTATAAACTGCTGAAGGAATACACTGCCCCTTGAATATGTTTAAAATGTAAAGAAAAGTTTATGTTCCTAAAATGAATACTAAACTGATATGCTATCATAAGTGTTGCCTAGCTTCCAAAATTTAAAAGCATCTGCCTCATACAGTGCTAAATAGACTCCATAAAGTGAACCACAGCAAATCAATACTAAATAAATCCAGAAGAAATACATTTTTCTGTTTCTGGATGTAGAATAATGAAGCCTAATCAACAGCTGGTTACAGTGCTCTGTCAGCTATTCACCCACTTTGGTACAAGAAAAAATAAGCAGACAGAGTGGTGAATAATTGAGTACTAGTAAAATGTTATTAAAGTGTTTAATGTTTGTAATTTGCACTGTAGGTATTGTACACTATTTGTGAACTCACATATTTAAACATTAAATCTGGGGGTTATTGGGGCTGATAGTATAGACTAGAGGTTACAGTAACAAACTGTGAATGAGCTGAGGACATCTAGCAGACCTGGGTTTGATTCCCATAACTTCCACTTGCATACTGTGTGATGCTGAGCAAGTCACTTAACCTCCTCAGTGCTCCAGGGCTGCCCCTGAAAACAGGCACTTGTGCCTAGTGAGCCTCACCCGATTATAAAAAAATACCAATACATTTTTACTGCATCATACAGTAGTCAGGGTACCCTGTAATTTACGTTTGTTTTACTCTGGCTGCAATTATATTGTTTAGTTAAAGATAAATGTTCAGATACATTTTATGTGTTTTATAAGCGTGTTTTTAGACTTTAGTCAGGTTTTTATTGTAGTCTTTGCATGTGAGCATCTAAGTGGTAGATTGCTAAGAATGAGATCATGGTTAGCAACTAGCTTATTCTGGTTTAAAATCAACAGGGCCATCCAAAAATCCTCAGCTGTTTGAATCAAAATTAGTCTGAATGAAAGTATGCTCACAAGGAAAAAACCTGCCCAACCACTTACAAAAAGGCTTCATAGTTAGCTCCCCATTTAAGTGAATAGGATAGTTTGCACCTTTTCTCCCATCTTTTATTTCAGTCTCTGTGGCAACAAAAAGTTTTCTGATAGACTGCTTCAACACAAAACAAATGTTAAGGGTTTAAATGTACTTATGTTTAGACAGTGGATTTTAAAACCAAACAAGGCATGTATTCAAAAGAAAGCAGTGTCACATAAAACCCTTGCACTGCATTGTTTTGTAAAACCCAAGTTTGCATGAAATATTGTCAATATATTTGAGAGCATTTTATTAAAAATGTTAATTTTTACACAGTTCAATGTAAAAACCCCAAAATTGTAAGAAATTGCCAAACATGTCATTTTTTCTGGAGAATGGTGAAAATTGCAGATTCCGCAAAAAAAATTGCAGGTGCAATTTTCCAGTGGCCCTGGTCATGTGGCTTGCCAACAACATGGACATGCTCAGTGAGTGCTTCCAGTAAAAAACTCTGTGTCATGACACTGAAATGCTACACTGCTGAAAAGAAACTGGGTTCTTTAAGATTTGTCTCATCAATGGCCAAAATGACAGATTCTGGACTGTTCAGTGAATGCCATCCTTATGAGTTAGTGCTTATAAGTGTTGGGGTATATGAATAGAAACCAATCTATCCATTATCAAACAACTTAAATACTTGTACAAAAAGCTTGGGTCAAGGTTCGGTTTTGTTTCTGGACTAAAACCAGATTTCCACTGATGCCTAGAAAAGGTTGTTTCAAGAGACCTCCTTACCTTTATTGGGTTATTGTGACCTTCTTTATATGAGCAGTGCCTCATCCCACCTTTCTAAGTTGGCCTTTTTCCATCACAAGACACACTATTTCAGAACAGTCCTGAGTCTCAGAACTAATCATTTCTCTCTATACTCTCCACTGAATTGGAATGTCTTAAGTACCCAGAGGATAACGTATCTTTCTTTTGGTCCTACAAAGCTACAGTATACTGATTGGCCTGCTATTGTACTTAACAGGCTTCTTGAAGACAGTTTGCTATGTAGGTTAAGGAGCATGGCTCTAATATATTTCAGAATCTCCAGATATCACCCATCTTTTGTAAAATCAGCAATCAGCTCTCACATCAACTCTTTGGAATAAACTGCAAGGCACAGTATTGCTGAGAAGTGTCATATGCTACGGTGTTTTTAAAACAATGATTGAGATCCACTGCATAGACAATTAGTTCTTGTTATCCTACCAATGCATCTGGTATTTTTATCTACTTTCTGTCTCAAGAGTCTTTATCTTTACTATAATATCTGATATTACTCACACCGCTGCATGCCCCTGCATGTAATAGATACTGCACTACCTTTCTTGTTGCAGTGTGTACAGTGTTTATATTATAGTTTGCTTGCACTGAAGCTTCTGTACATGGTTTCTTTGAACAGTAGTTCCTGTTTGTAATTCTGATTGTCCTTTTCATGACCCCTGTGAAAATAAGCATTGCTAATTCTGATAAAACAAATAAACATAAATACATTTTGCAAAAACAGCCAGTTATAACAAGGTTAGCATAAAAAGGTTTGATGTTTAAAAGTGAAAAAAGGCTAAGTGAGATAAAAGGAAGATTTATGTAAATATTTGATATTGCAGTGTATCAGTGGCTCAGTAGGTAGCACCCTTGCCTCTGAAGTCTGCAGATTGGAAGGTCATGGGTTCTAGCCCAGTACCTGGAATAATACTCTTAACTGATACTGTAGTGCAGTATGTGTGGGGGAGATAGAGATGGGCGAAGTCAACAAACTACACTCCGTGAATTAGTTTGTGAAGTTCATGCAATTCACGGAGCATGGATCAACCACGAAGTGTGAAATTTCACCAAGAAGTGCAGAATTTTGTGGGTGAAATTCCACATTTCTTGGCAAAATTCTACACTTCACAACAAAACCTTCAAAGTTCAGGTGAAGCTGAAGTTTCTCAGGTCTGGGAAAACTTTACGAAGCTCTGCGATGTGCAAATTTTTGCCACTTTGCGTGAACTTCACTGGCAAATTTAAAGTTTGCCACATCTCTAGTGTTGTACTGAAAAGCTGTCCTTCAGATGTGATGTTAAACTGAGATCCCTTTTGCCCATCTCTGGTCACTGTCCAGGTAGAAATAAAAGATCCCATGGCACTTATCAAAGAAGAGTATGGGAATTTTAATAAAATACTTTTCATTGAACAAAGTAACAAATATAACAATATGTGGAAAACAGGTCATATAACAAAAAAAAAAAAAAAACAGGAACCAAAGAATATCAGATGACATAGTAAACTAAAAAGATATAAAAAAATTCAAAAAGAAGCAAAATACAAATTGGTGAATGCATTTGCTGGAAACAAGGGTCATGATTCCTGATCGAATAAGAGCAGTGCATATGTGCCTTATGCGGAGCTGTCTCAATTCTGTCCTGCTCTCGTTATATCTACAACTGCATCCTCAGGGCCCCTGATTTGTCACTCCGCTTTGTCGAGGCAGCTCGAGTACATGGCAGAGGTCTCAGTAAGTTCAGCCACTGGGTACTGCATGAACAAGAAGCATAGAAACAAAGAATTTGTTGGTAGATAAGGATGCTTGACCCACCCAGTCTTCACATTTTGTCCCTGCCTATACTGTCATCACAAAACCCTACCTGATCTCCAACTACTTCCACCCACTTTTCTACCAAGATTCCTTTGTACCTATCCCATTCATGCTTGAAGCCCACCACTATTTTATACCCCACCACCTCTGTTGGAAGACTATTCCAGATGTCAACCACTTATTCAGTGAAGAGATGCTTCCTCACATCCCTCCTAAATTCCCTCCTTCCAGCTTCATTGCATGCCCCCTTCATTTTGAGCACCTTTGCTTCTGAAAAATACTCCCCTCCTCTATCTCATTCACCACCATGGGGTACTTATATGTCTCTACCATGTCCCCCTTCCTCTTCCAGTGTGTGCATCTCAAGATGCCACAGTCTGTTTTCATGGTGCTTATGATACATCTCCTGCACCATTTTAATTGCCTCCTCTGAAGAACCTCTACCCTCTCTATGTCCTTCCTGAGATGTGATCTCTAGAACTGGATACAGTACACCAGGTGGGGTCTCACCAATGATCAAAACAGTGGTAATACCACCTCACTGCTTCTACTAGTGATTTCTTCCTATGCACAAAAGCATCCCCCTGGTCCTGCCTACTGCCTTATCTAACTCTCCTGCCACCTTGATGTAATCAGATATGATAACCCCAAGGTCCAAGAAAGAAAGAAAGAAAAGATAAATACATATAAACATATGTAACAACCCCCACCCCAAAGGTTGGAGCTTGCCGGTGCCATCTGCCCTTCTCCTGTCTGTCTGTTGCTTGTCCTGGGTCCCTGAGCTTTTCCTTCACCTCCTGCTGGCCCCTGGTGTTGCCTCCTTCTAAGGGGGGACTGCAGAAGCATGTTAATTTATGAATTAATTCACCTGTTTTGGTGAAAGTATGGAGTGCTGCCACTGCACAGCTTGCATTATGAATGTGCAAGCTGGTGGGTGCACATGAACAGAACAGAACAGTGCTACAGCACCTTTAGTTTAAAGCCACCTGTTGTGGCCATTCAGCAGTTCTCCTAGATGAGCTCTGACCCCTGGACAGCTTATCGTGGTCTGGAGACACACAGTAGGGGCAAGAGGAGCAATAAAATTAACTTTTCTGCAGTGCATAAAGGGGCATGTTTCTTTAAATGAAACTTTGCTATCGTGTAATAGGAGGGCTCTGCTTGTCACCAAGGGAGTCAGCACTATGGTGCTAGTGACAGGCAGGGGAAGCCCCTTTCACACCCCACTCTTCCACTGAATATTAGGGTAGAGGGGAAGTTAATGGACCGGGGGGCATAAAAATTTTAAATTATAATGTCTGGCTGCAAAAGAACTGCAAAGTTGGAACTATGTTTAGACAGCTTACAGCAGCAGCCATATTTGATCCTTTGACCCTTTATCCAGCCAATCAGCATATTAAGAGCCTGAAGGACCTGCAGCTATGGCGCCTAGGTAAGGAGTATGGACAATATATTGGCGCGCAAATGAGCAACCTATCAGGCATCAAGAGGACTTAATGAAATATTAATTTTCAAGACAGACAATTGTGTTTGACCATTGGGATGCTGCCAATCTTCCTTGAGAACCTGGGGACAGGTGCAGCTCTGGGCAGTTGGTGGTAGAGGCTCTCTGAGTAATCCGGGGGAGCAGAGAGCAATACTGATGGCCACTTTCCAGCCATGTGCTTTGTTCACCATGCTGGAAAAATGTAGGAAGTGTCCCTTGTATTGGAGGGGAGGAGAAGCCGGTGACATGATAAGTGAAGGCTGCATACAGAAACAAGCTGGGCTGTTTTGTGTAACATCTTTGCCATTTCCTGGAGGTAGAGTAACAAACCACTGAACAATGACACGAGTGACATGAGCAGTTTAAAAAGCACAACAAATGTTGCTAGTAGGAAAACAAGAGACAGATGTGTGGTACAAACAGCCAGGGTCAGACTGGGGTACAGGGCACCCACCTGGAAAGTTGATACAGGAGCCAACCTGGGAAATCAATAAGGTGGGGCCCAGGGTGACACATTTTTATCAGTTTTCCAATTACATTTGATACACTAGCTCTATGTTTGCTTCTCAGATTTACTTGCAGGGCCCAAACAACCCCATTTAATTAGAACATAGATGAAAAATGCAAAGATTTTCAGAGTTCAGAAGGTGGCCAAGTACCAAACATAGAGGGGCCCACCTGAAAATTTCCAGGTATCCAGGTGGGCCTGATGGACTTTGCAAACAGCACAACAAACATTCTGAATAAGAACTTTAGGGTTACACATGACCACAGTAGAGTCTACTTTACAGTTTACACTTCTGTGATTGGCTAAGTACTTCCAAATGAAAGGAGAAAGTCAGGGAAAAGAGGATAGAATTCGGGTGGAGACTACTGATTCCAGTTCCTGGATTGGTATAAGTGGACCAAACCCAAACAATACCTCTCTCAAAGCAATAGTTATATGTTTACCATGCCCTTAATTGGCCTGGTGAACAGTACATAACTGGTGATAACCCGATCCCCAAAACTGTAGGTTTAAGAATGCATGGGAGGCAAGTGATCACCTGTTTGTATTATTTACAAAGGTGATACAGTATATAGTTGCTCTGTAACAAAGTAGTTTAGCCATGTTTAGACTAGAAAAGAGAAGAATACTAGAAAAGATCAGAATAAGGTGAGACCTAATTACCCCATTATTGTTTCTTAAAACAGCCAGATATTTATCAGGATTTCAGACTATATCAGAAAGAAAATTAATCCACAACTACAGTAGGGGTTATCATGATAAGCAGCTACAAGGGGAATAAAAGGGGACTATTTAGGGGAGATACAAGGAAGTATTATTTCTCACAGAGAGTGGTGTGACTTTGGAACTCACTTCCAAGCAATGCAGTGAACTCCGAAAGAATGGAAACATTTAAGAAAAGACTAGATATGTATGCACAGGCAGCAAATGTTACAAAGGTTTTAGCACTGAAAAGTTTGTATGTGGGGGACTTGATGTGTGATAAGCATTGTTCCATCCCTTTTTCTTTATTTGCATGTTTGTAACTTGCATACAGTGTGTTCTAGAATGGAAGGGAAGATGCTAGTTTGGGACCCATGATGCCGGTTCGACAACAAAGTTGTCATCCGATGTTACAGCGATGGATTTACAGTATGTTGACTACAATTGTGGTCAACATAAAGCCATCTAGTAAGGAGTTAGATTTTTTGGGGGTACTCCATCCCTATACCCCTCATGCAGGGGGATCTTCCCCCTGCACCACCCCCTATTTATGGTTATCAACTCTGAGTCAGAGTTGATTCGGGGAGTGGGTGCAAATCCCGGAGAAAGCAATGCTGGGGTCCTGCAGCGACATTGCCGTGACAACAGTGAATTATTACTGTAATGTCGTTTGCTGTTAAAATGTTGAACTAGCATTGGCATACGGCTGCTTTGATATCACGATTCAAAATAATTAATAATTTAATATGGTATTTTGCATCTTTATTCCCCCCTCCCCCGGGATGAAACTGAAATTTGAATGCCTAGTCCTTCTTTCCAGGTCAACAAAAACTAAATAATTATAATTTCAGCCATACGACACAATAGGATCCTTATTGTTTACTATCATATATCTCTAGATTGAGTTAGGGTTGCAGATGTAATGGTTTCAAACTGTTTAAACCAGAAGAGAAAGGGTAAAGTTCCTGTGATTAATTCTCTTCCTAGTGAACTCTATTGTTTAGATGTTAATTTCTAGCTGCCATTACTAACAAAGTTATTTCAGTAAATTATCCTCAGAACAAATTCCTTTCCTGATAACTGGAAGGCTAATGTGGTAATTTCTGTTACAGATTGACTCAGCAGGTCAGGCCCTCTACTCCCAAAGTGCTAACCTCTGAGCACAGTCTTGTGAACAGTGTAACAGACAAGGTAACCCTCTTGTCTGTTTTTGTGAGTTTGGATCAACCTTTGGTTTCAAGTTCTGGAGAGATTCAAACTGTTAACCTCTTGCTAGCATATCCAAGGCACAGGCTCAGATATATCTGTCTTCAGGGGGCCAGATATCTTTGCCTACAGGCACCTAACCATGTATGCAGAAATTAATCCTTTAAAACATTAATAAAGACCTCAAATTTAAAACGCTTCTCTTTCCAGTTTGGTACCACCATACAACCTTATGTCTGCTGTCTGCTATAACCATAAATATTTTTTAGCAAAAGAAAGCAATTCAAAAACAGACCAGGTATGCTCTAAAATCAGAGTTTTTACTAAAATATATAATAATACGTCAAACATACAATACAGAACTCTTATATCACAAGACATACATATCTTTAAACAAGACAAGGTTTAAAACAGTGCAATTCCTACAACAATATTTAGATTTTTCTAGCTCTCTAAATACCTGTTTTCAGTGCTTAGATGTTTTCTTGGTCAGTGTCAGATAAAAGTGTGTCTGTAGTGAAACAGAATAATCTTTAAAAGCTGGTTTTGACCACCTCTTTTGCATGAGGTCATCTAGCTCCTCCCTGTCAAAATATCTAAAAAATATACATTTCTATACAACCACAGGATGTAATTTCAAAGTATTAATTCTGCAACCTTAGCATAACTCAATTTAAAATTACACCTATCTGATCTCATGCTGTACCCTCCCTCACACAGGCTTCACAGGGTCATTTACAACCTTACACCCCTATGTAACATCCTAGCTTCCCCTTCTAACATCATACACCTTGTTTATGATTTCTTTCTTAACAGAATTAACTTAAACAAGTCTGTAATTAACTCAGAGAAACAGGATCCTTGATTAAAGTCTTCCATGTAACACATTGCCTCTAAAAACTGAGTGTGTGTGATACACATGTTGTCAGCATTTCTCTTAGCTTGCATCTGTCAGCTGAAAACTGGAGGGGGGGTTGAAGTCACTCCTAGAACATTGGATTTTTCAGCAGAGATAGTCATTAATACATTTTATATATAAAAAGAATATGATACAGCACTTAGAACTGGCTGTCTACATCACAATTCCTACATTGAAAAGGGTGAAAAGATAGTGCCTTCAAAAACTATAGGAAAATTAGTCTCATTTTAGGTTCAGTGAAAATTATGGTATATCTCAACTAAACTGGCATCAAGGAACAGAGTGACTTTGGACCAAACCGCTGAGCAGCTGAAAACTGATTTGTCTTCTGTTATGTCATTGATTGATAGTCCAGAAACAAACAAGCTAGATTATTTTCAGCTTTTATAGATTTTAGCCCAGCCTTTGACCTGGTAAATAGAAGTGTGCTGCAGGATAAGTTATCTAACAGGAGTCAAGACCCATACTGCATCTGTTAGTCTAATTTTATTTTATTACCATTTCATTGTATTAATGATAAAAATCATTGAGCAGTGCTCCTTTACAATCCAGTGCTCCAAACATTACATTAAAAACAATTATTTGCAAACAGTTATCCATTAAACTAATTACACTGGCGCAACAGCGCCACTATAGTTAGGGTTGAATAGACTGTTTAATGTTAAACCCCTAAATTTGAACTTCAGTAGTTTTGCCCCATCCAATGGATTTGCACAACATTTTGCATGCGCAGGCTCAAGGACAAGATCTCCTGATGTGCCAAGTTTCATTCTGGGTTGATGTGCAGATTCCAAGATCAGGATAGTGAAAAAAAAATCATGTTTTTTAGTTATTTTTGTTATCGACTAGCACCCAGATGGTTTGGATTTTGGTTTGAAATTTTCAGGGTAGAAGGGGCTTGGCCTGGAGTGGTAGCTTTCCTTCATTTGGTGAAAAAGTATTAATCTGGTCCAGAGTTATAAATATCTGAAATTTAAGGTCAGGGTATGCTCAGTACACTCTTTCGAGTAGCTGTTCATATGAAAAAAGAAATTGGCCATATGAAAAAAAAAAGATTCTGTTTCATATGGGGGGAAGGGGTAATCTTGTTTTGAGAGAAAAATATATTTTTTGTATGGCCACCATCTTCTTTCTGTTTTTTTTTTGTTTGTTTGTTTTGTTGTTTTTTTTTTTTTTAAATCTCTTTTTGAAAACCCATAAAAATCATATCCTGCAGAGACACCAACACATGTGTCTTGATAACTGGGACCCCTTTAGCTGGATTCTGCACTTAGTTTTTGGAAAAATGACTCAGAAATATGTTTTTTTATGCATTTTAAAACCTTTTTTCATGAGACGATTTTCTTTTTTCATAATGCCTCATGAAACAAGAATAGGGCCATTTAAAACAAGATTGTCTTCATAAGAAAAAAAAACTGACTTAGGTTTTTTACATTCTTTTCTCATATGAAGGAATCTTTCATCGTGAGAATGACGTAATCTCAAGAAAAAATATTCAATTCATATTCTTTCTTCATTTGAAGGAATCTTTTTTAGTGAAAATGACAATCTCAGAGAAAAAATCCTTCATTCAAACAAGAATTCAGACTTAGTTTTTTCATATTCTTCTTAAGAAGAAGAAGAAGAAGAATCAGCATTTATATAATGCTTTTCATGCATCCAAAGCGCCTTTACAAGCAATGCTAGACTGGTAGTGAAGTGACTGAATGTGTGGTGGCAGCCATATCACACATCATCACCCACACACAGCCTGGATAATTGCATGAACCTGTTTATGGGAAGGGGAATGTTGGCCAGGACACCAGGAATGTTTCCTACTCTTTGTGAAGTGTGCCCTGGGTTCTTTTACTTCCACCTGGACACCCACCAGGACAACACCAGGATGGGCAGAAGGGACCTCAGTTTAATGTTTCATCCAAAGGACGGCACACCCCACCAATACATCACCCCCCAATACTGCACTCAGATGCCAGCGATTTTTAGGTGCAAGTCCAATCATGGTGTGGGACAAGAACCCATGACCTTTTGGTCCAGAGGCAGATGTGCTACCAACTGATCCACGCTGACACCTTTTAATATGAAGAAAATCTTTTCTATGAGAATGACACAATCTCACAAAAAAGATTTCTTCATACAAAACATTAATTTTGACTTAGTTTTCCACATTTCAATTTTTCCCCCCACATTTCAACTTTAACATGCCATTATTTTGTTAATAGTTGGAGTTAAGGGACAATCTATATATCAGAAGAAAGGCCTTCATTGCTGATTTAACCAATACCTGCCTTTCTAATACTATTAAATATGCTGATGATGACAAGATCGGGGGTCCTAGTTCTAATCTTGAGCAAATTTCCTGTATACAGCATGATCTCGATGTTATATCTGCTTGGGTAACACAATGGGGAATGAAGTTAAATACTGATAAATGCAAGGTTATGTATCTGGGTTCCAATAACCAAAAATTTCAGTATATTTTGGATGATTTTCCATTGAGTTCTACTACAGATGAAAAGGATTTAGGTATCACCATATCTGATGATTTAACTTATTCTACGCATTTGCACTCTGTTATTAGTAGAGGAAATAAAATCATGTGGTCTATTTTGTGTAATATTAGATCCAGAAACAAGGATGTGTTGTTGCCTTTATTTAGATCTTATGTTCGACCGCATCTTGAGTATGCTTCACAATTATGGTGCCCTTTTAAAAAATCAGATAACTATTCACTTGAAAGGGTCCAATGAAAATATATTAAAAAATTTCTGGATTGGAAAGGTTATCATATGAATCTAGGTTGAATACATTAAAATTAATGCCATTAATTACCAGGTGCATTTGTGGGGATCTTCTTCTTTTATATGACATTATTAATGATCCTTATATTATGTCTGAATTAGGTTTTTCTTTAAGAAATCTGTTTATAATACAAGAGGTCATTTTCTTCAATTAAACGGTAAATGTTTTAAGCATATCGGAAGAAAGTACTCTTTTACTGTTAGGATCATTGGGCCATGGAATCGGCTCCTTTTGAGTAGTTTCTAGTAATAATAAAGTGACTTTTAAACATCGTCTGGATAAATTTATTATGTCCGGGTATGATTTATCCTATTATTCTTTGGTATAGTATAGGCGCATTATGGGCCTCCCGCCTACTCGCTTCTCCTCTTACCCTACCTTAGTATGAACCTTAGAAAGATCTCAATGAGTACTACAACACTACAATAATACCCTAAACAAGAATTCAGGGGCCCTATAAAAATATAAAAATGTAAAAATTACAGTTCCCACAGGATAATAGTACAGCTTTAGCAAGCTCTAAGTCTGTCAATATTTGGAGTTAAGGAACAATCTATATATGAAAAAAGGGTCTCAATGGAGTACTGTGCAAACCAGAGATGCAGTGGGTCCCCTCCCAAAATATTGTTCCTACTCGTTTTTCTTGGGCTGGGACAAGAAAATAAATCCAAAGAGAAAAATAGAAACCAGCTCAGATTTCGCCTTTCAAGGTTACATTTTTATTTTCAAAAACTTCTTCACACTGCCATGATCCCCTCAACGCCCAATGTTTCACCCACTGGGCTTCCTCAGGAGAAAGATCTAGGCATAAACTTAGAGCTGTATATGTTAAATTATTGCCTTTTTTCAATCAGTCTTTTCTATTCCACATTCCATGTTCCTTCTTCAGACCTCCTCGTCTTTATTAAATATTTCCCTTTAGTTTTTCTTCAGTTGAACTGACTTTTAAACCCTCAAAGGGCCTTTATGAATGTCATGGCTCTCACTACAAGCTCCCTGAGTACTACAACAGTAACTGATAATACCCCCGCCAAAAAAATAAAATAATTAGGGCCATGTAAAAAAAAACATAAAAATGAGAAACTGAAAATTCCCCTTGGATAACATTGCAAATTTAACAAGCCATAACTCTGTCACTCTGTGGAGTTAAGGGAGATTCTGTGTATCAAAAAAGGTATCAGTGAGAGCTACAACAATAACACAAAATGCCCCCAAACATTTAGTGGCCTTATAAATCATAACAATTAAAAAGTGTAAATTCCCATAGGATAACATTGCAACTTTAACAAGCCATAACTCTGTCACTCTGTGAGTTAAGGGAGAATCTGTGACAGGGTCGTCCTTGCCACTATAGTAGGACCCCTTGAGTATATTAGGTTGCAACCTCTCTCTATATATATATTCTTATCTAGTAAAGCTATCCCTTTCTTTCCATCTGGAGGCAGGCCACCTCCAGAAAACCCTCTGTGCTTCTCTTTAACTTTCTCTTCTCTTCTCTTCCTTCCATGGGTCAGTATACATGGAGGTCAACTTCCAGTGACCTCGAGCTCTCAGACAGAATGGAACAATAAAATAGAATGGTTATAGCTATAGCTCTATAGAATTGCTGGTTCTTGTAGCTAGAATGTAAAATAGATCTTGTATACAGTAAAGCACAGTAATCAAAAAGGGATACAGGAGCTATTTAGTGTGTAGGCAGAGAAAGACCTACATGACTAGATTGTACATTAGTAGTTATTGCAAAGTGGCAAACCCCATTCCCTTTTATTTTCTGTAACCCTGTTGCCGCTATGGAAATGTTAGAACCTGTACTGAATGCTGCAGTTCATCTATTGAATACATTGTACTGCATAATAAAGATTACAGCATAGGAAAATTACTGTCATGAAAGAACCTAGCATAAACATAGCTACTGTAGTGAAAACATAAAAGGCTAGAATACTGAAAGGGGGTAAAAGAAAACACAAACCTCCTTCGGGCCACATAAAATGCTTTAAGAAAAGGTTATATTCTTGCCCCAAAATAATTTCATTTATTTATTGATGATCTTATTTACACTCTTAGAAACTTAGACTTTCATATTATTAAGGTTTACAAAACTTGAATCCCAGTTTTACTATACATGAATGACATTAACCTCTGTCTTTCAGGAAATTGGCCTGCAGTGACTGCTGAATTAAACACTTGAACTAAAGCATGGGGAATGTCCATTAATACCATAAGGTCACAATGATGGCCTCTGGTAAGAACAAAGGTTACATTTCTTGGCTCATTGATGCTCATCAAGTTGAGGAGGTTCACCTTTATTGTTATTGTAAATTTCTTTTCTTTAATATTTGCCTTTGGTCAAGAAATATTGTTAGAGTAATGCATGCTGGCCAACAAACCAAACTATGAAAGCCAAAGAAGTATTGAGATTTAACCATAGATACAGAGCCAAAAATCCAGCAGTACCTTGGCAGGTTTTTAACTCAAAAGAAGATAGCCAAATGTTGAACACCTGTTAGAGGTAGTGTTTGCAGGCCTCTCTAGTTGAGAGAGTCCAAACTACAATCAAGGCCAGAGGCATGTTGAATTCTGCCAGCCCCCGTGCCAAAGGAAAATCTTGAAAGTCAAGGCAGCAGGTGATGGTTCCTGTGCAGGGTTCTGGCCTGATGCCATTAGTTAATTTTGATTCCAGTTTTTATCAGTAGATGTCCCTCACCATTCATTAGAATTTTTTAACTAACAGTGCCTGTATAGGCTACTGAATTCTTCCCTTTGCCCTGGCTTGCATCAGATTTTGGTTTAGGATTTTGGTCCACTTTGACCGCCACCACTCCTTCTCCTCTCATTGCTGTTACACTGGAAAGGTAATTACTCAGATTGCAACATGTATAGTACTAGTATGAGTTTACCTTTTTTTGGAAGGGTGAATATGTTTACTATGTCCTTAATTGGCCTAGTAAATGGGACACAACTGGTGATAATTTAGTCCCCAAAAGCATGGGCTTAAGAATGTATGGGAGGCAAGTAATCACCTGTTATATCTTGTTTACAATACAAATATATTGTTGATGATTTGCTGCTTTCTAAGTGCTTTAGTCATGAATTGACTAGGAAAGAGGAGAATAAGGTGAGACTTAATTGCCTTATATCACTTCTTAAAAGAGCAGATTTATATCAGGAGTTCAGACAATAACAGAAAAAAATTAATCCACAATTACAGTAGGAGTCATCATGACAAGCAGCTATAGAGGAAATAAAAGGGGAATATTCAGTGGAGATATGACGAAGCATTATTTCTCACTGAGAGTGGTGTGAATTTGGAAATCACTTCCAAGCAATGTAATGAACTCAGAAACAATGGAAACTTTTAAGAAAAGACTAGTTATGTATGTACAGGTAGCAAATGTCACAAAGGTATTACCACTGAAATGTGCTGGAGGTGGGCAGACTTGATGGGTGGCAAGCATTGTCCCATCTTTTCTGCTTTGTTTGCATGTTTGTAACCTGCATATGTTCTAGAATGGAAGGGAAGTTGTTACTTTGATCTCAGTATTCAAAATACCTGATTTAATAAGTCAGTTTGCATCTGCATACCCCCTTCCCTGAGATGAGGCTGAATTAGACAGACTACCTAGCTCTTCTTTCCAGGTCAACAAAAACAAAATGAATAAATATCATTTCAGTCATGTGGCGGAATCAGGGAAATTAACTATTAACATCAGGCTGGCACCCTAAACAGGAGCTGTCACTGGCTGCCTTGACTTTCAGGATTTCCCTGTGGTATTGGGGCTGGCAGAATTCAACATGCCTCTGGTCCTGATTGTAGTTTTGACTCTCTCAAAAAGAGAACAGTCTGTAAACCCCACCTCTGAGTTGATGTCCCTCACCATTCATTGGCAATTTCAATTGACCGTGTCTGTACAGGCTACTGAATTCTGCCCTTTGCCGCTGCTTGCATTAGGTTTTGGTTTAGGATTTTAGTCTACTCTGACCACCATCACTCCTACTACTCTCTTCTCTGTTCCGTTGGAAAGTTAATAACTCAGGTGACAGCATGTACAGTATTAGTATGATTTTAGTTTCTTTTCTATTATAACACAAGCTACTGTACATGTTGTAGTAGCAGGGTGCTATAGTCTCCGCCAGCTGCAATGCCACAGCTAGCCTACCCCAAGGGTCCCTCTTCTCTGGTTTCCCATTCGACGTGCACACAAAGCCCCAGGTGTCATTGCCTCACCTTCTTTCTCCTCCTCCTTGTCTTCTCTTTCCATTAGCAGCAGAAACTCCCAGAGTTCTCCTGGTAATGTCTTGGTTAAAAAAAACAGGCAGAATGCACACAAATGTTGTATGACCTTGAAACTAATATTCAGTACAGGTTCAGTGTTCTTCATTGTGGTATTCAATAAAGAGAGACAGAATGCTTTAAATAAAGTATGACCATGAAACTCACATTAAATACAGGAACAGGTACATTACAGCACTCTGATGTACTGATTTGTTTACTGCATATTTTGACATCAGTGATTTTCAGAAGAATTATCATAACATGGTAGAAAATGGTGTTTCTGTTCTTTCACAGAAATAAAGAGCACTAGAATTGCTGAACACCTGAACATTAGATATTCAATGTAATGCAAGCAGTTTGGGAGGTAGCTGAACCCTTGCATTACTGCAGTTGCTTGCCCATCCTGTAATCTTCTGCAGGGTGAAGAGGGAGAGGATGTATCTCCTGGAGATGGTACTTGAAATGCATAACATGTGAAACATACTACAAGTTCTTCTGTGTGTGTACTGTTCAGAACAGTGTTTTACTTCTACACATCAATATGAGGATATTCATGTATTCAGCAGTACTTGCTCCCTACTGCAGGACGTAGTCAGGATATTCCAATTCACCCCAGGTAGATTGAAATCCCCTATTATTACAACCTCCCTCTTACTAGCCATTTTGGTGATTTGAGACCATGGTGCCCTGTCCAGTTCCTCTTCCAGAGAAGGTAGCTTGTAGACCACTCCCATTCTTAGTTTCTTCCCCTTAGAGTATTGTACCTGTACCCACAGTGCTTCAATTTTACACTCTGCCACTTCCTCTCTGGTACAGGCTATCCCTTCCTTCACATACAGAGTCACTCCTCCCTTCCTGTCCCCCTAGCCTTCCTATACAGTTTATATCCTGGAACTGTGATGTCCCAGTCATGATTTAGTGTGACCCACGTCTCTGTGATGGCCATTATGTCACTTCTCGCTCCATGATGAAAGACTACAAGTTGCCATCTTGTTTCCCAGGCTTCTTGCATTCAGAGACACCGCCCTCCACCTTGACTTGGGACCCCACCTTCTTCTTGGTCTGGCCCACATCACTCCTCCCCTCCTTCAGTTGCCTTCCCTTATTCCCACCTTTCTCATCCATCTACTCCCATACTGTCCTGACTGGGCAGAGGACTATCAGCCCCCTCGCTCTGGTGACTAAGGGTGCTGTTTACCCCGCTGCCTCCCTCCCCTCAGTTTAAATTCAGATTGTCCTCTGTATAATCCTACAGTTTGCCTCGGACCCTTTGGTCTGCTTACTCAGTTGTAATCGGTCAGGTGCATAGAAGACTTTGTTATCCCAAGCTCCTCCCCATTTCCCAATGAGCTCACACACCTTGTTTTCACACCATCCCTTAAGTCATCCATTTAATTCCACTATTCTTACCTTCTTTGGTGTAAGAGCCCTTGAGACTGGAAATGCCTCTGAGAATGCCAGTTTTCCGTGCCTCAGTACAAATTCTTCCCACTTCCTTGAACCTCTCTTGCACCTCCCTCACCTCACCTGATACCCAGAAAGGTAATTTGTTCCCAGGTACCCTATAATGTGGGGTTTTTCTCCCCCTGACCCAGGTACCCTATAATGTGAGTTTTCCCTCCCATGACCCAGGTTCTCAATTGCCCGGGGAGTTACTTTAGGGAAATCTAGCAGGAAGGAGAGGTAGGTCAAGTGCATCACAGGAAGAATGGTATGGAGGGATAGGAAGCTGATCAATAGGATCTCAATGGCAATTGCAAGGTGGGATGAACTGGGTGTCATCATCCACCTGGGAATGAATGACATGGTGGGAGACAGAGTGGAGATAGGCAGACTCCAGGAGGATTTCCAGAAGCTGGGGGGAGCCTGAAGCAGGTGGCACACTCTGTTTCTTTCTCAGAGGTTCTACCTGCCTACAGCAGGGGTGAGGCTAGGACACTCTGCATTCAGAAATTCAACTCCTGGTGGAAGAAATGGTGTGGAAGGGAGGGGTTTAGCTTCATGGGGGACTGGGACCCCACCTGGACAGATTCAAGTCTGTATAAGGACGACAGCCTGCATCCATCCAGGAAGGGGACTATGATCCTGAGAGAGAAGTCTGAATGCTTCAGCAGAGAGCATTTAAACTGGTTGGGGAAGGGGAGAAGGAGGTCTGGAGGCTTAGTATCCCCCGAGGGCAACTGCGGGAAAGTAAATTGTGGCAGAAAGTCAATTATTGGGTAAGTTACTTTTTCTAGTACTTTCTGTTACATTTGGAAACTTTTTCCAGGAAGCAGTCACTAGCAAGGTTGGAGAAGTACTAGATAAAGTAGTACACCTTACCATTATAGTTACTTATTTCTTTTAATACAAAAACAATACAAACATAATAAATAACTATAACAGATTATATTTTTTGAAAGTAATAGGTTAGTTACTAGTTACTTTAAAATAAATGTAATCAGTTACAGATACATATTTCTCTTGTATAAAAAGACATAAGTTAGTGTGTAACTGTTAAGTATTACATCTTCAGTACTTCTCCATCCGCTACTAGTGACTGTACACAGAGCTTGGAACAAGTTTTCAAAAGTAATAGAAAGTAATAGAAAAAGTAACTTACCCAACACTACAGAAAGTACAACTGAAGTAGTCGGGGGGGGGCAAAGTGCTGGAATCGAGACCTCATAAGAAAGGAAACTGGGATCAGGAAAGAAAGCAGGAGAGTAGGAACAGGGGCAAGGGGGTAAACTAAGATGCACAATATGGAAAGCCATGGTAACTAATGCCCAAAGCCTGGGAAATAAAATCCCAGACCTGGAGGCTTTGAAAGCAGAGGCAGACCCGGACACAGTAGCAATAACTTGAAACTTGGCACTCTGCAAATCACAGGTGGGAAATACATGTACCAGATTATGCTCTGTTCAGGAGGGATGGGGGCAAAAAAAGGGGGGGAGTTACCTGTATGTCAGAGAGGGTATTAAGGCAACACAGGTACAGGGTAAGCAGGGGGAGGCCGAGGCACTGTGGGTCACTCTTGAACCTGGAAATGGCACAGCAATATGCACAGGACAAGGGGAGGAATTGGACAGGGAGCTAGTACAGTACTAGATGAAATATACGCGATGACAATGAAAGGTGAGATTCAGCTGACGGGGATTTCAATATGCCAGATGTGGACTGGACCATCCAGGCAGCTGCTTCAGCAAGAAGCAGAGGCATCCTAGGTTCCCTACAGGAGGAAGGACTCAGGCAGCTTGTGCTTGATTTCACCAGGGACAGGGTGATTCTGGATCTAGTGATGACCAGCGGAGATAGAATCGCAGATATCCGGGTAGAACGGCAACTGGGATCCAGCAATCACCACATAGTGTGGTTAAGCATGGGGACAGGGACTTAGTCAAGTCACACTAGGGCAAAGGTTTTGGATTTCTAAAAGGCAGACTTCTCTGAAATGGGGAGAGGTATCAAAATAGCCCTGGAAAAAAGGGAGATAGGAGGAGGGGTGGAAGAGCAGTGGGAGCACCTAAAAGGAGCCATAGTGGAAGTGACAAACCAATGCATCAGATTGGTATCCAAAGGCAAGAGAAGGAGAAAGTCACTATAGTTGTTGAAAGAGGTGGCAGACAAAGTAAGGGCTAAAATGGCAGGGTTCAGAAAATATAAGGAGACACAAAGAGAGGAGAACAGGGATGGTGTACCTAGAGTGTCTAAGGGAAGCAGGGAGGGTGGTAAGGAGAGCAAAGGCACAGATTGAGGAAGGACTGTCGTAGACAGTAATGAAAGGGGACAAGACATTCTACAGGTACATCAGTGAAAGAAGGAAAATCGGGGAGGGGGATTGTTAGGCACAAAAGGGAGGAAGGAGGGAGATACGGATATGGTAGAAATACAAAATAAATACTTCTGTTCAGTATTCATGGAAAAGGGGGAGGGACAGGCACCACAGCCAAGCAACAGAAGCCAAGGGGTGGGGAAGAGGTGAACAACAGTCCATTCACAGGTTAGAGAATCCTGCAAGAGCTCACCAAATTGAAGGTGGACAAAGTGATGTGGTCAGATGGCATACAACCAAGGAAATTAAAGGAGCTGCGAAGAGAGCTAGCAGAACCCCTGGCAGTCTTGTTCACCAAGTCACTCAACACAGAAGTGGTGCCAGAGTATTGGAGGAGCGAACATATGGTCTCTGTATACAAATCTGGCAGGAAGGAGGAGGCGAGGAACTATAGGCCAGTCAGCCTCATCTCAGTAGTGGGGAAGATCATGGAGGCACTGCTTAAAGAAAGGATAGTGGTACATCTAGAAGCCATAGGTGCCCAGGACCCTAGACAGCAAGGACTCACAGTGGGTAGGTTGTGTCAGACGAATCTGATAGATTTCTTTGACTGGGTGACAAAGGAAATAAATGGGGGGGCGGGACATCGCATACCTTGATTTCAGTAAAGCCTTCAGCACTGTCCCACATAAGAGGCTGGTTAATAAGATGGGTAGTCTGGGCATGGGGAACAAGGTGGTCAACTCTGTTAGGAACTGGCTAAGGGACAGAAGGCAGAGGGTGGTGGTAAATGGGGTACAATATGGGGAGAGGGTGGTGACCAGCGGGTACCTCAGGGATCACTCCTTGGGCCAATCCTGTTCAATGTTTTCATTAATGACATTGCAGAGGGGCTGGAAGGAAAGGTCTGCCTGTTTGCAGATGACACTAAGATCTGTAACAGGGTGGATATTCCAGAAGGGGTGTAGAAAATGAGGAAGGACCTGGGGAAGCTTGAGAAATGGTCTGAGGAGTGGCAACTGAGGTTTAATTGAAAGAAGTGCAAAATTATGCACCTGGGGCATAGAACCCTTGGGAGAGCTACAGAATGGGGGGGTAGTAGCTGACAGTCACCAAGGATGAAAGGGACCTGGGGTTTATTATTTCAGATGATTTGAAAATGTCAAAGCAGAGTACAAAGGCAGCAGGAAAGGCCAGTGGCATGCTGGGGTGCATAGGCAGGGGTATCACCAGCAGAAGGCGGGAGGTAGTGATACCATTAGATAAAACCCTGGTCAGGCCTCACATGGAGTACTGTGTGCAGTTCTGCAGGCTGCACCTTCGAAAGAACATTAACATGCTGGAGATTATCCAGAGATGGGCGACTAAGATGGTATAGGGCTTTCACCACAAAACCTACAAGGAGAGATTAAGGGCCCTCAATATGTACTCGCTGAAGGAGAAGAGGGAAGGGGGAACATGGTAGAAACACTCACGTACCTCAAGGGCATAAACAAGGTGCAGTTAGGAGACATCTTTCAGTACAGGAGGAGTACAAGAATGAGAGGGCATGACATGAAATTAGAAGGTGGCAGGTTTAGAAGGAATGTGAGGAAGTTTTTCTTCACTAAGAGGGTGGTGGACACATGGAATGGTCTGCCACAGGAGGAAGTGGTAGATGACACTGTGGTTGGATTTAAACATGCATGGGACAGGCATAGGGGAACCATAGAGGTAAAGCAGAGGGAGAGTCAGAATCCATAATCAAGTACAGGGCTTACGGGCATACTGGATGGGCCTAGTGGTCCTTATCTACCCAGAATTTCTATTTTTCTATGTTTGGACTACGCTATCAGTGGTCCCACCCTTCCTACCATCATTCTAGCATACATCCTTCCCTCTTAGAGCATGCCCTTGACTCTTTCCCACCCCATGTCACTCCCTTCACTATTGAATCCCCCAAGTTTACCAGCCTCCCTCCTCTGTCCTGGGCTGACCCTCCTTCTGTCCATCCTGCTGCCGCTTCCCACCTATTTCCCTTTTCCCCTCTTTTCTCTCCTGTATTTCTCTGTGGCTTACTATCCTTGGTGACCCTTTCCTCCTCCTCACTCTCCTTTCTCCCCTGGTACATCCTCTGTCTTAATTCACTGGTCTCCTCCCGGCCTACCCTCTACTCTTCCTATATGCTCCCCCTGTGTCCTGCCCCCTCTTTTTCCCTTGTCCTCACCCTCCACTTCTCCACCACTCCTTCCTCCCTCACATGACTTCAGTATCTCCCACCCCTCCCTATCTTCCTTGATGGCTCCCCAACTACTTCCTCCCCTCCCTCCCTCCCTCTCCTACTGTCCCTCCCCATTCTGATAGGTTCTCTTTCCTCCTTCCTGATAAGTGGGAGGAATTTATTCTGCATCTGCAACACTTGAAATGTTCCCAGTGGCCCTCCATGTCCAGCTTTACCCTTCACTGTAATCCGACCCCTTTTCCTGGGCCCTCTCTCCTTATGGGGAGGGGGACCCCTTGGATCTTCCTAGGTACCTGTTCTTCCCTACCTCCCTTGGCCCCCAACCCTCTTCTTATGGCTGCACCAGCTCCCAGTCCCTTTCCAGCCCCCAAGCCTTGTGTCCCCTCTACCCCTCCCTTCATAACTCTATAAATCCCCCCTCAAACAGCTGCCACACCTTCTTCCTCAGCTGACTAATTATCCTGCAGACCAGGCATCCCACCATCTCCAAGAGTGCTCCCAGAAACACTGCAGCCCCACATCCTCGGCAACTCACAACCCTTCCCCTCCTGCTGTGCCCCCACTGCATGCCCCCTCCCCACATGTTAAGTTTCTAGGCCCTCCTAAAAGTGTATTTAGGTAATCTTTTTAATCTTTTGCATCTTCAACTTGGACTATTTGTAGGTGTGCTTTAAGACTGTACTATATACCCTCCTGCTAGTTTTTCTGCTTGCTAATTCCCCCTGTAGGCTGACCTTAGATAGGGAGCAGCTGAGGACCCCAAATATCACTGTTACCACTCCTGTTAGTTCCCCTCTAGGCTGACCCTAGATAGTGAGTATCAGAGATCCCACACACCACTGCTGCTACCTCATGTTAGTTTTCCTGCTTGCTAACTCCCCCGTAGGCTGACCCTAGATAAGGGGGAGTTGAAATCCCCAAATGTCACTGTTACGCCTTCTGTTAAGTTCTCCTATATGCTGACCCTAGATAGTGAGTTATATTGATCTCCTAACACCACTGCTACCACCAGCTTCCCACTCCTTAGAATGTCCCTAGACAGGACCCCTGCTGCTTTTATCAAACCCCTACTTACTCTTCCCCTATCCTTTGAAATCTTACCTACCCTCTACTGACCAGCATGGCATGTGGCCTGCAGTCCTCCCTGAGGGCACCCTGACGATGCCCCAAACCCCACTGTGTCAGACACCACACTCCTGCTGTAACCCCTAGGTGGCACTATCCCAAGGGCTTCTACCCCTGCCTGATTGACTAGTAGCAGGTTAAGGGGCCTGTGTAATGAAACGGGTGCCTCCACCCAGAGGTCAGGGTTGTTAGTGGTCAAGCTAACCTGGGCACAGCCCTCCAGGACACTGTAACCCCCCTCTTTCCCTTTTAGTGGCCTGAACAATATACAATAATTACTTTCACAATGACCCTTATTCACCAGGCGATTACCCACACTGTTTGCACTTACCATCAGGGCTTGTTCCTCTAGCTTGATCCTGGGGAACCCCTGTAAAACAAGGTTAAGCACAGCAAATAGCAACAGTACAATACTTTTGGCACAAACTGGAACCACAGTCAGGTTAAATGCAAACAAAGTTAAATCTGATTTATTCAGGGGACTTGAACAAGGGAGGGGTGTAATCAGGTTGATTTGCTTAAAAGCTGTATTAATCAGACAGTTATGCATGCAGTTTGGAGTCTCTACACAGTTTCACACTCTAGGTACCCAGATAGGAAAATGGTGGGCTAGCCAGAAATGTTGCAGCTGGTTGGGGCCCTGTGATGGAAGAAAGCAACATGCACAACACACACTATTTGTAATCCAGAGCCGGAGGGCTCAGTTCGTGAAAGAAAAGACAACAAAGCAATCAGATGACAACACTTTTAGATTTAACTGTTGTTGCAGGGAGCTACCCTGATGTTTACTCATGATACCCAATACTGGACACAAGCAGGATGAAATCGACACTGCAGACTGTTGAGCTGGAGTGCCTGGAGAAGCAGGGCCCACACAAATCAACGAGGCGTCATTCCTGTTCAAGGCATTGAGCAGGGGGCTGATCCCCAGGCTGGTCTCTTGTCGATGACTTTCTCTGCGTAGCAGGTATTCTGGCTGGGCCAGTGTAGCAGGGCCCAGGCAAACAGAAATGGATACGGATTCAATCCGTGGAGCTTGATACAGCCTCCAGCAAGCAAAACACAGTTCAGACACAGTTGGGAACCAAATCACGACCCACTATAAGCACACAGCACATTCACATGTAAGGAAATTCCACTGTATCGGGCAGATGGCTCTCCGGTCACAATTACAGAGTCTCTGCACAATCCAGGAGTTCAGAGGTAGCTGGAAGTCCTGACAGGCCAATCGCATTCAGCAAATCTTATGCCTTCTTTAGGTTAAAGCCTGGCTACAATTCAGTGGCTTAATTTGCACAGTCTGAAAAAAGCACAAGTTCCCTCTCAGGAACAGCAGGCAGGCATGCAGGCCAAACTCAGGCCTTTCCACAGTTCTCCTGCACAAATCCACTATGGATTGCTGCTTGAACTATCTTGAGCTGTTACTTCTTCACTTCCCAACTCAGATCTAACTGAAACTGCAAGCAGTGTTGGACTTTCCCCAGGATCCAAAAGGTTTGGTTGGCTGATTTGTCTGTCAGTCACAACAAGAGCTCCCCCGCCAGGTTGTTTTAGGCACCAAAAGTCCAAACCTACAATTCCTACAAGTTTTGGGTCCACCAAGCCCCTGTAGGCAGGCTCCATTTTAGAGTCTCAAATGTACTGATTGGCCCATTCTGCCAGTCCAGGACCAAGATGATGGAAACAAACAGAACTGTCCATGCTGCAAAGAAGGCAGGTTAGAACAAACTGCAATATTATTACTATTCTAACAGATGATCAGCAAAGAAGTACATCTTCTAACAGAGCTCCCTCTCAGATTAATTATGACTACAATCCATGCAGCTCTTAAAGAGACAGTACACAGAGGCTACAAAGGCACTCTCTGGCAATACATTTAAACTGCTAAAAAGCAGGACACCAGCCTGGCAGTGAGCATTTAAGCAAGCTCAAGGAAGACTTTTCAGGAACCCCCATTTGTAGGGGGGTTACACTGCATCATGGAACTCATGCTTCAACGTCACTTACACTTTAGGTTGCTTGGATCTCTTGGTATCATATAGGAACTACAGCTGCCCTATTGGCTAGCTGTAGTCACATGGTCCACTGGGAATTCCAGTGGTACTGGAATGTGGTTGTTGACTTCCCTCCCTCAGCCTGCCCCCTGGAGCATCCCCCCTCCTCCCAACACATACACAGAGCCTCCATATCAAAGTCACAGCATGTAAACAACACAATTAACAATACAGAACTCAGCCCACATTGCACAAAATGTGGTAGTTAATTGTGGTCCTGCTGGCTCGTCTGCACTAGATTGCATCTGCGCAACTGAGGTAGGCAACATGCCCACCAAATCACAGCTGCCCTATTAGCTGACTGTAGTCACATAGTCTGCTGGGATCTCAAATGGTCACTGGAATGTGGCCCGCTGACCACCCTCCAGTCCCTCAACCCACTCTCTGGTGAGTCTACCCTCATCCTGATATTGAAACACAACCCGCAAATCAGAAGTGGGTTACGCTTTATTTTTAGTGTCCATTTCAATGTAACTAATTATTAATTACATGCAACAGGGCAATTACAGTGTAGGCACTTGTTTGTTGCATGCAACTATATTGCAACTGCAGTGCAGTTACAATGTAATTAATAGACACTTAAATGTGACAGCATGTAAACACCACAATCAAAAATACGGGACTCAGCCCATATTGCACAAAAAGTTGAACTTAACTCTGGTCCTGCCCACTCCTCTGTGCCCAGTGGCATCTGCTTGACTCCAAAACATCCATCTAATTCCCAGTAGTCCCCTACCCACTCTGACAGAAAGCAGAGTGTGGGGGGGGGGGCAAGGTAAAGAATAGAGCTAAGTAAAATTTGTAGTACTCCTATGAATTGCATTGAATTGTCGATTTCATATGTGTGCAATCTTTGTGAAGTTGCATCAAAATCCAACATAATTTTCCTTTTTCCAAAATTGTGCATTTCTCCAAATTACACATTTTAAAAATGCAAAATCAAAAAAGCATAATTTCAGTAAATAGTACAATTTTCCCCCAAATCAGGCATTTTAAAAGTGTGAGTTTCTAAAAATGCACATTTCAACAAATATTACTGTATTTTTCCAGAAACTTCAAATTTTAAGGATGGACCTTGGCTCCCCACAGAACGGACATCACGGCTGGGGCATTAGAGTGGTTAAACTGCCTCTGCAGCACCTTTGTGAGGGGGGGTTAGCCGTCAACACACTGCGTGTGTCACTACCTAAATAGGCACTGCCTATGACGCCACTTCCTCTCTTAATTTGCTAAGTCCCTACTTTCCCATTTGCAGGTTATACCTGCCAGCCACTAGAGGGACCATACCCTTCCACCTCAGGCCCACCACCTGTACTCTGCCTACCTAATTCCGGGAATCCCTCCTATCGCCTTTTCCCACTCCGCTCCCACCTCTGCCCACATCCTCACCAGCTCCTCTTTTTGCTGTACCAAATTTACATCCTGACCCACCACTTCTCCCCTGTACCAACACCCAGTGACCACTAGGAGTCACTATATCTCACCCCTGCTGAGGCCCAATCCTGGCCTGCTTCAGACCCCCTGAACATGGGTCACTGCCCTCACCCAGGCATTTTTCTTGCTGCCCTGACAGAGACTTGAACCCTGTACCCTGTCCACCAGAGTCCGTGTCACTACCACTAATCCAAAGTGGCAGCCACACTTTCTGAAGACAACCCAGATACTTCTACCTCCCACCCCACTACCGCCAGCAAACCATGTTAGTTCACCTCCTCCATCTCCCTCCCTTTCACCCTCCTTCTAGTACCTTCGTCCTCCAGCCTGACATCCCCTGTGTCCCAGGAATTTGCACCATTAATCTCACGACATAAGTTCTCACCACCCTACTATGTCCATGTACACTGGCCTACAGCATCCATCTCCTGGCCACCCCCACCTCCCTCCCAGCCCATCCCTGGTGGCACATCATTCTCTCCTCCCCACTCATAATCCCTACCCATCCCCTGCCCCTGATGGTCCCACCCCATCTCCTCTTATCCTCAGGCAAAAGCATATCACCACGCCCTGGCCAGAGCTGTTGTCCTCACTACTCTTCAACAGGCAAATATCCCAACCCTGGCCCCACCCTGACCTGCCCACCAGGTGGAGTCCCCGTCTGAATATTGCCTCATGAATATATGCAGCATCTTGAAAAAATTTGACTCCTCCAATGCTGGATCACGCTGCACAACCTGACATCATTGCCTGGTAAGCGTGGCTATCTAAATCCACACCTGACACCTTTATCGCCTCCTCACGGCTACACCGCTACCGTGAGGATCGAGTAACAAATGAGGGGTGGCTGTGCCATCTACATCAGGGACTCTCTCACTGGGCTCGCCCTCCTGCTCGGATCTTGTAGTGGGGCACAGGCCACTATTGCTTTCACCCCAGACCCCTACCAGGGGCACCCTTATCTCACCGCTGCCTATATACCACCCAGGAATCAAAACCCAGCACTATTATCATTAACTGACTATCTTGCCACCCTCCTCACAGTGCTGAACAAGTCATTGTGGGGACCTAACGTGAACTGGCTGAGCCCTCCTCCACCCCACCCGGGACTCCTTCTCAGCCCTTGATCTAACACAACTAGTCTCCCAACCCACTCGAGTGAACCCTATGAGAGGTACCAGCACCCTCCTAGATGTCATCATCACAAACCGCCCCCAAAAAATTCTGGACATCCAAGTCCTCCCTAATTCACTCAGTGACCATTCCCCTGTGCTGTTCCGCTGGATGGCCACCTCACCCCGACCCACTGCCCAGTGCTCGCCCCGCCGGCGTTTCAGACCGTGTGGTCTGAAAAACCTTAAACAATACCTTGCCCAACAAGACTGGTCCCCCATTCACCGCGCTCCTGATATAGACACTGCCCTTGCCTTCTTTACCCAAACCTTTAGTAAAGCCTGTGACCTCTTTGCTCCCCTCTCAGCCGTCCGAACCAAAAAACATAACCTGCCCTGGATTTCTCCTGCCCTTTTACAGCTGCTCAGGCATAGGGATAATTTATGGCACCTTGCCATAGAAACTGGGCAACAAGCAGACAGACAGGCCTACAACGCTCTGCGGAATAACTGCACATGGGCAATCAGGAAAGCCAAGGCCGACCACTATCAGGCCACCCTCACCACCTCCTGGGGGTGCTCCTGTACTTTCTGGGACAACGACAAACAATTGAGTGGGAACACTCGCTCCCTCCCCATCCCAGATTATTACTGATAACACCACCATAACGGACCCTGCAGACATTGCAAACCTCCTAAACACCTCCTTTACTGACCTTAGCCCTATCCTCCCCAGCAACTTCTTTGACCAACCACCCTCCAAATCTGCCCCTGCCCTCCAACGCCCTAGCTTCTACCTGCATAGGGTTACTGCCCAGGAAGTCAGACCGCACCTGACCCATGCACTAAAAGGCAACAGTCCCGGTGACAACTCCCTGGACCACAGAATTCTCAGGCTGGTACTGGATCAGGTCCTTACCCTGCTCACCAGCCTTCTTAACAAATCCCTCTGCCTGGGACAATTCTCCACTACTTGGAAAACTGCCACTGTTACTCCTATCCATAAAGGGGGTGACAGGTCCTTAGCTGGGAACTACCGACCATTCCATACTCCCACCCTTTCCAAAGCCCTTGAAAAACTGGTTGCCACGCAAATCACTGAATACCTGACCAAACACAACATCCTCTGCCCTGAAATAGCACAGATTCCATGCAGGACACAGTACTAGCACAGCTCTTGTTGAATTCTCATCATTCCTACACTCCTCCATGGACACAGGCTCCCTAGCCGGGGCCGTGTTCCTCGACCTATCAAAGGCCTTCGACACGGTCTCACACCCCCTCCTTCTGGAAGCCCTCTGTCACTCAGGCTTCACCACTAGGCCACTTGCATGGTGCTCCAGCTACCTATCCGCACGCTCCCAACATGTCAATCTTGGTGGGACACTTTCCAATCCATGTCCTGTCCTCTCTGGGGTTCCACAGGGCTCCATCCTGGGACCCCTACTCTTCTCGCTATACCTTAATGCCTGCCCAGTGCCTGCATGGGGAAAATTCTGCTATATGCAGATGACGCCATCATCTTCGCCACCGACCGTAACCCCTCCTCCCTCCAGGATTCCCTGCAAAGTTCCTATAATGATGCTGAAACCTGGTTTAAAGAGCATAGACTGGTCGTAAATCTTAAAAAAACTAAAACCATGCTCTTTGCCCACCTCCAAAACAAAGCATTCAAATCCTCTCTCCGTGTCCTCTCCTACTCCAAACAGCAACTGGAGCAAGTCCACTCCTATAAGTACCTAGGGATCTCCTTTGACTCAGCCCTCACCTATCACACCCACATTGATGCACTTGTCTCTGCTACTAATATATGGCTCGGTATCTTATAATCACACAAAAACTGGTCTCTGATGCCCTCCGGTTTGCAGTTACATCCTTCATAATATCCCTAGTTGACTATGGCTACCTGTCTGGTGCTGCCAACATGACTGCCCTAAACAAAATCCGCCTCGTCCTAAATAAGGCATGCAGGCTTATCACGGGGGCCCCTAGGCTCACACATACGTGTCAGCTTTATGACATGGCAGCAGTACTAAACCTCGACGAATGGCTGCAGTATCAAACTTGCCTTATAGCTAAAAAAACCCTGCTAGGACTGTCACCACCTGGGCTGACAGCCTCCCTCCTCCTAGCCCAACCCCTAGTCAGTACTCGGACCTCCTGCAAGGCCACCTTCCTGGTTCCTCGATCTAGGACCTCGATGGACAGAGGTCATTCCCATAGAGCCCTTCTTGGTACAACACGCCCTCTCTCCATCTGAAATCCCCACTATCTCCAAAGTTCAAAACTGCACTCAAAAGCGAGCTAATCAACACGCCTGCTAATTCCAGCATAACGGTACTTCTTTGCCGTGACAAGGCTCCACTGGCTGCACCCCTCAGACCGCCTTAATCCTACCCTTGACATTACTAACTTATCCGACTGCCTACCTCTCTCAGTTTTCAAGAATGTACCATGTATGCTAGAATCCTAATATACTGCTTGCTAAATTGTCCCACTAGAATGCACTACTGTATCCAAATCAAATTATCTGCTGTGTTGGCCTGGTCACATGCTCTGCTAACTCTGTAACCTTTACCATGGAACTTGTTACACATGTTTTCTTTTGCAAGTATCATTCTCTTATGCTGCTAAACTCTGTAACCTTATTTTTTGTCTACAATACCTGAATCTGCACCCTGTAATGTAAACTGTGTAATCTAGACCCTGGATCCATGTATGCCTGCATCTTTATGTATTATGTTCTCTTTGTACCACACCTGACGAGGTACCTTTGGAAATGAGCCTCTGGCTCAAAGGTTGTAAACTGATTGCAAAATAAAATAAAATAAATGTACACTTTCAGCAAATAATGCCACTGGTTGAAATGTTTTCCTTTTAATATGCTGTATAGCAATTTCCCTGTACAGTTTATTGTTGGGCTACTGCTTTATGACAAATGTTAGTGCTGATACCCAGGAATGGTAGTGCTGCATGTGTGCTGAGCTGCTGTTCATGATGCAGAACCTCCCAATGGATAGGTCACTTGTAATGCAATGTAATGAAATGAATTACAGCACTGAATAGAAACCATGCTACTGAATATGACACAGGCCCCTCTTATACATGGGGAAGTTGTACTGCTGGTGGCTGATCACACAGTTTCCCTGTACGATTTCAGATGTTGCTACTGCTCTATGGTCAACATTAGTGCTGCCACAGGTTAACTGCCACTGTGCACACATACTGTACCACTTTGTAATCCATGACCCAGGAACTGTTTTCAGTAGGGCACTTGCACTGCTACTGGCTGATCAAATGAAAAACACTGTTTATCTTTTATTATACAGCTTCTGTTTTTGTGTACATTTTCCGATGATGCTACTGCTACATGATGGGATTCAGTGCTAATGCATAGAAATTATAACATTGCATGGGTACTGTGCTGTGACACATGACACAGAACCCCAATTTTAAGTAGGAAAATTGTACTGCTAGTGGCTGGTCACAAAAAAATGCTGTTTTCCCCTGTATTGTACAGCTGCTAGCACAATTTTTCTATCCAATTTCCAGTGGCACTAATATGGCAAATTTTTGTGCTGACACATAGGAACTACAGCACTGAATGTGTGCTTTGATGTGATGCTCACCATAGGACCTCCATGTGAAGCTAGTCAAAATGTTAAAACCCACAAAAAAAGCTGAAACTTCATTGTTTAACTACTTTGCCATGGCAAAATAAAAAAATTCCTAACTATACCCTATAAATTGCAGGCACTACAAAAATAGCATTAAAAATGGACTGGCAAGTAATGGTAGGTAAGTAAGGCTCAATCCGCTCAGCAAGTGATTCCGCAGACAAAGGGCGGATACATAGGTGCTCTGCAATGCAAGAGCAGAGTACTTCACATTATAATGAGGAATGCGGCGCATTGAAAACAGCTACTAAGGCCTCCGCCTCCACTGGTCACTTCTCTTTAAATTTTTAAGGTGAAGTACATTGGTGGCAGTTCACTTGCCTTGTTTTTGAGCTCTGGCGAGGATTTTGCAGTGATTCATGGGAGTTCAGGTCACATGGGCTCTATATTGATCTGCACAGCCTCAGTTCGAGGTAGTATGAGTAGGAAGGAGTAGGAGGCAGTGTGCTCTGATAGCTGTCTGTGGAATCTTTTAAAGCTGTTCAAAAGCATTTTGCTTTTTTAGGGATCCAACTGTAGTTCATCGATTGTAGAAACCCTCCTGTGCTCACATCATCGAGCTTTTGTTTGTGTGTGATTTTGAATGTAAATTTACAACATTGAGTGTGTGTTGAAAGACAGTGAAGTGTGCTGTGTGGGGGAAGGGCGTATCTGTGTGTAGGTAGATTTAAGTTGGAGAACTAGTGATTTCTTTGTGTTTTGGCAATATTTTTATTTTATAACTAACTGTGTTACTATACACATAGTAAAATTGTCAGTGATAGTACAAATTTTCTTGATGCTTGTTGTGTGAATGTGGTGCAGCATTTCATAAGATCGGGTTGTTTAAATTACAAATTTACATTACGTGGCACTGAGTACACTGAACTTTTGCTTTCGCATCGCATTCCTCGTTCAGCATTGTACACAAAGTGTTCTGTGTTGTGTGTGCAGTGTTGCATGCATCAAATATAATACACCTTTTAAAATAAGTGACACAGATCAGTGTAAGTGCAGCTAAGCGCAGCAGTGTGAACCTGCTATCCACTGCAGCTGCCTGATTTTGCACTGCGATCGTGTTCTCTGTTCTTAGTGTTGCTGCTTGTAGTGCTGTAAAATCAGCACTGTTTGTATTCAGTGCCCCCCCCCCCCACGTTGAAAATATATTTTTACCAGACTGGATTGTTTTGTGACCCCATCAGCACCACTGGTTACTGAAGTTGTTTTAATTCCATGACAGTGTCACAACACAGTAGTCCCCTTATCTGATGCTGAAGCCACAGTTGTTTATTTTGCTTCACATCCAACTAGCGATAGTAGTGAGTAGCGACCCTCCAGTCACAAAGTGAACGTATCAAAATCTGAATTTGGTAATAATATTGTGGCTGATTCCCTAAAATGCCTGCAAAGAGACGTGCAAGTAAAGCTGTTTCTGGCCATGGCAATATTGGCAGTATGAGGGTCTGTGGGCGTGGTAGTAGTACGCGGACGGAGAAGTGCATTGGTGATGTGAGGAAAGGTATTTCTCCTGCAATGTTTTTTACAGCCCAATCAGTAGCTTCACTGATAGTTGAGGAGATGATGTTTTCCCAGCCAGTGGTGTTAGTGTTACTGGTGTTAGTGGTGGTGGAGGTAGTATTAGCATTGTTGCGCCAAGTTCTAATTCCACCAGTGTACCATATCCAAACATATTGAGTGTGAAGCAGTGCAAGTGAGTGACAGCGTAGATGATGTCATACTTCCCAGTAACATCCCATTAACTGAACCTGATTCTGAAGATCATGTCAACGATAGCATACAATGTGATATTCTATCCACCGTGGCACTTAACGTCACTCATTTTCCATACAATGATTCACAGTGTGGTGAAAAAATATCAGGTGATGGTGGTGCAGATGCTGATGATGAATGTGATGATGCTGATGATGATGATGTTGCTGTTGTTGCAACATGCAGTCCACATGTTAGCATCCAAGCAGAAGATGTGGATGTGTGTGACAGTGACGTTAATGAATATGATGATGATTTAATTGACCCCAGTTGGGAACCGGAGACAAAGAAATTAAAAGTGGTTGTGTCTGAAATTTCTGAATCTGTTTTCAGGAATCCTCCTCCTGTAAAAACTTGTGATGTACCGGTTTTAGTGGATGATGATGATGATGATGACGACCCAGTACTCAATATGATAGATAGTCGTGGTGGTCAGTTGCAGTCCAGGTGTGCAGTGCCAGAAACATCACGTGCCCCCCCCACTTCAGTGCTTAAAATAACAGACTTAAATAAGCCACATCATCATGGACATGTTAAAAGCAGAGCATCACAGTCCCTTGTTTGGGATTTTTTTTGTTCAAGATGCAAATGATGATTCAGTTGCAATCTGCTTGGTTTGCCATGTGCGTGTGAGTGGAGGTAAAAAGGGGAGCCATCTTGGGACAGAAGGACAGCATATGCATCTTAAGAAAAGGCACTTGGCTCTGTGGACCCAGCACAAGCTGGCAGCTAATACCAGACTTGGGCATTCACCCGTATCACTGGTGGCAACCATAGCCAGCATGTTTTCCCCTTCCATGACTATTAAGCCCAGTAGGGAATTAAATGTGTGCAGTAGTGCAGCAATAAGAGCAGAGGATTACTACAGGCATGATGATGATGAGGTAGAGGACCATAATGACTTTGAAATGTCCAGTGCTGGTGAGAGTATCAGTTTTTGTGGTGGTGGTGGTGAATGGAGTATGTCTAGTGCAAGTGGCACATCAACACCAGTTGGCAAATCCGTAAAAATAACATCATTTCTGGGTTTGTCATCATCACCTGTGCAACCGTCTTCATCAAATGTCCACACTCCACCCCCTGCCAATGCAATTCATCACAGAGCACAACCATTTGTGACCAACACATACCCTGTAAAACTTTTAAGTCAGCCCACGTTACAGAGTGTTTTTGCGCATAAGCTGAAGTACAACCCCAATCATACAGTGTCACGTGAACTTAATGCTGCTGCAGTGGAAATGCTGGCAATTGATCTTTTGCCCTTCTCCTTTGTGGAGAATTCTGGGTTCTGGTGGTTTGCTGCCCATGCCTGTCCAAAATGGAAAGTCCCATCCAGGACATACTTTTCTACCTGTGCTGTTCCTGAGTTGTTCCGCACTGTCTCAGACTCAGTAAGACATGCCCTTCAACATTCCTCCTCTCCATTCATCCATTTAAGTATGGATATGTGGACAAGTGGCAAAACAGCAGGGAGTTCATATCTGTGTATAACTGCACACTGGGTGCAGGTGCTGGGGGTTGTTTGTGATGCTGGTAGTGTGAATAATCAGTGCAGGAAGGTGGATTGTCACGGTAGCAATCTTCCTGGAATTCGCCAGCATGCAACAATTGCTATGCACAGTGTGACCTGTTCACACACTGGTGAGAACATGTTGGACATGGTACTGACTGAAATTGACAGATGGTTAAACCCTCTGTCCCTGAGAGCTGGGTTCATAGCAAGTGACAATGGGTCAAATGTGGTGAAATGCATCACGAATGGTGTTTTTTTGTGTTCCATGCATGGCCCACTGTTTAAATCTTGTGGTTCAGGAGTTTCTGCAGGACCCTGACATAAAGGAAATGCTGACCATTGCACAATGTATCTGCTCTCACTTTTCAAGATCTGGAAAGGCCTGTGACCAACTGTGGCAGTTGCAGATACAAAACAGCCTGCCTCAGCACTTCTTGAAGCTGGAAGTTGTCACCAGATGGAACTCCATGTTATACATGGCAGAGAGAGGTTGTATGAACAATACAGAGCTTTCACAGACTATCTTGTTATGCACACTAGCCGTGACAGTTCTGGGTCCTCCATGTCTATGACGGCTGAACAGTGGCACCTCATGGACTAACAATTTTGTGGCCTTTTGAACATGCCACACAGGCAGTGAGTGGCGAGTCTGCCTCCATTAGCCAATCAGTTCCCACTGCTGCGGGTGCTGAGGCAGACATTGGTGAATGTACAGCATAGCCTTGATGTTGCCGGAGACGGTGGTAGCAGTATGTTGCTGCAACACATGCTGACAGTATTCGACCAGAATCATCACATTGTGAGCATTCAGCGTAGTGACAACTTTGCCATGGCAACAATGCTGGACCCACGATACAAACATGGAATTGCATCAGTACTGGAGGGAGGGCCTGAACAGGTTAAAAATATCAGTGGTCAACTGGTTCGCTTGGTTCATGGGGCACAGAAGTCACGTGTCAAGGTTTGCAAACCTCAGCAGCATAATCCAGCTGAAGGTGTAGCTGGAGGACCAGCAAGCATATAATGCGAGGGTAAGGGGACTGTAGTTCCTGGTGGTCTGTCATCCAAAGTGGTTGGCGTCAACCCGCTTTGGGAGGCTTTGTCCCAAGTGGGTATTTGTGACATCAATGATTCCGGGGAACAGACTGATGCATCAACAATCGGACTTAGTGCGACACAGAGAATGGTTGAGTCATATTTGTCTGAAAACAGGCATCTGACAATAAGTGAAGATCCTCTTTTGTACTGGAGTGGAAAGGTCAGTGAATGGCCAGAGCTGACTGCAGTGGCACTGAAGTACCTCACATGCCCACCCTCTAGTTTAAGTGTTGAGAGGGTATTCTGCTCAGCAGGTGCAATAGTCAGGGATCATCGGACACACCTGTCTCCTGCAAATGTTAGTTTGCTAACATTCATTAAAATGAATGAGAGGCACATACCAGCACAGACTGCAACCTCGGTATTCATACCCCGGCCTAGTCATGGTGGTCTTGCTGATGTGGAAATGGAGCATCCTGGTGGCACTGGCAGTGGCTGCCTGAAACAGCCCACCACTGATGTAGATGATGACACAATGGAGAAATAATTTCCCAGTGGTCAGACTTTAGACATCGATGACTGTGAGTGCAGTTTTCTTTATGAGGATGATGATGTAGTTAATGTTGGCAGGTTTTAACTGCAGTATTTAAAAGGCGGTGTGCCCCCCCACCCCAGACCACCACCACCTGGACTGATGTTATCCAAGTCTGCTGCCACCATGAGTCTATCTGCCCCCCATGGACACCACCACCACCAACGGGACTGATGTTGTCCAAGTCTGATGCCATCATGAGTCTGTCTGCCCCTATGGACCACCACCACCGGGACTGATGTTATCCAAGTCTGCTGCCACCATGAGTCTGTCTGCCCCCCATGGACCACCACCACCACCGGGACTGATATTATCCAAGTCTGCTGCCACCATGAGTCTGTCTGCCTCCCATGGACCCCCACCAACATGGGGACTGATGTTATCCAAGTCTGCTGCCACCATGTGTCTGTCTGCCCACCCCAGACCACCACCACCAGGACTGATGATATCCAAGTCTGCTGCCACCATGAGTCTGTCTACCCACCATGGACCACCACCACCACTGGGACTGATGTTATCCAAGTCTGCTGCCACCATGAGTCTGTCTGCCCCCCATGGACCACCACCACCACCACCGGGACTGATGTTATCCAAGTCTGCTGCCACCATGAGTCTGTCTACCCACCATGGATCACCACCACCACTGGGACTGATGTTATCCAAGTCTGCTGCCACCATGAGCCTGTCTGCCCCCCATGGCCCACCACCACCACCGGGACTGATGTTATCCAAGTCTGCTGCCACTATGAGTCTGTCTGCCCCCCATGGACCACCACCACCACCGGGACTGATGTTATCCAAGTCTGCTGCCACCATGAGTCTGTCTGCCCACCCCGGACCACCACCACTGGGACTGATGTTATCCAAGTCTGCTGCCACCATGAGTCTGTCTGCCCCCAATGGACCACCAACACCACCGGCACTGATGTTATCCAAGTCTGCTGCTACCATGAGTCTGTCTGCTCACCACGGTCCACCAGTCTACCAGTGCACCACCACCACCACCAGCTTCTTAATATTTAAACCATAAAGTGAGTATGTGCACTCATGTTTATTATGCTGCCTCACTTCCTTAAGTTGTCTGTTTTGTTTTTTGTAGCTTTTCAGAGCTGCAGTGGCAAAACACATACAGTACACTTATTTTGTTTCTTTTACAGGAGAACAAAAACAGGCTGCATCGGTAATATTACTCGTTGGGAAAGATGCTGTAGCTATACCGTACAGACAGAGAGGAAGCGATGTAATGTCCACGTGAAATCCATTCTGGTAAGTATGAAGATTTTATTTCATTCGTTTCATTGCTTTGTAAAGACTGCTGCAAACATTGTAAACAACTTGTCTTAGTACTTGACCAGATGTGTCTCTGAAATGTAACTCAGTTGACAATAGGGATTGAGATTTGAGAACCAGGGAGGGACACATAACAATGAAGTTGTAACTTTTTAGAAGTCATTCATTTCTTTTTTTTAGGAAAATTCGCGATAATTTGTTGTTCTGTCAAAGTGGCCTTATCCAAAGAAGTTCATCAGCATGATCAGGCACACCCCTCCCTGACCCAAGCTTGGGCACACATGCAACATGCAGAAGTTGTTTCATTCCATGACCATGACCATCATTAAGAACCGGACTCCAGAAGAATGCTGATGAAATCTGTGAAGAAATAAAAAAATAACAAACCATTACAGACAAAACTGAAAATATGATTCCCCCCCCCCCAAAAAAAAAGAAATACTTACTTTCATGTGCTTGAGAGTTATCCAGTTCCATTTATGCAAAAATTCTCATTGAGCACTGGACGGTGCACAGCAACAGTTCGAGATGGAGTCACCTGTGTGTGATGCAGAACAATAGCATGAATACATGTCCATGTCAAGTTCAACCCCCTCATCATCACCTACAAAATACACAACCATATATCTCTATATAGATAGATATATATATCTACTCACCAAGGCTACTATTACTGTACATCCAAAGGGCACCTTTCAATCCAGTTGAGATGATCACTTTTCACTTCTCTGCACACAAGGAGGATGCATTCTGGGCCTGCAGAAAAAATCTGGGGACTCTGTGCCACTGTTGTGTGCATGACTGAGTGTGTCACAAATTCTGGGGGACTTTGTATGTGCTGAAACAGTCTCATATCACTGTGTTACCACTTGTCAATTTTCTGGACACATGGAAGATGCATTCTGGGACTGCAGAAAAAATCTGGGAACTCTGTGCCACTGTTGTGCGCATGACTGACTGCACCATAAATTCTGTGGGACTTTGTATGTGCTGAAACAGTCTCATTTCACTGTGTTACCACTTGTCAATTTTCTGGACACAAGACAGATGCCTTTTGCAGATGCAGAAAAATGAGGCACCAAAACAGCGCACATACACAAAACACACAGACACTTAACAGAAGAAGGGGCCCCAGAATACAAAGTGTAATGCATACTGAAGACAACAAAAAAAGAGCATAATTACAAACAAGGGTCAGGGATGGTGGAGGAATACATTTTATGGCACAGCAAGGAAGGTGGGAGGGGACATGGTGTGAGGAAACAAAAGTAATGTGGGATCCTATGGTGATCCAGCAGCAGTTCCAGCATGGACATAATTTGAAGCTGATGTCCCTCTATGTCATCCAGCCACTGCTCCACAGCACTCATCCTCTCGCTGTTCTCCTCAACAGCACTCCAGAGAACTGTCAAGTCAGACAGTGTTACACGCACTTCTCTGGTGTCCACTCCTTCGACAGGCTGACCTGCTGGTGGTGGTGCAGTGGGGGGGATGCTGGTGGAGCAACAGGTGCTGCTGTGGCCCTCCTTTTCTTAGGGATGCTGCGCCCGCTATGCACAGCAGCACCCTCTGCCATGGAATGGCCAGCAGGTGCAGACATGGTCCGTTCTGTGGCAGTCTACCACTCCAACTGGTGGTGATTAAGCATATGGGTGCTCTGGCCCCCAGTCCCCAGGTGACTCCCCCAGGGGCCATGGTGCACTTCCACCACACATAGGTGACACTTAACCACACTGCTGTCCCCCCGAGACAGTCAAAAAACTGCCAAACAATGGAGGTGCGGGGAGGACCAGGCACAGGCAGGGGAGGGCCAGATGAACTGGCAGTAGGCTGCTCACACTGCTCAACAGTTCTCATGGTGGGATCCACACCTGGGCCTTGGGGAACAGGCACATCCTGCTCCAAAGGACCTTGTGCTGGACTTGGTGGTGGTGGTGGTGGTGGTGGTTGAACTGCCTCAGAGTCAGGAGGCGGTGCTGTTCCTGCTTCCGGGGGTTGGACACGCATAAGTTTAGAGTGGTCCAACACAAAAGGGTGCCCATACCCCCCACGTATGCATACGGTATGACGATGCATACTACCACGCTCTCCCAGAGCTGCCCCCACCCCAGACATTCCCTCACCCTGCTCCATCTCATGACACAAGCACAACACACACACAGTCACACACACACAGACAAACAACTAAGTAGGAAAGAAAAATTAAATTTACAGAAAGAACAAATTAAGTAAAAAACAGTACAGAAAAGACAAAAAAATGTAGCTTTTAAAAAAGCTGTTGGGTTAAGTATCAAATTTTAACTCTCTCTGCTATCAAAAAAACACTCCCCTCTCTAGTACACACACACTCCTATCTCTCAGTCTGCACAGGAGAAAGTGAAACTGTCTGTGTGACTCACTTCTTTTCTGCCTGGCTAGAGAGCATGTGACTTACAGTACTGTAAGCTATGTGATCTGTGGGGGGGCTGCCAAGTCTGAAACACCAAGTGGATCACTTAGAATCATAATGAGGAACGCAAAGTTCATTAAAAACAATGACTTTGCCTTACTTCGTGTTCTCATTATGCCAACACGAAGTGGTAATGACAAGGCGAAGTGAGCGCTTTGCATTGCCCACTCTACATAGCGGAGTGGCAACACGAAGTGCCCACTTCGCATGCACTTCGCCAGCGAATTTTAAATTCGCTGCATCTCTACTGGCAAGTCATTTCTGGCAGATTGCAAAAATAAACATTGATTTTAAAGTGTATTGTATCACAGATTGCTCTAGATTGCTGCTCTGCAGGGTTATGTCTTCTGACAGCTCTCCCAAATGTATAGATATTGCTGACAAACACTAGAGCATATTATGTGTAAGCCAACAAGAAATCTTGGTAAATCCTTCCCTTGATCCTCAGAAAAGTGCTATTTGGTAACATTACACTAGTATTTCTACAGCATGTGAAGGCTGTGCTCTTTCAAAAGTGCACATTGTTTTAAAAGCTAAATTTGTAAAATTGTGCAGTCCTGTTGTTTTTGTGCAAAAAGCTACATGCTGCTGCCTCAGTGTCTTCCATATCCCTAGATTACATCATTCCTCTTGTGCAAAGTAAACAAGAATGCTCATTATTTTACACATGCACAGTGCTACTCTATCTGTGAGAACTGTGGTTTTAAAAATACTGTGCTCAAATAATAACATTGCAAAAATATTCCAAATGTGCTGCAATTTGTTGAAAAGTGCACAAAACAGATTTTTATGATTTCACTCAGCACTAGTCCAGAACCATGGGTGTGGTGAATGTCACTTTTTGGTGTGACCCATTTTTGAATTTTCACATTCAGTGTACAATGGTGTGACCTCTGACCTCATGACCATCTTGGAATGACTATTTATTTTTACTGCTTTTATTAATATCTGCACATTCTGGCATGCACATTAAAGGCATTCATTATATTTAAGTATGTTGTATAGTTCACTGGATTTTACATTAAGTGTTTATCACTTTTAATTTTGACAGTGATCTCTGGCTCTGATGCCTGGTTGCCCAGATGCAGCCTGTGCATGTGACTCTGGGTTTCTCTCGTGACGCAGATCCCAAAGACTGCAGTTCTCGTGTCTTTAGAAACAGTTTTTCTGTTGACTATAGGAGTTATCAGAATTTCACTGTCAGCTTGGTTATCACAAGCAATGCTTGTGCCCAATAAAGATATTTTCCTTGCTCAGCACTGCTTCCCTAAATAAGAGCTATTAAGCAAAGAATTATATTTTGCCTGTGTGTGTATTATAGCAATCGTATACAACAATAGATAACAACAAGCATTTGTCAATGCCAAATGTTGTCTTGCTGGCATTGGCATTGGTAGTGCAGGAGTTAGAGAGATGCATAATAGGAATGGCAGAGAAGTATTGAACTGATGCCAACCCCACCCCTACCCTGCAGAGACTGACAGGCATTGGGTGTGCCTAGAGATGTGCGAAAAAAAATTTCTGCAGGTGGAATTTTGGCGAAAGTCGTATTTCACTTCTGCGAAAGTTCAGAAATCATTTTCAAAACTTTGCCAGAAATTACACCTTAAAACTGCAGAAAAAATATAAAAAACTGCAGGTTAATTTATTACACTGTGGGAAAAAAATCTGCAAAAAGGATCACTGCCAATGATAATTTCTGAGGCTTTTTTAACTGCAGTTTAATTCATTAATCCACCCCTCACTGATCAAGCGTCCCAGTGAATACCTCCAATCCCTTCCTTGGACCCACATGGTTTCTAGTGGCCACCTACCCACTAATTATGGCCCCAAAACATTTTATTGCCCTCCCTGATGTCTAGTGGATATAGTAGTTAGGTAAAACAGGCAGAATGAGTGTCCAGGAAACTGGCTACACTAGGGTCGGTTAGGAGGACAAGAGGAGTCAGTTCAGGGAGGAAGGGGGCAACAGAAGCTAGAGCAGAGGGTGGAATGTTGTAGGCAAGATAGAGTAGTAGCTCCAGTAGAGCCTCGAGGTATGGCATGTGCCAGGCATTAAAGGGATTATCGGCCTGAGATGGGCCACGTCAGCGTATGAGAGGGAGTTTGAGTTACACAGAGTAGTGGGGGCTTATGAGTTAGTTATGAGAAGGGAATGGGCAGTGAAGAAAGGGAGGGGAGGCTGGAAGTGTGGGGCTCACAGAAGGGAGCAAGGAAGGTTGAGGCAGTTGAGGCCTAGACAGTTGACAGCATCTGCACGGTTCAGTGAAACCATTCACAGCTGGCTTTAAGATAATAAAGTTCTACTTGTGAATTTTTTAGCTGCTCCTGGTTTGCCTGTGCTGCCTGACCTTGCCTCTTCGACAGCTACCACTGACACTTGATGTTCTGGTGTCAGCTTGTAGCCCACAATGACCCCAGAATCCTAATCCTATCCACAGCTCCAGCATGATGCCGCTTAGCTAAGTAAGGCAGTATCAACACCATTCATCACTGCACCAAGAAGACCTGATTCAATTAGTGAGCTCCATCTTTGGATTTATTGAAACTAAACCAACTGGGGGTGCTGCTGAGCAGCCGACGTGGAAGCAGCAATAAACTCGAGCTCCTGGGAGAAACCTTGATAGTATATTAAATAAATCGAAATTAAGTGTTTTGAGTATATTGGGTGACCAGTCTTGGTAATGGCTACTTGGTCACTGGCAAAATGGTGAAAACACGTGGAGCAAATGCTCCACCAAGTGACTTTTTTATGCCTAAGAACTAGCAGAGCACAAAGTGGCCTGCACAACATGGTGGAGCCTCGCAAACTGATACTCAACCTACCGAGGAGGCCTCACTGACTTCGATCCACGCTACTCTGCACCAGTTAGTTAGAATGCTGCAGGATCTGGATAGAAAGTTCAACAGTCTTACATCGAGGGATGCGGTCCTTGAGACATACCTGGACCAGTGCGAACAAACTGTGCAGTGATCTGAGTCCTCAGTGCTCAAAACAGTTGATGCAACAACCAAGCTAATTAAGGAAAACTCGCTTATGAGGCAGCACTTGGAAACTGTGGAAAACCATGTTCGAGAAAGGAACTTGAGGGTGCTTGGGATCACTGAGTCTGCTGAGGGGGAGGACTGTCTTGCTTTTGCCTGTACCTTTTTACCTGCTGTGTTAGGTCTCTCCGAGACCTATCCTGAGTTATCTGTCGAGAAGGCATACCGTATTATCCCCAGAAGAGTAACAATGATGGTGATGGCTCCACGGACATTTCTGGTGGTCTTTAGAGGATTTGTGACAGGGACCGGTGCTAGCGATCACCAGACAGTGCAGAACACTAAAGTTTGGGGATGACATGCTGCAGTTATTCCCAGATCTTTCATATAACATGTAACAAAGCGAAAGGCATTTGGCGGGATACGTGGTCAGCTCGTTCACTGAAAATACAGCACCAGCTTCTGTTACCAGCTAAGTTATGGCTGGTGTGGGCGCTCAACAGTACTTGTTTAATCAGCCTAAGGAGGTGAACAAGCTGGTGTGCCACACTGAATTGGAGATGGCTGGGGAACCAAGGAGACTTCATCTGATGGGGAATGATGGCGGGAAGGCTAATTGACTGTAAGCGTGTGACTAGGTCTTAGTGTGATGATAGCTTCTTAATGCGTTAGTTTTAGGGTATGGTAAACTTACCTGATGGTCCAGCCTTTGTTTCTATCTTTATATAAAAGTTAACTAGTTAATACTATTATTTTAGGCATGGATGGGAATTATTTACCACAGTAGATGTAGGTTTGCAATGCTTATGCGTACCCAGGTCACGTGAGTGCCCAGCCACAATCTCCACTCTTCCCAATGGACTGGACTTTTATAACATATATCGCCAGACTTGTTTGTCTCTGCCAGGGAACAGTTGCTTTGTTCTACTCATTGATGCAATTATATTAGTTGTTTGGGGAGCATTTTCTTATATACCAAATGTTAGACTGATAGCTACTGTTGAGATGGTTTCTGCTACATCAGTTTTGCCTAGGCCTAGTTACATGAGACCTAAAATGCTTGACTGTATTGAGGTAATTTTTTCCTGGGAGTTGGGGGAAGTTATTCTTTATAATGATTATATATATGGTATGGGGAAATTGCCTAGACCATGGTGTCATATTGGAAAACAGGAATCTGTAAGATAATATCTTGTTCTAGAGTTCCCTTTGTTCTTCCATGGCTGTATGCTTTTGGTTTATAAAACGTAATTCCTGTAGGTATTCCCCCCCATTGTAGTAACTCAGCGGGAGGGGTCATACATAGATCCTTTGTAAGAGAATGTATGGTCTTGTGATGCATTATTGTTCACTGGCCTACGCAGCCAGTATTGTGTTATGCTTGTGCAACTGTGTTAGTTTGGTTTTGGCCATTCGCACTCTCTATTCCAGAGGAATTACCACCCTGTAGGGGTATGAAGGCAAGAAACCCTCAGAGAGAGTTCCACCCCTAGAGGTGCAACGGGATGGTTCCGTGGCTAAAGATACCTTAGGAACCCCCAAAGGAGAGAATGCTGCCACTGGAGGAGGAGGGAGGATGGTGGGGCAAAGAAAAATGCTTCACAGTGAGGCTTAGAGGAACTGCTTATATAGCTCAGGAAGTGGGAGTGGCTGGCTGCTTGGCCACTGAACTATGGGCAAGCCTTTAATTTCACTGGCCTATGTAGCCAGTATAGTGTTACGCTTGTGCAACTGTGTTAGTTTAGTATTGGCTGTTCGTACTCTCTATTCCAGAGTAATTACCACCCTGTAGGGGTACGAAGGCAAGGAACCCTTAGAGAGGGTTCCACCCCTAGATGTGCAACGGGATGGTTCCCATGGTTAAAGGTACCTTAGGAATCCCCCCCAAAATGTAGTATCATCCCCAAAAGGAGGCAACATGAGCATATGAGCAAGCAGTAACTGTGACATAGGAGTAGTAACTGTAACGTAGTAGTAGAGAAGCAAGTAGGCCTGCACAGCAGTAGTAAACAAATGAGTACACTGAGTTGTAACTGCAAATAAAGGAGGCATAATACTCTTAAGCATTGTCAACAGGCAGTGAAATAAGACTGCAGCAATGAGGTAAGTAGAACAAGCATGAGTAATCTGTATAGCTAGGTTCAAGTAAATCTGAGTTAGGTGAAAGTAATAAAATATGCCACATGGACCAGCTATAGTTAAGCTGAAACACACAGGTCAGGTTTGCAGTTGCAATGCAAGTAATTTGAGTGTTATGAGTAGCTGAAAGCTAGCAGTAGGAAATCTGAATAGCAGTATGCTAGGAGCCTAGAAAAGCCCCCCCCCCCCAAAAAAAGGAAGGAAGCATACACAGCTGAAGGCAAAATATAAACCAAAGCAGAACAAACACAGAAGCCCTGCAGAGACAAACGGGGGGGGGGGGCAACTAGCTCAGGGAACAAACCAGCAGAGCCTTCGGCTGCAAAGAAAAAATGCTTCACAGTGGAGCTTAGAGGAACTGCTTATATAGATCAGGAAGTGGGAGTGGCCGGATGCTTGGCCACCAAACTACAGGCAAGCCTTTCATTTATCCTCCTATGTGCTGTATATTTTGTATGCTTTGCTTACAAAATTATAAATAAAGAATGAAAGAAAAAAAAAAGAAACTAAACCAACTGGTGGCCATACAATCACAAATTTCCACAAAGCAATTATTCAGCCCGAGATCTCTGCACCTCAATTTGGTGCACAAGAGACAGATACAGCTGGGTATCATCATCAGCACAGCAATGAAAACCCAGACCAAAACATGATGTCTTTCAATGGCAGCAAGTAAACAGCAAATAACATGGGAGCCAGGATTGAACTCTGAGGATCTCCACAGCAGAGAATTATCCAAGATATAAGAGCCTAATGCCACCTGCCGCACTGCCAGACAAGTAGGACTCCAAACTGCCATAAAACTGTCTCCTGAGAGCCTTACATAATGCTTCCACTATACAACAGCACCTCATGGTTCACCATGTCAAACACTGAGAAAAGGTTGAGCAGGACCAGGATATAATGAAGCCTACCATCCCTCACCTGGAGGCTGACAGTCTAGGTGCTCTGATAAGGCCTGAAATCAGACTGCGATAGCTCACATATGTCGTATTATTTCAAGCAACACTCCAGCTATACTGCTACCACCTTCTAAATTATCTTTCACAAAAAAGGGTAGGTTTAAACCGTCTGTAATTTGAAAGAACATCAAGATATAGCAATGTTTTTTCAGGAGAGATCTTACCATTGTCCTCTTGGTGTGGTAGGAAAGACTCCTTCATCAAGCAATACTTGATGATCTGTTTAATGAGCTAACATGTTTAAATATAAGAAAAATAGCAGAACAAGAGGACACAGCATGACATTAGAGGAGGCTGATTAAGGGGAATATGAGGAAATTCTTTTTCACAGAAAGAGTGGTGGATGCATGGAATGGCCTACCTCAGGAAGTGGTGGCTATGAATACAGTACAGGGCTTCAAACAGGCATGGGATAGGCACAAGGAAGCAATACAGATGAGTATGAATAGACAGGCCACTAACAGATCAAAGGCCGATGGCACATTTAAGGTAGAAAAAGAAATGGGCAGACTGGATGGGCCTTGTGGTCCTTATCTGCCGTCAACCTCTATGTTTCTATGTTTCTATGTTTCTATGATCTCAATGAAAATGAGGCCCAGGGTCTCTCGGAATTCTCCTCCAGAAGCTGGGTAGGCCCTTGATCAAAAGTAACAGTAAGTAGAGTGCAGCCCCGAGATCACTTGGAAGACCAGGTAGGTAGGAGGGTAGTTCAGACTCCATGCCCATTCGCTCCTTGGCCTCTCAGGTGAGACTGCCAACAAGGGTGCCAATAAGTGCCAATTGTGCTGGAGTTTTTTTGATGTGGACACCTTTCCACTGGGAACAGAACTGAGACAATCACAACTCATTTCACATAGGTCACCAAACATCCCTCAGGTGATAATCGCTTTGGACTTTAACCAGTGACCTAAAGGGAAAAGTCTCCTGAACCCACTACCAATCCCATGAGACATTCAGTTTCTTTTAGGGGTATTATTTTATGCTCCAGTGATACATTTACAATGCACAAATACAATCAGGTTAGAACAATGGTTGGCTGTACAAAGATGTGATAAAAAAGCCAATTTAGATGAACTGTCCATTCATATAAATGTGAGATATCTTCATATGAATACAGAAAGCATTCAGCACAGGAGAAGCTTGAATGACCCATCAAGGCATGCCTTTCTCTAACCCAAAGCCAGTGTCCGTTTTCCCTGCATGAGTGAGAGAAATGACTAATAGCAGTTTTCTACAGGTCTGTAACAGGTCAAGTAAAAAAAAAGAACAATTAAACTGGCCACGTTAAACAGCACACAACTGCCAATAACTTTGTCCCAAAGTTGGGATTTAAGAATGGTTGGGGAGGGTTAAGTTATTATCGGTTTTATCTTGATTAATATGGTCATTTAAAGTGTTCCCTTGTATCTTAAATGTTTCTAAAATTGCAGGGAACTGTAGTTAGCCATTTTCCTGACTCATTTAGAAAAAAAATATTATTTATTTACAGTACCTTATTTAAAAATTGGCGACTAGAAAAGGCACCCTAAGCAAAGACCTGTTTCCAGTGCAACCCAGGAAAAGGCCTAACATTGGGTGGGGAGTACAACAAAGCAAACCTCTACATACTTATTTGTTGCATTGTCCACTGGGAGGGCAACATTTAGGTGTAACACTTCATTCTCAAGCGGGTCTTGGGGGAACACTTACTGCAGCAGAGCAGATACTTGGCAGTTACAAGTACTCTTAAATTGTACAGACAAGTGGAACAAAGAAACTAAATAAATCAAAAAGATTTACACTGATCTGAATACTAGTTTCCTTAGGAATAGAACACAAGGAGATAACTATGTTGAGAAACATAGTGTATAATGAATACATTGTAACAGTGGTGAGAGACAGACAGAAAGGATGTGACTGGACAAACAGATGTGTGCAAAGTTAACTAGCTGGGATGCGAGCATTCACATGGTTTGAGTAAGTGCTGGCACAGGGCTCTTTTAAATGCACAAGTATTAATAAATTTCTATGAGATGGCATAGTACTGTGTTTCAAGCAGGGACCACGCTAACATGCACCAAAAGGGCAAAGGTATCTATCTGTCCAGAAGTTATCCCCCACCCTTTGCCTGGGGATCCAGGGTGATGTACATTTTCTATAACAGTATCTGAAAAAAGGAAACGTGAACCATAAAAAAAGATGATTTTTAGTTACTGTGCTGTAAAAATCACACTTTATTTGTTCCTGTTGTGACCCATAGTTTTTCAATCTATGGATCTGATTTGACCTGTTTAAAAAAACAGCATTGTCAGTGGTTCCAAGTGGCAGGGGCATCAAAACACAAAGTCAACAGCAGTAAATACAGGTAAATGAAAATATTTATGAATGTAGGCCAAACCATCTATGTTGGTCCATTAAAGGTATCAAATCATTTGCTTCTGAATCTGTTCTTGACAGCCAATACAGCAAATACTAAATCTAGATTGCTTCAAGGAAGAAACTTCTGCAACAACGTGGAGCACAATATCAGAGGTTAGTAGTAAGGGGCATGTGAAGTACCTCCATGCGGGGTGATATGGGTGAATTGCACACTGAAGGGATGAAACAATAGGCAGACAGGAGCTGTCACTAAGGAGCAGAAGGAGACAGATAGTAATAGATGGAGTGGGAGAGGTGGCATAGTGGTTGAGGGAGAAGAAGGAAAGGAAAGTAGGGTTAGTTGCAGGAGCAGGTGTGGGTAGAGAAGTCAAGAAGGACAGGAATGAGGTGGAGGTATAAAGAGACGGGGGTGAGAGAAGACAGATTATCCATTGGTATCTATGTCAGTGGATTTAGAGATGGGGAATCTGTCTGTAGCTAAGATCATCATGGCAAACAGGTTGTGAGCCCTGAAAGACAAACACTATATATATATATATATATATATATATATATATATATTTTTTATTTATAATTATATATACACACACTGATGACTACAGATATATCTCAGATGTGGAACCTTTACAAAAGAGCACTTGTGCTCAAAGGTGTTTTCTTAATTATGAATAAATAAATAAAAATACTTAGTATGACTTTGGGTTGGTGATGCTTATGAACACAGTACACCACACAGTGGTTGCTAATGGCATTCAATAGAAGACTAGATTCTATTATATGAGAAGGGTATGTGGCAAAGTTCTAGTCCATAAGAGCATGGCTGTGGAAGTGGGGATTCCAGTGCAGAGGGTTTGGTGAACACTGGCTTTGGCTCACTCAGACTTCAAGGGCCCTACACACTGTCTCAACCTGGTGCTGCAAAATGGTTGCAAGGACCACTTTTGCAACACATCTCTTCTATGCACACCTTTGTGCTATGCACAAAGGGGTTGCAGCAAGTCTTTCCCTGGGCTATTAGATAGGTCAGTGTGACAGTACAGGGAAAGAGTTGAGGAAGGCACTTGTAAGGAGGGTACAAGTGTGCACAAACCACAGTGCTCTGCACAGTGGCTTTCTTGTGCTCTCACCTCTGGTCACAAGATGTAGTGACACTGACAGCAGAAAAACTGTTTGCCAAAGTTCTTCAGTGTCATCTCCTTGTGAGTGGGAACCAGCACACAGTGCCACCCATCATTAGAAAAGACATGGAAGGGGCTAGAGAGGGGGACCCACTGGACCCCAGGGAAATATCATACCAGACAAAGCAAGTTTGGGGCCAGGATGGGACCAGATAAATCAAACCAGGCATGTCCATAAGGCAGACAAAATGGTACAGGGCACAGGGAGGTGGGAGACACTGACAGTAGTAGTTCTAGTAGTCAGGGCACAGTGCATGTGGCGTGGCAATATGCAACTTCTACTATGCCACCATCTGACCCCTGCAACTGTTGCAATCCACCATGTAAGTGGTCACACACCCTGTTCATTTTATTTATGTATAGTATCTATACAGTAGGTCTGTTCTTTTTGTATGAGTAAAGGTGGAGGGCACATATTAAATGATTGCATGACTGACACTGTGCGACTGCTGCTATGCCACAGTTTGCCCCTACAGCTGTCACCGTCCACCAAGTCAGTGCTCATGCACCCTGTGTGCAATCATAAACATCTGGATTGCTTATTTACACAATGAGGCTGTGTGCCACTGTTGCAGGGGGTACTCAATCCCCTGCTGTTAGCATCAGCCTGTTGTGTATTTTTCAGGGGTGGCAGTATGGGGCGCTTCAGTGCCCCCAAAAGACTGCCACCCCATAATGCAATTGTATAGCAGGCCTCAAATTTCCTCAGTTTTGCATTGTTGAAAGTCCATATCCAAATTGATGAGCATTAAATTAAGATACTAAGGTACACATTTTATTGTAAACATTTAAACACATTTATTTATTCATTTTTAAATTAATTTTTTTACACACCAGTATTGCCCACTTATGTACAGTAACTAGTTTGCAAGAGGGTCCCAGAAAGCACAAACAGCAGCAGCAGCAGCAGCAGCAGTGATACACGTTACAAAGTTATGCAGTGAATTAAAGTGGAGCTTGTCTATTAGGACACATTGGTATTTATTTATGTTATTTTATTTTGTTTTGTGTGTTTTGTTTTTGTTGACTGAGAAAAGGATGGCTAGGCAAATCTGCCTATTTTCAGCCGGGGTTGGGGGTATACAGATGGAAGCAAACTGAAAATGAACCAAAATAAGCAGTTGGTAGTCTTTTTTTTTTTTGTAAATGTAAGAAATATGGCCAGGACACCGGGAAAATTTCCCTTACTTTTTTTAAGAAATGTCATGCCCTTTGACAACCACCTAAACAATCACCAGAACAGGCAGACAGAACCTCAGTTTAACACCTCATTCGAAAGATGCCACCTGAGAAGTGCAGAACCCTCTCATGTTATACTGCAGTGTCAGTATTGGGATTTAACCCAAGATCCTGCTATGGGGCTAGTACCAGCAACCTTCCAATCTTCCATCCTCAGAGACTAGTGTGCAAGCTACTGAACCACTGACACTACTAAAAAGACTCTCTCCTTAATATCATTCTGTCTTAATATTATGGCCATACAGTGTTTACAAAATTGCAGTTGGGACCAAAAGAAATGTCCTTGATATTGTGATTTTTCTTAATATGCAGTGTGTCCCTCCCTATTCTTTCACGTATCTGTATGCGGATGATACTGTACTTTTGTTCTCCTCTCAGAATGCTCATGTTGCTGTCACTACAGAAAGATCCTCATATGGTTGGAGATACTGTATACATTGTAATTTATATTTCTTGTTGAATCCAAAAAAAGAATCAATGGGGGCTTTTTTCAAAAAACAATATTGATGACTCGAACTTAATACTGAAATCCTCAAATATCATTTTGGAATGAATATATTACTATAAGCATTTGAGACTTCTCTTGGATTCTTGTCTTGCTTACTAGTATATTACTGCTTTGGTGTCAAACTGAAACTGACAACAGCCCACAGTATTGTTTGTTAAATCTTTACTTTTGTTTTACATTTAAAGCAAGTCTGACAGTTCAGTTTCTCTGGCAGTACTGCAAATCAGAAAAGGCAGATGTCTGCTTCGTAGCTCTGCAGTGATTAGAAAGAAGTGGCAGCAAGCTTACAGGGGTGATCATGTGGCAAGTGCGGGGTGCTATTGGTTGGCAGAGGTACCCATCTCACTGCTTACTATACACTGGTTCCCTGCTGAAGTCACTGGAGCCAGCCTGCAGGTCGTGAGTTGCAGCCCTGGAGAATCACGAAGTTCAAGCCAGCCAGCTGAAAATGATGCTGCTAGTTATTTCATTTCATTTTTATTTTTTTATACTTGTAAGCAAGATGGGCAAAATGTCCTTTTTCACAAGCGACAAGTTTAACACAATATTTCAATACAAAAACACACTACAAAAACATATAAACAACATTTACTATTACAAATTACATTCTGGTCAGTCATACAATTAATGAAAGCTATTGCACTCAAATTTAGTATCTAACGACTCAGTCAGCCTATGTTTGAACATCCTCACTGTTCTGAGACTTGTTACTGAAAAAGGTATGATATTAAAGAACATTATGGCCCTAAAGATAACTGATCTTTGACCAACTGTTTTCCTGGATAAGGGAATGCTATATAATTCCCTATTCCTAAACCTGGTATTCTTTAAGCCTGTTGGAATAGGAAAAACATCACAGGTAGTGGGGGGGGGGGCAATAAACCAAGAGTACCCTTAAATGCAAATATTCCCAATTTAAGTTTAATTCTGTTCAAAAGTGAAGGATAACTGGATTCCCTAATCAAAACACAATGATGGGTTTTAAAAGGGAGACCTGTCATAAACCAACAAATACCATGATAGGTGGCTTTTAGTTTCAGCAACATTTTTTCGTTTGTACCTGAATAAATCAACAATCCATAATCCAACAAACTTAGTAACAAACTATGTGCCACCAGTTTTCTGGATTCTGACACAAGAAAATATTTTATCCTAAAGAGCATTCCCATTCTCTGATGACTTTTCTTAATTAATGTATTAACAAGATTTCATACTATGGATCATACTATGCAAGTAGTAGGAATAGAAAGCTGTGTGCCCATAAATGTTCCACACAATTTAGTAATACTTTAATGAAGCACCATCTAATATATAGTTATCTAATTTAGTCTTAAAATCAGAGCTACTTTTGGCAATAATAATAGGGGAAGATTATTCCATACATTAACTATTCTGGTAGTACAGAAATATTTCCAGGCTTGAGTTCAGAATCTTTCCACTCGAATCTGTAATGGATGTCCCCTGATTTCTTGGCTAAAATCTTTAAAGTCGATATCCAACTCACACATAAGCTCAGGGTCCTGAATTATATCATACATTAATATTAAATCACCACGTATTCTTCGAGTTTCTAAGGACAATAAGTTAAGTAAGGTAAGCCGGTCTCTATATGGCACTTCATGCAGTCCCCCCACACATCTGGTGTATCTGTGTTGAACTCTCTCCAATCTATCCTTATCACATATCCTGTAAGGATTCCAAACCTGAGTTGCATACTCCAAATGAGGCCTCACATACGATCTATACAAGGGCATCAAAACCCTACTTGATCTTGAAGCAATGTTTTTCCTAATGGAACATGCTACTCTATTTGCAGTACCTATAGCCTTAGTAACCTGCTGATTAGAACTTAAATTGTTTGTTACAGAGACCCCAAGTCGATCTCACAGCTGGATACCTCTTTTTTTTTACCTTCTATGTAATAATCATGGTGATTATTCAATCTACCTATATGTATCACTTTACATTTTCCTTTATTTAATAGCATTTCCCACTCTTTAGTCCATTTTACAACTTTATTTAGCTCTTCTTGAAATTTTTTGTGCACTTCTAAATTAGTACATGGGGCACAAAGTTTAGTTTTGTCAGCGTATTTCAAAGTTAGACACTCAAGCTATGATGTTAAATCAAAAATAAAGATGTTAAAAAGTACAGCGCCCAAAACAGAGCCCTGAGGGACCCACTCTGAACAGGACCCTCCCCAGAGCTATACCCATTCACCACCACACACTGTCTTCTATTAGAAAGCCAGTCTGCCACCCAATTCATTAAAGCAGAATTGATTTTAAGTTTAACCATTTTTTCAATTATAGCCCAATGTGGTGTCAGGTCAAAGGCCTTGGCAAAATCTAAGTAAATAACATCACATGCTACAGTTTGCTCTAGATATTTACTGATGTGGTTATAGAAGGTCAGCAAATTTGTTATACAACTTCTCCCTTTTGCAAAACCATGTTGTAATGAATCAATATTAATTATAGAGGCTAATATTTTATCTTTTATAATCTCTCCAGAAGTTTCCCAATCACACATGTCAAACTTATCAGACGATAATTCTGAAGAATCTACTTTTCACCCTTTTTAAATACAGGGACCACATGAGCAAGATTACAATCTTTTGGGACTTTGGATCTTACCAGAGTAAGTTAAAAAAGCATCTTAAGCGGAAACAGCAAATATTTAGCCATTAATTGGAGCATGCCAGCAGATATTTTATCTGGTCCGGGGGAGGATCCCTTCTTTAGATTTTTAATTTTTCCTGCAATTTCCACTTCAATGATCTCTGTAATAAAATCAGTGCTGCCTTTTCTCCTTCATTATGGGTTTTATTCCTTGTTTCCTTGTTTATAGACATTGCAAAAATAAGTGTTAAAGGCCACAGCCATCAAATTATTTTCAGTTATCGTATCAGTACCGATTTTTATAGGACCTAAATCATTATGTGGTGCTTTAAGAGAGTTTATGTATAAATAAAATTGTTTGGCATTTGACTTATTTGCATTTTGTGGAAGGAACTAGGTGGTACACAGAAGAACTTCAATGCAGGCCGTAATCTTCAATGACGTTTAAAAATTTATTAGTAGTACTTCCAGGCAAAATGTCAAAAATAAAGCTAGGTGAACTTAGTCCGACAAATTAAATAACAAGGCATACCAAACATAAAGGCACAAACCACGAATAGCAGTCTTTACGTCTTTAACTAGGGCACTAGTTCCAGATGCATTCACTTGGCCATCCTGACTGCTACTGATCTTCCATTCGAACTGCTGGGGATATATTCTCTATACTAATCACCCACTGGATGAAAAATCTATCAATCATCTGCTTTGAACCATTTTTTAAATAAAACAACTATTTATACATTATAATCATAAGGCATAGCATTATAACACATTCTAGTTGCAAATATGAATAATGGAAGTATTAGTATTTTGTTTAGAAGTCTTTACATCATGTTTGCACAGTAAGTCCCTCCCTCCTAAGTATAAGAATACTAACAGTATGGCCGGCCGGCCCCTAGAGAGAGAAGGAACACAATACAGCCATTCACAAGCTGCTGCACTTTCTGCCAGGTATTACAATCCTTTCTTGGCTTTCCTTCATATTACTGTTATAAAGAACTATGGAGGCTTTTGTAGCCAATTTTTAGAGGGTAGAGCACTACAGGAAATGTTTACAGAGTAAAGAGGGGTTTAGAAAGACAGTTTTCTGTTGCTGATACTGAAAAGGGTCCACAAAGACAACACTCTATATTAGCTGTTTCAGCTCCCAGCTACCAACACTGAAAAAGGGTCAAAATTACAAAATTTCACTTAGACAGACAGATAATACATTATTATAGGAGGAAACAGTGCAAATGTCTCTGTAGTGAGTTCCAGAGCTAAAAGCGGCTTATCTTAAGCGTTTGCGGTGTTTTTGAGCTGCGAAGAGTGCTGCGTTAAATGCAACTCGTAACAAACCATCATGAAGGAAGCTATACTCAGCGCAAAACTCCTGGGGTACAAAAACATAAGGAAAAAGCCTTTTTTAGGAAGAAGACAATGAAAACCTGTGGAAAACTCTTGTTTTGAGCAGAGAAAGGGGGTTTTGAGGTGACCTGTCTCATTATGGCCATTTAAAGGGGGCATACATATTTAAATTACAATCTTGCTTTGTAGTTTGGCAAATATTTTAGTCAGCCAGAAATACATAATAGACAGAGACAACACATAACACTTATTTGCATAGGTGGCCAGTCTATGCATAAACACAAAACACAAGAAAAAAACCATAAAGACAAGGACAATACAAGGACGATGGGGAGAGTTTCTGGCTAACAGCTTCAATATATGTCCATTACAAAGCAAACCTACGATACTAGATCACCCTTTGACACATTTACAGCAAGTTTTACTTCTATGGTTCTTTTTGCCTGCCCGATCTTGTTTCTGCATAATTTCTGAATTTTTTTGAAAGACTCGTAAGCAGAAGTTGTTCCACAGAAAAGATAATTTTTATACAGTCTGGCCTTTTTTAAAATTAATTTTTTAATGTTTCTATTTAGCCATTTTGGTTGTTTGTAAGAAATAGTTTTGTTTTAAGCCAATGGAATATTATTTGTAGCAGCCCTAAGGATAACATATTTAATGTTTAGCCATGCCTCATCTACAGATGTATTCTCTAATAAGGTGTTCCAAGGTATATTTTCCAGTTTGTTACAAATCCCTTCAGTGTCTGCTTTGTTTAAAAGCTAAATTTTAGTACAACCTCTCCTGGGGATGTAAACGTATTGAATGTTAAACCATATTTTTTATGGTCGCTGTTTGCTAAAGGTAAGTCTGTCCTACAATTCCAGATGGATGCACTCGAGGATGCCAGAACCAAATCAAGTATCTCTACCCCTCTTGTAGGATATTTAACATATTGCTCTAGATTTAATTCCATGCAAGCATCTAATAATAAGATACCAGGATTTGATCTTGATGTACATTTGTTCCAATTAATACCAGGGATATTGAAATCACCAAGTAACACAATTTGTTCTTTATCCTCTGCTCTGATAATTTCAAACATAATGTGATGTGTCACCTCTGTTGTACTATCTGGTGGCCGATATATACATCCTAGGATGACTGGTTTATTTTCAGTACCCTGTACCTTTACCCAAATAGATTTGTATCTAATATCTGTCTTAATCTTAGATGTGATATCAATACTGCTTAAAGTGTTTTTAATATAAATTGCAACTACTCCTCCTCCTTCTTTTCTCCCCTTCCTTGTGTTTTCAAATATGGTATAACCATTTATTTTGTTCCCCATGCATGCCCTACATCCTGCACCCATGTCTCAGAGATATCTATAATATCAGGAGCTCCTAAATCCACTGCAACCATCAATTCACTCATTTTATTCTGTATACTTCTTGCATTGAAGGAGAGCACTAACAAACTGGTTTGACTACATTCATTAATAGGTGTATTTTTTTGAGTCAGTTCAAGAGTCGAGCCCTCCCCCCTGGATGCTAGTTTAAAACTGCCCGCCTCAATGCATGGTTGATATTTGTTGCCAAATGTCTAGTGCCCCTCCTATAAAGATGGAGTCCATTTTTTGCATACAGACTGTTACTGTTTTCAAATGTTTTCCAATTATCTATTATTTGGATGTATTTTTCTCTGCTCACATTTGCTAGTCTTGCATTTATTCTTTGTATAGTCACAATTTTTTCTTCATGTACCCTAGGAACTGGTAAAATGTTTTAAATGATTACTTTATTTCCATTATGTTGTAAGGAAGAAGCCAAGACAATTATCTCATGACATATGCCTTTCTCGTGCAGTTTGCCTACATCATTGGCTCCAGCATGTAATGTCACTATAGCTTTTCCTGGAATACATGTTGTTGCCACACTTCTGGCTATATCAGAAATCCTAGCCCCTGGATAACATGATACCATAGTATGTTCTTTATCCTTTCCACATATATAAGTGTCACTATATTTAATGATAGAGTCACCAAATACAATTTTACTCATGTCTTTCCCTTCTCGAGAGCCTCTAGTACTATGATAACTACAATCCTCTGATTCTGCTAGCATGACACTTTCAGTGTTGGGGCAACAATAATGGGTGAAGCAATGTTTGCATTAAAGTTTTCCACAAAATTACATCTATCCAAACTTTCAAATCTATTGTTGGTTTCTATAGAAAAGGTAGTCTTGGGTATCTTTAACTTATTTTTTCTAAGTGTTATCTTAGTACTCCTTGGAGGTGAATTTCCCATGCCAGAAACCTGATGTTTAGTATTTTGTTTCTTTTTCTTTGGCTTTGAGCAAGTTCTGTTGAGGGGACAGGACTGGTTGGCATCTCCTGAGTACGTTTTCTATTGTTTATTAGTTTTTCACTTTCATCATCAATTGAGGTAACAAAATCCTGAATTTTAATTATGTCTTGAAGCTCTTTGACCTCTGCACAGAGGGCATGATTTTCAGACTGGATGGAACGCAGCATATCACATTTTATACTGTACATACAAAACTACAAAACTAGCAACTTCAGCAAAGAAATCTCCCGTAGTACACATCATATTTCATTTGTAGCACCAACCCTGTAGAATTCTCTACCTCATCGGTTAGGAGAATGCCTGACCATCAACAGCTTTAAATCTGTGCTGAAAACACATTTATTTTCTCTGGCCTTCCCTAATTAAATGATTAATTGATTGTTTTTAAATGTTATTATATTATGGTTTATATTGTAATGTTATATTCTGTACAGCGCCTTGACTATGAAAGGCACTATATAAATAAAGTTTTGCTTGCTTGCTTTTGCATATTACATTCTGTACAAAGCAAGATTTTTTTGTTTTAAGAGTGCATTTATTGTGGACTCAAACATATTCGGAGAAAGTGCTTCAGCCATGACTTTTTTTGAACCCCAAACAATGTAATATAGAACTCTGCATACACCAGGCAAAAGGAGAGAATCAGAGCTCTATGTCCAAGTGGCTCCTTGGCCTAGCAGTAAGGACGTTTTACCAATAGTTACAACTACAACAGTTTTACTAGTACTATTACCTAGGTGCAGGTCCCTTAAACATTTTTTTATACTACTACTTTAAGGATTATAAAGGGCAAGTACAGTATTCTTGTACTCCTGTACTTACTGCTGGTGCATTAATGTATTTCCAAGATTAACTACAGCACTCACTCTAAATTCCATATGGCCTTGCTTTCCTTCTTTCTCACATGACACACAGGACACGCACTTAGATGCACATGTCTCTGCATGCATCTCCGCGCACTGCAATGCGTGCTCACCCCACTCCTGCTCACCCTGCAGTCCCTCCTATTTCCTACATATGGGTCATGCAAATGTAAAACAGATGCTCTGTCCAATAATTTATTCTCCTGTATAAATCTCCTTTATGAGTTCATATGCCTCGTTGCTGTTGGAGCCTGTCTCACAACGCAAAGTCATCTCACAGGTCAGCAGCTGGTGCAGAATAAAACCTGATCAAGGCAGTGGAGTGAGCTTTTATGGACCAGCCTCCCCGGAAGTAGCTCTGCAAAATCTGACCACCCCCTGAGTGTTTAGCAGCACTATGGACCCTCAAAAACTAAATTAAAATGTACTAAAGAAGCTAATAAGAGGTATACACCCCAAAGCAAGGCCTATTGCAAAGTTAGCAATTTAAAATCAAATCAGTTTCAATCCGTGTAGTTCGGGCAGTCTCTCTGAACTACAGTTCCATGGAGTCCCTCAAGGCTCCATCCTAGAACCAATCCTTTTTCCCCTGTACATCAACAACCTTGACTCCCACATAAAGAACTCTAGCATACATTCCTTTGCAGATGATACGGTTTTGTATGCATCAGGCTCGCCTTTAACTGAAGTCAGGGAAGCACTCCAAGCTGCCATTATCCAGTTAGAAAGCAACCTTATCAATGCCAAGTTTCTTAAATGCCAAAAAACCAAGACAATGATTTTCTCGAGACTTGCCTTGTCTGGTGCCCTACCTACCCCACCTAGAACTTCATAGTTACCTCCCTAGGTGAACCCTTGGAAGTCGTACCTAAATTTAAAAAACTAGGTATGTGGATAGACAACAAGCTTTCCTTCAACAACCACATCGAGGCTCTATCAAAGAGGCTTAAAGCATGCTTGGGTTTCTTCTTTAGAAATAGAACCCTCTTTTCTCTCGCGACCTGCAAAAGACTTGTCCAAGCAACATTCCTTCCCTTGCTTGACTACATAGACATTATCTTTATCTCCTCCCCAACCTTGAGCCTATCTAAACTGAACATACTCTATCACCGTGCTCTTTTCTTCATTACTAACTCTGCGTACAGGACCCACCACTGTGATCTCTATGCAGCAGTTGGGTGGACCTCTCTTGCCACCAGAAGCCTCCTGCATGCTGGCATTTGGACCCTCAAATTACTACTCCACAAACTGCCTGTCTGTTTAACGTCTCTCATACACATCTCGCATAGCGCCTACTCCCTAAGAAAATCTGACCTTATCCTACTAGATGTTCCCAGGACAAGTACCACAGCTGGCCAAAGAGCTGTCTCATACACCCTCCCAAACATTTGGAACCAACTACAAGCCATGATGAAGCTAACCAGCATTGTATCAATTAACTCCTACAAAACACTAGCTATCTCTAAATTAAAAGACATATGTAGGTGCTACTAGGTCCCCAACGCCAAGTCAACTTCCTAGGTACTAACTGGTCCTCTACTTATTAAGCTGAAATGTGTTGCATAATTTAGGGCAAGGTTAAAGCTGGAATGTACTGCATATATAGCATAAGGACTTCTATTGTGTATACCTCTTGTATTACTGTATATATTTTTTTCTTTGTTGTTCTACATTTTATATCTCCTGTCTATATAGTTGTGAACTGTATGTGTATGTGCCTCAGGACCTCCTTGTGAATGAGCTTGCTCAACGGAGTCTTTCCTGCAATAAACTTGAATTTGAACTTGAACAGTCCCTCCTATTTCCTACATATGGGCTGTACAAATGTAAAACAGATGCCTCTGTCCAATAGTTTATTCTCCTGTATAAGTCTCCTTTATGAGTTTATATGCCTAGTCACTGTTGGAGCCTGTCTCATGACAAAAAGTCATCTCACAGGTCAGCAGCTGGTGCAGAATAAAAAAGGAAAATTGATAAGCCATGGTAATCCCTAAATACTTAAAACTATCAACTAATTCAATAACATTACCCTGCAAATCTCCTATGGGGACAGAGACATTTATTGGTTTCGTGGCACTAGAAAAAAACATGACCTTGGTCTTAGATGAATTAAGAATTAAATTCTGAGAACATAGCCAGATTTGAAATCTTTCAAAGTCTTGTTGAACCTTAGACAGGGCTGAGTCAGGGTCAGAGCCCTCTGCAAACAAAACTACATCATCTGCATATAAAATTATTCTCGACCCAATGCAAGACAAATGGGCAGCATTTATGAAAAGGGGAAAAAAGTAAAGGGAACCCTGTGGTACACCACAGGTGATTGGGAGAGACTTAGAACAAAAATTGGCAATAGTAGTCTTATGCTCCCTTTTTTGAAAATAAGAAGCTAACCATGAAATAACATCTGCTGAAACACTAACCTCCCTCACAGAATCCAGTAACAGGGAGTGATTGACAAGATCGTTAGTGAGGCCTTAGTGAGGTCCACAAACACAGCAGCCAACAGAGTGCCCTGAAGCCAAGGCACACCATATGCTGCTGGTGAAGCCCACCAAGGCCATCTTGGTATTATGGCCCTTCCTGAATCCCTGCTGACAATTAGATAACAAACTATGTTTAGACAAAAAGTCTTGGAATTGATCAAAAACAATTCTTTCCAAAATCTTAGACAAAGGTGCCAGGAGAGCGATTGGACAGTAATTAGAGAGAGTTTTCCTACAGCCAACCTTGAAAATTGGCTTGATAACAGCTGACTTCCAAATCCCTGGAAAACATTATTACATAATGAAAAATGAAATAACGCTGCTAGGGGAGTGGGTAATACATTTATACCCAGTCTAAGAAACCTACAATCAATCTTATTCTGACCCATGACTGGTTTGGGAATGTACTTTAGAATATATGAGGTTACTATCTCTGGGGTAATAGCTTGAAATAAGGGGACTGGGATAAAGACAATGGAAAATTGTTATGATATTTAGGCAGGTCCCCAAAGTACTCGTTAAATAACGTAGATACTTCACTTGGGTCACTTACCAAAACATCACCTTTCTGTAGGGAAATAGGATTGCTAACATTACTTCCCATTAAATTATTAAGCACATTCCAGGTTTGTTTTAGATTTCCCTGAGATGACAACTGTTTTTTTTTTTTAAAAAAACTCTATCTTTGCCCTCCTAATAGCGGACTTACACCTATTCCTCAAGGTCTTATAATCGAGCAGGTGATTAGAATCACGACTTTTCTTAAATAATTTTCATGCTTTATCTCTAAGTTTCATAAGAGACAATAAATCTCCATTAATCCATGCACTTTTATTAGATCTAATTTGCATCCTTTTTAAAAGGGCAATGCAATTAACAACCTGATTAAATAATAAAGAAAAACTATCCAACATTTGATCAATGCCCTGAAAGTTTTCAATAATTGTCTAATCAATCAACCTGCAAGCTGCATTCATAGTCTCTGAGGAAATACCTTTGATATTCCTGGTCTCTGTATAACTCAGGGGACATTGAATTTGATTGGAAGATCATAAACAAAATACTGGGCAGTGGTCACTAACCACATCAGGCAAAACACCAGAACTGGTGATCCTGGTGGGGTGAGTGACCACGACCCAGTCAAGGATTGAGCCCTCTCCTCCATCAGCCCCAGGGTTATATCTTGTGACTTGTGATATTAACTGTTGAACTCCCATCTCCTGAAATAATTCCACCACAGGGAGATCAGAATCAAGGCCCCACTTAAGGTTGAATTTGCCCATCAGAATCCACTCCCTGTTGTTTGGTGAAGATTTTTGAAACTCAGAAATGTAATGTAAACCTTGCTTAGATAAACCAGGGGGAAAATAGAAGAAACAGTAAGATATTTATTCGGTCCAAGTAAAATATTAACTGAAATTGCCTCACAGCCAATATCAGTTGGATGGGAGGCAACTTTGTGAGCCCTAAACTTAATCTTAGTATAAATTGCCACCCCCTCCCCTCCTACCCTGTCTATCCCTCCTGAATGTATTATAATTAGGTAAGGATATATCACCATTACCAATTGTTTGTGTTAACCAAGTCTCAGATAATGTTATACTATCAAAGTCATACTGGGCAACCCAGGCCTCAAATTGAGACCATTTAGCAACGAGACTCTGAACATTAAGATGAACTATGCTAGTTGCCGAACTAGGGAACATTTCATGAGAACAGAATTGCTAAGGCCCAGGACGAGGATGAACTGAACCAGAAAGTAAGAACAACAATATTATTATCCTTCTCAATAACTTTTTAAAATTACAATACCCCATCTTTTGGCTATAATTCCCCAAAGATTTTCCTGTGGATTGGATAGTAAATTTAAAAATAACTAAACACTCATGCTGTGTTATTCCAATAAACCCTTTATCAAGTTTCAAATTGAGGAGGGGGGGGGGTTGTAACCAACTACCGATTCCTGAAGCAACAATGTGGAACTCCAGGCTGTTTGATTAAATATAAGTAAATGAGTTGCCAATGGTCAAGGGTGGGCCTGGTACCCCAGACCAGCCATTGACCAGGACAAACAATCAAAGATCAAAATTAAACCCCATAGTTTCATTTTAAACATTGTAATTACCTGTATAAAACAGTAAAAATTAAAAAATTAAAAAACTCTTATCTTTGGACATACAATTAGTATAAGTCCAGACTAAGGCTATCTTATTGCAACTCACTTTTGTAAATCCAAATGCTAAACATGGATATGAGTTCCCCAACTGCAAATACTTTAATCTTCTCCTTACAACTATAGACTAAGATTTAAAACTTCTAAATTTAATTTTTTACTTGGAGTGGCACTTGCGCTTGTGAGTGGCGCAGGATTTAAATCAGGGGAAACCCTGCCCTGTAGATGACCTCAGAGTTCCCCTGAGCCCTCTACACAGAAAGTTGGTAAATTTCAATCACGGAAGCAAGCGTCAAAATTACACACAGTCTCTCACACTGGTAAATCTTCAGGACGTCTTGCAGGTGTATCCTCTCGAGGAACAGCAGACTGAATAAAGTGCAGAAATACAGTCTAGCCACTTGCGAGTAGTGCAGGATTTGAATCAGGGCAAATGCCACCCTATAGATGACCTCAGAGCTCCCTCGAGACCCCTACACAGAAAGTTGGTAAATTTCAATCATGGAAGCAAGCGTCAAAATTAGTTAGTCCTCATGTTAGTCACTCATGTTTACTTTGATGGTTTCCTTTCTTAATCTGGTCACATACAACAACAACAAAAAAATTACTTGTTTTTTCACAGTTAACTTTTACAGTTCAACAAACTCCAGTGTGTGCAGAAACATGACCTCAGATGTCACTGACACCCTCTTCTCAGATACAATACATGCTGAAGTATGTGGTAGTCTCTCCCCTCTTTCATGGGCCTCACTGTCCATCACTGTCACTGTCCAAGACAAATGTGACACCCATACCAGCACACCCATACCAGCCCTTAACTGTGCCCAACTATAAGTACAGTGCACAGTGTTGCTGTGCTTCCAGGTTTCCACCCTCATGCTCTCCATCTGCCATTCTCCTGTTATTTTGCCATTTTCTGGTTGCTAGCTGCCAGCTGGCGGACATGGTAAGACACTAAAGTGACTTCTGGTGACGTCACCGTCTGCATGGTCACCTGATCCTGAAGCTCTCCTGCACTGAATCGAATCACAGTCCATCCTGGCATCAAAAAGAAAGTTTTTTGATCAAACAGGAGAGTACCAGAAGTTATTATGTCTACCCGGCAGAAACTAAAAGAATTTATGACAAATCTGTCTCCTAAACCCTCCAAACAGCAACTGCAAGAACAGCAGCAGCGTCCTCAGGCCAAAGCCGATCCTTGTACCACTGCAAACACCCCTGAAACAGCAGATATGGAAGAGGAGGAGGAATTTACTATTACCTCAAATAGACTATGCATTCAACTACAAAATATCGGGGATAATCTCAAATGTTAAGAAACAATGGTCGCCGACAACCGGAGAGATATTCGAGTGGAAAAGAAATGCACCAGAGCCATCGAAACCTGCCAGATGGAGTATACACAAAGAACAGACACCAACAATACTGCCCTTCTTGATCTGCATTACTGACAACTAGACCTTTCTCAAAAAGTGGAAAAATTAGAAAACAGGCATGGAAGGAACAACATTTGTCTCCATGGCTTACCTGAAAAGACAGAGACCAGTGAAATAAAAACCTACATGGAGGGGCTGCTGCAAGAAATCCTTGGCCTACTGAAAGATCAGTCATTGCAAATCATCCAGGCTCACCTTGGTTTGGTAGTGCTACCCAAAGATCCCAAAGCTCAACTCCGATCTATAATTATAGCATTTCTAGATTTCAGGACGAAGGAGAGGATTTTCCAGACTGCTTGGTCCAAAAAAGAAGTCTTCTTTGGAGATCACCACCTCCTTTTGGAACAAGAATTCACCCTGACTACCCTGTAACGTTGCAGGCAAGTCCTGGCAGTTCAAAAGCTATTTCAGCAGAAGGGCTTAAAGCCTTCTTGGAATACATGGCACGACTCAGAGTGATGACTCCAGAGGGGACCAAGCAATTTTCCAACATGTTTGAAGCACAAGATTTTCTTCAAACTCAAGGGATCAACCTGGAGGAAACTGCCTCCAACTTTCTCTCCCAAGAGCTACAAGCAACTACATGGCAAAGCCAATCCAGATCTAAAATGCCCAGGAAGAACCAGCCAGATCTGTGGTCAATGGTACAGAGCACCTTGCAGACTGTGAGGGAACCTTCTTCCACACACTGCTCCAGTGCATCCAGTTCTCCCACTACCTCCATGCCACAATTAGACAGTAACCACTGAGCCATTCAACAAGTGTTACTGCTTTTTCTCAGCCAGAGCAGAAGAAAAGGTACTCTTTAATCGGAGTCGATCTACTGCCTGGGACATATTCCAGGATGGACACAACCCCATTCTTTTGCTGTTGGGGCACAAAAGGCAAGGTACTCAAGACAGAAATGATTGTAAGAGAAGAAGATAAGCTTGTTTGTTTTTATGCTTTTATTTTTTCTTTTAAAGTCTTGCTGTCTCTCGGGTGCATTTAACCTGAAAGTACATTCACTCAGTAACTGGTTTAAGGAGCCCTTACTATGAAGAGGGGGGCAACCCTGTAAACTCCTGGATATTAACTGCTATTAGCTTTTTTCTACAATTTAGTTTTAAATAAGCACGATAGAAGGAGGTTTCTCTGCATTAATGAAGGCTGTCACTTTTTGCCACCAGATAGCAGCATATATTCATTTATGCACTAGTAACCACGCTGCCGCAGAATTGTCATTTTCTGAACTAATAACTGAAATTTTTGGTCTCAACAAATGACATCGGCTACTAACCAGTTATGTTTCCATATCTAGAGAGTAGTCAATGGAAAGGCTACTTGGACATCACTGTATTTTGACCTCATGACCTCCTCATGAAGGTGGACACATGGGATCATCTTCCTGAGGAGGTTGTGGGGTCAAAAACAGTTGAGGAATTTAAGAATGCATGGGACAGACATAAAGCAATTATAGTGAATGGTGGGAGGAAGCAGGTTGTTGGTTAACTAGAATCTGCAGCTTATCCAATACATAGGGAATGGGCAGACTAGGTGGGCCAAGCGGTCCTTATCTGCTGTCAAAGTCTATGTTTCTACGTTAATGTCTTTCTTTTTTCCAGGTTAACTCTATCATAGCATTTCGGAAGATTTCCTGAAATGACTGATGCAGGGGCTCCAAAGAATACCTTTATCATATCCTTCTCTCGTACAATAAAATCACTCCCCACCAGTTGGTGGGATAACTACCTCCCTCGTCCTTGAAGTCCCAGTAATTCATTATATAAGTTTATGGTTCTGGTGCAGGGCCAGGCATGGGGTTTGTGGAGCTAAGTGCTGCAGTAATTCTCCGTCAGTGTCCGAAAGTGATGGGGTTCACAATAACACAGATCACTGTAGGTGGTGATGATGCAGACTGCCCCCTTTCCTAAACTTCATTGGTCAGATAAAGATTACCCATAGAAGGTAATTTAACATCCTTATATCCTTTCCACTAGCTCCTGGGGGTGCACTATTGCGTTTTACCCTGAAGTGCAAAGATTAACATAGTGTGTTGTTTTTTCTCTTTGTAAAACTTGTTGATTCAGGTATCTTGGAAGTTAGTGCTTGATTGTCTATTAAATTTGTTACTTTTCCCAATGTCGGTGTGTGCGGACCTGCTAGGGACTGGGGGGGTTGGTCTGGACCTGACTCCTTTAGATCCACCATAATGGCAGAACTGAACATAAACACTTATAACATTATGGGTCTTAACAACCCAATTAGGAGGTCTAGACTCCTTCAGGAATTACAGAGGGTGAAGGTGGGGCTGGTTTTAGTGTAGAAAATACACCTGAATGTGGTGGAACATAATAAACTAAAATGTTCTTGGGTGGGAGAGGTGTACACTTCCCAGTGTGAAGCACATCCCCACAAGAGGGGCGTGGCAATTTTGGTTTAAAAGAACCTCCCAATGCAGGTATTTCAGGTCCAGACTGATCCTGAAGGTCGTTTTGTGCAAATTAAAGGGGAATTTGGGGAACGTTCATATACTGTATTTAACTTGTACACACCAAATGAGGAACATCTCCGGATTCCCTTTCTCACCAAAGTTATTATAGAGGCTGCCACTGACACTCAGAGTTTGCTGATTATAGGCAGTGATTTTAATACGGCTCTCTCGCCACACCTAGATAAATCTGGGGCTAACCCTGGGAGAAAGTCTCGGGCAGCCAATATACTTACACGCCTCTCCCATGAATATGGTCTGGTGGATATCTGGAGATATCTGCACCCCACAGGGCAAGATTACTCTTACTATTCCCCCAGACATAATCAATATTCTTTCATTGATTATTTTCTGATACCACTTACTTGGGCACATGCAGTGGAGACTTCCCATATTGGTCACACCACTCTCTCCGACCATGCCCTGGTTAACATGAGAGTAGTCATCGACCTCCCCCCATACTAATATCTCTTGGAGACTGAATGTTAGTCTCTTAACTTGAGATGAATATAAAGTTCTACTTAAGGAAGAAATACACTTCTTCCAACAGCTAAATCCCTACCAGAGGATACCCCAGCCCCCATGTACAGGGATGCCCTCAAAGCCTTCTTGTGGGGCAAAATCATTTCACATGATATCAGAGTCAAAAAGGAAAAAATAAGCCAACAACAGGAGCTAGAGAAATGCATAACCAAACTGGAATCCCACCATAAAGCCACCTTAGATGCCCAGACTAAAAAACAGTTAGATGAGGCCAGAAAAGCCCTGTCTAATTTTTTAAAGTACAAGACTGAAGGAGCCCTGAGATATGCAAGACAACGCTTTAATGATCAGAGCAATAGAGCCAGTAATTCATTGGCAGTTCAACTTCATAAGGAAGCTGCTGCTAGGGTGGTATTAAAATTATAACATAGAGACACAGCCAACACAATCACCTTCCCTAAGGAGATATCTCAACCATTTTCTGACTTTTACAGGTTACTCTATCACTCAGAAGAGGCCCTAAGCAAGAGCAGGAGGTCCAGGCTTACATGGAGACTAACCCACTTTCTTCACTTAGAGAACCGGAGGTCACTGCCCTCTGTGCTCCCATTACAATCCAGGAGGTACTCCAACAGATTCAACACTTAAAACAGTTAAAATCCCCTGGGCCAGATGATTATCCAGCCAAATTCTATAAAGTATTTAAGTCTGAGTGTGTTCCCCTTTTGACCAAAGCGACTTAACACCATTTCATGGGAGGGAGAGGCAGCATCGCCATCATGGAAACAAGCCCAACTATCTCTCCTGTTGAAGTCGGGCAAAAAAAAACAAACCTTGAGTGTGGTAGGTACCACCCAATCTCATTACTGAATACAGACCTAAAAATATTTACAGGTATTTTAGCTGGTAGGCTGCAGAGCATCATTCAAATTCTGATTCACCACAACAAAACTGGCTTCATCCAGGACAGATCATTGCAAGATAATACCCATCATCTCCTCAATATAATTTCCTCCCAAAAATCCCAAAAGGCATTTCAACTATCTATACCAATGTTGAAAAAGCCTTCAACAGACTTGATTGGTATTTATTATGTCAGGTGCTTAACAAATTTAATTTGAGGGAACAGTTTGTAGGTGCTATTAATGCACTAAGGATATGAGACCACACTGCATGTTAATGGCTCTCTTTCAGGAAGATTCCCTCTAGGATGCAGAACTCATCAGGGGTGTACTCTCCCACTCTCTTTTTTGCCCTTAACCTTGAACTGCTTGCAGCCCAGATTAGGCAACATCCATCTATTAGAGGAGTCCTGGTAGGAACACAGGAACAGAAAATTGGCCTTTATGCCAACGGCACCCTGCTGTTCTTGGGTGACCCAGTAACCTCCCTCCCTCACTTACTGACTGTCTTAACTCAATCTGACACTTTCCAAGTTGGAGGCGATGATTTTAAGTGGCTCCCCTCCCGCAGGTTTCAAAGTTCAATTTCCTTTTGCATAGGCACCTAAAAACAGTTTCACAGTTATCTAGGCATTCGTGTTTCAGCAGACATTTCAAGACTTTTTAGAAAACTATCAGAAACTACTACAGTCAATCAAGTTTTTATTTTATTTATTTAAATTTGATGACCAGGAAAGGCACACTGAACCGGGGCTAGTTTCCAGGTCACGACCCAGGTGCAAACAGTATGCAGACATTTTACAAAGAATATAATACATTATCCATAATAAACAATTAATTAGCATACAGAATAAATGGCGAAATGGGGCAAGTTAGATGTGGCATGTCAGAATGTCCTCCGCTCACTTTGTGTGAAAGGATACAATCAATAAAATGAACATCTCTCCTCTCTTGTTGTTTTTATTTCAAACCCTCCCCATAATGATCCCCAAGGTGTATTGGACTGAACTACAAAAAACTTTATTTAAATATATTTGGCAAGGCAAATGACCCTGGATCTCTTATTCCATGCTTTTTCTCTCCAGAGAGTGGGGTGACCTGGGACTACCTGATATTGAAAAATATTACTTAGCTGCTCAGGGACCCTGGCTGTGCACCTGACTCAAACAGCAATGAGAGGCTGGGTGGTATGATTAAGAACTTCAGGACCTGGCCTCCTATCCTCTTTGGACTCTGCCTACTAGCATGATTTCCCCCCAGATGCTTCACAGTGTGAGTAACCCATGGACTTAACTACAATTAAGATGCTACTTAAACTACAGTGACTAGCAGGTATGCCTAATGCTCTTGACCCATTACTCTCATCAGACACCATAAGTATCCCTCCTCTCCAATCAGATATGGGTTATCACTACTGGGAGCTCATGCAGCACTCCTTAGCTCATACACTTCCTTAACAAAGACACTTGCATGTCTTTTCAACAACTACAAGAGAAATATGCCTTGAGGAAGGAAGACCACTTCTGCTTTTGCAGGTCAGACACTTTATTTTTTAGCACCCGCATCTCCAACAATTACAAAGGTGGCAAACAGCACTAAAGAACATTTCTACTGGTGGGTCACCTTGAAGGTGAGGGTCAGACCAATTTCAGAATTACATAATTTCCTTATGGACCTAGCCCCCCCCCCGACAGATCATATTTGTCTGAAGTGGGAAAATGAATCTCAACTTCACTTTACTCTTTCTCAGTGGGGATGCATACTCAAGCGAGGATGGGCAGTTACAGCCTCATCCACCTAGTGAGAATTCAATTGGTAAATACTTATGAGATACTTCGTACCCATCAATAACAAAATATTTTAAAACTACTTACTCTGACTTGTGCTGGCAGGGATGTGGTCAGGTCGGCTCTCATGGGCACACATTTTGGAGCTGTCCCATCCTTAACCCCTACTGACAACAAGTGTATGCTTATATGCAGACACTTTTCATCATTTCTATACCATTTGCCTTTACCAGTTTAGTACTTGGTCTCTTAGAGGCCTTTGGAGGATCTGGGACCCCAGCTAAACTATACCACAGCCTATGAGTAGCTGCCTTAAAATGTATTGCATTGAAGTGTCTCTCCCTGCAGTGTCCAACCTTATCCCAATGGAAATGTAAGACTCAGAGATTGAATCCATAGAGAGAATCACAGGCACCCTGCGTTTGCGTAATGCAAAATGTTTGGAGACTTGGTGTCCTTGGAACCTTGTGGAGACCTCAGGCAGGGAGGATGGAAAATAAAGAAAATTACAAAAACAACAGACACAGGTTTGACTGAGTTAACTTTTAGCATCTTTGACTATACCCCATGCCCTCTGGCACTATGAGTCTACTAAAAGACCCATACCTCTCCTATTTTGATCGACCCTTGCAAACTTAGACATCGCATATTGGGTATTGAACACCAAACACTTAACACTGACCACTATAAAAATATGTCCTTTGACCAGGATGGTTTAAACATGTTTAGAATGTAAATTGGGGCCTTCACCCCACCTGGAAGGACACTACAGAGAACATCATACACACTGTTTCAATTGCCTTTTATTATATATATTATGTCTATTATCAACTATGGGCTATATGCCTCACTCTTACATTTTATTAGTACAGAAGTCCTTTATGTGGATTTCACATTTTTTTTAAAGCAATCTTATCAGTTGATACTGTTGATAGTCACTTTTATTGCTTAAGTTCAATTTTACCACAGCAGAGTCCTCTCAATGTATCATATGGCAAAGGTCAGCATAGGTAATATGTAAGATGCATTTCTCACTTACGGTCTTGGGAGGATTGAGATGAGACAAGATGAGAAATGTAACTGTATCTTTTGTCAGCTTTAAATGGTATTATCAATTGTTGTAATGTTGTATGTAAATGAAATATGGAAATAAAAACTGAGTTACAAAAAAAGACACTAAAGCAAATCTAGACCAGACCAATATCCCACACTGAGATGAATTGTGATTGACACCATATCCACGGGTGAGTCAAGTCAGCACACAGAAACAAAGAATGTGTCAGCAGATAAGGACTGCATGGTTCACCCAGTCTGTTCAGTTTGTCCCTGCCTATACTGTTGCCACAGACCCTACTTGACCTCCAGCTACTCCCCCCACCCCCACTTTTCCACTAAAATTTGTTTGTGTCTGTCCTATGCATGCTTGAAGCTCACTACTGTTTTCACTCCCAACACCTCTGCTGCTAGACTACTCCAGGTGTCCACTTCTCTTTCAGTGAAGAAGTATTTCATTAAATCCCTGTATCTTGTTCACCCCCGTGAGGTACTTACAGATCTTTATCATGTCCCTCTTTCCCTTCTCTCTTCCAGGGTGTACATACTTGGATCCCTCATTTTTTCCTCATAGGTCTTTTGATGCAACCCCTGCACCATTTTAGTTGCCCTCCTCTGTACAGCTTTTACCCTGTGTATGCCCTTCCTGAGATGTGGTCTCCAGAACTGGACATAGTACTCCAGGTGGGGTCTCACCAATGATCTATGCAGTGGCAATACCACCTCTCTTCTACTGTTGATTTCTCTCTAAGTATCCCACTAGCCCTACTGCCTTGTTGTACTGCCTTGCTGCCACCTTGAGGGGTCATCAGATATGATAACCCCAAGGTGTCTTTCCTCTTTGTAACCATCAATCCCCACACACACACAAAATTATACTTGACACTTGGGTTTCTGTACCCTATGTGCATGATTTTGCCTTTTGGTTTTTGCATTAAAATCCAGCTGCCATACCCTTGTCATGCCTCAAATTTTCTCAGGTCTCTATTCACTCTCTTCACCCCCTCTGGAGTATCTACCTTACTGCAATTTTGGTGTCATCTGCAAAGAGGCATACCTTCCCTTTTAGCTCTTTTGCAATTTTTCTTAGGAAGATACTGAAGAGGACTGGTCCCAGCACTGAGCCCTGAGGTACCCCGCTGGTCACTCTCCCACATCATTAGAATGCCATTTACCACCACCGTCTGTCTCTTATCCATCAACCAGTTTCTTACCCTGTTTATCTGATTGGGTCCCACCCTAAACTGCACAGTTTCCTTATAAGCCTTCCTATGTGGTATGGTGTCAAGAACAGTCATAGGCAGAGTCCAGAAGAGGGCAGTCTGGACCTGCTACAGGATCAATCTTCCCATCTTTAATTTAATTTATTTAGTTTTTGTTGGCTAGGAAAGGAGGGCTAGGACATAGTTCCTATTTTCAGCATCATCCTGGGGGAGGAGAATGCAGATGCAAACTGGCAGATATTAAACCAGACCAGACTGCTGGTGGAATTTTGTATTTATTTATTTTTTTGGTGAATGGGGAACTTTGGCCAAGACACCAGGAAATTCCCCTTCTCTCCTGTAGGGGGAACCTCTGGCCATCTTGCCAGCTGGCAAGATGGCTGCACTGGTTGGTGTGGAGGAGAGAGGTGGACAAGCCATTCTCTCCTCAGAGCTCCACAATCTTACCTTCTCTACTGAACTGGAAAAGGATAAGAAAGTTGATAATGTGGAATGCAGACTTCAGAGGTTGAAATAAATTTAAACTTTTCACCAACTGCAACACCTGAAGACACCTCAATGGAAACTACTGTGCAATCAATGGTGGGCTAAGCATGATGGGGCTGGAATCATGCACCAAAGGCATGTATCCCACCCATGCAACTACGCACCTGTGTAGAGGTGTGCACCTGGTGGCATTCACGACCACCAGCCACCTGTCTGCAGCCCCACCGCCGCAGCACGCGGGTACACACAGGTTTGCGCAGCGCAGATGGGGTGGAGCTGTGCACCTGGGTGGGCATCCAATGCGGTCCACAGATCAGATCCCTCAGTGGATCCCATATGCGGTGGGGGGGCATATTGGCTGTACTCCCCTGTGGATGTCTGCACAGCTGGTGGCCATGGAGGTGTGAGATGGGATATGCCACCAGTCGTGCCATACCCCTGGACCAACAGGGTGGTACCACAAGGGTGGGGGGGTGAACACCAACCACCACACTATACCTGGAGGCTGGGATCAGGAGAGAGGCAGGCAGGCAGTGCAGTATGAGGGGGGTCTGCAGTCCAGGGGCCGGTGCCCCCATGTGAGTGCCCTGGGGGAGTCACCATACATGGGGAGGGTGGGGGTACAGCTGAGTGCTGAGGTGGGTGACCCATGGTGATGAGTGCTGGGGTCCTGTTGTTGAGGAACAGAGGCGTGGGGTGTGTAGGGGGCTTAGGGAAGGTTTCTCCCTGGTGTAACCCATGCCCTCTTCCGTACTCCCATGGGCAGCACTATGCACCATTGTGCATAGCACGTAGTGCTGGCACACACCCCCACCTGCCCCCTGCTTGTTACAGGCCGCATGGCTGGGGGATCAGGTACGTAGGTGCTGCACAACCTGTATCGTGCATTCCACACGGGGGTGCACTGGATGCAGAATGTCTCCACACCGGAGGCACTCCGCACCTTCGTGCATAGGCCTCTCTATATACTGATGCAGACATGACAGTGAAGAATAATCTTGAAAACCCAAATATATATATGCAGAACTGAAGGCAGGTATGTCAGCACAAAAAGCTTTCTTATTGAAACTCCTCAAGCAGGAAGAGGAGGACTTGAGTAAGATAACACCCGACAAGCCAATGACAACCCCACAGCTGATTGTCTTTCTTCCCTCGAGTGATAGACACTGCAATGACAGATGCCATGAATGCCAAAATGTGCCTTCAAAACAGTTAGCTATGCTGAAAAGGCATTTCTTACAGAAAATGACAGATCAGACTCCTGAAACAGCTCTTTTGGGGCTGGATGAACAAAACAAGTGATGGTAATGGTTGGCATGTGGGATAAGCACCAAGCACTGCGGAATAATGGCGGCAGCTGCTTCAATCACAGAATCTACAATGAAGTCTGTTTCCAAACACACGTCACCACCAATAACAAAAACTGCAGTTGTTGCTACAGTTCCCATCCCTCCTGCAGTTTCTCACTCAGAAACTGTAGCTGTAACCAAACTTTAAACTGAAAAACTTTACCTGAACTGAAGGAGAACATGCCAGCTTGGCATCTGAGTCGTTCAGCTCAGGACAGTTTCCATGGCAATGCCTGTACAGCAACAGAAACAAGATGCTATCTGCACCTCAGACAACACACAGCATTTCTGAAAGCAGGAAACTACAATAACTAACCCAGGTCTTACAGAAAGCTACAGTAGCAAGGGGGAGGGGCTTCATAAAGGAAATCAAACAAACGAAACACACATACAAAATAGAAATGAGCCTACAGCTAACAAAAATGTCTATAAAACTATTTCCGGGGTACTTTGCCTGGCGGTAGCAGACCTGCTACTGCTGCCACAGCAACCTCAAACATAGCAAATAACACCCATAGGTCTGTAACACCTACAGAAAAAAAAATACGAGGTAATGATATGGCTCTTAAGAATGTCAATATCTTTACTAATCCCCATACTACAGTATCAGAGTATATACCTAATCATTTTTATTTTTATTTATTTGAAGTTTATAGCCGGGAGAGGCACACTGAGCCTAGGCTCATTTCCAGGTGTGTCATGGGGAAAGGGGAGCTGGGAGGTTTACAGTACATACGTTTAAACAGGTATAGAGAGTACATAATATGAGTAGGTATACATAGAGAATAACAGATGGGGATGGGTTTGATATGATAATTTAATGCACACCCGAGTTGTGGGATGCTACATAAACCCCGAGGGCAAAGCCCGAGGGGTTTATCAAAGCATCCCACAATGAGAATGCGTCATCTCATATGAAAACCCTCCCATCTTTTATTTTATAATAACAGACCATAATTTTTCTCCAGCAGTTTGTGAGACTGTTGGCCCTCACATACAGAATGTTGGCCAATGAGGCAGCAGCATAGTTTGACTGGCATGGCTCATGAATGTCATAACAACCAGCTGGTTGTTATGGAAAATATCAACCTGGTCAGTACATTGAGAGAAATTGCTGACCAGTTATTATAATGTAAATACAGTACATATGTTTAAACAGGTATACAGAGCACATGAGTAGATATATGATATAAATAGAGCATTACAGATAATAATACAGGGTAGAACAGGGCATACAGAGAAAACAGGTAGTGAGGCTAACAAATGAGTAATAACTGCATTGAGCAACAAAATATTCCTGGGGGGTGGGCAGAGGGAGAGAGAGGAAGGAGAAGAGAAAATATTACGAGGACATAAAGAGAGTGGGAAAAAGGTTAGATAAAGTGCAGGGGAGGGGGCTAAAACTTAGTTAAGCAAGAGAAGCATTTGGGGGGCAAAGGGGGAGGTCAGATTTGACAGGGGCAGGAGACTGGGAACACGGATGAGTGGGATAAAGCACATTTTAGGAGAGAGGGTAGGGGAGTGTCTGATATGAAAGGGGAGGGAAGGGTGTTGCAGAGTGAGGGCAGTTGTAAAAGAAAGTAGCTGAGCCAGAACAGGAGGGAGGAAGAAAATGTGGGAGTCCCTAGAACAGAGAGGTAGGAGGCCTCAGGGGAGGGAGATAATAGTGAGGAGAGGTAGGAGGGCAGGGACCCAAGCCAGAATTTAGAAATTAATAAAGAAGAGTGGAGAAGCTGGTGGTGTTAAAGAGAGGTAAGGGAAAGGGCCGAGAAGATGGGAGCAGTGATGCGTGTGAGGAGAGGTGTTTACAGCAAAGCAGCAGAAACATTGTGGAGGGAGTCAAGCCTGGCTAGGAAGCAGGCTGGGGCAGTGCCATACATTATGTCGGCATAGTCAAAGGAGAGGAGAATCATTTTGGTGAGGATCCGATACCAAGTGCTTTGAGAGAGGGCGTACTTGTTTCTATGTGATCGTACAGTTTAGGGTGTAATTTTGCATGAATGTATTCAATGTGCTTTGAGTAGTCTAGGCAGAAGTTGAGCCAGACCCCTAGGTACTTAGAGTGGGGACTACATCAGGTGCAGATCCATCAAGGGTAGTGTCGTGAGAGGGATGGGAGGGTGGCATGTTTTGAGGAGTTCCAAATGTCATAGACACAGTTTTGTTGACATTTGCCTTGAGAGGTTTTACAGAACCAGTGAAGGTGAGTGGAAATCAACTTGGAGCTGGGAATGGACAGCTGAAGTAGAAGCCTGAGGTTAAAGGGCAATGTCATCAGTGTACATCTGTATGTTTGCCACATAGCAAGCAGATGGGAGATCATCTAAGAAACTAGAGAATAATATGGGGCCTAAAATGGAGCCTTGGGGACTCCAGCATGGATCAGGAGAGGGAATGAGGCTCTGCCAACAAGGACTTATTAGGTTCGTCGAGAGAGATAGGAGTTAAACCAGTTTACAGCTGCAGGACAGAGGCCAGCAAAGAAAAGCTTGGTCAGAAGGAGAGGTGAGTGTCATGGGGTGGGTCTACAGACAGACAAATTACATACATAGAAGAGACAGTTTAGGTGCAACCCACTGTTTGTTTGGTGGGATGTTTATTACTTCATAAACAATTTACAGCACCAAAAAGTAAAAATAAATACAGAAAACAAAAGAAACACAATAATAAACAATCAATGACAAGTCTAAAGACTTCTCTTCAGTCACAGACTGAAACTTCCCTCCACCTAGATCAGGAAGAACTGACCCTGTCTAACTTGCCACTAGAGAGGTAGGGTTTATATACCCACCTTCTTGGTCAGGTGACCCAGTGTTCCTTTGGTACAAAGTAAATTTGAAGAATAACCTTGCAAAATAGTGTAAAATATCATAACCTTCTTTTATACATTAGTACAAACTTCCTTCTAATTTTCTATGCAATAAAATCTCTGTACAAAGTTTTATATAATCAACAGTCACCTCACATTTGATTGACAGTTTGCTTTCTTTAAATATAGACCACTAGGGGCGCTCACTCCCTATAGTGGCTCTCATTCTGCTACAGGGCTGCTAGCAAGCAGACCTCGTCTTCACTTCAAGGAGCAGCCCAGCAATGCTTCCTGATAACTTCCTTGTTTGGCTTATTTTGTTTAATACTTTCTAGGTCTGAAATAACAAACCATCCTTAGGTCTATTATGTCACAGGAGTAATTAAACACAGAAAACTGTAACTGTTTCCTCCTTTTTCAGGTGTTTGCAGCACAGGAGTTAGTTTTGCTTTAATTGCAGTTTGAAATCTCCAAACATATTTTAGGGGGCAAAACAACTGTCTTCAACTTAGTTCTGTACTTCCTTAAACACACACCTTTTAAAACAGAAGCTAGAAAACTATTTTAGTTATTTCCCGTCTTTACAAAAGGAGCCTAAGTAGTGTTTTTTAAAACACAGAGTCCAGCCAGGAGCTAATAGCTTAGTCTCTCTAACAAAGATACTTTTCTAAGAAAAGAAGAGTTTTCCATACAAGAGCTAGCTTGGCATTTCTGAGCAGGAACACTGTTTTAGGGAAATTTATTTACACAATAGAGGCTTTCCTTTAGCCTGCCTTTACATCACAGGTACCTGCAGTTTACAAATGCCTTTTTTCATAATGTGCTGCTAGTGTAATAGAGTGTTCACCAGCTCAGTAAACTCAGGGAGACATGAACAGACAAGGGACCAGGACATGAAGAGAAATTTAAACAGCAGGGAATTAAGAAGGGGAAAAAGGGGATTTTGTAAGGAGGTGGCCTGCTTCCATACAGAAAAATAGGCACAGCATAAAGAGAAACAGGAAGGTGGTTGCAACCAGAGGTTTAAGAAGAGAAAAAGGTCTCAAGTCTCAGTGGCAGGGACAGGCCCTGTCACAGTGAGACAGAATCGAAAACTTTAGCAAGGTCAGTGAAAATGGCAGCAGTCATGTGGCCTTGGTCCATGCCAGACGGGATGAAGTTTGTGACATAAAGGAGTGAAGTAGTGGTTGAGTGACTGGCCTGAAAGCTGTATTGAAAGAAGGAGAGGAAATCAAGGCATTAAGAAACTCAGTATGACGCAAGGACAAGGAACTCTTGAATTTTGGCCAAGGTAGGGAGCAGAGAAATGGAGCAATAGTTACCCGGAGTAAAGGTGTCCCCACCTTTGTGCAAGGGTAAAACTTGAGCCGTCTTCCATGCCTGAGGGACTGTGCAATGGAAGAAAGAGTGATTCAAAATGAGGGAGTGATATTTCAGGGGTGAAAATATTAAGGAGGCATGGGCCAAGGCCACCAGGGCTAGACTTACTGGGGCTTAAGGAGGCATGGGCTTGTAGGACTTCATGGTCAAAGATGGGGGGAGGATTAGCCCAGAGGAGGAGAAGAGGTGTGGGTAGGGGCAGGGAGGAGGGGGTGGACAAGGGTAGAGCATGAGTAGTAATGCAGAAGTTTAGAGCAGCTACTATGGAGGCTGGGTCAGATACAATGGAGCCATTGATTGATAACATGGGGGTGGTGGATTGGGCAGGGGGGTGAGAAGAATGTTATGTCTAGTACAGCTTTAAGGAATGTTAGACAGTACAGCTTTAAGAGCATGCATTTCCTGTAACTCTTCCTGTGTGTGTGGAGATAAGTGTTCCCCTGTGTCTGTGCTGAATGGAAGTAAACAAGGAAGGCCTATATTTCTGTGTGGCATGTTTTTTCTTATTACCAAGACCCTGATGTGTTTAAGGTACTTATTTTCAGCCACCAAATACAACAAACTGGCGACAAGGATGGTAAATATTTTATAGCTCCAGCTTACTGAATTACACCATTTTGTGACTTTCTGCATTGGAGGCAAGTAAGCAATTTGAAACTGTACAGTATCATGGAAACTTCAGCCAGCTTTGAGATTTTTATGAGAACAGACTGGGATACGTGGTCAGATAGTTTGATCAGTGGTTATTACTTAATCCTGCCATAAAATCTGCAAATGTTGAGCAACAGGATATACTTATTTGAGCTGCTTTTTGTACTTTCTTGGGGAGTGAAACCTTTAAACTTTTATGCAGTTTATGTGCACTGGACCTGCCGGAGGATTTGTCATATCAAGAACTAAAGGCTAAATTGAATGCACAATACAGTTTAACAACTTTCCCAACGGCTGAACATTATAAATTTTACAGTTACCAGAACCAGAAACAAATGATTTGATACCTTTTATTGGACCAACATGGATGTTACAGAAAAAACCAAAGTGCTTTAGCTTTCAAACCAACCAGGTCCTTCTTCAGAAGCTACAGAAGGACCTGGTGAACCAGCTAAACTATTTTTCTGTAACATCCATGTGTCCAATAAAAGGTATCAAATCATTGTTTCTGAATCTGTTTAAAAAGGACCAATCGGCACCTACAACATTTTTTTTGCATCACAGTTACCAGAAGAAACCAGGTCAGTCATTACAATCTTATTTGGCTGAGATCAAATTCTTAGCTCTCATGTGTGAGTGGATCAGGAGCATCTTGAATCTAATTTAGCTGATAAGTTTGTTCACGGGGTTGAATAATGAACACTGTATTCAGCAATCACTTTCTGTAAGTGTCAAGAAGTCGGTTGATGAACTATTAGAATTGGCACAAATGTACGAGGCTGCAGAAAATGAAGCACATGCTAAGATGAACACTAAAAATATACAAGTAACTGCAGTAAACCTCAAATTGAAACAGCTCAAACTTAAGTCTAAACCACTGTTTTCAAAGTAAAATTCAACCACTCCACCCAAACTGCATGGCCAGTACAAATGTGCATCATGTGGGTCTTCTCAGCATAGCAGGGACCAGTGCAAATTCACAGAAGTTCAGTGTCATGAATGTAAATGTCAGGGTCATATTGCTAAGATTTGCAGAAGCAGGAGAACTGCAGTGATTAGTTCAGAGAGCACAGACAGTGCAGTGGTTCCTATTGCACCACAAATGCAGACTAAAGATGTTCCTCCTTTCTATGTGTAACTTCAATTGCCACAATTGAGGCATCAGTTGCGTTTAATGGTAGACTCTGCTTCCCCAGTTACTTTTATTAACCATCAAACATGGTCTGATCTGGATAAGCCACCACTGTTTCCTTGTAATAAGTTGCTGCATGCATTTGAAGGGCAACCAATTCAGCCACTGGGCTCGTTTACCACTTTAGTACACATGACTGATTCTCCTAGTACACCTTTAACTTTTCTGGTTTCAAAAAAGGGTGTCAACATTTTGGGCAGAGATGCTCAGGCTCTTCTAAACATTCATATTGATCCAGCAGATTCTGGCCTACTTACTGCTGTCCAGGTACCACAAAGCAGTAACCCGCACAAGCTTGGGGAGATTTTAGACATGTAGCCAGAGTTGTGGAAAGGCCTAGGATGTTGCACAACAGCTAAAGCCAATCTAGTTACAAGGCCTAATGCAGTCCCTAAGTTTTGTAAACCATGGAAACTTTCTTTTGCCTTAAAACCAGTAGTTGGGGCAGAATTAGACAGACTAGAAAACGTGGGTGTGCTGGAAAAGGCTTCAAGTTCAGACTGGCTACTCAATCATGGTGGTATCTAAACCAGGTGGTAAGGTTTGAATATGTGGAGATTTTAAGGTGACATTAATCCAGTACTTAGCACAGATGTATTTCCTTTACCCTTACCAGAGGAACTTTTCACAGACTGAATAGTAGTGTGGGGTTCTCTAAATTGGACCTCACTGATGCATACCTTCAAGTGAAATTGGACACAGACTCTCAGAAACTGGTAGTGATTAATACACATCAAGGACAGTACAAGTACAAACAGTTATGTTTTGGCTTTAGTTTGCACTAGCTATTTTTCAAAAAAGTGATTGAGCAAATGGTGGGTGATATACCAGGTGTTGCTTGTTATTTGGATGACATCATTGCCAAGGGCAAGACAGAAGCAGAACATTTACTCAACTTACAAAAGACTTTAGAGAGATTGCAACAGAGAGGATTCAGACTCAGGAAAGAAAAATGCCAATTTTGTCAACCAAGTGTCATGTACTTAGGTCACGCTATTGACAAAGATGGAATTTGCCTGAATGATGAAAAGGTGGAAGACATTGTGCACATGCCTGAACCACAGAATGTTTCAGAGTTGCACTCATTCTTGGGTATGGTGCACTACTATAACCATTTCATACCTGGCTTAGCCACTAAATGTGGTATCCTGAATGAACTGTTACATAAAGGTACTCTGTGGAAGTGGACCAGGGCACAGTAAGGAGTTCAAGCCATCAAGCTCTCTCTAACCGATGTGAATAATTTAACTCATTATGACCTAGCTTACCTAGCATATTGGCCTGTGATGCTAGTCCTGTGGGTATAGGAGCTGTCTTTTTCCATACAGATCCAGAAGGTTGGAGAAGCTGATAGCCCATGCTTCCACAAAACTCATTGCAGCTGAAAGGAATTATGCCCAGATTCAGAGAGGCATTAGCAATTGTGTTTGGGTCCAGAAATTTCACCAATACTTGCTAGGTTGCAAGTTTCACCTGGAGATGGAACATAAGCCACTAGTGGCAATTTTCAGTCCAGAAAAAGAAATTCCAGAAACGGCCACTAGCAGACTTCAATGATGGGCATTAATTTTATCTGCCTATAATTTCAAGGATACATACCAACCAATGGACCAGCATGGAAATGCGGATGCCTTGTCAGGGTTACTAATATCCAGAGAAATGGAGTTCAATGTGGGACTTAAAGAGGAGCCATTAGTATACCAGGTGGGGCCAGATAGTTTTCCAGTGCAATTCAAAGATATGGAGGACTCTACTGTTGTGCTTGCAATGGAGTTACAACAGTTAGATCAGTTTCAGTACTAGCCAAGGACATTGCAAAAGTGACTAGTCAAGATGTAATTTTGAAACAAGTGTATTAGTATACGCTTGAGGGTTGTCAAGAAGGCACTACTTGTTTAGCTGAACTACAGTTTTCTATATACAAAGAGAGACAGCAGTTGTCCATTGCTGAGGGTGTCTTCTATGGGGATTGCATGTCATAGTACCCCAATGTTATCACTCAAATGTGCTGACTCTTTTGCATACGGCCCATCAGGTATTGCTAAATGAAATCCTAGCTAGACTTCATGTATGGTGGCCTTGCATTGACAGAGACATATACCGGGTTGTGCAAAGATGTAAGGTTGTGCTGTATCAAAGAGAAATCCAGCAAGAGCTCAGTTCACCATTGAGAATGACCTGAAAAACCCTGGCAAAGGTCGCATATTGATTTTGTAGCACCTTATTTAAATTCCATGTGGTTACTCTTAACTGATGCTTACAGTAAATGGCCAGAAATTCATCAGATGTCTTCGACAACTACTGAGTGTACCATCAAAGTGTTGAAATCTATCTTTTCCACCCATGGTTTTCCACATGTGATTGTCTGGGATAACGGACCACAGTTCACATCTGTTGAATTTCAAGCATTTTGCCAGCAACGTGGTATCTGCCATATTTTCTCACCTCCCTACCATCCAAGTTCAAATGGTGAAGCGGAACACCTGGTTCAGACTTTTAAAAAGAGTATGGACAAAGCTAATCCTACTACACCGATGACAATACAAATAGCCCTTTTGGACTTTCTTGCGATGTACTGAACAACACCACATTGTGTCATGGGAATATTCCCTGCAGAACTGTTGATTGGACATCAGATTCAAACTCAGCTGGACCTTCTTTTCCCTCTAGGCTATAGGTCAGTAACTGATATGCTTCCTAAGACCAGATCCTTCAAACCCAATGATCTTGTGTGGGTCAGGATGTGTGCAGGCCTGAAGAGATGGATAGAAGGCATGGTAGAAAAAAAGTTCAGAAATGTCTATAGTGTTCGACTGAGGAACCAGAGGAGAGTGAAAAAACATGTGGACCAATTACGTACAAGAACTGAGACTAAACAAAAGAGGGATAACCAGAGTCGGGGTAGTTATTGGCATTATTTCTTCCAGAACAAGAACAGGAAGAGATAGTGGAACCACAGCAACTGATACGAGATGTGGTTGATGCTAATCAGATTCCAGTGCAACAGCCTCGAGTCCTACTATGTCAGTCAGGACATATAAGACATCCACCAAAGAGAATGGACTTGTAGAGATATAGTCTAATGACACAGACTAACTAAAAGGGGCATTGCAGCAATAACTTTACTAGTTTCATATTATTTTCTGAATTATTGACTTCCGTACTTTCTAGCTAAGTCAGGAGGGATTGTTACGTGTAGTACAGCTTTAAGGAATGTTAGACAGTACAGCCTCAAGAGAATGCATTTCCTGTAACTCTTCCTGTGTGTGTTGAGATAAGTGTTCCCCCTGTGTCTGTGCTGAATGGAAGTAAACAGAGAAGGCCTAGATTTCTGTGTGGCATGTTTTTTATTACCAAGACCCTGATGTGTTTACGGTATTTATTTTGACCACGAATACAACAAAGAGAATGGAAGTGGACCAGAAGTTGGCAGGGAGGTCTGATTGGAGTGCAGTAGGTTGCAACAGTAAGCAGCCTTGGCAGTTCTAATAGCCTTTGTGCAAGTGTTTCTTAACACCTTGTAATGATGCTGGGGTGGGCCATGCTGGTCAAGTGCAAAGAGGTAATACCATCAATCTGCCAGCAGAAAATAATGAAACATTAGAACATGAACAAAGTCACCAGCCCCCATCTAATATATGTTTAGAATGGCAAAGTTTTGTGCAGCCCATGAAGAGCCTGCATATCAGAGAAAGCATGTCGTTTAAAATACAAAGTTAGTGCAGAATCACTACCGAACAGATGTTTTATCATAAGATCTGTGAAAAAGGATTCCATGGGGTTTGTAGCAAGAGATTTATATGCACTAATTCATGTGCCAAGAGAAATGTTCTTTGATTTGGATTTAAAACAGTAAATTAATTAGAGATTCTGTTTATGATATGAAGAAGCAAAGTATTCCCCATTGTGGGATACATGTATTGTCATAACAATAACCAAGCCAACTTTTTTTTTCTAATTTTCATTTGCTCCCTGTGGCCAACTAGACCTACCATTGGGCTCCCCCTCCTGCCCCAACCCCATCATCCTCCCCCCCTTGAGGACTGAAGAGAAGGGGGATTTGAGGGCATCAGGGGCCATCACAATTGGCCATGGGGAGAAATAGGATTTTCTGTTTTTTCTCCCATCCCACCCAAAACAGCAGTGCATAGGTGAGTGCACAAAAATGGAGGCAAACACACTCCCAGATGCCATGTACTCCTTCCATCATCTCGACATTCATCAGTCCCCCAGGCCTCCCTTAGTCTGGCATCCAGCCTCAACCAGAAGTCAGCCAAGAGTCAGGAAACTAGCCTCCCCAATCTGGGAGGTGAGATCAGCCCAGCAGCTGCTACATTCATCTCCTAGCCCTCTCCCCCAAGTCAACCCTCGGCGGTCCAAGCTCGCCTACAAACATGGGTCACCGGCATGGCAAAAAGTGTAGTATCCAGTGCTTCAACCCTCAGCACCACCAGGCTGGCACTTCCAAACCAACTATTAGGATAATTTCTCTACTTTTTTGTAGCGAAGGAGTAAACAAAGCAGATGTCTTGTACTGGTTGCATCAGCTCTATGAGGTGCTTGAATGTCCCACACCCATTTTGGACTCAGATTTTATTTGAACATGGAGGTGGATGGTAAAAGCAAAATTACAACAGGCAAATAACGGTATATCCCAGCTGCCTAGGAGCTTTACATAGGTCATTATAGGAGCTTATGCTTCTACCTGGACAACCTAAAACCTACCACAAATGTGGAGCTAGGACTCATTTGTGTTATGTTTGAAACAAACCAAAATGTATTTATGTATGGAATATGGACACATTAGTGACCAGTGCCCCAACTCTTTAAAGGGCAACCTTTTTAACAAGGAAGGACACACCTATTGTCAGTGCCCCTAGGAGGCACACAACCAGATGAATCAAGTAAATTCTGACTAAGAAGAAATTATTACAGAAGGCCAGACTAAAACACAAATGCCAAGAGATCCTTTTCTTGTGGCATGAGTACAATGAGTCTACACATCTGGAAGACAGATAGGATGCACCCCCCTCAAACATCCAGCAATCAGACCCCAATCACTAGAAGCTGTTCTGGAATGTGGTGCCCCACTTACTAGGTTACTAGGTGGATGAGACATGAGAAGGTCGAGGCCATCGAGATGTCTCCCACATATGTGTGGGTATATTACTACTGTCCCATGCCCCAATTAAGGTGATTGTCCAGTCTAGCTTTAAAGTTATTAAAATCAGTTGCTTCAATCACATGCTGAGGAAAAGAGTTCCATAACTTACAGTAGCTGCTCATATGGAGAAGTAGTTACCCCTTTTTCGGTTGTTCACTATTAGGACAAATAATTGACAAAATAACACTTGTAAGCAATACTACTGTGGTTACACTTATACCTGGACTGAAAGTGATGGAAAACCACACAACAGGTCAGGCCAGCACTGTCACAGTACAAGAATCCACCATCTTGCCCCAAGCAATGGAGCTGGGTGTAATAGCAAACATTCTCCCTTCCCCCCAAACAGAAGAGTAAATCTAGGCCTCCCAAAACAAAGGAAGCAGACTTTGACGGCAGATAAGGACTGCTTGGCCCACCCAGACTGCCCATTTCACTACCTATTGGATAGAGATGCAGCAAATTTAAAATTCGCCGGCGAAGTGAACACGAAATGGCCACTTCGCATTATCATAATGCTATGTGAAGAGGCCATTGAAAAGTGCTCACTTCGCCTTGTTATTATGACTTTGTGTTCTTATTCCACCTTAACGTGAAGTAAGGCAGAATGACAACAATATAGGCACTTTAGGCAGCCCCTCTACACACATCACATGGCTTACAGTACTGTAAGTCACATGCTTTATCCAGGCAGGAAGGAAGTAAGTCATACAAACAGATACTTCACTTTCTCCTTTGCAGAGGTAGAAGGAGGAGGAAACATTTTGTGTAGGAGAGGAGAGTTCATTATTAATTTCTTTCTTGAGCAAATTTCAGAAAACCCAAAAACTTTTTTGAAAGCTAATTCTTTAGTTTTTTTTGTACTAACTGTTTTGTCAGTTCTTTTTGGTGACCGATTACTTTGTTTTATAAATTTTGTTTTGTGCATGTGTGTCTGTCTGTGTGTGTGTGTGCATGTGTGTGAGTGTGTGTCAAGTCACCCATCACGTGACGCATTGGAGAGGGAAGGAGTGTTTTATGTGATGGACCAGGGACAGTATGTGGCCCATGGCCAGAGGAGAGTGAGCACTCATGGGGGTCATAGCCGGGTGGCATTGGACTGCTCCAGACTGTCTGGTCCTGCCTTCCCCCCCAGAAGCAGCAGCACCACAGTGCCACCGCCACATCCACCAAGCCTGCCACCACCACCACCACCTGTAGCAGCTGCAGGAGCTCCAGCAGCACCACCTCCACAGCAGCTGGTGGAGCCCCAGGTGTGTGACCATGCTGCTGGCATTACATCTGCCTCTCCTGTGCCTGGTCCCCCCAAGCTCGGCAGTTTTCCAGCTGTATCGTGGGAGACAGTAGACTTGAGGTGTGTCTGCTTTGTGGTGTGAAGGTGTTCTGTGGCCCTCAGGGGACACATCTGGGGACTCGGGGCCATCACACATATGCTGAACCACCACAAGGTGGAGTGGCAGGCTACCACCAGAACAGGCCAGGCCTCCACCTGCTGGCCCTTCTTTGGCAGCAGCAGAAGGTGCTGCTGTTGTGCATTGCCACAGCAGGAGGAGGACCACAGCAACAGCTGCTCACCACTATCCCCACCACTGCCACTAGCACCACCTTCACCACCACCACTACCTGGTTCCCCCACACAGTGAACCCCACAATGCCTGCAATGCAGGCAGACACACACTTGTGGGCTGTGGTGGAGGAAAATAGCGAGAGGGTGGGTGCTGTCCAGCAGCAGGTGCAGCAGATCAAGCAACACCAGCTACAGATTGTGTCGATGCTCCATTGCTGCTGGAACATCAGGGAATCCCCCATTAGCTTTTTCAGCACCCACCTCCACTGCTGTAGTGTTTTGCCTTTTGTTTATGTTTAATAACAGACAGAGGGAAGACCACATGGTATTAGTTTAAAGGGAAGCAGTCAGCAACAGGAGGTCCCACCTCCTGCAGGCTTACCCTCCTGTTAAGCCTTTTAAGTATGTTGCAGCATTTTTCTCGCACTACAACATACTTTATTTTAATAAAGAAAAGTCAGCAACCCAGAAGTATAGCGGATATTATGGGGGCTCCATTATGTGTAAAGGTGCAATGGTGATGCACCGTGCGCTTCAATACAAAAGTATTGAAGTGTAAGGTGTGTCTCTGCCGCACCTTTCCTTTACACATAATGGAGCCCCCATAGCATCTCCATCCTTTGGGGTTGCTGACTTTTCTTTATTAAAATAAAGTATGTTGCAGCATGTGAAAAACGCTGCAACATACTTAAAAGGCTTAACTGGAGGGTAAGTCTTGCAAGGGGCAGGAGCTCCTGTTACTGACTGTTTCCCTTTAAATATATACATACACATACAGTCATACATGCTCCTTATTGCCCTGTTATTATAATCCAGTGCCTCAGTAATGTTTACTTTCTGTTGTGGAGTGGTTGTGGAAAAGCTGGCACGAGCAGTACAAGTATGATGTGCTAAATTGCATGTGTGCAGTCAGTGTTGTTTCCTGTGTGTGTGTGTGTGTGTCACATCAGACATTGTGCAGCTTCTTGAAAACATATATTGCTGACTTGTTGCAGTGTTTATGGTATAAAGAATAGCGATAAGAATAACATATTTTTTATTGTCACCATCATCATCAGCGGACTAAGTGGTACGATATTTTTTCAGAGGTGTCTCACCAGAGTGCACCTTAGTCACATACTGCACACACGACTTTTAGGAGAGCATGTGTTTTTTGTGCTATGATTTCTGCAATGTCATGTGTGCACTGTGAGTGACTGAGGTGCACAGTGACCCGATACCTCTGAAAAAATATCATATCACTTATTCCGCTGGTGCTGATGGTACAAATAAAATATATGTCATGTATTCTTTATTATCTTTATTCTTGAGATAGTGCAACAAGTCACACCATATATATGTTTGCCAGTTGGACAATGTCTGCCACACAGGAAAGAACACTAACGGCACACATGCAGTTTAGCACAATATACTTGCACTGCTCAGTCATGCTATTGACGTACTTCAAATCGAGTCACAACACAAAGTTAACATTACTGAGGCTCAAAAATATTTCTTTTTTGAAACAGACATTAAAGAGATTCACCCAAGTTACAGTATTGCACCTGATATATGGGTGCCTTAGCTCCAGTGGAATCTTTCTTGCTCCACATGTCCTTACATGGTGCAATACTTTTCTGGCAAAATGCTGCTAATTTCAGTAAACTGGGTCCTGGAGGAATTCCGGTCTGAAGAGCCACCCAAGTTCCGCCCTATGCTCCAGCAACATTATAGCGTGATGCCAGGGAGGCGGGGTGTGCTCCATTATAGTGAATAGATGGCAGCTTTCTGAATTTTTATGTTATAATGGTCAGTTTGTGGTGAAGCGTGGGCGCGTTTCACTAACAAAGCTCTTGTTAGTCAAAGCGTGCACGTTTCACCACAAACTGACCATTACAACATAAAAAATTCGAAGCTGCGGCCATTCACTATAATGGAGTGCATCCACACTCCCTGGCATCCCACTCATAAAATGCTGCTGAGTGCAGGAGTGGAATTTAGGTGGCTCTTCAGACTGGAAATCCTCTGGGACCCATTTACTAAAGTATGAATATTTTGCCAGAAAATATTACTATGAAGAGACATGTGGAGCCAGAAAAAATTCCCAGGAAAAAAGGTACCTATATATTTGGTGCAATACCATAACTATGTAACTTGGTGACTCTCTTTAAAACAGCAGTGCAACAATCTAGTGAAAACTTTGACCTATACTTTTTTATGCTATTTTACATTGCCACTTTAATTACATCCTGACTTGTATGATACTATTCTTTCCAGTATTTGAGTCTGCTTTAGTACTTATTTCATGTCTGAAATAATAAAAGAAGCACTCCTATTGATACGGTGCGGATCAGGTCTTCGTCAATATTTTCCGTTGTTTTTCTCCATCAGTTGTTATATATTATTCCTCTTGTAAAATTAACAATTATGCAGCAGGCAGTGTTTATGACCTCACTGAACAATATTTATTCAAAAAAACAACTGCAAATAGTGATGAAATCTGGTCAGAGCCATATTAAAAGGCATGCTCCTTTTTTTTTTCGACATGAGAAAAAGCAGTAAAGCAGACACAAATTGTGAAAAGAAGGGTGTCATACAAGTCAGGAGGTAACTAGTGGAATGGCAATGAAAATAGCATAGAAAATGGATCAAACTTTCACCATTGTGCACTGCTGTTTAAATAATCATTTAAGTGTGATATTATGTGCTCACAATCACAACACACAAAAATGCAACTGTCTTGTGTCCAGAAAATTCCCATGTGCTAAGGAAGTGAAATGGGAGCATTACACCACATACAAAGTCCCCAAGATATGTGATCACTCCTCATGCATGCAGTGGTAACACAGAGTCCCCAGAATTTGTCCGCATCCCCAAATGCATCTGTCTTCTGTCCAGAAAATTTCCAAGTGCTGAGAGTGAAATAGAACATTACATCACATGCAAAGTCCCACAGAATTTATTGTAGTCACTCATGCGCGCAGTGGACAGAGTCCCCCGAAATTTTCTGCATCCCCAAAATACATCAGTCTTGTGTCCAGAAAATTTCCAAGTGCTGAGGAAGTGAAATGTGAGCATTACACCACATGCAAAGTCCCAAATTTATTGCTGATCACTCATCGTGCAGTGGTCACACATAGTCCCCAAATTTTCTGCATCCCCAAAATGCATCTGTCTTGTGTCCAGAAAGTTTACATACTCTGTGATGATGATACTCATGATACACAGTGTCTTGTCAAACCGTGTGAAGGAGGATAACATGACATGAATCCATTCAGTGTTCCATCAGAAATGATGACTGTGAGAGAACTGTTGCTGGTCCAAAGTGTGCTGTGATTCCTACAAATGCAATGCGATCACCTCAACTGGATGGAAGGGTGACCTTTGTGTGTACACTAATAGTAGTCTTGGTGGTATATATATATATATATATATATAGAGAGAGAGAGAGAGAGAGAGAGAGAGAGAGAGAGGATGTATTTTCTAGGTGGGGAGTTAACATAAAAGAGATATGTATTTTCTAGGTGGGGAGTTAACATATATAGACATGTACTCATTGTATTGTTTTGCATCACAGCTCACACATACTGTTGGTGTGCACATTCCAGTGCTTGATGAGAAATTTTGCTTTGAAATTGGAAATGGAAAACTCTCAAGCCAATGAAGGTAAGTATTTTTTTTGGGGGCATATTTGCAAGAAGGTCTCATTAATGGTTTATTATTTGGTTACTTCTTCACAGATTTCTCATCATCCTTCTCAGTCTGGTTGGTGATGATGGTCATGGTCATCGATTGAAATGACTTCTGTGTGTTGCATGTCTGCCTCAGCCTGAGGCGGGGGTCTGATGTTGAAAACTTCTTTGGATAAGGCAACTATGACACAACAAAGCATCTGGAAGTTTCCTAAAAAAGAAATGAAGGACTTATTACAGCTAGATAGCAGCAGTAACACATTATGTTTAAGCCGTGGCTGTTCCATGAGTATCTGGATTAACACAGATAGCAAGCTGTCCCACTACAATCATCAGAACACAACAATTTGGTACCAAGCTGTGTAACAAATACACTGTGTCATATCCTGCATCTCAAATTAAGTTACACTTCAAAACCACATCTTGTCAAGTAACATAATCTGGGTCCAACTTTTCCAACACTGCCATGGCTGTACAGCTGAAAATTTGGAATACAGTGCATGATATGTTGCAGAAATATTTTTGTGACATACATGTCACCTAATTTATGAATCCTCAGTGGTTGTTGACTCTTATGAAAAAAAGGAACAGATGAAATAAAATGTATATACTTACCAGTATGGATTGAAATGGATAGTCCATAGGTTCCTGTAGACAGTACTCCTGCTGTACCATTGATACGAACTTCAGTGAAGGAGAGTCATTTGTTGTAAACCTGTAAAGAAACAAAATAAGTTTACTGTATGTGTTTGACCACTGCAGCTCAGAAAAGCAACAGAAAACAAAACACACAGCTAAAGGAAGTTGAATAGCATAAAAACATTAGTACATACTCACTTTTTAGTTTTAGTAGTAGAAAGCCTTATGCCTGTAGCTGATGGATGTGGTCTCCTGTCTGACTCCTCACCTTGGCATGGTCAATGTAATGGAAAACATTGTCAGAATGACACTGGTGGTGGGTGCTGGTGGTCATAGCTGCGGCACATGATGACATTCCCTCTGACATCTTCCTGCATCTGATGATGGTAACACTGGCTAACAGCAGGCTTCTGGTGGTGATCCAGGGGGGCGTAGAAAGTCATTCCCTCTGGTGGCAGTGGCTAACAGCGGTCTTAAGGTGATGGTGTTCCAGGGGGCACACGGTGACATTCCCTATAGTGGCAATGCCTAACAGCAGTCTTATGGTGGTGGTCCAAGGGGGCACACAAAGTCATTCCCTGAGGTGGCAGTGGCCAACAGCAGTCTTATGGTGGTGTTCTGGGGGGGCACACAAAGTCATTCTCTCTGGTGGCAGTGGCTAACAGCAGTCTTATGGTGACAGTAGTCCAGGGGGCACATAGTGACATTCCCTATAGTGGCACTGGCTAACAGCAGTCTTATGGTGTTGGTCAGGGGCACAAAGTCATTCCCTCTCGTAGCAGTGGCTAACAGCGGTCTTATGGTGATGATGGTCCAGGGGCACATGGTGACATTCCCTATAGTGGCAATGGCTAACAGCAGTCTTATGGTGGTGTTATGGGGGCCAGGATATATCGTGCTCTCTGTTACAAATGTGACGTGATACATGGAATTTGAGTCACTGAGTGGGACACTCATTTAACTTTATGAAAAAGAAAACATGTATCTTACAACAAATGTGGCAGCCTTTTAACTACTTAAGTTAAAACCTGCCAACATTAACCTCATCATCATCCTCATAAAGAAAGCTGCCCCCACAGACATCTATGTCTGAATTCTGACCACTGGGAAATTCTTTCTCCACTGTGTCATCATCTGTATCAGTGGTAGGCCGTTTCATGCTGCCACTGCCAGTGCCACTAGGATGATCCATTTCTACATCAGCAAAACCATGACTAGGCCGGGGTACGAATACTGAGGTTGCAGTCTGAGCTGGTATGTGCCTCTCATTCATTTTTATGAATATAAACATAGAAACATAGACTTTGATGGCAGATAAGGACCGCTTGGACCATCTAGTCTGCCCATTTCCCTACCTACAGGATAGGCCGCAGATCCTAGTTAACCAACAGCCTATTTCTTTCTACCCCCCACAAGAATTGCCTTATGTCTGTCCCATGCATTCTTAAATTCTCACACAGTTTTAGACTCCACAACCTCCTCAGGAAGGCTGTTTCATGCATCTACTACCCTCTCTGTGAAATAATACTTCCTCACATTGCCCTTGAACCGCCCCCCCTCTTTTTTAAATTGTGTCCCCTTGTTCTTGCACATCTCTTTTCTGAAAGATGCTACCCTCTTGGACTTTGTTGATTCCACTGAGGTACTTAAAGTTTCTATCATGTCCCCCTCCCTTCTTTCCTCAAGGGTATACATATTAAGCTCCTTTAGTCTCCCCTCATCGGCTTCTCTTGCAGACCCTGCACCATTTTAGTTGCCATCCTCTGGACTGCCTCTATCCTGTCTATGTCCTTGCATAGATGGGGTCTCCAGAACTGGACACAGTACTCAGATGGGGTCTCACCAACTGTCTGTACAGAGGATAACAACTTCCTGTTTTCTGCTGCTGATGCCTCTCCCTATGCATCCCAGTATACCCTCAGCCCTCCCTACTGCCTTCTCACATTGTTTGCTAACCTTAAGGTCATTTGATATGATTGCCCCAGGTCCCTTTCCTTTTTGCTGTTGTTACTATCTCCCCCCATTGTGTATTCTTCCCTGGGTTCTTGTTTCCCAGGTGCATTATTTGCACTTCTTTGCATTGAATCCCTAGCATACTTCTGACCATTCCTCCAACCTTGCCAAGTCCCTTCTTATCCTTTCTACCCCTCCTTGTGTATCACCCTGTTGCAGATCTTTGTGTCATCTACAAAAGGCATACTTTTCCTTCCAGTCCCTCTGCAGTGTCACTTATAAAGATATTAAAAGGACTGGACCCAATACTGAACCCTGTGGTACACCACTAGTAACCCCTCTTTCTTCAGAGTGGACTCCATTTACAATTACCTTCTGTGTCCTGTTGTCCAGCCAATGTTTTACCCAGGCTACCGCCCTGGGACCCTCCCAGGCTGGTTAATTGACTATTAATCTTTTGTGGGACTGTGGCCAAATGCCTTGCTAAAGTCTAGGTAGGCCATGTCCACAGCCCCTCCCTGGTCTACTACTTTGATCACCCAGTCAAAGAAATCTATTAGAGTTGTCTGACATGACCTTCCCACTGTGAACCCATGCTGCCTGGGTCCTGTGCCCCACTGGCCTCTAGGTACTCAACTATTCTTTCCTTCAAGTGATTCCATCACTTTCCCTACCACAAAGGTCAGACTGACAGGTCTGTAGTTTCCTGCCTCTGTCTTGGTCCCACTTTTGTGAGGGAATCACATCCGCCTTCCTCCAGTCCTCGGGTACCACCATCCTCTCATGATTTATTAAAAGAGTTGCCAGTGGTTTCACTAGTTCCCTCCTTAATTCTTTTTAGAATTCTGAGGTGAATTCCATCAGGCCCCATTGCTTTGTCCACCTTCAGTTTTAGGAGTTCTTGCAGATCCCTTTCTTCCGTGAAAGGACTGGGATTGACCCCCCTATCAAGAGTGCTTCTGTTAATTGAATTAGGCACTTCCCCCTCTTCTTTTGTGAATATTGAGCAGAAATATTCGTTCAGGATCCCTGCTTTTTCACTGTCCCCCTCTGCCCACCCACCGTTCATTCTATTCGGCCTCACTATCCCTCCCTTTGTCTTTCTACGCTCGCTAATGTACCTATAAAAGGTTTTATTCCCCTTCTTAACTGAGTTGGTTATCTTTTCCTCAAGTTTTGGCCTTTGCTATTCTGACTTCCCTCCCTGCTTCCTTCTGCCTTAACTGGTACAGCTCTCTGTCCTGCTCTTTTTGTGTTTCCTTATACTTCCTTATCTTTTTCTTCCTAACTTTCACAGCCACCTCTTTTGAGAACCATAGTGGCTTTTTCTTTCATTTTGATTTGTTTATTTGCTTCACACAAAGGCTTGTTGCCTCTGTGATGGCAGTTTTGATGATTCCCCATTGCTGCTACACACCTCCTTCTAGCCTGTTTGCTAGTGCTTTTCTGAGGCACTCTCTCATCTTGCCAAAGTCAGCCCTCCTGAAATCCAGTACCCTCACTTTTGTATGGCTTGACTCTGTAGCTGAGTTTAACATGAACCACACTGTTTGATGGTCACTTGTTCCCAGATGGCAACCCACTTCTAGATCTGGGATCCTCTCACTGCCCCCGTTTGAGAGTATGAGGTCTAAGATTGCTCCCTCATTAGTGGGTTCTGAAACTAGCTGTCTGAGGCCGGCCTCCTGTAGGGCATCAAGAATGGCCCTGCTCTTGGATGTGGCTGCAGCAATTGTGCTCCAGTTAACATCTGGCATATTCAGGTCTCCCATCAACAGTATCTCCCCTTTCTCTGCCATTCTAAGAATGCCTTCTATCATATCCTTGTCCACTCCCTCCCCCTGACATGGGGGTCTGTACACAACCCCTGTGCGGGTTGTGGTGCCCTTTTCAGTCTCCAAGGTGACCCACAGTGCCTCCTCTCCTCCCTGTTTACTCTTTTGTTCGGTTGCTTTTATCCTTTCCTTTACATGGACAGCTACTCCTCCCCCTCTTCTCCCCTGCCTGTCTCTCCTGTAGGTTTTGTACCCTGGTATGTTAACATCCCAGTCATGGTTCTCTGTGTACCATGTTTCTGTGACTGCTATGATATCCAGGCATCCCTCTTCCATCAAGGCCACCAGCTCAGGGAGTTTGTTGCCCAGACTATGGGCATTGGTACTCATTACTCTCCATTTCTTGATGGCCTTACTCCTTTTTGCCCCATCCCTGTCCTTCTTGCCTTTGTTACTTTCTCCATTTACCCCTGCCCTTCTCCTATCAACACCTCTGTGTTGGTGTTTATCACCTTACTACAGTGATTTTTTTGGGAGGCTAGGATTTCCTGCTCCTTTCCAGTGCCTCCCCTTGGCTAGTTTAAATGCTTGCCAATGAAGCATTTAAACCTATCACAGGATCCTGGTTCCCCTCCTGGACAGATGCAACCCATCATGCCAGTATGCAACACATCATTCCAGGTGGACCCCAGTCCCCAATGAAGCCAAATCCCAGAGCTCCACTCCAGTTTTTCAACCGCTGATTGAATCCCGTGGTGCAGAACACCCTAGCCTCTCCTACACCATAGATGGGCAGCACCTCCGAGAAGGTTACTGTGCGTGCTACTTGTCTAAGGCCCCTCCCCAATTCCACAAACTCTTCCTGCACTTCTCTAATCCCTTTCTTGTCCAGGTCATTTGTCCCTAGGTGGACAATGACATCCAGCTCCCTGCCCTGTGCAGCTGCTCCGGCATTCCTGGATTTGCTCCCTGTCCCTCAAGCCATGGCGCCAGGCAGGCACCTTACCTCCCTCTCCCCTTCCTCCCCCAGTTCTACCTTCCTAACAAAGGAGTCCCCCACCAGGAGTTGTTTCCTTCCCCTGTGGGGTCCCCTGCCACCCTCCTGTGGGTCTCCTTTGTGGAGGTTCCCAGCATCCTCCTTGGTCTCCACTGTGGGTGCCTCCATAGAGAAACCACACTTTGCCAGAATGTTAGCAAACTGACATCTGCAAGAGAGAGGTTTGTACGACGATCTCAAACTATTGCACCTGCTGAGCTGAATACCCTCTCTACACTTACACTGGAGGGTGGGCATGTCAGGTACTTCAGTGCCACTGCAGTCAGTTCTGGCCATTCCCTGACCTTTCCACACCAGTATAAAAGAGGATCATCAGTTATTGACAGATACCTGATTTCAGAAAAATATGACTCAGCCATTCTCTGTGCTGCACTAAGTCCTGTGGCTGATACATCATCCTGTTCTCCGGAATCATTTATATCACAAATCCCCACTTGGGACAAAGCCTCCCAAAGTGGGTTGACGCCAACCATTTTGGATGACAGACCACCTGGAACTGCAGTCCCCCTCTCCTTTTAGGATATGCTTGATACTCCTCCAGGTTCACCTTCAGCCTGATTATGCTGCTGAGGTTTGCAGACCTTGGCACATGACTTCTGTGCCCCATGAACCAAGCACACCAGTTGCCCATTGACATTTTTTACCTGTTTAGGCCCACCCTCCAGTACTGAGGCAATTCCATGTTTATATTGTGGGTCCAGCACTGTTGCTATTGCAATGTTGTCACTATGCTGAATGCTCAAGATGTGATGATTTTGGTTGAATACTGTCAGCATGTGTTTCAGCAACATACTGCTAGCAGTGTCTCCGGCAAATTCAAGGCTATGCTATACATGCACCAATGTCTGCATCAGCACCCGCAGCAGTGAAATTGATTGGCTAATGGAGGCAGACTCACCACTCACTGCCTGTGTGGCATGTTCAAAAGGACGCAAAATTGTTATGACAGAGTCCGTGAGGCACCACTGTTCAGTCGTCATAGAAATGGAGGCCCCGGAACTGTCACGGCTAGTGTGCATGACAAGATATTCTGAAATGGCTTTGCATTAATCATACAACCTCTCTGCCATGTATAAAGTGGAGTTCCACTGGGTGATAACTTCCAGCTTAAAGCGGTGCTGAGGGAGGCTGTTTCAGATCTGCAACTGCCGAAGTTGGTCACGGGCCTTTACAGAGCATAAAATGTGAGAACAGATATGGCATGCAGCTGTCAGAATTTCTTTTATATCAGGGTGCTGCAGAAACTCCTGCACATCAAGATTTAAACAGTGGGCCATGCAAGGAACCTAAACAAAGCCACCATTCATGATGCATTTCACCAAATTTGACCCATTGTCACTTGCAATGAACCCAGCTCTCAGGAACAGGGGGTTCAGCCACTTGTCAGTTTCCATCAGTACCAAGTTCAACATGTTTTCATCAGTGTGTGAACAGGTCACATTGTGCATAGCAGTCGTTGCATGCTGTCGAATTCCTGGAAGATTGCTACCACGACACTCCACTTTACTGCACTGATTATTCACACTACCAACAGCACAAACAGCGCACCGGTGGCGGCACCTGCCCAATATGCAGTTATACACAATATGAACTCCCACTGTTTTGCCACTTGTCCACATATCCATACTTGAGAGGAGGAATCCTGAAGGGCATGTCTTACAGAGACACAGTATGGTACAACTTGGGACAACAACAGGTTGAAAAGTATGTCCTGGATGGGACTTTCCATTTTGACATGCACATGCAGCAAACTGCCAGAACCCAGAATTCTCCACAAAGGAGAAGGCTAAAGATCAACTGCCAGCATTTTGGCTACAGCAGCATTAAGTTCACATGACACTGTATGATTGGGTGGGTACTTCAGCTTATGTGCAAAAACACTCTGTAACGTGGGCTGACAAACATTTTACATGGGGTGTGATGAGAAATGGTTCCACTCTGCGAATGGCAGGAGATGGAGTGTGGACATTTGATGAAGACAGTTGCACAGTGGGCAGTATTTAAAATGGGGATTATAAGAACAACAGAATTATGCATTAAGCAGGTTAGCAAGAGGAAAAGGAAGAGGAGGCCATTATGGTTTTCCAAAGAGGTAGCAAAGAAAGTGAAAGCCAAAAAGATAGCATTCAGGCAATACAAAAAGACACAGGCAGAAGGGGACAGGGAGAAGTACCAGGAGAAACAAAGGGAGGCAGGGAAGTCAGTAAGGAAGCCAAAGCTCAGACAGAAGAACACATTGCAAAATCAGTGGTTAAAGGGGACAAAACCTTTTACAGGTACATAAGTGAAAAAGAAAGACAAAGGGAGGATAGTGAGACTGAAGGGGAGGATGGGAGTGCGTGGAGGATGACAACAGTAAAGCTGACATATTGAACAGGTATTTCTGCTCAGTCTTTACTGAGGAAGAGGGGTAATGGATCTGAAGGGGTACAAGGGGTGAGAATGGTGCAGAAATGGACACAAGTCCCTTTACGAGAAAGGGTCCTGAAGGAACTGGAAGTAATAAGAGTTGACAAAGCAATGGAGCCAGATGGGTGCACCCAGGGTCCTAAAGAACTAAGAGAGGTGGTGGCTGAACCTCTGGCTATCCTGTTTAGCCAATCACTGGAAACAGGGAGGTACCCAAAGACTGGAGGACAGCAGATGTAGTCCCCTTATACAAAAGTGGGAACAAAGAGGAAGCAGGGAACTACAGACCAGTCAGCCTCACCTCGGTGGTGGGAAAGATCATGGAAGCACTTCTGAAGGAGAGATTGATGGAACATCTGGTTGTCAATGGACTACAGGACCCAGAGCAGCATGGTTTCACCAGGGAGGTCATGTCAGACCAATCTCATTGAATTTTTGACTGGGTGACTAGGAGGTAGATCAGGGAGGGCAGTGGACATGGCCTATCTGGACTTCAGCAAGGCCTTTGACACTGTGCCACATAGAAGACTATTACACAAACTGGGGAATATGGGTGTGGGCAGGACAGTAGTGTGGTGGGTAGGTAACTGGCTGGGTGGCAGGACACAGAGGGTGGTGGTAAATGGCTGTCACTCCACAGAGGGAAGAGTGACCAGTGGGGTACCACAGGGATCAGTGCTGGGACCGGTCCTATTCAACATCTTCATCAGTGACATTGCGCAGGACCTAGAAGGCAGAATTTCACTGTCCGTTGATGACACAAAGCTCTGTAACAGAGTAGACACACCAGAGGGTGTAGACAGAATGAGAAGGGACCTGCAGAAACTTGAAGAATGGTCAAGGGTTTGGCAGTGGAAATTCAATGCAAAGAAGTGCAAGATAATGCATATGGGGCACAAAAACCCTGACACAATATATCAGTTGGGGGTGAGGATATAGCATGCACCAAGCAGGAAAGGGATCTTGGGGTTGTCATCTCTGATGACCTCAAGATGAGGAAACAGTGTGACAAGGCATCAGGTAAAGCAAATAGGATGCTGGGATGTATAGGCAGGGGCATCACCAGCAGGAAAAGGAGGTCATAATTCCGCTATACAAGACACTAGTGAGGCCCCACCTGGAGTACAGTGTACAGTTCTGGAGACCATACCTACGTGAGGACATAGACAGGGTAGAGAAGGTTCAGGAGGGCAACAAAGATGGTGCATGGATTGCATCACAAGTCCTATGAAGACAGGTTGAAGGAACTGAACATGTACTCCCTGGAGGAGAGGAGGAGAGAGGGATATGATAGAGACATACAAGTATCTTACAGGAGAAACAGAGTGCAGGAAAACACTATTTTTAAGCGAAAAAGATGTTCCAGGACTAGAGGGCATGGGATGAAGTTGGAGGAGGGCGATTCAGAGGAAACATGAGAAAGAATTTCTTTAACAGAGCGAGGTGGTGGACAAGTGGAACACCCTGCCAGAGGAAGTGGTGGGGCTGAAACAATCACGGATTTAAGAATGCATGGGATAGACATAAAGAAATTCTAGAGGTCAGGGGTAAGGAAACAGACTTCTAGGAAAACAAACTGAACTTACCAGCTCAAATGGGCAGACTGGGTGGGCCATAGGCCCTTATCTGCCGACACTGTCTATGTATCTATGTATGTATCTATGATGACAAACCCACAAATGCAGTTATTTTGCTAGATTTACCAGTTGGGGTTGCTGTACCACTTGCACTAGACATACTGCATTCACCACCACCACCACCACCACCAAACTGCTACTCTCACCAGCACTGAACATTTCAAAATCATTATGCTCCTTCACCTCATCATGCCTGTAGTAATCCTCTGCTCTTATTTCATCACTACTGCACATTTAATTTCCTACTTGATTTACAAGTCATGGAAGGGATAACATGCTTGTTATGGTTGATGTCGAGGTGAACACCCGCTGGTATTAGCTTCCATCTTATGCTAGGTCAACGGTGCTATGTGCATGTTCTTAAGATGCACATGCTGTCTTCCTGTGCCAGATGGCTCCTTTTTCCTCGACTCACACACACATGGCAAACCTGACAGATTACAACTGACTCATCATTTGCATCTTGCACAAACAAATCCCAAACAGGGGATTGTGATGCTTTAGTTTTAACATGTCCCTGATGCTGCTTATTGGACTCTGTTTTTTTAAGCCATGAAGTGTGTGGGGGGGGGGTGCTACGTGATTTTTCTGGCAGGACACATATGGACTGCAGCTGACCACCATGACTTCCTAGCATTATTACTGGGTCATCATCTTCACCATCAACCGAAACTGGTAAATCACAACTTTTTACTGGGGGGATTAATGTAAACAGACCCAGACACAGCCACCTTGAATTTCTTTTTCTCTGGTTCCCAACTGGGGTCACTTACACCATCATCATATTCATCAACATCACCCACATCCACATCTTCTGCTTAGATGCTGGCATGTGGACTGCATGTTGCAACCACAGTAACATCATCATCATCAGATTCATCATCAACACCACCATCACCTGATATTTTTTCACCACACTGTGAATCACTGCATGGCAAATGCGTGACATGAACTGTGGTGGAAGAAATGTCACATTGTATGCTATCATTGACATGATGATCAGAATCCTCATGTTCAGTTACTGGGATGTTACTGGGAAGTATGACATCATCTACACTGCCACTCACTCACACTGCTTCACACTCCACTATATTTTTGGACACATTAAACTGTTCAGAAGTGGAACTTGAGGCAGCAATACTCATACTACCACCAGCAACTGAACTAACACCACCAGCTGGGACAACATCATCTCCTCCAACTATGAGTGAATCTACTGATTGCGCAGCAAGTTGAGCCCACTTCGCCCACCACTACTATTGGATAAGCTGTACATTCTAGTTAACCAACAGCCTACTTCCTCCTACCCCCCACTATAATTGCCTTATGGCTGTACCATGCATTCTTGAACTCTCCCACTGTTTTTGACCCCACAACCTCCTCAGGAAGGTGGTTCCATGCATCCACCACTCTCTCTGTGAAAAAAAATATTTTCTTCATGTTGCCCCTGAGCCATCCCCCCTCTATCTTTAAATCGTGCCCCCTTGTTCTTGCACATCTCTTTTTCTGAAAGATGCTCCCCTTGGACTTTGTTGATTTCCTTGAGGTACTTGAAAGTTTCTATCATGTTGTCCCTCTCCCTCCTTTCCTTAAGGGTATACATGTTAAGTTCTCTTATTCTCTCTTCATGTGGCTTCTATTGCAGACCCTGCACCATTTTATTTGCCCTCCTCTGGACTGCCTCCATCCTTTCTCCTTGTAGAGATGCGGTCTCCATAACTACACGCAGTACTCCAGTTAGGGTCTCACCAACTGTCTGTACAGAGGAATAACAACTTCTTGCTTTGTACTGGTGATGCCTCTCCCTATGAGGGGGAAATTTGAGAACCCCAGACTGCAAACAATTAAGCCTCCCTCCCCCATACCCACTAGGAACAGATATAGCACTCTTAGTAAGGAAAACACTGGGGGATATGGAAGAGAGGATAATGACTCAAAAGCCACTTCAATAACATCTTCTGTCTGACTATTCTTCTGATTCCCAAGCAAAGCAATCTAAGGCAAAGAAACTAACGGAGTGTGCTGAGGTTAAGAAAAAGACTACAAAACATGTTAAAAATGTGCAGGGGGACCAATTGTTAATCCACTGACTTTCAAGGTCAGTAGTATAAAGAATTATAACAAGCAAATAACTACTTTGAATATCCTGTCAAAGCTGTCAGAACAAAAAGTCACGCCATTCACCAAGCACACTTAAAAAACAAAGTCCCACATAAACTTTTGTATTTTCAGAACTTCATGTATTTTAGAATCCAGCAAGTAAAAACTACCCTCCTGGGTCAGGGAGACAGACAGAAAAACCTCTAACATTTCACCTGCTCACAGGCTTTTTGAGATAATGCCCCCAGGGGTAAGCCCATTTATAGCCAATGTATGTGTCACATGATCCATTTCAAACTCATGAAGTGCTTCCACATCTAAACACATTTTATAAATATCTCACCACTGGAATAATAAATAGCACCAAACACATAGAACCTTTATGTAACCCTGGTGCCATTATACCAAAGGCCACTGTCCCTGCCTGCTGCCCTGTGTGCAGGTTGAGGGGCCTAGGTTCAAAATTAACAGCTACCAGGATCTCCCTACTCATAGTATACATACAAGTATGGTGCCTCCAGCCAGAGTAACTCTTATGTGGGTAACAAACAAAATTCTCCAGGACCATACTTGACTTGCAGAGCAGCCTTTCCAGTCTTTCTTGTGCAGCTGTTTTTTTTTCTGGTTCCCTGTCTCCTGCTCTCTTCTTCTCCTTACAGCTGGATTGGATTTTGGCTGCTAGCAAAGCCTCAACATGGAGTAGAAGGTGGTGTGCCCACAGGGGTCTGGCAGGAGGAGGAACCAGCCTCAGTGCTGAGTTGGAGTAAAGTGAGAGGAAGATATGGAGATGTTTGTCCACCTTTTAGTATAACCAATTGCTACAGTTTATTCTCATACAGAGAGGAGGACTGCAGCTTGTAGAGGGAAGTGAAAAGTTGGATGTTAAGTTTGTTAATATCTTAGTCATTTGCTTCCCCTACAAGTTTTCATTAAGTTCTTTTGTGTGTCTTGGCATTTGTGTGTTTGAGTGTCTGAGTTATTATTCTGAGCGTTATATTTGCTTCACTCATAATTTGTCATTTATGTATCTTGTGTTTGTTGGAGGGGGTTGTTGTTTTATTGTTTTAGGGCTTGGGTCGGTTTTGTTTTTAAAGCCCCTATTCCAGTTATTTTTTTTTTTAGTTATATGCCTTTAAGACTTTACATTCAGTTCTTTTCACGGGCTTCTTTTTAGACTAAGTCATATGACTTGTGGGATTGGTGTTAAAATGCATGCGCTAGCATCCTTCCGATTATACCTCACTTTGGAGGAGTACCAGGGAGGCAACTAGGAGTCGAAAGCTTGTGTTTTGTATTTCACCAGCACTCTTTTATCGAGCTTTTCTTTTGCTTGAAGCTATAGCTGCAGTTTTATCCTCTTCAGCCGCTTTAGAATTTGATTTTGTCACATGACTAGCTGTATTTAAATTGCACTGGAGATTCATATTTTAGATTACCGCAGCCTAGCTCTATTGTTTAGCAAATGGGCAGCAATAGCAGAGCTTATGGATTCGCTTGTAGCTGGGAAGGAGTGGAGATTTGCCGTTTCTTGCTTTAAATATATGTAAGTGAATCCATTTGCTCATTTGCTCATCTTACTTATTTGTATGCTTGCGATTCAGATACAGCCTGATTTTTTCCCCAAATTGTCACTGCTATATGAAAAGGTTTTCCTGAACTTTTTTGAATCTTTTTAATGTGTAAAGGGTGCAATAGCAATAATAATAGCAATAACCTAGTTTAATCAATTGCAATTGCTTAGATATTTCTTTGGTACACGTATACTACACTATTTTTTTCTCTTTTTTTATATTTTTTAACTATAATAAGCTGCTCTGATTGGATATATAAAGTTACCTTGCCCAGAGGCAGAAAGCTTGGATGTAGGGAACCAAAGGACTAAAGGGACTAAAAGGACTATAAAGACTAAAAAAAAGTCTCATAAGGACTTAAAGGGCACTAAAGGATCTAAATTCTTTCTTTCCTCTGACCTGTTTGGCATGCCACAGGTTACAGCTTATGCTTGGTGTACTACAAGTTACAGTTTGCACTTTTGATTGTGATTCCATTTAAGATGCCTGGGACCATGCTTTTGCTAATTTAATTTGTGTGACACAACATTTTACTTTGTTCCTGCAAGGAAAGGTTATGAAATGTTGGGCTGAATAGAGGTGGAAGACCAAAGTAAGAACCGTGGAAGAGAAGAGGAAGAGAAGTATTAAATGTAAAAGAGACTTTGCCATTTGATAATTAATTGGGAATATTCTATGGTCTTAGATCAGTGGGCTCAGAGTTATATTAATTAATTTATATTAACTAACTTTCAGGTGTGGGATAAAGAGCCTTTTTTTCTTTTCCCCTCTGCCTTTGTAAATCAATATAAGAAGTGGTAAATTATTACTCCTATCCAAAAGAAAAGGTTAAAGAAAAAGACCTAAAAAGGCCTCATTTTCAGAGGAGAATAGGAAATTATTACATAAACACCTATAGAAAAGAAGCAGCCTATGAAGGAAGTAGTTGTGATAAAGAAGCAAATTATAGGAGCAAGCACCAAATCATATTGGAGAGTATGTTGGAAATGGAGGATGAAAATGTAGGGAAGATGATAGATAAACATGCAGAAAATAGAGAAAATTCAATCTGTAAGTTGAAGAATTTTAGGGAAAAAGGAACAGCGGAGGAAGGAGGTATGGAAAGTTTAGAAAGTATAAAATGTTTAGAAAATGGAACAAAACAACAGAAGTCACAGTTTTATTTAGACAACTATACATCTGAACATTTAAAGATTACTGGAATAACCAAAGGTGATGTAAAACAGAAAAAAGCAGAAAGTAAGTATGATAGGCAAAGCACACTTGAAGGCACAGTACCAACAAAAATCTCAGATTATTTTGAGAGGAAAGGACAGCTAAAATCAAGGAAAATGAATATTAGAGTAGATAAGGGCAAGATAGTAAGGGAATCTGCAGTACAAAAAAAAAGAGAATTCAAATATAATAGGGGAGGAAGAGCGTAATGAAAAATAAATAATTATTATAGAGGACTCATAGGAAGTAACAAAGTTAGATCCATTCAGTCCCTTAGATATTTCTGGGAATGTGTTCTCACAAGAAAAATTAGAAACTGCAGATATTTCAATATTAGCATGTTCTCTAAATACTGTATTCCAGAATGTAGACAAAGTAGTAGAAAGTACTAATTTGGAACCAGAATTTTTAGCACAATGCCTGGATACATTTGCAAAATATACAATCAAAGCGTTAGCTCACCCAATAATGGTGAATATGGTTCTTCTGGAAGCTCTGAATGACATCAGAGGAAAATGTAATAGTTTTCCAATATGATGGTAGAAAAACTGGAAAGAATGGAAAATAAGATGAGTAATCTTGAGAATAAATTAAATAAAGATAGAGTGTCTTTCTCAACTTTACAAATTCCAGAAATTTCCCTAGTGGGCCTAGGGTGTAAACATTCAAAATTAAAAGGGAAGGGAAGTCATGGAAAGAAAAGTGCAATAAAAAGAAAACTAGAAGTAAGGAAAAAACCAAAAAAGACAAAATAATAGATAAAGTACCCAGTCAGAAAATTGTTGTCGGCACATTGTCCCAGTTGTGGTTCAAGAGAAAAAAATTTTAAAGAGATCAGAGAATTTGGGAGAAAATACTGAAAAAGAAGGAAGCAAAGAAAAACCAAGCTTAAAAAGTGAAGGGAATATTAGAAATAGGGAGGGGAATAAGGAGAAGTCAAATAAAGAAGAGAAGAAAGTAATAGAATTAGAAGGAAATTAAACAGTAATAAAGATTACCAAATTTCCAAAAAAAATTATGAAACAGCTGAGACACTAAAGGAGCTGATGGAATATCTTTTTAAAGCAGAACTGGGGTGAAAATAAATGTTCAGGATATAATGATGGTTACAAGGGACAGTTCTGAAAAGGATCTTCCAGTCTATATCTTTCTAAAAGAAATAGAAATAGCAAAACATTTGGTTTAAACAACACAATTTAGCTTTATTGGGCCTTGAAGTTGCTGCACCAGTTCGATGGCAAACAATTATGTCACAAATCAGTCAGGATCAAATTGTCCTGAAAAAAATTAATCAGGACATTTTGATACAGTTTTGGACAATTTGAAATGGGACTTTTAAAAGAAAGAATACAGAAAGCTTGAGAGAAAATAATTCTACTGTATCATTATTTGGTTTAAGTAGTATACATGGTGAAAATGATAAAATGTTGAAATTACTTATAGTAACTATATTCTTCAGCTTGATGAGTACTGAGATAACAACTAGACAAACCGAAGGGGTGGAAAGAGTTTTCAAAAAAGGCTTAGATACTCAAATTAATATTAAATGCCAATTGAACAAATTACTAAGGATTTATTATCTAAAGCAGAAAGATTAGACAAGGCAGGGTTGTTGCTGATAGATCTTGATAATCTGAGCAACCAAAGCAAAGTTGAAAATCAGAACAAGACTTGACTGGAAGATGAGTCCCTTGTCCGTTCAGATTCTAACGAAAGTAATAGCTCCCTGATTACAAATGCGAATCTGGTACAGTATGCACCAAAAGTAACAGACATGCTTGTAGCAGACAGCCACTTGTAATGCACAAAATCTGTTTTCCAAAAGCCAGTTGCATAGGGATCAATGTTATTTATCATTGTTTAAACGGACCTTAAATTTCGGATGTAGCGTCCACTTTAACTGTCTAATGTGAACCTAGTTTGAATTCGTTACACTAACGATACATTAATAAAATCACCCTGTATGTCCCCAACTTCAGTGCTGTTTCTGTCTGACTTCTGACATCCTCTCCTGCTTCTGGTTCTGCCTCAGGTCCAACACAGGGTAAGCGCACTTGCCTTACCTTATCTCATAAAATTAAGATCCTCACAGAACTGGACAAACTCCCCAAATTAAGCATTCGCGATCTTAATGCTTATTTTTGCATCCCGAAGTCCACAATCAATGATCTTATTAAAAACAAGGACTCTCTACTGTCTGACTGGCATTCCAACCAGAACCCAGGTCAAAAAAGGAAACGAGAGGGAAAAGACAACGACATAGAGGAAGCATTGCTTCGTTGGTTCTCTAATGCCAGGGGAAGGGAAGCCTTGATTAGTGGCTCACTTTTGATCCAGAAAGCAGAGCAGATAGCCCTTGCTCTCAACAAACCTGACTTCAAGGCGACTGATGGATGGTTAAGCCGCTGGAAACAGCAGCATAACATTGGCTTTAAAAAAATTTACGGCGGAAAACAGAATGCAGACACTGTTGTTGCAGAGGCTTGGCTCCATGATGTCCTCCCACAGATCCTCAGTGGTTACAGCCCTGAGGACATTTACAACACTGACAAGACTGGGCTGTTTTTAGCTGTGTGGGATATGGAACACTGGCGTTTAAGGCTGAGGTCCCATTAGGCTTAAAAATAGTCAAAGAATGTGTGACAGCTCTCCTGACTAGCAACATGACCGGGTTCTGATAAAAGAACCATAATGGTCATCGGCAGGTCAGCTAACCCAAGGTGTTTTAGAGGTGTCCACAATCTGCCCATCATTTACAGGAGCAACAAAAGTGCCTGGATGACTGCTGTAATCTTTGAAGCATGGCTGAGGGATTGGGACCATTGTTTGCGTTCTTGCAAAATAGCACTGCTGCTTGACAATTGCAGTGCACACCCCCCAGTAAATGGTCTCCGTAACATAAAATTGGTTTTCTTACCCGCCAACACCACCTGCCTTATGCAGCCTCTTGACCAAGGAATAATCTATAGCTGTAAGCGGCACTATGTCACCCTAATGAGAGGCAGGTTGCTACAGATCTTAGACGCAGATGAAGAAATCACGGCATCTGCCTGTGTACGCCGCATCACTTTGTTAGATGCAATGCGTCTCCTGCATCAAGCTTGGAACATGGTTTCTGTGGAAACAATTCAGCACTGCTTTAAAAAAGGTGGATTCACCACAGACCCAACAATTGGAGACACAGATCAAGAAGAAGATCTAATTCTACCTGAGGAGCTCGGTCTCAGTGCTGAGCATATGAATACGCTGTGTAATCTTGGGAATGAAGGAGAAGCCAGCAGGGTTGGCGACATCACGGAAGCTGTCAGTGTCCTAGCAGGAGATGAGAACCCGGAAGACCAGGAAGACCAGGGGGAGAATGATGAAGAGACAGTCAAAGTAACTGTCACTCCACAAGATGTCCGTGCAGCTTTGCTTATGCTGAGGAGGGCGATGGAGCAGCGTGAAGACATTGTTCCACAATGGGAACAGCTTGTGAAGACAGAAGAAATCTGGACCCGATACACTAAAGGCTTCAAAAAACAAACAACTATTGAGGGCTACTTCACTCCAAGCACTCAGAGCAGCACCGACTGAAGGAGAGGTATAGTGCTGTACTGTGGCTCATAGCAGTACAGCACTAGTTTTTTTTATTCTTTTTAAAGCATTCACTTTCAAAATAAAGTTTATCAAACAACACAGACAGCAGCTACAAAGTCTAAAAGGGGCTGTAAATCATTAACTGCTGTACCGTTCTGTGCAGACTTTTGTTTGCGTTTGTTTGTGAATTAGTGCATAGGTACATTAGTGCGATGAAACCGACTAACAATGTGAGGATGCGCTTCTGCCAGACTAGTGGACAGTAGCCAAATCAGTCCAGTACAAGCGACGCATACTGTATCCTGGAATATAAGCAGGCTTAAGTAAAAATGGTTAATAGAGAATGGCTTCATTTTGTTAATAATTTTGATATCATACTGTTCCAGGAAACTTGAATTACAGAAAATAGATTTGAATGGATATGTAGTGTTTTACTCACTTGCAGTTAGGAATAAAAGCTGTGGGAGGTATTCTGGTAGTTTAATTGTATATTTAAAGATTGGGAAAAATATATCAGCTACTGAACAGCTTAAAAATGAAAAAAAGTATAATAGTATAATTGAATTTGGGAAATTACCAACTTATTATTGTCAACATATATTTAACTCCAGCAAATGCAAAAGAAGAAAATAAAAAGTTATGGAGCACTGTTTTCGGAGATTTGGAGATGATGGTGGAAAAATTCCCAGAATGAGTTATAATTATTGCAGATGATTTTAATGCAAGGATAGCCAAATATGATAATCTAAGTATTTATCAAGAGGATTTGAATTTAGATTATTGTAACAAGGAATAGTATGTTACAAATGCAAATGGGTTAAAGTTGCAGAATTTAATTGACAATATCTCTCTGATGGTTTTAAATGGTCAGTTAAGAGGGGATTTAGAGGGGAGGATGACCTTTTTTTCTCATTGTGGACAAAGTGTAATAGATTATGTTCTATGTACAGAGGAACATTACGATTTATTTCAGGCTTTGAAAATTATAATGAGACCAGAAAGTGATCATGCTCCTATAGAATTAACATTAAAGGTAGTAGAAGAAGTAAGTTCTAATGAAATAGTTGAGCCACAAGTACATATGGCAATAAGGGGAAGAAGGGTCCTCCTCCTCTGTTCAAAGATAAATGCTGAGATATTAAAAGAGTTGTTTTTGTCATGGGGAGAAAAGCCTGATTTGTTATTTTGGAGTCATTTTAAGGTTCAGGCCAGGATTATCGTAGGACAAAACATCACAGTTGACAAAAAAAATGACCAATACACCGCCACCAGCAGTGCCGCTGGTACACGACAATGCAGGACATTACAGTGCCGGCCAGCAAACTACAGAGGCAAACACTGCCCACTGCACACACATCCTGACTGGCATAGTACAGCAGTAGGCACTGGTGCCTGTGCACAGCACAGGAGAGCACTATTAGGGAGGACAAAAGGAGCCAGGCACCAGCGGGGTGTGCATAGCACAGGACTCCCACCATGGGTGCTACCAGGCACAGATGCCTACATGGAGAATGACCCCCACATGGAATAGGATGATGTGGCCACAGGACAATGGGGTGTGGTGGTGGATAAGTGGACTATGGACAGCAGTGAGACCACCATGCCACACGGTAGTAGCTGCATGGTGTGGGACCCAGACTGAGGTGTACACCCTGCACCACTCATGGTAGTGCAGGGTACCAGTGTGTGGAAGTGACTGGCATGGAGGAAGGGGGAATGATGCAGGTGGCCATAGTCCCTGTGCAGTCTCATGTGTGGGTGGGTGGTGGTGTTCCTTTCTGTGGCTCCAGGATGGTGCCTTGCAGCACACCTTGTGCTATGCTGGGCATACCTGTTTGTGCCTGCCACCCTGCTGGTGGTATCATGGTGTGGACAGTGTCGGCTACTCCTCGCTGCCTGGTTCCATGTGGCTGCTGTATTGCTGTGCATAGGTTTACACTGTGCGGCATTGTTGCTGGGCTTTATTGTGTCCACTGCGATGTTTGAGTTCACGATGTTACTTCTGCATTCTTTTATCTGCATTATTTTTTCCACGATGTTCCTGGCCTGAACCCATTTTAAGGATGTGTTTTCAATGGATCACTTACTAACGCAATTAAATGGGAATATAGTTGAGAAAATATATAAAGAGAATAATTGTGAAGAAAGGAAGAAAAGAACATGGTTTGATAAATCTTGTTATGAAGCCAAAAGAAAACATAACAATTTAATAAGATGGACAAAAAAGCATTCCACTAGAGAACACTGTCAAAATTTAAATAGGGTCCAAAAATCTTATCTTAAATTATTGAAAGGAAAAAAATCAGAAAAATTAAAAAAAACAGTGGAAAATAATTATGACAGTAATAGAGACAAAAGATAACAAAAAGTTTTGGGAGTTGGTCCCAATTGGAACTACTGTTTATCATTCTTCTCCTACAATACATGTGCCTGAGGATGTATGGGTAGAACGTTTTCACTTAATGTTCAAAAATGAAGAAGAACGGGAGCAGGTTACCATACTGAAGGATTTAATGGACACTCGTTCTGACCCTTTAATCATTAGTGAACAAGAAGTTGAGATTGCCTTATGTAGACTGAAAAGTAATAAAGCCCCGGGACCCAATGTAATCCCCCTGAGCTCTATAAAAAATATAGTAATTTCTGGATCCCAGTATTAACTTTATTTTTTAATTTGTGCTTGAAATTTAATTACACACCAGTGGATTGGACATCTAATATTATCATCCCTTTACATAAGAAAGGATCTGTATATGTTCCAAGTAATGTTAGACCTCTCAGTCTGCTGAGTATATCTTCGAAGATCTTTGCAAGGGTTTTACTCAGCAGACTGATTACTTGGATAAAAAACATAGTATTCTATCACCACTTCATTCTGGTTTTAGGGAAGGCTTTTCCACTATTGACAATGTTTTTTGTCTGCTTCATTTAATGGAGAAATATAGACATTTAAGTAGGATGAAAATACATGTTTTGTTTATTGATTTTTTACATGCATTTGATTCTGTAAATAGAAATACTTTAAGGAGGATTTTGAGAAAAAAACAGAACCACTGTCATTGCTGCTTCCCATTATTGATTTATATACTAACTCTAAGGCATCAGTTAGATATGGAAAGAATGGTGAACTCACTAAATTTTTCCATCATGCAGAGGGTGAAGCAGGGATGTCTGCTTGCCCTCTATTATTTAATATATACATACCTTCCTTGTTGGAAAATAAGTTAGAGGACAAATTGGATTGCCCAAATATAAACTTCACAAATGTGAGTTCACTGGCATATGCAGATGACACTATGCTATTATCGCTCTCAAGAGCAGGTCTGCAAAAAAAAACATAGATATCTTAACTCAAAAGTGCATAGATTTGGAACTTAAGATACATTTAGATAAAACAAAGGTTATGGTGTTAGGAGAAAGGCCTATGGACATTCATAAGTGTAAAATATATCTTAATCAGAAACCGATTGAGGTAGTGTCTGAATATAATTATTTGGAGATAAAAATTGTTATGAATGGAACATGGATAAAACATTTAAAAGAGCAAAGCATAAAGGCTAAAGTGAGTGCAAAAGCACTATTAAAATTCAACTACCAATATGGGGGGAATACAGTTTCTCCAGCTCTGATTGCGGGTGAGGCAAAAATAAATCCAATTTTATTGTATGGGGCAGAAATATTGAGTTATGAGGATAATATTGAGAATTTACTGGACACTCCATTGTCATATTATTATAAGTTGCTCTTAAATGTTCCACGGTCTATGGCTAATGCAATGGTTAGAACAGAAGTGGGAAAAGTAAAAATACATTTTATTAAAGAAAGTAATTTGATAAATTATTGGATCAAAATTCTAAATAATAGAAAGAATACTCTTCCTACATTATGCTTAAGGGAGAAAAAGACATGAGCCCAGATATTCCAAACTGCACCAGGCTGTGGCGAAGCCTGGGCATAGCTCAACTTGGCTGCACAGGGGCATGTCTGGGTGATATTCAACAGAGCTGCGCCATGGCTCAGCATGCGTTGAATATCGCACCCCGGCCACCTGCAGTGCGCATGGCGCAGTGGCACTGTGCTAGCGCCAGTGGCCAGAGTGGAGCATGGGGATGTGCAAGCACAAGTTCCATTGTGCTAGGCGCAACAACCACAATATTCAAAAGTTGACATGCAAATGGGGCCATAATGTATGCAAGGTGCAAATGGATGCATTTGCATGTCGTTATGGCCCCATTTGCATGCAGGTGTGCCAATCCCGATGACTTCGCCTAGCTCCCGCCAGGCAGCAGCCATCGAGGACCGACACCCCCTGCAGTGCGGCAATAACCCCACAGCCCAATCACGGGCTGCAGTAAAAAATTACTCTATACCTGGTGGTCCAGTGGACCACTGCCACTGATCGCAGAAGCGATGTGTGAAAAAAAGATAACTCCTATATCCCTGGTGGTCCAGTGGACCGAAGTCTGCCTGATCATGGGCTTAAGTGTGAAAAAGATAATTCCTATATCCCTGGTGGTCAGTGGACGATATCTGCCAATTCACGGGCTTAAGTGAACTAATACAGCCCCCCATATCCCAGGTGGTCCAGTGGACCCCCTCCCCACCCACTGATCCACTTGCCTGCTCCCCAGGTCAGCGGCCGGGCAGCACCTCACCCTCCTGCCACCGCCACCCAGCTGACTGACTGCCATCAAAGGGCTGTCTGCCCCACTGGTCCACAGCATGAGCCAATGGGCATGCAGCCCATACATATTACATTCCAGATATGTGAATGAATCCATTCACATATCTGGAATGTAGTACGGTATGGGCTGCACACCAATTGGCTCATGCTGTGACCAATGGGCGACAGCCCACTCGACAGTGTCAGCCAGCAGGTGGCAGGTGGCAGGTGGTAGGTTGCCACCCACCGCTGACCTGGGGGAGCAGGCTGTGGGGGATCAGTGGGCAGATGGGGAGGGAGGTCCACTGGACCACCAGGGATATAAGTATTGGTACTAGTTCACTTAAGCCCGCGATCGGGCAGACTTCGTCCACTTGACCACTAGGGATGTAGGAGTAATATTTTTTCACACTTAAGCCTGTGATCAGCGGGCAGCAGTCCACTGGACCACCAGGGATACAGGAGTTATCTTTTCTCACAAATAAGCCCGCGATCAGGCAGACTTCGGTCCACTGGACCACCAGGGATGTAGGAGTAATATTTTTTTACTGATGTCCGGAATCGGGCATGTGGGGCCGCCACCATGGAGGTGCAGCCAGAGCTTGGGTGGCCACCCACAGGTGGCAGCTGCTGTGTTGCACCCTGCAATGCGGCAGCTCTTCTGTGGGTGGCCATCCGTTGTTCCTTTATTTTTTGGATCAACTTTGTGCTGGCACAGGTAGAGGTTGCACATGCATGGCTCTGCACATCCCAGGCTGAATATTGGGCTGTGCAGAGTATGCATGGTCACGCCCCCCCCACCTGCACCTGCATACATTACTGATGCACTCTGGCGCATTGGGATTTGTGCCAGGCGCAATTCCCATGTGAATATCGCGCCAGGGTGCATCAGTGGGTTGCGCCATGCACAACCCTTTTGAATATCTGGGCCATGGTATATGTTGGGGATGGCTAAATTATTTGGTCAAAGCCTTGGAAAGATACAAGCTTAAGCACTTGTGGAAAGATGTGAATAGAAATATTATAATTTCTTTACAATTTAAAGAATTAATAAAAAATAAATTAACGTTAACTGCTAGAGAACAAGATAGGGAGAAAATTAAAAATCAAAAGTGTGTGTCTTGGTTCCAAGAGAATGAAATGTACCATGGGCTTGAGAAGTACTTAATATTCCCAATCACGAGAGAACAACATAAAGCTATTACATGGGCTAGAATGGGATTAATTACATCTAAATATTCATACTTTAATATAAATGATAAGGGAATGTTAAATGAAAAAAAGGAATGTCCATGCAAGAAAGGGTTTCAAGAGAATATACAGCATATCATTATTAATTGTCCATTGTATGATAAAATTAGGAAGATACAACTTGCACAGACACTTTCTATTTATGCAAATAATTTATATGATGTTGTATTTACCTTATTACATCCAAGAACATACAAAGAAGCTGAGAAGATTGTGAGGTTTGTAACGGCAGTTATTAAATAAAAAAAATGTGTAATATAAATAAGGGGGAGGGTAAGTGTTATTTATTGTGTGTTAACAGTGTGGTTGTCTTTTTAATTTTGTTTATATCTAAACTTTGTAGGCATGTGTTTGTAATAGTCATGATACATGTTGTCATAACTGAACAATAAAAATCTGATTCTGATTCACTTGTAACACCATAAAGCAATTGTAATCCTGGCTGGATGGCTTAGTCACATTTAAACACTCTAAGCTGGTAAAACAAATCAGATGGTACCATTACATAATTGACGTTTTGTTACAGGGAGCTAACCTGGTTGTACTCACTATACCCAGATAGGATGGTGCTGCAGCTGGTGAAATTCAGGACCTTTCAGGAAGTTGGTGGGAACCTGGGCCAACATGACTCACCTTCTCTTCATGGCCTTTCCTGGTAGGTGGCTGCAACCTGCATTCTGTTACTGCACAGAAGCTGAATCCCCAGTGCTGGTCTCTCACCAGGATGATGATTCTGGTACAGGAGCAGTCTTTCTGGACCGTGGATGGCATGGGCCCAGTTGGAAAATGTATTTCTAAATACTTGGTAGTTTAGCTGATAGTTGAGTAACTGGAACTGCCAGAACAGATGAAATCCAAGATGGTGACCTGCTTGGCGCTTGAGGAGACTTTCTTCACATAAACTTGTTCTACTTTTAACACAAGAGTCCCAAAAGTAATTTTCCTCTCAGCAGTTCGTGCCACCCTACAAACGGCATGAGGAACAAGAAAACTCCCCTTTTTCACGGTAATGACCGGTGTGCAACTTGTAGCGTTGGGCTACAGAAACCACACAGACTGCTTCTTTTCTGCTTTAGGCAGTCCTGGATTCAGTTGATCCCTTCTTGGAACTGAGTGAGACCCACAGGTGGCAAGCACAGGCTTCTCCCTGCGGACAGTTCCAGCTTGAAGACTGGGATTCCTGTATTCGGTTGCAGTCCAGCTGGCTAACTTTGCTGTAAATCACAGTCTAAGTGCCCCATTGGTCAATTTAGGCATCAACAAGGAAAGCTCACATTTTCACCCACAAGGCATTGTAATTAGGACCCCCCCCAGAGGACCCCTTGGTTCTGCAGCACACCATCAACAGCAGCACACCATCAACCATGGATTCCTCATCCCCTACTGGATGTCAGCCAGGCAGTGGGCATCAGTGGAACCCAGAGAGACACTCAAGGTAAACCCCCTAATTTTTGGGGGGGGGGCTACACCCAGAAAACTTGGCGTCCATGTCAAGTCTATAACACAAAAACAATTTATTTTGCTCAGTAATACTATTTTACTATATACAGGTTGCAACCATACCTCATTATATACAACATGTGCACAAATATACTAGGACTATGTACAATATAGCACGCTATACTTTAAATGATATTTTTTGAAACAATTGCATTGTTCAACTAGCTGCGTTTTAGCTCAACATTACTAAATTCACATTTCCTATATTGTTTCAGACATTTATTAACATTTATTAACATGAATTATGTTTTCCCAGTGAAACCTCCAAGCTTGGACCCAGGTGAATAATAAACCTGACATTTTCAGCTAACCCTGGGAACTCTATAAGGGCAACCCCTAGGATATTGAGTGGAGGGCTTGACTATTACTTTGGAAGATGCAGTGAAGACTAGCTTAGGTAGGGAATTAGCTGTAATATATACCCCTTTGTGAACTACATTCATGAGCAAGTCTACTGGCTTTCCTGGTGAATCGTGAGACATACTACTGGTTTTACAATTCTTCCTGAACTTCTAGGCATAGGGGCAGTGACACTGTCCTTTCAACACTGGCATTTGGGTTCATGACTCCTAGCTCACTGTCCAGCAACAAGACAACTTCTGAAGGAAGGGGTACCTCTGCACTCTCTTGAGGTTCAGAATTGTTGATATCAGTTGTACTCGGGATAGCACTTGCATTTTCTTGTTCTTCGGTTTCACTTTCATCAGTAAGAGGTAGTGAGAGTCATCTAACACACCGTTAGCGTCTTCAGAAATGGCAATACTTTCTTGCACAAGAACTAGTTCATTTTGCCCACTGGTTTCAACATCATCTTGAGAGTCATTGACATGTTCACCATCTTCGTGGTCTGAATCCACCACTCTAATATCAGATTATTCCACTGAACAAAGAGTCTGCTGTTTCAGAGGCAACACTTTGCATATCACTTTCAGGAGGTAGAGGGCAGCTAAAGAACAGGATCATCTGAAATTACTGGGCTGTTGGAGCTATTACTGAAAGCAAAAGGATAGGTGCCTTCAAACAACTGAGCTAGTTCAAAAGATGGATAGTAGGCAACACCACATTCACTGCTATTATCCTCAGAGTCAGCATCATTGTCAGTGGCGGCATTGCTGGGTGAATGCTCTGTCTGTTGAACAGCAGGAGGCTGACTTGACTTTCTTATGAGCAGCAGATCTGGTAACAGGCCCAGTTGGGCAGCATCTTGAGGCACTGTATCTATGACAATTTGCCCAATTGACAGAAGGTGATTTCTGTATATTGTCTTTACAGCTCATGGATCTTCCTCTGTGTGCACTTTGTATACTGGTAGATCATTCAATTTGCTGATTACGATGTATGGGGTGTGACTCCAGCAATCAGCTTTTTATGTTTCCTTGAAAACAAAATTTCTCAATAACACACAGTCCACAGCCTTTAACTCTTGGTACTTAACTCTTTTATCATGCCGAACTTTGTTAGCCAGATTTTTCTTTGCGGCCATGGTATGGACAAGCTGGTGGGCACAGCTGAGTTGTGCTTAAAACTTCTTAACATACTGTAAATAATTGTCTGGCTGGACCCCATCAGGTAAAACTCTGAAACAGACATTGACAGAAAGGTGTGCCTCTCTCCCAAACATGAGGTGATAGGGTGAAAAACCTGTGGCATCGTTCTTGGTGTAGTTAGGCGTTCACTAAGTCGCTTATCTGCTGACTCCACTTAGGCTTGTCTTTAGGTTGCAGGGTGTCAAGCATATCAAGCAAGGTTCTATTAAACCTTTCCAGCTGTGGCTCTCCTTGCAAATGGTAGGGAGTGATCTTGGACTTTCTTACATCCCAGATAGACAATAGCTCCTTAATAATCCTGCTCTCGAAGTCCCTGCCCTGACCCGAATGGATTCTTTACAGCACACCCTAGTGAACAAAGAACTTTCCTACAAGGACTTCTGCTTCTGTGGCAGCCTTCTGGCCTCTGGTTGGATAGACCTCAGCATATCTTGTAAAGTGATCTGTCACTAGGAGCACATTACCAATGTTCTTTGAATCAGACTCTAAGCTGAGAAACTCTATACATATGAGCTGCACTGGGGATATACTGGTTGCTAAATTGACCAATGGGGAAGCCGTTTGAGGTTGAGCCTTCTGCTAGAGACATCTACTACAAGTCTTGACATACTGGTCGACATCTGTGCCCATCTTGGCCCAATAGAAGCATGCCCGAGCCAAGTCCAGAGTTCTCTCACTACCTAAATGTCCCATATGGTCATATAGAGCTTTCAGCACAACATATTTAAACTTTGTGGGCAATACCAACTGTTTCTTTACAATTACCCCTTGACTGTCAGTTAGCTTTCTATACAGCAATTGTTCTCTTAACCTGAGTTTAGGCCCTTCTTGAAACAGCAAAGCAGCTTTAGGGTCACTGGACCACAGTTTTGAGACATCTTCCCCCTTTCTTAGGGCATTTACTACTGGTCTGATTATTGTATCATGATATTGCTCTCTATGAAGGTTAGCTGGGGTAAAGCACTTAGATCTAGAGCTACAAAATTCCAATATGCCACTGGCAAGCAAATATCAGGAGGTTCCAAGCAGTCTGCCAGACAATTCACAGTTTCAGCAGATGGAGATTCATCCCTGTCAAACTTATGACATTGGTTTAATGGAATGCTCTGGTATCGTACCCACTCGTAGTTGGAAATTGGTCTTTGGGACAAGGCATTGGCGTCAATGTGGTTAAGACCAGGTCAGTACTCCACCGCATAATCATAACTAGATACAGCCAAGAGCCAGTCATATCCCATGGCATCTAGTTTAGCAGATGTTTGAACATAGGTTAAGGGATTATTGTTGGTTTTAACCAAGATCTTTGCACCATGATGGCCCACTTAGCATGAAATTCCAATTTATGCACTGGATAATTTTTCTCTGATGGCGTCAGACTTTTGCTGGCATACGCCACTGGACGCAGTCCTTCCATATACTCTTGGTAGAGCACAGTCCTGAGGCCACTCAGGCTAGCATCCGTGTGTAGCATGTAAGGTTTGGATGGATCCACATAAGTAAGAACAGGTGCATGAGTTAGCTGATAAATGATCCTGTGAAAAGCTGTATCACACTCTGACATCCATCGCTGGCCAAAAAACTCATGAGGCTTGAAATATGTTTTTTCAGTTTCTTTTGCAGTACCTTTCTTGAACTTTTTATGAGTGGGAAGGTACCCTTGCATTAGGTTCAACAGTGGATGCACTACCGTGTAGTCTCTGATGAAACAGTGAGTGTAGACACAGAAACTCAGAAAACGTTGCAACTCTTTTAAGTTGTTTGGCTTGGGCCAGTCAGTCAGTGCTTCTACCTTACTGGGGTCAGTCTGTATGTCTTCTGATGATATAATGTAGCCTACATATTTCACTGAACTCTAGAAAAACTAACATTTCTCAGTTGATAACTTCAAACCAAACTCTTCAAACCTGTCTAATACCTTGAATAGGTGAGCCTCATGTTCCTCAAGGTTTTACAAAAATGATGTCATCATTGAGGTAGACTAAGCATTCATGGAGGTTCGTGTCTCCCACAGCATGCTTCATTAGTCTTTGAAATGCAGCTAGTGCACCTGAAATGCCCTGGGGCATGTGGAGGAACTCATAAAAACCCAAAGGACAAATGAAAGCTGTTTTCTCTCTGTCTCTGGTGCCACTGGGATCTGACAGTACCTGCAATGGAGATCAAGGACTGAAAACTACTTACTCCCATTTAAGTAGTCCAATGCATCTTGTATCGGAGCATAGTATATTGGTCCAGCACAGTTCTTTTGTTAAGAGTCCTGTAGTCTATGCACATGCATATGGAGATATTCATTTCCACACCACCACAACTGGAGAGGTGTTTGGACTGTATGATTCCGAATTATACCAGATGTGAGCATTTCCTGCAGGTGATGCCTGATATCATTGATGTCAGCAGGAGTTAGGCTCCTGGACCGCTCTCTAAAAGGCCTTTCATCATGTAAATGGATATGATGCTCAGCACCGGTAACACAGCCAACATCCTACTCCTTAAGAGAGAATACTTTGTTCCTCTGCACCAGCTTTCAGCTGATTTTGTCTTTCCAGCTACTTGGAATGGGTGATTCCCCAAAATTAAACACATCTGGTGACACCTCACCATCTTCTCCACTCATGCACTTAGATGGCAGGACAGCAGTATCTGCGCAGTAGACTTTGGCAAAGGTGCACCCTAGGTTAACTCTGATGTCACAGTCAGTGACATTATGGATTTGGACTACCACCTTCTTGGCATAAGCGTGACCATGAACAGGAAGTACAGTAGGTTTAACCATAAGTCCCTCAGGCAGCTTTCCTTCTTCTGGAGCATCCAGCATTAATATTTTGTTGGTCACATCTTTGCACAGGTGCACCTCTCCACTGACACTACACTAGGCGTTGGGAGGAAGAACAAGAGTTGAGGGATCTATTTTCCAGACAAATCCCACGGTCTAACCTTTATTGCTTTCTTCCGGGGGCATCTGCATGTCATACACCTTTTGTACCATGGCATGGATGTGTAGTACTCTTCCTGTTTTTCTACTGCTCTTCCTGTTTTTTGGGTTTATCTTTCTTGACACATTTGCACAAGACGGACGAACGTGTGTGCATTAGTGCCAATCAGTACTGGAATTCCATCATACAAGCCACATGGAGGACACACAAGGGCTAAGGTATCCACTGGATCTCCTATGCCTGCCACAGAGGGGGGAAAGAAAGCCACACTCACAGGAAACAAAGATAGGGACATGATTTATCACTTAACCCCCCATACCTGCAGTCCATCAAGGGGCTGTAAGGAATGGTCAGATAGGAGCTGATCATACCAGTCTTTTAACCTGAGACCCACTGTCTAATACAGCCTGGGTTGGGATGCCATCTACATGCACAGTAGTCTCCATGTAGGGTCCCACCATTTCTGCCCAATCAGGAGGAGCATTGTTTTCTGGATGGGTGACTGCAGACTTGGCCATGAAAGACCTGTACGGAGGTTTGGACTGAGATTTCATATCACTTTGTAGAATCTGGTTGAGCAGCTTGGCAGTTACTCTCTGCAAGTCTTCAGGGGCTCGACATATTCTCTTGGTGTGCCCATCTTCTTCACAATGGTAGCAGAATACATTTGGTCTAGGGTTAGAAGGTTGAACAGGTTCTTCCATCTGTTTGTGGTCATCATAAGAGGCAGGCTTGTATTCATCCTTAGGCCTAGGCTCAGGGTCAGCTCCACTGGACCTTCTCCAGGACGAAGGCTGGAGAGATGTCTGGGCAAGGTCTCTTACCAAGGCTCTCACTACCCTCATCTCTTTTGGCATATCACCATCTGATCCTCTCTCAGGGGCTTGAATACTGGTGCCTTTCACAGTGGGTTGAAGTTCACTAGCAGCTTCAATAGCTGCGGATAAGTAGTCTGTCCTTTAACCATGTCCACTGTAGTTTGTGCACTAGCTTTCAGTTTCCTAAACTCTTTCAATAAATCAGTAACTTCTGGTCATCAAGGGTAGTGTACTTTTCAGCAGACTTCTCAGAGGCCAGGGTAGCTCAGGTGCCACCCACATAAGGGTCCCAAAACTTGTCCTCATTCTCAGCTTCTCTGATCTCTTTCATGAGTCAGCAGTATGCAGGAGGGTCATCTCTGCAGTGCTGAAACTTCAGTTTAAGCATCAGTACACTGGTGTACCTGCCTGACTTAAGAACATGTTCCAGCCTCACTCTGTTTAAGTCACTGGCTAGTACTCCACCCATGCGGTGTGCTCACTGAAGGGTCCTTTCTAGCCGGGTCATACGGGGACAAGCGTTCATTTTTCCACTGTTTGGTGGACTTGAATTTCACATTAGATCTTCCCCAGATTTGGTACTCCCAAAAACACCTTCTATTACAGACAAATATTCATTAGCTGAAGCATCAGGGTTTGTGGGTGTTAAAAACCTGATTGCCTCAAATGCAGGGCCCCTTAAGCTTTCCATAAGTCTTTTCCATTTCTCACCTTTGGCACACTGCCATTCCTGGACCAGAAGGGATGCAAAGTCCATCCAAGTATCTAAGTCACGTCCCCTGGGGTGGGGACAGTGCCGGAGAACAGTCATAGTCTATGGTAGCAATCAATGTCCACTGAGGGCATCAATACAGAGGAGGGCATAGGTGGTGAAGGCACAAGTACATATGAGGGTGCCAGAGAGGGTTAGCAGGTAGTTCCCCCAGGACTCTCTAGGACCTGTTTTAAATCTTCTAGTGTCTGTCCCTCAGCTGATAATAGTTTTCCTAGCTTTTCCTTTAACCCTTCAATTCTAGGTGACCCCTCAGGTGTGGATGCCCCACTATACATAGTGATCACTCTCCAACCCACCTGGGACTCCTCAGGAATAATAACAGGGACACCTTTTCCATATCTATAGGAGCACTACATTCAATCAAAGGCACTATATTCTGAGCAAATAAATCTGCATTTAGCCCTGTACAGTGGCTTATCTAGGCATAACTGTATTTACTACCTCCTCTATAGTAGCTTTATTAGTACCCAGGGCATATCCAATAACATTAAAGCATGGTGTGGGTCAAGTTCTTCTGCCTCCCACCACCCCAACAAGAGTGCATAGCCATTTTGTGAGGTGGGATCTCAAATATGGACCGGGGGTTTCCATTTTACTGTAGCACTTATATAAATTGTAGTTGCAATCCTGAATTTTGGCCACTGGGAGCAGTAAACCCAGCATTGCCTCCATGTGTGTAACCCTGGTGCCATTATACCAAGGGCTACTACACCTGCCTGCTGCCCTGTGCACAGGTTGAGAGGCTTGGGTTTGAAATTAACAACTACTGGGGTCTCCCTACCCACAGTACACATACAATTATGGTTCCTCCACCCAGAGTAACTATTATGTGGGTAACTAGCAAGATTGGTACAGCCCTCTGGGAAGCTATAACCACCCACAATCCCACCTAGTAAGCTTTTACACTTAGTTTTACAACTGCAACACTTAACACTTAGAATACAGGCTAATGTAAGCATTAATGATATGCCCATGGACAATCCACTTGCCAGCAGAGTCTAGGCATCTGGCATTCACCCTACAACACCCTGTAAAAGACAATTTCAATAACACAGCCATGTATTCTCAGTATACTTTACCAATGTTTCAGCAGCTTTAAACCAGGTAATGATATGCTCATGAGCCAAGTTAACAGTTAAACAGCAAATCAGCTTTGTAGAGGGGACATGAACAAGGGAGGGTGAGAATTTAGGCTAATTATTGTTAGGCTGTAAATAGACAGATTCAGGTTACTGGTAATCAATTAGTCCCTGAATTTCTCAGTCTATGCAACTGCTGGGTACCCAGAGTGGAAAACAGGCATGCCTGAATGATGTTGTGGGATGGACAGCGTTGCAGCTGGTTGGGGCCCTTGATGGAAGACAGGGTGATTAGAGACGAGTAAACACACTTGTAATACCATAAAGCAATTGTAATCCTGGCTGGATGGCCCAGTCACATTTAAACACCCTAAGCTGGTAAAAGGATGGCATGGGCCCAACTGGAAAATGTCTTTCTAAATACTTGGTAGTTTAGCTGATAGTTGAGTAACTGGAAATGCCAGAACAGATAAAACCCATGATGGTCCCCCCGCTTGGCGCTTGGCAGGAACTAAAGAAAACAAAACTTCTTGTTCCTCAAACGGAACCCTTCTCTCTGTCCCCAAACTAGATGCCTTGAGGTGAAAAATCCTTCATGGAACTGAGGCCCAAAAGGGGAAAGAAGAAGAAGAAACCTCCAAAAAATATGCCACTTTGTTCACAGTTTTATGGTCCTTTCAAATACCTAAAAGACTACTAATAATATAATATTTATCCAGGATACAAGAACTAAAGAAGATACAAAATGATTTTTACATTTTAGCTGGCCTTTCATCATCCTTTCCATGACAGTCATGCATTCTCTGATATGTGTTTCAAATTTGTCTTGGAGCTAGATGGAGTGAGACGTGTGTTAACACTGCTCTGCCAGTGTCTGCCTCCTAAGTTTCTTGGAATGCGTATCTTGGGTGAAAAGATCCTTTTACATTTTAAAGCTTGGGTGGATATCAAAACAAAGAAGAGGGATAAGGAGACAACTAATTAGTTCACCTTTCCTGTGGGGAGAGCTAAGAAGGAATCCTCTAAGCAGAAGGAGAAAAGTGGATTTTGAAAGATATCGTGAACCCAAGAAACAGCTGCTTTATAGATTGTATAATATAATTTTTTTTTTGTGTGTGTGTGTTTGTATAGTTTGTTGTAGGTGTTTCTGAGATAATGCAACCAAGAAAGATAAGAACATATTGCTGAAAGGTTGAGAAAGAGAAGAAAAAAATTGGAAAAAACAATAAAGCTGGGTTAGACAAACAAGCCCTCTCTGCCCAGAAAATAACACAATACATGAGGCCTACGTGTAATTATATTGAACTAAGGGGAAATAAGAAAATTACTAAAGCTTTTGATCGAGAATAACATCTTCTCCAGTAGGATCAAAAGAATCGACCTCTCAGAGTATACACCCATTATTAGAAGAGATTAGGAAGTTGGAAGATAACCCCCAGCTGCTGAGCACAGAAATTAATCATAGGAATGTAATAGATATTATGGATTTAGATCTGCACATACTGTACCTGATTTTATACCTTTGGATAAACAATTAGAGAGCCAGTATAGAAGTAATTTACCGTCCCCGTATACTAATATGAGCAACAAGGCTAGGCTGGCTGAGGCCTATAGCTTAGATATGATGGATGGGAAAAGTTTAATAAGTGATGGAAAACTGTTGGGCGTAGTGTTTAAAGAAAATGATATGAATGTAAGTTTAATGCAAGAAAATGACCATCAAGAATGCACAGAGGTCACTAAGTCTATAAAACAGATTGACCTATCGATTAACAAATACCAGAGTAAAAATTAATCATTTTTACAAAACTTTGAGTCTTTTTGACACCTTATATAACACCAAAGATTAATAATGAACAAATGGTCAATAATTTGGAACACTCTGAATCATCAAACTCCTGTGATACAAGGTGGGGAAGGATGGATAGTTTAAATAAATATAAAGATCTGGGAAATGCAGAGTCTATAATAGACAAATTAGAGGAAGTTAAAGAAGAGATTGTGTTTGGTAATGTCCAACTATTAGAATTGAATGCACTTTTTCATTAATTTATTGAATTCTATGTGGGGAGATCTACCCAATTGTACAAGGAAAAGAAAATAGACAGTCTGGATTTGAATAATGTAGGAAGGGAGGACGAGGACGCAAGCCATATTGGTAAAGCTAGTAAAGAGAAAAACATTGGTGGCCCCCCAAAAGAGATGGGGTAGTAAGTAATGGTCCAGCAAAAAAAGGAGAAATGGTTAAGGAGAATGATGGTACAAAGAGTCCCAAGATGAAAACTATTCAAATGATAACAGAATAAATTGGGAATAGAGAGAGGGAAAGAAACAGACCTATTGATTGGTGAATTGGAACAAACGAAAAGAGATCTAGCACAAAATATAGAGATTATGAACTCTAAGGCCGATAAACAGGTGGAAGGTTGTATTCTGACTTATAAAGATAAAAAGGGGGCTAGAAGGGGAAATATAACATCAATTAGAGCTGGAAGTGAGTTGGAAAGGTCAACAAAGCAGCAAGTTAAAAAAAGGGAAATTATGAAAAGGTTGAGATAACAGGGAAAAAATATTTTAGCGATAACCAGGGTTCATGCAAATCAAAGGATTTAGAGAAAGAGAGGTTAATTTCAGCAGGAGAAATATTACCTACCATTTTTATAAATGGAGTACCAAAGCAAAAGAATGAAAATACGTACATGGTGAAACTGGCGACGTATAATCTTATAAAGGGGATTTTTGGAAAAAAGAATTAACTGGCAAGATATTAGATCGGTCTACAGATATCAAGTTAGACCCTATAAAGGATGGTTATGTATTGTCCTAAAGAATGTACATAAATGGAGAGAAATTTTGAAAGAGAAGCCTAAGTTCTGCGAGCTGGGAATTTGTCTTGATACAACAATTATAATGACCAGAAATGGCATAAATGATTTAAAAGGAAAGCAGGATGTGAAGGCAGATGTTCATAAGAAAGATAAAGATATGGTTAAATAACCTAGAATCACAGCATTTTTAAAGCCAACTGAGACAACTCATACATTAATAGTGGAAGTTAGGCACTGTATAATGAGTAGAGGCAGAAAGCAACTTGGGGTACGTATCAACTCCTAAGTGATTCTGGAGCCCAATGAAAGTTTGAGTAGTGATCATGATGAGGTTAATTCTTCGTATATGTTAAGAGACAGACAGATTAATAGTACAGCAAGGGTGAGTGAAAATGGTGATGAGATTATAACTCTGGGGTCAACAATCTGACAAGAAAATGATGATAAAGGTGTAGATGTAATATCATGGAATGTTGCAGGCGTCAAAGAAAACATGGAGGATAAAGCATGTTTAGAGTGGATTACTAAATATCCAGTATTGCTCCTACAAGAAACGTGGATAGATAAACTAGATGAGATATGGGTAAATGGGTATAAAAGCTGGATTTCTCCAGCATATAAGACCTCTAAATATGGTAGAGCTAAAGATGGACTGATTATATGTATCAGTGTGCTAGTTGAATTTGAGAACCCTGAAGTTAGTATGTATAATGAACTTTTTATGTATATTGTTATTATAGCCCAGAAGAAATGTTTTGCTTTGTTTAATATATATATATCCCCCCAGCTATTAAAGTAGGTGAATTGGCTGGTATTTTTAAATGCTTAGGACAGAATATTGAGTCTTTGAAAGCTAGATATCCAGGGATATCTATATACTTGTTTGGAGATTTTAATGTGCATGTGGGCAATGGTATTGAAAATGTAGCTTTGGGATGGGGCACTGATGATATTTCAAATATACCTGTGTGTCAATCAAAGGACAGGGTGTTGAACCCAAAAGGTAAACTACTATTGCGGTTTTTAGATAAATTTAATTTAAGGATCTTGAATGGTAGGACCAGAAGTGATTGGGAGGGGGAGATTTCCTACCCAACCGCTAAAGGGGGTAGTGCCCTAGATTTAGGTATTATGGAGGCACTAGATTACCAGAGAGTTAACCATTTTAAGGTTATTAAAATGTGGGAAAGTTATCATTTTCCTGTGGTATGTTCTATTATATTAAACATCAAGCTAAAAAGAAAAAAATCAAAAGGAAGAAAGAGAGGCAGATGCTTATATGTGTATTAAATATAGAAAAAAATTATATGGAATAAATAGACAAAAGAATGCATTGACTTGATAATTCAAAAGCAAAATTTGAGAGAACATCCTGTAGATGAAATGAATAAGGGTGGGCCAACTGAGCGAATCCCAATTTTATGAATATGGGCCCAGATATTTAAAAGGGTTGCGCATGGCACAACAGTGTTGCACCGCGCACAACCCATTGATGCGCCCCAGCATGATATCCAAATGGGAATTGCGCCTGGCACAAATTCCAATGCACCAGAGTGCATCAGTAATGTATGCAGGTGCAGGTAGGGGGGGGCGTGCCCATGCATACTCAGCACAGCCCAATATTAATCCCGGAATGTGCTGAGCCATGCATGCGCAACCCCTACCTGCGCCAGCACAAACTTGAGCAAAAAAAAAAAAAAGGAGCACTGGCTGGCCACTCACAGGTGAGCTGCAGCTGCCACCTGTGGGTGGCCACCCGAGCTCCAGATGCACCTCCGTGATGGCGCCCACCATGCCCGATTGAGAGCATTGTTATGACACAACTGATTCCTATATCCCTGGTGGTCCAGTGGACCCGCTGTCTGCCCGATCATGGGCTTCAGTAAATAAAGAAAGAAATCCTATATCCCTGGTGGTCCAGTGGACCGCAGTCTGCCCGATCGCAGGCTTCAGTAGATAAAACAAGAAATCCTACATCCCTGGTGGTCCAGTGGACCCCCTCCCCACCGCCCACTGATCCCCACTGCTCCGCTCCCCGGTCAGTGGCGGGTGGTAGTACCACACCCACCTGCCACTGCCGCCACCAACTGACACTGTCAGTGGGCTGTCGCCCATTGGTCCAGCGTGAGCCAATGGGCATGCAGCCCATACTTACTGCACATTCCAGATATGTGAATGGATCCATTCACATATCTGGAATTTAGTATGGTATGGGCTGCACGCCCATTGGCTCACGCTGTGGACCAATGAGTGTACAGCCCTACTGATGGTGTCAGTCGGCAGGCAGCGAGCGGGGCGGCAGGCAGGTGTGGTGCTGCTGCCCGCCGCTGACCGGGGTGGAGTGGGGTGGTGGGGATCAGTGGGCAGGTGGGGAGGGGGTCCACTGGACCACCAGGGATATAGGATTTCTTGTTTTATCTACTGAAGCCCGTGATCAGGCAGGCAGCAGTCCACTGGACCACCAGGGATATAGGATTTCTTTCTTTATTTACTGAAGCCCGCGATCAGGTAGATAGTGGTCCACTGGACCACCAGGGCTATGGGATCTCTTCTTTTATTTACCTAAGCCCGTGATCGGGCAGACAGAGGTCCACTGGGCCACTAGGGCTATGGGATTTCTTTATTTATTTACCTAAGCCCACGATCGGGCAGACATTGGTCCACTGGACCACCAGGAATATAGGCGTATTTTATTTTTTTACTCAAGCCAGTGATCAGGCTGACAGTGGTCCATTGGACCACCAGGGATATAGGAGTTTTTATTTATTTTACTAATGTCCGCGATCGGGCATGGGGCACACTGCTGTGCTGCAGGGGGCATCTGTCCCCAATGGCTGCTGCCTGGCAGGGTGTCAGGTGCAAGTCGTCAGGGATTGGTGCACCTGCATGCAAATGGGCCATAATGACATGCAAGTGGCCCCATTTGCACCTTGCATACATTATGGCCCCATTTGCATGTAAACTTTTGAATATCACGGTTGTTGCACCTAGCGCAATGGAACTTGTGCTAGCATATTCCCATGCTCCACTCTGGCCACTGGCGCTGGCGCAGTGCCACTGAGCCATGCACAGTGCAGGTGGCCAGGGTGTGATATTCAACGATGCTAAGCCATGGCGCAGCTCCGTTAAATATCGCCCAGTCCACGCCCCTGTGCAACAAAGTTGAGCTGCGCCCAGGCTTAAGCCACAGCGTGGTGCAGTTTGAAGATCTGGCCCATTATATGCAATAAATAATCCTGGCAGTAAGATCAAAAAAAAAAAAAGAGAGTGGTGACAAAGGTTAATATTGGAAGTACACAGCCTTGGTTTGATTATGATTGCAGAAATCTAAGGAAAGAGGTTAAAAGATTGGGTAGGATTAGGGTCTGAAACACTTCCCCAGTTATACTGAAGGCTTTTAACAACCTAAAAACAGAATATAAAATTATGATATATAAAAAGAAGTAGATTTATAATCTCTCATTATGGGGTAAACTAAAGGACTCTATCCTTAAGAAAGATAGTCAAACATTCTGGTCATTAGTGGCCTTTGAATGCTGTGAGACTAATATTCAATATAATCTATTAGGATTTATATCTGAAGAACAGTGGGTGTGTCACTTCAGTAAAATCTATAATAATAATGATATTAGCGGTATAGGTGAAGATAGAGAGGAGAGTGCTTCATGGACACTTGTATTCACCTTTGGGGAAGTAAGGGAGGCAATTCAAGCTCAGAAAAGGAACAAAGCCCCTGGAATTGATGGTGTTCCAGCTAAAATGTACTTACATAATGCTGATCATTGGGCAGAGGTTTTGCTGGGTTTATTCTCAGCAGTTGTCCAATCTAATGTGTTGCCAATTAGTTGGAATAAAGGGGTAATTGTTCCACTATTTAAAAAAGGCTCTAAATATGACCCTATGTGCTATAGGCCAATCACGCTATTACCTATCTCTCAAAGGATCTTTACTCATCTGTTATTGAAAAAGATATTATTATAGGTGGAAGAAAATGAATTAATTTCCAAGTATCGACGTTGTTTTAAGAAAAACTGTATTACGCTGGATTTGATTTTCACATTGAATTACCTGTTAGAATTATATGTATGCAGGAAGAAATGTGTACTCTATGTTTGTTTTGTTGCTATAAGAGCTGCTTTTGACTCTGGATAGAAATAAATTATGGGAGATCTTGATAATGTTAAACACATATAAACATCTGCTAAAAATGTTACAAAGGCTACACTATAATACCACTGCTTTAGTACGGTATTCTAAAGATGGTGCACTCTCAAGAGAGATAAAAGTGGGAAAGGGGGTCAAGCAAGGTTGCTTATTGGCCCCAATACTGTTTAACCTATACATTGAAACAGTTATCAGAGATATGGTTAATATTTATACATTTGCTCCCTCGATAAACAAGGAAAAAATCCAGTTATTACTTTATGCAGATGATGCTCTGGTTATTTCACAAACACCTCTGGGTCTAAAGAGAGCAATGACAAGTTTGATGGAGTCATTTGCTAAATTGAAACTAGAGCTGAATGTAGAGAAAATGAAAATAATATCATTTGGGAAAAAAAACCTACAGGAAACGTTTTTGGGATATTAATAATAATAGAATAGAAGAAGTAAAATCATTTAGATATTTGGGAATAATATTTGAGAATAACCTGAGGTGGGATGCTCATATATGTGAGACAAAAAACAAATTGTATAGTTCAATGAATGCCTTTGCTAACAAGTTTGCTAATAATTCCTTTGTAGCTCTTAAGAAAACATTTGAAGCCAAGACCATCACCCAGAAGTTATATGGTTGTGAAGTTTGGGGTTTGCCATTAGGAGATACAAAACTAGAACTTGTTCAAAATACATTTTTGAGAAAAACCTTGGAACTTCCATGCGATTGCCCGACAGCCTTTATGAGATTAGAAGCAGGCGTTCCTGCTTTGAATGGTAAAATTAAAGTAGAGCTATAAAATATTGGGAAAAAGTAATGAAGATGTCTATGGAAAGACTTTCCAAATTATGTTGGGTTGATTTTTTGGAGAGATTAAAGAGGGGAATCAATATAAATGGATGGTTCTAAGTTTAAATAACTTATTGAAGCATTCTGGTATAGAAGACCTATGGTCTAATAAAGCCATGATTGATGTAAACGTTATCAAAGGCTGTTGTTCAAAGATTTTCTGATGTGGTGGTCCAAACTGACCTGGCCAACATACATAAGCTAGATAGAAGAGGGTACTATTCTGATTTAAAACTAAATGGGAAAATGGAAACATATTTAGCATATTGTGAAAATAAAAAACATAGGAATAAATTGTGCAATATGAGATTAGAAAGCCTGGGTATTGCAAACTTACAGTATAATAAATGGTGGGGTCAGTTTGGGAGTAGGAAAAAATATAATTGTAACAAAGAGGATGCTGAAAGTTTGAGCCATAAGTTACTAGATTGTCATGAAATGAATAAAGAAAGAGATAAATGGATAACTCCTTTAATTATGAAAAATAATTTAGAAAGTAATGATATGTGCATGAAGTTTCTGCTCAGTTTGGAACATATCAGGATAATGTTCAGTATGGCAAATTTTGCTAATAAGATGAAAAAGTGATCCCTATATATTTATATATTTTTAATATATTTATTTATATTGTTGTATAATGGCTTATTCTGTCCTTTGATTGATTGATTAGCATTTCTACATGTTGTATGTGGATGTGATAAAATGTATTGTTTTATACATCTTTTGTATAAATAAACTTTGAACTTTGAAACGTTGATAAATAAGTTATCTAGCTTTGGTATGCCTTTAGTTATACATAGAGTTCCACTCTCATCAATAGCCATTGCACTTTCTTTTCATATTTCTAAGACATTCTGTGACATCAATAACACCATTCCATGATATTCATCTGAATGGCCTGAAATTGTGTTATTGATGTCCTAGAATGTTCATGCAGTATGAAAAGACAAAGCAGCAACTGCTGAGGAGAGAGGGATGCAGGTGGTTATCAAGACAAGAAAATTAAATTATTAATGTAGCAAAAAAGGCCAAAACATCAGAATATTGTATATACTCTAAAAGGACAACAGGAGGTCATCTAAATGTGTAAAGATCCGTTCCCCATCACCTTTCAGACCTTACATGAAATAACTAATGCAAAAAGAGATGGTTAGTGGGAACTTCATATTCAGAACAAGGAAGGGTGACCAGAGGGGTGCCTCAGGGATCAGTGCTGGGACCAGTCCTCTTTAATGTCTTTATAACCGACATTGTGAAGGAGCTGAAAGGAAAGGGAAAGTCTGGCTCTTTGTGGATGACACCAAACTCTGCAATAGGGTGAACACCCCAGGGGGGGAGGGGGGGAAGATGAGCAGTAACCTGCTCAAGGGTATGGCAGCTGGGTTTCAATGTGAAAAAGTGCAAAATAATGCACTTGGGGCTTAAACACTCAGAGGCAGAGTACAAAATGGGGTGGGGGTGGTACTGACGACCACTGAGACCTGGGGGTGATCATATCGTATTATCTAAAGGTGCCCAGGCAGTGTGACAAGGCAGTTGGGAGGGCCTGTGGGATGCTGGGGTGCATATGGAGGGGTATCACCAGCAGACAGTAGGAAGTGGTGTTGTCTGTTTAAATTGCTGGTAAGAACCCATCTATAGTAATGTGTCCAGTTCTGGAGACCACATCTCAGGAACGACACCGACAGAATGGAGGAGGTCCAAAGGAGTACAATTAAAATGGTACAGGGTCTGCATCAAAAGCCCCATGAGGCAAGATTAAAGGACCCAAATATGTACAACCTGGAAGAAAGGAGGGAGAGGAAGGATATGATAGACACGTTTAAATAGATCACAGGGGCAAACAAGGTACAGGAGGGAAGCATTTTTTAGAAAAAAAGTGTTCAAGAACAAGGGGACATGTTATGAAGCTGGAGGGGGGTAGATTCAGGAGAGATGTGAGGAAGTACTTCTTCATGGAAAGAGTGATGGATTCCTGGAACAGCTTTCCAGCGGAAGTGGTTGGGGCAAAAGCAGTGGTGGAATTCAAGAATGCATGGGATAGGCATAAGGGAACCTTATGGGAAAGCAGGTAGGGAGGGACGGAGAATGGGCTGAAAATTAAGCAGGATCTGTGGTGATACTGTAGGTAGGAAAAAATGGACAGACTAGGTGGGCCAAGCAGTCCTTATCTTGCTGGCAAATTCTGTTTCTATGTTTCAGTCAGTTTTTTTGCCTGAACCACTCCAACTGCACTGCTTTTTTAAAAGTAATAAATGTTATCTGCACTTGACATCAGCCACCACTCAGGAGCAATCTTCATTTACCTCGCAAAGGCCTCTGACACCACGGATCACAACAATCTCCTTCAAAAATTGCAACAGGTAGGTCTTGATTGAAATGTATTAAATTAGTAAGAGCCTTGTCTAACTAATGGGTCAGAATTACTAAAAGTCAGTGGTGAAGTTGACCCTCCCCACCAAACACACACAAAAATATTACCTCAGCCTCAAGGTTTGTCATGGCTCCATCTTTGGACCACCACCACGTTTCAGTCTATATGTGAATGACCTCCCATCAGTATGCTCCAGTCACAATGCCAGCACTCACACATATGCACATGACTCTATCATTTGCACTGAGTCTAACTCCTCCAAGGAACTGTGGAAACATTTCCATCAGTTTTTGACAAGATGCACTCTACAAGCAAACCACCTGAACACCAGGAAGCGCTAAATCATTACTCAATTCAAAATATGCCACATTCAGACCAGTATTAGAAACAGTGTAGCCCTTTAGTTATCTTGGCCTACACCTAGATCTAAAAAAATTATTTCACACAGTATACTGCAAGAATGATCAGAAGAGTCCATCAGAAACATGGGCACTCTATCAAGTCCAAAAGTGCCTTTCATCTAACATGAAGAAACTGATACTCATACAGACCCTACTACTGTCTCTGGAATATGACAGCAAGGTCTACAGGGTGGCCCCAGCATCACTGCTGCAAAAAATCCCAACAGCTTACAACAGCATATATAGATCTGTTCTGGGTTCTGACAAAGAACATTATTGTCTGCAACTGAACAACCTCAGCCTCCCCTTCTAGTAAAGAGGTATGACCACAGATAGGCAACCCTAGTCTACAAAAGTGCACATGGACAATATCCAGTTTATCTCAGCAGCCCAAAGAACCACTGAATTATAGGTATTTGACAGTTGCTCCTACCACCTGGAGTGACTTTCCTCCTAATGCCAAAAAAGCTACCAATGTCAGTGCCTTGAAATGCAACCCCCTGACACTGCATCTGCACCCAAATCACTGACAGTCCATCTACTTAGCCTCACCATAACTATCATCCCCTGACCTCTCTACTCTTTAAATAGCTATGAACTGCACTGCTGCCCCTTGCTAAGTACTGGCTTGCCACTTTGCCCCATTATCTATCCTCTCTGCAAACAACCTCCATCCTGTCATCATACTCCCTTCACTCATCTGATGCTCATTCTTTCCACTTGTCCTGAGGTCTCATAAGTCAGGTTTTAGACAGTAGCCTATGCCAAGAAGCCTCATTAGTTAGTATATTTTAGTGTTTCCAAGTTATAGTGTCCCAATGACACCATAGAAGGCATCTAACTTCTTTTTAAAATTGGTCATTGAGTCACTATTAACTATATTTTGAGGAAGTCTGTTCCAGCTGGACATCACTCTCTGGTTAAACCAAGAAACCCTTTATTAGATTTATAAAGTTGTCCCTTTAACTGATTTATTTTATTTTTAGTTATTTAACAAATCAGAAGGACCTTTGAGCCAAGAGCTCTTTTACAGAGGTTCCATGTCATGTCACAAGAACAACAAGCATTTGGCAATGCCGAATGTTGTCTTGCTGGCATTGGCAGTGGTAGTACAGGAGTTAGAGAGATGCATAATAGGAATGGCAGTGAAGTATTGAACTGATACCAACCTCATCCCCACCCTGCAGAGACTGACAGGATTGCACCCCCAATGTCGGCTTTCTTTCGGGATTATGTGGCAGCGGCTTCTTTCACCGCCATTTTTATTGAAATGTTTCACCAGGAAAGGCACAAATGGCAGGCATGTCATCTGTGCTGCTGCATGATGAGCTTGTCTCTGATTGCAGCGGCACATTTCTTTCAAGTTGGTGGCACTTTACATAATTCTTTTGTCAGCACTAACATGCTGGCTAATTGAGGAATGAGGGACACACCTACTAAAGTGTGCCCTGCATTCGCCAACACTAACACCTGTATTTCTCCTACTGTCAGAAAATGTTACTTGCGCATGTGCAAGACAACATAACAAATTACAATGGTGTCAGTAAGCAGTACAACATGAGGAAAGTAATTACATAAACAAAAGAATAATATGACAAGATAAATATTGTGCCAAGTGCAGCCAGTGGCCTTGTCTGAAGAGGAGTGGAAAGGATTTCAAGAAGAGAAGGACGGGGGCGAATTTGGGCGGTGGAAGGAGTAAAATAAGAGCAAGTAGGGAGCTGCCGCAATGTAGCTTATGTAGGAAAAGACCCACGGGGGGTAGAGGGAGAGAATACGGTGAGGAAACAGAGGGAGGGGGAGTGGGAAAGGAGGGGTAGAGGAAGGGGGGATGAGGTAGGATGAAAAGAGGGCAGGAATGGGAATGGGAAAGGGATGAAAGAAGGCAGCTCTGTATGTATGTGGAATAGCACAGCAACAGGGTAGGGCTATGATAATCATGGGTTCTCATAGGTTTAACAGTAGCTTTTCTTTCTAATCCAATACATTTCCACAAAATCCATATTTCAGAAGGCCGAATATACTAGACATAGGTCTCCCCATATCCTACGATACTACAGTAAGTACAATTTCAGCTACTTCAACCTATCCTCATATGGGAGGGAATGAAGATCATCAGTCCTTTTTGTTACTCTCCTCTGAACAGCCTCCAAGTTTTTAATATCTGCTCTGTGGTAAGTGTTCCAAAACTGCACACTGTATTCCATTACAGGTCTCACCAATGCACAATACAATGGTAATATCACAGTTTTATCTCTGCTTCTGATATTATGCAGAATATAAAGTTTTCCTTTTAAATTGCTAGATATCCATGGAGACTCTGATGAATCCACTACTGTGGAAGCACAGTATGCATCACTACTGCTGGATTTAGGACTGAGCCTCTCCCCCTTTCATTTGGTTTAAATTAGTTTCTAAAATTGCCTCTTTTATGAGCTTATCCATGAATCTAGCCCCTCTTGCATTCAGGTGAAGGCCATCATAGGCAAATAGCTCATACTGTCCCTCAAATAACTCCCATGACTTTATACATTTAACATTTTCCTGCTGGCACCATCTCCTTGGATTATTATTTATGTTTCTGAGTTTTCTTGTCCGGTTCTGGCTTGCCTTGGGGATGGGTAACAATTCTGAGATAATTAATTCAGCTTGGAGAGCATCAGTTTTTTGTTTAAAATCCTTAAATTTCTGCAAGATCTCTTGCACTGATTGTTTTCTTGTGTTGTTTGTCCCAGCATGCAGCACAACTACTTGTCTTTCACCTGCTGGTTATACTATATTTGACAGCATTTATTCTGTATCCTTAACCCTGGTCCCAAAGGAACTACAATTTGCTATATGCTCCTTACTTTCCTGTGTTGTAAACTGATCCACATATTTTAACATGGAATCATCAAGTATGAAAATCTGCCTATTATGTCCCCTGAATCCCCCAGTGAATATGTCTTGTGCCTGTACTGAGCTGGGTATTTTCACACCTTGTACTTCCCTGTCTGTACCATTTTCTATTGCTGTGGCTATATTTATAAGATCGTCAGACTGCCTTTCAATATTGTCTATAAGATTAATTAAGGGAGTGTATCTATTATGGACATCTATAAAAACTTCACCCTGCCTTCTCTCCTTTCTTTTCCTTTTATAAGCTTTGTTATTTTCAGCGAGGCACCAGTCCTGCAGCTCATCACCCTCCCTTCTGCGTTTATTTGTAATATCACTGTGAGTTCCTTGATTAGATATTTGAGCCTGCTGTTTGCTACCAACTAGGACTACATTCACAAACTGTTGTAAACTTTTAATTCGGAGTTCCAGTTCACATATTTTTGATTTAAGTTCCATTATCTCCCTACATTTCTGACATACATATGGGCCTAAATCTGTGATTGGTTCAATAGTATATTTACTGCAGAAAGTACATTTAATACCTAGTATTCCATCATTTAATGTGATGAACGTGCGCTACATTCTATTCGATCTTCTTCCAGTTAACCAGTATTACTTTGAAATACAAGATCAATATGAATTAATATTGATTAAACTTATACAGGAACTGAGGTCTTAAATCTCAGCATGTGACATCACAGTTCTGCAGCAGCAGACACTGTGATGTCAAAGAGGATTATGACCTCAGTTCCTGAACATAACATAAGGATTAACTGAACTGTAAGAGACCAGGGTTACATATTCTTGCATATATCCTTAATAAAAGAAAATGTGCATGAAATTCAGTTTTAGTCTTGGAGTGCTGTATAACTGGGGTCTGTGGATGCCTTCCATGATTTGAGTTTTACTGGTGATCAGAGGAGAGCCCAACAAACAATTCCATATCAATAGTCCTTTTTAAAAATGCAGGCACTGCGCAGACCAAAACCCAGCTGGTCCTGATGAACACAGACGGATGGATTTTGAAAAGTCTTGATGCAGGCACAATTCCACATTTTTGGGCTGTGCCTGCATCAAAATAAATGTGCCAACATGTAGGACTGTTACGTTCACACATTTTGGCACATTTGTGACTGTTAACTGCTCTACAGCAAAAAAAGTAAAAAAATAAAAGCAAACAAAAAAACACTGATGCATATATTATTTTGATGTATTCATCATTTTCTTTGTTATTTTTTTGAAAGGTATGTGTATTGAGTTTTCAATAGAGTTGACAGACAGATAAAAGGCACATCATAACAAGTACGTGCTTTTCCCTTTCTGAGTACACAGGCATGGTAAACTCATTGACATACACAAAAACAGTTGGTAATGAGCAAAACCTAGCTCATATATAAATGGTACAATACTCAGTACATATATCATCAACTAATATGATGTATGGATAATAAGTTAGATGCTTTAACACCCAACAGCATTTCATAGGGATTGCCCCAGATAACGGTTCTCCAGATGGAGCATATCAACTTAAACAATGCCAGAGCATACCAGCACTGCACTCTGAGGGGGAATAAAGTCCAGATACCAATCCATAACTCTCTACAACTATTTCCCTCCATCTCTCAAGGAATATGTGAGGTGTTTCAAATGCAGGATCCTTAGAGAGGGCTCCTCCCACATAACCAAAGTGGGCGTCACCCTGGCTACCCAGGTAGTCTGGATGCAATGCCTTACCAGGACTTGCAGTAACCTAATATTCCTTCAATATAAAAGTCAGTCATCCTCATTCTGGTCTTCTACCCCAAGCAGCATAGCCTGTAGAGAGAAAGAGATCCTACAACCAGGGATCTGCCCAATAGCGGGTACCACTGCCTGCCAGAATGGTTGCAGTTTGCCACAAGACCAGAAGTAATGCAAATATATCCCTGTTTTCTTTGAACTTCTACTACACATGGAAGAGACTCCAAGACTGAATTTGCCCACCACCTGTGATGGTTGGTATAAGCGATTAATAAACTAATACTGGGTCTCCATGCATTTACTGCATATGCTGTAAATAAGCCCATGCATCCTGTGCAGATTGTCTGCCATCCCTTGTTTGGAACTGGGCAGACCAGGTCTTCCCATCTCACACAGACCTTTAGGAAGGTGTCCTGGCCCAGTAGTTAGCTTTGTCTAACCACTACAAAGATCATCTGCTTAGGGTTCTGCTGCTTATGTAATATGATCTGTTCCAGCAGGCCAATACCTGCTGCCAGTGGTTCTTTTCTCTTTTTTTATATATCACATTGTTTCACCCAGCTGCCAGCCCAGGCTTAGTAGCGGTGTACCGTTGGTCTGTGGCACCATCCTCCCTGTTATGGGGATCATGCTACTCGGCAGTGGGGTTGGGATTTTATGTGGTTATTCTTTGAGTGACTGCATGATCCCTAAACCCACCCTGAGGGTGCCAGTGTGAAGGACCAAAGTCCAGGCAGGAAGCCATGTGGAGACATGGCTTCCACCAAGTGCCTAACAGCGCCTTCCCCTCCTGACACCGTCAGCTATTTGGATCAGTGCAAACCCTCTCCAGGAGAGGAGAGCTACTTTACAGCAGCTCAGTCCATCTCCCCCCCAACTTGGCCCCCGACAACTCATTCCCAAACCCAGGTCGCTGGCACAGTGCAAGGTGTGCCGTCCTGCACCTCATCCTCAGTGCCTCCAGGCTGGCACCAGTGGTTCTTTTCTGTTCAGCTCACCCAGAAGTTCCTCAGCTGCAAATATAAGTGGAAGTGAGCACTAGGGATCTCCCGTAACTGTGCATGTTCATTTTCTGAGCACAACTTGTGACACGAAGTTAGGCCATATTTTTATGTGGTCCAACATTTTGACTCAAGTAGTGCAAGTATGCTAAGACTATGATGCAAGTCATGATGTGTGTCTGGAGGACCTCTGAAAATGCAATTGAGAAAGCTTATGGTGATCTGCTGAATGGAGGCAGAAGACAGAACTTCTGTTCGATATGAATCATATTGCCTCCTAAAACATGTTCCTTGAATCCTAAACCTGTTCCTGTCCCAGTATGCACTGGGACAGTACATGAAAAACAGGCCTGCCTTTAGCAAAATGTATTTGCATCTACTCAAGAGGAATTTCAAGCCCTGTCAATTTTTAACAATTTATAGCCTATTATTTTGGGTGCAGGAAAAATCTCTTTCCCACTCTGACACTCCCTCCACACACATACGCGCACACTGTATTTCTGTCTCACTCAGCACTGCAGATGCTGAGGTAGAATTCAACAAATATTTCTCATACAGCACAGTCCAACTGAGACTGACATATGCCAATACTGGTCTTGGCCGGGGCTCACAGAGTGATGATGGTCTCTCTCTACAGGGAGTCCCTCTGTGAGGGGCAAGTCACAGTCCTCCCAGACCAGGAAGCTGGGAGAGAAGTGCCAGGGTGAAGGGTGGTTCCAGAGACCCTGGGTTGATATGGTGTACATCACCACCCTGGCAGGAGTGTGAGAAAGAGAATAAAAAAATATATATATATGCCAATACTTCTCCAATGCTAATTGTGCACTACTATAAGAGATGTATATACAGTATGTCTATGTAAAGTATGTATACATATTTACAGTATACATCAATGGAGATAACAATGGTAAGATAAAAAAAAGTGATATCTTTGCATATAACCTCATGGTACTTTGCAGGTTAGGTAGGTAACAAATGATAGCTTAAAGGTTAGGGACATCACAGTGGAATACCTAAGGAACCAGACAGCAGGTTTCCCAATGCTGATGACATCGCAGTACAGTACCTCTGTGGAGCACTGATGGCAGCAACTGGTGTCAATGAGAAACAGTCTAATTTTTTACACAAATACCACATTTGAAAGTTATTTCTAATAAACGTTATGCTGTATGAATTGAATATGCAATGGCCTGACTCAAAATACATAGAAACATAGACTTTGATAGCAGATAAGGACCGCTTGGCCCACCTAGTCTGCCCATTTCCCTACCTACAGGATAAGCTGCAGATCCTAGTTAACCAACAGCCTATTTCTTCCTACCCTCCACAAGAATTGCCTTATGTCTGTTCCATGCATTCTTGAATTCTCCCACAGCTTTAGACCCACAACCTCCTCAGGAAGGCTGCTCCCCGCGCCCACCACCCTCTGTGAAAAAATACTTCCTCACATTGCCCCTGAGCCGTCCCCCCTCTATATTCAAATTGTGTCCCCTTGTTCTTGCACATTTCTTTTTCTGAAAGATGCTACACTCTTGAACTTTGTTGACTGCACAAAGAAACTTAAAAGTTTCTATCATGTCCTACCTCTCCCTCCTTTCCTCAAGGGTATACATATTAAGCTCCATTAGTCTCTCCTCGTATGGCTTTTCTTGCAGACCATGCACCATTTTAGTTGTCCTCCTCTGGACTGCCTCCATCCTGTTTATGTCCTTGCGGAGATGGGATCTCCAGAACTGGACACAGTACTCCATATGGGGTCTCACCAACTGTCTGTACAGAGGGATAATAACTTCCTGTTTTCTGCTGGTGATGCCTCTCCCTATACATCCCAGTATCCCCCCAGCCCTCCCTATTGCCTTCTCACATTATTTGCCAACCTTAAGGTCATCTGATATGATTACCCCCAGGTCCCTTTCCATTTTTGTTGTTGTTACTAACCCCCCATTGTGTAATCTTCCCCTGGGTTGTTGTTTTCCAGGTGCATTATTTTCACTTCATTGCATTGAATCCAAGCTGCCATACTTCTCACCATTCCTCCAACCTTGCCAAGTCCCTTCTCATCCTTTCCACACCTCCTTGTGTGTAACCTGGTGTTTGGGTCTTTGTCCCTGATTTTTTTAAGCCTTGTCCCTGATTCAGGAGAGGTATGGATGGATGGACAGACGGACAGATGAATGGATAGACAGACAGACAGATAGATAATTGATAGATAGCAGACAGACAGACAGTAGATAGATTTTAAACTGTTACTTTATGTTTTGAATATGTATGAATTTCAGTGTCAAAATCCCTTTACATTCCATCCAATGTCAGAAATATAAAAAGTAAACAATGCCATCTAGTGGCAATGCATTTAAAAAGCATTTTCTTACATTCGTGTCTCTGAAGTATGCAGTATTGAACAATGCTAAGCTACAGCTTCCAAATATTAATATATGAAATACAAACTAGTTTACAAAATGCCTAAAATCCTGATATTTTTTGTCAGCAGCTTCAATGTAAAATATACTTAACATATCGAGCAACAAGTGGCGATTCTACTAGTCAGGCACAAAGTATGAGTAACACCATTCAAGAATGTAGCTTAATTTAATATAACTTTTTTAAACTTTAATGAACAGTATTTGTTAGTCATCATGTTATTTTTATAGCAATAATAAATTTCTGGCAAAAAACAACAATATGCCAGTTTTTCTTTTTATTCATTCCTGAACTGAGATATGGGATGCTGACATTTTTAAAGTGTGTGTACCCCTGAAAAGCCCATCATGAAAAAATTAAACATCTGGTCAAGGTGTGGAGCTATTTACCATCGGAAACATGCTAACACCATAATAATATATCAGTATAAACCCAGAAAGTACTGACAGATGATACCTTCTCTGGAGAAGATTGTATTGCAGTGGTGGCAATCGTTAATGACTTACGTAATTAATTACAAAAATAGATATAAAAGCTGTTTTTTTTAAGTATCTGGGAGTTAAAACTATACCGGTTATGAACTTAAGGATGTTAGAAATATATGTTTGCTTAAACTCGGTATTTATTTATTTATTTATTGAATTTTGTTACATGGGTAGGCTTGCTTAGACCACTGGCCCTTTTACAGGAATGACATTTACTTAATTTAGTTATTTATTTATTTATTGAATTTTATTAAATGGGTAGGCTCACAGAGATCACTGGCCCTTTTACAGGAGTGACTCCAATTTAATTACATATAATGCAGGAGAAAACATTTAGTACATGTTAATTACATACAGTGTAGGGGAGAACATACATACCGTAGTAGTGATACATTCCTTGTATTCTAGTTGCATATGGTTCAGAGCACAGTTGTCACATCTTAGTTACACCAGAGACAGCATTCACACAGACAAGTACTGAACCAAGTGCACGTAACACACAGAAACTACAGATCAAAAGTAAGTAGAGGTACTAGTTCATGCAGGTCTCAGCAAAGAGAGCTACAGCAATTACTAGGAACTACTAAGAACTAGTAGTAAGTACTACTACCTTTTGATTAGTCTTTTGAATGACAGTAGTATGAGACTCTCCTGAACAGGGAGAGGAAGTTCATTCCACAGTTGTGGGGCTTTGTATGTAAAGGAGCGCTGGCCAGTAGTTGTCAAAGTCCTGGGTATAGTTAGGAGCCTTTGGGAGGAAAAAGAAGACACTTCCTCTACAGTGTTCACTGAACACACCCCTTAGGTTTGGGAAGTAATCACTCATAATCTCATAAGTCAAGCAGAACAAAGAGTAACTGAGTTTCTCTCTTCGAGGGATGGCCAGCTTAGGGTGGTGAGAGCAGTGCAGTCATGTTCTTCACTATTAGCACTCAGTGCAAACCTGCATATCCTGTGATATACTACTTTATGCTTGTTTAGTTCTGTTTCCCTCAGCGGAGCAAGAACAGTGACATAAAGTAACATAGTATCTGATGGCAGATAAGGACCACAAGGCCAATCCAGTCTGCCACCACACCCTACCTATATCAGCAGCCACTGACCCTACTTGGTCAGTGGCTTTAGTTTCTCCTTCCTACCTCTAGGGTCCCCTTATGCCTATCCCATGCATGTCTGAATCCCCCCCACTGTGGCGGCTCCCACCATCTCCTGCGGCAGGCTATTCCATGCATCCACTACCCATTCCATGAAGAAAAACTCCCTCACATTCCCCTTTAGCCTGCCCCCTTCCAATCGCATAACCTGCGCCCTTGTCCTTGTACATCTCCTATACTGAAATATGTTGCCCACTTGCACTTTGTTTATGCCCTTAAGATACTTGAAGGTTTCGATCATATCTCCTTGTTCCCGCCTCTCTTCCAATGTATATATATTGAGGTCTTTTAATCTCTCCTCATATGTTTTCCAGTACAAGCCCTGCACCATCTTTGTTGCCCTTCTCTGAACCACCTCCACTCTGTTTATGTCCTTACGAAGATGTGGCCTCCAGCACGATACACCATACTTTCCTCAGATTGGATCCCATTAACAACTGCCCTCTGCTTTCTGCCCCTCAACCAGTTTCTAATCCATTTCTCCACTTTGTGGTCCACCCCCAGGCTACTCAGCTTGTTAACCAGTCTTCTGTGTGGAACGGTGGCGAAGCCTTTACTGAAGTCGAGGTAGGGGATATTTACCACCCCCCCCCAAGCCACCTCCCTCGTCACCCAGTCAAAAAAGTCTATCAGATTTGTTTGACAAGACTTTCCTGTTGTGAACCCGTGCTGCCTCGGATCCTGTGCTCTGTTGGACTCTAAGTGCTCCACAATCCTTTCCTTAAGTAATGCCTCCATTATCTTGCCCACTAATGAGGTAAGGCTGACCGGTCTATAGTTTCCTGTTTCCTCCCTGCTTCCACTCTTGTGAAGAGGAGTCACATGTACCCTCCTGTAGTTTTCTGGAACCACTCCTGTATTGAGTGACTCACTAAACGGGGCTGCCAGCGGAGCTGCTAGCACCATCCGTAGCTCCTTTAGTATCCTAGGGTGTATACCATCTGGTCCCATTGCTTTGTCCACTCTCAGTTTTGTGAGTTCCTCAATGACTCTCTTTTCTATAAATGGACTGGTATCTATCTCTCTCCCCTCTGCGCTGAGCCCTCAGGTGTCCTGACCAAAAGTATAGGGAGTAAAAGACTATTGGCTACAGACAGACAGACAGGCTTCTTTAGTGAGGTAGGCTCTCAGCCTGGTGGAGTAAGCATAACGTTCAAATTAGAAGTTCAGTTGCTTATTCAGTGTGGGGTCTGAATGAGAGTCCCTGGTCAAGTAGGACATCCTGTTATGTTGTAGAGTCCACTGCCTCAAACTGGGTACCCCTAGTGGTACTTATCTTTAGGTTCTCTTTTCTATCAGGGCCCAGTCGTCTAGACCCAAATAATATAGCCTTTGTGTTCTTCAAATTCAGAACCAGTTGGTTTGATATAAACCAGTTTTCAAGCTCTCTGAAGTCTTCCCTCAGTCTAGATTCAACTGATTCTAGGTCAGTTTTATACAACACTGCATCATCTATATAGAGTATTGCTTTTGCCCTCCCATAGTTTGAGGGCAAATCATTGATGAATAGTGAAAAAAGCACAGGACCCAATATAAAGCCCTGTGGTACACCATCAGTAATCTCATGCAGGGAGGATAGGTTAGCCACCCCCCGTACACTTAACTAGCTGGTTGCGGCCCCTGAGATAACCTCTAAACCATGAACAGGAGAGTTGATCAAAGCCCACGCCCTTCATTTGGTCAGCAGGATTTTGTGATTCACCCAGTCGAAGGCCTTAGTTAAATCAACAAATATTTCTCCTTTGGCTTCAACAAATATTTCTCCTTTGGCTCTGCCATCATCCACAGCACTGAAAATGCTCGTGATGAGATGTACCAGGGCTGTATCAGTGCCATAGTGTTTCCCAAATTATCTGTAAGCAGGCAATTTGACTCAATGAAAGCTTGCAGCTGGTTATAAACCAATCTTTTTTGGACTTTTGCCATGTTACTGAGTATGGCTATGGGATGGTAATTTTCTGTTGGTTGCTGTGCTCCCTCTTTGTGGATAGGAACCTCACGTGCCACCTTCTACATCTGCAACACTTTGCCTTGGAGCAAGGATATGTTACAAAACTTCATCAGTAAAAATGTTAGGATAAGGGCAGCAACCTTTAGAAGTCTGGGTTCAAGTCTGCTGTGACCAGCGGACTTGCCAATTTTAATCTTTTACAGTTGGTCTAGAACCTCCTTCTTAGTGACCAGTCTAAAATGGAAATTAGGATGACTAGCCAAGGGGACACGGATAGCTAGGGGATCCTTGAATATGACTTGATCAGTGAAGAATCTGTTAAATGCTTCAGCAACCTGTTCTGGGTCACATATTGATGGAGAGTTTCCCAAGTAGGGGCTCCCACCAGCCTTTTAGGAGATTGGTTACTTGTGCCTAAGGCATTTTGTGTTTTACAGGTTATTGGCCTGAAAGTTCTTCATATACTTAACACTTACCTTTTTTTTTACATTGGACTTGGCAGGACTTGCACAGTCATCTGTAAGCCAACCAGTCTTACTGCCAACCAGAGGCTTTGTATTTGTCCCAGGCCAAGTCCCTCCGCTTCATTAGGTTGCTGAGGGCAGGGGTTAGTCACTTTGAACACATGTCTTTTACCTGTCTTTGCACCAGAAGGGCATGCTTATTTATGTAAGCCCCCCTCATGGGGGGGGGGGGGGCTTGCTGGCCCTTAGCAAAGTTCTCCTTCCCTGGCACCAGTAGGGATTCTAGGTGCCTTCAGGATTCTTTTGGTGCTTTATCACTGGGAAGAAGCACCTCTGGGAACTACATAAGGCAGAGGAGGAGTTCAGCAAGGGGAGAGAGGCATAGGTCAGTGGTGTGGAAGCATGGCAGTAGCTAAAAGGGCCCTCCCCAAGTTTAGGCAGGTCGGCCTAACAACGGTGGTGGTGCTTTGGTCCACTTTAGGTTCTGAGGGAGGGAGTATATTCATACAGTAGTGGTCGTTTGGGTCCAGGGGTAATTCATTTTAGCCCCGTCGTAGAAGCTTTGGAGAGCACTTCATTTGGGATCATCAGGCCCGGGATGTGAAAGGAATTCAAGAGTCAGAAGGAGAGACCAAGTTATTTCTGTAGGCAATGGGGGCCTGGCTCCATGCATAAGGTTGAAGTACTGAGCTAATGGGGCTGTTTCAGTGGTGGCAGGACCGCAGCAGGGACATTGGTTGGTGGCAGCACTGGCATGCCCCTTTCCTGTGTGGGTGTGGCATTTTGGCCCTGGGAGTTTGCTGGAGGGGAGGAATATGGCATGGGACTCGGGCCTGCCATACCCATGTCTGGAGTGGGTCTTTAGGCTGCTAAGGGTCACAGTTCCTCAGGAAACTACAAGTAAAAGAAGGGAGCCACTGTAGCTGTTTTGGGCTGCTCAGCTTCGGTGAGAGCTCGAGCTGGAAGGTATGGAATATCTTTGGGCACCGGATAACAACTTTAAGAAGGAATTAAAGGAATTTTCAGTACTTGGGAGCAGTTGTGGAGGCTGGGCTGCTCATAGCCCAAGGAATTATTTCCTTTGGTGGCATTAGGAGGAGTAAATCACTCCCTTGTGAGAAATTATGTTAAGGAATAAGTTTTGGGAACACTTCAACAAGGAAAGATATGTTTCTGTGGAAGAAGCTGGGTACTTACTAGAACTGCAGGCTCTATCCATTTTAGTTCTGTAATGCTGTTGTAATCTGCTGTATGCTAATTTGAGATCTGTGCCTAACTGCTGCCAATTTTCTCTCTCTCTCTCATTTGAAGTTGTTAGCCCCATGAAGCAGTGTTTATCGAAGTGAAGTGAGTTTGGCGCCTGAGCCCTATAATCATTGCGGGTGCCTCAGGAAATAAATTTGTTTGGTTTGGCCTAATCTGGTGTACAACTCATTGATTGCTTCCATGAACAAGATGAACTAACTGTGTGTATCTTTAAATCTAATCAATTCTTCCATAGCCCAGAATGATGGTCTCTGGAGTAATTCTTCATCTTGCCTTCCTGGGTCCTAGAGCATTAAGAAGGTGAGAGAAAACAGCTCCTGCTCTGTAGTGCTCCTGCTGGAGGTAAACATTTGGTTCTGAGGGGGTTCAGAGGCATTCTGCTCAGTGTGAAGATGGCCAAAGGTAGGATGCTGTCTGGTTTTAATTCCATGCTTCATTTCAACTGCCAAAAGATGATTCAGGATGGCACTGTGGTCTGAGCTCCCTTCCTCTTTCTCAATATCAGGCACCTCTAGACATCAGGAAGGGGCTTACAGATGTGGGGGCTCATCCAGGATGTTTTCTGTGCTCCAGCAGGGTGTGAACCCTCGAATGTGGACCTAGGATTGTCTTTGGGATTGACTGGCCCAAGCCTGGAATGAATGGCACAGTTTCAGTGGTGGCGAGGACTGTTTGGATTGACTAGGCCTGCTTGTGCTGTCTCTCTCTCTGACACCTCTGTGGTGGAGAGAAGTCATGTGCATGAATTTGGAGGTTCTGATTGGCTGGAGGTTAATGTGCTGAAGGGAGTCAACATGGAGGTGCCATTTTGTGGAAGCTAGTGAGAGCGAAAGAGAGAAAAAGAGAAGCAGGGGGACATTTGGAGGAGTTGGATAGCTGGGCAGCTGCACAGGAAAGGAAAGGAAAAGAAAGGAAAAAGGAAAATACTGCAGATTAGAGGTGTTGCCTGTGATAGCAAGAGGCATGGCAGAAGGCTTTACACTAAAAGAGAAACCTCAGGCAATGGCTCCTGCCTCCCTGCTTACATGGCTTTGGAATTCTGCAGGGAGGGGGCAGGCTGAAGATCGATGTGTTCGATGTAGGTATTGAGGTGAGGGAGAAGTGAAGTTGCCCATCTGCTCAATATGCTCCAGTGCTGCCCCTGGAGCCCATTTTTGGAGGTACACCTTTTCCTTTTTCCTGGGAGTATCCTACCAGTATGTCCATCGGCACTGCATCCCTGCTGTCCCAGACTAGTGTGGAGCTTGGTACCCGCTACTCCAGCAGCAGCAGAAGACCCACCCTGTGATCTGAGTTGGATCCACTGGAGTGTGGGTGGAATATGAAGAGTTTAAGGATAAACCTGCTCCAGATGTGACTGAAGGACCCTTAAAAGGTACCAATTCTCTGATCACAAAATTAAGCATACTATCCCTAGGCCTTATTATTGCCCTGCCATCACTTTACCTGACAAAACCCCGCACCCGGTGGCGCAGTCAAAGGCCCTGAGAGCACGAATGGGTGGACTTTTAAGAAATTATCCTGTCAATACTGTTTATAGATCTGGAGTGTGGCTGAAGCCAGGAATGGCAAGGCACACCAGTGACAGGACTTGCAGAATGGCCACAAGCAGAGCCCTGGGTGAGAAAGAGGATGCACGTGGAGTACCCCCAAGCCGAATACCCTTATATTTTGGAGAGGATGTGGGGCATTAGTAAGGAGATGTGTGATGACTGGGTATTCAGGGAACAACTAAACAAGCTACAGTTCCACCCTAGAGGATCTGGCCACCCCTCGCAACAGGTCATTCAGAAGGCATGCACCATGTCCTATTCTGGGTCTTGGGCAGGCCTTACGCTCTTTAAACACTTCGCCCTGGCTCAAAATGTAGCTGGCTGCTGAGTAAAATTCTACGTGATAGCCAAAGACTCTTTTGGAGATCTGACCACCAAGCCTGATCCCGACTATTATTTCCACTGGGGTGGAAGTCCTGCTCTCTAGAGCACACTGATTCAGAACTGTGGACTGTGCTTCTAAGTGCCTGTAAGTCCTGTAAGTAGCTCTCTGAGACAGAATTTTGCCATTTTAAAAGATTTGTTGGAGTTTTGAGGAAGTTGTTAGTTCTTAAAGCACTTGCACCCAGGGACTGTGTCAAGTGAAGACGATAGAAGATGTGTTGGCCAGTTACCCTGAGAGGTTCAGAGAATTTGAAAAAAAAAAGAGACTTCTCTTAAGTGACTTTGCAATTATCAGTGATTTCCTTTTCTTCAATCAAGGACTACTTACAGGCTTTCAATTGACTAGAAATCATTACAAATTCCAGAGCCAGGTGTAATCCTAGCTCCTGTGTGTGTCATGTATGAGTGAGAGGAGTGAGTGGTGTGAGAGGGGTTAGTAGTTTGTTCACCAGTGGACTATAACCCATTACCTTTTTAGTTATATTTTATATTGTGACACTTAGACAGTTTGAAGTTGTGCCAGGTCCACATATGAGTGGACTTCACCCACTTAAAACAACAAAATCAGTAGTTTTAATTATTGTGGGCTGTAAAGTTCGGGGTGTGACCCTTGGAAACATTATTTCCAGGTCACCCACTAGATAAATACAGGACCACTGCAAGCAGGGCAAGTGAGTGGGGCATGTGCTACCCAGCATGCATCGGCCCGTGCAAAGACAGGCATGTCTATGGGTGTGTCTTGAGTGTCTAGTATTGATAACAGAGTTGCAGCAATGGTGAACAGGAGCCGTTGAGTCCAAGGTAAACTACCACATATTCAGTTTCTGTTGTAGCCACTGTAACTGCTTTCCTACTAATTCCTGACCTTAACTTTTCTCCAGTGATCTTAATATCAGATTATTAATTTGACCCCAGTAAATAGGCATAAATAATGGCGGACACAATTACCACTATTGATGGGAATACAGGGATTAAATGTGTCTCTTGTCAAATGTATCTAATGACTGATCTAACTAAAATAAGAACCCCATTTACATGTCACAAATGTCAGCAAAATCTAGAACTAATGGCAGAAGTCACGTTATTCAACAGTAGACTTATAGCTATTGGACAAAGTCAAAAGGAAATGTCTGAGGTTAACGGGAAAATCTAGGGAAAATAAACTGAGAACAAATGTCATAGTCAGCACCAATGAAACTAACATAACTACAAACCATACTATAACCAAAACCCTGGCAAACTTAACATGTCCCTCGACATCTAGTGTTGATTCAAGCACTAACTCTGCTCAATCCAAAACATAAACAATAAAAAAGAATAGAAAAGAGGAGACCATAAAGGACGCAGATGAAGACTGGTACAAAACACAAATTTCAAAAACAGCCAAAAGAGGGAGAAGAGCTAAACAGTATTGTATTCCACTGCTAAACCATTTCGACCCCTTGCTTACCATTACAGATACAGCAAGACAGAACAATGAAATCCGTAACCCATAACCCAAAACAAATTTCTCAGAATGACTCTAGTATACAGGCATCTACCGCAAACTCTGAAACTATGACCACCATTAATGACCCTAAGGATGCAGGAGAGCCCTTGATAATCTTAGAACCAGGTGCTAGCAATAATAATGAAGAGATGCAGATAGAATCTCCTATAAGTCCCCAACAAGTAATAGTTTTGGGAGACTGTATAATCAAACACCTAGATAGGACTGTATGTAATCCAAATAAATATTCTAGGACTTTGTTCAGTTTTAGTGGGGCCAGAATTCCGCATATCGCTTGGATGACAGATACCATACTTCATAATATAAACGATACATAGATACATAGACAGTGTCGGCAGATAAGGGCCTATGGCCCACCCAGTCTGCCCATTTGAGCTTGTAAGTTCAGTTTATGTTTTCCTAGAAGTCTGTTGCCCCTAACCCCTGACCTCCAGAATTCCTTTATGTCTATCCCATGCATTCTTAAATCCCGTGATTGTTTCAACCCCCACCACTAGCCCTCTAGTAATCGTGCATTCAGGGGCAAATAATACTTTTTCTGAACCACTGCAGAAAATTAAAGAGGACTATGTAGCTTTAACAAATAAACTATGTGACCTGAGGTGTGAGGTAGTGACATTAGAAACTCTGCCTATTCCCAGCACATCTACGCTCCAGCAAAACAAAATAAGAATATAAATAATTGGTTAAGAAGATGGTGTCTGAGTCAGAAAATACAATACATTACCTACTGGGAGGAATTCTATGGCAGATCTAAACTCTACTACTGGGATGGTTTACATCTCGGTAGAAGAGGCAGTGGGCTACTTGGTGAGCACATAGGAACATTTATTGAGAAATGTTCAAATTAAAGACTTTGGGGAGAGGTATCTATATACTGTAATACCCCTCTAGATGATACTGTAAACACACTAAAATATGTAAAGATAGTGTGCAGATAGTACAAGACCAAAGTGAGAAACATGCACACTCTTCAAAGAAACCCCAACTTAGTATATTACTACTGAATGCCAGAGGAACTCACATACATAAGGAAAGAATAAAACATATCTATATGTGGTGACACTGAGACCTGGATGAAAGACGATGACTGGAACACCAAAATACATGGACACTATAGATTCCACAGGAATAGAAAAAATAGAAAAGGTGGAGGTATAGTTCTTTACATCAAGGAAGGCCTCACAACCTATGAAATAAACCAAAATGCAAATAACGAAAATAAAATTATTTGGGTTCAGATCAAATTCTCATCTAACTCCCTAACAATAGGTCTAGTTTGTCCATCACCTAGTTTAACATCAGAAGAGAATGAAAAACTATTACTTGAAGTAGAAGATACAAATATAACTGGTGACTATATATTGATGGGGGATTTTAATTTCTCCACAATTGACTGGCATAGACAGGAAAGTAATACATCACTGGAAAATAAATTTGTGGATATCGCCATTCACTTAAACTTAGAAAAATTAATTGCACAACCACCGAGAGGTAGAAATATACTTGATATAGTACTAACAAATATAGAAGAGAAAATCCTGTATATTAGTATACTGCCCCTGCTTGTTGATAGTGATTACAACATAGTGAAATTTGAATACAAACTTATACAAAACCACATGAAAGGCAAAACTAAAATGAAAGACTTCAATAAAGCTGAACATGGACAAATTAGGGAAAATTTACCCAAATGGGACTGGCAGGATGAACTTCAAAACCTAAGCCTAACAGAAACATGGGAACAGATAAACCAACAAACAAACTACTGTTTATATACATGGGTTTCTGTAAGGACTAAATATTGCAATAATCACCATGTGCCACCATGGTGGAATAACTCTATTAGAAAACAACTTCAAAGTAAAAAAAAAAAACTATACAGAAAACACAAAAAGAATCTGTCAATTAACACATGGGGCTGGATATTCAAACTACGCCATTCTGAGGTCCAAGCCCTTGCGCTGCGCAAAATAGTTGCGTAGGGGTGTGGCCCAGGCGATATTCAAAGGAGTTGCGCTATTGAGCAACTCCTTTGAATATCACCCCCCAGCCACAGCCACTGTGCATGGCGCAGTGAAACTTGCGCCACTGCAAGTTGTCAGAGTGGAGCATTCAACTTGCGGTGGCCAAGTACTATTGCGCCATGCGTAAAATCAAGATATTCAAAAGGTGACATGCAAATGAGCCATAATTCATGCAAGGCGCAGGGGGGGCCATTTGCATCTGATTATGGCCCCATTTGCATGCCATTAGCATGTAGGTGCGCCGATCCCCGAGGACTTGCGCCTGGCCACCCTGCCAGGCAGCAGCCGTCGGGGACCAACGCACCCTGCAGCCAGATTGCGGGCAGCAATGTGGCTCCCCACCTCCTCCCGTACATCTCCCTGGTGGTCCAGTGGACCGTAATGCCCGTTCGCGGGCAGAATGTAAAATGAACCCCCTCCCGTCCAAACATCTCCCTAATGCCTGATCGCGGGCAGAATGTAAAAAGAACCCCCCCCAACATCTCCCTGGTGGTCCAGTGGACCGTAATGCCCGATCGCGGGCAGAATGTAAAATGAACCCCTCCACCCAAACATCTCCCTAATGCCCGATCGCGGCAGAATGTAAAGAACCCCCCAACATCTCCTGGTGGTCCAGTGGACCGTAATGCCCGATCGCGGGCAGATTGTGAAATGAACCCCCAACACGTTCCTAGTGCCGATCGCGGGCAGAATGTAAAGAACCCCCAACATCTCCTGGTGGTCCAGTGGACCGTAATGCCGATCATGGGCAGATTGTGAAATACACCCCCCAAACATCTCCCTGGTGGCTAGTGTCCCCCCCCCACCCACCCACGAAGCCCCACCACCCCGCTCCCCACGGCGGCTGGCGGCGGCAGCATCCACCGCCTGCCGCCCCGCCGCCTGCCGACTGACTGCCTGGTAGGGCTGCGCGCCCATTGGTGCAGAGCAAGAACCAATGGTGCCTTCCATACATACATGACAGTCAGATTTGTGAATGATCATTCACAAATCTGGACTGTCATAATAATAATGAGCTGCACACCCATTAGTTCTTGCTCTGCCAATGGGCATGCAGCCTACCAGGCAGATCAGCGTGGCGGCTGACCGGCAGCGTAAAGTGCTACCGCCCGCCGCTTACAAAGGCAGTGATAAATGAAGATGATGAAAGATGATTACCACAGAAAATTAGATGGAGCTGCTGAGGAGATGTTTGGGTGGGGGTGTCATTCACAATCTGCCAGCGATCGGCCTCACTGACGACCAGAAAGATGACGGAGAGGAATTCTTTACATTCTGCCATGATCGAGCACTAAAGGCGTGTTGGGGGTTCACATATCTGCCTACGATCGGGCACTAGGAACGTGTTGGGGGTTCATTCACAATCTGCCTGCGATCAGGCATTACGTCCACTGGACCACCAGGGAGATGTCTGGGGTTCACTTTACTTACTGCCCGCGATCGGGCATTTCGTCCACTGGACCACCAGGGATGTGAACAGGAGGGGGAGCCACATTGATGCCCGCGATCGGCCTGGTGGGGGTACACTTATGCCCATCGGGCTGGGGAGCACAGGGACTGAGTTAGCCAGCCACAGGTGGCAGCTGCTGTTGCGCCCTGCAATACAGCAGCTCACCTGTGGGTGGCCCTCTACTTAAGCCTTTTTTTGGCTCAAGGTCCTGCAGGCTCAGGTTGGGGGTTGCGCCTGCACAACTCTGCACAGCCCGGCTGAATATCGGGCTGTGCAGTTTATGCATGGTTCCTCCCCCTCCTGTTGAGCATGCATTCATTTGCATTGCGCTGTTGCTCAGCCTGTTTTCAGTGGCGCAACTGCCTCCTGCTGAATATCGCAGAATGGCGCAATGTAGGACTTGAGCATGTGCAACCCTGTTGAGCATGGAGCAACCCTTTTGAATATCTGGCCCATGGTCTAAATCCAAACACAGTGCAAAGAAAACTAAGAGTATGAACTCCAATCTACATTTCGATTGTTTTATCAATCTGGTTTCCAAAGTAAAGGATAATGAAAAAACTATTTTATAATTATATAGGGTCATTAAAGGGCAAACAGCAAACTACTGGGCCACTTATAACTAACAAAAAGCTAATAATGGATGAAAATGATGCTGCTAGGGTACTAAATGATTTTTTCCTAAATGTTTTTGAAGAAAAGGAAAACCATACGACACCTAGGGCCAGATATTCAAAACTTTGCACCGGGTAAAAAACGTTTGCACAGGTTTAGCATGGGATTAGCGCGGGTCTGCTATATTCAAAAGGCCAAATAGTGTGGGCAAACTGCATTAGCGCTGGGCAAAATCATAATGTATGCAAGGGGCAAACTGACATGACTACAGGTGCAATGCTATATTCAGTGACTAGCACCACGCAAAGTGGTTTTGCGCAACATAGCGTGACACTTAGCATGGTGCACATTACCGTCCAAGAAAAGCTTGCTTTAACCCAGGGCAATCAGCTTTGCGTGACATTGTGGCTTTGTGCTGCGTTTGCACAGGTTTTGCATGACCCTAACAAATAAACATGACACATAGACAAAGCCAAACATAAAGGAAACATGCTGCTAACTGATAGCATCACAATGATAGCATCATCTGCTACCAGTCCCAGCCATGCCAGGCAGTAAGTGGTGACCCTGCCACCAGTGGACAGCATGGCAGTGTGGCCATACAGCACACACCTGCGGACCACACTTCTGTGGACACCAACAGATGCCAGCACACACATGCAGCACTGTGGACCTGGAGGATGTTGAGGGGAGAGTGTATGGGTGGCCAGGCTGTGCCTCAGACCAGGTGCGGCCACAAGGCTGGGACACATCATGCAGTGCACATGGGCCAGTATGGGGAATACCCCAACACCAGTGTGCCTTCTGGATAATATATGCCCCCCCGGCCACATACTGCACAGCTGTACAACTGCCACAGCACACAAAGCCGGACATGTATATGTTACTGCGAGCATCCCATGCCAGAGGTGCAGCATCTGTGGGTCACACAACAGCGTAACAGTAATGTCCACTGTCAGTAAACACCTTCAGGTTGGGCCTCTCACTGTGTATAGTGCAGTCATCATCACTGCCCTACACACCATAGGCATTGCTGTGTCCACACACAACTGGCCCCCTTGCTACTATAGTGTCTGCTGTGCACTGTAGGATGACCTACAGTGTGACAGTTGCATGCAGCACCACCACCATCTGTGCCTATGCTATGTTGTCCCAATATAGCTGCAGGCAGCAGCGCATGTGGAAGTAGTGTTCAAAACTTTATAATATTCCCCAAGCTGTTTGCGCAGTGCTGACACGTTTGCACAGGTTTAGCGCAGGGCTAAACAGTTAGCCCGGCGCAAACTGCATGCAAATCAGGACATAATGAGATGCTAATCTAGATGTTTGCCCACAGACTACCTAAGTAGGCTCATTTGCATGTCACTTTTGAATATGGCAAAGTTTAGCACCGGGCAAACGAGTTTGCACCGAGCTAACGGTTTAGCCCTGCGCTAAACCCCTGCAAACGTGTTAGCGCTGCGCAAACAGTTCGGGGAATATTTTATAGTTTTGCACACTGTAATTTCACATACGCTGCTGCCTTCATCTGTACTGGGTCCATGCATTTGCTGGCACACACATTGGCCACATAGTTCACCTCTACCTACCTTCACATCACTGTGCACTGTGTTGCTGTTGTGGTTTGCACTTCCTGGTTGCCATATTCAGAGCTGTCTTATTCCAGGGCTAAGTTTGCCCTGCACTCCCAGCCCAGTTTGCCCAGCCTCATTCCCATGCTATATTCAGAAGCTGTTTGCCCCAGGCTATTCCTTCTGAATATGGTTTGCGTTGTGCTCTGGGCTAAGTTTGCCCGCCAGGCAATGCTAATTTAGCCCCTGCAAAAAGTTTTGAATATCTGGCCCCTATAGTGGTAAATACAAATAATTTCCCAGCTTTCAGTGTTAGTGAAGCTGAACAAATAATAAAATCACTGAAAAAAATAGTTTGGCAGGGCCTGATGGTATAAGCTCTAGATTTTTGCAGGAATTAATTAGTGAAATTACAGGTTTGCTTACTATACTATTTAATACCTCCACTAAAGAGAGTAAAATCATACAGGCCTGGAGAGAGGCTTTAGTTACACCGATACACAAGGAAGGAAATAAAAATGACCCAAATAACTATCTCACCTCAGTGACAGGTAAAATAATGGAGAGGCTCCTACAAACACATATAATGGACCATATTAACAATACAGGGATAGTCGACACCTCTCAACACAGCTTTCTCTCTGGTATATCATGTCTAATCTTTTACAATTTTTTGAGCCACTTAGTGTCGCATTATTTTATTTTATTTTAAGCTTTTGTTTACCAGCTAAGTACAATGAGCCAAGGCCCATTTTCATGTATGACCCGGGACCACATCCATACAGTCAAGATGGTCCAAAAATTGTTAAACATACATTACAAACATTACAATAATGACACATAAAAAGACATTCAAAAACATTGACAATACAATTTGCTAAGACAATAATTCTTTAGCTTAACTTTAAAAGTTTGATGGCTAAAATTTGCATGCAATGAAATAGGAAGCTCATTCCAATTTTTTGCTACAGAGCAAGAAAAAGAACCATCCCCCATTTTAGTCTTGGTTTTGGGAACAGCTAATTGTATCTAGCCATTTGACCGAAGTTCCCTTGCAGTCATCTTAATAGATAATAATGAATGCAAGGGAGAGTTCGTGCCCTGGCGAAGAAAATTATCAGTCAGACAACAGAGACCATATAGACTATTCAGCCTTGGTGGAAGCCAGGCAGAAAGTCTGTATAATTCACAATGATGAGTAAAACAAGGTAATTTAAAAGCAAATCTACAAATGCCATGAAATACAGAGGTAAGAAGAAATGATTCTCTTTAGGACAAATTTGAAAAAAAAATTAGTTATAATTTAACTGTGGAAGTAATACACCCATGGCTATTGCCTTTCTAGCCGGTTAAGTTAACAATGATTGAAACTTAAATAAAACACCCAGTCTTTGATTTACTTGGTGAGTAATAAAATTAACATGATTGAAAAAAGTAAAATTTTGGTCCAGCAGGACTCCTAGATATTTAAATTGTTCTACCTGCTCCAGTTTACTTCCTAATCTATCCATTATCAACAAATCTTGAGCTCTATTGAGTCTCAATCTGGACCCAAAAAGCATACTTCTGTTTTTTGTACTATTCAATGCCAGGTGATTCTCTTGTCACCAACTACACAGTTTATCCAAATCTTTACTTAAGGACTCATTTATTAATTCCACTGACAATTAATTTTTATACAAATTAATATCATCTGCATAAATCAAGCAATTTGTGTACTGCAATAATGATGGAACAATATCTACAAATAAGGTAAACAAAAGTGGCCCCAGGATAAATCCCTGGGGCACACCCTGTTTTAAAAACCTATAAATAGAATAAATTCCACTTAATCCTACCTTCAAAGGACGTTCAGTTAAATAACTTTGAAACCAATCAAGTGATGACTCTGCTAAACCATAGTTCTGGAGGGTCCTGATCAGCAGAGGATGGTTCACTAAATCAAAGGCCTTGGACAGGTCCACAAACACAGCACCAGTGAGCAAACCCTCATTCATGGCTACACTGGTGCAGTTCGTGAACCTGGCCAAGGCCGTCCCCATCCCGTGAAATTTCTGAAACCCATGATGATCAGGAGTCATAAGACCAGAATAATGTAAGTAATCAGAAAGATGTTCATTAACAAGTTTTTCAAATACCTTAGCTAAAGGCAGCAGAAGAGAGATAGGACGATAAATGTCCATATCCATTCTGCCACCAGATTTGTAAATTGGTTTGATTACTGTTTAATTGTTGTCTGTATGGCGGGTGGACCCCTCACCGTGCTGTTTAATCTACCGATCCTGTAATTGTACTATTGTCTTGGGACTTGTCCCCCAGGTCGCATCTGGAATCGAGCAATCCCTGCTCAGTATGCCTTCCTGGTTAAACTCATAAATAAATGAATAAATAAATAATTAAATAAGGGTATACCAGTGGATGTACTGTTCTTAGACTTGGCAAAGGCTTTTGACATATTTTCACATACTGATGCAGGAATTATTAAAAATTAAATTACACCCCAGTGCTATCAGCTGGATACAGTCATGGTTGGAAGATCGGCAACAGAGGGTCTCTATAAAGGGACATCTATCTGAATGGGGAAAAGTGATAAGTGGTGTACCCCAGGGCTCAGTGTTGAGTCCCATCCTATTTAACATTATGGTGTCCACTATGGCAGTAGCTGGCAATGCCAGGATATGCAAGTACACAGATGACTGAAAGATCGGGGGACCTACAAGGACTGTGGCTGATGGCAGGTGGTTACAAAGACAACTTGATTAATTATCACACTGGGCAACTGTAAGTTATGCATTTGGGGGGGAACCCTCAAACTGACTATAAATTAAACAACATTACCTTGCAAGCTATAGTTGAGGAGAAAGATATGGGTGTGATAATTTCTGATAACCTGTCCTTTGATAGAAACTGCTCTGTAGTGGTCAAAAGATGTCATAAAATAGTAGAATCAATACTTGGTAACATTAAAAGTAGAGACTCAAAGTAATTGTTTCACTTTATAACAGCCTGGTACACCCCACCTGAAGTATTGTTCTAAGTTCTGTGCACCACACAACATAAGAGGCAAAAAATTTATGTAGTGTGTGCAGAGAAAATTAAAAAAATCAAACCACTCCAACATCACAATTACACCAATAGACTAACTGAACTAAAATTATACTCAACACAATATAGACAGATTAGAGAAGATTTATGCCTGATATACAAAGCGGTAAAAGATGAGTATATAAGGGAAACAATAGGACGCATAGGGTATGAGGGTTTTAAACCAACAAGAAGTAATAATTTAAAACTTATAGGTGATAAAAACATAACAACTAAAAGGGGCAGATTCTTTACCCAATGGGTGATTACAATGTGGAATAAACTCCCTCAACATGTCGTCAATAGAGGCCTGGTAGCGCTGAGGGTTGAGGCGCTGGATGTCATACCTGGCACCGCGCCAGTGACCCGGGTTCAGGAATGAGCCCAAGTCATTGGGGGTTGGTGGGGATGGGGAAGGATCGAGCATCCCAGGGACTGTTCTCCTTCCCCGGAGAGGGGGATTTCTCTCATACCGATGCACTAGCAACCTCTGGTGGTGGCTGGGGGATTGCAGTGCTCGGCCGGCAGAACGCAGGGATTGGAGCTGCGGCAGACTTCTTTCAGGTGTGCATGGGAACGTGCACATGCCGAGCAGGATGTCATTGCACATCCGAGCTCTGGGGTTGAAAAACCAAAGAAAATACCCCCTATCATTGGGTGAGGCGACGGTGACCATCGGTAGCCCCGGTCACATGTCTAATGTCAGCAGTATCTCTGATTCTCCCATGGGGATTCTATGGCTTCTCTGCAGGGTAGGGAGAGCCTGGAATCCTGAAACTGACATAGTGTCTGGAAAGTGGTTCAGGCAGGCGGTGGAGCCATGGGAGCTGTGCATGGGATACCTGAGAGATGCCCCAACAGTAAGGTGCATAAACAAAGTCTACAACACAAAAACCACGTTGTCGATAGTAACAACTTAACGATTTTTAAACATAGATTAGATTCATACATGGGAGATCAGAACAGCTAATATTCTTCAGGTGAAACTACCTCTGGCTGGAAGCTGCAATACTGAACATAGGATTTGCAAGAAAGTGAGTTGTGCTTACAACGGAGGGAGGCGAACCTTACAATTGTCTTTGGTTTGTAGCAGATATTCTGCAGGTGAGGGCTACTTCTAACTGAAAGGTGAAATAAGGAACTTAGAATTATCAGGAAAAGACAGTCTTTCAAGCAACAGATGGAGGTGGATCTAGCTTTACTTTTGTTACAATTCTTAAGATTTTCAGTGCAGGAAGAGTTTAAAGCACAGCTGACTAATTTTGGGGCTGACTGCTTTCAGAGCACAAACCACCAGGCTGTTTTGGGGCTGGGGAGGTTTACCTGTGTCTGACTTGGATGTCTAGATTTTTCTGTTTGATTAGCAGGGTATTTTCTCTGTCAAATTGTTGTGTAGGGCATCTTGCTGACAGGAAGGCACTCTTAATGACGGTGGGTCAAACTTTTAGCTGAATTGTTTTGTGAGGCACAGTTTGGGTAACCCCTTCTCCTCCTCACCCACCACCCCTGGAAATAGTTTCCTTTATACCTGGGGTTCTGACATAATTTCCTCAAGAGTGCAAGGTGCATATCACTGTCATATCCTCTCTAGCACACTGCACTGATAATATAAGCATACACATTGTATAATACATATATTTCTATATAACAAACCAATCACACACACAAAAAAAAAAAGTAGATAAACATGTGGGGAGTAGTGCAATGTAATGGCTGTGGGGTGGCAGTCTTCCGGGAGTCTTTCTGGAGGCTGAGATGCTGCCCTATTTGCAGACAACTCTCTGCCCTGAGGGAGGAAGTTGCCCGTCTTCAGGCCACACTGGACAGTAGTAAGGGAACCTTCCCCCAGGCCACACTGGATGGTAGGAAGGGAACGTCCTCCATCCAGGGAGCACCACAGCCACCACCACTACCTCAGAGGTTGCAAAGAAAGCACAGCAGTTGGACCACAGTGGGCTCTGGGAGGGTGAGGATGGTGGAACAGAGGCACAACCAGTCAGTTGTTCCACTTCACAATCCATACACCATTCTGGGGGAGCATAGCTCCCCTATGGATGCACCCACAGAGGAGACTAAGGAGGCTGAGGACAACTGTCACAAGGGAGGCCCACAGGAAGAAGGCAGAGTACACCACAAGGAAAGGAAGCAGCTCCTGGTGGGGGACTCAATTATTAGAGGGATAGAACTGGGGGGAGCAGGGAAAACTGAAGTAAGGTGCCTGCCTGGTGCCATGGCTTGGAGGGACAGGAAGTGCATCCTCAGTATCACGAGAACAGCTGCACGGGAGTCTGAGCTGGACATCATTGTCCACCTAGGGACAAATGACTTGGCTCATCATGAGATCAGAGCAGTGCAGAAGGACTTTGTAGAATTGAGGAGGGGCCTAAGACAAGTAGCACACACAGTATCCTTCTCAGAGGTGCTGCCTGTCAATGGCATGAGTGAGGCGAGGGTACTTTGCACCACGCAGTTTAATGAATGGTTGAAAAAATGGTGTGGAGCACAGGGGTTTGGCTTCATTGGGGACTGGGGTTCCACCTGGAGGACACCAGCCTATACTGGCAGGATGGTCTGCATCTGTCCAGGAAGGAACAAGTCTTTTGAGCAATTGGTTTAAATGCTTCATTGGCAAGCTTTTAAACTAGTCAAGGGGGGAGGCACTGATAAGAAGCAGGATAATCCCAGCCTCTCCCTACAAAATAGGGTACTAAATGAGAAAAAGACAGAGGTAGAAAGGTCAGTGGGGGATGCTGCAACAGAAGGTAAAGCCATCAAAAAATGGAGAGCAATGAGTACCAATGCCCGTAGTCTGAGTAACAAGCTTCCTGAATTAGTGACCCTGATGGAGGAGGAACATCTGGATATCATGGCAGTCACAGAAACATGGTATACACAAAACCATGACTGGGATGTAAACATACCAGGATACACTATCTACAGGAGGGACAGGGAGGGTAAAAGAGAAGGAGGAGGAGGAGCTCTTTACATAAGGGAAGGAATCAAAGCAACAGAACAATAGGGTAAACAGGGAGGAGAAGAAGCACTGTGGGTAAATTTGGAGACTGGCAATGGCACCACAATCACTCAGGGGTTGTATACAACCCTTCTCAGGGGAGGAAATGGACAAGGAAATGATAGAAAGTATACTTAGAATGGCAGGAAAAGGGAGATATTGCTGACGTTGATCTGAATATGCAGATGTTAACTGAGTGCAGTTGCAGCAGCCACTTGAAGAGTGGGGTTATTCTAGATGCCCTACAGGGCATGCCTTGACAACTAGTATTGGAGCCCACTCGAGAGGGAGCAATCTTGACCTGGTTCTCTCAAATGGAGATGAAGAGGATCACAGATGTAGAAGTGGGTAGCCATCTGAGAACTAGCGACCATCAACAGTATGGTTCTATAAACACAGCAATAGAGTCAAGCCATACAAAGGCAAAAGTACCGGACTTTAGGAGGGCTGACTTTGCCAAAATGGGTGAGTGCCTAAGGAATGCACTAGTAAATGGGCAGGAAGGAGGGGTGGAAGAACAATGCCATCACAGAGGTAACAAGCCTTTGTGTGAAGCAAATAAACAAAACTATGTAAGAAACCACTATGGTTCTCAAAGGAAGTGGCAGTGAAGGTTCAAGAGAAAAAGAAAGCATTCAGGAAGTACAAGGAATCACAGAAGGAGCAGGACAGAGAACTGCACCAGTTAAAGTAAAAGGAAGCTGGGAAGGCAGTCAGAACAGCAAAGGCCCAAACTGAAGAAAAGATAGCCAACTCAGTTAAGAAGGGGATAAAACCTTTTATAGGTACATCAGGGAGCGAAGGAAGACCAAGGGAGGGATAGTGAGGCTTAATAAAGGGAAGGGAGGATGGGCAAAGGGTGACTGTGAAAAGGCAGAGATACTAAACAAATATTTTTGCTCAGTATTTACAAAGGAAGAGGGGGAGGTACCTAAAACAAACAGTAGAAACACTCTGGATACAGAAGTTGACACCAGCCCATTTACAGAAGAAAGGGTTCTGAAAGAATTCTTAAAACTGAAGGTGGACAAAGCAATGGGGCCTGATGGGATTCATCCCAGAATTCTAAAAGAACTAAGGGTAGAACTAGTGACACCACTGACTACACTCTTTAGCAAATCATGGGAGGATGGGGTGGTACCCTAGGACTGGAGGAGGGCAGATGTGATTCCCCTTCACAAAAGTGGGAGCAAGGCAGAAGCAGGAAACTACAGACCTGTTAGTTTAACCTCAGTGGTAGGAAAATGATGGAATCACTTCTGAAGGAAAGAATTGCAGTATCTAGAGGCCAGAGGGCACAGGACCCAAGGCAGCATGGATTCACAGCAGGAAGATCATGCCAGACAAATCTGATAGATTTCTTTGACTGGGTGACGAAAGTAGTAGATCAGGGAGGGCTGTGGACATGGCCTACCTAGACTTTAGCAAGGCATTTGACACAGTCCCACACAAAAGATTAATACAAGTTAGTCAGCCTGGGAGTGGGTCCCAAGATGACAGCCTGGGTAAAGAATTGTCTGGAGAATAGGACACAGAGAGTAATAGTAAATGGAGTCCACTCTGAAGAAAGGGGTTACTAGTGAGGTACTGCAGGGTTCAGTATTAGGACCGGGTCCTCTTCAATGTCTTTATAGCTACTTGCAGAGGGACTGGAAGGAAAGGTATGTCTCTTTGCAGATGACACAAAGATCTGCAACAGAGTTGATGCACAAGGTGGGGTGGAAAGGATGAGAAGGGATTTGGCAAGGTTAGAGGAATGGTCAAATGTAGGGCAGCTTAGATTCAATGCTAAAAGTGCAAGGTAATGCACCTGGGAAACAAAACCCAGGGAAGAGTACACAATGGGGTGAGATACTAACAACAACAAAATGGAAAGGGACCTGGGGTAGTCATATCAGATGACCTAAAGGTGGGAAAGCAATGTGAGAGGGCAGCAAGGAGGGCTGGGGGGATACTGGGATGCATAGGGAGAGGCATCACCAGTAGAAAACAGGAAGTTATTATCCCTCTGTACAGACAGCTGGTGAGACCCTATCTGGAGTACTGCATGCAGTTCTGGAGACCCAGTCTCCGCAAAGACATAGACAGGATGGAAGCTGTCCAGAGGAGGGCTACTAAAATGGTGCAGAGTCTGCACCGCAAGACATATGAAGAGAGACTTAAGGAGCTTAATATGTATAGCCTCGAGGAAAGGAGGGAGAGGGGGGACATGATAGAAACTTTCAAGTACCTCAAGGGAATCAACAAAGTCCAAGAGGGTAGCATCTTTCAAAAAAAGAGGTGTGCAAGAACAAGGGGGCACAATTTGAAGATGGGGGCGGCTCAGAGGTAATTTAAGGAAGTATTTTTTTACAGAGAAGGTTGTGGATGCATGGAACGGCCTTCCAGAGGAGGTTGTGGAGTCAAAAACAGTGGTGGAATTCAAGCATGCATGGGACAGTCATAAGGCAATTCTAGGGGGTGGCGGTAGGAAGAAGTAGGCTGCAGGTTAACTAGGATCTGCAGCTCCCCTCCCCAATTTCGGCAAGTTGGCCTAACAGCGGTGGTGCGCCAATCCACTCTGGGCTCCATGGGAGGGAGCAAGTTCAGACAGTAGCGGTCGTTTGATTCCAGGGGTAATTTACTTTGGTCCCCCCGGTAGGAGCTTTGGAGAGCACTTCATTTGGGATCATGAGGTCTGGGGTGTAGAAGGAATTCAAGAGTTGGAAAGGAGACCAAGCTATTGCTGTAGGCAATGTGGGCCTGGTTCCATGCACAAGGTAGGAGTACCTGGCTAATGGGACTGTTGCGGTGATGGCAGGACTGCAGCGGGGCATCGGTTGGTGGCAGCATTGGCATGCCCTTTCCTGTGTGGCACATTGGCCCTGGGAGTTTGCTGGAGGGGAGGAATGTGGCATGGGACTTGTTGGGGCCTGCCATACCCATGTCTAGGGCAGGTCCCCGGACCCACCATGCCAGCGTCTGGGGTGGGTCTTTAGGCCACTAAGGCAAGGCAAGGCAAATTTTATTTGTACCATGCCCAATCCCAGAGGCTCTGGGTGCCTTACATTAAAAACATAACCAGAAAATACATGGATAAATAAGACATGTCAGATAAATAAGACAATGAAATAAATAAACAGATATAAAATCAGCACAGCACTATAAATACACCAATACTGGTCAGATCACATCGCTCAAGAAGGTCAGGGCAAAAAAATGAGCCTTGCAACCCTTTCTAAATACCTCGACCGATGGGGCCTCACTAAGAGATGGTGGAAGAGCGTTCCACAGGACTGGTCTGGTGACACTAAAAGCATGGTCACTGGAGGTTTTTAGTCTAGTCCTGATAACCTCAAGGAGGCCACTGGTCAAGAAGTGGAGGGAGTGGACCGAGGTGCAGGGTATCAGAAGCTCAGCCAGGTAACCAGGGCCTAGACCATGTAGGGCCTTATAGGTGAGAAGATTCACCTTAAAGATAACCCTCCACTTGACAGGCAGCCAGTGCAGGGCACGCAGCACCGGGGTCACATGACTCAACCTCAAAAGGTCGGTCAGCAACCTGGCGGCAGCATTCTGCACCAGCTGCAGCTGATGGAGGTTACCTCCCGGGCCCTAAAGTGCATTACAGTAGTAAAGCCTGGAGGTCACGAAGGCATATATACCAGAGTGGGCAGATCTTCGGCAGAACTAGGGGTTTGATCCTGGCGATATTCCTCAATCTCCGCAAAGACATAGACAGGATGGAAGCTGTCCAGAGGAGGGCAACCAAAATGGTGCAGGGTCTGCACTGGAAGGCATGTGAAGAGAGATGAAAGGAGCTTAATATGTATAGCCTCGAGGAAAGGAGGGAGAGGGGGGACATGATAGAAACGTTCAAGTACCTCAAGGGAATCAACAAAGTCCAAGAGGGTAGCATCTTTCAAAAGAGGTGTGCAAGAACAAGAGGGCACAATTTGAAGATGGGGGGGGTGGCTCAGAGGTAATTTAAGGAAGTATTTTTTCACAGAGAGGGTTGTGGATGCATGGAACGGCCTTCCGGAGGAGGTTGTGGAGTCAAAATCAGTGGTGGAATTCAAGCATGCATGGGACAGTCATAAGGCCATTCTAGGGGGTGGGGGTAGGAAGAAGTAGGCTGCTGGTTAACTAGGATCTGCAGCTTATCCAGCAGGTAGGGAAATGGGCAGACTGGGTGGGCCAAGCGGTCCTTATCTGCCATCAAATTCTATGTTTTTATGTTTCTATGGTAGAAATCACTTTGGACAACAGCTGACACCTGAGCTTCAAGTGTCAGTCTGTCATCCAGGATCACACCAAGATCTCACACCCTAGTGAAGGCCAACAGTGGTGCCGGACCCAGATGCAAACCTAGCATCACAGCATTGATGAAACTCCCCTGATGCCCTCAACCCAACTCAATCACTAGTACCTCCATTTTGTCAGGGTTCAGTCACAACTAGCTAGAGGGCATCCAGTCATTGATCTCTGCCATGCAGTTGTTTAGCACTTCCATGGTGTCTGATGTTCCAGGGGCAAAGGACATATACAGTTGGGTATCATCTGCACAGCAGTGAAAACCCACACTCTTAATGCCTAATGAGCTCACCCAGGGGCAGCATATACACTGTGAACAACACTGGTGACAAGATCAACCCCTAAGGCACTCCACATGATAGGAGTCTTGGGGAGGAGGAGAAATTCCCCATCACCACCCGACACTTGCTGCCAGACAGGAAGGACTCAAACCAGCAGATGATAGTGCCAGCAAGTCCACAATACTCTCTGAGGTGATCAAGCAGGAAAATGTGATCTACAGTGTCAAAAGCTGAGGAGAGATTGAGGAGAGTAAGAACTGACTTTTCCCCTCTATCTCCTGCCCTGAGGAGATCATTATGCACCCTAACGCCATTTTGGTGCTATGCCTGGCTCTGAAACCTGACTGGAGTAGCTCATAGATGTCAAAAATCATGAGGTGCCCCTCCAGCTGCTGCGCGACAATTTTCTCAACAATCTTACCCAGAAAGGGGAAGTTGGGGATAGGACAGTAGTTCGCTAAAACGTCAGGGTCGAGAGATGGCTTCTTGAGAAGGGTTCTCACCAGAGCTGCTTTCAAGACATCTGGAAATACCCTCTCCAACAATGAGCACCCGTCTATTTCAGTGAACACCAGGTCAATGGCATCAACACATCTCAATAAGAAATGAGTCGGTGCTGGGTCCAGGTCACAATATGTGTGCTTCAGCTTAGAGATGAACTCAATGACCTCAGCCACCTCCACCGGTTTAAACTCCTCCCAGACAGGTGGAGATCCTCTCTTCACCCCAAGATGACAACTGCAAACCACAATGTGGTCAACTGAAAGGATCCCCTGGCAGACAGAGGCACTATTATAGAAGAACTAAACAAACTCCGCTAAGGGCCACAATTCCTCAGGAAACTGCAAGTTAAGGAAGGGAGCAACTGCATCTGTTTTGAGCTGCTCAGCTCTGGTGACAGCTCAAGCTGGAAGGTATGGGATATCTTTGGGCACCGGATAACAGCTTTAGGAAGGAATTAAAGGAATTTTCAGTACTTGGGAGCAGTCATAGAAGTTGGGCTGCTTATCATCCCCAGGATTATTTCCTTCGGTAGCACCAGGAGAAGTAAATTACTCCCCTGCAGAGGAATTATGTTGAGGAAAAAGTTTAGGGAACAGTTCAACAAGGAAAGATAGGTTTCTGTGGAAGAAGCTGGGTACTTACTAGAAATGCAGGCTCTACGTATTTTAGTCCTGGAATGCTGTTGTAATCTGCTGTATGCTGATTTGAGATCTGTGCCTAAGTGCTGCCAATTTTCCTGTCTCTCATTTGAAGTTGTTAACCCCCTGGAACAGTGTTTATCGAAGTGAAGTTAGTTTGGCTCCTGGGCCCTATAATCATTTTGGGTGCCTTGGGAAATAAATTTGCTTGGTTTGGGCCTAATCTGGTGTACAACTTGTTGATTGCTTGCATGCACAAGATGAACTGTGTTTATCTTTAAATCTAATTAATTCTTCCATAGCCCAGAATGATGGTCTCTGGAGTAATTCTTCATCTTGCCTTCCTGGGTCCTGGAGCATTGAGAAGGTGAGAGAAAGCAGCTCCTGCTCTGTAGTGTTCCTGCTGGAGGTAAAAGCCTGGTTCTGAGGGGGCTCAGAGGCATTCTGCTCAGTGTGAAGACAACCAAATAGGATGCTCTCTGGTTTTAATTCCATGCTTCATTTCAACTGCCAAAAGATGGTTCAAGATGGCACTGTGGTTTGGGCCCCCTTCCTCTTTCTTAACATCAGGCACCCCTAGACATCAGGGAAGGGAGAGGGGGGCTTACATTTATAAGTTTAGCAAAGCTGTTTATCGGAAAGGCTATATGGCGAAGATTTTGCCAGTTAACAACTGCTGCTTACTGTGTCAACAGGTTGTATTAAGGAATATCTATACTATGCCTGATCACAGAAGCAAAAGATGTTCTTGAGATACAGTCCAAAGGGTAAAAACCAAAAAGAAGCCAGAATTTTGGCATAATTAGGTCATGACAGCAAAGCTGCTAATAGCCTCAAGAAATCGTAGCAAGCAATGTCCACACCAACTCTGATCAAAACTGGATCAGCCACCAACTGAAAAATATTAGTTCTCTAGAGCTTCTCACAAAATTCAGTACCAGAAACAATCAAAGTACAAATAATACTGGGTGGTTCCAAAGTTTAAATGACAGAACATCCATAAACACATACAAATACTTACACTACACTAGAAAAACACACACACACACACAAACACACATATGCGGGCGCACAAATGCACACACTGAATGCACATGCATACACACACCCTTACAAACACCTACATTACAGCTTGCAGTGGCAGTGCTTTGCACCTGATGGGCTTTTTGAACCTTTTTTAGATGCTGCAATACACAGTAATGTTCATGTCTCCCGTTCATGGAGGGCTTTCTTGATATTGCCAGAGGCAATAATTGTTCCCAGTAGTTATCCAACCCGCCCTCAAACATATATGGCCTGATCTCAGCTGTCAGTACGTTGTTCTGGTGGGTAAACCCCCCAGAAAGTTATTCTTGCAGCAGGCATGATGGAGAAACAGTGATAGCAGCTCAGCAAGCAGCTGACAGTGAAATGAAGATATTCCTGTCTGGGACTAGAGCCACTGACTGCACAACTACGCAGACTACACAAGTGATTGCACAGCTGACTCACTCATACAAAAGGCAACTTTAATCTCAACAAAATTAACATCAAAGTACCAAAGGTACTGACAGGCCCCAAGGAAGGGATTTGTGTTATATGAATAAAATATATCTGACTTGCTTTATAATAATTAGATGGAGAAAAGTTCTTAATTAGCCAGGAGATATCTCCAGAGCCCCATTTACTGCACTTTTTATTATTCATTTTTTCCAGCTCAAATTCAGTTCCAACAGGACACATAATCACTTTACTAAATTACATTGAAAAAGGAATGCAAAATTCAAAAGCAGATACAGCTGAATAGTAGGATCATGTTCGCCAATCACTTTAGTGACTGGCTTTAATTTTGCATCAGTGTTAAGCCATTTTATTAAGTATGTTACATTTTGGTTTTGAAAAACACACACAGCATTTTAAGTTTCCAGTCACATTAACTGGACACCCAAACCTCACAATAAACATACACTAGAGGTTGAGACTCTGATATTTCAGTCATGGACTTTGGCGACATGCAAAACAGAGCATCACACCTGAAACAGCACACATTCATCAGAGAGGCATATTCATAAAACAGCATATTCTGTCTGGCAAATCCTGCCTGTATGAATATCAGGCTGTGGAAGTAATGTGCAAAATGCATAGTCAAGGCACAACCTTTTAGCCTGCTGCCGGCAACAGATACCCAAGAGCAAAGGGGACAGCATGTCCAAAATGGATTAGTGCCTTTGTTAATGACTGCCACATTAAGAGGCCAGCATGCTATGACCTTATATGGAATGTAAGGCACTAAGGGGCTATTTGCAACTCTACACAGTGCCTATATTTACATGTATGTACAGAGGCACTGTGTAGAGCTGCAGCAATTGCCCCCATCCTTGCCCGATCCCAATACACTAAAGTATATATCCCTGGAAGTCTAGAAGGTACCCTCCCATGTTCCAACCACTGTTATGAAGTGAAATTAGCTGGGTAGTCCAGTGTTACCCCTCTTCTGCCCCGATCCCTAATGTGTAATGAGATTACCCTGGTAGTACAGAGATACCACCCTCCCACCCCAATCCCCATTGTAAAATGATGTCCCTCCCCCATGAGGAAATTTATAGAGGCAGGATCCCAAGGAGAAATTAGATGCTTTGTCTGAGCTGGGCTATCCGGGTTAATAAACAGTAAAAAAAAAAAACACTGGTGACAGTCGCTGGCCTTTTAGCATACCCTCCCCTCAAAAGCAGGCCATGGAGATAGTGTGTTCTAGTCATAAGTGCACTGTTGGTAACCAGAGATCCCGGGTTCAAACCTCACTAGAGCCAAATGCTCACTGTGTGACCCTGAGCAAGTCACTTAACCTCCCAGTGCTCCAGTCTACCTAGATATGGAATTAGATAAAAGCAGATCCCCACTGGAAATGTGATCTTTCATCTCAGCTGGGCCAGCCTGTCAACATAAATTGTTAAAAAAAAACACTGCCATCAGCTGCTGCCTTTTCTTGCTCCCACCCACCCACACAGTGGCACTGTGGTCTAATGGTTAGAGGGTTGTTGAAAATTGGGAGATCAGATCACGGGTTCAAACTGTCATGCAGAATGTTAGTTACACCCTGCTTTTCATAAACAGGTTAGAACTCTTCAAATGCCTGAGGATTTCTAAGATCTGTCCAAGATTTCAGTGCTTAGAAAACTTAGATATTTTTACAGCAATGAAATTCTTGGAACCCCGGATTTTCTCAGCTTTACTGAATCTTGAATGTCTAAGAACAAACACTGTTCTGGGAAACTCTTAAATTTTTAATATGAGACAAATGGAGGGTGGTATTAGAAGAGAAAGGTTTGAACAATCCTTTTTACATTTTAACTGTTTGTGAGACATTTAGTGCAAACTGCTTAAAGAGCTAGTTTACTGCCTAAAACTAATATTAGAAACCTGAGACTGATCAAAAAAGCAATGAGAAAGGCCAAAGCCCAAGCCGAAATAGGATTGGCAACAGCTACTAAAGATAATTTCAAACAGTTCTAGAGTTATATAGATCCTTTAAGGGATCCGTACCATTTCCTGACTGTTGAATTCCCAACAAACAAATACCCGACACCGTATTGCTGACCGGGTCATTTGCCTGACATTTTTTAGCCCGACTACTGCTAGACTGACTGTTTAAATTCCCAACAATTAAAAACCCGACATGCATCTTAGTTTTATTTATTTATTTCTAACAGTAGTTGTCAGGAACCTTAAGCAGAAAGTGAATGAGGGACAGAGAAACTAAGGAGTACTCACAGGTACTCATAGGAAGAAGTGATTGGTACAGCCATACCAGAATCTCAGAACAACAAGCTGCAATCAAGATGAGAAGAACAGCTCTACGGCTCTCCCAAATAACTGCAAACCAACTATAATTTGATTTACCCATATATACCTTACTAATTTTTCCACAGGTTCCTTTACAGCTCTCCTCTGCTTTAATTTATTCACCTCTATATGACTTTATTATTCCATAGTGTATATTTCAACACTCATTGCTTAAACTGCTTTCTCCTTTTCTAGGATTTTTAAGCGGGTAGCAGAGTTTCTCCTGATACTGGTCTCACAGTCACAGAAGCTGTTTTAGTGGGTAGCAGAGCTTCTCCCACAGATGGAATCTTGCCAGGTGTGCAGTATAACTTGCAGGCACCATAAGAGATTTTATACAGTCCTGCTCTTCCCCCAATCAGCTGTTCAGGTTTGCTGGCCCCCTTCCGGATCCCCTCTGCAAACCTATATTCGTGTAGCAGTCTGTTTATGTGGCTTTTCTTCCTAAATTCAAATGCTGTGGGCTACTTGTATTCTTTTATGGGCAGCTGTGCTTTTCCCCTAACAGCAGAACAGTTCGTCTTGGGGGGAGAACAATGAACTACTAGCGGGTAGCAGAGCTTCTCCCACTACTGGTCTCACAGTCACGGAAGATGGTTAAGCGGGTAGCAGAGCTTCTCCCGCTGCTGTTCAAATTGTTCGAGAGCAATGTTCTAAGTGTAAGACCTAAACAGTAGTTCTGTGAACTGACATGCCAGAATCAAGTGCAGCGTTGCAGGCTGTTAAATTATGTTAGGTAGCCCGATGCTTAAATCGTCAGGAAAGTAACAATCAGTATAGTGTACCCGTCGGGAATAACTTTTTCAGGAAAACAGTGTCAGTAAATTTCACGTTGGGAAACAAACAGTTGGGACTTCGTACCCAACCTGTAGTTTAAGGTTTGGTCAGAAGCATATTGTAAAGTTAGTGGAGGATGAGAAAATAACAGATGATCCCCTAGAGATGGCTGTAAGATTCAACAATTATTTCTCGAATATCATTCAAAGTGATGGCAAGGATACTACTATTAAACAAAATGTGAAATTGACAGCTGTACAGCTCTCATTAAGAGACATCGGTGTTAAGGAGGTATGTGATAAATTAAGAAAATTAAAAAAACACAGTTCTGTGGGCCAGATGGCATACATCCTTATTTGTTGAATGAAACGGCAGAGGAACTTGTGGGTCCAGTGTCAGCCCTCTTTAACATGTTCTTGACCAAAGGGAAAGTATTACAGGAATGGAGGCAAGCTAATATTATACCCATACTGAAAAAAGGGGACACAATTAAGGTGCAAAACTATCACCCAATTAGTATTACATCAGTGATTGGTAAATTAATGGAAGAATTTGTGAAAGAACAAGTAGAACTAAATTTATTTCAGCTGTGGTTGGTGGATGTAACACAGCACGGATTTGTGGAGGGAAGGATGTGTATGATGAATCTACTGAGCTTTTTTGAACCAGTTAGTCAGGCCCTTGATAACAGGCTGCCAGTCGATGTTGTTTACTTTGATTATTCCAAGGCTTTCGACTCCGTGTCACACACAAGTTTGGTAAATACTTTAATAGAGTTGGGTATAGATAGATGCCTAATAAACTGGATTATAGCATGGTTGACTGGAAGAACTCACAGGGTAGGCATCCGAGGTCAATGGTCAAACTGGGTTTGTGTGGACAGGGGGGTGCCACAGGGCTCAGTCTTGGGACCAGTCCTGTTTAGATTGTTTGTGTCAGCAATGCCGATCCAGGAATGGGCATGGCTGTGTAAATATGCGGATGGTGACAAAGTTGGTGCGACAGTGAATAATGAGGTCTCTATCCAGAAATTCCAGTCTCAACTCATGGTCATTGAAACTTGGGCTGCTGATAATAGGCTTGCATTCAATAACATGAAATGCAGGGTAATGCACTTTGGGGGTAATAATCAAAAGGCATCATACAAGCTAAATGACATGGTGCTGGACTCTACATATAGTGAAAAAGACCTGGGTGTGTGGATAACAGATACACCTAGCTTTTCCAAAGATAATAAGGAATGTGTTAATAGGGTGAATAGAGTGTTGGGCAATATACTAAGAAACATAAGGAGTAGAGAAGATAACGTTTTAGTTCCACTCTATTGCTCACTGGTAAAACCAATAATAGAGTATGGTGCCCCTGTAAGTACCACTCAAGATGTTGAAAACTCAATGGCAGTAGAAAGAATTCAGCAGAAACTAATGAGGAAAGTCTCAAAAGCAAGGGGGCTTTCCTACAAGGATAGGTTGCAAAAACTGGGTAGGTTTTCTATGGCATATCAGAAAATAAGGGGTGATCTGTGCTATGTCTATAAGGCATTCCAGGATGAGTTAATTTGGGAAACATCTGGTCTCTCTAGAAAGGATATGTCCATTAGAAGTACACTTAGACATCAATACCAACTGAAGGGTGAATTATACAAGACCTCAAAAAAAGGAAAGTGGTTTAACCAGAGGGTTATGGATCTGTGGAACTCATTGCCAGAACTGGTGGTGGGACTTCCGAGTATGGCATCCTTCAAGTCCCAGCTGGACTCCTTCATGGGGGAAAGAAAAGTAGAATACACCCACTGTTAGTGGCAAGTCACTAAATGGCTGTTTTCAGCTATATAGACTTGTACAATATCTATGAACCTATGAACCTATTATTCTTTAAAGCAGCCAATCATTACCTTTTATATTTGAGTTACTTTATCTTTTCCCTTTGATTAATTAGAAGCTGGTTAACCTGATGTTAGTAGGTGTCATGCCTGGAACAGCTCTCTGCCAGGCAGCTGACATTTCTAGCTTTGTTCTCCCACTACATATTTAGCATTGTGACATTGCTGACTGTGACATCACTGCTGCTTAGGAACAGCCACTTAGTAGCTGCCAGGTTAGTTGTCTGTGATGTCACTGTCAGTGAGATCACAATGCTGATGATGTAGTGGGGGGACTAGAGATAGATATGTCAGCTGCCAGGCTGAGAGCTGTTCCACACATCCAGCACAATATTATCACAGAAAACGTTCTAATGAGCAAAAGGAAAAAAAAATACTTCAGAAATAAAACATTACAACTAACTACTTCTTAAAATTTGTAAAATTTTCCAGTCTGTCTATTTTGGGATCCACTAGCTCTTTAAAGAGAAATGACTATAGGAATGAAAAATTATGTATACAGTTCACAGGCAATTAAAAATTAAGGTGTACAGATTGATTAGTTAAAAAATATTTTCTGTAACATTTAAATTGGTCCTTATACAGTTCTTATTGTATCTGTTTGTTTTTGATTGGTCTTAAATGTACTTTAATGTCAAGACTCTAAGCCTTAATAAAGTTGTGTAGCTGTTATGAGCTGAAGCATTAGAGTTGCTGCCTCTGACAGAGGGAGAAAAAGGCTGATCCCTGGGTCTAACACATGCATGTAATTCAGTTTACAAAAGATACCCCCCACAGACTGTGTAGGGTATTACAGATGCAAGTAATTTAGGTTTTAAGACTTATTTGACAAAATGTCATTGAAAAATATATTACATATTTTTAAAATGAGTTGTGGTTTTCTCATATAGAAATATATATGTTGTAACTGACATTTATCTTGCAGTGCATCAGACAATTATTTTCTAAATTCCTCAACCCTGTTGAAGAAACTCACACTAATAAAAAAGCCTACTTAAATTTGTGTTGTAACTTTTGTTAAAGGGCAACAATCAGCACAAAAAAGCCACCTACCCTGGTGTGGGTCATGTCCCAATTTGTACTCTGTATGCAGAAAAGAAACCTTTTTTTAACTTACTCTTTACTGCAGCGTAGTAGATTGTATCAGACTAATTCTGCTAACTTGCAAGTTGACATTTGCTGTAACCAGCAATCCCAGAATCCCCTGCAGTTGATATCAAAAGAGGGCTGTAGCAGTGGAAGATCCAACAGCCTGCAGTGCATGTTAGAATTTTATAAGCTCTGATCTTTTGCTTGCTGGACTTGCTGTCCTTCATGGGCTAAGTACAGACCAGCAAACATCTGATCAGAGCTTATAAAACCTCTAACATGCACTGCAGACTATTGAATCCCTCGCTGCTGCAGCCCTTCTTTGATGTCAGCTTCAGAGGATTCCGGGGTTTATTGTTACAGAAAATATCAGCTTGCCAGTCAACAGAATAAGTCTGTTACAATCTACTATACTGCAGTAAACAGTAAGTAAAAAAAATGTTTTTTTCCACGATTGTAAATTCAGACCAGATCCACTCCACACTTGGGTGTGGGTCTCTCGGTGATGACGGCTCCCTTTCAAATGTATGAAAGAAGCAGCTTCAAGATACTAATGCTGGAGGTGAAAAAAACTTTGACAAAACTACCCCAGGAGAACTGAGGCTGCCAAAGGAAAAAGCTCAGAAAACCTTGGATGAACAGTGAGATTACGTAAGGCATAGCTGTGCAGTTAAAATCTGTTCTTGCTGAAAGGCGCAGGGGTAATCACAGATCTGTAAGACAATGGACTGTAGGTTCAAGAACCCTCAGAGTCAGAAACAATGTTGTCTAAGGTAGTTTGAGTGACAGTAAACTTTCTTCAGCAAGCTACTGCCAAACCTCAGCAAAGCTGAAACGTAATAATGATCTAACTTGTTTTAATAAAATCCCGGTGCTAATACTGTTGTAGCTTTTCTAAGCTTTTCCCTCTCTTGGAGATCAAAGAAAACATAGTAAGTCTAATCTTTTCCAAGTTAAGTTGTTTGTGAAGTTCTGGTCATTTCTAACCTTACATTTACATGGGAAAACCAAATGCAACCTGTGTGACCCTCAGCAAGTTATTTAACCTCCCAGTGCTCCAGTCCACCCAGCTGCAAAAATGGATAGAAGCAAGATCCCACTAGAGCATAGAAACATAGAGAATGTTGGAAGATTAAGTTCTATCAGCCATTCTAGTCTGCCCAAAATGCCATGTTACATCTTAGCTGGACTGTTCTGGGTAAAAGCATTGTATAAAATGGATAAGATCAGCAGTAATTTAAATGAATTTACCCTCCCTCATGAACTAAGTATAGAAATTTCACTACAAAACCTGCAAGCAAACAATAAGGCATTGACCAATAATTGTTTTTGCATTTTTTTACTATTTTCCTTTTTTTTTATTGTTTTTCTTTTGGGAAGGGCTTGTTAAAGCTGCAAGTAGATATCCTGTCCTGTTTTCTTTTATGTTTATCAAAGCACATAGTGTCTTTAGCCCCCCCAATGTCATTTCCGTGGGTCCCAGTTTTGTATACGAGTTCTCAGTGAAGGACCCCCCGCTCCCCTTAGCATACCTACACAGACACTACAGAGCTTAGAAATTACTAGCAGCTCTGCAGCCTAAGTGCTTTCTGCCAGCCTGCATTCAAACCTACACACAAGATCCAGAGGGAACTAGTTTGGATTGACTGTATGCAACTCCAAACCAGTCTCATTGCTGGCATCAGCAAAGAGAATCACTCAGAATTAATGTCATACTTTTCATCAGTGTATGCAGAAAAAAGTACTCCTGACAACAGGAGGTGCTAAGAGCTAAGGCACAGCAAGTAGTCTAAGAAGTTCAAGTATCAGTCTAAGAAGCTCAGTTATCTAAACAGAAAGGAATTAACAGAAGGTGGTAAGACTGCCAGTAAGTCTTAGGAACTGGAAGTGAAATGTACTATTAAAAAATTATTCTGGGAGGAGACAGCCAGCCAGTAGAGTAAACACAAAGTGGGAGTATGAGAGCAAGAAGCAAGGAAATTGTTGTTGTTGATAGGAAAAAGGACTAGAGCAAAAAAAAAAAAATATATATATATATATAATCCTATTTTTTATTCCCATTCCAGGGCTGGGCACGGAAAGTGCAAGACATAAAAAAGGTACAATTTGCACTGATATTCAATGCAAAAACACTACATTTAGGCATCAGAGGTGGAAGCTGGGAAATCTCACTTCACAAAATTCTTCATTAGGTTTTCCAAATTTGCATAGAACAAAGTGGCGATATGCATACTTCTTTGCCTGGCCAATTGCCTGCTACACTAGGTGAAGACTACGTGCAGTGGCACATTGCTGGTGAAGATACCACTGCATGTCATTTATCCCTGTCTTCTTCACCTGGCGAAGTGAGCCCTTTGCCAGACAAAGACTGTGCATACTGGCACTTTCCTGGCAAAGTGCCATTACACATAGTGGTGTTTTTTTTAGAGAGGGGTATTTTAAAAACATTAAAAAACCCCATCTATGAATTGTCCCACTGTCTCACCAGACCTGAGTATTTTTTTAATAATCTCAGTACCTCTCACCCTTGTACAATAGCATTTTTTATCCTCACACCTCCCTGTCCCTGTGATGTTTATGATTAAAAGATTCCCTTTACCAACCCGAGTTGTAATTCCCATAAACAAGCACTGCTGGATCCACTCACCCTGTTCAGTAAATATGAGAATACCTCCATCCCACCACCCTCGGGTACTCCAACACCTCATCTGCCCCCATTCACCCCAAAAGGATACAAAAAAAGTAGGGTTAACTTGTTTAAAGGGAAGTTCTAAGATTTTAATAATGGGTTTTTAAATGCAATAACCCATTACCTTATGCTGGCGATTGTCTTTTGAGGTAACAAAGGAATGTTATTTTGTAAGTCCACTATGAGAGGGATGGGATCAAAAATTGTGCTGAACAGATGGCCAATTGATCCCTTCCACTTCCTAATCTGCCAGCCCTGCTCCCGGGCTCAGACATTTTATGTCTAACCAAGGAAAGCACAGGAGTGCGCCACATACAAGTCAATGGAAGAAATTGTGAAGAGCTATTTTATATTAATTAAAGCAACCTTTGACATAAACAAAAGCTATCACTCAACTAATAGAGATGATTCTCCCTGGTTCAAAGAGTTGTTACAAGAAAAGACTGACCTCATAGCTGCAGCTGCTGTAACCTGGACACAGGCCTACTAAAAGAAAACAAATGAGGGGGGGCATTTTTCCTTTTCCTGATATAGTTATTTTGAAATATCCCAGAAAGTTAGCCTTGAGCAGTGAGGAACAAACAACAAAGACAATGGATTCATAAACAGACTAATAAAAGTAACGTGGCACCTGTACCAAATGTATGGAAAAAGTACAGTTATGTAAGAACTTTCCATAACAATAGATCTTCAAGAGGAGCTCTTACAGCAAGACGAAGTAGGACTAAGCCACCAGGTGCTAGGACCACACGGAAAACTTCTAGCTAGCAGTCATTAGTGGGGGATCATGCCTGATGTCCACCAATAATATAAAAGAGGCGGACCCCCAGCTCAATCTCAGTTCTCCCACCAGAGACCCCAGCCTACTAAGAAAATTGGAGAACCAAGATGGTTCCTCAGAAACTGAGGAAAGCAGAGAAGCTGTGATGGAAAAGCAGTCATTAGGGAGATGGAAGGAAAGCAGCACTTGCTGCAAGAATTCCTCTCGAAGATCTACTGTAACGGTAAATTCTTACGTAACTGTACTATCCAACTTTGAGGGGGCTCTTGCAGCAGGCAACACCATTAGGACAACATCCCAAGCAGTACAGGAACTGACCCGGTCAGCTGGGAGGAGGAAGAAATCAGCAGAAGGCGTTCAGGAAAGACAGCCCTGAAGGACTGCGAGTCTGAAGCCTGCCCTATGCCTAGAGGCAATGTCCAAATGGTAATGCCTAATGAAAGTATGGATAGAGCTCCAAGTAGCTGCTGTGCATATGTTGACAGCAGACACATTCCTGTAGGAAGTGACAGAAGCTGCCATGCTTCTGGTAGAATTGCCTTTGAGCAGTCCTGGCAAAGGCTTGTCATACTTGCGGTAGCAATAAACAAAGCAGTTGGCTAAACACTTAGACAAACACAGATTGGAAACAGGAGCCCCTTCTCTCCTGGGGACAAAAGAAAGGAACAACTGATCAGTTTTCCTAATGGCATGGGTGCAATCCAAATAAAAGCATTGCACCCGATGAACATCCAGATTATGAAGTAAGACTTCCCCCCAATTAGAATACTCAGGAAAATAAACAGGAAGGTGGATGGATTGTTTCAGTGTAAATTCAGATACCACCTTAAGTAGAAACTTAGGATTGGTCTGCAAAGACACCCTGTCTTTGTGGAAGACCAAATAAGGCTCCTTGCACATCAGAGCCTGGAGCTCAGAAATCCTCTGAGCTGAAGTAATGGCAATTAAAAGCAATGCTTTCCATGACAGAAAGCGTAGCTCACAGCCTACGGCTGGCTCAAAGGGAGGTAGAGTAAGCTTCTCTAAAATAAAAAAAAGATCCCATGGTGGGACAGGGTCCCTAATGGTTGGCTTCAAGTGAAGAATACCCCACAGGAAGGTGCAGGAAAGACCCAATTGGGCAATGGTTTTGCCCTCAATAGGTGCATGACACACAGAGATGGCAGAAAGGTGCACCTTAAGCGAGGAGTAACCCAGACCTGAGTCCAAAAGGGAAAGAAGGTACTCCAGAATGAGGTTCACTGGACAGGTGGATGGGGTCCAAGTGCCAGGCGGTGTCCCAAAGGGAGAACCACTTCCACTTCATGGCATAAGTGGCTCTGGTGGAAGGCTTCCTGGCTGCCACTAAAACATCTGCCACCTGAGAGGAAACTCCAAAGAATGCAATATCTAAGTATGCATGAGCCATGCATGGGGATGAAGTGATCTAAGGTCTAGGTAGTCCAGAGTACCCTGCTCCTGGGAGAGCAGGTCAGAGCAAAGTGGCAGGGGAAGCAGAGGCTCCACTGCTAGTTGCTGCAATAGTGGAAACTATATCTGGCATGGACAGTAGGGAGCTGTGAGGATCATCGCTGCTCCCTCAGACTGCAGCTTCAGGAGAACCCTCTGTAAGAGTGGGAAGGGAGGGAAGGCATACAGAAACCTCATGTCCAAAAGAGTGACAATGCATCTTGCCAGAAAACACCAGGCTCTGGATCGAGCAAGCAGAAATTGGGCAGTTTTGCACTGAGTGGGGATGCAAAGAGGTCCAGCTCTAGATGATCCTATTTGTTAAAGAGGTCCTTGACCACAAAGCGAAGAATTTCCCATTTGTGTGCCTTGGACTGGGACTTGCTTAAGCTGTCAGCCAAGATGTTTTGGACAACTGGAACATGAAAAGCAGTTAGTTCCAGGTTGTGTTCTATGGCCCAGTACCATACTCTCATGGCGTCTCTGCATATGAGGTAGGAGTGAGTCCCTCCCTGCTTGTTTATGTAAAAGACTACTGACATACTGTCTATCTGAATCATAAGAGGGCCCGGGAGTAGGTGAGTCTGGAAGGCCTACAGGGAATAAAAGATCACCTGCATCACCAGGACATTGATGTGTTGATGCTGCTCCTGCCATGACCAAGTCCCTTGAGTCTGATGGTCTGCCAGATGGGCACCCCAGCCTGGCTCGACACGTCTGTTGTGAGGATCTGCCATGGAGAGGCTGCCCAAAAGTGAAACCCTCTGAAGAGATTGGAGGGGTTCTTCCACCAATCCAGAGTCTTCCACACAGGGTTGGAGACTAAGATCGGCTGTTCCAAATCGTCTGTGCTCCAATACCATTGGACCTGATGGTTTCATTGAGATACCCTCATATGTAGGCAGGCCAGGGGAACTGTTGCTATGGCAGCTGCCATGTGCCTTAGTAGCCTCAGGAACAACCTGGTTGGGACCAGACGAGATGAGGATACCAGTTGCGCATGTGCTTGCAAGCGTTCTGTCCTGTCTGGAGGCAGGAAGGCTTTTCCCTGAGCTGAATCTAGGATCACCTCAATGTACAACAGCCTTTGTCTCAGCCAAATGGAGGTCTTGTGAAGGCTGAGAGTAACTCCCAGAGCCCGAAACAAGTTGAAGGTGGCCCCATGGTCCGGATCAACTGATCTCTGGAGGAGGCTGTTAAAATCCAGTCATCCAGTTAAGGGAATACATAATGACCTTGTCTCTTGATGGCCACAGCAACTACTGTCAGGCACTTGGTAAAGACTCAGAGATCCGAGTAAAAGCCAAAGAGAATGGCCCAGAACTAATAATGGTTTCCTTGGAAGCAAAAGTGAAGAAACCTTCTGTGGGGCTGAAAGACCAGGATGTGGAGATAAGCGTCCTGCATGTCCAGCAAGCAAAGCTAGTCCCCTTGATGAAGAAGGGGAGAAGCCTGTGAAGGGTGACCATCCTTATACTCATACTAGGTGTTTGGAACAGTAGAAGACTCAATGTCCATAAAAACTGTTCCCCCACATCAGTGGGAGCACTTAACTCTACTTTCCATTATATACTCATCAATTTTTCTTTTAAACTGTGCCAATGTTTGACTTTTAACTATATCAGCTGACAGTTTGTTCGTTCCAAAATCTTCCAGTTCTATTTATAAAGGAATAGTATGCATCATTTTTTTTTACTGTTCTCAACTTAGTCTGATTTATACATCTTCTTAATCCATCTGGCTTTTCTTGTAATTCTAAGTTCAACTCACTTTTTAATTCTTTGTCATTTATTATCTTGAATAACATAATTAAATCTCCTCTTTCTCTCCTTTTCTCTAAACTCCAGAGACCCGTTCGTCTTAGTCTCTCATTGTACCCATATCTCCCCAAATTTCCAATCATCTTTATATATCTTCTTTGTACTCCCTCTAGTCTTTTTATTTCCATCTTCTTATATGGGTTCCACAATTGTGACCCATAATCCAAGTATGGCCTAACATAAGACCTATACACTGGTACCATACGTGCTAAAGATTTATTAATAAAGCTTCTTTTTATATTCCTCACCATGTTATTAGCTTTCTGTATAGCCATTGTTCGATGTTTAATAAAATTTAATTTATCAGTCACTATCCCACAATCTTTTTCTTCATCTACTTCTTTAATTTAATTATCATTTAGTAGGTACCTATTTTTCTTTCTATATTTTTCCTAAATACATTACTACTGATTTTTCTATGTTAAACTTCATCCCATTTTGTTCTGCTCACCTTTCAATTTTTTCTAAATCCTCGTTTAGTCCTTCCTGTTGTTCTAATGTTTCTACTTGTCCTCCTTACTTGTTGTCATCAGCAAATTTCACTATTTGATTAGTAATTCCATAATGTAAGTCAGTAATATATAAAGAAAACAGAATTGGTCCCAACACAGATCCCCGTGGGACTCCACTCTCCACTTTGATCGATTTTGACATTTCACCTATTAATCTTACAAGCTGTGTTCTATTTCTCAGCCAATTTTTAATCCATAATATAATTTGACTATCCAATCCCATATTTATTAATTTCTTTATCAATTTATCATGTGGTACCTTGTCGATAGCTTTTTTAAAGTCCAAAAATATATCCATGGGTACATTGTTGTTTAAGTTAATTTTAATATTTTCATAAAAACACAAATGATTAGTGCTGCACACTCTATTCTTTTTGAACCCATGCTGCTTCTCATCCTTGTATTCTAATATCTCAAGACCTTTTTCTATTTTAGTTATTAATACACTCTCAGCAATTTTTCCTAGTATAGCAGTTAGACTCACTGGCCTATAATTTGTTACTTCTGCCCTTTTGCCTTTCTTAAACAATGATACCACGTAAGGTTTTTTCCAGTCTTCCAGAATTTTCCCTGTCTTGTATGATCTATTAAAAATATACATCAAGATTTCTGATATCCATGGTAACACCTCTTTAATATATCGGAGATGTAATAAATCCGGTCCTGCTGATTTATATATTTTAACTTTATTTACCAATCTTTCCACTTCTTATTTTGTAGTCTCTATTTTTATATTTTGATGATTTTTCCTTATTATAATATTTTCTACATCATTTCCTTTTTCAAAGACAGTCCCAAAAAAAATCATTAAGTGTATTGGGCACTTCATTTATATCAGTGATATCTCTCCCACCTGTATTTAATGCCCCACTCCCTGTTTATCTCTTCTTTGCCGGTTAACATATGAAAAAAAACTTTTGCCATTATCTTTCCTATATGCCAAATCAGATTCTATCTTTTTTTTCTCATTTTTTATATTCTGTTTAACTAATTTTAGATATTTTTTATAACATACTATGGCTTCCTCTGTTCCTAATTTCTTCATCATTTTAAATCCTGAAGCATTTGTAGTCTATGAACAAATTCAGGTGGCTGAGATCGAGAATAGGGGGCAGGTTGCCAGTCCTCTTTGGAACCAGAAAGAAATGGGAAAAGAACCCCATCCCTCTTTGAGCTGGTGGGACAGGTGCTATGATCTTTTTATGCAGAAGTGCCTGAATCTCCTCCTGAATGAGAGGCGATGTGGGCCTGAGGGTAGTGGGAGTGCAAGGGAGTGTTGTCTGTGGGAATCTCCATAAATTCCAGAGTATGCCCCTTTTCCACAAGCTGGAGAACCCAATGGTCTGAGGTTATGCTGCATCACCCTTCTAGGTATAGGGAAAAGTGACCCCCACCGCCTCCCCAAAAGTCTTAGCCAGGGTCGGGTAAGGAGTCAGGCTGAAGAACTGGGGATGGGCAGAGCAGCTGTGGAGGCTCTGGGGGGCCCTAGAGGCTGAGGCTCCAGTTGCCTGAGAATGGGCCTTGCATTTGACAGCACTTCTGGGCTATTGGCCCTTGGGCTGCTGTCTAGGGGGACCAGCAAAAGGACTGACATTGGTTGAACTTGGGCTAGGACCGGTACATAGAATGTACTGATCTTAAAGCTTAAGTCTTAAAGCACTGTGTACTCTATTCCATTGTAGGGTGGACCTCACTTACGTTCAGGAGGCAAAGGAATGCTACACTATGGACCTATAGATCTATATCCAAGATGCTACCCTCCTACATTTCTGACTGTCTGCCTCCTGCACCTTATGAAAGTATGCCTTGAAAAGCCGTTCGTACATCTCACTAGCTGTACCTAAAGTCTTTTCCTTGTTTGGCAGAGCCTCCTTCAGCTATGTGCTGCCCCAGCTGTGGAATAATCAATAAATCAATCTTTATTTAGCCAGGTGAACAACATCCAGAAAATCCACAAAACTGGTGCATCCTATTGGTTTTGCGGAATTCAAGTCACTCTATTCGAGATACTTCTCGGAGCCTTGTTAATGCCCTCCCTGTCACTAAACTGTAGCCATACATTTCCTATTCTTACAGTCAACCCTCTACACTTTCTATCCTCTCATTAGAATTACCCTAAGCCATGTTCCTGGATCCATCCTTGCTTTCTACTTGCTGCTGAGCCCCCAGCTTGTACTGTCACTAGCATCAACTCTGCTCTACTAGAGCTATCAGTGTCTAAAATTACTGGTTCGGCACATGAGTGCTGACTTGCTTCCACCTCTCTGCTGTACTGTTTACTGGGATGAGGCTTCACCTTACAACCAGGCCTCATTGATTATCCTTGTACCTTGTTTTTATTGCTATGTATTGCATTACTATGCCCATCTGTGCTATATGTTCTATTGTGCTACTGTATTATTTATTCTGTACCTACCAGGCCTGCCTTGAACATGAGCTTGCTCAATAGAGTTTCACCTGGCTAAATAAAGATTGATTGAGTGATTAAAGTCTCGCCCAATTTCTATAGGTAAGAAATAATGCTCTGGGTGTCTTCGCTAAAGAGGACTGGACCCCTGAAAGGGGCATCAAGGATTTTGGCTTGCATATCTGGTGAAAAGTCAGAAACCCTAAGCCAGGAATGGCAGTAAATGCTTATGTCTGTGGCCGCTGCCTGACCAGCGGTGTCTGCTGCATCATAGGAGGCTCTGAGGACATGATTGCCTACATCTGAGCTGGACTTTATTAGATGGACCAGCTGGGTCCTGGAAGGGTCCTCAGGGAGAGTCTGCACTAACTCCAGAGTCTTGTTCCATAAGGCATTTTGGTATTGTACCATGTGGGCTAGAAAGTTCAAGGTTCGCACTGTCAGGGTAACCAAGGTGTAGACCTTTTTAACCGAATTGGTCCACCTGTCGAGACTCTTTGTCCAGAGGCTGGGCACTAAGGTGCCTGTGCTTTTTGGCACAGTCATGGGCAGCATTCATGACCACCGAGTCTGCTTTTTTGGAGAAGGCCAGAATAGAGGATGGACAGGTCCAGCTGGCCTTGTTGGCATCCTCAAAAGAATCAATGAGAGGTGGGACCACTGTAGGGATGGTCTCTTTCCTCTGGAGAAAGATCTCCAGGCAACGACACTCAGGGTCTAGCTCTTCCATCTCCCAACCCATGAGGGACTGAATATCTCATGATGCCCATGAAAGAGGGATCATCAGGGGGAGACCGAGGGGTGTCTCTGGGTTCCTCAGGCTCTGAAGGCAGCTGGGAGTCCTCTGATTCCTCAGAGGAAGAAGAAGAAGAGAATCTCCTCCTGATGGGTCAGAGTCTGGGACCAGCATCAGTAGGCAGTGATCCTCCTTGTGACAGTGAATCCGGTCTCCTGGGGACCAGGGATGGCTACTGCCAGCCCACTCTAGGGTCAGATGGGGATCCCTAGGAGGAAGAGTGGGAGGTCTTTCTCTGGGATCCTTAGACCTGTCAGGTTTTGAAGTAGTATCTTTAGGAGGTGGAGTGGGGGGGCCTCCTAAGGGACTCCTTGGACTGCATGAACTCCCACCAGGCAGAAAAGAGCATGATATAATTCATAGGAGGATTCTGGGGTGGGATGGGGGAGGTGAAATTGGGGGATTTGGAGTAGGCAGCCCTGGTGTTGGTCCCTGTGGCATTGGGTACCCAGGCATTGGTCCTTGAGGAGCCGGGTTACCAGGCATCAGATCCTGAGGCAGAGGATCATCCAGCATCAGTCTGACAGGTGTCAGAAGACTGGGTGTCAGTCCCTCAGGCATTGGCTGAGAAGTGACCCGAGGGCCAGCCATCATGGGCTGAGGGATAGGTGATGACAGTTGAGGCATCTTTGGGTGTTAATGCTGGTGTAGCCGGCATCGACCACACGGGCAAAGGCTGATGATGGTCTGGTGAAGTAGCCAGTGCTGGCCTCGAAGGTGAAGCCTTTGCAGGGGAGCTAGCTCTGAAGGGGGACAGAGGCATCGCTCTCTCAGGGGAGGTGAGCGCATACCCCTGGCATCGCCTACAGGCATCAGTCCTAGAACTTGGGACTGACTTAGGCAACACCAAGACTGGGGAAGCAACAGGCTAGGACCCACCACCTGAAGAAGCAACAATCGAGCCACCTGGCTGAGGACCTGCTGGGTTTAAGAGCCTGAACATTAGGGTTTGGGGAAGACCTCCACAGCCCCAAAGAGCCATCACCTGAAATGGTAATGAGGGTTCCACCATGCCACAGTGACACGAATTATGTCAAACGGCATTACAGCAATGGCACAATGCCAACAGTCGGCATTGTGCCATCCGGGAAAGCAAGTGTGTTTTGTGGGGAGCTTTGCCCCCAGCACCCCCCGTACTATAGATAACTAAACTCTGAGTTGGAGTTGTTTGGGGAGGGGGCGATATCCCTGGAGACAGCAGTGTTGGGAATACTAGGGACCACTGCAGCAAACTGCTGATTCTGTCACTGTAATGGTCTTCACAGTATTCTTGTTGCTGTTTGAATATGATACTGGTAATAAGGGCAGCAGGCTGAGACACCGGGAGCCTGGAAGAAGTGAGGGCTGGCAGTGGAGGAGGGGATGACCACCCGCAGAAGGAAGACCCATGGTCATCCGCCGACTTGTGCAGAGACTGAGAGCGGGAAGCTGACCAGGGCAGATCCCTGTGCTTGTGCTTGTACTTGCCGCTAGATTTCTTCTCTTTTTGGAAGGAAGAAGAAGAAGAAGTCAAAGCCCCAGAGGCCAGGTAAGAAGAGGTACTTCTGCCCTGGAGTTCCTTCTCAATCATGGCTAATCTCTGCTACAGCAGGAAACTTTGGAGGGTCTTCTGTAGGCTTCTCCATATGGCCTGCCTGAAGTCCTGACAATGCTGGCAAGTCTCAGTGTCATGGTCTGGGCCTAAACAGAGCAGGAAAAAAGAGTGGCCATCCTTGGAAGGAAACTGCTTGCTGCAAGCACACTTCATCCACCGCTCAGATGATGAAGATGGAGAAGAAGACATGCAAATTCAAAGAAGGAAAATTTTACTGTAAAAGAAAATTAAAGAAACGCAGGTAAATCATGTAAAAATGGTGGTTGACTGAAGCAGGCATCCATGGAGGTCCAACTTGTGCGGACTAACAGGGGAAAAAACTGAAGTTGTGCTGGGGGATCACCCCTTTTATACCACTGGCAGACGTCGGGTGTGATCAACGTCGGGGCGGTCCCCTGTTAATGACTGCTAACTAGAAGTTTTCTGTGTGGTCCTAGCACCCAGCGGCTTAGTCTTAATAAGGTTGCTTGCTGCAAGAGCCCCCTCGCAGTAAGATCTGAGAGTATAACCAAAGACCAGTCTGTTGTGAGTTTAAATTCACTGTATCAGCAAATAGGGGTTAAAGAGGAAGGAGGAAAGACCACTACTGTGAAAACATATAACGTTCTTTATAGGGTACATACTGACCTAATAGCTCAGGAAAATTAACTTTTGTTGGTATCCAGGAAATATAAAGAAGAGGTACTTGTTGTTTTTGCCAGAAAGACCCATTGGGCAACATGTGCCTGCTTTCAACGGTGACCCAAGCCAATAAAATACAGGTGAACAGATAAAATACACAATTACGCAATTAAGTTAAGACAGTTACTAACACGAAAGAACCACACAATATAAAAGACAAGACCTTAAAGAATTTTGAAATATAGTCATAGATGTAATCAGCATTACTTCAGTAGAAAGAGAGATCCAGGATATTGCCAGTCTATAAGAAAATTACCTCTGATGGGCCATCCCAGTGGTATGGAAAGCTAAGGCACTGGTGCCTTAACGCCTGCCTTGCCATTGACCTGGGTTCAGGAACAGATTGCGGTCACTGGGAAGGGAGAGGATCGAGTATACTAGGGACTGCTCTCCTCTCCCAGGGAAGTAAGGGATGCTGGCCTGGCTTTAGACTGCCACCAGGTGGAGGCTTGGTGGTAGTGCAGCACAGATGGCAAGGAGGGAGTGGGCTGCGGGAACGTCATACATGTGTGCCTCATTGCACACGCTTGATGTCCTGCAGCAGGGAAGTGAAAAAAAACAGAAAAAATATCATTCTGGGACTTAATGAAGCCTTGCTTGTTAATCCCAAGTCCATGCTGTCACCAGGTGCTCCCGCCGATGGTCTGCTCTGGATAATGTGCATGGAGGGGCAGCTCTCCCCTCTCTGGCCCCACCACGAGGGAAAAGGAACTACAAGACCATGGGAACACCAGGGGAGACAAGTGATGGTTTGGTGTAGTGGGGACAAGCCTGAGGAGAGATAAAAACATTCGTAGAAGAAAATGACCTCTACTCCTGTGAAGGTTGCATAAATGGCATGGCAAAGTAATATATTGGTTATTCATTTTTGTGTCAAATGATTAAACATCATACAGGGCTACACCACAGACAACATTAGAACTGATAATGTCAAGGTTACATTTTTGTCCCGTTGTGCAGAACTGAACCAAATCATTTTACTACATAAATCAGTGACTCACTGATTTGAAAGCTTTTTACAAGTCAATAAATATCAGACAATAGTTATCACATTTAGTTCATAGTGTGCCAGTGATAATAGGCTAATGGGGGGACTCTACCCTACTGAGGTAACAGTGGGGGAGCGTTAGGCTTGAGAACCCCAAGACATACCCCACACCTGCTGTGCTGCCAGGAGGGGAGAAGGGTGTTAGGTTTGGAACCCTAACACCACCAGGGTTTTATTTAACTCAAAAAATTGATTAGCGTTTTGCTCATAAAAGTGCTAAAACGTGAAAATGCATAGCACTTGGCTCACTGTGTTTAACAAACATAACACTTCTAGAAAACCTATATAAATACTTTCTATACAGTTAGCATTGTCCCAAGAAAAAAACTGCTAATCAATTATTTAAAACCCTGCACCACATTGCTCTACTTCTGTCACTTTGACCCTAACTAGTGCATTAACAAAGTTGTTTGCAATTTATATAAAAGATAAATGAGAGAGGTTGGCTGGAATCTTCAGATACGTATATGTAGAGGTATACAGCATGTCCTTAATCATTATTTTGTTTAATAACATGTTTTTCATTCTTTTTTAGGTTTCAGGCGTGTACAACAATAATATCAACATAAACTATTTCACATATTCCTCCAGTCTCAATATATGTTTCCCCAAGTCTAAAACCTAATACTTCATTAGCCATTTTTATAGCCTGGTAATGTTTTTTCTTTTCCCATATCTATCTAAATGGTCCTGTTCTAATTGATACAAAATGTTGGTTGATTTCCCCATTCCATTGTCTCTATTTTGTTTATAACTTAGAAAGTCTGAGTTCTGTAAGTCACTGGCAGAAGCATGACCCCACTGGAAAACAGATGCTACAACTCAGCTCTGCTGTTTTGGGTAATTTTTTTCTTTAAGACAGTCATATTTTTAGTTCAGTAAATGGGAGGAAATTATCCTCCGTTACATAATTTTCATATGTATTCATCTTTGTTGCCATTATTTTTAGGATGATTTCTTTATTTATTTATGTACGTATGTATCTGTTAACCGGGTAGGCACACTGATCCAGTGGACCGTTTTCAGGTGTGACGTGGGCCATGAAGATGGCACAAGGGTAAATACAAGTACAAAGTACATGATACAGTACAGGATAAATACAGGCACAACAATACAAAATACAGTGCAGGAAATGCCAAACAAGAGTTATAAATACAGTACAGTACAAACAACAGTAAATTGTACAGCAAATCCATAGAAGTGCCAACATTGCAAAGCACAGTAGTGGTAGCTAAGTTTGGCTACTTAATAATTTAAAGACCATGTTTCTGTTGTAGGATAATCTACAATAGGATGTACAAACTTAGGTGTCTGAGTTTCTTGATAACCTCAGTAATCAAGTGGGCTAGATGGAGTGGCACAGGGGAGTGATCACGCAGGGGGAGGTAAAAATGGCAGCAACCATTAAGACCGCTTTGTAGTGGAATTTAAATGAGAGGTGAGAATCAAGAGAGTGAAGTGAGGAGGGCAGACTGTTCCACAACTTTGGGGTGGCTGAGGTGAAGGCTTTGCAACTCAGGTAGGTGGTGATTTCAGGAGCCTCCAACAGAAGGCTGGAGGAGTTTTGATGGTTAAGGGTGGCAATTGTTTTGTTTGAGCAGGCGGAAGAGGGGTGATATTACCCCACCTCTGATGGTTTTGTCTATGGTGCAGCCAAGGAGGTAGTCACTGTGAGCTGGGAGGGAGCCAGCCGAGAGACTGGTAGAGAGAAAAGTAATGGCTGAAGTAGCGTGCCATAAGAGCAAACCTACAGATGTTGTTGTATACGGTATTTAGCCTAGTGAGTTCCAGGGTGGAGGTTTGCGTACAGATGGGGGTGAAATAATCCATTAGAGGAAGGAGACTGTCCTGGGCAATGACAATGACAACTCTGTGAATGAAAGCTTACAGTACACACTGCAAGCCCATTGGTTGACAGTGTCGACCAATGGTATTGTAGTGCTTACAGTAAGCTGTCATTCAGTGACAATGCAGTCGGTGGGCAGTCGTTGAGGTGTGTGGCTGGGTTTTGCTGTCCGCCAGCTAAAATGGCCATGCTGGGATGGGGGAATCGGGGTGGGGTGTGGGTGTCTCAGTGGGTGGGTGGTCCACTGGACTACAAGGGAGGGCTTGGGATTTCATTATATGTTTTGATCGGGGCTGTGAGTGTGGTGCCACTAGAGCACCAGGGTGGTTCAGTTTAGGTTGATGCTACAGACATGGTTTGGGGACGGGGGGAGGGCCACTAGACTACCAGGGTAAGTCAATGGAGCAATATTAATCAGATGGGGTTCGGGGACAGGAGGGAGGCCACTAGATTATCAGGGGGATGTGGGTTCATAACTTTTGTTGTACGATCGGGGCTGGGGGGGGACACTGGACTACCGGGGAATATGGTGTGTGCTTGTGTTTCCACTGGACCTTGTAGGGTGCCTGGCACATTCTGCCAGCTGCATCCCTGCCTCAGACATGCAAATGGGGCCATAATGACATGCAAATTACCCCATTTGTGCCTTGCATGGCTAATGGCCCCATTTGCACATCGTGGTCTGAATATCTAGAATTTGCACTCAGCGCATCCCGAGGGTGCACTATGTATCCCCCATTCCAGGTATTCAGACCAACTAGGGGGATGCACCGGCACATCCTTGGTGACCACCATTTGGCTGGATCATGTTTGTTTGGTATATTCAGATGGGATGAGCAATTACGCATCTCATTTGAATATTTCATTTTTTTGCTCTGGTGCAATTCAGTTGTGCGGAGCAGCCACTTGCGCCCTTTCTGGGTGCAGTTTGAAAATCCAGGCCATGGTTTGTAAAACGGGCCTGGGCAGAAGTAGTGCTAGGGTGCTTCCTAAAGCTGTGCCGCTGGGGGCAAAGGAGATTATACTTGGCAACATACTCAGAGACTTGGCATTGTATGACTGTTTTGAGGAGTTTGTTAAGGTGGGGTAGGATAGAAATGGGTCGGTGGTTGTCCGTTGACTGGGGAATCACCAGATTTGAAGATTGGGACAACCCTAACACTCTTCCTGATAGAGGACACAGCGGATGTGGAGAGGGAGGGGTTAAAAACTGTGGTCAGTGGTTTGGCAATGAGAGGGGCTATAATTTTTAGGAAGCATGAGGACAGCCTGTCACTACCTGACCTTCCCTGACTTAGGAGACTCAAAAGAAATTAATAAGCTTCTTGAGAGGAGATAGCCTTAAAGTGGAAATATTGTTTAACTTCTACAAAGGGTTCAACCATATTGGACAGCTTGGCAACTGTTTCATATTTGTTTTAATTCATCTTTTAAATGTCCTTATAAAATGTACTGCTGTTTGAAAAAATGGATGATCCAGTTTTTTTCTTAAACTTTCAGACTGCCAGACTAATCTTATGTTATTCGACCAGCAATTTTGTGCAGACTTTTAATTTCTTTAGGTAACTTTTCACCCTCATTAAGTAAAAACTCTAATGATGAGGATTGCATGTTTAAAATAATGTAATTACTAGTGGAGATTTTTAATACTTGGATAGCTGTTTGTAAAAATGTGTTACAACCAGGTGGTTGTAATCGCTTTCTACCAACCTAGCTCACACTGCGAGTGGTGCAAGTGGTCGTACAACTGTCACAGTAATTAAAAAAATGCTCACTAGTAATATAAAAAAAGACATATGTGGGTGTGTCTGTCAAGGGCTGGCAGTATAGCCTAGGGGTTATAGTAACAAGCTGTGAGTGAGTTGGGTACATCCAGCAGTCCTGGGTTTGATTCCCACAAACTCCAGTTGCATTGTGTGACTCTGAGCAAATTTGAAAATCCAGGCCATGGTTTGTAAAACAGGTCTGGGCAGAGGAAGTGCTAGGGGGCTTCCTAAAGCTGCGTCCTAGCACATTCCAAATCAGCAAGGTGCAAATGGAGTGTGCTCTTTGTAACCCCCTGAGAGAGAGAGAAACTCACCCTGATGGAACTTCATAGCAAACTCAGTGCTGCATACGTTATTTATTTTAGGAATATACCAATGCCAGAATTCATGCCAGGACTTTGTTTCTGGCATTTGTATGTTCATAAAATGAATAACATACAGTATGCATGAGTTCTGGGGACTACTTTTCAAGTCACCAGAATGCACTCACATTTGATAAAGGACAGGTGTTTGAAAAGCATCAGGTGGGCACTTTGCATTGGTCTGTGGATACCATGGATAGTCTTTCAATAAATTAAGACAACAAATGCTTTCTCTCTTGCTGTTGGTGTCTTGTTTAATGAGGTGGTAAGTGACTGAATTTGCTTTGGTGTAGTACACTCACATTTTCCCTATTGAAAGAGCAAAAAAACACCTTTGTGGATTTTCCTTTTCTTTGTAAACATAACCCATGCTATAAGCATAATAACTCACTCTAGGGTATGGGGTTATAGGGCTATAATAATTGGTCAGCGTTTTTTTTTTCCCATTTGGAAACCCATTTATAATTTTCCATTATAACCAGCTGGTTATAACGACAAACACGGGCCAGGTTTCACTCGGATCAGGCATGCACCACCCACTCTCTTCTCTCCTTCAGCACAGCTCCTGGAAAGCTAACCGCCATGCGAAGATGGTGGTAAGTAAATCGAAACAAAAAAAAATCCGTGTCATCACTGAACTTTCAAGCTCACTAAGTGCCAAAAAAAAAAGAAAGGTTTCAGCAACAAATGCTCGGGCACAGACCGCACTTCATCCTGACTGGACTGACCACGGTTGAACAGCAATGTATTTTATATAATTGCTGTGGCAAAAAAAACGCTGCCCAGCAATAATATAAAATAAAGTCTGGGTAGTAGGTTAAACTCGAATTTTACACACACCCCTCAGTGTGGAATGCCTGTATAAACCCCTCGAGCTTCGGTCTCGGGGTGTATGTGGCATCCCACACTTTGGGGTGTGTGTGAAATTCTCTTTATAACCCCCTACCCAGATATTATTCTCTGTTTAGCCCACGCCCTGGGTGCTGTGAGGGCACTCGGCCTGTGGACTCATGCCTCACAATGCACCTGGGGCATGGATTAAATCCCTATAACCCCATACCCTGTCATGGGTTATTGCTTACATAATACCAGTGGGGAGTCTGGAGCCTAAGATGGAAACATCAGTCTTGTTGTATATAGCTGCCCATATATTATTTTGTATAGTATATGCTTGTTTTAATTAAGTTACCTCCTTTCTAACTCTGTCTTGAACTGTCTTTAAATAAACAGAAAACAGCAAACAGGATAAGATTAGAAACATTTCATGTGGTTTAAGTAATAGTAACACCGGTAGCAATCACCACTTTCAAAGATATTGTACATTATCATGCACAACAGTATGCTATCAGTCCATGAACATGCCATCTGATGTCGGAGGAGCAAATGCTGAATTTTGCATTTCTTTAGCCCACCAGTAGGTGCCTTGTGATACTGTATGTTGCTCGGTTTAGCACGGTCGTGTAGTCACTGGTGACACAGAGTACACATTTAAGAAGCAACACCTAATAACCAATACACATTTGTGTCTGATAGTTCTCGTTTTTGTACTTTGTATAAAAGGTCAGCTTTGTCACTTTCCTCCCCTTCCACCTCACGGCATCTAGCTACAATGCTGAGAAAAAATCAACAGCTACATTAAACAGCAAGTGATTAGTAAGAATTGTTTTTACTAGCAGTGCGACAAGCAAAGGTGAAAATCCCCTTGTTTCAATGCACTATCAAATATTTTATTATAAAAGATTGAACAAAGTAATTACAAGCACATCAAAATAGAATAGATAAAATTGTCAGTTGTCTATTTATTAGAAATAAACACCTGAGGCCAGATATTCAAAACTTTCCCTGGTGGGCAAAGTGATTGTGTGCTTTTTGCCAGGGAGTTGCGCCAAGCGCAATATTCAAAAGGGACTGTGGCACACACTAAAAGAGTTAGCATGTGCTAAAAAGATAATGTATGTGGTGGGCAAAAGAAGGGGGGGCATGAGGGGGCAGTGCAATATTCAGCGCGGTAGTGCTGCACAAGGGGAATAGCGCAGGCCACCTTGAGCTGCGCAATTACTGCTGAGGAGAAGCTGGACTTACTCTGGGCAATCCTAGTGGCTGGCAGAGCCACAGTAGCCAAGAACCACATTGGGAGTTAGGTGAGCACACCTGCTCCCTGGTGCTGAGTTGTCCCCCCACCCTCCAAGCCCTGGCCCCTTTAACATAAAGACATCCTTGGTGCCTAGTGGTCCCCCCACCCTTCAATCACTGGCCCCAGTAGAACAACATACGTCCCTCGTGCCTAGTCATCTCCACCGCCCTCCGAGCACCAGCCCCAGTAGAATAACATAAGTCCCTGGTGTCCAGTGGTTTCCCCCCACCATCCAATTGCCAGCTCCGGTAGAATAAAATAATTCCCTGGTGTCCAGTGCCCCCCCCGCCCTCTGATCACTGGCCCTGTCTTCCAGATGAGACGTTAAACGGAGGTCCCATCTGCCAGTACTGGTGGTTGTTCAGGTGGACTTTAGAGATCCCAATGTACTTCTCGAAAAGAGTAGGGGAATTTTTATTGGAATGAAAACAAACAAAAGAACAATGTCAAAGTAACAACAAAGTATAAAACCAATTCCAGGATGTCACAAGTAATCAGGAGACAAGTGTAAGAGAAGGAAACCAACAGAGCATAAAATGAACAACAAAAGTAAACAAGAAAAAAAATTATTCAGAGATCACACTCCATCAAAATCAAAATCATGGATAATCATACAATAAAAGGAAAAAACAAGTGCACGTTATAAGTTGACATGTGTCCTAGAAAATTGGTGGCAGTCCTTTTTATAAATCAGTCTGAGAGCTCTACTCACATACTGTAATATCTCCTGGTAAAAACATACTTTTGTTGCAGGACCCGGGCACAATGGGCCTGCCAAATGTAATACATGAGGAGAGCTCCCACTACTTATAGGGTCCCTAAAGAGTATTTCTGCCACTGTCGGGAGTACAGGCCTAAAACCAGGGCTTGGTACGTCAAGGAAGTAAATAATAAACCTTCCAATGCTTAGCTGCACATGGCCAGAAGGCAGAAATATAGGGGCAGTAAAAATACAGATGTTCCTGTGTTTCTAAATCAGAGTATCCTTGATATAAACAGTATCATTCCGAAGGCGCCTTGTACTTATGAGAATTTCTCATCTTTAATTTCCACTAAATGTTAAGCCAAATAACATCCCACACATAATCTGGTAGTCGTCCATTATTCAAAAACCTGAGGACTTGTAAGTGTGACCCCACAATGCAAAGGGGGAATTCCACTTCACAAGTAAAATCTGTTGCAAGGATCTCTGCATATAACAGTTTCCTGGTGCACTGTTTCATATCCAAATAACTTAATTTCCACGTTTTTAATTTGGAAAAAAACAATTCTGACATAATCAGGAAGTATTAGGGATTTGGAAAGCCAGTGTAACTGGCATGCTTCCCAGTCAGGAAAAAAATAATGCATCCAGTCCCAAATAGCCTCAGACCACACAGGTCAGGGGGAAGAGAATAAAGAACATACATTGGAAAATAAAAATATGATGTAGAAAAACACTAAAGGGTTAATCATCTTTAGTCCACCTTGTGATTTGGGCAAATAGTTAATGTTGTGCTTCACAGGGTTAAACCATATGGGTAGTAGAGCTTGAAAAAATTAAAAAAACACTATACAATTTTGTTTCCATGGGGGGCATAATATATATATATATATATATATATATATATATATATATATATATATATACAAAATGGGGAGTAACAATGTCTTAGTTAGTAAAACTCTTAACTTTTGAGATCTTATTTCCTTTCCAGAAATCGATTCTGGATTCTGCAGCAGCCAAGCAGCGGTTCCAGTTTTCTCCGCCGTCTGGGTGGTGCCAAATGTTATTCCTAAAATAGTTACATCAGAAGAGACTATGGGCACTGAGGCAATCCTGTCAGGGTGGTTCTGCGCTGCATCTCCCAGAGGAAAACCAATATTCTTAGTGTAGTTTATCTGAGAGGAGGATGCTAAAGAAAAGGTGACTAGTGCTGCTTGAATTCCTGTTCCGGGGCCTGGCTGGCTGCTACTATAACCACATCATCTGCGTATGATAAAGTTGTAACAGGAGGTTAGCCCGGGGACAAATGAATGCCCTCTATCTGGTGATTTAACTGAATAAAGCAGAGGAGTATAAGTCAAAACCGAATAAACAAGGACTGAGTGGGCAGCCCTGGTGGACCCCTCTGCATAAGCATGCAGGGTTACCCAACCAACCATTAATTAAGGGATTTAACAATGCTGTCAGATACAGGCATTCTACCCAGCCTACAAAGGAAGGGGGAAGAGCATATGAGCGCAATACTGTAAATAAGTATTCATGGGACAGGCTATCAAAAGCCTTTTCTTGGTGAATACTAAGTACATAACCAGTCTACCGTTTGAGCAATCCCCTGTAGAATGGTTCACTTAGGGTCAGTAAATTATGGTGAATAGACTGAGATTTAAGGGCACAGGTCTGAGATGGACTACTGACACGTTCCCCTGCAAGGGCCAACCTGTCTGTCAGTATTTTGGCCAGAATTTTATAATCTGACTTTAAAAGGCTTAGCAGTCTCCAGTTGTTCAAATCATCATTGAAGCCTTTTCTATAAAGAAAAATCAAAATGCCATCAGACAGAGATTTTGGCAAGGTGCCTCATGCAAGACTCTAATTAAAAACCATAACCAAAAGAGGTGATAAGGAATCCACAAAAACCTGATAGAATTCTGAGCTTAAACCATCTGGTCCTGGTGCTACATTCTTACTGAGAGATTTTATACTTGCTTGCACTTCCATTGAAGTGATGGGTCATGTCATACAGTCTTGGACATGCCGGGGGACGAGGGAAATCTCTATACCACGAAACAGAGAGGGGGATGGGGTCGTATTCACTACCATACCAAAAGTAGTATTAACATGCACTCCCACCACTTGCAAGAGATCTTATTTAGACAATACCACTTGTTCAGTGGAAGATCTCAGACAGGTAATCATTCTACTATTTACTCTGGATTTACAGTCCCTAAAAGGGTCATAAGTTTGCCTCTTATTCTGGGTGCCAAATTGCATCTCCATTTGCAGAGAAGCACCCTTATCATACTGCAAAGTTCTCATTTCCAAAATAATATGAGACATGGGCATGGGATTGTCTATTCCCTGAATTTCTTGTACAGCATTATGTAGTCGGCCCCATAATTGTAAATGCTGCAGATATGTATGGGATGCTTTTTGTTCGGAAAAGGATTGAAAAAATCCTGATTGCTATCTTCCCACCATTGTATATAATCATCATACAGACACAAGACTGTCTAATTTCCCACAAAGTATTCCATTGCTGCTGGAGGCTAACATCTTCCAGGAGGCCAGTGCTCAACCACCAGACACCCTTCCCAAGAGGGGGACCATGTCCCCATTGTAAGCCTATCACTAGCAGTCTATGATCTGAAAATTCATTTAACTGAGTGCAGGCCGAAGTTATTTTACATAATAAAGAAACAAAAAAATAGTCAATCCTTGTTTTCAGAGTACCCTTAGAAAAGGTATGACCCCCCCCCATCCCTATGCAGGGTCCTGTAGGGAGGCCTGAGTAACCACAGTTCATAAACAACTAGTCCCACAGAAGAGTCTGGAAGTAGCTAAACCTCTGTCTTCATGTTCAAAGCCACAGTTAAAGTCCCCTCCCCATATAAGCACCCTAGAAGTATGCAGGTATAGTTAAATAGAATTAAATAGCTCGGCTCGAGTAGCTTTTGTTTGTGGGGCATAGATAACAATTTATCTAAACCTAGTGGCTTTATAACAAAGATCCAATATGAGAACCCTGCCGGGAATTACATCAATAAGTTTAGTAACATGAGAATCATGCCCCACCAACAAAATGCCTACTATGTCGCATCTGTCAGGTCCAATAGACAAAAAAGAGGGTCCTTTAACCCACATTTGAGAAGCTTGTGTCAGTTCATACTGAGTCTTTAACCTAGTGTCCTGTAGGAAAAAGATCTGTGCAGGACAGTCACTGAGAGATGTGAAGGCTATAAGTCGCTTCTTATGACTCTTAATGCTATTAACACTGATGGTAAGAGCAGTGAGGGATCTCATTGGTAGGGAGCGAGAGGAAATAGTCACGTGCCTGCTGACAATCTGGCTGTGGACTTAGTCATCTGAGTCACATTTGATTCTGTAGGCTCTGTGGGATTATCATCAGAATCTGAAGGTAAATCAGTGAGGGCAGATGAGATAAAAGATGTCTCAGAGGCCCCATCCTCTTCCTCTTTGTCCCCCTCCATCCCTAGCAAGACTGAGGATTCCAAAACAATTCTGCATTAAAATGTCTGATTTTTTCTCACATGACATTGCAGCCCCTCCTGATCTGGGTCTTTTTTTCTTACCTTTGGGCTTAACCTGTTTATAAGCATCTGGGGGGAGGGGGGCATAACAGGAGTCTGTATGAGGGCAGGTTGGGGGGTACAGGATCTTCCATTGCCATAGGTTTGACTACCTCCCCCTGCGGGGTGGATTAGTGATTGAAAAAATTGTAGGATCAGAAGTTTCTGACGGGGAAGGGTCAGAGGCTGCAGGAGGAGGGGAGGACTGCGCAAGTATGGCAGCCATTCTACATTCTGAGGCTTGAGCCGCCCCATGTTGCTGAGCCTTAGTAACAAGGTCTTCTTGTGAGAATCTTGGACCTTTGTTATGAGAGGCCCTGGGGCATTTAGCAAAAGAGTGGCTTTGTTTTTCACAAAGATTACAGCAAAATGCATTCTTACATTCCGTTGTGATATGACCATATTCCATAATGAGCACATCTAGAACTATCGTAGGCACTGCTGAAGTGTGTCCTTTAAGCCACATTTAAAGCATAGAACAACATTTCTTTCTCTTTTCCTAAAATAAAGTTTGTAGGCAAATGTACCACACCATGGTCAGAATGACAGAGTTTGACCCTTATCCTCCACCCTCCCAGTCCAAATCTGCTCAGAGTCTATAATAGGTTCTGGTTTATCCAAAACCTCACACCTTCGACGAAGCCAATATAGAATGTCTGAAATATTGATGCTTTTGTTGCAAAAAACTCACTGTGATAGTGCGAAATGCAGGTTTTGTTAGTGGGACAGCCAGGAAAGGGAGCCACAAGGGCTTGTCCTTAAGTTTGTTATACTGCTGCTAAAAGTGATCCAGGCTGTGAACCTGTTTAAAACTTACATCATAATTTGCATCCTCAACATGTATAAGAGCATATATTTCTGAGGAAAAATATTTTAGAGTCTTTTAGCAGAACCCGAGCAAGGTAAACCCTGTTGTGGGGGGGGTGTGTGTTCCATGCCCCCTTTATAAATAAGTCTGACAGAGTTTTTTCAGGGGGGCAGACTCCCCAGTAGCACAGAAGAAATCCAAATAGCTTCTAGGTTTAGGTTATGACCCTGGAATTGGAGGAGGAAGTTCTTGCGAAGGAGGAGGCAGAGGGGATGCCGTTTCTCCATGCTGATCAGACCAGCGTAGAGCGGATTGCTATGGAGTAATAGCAGGCTGTTCTGGGAAGGCTTGCATGCAGTTTAGTATAGGTGAAGCAGGGAGATTCTCCTGCACAGTGTTAGTCTTAATGGTCAAGTCATTGTCCAGGAGTTTCGTCTGTAGCTCAGAAAAGTCTGCATTTACCAGTGCGGGTTGTGACAAATCAGTAGTTACAAGTGGGATGTGTAAAACACTCACCAGCATCTGTTCCATTGATGTTCCAGGCAGGGAAGCAGCAGGGAAGCCCAGAAGTGGAGTCTCCTTGGAATCAGACTCTGACTGCACAGCTGAGCGGTTTGACAGGTCTGGTGGCTGCGTTTATGAACTGACAGGTGGATTATCCTTAGAAGCCGGCTCTGGCTGAACTGAATGCTGGTATCGATGCACCATTGGGTCAGTTGCATCCAGGACCCAGTCACCACTCACAGCACGAATCCTGCCTGCCGTAGCCAATGCCTTTTCAAGTGACCAGGTACTCCTTTCCTTTTTCTGTACTGTTTGGGAGTTCAGCCCAAGAATACGCTCCGAGCCCAGGACAGGCATCTTAGGTTTAAAATTTGAAGTATCAGTGTGGTCCTCAGACTGAAGGACCCTGGACGTCATCAGGAGATCCATAGTGCTCTTAGGAGCAGAAGTCAGTGAACTAGCACCCATTTTGGAAACTGCAAGAATGCACTCTTCCTCTTGCAAAAGTGCCAGCAGGACCTCCTGCTGGTGTTCATGACATTCTACACAGTCCAAACCAGTTACTTCAAATTCCGGGCATCTCAGGTCAAAAGCAGGAACAAAGGAGCTCCATGCAGGGAAAAAAATATTCTCTGGCATAGAAGCATTTTCAGAGGCAGTATCCATGTAGTCTTCTGAATCCAAGGTATTCAGGCCAGTAGCAGGGGACAAGGATAGAACAGTCATCCTTGCAGCAGCATCTCCTTCCTCACCCTGCTTTGCAGAGTCCCCCATCTTGGGAGTGATAGCCGCTCCCTCCTCAGGCAGAGTAGGGGAATTTCCGTGGGGTCCTGGCCAAATTTCCCCTCATTCACTAAAGTACCACCAACCGCTTAATCTGGTTCTGTGTGTCAGTTTGCATTTGTATTCCCCCTCCCCCAGGATGAGGTTGAAAATAGGCAGAATTGCCTAGTCCTCCTTTTGTGGTCAACAAAAAATAAATGAATAAATATCACATATTCCCTGACATCTAGTAGCACCCCCAATCCACCAATCCCCATCCCTATAACAGCATAAGCATTCCCTGGTGTCTAGTGGCCCCACCCCCCCACACCTTGGGTGCTCTCTTTACAGTACAGAGGACGTGCACTACCTGACAGTTCATATGGTGGCAGGCCGAGGTGATCTGAGGATGGCTGTGCTGGTCACCGCAGTGTATCCATGGCACCAGCGAAACTGGAAAGGGGGGGTGGCAGGGTGAGTTGGTCGATGCTCGTGGTGCAGGGGGCCACTAGATGCCAAGGAATGCTTATCCTGCTATGGGGATTGGTGGGGGGGATGGGTGCCACTAGACACCATGGAATATGTGATATTATACAGGGCCGGGGATCGGGGGCACTGGACATCAGGGAATTATTTATTCTACTGAGGCTGGCAATTGGAGGGTGGGGGGCACTGGGCAACAAGGGTGTCCTTATTTTAATGAGGGCAGGGAACGGAGGGTGGGGGGGCACTGGGCACAGGGACTTATTTTATTCTACTAGGGCTGGTGACTGGAGGACAGGGGGGACTGGGCACCTGGGATGTCTTTATTTTAACAGAGATGGGGATCAGTAGTAGCAGTAAAATGTATTTATACAGTATAACACCATTAGAGCTATATATTGCCCTATTCACAAGGTGTACCTGTGTAGTTACAAACATTTAAAACTTTTAAATACTTCACCAAGTACAAATCCAATACATGTTATAGGGTAAGAGGTAGTTACATATAAACATACTTAATAACATTTACAATTACACTATAACTATAAATAATATTTCCAATAACCCTTCTAAATAACCCAACCAAATAACCCAACTCAGTTTACCTTTTGATCAGAGGATGGGGGAGCACCACTAGGCACCAGGGACTTATTTTATTCTACGGGGGCCAGTGATCAGAGGATAAGGGGTCCACTAGGCACCAGGGATGTCTTTATTTTAACAGGGATGGGGATCAGAGGGTGGGGGAGCCACTGGGTACTAGGGACTTATTTTATTCTACCAGGGCCAGCAATTAGAGGGTGGAAGGACCACCAGGCACCAGGGATGTCTTTATCTTAATAAGGACAGGGACTGGAATGGGTGGGGCCACCCACAGGAGGGACACAAACCTACCACCACTTCCAATGCAAATGAGCCTATATGGGGCTTGGATATGGCCCCTTAGCGCCTTGCATGCCAATTTGCATGGTGCTGGATTAATACTGCACTGGAGACTCCTGGTGCTATCGGGTCTGGAGTCACTGTTTCCTGCACTGCCAAGATCCAGCATAAACCTCTGTGCCCCATTTTGCCCATCTTTCAATATCTGGCCCCTGTCCTTTAACATTAGCCCATGTCACCCCATCCCTGTTTTTGCTACTGCTATATTTCTACCCCTCCTTAAGTCACAGTGCCAAACCATTAGTAAAAAAACACTTTTTGTTCACAGAGTAGCCAAGAAGTCTGATTCTTTTAAAGACTTTTATTTTCAAACAAACAAACATTATTGTACAAACAAAAATAAAAATACACAAATACCCTGCCTTTTGGTATTTATACAGGACAGCACAATCTGCAACATAAAAAAGAAATATTTCAATATACAGCATGGAGCAAAGCAAACAAGTAACAACTCATGAGTATAGTGCTCTGCTTTCTAGTGGTCCCCATGGCTGCCTCTGTGGCCTTGAGCAAGCTACAATACACAATAAGGCAGTGAAATATTCTGAGGCTGCCTCTGCGGCCTTGAGCAAGCCACACTACACTACACTACAAGACAGTGAGATGGTCCAGGGCTATCTCTGTGGTCTTTAGCAAGCCACACTACACTACAAGAAGTGAGATGGTCCTGTGCTGCCTCTGCGGCCTTGAGCAAGCCACACTACACTACAAGGAAGTGAGATGGTCCTGTGCTGCCTCCGTGCCCTTGAGCAAGCCACAGTACACTGCAAGGCAGTGAGATGGTCCTGTGCTGCCTCTGCGGCCTTGAGCAAGCCACACTACACTACAAGGAAGTGAGATGGTCCTGTGCTGCCTCTGTGCCCTTGAGCAAGCCACAGTACACTGCAAGGCAGTGAGATGGTCCTGTGCTGCCTCTGCGCCCTTGAGCAAGCCACAGTACATTGCAAGGCAGTGAGATGGTCCTGTGCTGCCTCTGCGGCCTTGAGTAAGCCACACTACACTGCAAGGCAGTGAGATGGTCCAGGGCTGCCTTTGTGGCCTTGAGCAAGCCACAGTACACTATAAGGAAGTGAGATGGTCCAGGGCTGCCTCTGTGGCTTTGAGCAAGCCACAATACAGTACACTGAAATGCAGTAAGATGGTCTGGGGCTGACCCTGTGGCCTTCAGCAATCCACATTCCTCTACAAGACAGTGAGATGGTCCAGGGCTGTCTGTGGCCTTGAGCAAGCCACACAACACTACAAGGCAGTGAGATGGTCCAGGGCTGCCTCTGTAGCCTTGAACAAGCCATAGTACACTTCAAGGTGATGCGATGTTCTGGCGCTGCCTCTGTGGCTTAGAGTAAGCCACACTACACTACAAGGCAGTGAGATGTTCCGGGGCTGCCTCTGTGGACTTGAACAAGCCACACTACACTACACTGAAATGCAGTAAAATGGTCCAGGGCTGCCTCTGTAGCCTAGAGCAAGCCATGGTACACTACAAGGCAGTGATACGGTCTGGGGCTGCCTCTGTGGCCTTGAACAAGCCACACTACAGTACAAGGCAGTGAAGTGGTCCATGGCTCCCTCTGTGGCCTTGAGTAAGCTACACTACACTACAAGGCTATGAAATGGTCCGGAACTGCCTCTGTGGCCTTGAGCAAGTCACAGTACACTACAAGGCAGTGAGATGTTCTGGGACTCCCTCTGTTATCTTGATCAAGCCATGCTACACTACAAGGCAGCGAGATGGTCTGGGGCTGCCTTTGTGGCCACACTAAAAAATACATAGCAATGAATGCTCAAACTGCATTATTTAATTCATAGGAAACTTTTGGAACAAGAAGACACATCATTTATTAATGTGCAATAATGTCTTTTGCAGCAAGGTTTCCCAAATCGTGGATCAGATAACAATGGAGGATGATGACAGCCATGCAGCAGATGTCCATCAGAAACTCATAGAACGGAAGTTCTTAGTATCCAACTCCTCAATCAGACAAATGCGATGCCAAAACGGGTGGCGTTATGAAGTTATGGCAGAGCACGGTAAGTACAGTGCTGTGGCCACTGCATGTACATATGTAATCAATTTTTCTGGGTAGTGTATGCCACAAATGCAATTGAAAGCCTGCCTATTTCTATAAGCGCTTCATGTTTTGCTAATGTAGCGACTGTATACGAATCTATGTGTTGTACTGTATGTACTGCAAGTAATGTACTGTACCTAAAAAGTGCTAGATACTGACGGCCCTTTTTTCCTCACAAACATATATGCCCTCTCATTCATGAAACCAACAAACATAAGGGACTGGAATAGGCCAAGGCATGGAAGGAAAAAAATAAACAATTTACAGACATTATTTTTCATTGATAAGAGTACCATAGTGATGCAATTTTTCTGTCACATGGCTTTCCAGAGAAAAGGTTTCTTGAACTGAAACCACAGCCCAAACACCCCCTGAAAATACTTGTCTGGGGTGCCATCTCACACTGTGGGCCAGGGCTGACACTACCTTCAGTGGCATCATGTAGGATGATTTCTTCAGAAAGGAGATACTGTCCAATACAGTGGTGTCATTTGTCAAGTAAGTGGAGATCGGCATCGGCTTCCCCAGGGTTCAATACTTGTAGAGCAATATGCACCGACAGGTTCTCTGTGTTCATGGTGGGGATATACAGCACAGTATTCTGTGTTTACTTACATGTGTGTTCTTTCTCTTGTACAGATAATGACCCAAATCATGCAGCATCTGGGGTGTGCATAAAGAACCAGGGAGTGAATTGGGTCAGGACGCCACCTGAATTGCCAGACCTGAAGCCAACAGAGATGTTGTGGCTTCAGATGAAGCACTACATTCTGAAACATGTTAAGCCAAGGAACCATGCTCAGCTAATATGGGGCATAAGACACTTTTGAAGGAGAGTGCTGACTTGGGGTGGGGGAACCCGAAAAGGTCCTGGCCCTTATTATAAGGATCAGGATCCAGGTCAGAGTCCTGATTAGTTCTGATTGGTTCTGATTCAAATCAGAACCTTCAGGAAATTGATGAAAATACCTGAAAATAATTATAACTACAGCAAAACATTAAAACATAAAGTATGTTTTCTTACCTGTGTGCCAGTCTATGTTTCTGATTCCATTCTGTGCATTTGCCTGATTGCTATAGATAATCCACTTGCATGCACACTTGTAGCCTTGTGGTTACATGATGGGAGAACCGAAAAGGTGAGAAAACACAACAGCTTTCTTTTTTTGTTTGTTTGGGAGTTTGTTTGTTTTTTGTTGTTGTTTTTTTTCAAGTTAAACCAGCCTGAAAAAGGGAGACATGCATAGAGAGGTGGGCCTGGTACACCTTCAGTGCAAGTCCTGCTCTACCCGGGTCCACCGAACCCTGAGAGATCCGGGGGGGGGCTCTGATTTCCAGTGCTGACAGTTGAAGACTGTAATAAATATATTGATCACATCAATAAAGTGTTCATGCCAACCTGATGTGGCCACATCTGTGGTGGTGGCAAGCAGGCCCCAGCAGCCATGGCCACTTTATATTCTGGAGTTCCTGTCCCGGAGGGTGAACAGGCAGGACAACCACTATAAGGATGATGTGGAGGAGTTGCAAGCCCTAGAGGAGCCATCAAAGGTATGAGCATGGTGGGGGGGAGGTACTACCTGCAGCCCGCTCATGCGGTCATCTCTGTTATTCTCATTTCAATGGTATTGTGATTTTCTGTACAGGACGGTGTTGGTGGAGGGAGGGTACAGAGCCCCATCCAAAAGGGTTCAACTAAGGATTCATGGCAGAAAGAGGGGGAAGACTAGGCCTGCAGTAATGTGTCCACTGACAGGATACAGTTTAATACTGTTTTGTAGAAATAAATATTTTTATAAAATGATCAGGTTACATACTAGGAGCTAATTGTTCATTAGCTGTCCAGAGCTGTGCAGTAATTGACCAGTAACCACATAGGATCTGGAAAGTGCATTGCAAAGCATGGAATTTGTTTCCCAGGCTGACCAGAGTACATAGAAATATCACTATGCTCCTTCTGAACTCTCATTCACAGTGACAGTTTGACTTTAAAAAAAAAAAAAGCAACAATGAGTGACCTGTCTTCCAGCCAGAAACAGTAACACAGAAACAGCACAAGTGCAGCTCCATGGAATAACCTCACACCCATTAGTACATGCCTGCTGCCCCCCCCCCAAAAAAAAACAGAGAAAAAAATCACACAACCACAGGTTAAATACACTGAACGATATGACCATAAGGAACTTATGTACCAGAAAATTGATGACACACAAATCAAGCTTGAACTGTACCCTGTAGAAGAAAACTCAGATTTTTTTTCCTGTATTGGACAATCATTCAGTAAACAAATATGAAATAGCCCTCCAGTCAGTGAATAAAAAAAGATATGCATAACATGTTTGAAACAGAGCCAAATACAGTATGTGTAAAAGTAACTTCAAGATACCTGCTGAATTGTGCTTTGTGCCAGGCACAAAAACACCAGCCTGTCATCCACAGCATGCCACAGGTAACAGCTCTCTGTCTAGCAGATCTCAGCCATGCAGGAACCACAACTCTGTAACAGACACCATCGTGACCACAAGTCACCAGCCCAACGCGAGGTACCAGGCATCCCCATCCCTTCCAGCAACTCCTCATCCTGTCCAGGAAGAAACTAAAAATCAAGTGGATTGAGTAGATTCTGTGACCCGGCAGCCATTCCCAAAGTGTGACCCCAAACAGATGAATAATTCAACAGCTAGCTATTTACATAACTTGGAGCCCCACAGAGGGCCATTGGATGTCACGAGAAACTGTGCGATTCTCCCATCCACCTCCGCAGCATGAACTCAAACACCTGCTGCCACACGGGATTGCTGCCAGTGAATGGAATGAATTTTACATTAAACAGAAACATTCAGGTTAATAACTACTACAAGTAGACCTAAAATCTGAGCTGTACTATGGGACTTTAGCAATACAACATGGGAAGCTGTTATTTTGCTTAATGAATGTTGTTTGTGGGGACTATTTTTTTTCTGTACTGTATTGAGTACAATGGGGAATATGAAAAGTGAGTTGATCCTTTGTGTGTTTTTTTTTTTGGTCTGAAACCATTTTTTAAATGCAATAATACACTTCAGAACATTTGGTTGCTGGGTAATATCGCACACCACCCCCTATTGAAGGCACTTGGCTGACACCTTGTGCCTCCAACCTGGGGAGGATGGTCTGCAGTAATTACCCAGTAACTGCATGCTGTGCTGTAAATTATTGCTTGCAAATACAGTACTATGACGTTGTGAATGACTGTGAAATTCTTTCATCCATCTCCACAGCATGAACTCAACACCAGCTGTCACACGGGATCACTGCCAATGAACTGGACAAATTTTACACTATATGAAAATGTTTAAGTAAATACAGTAACTACAAGCAGACCTAAAATCCGAGCTGCACTATGGGACTTTAGTAATATGAGAAGCTGTTATTTCATTTAACAAACATTGTTTGTGGGGACTATTTTTTTGTACTGTATTGAGTACAGTGGTGAAAATAAAAAGTGAGTTGATCCTTTGTGTTTTTATTGTTTCTTTTTTAGGGTCTGGGGCCATTTTATAAATGCAATAATACACTCTAGGACATGCAGTTACAGGGTAAATATCGCACACCACCCCATACTTAAGGCACTCAGCTGACACCTCATGCCTCCAACCGGTGGCGATAGTGTGCGGTAATTACCCAGTAACTGCACACTCTGTTGTGAATGACTCCTTAAATAAATATACTGTACTACATGTCTCATTTTTATTCCAGCAGGCAATGACATACCACCTGCCAGGTTTGTCATTTCATATTCAGATGGGAATGTGACAGTGTTTCCAAGGGCCCACTCTCCTCAGTGAAAGCTGCATCCACTGGCATACAGATTTGTTAAGTATTCAGATGAGAATGTGAGAGAGTGTTTCCAAGGGCTCCCTCTCCTCAGTGAAAACCCTGGTATGCTGATTCATAAAGTATTCAGCTGAGAATGTGACAGGATGTTTCCAACGGCTCCCTCTCCTCAGCTGGGAATGGCAAATAGTGTTTCCAAGGGCCGCCTCTCCTCAGTGAAAACCCTGACATTCCGATTTGTTAAGTATTTTGATGGGAATGAAGCAGAGTGTTTCCAAGGGCACCCTCTCCTCAGCTGGGAATGGATCAAAGTGTTTCCAAGGGCCTCGCTTCTCAGCTGGGAATGGCAAAGAGTGTTTCCAAGGGTCCTCTCTCCTAAGCTGAGAATGTGATAGAGTGTTTCCAAGGGCCCCCTCTCCTCAGCTGGGAATGGAACAGAGTGTTTCCAAGGTCCCCCTCCTCAGTGAAAACCCTGGCGTTCTGATTTGTTATGAATTTAGATTGGAATGTATTAGAGTGTTTTCAATGGCCCCCCTCCTCAATTGGGAATGACACAGAGTGTTTCCAAGGGCCCCATCTCCTCAGCTGGGAATATCACAGAGTGTTTCCAAGGGCCCATTTTCATAGAAACATAGAAACTGTCGGCAGATAAGGACCGCCAAGCCCATCCAGTCTGCCCTTGGGCCCTATACATTATATGTGGTCACTTACCCTATGTGATCAATGGCTTTTCATCACTCCTTCCCCTCTCAAGATTCCCTTGTACCTGTCCCAGGTATGCTTAAATCCCTCCACTGTGCTTGCCCCCACTACCTCCTGTGGCAGACTATTCCAAGCGTCAACTACCCTTTCTGTGCAGAACAACGTCCTCACATTACCTCTTAATCTACCCCCCTCCAATTTCATATTGTGCCCCTTGTTCTAGTACTTTTTCTACATTGGAAAAGGTCCCCCATCTGCACCTTGTTTTTGCCCTTGAGGTACTTGAAAGTTTCAATCATGTCCCTGTAGGCACAATAGCAGCCATAAGCCTCCAGACCCTGCCACAGTGTAAAAAGAATGATTCACTTGAATCTCAGCTGCCTAATGCACCTTAAAAAAACTGGTCATAAAAAACATTTTCTTTTAAACTAAGCAGAACTGCAAATGCATAACCCTGGTATATGAAATTCATCTCAACACCCAAAAAGTATGGCACAATCTACATTGAACAATATGTTGCATGCTTGCTGGTTTCAAGGACATTCAACATGCCAACCAAATAAATTTATTAGATTCAGACATTGTCTAGCAGCTTCAAAAAGTACTTTGAAATCAGGACCCAGCACTTCTTAAGGTCACTGAGTCACGCCATAAGAAGGGGACCTCACCTCTGAAACCATATAACCAAGGAACTTGGTCCTCAAAATAGTGAACTACCTGCTACCAACTACCCTAGCACTATAAGACTGCAATGAGATAACCTTCCATTACCTCATCTTAAACATGCGCAGTAAAAGGTCTTGGGGTTATAAGTCCATTGTCTGTCACCTTATGGACACAGTTCAAAAGGACAAATAGGCAGGTCAATGACAGAGCCCTGATGACTCAGAACATCTCTGCACGTATGCTATAAGACTCCTGACCCAAGACAAGCTTCTAATCAAATATGGCTATACCATCCCAAAACCTCATGCTACTCTTGAGGTAGAATGAAACTTCAGGATATTTCTGAGAAAGTATTCTGCCTATAAAAGACTGCTCCAAGGACCAACAATTCATATTACCTACTAACTTGACCTGAATCTGTGATTCATCGCTGGAAGAGATCTCCCATCTACGCTTCTTTTACTAATCTCTGATAACTATCCTTCTAAAGAATTTGAAAGACTCTTTGCATCTACCATAAGTAAGAGATATTGAAACTTGTACTGACATTGTCATTTTAATATTTGCAAAGCCTCGAGGAAAAAAGAATCCAAAAAAACAGGAAGAAATCTTCATACAGCTTTCCAAAATACTCCAAATCTCCAGACATCAGGGAGATAAAGAGACTCTTGGCCAAAGGACTAGTTGAGTATAAAACTTTGATTTAAGGTGCCAAAAAATGTGTATTTGAAGAATTCTGGTTCCACTATATATATATATATATATATATATATATATATACACACACAGTATATATTTATATATAGATATATATATATATATACACACACACACACACACACAGATATACTGCAGTGTAATATTGTTTTAAATGCTAGCCAAGATTATTAGTACCAAGAAATGGTGTACTGGCTAGACCAGGCTACACTAAAAAGAATACTACCTTAAAAGTGCCTCCAGACAGGGAGTACTAGGTTTTATACGTAGGTAGTAAAGATGGTGTAATGATTTAAAGTGCACAAATTAAGACAACAGTCTGAATAAGGTTTTCTAGAAATGTCTTGTATTGTTTAAGTGTTAAAAATATGTTAAATGTTAACTGTGTGTAAAAATAAACAGCTTTTAATCATGCTACATGTCCAAGTGAAATCTGTTGTCTCAGGAAGTAACCACAAAAACAAGTAGGCACAATTTACTGTACACCTTTCCTTAAGACAGTCACAGAGTTACATTGATCAATAGTAACTGAACTTACAGATATGGCATCCCTGGATGGGCCTGAGATTTATGCTTATCACAGCTACGGCAGACTACCTTGGCATGAAGTATGATTAAAACATTCTTAAGATTGTACTAAAAAATAAATGTTTTTTTTAACTAAATAAAAAACAGAGAGAGAGAGAAAAATATGTTATCTCTCTCTCTGCTTTTAAAAGTCTGCCACTTAAGACAAAGGAAGCATTTCCTTGTTTTCACACATAGCTGAAAGACGCTTTGGAAAAAGAAGGGAAGTAGTTTTGTGACTGCAAACTGTTATAAAAAAACATCAGGTTTTAAAAGGTTTAAAGGCAAGTACATTTATACTGCTCTGCTTTACAAAAATAAAAAAGACATTTTCATTAGGGTTTTTCCCAGGGGATCAAGAGGACTCTCCTCAAATACTCACCCCCATGGGTAGCCTTCAGAGGGAGGAGATTAAAGATAATCTCCCAGAGCTAGAAATTTCCTTTCAATATCCAGGGGAGACCCTTTCTGAAGTTTAGAGAGAAGTAAGTGCTTTTTTCCACAAGGCAATCTTCAAACAAAAAATTTCCTTACAGAGTATCCCCTCTGAAGAGTTACAATGCGAGGTGCTGGATGCTCATTTAAGTTCACTGTTTGCTAAAGCCAAGACAAAATCCCCAAAAAATCCAACTGAATTCCACATTAATAGGATACACTTTATATCTCCAACATAAAATCTGCCATAAAACAGCCCAAAGCAGGCTACATACTCTAGGAGAGCTTAGCTTTCAACTTGACCAATGCAAGCAGGATCAGACTACCAAAATTCAGGCTTTGGAATTGGAATTACAGTCAGAGAAGGCTAAATATTTGGGCATTCTTAAAATCAGTAAAGCAGACAAAAATAATTTAAAAGCCATTAACCAAAGGTTGACAAAAGAAGTTGGGGATTTGAAACAGCAAATTATCCCTGGGCCCAGCAAAGTCAGGAACTTACAGCAGCAAATAAGAGCTTTAAAAGCTAAAGTGGTTGGATTGAGAGCAGAAAATTCTGAGTGTCAGAAAAAATTAGCAGAGGCTGTGATTCAAAGGAAAGCAGCGCAAGAGACAGCCCAAAAAGCCAAAGAACAAGTACGTGCAGGCCATCAAAAGATAAACTGGCTGCATGAAGCATTTACTGAGTCCCTTGATACTACTGGTCAACAGCTGGGGTCCCTACAACCAGCTGAGCCCTTACCACCTCCTGTCCCAACCCCCCTCCTAAAACCAGTGGCAGAGACCCTTGCAGTCAAGGTCCAGGATTTAGCTAAAAAAATTCAAGACTTAAAATTGGGGGGAGGGGGCACAACTCTCAAATGGCCCTCAGGCCCCTGATAGCCAAAATAGTACCTCTGCAGGGACAAGCCAACCTCTGCCTGATCCTACCACATCTGGCCCCACTACCTCTAGCCCAACTCCATATCGACCAGACCCAAAACAACTAATCAGGGTTATAAAGGCCATAGGGACAAGCTTTGACCCTAAGGTCTCTGCCTTGGAAGTAAAAGATTATCTTTTTGATTTTAAATCACAATTAAAGGGGACAGGAATTGATTACTTATGTGCAGCTGTTTGAAATGTCTCTATTTTCATAAATTGTATTCATACCTCTAAAGGATCCCTATTTAACTATGCCTGAAAAAAGCTGAAGCAGTCAGTTGTGTTTTGTATAGTTTTCTTTGTATGGACAACATTCTGTGCAGTTCCTTTCATGAACCAAGAGTTTTGATTATGCCACTTCATGGTTTCAGTACCTTTGGCACTGTACTGGTAAGTTCACGCTCACATTTCTGAACCACGAAGTGACATAGTCAAAACTCCAAATTCTTGGTTCCATGAAAGGAACTGCATGGAATGTTGTCCATACAAAGGAAACAGTACAAAACACAACTGATGGCTTCAGCTTTTATTCAGACACTGTTAAATAAAATAGAGATCCTTTAGAGGTATGAATACAATTTATGAAAATAGAGACATTTCAAACAGATGCACATAAGTAATCAATTCCTGCCCCCTTTAAAACACTTTAAAATCAATAACCCTAAAAATTGGTTATGGGTCTTAAGGTTTTCTGTTGCGTCAAAAGTTCAAACCTAAATGGCTAGGCAAAAACCTAAAATGAAAACTAATTTTGATTAGATGTGCCCAGCCCTAATTAAAGAGTATGCCACTTATCAAAGTTTATAGCAGCTTTTAAAGAGACATGTCAAAAAAATCAAGCCCCAAAGGATTTTCACAAAGTGCTAAATAAAATGTTTTTCTCAGGAGAGGAAAAAAAGACCCAAACCTGTTTCCTTACCTCAAAAAAGCCTTTGTAAAAGGCCTTTACCTCTCTGTTAGGACATTAGTCCAGAATGGGTAGAACCAGATACTCCCATGAATTATATCATACAGTGGACCCAGAGAATGTTTATAACTATTAACTCAGATGCAGGTAAGAAACCTACCATGGATTCTCAAAATAAGCTTTTTGCCATTACTAGTAATCAAATCTCCCTCCAAATGGAAGAAAAACATTGCCCCACAACAAACAGAAAATCACTTCCAGCCTTCCTAGGAATAATAAAAGATTCCCAAATCAGAGAAAAAAAGGCTGGGACCCTACATCACACAGCCCTCACAATTCAAACAAAAAAGGGTCAGAGGCTTCCAGACAGCACCCAAATGCCTAAAGTAAGCAACCCTGGCCTAATCAAGACACAGAAACTAACAGCTAGGCTATTGACCAGCTAAAAAGACAAGTCTGGCAATTAATAAAATAAATTCATAAATGCACTCCCAGGGCTCCATTCTGGCACCATGCATCAAACCCTAATACCACTCTTTACACCCTTAGGAGTGCCTATTCCAATGGCTACCCACCACCACCAAATCCCCCCCTCCTCTCCTACCTTGCATGGGGGGGGGTGGCAACTTCAGGCCAGTCCATACACTGTAATTAAGGCAAATGTTAAAGCATGTAAAAACATTTTTGGTTAACCAAAAAGGCCCAAATATGGTTTCAAGAGTATATGCTTTACATTAAAAGAGACATAAAAAATATTTTACTTTAGTTAAAAACTATTATTGCATTTCCTAAAACCCCTAAAATATCTAATAAAGTAAAGAGAGCTGCCTCCCTATTCTTTTCTGGTTCAAGAGCACTAGAAACTGCCTTTGGATTAGGCATAAACACCATGAATTCAGTTAAAATTTCCAAAATAAAGGATACAGTCAAAAACTGCACAAAAATATGGGTAACATTAAGGCACCACTCACTACACAGCAAAAGCTTATATCAGACACAGAAAGAACTGTGGGAGATACCTTAGTTATGGTTACCCTCCATACAACTCTTCTCAATAATACTATTCAAAAACTCCATAACCTAGCTCAAACTGTGGGTGAAGACCTCACCACTATTCAACAAATTAGATCCATTTCACAAGAATTGTTGAGAGAAGTAAATAGCAGCGTAGGAGATTTACTGACAGAAAAAAAATCCACATTATTTAGTTCCCCCAAAATTAAACGACAAAAATTTTGAGTGTAGCCACCTCAGAGAAAATAGAGCCCCTGCATGCGAGTATCGCTTACAGTCTTGGAAGCGCTATTCCTGTTCACACCAATTGAGAAGAAATGACCATTGCCTTCATATCAAATGTTCCTCTAGTAGGACAACAAAAAGTCTACAAAATAAGGACCATTCTTAATGTGGGTACCTGGCAAGGAAATATGCAAAAATTAACACTCCACCTATAGTGGTATACCATGAATTTAATCCAGATTTATATTTAGTCCCAAACTTACAGATGTGTCAAACTACTGAAAAACAGCATGGGCTGTGTCCCAATAAACCTTTTTTAAAAAATATCACCAAGGTCCTTTGTGGCCTTAGCAACACCGATGCCCCCAAAAAGGTATAAAGTCACTTTGACCCGTGCAGGTAAAGCAAAAAAAAAAAACATATGCTAAGATTACAGGAGCTCAACGGTTAGTTAGCACCAGTCTCACAAAAGTCACTGTTACTTATAACAGACATGGTACTACCACTCAGCTTACTTTATCCAGCAAGATAGTACTCATCTCTTTTCCTGCAGGTGCACATATCCATTTTGGACACGTCACCTTTTACTCCCTTAATCCAGTATCCCATAAAATAAAAATTACTCCCATTTCTGCATTCCAAGATCGTGAGCTTTCTTTAGCCGATGACCTTAAGTGCCTTTTAGATGCCAAAGACCTTCATGAAATTGAGATCACTGTCTCTAAGACCGACCTGGTTATCTCTAATAAACAGTTCAGTCCTGGTGATAAGGAACAAATTCGCATACCAGTACAGTGGCCTCTCATCGTATTCCTTTGTGTCTTAAATATTACCATGGTTCTTGCTTTCCTGTAAATGTTATATTCCACCCAAAAGCAACTCCATAAAATACAAAGTTTGTATAACTATGCTTTAAAAATCAAAATGAGACCTTGCCTCCCATGTAGACCTATTAACAACCAACCCAATTCTCCAGCCTTAGTCCCAATAAATGAAAAAAAAAAAATATGCAAATATGGAACCCCTTAAAGAAACACTGTAACCATATAATCCAAATGACCCACCTTTAAAAAATTAAAAAAGAAGTAAAATGCTCCCTAAAAAAATTGCTATGGCATAGCTTAAAAAACAACAAAAGCAAGGCTTAAGCCTTAAAGAGCTCATTTTAGTATGTTTAGCTAAAGTAAACGTGTCGGACAATGCTTGCATGCACCCCAATAGACCATGTTGAAGCATAAAAATTGTGACATTTACTTACATTAATGATTTGTATAATTAATAGCAGTCTTCCTATACATTAAAAGGATAATGTTGATTAAGTATAGCTTAATAAAAATAAATCTCAGTATTTCCAGATATTTGCTTAAAAAATATGCTTTAGCTTATCTAAAATAGCTGCTTAGGACAAATACCTTTAAATTTCATCTTAAAATGTTGATTTAGAAAATAACAGCTTTATAAAGTAAAAATGATAAAACCATGATTCTCATAAGTTCACATTATTGCACTTTGACAGGTCCTTACCTGCTACTTCCTTTTGTGACACACCAACGCTGTGGCAACACTACCTTGCAAAAAGAAAGAAATTGTAGGCACAATAGCGGCCATAAGCCACCAGACCCTGCCAAAGTATAAAAAAAAAAAATGATTCACCTTACATCTCAGCTGCCTAATGCACCTTAAAAAAACTGGTAATAAAAACATTTTCTTTTAAACTAAGCAGACCTGCAAATGTTTAACCCTGGTATATGAAATTCATCTCAACACCCAAAAAGCATGGCACAATCTACATTGAACAATATGTTGCATGCTTGCTGGTTTCAAGGACATTCAACATGCCAACCAAATAAATTTATTAGATTCAGACATTGTCTAGCAGCTTCAAAAAGTACTTTGAAATCAGGACCCAGCACTTCTTAAGGTCACTGAGTCACACCATAAGAAGGGGACCTCACCTCTGAAACCATATAACCAAGGAACTCGGTCCTCAAAATAGGGAACTACCTGCTACCAACTACCCTAGCACTACAAAACTGCAATGAGATAACCTTCCATTACCTCACCTTAAACATGCGCAGTAAAAGGTCTTGTAATTATACATCTATTGTCTGACACCTTATGGACACAGTTCAAAAGGACAAATAGGCGGGTCAATGACAGAGCCCCGATGACTCAGAACATCACTTCACGTATGCTGTAAGACTTCCAACCTAAGACAAGCTTCTAACCAACAAAACCTCATGCTACTCTTGAGGTAAAACAAAACTTCAGAATATTTCTAAAACAGTATTCTGCCTATAAAAGACTGCTCCAAGGACCAACAATTCGTATTACCTACTAACTTGACCTGAATCTGTGTTTCATCACTAAAAAAGACCTCCATTCTATGCTTCTTCTACTAAACTCTGACAACCATCCTTCTAAAACATTCATAAAGCTCTTTGCGTCTACCATCAGTAAGAGACATTAAAACTTGTACAGACATTGTCATTTTTCTATTTGCAAAGCCTCAAGGAAAAAAGGATCCAAAAACCCAAAACAATAATCTTTTTCATACAGCTCTCCAAGATACTCCAAATCTCCAGATGTCAGGGAAATAAAGAGACTCTTGGCCAAAGGACTAGTTAAGTATAAAACTTTGATTTAAGGTGCCTAAAAGGTGTCTTTAAAAAACCTGGTTCCACAATATTATATGTATGTGTGTGTGCATATATATATATATATATATATATATATATATATATATATATATATATATATATATATATAATATATTTAGGAAAGATGTATGACATGACAAAGTGAAATCAGTGTTAGTTGAAAGCCCCTAGACCCCCCCACACCCCAATCGTCATCAGGGTGTGCATTGGGGTTGTCAGCCCTAACTCTCACTCCATCAGATGTGTAAGAAGCAGAGGTATAGAAGAATGGGGTGAGAGTTAGGACCGACAACCCCAATGTGCACCCGATGCCGGTTGGCTCGTGGGGGGGTCCTAGGGGGGCTTTCAATCCTAACACCGAATTTGCTCACTTTTGTCAGTGTGGAACAACCCTAACTAATGCATTAAACTGAGTTTTTTGCCTCTAATTTCCCTTCTTTTTGAGAATGATAATGAGAAATAGTGAATGTAATGTGACGGCGGGAGCACGGGGCTTATCAAATAGTAACATGGTGCCCGCAAACGCAAATGGTAATGCGCATGGTGACGCAAAGCAAAACAGAAAGAGAAACAGTACTGTAGACAGAAATGCTAAAAATAACGCAAACACAAGCACAAATGAAAACGCAAAGGGTAATCCACAAGGTGGCGTAGACGTGAACGGTAAGTGAAACGGATACGGAACCACAAGCAGAAACGGTAATGATAACAGTAATGTAAGTGCACAGGCTGGTTTTCCCCAAAAGCTGCATAGAGAAAGACAGTGAGTACAAAGAATGTATGCATAATAATGGGTCTCAGAGCAGAAAATGAGGAGTTGGAATACTAAATTGCTTATATCTCAGGAACCGTACGATGTAGAAAAAAAATGTAAAAGTCATATAATTTATGACTTTCCTGGCTAGTTTTGTACTTAGCTCCCATTAGTTTTCTGATAAAAAGTCTGTATCTCGCACCGTTTCCGAGATACGGGCACTGAAAGGTGTGGCGAACGCCGTAATGTTATCCTATATGAAAAAAAGAAAAGTTTGGAGTGCCATAACTTTGGCTCCCTGTAATATTTTTTTTTCACCAAGCCACTGAAAGGCACATCTGTGGGATGTTGGCTTTGTGTTCTCCAAATTTCAGCCCAAAACACCAAACTGTTATTTTGCAGCAGGGTGCCAAAAGATTCCTGTAATGCGGCGGATGCCATAATGTTATCCTATGGGAAAAAGTGTCAAATATGGAGTATCATAACTTTGCTGCCCTGTAATATTTTTTCACCAAAACACTGTAAGGCACATCTGTGAGATGTTGGCTGCGTTCCTTCCAAATTTCAGCCCAAAAGACCAAACCGTTCTTTTGCAGTAGAGTGACAAAGAATTGTTGTCATTTTCACACAGCCTGGAAAAGTACTGTCGAACTTTGTGAAAGCTTTCACAAAATAATTCGACACTGTCGCACATTCAGCAGTACTCTGCGAAAGTACTGTTTCCAGAAATGTAAAAGACATATTTCTGGGGTGTTTTACCCCAAAATAAAGTCATGCCTAGCAATCTCATGGTCCAACTAGGTGAATACAAAAATAATTAGGTTGCTAGAGGGTCCCAAATTTAAATGCCAAGCATTTTTCTGATCACTAACTGAAAACAAAAATGGCGGATCTGCGACAGTTAAAAAGGCCATTTGTGAAAGTAAAAACTGCATTTGCGACACTGTCGAACTTTTTGTTAACTTTTCCCATTGACTTATAATGGGAACTTGTTTTTTGAACAACTTTTGAACCGTTTAATATTTTTTCACAAAATCTTGAAAAGGTATATCAGGGACCCCAGCAGCACATTCCCTGAAGATTTCATACCGGTCGTGCAAACCGTGCGACCTGTGGAGACGACCAAAGAATTGCAAAAAAGCATAAATGCGCACGCAGATCATGCTTAATAACTCCACAGCTGTATAGCTGAACAGTACAAAAGTTGGCAGATCCCAAGATGTATGGTTCTTGGTCGTGTATTCCAAATTTCATGCAAATCCGTTGAACGGTTGCAAAGTTATTAAGGTGCAAAATTTTAGGTTTAACATGTAAATGGCTCCTCAACCCTAACTATGGTAGCAGTACCGTACTACCATAATATAAATATATATATATATATACATAAAAATATACTGCTCTAAAATATTGTTTTAAATGCTAGCCAAAATTATTAGTACCAAAAAATGGCGTACTGGTTAGACCAGGCTACATTAAAAATAATACTATCTTAAAAGTGCCTCCAGACAGGAAGTACTAGGTCTTATACGTAGGTAATAAAGATTGTTTAATGATTTAGTGTGAACAAATTAAGAAAACAGTCTAAATAAGGTTCTCAAAAAGTGTCTTGTACTGTTTAAGTGCTATAAATATGTTAAATGTTAACTGTGTGTGGAAATAAACAGTTTTTAATTGTGCTGCATGTCCAAGTAAAATCTGTCATCTCAAAAAGTAACCACAAAAACAGGTAAGCACAATTTACTGTACACATTTCCTTAAGACAGCCACAAAGTTAAATTGATCAATAGTAATTGTGCTTACATCCCCCTGCTCTCTCCTCTCCTCCAGTGAGTACATATTAAGTCCCTTAATCTGTTCTCATATGTTTTGTGGTGCAGGCCCTGCACCATCTTTGTTGCCCTTCTCTGGATAGTCTCCACCTTGTTTATGTCCTTGCACAGGTGTGGCCTACAGAACTGCATGCAGTACTCCAGGTGGGCCTTATCAATGTTTTATACAATGGCATCACCACCTCCAGCCTCCTGCTAGTGATACCCTTGCTGATGCACCCCCGCATGCCACTGGCCCTCCCCGCTGCCTTTGTGCACTGGTTTGATACCCTAAGGTCATCAGAGATGATAACCCCTATGTCCCTTTCCTCCTTGGTGGCAGTCAGCTCCCCCCAACCTACAGCTCCCCCAGGGTTCCCTCCACCCAGGTGTATTATTTTGCATTTTTTTTTGCACTGAACCTCAGTTGCCACACCTCCAACCATCTTTCAAGTTTCTCCAGGTCACTCTTCATTTTCTGCACCCCTTCTGAAGTTTCCACCCTGTTGCAGATCTTGGTGTCATCTGCAAACAAGCAAAGCTTTCCTCTCAGCCCCTCTACAATGTCACTAATGAAGACATTGAACAGGACTGGTCCCAGTACTGATCCCTGCAGTACACCACTGGTCACCCCCCTCTCCCCAGATTGTACCCCATTTACCACCACCCTCTGTTTTCTGTCTGTTAACCAGTTCCTAACCCTGTTCACCACCTTGTCTCCCATGCCCAGACTACACATCTTGTTAACCAGCATTCTGTGTGGGGCGGAGTCAAAGACTTTGCTGAAATCTAGGTAGGTGACATCTACTGACCCTCCCTGATTTACTTCCCTAGTCACCCAATCAAAAAAATATATCAGATTAATTTGACATGATCTACCTGCTGTGAATCTGTGTTGCCTCAGATCCTGGGCACCCTTGGATTCCAGGTGTGCCGCTATCCTTTCTTTCAGCAGTGTCTCCATGATCTTTCCCACCACTGAGGTGAGGCTGACTGGCCTGTAGCTCCCCTCCTCCTCCCTATTGCTGCTTTTGTGCAGTGGGACCACATGTGCCCTCCTCCAGTCCTCTGGAACCACACCCGTGTTGAGTGACTCTGTGAACAGGGCTGCCATAGGTTCTGCCAGTTCTCTTCACAGCTCTCTTAATATCCTCAGGTGGATGCTGTCTGGCCCCATGGCCTTATCCACCTTCAGCTTTGTGAGTTCTTCTAGACCTCTCTCCACTGTGAATGGACTGGTGTCCACTCCCCTCCCCCCATTGCTTCTGTTACACATCTGTCGTCCTTGACCTTCCCCCTCCCTGGTGACTACTGAGCAGAAATATTTGTTCCATATTGCTGCCTTGTCCAGATCCCCCTCCTTCCTGAGCTGGGAATGAAACAGAGTGTTTCCAAGGGCCCCTTCTCCTCATAGAAAACATAGAAACATAGAATTTGACGGCAGATAAGGACTGCTTGGCCCACCCAGTCTGCCCATTTCCCTGCCTACTGGATAAGCTGCAGATCCTAGTTAACCAGCAGCCTACTTCTTCCTACCCCCATCCCCTAGAATTGCCTTATGACTGTCCCATGCATGCTTGAATTCCACCACTGATTTTTGACTCCACGACTTTCCCTCCGGAAGGCTGCTCCATGCATCCACAACCCCTCTGTGAAAACATTCTTTAAATTACCTCTGAGCGCCCTCTATCTTCAAATTGTGCCCTTGTTCTTGCACACCTCTTTTTGAAAGATGATACCTCTTGGACTTTGTTGATTCCTTTGAGGTACTTGAAAGTTTCTATCATGTCCCCCTCTCCCTCCTTTCCTCGAGGCTATACATATTAAGCTCCTTTAGTCTCTCTTCATATGTCTTCCGGTGCAGACCCTGCACCATTTTAGTAGCCCTCCTCTGGACAGCTTCCATCCTGTCTATGTCTTTATGAAGACTGGTCTCCAGAACTGCACGCAAGTACTCCAGATGGGGTCTGACCAGCTGTCTGTACAGAGGATAATAACTTCCTGTTTTCTACTGGTGATGCCTCTCCCTATGCATCCCAATATCCCCAGCCCTCATTGCTGCCCTTTCACATTGCTTGCCCACCTTTAGGTCATCTGATATGACTACCCCAGGTCCCTTTCCATTTTTGTTGTTGTTAGTATCCCACTTCATTGTGTACTCTTCCCTGGTTTTGTTTCCCGGTGCATTACCTTGCTTCTTAGCATTGAATCTAAGCTGCCATACATTTGACCATTCCTCTAACCTTGCCAAGTCCCTTTTCATCCTTTCCACCCCACCTTGTGTCAACTCTGTTGCAGATCTTTGTGTCATCTGCAAAGAGACATATTTTCTTCCAGTCCCTCTGCAATGTCGCTTATAAAGACATTGAAGAGGACTGGTCCTAATACTGAACCCTGCGGTACCCCACTAGTAACCCCCTTCATCAGAGTGGACTCCATTTACTATTACTCTCTGTGTCCTATTTTCCAGCCAATTTTACCCAGGCTGTCATCTTGGGACCCACCCCCAGGCTAGCTAATCTATATTAATCTTTGTGGGGACTGTGTCAAATGCCTTCCTAAAGTCTAGGTAGGCCATGTCCACAGCCCCTCCCTGATATACTACTTTGGTCACCCAGTCAAAGAAATCTATCAGATTTGTCTGGCATGACCTTCCCGCTGTGAATCCATGCTGCCTTGGGTCCCAGTGCCTCTGGCCTCTAGATACTCGACAATTCTTTCCTTCAGAAGTGATTCCATCATTTTCCTACCACTGAGGTTAAACTAACAGGTCTGTAGTTTCCTGCTTCTGCCTTGCTCCACTTTTGTGAAGGGAATCACATCTGCCCTCCTCCAGTCCTCGGGTACCACCCCATCCTCCCATGATTTGTTAAACAGGGTAGTCAGTGGTGTCACTAATTCTACCCTTAGTTCTTTTAGAATTCTGGGATGAATCCCATCAGGCCCCATTGCTTTGTCCACCTTCAGTTTTAACAGTTCTTTCAGAACCCTTTCTTCTGTAAATGGGCTGGTATCAACTTCTGTATCCAGTGTGTTTCTACTGTTTGTTCTAGGTACCCCACTTCCTTTGTAAATACTGAGCAAAATATTTGTTTAGTATCTCTGCCTTTTCACAGTCTCCTCTGCCCACCCTCCCCTTATTAAGCCCTCACTATCCTCCCTTGGTCTTCCTTCGCCCCCTGATGTACCTATAAAAGGTTTTATCCCCTTCTAACTGAGTTGGCTATCTTTCCTCGGTTTGGGCCTTTGCTGTTCTGACTGCCTTCCCAGCTTCCTTTTGCTTTTAACTGATACAGTTCTCTGTCCTGCTCCTTCTGTGATTCCTTGTACTTCCTGAAAGCTTTCTTTTCTCTTGAACCTTCACTGCCACTTCCTTTGAGAACCATAGTGGTTTCTTACATTGTTTAGTTTTGTTTATTTGCTTCACACAAAGGCTTGTTGCCTCTGTGATGGTAGTTTTATCATTCCCATTGTTCTTCCACCCTCCTTCTTGCCCATTTGCTAGTGCATTCTTAGGCACTTGCCTATTTTGGCAAAGTCAGCCTCCGAAAATCCAGTACCTTTGCCTTTTGTGTGGCTTGACTCTATTGCTGTGTTTATTAGAACCATACTGTTTGATGGTCGCTAGTTCCCAGATGGCTACCCACTTTCATCTGTGATCCTCTCTTCATCTCCATTTGAGAGAACCAGGTCTAAGATTGCCCTCTCGAGTGGGCTCCAATATAGTTGTCTAAGGCATGCCCTGTAGGGCATCTAGAATAACCCCACTCTTCAAGTGGCTGCGCAACTGCACTCCAGTTAACATCTGGCATATTCAGATCACCCATCAGCAATATCTCCTTTTTTGCCATACTAAGTATACTTTCTATCATTCCTTGTCCATTTCCTCCCTGAGAAGGTCTGTATACAACCCTGTAATGGATTGTGGTGCCATTGCGGTCTCCAAATTTACCCACAGTGCTTCTTCTCCTCCCTGTTTTCTTTTTGTTCTGTTACTTTGATTCCTTCCTTATGTAAAGAGCTACCCTCCTCCTCTTTTACCCTCTCTGTCTCTCCTGTAGATAGTGTATCCTGGTATGTTTACATCCCAGTCATGGTTTTGTGCGAACCATGTTTCTGTGACTCCACGATATCCAGATGTTCCTCCTCCATCAAGGCCACTAATTCAGGAAGCTTGTTACTCAGACTACGTGCATTGGTACTCTTTGCTTTCCATTTTTTGATGGCTTTACTTTGTGTTGCAGCATCCCCCACTGACCTTTCTACCTCGGTCTTTTTCCCATTTAGTACCCTGTTTTGTAGGGAGAGGCTGGGATTTTTCTGCTGCTTATCAGTGCCTCCCCTCTTGACTAGTTTAAAAGCTTGCCAATGAAGCATTGAAACCGATTGCTCAAAAGACTTGTTCCTTTCCTGGACAGATGCAGACCATCCTGCCAGTATAGGCTGGTGTCCCTCCAGGTGGAACCCCAGTCCCCAATAAAGCCAAACCCCTGTGCTCCACACCATTTTTTCAACCACTCATTAAACTGCATGGTGCAAAGTACCCTTGCCTCACCCATGCCATTTACAGGCAGCACCTCTGAGAAGGATACTGTGTGTGTGCTTGTCTTAGGCCCTCCCCAGTTCTACAAAGTCCTTCTGCACTGCTCTAAGCTCATGTTGAGCCAAGTCATTTGTCCCTAGGTGGACAATGACATCCAGCTCAGACTCTGCAGCTGTTCTCATGATCCTGAGGATGCGCTTCCTGTCCCTCAAGCCATGGCACCAGGCAGGCACTTTACTTCAGTTTTCCTTCTCCCCAGTTCTCCCTAATGATTGGGTCCCCACCAGGAGCTGCTTCCTTTCCTGTGGCATCCTCTGCCCTTCCTGTGGGCCTCCTGTGACAGGTGTCCTCAGCCTCCTTAATCTCCTCTGTGGGTGCATCCATAGGGGAGCTGTGCTCCCCCAGAATGGTGTATGGATTGTGGAGTGGAACAACTGACTGGGTGTGCCTCTGTTCCACCCTCCTCACCCTCCCTGAGCCCTCTGTGGTCCAACTGCTGTGCTTTCTTTGCAACTTCTTTAGTTCTTTAGCCATTCCTCAGCTGGGAATGGCACAGAGTGTTTCCAGGGGCCCCCTCTCCTCATTGAAAACCGTGGCATTCTGATTTGTTAAGTATTCAGATGGGAATGTGGCAGAGTGCTTCCAAGGGCACCCTCTCCTCAGCTGGGAATGTAATAGTGTGTTTCCAAGGGCCCCGTCTCCTCAGTTGGGAATGGCACAGAGTGTTTCCAAGGGCCCTTCTCCTCAGCTAGGGATGGCTCAGAGTGCTTCCAAGGGCTCCTCTCCTCAGCAGGGAATGGCAGAGTGTTCCTAAAGGCCCCCTATCTTCAGTTGGGAATGGCACAGAATGTTTCCAAGGGCCTCTCTCCTCACCTGAGAATGGCACAGAGTGTTTCCAAAGGCCCCCTCTCCCCAGCTGGGAATGTAACAGATGTTCCCAAAGGTCCTCTCTCCTCAGCTGGGAATGTGACAGATGTTCCCAAGGGAACTCCCTATTCTCAGCTGGGAATGTGAGAGTGTGTTTCCAAGGGCTTCCTCTCCTCAGCTGGGAATGGCACACAGTGTTTCCAAGGGCACCTTCTCCTCAGCTGGGAATGTGAAAGAGTGTGTCCAAGGGACCCCACTCCTCAGTAGTAGGGCTTAGGAAAATGGAAGAAGAATGCAGCTTGACCTGCAGTGGATTTCATGAGAGGGAGGGAGAGTCATTGTTATGAAGGCAGACAAAGGGCGGGGGAATGAGAGAAGGGGTGGGAGAAGGGAGCCATGCCAGAATATGGAGGTGAAGGAAGCACATTGAGGAACCTGGCATCAAGGCAGGAAAGGGAGAAGGAAGAATAGAGGGATCAATGGTGAGTACGAGAAGGACACTCCAGGGTATAGCAGCAGAAAGAGTGAAAAAGGTGGACCATTCTAGCTAAGGTGGGCTAGAAGCTGCACGTACACAATGTCACCATAACTGAAGATGGGCAGCATCGTTTTTGAAAGTTTAGGCACACAGAAAAGTTAAGGAAAAGCCCAAGACTGAGTGGCTGCAAAAGCAAATGCTACATGAAGCTGAAACTGAAAGTCTCCTGCTTGTCACTGCATACAGTGTGCAGGTCTCCCAAAGTGCAGGGGTATTACGGAACAACCTGTCCATTATTTGGAATGAACCAGATTTGCCACGGTTTACATCCTCTCCCCTCAGAATGTCTTACTGGACAGCCAGGAATTTGAGTGACACCTTAGTCATAGTTTGCAACCAATCCCTTCATTAGGGATTGGCAACCTAAGCCCCCTAGGGGCTGTAGGAAATGTACAATGTATGTGAATGTGATTAAGGCAGAATATTTTGTAAACCCTTACAGGTACAATGGTCAAAAGATTACTATTAGACCATTTATCAAATGTGATAAATGAGGTCAACCAATTGCTATGTTATTATGGAGATTATTGTATTAGGAGGACAAAGACTAAAGAGGAAGCTTAAAATCTGTTTGACTGAGCATTACAGGGTTATGTGCTTTAATAATTTAATATGCCTTAGCACATCATCTCATGGAATTGGAGGACAGGGATAATCATGTGGTGAGGAATGTGGGGATTGAAAAAGTGTGGATAACTCAAGAGAAGGAAATTTCAAAGTGCAGCTTAAAAGAAGGAAGAAATATTGGATTTATACCCGGTGGGGGAGAATGAAAATATCCTGGGCTCCATGACCTATTTATAATTATACCCTTCCTATAGAGTTCAGCAACCATTAGGCAGTTATTCTTTTTGTCTCATGCTCAAGTAGCCCTTTGACCAATTAATAGGTAGAGAATACATAATGGTTTGCAGTTGAATAACACATTTATCTCCTCTAGTGAGTAGTAAGATGGTAAACCCATAACTCCTGAGTGGCAAAACCACAAGTTAGTTATAAAGGTCTTACCACTTATGTGTGGCGATAAATGTGTTTGTTATTCTACTGCAACCCATAATGCATTTGATATATGCCACACCATTTGTAATGTTTATACTGGTGTTTGTTTCCTTGTTTTAGCTAAAAGCTGCCTTTCTATCCGTTGTAAGTTCCCTATCTGGCCCATTGTTCTCTGTGTTCTGTTTCCAGATTGTAAGTGGAAATAACATGTTCTAAGTTAAACAAATTGTGCTCTAAGTGAAATAAATGGTGTTCTAAGTGAAAATAAATACGTATTCCAAAATTACATGATTTATTTACCCAATTTATTTACCACTGGCATGGTATATTTTGACCTCTTCTGCTACCCCCAACCTGTGTTTCTCGCTGTTGTGGGACTGCTGTTCCATAGTTGTCCTGTAGACTCCCTTTTTTAATGACATTTTAGAAAAGGATCAGAGGCCAATGAGAGATTTACTATACAGGTCTAATAATACAGCTTGTTTGTTTTCATTTTTTTCCCTTTGGTACCCAGGTAAGGTCCATTTACAGGGACGACACAGGAAGATTAAGTGACTTGCTCAGGGTCACACAGTATGTAAGTGGAGGTTGTGGGAATCAAACTTAAGTCTGCTGAATGTACCAAGCTCATTCACAACTCATTACTCTAATAAGGGTTAGGAACATTGTGTTTTAAAATATTACAGCATTTACCTAATTTTGAGGTTCTCAACAGGGGAAAAGGATAACTGGTCAGAGTTTAGAAAGAGGGAGCTTAATTCACAGATGTGCAGGCTGGTGATTAAAACAGAATTAAGTTTCACTGACCATACAAATGATTTCTTTTTCAGATGTTACTTAGTACATGTTTCTGAGAATGATAAGGACCATCTATAATTATTGGAATGGCCATGTCACCTAAAAAATTAGCTTGCTAAAAAGAAAGTTTTTTAAACTGTCGTTTTTTTAAATTTATTTTTGTTTTGTTTTTGCACTATTTGCACTGTTTTCCTTTTATTATGGAGGATTACCTGGCCTAGGCCCCCCTCTAGTGACATGCTGAGTTATTACAGTCAACTGAAAAGGCTTTAAATACAGGTCATCCTATCATGGGAGGCACCTCAGACAAAGCCCTGTGAAGTAGGTGAAACATTAGGTTGTTTTCTTGGTGATGGTATACCCATCAATTGAGGCTTTGTACGAGGGTTGTTTGTAGTTCTCACCTATGATGGAATAAAAGCATTTTGTATTAAGTTTCTATTCAGCAGACTTTCAATTTGTATCTGTGTCCTGAGGGCCTGCAGGGCCTAAATTTAATTTATGGCAGGATAAGCAGCAGAGCTTTCCTTGGTAAGCAGGTAAAGATATGAGGGGATATTTCATGGTTAGCGAAGGAACACCAGAAATTAAAACTGCTAGTAGTACTTCATTGTTTTAATCTGCATATGTGTGTAAGAATAGGATCAGGAGGGGAAAAACATTTAAGTACAGTAATTTGCTTTTTAAACGTAAAGCAGCAGTATTAGTCATATAGTTTGTTTTGTCTTTTTTTGTTAGAAAAAATGTATTGCTGTCATTCTTAGATTCATTACTGATGTATTTTAAATTCTCTCGGATATTTATAAAACAGGTTTTATAAACAATATTTTTAATTGACTCAAGCCATTAAAGATGACTGCCACTCGCAAGGTTTAAAATCTCTTCTATTAAGGTTGTCTTTGACTAGACATATTAGATTCATACTGTGGATATATTGGGAAGGTGCTATCACGTTTCTGATGGCAAACAAGATTAGACTACACCAAGATATTTCATTTTTTTAATTTTACACTTGGCACAGGAGAAGGAACTTTAAAAAACTTCAGAATCTTGTACCTCAGCTCAGGAATGGCAGACACTGAAAAGAAAAATAGGCATATTAATGTTTCTGCCAGAAATACACTAGTGCCCAAAAAACTATATATAATGGCAAAAAAATACTGCTGCTTCAAGGGAGTTTTATGCTTTAGGACCAAGATGAAGAAGTTTTAGTGGCTAAAGTTGTTGCCCATGTCTTATTCATTCATTTATTTATTTGGAAATTAAAGACTGGGAAAGGTACGCTGAGCCAAAGTTAATTTCCATGTGTGACCGGGGGGGGGGGCGCTACAGGAGAAACAGTGAGCACAACACAGTCACACTTCTTGGAACAGAATAAAGTACAGACTCATTACAATATGGCTTGCTACACAGTTACAAATCTTGGTACAAAGTGAGGTGCAGTTATGGTACAGTATGGCACACCTATACAAGCGTAAATAATGCCGCAGCCAGGCACAAAAGACAAGAATTGTAATACACTATAGATCTGATTGGGAAAGGGAGTGCCTTCCCCCTGTGCCACCTATGCCATCAGAGAGTGCCACCTTTGGGAAACAGGTGCAGGTGGGAGGGGTTTCAACTGATGCCAGAGAAGGCCTGGGAAGGTGGAATGGCAGAGGGAAGACAGGAGCAAGTTCCAGAGTGTGAAAGTCCACAGGAGAAGGCAGATTGCCCAGCAAAGCAGTGAGGATGTGGAGTGGAGAAGGTTTGATGATACCTTGAGTGAAGGGAGCATGAAGCAAGGACGGAATAGATATGGGAATGAGGGGAAATGTATGAGGGAAGGGACCCAAACCAATAACTGGAAATGGAGGAGGTATACTGTGACTGGCAACCTAAAGATGGGGGAGAGGATGGATAGGAAGGAGTAGAGGGAGCAGTAGTGTGTACAAGGGGGTAGTTTGTTGCAAAGTGAAAAATAAAAGGCACTACAGAGGGTGTCCAGTCTGGCTAGGGAAGTGGAATGGGTGGTGATGTAAGCCATATCTGCAAAGTCAAGAACTGGGAGTGCCATTTTAGTGACCAGCTCCTGGTGGACCAGCGGGGATATGCAGTCTATATTGCAGTTTATAAAATGGGCACCCAAAATAAAGAAGTCTCATTGGTCAAAACATATCATGTGACCGTGCACGAAATCTTTTCCATGCACAGTCCTCCTGGTCTTAAACCACATCACACAATGAGCAACTCAGTCCTCCTACAACCAGAACTTTCTTCCATCACAAACATGGCTGCTAAGTTTACACTGTAAAAAACCTTCAACTGTTGCCTAAAAATAAAACTACCTTAAATAAAAAATGTCAACAAATTAATTAAATGTTATTTCCCTGATTATCACACTCCCCTTACACACATAAATAAATCAAAAACATTAAGTATTGTTTATAGTTTTCATTACAACGGTTTCTTTGCTGACAATGAAAAATCCCCCTTCTATCTTTACCTGCTCATCAGGGAAATCTCTTCTGCTTGTCCTGACAGTGAGATACAGTAATTGAGTCTCTGGCTCTGGAAGAGGCCTTTGTTGCGTGTGTATACAGTATGTTAGGAGACAAACATTCTACCAGTGGAACTGAGCAGAATTTTGAATCCATGTATTCCATGGTAAATGTTCCATGATAAACATTCCATATCTTGAATGTGGGGAAAAACAGAGAAAACAAAACAGGAAGAAGAAAGTAGGCAATAATACAATGACATCATCAATGACATCATTTGCAGTGGATGGAAGGACTATTTTATCATAAATGCACACAAGTAAATCTATTGTTTCTACATATAAACATGCTTTTCCTAATTGTATAACGTTAAAAAAGGAGCCCAGTTTATAAGTGCAATTAAGACATTCCTGGGGTATGCATGGAACAGAATTTACCACACTTCCAGGGGCTGAAGGCACTCGGTCTATGGCCTTATGCCTCACTACACCCCTGGGCATGCAGTAAAATCTGTTCCATGCATACCCCATTGTGTTTTATTGCTTACACAAGGCACTCAGCTTGGGGTAGAGCTTTGCATGAATGGGATCAATGTAGACCGAGAAGTCAAGCTTGCTGTCCAGCCAGACACAAGGTACTTGAACGACTGCATGATTTCAAGTGGTGAGCCATCCAGTGTGTAGAAAAGTAGGAGCCTTGAGAGCCTGGCCACTTTCTGAATGGTACCAAAGGTCACAGACACCTTTTTTTTTTTGGTGTTGACCCAGAGATGGTTGGATTGGAACCAGCACAGCACATTGTGGATATCCTGTTGGTGCAGGTCTTCCACAGCTGTGGTAGAGGAACCAGAGGTGAAGATGACTGTGTCATCTGCATACATGTGAATATGCAAGTTGGCACAAGTTGGGGGGGGTCATTCAGGAAAATGGAGAGGAGGAATGGACCCAGGATGGAGCCCTGAGGGACCCCACCCTGGATGGGAAAGGGTGGTGACAGGACATCTCCAATCTGTACCGAATGTTCATGGCTTGTGAGGTAGGAACAGAACCAGTTAGCAGTGGAAGCTCAGAGGCCAGCAGAACTCAGCTTGTCTAGCAAGAGCAGGTGGGACACTGAGTTGAAGGCTTTGGCCAGATCGATGAATGAAAATGGCTGCCATGGTGTGCCCTTGATATATCCCAGAGAAGATGGAGTCAGTAACAAGCAGCAGGGAGGAGACTGTGGAATGGTACTCCCAGAAGCCATAAGGGAAGGGAGAGAGGCTATTGGAGAATGAGAGGTAGTCTAGGAGTCTAGAATAGACTAGCTTCTCTTGCAGTTTTGCGAGGGATGGAAGGAGGAAGACAGGTTGTAAATTGCCTGGGGAAGAGGGGATGCCCCATTTGTAAAGGGGGAAAAACTCTGGCAATCTTCCAGGACTGAGTAATACAGCAGAGGGAGAATGATAGGCTGAGCAGGTGAGTAAGGGGAGATGCAATGGCAGGAGCTGAGAGGTGGAGGAGTTTGGGATCTAGCCTATCAAGCTAGACTTGAACAGGTTGAGGGAGGAAAGGGCACGCAGGGTTTCTTGTATAGTGAAGGGGGGAGGAAAACCCAGGGAGAAGTGGGAGGAGAAGAAGAGGGGACAGGAAGGGAAGGAGGGGAGCCTGGAGAGGGGGGAGAAGGAGAAGTGAAGATATGTGTGGTGAAGAACTCATTGAAGTGAGCAGCAATAGAGGAAGGGTCAAACACAGGTGAACCATTAACCATGACAGCATGTGGAGTGGACTGGGTAGGGGGTTCAAAATGGGAGCGGATAACTTTCCAGAATTTAGCTGGGGAGTTAAGGTTGTTCTGGAGATTGGCCTTGACAATAGTGTGATGTTTGCATCCTGGTTAAAGCAATTGTTTTCAAAGTAGGAACTGATAAGCTAGCCACTCTAAGTAAATTACAAATCTAGTTTAAGTTTATTTCAATATTTCTGATAGACTTAGATCCTCAACACCCAAAGTTTCACCTAGATTTAGGCTTCTTCAGGGTGGAGATCTGTTGTTTGTATTAAAGTCAGTGTTCTTTCTTAATTGTCTTTAAGTTATTAGCAGATTGAGATTTCTTGTTATATGGCTTTGTTTATTTTAACTCGTTTTGTTAGGGTTTATGACTTTATAGGCATCTTGTGTGCCTGAACATACTGGTGCATCACACTGCGCATTCCTCATTAGCTTTTAATGTATTTTTCATTGTCTCCAGTGTGTTTTCACAATGACCTTTCTGACTGCAGCCTTCTCTCAAGTGCTGCACTTGAGGGAAGACTGCAGTCAGAAACGTCATTGTGAAAACACACTGGAGACAATGAAAAATACAGTAAAAGCTAATGAGGAATGCGAAGTGTGATGCACCAGTATATTCAAGCACACAAGATGGCTATAAAGTCATAAACCCTAACAAAATGAGTTAAAATACACAAAGCCATACAACAAGAAATCACAATCTGCCAATAACTTAAAGACAATTAAGAAAGAACACTGACTTTAATACAAACGACAGATCCCCACCCCTGAAGAAGCCTAAATCTACAGTAGGTGAAACTTTGGGTATTGAGGATCTAAGTCTATCAGAAATATTGAAATAAACTTGAACTAGATTTGAAATGTACTTGGAGTGGCTAGCTTATCTGTTCCTACTTTGAAGACTTTCACCCACCAGCCCCCACACCGAATCATATTTTGAACCTAGAAGGGAACCCACTCACCCTGGACTTCGTTTGTAAAGCAACTGTTTCTCAGGGCCCTGCAGGAGAGAAGGTCAGGCAGAGCATGGGATAATTTATAGTGGGCCCAGGCAAGATCACGGGACTTGCACCAACTGAAGATTGGTCATGTGGATGCTATCCATAATAAGCTCCTTCCTAAACTAGGAGCTTTGTATAGGCACCATAGCTGCCGTCCCATGCCTGCCGGTCGAGAAATCGTCCAGAAAATGATCCTCCCTATCTTCGACTTTGGTGACATAGTGTATAGCATTGCCCCCAAAACTACCCTTACCAGACTGGACACTCTATGTAATTCCTTCTGTTGCTTCACTCTTGCCTGTCCACCACGTACTCACCACTGTGACCTTTACTCCTCTCGCTCTCATTTCCACCTTTTGGGGCCAGACGCCTTGCCCATGGTGCCTCATTAATAGGGAAGTTCTGGCTTGGCTCCATGCTCCCCTATCTCAAATTTCTCCTACTCCCATCTACTCCCTCCATAACTCCTCCTTTAGGACTGTCTCTCTCCCTCCCCGTACTTCCACTTCAGGGAGGGCAGCCTTCTCCTATCATCTCCCAAACATTTGGAATTCCCTCCCTTTAGATATCCATTCTTCTCCATCTACTCGCTTGTTGTCCTATCTTCTTCAACATTACATTTCACCATCCAGCAATTGCACCTAACCCACCTGCCTTCCTTATTCCCCTCTGCCATTTTTTCTGTTCCTATTCCACAGGTTTACCCCCTCCTACCCTTTCCTCACTGAGCCGTTAGCCTACAGCACTAGCTGGGTTTACACTGAGTAGTGTTCATACCCTCCACCCCCCTTACCCCTCCCTTGGTATGCTTGTAGCCTATTAGCACTAGCTGAGTTTACACTGAGTAGTGTTCATATGGCCTTCCTCCCCCTTTTACCCCTCCTTTGGCTTGCCATTAGTCTACTAGCACTAACTGGGTTTACATCGAGTAGTGTTCATACAGCCTCCCCTCCCCCCTTTTACCCCTCCCTTGGCTTTCTTAGTCCATTAGCACTAGCTTGGTTTACATTGAGTAGTGTTCAAACCCTTGGGGCCTGCTCCTGCGGGTAAGGCTTGCCTTCTCCCTTCCTCCCCCCCCACTTCTCTTTACTCCTTTTCAATTCCACCCTTTCTCATGTTCATTCACCTCCCTTCCCCCTTCCAAAATTCCTCCCTCTTCTCAACTTAGCCTACCCTTCCTTTCATGAGCCTTTATTCTGTCACCTACTCTCTCTCTCATTTCTTCTGTTTTACCTTGACAATTCTGCTTGTGGAGTGTGCATCCTGGAGGAGTAAGACTCTTTCTAATACTCATTCTAATTCTCTTACCTCCTCCTTCCCTCCCCCCATAATTTTCTACACAGTTCTCACTTCCCCCCAAGTGTGAAGTTGTTTATTTATATGTGTTTTAAAGTAAGTAAATAAATGTGTTTATAATTTTTGAAATATTTATGTGTGTATATGTAATATGGATTTATGTACATTGTCTATATCTGATTGCTAGTGCTGCCTGCCTAACAAAATGTCTGGTACAGCCTAATGTATTTGGTTTCATGAACTTACTTAGTTCTTTGTATATTTTTATTTTTGTATCTGTATTCTATATTGTGCCCCCTTTTTCCCTTTTCCCCCAGAATGTATCTGGAAATGAGCTATTATAGCTCAGTATGCATTTCTTGGTAAAACTTTTCAAACAAATAAATAAGATTTCAGGGGAAAAAATCCAGGGAAAGTTGGAAGACCTGACCCTGGATTTCCTGAGGGGGTGTGCATGTCCCAGACTGAGAAGAATTTGGAGTGAAACAGGGAGTGGGACACATCAATGCTGGGGGCAAAAAGCATAGTTGAACAGTTTATTGCAGTGAGGTCACTCAGGACAGCATTGATGTTCAGTGACTTGAGGCACCTGGACCAGATGTATTTTGGGGATATGGGGGAGTGCCAGATTTTCCTGATACAGAAAGTCATGCAGTGGTCGCTGAATGAATCTGGCAATATATCTGCTGCAACACTGCAGTGGAGGTGGGAAGAGAGAACCCAGTCCAAAAGGTTATGGCCGAAGGAGTGGGGATTAAGTCTAGTGGGTTCAAAGATAATCTGGGAAAGAAGTAGGCGGGCGGCATGGCATTTTTCAAAACACATAAGCAGGGCAGCAGGAACAGTTGAAAAAAGAAACCCAATTCAAAGAACTTTGGGAATTTTGCTGTGCATAGCAGCCTACTTCTCAAGTGAACGGATACTCCAAGATCTGTATGATATGGAGGGTATGTTATTCTGAGCAGGTATATTATGCAGAAATTAATTTTCAAAAAACAGAACAAGATATTATGAGAGCACTTATGGAAGAATTTAAGGGCACTCCCTGATGAAGCCTACCTGATAGTAGGTGAAACGTTGAATGTGAGCCTTATGAAAAGATGAATAAAGTAAATTAATTAAAGAAAAACAGTGCTGCCGACCATCATTTGTTGTGCTCCCTATTTTGTTCTCATATTGAGAGATTGCTGGTGGGAAGAGAGAACCCAGTCCAAAAGGATATGGCCGAAGGAGTGGGGATTAAGTCTGGTGGGTTCAGAGATAATCTGGGAAAGATTTAGGGACTCAGTCCTATGAATGGTCAGTCTGGAAGATGAAGAGAGCCAAGTTATGCTGAAGTCCCCAAGGAGGATAAGTTCACCTATGGAGGAATGTGAGGTGATGTTAAATAAACAATCAACCAGGGAGGCAGGCAAGATTTTGGGTGAATCTCAGAAAACCCCAATGAAGATGGGGACAGATGAAGGGAACGAAAGCCTGACAAGGAGAAATTTTTGAGAGAAGGGTAAGGCCTCCTTGATAGCCAGGGTGCAGCAGAGGCTCTGGCGAACACAGATGGCAATGTCTGACTACCATAGCGACAAGTTACTACAGAACATATCCTCTGTGCTTACCCATAACTACGTTTCTGCCCACAATTGTTTTTTTGTTAAATTTTCTCTTGGTAAATAAGAAGAAAACTAAGGCAATGCTCCTTGCATCTAAGCCCTACCTGGCAAGTACTGTGAAATCCAATTCCTCCCTCTTGGTGCTCACCCCATCTGGGCCTGCCCTGCAGAATGTCCCCAATTTCAAATACTTGGGTGTAACTCTAGACCGATCCCTCTCCTATACTGAACATTTGAACACTGTTGTATGCAGAATAAGCCAAAAACTAGGCACTGCCTAATGTATAAAGCATTATCTAATCCTGGATGCCTGGTTAGCCATTGTCTGAGGTAACCTGCTCCCCATCCTCGAAAACTGCTCCTCTAGCTACTCCTTATCTATGTCCTCTACCCTTCGCCTTAGACTCAACTCTGTCTACAACAGTGTTTGCCGCTTTGCATTACTAGCTCCTTACTCTACCCACCACTGCGACTTACATCAGTCTCTAGGGTGGCTCACACTTAAGGGCCACTATGATTATGCACTTGGAAGAATTACTGATGGCACACTGCGAGGTGGAGTAGGGTCCCTCTACACATCCCTCCTCAAGGTCTGGGCTGCTCCCAGGTGTCTTTGTGAAATATCAGTCCCCCCCCCCGAGGTCCCCAGAGTCTCCACAGTAATGGGAAGTAAAGCACTGTCAGTAGCTGCCCCTTCGCCATGGAACAGAATCCCAGAATCCCTCCGCATGGCCATCTCGCACCACTCCTTCAAATCCCAACTCAAATCCTGGCTATTATCTGCATCCAGCTGCTCCTGCTATCCTAGGTAACCCCCCTCCCCTCCGGGAGAGCTGCTACTCCTGCCCCCTTCCTCATCTGCTTTCCACTTCACCCACCTAGGCTAGTTCACTGCTCCTCTTCCTCTACCTACTCCTATCCCCAATTTCTGCTTTGCTAATCTCTCCACTTGATACCTCTTCCTCCTCAAGCTTACTTCCTAGTGCCCTACCCCTTTGCCCCTGCTTCTGCAATTTTCTCTATTACCTATGTTTTCTAACTAACATGGTGTGTGTTACTAAAGCTCTATCAGCACTTAACTCACAGCACTTCTCCATCTCCCCTACAATCATCCCCACTTTAGGTATTGCCTTGTTATTATCTTACTATGTATTGTGTTCACTGTTTGTATACTCTGTAACTTGTGTAGTACAGCTTGTTAACTGCATTTCTACTTGCATGTAACTGTATTTGTACTTTTATGATCTGTGCCATTGCTGTGGCCAGGGTCGTGCCTGAAAATGGTCCTTTGGATCAGTGCACTCAACCGGTTATCAAAGACTTAAATAAATAAATAAAATGAAAGAGTAGGGTCTGCGGCTTTTACAGTAGGCAGGGAAAATGGGCAGACTGGATGGGCCTAGCAGTCCTTATCTGCTGTCAGTTTCTGTGTTTCTATGTTTCAAGCTGAGCATACATAATATAGCTGGGATTAGGGATTGTTTCAGCTCCTGTAGAGGCTTTCAAATAGTACTCCTCTTGCTGTCTGGCAATATACACCCTAACTCTGGACCCTTCCCCAGCCTGAAGCCCACCCCCACAAAATCTAGAAACCTACAGATTGCGTCCCTAAATATTGGGAGCCGCCTGGCTAAATTTGAGCAAATTGAAGGCTGAGTGGTGACACTCTGCCCTGATGTAACTGAACTACCTGAATTATGGCTCACCCCTAAAATTCCTAGTGCTGCTGTAGCACTCTCAGGTTATAACCTGCTGAGGGAAGACTGCCTTGGCAGACAAGGTGGGGATTGTGTTGTTTACTATAAAGCAGTCCTAATAGTCACAGAAATTGACCTGAAGGATAGGCTTCCTAAATATGAGTGCCTGACCACCAAACTGGCTCTGGGAAATGGCCACAAAAATCTGGTCTTTATGACCACCTACATCCCACCATGGCATCAAGACAAGGACCTGGATACACTACATAACTACTTTTCACCAATCAACCCAAAATGGGAAAAGGTAGCCCTGGGTGACATTAATGTTAACTGAAGGTCTAAAAGTAGCTCCAGCCACAGAGATCAGATAGCAAGTCTGTTCTTAACTTGAAAAGTAACCAGGCACACCAGAAACAACTAAAAAATGGGCACCCAAACCCTCCTCAATTGTCTAGTGACTACCCATCCCAACAGGATCACAGAGGTTTTAATCCTGCCTGATAGCGTAAGTGATCACTCCCCAGTTCTTTGTATACAGACTTTTTTTTGTATAATATTTTTATTTGCTTTTCAACAAACTTCAACAGACAATCAAATACACAACTTATTCATTCTACTACCAGCATCATGCCTTACAATAATCAACCATTTCACTTCACTACCAGCTATATTCCATTCCAGTTAGACTTACTCAAATTAAATTAGGTTAAATTAAAATTAAATTAACTTAAAGTAATAGTGTAACCAATATCCTCATGCTTTTATATCCAATCCTTTTCTCATTCTTGTTTTTCCTTCACCCCTTACTTCATTCCTTTCTACCTTCCCTTTCATTCTTATTTCATCACTTCCATTGCCCTCTTTCTTTTACTCCTTCTTTCTACTTTCTATATACCATCTCTCCGTCAACTTACAATACCCTCCCATAATATCCAACTCTCTTCCTCTGACAAGGAGATCAAAAAGGTGGCCCATTGCCTTATAAATCCTTCCTCCCTTCCCCTCAACACATAGGTTAACCTCTCTAGCCCCAGTGTCTGCAGCACCATCCTCCACCACCCTTGGACTGTCGGCATAACTTGTGAGACCCAAGTATTCTGGATCCCATGACAAGCCAGAACATATAGTACCCTAATCCACCTAGGTAATAACGTCCATTCCTCCTCTTCTCCATCTTCCACCCCAAATAAACATCCCAGAGGGTCCTATGGCAACTCCCTCCCCGCAATCTGTCCCACTCTGGTCACTACCTCCTTCCAATATTTCTGCAGTATTGGGCACTCCCAAAAGCAGTGCATATATGTCCCCCGTCCCGAACCACACCTTCCACATAGAGGCGATACTTCAGGGTGCGCCTTATGCACAATCACTGGCGCATGGTACACCCTATTAATAAATTTAAAATATGCCTCTGTATATTTATTGTATACCATAATCCCAGAATGCATTGGGAGCTATAATTTCCAATTTTTATCTGTTATACCCCTGCCGAGATCTCTTTCCCACAATTTTTTAGTTCTTAGCATCCTATCAGGAAGTATAACCTTCCCTCTCTTCATCGCCCGGCCTATAAACCCTTTCTCTTGACTCTGGGCTGCATAGCTCATTCCTTCCACCGGGTCCACCTCATATACTCCTTTATTCTCCTTTTCTAGACTTCCTATGTATGCCCTTATTTGCAAGTATCTAAACCTATCTCTCTCTCCACCTCCTACCTCTTCCTGCAGTTCCTGTAGTGAGCACAACCGCCCCCCCCACTAGTAAGTGTCCCAGACTCCTTATTCCTTTTCGCTCCCATTTCCCAAATCCTATGTCTTCCAGCCCTGGCAAAAAGTAGGGATTACCCGCCACAGGCATTAATAACGTCTTCTTTCCTTTTGTCCAACCTTTCCTCCTTAACGCCTTCCAGGCTAGCAATACCTGCACTATCAGTGGGTTAACTTCTTTCCCCAACCTATACGTTCTTAGCCCTTTACTATGGAGATGTGCCGTTATTTTACCCTGGGCCATACCCTGTTCCAGCTCGACCCAACTGGCAACCTTGGGTCTATGTACCCAATCCGCCACATATCTTTGCTGTATAGCCAAAAACTTATTTTCCAGATCCGGGAAATTTAGGTCCCCTTTCTCTTTATCTGCCTTTAGTCTCCCTAAACTAACCCTCGGGCACTTTCCTTTCCAAACAAAGGTAGTGAAGGCCTTCTCCAACCTATGTATGTCCTTCCTAGACAACCCTATGTGTAACATTTGTAGAAGGTACAAAATCTTGGGCAGCACATTCATTTTTATTATATTGATTCTGCCCAACCAAGACACGGGTAGTTGCATCCATCTTCTTAAATCTGCCTCAATAGTCTTTATCAATTTGGTATAGTTTAAATTATATAGGGACCCCAAGGATCTGCCCACCTGAACCCCTAAATATGTCATACTCGTCCCCACCACCTTGAGTCCCCATTGCCTTACCTCTTCTCCAGCTCCCTTAGCCCACATGACTTCTGACTTTCCCAGATTAATTTTATAACCCGAGAATATCCCAAACTCCTCTACCAGCGACAGAAGTGGGGGAACCGAATGCCTAGGGTCCTTCATAAACAACAACATATCGTCCCATATAAAGCCAATTTATGTTGTGACCTCCTCCCCCCACCCCTGCATGCTCCCCCAATCTCTGATTGCTACAGCCAAAGGTTCTATCTCGAGCGCGAACAATAAGGGGGAGAGTGGGCATCCCTGCTTCATGCCCCTCTCCAAATTAAATCTCTCTGACCTGCTGCCATTTACTACCACCTGTGCCCGAGGCCGTCTGTACATCGCCTTTACCCATCCCAGGAATGGCTCACCCAGACCAAACCTCCACAATATTTCAAACAGGTAATTCCATTCCACCCTGTCAAACACTTTTTCTGCATCCATTGAAAGGATCCCTGTATCTTCCTTTCCCCTGTTTGCTCTCCAAAGTATATTAAGCAGCCTTCTCATATTATGATATGATTGTCTCCCTTTAATAAAACCCGTTTGGTCTGGGTGAACCATCCCCGGGAGAATCTCCTCCAGCCTACAGGCCAGAACTTTAGCCAATATCTTCAAATCACAATTTAATAGTGATATCGGCTGATACGAGGCACATACTTGCGGATCCTTCCCCTCCTTTGGTATGAGGCATATGACAGCATCATAACACGTATCTGGAAGACTAATCTCTCCCATCTCTTCATTCTGTTGGAACACTTTACACAGCACTCTTGCAGCTCAGGCCCCCATCAGTTTATAATACTCCACCAGATACCCATCCGGTCCACTAGCTTTCCCCTTCTTTAATTTTTGGATAGCTTGCATCACCTCCCCCTCTGTTATTGGTTTCCCTAACTTTTCCCTCTGTACCTGTGTGGCTTTTGGAATTTTTATCTTCCCGAGGAATTCTAATATCTTTTCCTTCGTTCCTGCATCTCCTGCCTGATACAATTGCTGGAAGAAGGTCCAGAAGGCTTTCTGCATTTCCTTATCCTTACTCTGCAGGGTACCCTTATCATCTCTCACCCCCAAGATTCTGTTCATCCTCTTACCTCTATGCATAAGATTAACCACCATGGATCCTGGTTTATTTCCCAATTCAAATATATATCTCCTACTAAATAAACCAGCGCTCCCTGCTTCTGATCTCAGCTGTGCATTCAAAGCCTCCCTCACCATATCCAGCATTCAGATGGCCTCCCCCTTTTCTCCACGAGCCACCTTCCACTCTAACTCCCTTAATTTATTTTCCAGCTCACTTCTTTGTGCCCACCGCTTCCTCTTTATTCAAGATACATATTCAATAATTGCTCCCCTCATAAACACCTTGCCCGTTTCCAAAAGTATATTTTTCGATATCCCCTCTTTATCATTTGTTGCCATAAACAAATCCCAACTGTCCTCCAGATGCTTCCTAAATTCCTCATTCTGAGCCATATGTGAGATTTCTAGCAAGGAGACTCCCCGTTCCTCCTTCCTTGTACTTTCAGTACCACCATTGCGTGGTCGAGAATGTGTATATAGGGCTGTGCCGTTGTCTCCCATACCTGTCCATACCATTCCTTGTGGCGAAATATAGTCTATCCAAGGCCCATATTTTGTGAGAGTTTGAGTAAAAGTATACCCTCACTCCCAGGTTTGCTGTTCGCCACATGTCTACCAAATCTAGCTCTGCCATTCCCTCTTGCCATTGTTGCTTTCCTCCTGAGCTTCTCCTCTTCCCTTCAGAGTGGTCCATTTTCAGATCCATTGCCCAATTCATATCCCCCATTATCAGCCCCGGATTTGCTCCCGTACCAGTAAATCCAGCAAAGAGGTATAGAATTGGAGATCATGTACCACCAGGGCATACATCAATCCCAAGGTGATCTGTTCCCCATCCAGGGCTCCTGAAATAAAAATAAATCTCCCCTCCTTGGTGTCTCTAATTACCCTCTGCACCTCCAAATTCAAATTTTTATGTATCAATATGGCTACTCCCCTTTTACGCGCAGAGGCAGATGCGGCATAGCATTTTCCCACCCACCCTCGGGCCAGTTTGGCATGCTCCGCCTCTGTTAAATGCGTTTCTTGTAATAGAGCTATTTGGGCTCCCCCTCTTCTGAGCACTGTAAACAGCATAGACCTCTTTACTGGATTAATAATACCACGAACATTCCAAGTAATCACGTTAATACTTCTGCTAACAAACATTGGTATATGTTATTCTTTCCCCCCTTTCACCTTCACATTTACCCTTAGTAGCATGACAATCTCATATACTTGACATCATTGGTTGCACTTTGTTCACACAAAAAAACATCAGTGTCAAAACAACTTCAACAACATTTCAAACAGATAACTTTGTACATATTTCCCTCTACCTCCCTTTCCTCCCTTATCCACTACCTCCCCCCAATCCCTACCATCCCTCCTCCCCTTAACCTCTTCACTACATGCTTCTTCCCCTCTATCCCCAGTCTGCTCCATTCCTCCCTCCTCTTCGCACAGCTTCCCTAGTCTCTTATGTTCCATCTTTTCCTTCCCACACTCCCGTCCCTCCTTTCTCTCTTTAAAATACCCCCCATCCAGCCATACCCCTGCCTTCCCTGTCCCCTTGTATTACTTCCTTCCTTAGATACTATCAGTCTCCTGACTCAGTGTCTGCCTCATCCCCAGGTACTGAAAGAGATGCCCCATGTCTCCCCCACAGCCAATTTAATTTTGTGCCACTTGTCCTGTAACATCCCCTTTTAACCTTCCCCTTCCTTGCAGTTACCTCACATTTCCTTTCCGCTTTCATCATCATTTCCCCGGCTACTATCCTCCATACAGCCCTCCTTTTCCAGTTTGAAGCCCTTCCCTTCCTTTTACCTTCTGTCCACATTGGTCTCCCCTTTGCCTGTACCACCCGAATATACAAAAGAAAATGTTTGGGGGTTACCAGAAAGGACAAGCAGGGAGATAGGCTATGCTTAAAACCAATGCGCTAAAGCCTCTCTCCCCCCCCCCCTCTCCTACCTGTACCCATACTCTGTTCCAGTCAGTCCCTTCCTTCTCAAACTTCTCAGGTCTTCCTCTTCACATCTGGGCATTTCTGTCACGTGGTGTTGGCTCCCATCCCTCAATGGCACTTCAAACAGCCTTCACATATGAACCCTTCAACTCTCCCCGCCACCATTAGGACAGCCCACCAGTCTTATCAATTTACAGTGTCCCAGTCCATCTCCACGGGCAGCAATTATGAAGTAAGCTTTACCAATAATCACTCTTTCTCCTCAAGCACAAACTTAAACATCAGTGCTGCAGATCAAAACACAAATGAACGGTAGTTGCAAGTAAAATCTCTCCTCCATTACTCAAGTTTCCAGACAGAGTTTCTGACTCCTTTACTCAGATTCTGGGCCATTTCTCAGCGCAATTTTTGCCTCAAATTCTTCACAAATTCCTCTGCTTTTTCCACCTCCCAAAAGGAATACGTGGCCCCTTCATGTTTTATTTTTAAGGTGGCCAGATACAGCAGGAAATTCTCAATCTTCAGGTCACGTAGTTGCTGCATGGAATTATTAAACAATTTCCTTCTCTTCAGCAACCGGGTCAAATAATCCTGCGACATATATAGGCGATGGCCCTCATATTCCACCTTCCCCTTCTCTCTGAAAGCCTTCAGCACGAGCTCTCTGTCTTGGAAGTGGTGAAACCTGAATATTATTTGCCTCGGCGGCTGCTCTTTCATTGGCTTGGGCATCACAGCCCTGTGAGCCCTCTCGAGCTTAAACTTCCCTTTCGCGGGTTAGAGGCCTAGCAGGCTAGGCAGCACTCACACACAGAAATCCAGCGCACTTTCCCCCTCCATACCCTCTGGCAAGCCTCTCAGCCTTAGATTTAAATGCCTATGATAGTTTTCTTGGTAATCAAAGGCTTCTTTTAATTCATTCAGTTCTTTTTGGAGGGCCACAACCTGTCCAGGAGTCACCAGCAGTTCATCCTCCATGTGTGATATTCTCTCCTCCATCTCCAAGATTCTACCCGCTTGCACCACCTGTTGTTCTTGGATCTCCTGAAGCTTGGAGTCTAATTTCCCTTCTAATTTTATTAAATGGGGCTCTAACGCTGCGATGACCTGCCCCGTGACTTTTCTCCTCAGAGCAGCAACCTCTGCAGCTGACAGTGACACCAGGCCGCTACCATCTCCTCCTTTCTTTGTGTTTTTTGCTGCAGTCCGCTGACTTTTTGAGGCTCCCAGAGTCAAATAATCATCCATCCTATATTCAGGCACCACCAGGTTTAAATTTTTTATACTCTTGGGAACTTTTTAACTTATATTTTTACTTTTAAGGCTGCGTAGAGGGAGCAGCGTGGAGATTCGCGTCCCATCAGCTAGCTGCTCATTAGCGCCCCCCTCGTATACAGACTTTAAAACACACTCTCCCCCCCCCCCCGGGTTCACCTATAGTCACATAATAAAAACTGAATGGGTAGCTGAATTCAAGAGAAAGGGCACCAATTGATTGGAACAATCTAGACCTGATCCTTAATGCTGACCTTGGCCTGGACTTCCTGATCAAAGAATTCAGTAGAGTCTGCAACCAATTCGCCCATATTAATAAATGTAAGGTTAGGGGTGACACAAATGCTTGTCTCTCCCCAGATCTGCTTCAACTAATAAATGAGAAGGAAAAATGGTGGTCTGTTGCCAGGGAATCCAGGCTCACTGCTTACTGGCAGAAATAAAGGGAGCTTAGGAACAAGTTTACTAAGAAAGTTAGGGATGACAAAGTCCAGGTACATTAAAGCACTGGAACAGCAGCAAGAAATTCTGGGAGAATGTGAACTGCCTACTAAACAAGGAGGAAAAAATATCCCCAACTATCCAGAATATAGATGGCACTGAGGTCATTGACCCTACTGATATCACTAATAAATTTAATGTGCCTTCGTCATCATCTTGAGTGCCAATATTTCCCTTGCCCCCTCCCCACCTCACTCTAGTAACCTGGAGAACAGCTTGTGCATGGTTGACAGCACCAGTCCTGGTCAACAAAAATTCTGTTTTAAGGTCATCAGTGAAAGAGAACCCCTAAGATATGTTAAAAATGTATTAAGCAAAACCAGGATAGGAAGTGACATTACTGATATGAAGCTAGTCTCCTTGGCCCTTCTGGTACTATCCCACCCAATCACCAAAATCTTCAACCTCTCTCTGTGCCTCTTCTACTTCACCAGTAAATGGAAGCCAGCACTTGTCACCTGTTTTTAAAAATGGTGACAGGATAAATACTGCAAATTACAGGCTAATTTCCATCCTCTCCCCCCTCTCTCTAAGGTGCTAGAAAAAGTTTATCTGGGCAAACATGCCATACAATGCACCCAACAGCATGAATTCAGGAAGCTCCGCAGCATTAACTCTGCCCTGTTTGAGTATTCAAATTACCTCCATGACTCACTGAACAGTGTTGACCTGGTCGGGCAATTTATATAGACATAATAAGGGCCTTTGATTTAGTGAATCACAAGCTCCTGTAACAAAAACTGACAGGATTGTGTCTATCTATGGACACTGTCCTCTGGTTCAAAAGATATCTTGCCAACCAGACACAAGAGGTCAAAACTGAGGGTACTACCTCCTTGGAAAGGGTAGTATTTGTGGTGGTACCTCAAGGCTCCACTTTGGGCCCTCTACTATTTAGGCTCTTTGTGAACCAGCTACCTGAAGCCTGACACTCAGATGACATCCTCCAGTACACAAATGATGTTGTTCTTTATAGTAGGCACTGCACAAAGGTAGCCTCACCCAAGCCCTCCAAAGCAATATTGGTTCTGTGGAAACATGGCTCTCCAACAACAGCCTTGTACATAATTACAAAAAAACTAACACCATGCTTTTTTGTAGTGCCCACTCAAAGAAAAAGGTCACCCCTAGACATTTTCAACACTTGAGTACTAGGCTGGAATGGGTTGAGTCCTTCAAATATTAGACTCTACCTATATGACAGCCTATCTATCGTTCCCCATGTTAATAACCTTGTGAAAACTATCAACAAAAGACTAGGTGCCCTGTACAGAAAGAGGAATAACCTGACCCAGAAAGACAGATGTCTTGTCGTATAGAGCTCTATCCTATCTCTGATTGACTATGGAATGGTAGTTCATTCCACAGTTAATGAGTCTACTGGGTACCCCTCACTAGTAGGATTAGATATCAGACATGCTTACTTGGGAAAAAGGCTCTCCTTGGTCTTAACTCCCCCACCGGCTTAAAAACCTGCTTTAACATGGTCAATAATCTGTACCACACCAGGAGCATGTCAGACCACAGACTCCTGAATCCTTTCTGTAGGACTAGCTATGGGCAAAATTCCTTCACAGACAGAGATACTGACTGGTCAAATAACCTACCAATCACAGTCTACAATTTGACCAAACTGAATCAATTCTAAAGATCACTTCAGGCAGAACAGGATAAATGTTCCTGTGCATGACAGATCGGACTCGCCTTCCTTGCCTACCTGATGTTGTGCTCACTGCTGAGCTATGCTGCTGATACTTTGCTATTACACCTTGTTTGATCCTGTATCTCTGCCCCAGTATAAGCTGTGCTGCACAATATTATGTTTTCAGCATGCGTTTCCTGCTTATTATGATAGCCTCTGTATAGCTTATATTGTCTCAACTTGTATACATTACTGACATGGAATCCTTGTAAAAGAGCATTTGTGCTCAAAGGTATTTTTCTAGCAAATACCAAATAAAATATAAATAACATTTTTAAAAAATTATGTTTGCACTATCTGCCTGTACACTGTGACTGCACAACTGTTATGTATTTTATTATTTGTTGTAATCTATTTGTGTTGTACTGCATTTTCTTTCACTATTGCACCTTCACTATGTTATCTTCATGTGTACATTCTTGCCTTGTTTATTTCCTATCCCCCTTCTCCCAGGATGCATCTGGAAACGAGCTATTACCAACTCAGCATGTCTTTCCTGGTAAAACGTTTGAAATAAATATATTTTTTTTGGAGTTGCCAGTTGAGTGGGAAGACTGGGGATGAATCAATGCCCCAGCAAGGAAGAGGGGAAGGGAATAATTTTGTTTTTCGAGAGTCCACATTAATTAGGATGGCAGGGATCAGTGATACAGGGAAATGACAGGAAGGGAAAAAATCAGCTACAGGGGAGGGAACAGGGTACGACGTTATGGGGAAAGGGTAAAAATCTAATTGTAAAAGTAAAATGGAAAAGGTATGAGAGCAGTAGGAAAGAAAAATCTGTATTTTGACAGGCGCCAGTGTTGGAAGTGGGAGCTGGGAGGGAACAGACACAGTACATCAACAGAGAAGGACAACTTTAGTAAACGGGTCTGGAGACAGGAGGGTGAAGTAGAGGGACTGGAGACACAGCAGCATGGGAAAGGGAAATTTTGTATCTTTAGTGGGTCAATGTTCATGAGGTGGGAGTGGGGAGGGATCAGAAACAGAGTAGGCAGGGAGGGGAAGGAACACTTTCAAATTTCTGGAGAACTGGAACTGGAAGGTGGAGCAGGGAAATAACTGGGGACATAGCGGCATAATGGAAGGGAAACTCACTTTTCTGGGGACAGTAATGAAAAGGGGGAGGGGCTGGGACACAGTAGGAATGGGAGAAGGTGTTAGCTTTTTTTTTGGGGGGGGGGCAGTCATTTGGGCATCCCTGTATGTCCCATAATCTTAAATAAGATTACAGGTATACTGCTCGATTGGGGCACAAGGGCAAAACCACACAGCACATTCTGGTCATGTGCCTTGTGATTACTTTCTCATGAAAACCCTTTATGAAAAATGTGGAACACATCTGTAAATATCTATTTTAAAAGATGCTAATCATTTTTTTTTCTTTTTCTTTCTATGTACTGTTTAGTTAGCTCAGCCTCACCTTCAGCTTGGCATTAGCTCCTCCTTTGCCTACCGGGCTCACAGTCCATGCCTCTACTGAGTGACCCACCAGACTGTCTTTCCCCACTGCAAACACCTTCAAGTTCAAGTTTATTGTAGGAAAACTCTGTTGAGCAAGCTCATTCACAAGGAGGTCCTTTGACAAAGGTAGTTACAGATTGCATAATCAAAACAACAGTACCAAATTCAAGTACAGAATTATGGGCAAGCATTAACATTTTGCATAAAAATAAAAATGACAATTACATAGAGAAATACAAGTACAGAAAAAAGGTACAAAGTGTTTGTTTTGGAGTATCAAGGCAGCTAATTTCTAGATAAGTAAGAGGAAGCAGTGGGCTAGGGTTAGAGCAGAGAGCTAGGATTTAGAAGCAGCTGCATTTATCTTTTATTTTTGCTGCAGCCAACCTTTTAAATAGGCTGAGAGGGACAGTACCGGGAAGTTTCAGTACGCCTTGGAGCTGGTTCCAGATAGTTGGGAGTACGCTCGATATGGCCCGCTTACCAAGTGAGGTGCGAGTTCTCGGTACATTGAGGAGGAGGTAATTTTTCCTAAGAGAGTAGGCACTATGGGAAATATGGAAAAGGGTTGAGAGATAGTTCAGTAGCTTGTTCAGGAGTAGCTGAAGAGTCCAGATACCAGCATGAAGCCTGCTTCTATAATATTTTTCCTCACTAGCTTAGCTGGAAATATCCTTCTGGGATTAGAATGACAAGAATCAATTCAGTCAACAGCACATATCGTGCTTTCAACACTTGGGGAACAATCATTTCATAAGCAAAAGTAATTTCTGATAAACAAACTGAAGATTTACACTTAGGGAAACTTTCCATGTTATTGTTTTTACAGAGCAAGAGCTTTTTACTTTGAAAATAAGTCAGGAACATAACAGCTTCTGGAAATAAGGAGGTAGAATGTTAAACCTCATTACTGAAACACATGGTATAAATGTACATTTGAGAAGCATTATAGGAATTTAAAAACAAATGTGTTTATATTCCCATGGGTTTTTACCAGTGGCTTAGTGTCTACCTAGTAGAATGTATACATTTAAGAGTTAAAATACAGGTTGGTTCCCACCTTGATTGATATATTATTTATTTCATTTGATTAATTAATATTTTGGCATGGAAGCCAACTAATTGAAATTTTATTTATGCTCCTGTTTAGAATTTATGGTAGCTCCATAGTCTGATGAAGGGACAAATGTGTGGTCCTGAAACAATACCTTGTGAAAGAAAAACATTTAAGGAGCCAGCAAATAAAAGAAGAATACTGAATCAGTGTAATGGGACTGTTTACAATTTATTTAAGAAATGTTTGGATGGATTTGAAGCATACCTTTGTTTTTTAGAAACCAATAAGGGGTTGAGAACCACAGTAATTAATAATCCCTAGAATATCCCACTGTGGTAAACTCTCCCCCACTAAGAAAAAATCTGGAAAAGGGAACCGTGGGAAACCAATTACAGGTATATGAGTGGTCATTATTATCCTGTAATCACCCATGACACCCAAGCCCCCTCCCAAGCCACTGAAGGTGGTTGCAGCATAGCTAGTGTGCATGGAACCTGCCTCCAGATCAAGAGAGTGTTACCACTGCAGTGTTCTTTCCACTCATTGGTCAGGGGATGGGAGACAGACTTACAGTGTAGACCTGCATCATTTGCATGTTTGCACAATGTACTACTCAAATATCACTGGGCCAAGCTTTACATAAGGAATAAGACATGACGAGGTGTGGTTTATGGCCTGATAAGAGCATGCCCCAGGTGCGTAATGAGGCACGAGGCACTTGCGCTGAGTGCCTTTAGCACCTGGGAAGTGCTCTTATCAGGCCATAAACCACATCTTGGAGTGTCTTATTCCTCTTATAAAATGGGTCCCCAGTAAAACAGTTAAAAAATCTACATAAAAAGTGCACATAAAAAGAGTAAAAAATATGCTAATAACTGAAAAAACAAAAAAGTAGTAGAATATGCTTTTTCTATTTTATTTAATTTAAATCCTCATGTGAAAGAGCCAATGGAGAAGTGGTTAAGTGGGTCTGGTGAGCCACTGAAGAAGTGAGTAAATGTTTTTGTGAGAGGAGTCAGAGTGAACGTGCCCCTCAGCATGGCAGCAGGTTGGCTGCTTACTATGCCATAATGCTGAAACACAGAATGTTATAAAAAAAAATCCTCATCTCAAAGAGCTGGTACAGTAGAGGAGCGGGTCTGGTGAGAAACTGCAGAAGTGAGTAAATGCCCAGTGAGTACCTTTGTGAGAGAAGCAAGTGCGTCCCTCACCAGCCTCCGTATTTAGCACTTTTCCGATAGCGCATCCCCGATCACAGTTGCGGCTTCTCACTACAGCTTAAGATGTTCTGCAGTTTGTTTCATAAACAGTTGTGCTATTTTGTCTGAGCTGAGGAGTGGGTTTCTGCTATGCTTTAAAAGCCGCATACTGCTGACATGCGCTGAATGCTTACTGGAGCAGGGATGGCTTTGTCAACAGAAGAGGTGACCTTTTTTATCATAAATGAAGGAAAAAAGTTTTTGCCCATGGTTCCAGTAGTAGGATGTGTGTAGTAAGACACAATATGTTGCGGGGGTGACAGAGGTGAGGGAGCTCCAGCTCAACTATTCAGTTTCAAGTAGGCAATTGGGCAGGGAGTTGCTGTGTTACCAGCATTGATGGCTTCAGCCAGATTTAAAAAAAAAGCTTTGTGGCAGGCATGGATCTTTGCCTGTGCTGAGTCTTGGTTAACTAAAGAGGTACCGGTTGGCACAATATGTCCTGATAAGGACACGGCTAAAGGTACATCTTAGCCAATCAGGAAGCAGAAAACTCCCGACCCATTTTATAATTTGTTTTGTTTTTTGTTTGTTTTTACAAAAGCGCCAATGCCAGAGATACCAACTGGTCAAATAACCTACCAATTGCGACGTACAATTTGATTATCTGAAACAGAAGTGCATCTACATTTTCTGCAACAAAACTGCTATACAACAAAGATCCATGTATCTGTATTAATGTGTGCGAAGCTGAACTGGCCAAAGTGAACAGTAAGGCAAGAAAAGACATTTCACCCCATGTATCACAGTAAAGTAACTATCTAGCTACCTTTGCAAGGCTATTCAAATACAAACAAAAGAACATTCCTTCAACCAGCACACATGCAGAAGTGCCATTCAACCAGAAGATCATGACCTCCAGCACTTTTTAGGTTCGTGCTTCCATGGTGAACTTCTTGCTATGAGTGACTTTTGAGGGGTGTGACACTGTCTGTCCAATGCAGAGTGCTCCACAAGGGGCTCGACGGTATCACACCAATCATCAGCCAGGTTGATCGTGACTGGGTTTTGCCTAAAGTGGTCTGCACTTGAAAAGAAAAAGCCACACCAATCATGTGGTGACTTCTTCCTTTCATCTGCAGGTCACTACCCAGAAAACAGCTGTTTGCATCCCGGTCAGCCTGGCTGATGTCCCCACCCGCCCCTTCCCTCACTGGTCTGGCATTTTCCACTCTTGTTGCCACTGACACCGGCAGGTGTATACAGTGTACTCAACTGCATTCACTTTTTCCAAAGGGGGGTAGCATTTTTGTAATTTTAAGCCACCCAGTCTGTTTCTTTTGTCCACGGATTTTTTCCTTTCCTGGCTGGAGCAAAACAGTAATGGGCTATTTCCAGGCCGAAAGTGAATGGGGGGGTAACATACTGCCATGGGGGCCTGACTGACCCGAGCTGAGCAGGAACAATCAATGTGTAGCAAATTAATTCTTCAACAAGCCCATTGGCTATGATGATCCAAGCAGCCCAACCCCACTGTTGCGATTGGTTGAGGGGTAGAGGCAGATTTGCAGGCTTTTCAAAAGCAAAAAAATAAAATTGGATTGTCATATTTCCAAATGTATGTTCCCAATCCCCAGTTGCTTTTTGGCTACTCTGAGGAAGAATCTGGATGACCAGTGGTGCAGCAGCAGTGATCAGGCATTGGTGATGTGGAGGCAGCAGAGCACGGCAGCGTTTGGTTTGGAGGACAGCCGAGGCGAGGAAGAATCCAATAATCAGTCAGCCTTCGGACTCAGGAGAACATCGGTGGCAGCAGCAGGTCTTTATAGTCCTTACTAGCAGCAGCAGTAGCAGTAAAATTGCACCTTGTACCAGAGGACCATCAACCCACAACCTGACTGCAAATTACCTTTGTTTGTGTGTGTGTCCACTGGAGAGAGGAGCACAGCAGCCAGTGGTGGCAGGCAGCCAGACACTTTGCAAGTGAGGTCCCGAAGAGGGAGACTGAACTAATCGAAGAGGGCAGCATCAGTAAAAAAACGCAGTAGTATATCATCTGTGACTTGTCATTGTGAACAGAGAGAGAGAGAGCGGTGCGCAGATCAAAAGGATCCAAATGAGTTTAAAACTGATCATCGGGTTTCTGAAACTTTCCAATACAAATAAATTCCTGTCTTCTCCTGTGTCACCATGTAAGGTAAGTTGTTGAACGGGGTGACCTGAAGCTACCTGGCGTCCTGGGCTTCTCGGAGTCCTGTGGACACTTCCCATTCCTGATCAGAGGAGGGGCAGCAAAAGGTTACACCTCAGTTCTTGGTTTTAATTTATTTTAAAAAAACTGGCAACAATATAATTTATGACATACTGTATATGGGTGCACATAAAGCTGAATCCATATGGCAACAAAAACTGCAACATAATGCATTTTTTAGGTATAAGAAAGTATCAAATCGGGAAATTAACTCAACTATGGTAACAGTGCTAACATTCAACATTTTATGAACGATAATCCAGTTTTTAACATGCAGACCTACTTATATATCAATTCAACATTGCATTTTTGTCTTTCTTTTGGGAAAAAATAGTTGGTTATTTTGTTCTGTTTGCCTATTCCCTTTGGAAGCCTTTCTGGGCAATAGCTGCTGGGCAGGACCCCCACGTAGCAGTATTGTTTGGAACAACGTTTTAGAGGCATATAGAGGCATATAACAAACACCAGGGGTTAACTGTTATTGCAAGTTCTCAGATTGCTTTACAGTTGTGTATAAGAATGTGTTATGCAGTCCTTCAACGCAATAGGCATACAATAAAATAACAAACAGTATGTTGAACTGATGTATCAGGATGTCTGCACGTTTAAAACTGGATTTCACCTATATGTGCACCCATATGTATCTGAATAACTCTGTTGGCTTATTGGGGGTTTTGAATATAGGTCAAACTTTTCACCACATTCATTCACTGAAACGTAAAAATTGTCAGCAGATAAGGACTGCCTGGCCCGCCTAGGCTGCCTGAAAACCCTACACTAGTTTGTGGCCTCTGACCCTACCTGGTCAGTGACTTTTCACCCCCACCTTCTGACTACTAAGGTAACCTCATGCCTGTGCCATGCATGTTTAAAACCCTCCACTGTGCTCATCCCTCCACCTCCTGTGGCAGTCTATTCCATGTGTCCACCACCCTCTCCATGAAGAAACACTTCCTCATGTTTCCCCTCAGCCTGCCAGCTTCCAATTTCATAGCATGCCTCCTCGTTCTTGTACATCTCTTATACTGGAAGATGTCTCCCCCTGCACTTTGTTTATGCCCTTAAGGTACTTGAATGTTTCTATCATGTTCCCTCGATCCCTCCTCTTCTCCAGCGAGAACATATTTTTGTCCTTTAGTCTCTCCTCATATGTTTTCTTGTGCAAGCCCAGTACCATCTTCATTGCCCTTCTCGGGACCATCTCCACCCTGTCAATGTCCTTATGAAGGTGTAGCCTCCACAATTGCACAGAGTACTCTAGGTGAGGCCTCACTAGTGTTTTGTACAATGGCATCACTACCCCTAGCCTTCTGGTAGTGATACCTCTGCCTATGCACCCCAGCATGCCACTGTCCTTCCCTGCAGCCTTGTACTCTGCTTAGACACCTTTTGGTCAAAAGAAATGATAACCCTCAGGTCCCTTTCTTCCTTATTGATCATCAACAACCCCCCCATCCTATAGTTCTCACCAGGGTTTTCTCTCCCCAGGTGCATTATTCTTTTGGCTGGTATGAGTGGACCTCTGTGGGACTGGCTTCCTTGATGTGGTACAGATGCAAGCCACAATGAAACATTGTAACTCAATGCCAGTCTGTTAATCTGACATTGCTGGTGAGTGAAAGGGTTACTTACAGGATGAGAATTTGTATGTGCTACATCTTTATATTTTGTATTTAGAGTATACGCCTGTGTATGCCCCAGACTCAATGATGCTCATTTCATGGGGGGGAGGAGGTGGACAATGATTGTGTCGGGGGGGTAGCAGTGTGACACCTCTGTTTACAAATTTGAAATACCTGGCTACACCCCGGCTCATTGCTGCCTCCTTACTCTGCTCTCACTGTCATGGGGGACAACCAGGACTTTTGTCCCAGGCCCCACGCTTGGGAGGGGGGATCTGCCCAAAGTCGTGTTTTTTCCCAAGAAATGATAGCCCATCCGTGGGACCCACAAATGTTCTCTCGCCCTGTCCCTCTCTCAGCACCCACCGCTCTGCTCCTTCCTCATTGCTCTTCCCCCCCCACTGAAGCTTTGACGCACTCGGCTCCTGCCATCCTGCTCACTCACCCACTCTCCCTCCCCTCCTCACACTGCTGTTGGAGATGCTTGCCTAAATGGCAGCTCCTTGCTGCTCCTGCTCCAGCCCCTTGCACTCCTAGTTGACTTCTTAAGCCCTGTAAGGCATAAATAAATATACAACAGTGCTGCCAGAGCGGCGATTCTGGAAGGTGGGAGGAGGCACTTTCCTCCCCTGCCTCCTCCACTTCCTGCTGACTCCCTTTGCTCTTCTTCTCCCACCCATGCGGAGTAGGCCACAGCATAAGCTCCATACAGGCTGGGAGTTTATGGTGCCTGAAGGCACTTTCATGTAAGCGTGATCACACTAGCTGCAACTGCAGCCCACCGTAATCCTGATTAAAGTCCATAAATTAACAGCCCCCAACCAGAAAGTAGAGGAAAGAATAAAGAGGACTGCTGATGGTGCCAGAACCAGCCTTGTGCAAGTCAGGATGGAACTGCATGGAGGAATCCATTAGCATGCCTTATTTGTTCCCGATAAATATGATACCCTTTCAGCCATAGGAACATGGCTGATGGAATTCCACACTCAGGCAGGCTAGGGTAAAGGTAAGAATTTGTTTTACAGAAATACCTTGGGACCTGGGTGATCTTGCCTAATGTTTCCATTGTGCCCTGGTGTCATTTGATAATGCCCAATGTGGGAGGGGTAGCCAGTTCACTTATTCACCTATTTGTTTAATTTTATTTTAGAATGTTTGTACAGAAAAGGCGTGCTGAGCCAAGGTTCTTTTTCAGGTGTGACCCAGGAGCACAGGGAGGGTAAATGACTTGCACAGGATCACATAATATGCAAGTAGCAGTTGTGGGATTGAAACCTCGGTTTGCTGGGTTTCCAGGTCCACAGCTTGTCTGTCTAACCTCTGATCTATACTGGCTGGCAGACATGTACGTCTCTAATACATGTGGGGGGAGGGGCTGTGCTGGCACTTACGGCAGGTGTTAACTTATGTGTTTGTGCATGTCGGATGTGCTGATTATGTGTTGGCATCAAGATGGCAATGGGCTGTGTCTGTCTGATCATAATACATGCCACAGCCATTGCATGTACAGTAGCTACAGGACACTGATGTTTCCTCTTGTCTCACACATAAGAGATGGCATCATGTAGACTGATGGCAGCAAGGAAATCCATGGTGGCTCTGTGGATGTACGGGTATTCCTATAGTGTGCAGGGGGAATCATCTGCTGACCACTTGATTAATATACATATACATAACTGCTGCAATAATTATATTACTTTTATAAACAGGATCTTCTTTTTAAACAACTGTAGTTATATTTGGCACACATTTTTATTCCCCAGCGTACTACCATTTACAACAAGTTAAAGTTGTGTGTGTGTGTGTGTCAGAAAAATATGGAATTTCATGGATATCAGCTCTGACATAGAACCCTCAATACCTGAAGATGATTATAGTGTACATATTCATTGTCTTAATTTCCCTTCAAACTTTCGTTTACATGTACTGTACTTGTGTTTTTACTGCCATTTTGTATGATACCATACCATGTTTAAAGTTTCCTTATCAAGTAGTGTTGTAATGTCTCTTGTCCTAGAGAAGAATGGAAAGAAGTGAAATTGCACATTTAAAGATTACAGTTTAATAATGTACAGGCCCTATACAGCAGCTGTTAGATATCATTGGATAAAAAATGTTGACAGGTTCACATCCATGAACTAGTAGAACTGAGGGTATGCACAAAATAATTAGTCAAATAAATGAAGGGAAAGGTAGTAAAGAGAAGCTGGGGAAGAAAGCACACAGAAAGGTTGGGAGATATTGACAGATGTTGTATGCCCAGATATTGGAAAAAGAGGCTGGGGTGGGGTGGGGGTGGGGACAAGAAAGAAGAAAAAAATGAAAATGAGGCAAGCAGATAAAGGTATCATCTGTGTCAGGGAGCTGCTAATTTATATAAATGAGCTGCCTCTGAAATATCGTATGACCCAGGATATAATCCTCCATTAGTGCCACAGCACCATTGTCAATATCTCCCAACCTTTCTGTGTGCTTTCTTCCCCAGCTTCTCTATTGATTAGGGGCTAAGTGTGATCCAAAACCAATATCATTCCTTACTTCATGCATCAAACATATTACCACATTGATGCAAGGGCAAGAAATTTACACAAATGATACATAGATACATAGACAGTGTCAGCAGATAAGGGCTTATGGCCCGCCCAGTCTGCCCATTTGAGCTTGTAAATTCAGTTTATGTTTTCCTAGAAGTCTGTTGCCCCTTACCCCTGACCTCCAGAATTCCTTTATGTCTATCCCATGCATTCTTAAATCCTGTGATTGTTTCAGACCCCACCACTTCCTCTGGCAGGGTGTTCCACTTGTCCACCACCCGTTCATGTTTCCTCTGAATCGTCCTCCCTCCAACTTCATCCCATGCCCTCTAGTCCTGGAACATCTTTTTCGCTTAAAAATAGTGTATTCTTGCACCTGTTCTTCCCTGTAAGATACTTGTATGTCTCTATCATATCCCCTCTCTCCCTCCTCTCCTCTCCTCCAGGGAGTACATGTTCAGTTCCTTCAACCTGTCTTCATAGGACTTGTGATGCAATCCATGCACCATCTTTGTTGCCCTCCTCTGAACCTTCTCTACCCTGTCTATGTCCTTACATAGGTATAGTCTCCAGAACTGTACACTGTACTCCAGGTGGGGCCTCACTAGTGTCTTGTACAGCAGAATTATGACCTCCCTTTTCCTGCTGGTGATGCCCCTGCCTATACATCCCAGCATCCTATTTGCTTTACCTGCTGCCTTGTCACACTGTTTCCCTACCTTGAGGTCATCAGAGATGATAACCCAAAGATCCCTTTCCTGCTTGGTGCATGCTATATCCTCAACCCCAACTGATATATTGTGCCAGGGTTTTGTGCCCCATATTCATTATCTTGCACTTCTTGCATTGAATTTCAACTGCCAAACCCCTGACCATTCTTCAAGTTTCTGCAGGTCCCTTCTCACTCTGTCTACACCCTCTGGTGTGTCTACTCTGTCACAGAGCTTTGTGTCATCAGCGAACAGTGAAATTCTGCCTTCTAGGTCCTGTGCAATGTCACTGATGAAGATGTTGAATAGGACCGGTCCCAGCACTGATCCCTGTGGTACCCCACTGGTCACTCTTCCCTCTGTGGAGTGACAGCCATTTACCACCACCCTCTGTGTCCTGCCACCCAGCCAGTTACCTACCCACCACACTACTGTCCTGTCCACACTCATATTCCCCAGTTTGTGTAATAGTCTTCTATGTGGCACAGTGTCAAAGGCCTTGCTGAAGTCCAGATAGGCCATGTCCACTGCCCTCCCCTGATCCACCTCCCTAGTCACCCAGTCAAAAAATTCAACGAGGTTGGTCTGACATGACCTCCCCTGGTGAAACCATGCTGCCTTGGGTCCTGTAGTCTATTGACAACCAGATGTTCCACCAATCTCCTTCAGTAGTGCTTCCATGATCTTCCCACTACCGAGGTGAGGCTGACTGGTCTGTAGTTCCCTGCTTCCTCTTTGTTCCCACTTTTGTATGGGGGACTCATCTGCTGTCCTCCAGTCTTTGGTACCTCCCCTGTTTCCAGTGACTGGCTAAACAAGATAGCCAGAGGTTCAGCCACCACCTCTCTTAATTCTTTAAGGACCCTGGGGTGCACCCATCTGGCCCCATTGCTTTATCAACTCTTTTGCTTCCAGTTCCTTCAGGACCCTTTTCTCGTGTAAAGGGACTTATGTCCATTTCTGCACCATTCTCACCCTTAGCTCTCTTCAGACCCATTGCCCTCCTCTTCCTCAGTAAAGACTGAGCAGAAATACCTGTTCAATATGCCAGCTTTACTGTTGTCATCCTCCACCGGCCCCATCCTCCCCTTCAGTCTCACTATCCCTCCCTTTGTCTTTCTTTTTCACTTATGTACCTGTAAAGGTTTTTCCCTCTACCCACTGATTTTGCAATGTGTTCTTCTGTCTGAGCTTTGGCTTCCCTTACTGACCTCCCTGCCTCCCTTTGCTTCTCCTGGTACTTCTCCCTACCCCCTTCTGCCTGTGTCTTTTTGTATTGCCTGAATGCAATCTTTTTGGCTTTCACTTTCTTTGCTACCTCTTTGGAAAACCATAATGGTCTCCTCTTCCTTTTCCTCTTGCTAACCTGCTTAATGCATAATTCTGCTGTTCTTGTAATCCCCATTTTAAATACTGCCCACTGTTCCTCAACCCGATTCCTGTCCCATTCCCCTTAATGCCTCTTTCAAGTATCTCTCCATTTTCCCAAAGTCTGCCCCCCTAAAATCCAGGATATGTGTTTTTGTGTGGTTTGGTTCTGCTCCTTCTGTGATTTCAAACGACAATGACTGGTGGTCACTGTTCCCCATGTGCTCCCCCACTGTTACCCCCATCACACTGTCCTCGTTTGTGAGCACAAGGTCCAGTATTGCCTTCTGCTGAGTTGGTTCCATGACCAGTTGCTTGAGGAAGGCACCCTGAAGGGAGTCCAGGATAAATCTGCTCCTAGTTGATGCTGCTGCTGGGATGCTCCAGTCTACATCTGGAATATTGAAGTCTCCAACCAGTACTACCTCACCCTTGTCTGCCATCCTTTGGATGGCTAGCATCAGCTCCCTATCTGTTTCTTCCTCCTGGGCTGGTGGTCTATAGACCACACCTGTGCGGATGGCTGTCCCCATTTTCCTTTCCAGCTTAACCCACAGTATCTCTCCCATTTTGTTCCTCCTGGATCTCTGTGGCCTTATGTCATTTTTCACATGCAGTGCCACTCCTCCTCCTTCCTGCCTGCTCTGTCTCTTCTGAATATGTTGTAGCCAGGTATGGCCATCTCCCAGTCATGGTTATCATTACACCAGGTTTCAGTGATGGCCACAATGTCCAGGTCTGACTGCACCATGACAGCCTCCAGATCTTCCATCTTGTTGCTAAGGCTCCTGGCATTTGCACACATGGCTTTCCATGATTTGACCTCCCTAGACTGTTTCACTGTTCTACTCCAGCCCCTTCCTTGGTTGTCCTTTATCCCTGGTTCTCCTTGCTGTCTGCCCTTCTGCTGAATTTTGCCCCTTTTCTGCCTATCCACCTCTTGGGCACTAATCTCCATCTTTTGCACACTGCTTTGCAGAGATAGCCACTCCTCTGGTTCACTGGTTCCACTGCTAGCTGTGGGGGGTGAGCAAGTAGGTACCCTCCTTGCTGCCTGCCACCCCCTTTGCTAGTTTAAATGCTTTATCCATGTAGCATTTAAAACTTATCATTGAGTGCTTGGATTCCCCTCCAGGATGGATGCAGGCCGTCAGGCTTGAACAAACCTCCATCCCTCCAGGTGGGTCCCCAGTCACCAATGAATCAAACCCTTCCTCACAGCACCAGTTCTTCCAGCTGTGAGTTAAAGTTCCTGGTGCATGCACTCCATGCTCTCCTTGCCTCTCTTGGGAAATACTTCTGAGAAAGTGACAGAAGTAGCTACTTGCTTGAGACCCCTCCTCAATTTCCTAAACTCTTCCTGAACTTCCTTTGGCTCCCCATTTGCCAGGTCATTAGTACCTAGGTGGATAATGACATCCAGCTCACCCTCCCATCTTGCCTTCCCAGTGATCCCCAGGATCTTCCTTCCATCCCTCCATGCCGTGGCACCTGGTAGGCACCTCACCTCCCTGTCCTCCCCCTCCTGTGTTCCTAGCTGGATCCCTCTTATGATGGAGTCCCCCACCAGGATTCGCTTCCTCCTCCTCTGGGGTCCACTGCTTTCCCTGCTGAGGTCACCTTCTTGGATAACCTCCACATCCTTTCCTTCCACTTCTCTGGGTACCTCTATTTGGTTGTCCTCATTTGCCAGTGTGGCATATGAGTTCTTGAGTGGACTAGGATCTGGGATGTGCCTCTGCCTGACCACTCTAACCCTCCCTGAGCCCACTGTCATCCAAGTACTCCTAGTTCTCGGCATCCTTTGAGGCAGTTGCATTGGACTGGGTGGTCTCTGGATAGGGGTGATGGTACTCCTGACCCAGTTTACTTCCACTCTGAGTCTGGATGCCTCATCCGCAGTCCAGAGAGATGCATGCAGATGGCAGCACCTCAGTGTCCAGAAGGTCTGCCTGAATATGGCTGCCCCACAGCCACTGCATTGCACTACTCCCCACATTATACTGCAATTATACTGCTATTCCACTACTTGTCTGCTACTGAAGCTCTCCTAGTTCCCTTTTTATTAATTTACTGTCCTAAAAATCCTGCCACTGATCCTCAGATAATTTTCTTTTAAAAAAAGAAAAGAAACCAATAAATAAATAAATCAAATCACTTGTCGTGCTGAAGGTGGGCTTCTTCCCCTTATGCCCCTCCTACTTCAATAGAAATTTTAACAAATATATTTGGTTTAGATTCTTTTTAAAGCACTTTTTCATTCACCCCCTCTAGGCAGTGGGGGAACTTGTTTCAAGGCCTAACATTTTAAACTGTTGGTACACATTTTGTGGGCCCCCCCCCCCAAAGTGTTCATCCAGGGCATTATCCATGTTCTTTTTCATAACTGCTCTCACTTGCTCTTGGATGTGACCCCCACATAGACAATGAACTCTGTCAGGCAATGAATACAACCCTTGAACCAGGATTTTGTGCCACTTTTTGGGTGTGCAAATTTGTTGCCAACAGCTACAAAACAACAGATGTTACACCAACTAAAACAAACAAACAAACAAAAACCTTGCCTCTTCCACTGAGCATTATTTTTTTCTTTTTCTTACAATGATTTGGTGTGAGATGGTCTAATAGTGCAGTGCCCCTTCTAAATGAAGTCTACGGTACTACACACACCAGATGTCTCAAGTCCTCATCCACTGATAAAACAAACCATATGTTTTTGATAATATGTCTGAGTTCCATGGCCCTTGCATTATATATAGAACAATGCATATGTAGGTGCGTGATATGCAGTTTTTCTACACCCACAAGGTGATACTATATAAACCTCAAGAGGTTCATATATTGTCACACACTGAAGGTGTGTGAATAAACTGCAGATCACACACACCTTCATATGTGTTATTTTTTATAATAACTGGTGCTAAGTAAACAAAGCTCAGAGTCCTAGCATAACATGTCTCCTGCGTTGCTGATTCGACCTCTGTATGGGCTCCATGGCAAGCTGGTTGGTATAACAACAAGGTGAAAGTTCAATGGCTTCTTCGTTGTTTAAAGTTTAAAAAAAAAACTGTGAACGGTTTAATTTTCTGAGTTGGTAAGTACCTTAGCGTGGTGCACACAACCTGGCATGAGACAGTAAAAACCATATTAACTTGCAGGTTGATATGACTTTACAATATCAACTCGCAGGTTGATACGACCTTGCCATATCAACTTGCAGGTTGATATGACTTTTTTCAAGTCTCAAAAATGGGTTGATATCAGGGGTCACCAGTTATATTCAGTTATGAACTGGGGATCGTAAATGCACCACACTGATTAGCCGAGATGTTTCTGAAGCCGTGGTATCGGGCTATATAATCACGGCTTCAAAAAAACCTCCGGCAACCATTCTCCTTATTCACAGAATTTCCTCTGCTATCAGCATTCCCCAGATCCCTCACTAGCTTCACAAACGTCTGCCCACACAGAACATGTCCTCCTATATACTGCAACCAACCACAGATTTAAACATTTAAGTAAAAGAAACCAAAAAAAAAAAAAATAGTAAGGGGAGGGGCAGCTGCGCAGAAGCTGTGGTCAGTAACTTCTCACTTGGTTTCAATAGCAGCAGCATGCGACATACAGTAATGGGTGAGTCTTTTTTTCCATAGCAAATAAAAACAAAGCAGGGCTCAAATAACACAATGGCTGCAACTCCCCCATGTGGTTCCCTACCAATGTACTGTCCATTGTCTCACCCCAGCCACAGCTCTCTTCTGTGCTCTGACTCTGGGCATTGGCACACCATTTCAGTGCCGGTTTTTCACTCTTCATTTAAAAAAACAGTAAGCTCCACAAATCCCTTACATGCCGCTCGCTACCACTAAGGAACAGAAACCTCTTTAAAACAGCCACAATTTACATCTGGATGCGATGTAGGGCAAGGGATGACTATCACTAGTCACCTAGGCTACTAAATAAATTATTGCTCACTTAGCCACCATTATGGAAAAAGTTTTTTTTAGCTCAGCCCCTTTCCCCAAGGCACACTCCCTTTACTTTGCTTTTACTCACCTTACATCTTTCCCCTTCATAACTAACCTGTTCTTTCTTCTGTCTCTACAGGTTTGACAGGACATGGACTCGAACCCCATCAGATAAGTATTATTTTATTTGTTGCCTGTCCTTTCCACTCTATTTAACTCTCCTAAGAGTTGTGGATCCTTTGTGACTCCCTTGTCTCTTCCTTAACATGTGCAGCAGACGACATCTCACCAGGACTACCCCATAGCACGCTGCACTCAGGTAACTCCCTCTCTTTTACCTATATTTTGGTGGGATTACTGTAACAGCAACTGAATCTGTACTATATAATTTTGTGCCTCTTCTGTGCTCCTTATCATCACCTTTTCCTCATGATGTGGTGGCAGTGGCACAACATTTTTGTTTAAATAAAGTATTTGCCCAGGATAGCCCAACTTCTCATTTTACTTTCCTCTTAGCAATAGTTAGCATTGGGCACTGGACTTCTTTAAGGCCACACAGAAATTGGCACATAGCATTTGAACTTCGATCTCTTGGTTAACTGTTGTCTGGTACACCCCAAGGCTACATGGCCTACCCATCTACTACATACAGTATATTGCTCCCATAAATTGTGAATAAATAAGAACCTTGTATTCTTGGCGAGAAACGACGCTGTTCAACCGTACGTAAATAAGCCTGCACTGGGACCTGTAGTCTGGCCCCACCAGGTACAATACCAGTACGTGTACCAACAGCGAACTTCAGCATTGACAAATGCTTGTTTTAGTAAGTTCCCCTTGAACTGAAAACCCTAATACCCAGCTGTTACTATCATAGGTAGTGAACCATAATCTCATCTGCTCTGTTCTTGCTGTACAAAGCACCACTTCTAGATCTAAAGAACCTGAACATTTCAAGCTTCAAATCCCTACATACAACAAGCATATTTAAACAGGCAATTTTACAGTTTTAATCAACCCCCTCTAACTTTAAAAGTACTAAACTGTTACCAAATATGTAGGATTCTACATCTTGATTCAAAGGGCGTGCATGCCCAATATGAGGGCCCTTGCAAAAAAGATGGATGAGGTATAAATTGCTGAAAATCACAATTTAGCAAATAAATGCTACCTCACTATGTGGCTATGATAGTGTCAGGGAAAAGGAGAAGGGGTAATGACAGGGACCTAGCAGTACCAGAGTACGCCATGTACAGGCATGATAGTGTCAGGGAAAAGGAGGGGGGTAATTACGGGGACCTAGCAGTACCAAGGTACACCATGTACTGGCATGATAGTGTCAGGGAAAAGGACCTCAGCCTCCGGTCCCTCTTCGCCATTACCCCGGAAGGACTAATCTAGGGCACTCCACCCATCACCCAGGTGACTGCTACCTGTGCGCATCACAGATCTAAGGTCAGTACTGTGGAACCTCCCTCAATGAGGCTGCCAAATATGCCGCCTCTGACTGGTTGCGCAGGGGCCTCAGTCCCAACACATGGGCTACAGGCCACCAGGTCCCCCCTGAAGTCCCCTTCCACCTGGCTATCTGCTAAAGGTATGAAGTTGGTTCACCTGAATGTTAGAAGTTTACTACCTAACATAACAGAGTTGACAGCGTGGGTGGCCCATTATAACCCAGATATTATGGTGATCTCGGAAACCTGGCTGAAACCCCACATCCCAGACTCTGCATGTGCCCTCCCAGGTTACAACCTCCTCAGGCAGGACAGAGCTGGCAACAAAAGGGGGGGTGGGGTGCTCCTATACTACAAGGCTCACCTTAATGTATCCATTATAGAGCACAACTCTCTCCCACCCCATGCTGCTGAGACCTTACATGCTCTACTCCTGCTTGGCAATACCAAAAAGATACACCTGGTATGTGCTTACAACCCACCTAAGGGTGGCATGCTAGGGCTCTCCTCACTCCTAAATAGTCTCAGTGCCTCTGTAGGCTCAAATAAGATGCTGGTCCTGGGGGACTTTAACCTAAAATGGGTGGCCAAAAACACCCAGCAATATGGGCCCTTACTGGCAGGTCTCTCCCTCAGCCAACTCATTAAAGACCCCACGAGGCTCTCCTCAAGAGGTGACAAGGGATCCCTCATTGATTGGGTGTTGAGTAACAGACCAGACAGAACAGTATGCAGTGGCACCCTCCCCAACGTCATCTCGGACCACTCTCCTATCTATTGCATCTGGAGCATCTCTGCTCCCAAAATTCCCTGCAAAGTGATCCAGATGAGGGACTTCTCCAAATTCATTGTAGAAGATTACCTCTATGACCTGCGTCAAACTGATTGGTCCCAGGTCACAGGTGCAAACGACCCCCTCTGTTGCCCTAGACAACTTTCTTGCTGTCTATACCCCCCTGCAAGGCAAACATGCACCCCTAACAAAAAGGAAGGTAAGGGGTACAGTCACTAAGTGGCTTCATGGAGATCTTCTCTCCCTCATGAAGGTCAAGGACAAAATGCTGGGCTCGCTACAAGGTCTCCCTCTCCAATACTGACCTCCAGGAGTACAGACAAGTGAGAAACACTTGCAAAACAGCCATTCGCTCTGCCCAGAGTGAATATTGTCAATCTGCCCTACTCTCCTTTGCCAGAAACACGAGGAGCTTCTGGCAGAACATCAAAAACCTGGTCGGTGGGTCTGCTAGAGCTCTGGTCTCTGACATGCACATTGGTGGGGTAAATTGCAATAACCCACATACGATTGCCAATGCCTTCAACACCATGTTCACGGAGCTGCCAGCTCTCTCCTTCCTCTTCCACATCCCCAAAACACGGGACACTACCCCAGTTGAGGCTAGCCCTCATCCCCCCTTCTACCTCAGGGTCATCTCCATCCTGGAGACCCAGAAGCTTCTTAATGGACTCCCCCCTCATACTGGTACTGGGCACAACATCCTTGAGCCGTACCTACTCAGACATGGGGCCTCCATACTTGCCTGCCCTATCACCCACATTTTCAACAGATCCCTTCTGACGTGTGTCATCCCTGACACTTGGAAGGTGTCCAAAGTCATCCCTGTTCACAAACAGGGTGACTCCAAGGACCCCAGGAACTACCGACTGATAGTGATACTGTCAGCAATCAGTAAGCTTCTCGAAAGGGTGGTCACCTTGCAGATCTCATACTACCTGCAAGCCTATGACATACTCTCCCCTGCCCAACACAGGTTCCGAATAGGGCATAGTGCTTTCACTGCCCTAGTGGTTGTCTCCTCTGAGATTAGAACTGCTGCTGATCAAGGCAAACTGACTGGAGCCGTCTTTGTGGGCCTCTCTAAGGCCTTTGACCATGTTGACCACTCTCTTCTGAGCTCCTCTCTCCAGTCTCTTGGCTTCTCCCACCCTGCACTAGCCTGGATTAGCAACTACCTCCTGGGCAGACAGCAGTACACCTCATTTAACAAGTCCCTGTCAAGCTTGCCCCAGTCAACTGTGGGGTCCCTCAGGGCTCTGTCCTAGGGCCCCCTTCTCCCTCTTTATTAATCAGCTGCCCCTAGGCCCGGCCCATAGGCTCTACCCTACTGCCGCTGATGACTTAGTCATCCTGTTCAGCCTACAGGATAGCTCGGACATCAACAACAAGCTCAATGCTGACTTTCACCAGATCCAAACATGGCTGGTTGAACACAAGCTTGTTATCAACTTGCTGAAAACCCAATCCATGCTCTTTGGTTCCACAGCCAAACTAAAAGCGGCTCCCTCCCCTCTAAGGATCTCTTGTGCTAATGGATCCTTCATACATGATGCTAAATCCATTAAGTACCTGGGGGTGACTCTAGATCCACAACTGGACTGCACTCTGCACATTCACAATGTCTGCAAGACCTCAAACTGTAAATTGGGCCTTGCGTATAGGGCAAAAAGTTGCCTCACCCCAGCGGCACGTCTCGCCCTTGCCAAAGGCATCCTCTTACCTACGCTCTCCTATGGCCTTGTCTCCTTTCCCTCACCACAAAAAAACAATCTCTCCAAATGAGATCCGGCATACAATAATATATGTCACTTTGCTCTCTGTGCCCCCCACCTCACTCACCGCTGCCAGCTCTATTCTCAGCTGGAATGGCTTCCTCCGGAAAAATACTGGTCCTTCGTTCTAGGCAACTTCATTGATAAGGTCATCAGAACTGCCACCTCTCCTGGCCTAGAAACTTCCCTCATTCCTCCTTCCTCCTCCTACCACCTAAGGTCCAACGACTCCCATGTCCTTCTGGTGCCTAAAACACACATCCAGATGGGTGACCGGGCCTTTACTACCCTTGCTCCAAGGCTATGGAATTCCCTGCCAGCGAGCACTCACTCTTCCACCTCCCATTCCTGTTTTAAGGCTTCCCTCTGGGGCTTCCTCAAGTCTGCCCTTCCCTGCCTCTGCACTTAAGTTACTCCTGTCGCTTGCCCCACTGTTTCTTCGGATCTATGGTGTAGGGTATTCTGACCTTCCCCTCCAGTGAAACATACAAGGGTTCAGATTATCTGATAATAAGGAGCCTTCCTTGCTCCAGCTAAGTGCTCCTTTCACCTCTCCTATCCCCCTTTTGCAATCTCCTTGATGTACGCCTCAACCCCTAGCCTCCAGATGTCATGCTTGGCTAATATTCCTAGCCGACAGCTGGCCTCCTATGTATGAAGCTATTAACTTCCTACCACTGGGTAGATAAGGTCCCCTGGTATTGCTTCATTTACCTCGTTTATGTCTGATGCTCTTACTTGTACCTGCTCTTATTGTTTTCCTGCTGTACTTGATTGTATCCTTGTAATCATGTATGTATCTCTGTAAAATCATGTATGTATCTCTGTAATCTCCCGGGTCGCACCTGAAAATAGGCATCTGGTTGTCTAGTGTGCTTACCTGGTAAACAAAAACAAATAAATAAAATACTACTACAAGTTTGACTTGATTTGGTTCACTTTGTTAATCGGGTTAGCTCACAGGAATATACATTTCTTTTAAAGGAGCACCCTGAGACAAATTAGATACCATTACATGTCTGAGTCATTACGACAGTAAGAACATTTATTCAGTCAAACATAACAGATAATTTAATATAAGCAAATTACACAAATCAGTCATAGGTTACAGTCACAATGCAATTCAGACAGATATGATTTCAACCTGGCTTTAAACTGCAATAAGTTATTCAGTGATTTTAAAGTGATTTATGGGAGGCTGCCATAGCAAATAGGTGTAGTAACCTGTAGGAGTTGTGACTCAGTCTACTACTATTCAAACTGTCAAAAAGTACTGTTTCCCATGAAAAGAACTTATTTTGTTTCTGAGCTACGTTTCATTTGCATAGCCCTGACCCTTTTTTCTCAGTGCTGCAACCCCCAACCTTTACATGATGCAAGGGAAACAATGTTTTTAAAGGGACACTGTCAGTTTTTAGCTAACTCTTTACATTGTTTGTAAGTAGCTGTATCTAGAAGCATAACACATAGAATGATTCTAATGATCTGACTGGCTCAAAGCAGCTCAGAGCCATGTTAATTATTGACCCATAATTACATTCACTAACTGCTGACAGCGGTAGCATGTGAGGTTGGCGCCTGGAGGTTGGCACCTGAAAGCTGGCGCCATCTGAAGCGGCGATGCAAAGTGGGTGAAAGCCCGAAAGGCAAGAGGCAGGGAGGTTAACCAGATGTAGGGTTATGGGCGACCCTAGTGACAGGATGTCACTATATGTGTGCGTGCAGGGGGGTGGGAGCAAGCATGGCGAGCGTGACCTGGGAGGGGGTGGTTGGGATGTAGGGGGTGGTGTTGCGGTTGACTGCCAAGCTGCACCATGGCATCAGGGGTTGGCCTCTGCTTGCAGTGCTTGGAGTTCTGGGTTCAGGTCTGGGTTCAGGTGCTACTGTGTTTTTGTTGCACCCGGCCCAGAACTCATATTTATTTTGCTTCTGCACCCCCCCCCCCAACATGCAGAAAGCAAAGTATTTAAATCCCCGGCGCCATTCTTCCATGCACCAAGGATGTCAGGGTGGCAAACCTGTTTTCGCCACCCTGACGTCGCGATAATTCGAGTCGCCGTTCTGCGCTCCCTATTATCACATAGAACCCTTACAGCCATTCAAGCCCTATAACATAAACATAGGAAAGTATCATCACACTCCCACATTCTGACAGGAATTTTCACTTCAGACCTCTCACTTCACCAGCAGGCAGTAAAAGTGAAACAACATCTACACAGAATTGCAAGTGATCTTTTGGGCCTGCCTGCATCACAAAAACATTGTTCCACAAGCTTTTCTACAGACTGTATTGCTATAAACACTACTGAAATAGGAGACTGTACTTTGATTAGGGAGATGGAAAAATCAGCTATTTACGGTATCCACAATGCCACACTATGTAAATTAATAATACAGACTATTATATTTCTGTGCTCACAACAGAAATAGGAGACTGCATCTCTCAGTAAAGAAATCTTGTCAGGTAGATCCTGTTTGCACAATGTCTTGTTTTGAAAATAAACATATGAAATCTTACACTTTTACAGCCACAACAGAAATAGGAAACTGCACCTCACAGTAAGGAAAATGGAAAACAACGTCCTATTGTACCCACAATGCCTTGCAATGTACATTTACATATTAGGTGCTATATTGCAGTCACCACTACCAAAATAGGAGACTGCACCTCTGAGTAAGGAACATTTAAGTCAACTTTGTAATTCCTTGTTGCTGTATGTAAATCCATTATATTGATGTAGCCATTACCAAGATTTCCCTCTTCAACAGACTGTGCAGCCAGCGAAACTGATTGATGGCTCCTTTGCATGATATCATTCTGGGGGCATGGCCACAAGGTAGCACTCAGAGAAAATCGACAGGCAGCCAGAAACAAAGTGTTGATAAAACATCAAAGAAAACAAGTATGTCAGATTTTTTTACAAAACAAATTGCAGCTTCAACATCTACAACATGGCTAATAACAGCAACTATGTGAAAAAGGCATTTTGTGAACTTCCATAAATCACTTGAAGCAATAAAGAAGCACATTCAAACAGTATAGCTCAAAGAGTGCTGATCGCGGAATTTGCAATACAGGTTATTAGAAGACCTAGAATAATTATTACTGTTGAAAAACTGCATTTGATTGGACAGAGATACAGAAGTCCCAGACAGAATAAGCTTATAAGTAAAATAAGCTGAGTATTTAAACAGCAAAGATTGAAGAAGACTCATTTTAAATACAAGAAGACAGTGCAATGGCGAGTGAGGTTATTAGCCATTAATGCAAATTTGCCATTTGGATTATGTATGATTAGCTTCTTATTTTGCTCTGATTTGGCTGCCTGATTAACTATTATTCCACCAGAATTCAGAATGGGAAGAAGGTTCATTTGTGCAGTTGCCAATCTGGAGTCACTTGCCTAAAAATTCCTAATCCTGTACAAGACTCCCAGATTCTGATGCATTGTGGTTGTAAGTAAATCAGAATGAGGAATAGTTCAATGAAGAATCCAGGTGCACACTTAGATATCTAACAGTTATCAACTGTTACAATACTGACCATTTACATATGGGCACTCTTAGGAGTAGATTCAAGGCCTCTGGCGAGGGAGAGGACAAAAGCACAATTTTTGTTTCTGTTCAGCATTTGTCTATTCTTAAACTTCCAGCCCATGACTGAAACTTACAATTACCTCACAGCAGTGAACAAGGTGCAAGTGGAGGATCTATTTCAGAGAAAGGAAGGCACTAGAACAAGGGAACATGCAATGGAGCTAAGAAGGGGAAAGTTTAGGAGAGATGTGGGAAATACGTCTTCACAGAAAGTGTGGTGGATGACAGGAACAGCCTGCCAGAGGAGGTAGTGGGACAAAGACTGTGGGGAGCTACAAGTATGTGTGGGATAGGCACAGAAGCATATTAAGTAGAGGAATGGGACAAAATGATACCTCTGACTGACTAGGGTCAGTGGTGACAGAATAGGCAGGGACAAGGGGCAGACTGGATGGCCTAAAGGTCCTTTTCTTCCAACAAAATCTGTGTTTCTATGTATTAATGCCTGGTTCAAGTCACTGAGTGACCTCCTCTAATGGGTGTACCGTCACCACAGCAAAACTCAGATGGCGAACACCACCACAGTGGCAGGAATTGGGTAAAATCTGCCCGTCTCGGTGGTGAACAGTGTGCTGATCGGGACTGCCTCACTGGGTGATTGCCCCCCCAGTCCAATTCTGACTCAGAGATAGAATCCCTAGAGACTGGGGGGGTGGGAGGGTGGAGCCCCCACAGGGGGTTAGTGGGGCAGCCCCTGATTAGGAGCACCGATATCTCATAGCTACAATGCCGATGGTCGGCATTGTAGCTGTCGCTGTAGGAGATGTCGGCGCTAGCGCTGTCGAAGCGCTATAGGTAAACCCCTCTAATGATCTAGAATGACAGAATAAGACTGCATCATCTGCACAGAATAACATTTTAGCCAGTGAATATAGTAGATTCTTGGAACAGAGCAGATAAACCAAAGAGATGGTGCCATGCAGTGCCCCACATGATACATTATGTACTGTGGAAATGAACCCTCCACATTTCACAGTTTGAAATCTCTCAACCAAGTAGTCCAAAGACCTGCTGGGGGGGCCATATCGAGATCAACCCTCTATAAATGTAGAAGGAATGCCTGCTTTTGTTAGAGCCATGGGGATGGGTTTTCAAAGGGCGATGCAGGGCTTGCATCAAGCCCTGCGTCAAACCTGTTTATGGCACACCTGTGTCAAACATCTTTGCTGCAGCTGTGTCTGATTTTAATAGGTCAGGTGCAGTTGTGACACTTTACCTGATTAACGGCAGCTTGTGCCAAATATTTGGTGCAAGCCCCATAGAAAGGGTAACTGGGATTGTAACACACTAAACTAAAAAAAGTTGGTCTAGCTTGCAGCAACTGGCAAATGGGATAGAATAACCCTATCACCAGCTGGAGGAATGCCACAAGCCCTGTGCTCTCTTTTGGTTAGCGCACCTAGGGCTTGTGCCATTTGGGAGCCTCTGAAAATCTGGTCCATGTTGATCACATCAGTGAGTCTGCCCAGGTCGATGACATGTTAGACATCATCTGTGAACCTAACCAAAGCATTCTCAGTTCCATGACCCTGCAAAAACCCATACCCTGTACTAACACTCATTCAGATGCTTATAGGCGTTCAGATATTCCATACATTTTTTTATTTTTTAGTTTTTGTTGACCGGGTAAGTGCACTAAACAAACTCTTGCCTATTTTCAGGCACGACCCAGGGGGAGGAGGATACAGATGAATGCCAACTGACCTTGAACCAGATTAAGCTGCTGGTGGTATTTTTAGTGAATGGGGGGAAATTTGGCCAGGACACCAGGGAAATTCCCCTACTCTTTGCAGGGGGCGCTGCTGCTATGGAGGAAAGAGTTTTGAAGAAACATTCTGCTGGTGTACCTGTGGGAGTGAAGATCTCCCAGCTCACAAGTCCAGCTCAGGAGACCATGACTGGTATTGCTGCATTAATGGATACTGAGACTACAGAAGCTGCTAAGGCTGAAGAGTTTAAGGATATAGTGAGTGCTACTCAATACCTTTTTGCATCTAATGAAGTATGGCTTGATAATATATTGAGACAAAATAAATCTTTGTGGCATGGAGATTTAGTAAGTGCTACTACGGAACGGACAGTAGATGCGACCATTGAATGTGATACTACTCAGTCTGCTTTGATAAATCTTGCTGATTTGCAAGATGCTGTAAAAGTCCTACAAGACATTCTGGTAAAGGAATCAGCAGACGCCATTGCAGCACAGAGTCAGGTGACTAAGCCCAGTGACATAGGGGCATCAAACGAATTCCTGAGGCCTGAGCCAGTTTCGGCAGGGGAGGAACTGACAGCTGAATTGGGGCCTGCAACATTGGATACGGCTATGCCTCCACAATTAGAATATACTGAAAAACTGTGAGTACTGAGTTGCATACTGTTCGCCGCATTCATAGTAATTCGGCTACCGCTCTTGGACTGAGGAAAGGTAGAGCTGTTGATATTACTGATGTGCCAAACCGCGGGAACTCCCCGACGTCTTTAGAGTGTTCTTTGTTGTCTGCAGGGTGGAAATGGGGAGCCACTGGTATTTGGATTCCAGACCCGGTTCCAGGACATTCTTCCCCAACTATTACTGAATGGATTAGTCCTGTAGAACTTACCAGCATGAAACAGGCTCTTGGGCCTGAGCAGTCTACTGTTTGTAGTGTTTTGGCTAGGCCTCTCGACACAGGAACACCACATCGTACAGAGTCACCCTCCTCAGAGTCAGAGGGTGAAGCGGTGCATCCTGCAAAGTGGGGAGATACAGGGGAAGAAGAGAATGAACTACCTAGTGTTAAATTGAATTTTCAGGAACATTCAAAAACTGCTTGGGAGTTCTTTCAGAAGAAGGATCCATTTTCAGCCCCCCCCCCCAAATACAAAGACGTAATGCAGTCTGGTTAGAATATCTTGTGTGGTTAGACGTAGCTCCTAATCGTATTTATGTGGGACATAATTTATTGAAAGGGTCCTTGGGCTTTTTCTCCACCGAAATTCATGCTTTGATTCATGTTTCAGGGTCAGTCCTGTATGATGTAAGTTTTACTTCTCCACAGGGATTGGACCATTTTTAGACTAAATATGATACCCTGAAATATACTGACTTGTGGCTGCCTTTCAAAGCCCTACCTCTAACAAAGCCTTCTATTAGGCATGTGACAGTTTTATTTCGGAATGAATCAGTGTCTATTTATGATATTGTTTACTGGTTGCAAAAGAAACGTGACGTGCTTGATAGTCCACAGCCAATATTTGATGATGAATGTATTTGGAATGGGGGTTGGATATTAAAGGTCCGTTTAAAAAACAATAGCTTTGGCCCTGTACACCTCCCCAGTAGTCTATTTTTTGGCAATGAGAGAGGCCATTGTTTCTATCCAGGACAGCCAAGGGCCTGCTTTAAGTGTGGGACCTGCACTCATTTTGGCTCTGCCTGTGATAGAATGAAAAGCAATCTTTGTTTGGCCTTTGGACATCACAGTTCCGATTGTAAAGAAGAGTTGCGGTGTAACTTGTGTGATGATACTGGCCATGCTTATAGGTCCTGTCCTTGGGCTACTCATAACCGCACTGACCGTAAAAATCAAGATCTGATAATCCAGGAAGCACAAAAGAAAGAAATGATAAAAAGGAAACATTTTGTGAATAGACCTTCCCCAGAACGCACAAACACCCCACCCTGCCTCCCCCACCCATGTCAGAGGTGACGGTAGTTCATGCTGATGAAACTCCTGTACATCCCACAGTACCACCTCTGCCTTTAGACCCTGAAAATCCTTTTTTGGATATAACACAGGCACTTGAGGAAGAGGTTCTAGTGGTTGAACCCCCCCCCCAGGTTGGTTAAGAGTATAGCAAAAAAAAAGAAGTATGAAACAAACTAGGCCAAGGTCAAAGGTAGCAAAGGCTTGTACTCCAGAGGAAGAAGGGATTGTTTTAACCAATAAATTTAACATCCTGGCAAAAACCATGATAGACTCAGAACAAGGAGGGGACTCTGAAGCATCTTCTCTAGCTCCCCACCCCTCAGAATCTGAAGGAGAACAGCTGGATTTAGGAGCAAATGAGGATAGACAAAAACGGGAGAATACTAGGGTGAGACGTTCTAGGCTGAGGAAACCACCTTAAACACATTCTGTCCCCTTCTTCAAAGAATTTTTCTCGCGGTTGAGTGTTGCAACCATAAATGTTAATAGTATTAAGAATGCTAAAAGAAGATTGCTTACACTGACAGCCTTGAAAGATTTGAGTTGTGATATCTGCCTACTACAAGATACATGGTTAAACACTGTCTCCTTGGTTAGATCTGCTCAACAATTGTGGTGTTGGGGCTCTTCTTTTTTTCATTTGGAACTGAGATTTGTAAAGAGGTTGGTATATTGTTTAAGGGAGATGGGTTTAGAGTTTCGAGGCTGGTAGAAATATCCTTGGGTACGGTTTTACTATTAGATTTCACATATAAAGGGAAAGGGTGGAGATTGATAAATATTTATGCCCTTCTTACAAAAAAGGAACAAATTATTCTCTATCAGGAAATTAAACCTTATTTAATCACAACTAAAAATGTTCTTTGGGGGAGGTGACTTTAATTGTGTGGTGGATAGAAGAGATAGAGGTGCAGCTACTATGAAAATGCATTGCGATTCCAGTTGTCTTAATGGAATTATTGAACAGAGTAGTTTGCAAGATTCTTTTAGAACTCTGCATGGGTCACACTTATTTTAGGGGAGTGTTATCTACTAGAATTGATTTTCTATTTACAAAGAAAAATGTTAGTATTATTAAGGCAGAAACCATTCCTCTGGAAACCTCAGATCATGCAATTTTGCATGTTATCATAGGGGGTAAGAGTGGGCCACAGTATGGACGAGGATACTGGAAATTAAATACGGAAGTACTGAAGGAGAAACGAGTGAGGGAACAGGTCACTGATTTTATTAAAGTGAGGATGACAGTGGTGTTTCTGGCTGTGAATATAAGAACTTGTTGGGAGGAAACGAAACAAGGTTTGAAATAATTGTTCCAATCTCACTCTGCAAACATTAGACAGAGTCAGTATAAGGAATACCTTAAACTTCGAATGCAACTGAGTAAACTATATTCGGTTATTAATGTTCAACATATTAGTTTTACTTCCCAAGTGCTTAACCTTAAGAAAACAATGTTGAGTCTACAATATTCTAGGGCTCCAGCAATGTTGAATGAACATAGGATCTATTCCCCAGGTAAAACTGGTTTTTGAGATGCCTTTAAAGGCTACTCACAAAGAGCATCAGAAAGGTTTATGGAGTCTGTTATAAGGGTTGATGGTACTACAGCATCAGATGGGCTGACAATCTTGCACACTGTAACACAATACTTGGCAGACATGTATGAGTCATCCCCCATTAATGAGACAGTAGTGACTGAATTCTTGAATTCAACTGAAGTCCCTAGTATGCCTTTTGTACTTTTATGGGACCTTACTAGGCCTATCACAGAAATTGGGTTGGTTATTGACCATCTTAAAAAAAAACTATAGCCCCAGGTATTGATGGTCTACACTCTGAATTTTATGATACTTTTAGTGACTTATTAAAATCTGTATTAATGATAGTGTTTAATAAGGTGTTAGATGGTTTAGGTGGACTTGCATTTCTGCATTGCTATCCAGATATTGATATTTAAAAAAGGTGAAAAGTCAGTTCTTGACAATTGGAGATCTTTAATTTTATTAAATACTGACTATAAAATTTTAATGAAAATATTTCATAATTGTTTACTAAGGATAGCTTCGTTGCTTATTACAACAGCACAAACCTGTACAGTACCAGAATGTTCCATTAAACATAATTTGTTATTGCTTTGAGAAATTGTAGAACAGGGTAAGGATGGTGTATTGCAGGGTTATGTTATGTCTTTGGATCAAGAAAAAGCCTTTGATCGAGTGCCATATCATTTTATTTATCGTATATTGACTCATTATGGCATACCAACTTTTTTGTAAATTGGATTTCATTATTGTATAAGAATGCTAGGGCAATTCGTTTAGTCAATGGGCATTTAGGTACTTATATAGGGATATCTCGAGGAGTTCGACAGGGGTGTCCACTCAGCCCCTTGCTTTATGTATTCTGTTTAGATCCTTTACTACGGTTTCTACAACAAGATTCCTGTATTAAAGGTATAACGCCAATAGGGGGTGGTATGGAGGCCAGAGTGACAGCACACGCTGATAATATTTGTGTTACTGTGGCAGATTGTAAGTCAGGTATACGGGTTCTTGATATTACTGATACATTTTCAACACCAACAGGGGAACACCTTAATAAAAGGAAAAGTATTATATACCCCTTAAATGATACTACCATTTCCCATGACACTTGGAGGGGCATAAAGGTGTCTGGTTTGGGAGAGGTGATAATTGTATTTTTATTGGAAAATCAAACTGGACTTAGCCACAACTAAAGTAGCTGTATGGAAGATGTGGAATCAGACAAAAAAGAAAAAGGTGGCCATAATTAAAACATTCCTACTTCTGATATTTTTATTTCTTAGTGCAGTTTATCCTTTACCTTGGACTTTGGAAGCCTCTCTTTTAAGCTTAGTTTTTCAAATAATGTGGGGTTGTCCTCTAAATCCTATTAAAAGGGAAATTATATATTTACCAGTAGAAAAAGGAGGTTTAAATCTCATCAATCCTGTAGTGTTTTTTTAATAGTAATTTTTTCCATACTAATTTGATTGATCTATCAAAGCCGAGTTTGGCCCTTTGGACTATCTTTGCCAGCCATTGGTTAAGACCCCTCTATTAAATATGGGAGATTCAGGGGGTTCTGAAAGCCCACGTTAAGACTGCATGAATTTTTTTTAGGCCAGCACTTAGGAAATTAAAACAATGGAAACTGCAATTCACTATTTTGTCCCTGTATACCGTTAAAATAATTTATACTTTAATTCACATCCATGTTAGTCCGCCAGTGGTTAATTTCAAGGAAGTAGATCCTCAATTTCATGTTACCATTTTGGAATCCCCCAGGGATCCTTGTATCCCACCTCAGATTTGGGATATCACTTGGTTATGTGCACATGGGCATTTATTTGTAAAAGGGAATGCTAAACACAAAAAACTTGAACAGCGAATGTGCCCTTGGACAAGTTGTGTAGCCCAGGTAGAATCCATGTCACATTTCCTCATTGATTGTCCATTTGTTAGATACATGTGGGACAGAATAGCTATTGTTTGGCATAACCTTTACTGGAAAAGGCTGACATATGCAGAAGTGGTAGGGGGATTTAGTTTAGGAGATCTTGGTTTGCAAAAAGGGATGGTACGCCTCATTCTCTCATTTATTAAGTTTATATTGTGGCAAACAAGATGTAAGTTTGTCTTGCAACAATTTTATCAAGAACAGGAGCATATTGTTACTATTGTTGAGAATGAACTTTATAAGCAATGTATGTATGAAATACAGCATATGTCTTCCAGTACCTGGGTCCTTCATTGGAATGATGTGCCATTTATGAAAGACAAAATTGGATGAATTTTCTTTCTTTTATACTTTTGATTTACTTCTTAGTTTGGTATTGTCATAAAGTTTCCTTTTAGCTTTGTACATTGTACTTTCTGAAAAGTATTGTTCAGTTTTCTTTAATAAAATTTTCCCCTACTCTTGTGGTAGGGGGCGCTGTTGTGGTTCTCCACGTCTGCTGGACTAAGATCATGGTCAATGCTGGTGGTGGACAGATGTCTGAAGAGTCCTCCTCATCTTCTTCTGCAGTTCTAGATCTGTCTAGTGGAATTCCAACAGCCGAGGCAGCTGGGATTGACCCGCTGGGTGTCCAGCTTTCCGCCTCACCTATGGACATTACGATGGATGATCGGAACGTACTTTTGGACTTAACTGAAGAATCTTCCCCTGTTACCTTATCCTTGGCTCAGAAGCAGTGTTGTTTGATGGTTGAACTGGTGGTAGTGACTCAGCAGTTACAAGAAGAATCGTTATCTTTGGATGCAGAGCAGAAACGCAAATGGCCTTTATCTTCCCCCCTTGGGCCTGGTGTGGTGGGACCGGCAAAATTGTTGGCGGTGGATCCAACACCAGTAGGCCTAGAAGTGGCTCCGGTGGCTACCCTACAGTTAGACTGGAGTACTGACCCTATACCATCCTGGTCAGCAGAGGAAGCTCTACATGGAGCAGGATGGGTTCCGACGGAGAATGGTGCTTGGAAGCCGAACCCTTTAGTTCCTTTACCTGGTGTAGAGTTGGACAAGAGAGATTCGTTGATTGGATTGCCTTCTATCGAAATACCACAGGACGATTTGCTGCCGGCCTCAGGCACTGTCTCCTCAAATATTTTGACTCCTGTTGTACAAGTTTCAGAACATTTGGCTATGGTGGGTTTGCCTACATCTGAGACCCCACAGGATAAGGATGTCTCTGACCTGCCTACTGACTTGGATCAGGGTGGGATGGAACCACGATCTTGTGCTAGTCTATTTCATAAACCTGTAGAGCTAGCACAGAGACAGAATGCTATCCCATCAGCGGTATATTGGTAAAAGGGATGACTCTCCAGATCATTTTTTTGTTGGGAAAATTCTACTTAAACAATTGTTAGGATTCACGCCCTTGGAGGTGTATGCCCTCATTCATGCCCTGGAAGAAATGACATTTGATGTGAGCTTTCGAAGCCCTGCTCTTCTGGAACATGTTTGGTGCAAATTCACTAATTTAAAGACTAATCCAATGGGGTCTAAATTTTTGGTCATCCCCCTTACAAAATAACCCTTTCATGTGGTTATGATCCTCATTCAGAATGAAGGAGTTAATATTACTGATACTATCTATTGGTTAGAGAAGAGATGTTCCATCCAGGGGAATCCCACTGCTATCCTGGATGACGAAGGGTTTTGAAATGGGGGCTGGAAAAGAAAGTGAAGTTACAGCATGAAGATCAGAATATTGTTCATCTGCTGAATTGTTTTTTTATTGGGCAAGATAAGGGCTTTTTGTTCTACCCAGGACAACCATGCACTTGCTTTAAGTGTGGTTCTACCAGGCACATTAGTATTAACTGTGATATTCTGAAATGTACATGTTTTGGGGATCTTGGCCATCCGAGTGCACACTGTTTTAAAGCCCCTAAATGTAACCTTTGTGATGAATTAGAACATAATTTTATGGATTGCCCATGGGCTACAAAGGATAATGAGAATTCTGATTTTGGGGTTCAAGATTATTATATCAGAACAGTCCTTAAACAACCTTATGTGGGTCCTCGGGGGAGACCTCCTGGGCAAGGACCCCGGACTGCGGACACGGATGCCCCTCAGAGTCAGACAGAGACAGGGTTTGGGGGATCACGATCCTGTGGTGATGTCCGTCTTTACCTTGGTAGCTGAACCTCCTTTAGAAGCTATGGTCACATCTTCCTTCCCCCCATGGCACCTCCTCAGGATTTGGGTTTCCAGGTGGCTAAAGGTAAAAAGGGGAAATCATCTGTTCAGAAACACCTTAAACCACCTCTTATCGGGGATCCCCTTCCTTTGCAAAATAAATTTTCTGTTTTCCAGGATCCCCACCAGATCTGGCTGGGGATTCAGATATGGCTTCTCTGCCCTCGTCCCAGCCAGAGTCATTACTCGAGGCTGACACCATTGAAGATACCAGGCCCAGGTATCAAAAGAGAGGAAGGGTGACATGGGCTTCCAGCAAAATTAGTTGATCACTTCATTATGGTTAATGGAGCCTTCCCTTTATAGATTTACTGTCGCCTCTTTTAAAGCAAACAGTATTCAATCTGATAGGAAGCGACTGAGCACTTATGCCCAGTTTATATCTTCTGACTCGGAATGCCTGTTACGTCAGGACGTCCGGCTTCATTCCTCTATGGAGAGGGAGGCTGCTAGTAATGATTGGGTTTGGGGGGATAGTTTTTGGTCACAGGGTGAGTAGACTTGTTCAGGGGTGGGTTTTGGTTTTTTTTCTCGGGTACAGGTAGTACTTAGTCTGGAAATTGAGTTGGAGAGGGCTTTCCTTCTTAATGTTCGATTTAAAGGGATGGAACTGAGGCTTATAAATGTATACGCTCCCCAGCTGAAATCTGAGCGGGCAAGACTCTTTAAGAAGCTAAAACCCTTTCTTTTTACAATTAGGTTGATAGTGTTAGCGGGGATTTTAATCGTGGTTTATCTTGTGCTGATCGGGGTTTACGGACCAACAAACTTTTTTGTGATTCAAATGCCTTGAACATGGTGATTTCAGAAATGGGGTTATTAGATGTTTTCTCCAGCTTTCTTCCGGTGGTACCTCATTCATATTTTTGTGGTCCTCGTTCCTCCAGAATTGATTTTGTTTTCATTTCAAAAGCTTTGCAGCTTCAGAAAGCACTGGTGGTCAACATGGCCACTTCTGACCACAAGATGTTAAAGGTAATCTGGGGGAATTTGCCTGATCAACAATTTGGCCCAGGCTTGTGGAAGTTAAATGTCTCACTTTGTCATGACTCGGATATTGCTGAAGGATTTAATTATCTTCTGGTGGCTTGGAAGTCTGTATTTTTTTAATATGAGGATTTAAATGATTGGTGGGAGGATACGAAAGAAGAAGTAATTCTCTTCTTTCATAAAATGGGGAAACTGAAGGGGCGACAGCTTTCACTGATGCAGCGTATGCTTCAGGACAGGTTGAGGGATCTCACAACCTTACAAGCAGCTGGTCAGTCTAATTTGCATTCTGCTATTGCACAGATGAAAACTGCTCTTGGTTCCATTCAATGTAACTTAATGAAACATTTCATTACCCAACAAAAACATTGTACAGTGGGGAATAAGGGTGCGTCACTTCCCCTTTTATCCTTTGCTGATTTAAGGGACCTTAAACATATTTCCTAGCTCCTTACTCCTTCTGGTTTATGGATTACTGGGAATTCTCCATAGGAGTTTTTCTAGTTTATCATTGCCCTGTGAGTCCATGAAGGTATGGTTACAAGGCTGTGACCTTCCAACACTTATTTCAGAAGACTGTGAGGCTATGGGGGCCCCAGTTATGCAGGGTGAACTGCAGGATGCCATATGGTCCCTGTGAAGTGGTACTTCACCGGGGTTGGATAGTTTACCTCATGACATTTATAAAACTATTTTAGAGGCTTTAGAGGATGAATTGACATCCTTTTATAATGTTGCTTTACAGTCTGGGGCTCTACCACCTAGTATGTATATGGGCATTCTGGTGCTCCTGTACAAGGCGGGTGAGCATGGGGATTTATCAAATTGGAGGTCGATTACCCTCCTGAAAACTGACTAAAAGATTCTTATGAAGGTTTTGGGTACTCGTTTAGTACGAGTCCTACCAGGGATTATTCATCCCACATAATTAAGTGGGGTTCTTTCATGGAAGGTTCAGGATGCTTTGTTGCTTATCCAGGAAATTTTCCAGAAGGGACAGAATGGGGAAATTATGGGATATTTAGTTACCCTGGCCTAGATCAATCTAAAGGCCTTTGATCATACAGAGTATAATTATTTTGGGAAGTCCTACGGGCATAGAATTTTCCCCCTTGTTTTATTATGTGGTTGCAGACCTGTTATAGTCAAATAAAGCTTTTGCCCAGTGTTAATGGCTGGACTGGTGCAGCAGTTCGGGTGACACATGGTGTTTGACAGGGGTGCCCTTTGAGCCCCCTGTTATACTGCTTGACCCTGGATTCTTACTCTGGCATCTCAATGCAGATCCCAATATCTTGGAATTGTCGGTAGGTTGTGAGGACCTTCAAGTTTGTACGGTTGCATATGCGAATGATACAGAGTTAATAGTGGCAGATGTGGCCTCCTGGAAAGTGGCTTTGGAGGATTTGGACAGTTTTTCTATAATGATGGGGTGGCCCTGAATAAGCAGAAGAGTATTTGTATACCCATTGGGTTAGCTAGTGTTTCACCAAATTTGCTTCTAGACATTCCTCAAACTTCAGGTTATGTAAAAAAGTTTGGGGATTTATTTTGGTGGTTTAGATCCACAATTGTACAATTGGGACCTTAAGCTCCATGAAGCACAAACTAAAGTGAAGTTCTGGAACAAATGGCGTATGTTACGGAAAAAGAGGGTATATTTGATAGTCTTTTTTATTGCCAATGTTTCTCTTTTTGAATGCTGTATTTCCTCCCCCCTTGGGGTTTGGAGGCTACCTTATATAGTGTCTTTTTTCAGTGTCTTCGGGGCAGCCCATTTGAACCTCCTCAAATGGGGTATTACATATTTGCCTGTGGCACAGGGTGGTCTGGGGATGATTAACCCTTTGGTTTTTTCTGTGTTACTTTTTTTTATTCCAATGTGGTCCCACTTTTGAAGGGAGTTGATACCCCTTGAAGTCTTGGGTCTTGAATTATTTGGAGCCTATTTTGGGTTCCTGGGGTGACCTCCTCCCGATCTCAAACACAAAAACAAGTTTGAGGTTTTCCACAATATTTTGTAGAAGTAGTGACAAAATCGAAGTTTTGGTTGATTTTCAAATCATACTTATTTACTATGTCCCAGAACGCTTTTTATGTTAGTATTTTGATCTGCACTTTATTGAAAACCCATGGTTTTTTGAGGGGGCCCCTTCTGTGCAAAAGTTGCTCACTGGTATTTTGAATAATAAATGGGTACCTGTTCATATGTGGGATTTTGTATGACTTTCCCTTCATTTAAAACTGGGGGTTCAGGGAAATCAGAAACATAAAAGTGTACGGGAAAGGGAATGCCCTAGGTTGGGTATGTGTTTTGGTATACAAGAATCCATGGAACACCTTTTTTTGACTTGCCCCTTTGCCCACTCTTTTTGGCAATATATATGTATAAAGTTTGACCCCTGTATCCCTTTCGTTCCTTGACTTTTGAGATTTTATGTGAGGGTAGTTTTCCAGGGTGGTGGGCGAAATATGATGGCCTGGCGCTGCAAATGATTTTGTTAAGTATAACATTTCAGCTTTGGCAGGCATGATGTAGTCTTACTTTATGACAACAGATCACTGTTGAACAGGTTACGTTTTCTGTACAGCGAGACATTTCTGTTTTGCTGTCCTGAGATGGAGTGCTGTATTCCCCATCTCTTTTTCATTTGTGGTGGAGACATATGACGTGGTTAGATACAGGGTGATGAGTTATTGCTGGGGTTTAATTTTTTCTCCTTTGGCTGCAATCTGTACATATTGGAATACGATCTTTTGAGATTTTGGGTTGGTGTTAGTTTTTATTTATATGTTTCGTGTATGATTGTCTATGGTTGATGTTCTGATTCTTCGGTGAGGGGGTTATGTATATACATGAATTTTTTCTGATTGATGTTCATGTATGCTGTGAAACTTTTTTTTCCTTTCTTATGATTTTATATGACATAATACACTTTTTAGATAATTTTGGTTTAGGTTTTGACTCTATAATTCATAGATACATAGATACATAGACAGTGTCGGCAGATAAGGGCCTATGGCCCACCCAGTCTGCCCATTTAAGTTTGTAAGTTCAGTTTATGTTTTCCAGGAAGTCTGTTGCCCCTTACCCCTGACCTCCAGAATTCCTTTATGTCTATCCCATGCATTCTTAAATCCCGTGATTGTTTCAGCCCCCACCACTTCCTCTGGCAGGGTGTTCCACTTGTCCACCACCCGTTCTGTGAAGAAATTCTTCCTCACGTTTCCTCTGAATCATCCTCCCTCCAACTTCATCCCATGCCCTCTAGTCCTGGAACATCTTTTTTGCTTAAAAATAGTGCATTCCTGCACCCTGTTCCTCCCTGTAAGATACTTGTATGTCTCTATCATATCCCCTCTCTCCCTCCTCTCCTCCAGGGAGTACATGTTCAGTGCCTTCAACCTGTTCTCATAGGACTTGTGATGCAATCCATGCACCATCTTTGTTGCCCTCCTCTGAACCTTTCTCTACCCTGTCTATGTCCTTACGAGGTAAGGTCTCCAGAACTGCACAGTGTACTCCAGGTGCGCCTCACTAATGTCTTGTATAGTGGAATTATGACCTCCTTTTCCTGCTGGTGATGCCCCTGCCTATGCATCCCAGCATCCTATTTGCTTTTACCTGCTGCCTTGTCACACTGTTTCCCTGCCTTGAGGTCATCAGAGATGATAACTCAAGATCCCTTTCCTGCTTGGTGCATGCTATATCCTCACCCCCAACTGATATATTGTGCCAGGTTTTTGTGCCCCATATTCATTATCTTGCACTTCCTTGCATTGAATTTCAACTGCCAAACCTGACCATTCTTCAAGTTTCTGCAGGTCCTTCTCATTCTGTCTACACCCTCTGGTGTGTCTACTCTGTTACAGAGCTTTGTGTCATCAGCGAACAGTGAAATTCTGCCTTCTAGGTCCTGTGCAATGTCACTGATGAAGATATTGAATAATGCCGGTCCAGCACTGATCCCTGTGGTACCCCACTGGTCACTCTTCCCTCTGTGGAGTGACAGCCATTTACCACCACCCTCTGTGTCCTGCTGCCCAGCCAGTTACCTACCCACTGCACTACTGTCCTGCCCACCATATTCCTCAGTTTGTGCAATAGTCTTCTATGTGGCACAGTGTCAAAGGCCTTGCTGAAGTCCAGATAGGCCATGTCCACTGCCCTCCCTGATCCACCTCCCTAGTCACCCAGTCAAAAAATTCAATGAGGTTGGTCTGACATGACCTTCCCCTGGTGAAACCATGCTGTCTTGGGTCCTGTAGTCCATTGACAACCAGATGTTCCACCAATCTCTCCTTCAGTAGTGCTTCCATGATCTTCCCCACTACCCCAGTTTTAAATTCCCCTACTCTTTTAGTGGGGGGGTATGGGTTTACTGGTTATTATGCTTGGGATCATAGAATGGATAGCTGTTTATTTACGTTCTTGTTTTTTCCCCTTTTTATTTATGGTCTTGTATGATGTAATACTGATTGTATATATTTTGTTTTGTTTTCAATACAAAATTCCCCTACTTTTTTAGTGGGAAGGGAGAGGGGATATACATATAGAGTCTTATCTATGTTTATGGTCTCAAGTATGATGTACTACTCATCTGTGTTTTTGTTTTTCTGATTTGTATGACGAAACACTGATTTGTCTTTATTTTTTTTTATGTTGTGAATAAAAAATTCCCCTACTCTTTTCGAGAAGTGCCATAGGATCTTTAACATTCACTTGAACTATCACCAGAACAAGCAGATGGGACCTCGGTTTAAGGTCTCATCCAAAAGACAGCACCTCAGGTGTACCTCAGCACCCTCCTCATGCTACACTGCAGTGTCAGTATTGGGATATTAACCCAAGTGCCTGGTGTGGGGATAGAACCCACAGCTTTCTGATCTCCCACCCTCAGAGGTGAGTGTGCTGTCTGCTGAGCCACTGACACTGACTGTGAAATTGATTACAGACAATCTTTTCCCGCAGTTTAACTAGGATGGATAACACAGAAACATAGAAACATAGAAATATAGAATTTGATGGCAGATAAGGACCGCTTGGCCCACCTAGTCTGCCCATTTCCCTACCTGATGGATAAGCTGCAGATTCTAGTTAATCAACAGCTTACTTCCTCCTACCCCCCACTAGAATTGCCTTATGCCTGTCCCATGCTTTCTTGAATTCTCCCACTGTTCCTGACTCCACAACCTGCTCAGAAAGACTGTTCCATGCTTCCACAACCCTCTCTCTGTGAAAAAATACTTTCTAACATTACCTCTGAGCCATCCCCCCCTCTATCTTCAAATTGTGCCCCCTTATTCTTGCAAATCTCTTCTTCTGAAAGATGCTACCCTCTTGTACTCTGTTAATTCCCTTGAGATATTTGAAAGTTTCTATCATGTCCCCCCCTCCCTCCTTTCCTCAAGGGTATACATATTAAGCTGCTTTAGTCTCTCCTCATATGTCTTCTGGTACAGACCCTGCACCATTTTGGTTGCCCTCCTCTAAACAGCCTCCACTTTGTCTATGTCTTTGCGGAGATGGGGTTTCCAGAATTGCATGCAGTACTCCAGATGGGGTCTCACCAACTGTCTGTACAGAGGGATAACAACTTCCTGTTTTCTACTGTTGATGCCTCTCCCTATGCATTCCAGTATCTGCCCAGCCCTCCTTACTGCCTTCTCATATTACTTGCCTACCTTTAGGTCATCTGATATAATTACTCCTAGGTCTCTTTCGATTTTTGTTGTTGTTATTAACTCACCCCCATTGTGTACTCTTCCCCTGGGTTTTTGTCTCCCAGATGCATTACCTGGCACTTCTTTGCAATGAATCTGAGCTGCCACGTATTTGATCATTCCTCCAACCTTGCTAAGTCCCTTTTCACCCTTTCCACCACACCTTGTGTATCAACCCAGTTGCAGATATTTGTGTCATCTGCAAAGAGACATACCTTTCTTTCCAGGTGCTCTCTGATGTCACTTATAAAGACATTAAAGAGGACAGGTCCCAGTACCGAACCCCGCTAGTTACCCTACTTTCTTCACTGAGGACTCCGTTTACTATTACCCTTTGTGTCCTGTTGTCCAGCCAGTTTTTTATCCAGGCTACCACCTTGGGATCCACTCCAAGGTTGGCTAACTTGTATATTAATCTTTTGTGTGAGACTGTGTCAAATGCCTTGCTAAAATCTAGGTAGGCCATGTCCACAGCCCCTCCCTGGTCTACTACCTTGGTCACCCAGTCAAAGAAATCTATTAGGTTCATCTGACATGACCTTCCTGCTGTGAATCCATGCTGCCTTGGGTCCTGTGTCCCACTGGCCTCTAGGTACTCAACAATTCTTTCCTTCAGAAGTGATTCCACCATTTTCCCTACCACCGAGGTCAAACTAACTGGTCTGTAGTTTCCTGCCTCTGCCTTGCTCCCACTTTTGTGAAGGGGAATCACAATGGGAAGTCAATCTAAAGTTCACTATGCTAGATGGAACACCCTTTTGTGAATGGGAATGGCATGTGAGCTCTTCCAGAGGGCACATACTATGACAGGACAGAGTCAGGATGTGAGCAACATATTCCGTAATTAGTGGGTCAGCCAGCCATATAAACTTAGGTAACAGTCCATCACAGCCCATCGGCTTGTCATCTTTTATAAAGCTGAACAATTTCCGGACTTTAGTCAGGGGCGTGCAAATCCTGTTGCCCCTGTCTGAAGTAAGTAAATTTGCTTGAAGGGTAAGTACAAAAAGAGAGTTAATTTCATTGCAATAGATAGGGGCACGTGAAAATTTAGCAACAGTCATGGTTGGTCAAGTCCTGAAAGTTTTGATTTGAACACCCCCTGCTTTAATCAACGACATCTGCTTCATGCAGAAATAGGGTCCATCTAGCAGAACTCCAGAAACTAACTCAAGAGGAGGAATATATTTGTGGAAACATCAATATAAGAAGAAAGCTTTGTGAGGTTTTTTTTTTGTTTGTTTGTTTGATTTTATTAAAGGCCCAGCAAATTCCTTCAGGTCACTAGCTTTGGTGTCTCCCATCAATAAGCTTGTCAGACACTCTCAAGAGGGAGTCAGGAGCTTTGCAATGCTTTTCCAGAATTCTTATGGATTTGCCAGATTTTCAGTTTGTTTGTACTTACAAAAACGTGGCCTCTGCAGTCTGAATTTTAGCCTTACACTTGTTTTTGCAATTGTGTACATGACAACAAATGTTGTGGAAATCCAGTTTCTTAATCTTACCCCAAGCTTTAACCACTCTTAAATTAGATCAAATGCCTCATCAGTCATCCACCTACAGTCTCTGCTTGATCATAGGAGCTTCATGCCTATTGAAGCATGCTGCAAACTCTCTTCTGAAGTTAAGAGTCAGTTTGACATAGAAGCATAGAAACTGATGGCAGATATGGACCGCATGGCCCACCCAGTCTGCCCATTTTTCCCTACCTACAGTATCACCACAAACCCTACTTGATCTGCAGCTCTTTTTCTTTCCCACTAAGATTACCTTACGCCTATCTCATGCATTCTTAAACAAGGTCCCTGTTAGTTGAGCAATTCCTTTGATTTATTAAAATCTTGACTCTTAATATTATTAAAATGTATAAAAATATCATCCCCATTGAAAACAACAGGGTGCACACATGCGGCATTCGTATTGTGACATCACAAAATGGGACTGCGTGTGTCTATATGGGGGCGTGTCAGCATCTTCAGGAAGTGCCTTTTTGGCTGTGGTGGCCAAGGGGAATTGTATGAGTGAAATTACTTTTAACAGTGCAGAAAAGCAAATTATGTATAGCCAGTGTCGCAATAGCCGTCTGCCTGTTATTATTTTATTATATTTTCATTATAAATATATGTTTTTATTTCTGCTTGTGAAACATGGCAGTCAGCACAAGGCCTCATGGGACACTGAATTTTTCTGTTCTCTTGCTAACCGAGAGGATAAGCTGACTAGAGTTTACTTTCCTGTTTTAACACTTATCTGCTAAACTTCCTGAGACTTTTATAAAAAACAGGTTATAACAAGCCACTGCTTTGAACCTAGAAAACCAGTCATAAAATATTGCATTTTATGGCATACCAAGAGGGAAGCAGTTTGATAAATATCTGTGTAAATTCAAACTAATATGAGAAGTGTTTCCGGGATGTTTCTCTGAAAGATCAAAGGGGTATTGTAACCTACAATAAACCATACTCTGATGAAGACAGTCGGTCTTGTTTTAATTAAAATATTTCTGTCTTTGCAGATTTCACACAGGCAGTAAGCTGCAATATTTGACTATACACTTGTCATGTTACAAATTAAGTATGTAGAACTGCATGTGACCTCAAACTAGCAGCCCAGAGCTGTGACTTCACAGGATAGGAGGGACATTTTGGCCTCTTTGATATTGGCGAAGCCTGCTGAAAGGACTTACACTTTTTGTTCTGGACTTCTAAGGGACACTCTGTTCCTGGACTCAACAGAGACCACTTCTGCCAAGACTGGTAATTCAAGTGTGAACCTTTGCCAACTGAAACTAAGTTAGAACTAGTTAATTCAGTTACAAGGCACTTTGTTTTGTAATTGTCCATTTCTTTCTGACTGTAATTATTATGTATATATGTTCTGTTTTATGTACTGTATTCATTTATTATTTTTAGTTTTAGTGAATTTGTTTTTTCTTAAACCTGCCTGAGACATATTTTCATTTTGAGTGTGAATGGTGGAACAGTACTGGTAATTCTGACATACCTGTTAAATTGCTTAGAGTGTCACTATATGCAGCCATGCTAACAAGGATCTGTGTAAAGATCCAGCAAGGTAAGAAAATACCAGTGTCTCAATTGAGTCGGCATGGGTTGTGAACCAGTCTGGTTGTATGCCCACTTGGTCAAGTACTGCGCTGCTTTCCTCGAAGAGAGTGTGCTATTTGGACCTGTTACCTGGGTGTGCTAGCTAAAACAGTTTAATAATTTACCCCAGGACTCAAAACTGGTAGTTTGCTCGGACCCAAAACAAACAGGAGGGTGTCCCTATTTGTCCCATGTTCACTAATCACTCTTCAAGGTTAAGCACTGTGGGAGCAGAGGGCCTGACCCCTGGAATGGGTTTGTGACAGATCTGGGGTGCAGCACTGGGATCTGAAAGATTTGTTTATATACTGTGCAATTATTTGGTGGCATGAGCATTAACAGTCCAGTGTGTCATAGTTATAAACTGTAACAGTTCACACACAAACAAGGCAGAAATTTGTAAAGAAATATATAATTTTGGTTACAGTCTAAAGTTTCCTACCTGTTTCCTTTTTTGGGTGCCAAGCTAGTGTACCCACAGATTAGAGAAGAAGATGGCTTCCACCTACAGAAAATACACAGTGGAATACCTAAGGCAGTTGTACCATGAAAGTGGAGTCCGGTGAGAGGGGTGAACCAAACAGCATCTCATGGAGGCTCTTGTGGCAGCCGATGCACAAGCAAATGCCCAGGACCTTGAATCACATTCAGTGACTTAAAGGAACCAGGCCTTGGGTGTGGAGGGTCCAGGGTCCACTGCCGAGTCCAGTCTCAGGGAGGAGGACAGCAGGACCAGAGGGAAACCAGGACCACAGCAGCAGGGGAAGGTCACCACCAAGCTGGAGCCAGAAGGGATCAGGCTGCAGCTTGCGTTGAGGAGAATGCAGCTGGAATTCGAACAGAGGAAGATCCAGATAGAGCTGGAGAAGCAGGAAAAAGAAAACCAGCTTCAGAGAGAGGCCAAGAAAAGAAAGCAACAGCTTCAGCGAGAGGCTGAGCGAGAGGAGAGAGAGCGCCAGAGGGAGTTTGAACTGCAGAAGCTAAAACTCCAGCATCCAACACCAGAGCAGGGAAGTGGCATGGGTGAACCTGTAACTCCAGGACTGAAGTACAAATTAAATTCTAAATTGATAGCTGGATTTAAAGAGGGGGAGGATATCGACAATTTTTTTAATTCATTTGAAAAGGTATGCATTCAGGCAAAAATTCCCGAGAGTCCTGGAGCTTCCTGCTATCCCTGCTACTTACTGGGAAAGCTCATGATGCACTGGGTCAAATGGACAATCAGAACAGTAATGATTATGACAAACGTAAAGCTGCATTACTTAGAAACTATGAACTGACATCTGAAGCATATAGAGTTAAGTTCTGTAAGCTCAGGAGAAGCCCTGACATGAGCTACAAGGAACTAGCCACAAAGCAATGTCAGTTTTTGAAACGTTGGTGGGAGGGGGTCAAAGCAGACTCTATAGAGAAAATAGAGGATGTGGTACTTTTGGAGAAATTCTTTTGGACTTGCCCAGCAGAGCTGAAAACCTAGCTGGAGGATTGAGCTGCAAAAACAGTGCAGGAGGCTGCCGAGCTCTAGTACCACTATACCAGGAACAGGCCTGCTCTGAAAGGGAATGGGACAGGTGTGGTAGTGCAGAAAGGGAAAAGCATGCCTTCAGGGCAGCTAAAATCCTCATTGCCTCCCCAGAAAACAGGCAGCCCCAGGTTACAGAGAAAGGGTTTGCCTGATAAAAGAAATGATAAATGTTGGTTTTGCAAGCAACTATGGTATCTTGCAAGACAGTGTCCTAAAAAGGCACAAAGTGCACAAAGTGGTGCTCAAACAGAGGTGGGTGCACTGTGTATCCCTGAAAGCATGCCTGTAAACATGAGGAAGCACATTCACCCGGTTACTGTAAATGGGGTGCACACCCATGGGTTAAGGGACATGGAGGCGTCCCTTACTTTGTTAAAAGGGGATTCGGTTGAGACTGGACAGCTTATATCTAATCAGTTCATAACTGTAAGGAGATTTACTGGGAAGGAAAAAACTCTGCCCCTAGCAAGTGTTCTCCTGGACTGGGGTGAGACCGGAGAGAGGGTGCAGAAAGTGGCTGTGGCAGACAATCTCACCCTGGATGTGATTATAGGGAATAATCTACAAAAGGGGGCATTGTGTGTGGTTACCCCCAGTCAGGCGGCAAAGGCAGTGTGTAGTTCCCTGGACCCCATAGAATCCCCTGTGGAAAACACTGGGAGGCTGGTTCCCCAGCCTTTGTCTCCTGCAACGGAGAGTAGTGAAAGGAAAATAGAACTCCCCCAAGTAGCAGTTAACAAAACAGCTACAGAAGGTTTCTCTGAAGAGGGAGGGGTAGCCAACTCTCAGAGGGTTAGGGATGGCAGTGACCCTGAATGCCCTGATGTCAGAGCTATGGACCCCAGTTTAGAGGCTGAAGGGGAAATGTCCCATGCCTTTGGAAAATGTAAAGATTTTGCAGCTGCTCAGAGAATGGACCCTAGTTTAGAGAGGCTGAGGGCTTGTGCAGAATCTAACAGGATACAGGGAGGTGACGGGAGACACTGAGTGTACTGGGACAATGGACTGCTGCATATGCAGTATGTAAGGACAGAGGGAGGGAGGGAGGGTGATGGGCAGGCAGCTTGTCGTTCCCCAGGGGTACTGTGAGTGGCTGCTCAAGAACGTTCATGATAGCCCCATGTCTGGACATCTGGGAATTGCATGCACTATGAAGCGATTGGCCCAGAACTTCTATTGGCCCAACTTCATCCAGCAGGTGAAGGAATACTGCAGATCTTGTCATCAATGCCAAGAAATAGGGAAAGCAGGCAGTAAAAGCAAAGCTGCCCAAATTCCCTTCCCCTAGTGGAGGAGCCATTTCAGAGGGTAGGAATGGATTTTGTGGGTCATTTCAGTACCCTAAGTACCTCCGGGAAGAGCTATATCCTTATGGTGGTACATTATGCCACCTGAAACCCAGAGGCAGTCACCCTATCCTCAGTGAGTACAAAGTGGCAGATGCCTTGTTAGGGATTTTCTCTCATATCGGGTTTCTTCAGGAGGTTATCACTGTTCGAGGGGGTACCTTCATGTCAGACCTGATGAAGTGTTTGTGGGAGAAGTGTGAGGTGGTGCAGAGATGCACGACACCTTATCACCTGCAAGACAATGGGCTTGTGAAAAGGTTTATTGGTACCCTAAAATTGATGCTTTAAGTGTTTGCTGAACAGCATGGGAGGGACTGGGAGAGATAACTTCCCCACCTGTTGTTCGCATACAGGGAGGTGCCCCAAGAGTCAATAGGGTTCTCCCCCTTTGAACTCTTATGTGGACACAGGGTGCATGGGCCCCTAGACTTGGTCCAGGAAGATTGGGAAGGCAAGCACACCACCCAGGGAACTCCCATAGTGGAATATGTCCTGAAGTTTAGGGAAAAGCTGAAGGAGTTTATGAGAACAACCCAGAGCAACTTGTCAGCCTCCCAGCAGAAGCAAAAGGTCTGGTACAACTGCAGAGCCAGAGCTCGCTCATACACCATAGGTCGGGAAGTCATGGTCCTAATCCCAGTCTAGAAGAATAAGCTGCAGGCTGAGTGGGCAAGACCATACAAAGCAGTCATACAGGTAAATGGCATAAATTACACTGTGGAACTGCCTGACAGGAGACATACCCAAAGGATGTACCATGTCAACATGATGAAGCTATATGCAAATATGGCCGACATGGTATTTGCAGTGTGTAGTCCTGGGGAAGGGACAGATGAGAACGACACCCTTCTGGACTTGCTTGAGGAATGCAAGTGGAAGTCCTCTGTGGAGGCAATCAGACTGTCACCCCAACTGACCCAGAACAGACCCAAGAAGTAAGGGAGGTTTTAGCAGACTTTGCCCCTTTGTTTAATGCCAAGCCTGGACTAACCCCTTAGCAATGCATGATGTAGACATGGGGATGAAAGTGTCCATAATGCAGACAGCATATCGGGTGTCTGAGGCCGTCCTAAAGAACAATAGGAAGGAGGTGGAAGAAATACTGGATTTAGGAGTAATCCAGAATTCCCACAGTCCCTGGACCTCACCCGTAGTCCTTGTTCCCAAGCCAGATAGCTCTACTCACTTTTGTGTGGACTATATTGGACTCAACACAGTCACAAAGTCTGATGCCCACCCAATGCCATGGACAGATAAACTACTGGACAAGTTGGGAGGGGCGACATACCTTACCACTACTGACCTGACAAAAGGGTATTGGCAGGTGGAATTAACTGCCAGAGCTAGGGAAAGGTCAGCCTTCATCACTCTGATAGGGTTATTCAAGTTCAAGGTAATACCTTTCAGAATGAAGAACGCCCTGCCATCTTCCAAAAGTTGGTGAACCTGGTGTTACATGGTACTGAAGAGTATGCCGTGGCATGCCTGGATGATATTGCCATCTTCAGTGCCAGCTGGAAGGAACACCTGTCCCACCTTAAGGAGGATACAGAGGGCAGGACTCACTGTCAAAGCTGGAAAGTGCCAGGTGGCCATGGCGGAGGTGGCATACCTAGGGCATGTAGTAGGATGGGGACAGCTCCATCCTAATCAAGCAAAGATTGAGGCAATACAGATAAGGCCCAGACCTGTAACATGGAAGCAGGTCTGGGGTTTTCTAGGCACCTCAGGGTACTATCGAAAGTGTGTACTAAACTACAGTGCCCTGGCAGCTCCCCTATCTGGTCTGCTAAAGAAAAGAATGCCTAAAAAGGTAAAATGGGAGTCAGCCTGTGAACAAGCCTTTACACAGCTAAAAGAGGCACTGTGCAGTGCTCCTGTGTTAGTTAGTCCAGACTACAGTAAACCATTTGTATTCCAGACAGATGCCTCAGACGTGGGTATTTGGGCAGTACTTAGTCAGATTTCTAACCAAGGGAAAGATCACGCAATAGTGTACCTCAGTAAGAAATTACTTCCCAGGGGGCAGGCTTATTCTTCAGTGGAGAAGGAGTGCCTGGCACTGGTGTGGACACTGAAAAATTAGAGCCATACTATACAGGCAGCACTTTGAGGTACAGACAGATCATAACCCCCTGGTTTGGCTGGCACAAATGGGTAAGACAAATGGTAGGCTTCTAAGATGGAGCCTTGCCTTACAGGGATACGATATGACCATTACCCACAGGGCCGGATCCGCAAACGCAAATGTAGACAGTCTATTACGCCAGTTAGAGCAGTGAACTGAATTTGGGAAATTCATCCCATACCTAGGAATAGATTCCCCCAAATTCTGTCTAGGTGGGAGGGGTGTCACAATAGCCATCTGCCTGTTATTATCTGTATTATATTTTCGCTATAAATATATGTTTGTTTTTTTAATTTCTGCTTGTGAAACATGGCAGTCAGCACAGGGCCTCGGGGGACAATGAATGTTTCTGTTCTCTTGCTGACCTAGAGGATAAGCTGACTACAGTTTGCTTTCCTATTTTAATACTTATCTGCTAAACTTCCTGAGACTTTTATAAAAAACAGGTTATAACAAGCCACTGCTTTGAACCCAGGAAACCAGTCGTAAAATATTACATTTTACGGTGTACCAAAAGGAAAGTGGTCTCTGATAGATATCTGTAAAAATTCAACCTAATATGAGAAGTGTTTCCAGTATATTTCTCTGAAAGATCAAAGGGATATTGTAACCTGCCATAAACCATACTCTGATGAAGACAGTCTGTCTTGTTATAATTAAAATATTGCTATCTTTGCAGATTTCACACAGGCAGTAAGCTGCAATATTTGGCTATACACTTGTCATGTTACATAGAGGATAATGCCTGATGTACAAGTGATAACCATGGTGTAATCAACTTGAATGATTGCTAGGGCATCAGTAAACCTCAAGAGTGCAGCTGGAGAGGTTTACCATTGCCCTAGCAACCACAAGAGGTGATTACACCATGGTTATCACCTGTACATCAGGCATTGTCATTTATAGTGTATGGGACTTGACATGAGAAGTTACACCCCCCCCCCCAAACACAAGTAATCTAGTCTTGCCTTATTAATGAATCTGCACTATGGCCACATGATTGTGTAGGAAAACAATTTATTAGGATACATGGACTGAACAACAATGGGCTGAAATAGCACCAGAGTTAAAATCTCTGTCAGGCATAGCGCTCAGTAGACTCAGTAACAGTAAACCAGACAATTGGAATGTTATTTGAATACTGTACTGAGACTAACAATCACATTCTGGGTGTGTAGTATACTCAAGCAATAATACCCGACAGGGTGGGCGGTATTGGGCAATACCAGACCACCCAGGGGTGTACTGAGATAGACCCTGGAAGGTCCAGTATTGCCCATACCGCCCACCCTGAAGGGTATTATTGCACTTAGAAAATGGGCCATTGTATTACATGTGTTTGAAATCAAGTAAACTTTATGAGTAAATGTTAAAATTGTTAGCTGTTTGATTCATTTTGTGATCAAATAGTTCCTCCGCCTGCATTAAAATACTGTGTTTTTTACATAGGGACGTTTGTCATACAAGGGCCTCTGTAGATGGTTGCAGCTGGTTGTCAAGGTTACCCCCATCCACACAGACACTTCCCATTTTCTCTTTCACTCTGTTTATCTGATGCTGTTTTTTTTTTTTAAAGTTGTTTCCCATTCTCCCCACCATGTAGAGGTTTTTTTTTTCCTCTTAAGTTGTTCCTTGTTCCTGCATACCACGCTATGATCAGAATGGAGCAGGATGAATGTGGCCAGAACAGATACCAGTTGTTCTCCGTGACTGAGTAGGCAAAGAAGATGACCGAGTAAGTACCGCTCGGTTATTGACAGGGTTGCTCGTAAATTTTGATGGTGTAGGAGAGCAGCAGTGGCAGGCACAGGGGCAAGCAGCACTTGTGTATTTCGTTGCTGTGAAGAGGCTCAAGCTGTCTTTTTGAAAGCCGTGGTAAAATGAAGTCAGGGGAGCCAGTTTGAACATTCAGGGTATCTTTTTGCTTGTATATGTGACAACAGCGAGTGCGAGCTGGGTTAGAGCATGGGAGAGGGGGGCGCGGCGTCTCTCGCTAAGTGAGTAGCAAGAAATGGTGGCTGCTGAGTTTGAGAATCAGGGTGCCCATGGATACCTTCAGTTATAGGGCACCACGAAATGGCACTTGTTATGAAGCGGGCATCTATGGAAAGTTAATGTACCCCCTCTGTAATTGCTCTCAGCCAATCAGAGAGCTGCAAGTATCTAGCCCATTTTCTAATGAATAACAATAGCACTCCATTTTGCAAACTCACTGCTATGACATAGATGAGTGAGGTTTATATGGTTCTGACATCACAACAGTTGAATTACAAGGTTGTAAACAGCTTATTTTCAGTGGGTAATAAGGGCTACCCATACATTATAAATTAAGTATGTAGAATTGCGTATGACCTCACCTAGCAGGCCAGAGTTGTGACATCACAGGATGGGAGGGACATTTTGGCCTCTTTGATATTGGTGAAGCCTGCTGAAAGGACTTACACTTTTTGTTCTGGACTTCAAAGGGACACTGTACCTGGACGCAAGAGAGACCACTTCTGCCAAGACTGGTAATTCAAGTGTGAACCTTTGCCAACTGAAACTGAGTCAGAACTAGTTAATTCAGTTACAAGGCACTTTGTTTTGTAATTGTCCATATCTTTCTGACTGTAATCATTATGTATATATGTTCTATTTTATGTACTGTATTTATTTACTATTTTTAGTTTTAGTGAATTTGGTTTTCTTTAAACCTGCCTGAGACATATTCTCATTTTGAGTGTGAATGGTGGTACAGCATTGGTAATTCTGACATAACTGTTAAATTGTTTAGAGTGTCAAAATATGCAGCCATGCTAACAAGGATCTGTGTAAAGATCCAGCAAGGTAAGAAAATATCAGCATCTCAATTGAGTCAGCAAGGGGTTATGAACCAAGTCGGTTGTATGCCTGCTGGATCAAGTATTGCACTGCTTTCTCCAAATAGATTGTGATATTTGGACCTGATACCTGGGTGTGCTAGCTAAAAAGGGTTCACAATTGACTAGGACTTGGGACTGGTAGTTTGCTTGGGCACATAACAATCAGGAGGGTGTCCCTATTTGTCCCCTGTATGAATTGCACTTCAAGGTTGGGCACTGTGGGAGCAGAGGGCATGACCTCCGGAGTGGAATTGTGACAGCCACCACTTCTGGGACAGGTGAGCTATACATTTTGTTTGGGGGAATGAGAATTATAGAATTATGAACCTGTTCTTTAAGTAACAGCGAACATGAAAACTGTATTATTAAACTTGATTAAGGTAAATTTCCTGATGAAGGTTCATGTGCTGAAATGTACAGTGCCAGTGGCAGTAGCCCTGTTGACACCTTAATCTGTATGCTTCAGCATCTATAAAAGACATGAATGAATACTGATGGAACAGCAGCTCCTACAACCTGGTGATTGCTTACATACAGTGAAATGACAACACTTGTATCTGACAATCACCAGACATTATGTGGTTACTTAATATTTCTACAGAAGGGCTGCTCCCTAGAAAGAGAGGCATAAGTGGAAGACTAAGGACCCAGTTGAAAGGCATCCCTGTATACTGAAGTATGTGGCTGTGACAGACTTCTATGCTAGTTTTTAGTGTACCACTTGGGAGAAGATCTAAGACTAGGGGAAAAACAGAGGTTGTGGGGTCAGAGCCCCCCCCCATGTAACAAAGGCCTACATATCAGCTGGTTTTCTTAGGAATTGGGGGGCTCCACACATACCCACATCCTTCTTGTTTTTCTTTTTACTTTAAAAGGTAGCATGTTATTTTATGCTAGATAAGTGAAGTGCAGCACAGCATGTGCAACACGTTGCCCCACAGAACTGCCAGATAGGTTGACTAGCATAATACACAATAACTAAGGGGGTTATTAGTCCTGCATTTATGCCAAAAGAGATCAACTTGTGACTCAATTTCATTATTTTCCCCTATGAAAGGACAAGTACCAGTTGCATGAATTTAGGTGTTTTTCATTTCCAAAACTTTTTACAAGTTGCATAGGCAGTGTGATACTAGACACTCGACTCAAAGATGACACAAGAGTAACCCAAAGTGAATCTGTATGGAGACTGTTAAGTAGTCTTAAAAAGGAAGCCTAACATGTCCAGACTAGCTTTTTCTTCATCAGAGAAGATGAAAATCTACCCAGGGAGTGCCAGCTTTCATTTTATTACCACTTGGCTGTCTCCCTACAAATCAACCTTGGATCATTCTTGAGTCATTTCACTTGTCTTATTCAGAGAAAGTTTTCCAAAAGGTTACACATTACACTCTCAAGCTTTATTTTGTATATGACTAATACTTTAAATATTGTCAATTTCTGTTCCATAAATGTATCACCCATTACAGATTTCCCATTAACATTGTTAAATACAATCCTCGTGTCTTTAATAGGTCTGACATATTTGTGTTGCTTCCCTTAGCACACACCCTCACAAGCACTCTGACTCTAAAGATATTATGATCACTAGACTCTTTCAACCATTGACCTTTTTCCACATTATTGGTCCTTTTCCAAGGACTGTATCTAGAATATCCTTTGAGTATGTTGGCTGTTCAACAAACAATGTAAGAAGTTGCTGCTGTATTACTTCTAGGAATTCACTTCCCTGGGGTTTTCCACACGAGATCTTAGCATGTCTCTGGGTAATTAAAACTCTTCTATGGTCAGTGATCAGGCCTTCTTACAGGCCTCAATTATGTGAAAAAAATATCTTCTTCTTTACCTTCTTACCTTCTTAAAGGGACACTGTCACCCTTCCCCCCCCACACATATACTGGTTCATTTCGTATTTTTAAATTAATGTGATGATAGAGTGTGTAAGTGTCAAACACAGAATTTTATTCTGTCTTCTCAATGAGATTCACCTTTTAAAAAACATTTGAGGGCAATAGCGCTAGTAAGCATTACTGTCAGTAGGGGTATGGGAGTTGTCCAGGGACCTGCAAAGGTTAGGGAGGTGGTGCAAGGCTTGGCCTTTTAATTTCAATGCCAAAAAGTGCAAGGTAATGCATATTGGAAACGGGAATCCCAGGACAGGATATTGGATGGGAGAGGTTAAACTGGACACTATTTCTGAGGAATAGGACCTAGGAGTCATCATAAGGACTCCCTTAAACAATCTAGCCAATTTAACAAGGCCTATATGAAGGCAACCAGGATGCTGGGGTGTATTGGGAGAGGATTCAATAGTAGAAGAATGGAGGTATTACTACTTCTCTATAGATCACTGATAAGGCCACACCTGGAGTACTGTGCCCAGTTCTGGAGCCCTTACTTGAGGAAAGACAGGGATAGGCTGGAGACAGTGCAGTGCAGAGCAATCAAAATGATTCATCATTTCATGTTCTGCAGGTCAGATCCTATGAGGATCAGCCTACAGCACTAAACATGTACTCACTGGAGGTCAGAAGAGAGAGGGGCAATACAACAGAGATCTTCAAATACCTGAAAGGAATGAACAAGGTAAACTGAGAGGACAGAAGTGAAGGCTGATGTAGAGAAATTCAGGAAGAACCCGATGAAGTTCTTTTTTACTATGAGAATGGTTAAGCCGAGGAAGAGCCTGCCGGCTGAGACGATGGGCATCAATACCATTAATAGCTTCAGACACGGTTAGGATAGAGTTAAGAGCTTGAAGCAGCAAGGCAGAGAACATGGGGGAAAGGCAGCATGGGTATAAACCCTGCATAGACACCAGGTGGTGGGGGTAGGATAAGGTGCTGCAGGCAGACTAGATCTTTTTCCACTGTCAACTTCTATGTTTCTACATGCTTGTAGTTGTTACAAGAGTGCATTTACCTAGATACATTGAAGTTAATGACAGAGCCACTGTGCATCATCACATTAGCATGTCCTTTTATCATGCATCAAAAAATAAAAACTGTGGTTTACACGGTAAGTCCAAAAATGGCCATTTATTTATTTATTTAAAGGTTTTACCATGAAAGCATGCTGAGCAGACTACTGCTTGATTCCAGATGTGTCCTGGGGGTAAAGGGGAAAGGGGAAATACAAACAATGATTATACAAACATGATTGTACAGTGCACACAAACTCAAACAGAGTGCTTGCAGGACTTTGTGTACAGCAGGCAATAAGGCAAGGCATATAATATAATATAATGACCAATTACAAAAATAGGTATATAGCATATAAATACAATATCAATTTACAAAATAAATACATCGCATATACATATAATGTCTATATTCAGTCACATAACTGGAGTGGGTTGGCCCAGAAGCTAAAGAACTATATCAATTCAAACATGATACAGTATAGTCTTGTGGAAGAGTAGGCAGGCCAAGGAGCTAGGGCTAAAGCACACACATGCAAGTAGAGGAAAAGGGGACACTGAGTAGGGAACTGAGGTGCTGTCTAGTGGAGGCATGCCAAATATCCGCAGGGAGGGAGTTCCATAATTTAGGCATATAATATGAAAACGCTGCCTGGCCTGATGTGGTGGACATGCATGGAACAGACAGAAGGTGTGAGTCATTTTCCATAGTGTGTACACGGGGTAGGGGTTGAGAGGATAGAGGTGAGATATGGAGGGAGGGACTGTGCCCAGAATTTAGTTGTGATGCTAGCACAGTGGGAGAGCTGCCAGTCCTGAAGTGAGGGGAGGTCTAGGGACCGGTATAGGACACAGATGGGTGGTGGGAGGACCGTCAAGGGAAAAGCAACAAAAAGAGTGGAAAGGGGGTCCAGTCTGGCTAAGGTAGACTTATGTGCAGCACTGTAGACTACATCACTATAGTCAAAAATAGGGACAATGATCTTCTGCACAATAGCATGGAAAGCCGGTAGTGGGATGCAGCCACGATTGCAGTACAAATCACCCAGTTTGGGTTGAAACTTTTTTGGCATCAGTATGTGCGGAGAAGTCCAGATGCTGATCCAGCAAGATCCCAAGATATCTGAAGAAGGTGCAAGTTTTAAGGGAAGTCCCACTCAGGGTGTGGAAGGTGGGGGAGGAGGGGATCCGTGAAAGTCTCTGCCTTGTGCCAAAGGTCATAGAGACCATTTTCTTGGCACTGAGAAAGAGTTGATTTGAGTGAAACCAGCATTGAACATCACTGAAGTCTTGCTGTAGTCTGGTTGCCACATCAGAGGATGATGAGCCGGATATATACATAACTGAATTATCCACATACACGTAAATGGATGTGTGTGGGCAGACAGTGGGTAAATCATTGAGAAAGGTGGAGAACAAAAGCGGGCAAGGACTGAGCCTTGAGGTACAGCAGTGGTAACAGGGAGAGAGGCAGAGGTGGTGTTGCTGATATATAGTCTTGTGAGCTATCCTTCTTTTCCGTAGCAGAAAGAAAATACAACTTGTCTCAGACTGATGATTTGTCACCATGTAAGCAGGTGCCCCATCCCTCCCACACACACACACATAAATACACATGGTGGTTAAACTGGAGATGCTTAGCTCAAGAAATAAATTAGTTTTGGAAACTTAATTAGCAGTATTATTTGCTACACAAAACATTTTTGCGTAACAACTAGCAAGGTTTGAGGAGCAATTTCACAAAACAGTTATTTTTATCTACAGAACACAGTCCAGCAGAGTGCAATTGTGGGGGGACGTGTCAAATTGTGAGATAAATTACACAATTATGTACTTTTGGAAAGTTTTACTACAATGCAGCAAATCCGTTGATTATTAACTTCTGCTAATCAAGGCAACACTTGATTAGCAAATCACCCATTTTTTTCAGTAGCAAATTGCTGTGTAAACCTGCTTATTTTATGCCTTGTAGCTGGAGTAACTTTCACCACTAGATTCTTAGAGCTGCTGCAGGTAGGTGGAGCCTGCAGCTCTCTTGCATTAGCTGCAAAAATGGCTTACCATGGAACTTCCTTTTTGGACGTATCCATCCACAACTGCAAAATAGTGCACTCCCCTCTGATGTTTGATATTTGCTGCTCTGTCTTAAAGGCGGGGGGATGCTACTGTGCTTCCCAATTTCTCAGGATATAAAAAAAAAACTTTTGAAGCTGCTGTCATTTAACCCTTGCAGGGCTGCAGAATGAGCATCTGTCCATATCAAACAGATTCATTCTAGTTCTTTCAGCAGCCTAAGGATTAACTCATTATCTCCTTACTTTGACTGAATATTGACCCAGTAGCACATGGCTAATTAGGCACATGTGTTATATGGGAGACAGAGCAATATGAAAGTGAACTGCCCACCCTCTGTGACACAGGATGCCTTATATGTAAGAAAATAGCTTATGTAAGAAGTAGACCCAGAGCCCCTGGAATCTTACGTGCTAATTCTTCAGCTTTGAAGTTGGGAATCGTAATGTAGGAATTTCTACTGTCCACTGCTGTCAACACTCCCACGTGTCTAAGTTATGTAGTTTAAACATAAATTAGAACTGTGAAACCAGTCATACAGAGGGTATAATGACTCGAATAGTTTTTTGTTTTTGTTTCTTTTTGTTTGTTTTCTATTACTGGTCCAAAATAAGTATCCGTTTATAAGTGTATGAGCCCTGTTTGATAACTGAATGCTTTGCTATGCCATGCAACTCCAGATGTCAGTACTAGAACAATGTTATCAAGTCAGTCTCTTCTGTAACTAGTTATTCTTTTGGTAACAAGGTAAGTCCCACTGGGCCTAGGGCCTGTTTTTCAAGGGCAACCCAAGCACAACAGAAAGGTAAATGACTTGCTCAGGGTCACACAATATGGAAGAGGAGGTTGTGGGTATCAAACCTTGTTCTGCTGGATGTATCAAGCTCACTCACAGCTCATTACTCTAATGTCTAGACTGTTCTGCCAGCCCTATGCTGTGATTTAACAGCCCCACACAGTATCACTACACAATGCAATAACACAATGACCAAGCAATAGAAAACAGCACACAGCAGTAAAACACAAACAAGGGATATGGAATAAGGTTTATTAGGGAAGGAAAGGGAAGGGGTAAAACATAAACAAATAACTGCCAATCCCCTCTCCACCTCCCTCCTCACCCCTCAGTCCCTCACAGTACCAATTAACAGGCACAGCAATTATACTATCCGCACAGTCCATAAGAGCCCCATGAATTCTACTGGGCAACATAGTTGTTGAATCATCATTGGCCCAATGTCTGATGTAGATGTGGCTATTTAACCTGCACAGTTATTAAGTTTAAAATTAAAGGGATCACTGTTTGTAATCCAAACAAGGCCAAATGGCTAAAATGCAGGTTTTCTACCTGGGCACTCCCAAAAGAGACAGCCCAGTCTTGCCTTAACTAGCTAACTAAAAGGATTGGGACAAAGGTCTGATTCCGTACTCATGGTATGCAGATCAAATCAGACCCCGAAAGGTTTCAGATGTGTAATGCTGGTCTCTCTGGTGTGCGGTAGCTGCAGGTTGCATGCTGTGGCTCTTTAGTGTATCACAGCGGACATAGTCACGTGAGAGGCTTGTAGGTCTGTGATGATTCAACAACTGTGGCACCCAGCAGAATATAGAGGAGCTCTTAGGGACAAGGGAGAGGAGAAAAAAAAAGGATAGTGGTGGTGATTTACCCTTATGGCTGGGAAGGAATGGCCCCACTGCACCCCTCCCCCACTGGCAATGCTGTCTGTTCGGGGCCACGCCACTGAGCTTTGCATGGGGCCCCAGCAGGACAAAAATTTTCACTGGCTGAAGGAGCAAGTGAGAGAGAGAGAGAGCAAGAGAGAGAGAGACACACACACAGACACACACTTAGCTGTTGTGTGCTTTGAAGAAATGACGTGTGTGTGTGTGTGTCTCGCTCTCTCTCTCTCTCTCTCTCTTTCGTGAAGCAGCACCACTCAGGAAAGTCAATGTTAGTGAAGTGTTGAGAGTGGTGTCTGTGTGGCTGTGGCTCTGTCATCTACTTTAAGGTATGTGGGCAACATAGACATAGAGGGAGCTCCTGTGAGAAAAACACACACACACATAGACACATAGACATATGGACTGTGCACCATAAAGGCAAGTATGCAAAATACATTTTGTATATGATGCTGCAAATTGAAGGACCTTTCTACCAAATTCCCACTTCCTCCAGGTAATTGAGAAATATGGGCTACTCTACTCGCTGCCACTGGACAAAGTGTAAGACTGAATCATTAGCTACAGGCCCTGATAGAAACATAATTTTAATACTGTTTAGTAAATCAAATAATTAGCTACAGCCAGTCAATGCATTTAACTGGTGTCACACAAGTACAGTCATACTGTATTATAAAACGTCTTATCACTAAGGGTTAGAGAAGTAGGCCACTGGCAACTTCTGTTTGGCTTTAAACCCATACATTTGGATAAACTTCCAGAATTCAGCAAAACTATTTTATCTACAAATACAATGATTGTCATGGTGCAAGCTGACCACAAGTAGGGGTTAAGAAAGTCTTAAGGTCAGCAATACATATGAATTATTATTGCTTACTAGTTGCAGGTGCTGTTAGCATGCATCGGCAGTGAATTGCTGTTTGCGGTGTTGTGACAGAACCTGCAAATCCCACCAAGACAGCCACAGCCCAGTGTAAGCTACCGTAATAGTTATTATTTATTGCTGACCTCAAGGCATACTGTATACTCCCATGTAGTCTCTGCTTTACATGCATGCCACTTTCTATATTTTATCTGTGTCTGGCTACATTGAGTTTCAAATTACATAAGCATAACCTCCCCACCAAATGAAAACAAGTTATGAATCAAAAATCCTAAAAATGAAAATATATTACATTTATGGCATTACATTGCATGTGAGGGGTCTTCATTAACTGACACCAGCTCTGTGTGCTCTGTGTTCTCAGTGGCAAACCAGATCGTGCAGAGCTTGTTGGTGATGACAATGTGAAAGCTGTTGGCATTGTCATCAAAGGAAGGAGTTGCCTCACTGCTGCTGAGGTGGTATGCCAGACTATGGGGCCAGTGCCAGGAGGAAAAGTCCAGATGAAATCGCCACCAGGAGATACAGGAGCGGGATTAGTAGTAGTAGATATTTAAGCAATAAGATATCACTGAGTGTTTGTCAGTGGGAAAGTTACCTGTCCTCCTGTTTTGGCATGGCATGAGGTGCAGCCATGTGCCTTAAACTACATAGGAAATGGGTAACTCCTACAACAACCCTTGCCATGAAGTGCATTATTGTGATAATAAGATGGACCCAGTTGAGAAAAACACTAAATCACAAAATTAATCAATACATAATGATGTGATGCATCCACCAGTCAATAAAATAGTCCTTAATTCAATTGTTTTGCAAAGCTGAAAGTAGATTGTTTGTGTCACAGAAGTTGATTTATCCTTGTCTACCTGATTCCAGTACATGTGCTTTTAAGAACTAGATAAGCTATTTTTAAAGTACTGAGACTCTACCTTCCTTCCTTCCTGTCCCACCCTGTTTTTGTATCTTTCTTTCACCCACTTCAACAGGTTAGCACCTTTGGCAGAGCCCGGCAATGACAGGCAGGGAAAAAAGTTTGGCAACTGGGTAGTCATGCACCAAGAGACATGGATTCCACACTGGGATGCCTCAGTCTAGTGCAAGCTAGCATCAGGTTCTAGTGGTATGGGACTCAGTTTTTAGATTTACAGACTGGAAGATGTTCAGGCATTATCCAGAGAATTGCTTGTTTTGTTGCCTGCCAGGTGCTAGGGCTGTGGATCTCACTTAAAATTTCTAGTGCCGACAAGGGGAAGAACTGGTAGCTGGGGAGCCTGCAACATCCATTTACAGGCCTACAGTAGGTGAAAAGATCAATATGGACCCTTTTCCCGGAGAAAGCAAATACAAATTTGTTGCAGGCAGGAAGCCGCCTTAATTTTGGCATCAGAGATAGCTGTAGCCCACTTCTTTACAAAGCAGTTCATAGAGAGTAAAAAATCAAGCCAGTATGTTTATAATCATTGAGCTTGACTCTATATAGTCATTTGTTTTAAAAAGTTTCTAATGTTACTTTCTAATAATACTTTTTAGATTATTTTCTAATGAATAATTCAGCATCACATGTGAATATTCTTTCTTAGTTCAATAATTAACTGAATGGCTACTTTTTAGTTTTTGATCCATTCGAATAACAATTTGCTCGTGACCATTGGTGAGCTCCCTTATATAGTCAGCACTATACTACTTTAATGCATTTACTTCTACACATGCACAATAGGCTCTGGTGTAGTGAGAGCATGGCAAGAGCTCAGAGTATTCTTTTACTCACTCTTGCCACACTCCCGTCGCTCTGAGCAGCTGTACTGGCTCTGACCAGAGTTTGTATATTTTTGTAAGCATCCCTCTGCTGCCACATTTTCATTTTACTACCTTTTGTCTTACACTTTAGAACACCCATTCCAAAAATGTGTCATAATTGTGAAATGATTTACAAGACTCAATTCAAATTGAGATGTAAGGTTTATTTGGGGGTTACAATCCCACCATACTCCATCTTGTCATATCTAACTAACTTTTGGTAGGGGCCTGGGCTGAGGGTGATTAATCTTGTATACCAAAGTGCCTCCAGCAAGAGAATGAATGGTAATGGGTTACATGGTAGCGGCGGCGAGCGACCCGGTGAGAAGCTGTCCCTATCCATTTCTCTCCCAAAGTAGCCCTCCCCAGCAATACGGCACCAGTGGATAAAGACATTGGTAATACAAAGTGAACAGGAACAAACACATCACCTTTTGGGCAGTAGTTGAATATCTGCTCTGCCTTTCTTCATGAGACAGGGTAATAGCAAGGCTTTGCTGAAACTCTAATTTTGCTAATGCAGGTTCATAACTTTGGTAATTTTCAATATTTTTACACCAAATTCCTCACCTGCATCCCTATTGACTCTGGCCAGACTTTGTTGTTATAGGTAGGGAACTATGTCCAGGTGGTGGAACTCCTCTATAGTATTTAATAAAAAGATGCCAAAGGTGCAGGAACTCTAACACAATTGTTTGAAACAGGCTAAGTTCATGTCCCATTTAACTCATGCACCCACTCGTGCTTTTTATATACCTTTATTCGCCACATAAGATAATCTGGCCACTTCTGTTTTACAAATATTTTGCAAATGTATTCTACACTTCACTGCAGGCATCATTTACTCACACAGGATAAGACTGTAAACGTTCAAAATGGGTAGTTTTCAATTCTGCAGTATTACTTCTGCATGTAAAAGGTCCCAGTGTCTCTGCAGTGTCAATACTGCCAAGGAACCCAACAGTCAGAAACATTCCAAAAGTTCTAGAAACCATATGTCAACACTGCTAGGGATTAAAGCGTATTATTTAAAGTTACAGAGCATTGATACTGTACATTCTGCTGCCTTAACATTTTTAAAATCAGTAGTGACCCTGCATACTGTGTTGATTATATCCCACGTACAACCATGCTATATGCTTTAACTGCAAAACTTGTAGCTACAGAACATGGGAAATAAGGTTTTTTTCTGCTTCTTGCTGCAGGCCCCCAGTCAGCCCCCCCTTCAAAATACAAACTAGCCTGTGTGAGTATGCAGTGTGCTTGCAGTGAACTGTAGAATACACTTGCACGCCATCTGATTTCCTGGATCTGTGATAGCCTGCCCACACCACAGGGTCATGAGTCATCTTGCCCCCCCAATGACCGTCAATCACTTCTTAGGTGAGGAGCTTGGGATATCCATCACCATCCACCAGCCAATTAGGAGGCTTATTGGACGGGTCTTTTGACCTTAAATCACCAGCACCTTCTGTATGACACTCATGGACTGCCAGTTGATTCCTGGATGTGCGCCAGTCTGCCTGCTCCACAGGGTCATGAGAGGGTCCAGTCATCTTGCCCCCCCCAACGGCTGCCAATCCCACCAGGTCACTCCTCGGGTTAGGAGCTTGGGACAGCCATCACCATCCCCCAGCCAATCAGGAGGCTTGGTGGGCATATTTAATCAGGCATTCACAAGCAATCCTTGTGCAATGGATAAGCACTAAGGACATTGGGAGTTTGCCTGCGAGTCAGCCTGAGAGAAGCTGGAAGCCGGGTACACTGCCCGTCATTCTCTGAATATTTTACAGAACAGTGACTGCCTGTTGCATCCTGCAGTAATGTGAGTTTTGTTCTAGTTCCTGCCTTGAACTAGCTGAACACAGGACCTGTGAGCCCCATTACACTATAAGCCCTAGCCTAATGCATCTGTCTATGCCTAGGTAATCTATTCCTATTTGGTAGGTTTTGAACTGTTTGTTGTTTCCAGAAACAGCTTAATTTATGCACAGCCATGTAGTACATGTTCCTCTAATCCACTTTAGCCATATTTATATTTCTTCTGTTTCCCTACCCCTGTTGCTTTGGGTCCCCTGAACTCACAGAAAATGGCATTGCTTTGCTGTTCATTAGCCTCCCTTAATGTCCTTGTTCCTCCCTTCTTAACACTGATACCTTATCAGACTTAAATTATGTTGACAGTAAACCCCTATATACTCTGATTTTGCCATGTCCAATACCTTAGTTAGAATAAAGATGAGTATAGACCATCTTGGCCTACCTGTCCCAAAAACCTGGTACCTCATATCCTGGTACCTCCACAAATTTCATGATGTTTTCCCTTTACGAGACTTCATCTGAGAGCCACTATCCTTGTCCTTCTGGCCCCATCCCTCTTACTGGCTTCAAGAGACACTGAATCCAACCCTGAGCCTATCCAGCCTCTGTCTCCTTTTCTCTCCCTCCCCCCTGTCAAGTTGTTACAGGTCCCAAAATAGCCCACATTATCATTAGAAGCCTTCTTCATAACTTGGATGAGCTCACTGCTTGGGCTAGCCACTATCCGCTTGACATGCTCTGCATCTCCAAAACTTGGCTCAAGTCTAAAATACATAACAATCTCTGTGTACTGGCAGGCTATAACTTCATTAGATTTCATAGGGCCATAGCGCCACCTAAAGTGAGGGGGCACAATGATATCCCATAAGCTCACCTAAATGTCTTGGCTCCATGTCCCCCCCCCCCCCACTGCACTAACTTTCAGATTGCATCATGCTACCCTAATTCTAGTAATACCAAGAAACTTCACCTATTTTGCATTTACCTATCACTAGCCACTACCCATCAAGCACTCCCAACTCTAATTAGTACCACTGGTCCCCTTGCCAAGACAACTAATTCATCCTCCCGGGTGATTTTAACACCATTTGGCTAAAATGTAACTGGCACTCAGTCGATTTATCCCTTAATAAGCTTCTCGTCACACAATTAATCTCTCAACCTACCAGGCTCTCCAAAAATGGGCAATGTGCCACCCTTATCAACTGGGTAAGAGTTATTTGTTCAAGTGTACTCCCAGACTCCATCAGCGATAGAAATATAGAATTTGATGTCAAATAAGGACCGCTTGGCCCACCTAGTCTGCCCATTTCCCTACCTAACGGATAAGCTGCAGATCCTAGTTAACCAACAGCCTACTTCCTCCTACCCCCATTAGAACTGGCTTATGTCTGTCCCATGCATTCTTGAATCCCCCCACTGTTTCTGACTCCACTACCTCCTCAGGAAGACTGATGATTCCCACAGTCTTCTGTGTATGGCAGGTAAAAGTCCCTAAGGCCCCCCCTCCGCCTGATTCATTTTCATGATTTATCTTACTTAGACCCTTCCCAGTTTAAAACTGAAGTAGCCAGCTTAGACTGGTCATACCTGTGGGCAGCCTAAACCAGGCTGTTTCTCATTTCAGCACTACAGTTGCAAGTTTCCAGGGCAAATATGTTCCCCTCACCACCATGAAGGTCCATGGTCCATCAACTTAATAGCTGGACGGCCCTCTGCTATCCCTACTAAAAAAGAGAGACAAAAGTTGGTCTACTTTCAAGGCTACCATCTCTATCTCTGACTTGACATCCTATAGAACCCTTAGAAAAAAATGTAAACAGGCTATCCAACAGAGCAAAAGTCATTTCTGTAAAACACAACTTGACTCCTCCATCAGTAACCCCAGTCGGTTCTAGAGTTGTATCAAAAAAAATCTGGGGGTGTTGCAATAACCCCCTCAACTATCTCAAATGCACTCAACAAACTTTTCACTGACCTCACAGCTTATACCAGGGCTTTTCCCCCTGTCCTTGCCTAGTCAGACCTTATCCCCTATAACCGAACCAGGGCAACATCCCCTTTTTCACCTCCAACCCGTGCCTATGAGATCTACAAACTCCGGAGGCAGATCCTAGAATCTAAACCTGCTGTCTCAGATGGAATCAAGCCTAGATTCCTCAGAACTGCAGCCTATGAACTAGTTTCCCTGCTATCCAGAATCATAAACCTGTCCCTCACAATCAGTACTGTTCCGACTATATGGAAAATATCGAACATAGAAACTGTTAAAAAAAGATAACAAAACTATTAGCAGCTACAGATCTATTGCCATTTTACCCGTTCTTAGCAAGGTCCTGGAAAAAATTGCTGCAACTCAGCTTACTAATTATCTCTTTGCCCACAATCTCCTCTCCTGGCCCAGCATGGTTTCTGTCCAAATCATAGTACCAGCACAGCGCTGCTTACCTTCACCACCAGTATCTCTAACTCATTTGACTTAAAGGGGAACTTACTGGAGCTGTATTCACAGACCTCACCAAGGCCTTCGATATGGTTGATCACTCCCTATTATGTAAAAAGATTAAGCGACCTGGGAATCTCTGATGATGCCCTCTCCTGGTTCAGAAGTTACCTGTCCAACAGACAGCAACATGTCAAGTTCTGAGCCACCCTATCTGATCTCATCACTGTCACTACTGGCGTCCCTTAAGACTTGATACTTGGACCACTCTTCTTCTCCCTTCATATCAATTCTGTTCACAATTGTTTCACTAATTGTACCCCTCTTCTGTACACTGATGACCTGGTCTTTTCAACAGTGCCCAGAATTTGGCTGAAATCAATAAAAATGTGCCTGCCAACTTACAGGCCATTCAAACATGGTCCCTTGAAAACAAGCTTTTAATGAACCCCTCTAAGTCACAGGCAATGTTATTTGGAACTGTCCACCGCTTAATGAATATTCTTGCTCCACTTTCAGTGGCCTGTAATAATAGCATCCCCTGGTCACTGTCCCCTCCTTTAATTACCTGGGTGTTATGCTTGACCCCTCCCTCTGTTTTTCTCTCCATGTGTCATTCACCTGCAAGGCTGTTTATACTAGACTCAGACTAGCTTATCGCGCCAGCCAAAATCTTTCCCCATCTGGCCACATTGCTGTTGCTCATGGTATCTTCATCCTCAAACTTTCCTACAGTCTGCCTATCTTTTCCAAAGTCTCAAACTCTCTTACACAAATGGAACATGGCTTACAATAATATCTACCATTTTGCCCATGCTTGCACTTGCCCATTGCTGCACCCTGTATTCTAAGCTAGGTTGGCTACCTTCAGCTGCTCAGCAAGATCTCTACATGGGTGGCATCACTCACAGCATAATACAGAACCAAGCACAATTATTTCCTGCCTCCTTCCTGGTGCTCTATGAAATGCCTACCCCACAGATCCTCAGACCATGACCTCCTGCTCATTCCTAGGACTAGGACCAAAATCAGAGAAGGCAGCCTTCTCTGTCTCTGCCCCCCAAATTATGGAACAATATACCTGGTAACATTAGACAGTGTTCTGAGGCCCATGCCTTCCAGAGTGAGTACCGCTCACTATTACAACAATTGTCAGTATCCTCCTGTTCCTAGTCCCTGACCTCTATAACTCTAGCCTATGTACATGAAAGTCCTCACACTTGTCACATTGAAAACCTGCTTTGTTGACTGTAGTATTGCTTTATAACATTTGAGCTTCATGTCTGTGACCCTTCTCTTAAGTTTCTTAAACTGGTAGCCATGCACTGCAATGCTGAATCTATTGTTTAACTTACTGTCATGCACAGTACTGAATACTGCAATTGTCGTGTATGTATTTGTTGTAGTGATTGTCTTGCACTCTCCCCAGTCATGCTTGAAAATAGGCAAATGTTTGTCTAGTGCACCTTACCCAGTAAACAAAAACTAAATAGATAAAGTCCATCTGAAAGGGAAACTGTCTAGGTTACCTAAGTGGAGGCCCGAGGGAAAGAGCAACTGTCAACTAATTAATTACTCTCCAGCTACAGTGATTGAATGAAGGTGTCAGAGCAGCATATTATGAGCAAGGGCTAAATCGGACAGGAACTCAGTTCTCTACCTCTTATAAAATTTCATGAGAGTTCCTATACCTCTGTCACTTGTGAGACCCTCTCCTTTGACTGAGACCTTGTCATGGTGGAGAGGCTTGTGTGTTCCAATGACCCTCAGGGCTATGTCGTCCAGAGTCTCATACTCCTGGCATGGTCATCCGTGGTGAACAGGCCTGAGGCAAGGTCCCAGACTAAGTGCGGTCCAACCTCCAAAGTCCTCAGTGATGGATCAGGTGGAAGACGATGTTAGGATCTCAATGGCTGTGAAGGCGGATGAAGGCTGCAACAAGATGAGGCTCTCCAGTGGTCTTGGACTCTCCTTGCCACTGGGTGCTAGATCTCCTGCTTGTCAAGTTTGTGTGGTTGCTGTAGGTGCACCAGCTTCCCCACACTAAAAGAAGTCACGCGCAGGCTTCTACCATGGGAAACAACATCCCCGCAACCAACCTTCCAAGCCCTGTGGAACAGACTAGTGGTAACGGGGACAGGACCAGTGACTCTGGCAGTCTCTAACCATGAATCTGCACATAGGCGGCAGTAGTTTGATGGTCATCTGGCACCTGGACTGGGACAGGGATGCAATTTGGCAGGTGCTACTGTGACTAATCAGTCCTCTTTAGGATCCCCTCTGCTTACCCCACATGGGGAAGGGGCTAGAAAAGGTGCCCTAAACTTAGGCTTTCTCACCTTCTCCTGGCTGGATAGCCGTGTCCAGTGGGATCACTCTCTCTGCAGTCAAAACAAGAAATAGACAATGAGTTTTGCAACATTGGATGTTTGTACTCTGATGGACAACCAATATAGCGAATGACCAGAAAGAAGAACTGCTATTATCGCCAGGGAACTTGCAAGATGTAACATTGATATTGTTGCCCTAAGCAAGACAAGATGACCAGATGAAGGCCAGTTGAGAGAAGAGGGTGGAGGTTTCACCTTCTTCTGGAAAGGGAAGCCTGCTGAAGACAGATGCATTCCCAGCGTTGGCCTTGCCATCAAGAACAAGCTCATCAACCAGCTTACAGAGCTCCCAATTGGCATCAATGAACATCTCGTGACCCTTCATCTTAAGTTCAGCAACAATCAGCATGCCACTGTCATCAGTGCATACGCCCCGACACTTAATGCTGACGAGGATGTCAAGGAACAGTTCTACTCCAACCTTGACTTCTGGCACGTGGACTGGGACAGGGGTGCAATTTGGCAGCTGCTACTGTGACCGAGCAGTCCTCTTTAGGATCCTCTCTGCTCACCCCACATGGGGAAGGGGCTAGAAAAGGTGCCCTAAACCTAGGCTGTCTCACCTTCTCCTGGCTGGATAGCCGCATCTAGTGGGATCACTTTCTCTGTGGTCGAAACAAGAAACAGACAATGATTTTTGCCACATGGAACATTCGTACTCTGATGGACAACCAGTATAATGAATGACCAGAAAGAAGAACTGCTATTATTGCCAGGGAACTTGCAAGACATAACATCGATATTGCTACCCTAAGTGAGACAAGATGACCAGATGAAGGCCAGTTGAGAGAAGAGGGTGGAGGTTTCGCCTTCTTCTGGAAAGGGAAGCCTGCTGATGACAGATACATTCACGGCATTGGCCTTGCCATCAAGAACAAGCTCATCAACCAGCTTACAGAGCTCCCAATTGGCATCAACGAACGCCTCATGACCCTTCATCTTAAGCTCAGCAACAATCAGCATGGCACTGTCATCAGTGCATATGCCCCGACACTTAATGCTGACAAGGATGTCAAGGAACAGTTCTACTCCAACCTTGACAGAGTCCTGACCAATACCCCTAAGGAAGACAAGATCGTTCTCCTTGGTGACTTCAATGCCAGAGTCGGGTGTGATTCAGATCTCTGGAATGGTATCATCGGGAAGGAGGGGGTAGGAAAGACAAACTCCAATGGCATCCTACTCCTGAACAAATGTGCAGAGCATGGCCTGGTCATCAGGAACACCATCTTCGGACAGGGTGACAAGTATAAGACTACTTGAAGACACCCTCGATCCATTGTCATTTTCAGAACCCATGATCGAAAGGATATCTACATCACGAGGGCCATGTGAGGAGTCGATGACTGCTGGAAAGACCACCGTCATGTCAGATCTGTCATGAACATCCAGCTCACTCAGAGACATCAAAGGCAGCCAAAATCAATGCAAAGGAAATTCAACACCAAGTCTTTTCAAGATCCAGTGGTTCAAGAGGACTTCCAGCAACATCTCCAAGCAAGGCTCTCTGCCATGCCCACAGCTGATGATAACATTGAGAGTTACTGGAAGGAGTTCAAGGCCGTCATCCACTCGGCATGTGCTGAATCTATTGGCTATGTCATCCGGCATCACAAGAACTGGTTTGATGAAAATGAGACTGAGATTCAAGACCTGCTCAACCAGAAAAGAAGAGCTCACTGCACATGGCAAGAAGACATCTCATGCCAGCAAAAGAAAGAGTCATACCAGCAGCTCAAGGCAGAAACTCAAAGGAAGATCCGAGACATCAAAAACAAATGGTGGCAAGACAAGGCCAAGGAGATCCAGCTCTATATTGACAAATATGACATGCGGAGCCTCTTCCAGGTTACAAGGGCCATTTATGGTCCAAGCCCCAATGGTCCCACTCCCCTCAGATCTCAAGATGCTTGATGCTCCTAAGGGAAATGAAGGCATTCAAGCTAGGTGGAAGGAGCATTTTGAGACACTTCTGAACCGCAAGTCATCTGTGACAGATGCTACTATCAATTCTGTCCCTCAACACCCTGAAAGAGAATCTCTCGCCAAGCCTCCTACCATCAAAGAAGTAAGACATGCCATCAAGCTGGCCAAAAACAACAAAGCTGCAGGACCAGATGGCATACTGGCTGAAATCTACAAGGTTGGGGCCGAGAAACTGGTACTAAAGCTCCACAAACTTATTCTCCAAATTTGGAACAAGGAGGAGATTCCAGATGACTTGAGGAATGCCAACATTGTTACCATCTTCAAGAAGGAAGAAAAGTCAGCATGTGGAAATTATCGAGGCATTGCTTTACTCTACACCGCAGGGAAAATCCTCGCCTGTATTCTTCTGAACTGTCTCCTTCCCATCGCCGAAGAAGTCCTGACGGAATCTCAGTGTGGATTCAGACCATCTCGTGGGACAACCAACATGATTTTCACTGCCAGGCAGATCCAAGAAAAGTGTCGGGAACAACATCAGGACCTGTACATGGCTTTCATTAACCTGACAAAGACCTTTGACTCCATCAATTGTAAAGCCTTGTGGAAGGTGCTGGCCAGATTTGGCTGCCCTATAAAATTCATCATGGTCCTGAGGCTTCTGCATGACCGATGACTGCCAGTGTTCTCCATGATGGTTCAAAGACAGACCCGTTCATCATCCAAACTGGGGTCGAGCAAGGGTGTGTCATTGTTCCAACCTTGTTCTCTATCTTCCTAGCAGTCATCCTAGTCCTTATTAGAGGCTGCCTTCCCACTGGAATTGACATCGAATACAGAATGGATGGAGGGTTCTTTAATCTTGGACGTCTCCGTTCAAAGACCAAAGTTTGCAAGGCATCTGTCATTGACCTCCAGTACGCTGATGACTGTGCTATCCTTACACACACCAGAAGTGACCTCCAATCTGTGCTAGATCTCTTTGCGGAAGCTTACCGAAGTCTGGGACTCTCACTTAACATCAAGAAGACCAAGGTGCTCTATCAGCCTGCTCAAGGCCTTGCAAATGACCCTCCACAATTCATCATCGAGGGACAGACCCTGGAGACAGTCGAGCACTTCCCTTACCTCGGTAGCCACATCTCCCTAACAGCGAACATCAACGATGAGATTCGGCACAGGATCCATTGCACTAGTACCTCATTTGGGAAACTGCTTTGGCACGTCTTCACTGACCGTGACATACAAAAGGACACCAAGATACAGGATGTGAAACTTGGGTGACTTACCGACATCATCTAAAAAGCTTGGAGAGGTACCACCAACGATGTCTCCAGAAAATCCTCCTCATCAAGTGGGAAGACCACTGCAATAACATCAGTGTTCTCATTGAGGCCAATGTCACCAGCATTGAGGCAATGATCCTCAGACATCAATTCCGCTGGACTGTACACTGTGTACAGATGCCCGACTCTCGACTCCCCAAACAAATTTTACACTCCCAGCTCAGTCACGGACAGAGATCCCATGGTGGTTAAAGGAAATGCTACAAAGACACACTTAAGGCATATCTCAAGAAAACAGATATGGACATCATGAGCTGGGAGGAGCTGGCCACCAACCGATTTCAATGGTACCAGAACCTAAATCAAGTGGGGGCCTGCTTTGAAGAGAAACGCCTTGCCCTCGAAGCCAAAGAGAGAGAGCGTAGGAAGGAAAGGGAAAGAAACCCCAGCCAGTGGGCAGCTCTCCCACATGGAAACATCCGCAATTTCTGGGGATGAATCTGTGGCTCTAGGATTGGATTACTAAGCCACCTCAGGACCCATCAGTGAACCATGGCAGAGATCATCCTCAAATCGAGGGATCGTCAACGACGATCACCTGTGGGACCTGTGAGTCAAGGCTGGCTCAATTCTAAACCTGATTTACTGTTTTTCACAAGGTCAGCTATGGCCTGATTTAAACTGTTACGTGAATGAATAACATGCCATTTTTTCTCTGCCCTTGTAATGTTCCAATTCTAATCTATGATGAAGGGACAAATGTGTTTTTGTTTATATGAAAAGCTATGCTAGTGTCTGCCATGGTAACTAATCTTCAGTCCTTGTTCACTATTTAGGAACAAACCAATAAGCAATGCTGAATATGCATCAATAAGTATATCCCATGTGTTAGCCATTTTGTTAAATGAAACACTATTGCCCCCCTAAGCTTTTCTTGTTACAAAGCCTTTGCATGTTAAAATGCAGTGAATTACGATAAGGTTCAAACTATGCTTTGTTGACTTAGTCAAAAACATGCTTAGCAAATGTTTCTGGCTGAAATGTAAGCAAAATTCAATTTAGTTGTCATAATGTCTGATGACATGAGACAAAAACTGTTTGCTCTGTAAAATGTACTGTATAAAAATACAACCATTTCTTGAGAGAGATTATCTAATTTCTGAACAACAATACCATCAAGATAGTATTGCTCGCTGGCCCGGTGGCACGGAGGGTTGAGGCGCTGGACGCCACATCTCACGCCATGCCGGCAACCTGGGTTCGGGAACGAGCTGGGGCCACCAGAGGTCGTGGGGAGGAAGAGATTGAGCATCCAAAGGACTGCTCTCTCTTCCCAGGGGTGGGTGCGGGGTGCGCTCACTCTTGGAGCGACCTCTGGCAGCAGCTGGAGGATCGCCGACTGCAGCAGCTCAGTGTATGCCTGGGGGCAGAGCCACGGCACTCAGTTGCCTTGCTGGCTGGGCTCCGCAGGGGAGAGGAAGGGAACTGAAGCACAAAAAATCCCCAGCTCACCAAGGAGATGACAAGGACCCCAGGGATCTCCCTCTCATCCCAATGCCGGGCCAGGCCACACCGGGGATCCACGGCCGACCTCCCAGAGGGATGGACCCTCTAATTTCAGAAAGGCCGCCAAGGGCGGGAGGGCCCTGTTCCGGGGGCGGGTGATCTGGAGTACTGGGAAGTTCCTCTGGGAGGGGTGAACCAGTGTTGGCTGGCTACAGCGGGAGAAGAAGGGTCAGGATTGAGAGGGCATCTCTGAAGGATGCCTCGGTGAGTACCAGTGCAAAAATATAATTAAAAAAAAAAGATAGTATTGCCCAACATCGAATGCCATCAAGACAGGTGATATTTCTTAACATCTAATGCCATCAGCTATGGTATTTTGAACATCCAACCCCATCAAGATGGTATTTTTGGCCAGTGCCACGGCTACAAGTGGCGAGATGCCCACACAGCATTCTGGCAACCCAGGTACACAGCCTGCACCTGAGGTGACAGGAGCGGAGACTGGTGGGGAGGGTAAGGAGAGACCATGCAGTGCACTCCTCTCAAAGAGGGAGAGCATGGCCTCTACTGCTCCTCGAGCAACTACTGGCGGTGAGCCAGTGGAGGCATGCTTGGTGGCATGGGAGACCACATGCTGCTGTGTATCCTTTCCCAGGTTCCATGATGTGCAGTCATGATGCGGGAGGGGGTGGAGGGAAGGGAGGGAAAGGAAAATGGTCCACATTGGTAGTGCCAGATGATGGCCTACTGTGTGGGTCCCCCCCATGCCACCTGATTGTCCAGCACACCATCCCTATCCCCAACTGACACCTCTGATGTGCACGGCGCTTCCTCCCTGGTGGCAGCAGTGCTGCCTCCCCAGCAGGGATAAGCCAGAACAGTGAGGTGTTGGAGGATGTCAGGGAGCCTGAAAGTAGGTTGAGTCTGGCGGGCAGAGGGGATGAGCGTGTGGAGCCAGAAAGGAGTGGTGCTCCAGGGTGCCTGGGAGGAGCAAAAAATAAAATAAAAAACAAACATGGCACTTTCAACATCTGATACCATCATTGCATCATCTACAGCAACGAGTCTATCTATAGCAACTCAAAGTTACAGGACCTCAGGAGAAAGACAACAACAAGAAGAATCCTGTGCCACCTACCATCCCTCAAAATCACAATGCGACAAGTCATCCAGGAACAAGATTCACACCATCTCCAAACATCTACACTGGACCAGCCCGTCGAGGAAGAGAATGCCATTAAGCATACCCCCATGGACCAGGTAAAAACAAATGTTTGTAAAAGGCTGTAAGCCCTATGCCAAATGAAACTCCCTAATTAACATTTCATCTGTGGCAAGAGAATAAAAGGGCTGGGAGTGAGATTTTACCTGAGGGCTGCAGGTTTAAGTGGCTAAAGTGTGTGCATGTTTTGCTATGAACTGTATAAGCTGTCATCACCTGGACTGATTACATGCCAAGCTGAAACTGGGGCTGTTGTACTGAGGGAATTCACTAAAAAGAACTGTTCTGTTCAGAGAACATACCTTTCCTGCTGCCCCCCACCCCATCCCAGAGGGAAGCCAAAGACCATCAGTAATGTAATATTCTTCTAACAAGAGTACACTGGTACAAATGTATTTGAAAGAGACTGTTGCATAATTACTTGCTAATTGCTTATATACCACATCCCCCCCCCCAAGTCTGTTGCTTAAAATAAAACCTATTGAATGGTCCAGTATGGGTTTCTTGTTATCTGCTTGTCCTGTGAAACTCATGACATTGTGAGATGTATGTGAGGTCCCCTACACTGGGATTAAGATTTGCTCTTGGGCTAGTAAGAAAAAAAAAAAAATATATATATTATAATAAGCTTTAGTTATGCAGCGCAATTCACAAATATCAAAGCACTTCACAAAAAAGAAATATCGCAATTAATATAAAAATCCGTAAAAAGTTAAAATTCAGATAATAACAGCTAAAATCAATTTTATCCAATTACATAAAAGCAAGACTAATTAAGTAAGCTTTCAGTGTGACTTTGAAGCTCTCCACCGTCAGTCACTGCCGAACCCGACAACGTAGAGAATTCCACAGAGTAGGTGCTACATAAGCAAACGCTCAAGCACCAGATGACTTCAACCTACCCCTGGGAATCTCTAGCAGTCCCCCATCAGTGAAGCAGAGCAGTCAGGAGGGGCACAAGGGGTGCAAAAGCTCTTGAAGGTAGTACACTCCCAGTCCATGTAGGGCTTTATAGGTCAGCAAGCCGACTATGAAGGTGATCCTCCACTGAATTGGCAGCCAGTGCAGCCCACGCAGCACAGGTATAACATGGCTATACTGAGAAAGCCCAGTTAATAACCTGGCTGCTGCATTCTGCACTAGCTGCAGCTGGCGGATATCTACCCCCAGCAACCTTAGGTAGAGGGAGTTACAGTAATCCAGGCGGGAGGTCACAAAGGCATGGACCAATGTCAGTAGGTCATCGAGCTGAACCAGCCACTCAATCATCAGTGTCAGTGGCTCAGTAGGTAGCACACTCGCCTCTGAGGCCGGGAGATCAGAGGGCTGTGGGTTCAGTTCCCACATCTGGCACTTGGGTTAATATATTCCAGTACTGACACTATAGTGCAGCATGAGAGGGGTGCTGCACTTCTGAGGTGTTGTCTTTTGGATGAGAGGTTAAACCGAGGTCCCATCTGCCTGGATTGGTGGTAGTTCAGGTGGATGTTAAAGATCCCATGGCACTTATCAAAAAGAGTAGGGGAATTTCCCCGGTGTCCTGGCCAAATTTCCCTCATTCACTAAAATTACCACCAATAGCTTAATCTGGTTCAACGTCAGTTGGTATTCATCTGTATCCCCTTCCCCGGGTCGTGCCTGAAAATAGGCAGGATTTGTCTAGTGCACTTACTCGGTCAAGAAAAATGAAATAAAATAAAATAAATAAAATCCGGGCGATATTCCTCAGATGGTAAAATGAGGTCTCGACAACAGACAACAACTGAGATTTCACGGTCAGCCCCTAGTCAAGAATAATGCCCAGACTCCGCACCCATTCAGAGGTCCTCAGCTGGCAGCCTCCTAGTACAAGACCAGTGGCCTGTCCTGCCAAAGACCCCTCTACTCGATGACCCGCATCCACAACTAACACCTCAGTCTTGTCTGAATTCAGCTTCAACCAGTTGGCACTCATCCAGTCTTGGACCTCAGATAGGCAGTTGTTAAATACCGTGACAGCTGTATCCTGTTCGGATACAAAAGACATATACAGCGGAGTATCATCTACATAGCAGTGAAGACTCAGACCGTACCACCTTAGAATGTCCCCCAGTGGCAACATGTACACCTCGAACAACAAGAAAGACAGCATAGAGCCCTGCAGTACCCCACATGGCAGGGAGAATGGGTCAAAGGAATAAATCCCTGACACTACTCTCTGAAACCTGCCAGTGAGAAAAGATTGGATCCATCTGAGGACTGTCCCCAAGAGTCACATGTCAACTGCAGGTGCTCTAGCAATATCCCAAGGTTCACGGTGTCAAATGCCACGGCAATATCAAAGAGGACTAAGATGGAACAACTCCTCTGATTTCTCACTATAAGGAGGTCACCGAGTACCAGAACAAGGGCAGTCCCAGTACTATGCCTCTTCCTAAATCCCAACTGGAAGGGATCATAGATGGCATGGATGGCAAGATGGTCCTCCAGCTGCAGGATGACCACCTTCTCAATAACCTTCCCCGCAAAGGGAAGGTTAGAGACCAGCCTGTAGTTAGCGAGACAGTCTGGGTCAAGAGAAGGTTTCTTGAGGAGCGGAATCACAGCTGCCTCCTTCAGGGAGTCATAAAACTCCCCAGTCTCTAATGAACATTGGACAATCTCAGCTAGGACTGGGCCGATGACCTCCACACATCCCACAAGGAGACGAGTTGGGTCTGGATCCAAACCACAGTAGGTCGGCCGCATATTCTGGATGATCATCATGACATCTGAGATGGCCACCTCATCAAAAGCTGACCAACTAGCCCAAGGTGTTGCGACCTCCAGCCGATCACCGCCACTCCCCTCAGAGCGGGCTGAGCTGATCTCTGACCTGATGTCAGCAATGTTATTTACAAAGTAGCAAGCAAACTTGTCACGCTTCTCCTGTGACAAAACTCTCCATAACTAAAGAAAGGCTGGATTTCATAGTCTGTCCATAGTTCTAAAGAGCTGGACCAGTCAGTTCCGTGCAGCCGTAATCTCCCCGGAAAGGAACTCTGCCTTCTTACGGGAGATCACCAATTGATAGTCTACATAATGTGCCATCAATCTAAGCTTGTTGGCATCAAGGCCAGATTTCCATCAGCGACACTCCAACCTTCGCCCAACCCTCCTTATCTCCCTCAAGGTTCCATCAAACCATGGGGAACAGGGAAGAGTACAGAGAGGGCGAACACGGAGTGGAGCAATGGAATCCAGAGCCTCACCGTGGCCTTGTTATAGACCTGAAGTAGGTTCTCTGGATCCGAGCTTGCATTTGGGAAACCCGATAGGTCCAGGACCATCATCAGCCCTTCTGTGGTCAAACCCCTTAATAGGTGGTACCGGACCATCTCCAAAGGGGGCAGGCCTATGAGGGGGTGCCTGGACATTGAACCCGATAATGCAATGGTCAGACCATCCAACTGATTCCACCACCAGGTCGGCACTCTCCATACCCAGTAGGAAGACCAGGTCCAATGAGTGACCTGCAGTATGGGTTGCAGAGGAAACCACCTGTATGAAGTCCAATGAATACATCAGTTGGAGGAAATCTTGCCCAAAGTGTGAAAGTTTGTCGATCCAGGCACTGAAGTCACCCAGCACCATCACTCTGGGGGACTCCAACACCTTGTCAACAACGAAGTCCGTGATTTCCTGCAAAAATTGCTTTCCATCCCCGGGTGGATGGTAGATGAGAAATATTTTGCACCCCATACCTGTGCCCAAGATACACTCAAAAGGATCGGGTCTCTCCCCAGTGGTACATCTACCAGGCCCAATTCCATTTTAAAACAAATGGCAACTCCCCGGCCCCTATGATCCAACCTTGGGGAGTATATCACCGAGAATCTGGCCGGAACCACTGCCTCCAGAATTGGGCCGACATTCTCATCCAGCCAGGTCTCAGTGATGCAAGACTGATCCACTGACCCAACAAGATTGGTAATCACTGCTGTCTTGTTCCTAATGACCTGGCATTGCACAACCCCCCCCCCAGGTCAGATGGGACTCCGAGGCAGATCACACCACCTGCCCACTCAAGGTGGAGCTCTTGGGTATGGGGACCAGACAAGGAGGACCCCTCTCCAGTCTCCATTTTTCCCCAGGGTATCTTCTTGCCTCCAGTACCAGTATTCAGCCACCCCAGTCCTATCCTCCCTGAGGTCCCACCTCCACACCTCCTTCCTACTATCCCCAATGCCCGACAATGGCCATAAACGTTGGCAGACAAAGGAGAACAGCTAAAGAGGTGGCGGTCCCGGGGATGTATAGGGAGAAGCATCACCAGTAGAAAACAGGAAGTTGTTATCCCTCTGTAAAGACAGTTGGTGAGACCCCATCTGGAGTACTGCGTCCAGTTCTGGAGACCCCATCTCTGCAAGGACATAGACAGGATGGAGGCAGTCCAGAGGAGGGCAACTAAAATGGTTCAGGGTCTGCAACAGAAGCCACATGAAGACAGACTAAAGGAGCTTAATATGTATACCTAGGGATGTAAGTTTGTCATGGCAGTCATACACATCATTGATTCCATGATGTTTGATCTTTATTCAGGACTTCCATGACTTTCACTAGTGTCACCAGAATGTAGCAATGATGACAGTGCCACAACATTTACTACTGTTTACTAATGATTTCATGAACAAACAATGAGTCATTAAAACCTCATCCATGACAAACTTACATCCCTATGTATGCCCTTGAGGAAAGGAGGAGAGAGGAGACATGATAGAAATGTTCAAGTACCTCAAGGGAATCAACAACGTCCAAGAGGGTAGCACCTTTCAGAAAAAGAGATGTGTAAGAACAAGGGGGTACAATTAGAAGATGGGGGGGGGACAGCTCAAGGGCAATGTGAGGAAGTATTTTTTCACAGAAAGGGCGGTGGATGCATAGAACGGCCTTCCTGAGGAGGTTGTGGGGTCAAAAACAGTGGGGGAATTCAAGAATGCATGGGACAGATGAGGTAATTCTGGTGGGGGAGGTAGGAAGAAGTAGGCTATTGGTTGACTAGGATCTGCAGCTTATCCAATAGGTAGGGAAATGGGCAGACTAGCTGGGCCAAGCAGTCCCTATCTGCTGTCAAAGTTTATGTTTCTATGTATGTTTCTATGTTAGCTCGATGGAAGAGTAGTGCCTGACAGGGAGAGCCGCCCACCAACACATAATTTCTTACCAACCCAAAGAGCCAGCCCTTGATAATAAACAAAATAAGCACTCTCCAAATATATATATATATATATATATATACATACATGTAAGCCCCCACGGTCCATCATTTAACCAGTAGGCACACCTCCCATAGTCTAGGGAAAGAGGGTTATATTGTTTGCCACCATTAGACAAGGTGGGATATGCAGATGGAGTAGAAATTATAAAAACACAAACCAAGTGTGGCTACTACCTGGCACATACCTGGTGGGACCAATACCATGGCCACAATCCAGGTCCTGGGGAGAAAATGCTCACTCAGGGCTATGCTAGGTTTGCACTTCTGGACAGGAGTACCCAAGTAACTCCACACACAGGAATCAATAACATAAATGTCCAAACCAGGTTGGGATTCTAGAGTGTGGCTTTATTCCATAACATAGTAGGAACAACACAAAGCGAAGATGAACCCCCAAGAGTTACACACACTGTAAATGCAGACATCTGAGGTACAGAACACCAAATTCCCATATTGCATAGGATGACTGTAGAACTTGTGGACTAGCCACATTTAGAACACACGTCTTCCTGGAAATGGCACACACGGCCAGTATTTGGTCACTTCCCATATTGCATAGGATACATAGTGGCACACAGAACACAACAGAGCACTAAAGGCTCAGAACTCTCAGAACCCACATACACGGGGTAAACTGGAGAAAACCCACTCACTGGGGTAGAACTGGAGAGAACCCACTCACTGGGGTAGAACTTTCTTCAAGCACTGGCCACATGCAGTGACAGAAGACACAGGTGCCCTTCAGAACCCGGAGTGCTAAAACTGGTCACTCCAGATGACGGGTCTCCCACCTTTTGTTTCCAGGTTCATACTCGGCCATCCCTCTGGAAAATACATCCCACACTGTACCAAAATGTACTGAAGATGCTGTCTAGAAATGTATTTCACACTTAACATCCTCACAGGATACCACAGGCGGTGTCAAAAGTAAAAGTTCTGTTCACTGGGATGGTCACATACTGGACTCCACAGAGGACAGCCAACTTTTAAACTGTTTAGAGTAACAGGGTCCCTTTGTCATAGAATCCACCCTTAAAATGCAGTTATTCCTGGGCAGTCTCAGAAGAAACAAAATTACTCACAGAAGATGTCACACAAGGCAACTTCACCAATGTCCTGGTAGGATCAAGGGGGATTGCCCCTAACATCCTGGCAGCCTGCTCCATCCCTCCTGGGATGAAACACTGGAAAATCCCTGGACACGGTTTCCACCACTTAATCAAGCTGGAAGATTGCTGTACTCCACTAGGGTGAGAAAGAAAAACAACACTGCAGCTCTGTATCAGAGCTGTTGCTCTAGACTATTGCCAAGGCCCCTAGAATTCTGCGGTTCTGCGGTTGCAGAATTTGCCGCAGAATTTGCATCATGCCGTAGAATATATATAGTGCCGCAGAATTAATTGTTTTTGGTGAATTTTCATATAAATATACTGTTTTTCCATAGTGTCACGCTTTCTTTCCCACCTCGTTTATCTTGAAGCCCCTCCTCTATGCTCAGCATATGATGTCATCGATGACATCACATCATACTTAGCCAATGACAGGACTGCATTCTGCCAGAGAAATGAATAAATCATGCCACAGAAATCAGAAAATGCTGCCGCAGAAGCCAAAGTGCCCTGCCGCAGAAATCAGAAAATTCTGCCGCAGAACACCAGGGGCCCTGACTATTGCTCACACTGAGCTCTGGAACCAGAATCTTTACTGAATTCTGTCTCCCTCACTCACAGCAACTGGCTGTGTCTTATGCTGCTGCGAGAGTTCCAAATGACATCACCCTTTCAGCTCTCAGCTGAGACTGACAACAAAGAGAGAGACAGAGTGAAATCCATTTTCTGGGAAATCACTAGCTGCCTTCCCTGCCTACCACTAATTCTAATGGGATTCTTGTAACCCCTGGGAACAAGGGGGTTACATATACTGTAAATACTTGTTTTTTAATTTATTTACCCAGTGTCATGGAGCCACCAGCTAACAACTGGTAGCACACTTCACCAATGCTGCCACAGTCCCTTCCATCTTCACAACAGCATGGCACTAGCTAACTCACCCTCTAAGACTAAAACTTCCCAGAATAAAATGCATTGAGCTCATATGATGTCACCAACTTGGGTCATACCATTTTCCTGGATAATGCTTCTCCAACCAGAAGAATGTGGTATGCTCACAAGATGAATAGATCCCCTCCCCCTCTTTCTGGAAGGCTGCAATCCTTATCTCTCTTTGATCTTGTAAGCCAACAACATGCAATTTAGAACAATTAACCTGCACAATAATATAGTGATACCATCATAGTGGGTTGGGTTTACAAGATAATAACAAGACCATTGGTAATAAACACTGAGGCCAAAGGCCAAGGTGTGTATTGTACAATGACAAGAAAATTTCTAAGCCCATGATTGGTCAATGTGCCCCGGTCCGGTGAAGTTATGTGACAATAACATTACTGTATTATGTCCAGGTACACACATGACCTTCTTACATGTTTGAAACATGTTACTTATCAATAAACCCCATGCTTAAATACTTCCCTCCCAGTATGTAAAAAAGCTATGCACCCCCCCCCAACTGTCTTAAACACTTTTTTCTTTATGTTAAAAAAGTAACATTGCAACTCTTTGGCTCCGTGCGGCTTCACAACTATCATTTTCATTGAGCCACGTGCTCAGCCAACAGTTATGCTGAAAAGCTGCATGCAGTGGCGGTTTCAGTATTCACAGTACCACACAGCACAGAGATCAGCACTTCTTGAAACTGTGTGTTCTGCTTCTCCACCACCCTGTTTTTCTGATCTTCAACCAGGTAAATCTTAAAAAGAACTATCGCTATGAGCAGCTTCACGTACCACTGTGGCACACACCAAAGTGTCACTCCCCACTCCTTCAACAACAGCACGTAAATAAAATTATTAATGTAAAGTCATGTGTAACCCCCCCTACAAATGGGGGTTCCCGAAAAGTCTTCCTCGAGCTTGCCTAAATGCTCACTGCCAGGCTGGTGTCCTGCGTTTTAGCAGTTTAAATGTGATTACCAGAGAGTACCTGTATTGCCTCTGTGTACTGTCTCTTTAAGAGCTGCCAGGATTGCAGTCATAAGTAATCTGAGAGGGAGCTCTGTTGAAAGATGTAACTATTTGCTGAAAATCATTTAGAGTGATAATGATAATGTAGTTTGTCTAACCTGCCTTCTTCGCAGCAAGGACTGTTTTGTTTATCTCCACTATCTTGGCCTGTGGCTGTGAACTGGACTAATCAGTATTGGTGGGACCTAAAATGGAGCCGGACTACAGGACCTGTCTGGAGTCAAAATCTGTAGGAATTGTAGTTTTGGGCTTTTGGTGTATTTTTGCACCTGAAGGGGGAGCCTTTGTTGTGACTGACAGATCAGCCAACTGAACCTTTTGGATTCTGGAGAAAGTCCCAGACTTGCTGGCAGTTGAGTCAAATCTAAGTTGGGAGCTGAAGAAGCAATAGCTTGAGACAGTCAAGCAGCCGTCTGAGTAGTTTCATGCGGGAAAACTGTGGAAAGGCCTGAGTTGTGGCCTGCATATCTGCCTACTGCCCCTGAGAGGGAGAAAAGAGAATTATTTCAGACTAAATCCGAGTTTGTGAGAACGAAGTAGGCCACTGATTTTCTACCAGGCTTATACCCGGAGAAGCCTGAAGATTTTGCTGAATGCGATCCGCCTGTCAGGATTTCCAGCTGCTTTTGAATCCCCAGTTTGTGCAGAGACTCCATGATCATGGCTGGAGAGCGGTTTGCCTGGTACAGTAGAATTTCCTTACATGTAAATGTGCTGTGAGTTGTTAGTAGGTCGTGATTTGGTTCCCCACTGTGTGAACTGTGTTCTGCTTGCTAGAAGCTGCATCCATCCCAAAATGAACTGTATCCGAATCTGTCTCCATTTGGCCGCGGCCTTGCCACCCCGGCCCAGCCAGACTACCCACTGCACAGAAAAAGCCATCGATGAGAGACCTGCCTGGGGATCAGCCCCCTGCTCCACGCTTGAACAGGAACAACGCCTCAGCGATTTATGTGGGTCCTGCTTCTTCTGACACTCCAGATTAACCACCTGCTGTCTCGATTTTCATCTAGCCTGTGTCCAGTCTTGGGTATCGTGAGTAATCATTAGGGTAGCTCCCTGCAACAACAGCTTAATCTAAAAGTGTGTCATCTGATTGTCTTGTTGTTTTCTTTTCACAAACTGAGCCCTCTGGCTCCGGATTACAAATGGTGTATGTTGTGCATGTTGTTTTCTTCCATGACAGGGCCCCAACCAGCTGCAACATTCCTGGCTAGCCCACCATTCTCCATCTGGGTACCCAGAGTGTGTGACTGCTTACGGACCCTGAAGTGCATGCATAACTGTGTGAATGATAGAATCTTTAAGCAAATTAACCTGATTACGCCCCTCCCTTGTTCAAGTCCCTTAAATAAATCAGATCTAACTCTTTTTTGCGTTTACCCTGACTGTGGTTCCAGTTTGTGCAAGAGTACTGTGCTGCTGTTATTTGCTGTGCATAACCTTGTTTTACAGTGGGGGGTCCCCAGGGCCGAGCCGGAGGAAAGCCCTGGTCATTAGTACAAACAGTGTGGGTACTTGTGTGGTGTATCAGGGGTATTGTGAAAGTGATTATTGTGTATTCTTCCAGCCACTAGTAAGGAAAGAGGGGGGTTACTGTGTCCCAGAGGGCTGTGCCCTGGTTAGCTTGACCACTACCAACCCTGCCCTCTGGGTGGAGGCACCCGTTTCAGAACTCAGGCCCCTTAACCTGCTGCTAGCCAAGCAGGCAGGGGTAGTAGCCCTTGGGATAGTGCCACCTAGGGGTTACACATGCATTCCCAGACCCAGTGCAGGCAGCATGGTTGCAGGATTATCTGCACACCATTTATGCCATGGGGAAAGTGAGACAGAGCGTGGAAAGAGACTGAAGAACAAGACTATCAACTGGCCAACACACACATGCATATGCAACAGCACCACTTACTGAGCTAACCAAAACCTGCAGACATTTGTTTTACTTAATACACCTACTCTTACAAAAAAATCAAAGAACAATATATTTTAAGCTTACTTTTTCCCCTTTTTTCTTATTTTGACAAATGAGTCACTGTATAATAGCAATAATGTACTCCAAGGGTGTGTATTGTTGTGTAATAACATCAATTCTTGGGTGTTGGATGCACCCAGGGCATGATGTTATTACTCAAGGATACACACCCTGTCATGCATTATGCTTAATTAACCCCCCGGTCCATTTTATCAAAGAAACCAGACCACTATTGGTGTTATCACTAGTGTCCTGGAAAAGTCATTAAACATGTGTTTTTTGTTTTTTCGATTGATTTGCAGTTTGGAACAACCGCATACTGCAGCTGCAGATTTCTTTTTTAAAAAAGAGTGGAAAAAGAGAGGCAGAGTCATCTAATTCTGTAAGATGACTGGTTGTGACTGGGCTTGCTGTCTCTGACTGGCAGCAGCATGATGTACTTAGCCAATCAGAATGCAAAGGCACCGACCCATTATTCAGTCTCCTGTCTGCTTACTGCAGAATAACAGGACAGTAATTCTACATTTGGATTGGCTGAGAAGGATCTTGTTCAGTATAATATTTAACCACCCTAGCCAGCTGCCTGACTAATTACAGGGGGTCATTCAGATGCCCCTAGGCCAGAGCCAGGCATATTGTCTAACAAAGACTACCTTGACTGCATTCCCATTAGGACTAAAAGATCAACTGATCAATTAAAAGGTGACTACTAGATACTACTGTACAGTCACCTCCCCCGCCTGGACCTGGAGGAACTGTCCAGATGGACTGTAACAGACATTCCAGCATTAAAACAGTGATACACATGATTTTGCCACAAGAAAGAGATAACTAGTAAGAGTAAAAGAAGAATTTTACATGCATAAGTAGAGAGGAAACGGTCACACCCAGGATAGCCCAACTGAAATTCAGTATCTCCGTTTCATCAGAGTCCATTACTGCCTTTTAAAGAGCACCTTTCTGGTGCTGACATTCATTAACAGGGAACTCCCTTACCTCATTGGAAGCTCCTCCACGATGTTTGCCAAATTTTTGAAAAAGTCCCCAAAGGACGGGAAGGGATCATTAACAATAGCTTTAATGAACCTATGAAGGAGTATGACATAAATATAACAATGGCTAAGTTTCATGCACCATCTTGCAAAATAATTGAGGTATTTCACACAGGATAAAACCTGACTGCAGTCAGTGAGCAGTGCAAGTGGAGTGGTATTGCTCAGCAATACGTTATGCAGTATTTCAAGAACTGTATTCTGCAGAGTTGCACAGTCCAAAGCAGTTACAGCAGGTCTGCAATAGTTATGAAAAAATGATTAAAAAAAAACAAAACGAAAAAACAGAACAGAGTGCACTGCCATCCAGATCTCAGAAATGCATATAAGAGATGATGAGAGTGTTCTGAAAAGTAAAGACACGTGGACTGTCACATAAACATGCACTGCACTTCTGCTAAGAACTGTTTGTCCTTGACTTCACCCCTGGGAAAAATAAGTGGTGCTATGTTTCTTACACCCTATCTGGAACATGTAAAAATAGAATGGAGAAAACCAGAAATGCTTCCCTAACCTGAAAGAAACTGTTAAATTTAGCTATCAAACTGGGGGGACCTCTCAATATGCATGTTAGATGAACTGTTCTTTGAGGTCAAGGAAACCTTTTGACCCCAATGTCTGTATTTAGCTCAGTTTCACAGTAGTCTATTAAATCAAAGGGTTTAAGTAGCAGACCAACATTTTCTCAAAGAATAACGAACTGGCAGCTTAAGTTATTGAGGGAGTATACTTTTCTCAAAGCTAAAATGTTAGCAACAGTTCCAACCTGTCTCGTATGAACTGCAGAGCTCATTCCAAAAAATATGACACCCAAGTTATGGCAGTCTCTTCATCACGGGGAAGTCTGATATACAATCTAACCATTACTCAATACGAGTTTCATTAATAAAGCTTCCAGTTTGGCACACTGCTGCAGAGCTTTATATTATGTCTATGATTAGACTAAAAACTGAACTTTTTTTAAGAGACAGAAGTCCAAATATGATTGTCCTATTCATTCAACCCCTTGTTTGTGTTTTGACAGCACAAGTCTGAGCTTCACCCTAAAAGGTTTCAATGGATGGAGACACAAAGTGTAGAGGAAAGTATGAGGCATGAATTCCTGGGGACATTTTTTTGAAGAACACAAAAATGTCTGTATATGCAAGATAGAATACCAATTCAGTGTGACAACTGAATTGCTTTATAACATGGACTATAAAATTATTGTCTCCTGTATGTGACATCACATTTGAAGTACGCCTAACCCAAACTATATAACTTTCATTCATTGTAAAATTACACTACTGCCCATTTTATAAGTGAGGAAATACACTTAAGAGAGTGTTAATTCACAGGGAGTTATACACTTTTCAGCTATGCGTCCTGCCTAACAACCACCTGAGGTGTGCATATTTATTTATTTTATTTATTTATTTTGTTTTTGGTAACCAGGTAAGTACACTAGACAATGGTGTGCCTATTTTCAGGTACAAATTGCTACTGGTTGGAGTATTGCGCACCTCTGGTGAGAGGTAGTGGAGGAAACATCTGTACTGTATTGCCAATTATGTATATAAAACATTAGTTTAGTGACCTGGTGCAGGACTGAGGTAAGGAGTACCCTCCTAACTAGCAAGACACTCATTGACTGTCTCAGTGGAATTGTGGGACACTAGCAGACTCACAGTCCCTGTCCACTTGCAGGAGCTGCAGTTGTCTTTTTTTTAGCTGCCTTGCCGCTTCTTCCAGCACTTAGCTGGGGTTTTACACTACTCTTGTGTGTTTATTTATTTTTATTTATTAGAATATCAGAATTATAATCCTTTGAGTCATAGACTCATATCCAAAGGCTCCTCTTCGGAAGACATAAAAACAGACATGAAAGTAATACAGCAAAGACAACGTTACATAAGTAGTTGGACGGTAGATGTACAAACATTATTAAGCATCAGGGTTCATTCTAGAAAATTTTTGAAGTGAGACAATGTCCCACAGCTCCCCAAAAATAAGGGACAAATTGAGAAAATTGGGGGACATGTCTCGAAACGATGGGGACAAACAGAATTTTAGCAGGCCTCAGGTTTAAGTATGTCTCTCCCTCCTCTTAAAAAGTTTAGTAATATATAAAGCAGAACAGCAAGCCTGTTTCTGCTACTATACCATCACTTCAGTTTGTGTGTAATTATCACAAGAGCAAATTATCCATGTCAGAGTACGAGTATTTTTTTCTGTCTCAAATATTTTATATACATTTTTTTTTCAATACAAGAAATTGTTAGTCTGTCTTAATGCCTCTCTCCTCCAATCTGAAACAGCAGAAGCAAGCCTGCTTGCAGTTTTAAAAACAGGTCAGACGCCACACTTAGTTCACTTATGATGTCAATACTTTTATAGCAGCAAGAGCAGGGAAAGCAGAGTAGCCTGTGTCTCACTTGTATTTTTTTTTTTTTATCATGAGTCTGTAAAATAGTATGTTGTAAAGAGATTTGTTTTTAATTCTTCATATAATCTAGTAGCCTAGGTAGACTGGAGCCCAAACAGACACAGCCCCTGTGCCTAGAAGCAACTGCCAGATCTCAAACGGGGATAGGGGCTAGAGTAATCACTGGGGCCAGAATTCAAAGCCCTGTCTCTTCAAATTACTTTGTTACAAACCATATTTTTAACTGCAGCCAGCCATTACTTTGCTCTGTAATAAGGAATCATCATAACCGTGTGTAAGTGTAAAGTAGAAAAGAGCGATCACTAGTTAGTAATAATTTTTAGTCAAGTACAGGATGAGATATCAAGAGCAATTGTCTCCGATGAAAGCTTCCACAGACTTACATATGCGCTTGTTCAACTGCCTGTACCATGTGTTTTACAGAAAAAACACACACCTGGTACAGTTTTTCAATGTGCAAGTCTGGGTAGCTGACTCCCCAAGGAAAGTGCCATGGCTGTCCGCTGCAATACACCGCCCCCATGCCACTCAAACTTGTTAGCCCATCCCATGACCCACCTCACAGGTGCTGCTATTCTTCTTGGGCTGGTATTCCCTGGGCATGCACCAGTCAGAGATCTGCTTCGAACCTTGAGTTCCTCCTCTTGTAGTTGAGCCGAAGAATGCTTAGTACCCACAAGTCCCAATTTAATTGTATAGCTGCCCGATCATTCCTGCAGCCTGCCGCAATTTTCCCTTCCCCCAAATACCGGAAGTAGCTGAACACTTCCGAAGTGATTTCTAAAGCTGGACAGATCATAGAAGTAAACAGAAACAGCCAAAGCATTCCGAAGTTTGGACTGATACTGTGGCACACGGAGTGTGTCAGCTGTCCCATCAGGGATATAAAAGTGGGGACAAAATATTAAAATAGGTGTCAATTCCACAATCCCAGGCCAAAAATGAACCCTGAAGTATTATAATACATTGATGAGTGCCTATACAGAGTATTAGCTAAACAGTTACATACACCCTTTGCAGTGCTAAGCAGTTACATATATCCTTAGCAGTGCAGTAGTGCAGGCATTACAAAGCATTATCTTATCGGTTACATACATCCTTAGCAGTACAGTGATGTAGGCTTATACACAGTGATAGCTAAGCAGAGTAACAAGAGAGCAGAGACATGATAGGTGTTAAAGGGAGCATTTTAGTGATTTAAACAATTTTATTTAGCCAGCCTGGTGGCACTGAGGGTTGAGGCACAGGACGCCACAACTCGCACCACACTGGCAACCCGGGTTTGGGAATGGACTTGGGCTGCCGGGGGTTGGCAGGGGAGAGGAAGTATTGAGCATCTCATGACTGCTCTCCTTCCTCTGGGGTGGGTGGGAGAACTGCATTGCACTGCAGCGGCAACTGGCGGAGGTCTGATGCACTACAGTTGTGTGCTGGGCGGTGGAACCCGTCAGGCATCTGCATGGTGGAGCATAGCGTCATTGAATATCCGGCTCTAGGGCGTAAAACAGTGGAAAGGTGCAGGCGATCACCGGCTGACTGATGGCCGTGACCTCGCCCCGGATATGAAAAGGTGTGCTCCCTCTTGGTGTCTGCACTCCATGTCCCCATACCGGAGGATCCTGTCTACTTGCCGGCCCATGAGGGACAGCGTGTTGCTAGCCAGACCTGGTACGGGGGTGCAGGTGCCAGCAGCCAGACGACTTGCCATTACTGCTCCACAGTTGAGGAGGAAAAAGCATTCTAAAAAAAAATGGTTTTATTTGGTTCACCAGTTGACCACTGAAACCAGAAGTAGAAAGATAAGCGACTTCCTGTGCGGCGCCATTTTAGGTCCCCGCTACCGAGCAGGGCCTAGATTTGCTACTGGTTGAAGTACTGTGCACCTCTGGTGAGAGGTAGTGGATGAAACATTTGTACTGTATTGCCAATTGTGTATATAAAACATTGGTCCTGTGTGTTAAAGGGAGCATTTTAGTGATTTAAATCATTTTATTTGGTTTGCCAGTTGGCTGCCAAAACTGGAAGTAGGAAACCAAGCAACGTTCAGTGCAGCACTATTTTAGGTCCCTGCTAGCAAGCGGGGCAAGCTTGTGCAAGCCATGCACAGAGACACATGCAGAGACCGGCGCATCTGTGCTGTGTCTGCTGTGTTTGCCGGGGATGACAGGGATACAGCATTAAACTCTGCCCACATTGAAGTGCAGGCATTTAATAATTCTACTGATGTGACTGAGAATTAATAAGGATATAAATGAGGGAATTGTCACCTTAACTACTGGTGAAGTAGCCAGGACCTGTATTATTTGCAATAATTTCTGTTTGGAATCAAGTAAGGGGTTTGAGGGGCTCAAATGCACACAATGTTTGGATAATGAAATACTAAGAACCAAAATTAGTGCACTGGAAAATACTATTAAAGAACTGCTAGCAGCAAACGATGATTTAAAATGTCAAATATCAAAATTAAAATACACTTCCGCCCCGATGTGCAGTGCTCCAAATAGACAACATGAGGATTGTCTAAAAAGAGGAAAGGAAGAAGACAGTGAAGATAGTGATAAGTGGAGTCTAGTAATTAATAAAAAGAAAAGTAAAAAGAGATGCAGGGCAATGGACTGCAGCATTCCACTCCATAACACTTTTTAGCCCCTAGCAAACCATGAGCAAACAACCACTGGGGCAGAAACACCAAGTAGTAAACATAAAAACAAGCCTAAAAGTTATTCTACTCTCCCAAACAGGGCACAAAACAAAAGCAGTGAAAATAAGAAAACTATGGTCATTTCTGCACAAATTCACAGTGACCAAGCTGGTCAAGCTACGGTTTCCCCAATGCTAACAGCTGCCACTTCTAGCACATGCTCTTTGAATACCCAAAAACCCAATAATGAAAATGAACAAACGAGGGACACATTGGTCTCAGATCTGATAAATGAAGGCAATGTTGAGACTGAGTTAATGAATATGGAGCAACCAGCAGAGGAAATTGATGCCAATAATAAAAACTTAAACACTAGGCAGGTAATAGTTCTGGGGGATTCAATCATGACATACACAGATGGCCAGATTTGTAAGCAAGACAAACAAAACAGGACTTGTTCAAGTTTCAGGGGGGCATGGATTAGGGACATTGAAAGAGTGATCCCAAATATACTAAAATATGCCAGTAATAACCCTCTGGTGATAGTACATGCCGGTACAAATGATGTTAACAAATTTACTACAGAAGATATTAAGAGTAGCTATATATCATTGGTCAACACCCTGAGGATAAATGATTGTGAAATCTGTTTATCTGAAATTTTGCCAGTACCTTGAGCCACGATGGATAAGCTTAATAACATTAAAAGAATAAATGAATGGTTACGGCATTAAAAAATAATATAACATGTATCATGCACTGGGAGAGGTTTAACAGTAACAATAGTCTATTTAACTGGGATGGACTGCACCTCAGTAAAAAACGAAGCCATATTCTGGGGAAAAAAACATAGCAGCTGTCACAAATCAGCATTTAAACTAAATATACATGGGCAATCAGGGCAGATATCAGTTGATCCTCTACCTACTGGTAATGGGTATACATTTTTTATGGATAACGCGAGAAGTCTAAATGTCACAAAAATAAATGAACTTGCTGGAAAATGGAACAAAAACACATTGATATAGCAGTTATCACAGAAACGTGGTGGGACGAGGCGTCGTCATGGCATAATGTGCTACCAGGATATAATCTTTATTACAAAAACAGGGATTGTAAAAAAGGTGGCGGTGAATGTATATACACCAAAAACACGATTATGACTTATGAAATTCCCATCCAGCCAGATGTAGGCCCTGATACAGAAGACTGCTGTGTGCAAATTGAATATCGAAATGGAAAAAAATTAATAGCAAATTTTTATAGACCTCCTTCAGTTGATACATCTTATGACTTAAAACTTATTAAAATAATAACTGACTTTCTAAACAAGTTTGATGTAATACTTATGGGTGATCTGAACCTACCAGGGATTGACTGGCAAAACCTAACAGCTACCACTCAATCTGAACATAGATACCTAGAGGCATTCTTAACATTGGGGCTAGAGCAAATGGTCTCTGAGCCAACAAGAGATAAGAATATTCTAGACCTTGTCCTAACTAATCTACCAGTTAATATAGCTAACATAGAGATAGCTGAACCTATTGGCAACAGCGACCATAACACTGTTATTTTTTCTGTTAACAAGCACAAAATTAATCTTAAGCAAAATACATATAAACTCAACTACAACAAGGGGGATTATATCAAAATCAACAAAGCATTATATAATTATGGTTGAGAAGCATTATTTTCTGACCTCTGACCTAATGACTGCTAGATGCTGTTAAAAGATATCATATATGAGCTTGAACAATTATATATTCCGGAAAAAAAAAAAACAATAAGGGGAAATACCAATATGGTTAACACCAAGAATCATGAAACATACAAAAAGGAAAGGGCATTCAGAAAGCTTAAACATTCCCAAACTGAAGAGAATAAAATTAAATATAAAAATGAATTAAAAATAACAAAAGGGCTTATAAAAAAACGAAAGAAAAAAATTGCATTCAAACTATCAGTATCCAAGGGAAATGGTAAGGTATTTTATGCTTACATCAATTCAAACAAGAAAATTGAGTCCACAATTATGTCAATTATTAAGAATGGAGAGGAAATTGGTAATAGACTTGAAATAGGTGACGCCGTTAATTACTTTCGGTCAGTTTTTTCCAAAAAAAGATAATAATAGCATAACACATCCTTACATTAGTATTTACGAAGATATAACTCCTGATGAGATCAAAGCTGCAGTTCTATCCCTCAAAATAATTCAGCACCAGGCCCAGATAAGTTCAATACATACTTTATTAAACATACCTTGAATGGGCTACTATGTTCCCTAAATATTATTCTTAATAAATCTTACATGGAAAGTGATGTACCTGATGTTTGGTGCACAGCAACAGTAGTACCCATACACAAAAAAGGGAACAAAAATAAAGTGATAACTACCGCCCTATCAGCATTACATTGACCATGTGTAAGATCATGGAAAAGATATTGAAACAAAAAATAGAACATGAGCTGGAAAATAAAGAACTTATCGATAATATACAACATGGTTTTCGAAAAGGCAGATCGTGCACTACAAATTTGGTTGCATATTATGAGAAAGAACTGCCCAGTAGATATCATCTATTTAGACTTTAAAAAGGTGTCTGACAAGGTATCTCACAGTTTATTAATCAACAAAATGATACAACTAGAACTGAACAGCTATACAGTTAAGTGGATTGAAGGATGATTAAATGATAGATCCTAGAATGTTAGGATCGTTGATAGAATCTCAAGTAGTATAAAAGTCACTAGTGGTATACCACAAGGTTCTGTGTTGGGACCAACATTATTTGGAATATATATCCAAGATCTGCATCATGGTGTTAACAGTCAGATAAGTAAATTTGCTGATGGCACTAAAATATAATCTGAAGTAGATACAGAGGAAAAAATCAGAAAGTTCAAACAAGACCTTATGAAAATTGAATACTGGGCACATAAGAACGAAATGACTTTCAATGTAGATAAATGTACAGTTATGCATTTTGGGGTCAAAAAACCCAAGCAATAATTATTCATTATATGACTCTATTATCAAAGCAGCCAACTCTGGAAAAGATCTAGGAGTCATTATAAACAATCATTTCACATGGAGTAATCAGTGCAGTAAAGTAGCCCATGTGGGGAACCATATTTTATCTGCCATAAAAAGATCATTCATAACAAGAAATGAACATTGTATTCTCCAACTGTACAAATTTTTTATCAGACCACACACTGACTATGTAGTCTCCTTCTGGGCCCCCTTTTTTGAAAAAGACAAGAAAATCATAGAAAATATGCAGAGAAGGGCTACAAAACTAATATCGAGAGTTAGAAATTTATCACACGAAGGCAGGTTAACTTCTTTGGGGCTGTATGATTTGCAGTTAAGGAGGAACCGAGGGGACTTATTATTGTTATTCAATATTTTGAATGACAGTACATTAATATACATCTGCAACTTGAAATTTGCTGATAAATCAGATAACCTAAGGTGTAATAATAAGCAAATTCATACTCCAAAAGCATTCACAAATAAACGAAAATATTTCTTTACTGATAGGGCAATCAAATTAGGGAACTCCCTGCCACAACTCACTGTGAAAATAAATTCCTTTCAGAAGTATAAAACCGAACTAGACAAATTCCTTTTGGGAAGAAATATCTAATCTACCCCATAAGTGTGGGGAGTGGTCTCGATGGGCCTAGAGACTACTTCCACTCTTGCAAAACCGAGAAATACTGAGACCCGGGAACAGGGGAACATTATCCCCTACGACCATCTGCCCATGCATTATCCTTCTACAAATACAATGGGGAAGTCTAAGGTGTCAGCCATTGCAAAAATTGTCCAATGAAGACCTGGCAAAAGAAAAAATGATATTTGACTTGTATTAAGAAAACTATTCACTATCTGTATGCCATTCATTTTGAATCTGACAATGCAATAGCAACACTGGAATCAGCTGTGAAGACATTCACCCCACCAACACCCTTCGAGAGAAAAGATGCTTTCACAGCAGCCCCTGTGAGCCCCAAGAGGGTAACATAAGTGAGTCTCCCCCAGTAATTAGGGAATCTTGACAGGTCTATCAAATAGAAAACTGAATCAATCAATTCAATCCCCATGATAAATAAATGACAAGATGCTATTTCTTTCCATTCCAGATTTTTACTTCTCCACTGTAAATCTGACTGCCTTGCTGCCTTTACAGTGATACTAATAGCTCTCATCCTTCCTCCTATTTTCATCCTTCCCTTCCCTTTCCCCTTATTTAATGTGCCTCAGTACATTTTCTGTCATACTTCCTAGTAGGTTGATTCCAATAATTGCAACACTGTTATATTAAGAACTGTTGATTTATATGAGTGCTTATTGTATATAAATTCTTTATTTTTGTTGTATCCTGAGTTGTTATATCACCTTGTGCCTTAACCTTCCTCATGTTGTCCATGTTACTCTGTTTGTGCTGACAACGTGTTCTGTTATTCCATTGAATTACTTATGTATACTACCCAGGCCCACATTGCAAATAAGCTCGCTCAATGGTGTTCCACCTGGTTAAATAAAGACTGATTGATTGATTACGTCTTTTTTTTTTCTTTTTTTTCACTAAAGGACTACCATGCATTGAAAATATGGAATTAATCATGGCCATTGCAATTCAGAAAAAGAACATAGTGGATCTAATTTACATTGCAATAGGGAGATGACCTTTGATCCAGGGATACACATCACCCACAGTCCACAGCAAAATCAATTTCTTTCATCCTTTGACCTATTGGTCAAGGGATATTATATGACCATGTATTATTATCTTACGGCCATACACCTTACCTAAACTATATATATTAAAATTATAAGAGTGCTCATTTTATAAGGAGGATAACCCACTTCAGGGTGTGCAGTCATAAAGGAATATATGCATGCCTTGGGTGGTTAAAGTCACTTAATTCACTTGCCTGCACCTCATAACTAACACCCACCCAAAAAATGCATATACAGTATAGGAAGACAAGGGGACATTTTTAACCAGGAAAGGCACTCTAAGCCGGAGATTGTTTCCAGGTGTGACCGGGAAGCACAAGGAAGTTAAGTGACTTGCTTAGGGTCACACAGTATGCAAGTGGGGCCTGACAGGATTCAAACCCAGATCTCTAGATTTGCAGCTCAGTGCCATTAACCACTATGCTATACTGCCTCCTACCATTACATTGCACACCCTGAGCCCAATTCACAGTTGCACAGTGTAGCGTTGCAAAATCGGGGAACTTAGGCAGGAAACTACAGACCTGTTAATTTGACCTCTGTGGTAGGGAAAATAATGGAATCACGTTTGAAGGAAAGAATTGTTGAGTACCTAGAAGCCAGTAAGGCACAGGACCCAAGGCAGCATGGATTCACAGTGGGAAGGTCATGTCAGATGAATCTAATTGATTTTTTTGACAGGGTGACCAAAGTAGGAGATCAGGGAGGGTCTGTGGACATGGCCTACTTAGACTTTAGCAATGCATTTAACATAGTCCCACACATAGGATTAATAAACAAATTAGCTAGCCTGGGAGTAGATTCCAGGGTGGTAGCCTGGGTAAATCACTGGCTGGACAACAGGACACAGAAGGTAATAGTAAATGGAGTCCACTCTGAAGAAAGGGGGGTTACTAGTGGGGTACTGCAGGGTTCAGTACTGGGTCCAGTCCTTGTTAATGTCTTTATAAGTGACATTGCAGAGGGACTGGAAGGAAAAGTATGCCTCTTTGCAGATGACACAAAGATCTGCAACAGGGTTGATACACAAGGGGGCATGGAAAGGATGAGAAGGGACCTGGCAAGGTTGGAGGAATGGTCAAAAGTATGGCAGTTTGGATTCAATGTGAAGAAGTGCAAAATAATGCACCAGGGGACCAAAAACCCAGGGGAAAAGAACACAATTGGGGGGGTAGTAACAACAACAAAAATGGAAAGAGACCTGGGGGTAATCATATCAGATGATGTTAAGGTTGGCAAGCAATGTGAGAAGGCAGTAGGGAGGGCTGGGGGGATACTGGGATGTATAGGGAGAGGCATCACCAGCAGAAAACAGGAAGTTGTTATCCCTCAGACAGTTGGTGAGACCCCATCTGGTGTACTGCGTCCAGTTCTGGAGACCCCATCTCCGCAAGGACATAGACAGGATGGAGGCAGTCCAGAGGAGGGCAACTAAAATGGTGCAGGGTCTGCAAGAGAACCCATATGACGAAAGACTAAAGGAGCTTAATATGTATACCCTTGAGGAAAGGAGGGAGAGGGGGACAGGATAGAAACTTTTAAGTACCTCAGTGGAATCAACAAAGTCCAAGAGAGTAGCATCTTTCAGACAAAGAGATGTGCAAGAACAAGAATAAGGGGACACAATTTGAAGATAGAGGGGGGATGGCTCAGGGGCAATGTGAGGAAGTATTTTTTCACAGAGAGGGTGGTGGACGCATGGAACCACCTTCCTGAGGAGGTTGAGGGGTCTAAAACTGTGGGAGAATTCAAGAATGCATGGAACAGACATAAGACAATTGTTGTGGGGGTAGGAAGAAACAGGCTATTGGTTAACTAGGATCTGCAGCTTATCCAGTCGGTAGAGAAAAGGGCAGACTAGGTGGGCCAAGTGGTCCTTATCTGCCATCAAAGTCTATGTTTCTATGTAACATAGCCACTCCACTGCACCATCATACTTTGCAGCTAGATGCAGAACTTAGTCATAGTTGCTTAAGGGAGCAGTTCTCCCTTCCACTATGGTGGAATGTGAATAACAGTTGCCAGATGTCAGTGTGTTCAAAAGGGGTTGTTCTCACAAACACCTATTTAGCAATACCCATGCAGGCATGTGCATAGTATACCACCTGTCACATGATGCTATTCCATGCGTATTACTGTTGGGTACCAGCAATACCACCAAAGTGGCCCCCACCTGCCTGAACCTTACCATTAGGTCCACTTCTGGGTCAAAGTGGTCATGAATGTTGCAGATGTCCTTGACAGTCCAGTGGCCTCTTCCCATTTTCCATGCTATTATTCCTCCCTGGTGTCCAGTGGCCCATGCCTGGCCAGTTTCCCCAAAGTATCTCCCAGAGACTGGTTCCTCACCATTCTCTATCCCCTGCTAGCATCTTCAATTCTGGCTGCACTTAAGTTACGCCTATACTGCCTGCCTGTAGCAGTGCTATAGGTAGACGGTGTAAGTTAAGACTACATGTGACAGGCATATGACCAGATTGATCTGCCCATTTCTTGTGTTAGTGTAGATATTTTCCTTTTATAAGTTCTATTATTCAAAAGTGGGTCAAAACATGGCTTCCAAGTCACATGTCCAGACAAGTCTTATTGGAAAAATACTGAGAACTGCTCTGTGTAACTTTCCCACATGCTAATCTAAGCTGCACATCCTTGCAGATGTGAAAGTGCGACTTCGAACACCTCAGACATCCTGGAAAACAGAGTGACAAAGTTGGAGAAGGGATGTTCTAGGTGTGAAGGAAGCCAGTTGGCCCGTGTGATGTCATCCATCCACACACACACACACCATATGCATATTCACAGGCTGGGGGGGAGCGACTGTTACTCAAAGGGTGAAACCACTCCCCACAGTCAAATGGAATAAATTAGGAAGCTGAAGTTCAGCTCACTCTCTTGGATCTGCAACATCTAAAGACCAGAGCCCTGCCATAGGAAGCTAGGTGAATAGTGAGTACAGATTAGTCTAAAGAAAGTGTCTATGTAGCTAGTGGGCAGGTAAAGAGTTTGGTGAGGAAAGCTCAGATTTTTCTATCCAGGTGAAAAATCAGGTGGTGGCAAAGAATTGGAAGTCCCCGACTGAGGACTGCCGTGTAAGCGAGGGGCACAAGGGGCAGTTGTTATCACAACTGGTAACAGTGGTAAGGGGATTTCTGTCACACCACACCTCAGAAAGGACATAGGGTTGAGGCAGCCCAGTGGAGGGAAACTAAAATGGTGAAAGGTTTGCATAAGAAGCCCTATAAGAAAAGACTGAGGGATCTCAAAGTGTACACCTTAGAAGAGAGGTGACATGATTGAGACCTACAAGTACTTCACAGAGGTGAACAGGGTGCAGGTGGGGAAACTCTTTCAAATGAACAACAGGACCAGAGGGCATGCAATGGAGCTGGGGCAGTTCAAGGAGTGGCAAAGAAATATTTATTCACTGAAAGGGTGGTAGACATCTGGAACAGACTGCCGGCAGAAGTGGTGGAGGCTACAACGGTTGGGAGCTTTACGCATGTATGGAATAAACATGGGGGTATATTAGAAAAGAGGCAGGGAATAAGGAGGGTGATCAGAGACCAGATAAGGTCTTCAGAGGCAGAACAGGCAGGGAATATCTGGGCAGCCTGGGGGTGGTCTTTTTCACTGGCAAATTCAAAGTTTCTATGTAAAAAAAAAGAGAGAGTCACCATACCATTATGGCCCAGTGGGACATTTGACTGGTGACCCCCATCCTCCTCTCTCACAAATCTGCAAACTGATCCATGAATGGGCAGGAACAGTCTATAACCACCTTTTGGCATAGCTCTGGTGGCCCCAAGCAAGGGACTGGCACAAAAATACAGCACATGCACTTTTGCACCAGTCCATTGTGCCTGAGAATGGGGGGCCCTAGTCATGTGTAATGTGTTGTTAATTAATACTCATTATATTCTGACGCTTACTTATGGAAAGCATGTGAAAGCAAGGAAGATTTAGAGACTTGAGGATAAATCAGAGATGTGTGCAGAGCAATTAAAGGTGTAAAATGTGAAACTGAGCCTGAATGCAGCAGAGTATAATTAACGGATTGCTCCTGTACCCAAAACCAAAAAATCTGAAACTGTCTCTTAAAACTGTCATAAAAAATGTATTTATCCATGTAGTGATTTTTTTAAACTTCCTTTTCATCCCACTTACTTGGTCCTCCTTCTATTATGGCCATTGCCACTGCACTTATTTATTTATTTAAAGTTTGGTAACAAGGTAAGCCCGCTGAGACCTTGATGGTCCCTTTTTCAGGGGCGACCCGGGGTTAGTTATATGTACCTAGGGAAAAAGAAAACTAATGCATTGATATGTACAATACAGCAAAGAGTACATAGTGTACAGGTATAGGTATATACGTCAATAGTATAGAGTACATCACAACATTTACAACATGGTGTGCACATTTTTGTTAGAAACAGACATTCACGATTATCAAACCACATACATAAGTGCAAGAACTGGTACTTAATTTTCAACCTGGTTGTCCCTACCTCCCGTTTGACTGTGTTCTCTAATATCAGCATCCTTAGCCGTATCCCATTGGTGGGCCTTAGTTAGGACAGCGGCATTGGGACCCAGGGCTTAGGTGTAATTTTAGCCCTTTCTTGAAACCTGCAAGATAGGTGCCATCCTGTAACTCTCTCAGGAGATTGTTTCAGAGTTTGGGTAGGGCTACTGCAAGTTCCAGGGGCTACTCCAATCCTTCCTCTGAGAACCCCAGGACGCCACACTCACCACACCCCATCACAGCAAAGCCCTACTGTCGGCAAGTGCTCCCCCATAATTCCTGCAGCCAGCAGGCTGGTGAGGCCCTCAAACCATCCCCACTTAAGTAGGCACTGTAATACTGTAGATGTGTGGATGGAGCCTACCTTTATCCATCGAATGAGGTCCCAATTTTTGCACTTCCCATTTAGGTCCTCTCCATCACAGATACAAGAATGCTGATGTCAGCACATCTCATGCAACATGTATGCACCCTCCCTCACACAGAACCATTCTAACAGCACTGCCACCTGTGATTCCCCCCCCCCGGTGGCTGTAGAGCAGTAGAGCATGTAACCCTCTGTCTCTCACAGGAGAAGGAAAGCATCCTATGTGAAGTGTAATCCCCCTGTCCTCCCATTGGACCTACTGGCAAGCCAGGCTTAAGAAGCAAACGCAGGTTGCCAGTGCTGCAAGTGCCTTGGTGGCAGCTGTGCCACTGTGGCAGATGTCAATGAATTATTAATTTTTTGTAATACCAATGTACTGAACGTTGATAATATGTCAACACATTTTCAACATATGTTGACAAAAACAATGTACACATCAGGTGTGGAAATACAATTGCCAAGATATATATGCAATTTTTTAATAACAGGAGCAAAATAAATGAAGCTGGGCAACTAGCATGCTCAAAAATGTATTTCATTCATTTTGACCACACTGAACATGCTCAGATATAGTTTGTATTCTCACATGTGAAATGCAAATTTTGTTGATGCCACATTGGTAGCTTAGGTTTGCGGCCCAGTTTACATGTTGTACTTTCCCTTGTTTTGTAACTTTTTTTTCCATTTCTATCACAAAAGCATCTAAAAGCCTTTTGTAGAAATCAACCATGATATGGCTTGATTTAAATATAGAAACATAGGATTTGTCAGCAGAGGAGGAATACTTGGCCCACCCAGTCTGTCTAGGTGGACCACTCCTGAGATACCAATAGACCAGTACCCTTCGATAAAGGTAAAAGAGGTATCTTAAGTCAGTCCATGTCATATGCCCTATAAATTTAAATATTTATTTGCAATATATTTTGGTAAAAAAGATCATGCTATGTTTTCAATATATGTCAACAAAAAATGATATGTTAACATATTTTTTCCTGGATTTGGGGTTTTATTTAAAGTTGCTTGAGGAAGAAACCATTAGAAAAGTGGTACTCATAATATTGCACAACTTAAGGACTGCATACAGTGAAACATAGGAAGGCGTCAGCAGAAAGAGACTCATAGTCCTTCATGTCTGCCTATTTTCCTTTCTGAATGCAGCCCAAGCCTTTTACTGCTGTCTCCAGTACTCCAGGGTACAAGATGGTGTCAGTTATCTCCCAGAAGCTGCAGGTCCCAAACATTGCTACCAATAAACAAGACAAAACAAACAAACAAAAAAAACTGCTTCCTCCTGATGTCACAGTTGTGAAATTAAGTGAGCTAGTTGATTTCATAAGGCATAGCACATGACAAGGTGTGTGATCATAAGGGAATAATACATATCTCGGGTAACTGTAGGCAAGAGGCATAGCCAAGTGCCACAACCACAAGAGAAGTGCATTATTCACCTATGACTGCTCACCCTGGAGTGTGTCATCCCACTTATAAAATGGGCTTTTATTTGTTAAAAAATACATAGTTTAGGTGAGGTGTACAGTTGTCAGAAAATAATGGCCATGTGTTATCTGTCAACCAGTAAGGTTCCAGGATTGTAATGGCCCATTTTGCAAAGAGCACTAAGGTACTAACATTCTTTAGCACTAGCATGTTTCACATCTGGACCCATTTGGCGCAGAACAGAAAGAAAAAACTTTCAACTAAAATCAGAAAATGCAAAAAAAAAAGGAAAATAAAAAGCACAATATAAAAAGAACAGAGATAAATGAAAACGAAGCCCACAAAAGGAAGAAACCAGAGTATAATCTGCCACTAGTCAAATGGTCTTTCGCTTAGCATTTCAAGTATATAGCTACAATTAACATGTTTCAAGTAGACAGATTACTACTGCAGTTCCCCAGGCTGCATACCAAAATTCAGTTATGTTCGTTTTTAAAGTACAGCTGAGAGTTCTGTCATTTGGCTAAAGTATTCATGTAGTAATTGTTCAGCAAAGTTCAGAAAGTATCAGAGAAATACAAAATCACACATACCACTCCCAAAAAACTGCACAACATCATGGGATGTAAATACAAATCACCATAAATATTTAGACTGATTCTGATGGAAGCAGAAATGTGTGGTGCCAAACAGCCTCTCACACAATCTGCAAAGGCAGAGAAGAGAAGACACAGACACGTTTCATCCTTCTCAGGACTTATCAGTGTGTTTCATCTGTATCTCACCCCATGCGAAAATGAACCAGCCCTTATGTCATCCTACGAGTTTGGGTCATGGTGGGCCCAAAATAATAAAAACAGGCTAAGAAAACAAAGAGCCTCAGCCTAAAAGTACTGAGGAAAGGGTTACCAGAACAGGGCATTGGCAACAAAGCCAGGCTGAGATACAGATGAGGTACACTGATGAGTCCTGAGAAAGACAAAACATGTGTCTGTGTCTTCTGTTCTCAGCCTTTGCAGATTGTGTGAGAGGCCCTCTGGCATCATGCAGTCCTGCTTATTTGCATATACATCCTCTGATGCTTTGCATTAATGAGGTATGTGTAATTTTTGTATTTCTTTGAAACCTGGTGTTATTGCCAATGCCCTTTTCGGGTAACCCTGGCCTCAGTGCTTTAGTGCTGATGTTTTTTTGTCTTTTCAGAAATTAGCAAGACAATTTATGCAAAAAAGGACACCTTCACCGCCCCCAGCACACACACAGACAGACAGACAGACACACACACACACACACACACACACACACACACACACACAGTGTTTTATAGGTCCCCAGGGTGACTACCCTTTGGATTATTTGCTCCTGATGAAATGTGGTAAGCACTGTGAGGTTAAAAGATACTACTGCCATTCACAAAAGGTGCTGTGCACCTTCCTTCTACTTGCAGCGTTACTTGGAAGGCTTAAGCCTGAGGTTCAATGTGGGGGGGTTAATAGCTCCTCCCACATCCCCTTCTTAAACCTCAGGCTTCCGCTCGCTCAGCTTTGAGCATTTCAAAAACGCCGTTGGGTGCTGCAGGGCTGTGGTCGTGTTTTTTCTCCCATCTTCACTGTTCTTTCTCCTTTTGTCTGCTTGTGTTTTTTGCCTGTTTTGTCATGTCCTTCCTCTTCCTCGTGCCATCCATTGTGGGTGCCCCCCTTGTCTTTTCCCTTTCTTTTGTTTTCCCAGCTTTTTCTCTCATCCCCGTTTCCCTGCTCTTCTCCTTGCCTATTCTGCCCCGTGCTCTGTTCACCCCTTCGGCACTGTTTTGTGCCTCCCCCCATTCCCTTTCGTCCCTCTTTCCTTGCTTGTCCCCGGTTTTGTTGATTTTGTGCTTCTCTCACCCGTTAGCCTTTCTACAGCTCCCCACTATGTGCTCCTCCCGGCCACTTCCCTACAGCGCTCCTGGCCTCACTGCCATCCTCCTCCCCATACACTCATTACTGGAGCCTTCACCTGTTCGCTGCGGGCCCACAGCTCTTCCACTGCTTCTGGGCGTGCTGCCCCACTACTCCAGTATCCTGCTACTCCTCCTCCTCCTCGGAATCCTGCACTCCTGTGCTCTGCTGCATGCCGGACCTTGGGATGGGACAGTCTGCTGGGTCCTCTTGCTGGGTTACCATCCAATGTCAGGGCATGGACTTTGCCCCTGCGGCGCCTTCTTTTCCTTGAACTGCTCTGCCTGCTTTCCACATCTCGATGCCTGCAACATTTCTGTCCTGCAAGCGTCCTCACTTTGTCAGCCATGGATTATTTCCATGCTTTCTTTGGATCTTTGGACTGCTGGTTCTTCCTCCCACTGTGCGGGTGCTTGCTTCACCCCCTATGTTTACTGCACATCGTTTTACTCCATTGTGCATTTGCTTGCAGCTGGACCTTGCAACCTCTTCCCAATTTCAGCAGCCCTTTTCCCGGGAGTCTATGCTGGATGGAGCCCCTCTCGGAGTCCCCAGAGGGGCATCCCTAGTACTGAATCACTCATTGGGCTTGGGACCCAATCACTTTTTGGGGTTTTGTTAAGTATCCTTATCGTCGGGGGGCCTCTTGAGGTCTGCAATTTCCTACTAGTCCCCCCTCTTCAGCAACCTTTGGACTCAGCCATTATTAACTGCCCTGTATATCCTTTCCTGACCTTTAGCTACCATCCTTCATCATCTACAGTACCAAGCAACACACGGAGCTACACCTCCTGCTGGCACCTTGTGTAAATTCTATGCTAGCCATGATTTGCAAGATATCATGTACCCCCTCGCACAAAGGATAGCTGTTCCACCTACTAGTCCATCCATCGCAATCGTCTACTCTGTACAACAGCTTGCCTATTCTGTGTCTCCTATCTACTGTATACTGCCATGATCAACAGTACTATTTTACATCTCTAATTAACATTCCAGAGCCTTATTCTGATACCAGAATTTCAGAGCCAGTCAATACGGACCTGGTGGCCTAGCTCAACTCACACCTTTCTACTTCTTCCTCGGGCAGACCTACATGGGGATCTCTCCGCTCCAGCTAGCCTACGTGGAGGCCTAGCTTGCTACTTAATCACTTCACATGCTGTCCTTCTGCCAACCTCCATGGGGTCTCACTGGTGTACCAAACCTTCATACCATGGCGAAGGCAGACCACGTGGGGTCCCACCATCCCAATCATGCACTACTCAATGGAATGGCAATGGCAGACCACGTGGGATCCTGCCATCCCAAACATATATGGCCCCCGAAGAGGCCTTACTCATAGCTCAAATTTACGTCTAATCACTACAGGCAGACTCATGTGGTGGTCTTGCCCTCCTTTCCTTGGACTATTTCATACTATGGCGATGGCAGATCATGTGTGGTCCTGTCATCCCAAAGCAGTACTGAGAAATATACACAACAGGGTCTTGCCCTCCTTATCTGGGACTATTCCATACTATGGTGATGGCGGATCATGCCGGGTCCCACCATCCCAATCACACATGCTCCTTACCTTGGACTGTTACATTCTATGATGAAGGTGGACCATGCAGGGTTCCGCCATCACAATCAGGCATGCCCCACGAAGGGGCCTTACTCCTTGTTCAATGCAGTTCCATATAATAACAAGCAGACTCCCATGAGGCCTTGTCCTCTTTACCTCAGACTACTCAATAAAATGGCAATGGCGGACCATGTCGGGTCCCGCCATCCCAACCAACGGTTCCAACAAAAGGGCATCTACGCTTTGCTCTAACCTCATTTTCATCTCCTACAGGTGGACTCACTTGGGGCCTCATCCTCCTACACTGGACTATGCCTAATATTGCAATGGCAGACTGCAGGGGGTCCCGCCATCCTTACCTCAGACAGTGCAGTACTATGGCAATGGCAGACCACGTGGGGTCCCACCATCCCAAACATTCACACCCAAGAAGAGGCCCTAGTCATATCTCAATCGTATCTCCAAGTCACTACAGGCAGACTCACATGGTTCTTTGCCTTCCTTACCTTGGACTATTCCTTACTATGGCAATGGCGGACCATGTGGGGTCCCACCATCCCAATCACGCATTTACTTGCATTTCCATATCATTACAGGCAGATGCACGTGAGAGTCTCATCCTCTTACCTTGAACTATGGCGATGGTGGACCATGTGGGGTCCCGCCATCCCAACAATGGATCTCGCCTTTCTTATCATGGATCACGTCATACTACAGAGAGGCCAACCTGTGGAAGGGTTCTGCCATTCCAACACAAACATGCCCACAATGGATATTACTTATTGCTCAAATGTATTTCTCTATTGTCTACCATCAGTCTCAAGTGGGGGTTTTGCCTCCTTACTTTGGATAATACTATTCTGTGGCAATGGCAACCCATGTGGGGGTCTCATCATCCTGAATCCTTCATGCCCCATGAAGGGGCATTTCTTATTACTCATCTATATTTCCATCTTCACTAAGGCAGATCCATGTGGGGGTCTCACCTCCTTTAGTCAGACCACCTGAGAACTACTCTATCGCTTGAGCATTCGAACACTGCATACATCGGACCAACAAAGGGGTCCCATGCTGCAGCCAGCCTGCATCTGGGCTTACCTCACTTCACCATTCATGCACTTCTTCTAATGCAATCCATCTTCCTTGTTCCAGTTCCAGCCTAGTTTCTACGTCAGACATTTCCTTGGAGTGCACCTTAATTCCTTGGTCATCTTAGGACAATTTTTCCTGTCTGACATAGTACTCGATCATACCCTAATGTTTCAATGGACGTACAACTGCCATAAAAGCTTTCCAGCTGGGCTACACTCCTACCTTATCATCGTTCCCAACCACACAACGCACCCGACCATTTCATCATCTATGATCTTTATGTCCCTCAAATTTGCAACTTTGGCACATTCCTCAGCCATGCTGACTGTATATGCACACCTTACATCTGCTTAACTCACAGCTACCTTGGACATGGATTAACCATCGTCTCTCCATCCGGACATCATTCCAAGTTGGATCTCTTCATCTGCCGGAACCTTCATCTTCATCTTCAGTGTTGACTTCCTGCTCATCATTGACCTCAGAAACAGGACTCTTTGACCAGCATCAGACTGAAAACCTTGGACATAACCATAACTAAAACCTTAGCCACATTTAGGATTATTCTCCTCTTAGTATGCCCAGAGGACAGGCAGGTCAGTAGCCATGGGTCCTCTGAGGTTTCCCCCGAAGGGGGGTTTTCCTCTCCTGTATACTATTGGTCACACTCTCTGGAGTCGGAGGAGATAATCACTATGCTAATTCTTTTTCGGGGGCTTAAATCTTACACCTACCCAGTATCCAACAGAGGGTGGGATACAGAGAAACGTCAAAGCTCAAGTTATAAGCATCAAGCATATACCATTCAGCTCATAAGTATGCACAAGCAATGAGCTATGTACCACACATTGAATTGGGAGTCTTTAGCCTGAGGTTCAATGGGGGGGGAATAGCTCATCCCACATCCCCTTCCTACACCTCAGGCTTCCGCTTGCTCAGCTTCGAGCATTTTGAAACACCCTCCATCTTCCCCTGCCTCCTCCTTCTTCTCTGGCACTCTTATCTTACCCTCTGTACTGGGGCTTAAATCTTACACCTACCCAGTATCCCATAGATGGTGAGATATAGAGAAATGCCAAAGCTCAAGTTATAAACATCAAGCATATACCATTCAACTGATAAGTATACACAAGCACTGAGCTATGTACCACATATTGAACTGCAGTAACAAACACCTACAAACTAATAATTTCCCACATGCTCCCAAAATCCCTTGCCAAGGGGGTCACCAATACAATTTAAAAGTGCCGCAGCTGATATCAATGTTGCTCTTTAGCTGATAGGGTGCGATAACCACCCCATGTTGGGCTCAGCTTCCATCAGCTTGGCAGCCTTGTGTCTCCTCCTGATCTGGGTTGGATTTTTAAAGCAGCTGTACTTGTTCGTCATCGTGTAGGGTTTTTTTTTCAGACAAAAACAAAACTATTTCCATTTTTCCTTTTTTTTTAATCATTCCATTTTTTTTTCTTTTTGTTTTATTTAATTCCTAAACTAAGATATGGGATTTTGAAGTTTTTAAAGTTCCCCCTCTACTGCCATGCCCACCATGAAAAAAAAATATCTTGGTACAGTGTTGTTGTTTACCATTAAAAACATATAGTAACACAGTCCTAATACATCCATAGCATATATATTGAGAATATACATTAAACAGGTTAGCTCAATGGAAGAGATTTTTGAAAAATTGTGAGTGGTGGCCATCTTTAATAACTTGAGTCTTTAATTTCAAAATTGGCTACAAAAGCTGTTTTTTTTTTACTTTCTATTTTTGTCCCCCATTTTTACCTCAATGCTGCAAGGGCCTCCTTCCACCTATCCAAGCCCTTATACCCACCGTAGAAGTACTTTGGTGGTCCTACCCACCACCAACCTTTGCTATATGACTTCCCAAGACACCCCGACCATAACCAATGGCTTGTCCCCCATGGGCGGGACCCCCTGGTTCCCCAAGCCAGGAGGAGATACTTCACTCGACAGTCGGGCCAATGAGGAGGAGCCAGCAAGGCATGAGAGGAGATGAAGTGACCCTGCTGAGGCACGGGGGGCAGGGGGACTTCATCTGCCCAGTGCAGCTGGGGATATTTTTGTCCCCTGCTAGACCCTGCACTTTTGCCACCCCAGGGCATGATGCTGAGAGGTGACCTGGTAATCTGCCTATCTGGGCTGTCACTGTCAGAAGGGTGAGTACACCCCACCCCAGCTTCAGTGCTCCTTTGCCAGACCCTACTCTGGGCGGGCGGCGGGGGATGCCTCTGCATCACCTGCCAGGCAAGTGGTTATGTTCCACAGTGAGATCTCCCCAGAGGGACCACTTATTCCTTCCTGCATGACACCACCCTCCCCCTGGGTCACAAGGGGGCAGCTGTGCAATGGAAGGAGGTGCTCTCCCACACAAAGGCAGGAGGCTCCAAGGCATACCCAACCCTGTCTCACTGTTCAACACCAGATATTTGAAAAAATTTAAAATACACTGAAGATGAATCTAAGGATGTCAGAAATACATTTTTCATAAAACAATGATGAAATCTTTTACCAGCTAACAAATACTGCTGCTTTAAAGAGTACCAAAAGTCCTGATAGCTCCAAGATTGCAGGCATCTGACACCATTAAGTGCTTCCCTGTATGTGGGCACTTTATTTATTTATTGAAATGTTTCACCAGGAAGACACACTGAGCGACAAGTCACTCGTCTCCCAGTGCAACCGAGGTAAGGGGGGTACAATAAGAGTGAGACATTGAACATTCAAGTTACAAGGTCAACATTAACATACAATTGTAAGGCAGGTGTTACAAACAGTGTTACAACAGTGTTGCGCATAATAGGTAGAAAGAGTGGACAATAATAAGTGCTGGGTTGATAAGTAAACAAATGCTTACATGAAAGAAAAGGGGAAAAGGAGAGGAAGGGGTGAGGTGAGGGAGGAGGAAGAGTTGTGTCCCTGGAGACCCCTTCAGGATGCGAGGAACCCTGCAAGGGGTCTGGGGGGACCAGAAAGAAGGGGATAAAGCAGTGTCCCAGAGAGACCCCTTCAGGATGTGGGGAACCCTGCAAGTGAGCTGTGGGGCTAGATAGAAAGGAGGATAAGGCTGTAGGGATTTAAAGACGGAGGAGAGAGATAAGGAGGAGGTGTGATTTAATGCTAGGAGAGGGAATAAGACCTAACCCAAGAGAAGATCCTTCAGAATGCGGGGTACCCTGCAAGGGGATTGTCGAAAGTCAGTAGATAGGGATTAAGAGAGTGATAGGTGAGGGAGAGAGTGGGAACTGAACCCTTGAGGAGAAGAGAATTCGCACCTTTGGAGGGGATAGGGCCTAATCAATAGTCCATCAGGATGCATTGGACCCTGCTAGTAGTCATGGAAAGCCAAGATAGTGGTTAAATAGAATAGGGGAGATATTCTTAGGCTCAGTTTGATCCCTTCAGGATGCTGAGAACCCTGCAAGGGGACTGCGATGGCCATGGAGAAAGGTAGATGGGAGGGGAAGGAGAGGAGACAAGACTAGGTGCAGTAGGACACCCTCAGGATGCTGAGAACACTGCAAGGAGGACTGCAAAGACTAGAGAAAAAGGTAGATGGGGAGGGGAAGGAGAAGAAACAAGCCTAGGCCCAGCAGGACCCCTTCAGGATGCTGAGAACCCTGCAAGGGGACTGCAAAGGCTAGGGAGAAAAGATAGAATCGGGAAGGGGAAGGAGAAGAGACATGCCTAGATGCAGTAGGGGCTCCTTCGGGATGCTGAGAACCCTGCAAGGGGACTGCAAAGGCTAGGGGGACAGGTAGATGGGGAGGGGAAGGAAAGGAGACACGTTTAGATGCAGTAGGACCATTTCAGGATGCTAAGAACCCTGCAAGAGGACTGCAAGTCTAGGGAGATAGGAGGTATGGTGGGGGAAGGGAGTAGATGAGAGATACAATCCCCTTGGGGGGTAGGAGAGGGACCCATGGAGAGCATTTGGGGTCCCTTACATTCTGTGAGAGATCAAGGGAAGCCAGTAAGGGGGGAGCAATTTGGGGGAAGGAGGGGAGAGCTAGAAATGTGGGGGATGGGGGTGCACAGGATAAAATGAAGGTGACAGTAGAGGGGTAGGGTTTGTCCAGGGCTTAGAGAAGGGAATTATTATTTATTTATTTATTTATTAACGTCTTGGATGACACCTGTGAGCAGATGCTCATTGAGAGGTTCCACATCAGATACATTAACACAAAAAGACACAACATAGTTGCAGTAAATTATACATACAGAGCACAAAAAATTCAACAGTACATGGGTTGCAATGACAAGCAGTTCACAAATTGTGCTAAGGCATTGTACACTGTATGCCAGCATCCTGCGGAAGAGAGAGAGAGGGGCAGAGGCAGACTGTTAGGGTGAGGTAGGGGGGGACAGGGAGGGGCAGTGGGAGCTGGGATAGGGAGGGCAGAGGGAAAGAAAAGAGCTAAGGGGTAGGGGGTAGGAGGCAAGTGCTAGGGCAAAAGGGGTGGGAGACAAGTGCTTGGGCAAAGACTTAACCTGGTGAGCCAGGAGTTAGAAGTGCTGAGGCAGACTAAAGCTGTGGGTGCAGACTAGTGGGGAAGGACGTGGCAAGAGCAGCGAGGTGCAAAGTAATTACTGAGAGCAGAGCTGATAGAGTAGGCAGAGGATTAGTGCCAGATTTGAGGGGGGAGGAAATTCCAAATTTTTGGGAGGTGATGAGAGTAACCGGATTGGCCGATTTGGGTGGATCTGTGGGGGACTACCAGGGTGCGGGAGTCAGTTGATCTAAGTGAATGGGGGATGGGGGTGTTATAAAGGAGGAGGTGAGGTAGGAAGGGAGCTCATCCAACCAGTGCTTGGAGGTTGAATTTAGCACAGTAGGAGAGTTGCCTATTTTTAAGAGAGAGGAAGGATAAGGCACGATAAAGATCTTAGTGGTAGGTGAGAGGGGGGCATCCAGGGCAAAGCGGCAGAAGGAATTGAAGAGGGAGTCCAGTCTGGCCAGGGAGGAATTTAAGGACAGCACCATAGACTACATCACAGTAGTCGAAAATGGGCAGTGTCATCTTCTGAACAAGTTCACGCCTAGCTGCAGGAGGGATGTAACTATGGTTCCTGAACAGGGCACCGAGCTTAGGACGCAGTTTTTTCTGGATGGCATCAATATGTCCAGAGAAGTTTAGGTGTTGGTCAAACCAAACACCTAAGTACCTGAAGGAGGATGTGTTCTCAATTAAAGTCCCATCAAGGGTGTGGAAAGTGGGTAGGGAGTGAAACCTAGAGAGTCTCTGCCTTGTGCCAAATGTCATGGAGACAGTCTTCTTGGCGTTGAGGAAAAGTTGATGGTTAGCAAACCAGAGCTGAAACTTGTCGAAGTCTTGCTGTAAGCTGGTTGTAATCTCAGCAGGAAAGGAGTCAGATGCATACAGGACTGTATCATTGGCATACATATGTACAGCGGAGGAGGAGGAGGAGCAAATAGAGGGAAGGTCATTTAAGAAGATGGAGAATAGGAGGGGCCCTAATACAGAGCCATGGGGGATGCCAGTGCTAATTGGGAGGGGAAAGGATGTGGCATCCAAGATCTTAACTGATTGGATTCTGCCAATAAGGTAGGCCTTGAACCAGTTTGTGGCAGAGGGAGATAGGCCAGCTGCCGGGAGTGAGTTGAGGAGAAGAGAGTGAGAGACAGTGTCAAAGGCCTTGGCCAGGTCGACAAAAATCGCAGATGTAATTTGGCCATTATCCATCCTGGTTAGGATGGAGTCTGTGAGCCATAGGAGAGAGGTGGTGGTTGAGTGGTTTTTCCTGAAACCAGACTGGAAAGGGATGAAAAAGGAGGTGTCAGATAGAAAAGAGGTGAGTTGGGAGAGGACAATGTGTTCTCAAAGTTTGGCAAGGGTAGGGAGGAGAGAAATGGGATGATAGTTGCCAGGGGATGAGGGGGCACCCCTTTGGGTACAGGAAGGACCACTGCATGTTTCCATGAAGAGGAGACCAAGACAGTAGAGAATGAGAGATTTAGGATTATTGAGAGGGGGTAGGCAATGGCTGAAGTGGAGAGGGAGAGGAATTTTGGGTCGAGGTCATCAGGGGAGGCACTTTTAGAGGGGGCTGATGATGAGGAGGGCACTTAGGGCATCATTTGGGATTACAGTAGCGAAAGACATGGGGAGGTGGGAGGGTGGTGGAGGGGGCACACCGGTAGAGGGTGGGGAGGGGGATGGGTAGGAAGGGAGGGATTTCAGTAGCTCAGTGGTGCAGAAGGTATAGTAGGAATTAAATTTCAAAGCTGTGGCTGTTGGGTCAGACACTAATGAGCTATTTACTTTAAGTACCAGGGAGCGCGAGATGAGGGGTTAAATAAGGCATGGACCACCTTCCAGAACTTTGAAGGGGAGTTTATGTTGGTTATGAAGGCAGATTTGAAATATTCGGACTTGGCAACCTCGCAGCCCTGGTGCAAGCATTTCAGAGCAGGCAGTAGTTTGCAATGTCACTAGAATGCTGGGTAGCTTTATGATTCTTCCAGGCTCAATCTCTAGCCCTGAGGCAGGCCAGAAGTTCAGGGGTTATCCAAGGTAAGTGGTTACCTCTGACTCTGGTTTGTTTGAGTGGGGCAAAGGCATTCCAGTTTACAAGAAAGATGTCTTTGAAGTAGGCAAGGGCCTTATCAACTGAGGGGAGGAAGGTTAAGGGGGGACCAGTCAGAAGTGGCAAGGTTATTCAGGAGAGGTTCATGGTCAAGAGACTTGAGAACGTAGTTGTATGGTTTTGTGTGGTGATTTAGTGCTGTGGACTTTCCTAACTTTGAATATTGGGTTATGGTCACTGAGAGCATCGGGGAGGATGCCAGAGGTGAGGTAAGGGCCCAGTAAAGTAGGGAGTGTTGTTGTGTCTTGTGGTTTGCTCTATAGAGCCATTCATTTAGCTACAAAATGTCCAAATCAGGACAATGTGAATCACTGGACAGATTTTTTTTTGTTTGTGGGAAGGCTTGAAAATTGCATAGATGTAGTAGACAGCTTGACAGTCATTTACAATATAACCATTATGAAAGCTGGACATTTTTTCTAAGGCATAACTGGCAAAGAAATGTCAGCTATGCCTTATGATGAAATCGCCCACTTAATATTGGGCCCCAAGGAATAGCTCTACAGAGCACAGTTCTGATCTAGCATAACTGGAGTTGGTAAACACAGCTGATTATAGGCACCAGCAAAACCTGTGGTTGTAGGGATCCCTACTCATAGGAAACCCAGTCAGAGAACCCCATTAGTACCAACCCCCCCCCTTTTTTTTTTGCTGTTCGCTATCTTAAAAATCCAAGATCGTAGCGAGTTAGACAATAGGGAGACATTTTAGAATATAGTGGTTTTTACCTTCATTGGTGGCATTTCCAGTGGTTTTGTCTTATTTAAATATTGTACACTCACGTCCCAGCTTTCAGAAATGCTGCGCCGAGATCTAGCTATAGGATGGTGCTGACGTAAGATGTGATAACATCATAAAAGCAAAACACATAATACTGAGCCACATAAGCCCTATGTGCTGGCCTATTTATGATAGTAATGTTAAACCTCTAAAGCACACTGACAACACTGACATGCTAACTGGCATGTAACACATTCATCAGAGTACTTACCAATCAGACAAGCCCAGTTTGCCCTCCCAATTCAACCGCAGCAGCCAATCAGAGACCCCAGTTCTTGCCCTCTCACAGATGCACTGCAACATGACGCATAGATTTTGCAGTTTCAATTTTTGCTTTGTTTTTAATTTTTTCAGTATACTAGTGATAATACCAATAGTGATCTAGGTTTCTTCAGTAATAGCTGGACCAGGGGGTTAATAAACAAATCGGCCTACAGCGTTGGTGTTTATAACCCCTGGTCTGGTAATTATCTCGTAAATTCAGACCACTATGGTATTATCGCTATATTAAAAGACATAACTGGGCAGTGCAGAGTTCTACTTGCCAAGCTATGGGCAGCCATTCAGAGGTAGATGGATAGCAATTGCTTTAGTTCCCTATAACTACACTTGCTACCCACCCTCCACCAGTGGCAGATCCAGGATTTTACAATGGGGGGGTGCTGTACCTACTTGATATGCAATTTTTATAATGTTTTTAATCCTTTATACTATCCTTCTCGTTGCATTTTTGACTGAAAATATAAGCACAACCTATAGTTCTGAATGTATATTTTCTTACAATCAATATATTAGACTTCTCCACCAAAGCGAAATGCAGCAGCAAGCAAGTTACAATGGTGGGTGCACCTGCACCCTCTAAACCCCCCTAGATCTGCTACTGCACTCCCCATCTTTTTAAAATGTCACTGCTTGAGTGAGAAAAATAAATGGTGCACTAAACATATGGAAGAAAGTTAAAGACATGTGGCTGCAGTACAGGCAGTGGGCCGGATGTCGAATTTCGCAAGAAGGGGGGTTCTTAAAGCCGGTTCTGACTGCAACTAAATATGGGGTTTCAATGCATCAAGTAAATGATTATGCATATGGAACCAATTAAGTATGCAAGAATGTATAACGGTGTGTGATTAGGGGTCAATAATCACATGCCTCTGGAGGGTGCTGTTAAGACATGAGGTTTTTGTGCTGAGTGCCTTTAAACACTCGAGAGAGAAGTGTTATTATTGACCATAATCACACACCCCTGAAGAGCTTTATTGCACTTACAACATGTGTTCAAAAATGTATCAATTAAACATAGGTAATTACTTACACATTGCTGAAAAAAAAAATTTTCATAATTTATGTGCTGAACATTATGCAGTCCCTTCTCTGTCAGGACCAAACAGTGTACTGCAATGCCTGGGGGCAATAAACATCAATTCCAGGAAGAAGCGGCCTGCAGTTATCAGCTGCTAAGCAAGAAATAATACTCAACAGGGTAGGCAGTACTGAGCTATACCGGACAGCCCAGAGGCATAATGAGGCCACAGGCAGAGGGCCTTATAGCTCCTGCAAGATCTGATATTGTCCAATACCGCCCACCCAGGAGGGTATTATTGCATGTAGAAAATGGGCTTCCTGTTACATGAAAAGTTCAAAAATACATAAAAAAAAAAAAAGTAAAATGTAAATGAAAAAGATTGAAAAGAGCATGTTTTGTAAAATAGTCCCTCCACTCCTGCACGTAGCAGCAGAGGGTACTGTGCTGTGATATTATTTGTTTTCATTCAACAGTATATTTCTCCAGGAAGCAATGTTCTTTTTTGTCATTCTAACCTTTTTAATTTGCAGACCGTTGACCCCCCCTACACCTCTCTGCCGGAAAACCAGTTACATTTTAGTTAACTTTTACTGCGAGCTGGAGCGGGACAGCAGCATGCTGGCAACTCTTATTTAAATGTTTTCTCCCACTTTGAAGTACCACTCATAGACCATTTCTCATGCAGAGAGAGTATACTAAGGGATATAGAACATCTCTCATGCTGGCAAAAACAGACTGTTTAAAGTCACCAGCAGAACTGAGGAGGACTTGTGGCTGAATAATTTTTTTTATTTATTTAATGCTGAGCATTTTGAATGTGGAGCAATGGCTCTGAAAGAAAAAACTTGACATGAAAGGGATAATGCTTTGTAGGCAGGGATGGTTTACTACCTGACAGAAAAATGTTATGTGTTGGATTTGCACCTAACCAACAGGCTGGACCGAAACAGTAGTGGAACAGAACAATGCCAAGCAGGCTTCTGTTTGACAGAAAATGTATATGATGGCTGTCTGAGCCGCATGGTTTTGAAAAAAAAAAGTGTGTTGGTTTGACAACTGATTCACTAAATAGTGGGAAGTGTTTGTTTCTTTTTTGGTTCTGTAATTTATTCAACTTAAAACAAAGATTTTTTTAAGGGGGGGGTGTAGCTGTCTGGTAACTCACCTGCTATGCGACTGAGAAAAAACTGGTGACAGATCGAATTTGAAAATTGTTACTGGCACCATGATACCAGTGATGGGGTTGGCACAGCTGGTACCTGTTTTTTAATTTTTTGTTAACAGGACTCAAACTGTAAGTTAATGTAACCCTCCCCCCCCACACACACACACACACACATCATTGGCAGCCAATCAAAATCCTTAGATTTATATACCAATTTTCTAATACGAAACAAGTCCTCATTTTGTGGCAACTACAGCGCTCCGGGATGAGCTGGCACTAGTATTGGGAGAGGGTTCAGATAACACAACATTAGTGCTTGGTCTTGCTACTCTTAGTTTTGTACAACATTAATCGGGAGCAGCAAAGCATAAATGTACTGTGTTTCTGTAATGGTATTCATAGGACTGAAAGTAGTTCAGTTGTGTATTTATGGGTCAGTAATTACATGGGTTCTAAGCTGCTTTCAGCCAATGAAATCACTGCAACATGTGTACTCAGCTGCTTTCAGCCAATGAAATCACTACAACATGTGTACACATTACATGGTTCTGAGCTGCTTTCAGCCAATGAAATCCTTGCAATATGGGTACACGTTATAGCAAACCATAGTTTTAAAGTTGCAGTCGATACAATCCTTGAGAACACCTCGTTCAGTGGTGCTACTGTCAATGCAGCAGGCTGAAGTGGGGTAACGTTTGATTCGTCTCCCCTTCTAATAATTTGGTACCTACAGCTTCAGTTTATTATAACTGGATGGACAACCACAGTACCTTCCCACATTATGTGATCACCAACTCGTTTTAAAAACTTAAACCAGAAGGTTTCCGTGCGGCGTTCCTCCAGCAGCACTTCGCCAGTCCAGAAGGAGGGCTCATGTGTAGACACGACGGCCTGAGTTGGCTTCATTGGCACCGCTTTGTGAGGATCCCACTGTCCCATCTCTGGCCTGGATCCTACCACAAAGAGTTCAACATCAGTGCGTTCCACTGTCACTATTACGCCGAACCTAAACAGCATTACGATCAAACTCAGTCCAAAACACACCAACTCAAGGACAAATTAGGTTAGCACAGTTCTGCTACAGTATGGTAAATGCCCTTGAGAGTCGTCCTTTCAGAGGCCTTTTAGTTCAGCCTCTGCCTGCCCGGAGCTGCAGCTTTGCACTATGCCCAGAACACTGCAACACTGGCCAGCATATGGCTGAGCTGCAAGAAGAAATGCTGCTGAACGGCGGTGCTCCGCAACGTCAGAGGCAGACCCTTCAGCTGGGTCCTCATCTATTAGAAGGTATTATCCTCTCGTTTAATAAAAGTTCTTTCGGCTATTCCATTTCCCGACTGCACGGAGCAGCTAATGACCTTATTTCTATATTTGTCTCGGTGTCACAGATTTGTACCACACACACAAGAAAACTAAGCCGCTGACAGAGGACCGGACAGCTTCCTCGGCAAAACTGGGACACTGATTTATAAAAGCTGTGCTCTCGCGTACTGACATATATATATATATATATATATATATATATATATATAAATTTTTGATCAGCTTACATTGCGAAAAGGTATAAAAAAAGAGTGAAATAACACACGCAAGCAGAATTCTGCTACTGCAGCAACCTATGTGAACGCGCCCCGCATTCCTGGGAACGTTCTAGCTGCAGAATAGAGCGAGTCCTCTTCATGCAGATATTATGCTCTGCTGATATGTATGTACACCTCGTGACATGCTGGTTAAAGACGGTGCTACCATAGGAATATATAGATATGTAGATATACATATACATTATTTGAGTCGCTTAAACAATTTATTCAAAGAAATTAGAGTACATTAGAAAATCAGCGTAGAAAGCTAAACATTCTTATTGGCTGCCAGTGATGCCAGGGGGTACATTAACATGCAGTTAGAGCCCTCTAAAAAAACAGGTGTCAGCTGTGCCAACCCAGTTCACACCTATCATGGTGCCAATTAGCAGAAAGAGCACAAGGGGGTCGTTATGGTGGATACGACCCACCTCGTGGGTTAGCACAAGGCGAAGCTGACTAGCCGAGTGCTTCCACCACCTGAGAAGGGGCTGTTATCCCACCATAATGACCCCCCCCAACTGCCTTATTGCGACTATGAAATGGTCCATCCATTTTAATACATTCTTTTTTAAAATAAATAGCTTCTGCGTTTTAAAATTTTAAAAAACAAGAACAAAAATTAGTAATAAATTAAAACGAGAAAAAGTAGTGCCCTTTGTCCTATATTATGTTCTTGTTGTCTACCTCTTAGTCCAGAAGGTGCCGCCAACACTGAGTGACTCTTTGCATGTTAAACTATGGGCAGCAGCTCTGCGGACAGTAAGGGCAATCTTGTGAGCGGTGGGCAGTGGACAGTGGCTTCGACGCCGCCACCCCCCATTCAGTCGTTATTCCTTTTTTTTGTTTAGGTTTTTTTTATTATTATAGTGCTGGGTTTTGCAGTTACGTTTCTTTGAGCGGGCGATGGAGTGATGCGCACGTATTGTGCTTGACTGAGCGAGAGCAAAACACAGAGCAGAGTGCGAAGGGTCGTCGAGAGTCACGGAAGAGGGAGAGACACAAGGGAGGCAGGAACGGGAGCCTTTCCTTTAAGTCACAGTCTGCGGTTGAAGTTGGCAGTTGGTGTTAGATCCAGGCTAAAGCAAAAAACACAAAAAGATAAATTGCATGCAGGCGGGAGGTTACACTCGGCATTTTTGTGGTGGGTATTGATGTGGGAGTCGAGAGTCAGTGGCAGTGAGCAGGGCATTAACAATGGCTGACAATTGGAATGTTCAGTGTGCTGAGGGCAGTAATCTGTGATTCGTCCACTGAGTGCCAGGATAACAGCCCTGTTGCCAGGAGGGCTTGACCAATCGGGAGACAGGATTCTTTCTACCCATTTCATAATACAGATTTTCAAAGACAAAAGCCACTATTTTTTAGCACTTGCTAAGTGGACAACAAAGAGAGGAAGCACCACCCCCACCCTACTCAAGTCCATGTAGCAAAATTATCAGTCCCCCCCCCAAAAAAAAACACATATATAAAATTAAACGTTTTCGGCCACAGCAAAGTGCTCTAATGTCACAGAGCTACTTGCATCTGTGGCTCCCCCAAATGCCAGCATTCTAGTAGGTTGTGCAAGCCATCCAACTTATGAAACTGCCACCACCACAACTGGGCCCAACTGTTCCAATCCCTTCAGCTTTAAAATTGTAGCCCTGCTGAGTATCCCTGCTCACAACTGCACAGCAAACCCACTAGAAACTTCAAAAATCTACCTGTTTTTACAGGGTTACTCTTTTTTTGCTGCAGGCTTGCTCAACACCTTAGATGCAGTACTGTTCATCAGCCAACTTCCATGTTTCCTGTCCAGTCATGCCTGAGTGGGACACTGTGGCATTTTTGCTGCACCGCCTAGCCAGTTGCTCCCTGCTCATAGTATGGCAGCTAAAACCCTTTTTTTCTTTCATTTAAAAAAGAATGTCAATCGCTAGCAATATGAGAACACTTGTGTGGTGGGGGGAATGATCAATATAAAATGTAGACATGCTGCAATATAATAACAAGCATCTGTCAATGCCGAATGTTGGCTTGCTGGCATTGGCATTGGTAATGCAAGAGTTAGAGAGATGCATAATAGGAATGGCAATGAAGTATTGAACTAACACCACCCACATGAGACTGAAAGGTGTGTTGGGAGTGGGTTGTTGGCCATAACGCTTACACTAATTCCCACCACCCCCACCTTGAAGACACACACCGACAGTGTCGCAGTGTGCTTTTGTAGTCTGTGGCCCTCATGCTTACCCCATTCCATAAGGAAATAAGCTGATGGTGCAGTATAGGAGAACTGGGTGAATATTAGGTGACAGACCCCAAGACACACCTCATGCCTGTCAGTGGCTGTTGGGTGGGTGGGGTTGGGGTAGAATACCACAAATATTACAGCTGATGAACCCAAGTTATGCCCCCGATGCCTGTCAGTCTCTACAGGGTGGGTGTATGGTTGTAAACCTTAACACCACAGGTGTTTGTTAGTATTTTCACTCCAAATTTTCAATATGGGCTTTTTGGGACCCCACCTCATGAACAGTGGCACTATCATTTTGTTACTCAATCCTGAAAGGTGATTTCGTATGGCGACTGTGTTATTCGGAGCCACAGGTGCAGAAACACATTTTGGGCAGGATGTGAAAAATGACAGCTGTACTGTTCATGAGGAGGTGTGAAAAAATGGCAATGTTAAAAATCTGGAGAGAAAATATGAAAAATGCACTTACCTACAGGTGTGCGTAGAAACTGCACAACGCACGTCCATAACGTGGTAACTTTTTGGAATTATTTCACCAAATTTTCAACATGGGCATTTTGGGACCTCTTCTCATGAACAGAGATACTGTGATTTTGTTAATCTTTCCCAAAAGTTGATTTTGCATGGCAACAGTGCCCATTGTCCACCACAGGTGTGAAAACACATTTCAGACGGGATGTGAAAAATGACAACTGTACTGTTCATAAAGAGGTGCAAAAAAATGGCAATGTTGAAAATCTGGAGTGAAAATATTAAAAACTGGCAAAGTTACGAAGACATGAGAAAGTGCACAAGCGCGACTGTGAACACAGTCATTTTTTGAATGTTTCCACTAAATTTGCAACATAGTTTTTTATTCCCCACCCATGAACAGTGGCAGTGCCATTTGATTAATCGGTCCTGAAAGGTGATTCCACACAGTGACCACAAAATCACCTTTTGGGACTGAGAAACACAATGACAGTGACATGTTCATGAGGTGGGGTCCCAGGAACCCCATGTTGAAAATTTGAGGCCAAAATTCCCAAAAATGGCTGAGATATCAACCTAAGTTGAAACCCCCCATCGCTTCTCATTATAAAGCTTACCATCATTTCTTCACATCGCAGTTCATCTTTGAAGAGTGCAGACACATCCCAGTTCAGAAAAGATCGCTGCTCCTGACCTCTGGAGGGTTAGTATGGGTGAGGTGGGATGAGGGAGGTGGGCACGCAGCGGAGGGTGGGGATGGGGAAGGGGATGGGGAGACATCGGTGGACCATTTTCTTGTTTGCGGGAGAAAAAAATGCAAGGGAAGGTTTTCTTCATTTACAGGTTAAGAAACAAAAAAAAATAGGCACACTAGGGTGGGGTCCTGGTGTGCTACAATTCTGGGGGGAATGGAGAGGGTGGGGAGAGCAGCAGCAGTGGGAAATTGCAGAAGGGTTTTATTGTCTGCCGAGGGATGGGGAACAGAGGGAGCGGGAAGGGCATCAGCAGTGGGAGGTTACTGTAGTTTTTTTTTCTGTCGAGGATGGGGAATGGAGAATGGAGGGAGCAGGGAGGGCAGCAGCAGTGGGAGGTTGCGGAAGGGTTTTATTTCTGTTGGGGGATGGGGAATGGAGGGAGTGGGAGGGCATCGGCAGTGGGAGGTGGCGGGAGGTTTTTTTTTCTGTCAGGAACGGGAAACGGAGAATGGAGGGAGTGGGGAGGGCAGCAGCAGTGGGAGGTTGTGGGAGGGTTTTATTGTCTGTTGGGGGATGGGGAATGGAGGGAGCGGGGAGGGCAGCAGCAGTGGGAGGTTGCAGGAGGTATTTTTTTTCCGTCAGAAACAGGGAATGGAGGGAGCTGGGAAGGCAGCAGCAATGGGAGGTTGCAGTGTGGTGGGTGGCAGGAGCTGCGAACATGCCGACATGGGGATTGGGCACCCTGATGTTGACTTTCTGCAGATTGTGTGGCGGGATAGCAGGAGCCACCATTTTTACTGAAATGTTTCAGCAGGAAAGGCATATAATGGAGGCATGCCATCTGCCGCTGCAATGACGAGCTTGTCTCTGATTGCAGCAGCACATTTGTTTCATCTCTGTGGCTCTTTTTGAAATTGCTGTCATAGGCAGCATGTTCACTGATTGGAGGCTGAGAGATGCATCCACTAAAGCGTCCCCTGCATTGGCCAACACTGACACACTACCACCACAAGATGTGCTACCACTACAAGATGTTGCTTGCACGTACACGCAAGCCAACATAAGAAATGCGTCTCATAAGCAGCAGCACCTTCTAGTGACAAGCAGTAAAACAGTAAAGGGACTATTTCACAGAAGCTACTGTTTCTGTTCATTTTTACTACTATTTTACTCACTTTTCTTTATGAAATCATTATTATATAAAAAAAGCTAAGGAAAGTCCATTTTCTAAGCACAGTAATACCCTCCAGGGTGGGCAGTATGGGCAATACCAGACCTTCCAGGGGCTATAAGGCCCTCTGCCTGCAGCATCAGGCCTCATTATGCCCGTGGGTGGTCCGGTATTGCTCAATACCACCCACTTGTCGGATATTATTGTTTCCATAGAAGGCATACATCATTATAATAAGTACTAAAATACACTACAAAATATAGAATAGTAGATGGGTGACAACAAGGCTGTGTTGCCATCCACGCAGTTGATGACATCATAGAGACCTTGAGAGCAAAGCTCGAGAGGTCTCACTAATGTCATCAACTACTGAGATGTATACACAGTCTTAGCTGTGGATGGTCTCCCATCCATTGTTTTATATAGTATATGGTTGGGTCTTATTGTCGATTTTATTGTGTATTTTTTTTTTAGGTCACTGTTTACCTTTGTGATATCTGGTGTTCCTGCTCTTGGTTCTCCCCACTGCCACTCGCTCTGGCTTTTCACCGCTTCTGAAAACGCCAGGTTTTCCCTGCTCCCATTCACTCTCTGTTAGCTGTACTGCTTCTTTTTGTTTAAATGATTAAAATAACTAACTTTTGTGACATGAGCCATATGAGGCTCTTCGTGTCAAAAGTAGGAGGATCCGTGATTGGCCCATGCTTATTCGTGCCACCATGTTTTCATTTTTTTCTGTTATAGCCAGTCAAGTGAGCCAATCAGGAGGCAAGGCAAAGGCTGAAACGTTGTACTATGGATGTCAGAATGATAGTACAACTTTTTTGACCTTTGAACTGTCCTACAACAAGATGTAGGAAGCCACAGATTTCCATTGACAATAAGATCTAGCTATATACTATAAGGGTATACATCCTATAGAGAATACTGGTTGGGTAACCATACACAGCCAGCCTGTGCTGCCACAGAGGGGCTCTGATTATATCATACCTCAAGAACAAAGCACCAGAGATCCAGTGTAATCAGAAGCTCAAGGTGATGGCACAGGCTGGTTGGGCATGTGGTTGCCCAATCAGTATTTTTTGTAGTGTATAGTGTTTCTGGTTTATTTAAATTTTTTTTAAGCAAAGCTGTTTTCACAGTGCTCCGTTGCAACAGTGAAGGTTTCAGTTCATAACTTGAACTGATTGATCTGTGTGTGGCAGCACTGTGAAAAACACCGGCTGTCTCCAGGATCTCCAGTCACCTTGAACCTCGTTGCACCACAGAAGGGTACAACTGTGTTCTATGACCTCTGAACTGTGATGCAGCAAGGTTTCAGCTGGCATGGAAATCCATGCAGAGCAAACCCTCACTATACACTGTATTTAAATTACTCAATAGCAGGCAGCAGATCACCTACTGCAACCCTTCAGGAGTAATCACATATAAAGCAATGATATTAGGGGTGTGTGAATACCTTATTTTGAATATTCACAGAGTATTCATATTCAGGGGCCCAATTATTCATGCTTAATCACTCAACTGCTGGAACAGTCTGTGAGACTTCAAGATCTCCCGACACTTCCTGTCCAATCAGAGGCCACTTTGAAAGCTCACCGAAGGCAGGTCATGTAGCTCAGCACTGGCAGAAGCTTCAGGCTAGAGAGACAGATGTCTGAGCTGCTGTGAAAAAACAGTCTACTTCCATTAACTTGTTAAACTTAGACAAAAAGCATACATCTTGGCAGTTTTTGTTCCTTTTCTATATCCCAGGCTAGAGAGGGTAATTTTTTCACACTTTTTTATGATAATTTTCAGTGTTTCTCAGGAGAACTGCAAAAAGTATTTATTTTTCCTAAAAGTGAAACAAAAAAACAGTACTACTTGGCCCGTTTCTTCTCTGCAAGCAAGTACTACTTGGCCCGTTTCTGCTCTGCAAGCAGTCAGTCACAGCCTGATGTAAATCCTCCTTAATTTGGCATAATGATAACGAAGATGTCATTGGGTATACAGTAGCAGCGCAGAGAGGCCACTCACTCAGTCAGCAGTTGCCATTGGGGATGCTCAGATTTCCTAAAAACTGACCTGACTTGGATTATCAGGATTTCAGATTAATCTGATACCGAATCCTATATCGTTTCGGAATCCAAAATCCTAATATTCATAACCTAAACCTATGTAACTTAGTGCAAGTAAATATATAATAAAAACAAAGCAATATAAACAACAACTATAATTAAGTGTGCAATGTTGTGTTACCGTGTAACACAGCAGTACTCACAATTGTTACTAGACCCAAATTGCACTTACTTGTTGGTCCTCTTTCTTGAGTCGGAACTCAGCTGGAGTGAATGAATTAGTTGAGCGTTCCAGGTTTGGGAGCGATATCGGGGCATTTCTGGGGACTTCCTCGAAGTGTGCACTGGGGCTGTTGCAGTATGGCTCTGTTGCCACCCCCACATACTCTGTTGTCTGGCCTGTTACCTCTCTCACTGCTAAACTTTGTTGTTGGACCCTGCATGATTCTATATTATTGCCTTTTGGGTCTTGGATATATAACTGCTGGTGCTCATTACTTGTGTTGGATTGAATTTGTTTGACTACCATGCCAATGAAGAGATCAGGTGTGAGTTCAGAGAGGGGGAACTGTGGATATGGTGATTTTAACAGCATAAGAGAAGATACTGGATTATCGTCTATGGACGCCTTCTGTGGAGTTTTTCAGTCCTGAGACTAGGACTGCATCAGGTTGGTGGACAAAGTGGAGCAACTTGATCTGGAGCACGGAGCAGTTGGTCCTGATCTTAATGGTGGGTTTTATTGTGGGTGTGCAATGGTGCGGGGGCCTGGGCCTTACTTCACTGGGTAGCCAGTGGCATGGGCAGGTGGTCCCTAGGGTTTCTCCACTGGGCCTACTGGTTGGTGGATCTTGTTGGGGACCCATAGCAGCAACTGTATGTTTCAGTGTTGGCCGCCTGTTTAGATTTTTCAGGGCCCACTCCAGCTTCAGGGTGATCAACTGACCAACGAAGAGGATTCCTTCGGACTCCCCCTCCTCCCTAACGTATGGACAGATTATTCAAACTTACTACTATATTTGTTTAAAAAACGCAGTGAGAGTGTCTGGGGACAGCAGCACATTTGGATATACTTCATTTTAGTAAACCCTTTTGTTCAATGAGAGTGTCCTGGGGGATGAAGAATTCACTAAGACATTTTCATCTGCCTTGCTCAGGAGGTGTAAGCTCCTGGGGATTTATTGGTCTTTTTGAGGGTGAGAGACCCAGTGAGGACTGAAAAAATTGTTTTTCTCTTGCTTTTTTGACTTGATTTATATGTAATAAGAGTATGGGGAGGAGTTGAGAGGTACTGATGTAGAGGGTTAATTTATTAAGGGTTACATTTTAAATAAATGAGTTTAAAGAAATTAGGGAGGAGGGTGGGTTAAATGGGTAGGTTGTTGTATTAAATTATTGAGAACTTTATAACACCTGAGTTATGTGCTGGGGAAGTAGGAATGCGGCCAGGCAGTGCTCCCCCTCAAGACTAAGTGGTCTTTTTCCATTTGATTATCCATCACTTTCATCTGATGTTTATTTTAGATGTCGTGCCCTTGGTATTTTTAAGGGGATGAGGAAGCAGATGGAATAGAAGATCCTGGAACTCTCGAGGGGGATGGGAGGGGAGCAGATGGATTAGGATAGTGAGGACCAGGAGATGCCCTGGGGCAAAATGGACACAGGAACGAGGTTCTCCCTGTCTTGTGCCCATACCTAAGGGCCCTGATCTGATCAGGCAGGAAGTGGGGTCATCCCTGGATTCCAGTCCCTTTCGGGCGGTGTTAAGTAATGCCAGGTCAATGAAAAATAAAACAGCAATTATTGCCGATCTTGTGGCATCTGCAGACCTGGCATGTATCACAAGACCTGGCTGGATGGAAGCGCTGGCTCAGTTTTGGAATCTGCAATTCCAGCCAGGTTCTCGGTGATACACTGCCCGAGAGTGGATTGTCGGGGGGGTTGCTGTCTGTTTTAGAGAGAAACTGCATCATGAGGTCCCAGTTGAGGTTACCAACGCCTTTGAGTGTATAGTGGGTACAGGTGTTGGCTACAGGATCCTTCTCATTTATCATCCACCAGGTAATGGGAAAGATTTCCTGAAGGAGGTTGCAAACTTCATCGCTGACAAGGTATTTGAGTCTCCCAGATGGTTGATCTTGGGAGATTTCAATGCCTGGGTCGACGATGAACTCTCACCATTTGGACAGAACCTCCTCCAATTGATGGATTCATTGAGCTTAACACAGGTTATTACCACTGCAACCCATGAGAAAGGACACTCATTGGACTTGGTGTTTCACCTAGGGATGGAGACCTCTGATGTGGAGGTGGAGCCCGTCGGATGGTCTGACCATCACCTCCTGAGATTCAGTTTCGCAGCCTCCTGAAATAGGCCTGCCCACAAGGGAGTTGGTACAGTTCTGCCCTTTAAGAGGAGTTACCTCAGAAGGCCTAATGGTGGTACTGAACCTCTCGAGAATTCCAGGGGATAGCACTGACCCAGAACCTCTTGTGTCAGCCTATAATAAGGCTGTTACCGAGGCACTGGATATCATTGCTCCTTCTTGTGTTCACCCTCTTACCTGTCATCAGAGTGCCCCATGGTTTAGTGGAGAGATCCATGAATTAAAGAGGCAGGGGCAAAGGTTGGAAAGACACTGGTGGAAAATTCACCTGGAGGTGGACAGACTTAGACTGATGGACCATTATGATGTCTATCAATTAGCCATTTCCCGTAAGAAGGCAGAATTCTTGTCCAGGGAAATTGCTACAGCAAAGAAGAGACCACCCCAGCTCTTCCGGACTGTGGACAGACTGTGTAATCCAGCCTATCTTCACTCTGGCTGAGCATTTTTACAAAAACAGTGTGAGGAGTTTGTGCAATTCTTTTCTGATAAGGTGTCCACCATCAGAAATGAGATCAGCCCATTCCCACTGGTCCTTGCATTAATCAACTGGGTGGTACTAATACCTAGTTGACCTGGTCCACCTTTAGCCAACCAGTAGTCGTGGATATAATGAGGATCATCCAGACTCTGTGACCAACTTACTGTAATTTGGACCTGGGCCCTACACTCCTACTAGTGGGGTGTGTAGAAGTCATTGGCCCGGTCCTTGCTGGGATAGTGGGAGTTTCATTGGAGGGAGGGATCTTTCCAGATCCCTTAAAGGAGGCAGTTGTTCGACCCCTTTTAAAAAAAACCTCCCTTGACCCCGACTGCCCAGCTAACTACAGACCAATCTCGAACTTGCCCTTTGTTGGAAAAGTTATCGAGAAGGTGGTCGCACTGCAGCTGGAGGATCATTTGACTAACCACAATATCTACGACCCTCTCCAGTCTGGCTCCAGAAAAAGTCATAGTACTGAAACGGCCCTGGTGAGGGTACTTAATGATCTTCTGATGGTGAGAGATTGGAAAACCCATTCGATCTTGGTTCTCCTTGATCTCTCAGCAGCATTTGACACTGCGGATCATGGGGTGCTCCTCGAGTGCCTGTGGTTTTTCTGTGGACTGAGGGGGGCAGTCCACAATTGGATTAAGTCCTTCCTCGAGGGTAGGTCTCAGAGAGTGGTGTTAGGAATTTATTCCTTGGCCCCTCATAGACTACCCTGTGGGGTTCCACAGGGCTCGGTGCTGTCCCCCATGTTATTCACAGTGTATTTGCTTCCATTAGGGGACATTATAAGTCGGTACAGATTGAATTTTCATTGCTATACTGATGATTCTCAACTGTACATGTCCTTAGTACCCGATCAGGAATTAGATTCCGTTGCGGTGTTTAATAACTGCCTACTGGAGATTCAGAGCTGGATGAGTGCCAGTTGGCTTCGGTTGAACTCGGAAAAAACGGAGGTATTGGTTGTGAACCCTGGTTATAGGATGATAAGGACATGGACAGGAAAACCGTCAGGATTAAAGCTTGGTGGGATCCCACTTATTGCCTCTGGCCAGGTGCGGGACCTGGGCATTGTTTTTGATGAAGGCTTGACCCTGAGTGTGCAGGTTTCAGCTGTAGTTAAATCTTCCTACTACCATCTTAGGAACATAGCCCAGGTGAAGCACCTGGTTCCACCCGAAGATCTTCCAACCTTGGTCCACGCCTTTGTCGCCAGTCGTCTTGATTATTGCAACACCCTCTACCAAGGGCTACCAGGGGTAGATATCTGTCACTTGCAACTAGTGCAGAATGTGATGGCCAGGTTGCTGACTGGAGCCTCTAGGTCTAGTCATATTACACCTGTGCTGTGTGATGTGCACTGGTTGCCAATATAGTGGCGGATTACCTTCAAGGTCACTTTGCTGATCAATAAGGCCATACACGAGCAGGGTCCCTACTACCTGCATCCTTACTGTCCATCCCTCTTGCTCTGTTCCTTTGGGGAGGGATTGCTAGAGATTCCCAGGTTATCCCTTAATACATCGGGAGGAAAATCTTTTGCCTTTATGGCTCCTACCCTGTGGAATTCTGTACCTCACCAGATATGAGATAGCTAGACCTTAGAAAGTTTTAGAAATTGTTTGAAGACATATTTGTTTAACCAGGCCTTCTCAGGAACATAATGAGTTCGAATTTATGTGGATTTTTTTATATGTTTTATGATGCGTGGTGAATTTTTAATGCTATAAGTGTAAAGGCACCCCGAGCTTTGGAAGGGCGCTTTATATAAATAAAATGTACTTACTTACTACTACTACTTACATTATTACATCCATAGTACACGTGACCTACCTGATCATCATTGTCCAAGGCAGTGTTTGTGACCTTTTTGATGTGACGATGATCAGTCCTGCAGCAGGGGTCATCTTTCAATAATGCATAGAATTGAAATAACAACTATGAGCATTATCTCTGCGCAAACCCCAACAGTAGCAGAGGCACCAACGTGCTGTGTTGCTGTATGCTGTGGGTGTTGTCCACTGTTGTTGCGTCAAGCTTCTTCTGATGTGATGATATCACTGTAGCCATCCAGTCCTCATGGAAGCCATTAGTAGTGTTGTCTTGTCTTGATGAGTCGATAATCTGTCATGTAGTTGTTATGGTATGTCTTTGAGTTTATAATTCATAGTAGTAGGGTTTTTTGCTACTTTATTTTAAACAACTTTTGTTGTGTATTTTGAGCTTGTTGTGGTGAGATGTTTGTTCACTGATGAATATTGTAGTCATACTCAACAAATGTTTCTGAGTTATGAAATGTTCAATCAATCCAGTTTGCACTATTCACAATGTGCATCATGCTGGAGATCTGTAGTTTTTGTCCCATTGGAGGTTATTTTTTGTTGTACATGAGACCTTGCTGATTGAGGCTGCTTTTGCACATTGGTGATGCTGGCGCTTGGTAGAGGCTTTGGTTTAGGAGTAAGGGTAGCCTTTGGTGCTGTGGTGTATGCTTTGCTCAGGTGCTGGCTGATGTAGCTTTGGTGTCAGTGGTGGCATATGCTTTTGTGGTGGATGAGGCATCAGTGGTGCAGAATGAGGCTTGGTGGTGAAGGAGGATTTTTTGGTGCTAGAGGAGGTCTCAGTACTGGAGGAGAAGACTGTCAGTGGGAGAGTAGGAGGCATGCTGTAAGTGGATGCTTATTGCTGGAAGAGGTGGCTTTAAAGGTATCATATGCTGCTTTTTTGGTGGGTGATTTGTTCTGTTCTGGATGGTGATGCTCAATGGTGGATGAGGAGGCTTGGTGCTTTAGAGGAGACTTTGTATGTGAGGATGCTTATTTGGTGCTGGAGTAGAAGTCACTGGTGATGGCAGTGAAGGCTTTGTGCTGTAGGAGGAGTCTTGGTGTATTATGAGGCCTCATCGGTTCTGAAGGAGGTGTTGGTGGTGGAGGAGGCTTGGTACTATATGAGGATGATTGATGTGGCAGGAGGGTTCTTTGCATAGGAAGATGCTTATTTCTGGAGGATGACTCTTGGTGCTGGCAGGCACTTTTTTATGGTGTAAGAGTTCTTGGTGCTGGAGGAGGAGAAGGCTTTCTACTGTAGGAGGATGCTTAATGCTGGAGAAGGATACTTACTGTTGCATGAGGAGGTCGACTGTTGCTGGAGGAGACTTGTTAATGTATGAAATTACTTGATGCTAAAAGAGGAGGAGGCTTTGTGCTGTGGGGCAGACAGAAGTGGACAAGAAAATACCTTTTCAGTCATATTGTAGTAGCTGGCTGGAGTACTGCCATCATTGACCTGTGGAGGGAAATGAACACTATCAGTAAGTATTGCAGACTCAGCCTCATGTATACTCACTAGATACTGGAGGAGGAGGTTATGATACTGGAGAAGGAGGCTTGGTGCTGGAGGAAGAGGAGACTTCATGATATCTGGTTATAGCTGCAGGACACAGAGACAAAAGTAGACAAGAAAATACTTTTTCAGTCCTGTTGTACCAGCTACCTGGAGTACTGCCATGATCAACCTGTGGAGGGAAATAAACACTATCAATAAGTATTTCAGACTCACTCTTATGTATACTTAACCAGGTGCTGGAGGAGGAGGCTATGGTGCTGAGGCAGGAGGCTCTGTGCTGTAGGAGGAGGGTGATTGGTGCTCCAGGAGGCTTATTTGGTGCTTGATGACTTCTTAGTGGTGGATGAGGAGGCTTGTGATTGAGGAGGCTGGTTTTGTGCTGGCTGGCTAGTGGTTGGTGGGTGTAGGACAGTGGCTGGCTGGTGGCTTTCAACTGTTGACCAGCTTTAACTGGATGCTACGTTGGCACATGAATCTGCATTACTGGTTGAAATTGGCTGGCTGGTGGTTGATGGCTGGCTGGTGGCTTTTAACTGTTGACCAGCTTCATCTGGATGCTAAAGTAGCAAAGGAGTGCAGGTTGCAGGCTAAAATTAGCTGACTGTTTGCTGTCTGTTGTCTTTAAACTGTTAACTGGCTTCAAATGGATGCTACGCTGGCACAAGATCTAGGTTACAGGCTGAAAGTGGCTGACTGATGGCGAGTGGCTGGCTGGTGTCTTTAAACTGTTGACCAGCTTTAACCTGATGCTACACTGGCACAAGAGTCTAGCTTATGGGCTGAAATTCACTGCCTGGTGTCTTTAAACTGTTGACTGGCTTTAACTGGATACTACACTGGCACAAGAATCCAGGTTACAGGGTGTAACTGACTGACTGGTGGCCGGCTGGTGTTTTGGGACTGACAGGCTTTAACTGGATGTTGTATTGACTCAAGTCTATTTTGGGGGATGAAAATTTGGTGTGGATGGAGTGCAGAAGAGGAGTGTAAACCTTTAGAGGTTTTAATGGCACACATGTTCTCATTGTGTCTGAGAGTGAATACATTTGAAACAAATTGTTAATCAAGCAATTTGACATATGAAAAAGGTAAAACTGTGCATATGTATTGTAAGTAGTCCTGTTATATGCACATACACATACCTTGATGATAACATCTGCATATTGTTTGCCCAATGCTACCAATAGGTTAACTTTGGTAACATACTAGACTATGACAATTGCAAACTTGGCATGTTGAAGGAAAATGCCTGCCTAGTAAGAGAAGGTAGTTTGTCTTCATCGTTAATTGACAGTAGATGCAACAATGGCAGAGTCTTCCTTAAGATAGTACACATACACTCACAGATCTTGTTCATATACTGCATTTAGCATATCAGGTAAATACAAATGTGATTTATGTTGGTTAATAAAGGACTATTCCCAAAAATGTGAGGGTAAATGTATATTGTATGGAATACTGTGAACAAACACACATTATATGCACATACTGTACTATGCCACCATGTCGATAATGATGTTCAGTTCAGTAGTAGCAATGTTGGCCAAGTCATTGTCATTAATGTTATATCCACCAGACCACAAAAAAAATAAAAAACACTGAAAAGAAATCTGTGTAATTACATTAAAACTTGCACACATGAATGAATGCATATATATGGTGAAGCATAATATCAAAATAATGACTTCCATTAGTGCTGAAACAGTAGTTCTAGAAAGCATAATTCTCTAGGAAATTATTTACTCTCACACTATCTGTCATAATCAACACCTTGCAGGAAACAACCACAATCATATATCAAGAAATTTTGGTGTGAATTTTGAATCAGTTGTAATGTATGATGGTAGACTATCACTCTCATGTGCCTATGACATAATGAAAAGAATGCACATTTGCAAATTTATATGACAGAACTGAGAACAACTTCACTTATTTTAAGTCCAATGTCCCACCTCCCTATCCTCACTACAGCCCTCTCTGACCCAGCTGATCCCACATCAATCACCCTGAACATGTCCAATATAATTCACATCACAACTAATGCAGGGGATTCTCCGTTACGAGAAATGAGGGGGAAATAATGTATTCAACTATAACAAGAAAACTATACACATCATGCACCCACATTCATGTAATATGAGTCAGCACACTGTCTCCCAACTGGCTTGGAAGATTGCAGTGATAGAAGTGAGGCAAGAAGACAAGTGAGTAATATATTTCATAATAACATTGACCAGCAAACATACCATTAACAGTAATTACTGTGAGTTTGAGATTGGGAAGGTCAGTGGGTATGGTGGGATCATGGTGGCACGGTAATAACTTCATTGCCCAGAATGACCACAAGAAAAAAAAAACATGGAGGAAACAAATGCACTTCACATTTATAGCACAGACATGACCACAGATGATGCCAGAATTATATGAATTTCCTTACTATACAAAAACTATGAAGGAAGAAATTCACCAGCACAGGTACACTGGCCTTCAGATGAATTGAGCTTCATGTGGATCTCACTTGCACTTGCATGTATGTCCCTGGACCACACACAGCCAATGAAACAAGGCTACATCAGAAGTAAGGCCACTAGATCTGAACCAAGGATGAAACATTCATAGATTCATAGAAGTGTGACGGCAGAAAAGGACCGAACTAGGCCCACCAAGTCTGCCCATTTGCCCAGCTATCTGCCTGGGCCTGTGCCTCCCCCCTTTAACACTCCCATGTGGCTGTCCCATGCCCTTTTGAATCCCTCCACTGTTTCCTCTCCAATGACTGCTTCTGGGAGTCTGTTCCACTTTTCTACGACTCTCTCTGAGTAATAGTATTTTCTAATGTTACCCCTGAACTGTCCTCCCTCCACCTACAGGCCATGCCCCCTCATCCTCTGACTTCCTTTCATCTTGAAGATGCTCCCCCCTGGCACCCTGTTTATACCCTTAAGGTACTTGAAGGTCTCGATCATGTTCCCCCTCTCCCTCCTCTGCTCCAGAGAGTACATGTTCAAATCTCTCAACCTTTCTTCATAGGATAGGTGGCTTAACCCTTTTACCATTTTTGCCACTCTCCTCTGAACCCCCTCTATCCTCCCCACATCCTTCCTGAGGTATGGCCTCCAGAACTGGACTCCGTACTCCAAGTGTGGTCTAACCAAATGGGTGTACAAGGGTACTATGACCTCCCTATTCCTACTGGTGATCCCCCTTCCGATGCATCCCAGCATTCCACTCCTCCTGGCCACTGCCCTCCCGGACTGCCCTTCCACCTTCAGGTCCCTGGATATAATTATGCCCAGGTCCCTTTCTTGCTCCATCTCCTCCAGCTCTCTGCCCCCCATACGGTATCCTGCCTTCTGATTTCTGTAGCCCAGATGCATGATTTTACATTTTTCTGCATTGAATTCAAGCTGCCACCTTTTTGACCATGCCTCAAGTCTCCCCAAATCTCTCTGCATTTGTTCCACCCCTTTCTCTGTGTCCACCCTATTGTAGATCTTGATATCATCCGCAAACATACTCACACCCCCCTCAAGGCCCTGCATGATGTCTCCTACGAATATATTGAACAGTAGGGGCCCCAGCACTGATCCCTGGGGGACCCCACTTGTGACCTTGCCTTCCCCGGATGCCACCCCATTTATTATGACCCTCTGCCTCCTTTTCTGCAGCCAGTTTCCCACCCATTTGACTGCCCCATCCCCAGTCCTGCCATTTTACACAGCAGCCCCCCATGAGGCACTGAGTCAAACACCTTTCTGAAATCCAAATAAGCTACATCTACCGCTTTACCTTGATCTATTTCCTTGGTGACCCCATCAAAAAACTCTATCAAATTTGTTTGACAGGATCTGCCCCTAGTAAAACCATGTTGTCTTGGATTCATCAGGCCGTTTGTCTCCAGGTGACTGGTGATCCTGCCTTTTACTAGCTTCTCCATGAGCTTGCCTACCATTGATGTCAAGATCATGGGCCTGTAACTTTCCACTTCCTCCCTCCCTCCCCTCTTATGCAGAGGGACCACATTTGCCTGCCTCCAGTCTTCCGGCACCACCCCCATTTTCAGGGACCGATTGAAGAGTGCAGTCAAGGGTCCTGCCAATACCTCCTTTAGCTCCCTTAACACCCTTGGGTGCACCTTGTCTGGCCCCATTGCCCTGTCCACCTTCATGCAGCCCAGTTCTTCCAATACTTCCTCTACGAGAAACGGCCTCATCTCCACCCCCCTTCCCCAGCCATTTCATTACCTGCTCTGCTGCCTTCTTCCTCCTCCCTCTTGAACACTGAGCAAAAGTAGGTGTTTAGTAGGTCTGCCCTTTTTCTGTCTCCTCATAGCGCCACCCCTTCTTTTGTTCTTAACTGAAGAATCCCTTGCCTAGTCTTCCTTTTTTCATTCACATATCGAAAGAAAGTCTTATTCCCTTTTTTGACCCCTCTCGCTATTCGCTCCTCTGTCTGTGCCTTTGCCCTCCTTACCTCTACCCCTGCTTCTCTCTGGCTTACCTGGTATTTTACCCAGTTCACTTCCGTCTGAGTTGTCTTGAACCTCCTAAAGGTTTTCATTTTTGTACTTACCTTTTTTGCTACTATCCTTGTATACCACAGCAGTTTTCTCCTCCTCTTATTTTTACTCTCTCTCTTGGCACATATGTCAGTGACCCCTACAATAGCTTCCTTGATCTTCCCCCACTTTACCTCCACCTCCATCAACTCCCCCACTCCTTGCAGTGCCCTTTCCACTATTTCCCCCATTCTCCTGAAGTCCGTCCTCCTGAAATCCAGGACCTTTAACCTAGACTGGTGAACCTCTGCAGTGTTTTTCATTTTAAACCTGACCGTGTTGTGGTCACTTGTACCGAGATTTTCCTCCCACCGATACCTCTTCCAACCTTCCCCCATTCATCAGGACCAGATCAAGAGTAGCTTCTGCCCTGGTTGGCTGCCTGACCAGTTGATTTAGGAGGGCCAACTGCAGGGAGTCCAACATTTCCCTGATGCTGGTTGAAGCAGCCGAAAGGGTGTTCTAGTCCACGTCCGGTAGATTTAGGTCCCCCATCAGCACCACCTTCCCCCTTGCCACCATTCTCATGAACTCATCAGCCATACTTCTATCCACAGATTCGTGCTGTGCTGGGGGTCTATACACCACCCCCATATGCACTGACTCCCCTTTCCCCACTGCCACTGAGACCCAGAGGCCTTCTGCCTCTCCCCACTTACCCTGCAATACTGATGCCCTAATATCTTCCTTTACACAGAGTGCAATCCCCCCTTTCCCTCCCTGTCCTTCCTGAACAATTTGTAACCTGGTATCTCCATTTCCCATCCCTGCTCCTGGTGGCACCACATTTCTTTTACCCCCACAATGTCAAGGCCTTCCTCTTCCATTATTGCCATTAAATCAGGGATCTTTCTACCTAGACTACTGGCATTCGTGCACATAACCCTCCATGCCCCTCTCTCCTCCTTCCCTAAATGCTTGTCTCCTTTCCCTTTTGCTGTGAGTGTAGGGCTTTTTGCTCCCCCCCACCTCCTGCCTCAACAGTCGGGCTTTTCTCTGCCCTTCCCCCTTGTTTAGTTTAAATGGTAGCTTCTGTCCACATAATCATCCAGTTTACATTTGAGCACTGCTTTCCCTTCCCCGTTTAGGTGCAGCCTATCTGGGGCATATAGGCTTGTGTCACTCCATGTTGACCCCCAATCTCCTATCACACCATACCCCTTCTGGGCACACCAACCTACAAGCCAGTCATTGAATTCCTCAATATTTTGCCTTGCCTCCACGCTGGCCCTTGGTACAGGTAGCACCTCTGAGAAGGACAGGGATTTGAAGTCTGAATTGCTGCAGAACCTGGCCAGTGCCATAAACCTGGCCTGTACCTCCATCATGCTGTTCTTTGCTAGGTCATTTGTGCCTAGGTGGAAGATCAGATTCGTTTTCTTATCCATTTCCTTCCCCCTTGAGGGGATCCACTGGATAACTTTGGCAGCTGTCATACCTGGCAGGCACTCCACCCATATTTTTTTCCCTCTGTCTTCCCTTCTCCCCCATGTAACTCCTTTTATAATAGAGTCCCCCACTATTAAGACTCTATCCCCTTTTTCCTCCTGGACATCCCTCCCTGCTACCATCCTCCTCCTTTTTTCAAATTTCTCCTCCTCCATCCCCTTGCTTTCTCCCCCCCCCGAATCTACCTGAGCCTTTCTCCCCTCATCCTCCATTTGTACCCTTCCCTGGACCTCTTCCTGGATTTCTGGTTTCTTCGTGCCACCCTTACCCTCCTCTGAAGCTCTTCAATCCTCTCCTTCTCCAACCTGCTCTTCTCCCTCACCCAACTCTTGGTTTTATGGCACTTCTGTTGCACTGCCCTTCCTTGTGCATTGCTCCCTTTGATCTCCCCCTCCCATGCTTTTCTCTCTTTTCCTTGTACCCTGACCTTTATTGCCTGCCACTGCTCCACTTCCCTTCCTGCCGAACCCCCCTTTCCTGCTTCCTGACTGGTTTTATTCCACCCCCTTCCTCCTTTCCCTTTCTTATCTGTTCACGCTCCTCACTCCCCGGTCCCCTTACTGCTAATCCTGGGTCCCCACTCCCTCCTTATACCCTCTGCCCTCTTCCCGTACTACCCCTCTCTCTCTCTCTGGTCTCCTGTGACACCCTTCCCCCTGCCTGGTGTTACAGACACTCTTGCATCCTGGGCTTCTCCTGTCAGGCTGCCCCTGTTCCCCTAGATCACCTCCAGTTCATCTCCTTGTGCTTGAGATTTCAACCCCCTGTATATGTTTGCAGGCCACCCTCTGCCTCTTCCTTTTCTACTCTACCAGCTGTCTCCAAACTCCTTCCACTTCCTCCCTGAGCTTTGCCAGCTGGTGGCATACTAGGCAGCCTCCAAATTTCCAAGTCCAGTCTAGTATCATGGCTGCTCCACACCCCGTGCATCCAACCACCCTCCCACAGATGCCAGCTCTAGCAACTTGAGGCTGCATTCCTATTCTGTCTTGTGTCATTAGTCACTTTCCCCTTTTAATAATACTGTACTAGTATTTTTGCACCTACAATAGGTATTTCCCTTTCTTCCGGCCTTTACATACAACCACACACCACACAAAAAATAAAATCTATTAAAGTCAGGTCCAATAACCCAAATCAGGTACTCCTCAAAGTCAGGCTAGAAAAATCCTCTCCATGTTCTTTAAAAAACACCAAAGTCAGGCCACCCCTCCTCCTAGGCTCCACCTCCACTGCCTATTTAATAGAGGTCGAGGCTGGGGTGGGTGGTGTGGGAAGAAAAAACAGCTCCTTTTCTGCATCCTTCTGTGAGCAGCTGGGTCTTCCTTATATCCCCCTGCCGCAATTCAAACTTCGCGCCCTCTCTCCTGATAGGCCACTTCCCTTTACCCAGGTCTGCCACCAGCTGCAGCCACCAGGAACTCCTGCTCGCCCTGCTCCTGCTTCTCTGTACTGGCTCCTCTGTCCCCGTTGTGCTCTTCTCCTGCTGCCCTGGCCCGCTTAAGTACGAGCTGCTGGGAGGTCTCCACTCCATGCTCCTCACATCCCCCGAACAAGCAAATGGCTACAGCTCCTTTTCTGCTTCCTTCTGTGAGTAGCTGGGCCTTCCTTATATCCCCCTGCCATGATTCAAACTTCACGCCCTTGCTCCTGATAGGCTGCTTTCCTTTACCCTGGTCTGCCGCTGACTGCAGCCACTGGGAACTCCTGCTCACCCTGCTCCTGCTTCTCCGTACTGGCTCCTCTGTCCCCCGTTGCGCTCTTCTCCTACTGCCCTGGCCCGCTCAAGTACGAGCCACCGGGAGGTCTCCGCTCTCACGCTATTTGCTTCCCCCAAACAAGCAAACGACTACAGCTCCTTTTCTTGTATGAGACGGTGGCATATGAATCACAAAAGATCAAATAATGATTATCTTCTACATAGCAATAATATTAGCCCGTCATGACAAAGTAAGCAGATGACACAAAATCCCTCAAAAACCAGTAATGTGGAATACAAGTCCTAACTACCACTGTTTAATGCCATTGTATGGGAGAAATAAAGACAAGAAGAGAGATACCTTGCACCAGCCAACCTAACAACATGCAACAGCACATCTACAAAAGAAATTACTGTTTTTCATTGACAAGGAGTCGATCACATTTAACCATCACCACCACCACAAGAACATCAAAAGGATGAAAATTTTTGCTTAGCCATACAGAACAGCCGGGTAATAAACTAATGTGGGATTGGCAAATGGGCACCAAACATTCCGGCACCGTTACTTTTTAATCAGTGACACTGATGATAGTTTCGGGCAGATAGCAGCTGGTCAGGCAAAGGCACAAGGTATTTAACAGACCCGATTTGTACATTCACGAGTGCACCCTCTCTAACAACAGGCAACCACAGCCACGTGCAGCAACTACTAACTGGCTACAGCTGCCAATAAATGAAACAGGGTGATTGATGGAATGTGAGTCAGGTGAGGTGGGGTGCACTAGACTACCAGTGACTGACTGATAAAGTGAACATTGCTCATCAAATTTGCCTCTGTCACATGGATGTTTTCTTAACATTTGTTGATTGTGGCCTTTGCAAGTTCTAACAATAAGTCAAATAGCAGAGAGATATCCTTCAATATACTTACATATGGAATAAATATATGCAGTCATGAAAAAAAGGAACCATTAGTCACCAAAGAAACACAAAATCAATAGCTGATGAGCATATTTTTATGTGCAATCACAACCCCAGGGTTACAGCTGTCGGTGGCTCACAAAACTAGATCAGGTGCAACAATTAGTGTTTTAACAATTGTTTTCTGAAGCATGGCTTATGTACAAGAAGGACATTTTTGATTAATGGACTTAAAACTGAATTGTTACTTTTAAACAACACTTAATTAAAGGTATGACATTGAAAATATTTTTTTCTGTTTTGGTTTGTTTTTTTTAGCGGAGTTGGTGAGGGTTTTTGCTTTTCCTTTTTTTCAAACAAATGACAAAACAAAGTAAACAAGACAGTTTGTGTAGTTATTCATTTTTTTTGCACCATGCAAAAAGGTAGACGAGACAGATTTTGTTTCAGTGGTGGTTACATAATTGGTTTGATATGGATAGGACTAAGTGAGTGATTGCTGCTGCTGCTGTGTCCTCATTATTATTACGTACATTAAGGTATATACTGTATGTATATATATATATATATATACTTTACCAATACACTGACTGATCATGAGCACTTTGACACAGTTCTCATTCTCTGTGTTTACATCATACATCAGTAACTAATTAACATAAATCATACATTTGGCTGAGTATTACCATCATACTCAAAAATATTTTGACATAACGTCAGCTGAAAAATAAAGGTCACCAGTTTCGACAATGCAGAAGCACAATGGCATACAACACCCATGGGCCCCACCAGTGCTGCCACCCTTGACTTGAGCATTGTATGACATACAATAATATTGACAGAATAAAGAAAAATGATGAAGATACATACAACTGAAGTGGTGCGAACATTTTATAAAACTATCCATATTTTCATGCCCAGTTATGGTAAGGTACTAAAAGTGGAATAAGTGGCCATGGGAGAAGATCGACATGTGGACATTGATGATATGCAAGAACAGATTGGAATGGTACTGCTTACCTGAAGATGAAACTAATAGCAATTTGAACATAGTCCTACATTAGTACCCACCAAATTTTCTCATCCTCTTTGTCATCCCATCTTGTGTCCAATGCTGGCTTTGCTGGTGCTGACCTATCTTATACCAGGTTCATCGTTGATGGTCGATTGTAAAAGTCGTGCATATTCATCTTCAGAAACATGAGCATTTCAACATTCTCTATACTGAGTTGTAGCCTACTTTCACTCTCAGTTGCTCCGGCAGCACTGAACACATGCTCAGATTATATCTTTTAGCATGGGCATGACAGGTAGTAAATTGCCAAACTGCAAAGTTCAGGCCATGCACTCATCTTCAGTTGCCAATATTTTAGCAAGTCAGAACCTTTTGATAACACTGGACAGTCATGAATGTATTTTGTGATGTGTATGTTAATGTCCAATGATCTTCTGTTGGATGCCTCTGCTTATTTTGATGCCATGAGCTCTATTGTTGTCATCTGATCTAGCAATGAAGCACTAGACTCTGAAAGATCTTGATCCCCTTCAATAAAAGACTCTACCTCCCTAATGTCCTCCGATACAGATTTTTTTTTTCTTTTTAGTCTGTGTTTCTTGGCACAACTGGCATCTTTATCACTTTGTCCTGAAGCACATCCTTCCAAATCCCAACATCTGCATCAGGTGGAAGTATCTTGGACATCTGGTCTTTAAAGTGAGGATCAAGCATGGAGGACCATACATACTGTTCCATACCAAACATGTCCTGAAGATGACTATTACTAGCCAAGGTCTGTAGGAGTAATTCACCAAGCCACTTAGAAACACCACTGACACATACACCCTTGGCATGCAGGTCAATGTTTTGCTTTAAGAATCAGTGCAAAAAAAACCAAACATTTTTGTGGCAGGATAATGCTCAAGCATGACGGGACAGAACTGGCCTCCCTTGTAATTGCTTCAAATGACTCCAGCTGCACAGTAAGAGATTGGATGTTTGTCCAGTTGCTTAATGGTATCATGATACCGATACCTCCTAGCTGATTATGCAGCAGATATTCATGAATGGCCATTTTTGGTCATTGAATCATTGCAATATATGGTAGCTTGAGTTCCACCTCATCACGCAGTCCTAAATCAGAGCATGGATTGGAAGGTTCTCAACCAGCTGCAATGGCCTCAGTCCTTTACAAGCTTTCACAGACCGTGCAGAGTGTGTGCAAATCTTTTTTACAGCACCAACAAGATCTTTAACCATCCTGTTGTTGCTAAGGAATTTACAAGCAACTAGGTGTGTGCAGTGTGCTGGACAGGGTACATGGGTGAAGTGACCTTTGTCAATTGCTTTTAGGATATTTGATACATTGTCAGTGACAGTTATACCAGGCTTAGGACCTTCTGCTGTCAACCAGGAACCAAAGACCTCTTCCTAAACGTCAAGCAGATTTTGTGCTGAATGGAATCATTGAAAGCCCATAACTCTTTAAGAGTGCTTGATGATGAAAGGTAGACTTGCCACCAGATACACCACCAGCAGTACCCTCATCAAGACACACCCAGTGAGTAGTCCAACACCTGATGACTCATCCACATATCTGTGGTTACATGAACTGTTGGGCAGGAAGACATACAAAGAAGCCAGCAGAAGAAGGCCATTTGGTCTATCAAGTCTGCTAGTATTGCAGGGTCCACAGCTTGAGCTAATGTCCCTGCCCTCCCTCCCCAATCCTCCCCTCCTCCCGACCCATGAGTCTTACTTTCCCCTATGCCTATCCCAGCCTCTCTTGAAGCTGCCCACTGTCTTCAATGAGATGACCTCTTCTGGCAGCGCATTCCAAGTGTCCACCACCCTCTCTGTGAAGAATTGCTTCCTGACCTCCCTCCTAAAGCGCCCAGCCTCCAGCTTAAGGCTGTGCCCCCTCATGTTGTGGTTGCCACTCAGCTTAAAGAGACTCTCCTAATCAGTCTTATTTATCCCTTTCAAGTACTTGAAGGTCCCAATCATGTCCCCTCTCTCTCTCTCTCTCCTGTCTTCCAGGGAGTGCATGTTCAGTGCCATCAACCTCTCCTTGTATGCCCTACCCGTTGACCTGCTATCATCTCTGTAGCCCTCTGGACCTTCTTCAGCAGGTTAATGTCCTTTTTGAGGTGTGAGTACCAGTACTAAACTCCATACTCTAGATGGGGCCTTACCAGTGACCTGTACAAGGGCAGTATAACCTCCTCTCTCCTACTACTCCTCCCTTTAGGCAATGGTGAACCTCCCTGCACACCTACTGGTACAGTTCCGGCATTGCAAACCGGGTAAAGAAATGCCTCGATGGAACTGCATAGTAAAGCTCTGCCTTATGCAGCATTTTGCCAAAAGCAGAACTTGACACAAGTGAAAATGGAAAAATAAATTGTACAAGAAACTCAACAATAGAGGAATTCAGTTCTTTACAGTTCGCATGTGTTGGTGCAAATCTACCTGTCCTTTCAGCACACTGTTGCATGATCAACTGACACTGTAATGTTGATAGAGTAACAGGTGGTGGTGGTGGTGTTGATGTCTGTGGCTCCTCAATTTCAGTATCATCCAACAGGCCAATTACATCCTAATGAAACCTTTCCAACATCAATGCAGATTATTTTCCAGACATCTGTACACCAGTCATCTCCATCCACTGATTATGATGTTGGGTGCATAAGTGTGTGTGCACCCCTGATCTACCAAGGGCCAGAGATTGCTTACAACTTATTTTCATCAGACATGTATTACATCTGACAAATATAAAATCAGACTGACAAACCTCAAAATCATCCCACATTCCTGAGCCCTTCTTAGGCTTGGGTGGAATAATGGCTCGAGCAAGTACTACAGAAGACACACAGTACCACCACCCGTTGCTTCAGCAGCAACACCTTTCCTCTTAGCACACCTGACCCACCCTTAGAAGACTTAGCCCCAATGCCTTTCTTGCCAAGGTGATGCCTTCTGATGTTTTCTTCATCTGATTAGCTTTCATTGGCTTCTCTTAGGGTATCTCTCCTCTTCATCAGCCTCATCATCTTCAGGAAGTTCCACAGTTGGCGGGATATAGTTAACATCCTCCTCATTGTCAGAAGCTGGGTCAGGTGATTCATGTCCTTCAATATCCTCTTCTATCAGATTCACCTCTTCAGCATCCTTGTTTTTGTTGCCCACCATGGTTATGTTCTGAGGAACAAAAAGAATGGGTTTCTTTCACTAATGGCCTCATCATGAGCTGGCTCAGCATAGCCATTACCATCAGATTCAGCATCACCATCATCATTTGCAGCATTGACTTCACATTCAGAAACAGGTTCATGGGTTTAAGACCCTGGAACTTTACAAATAGTTTAAGGACTGCTTGAGTCCCGAATGTGACATGGCCTGTACGGGTCACAATAGCAGGCTTATACCTTTTCTCAACAACAGATTCCTTAGCAATACTCCACAAAGAGGGTGAAGCTGGAGCAGAAGATGCTGTTGATTTCAACAGTTATGATGAGGAATGTACTTCCCCATAGACATTTCCACCGTGCTGCCACTGCCAACTGAAGAAGGCATGATATGACGGGTACTACTATTACTGATAGAACTCAAAACACTACCAGTTGCAGTCAGTTGTGACTATCTTAATGTTAGTTCTTTTGAACTATCTTACCTAAAGATTGTAAGTCAACACTACCAGTACCACCAGTTCTGCTGGAACCACTTGCTGTCTCTTCCCTGTCCATCCTTTGTGGCAGCTTATCATCATCAGACAGTCAGTACATGAGCACTGCAGGCAAAGACACAACCTCAGCAAAGGTACGCTTCATGGTTCGCTTACTGACGCTATCCCCATCACTAGAATGGTCAAATTACAGTTCTGATCAATTATTTTTTTATCTTTACTAAACACATTTTTTCTGTACAACCATTTCAATGCAGTAAAGCTCTGTTAGACTCAGAGTCAGAATAACCTTACTGACCACACCACTCACTAGCTACAGCTACTATAAAGCATAGCAGTCTACTTAATAATATAATATAGTAATATAAATTTATTGTCATTTTAGATTTAACACTAAAGAAGGAATTTCCTGACTATTAGGGGTTATTATGTGGAGGGATCAACAGCAGGCAGCCAGCCACCCTGACTCAACCCATCAACACCAGCAACAACAGTAAATATATAAAGCTTTACTAGTTTGCTTTACTAAACTACAGGACTTTGAGGGGTACAACACAGTCACAGAACAGACCAGCACAATAGTCACAGTGCAGACTAAGAGTACACTTTACATTTTACACTATAGCAGGGGCCGTGGCCTAGCAGTCAGCCACCAGCACTGTAAGTAACAGAGCAGCAGAACATGCACAAGTCTCTCTGTAAAACTAATATATTGGTGGAAGCAGTAACAATCACATGTGCAATAATGCAAGTACCTATGTAAACAGCAGATAAACAGGTCCAAAAAGTTGTGGACACAGCAAAAAATTAACTGGCAGAAACTCTCAAACGATCAAAATTCAGCAGCAAGGGGACAACTCTCTCACATCTCTCACAGGAGAATAGCGACAATGCTAGAACTGCCAAACCTATTAAAATCTGAAATCCTAAATCTGTCGAAAATGCACTTTTTCTTTTTTTACAGTTAATCTCTTTATACACCCCCCTGAGTGGCAATTCATCTTGCCAGTCCCCCAGCCCCATCCCCCACTCGCAGCAACCTTATCAGCATTCCCCATGGCTATACCCCCCATGGTGAGGTGGCTGGGATCCCTCAACCCGCTGAACACACAAATCTGGTGTTGGAGGCCACTGCCATTCGTGGGGGTGGCACCTGCAAGGACCAGCTTCATTCTGCTGCACCCAGCCACCTTTTCTCTGTTTCTCCCTGAGATGAGGTGTGCAATGGTGCCATAGGAGACAGTGTGCATGCGTCCGCACTCCATGCTCCAAGTGCCTACCTCGTCTCTCCCTCATCAAGTGTCGGTGCACCAGCCCCTGGCCTCCGCTAGGAGCTGATCATACACTGACAGCTAGTGTCCCACCTTCCCCGGAGAAGGAGAGCAGTCCATCGGATGCTCAATCCTTCTCCCCTGCCAACCCCCGGTGGCCCGTGCTCATTCCCGAACACGGGTCACTGGTGTAGCATGAGGTAAGGCAAGGCAACCAGTGCCTCAGCCCTCAGCGCCACTGGGCTGGCTAGAAAATGCACTTTTTAGGATTTTGGATCATCAGCCAGCAATACCAAAAATCCTAGCTCCTAAAAATGAATTGGGATCCAATGCATCCATTGTATGCATCCGAAATCTGAGCATCTCCAGTTGCAATTTGCACACAGCCCAAAAATACAAAACATTTCCAATATCAAGTTGTTACATTTTTCTATTAAAACCATACATATTAAAACCATACATATTAACCTCAGTGCTTTGCTGATAGGGCTTGTCAAGGGGAATGTTTTTCTGTTGTCATCAATTTGCTGTCCCTTTCTTACGTGCAATTATTTATTTATCAATCATGAAAATCAAAAAAACTGTCTGCTTTTTTAGTTCTTTTTGCATCCTTTCATTTTCAAGGAGGACCCAAGAGAAGGCCTCACAGAACTTCTTTATATAAAATGGGCTCCATGGAGGGATCCTCAACCCACTAGGAGACAGACATGGTGCTGTCACTATGTTTTGATTGTGTGGCCACCCCGATGGGCCACATTCAAGAACAGAGCTGGGCAGGTGCCATATCAGGGAATGGGCCTAAGTGAAAAAGCCTCCCGGCTGTTTCAGTGATGGCTAATAGAGCCTGAGCAGGGAATATTCCATTCCCTGTCTGATTACAAGGCAGGGTATAACTCTCTTTGATTTGAGGGTACATCATGTCTGATTACAGGATATATCTGTGGTGGATAGCATGGAGGGGAAAATAATAGATTAACAAAAATGAAAAGTTTTGTTTTTTTAAATGAAAAAAAGAGCCAGTCCTACAGTGCTACAGTACCATCGGTACTGCTAACTACTCTGATGAACCAAGTTTCCAAATGGACTTTGGTCGCTCGAGAGCCAGCCAGGGAAGGGAGCATTGAGTATCCCATGAATGGCTCTCCTATCGGGAAGTAAGGGCACAGACAGTGCCCCCTCTGTGGGACTACTGAAGTGCCTACTGGCAGCAAAGTGGATGTGTGAAAAAAAGAAAATGAAAGGATTTTGAAAGAGCAATAAAAGCAGGCAGCCTTTTTATTTGTGAGATATGTAACTAACTGCAAGCAAGAAAGGGGAAGCAAAATGATGAAAGCAACAAAAACAGTCCCCTAAACAAGCCATATCAGCGAAATGTAGGGATTACGTGGAAAGCAAGTTTTGGGATTTTTTTTAGTCTTTTTGATAAAGTGGAGTAGTGAGTACACTGTGCAGTACACCCAGTTTCACAACTGTATTGTTAAGAAGAAGAAGAAGAATCAGCGTTTATATAGCACTTTTCGTACACAGTATCCCAAAGCACTTTACAGGCAATGCTAGACTTGTAGTGAAGTGGCTGAATGTGTGGTGGCAGCCATATTGCACATCATCACCCACACACAGCCTGGATAATTGCATGAACCGGTTTATGGGAAGGGGAATGTTGGCCAGGACACCGGGAATGTTCCCTGCTCTTTGCAAAGAGTGCCCTGGGTTCTTTTACTTCCACCTGGACACCCACTAGGACAACACCAGGATGGGCAGAAGGGACATCGGTTTAACATCTCATCTGAAGGACAGCACACCCCAGCAGTACAGCACCCTCCAATACTGCACTCGGATGCCAGCAATTTTTAGGTGCAAGTCCAATCCTGGTGTGGGCCGAGAACCCACGACCTTCTGGTCCAGAGGCGGATGTGCTACCGACTGAGCCACGCTGGCACCATAAGAAGTCATATAACCTGAAAAGTAAGCACCCACTGGCTTTTGACTTTACCTTGTGGCTTGTTTTTGTTCTGCATCCTTGCTGTTTCTACACACATGATGATGACATATTAAAACAAGAAGAAGAGAAGTTATATCTGGTTGTGAAAAAGTTACTGTGCTTATATTATAACAAAGGTGTGTGCATTAAACACTGCCAGAAGGAAGCATAGGGGGAAATATGCAGGTTAACTTTATGGAGAAAAAACAGTCACCAAACAACTATTTCTGTTTCATGGAGGTAACTCATATTTGTACCCAAGTAATGGTAGGTTAATCTTGATGAAAAAAGTTGTTGGACAAGTCCAGGGTCTAGCGTTGAATAATAAGACTCAACAACATCACCAACTGGGTTAAACATCCTATCAGATGGTACACTTGTAGGAGAGCAACTGATGTATCTCACAGCCAGTTGTGCTAAGTGACGGGATGAATGCATCTTCTGTGCCCAGTGGCCCAATGGATCAACCTGAAATGGCTCAAGGCTCTCCGCAAAATAGACATTCAAAATATTTTCCACAGAAAAAGGCTGTGACTGTGTCCTCTTCTGTTGCTCTTGACATAAGGATGTGCTGAGCAGTGCCCACTCCTGTCAGTACCAAGTATTTCTTCCCTATCTCCACCAGTGGAGTCAGACCTGCCAGATGACATTCCCTCTCTGTCATGACCTTCCTCGCCAGCCAGTGCCTGCACCAGTCTCTGCATGCAACCATCAATTCCTCAAAAATTCAAGGGCACCACTCTAATAGGGGTTGGTGCTTCAAATAAGGGTCAGCTACACTGGAATATACAATGGGTCCAAAAGTTAAAGATGTACTCCAAGGCAACACTATATATCATAGACAGCGTGCTGCTATGTAAAACGCTAACTACCTCTTGTAGTAATAAGCACTTCAGACTTTTGCTTGTTGGCGCAAAATATATATATATTTTTTTACCATTGCCAACATTAATAAAAGTGGTAAAAAGTGCTTGGTGCTCCATAGGGCTAAAGTCCTCCACAGTATTGCATAAACACAAGCAAGACTGTGCAAAAAGTGCTTATGAGAAAATACTCAAAAAGGCGATGCTTATACAAAGTATTTGCCTCTTATCTAGCTGCCAGCTCGCTCAACCCCAGAGCTTCGATCTGTGATCCTCCTCTGGTGGCATGGTTGGGCATGCTACTCCTCCTTTTTTATAGGTAGACAAAGAACCACATATAATGGTAATTCAGTTAGTTAAACCACCTTGTTGCCCCTTGGTGCTGTGTAACATTGTCCATAGTAAGGCATAATGTCTATTCATTTATCGAGGTTCCTAAGTCCCAAGGAGTGCTGCTATAATCACCATATAACATTAGTGCAAAAATACATTTATAACTATGCTAAAAACTAAACAAGCAACATTCATATTACACACTATAAATCCCCAAGAGAAAGCACAAAAAGAAGTTATTGAATTACAATATCAGCTCTGCTCTGGAGAAGATGTTAACAACTTAACTCTGAAATCTCAGCACAGTAAATGCAGTTCATACGATGTACTGAATGTCCATAAACAAAGTCCAGATTCTCTTCTTTTACATTCTCTGATGCTGTCCATATGAACATAACTGACAGTTGAGCCCAGTATTTGTCCCTGATGCTTGAACATCTTGAAGAATGGTTCTGATGATGGCAGGTGGACCTCACACTTGTAACAGTCATCATGGGTTACATAACTATAGTATCAGTTCATATCAGTACTCAAAGATATTAAATTTCCCTATTCCTAAATAGACTGGCATCCAATTCATAATACCCAGTTCCTATAATTATAGATACCATTAAGATATGTTTAAAAAAAAACTGGTATCTAGTTTAAGCATACTCTGCTTCCTAGTCACAGAAATGGTTTTAATCCAAATTAGACAGTAATGGAGCCCATGGGGTTTCAAGGTTCCCAAATGGAAAATCCGAAATGATTCCTTCTGCAATAGAAGATGGGTTTGATCCCCCCCCCCCATATTTAGGTTTTCTAATATGCTCCAAGGCTACAAATTTAAAATTGGCTGGCATCAGAGCCATGCATTTCCCTGAAATGTGCCCCAAGCATGGTATCATCCTGTCCTCTGGCAATACTCCATGTGTTCTCCTGCATATGCTCTTTAAGACAGCTAATCATTCTTCCCGTGTATAATAAATAGGACATGCCAGTTTCCATGTACAATTGTTATTTGACATGCCATAGAAGTATATTAAACAGACAGGGCAACAGGGGGTGCTTTATCATCCACCTTTTTCTGATTCTTCAGACATCTTTTCCCTCCATGTCTTCCACCCTTTTTGTACTCCTTCCAAGTAGGTTCATATTATAACCTCTGCTTCTAAATCTTCATTCAAGTTCATCTGCCTGCTCACTGAATTTTTCAACTGTACTACAATTATGCTTAAGTCATATAAACTGTCCTCAAAGAATTGACTTCTTCAGTGACCACAGGTTAGCACTAGTCTTGTGTAACATGAAGTTTGCTGCTATAGACTTATGATACTCCCTTGTTTGAACCCTATGAGCTGGCTTCACATACAAAGTGATGTCTAAAAAAAAAAATCAGTCTCTTTTTCTGCCAGTTTTGATGTACATTACAGATTCAACTCATTTTTATTTCAATCAGTCAATTCATATTTTATTGTTCAGCTCAAAGCCATTACAAGTAATACATAATAAAATCTGTACATAAATAGATTAAAAGACAAAGTTTTAAATAGGTTTCAAAGACATATATGATCCACTTCCATTGAAATTCTAAGACATCTGAGTAAAAGGTGATGGAAAATACATCTTACATATAATTATTGTAAATTCAATAGACTGTTAGTTGAGAAAAAGATTTGTATATACAAATAGACAATGTACTCTCACCTTAGAATTGTTACGCCCTGCCTGTCTTTACTCCAGCATAAACATTTTACAGTTTTAAAGATAGCAAAAAATGAGACGAACCATTTAAAATAACAGTCTTTGTTTTTTTTGGGGGGTTATATATATATTTTATTATTTTTCTCTCCCCCCTTCCCAGGGTCATGACATGTGCATGTGCATGGAGGTGCACATACATGCCAGGATCCAGTGACTCCTTCCACCCCACCCCTGACTTGTGTCACTGCTTCTGCCACCTGTGCACCCATTGGACCTCCACCCAATGTGTATAGGACTATGGAGGAGTGGGCATCCACCCCTGGAGGAAAAATCCTGCTCCAGCCCTCCCCCAAGCCAGCTCCCCAGTGGCCCAACGTCGTTACTGAACCCACGTCACCGGCATGGCATGAGGTGTGGTGTCTAGTGCCTCAACCCTTAGCGCCACCAGGCTGGCCTTAGAGTCTTTGGTTTTAAAGAGTGTTACAAGCAGTTGGTCAGGAGGGAGACAGAGTTTCATTAGAATGGGGTCCAGCCAGAACCTTTGACTTTTCTCGTATAACGGGCAGATTAATACTACATGTTTTAAGTCATCTATTACTTTTATATTACACTGGTATAACTCATTTTCTACACCTGGGTGTTTTTGATTAAAATAAGTGTAACTGGCTGTGTAAAGCTCCACTCTATATCTTGTAAGGACTTTACGTATCATTGGGTTATTTATCAGCTATAGATAAGAGTCAAGATTATGATCCAATTTTTATATCTTATATAACCTGAAGTTTTTATATGTTTGTATGCCTGCCATATCTTTTGAATAAAGAGTGTCCTTGACTCTCTCTTTTAACTGGAATAAAATTTCACTAAGGCGCCTATAATAAATTTAATAAAGGAGGTGTCCGAGGTCCGGGGGGAAAAATGAAGTATAATATTTTTCATTGTAGAAAAACAAATCCCTGGCTAATGTATTCTGTTTCTTCTTCAACATAAAATCTTGGTAATCAATGTTCTGAAATTAGAAAGAGCTTTAGCGTAAATGTTAACTTTTTCACTAGAAAGTATGCAGATGGGGCAAGTGTCCCAGTTTAGCCCTAAGTATCTCTGGTGTTACTGACTGTGGGACCTGAAGAATGTAACAATCTAGCTTATTCAACTGTGTCTCCAAAATCTTTGGGGCAAGTGGTGCCCATATTTCTGCAGTATCAAGTAAGCTTGTGCATATTTTAGTTTCTGTGACTTTAAGAAGACCTGAAACCAGTCTGTTGCCTAATCGTGTGCTAAATCTCTTAAATTCAATGTGGTTACTGCTTTATGTTTCATTAGTTCAGGTGATTTGACCAATAAAAAACTTGTGAAAATCAAACTCCTAAATAATCATAACATCTAACTGTGTTAGTTTTTCTTTTCCCTATATACACTGAAAACGTTTCTTTTTAGTATTGCCAAATATTAGCATGTTAGTTTTAGCCTTATTTATTACTAACCTATCCTTTGTACATAGGTCAGTAAAATGATTAACCTTTTGTTATAATCTCACCCTTGAAGTTGACAAAAGAACGAGGTCATCAGCATAAGTTAAGACATATACTTTATTTTTCACTATGGGAGAATGAAAATTAGAGGAGTTCATTTGTTCTATCAATGAGTTAATGTAGGTGCCAACAGGCACCCTTGTTTGACACCAAGGTTAGTTTTGATTGTTAAAGATAGTTCACCATACTGATTATATTGAACTTTTATCCATGTACAATATCTTGGTGAAGTCTAACTATAATATCTAATAATGTAGGGTCTATGTTGTATGATTGAAGTTTTTGTGACAACACTATGCAGCTAATCTAATTGGAATCTGATTTCAGGTCAATGAAACAATATAATTTTGCCTTCTGGACTTTTATGTATTTCCAAATGATATGAGATAATAAATAACAGTCCTGAATCATTGATTTTCTAGGTCTGAAGCCATTTTTTCATTCAGTATATGATTTTCCTCAACCCAGAACTGAAGTATATTTAAAATTATTCTACAGAAAATTTTCTGTGAAATGTCTATTAGATTGAATGGTCTATACATTGCTGGTTCTAAAGGGGTTCCCTTTTTCTTAAAAATAGGGCAGACAATACTCCCTTTCCAACTTTGTGGTATGTCCACCCCTTGTGCAATGTTATTGAAAATAATATTAAAAATAGAAAGCCACCAATTCAGGGAAAAATTTATATATCCCAGCTATAATTCTATCTGGACCTGGGGCTTTTTTGTTTTTTAATTGAGAGAATGCCTTCATAATTTTTTTTATGATATATGCAAAAAGACTTTGGAAAGTAGATGTTGCTGTTTAAATCTAAAGAGCATGCATCTTCCATTGATAAACAATATAAATAATGAAAATATTGTTCCCAACCTTGTGGGGTAATGGAAGCCTCTATACCTGTTGAAAACTGACTATAACCTTGCCTAACCAGAGTCCAGAATTGTCTGGTATCCTTCTTCTGAACCGCATTCTAACATTTGTTCCACATTTTTTGTTGGTGCTTTATTTTCTCTTTCTCCAGTGCATTTTTATAGGTTTTCCTTGCTTGATTTAATTTCCTGTAATTATTTCTTGTTGAATATTGTTTAACATATCGTACTAATTTATTAAGGTGTTTTTTGGCTATCTTACAAGTGCTATTAAACAATGTGTTTTGGTGAAGATTCACACTTCTATGTTGTAATAAAAAAGGTCTAATATATCTGTTAACTTCTTGACATTTAGTTGTTGTTTCTTCCACTAGTCCAGCACTGGTAATTCCAGAACAAAGGTTAGAAATGTATTCTTTATATATGATATCTGAAATGATTTTAGTTGTGCCATTTTACCATCCAATGTTATGTAAATTTATATTTCATTATTTTGTATTAATAGAGTTATCTTTTAAATAATTGTTTACTGCTAAGGTTAGAAATTTGAGTTCTATGGGGAAATGCGCAGATTCTGGGTGGTCCAGAACTTTTAGAGTTCTCAAGGTTTTCATAGCATTGACATTGATACAAACTAAGTCTATTGTTGAGGAGCCCATGGGGCCATTAAATGAGTATGCTCCTTCAAGGCCACCCAACAATCTGCCATTCATGAGACAGCAGTTGATGTTTCCCATAGCCTGTAATAAGGTTCTACCTTGTTTATTAATTTTTGCGTCTTCGACCTGCCTTATAGAACTTATATTTGGGTTTATAAGATTTAAATTTTGTAGAAGGTCTGAACAAAAAGGTACAAGAGTATTTTCTTGGGCAACCCTGGCATTACAATTCCCAATTATCAAAAGTGCATGACTTCCATAATTATCTGATATTTTTTCTATAAACATTATGAATTCTGTCAAATTGTGATATGGGAGTGCCTTTTTTGCTAGAGGTGGAATACAGATGTTTAATAAGATAAGTTTAAATTCTGTTGATTATAATAGAAGAGGGGGGTACTGATTTTCAGGCAGCAATTAAGAATGGTAACTTTTATATTCAGGGAAGTCTTAATATACATTGCTATGCCTGCATGGCATCTTCCGCTATTTCTGGCTTTGACAGCTGGAATTGCATAGCTTGCATATCCTGGAAGCAAAAGCAGGTTCACATCTTTGAACCAGGTTTCCTGCAGGCATAAGATATCACTTGTTATTAAGAACATTTTGCATTCTGCATCTGCTAACTTTTGTGTTAGTCCCTCTATATTAAATGAGTCGATAGACAATTCATATAACTGATTTATCCTAGTCTGTCTGTCCATTGCACAGAGTGGTTGTCAAGTTGACATCTCTGTTGCTAAGATTTTGAACCTATTTTTGTGGTGACTAGAGCTGTGCCATCCTATACAGATACTCGAGCCATTAGAGTATTTACATCTATTATGTAGAGATCTAATCTGTCCAATATTGGTGCTATCTCATGGACTGCCACAGCAAGTTTTGGGTTTCTAAACAGGATATCTATTTGTGGACATGTTGTCACAGCATTGTGTACTTTTATCCGTTCTATAGCTTTTCAGCCTAAAGGTGTATTTAGTGTTCTGGAAAAAAAATGCAGCCAAATAACTTTTTATTTTACCAAGTGAGTCATGTTCCAATAGTCTCCACTTGAAAAGTGTCAAGGTATTGTTTCCCATGATGAAAGCTGTGTATTTGGATAGTTAGAAATATCATCTAAAACATTACCAGGCCAATTTTCTGACCCTCCCACAGCATTGGACACCTCCTCTGTAGGTAGGGGAACCAACTGAGGTGGAAACATGTTAATGCCCTTTGATTTTAAGTCTGGTTCTCTTTTCCATATCCTATCTACCAGGTAAGATGAGCTACAGTACATAAGGACGCAATCTGGGAAGCTTAAATTTGGTGGTCAAGTGATAAAAATATCCTTTTGCATAAATGGTATGTGCAATAGCTTAGACATCCAGTCAAATTACTTATTAAGAGATATAACTGGTAAACTCCATACATCTTAACTGGATATTCCAAGTTAACCTCTGGAATTTTTTTTATAATAGAATCCTTCTTTCCTTGGATTTTGGTTCCTAGGTATGTTATTCCCTGTACTCCCCATGGGGAAAAGGTGGATTCCTCGGTCTCCCTCTGGTTACATATATCTATTTCCAGCATTTGAATCCTCCACATATGGAAAACAATAAAGTGTCTGTGCTATTTCAGTAACTTCTGGAGAGGAGTTATGTATTGTTTCCACTACTCTACTAGGATCAATCACATTACTGTGCACATGTACTACAGCCATTGGATGAACACTAGGTGGGTCATTATTTCTATAGGTCCTGTGCTGTGGTTTAGGGGGTACTTGTTCCTGAGATACACCCTTCTCCTTACTGTATCTGTTATTAGTTGATTTATGTTTTTTTGGTCTTGATTTTACTTTTGTCCCTGGTGATTTTGTTAAATTATTTGATTCTGCCACTCTGCTCCTGGCTTGCAAAAGATTGGGGGAGAGTCACGTGTATTGCTTTATTTGCTTTAATTGGGCTAGTGGTCTCACTCTGAGACTCTGAAGCGGAGGCCTGCCTCAGAGGATCCCTCCTCAGATGATCCAGTATGACTTTATTATAACATACATCTGTCCAAAGATTTGCTAGTTCCTCCTTAAATGCCCAAATGTTTTCTAATATGACTATATTCGCAGAGTATTTTTTTGTTTTATTATCTCAAGCATCTGCTTGGAAAGGGATAAATAAGTGGTAAAATCCCCCTAATTTGTAAAAATGTCTTTATCATATGTCAGTCTCACTTATTGCAGGTTTGGTATTTAGGGATGAAATACTCTGTTACATACATGTAGGAGAAAACTTTAATGAAGGTATATAACTTATCTGATGTCTAGTGCTAGCTGTCATTATCCTATGATTATCTGCCAGCTTCTTTAATCCTCCTATTGTAAGATTTAAGTCATGGATCACTGAGGATAAATTATCTGAGGGAGGTGCCAACTGAATTGAATCAGGGTTCCTATTTTGTGTCTCTCTATCCAAATGGTCTGGGGAGACACAGATGGTTAATGGTTCCTCCTTCCCAATAAACTCCACATTTATTGCAGAGCTAGAGGACAGAGGAAATAGTTTTATGTCTGTAAAGTCTAAAGAGTTTTCCTCAAAAGAAGCCATGTCATATGAGTCTAATAATGTTATTGCTTCTAGAGCCAAAATATATAGTCTGGTAGAGTGGGGACCCCTTGGTGTGTCCCCATTGCTATGGGTCTCAATGTCTAAGGCAAATGGAGAGACCACCAAATGTGTGGATTGTTGCAGAAAATGTGTTATTTTGAGTTGTTTAGAATTAACTTTGCCCTCTAACATTACTGGCATTTTGTTTAGATTTTGATTTTTTATTCCCTTAATATGGTAGCTATCCCTAGGATGTTTGGTAATCCTTTTAGGCTTTATCTCATGCTGAACAGTACTATTTGGTGAAGTGAGTTTCACTTCTTTTATTAACCATTTCATCTTGTACTATTTCAGTGATTAAAGTAAGTTACTAACCTTTTTTTCTTTTAAAAACAATGTCTAATACTACCGTTATGAGGAAAGACGTGGGGAGGGGGACTGAAAAGTAATCAATCCAAAATGAAGAGAGACACTACAATCTAATAAAACAAAAGTCTCTAATAAGCAGCAGCACCGTCTAGTGTCAGTAACCAGTAAAGGGACTATTTTACACAAGCTGCTGTTTCTGTTCATTTTGTTAAAATTGTTACACTCATTTTCATTATGAAGTCATTCCTATTAAAAAAAAATAAAGAAAGCTCATTTTCTGAGTGCAATAATATCCTCCAGTGTGGGCATTATTGGGCAATACTGGACCTTCCAGGGACTATAAGGCCCTATGCTCCTGGGTGGACCAGTATTGCCCAATACCATTCACCCTGTTGGGTGTTATTGCTTATACAACAACCATTTCTTTTGCCCATGAGTTACTCCATTTGGACCCCCACTATTTTTTTCCAAAAGACAATATACTTGGATTGAATGTTAAAGGGAAAAAAACTGATTTATATTTAATATGCTGTTTATGGACCTGCCAAATATTACTTACACCCATTTGATTATATGGTATGTCAGTGCTCTGTTCACCATCTTGTGTCATGTCAGCATCACCATCTTAGATCAAGCAGGGCCACCAGGTTCCTTTGATCTCATTCGCTCTATACTGCATCCTCATGTATATTGAATTGCTCTCGCATACCATCTGTTGAATCGATTGAGGTTGTAAAATAGTGTTAGAGCCTGATCTTTCTAAAAAATTTGAAAACATCAATTTTTATGTAAAATTAATTTACTACAGGGGTAGGGGAAAATGCCTGTTTTCTTCTTCCTCTTGGAATGCTGCAGGTGTTCTGTCTCAGTGTCTCCCCCTTGTGCCCCTCCTTGTTCTCCTTTTCCTCTGTGATTGTTTGCTGTTTTTGCACCTTTTATTTTGTTTCTCTAGAAGAGTCCTCTCAGCAGATGCTGATAGCTCCAGTTCACTATCAGTAGATGCTGATAGCTCCAGTTCACTATCAGCAGATGCTGATAGCTCCAGTTCACTATCAGTAGATGCTGATAGCTCCAGTTTACTATCAGCAGATGCTGATCACTCCAGTTCACTTTCAGCAGATGCTGATAGCTCCAGTTCACTATCAGTAGATGCTGATAGCTCCAGTTCACTATCAACAGATGCTGATAGCTCCAGTTCACTATCAGCAGATGCTGATAGCTCCAGTTCACTATCAGTAGATGCTGATAGCTCCAGTTCACTATCAGTAGATGATGCATTATGTGAGCTATCACTTTCAAGCATTTGCTGTTTTTCAGTGCTATTCTGGCTTCTCTGCCTCTGAAATTGTACCTTTTTCCATTGCACTGAATGACCACTGCTCCTTGATCTATTCTCTAACTTTGGCCCAGAAAATAAATGTCCTGGCTCATAGTCCCACACACAACCAGTAAGCTAATCAGACAGGTTTTGTAAAAAATGAGTCAGTCTGGCTATCCATAGCCATGTTAAGGAGCTTATATTCGAATCAGGGATCCACCATGATTGCAAAAATGTGGCTGTAACTATCCAACTATCACAAACCTTATATTTAGTTCAGCTTGCAGATGCTCAACAAGAACAGCTGCTGCACCTGGAATCCCCTTGAGTTCCTCTAGATATCTCTCCATGAATGTTTTCAGGATATGCATTGCTGGGATCACCTGTTTCACAGTGGCAGTGGACATATTTAGATTACAGGTGCTCCTCTTAAATGACTCAAGTACTCTCACCATGATATCAGTCAGTGACCACTCATGGTGGCCTATAGGGCTACCCCCAGTGTCACACTCCATTGACATGTCATGAAGTGTGTGTTTCTGTTCTAGCAGTCTAGATTGCATCAGGTATGATGAATTTCATCTGGTACTCACATCCTGTGTCACGTGATGTTGAGACAGACTAAGGCAATATTGAACTTTTCTTAGTTGGTTAGTCACCTTTACAGAGTGATGAAATTAGCACAGATGGAGCAGGCTGTGGAGATAGTCTTGCTAGTCTCAGAACTGTGACATAGCAGAGATGTAACCACTAGATTCAGGGCATGGGCAAAGCAACAAATGCGGATACAATTTCCATCACTGACTGCTTTCACCATATTTGCCCCATTATCCATGATGAAAAATCTAACATAGATTGGTACTAACCTTGCATGACTGCAGCATGTCTTGAATGAATTCCAGGATGTTCAATGAAGTGTGGTCTTTCTCCATTAGCCCAACATTTAGAAGAGCAGACGTGGAGTGACTGCCAGATTGTGACGGGGTAAAGGGAGGGTTAGTGACACAGGGAGAGAAGGAGGAATTGGCAACAGAAGACATATGTCTTTGCATGGAGTTTGTACTGCTCCAGATATTTGAGGTACAGTGGAAGACTCTACCCGCAACCTTTGAGAATAGTGTGGCAATTGCCATTTTCACACCCCCATATACTTATGGTACCACAGTCCGTGAAAATGTGGAACATGATGGTAGATGATACCATGGCTGCAAGTGCTGCACAAGTCTCTGAAAGCCAGTGTCTTCCACAAGTGAAAAGGATTGCAGGGCCCGTTGGTGCAGAGGGCTGAGGTGCTGGATGCCTTACCTGACACCACACCAGCAACATGGGTTTGGGAATGAGCCAGGGTCAATGGGGAGTTGGCTGGGGGGAGGGAAGGAGCAGGATTAAGCAGCTGTAATGGTAACTCTTCTCTCCTGAGGAGGATCTGTGTCACCCCCTCATAGTTCCACTGCCCTTGGGTGGAGGTCTGATGGGCATCAGAGGCAGGTAGAGCAGCAAATTGTAGGAGGATACATTGGAGACATGGTCTGTGCATGCCTTCACATGCTCACACATGCGACTGGGCATTGGGAGGGGGAAAGGGGGGAAAAAGCTAGGGGCATAAAATATAAATTTAAAAAAAGGTTGCAGAGCCATTGCCATCATTTTACCTTGAGCTGTGTGATGTGCTGAGCTGATGGATGGGATGACTGGTACTTAGTTCTGGCCTGGAGCACTTCCACTGTTGGTATTGACTGTGGATGGGAGGGGGGCTGTTCCACAGTTGCCAGATGGTGTGCAGATAGCAGGGGACTGGTGCCTGGTGGGAGTACTGGGGGTGCATAGAGGACTCTTTGGTGTTGAGGGGAAAGAAGTGTTAGCAGCAATTTTTTTTCAGAGGCAGAATGGTCTGTGGCATTACCACCAGTACCACTACCTGCATCATTACCATGAGATGGGTATTATGGAACCACAAGCACAGACCCCAACACCTTAAAAACCTGGGGATGCTTTGATTCATTAAGGAGATGTCTTTTAAATTTGCCAGAGATTTCCCTGTGCTGATAGTCATACTGCACAATGTGCACACTGCCTTTCTGTTACCTTCTTTTAGTAAATGTCTATTCTAATTAGTTTTAAACAGAAATGGAACATGTCAGAGTGTATCAGAGCTTTTTGTCAAATTTGGCCCAGCTCTACCCAGGTGTTAAATTGGGTAGGAGCCCGCAGGAACTCAGTTCCTTAATCTCTTAATAAAATTGTATAACAGTTCCACCACCTCTGTCATCTTTCTCCACTGACTACTATTGTAGTGTTCCACCACCTAGAAATGATAGTTCCTTCACCTAGAAATCTAGCTATAAGAGTTCCCTCACCTAAACATTTCCAGTTTAACCACTGACTCTTCCCTCACAGTCACTGCAAGTGTTCCCCAACAAAGGCCCAGAATGGCTTTACAGAACTTTAAGTTTTCTTAAGATGAAAGGAATCTACAAGACCCCGTACTTCAGGCTTGACTCATCATTATTGCATTGCCCACTTGGAGGGCTAGTTTCACTGTGTAAACACAGTATACATGGTTGAATCACAGTAAACCCCAGGTGGTTCATTCCAGTTTATTTTTCACTGTTTTCAAGCGGAACTGAGAATTCCAGCTATTATCAAAGATAACCCATAAATAAGAGAAATATTTTACCTCTTGTATTTTCACATTATTTTATTGGCATGCATATATTAATGGCCTGTATCCAAATTGTAAAATCTTTGTTTTACTCAGATTTAACTGTTTAGAAAGCTCAGCCAGTTTATCTAGTTGTCTTTGGAGACTTTGGAGATTTACATGGAAAGTGAAAGCAAAGCCAAATCATCAGCATATACTAAAATAAGTATCTTTCTTTAAGTATATGGCTGGATGATGGAAAGCAGGATGTACCATAACTTCTAATATCTAATTAACCCTTGGGCTGCCGACAGAATTAGAATGTATAGGAATTTTAGAATGATATATCAGTCCGCATTTCTGCAAGGGTTAATATATATGCAGAAAAGGAGGGGTGCAAGAAGCCATCCATGCTTATGCTTTTATTAGATGCTAAAGACCTCATTAGTGAACCTTCTCTGCTGCATCTAACTTGTGTCCAACAATTACTATGAAATTTAATTATTTTAATTAGTTAGCCAATTTGAGATTTAAACTCCTTGATTTTTACCAAAGTAAGGAGTGCGAGAGGGAACTGAAGGCCACAGAGAAATCAATAAATTCAATGAACAACATTGTCTTCTATCATTTCAAATACTTTTAGGTTAGATGGTACAGTATAAAAGCCTCGTCTATTGTAGATTGAGTGTTTTGAAAACCTGACTGAAACATGAGATGATGATCCTTGACTCTGTGCAGGTTTGCAATCTTCTATTACCTCAGAAAAATGATCACCATTGAATCTAAAAGCATTAATGAGCAATGCATGACTGGATCTTCCAATTTACCTTTTTGTGCAGTGGGGTTATATTGCTGCCACACCAAATTTTAGGAAAGACAGTGCTTAAAGCAAGCTTTTAAAACATTTGTTAAAATTTCAGCTCATATAAGAGGACCACTGTTAAAACAAATCAGCTTGAATTTTATCTGGTCTTTTTGGATCTACAAGAATGAATTTAGTCAGTTACCTCATCTGGAGTCAGGACTTTGAATAAAGGATCAATATTTCCCTTATTTAAAACAACTACAAGATTCTGATTATTAAAGAACAGTTTTTGATAGTAACATAACCAGACATTTTAACTGATATACATTTGTGGACTGGTCAGATAGTTGAGATCAAAATACAGAAACTGAGTTTATTTTTTATATCTGTGATCATACCCCCTCCCCCCACAACTTATGTATGTAATATTGGTCCTGTTGCAGTTGTAGAAATTTCATATAAAATCTACAACATCTATTCAGATAGAGCAGACTGCTTCCTGGTGGATAAATCTTAGTCTTTCTAATAAATTGATTCAATTTCTTTTTTCCTGTATGCATTTTTCATTGTACCAAGTTTTAGGAATCAGTTTGAAGTTAAGTGGTTTAGTTATATAAATATACAGTATCATTCCATTGAAGATTTCCTGAAAAAAACATGTGTTTTGATACTGGGTTATTTAAATCTATGGTGTTATCAGTTATAAAGCATATCCCTGGGGAGATCACAATATCCTTGATAACTTCCTCCATGGTAGAGGACAACACTATTCTCTTTTTGTTTAACACTTCCAGTGGGGGACAACCTCAGGGACTTCTGTCTCTGCCATGGCATTGAAAAATTCCCTTAGGATCCTTAGTGGGAGATGATCAATAACATACCTCATAGTTTGTTTCAGTTCATATAATAAGCAATATCTGAAAGTGAAACAATGACATAATCCAAGATGGAGGACACTCATCATCCATAATGTATAAAGGCCCTCAAGGCATCATTAAATCTGCCAGTCAAAATCATGAGATTGCAAGTTTCTATTACATTCACAGTTTTTCAACCATGTAAATTGTTTTTCTTATCAACTGTATTTCTGAGGTACAGTCATTGTTTATGAACAGGAAGAAATAGTTCTTCATCACATAGCTTATTAAATATCACATGTCAGGCACTTCAGTGCAGTACAATAGGTAACAATAAATGTTTCCACCCTCTACCGCAATCTCTCAATATTATTATTATTTAAAAGTATTTAACCAGATAGACATACAGAGATATACACATAACCTCATTTACAGATGTGACCTGGGAGAAGGGGAAGGAAAAGAGGGAACAAGTCAGCAGCAGAAAAAAAAAACTATCAGTATAATACAGAATATAAAGTAAATGTAACAGTATACAAAAAAAGAGATACAGCAATCAGCTGATATATTCAGCAGCTAGTGGACAGGTAGACAACAGCAATAAACCAGCAAATAAGTCAGGTGCAATCACAATGGAACACGATTATATTTTTGAGAAGCGGTTTAGCAGTGGCTATACTGGTGGGAGAGCTGTTACTCAAGGTGAGGTTGTTCCAAACCCAAGGGAGTCAGCAACTGAAGGCAAGTGTTGCATACATCTATCAGACAGTGAAGGACAGTCATAAAGTGTGCAGTGATGCATGTTGGCAAGATTTGCTACTAAAGACCAAAATTCAGAATACCGAATGTCAGGATCCCGAGACTGACTGCCCGAAACTCAGAATCCCAACACTCGGTAATTGCCCACAGCAGAGGTTTTCTCCATGTTTCAGGGGGCTTTGCCCCTTCACCCCCCAATGCAGAGGGCTGTGCCCCCCACACCCCCCTGTACTTACTATAACAAACTCCACCGCAGGCAATTACTGAGTGTCAGGATTCAGAGTTTTGAGCAGTCAGTCTCGGGATCCTGACACTCGGTAGTCTGAATTTTGGTCTCTCGTAATACTCCTGTTGGCAGGAGCTCTAATGATGAATCAACAGAGGGCATTGAATAAGGTATCCAGTTTTGTTAAATGACATTGAGGGGCAACATTGTAGACCATATAACCAAAGTCAATGACTAGAAGGATTAAATGTTTGACCAGGCATATGCGCATTCCCAATGAGAGACAGTCACTAACCTCATAGATGGCACCAAGCTTTCCATGCGATCTGGAAACCAGTGCCTGGGTATATAAGGAAAAATCCAGGGAATTATCCAGCATGACACCAAGGTATTTATAATGGGACACAGAGGATAAAGAGGCACTATCTGAGATATTAATAGGTTGGGAGCAGCAACAATACATTTTTTGGGTGCCAAAGAGCATGGAGACTGTTTTGGATTGCTCGAGGGCTAGACGATTTACAGTAAACCAGCAAGATAGTGAGTTGAATTCCAATTGTAGGGCAACAGAAATGTCAGCAGGACAATGCCCAGAGGCATAAAGGATAGTGTTGTCCGCATACAGGTAGTTATTACATGATTTTACAGAAAATGACAAATCATTTACAAAAATGGTAAAAAGGAGAGGCACTAGAACAGAGTCTTGTAGGACCTCATGGTGATATGCCTGGGATCCAATAGAGCAGGGCCAATAGAGACTGATTTGGTGCAGTTAGAAAAGTAAGATGAGAGCCAACAGGGGGAAGAGCTCGAGGCCAGAGATGAGTTTGTTTAGAAAGAAAGATTGTCAAACACTTTGGCCAAATCAAAGAAAATAACACCAGTCTGAAGATCTACATCCCTGTTTGAAAGAATGAAATCAGTGAGCTTGAGCAGAGAGGTAGATATAGAATGCACTGCATGAAACATAGATTGGTTATCAGAGAAGAAAGATGTACTGGAGAGGTACAGAGTTACTTGGTAATTAACCTCTCTAATAGTTTGGAGAGGACAGTGAGTAGGAAGATAGGTCCATAGTTTGCAGGGGAATCAGAGGGGCCACCTTTATGCAGGCATAGGGTTCTGAAATATGGGAATGAGATCCTGCTGTGAGACAGGGTCAGCAAACTGTGTCTCAGTGGCAGGTTGATTGGTGCCCAGTTCGACAGGCTCAGGAGCATGGAGTACCAAGCCTGTCTGGCCCAGTCTGGTGCTATCAAAATCATTGTTGCCGACTCCCTCCTGAGCTTTTTATGTACCCTTTGTAAGAGTGGGAATAGGGAAAAGGCATACAAGAACCTCCCTGTCCAGTTCAGGACCAGAGCATCCTTTGGGACTGAATTTATTGTTGGAAGCCTGCAACAGAATTGTGGTAGCTTATTCTTCTCCTAGGATGCAAACAGGTCTATTTCTGGCATACCCCATCTTTCTGAATACTGAGCTGGTTTAGGATCCACTCATGGTTTCTCTGGTTGATGCTGATTAGTGAGTCTGACAGGACATTGTCCTGTCCTGGTAGATGCACTACAGATAGTTCTGCATCCAAGGAATAGACTAGGTTCCAGATCTTCATGGCTTCTGTGCCTAGCCTTGAGGATCTTATTTCTCCCTGCTTGTTTATGTAATACATTGCTGTGGTGTTGTCTGTTCTTATTTGAACAAACTGACCCTATATCTGGGAGGAAAAAGCCTGCATTGCTAGAAGCACTGCCCTGAGGTCCAGGGGATGATATGTTCCTGGGTATCATGTGTGCTCCAAGTGTCACTCACAGTGAGATCCTCCAGATGGGCACCCCACCCTAGGAGTGAGGCATCCACTATGATAATATCTGTGGTTGAATGTTGTAGGAAGGGAATATCCTCTCTATCCTCTCTGTGGTCACTGTCTTCCTTCCACCACCCTAGTGCCTTTATCAAAGTTTTTGTTAATGGCACTACTTTAGGCAGAGGATCCCACCTTTGGGACCAATCGTCACTTAAGTGGCACTGAATGTCTCTCATCTGGAACTTGACCATTGGCTGCAGTGGAAGAGACCATGTGTCCCAGTAGTTGTAGAAAATAACTTGCTGGCCTACTGTGAAGAGTTTTTTTCAGTGCTAATCAGACTCGATATCCTTTCCTGTGGAAGAAAAGCTTTTTCCTGCAGAGTATCCAGCTCTGCACCTATGAAGTCCAGTACTTGAGCTGGTACTGTTTGTGATTGCTGTAGTTGTATCAGGGAAACCTAGGCTTTCTAAGGTGTTTTTTGCTATCTATATGGAGCACCCTCTCTCCTGCTGTGTATTTCCTGAGATTTGCCAGTTATCTAGGTTGGGAAATACCACCACACTTTGCCTTCTCAGAAGTAATGTCAACACAGATAGGCACTTTGTGAAAACCCTTGGTGCTGAGGTGAGGCAAAAGGGAAGGGATGTGAACTGGTATTGGCAGTTCCCTAATCTGAACCAGAGGTATTTTCTGGTGAGTATCTGATTGGGCTATGGAAGAGGGCATCTTTCTGGCTCAGAGATCCCAATCAGTCCCTTACTGCAGGGATGGTATCACTGTACCCAGTGTGACCATCTTGACTCTTTTCTTCTTTATGTGTCTGTTCAGATATCTCAGGTCTAAAATGGGTCACCATTTCCTTATTTTCTTGGAGGTCAGGAAGTAGCTAGAAAAGAGACCTGTGCCCCTTTGTTTGGAATTTCATGAACTGCAGGAACAAACCTTGACTTACTACTTCTAGGACCCACTTGTCTGTGATGTTTTTGACCATTACTTGAAGTAGTGAGCCACCATTCTCCCCACTGGCAATGGTTGAGCGACCTGGACAGAATTATCAGGGGTTTTATTTTTGTTGTGGCTTAGGGACTGGTACTGCAGCTATACTCCTAGTGACTCTCATGCCCCTGCCCAGTAATAACCTCTTTGGGGTTGATACACATAAGGAGCATAAAGCCTTGGGTAGTAATCCCACCCATGCCTCCCCTTCCATAAGGCCTGTAGGAAGTGGAGGCCTTTTCTTTTTTAATGTTTCTACAAGTGGTTTTGCACTCATCCACTTTTTCTCATATGTGTCTCTGTCTTGTCACCAAACAGGACGTTTCCCTCAAACTAGAAATCCATGGCCTTAGTCTACACGTCCTGGGATAGGATGATAGCCCTAAGCCAGGAAAACCTCCTTAAAGGTACTGCATGAGCCAGGACCCTTGAAGCAGAGTCACTGGTGTCCACAGCCATGTAGAATTAGTAATTACTGGCATTCATTGTTAATCTGGCTTAACAGCGAAGTTCCGTACCAGTTCATTGTTCACTTTCATTGCTAGGACTGTTCCATAATACTTTGTGGTACTGGGCTGTGTGTGCCATGTAATCTGCTTGCCAATGGAGCAAGGAAGCTGTTGTGTACATTTTTCTGGCCATTGTATCCAGTTTTCTGGAATCTTTCTCAGGAGACTGGGCGGAGAAAGGCCCCTTAACCTTCTCATATGCAGCAGCCTGGACCATTCCCTCATGATTCGGGTGGGTGTACAGGTACTCAACCTCTTGCCTATCCACCTGATATTTCTTTTCAATTTTCTTATCAATGGCAGCAGTTGAAGTAGGTGCTGACATGATTTTGGCAGTGGCTTTTTTTTGGGGTGGGGATCTGTGGATAGGGAGTAGCAACTTCTTTGTGGGACCCAGACCCATCATATCCATTAATTCCACCTTCTCTTCATCCTCTTCCTCAGCTTCATGGGAGGGGATGCTGAAGGTGTTTATCATTTGCCTCACAAAGAAATAATGGGATGTGTAATTCTCGGCCTAGGAGGAGAGCCAAATTCTTGCTCAGGTGAACCATCTGACTCCAGGGTTTCACCATTCTCTTCATCTTCATAGTATGTTTCTTCCTCCTCTTCAGGCAGTTGGTGTGGAACTCCAGCCTGGAGTGGGGGACAGGCTTATTTATAAAATTTACCAAGGCCTGGAAGGCCTGGAAAAATCACCATGCCCTCATCATGTCCTCTGCTGAGGGCATTTATCTTGTATCCACTGTCGGTTTCCTTCCTTTTTCAGAAGAAGTGACAAATATGTTTTTCTTTTTCCTTTTTCTTTGCAGACACTGTTTCCTTGTGCCTGCTATGAGGCTGTTTTACTTTTGTCATCACTGGACTCATGGACACCCTTCTGGACACCCTGGGTTCTGAACCATCTATATCATGCTTGCCTAAGGACTGTGCAACTCTGTCTTTTTTTATCTATCCCTTTGACAGGACTTCTGAAGATTCTGAAGGGAAGAACCCTCATTTGAGCTTTTACTGTGTTCTAGTGATATGGAAGCAAACTGAGAAGCCACAAGGTCTTTCCTTTTTTAACCATTTTCTTTTGTGTTTTAGGGCAACACTTTTTAAAGAGTTTATAAAATTGTGCTCCCGGGTCGCTCCTGTAAAAAAGCTTTCAGCTTAGTGTGCTATACCTGGTTAAACAACTAAATAAAAAAAAATAAAAGAAATTGTGGTCTGGACTCAGGCACCTTAGACACAGCTTATGGCAGTCTGCCCTTGCCAGGAGCTGGAAATAACTGGTATAATTTTTAAAGTCTGTAGGTCCTGTTTGTTTCTTCTTTAGTCTGTCAGTCACACTAATCACTGATAGACCATGAATATTTTTATTGGTTCCCAAAACAGTCAGATCAATTTTAACAGAGCAAAAGGGTATAAAAAAGGGCTTTATGAAGAATGTGTCAGTCTAGTTCCCATAAAAACTGGAACTGCTGTAATTTTTACCTCAGAACTAACCGTTTTAATAATAATAAGTATGAAGTTTATATCTCAGTTTCAAAAAAATTGTCAGTCAGAGTTGTTTGGTTCCTTCTATCAGGAACCATGACTCAAATAATGGAAATTACTAGGCAAAACAAGAAAAAATAGCAGCTATAGTAAATAAAGTTATATTTTTTAGTGCAAGAAAGTTGTTGCATTAACTTGCAAGTTTCTTTGGTTCCTGGGAACTGATAGTTAACCAGAGAAGCTGCAGAAGTCACAAATAAATAACCCATGGACAACCTAACTAATGCAGAGTATCGAGAAAATACCTAAAATAGTATTTTTAAAAGAAGTAGAAATGCTAAACTGTTCTGGGGGTCAGAAGAGTGGAGCTGTACTTCAGGGTGACTGCTTTCTTCAAGCAGAGAAACGAATCTGATGTTAGGTTGCTAGGGGGAGTATGATCACAGTGCAGAGTTTGAACGTAGTTCTAATTCTGAATTCTAAAACATAAGTTTTATCTCTGGGGCAATTCAATCCATTGAACTGATTACTATTTTAAAGCTATACAGATGAATTCCTGGGGTTAGGAACAATATATTGACTTTGAAGGACGTTGGATCAAAATCTTGAATGACCTGCCTGCAAGGTAATTGAAGAATGGACTGCTTTTCTCCCACTGAAAAGGAAACTAGAAGAAGTCAGCCTCATGCATAGCTTAATTTTTCCAATGCTGTTCCAAGTCTGTACAACAGATGGTATAAAAAGCTACAATGGCTTACCTCATTTCTTGAAAAACTTTGGTTCCAATACACGGTTAACTAAAGTCTCAAATATGAAGCGATAGAAGTTATCTGATGGTCTTTAAAATACAAGGTTATCTAAAATGAAATTTACTGGGAGGGATGATGGCTGGGTGATTGACAGGTCTCATTCTTTTCTCTCTCTGCACATTACCAGAATAATTAAATCTAGCTTATTAGCAATAACATAAGCAGTAACCCCTGAACATACAGCCAAAACCCCATTATAGCCATGGAAAAGTAGCACAGAACTGATAATTCTGCATCTTGTTTATACTCATTCTGCCTTGGGGGAGGAGGCAGCAGGAGGAGCCTGATGACGATTTGCCAGATCCTGCCCTGCTGGAATGGGTGGAGGACTTCGGCATCAAGGACAACATGGCATCTCATTATTGTGCAATTCTGAAAGAAACCGAAATATCACAGCTATTACAAATAGGCCTGACTCTACACCACGCTAGACAAATGCCTAAAGGTATTATTTTATGCTGCTTCTGGATATCCTTTCTTTTGCCTCAGGTGCTGGGGAGCTTTTTAATCAGACAGACTTTCCATAGCAACTAGTATTGATTTCTAGCATGTGGTGCTGTGTGTGTGGGGGGGGGCTACCTTCTCTCTGACTCGCTTCTCTCGACATCAGAGAACTTGCTGTGTTAAAATGCTTCAATAATACCAAATAACACTCTTTACATGGAACAACTAAGGAGTAATGTTTAATATCACAAGGTTGTCAAGATAGTGATTACTATGCCCTTTCCTTTAAAAAAATGTATTTAAGTGTGATTGGGTTTGTTGAATGAGAATACATTATTTTGTCCTTGATATGCAGGACTTACGTGAATATTTTGAATTTGCCATCTTGACCAGCTAACAGCTCGGTATTAACAGCTGGAACTTGGGAATGGATGCTCATAGGAACTTTCAAAAAACAAGGCATGAGCCGATAAAAATGCACATGGCACGGGGCTGTCAACACTCGACACACTCAATATAGAAACAAGGCATGACAATAAAAGATCGAGTCTCCCACTGCTGGTAGACTCCCAGCTAATAAAACTTGTATGCAGTCTTATTAACAGCAGTAACATATGCGATATGTATAGCTGGACATCTAATACCACGATTAGTACTAATCTAGACTTTTTTATTTTGGACATCAAGTTATGTCAGGGACACAACCAGGACCTGATGACATTCTCTGTACTAACTTCATGTAGTTTGAACTACTACTTTGAACAAACTGAGTATGGCAATCACATAAAGGTACTCTATTCACAACTACATGGAGTATAATAATTTTCCAATAGTCAATGACTGTGAAATTGTCAGTAACTAAAAATTTCTAGATATTTAGATGGAAACATTTTGAGAATGTACTATAGGACCAAAAGGTTAAATAGTTTAAACATTCCTAGAGTGCTTCTATGAGCTATTTTTATATTCTTTCTTTTATGTTTAAAAACTCCACAATGGATGACAAGATTTTGAATATGCTTTCAAAATAGTTTTAATTTTAGGTAACACTAGAACAAGTTCAAATAGAACTTTATGTTTTAAAGAGGGATAAAGACAATATAGTTGCTATATTAATATTAAAAGGATGTTCTAATATTAGCTCTTTATTAAACTCTAACATTCCTTGTGTCCCCTGTTGGGAACATCTTTAAAATGTTCATAGACAGATTGTTGAAGGATTAAATACCCAATGCCTTTTTTTACATTTATCTGCTTGTCTTGGGGGGGGGGGTCCTGTACCAATTTAGCCATTCAGGAATGCGCAAGGGGGTCCTTTGTGTTTAAACACAAGTTTTACAATATGCCAGTAGTTTTGGCTGATATCAGTAGTATTTCGATTCTGGGGGTGGTTAATGCTAGAATAGTCGAAACTCATTCTATCTCTTTGAGACTAAACAGTCTATTCTATGCTTTCCAATACTTAATACCAGGGGCAGACATAAGGGGGGGCTAAGGGGCTAAAGCCCCCTCTCTATGCTGAGAATCAGATGTCCTCAGTTGGGTATTTCAGCCAGCAGCAGCCACAAATGCAGTTCTGCAGAATTGGATTAGAACCTGGCAGCGGTGATGCTGAATCCAATGCCATTCTTCAGTCTCCCCGACTTCCGGTCCAGATGTCACAATTGGGTAATCTGCTTCCCTCTCCCAGGTCCCACGAGTCTTGTTAGGGCCAAGACAGGGGCAAATAAATTAAAAAGAGTACCTTGCCCATGCTTGCTCTGTCTCGGTTTCTAAGTCAGGTCAAATCATTGTCATCCTTCAGGCAGCTGCTCTGATGACAAGCACAGCACATCAGGTGAGCAGGGTAATCCATCAATCATCTGGCAGACATCCCAACATCGGGTCCCTGCCATCTCCCAATCCTGACCCTATCTAGAATCACAGTCACTCTGAAGGAGAGTAAGCCTCCAATCCAACTCACAGGGACACTCGATCAGGTGTGCACCATACCTAAGGGTTATTTTAAATATTTCTGTTAAAAAAACTACAGAAAGTTGCTGACAATAAAGTCTGCAGTCCCAGGGTCTCCAATTCCCCCTCCCCATCTTGGGATCACTGCCCCCCCATAAGGGTCCACTTACAAAGACAATTTCAATGCGTTACTTACAGGCTGCAGGTGAAGAGAGAGCAGTGTGATCGAAATATCTCGAGAAGTAGCTGCAATTTGATCCAAGCTGCTGAGTCCCAACTAATCACTAGTCCACGCTGCTGCCATCAAAGGGACACTGGTGACTGCTACTCAAGTCCAGCTGCGAGGGCAGAGAGTTCATGGTGTGCTTGTCTGCACAATTATGTGTTCAATTCCTCTGTCTGGTGCTTGCAGCTGTTATGTCTGTGTCTGTCACCTGTGAGTGCTTTGGTATAAGGCCGAGACCGATTTGTTGCTCACTGATCCGCCCTCTCACTACCCCAACCTTTGTCCAGCAGATTCTGTTGTCGCTGTCACTTTGGAAACTTGCTCCTTTCTTTAGTCACCTGATTCCTGTAAGGTAAAGCATGGGATTAGCAAAGGAGGGGTGGGGGTGAGCTTGCAACTTCTGAGGGACCGAGTCCCACCATGGGTGGAGAGCGATGGTGCAGTGGCACTGGGGACAAAGCTAGTCTCAGAAAATGGTCTTTACTAGGAAAGTACAACCCGAACACAGGCAGGTCATGTTTATGTTTGATCATTAAATTATTTCTGAAATTGGGGATTTGCTGTTCTTTAGCCCCTTTGTTTGGTGCTATGTGGGGGGGAGGGTTATTGAAACTATGTGCACATCACTGTAAGTTTTTGTGGTGTGCTTCTCGGGCACTTCTGCTTCTGAACTTTCAGCTTTCTGTGCCCATGAGAGAAGCTCCAGGTATCGCTGAGCTGCCACTCTGCGCACAATGCTTCCCCCACCCCCATCTCTGTTTAGCACCTCTCCCTAGACAAAGACACAGCCACATGCTTTTGTTTTTCATAGTTAAAGCACAGTTTGGAACATATGTTACAGGTTTTTGCCCCAGTTAACCATTTCTCCAAGTTTTTAGTTTAAAAAAAATAAAACAGTTTTTCTGCCGTTTAGAAGCTTTTTGTTCTGCTCTGCTCCAGAGGCATCCCATTCAAACCAAACCCACTTAGTGTTACAACACGCAACCGTGACAGTGACAACTGACAGGCTCAGCTGCTGTTTGACTCCAGATCCTGGGCAGGGTGGAGCATGCACCAGGCATTGTTGTTGTATCACGTGTGTTGTTCTTCTGTTACACACGTGGTACAGTTCAGTGCAATGCTCGCGTGTGCACTCACACAGTGATGCATTAGTTATTGCTCTTCAGGTGGAGACAGATTTAGTCTTCTCTCTGTCGTCGGATGGGAAGAGCTGCTATTTAATTTCACTACTAGTTCTTCTGCAGTCAAAATTTACATAAAACAAACTAATACAGTACTACTCACTACTGGAAACATATGGAACATTTTTTTTTTGTCAGATTAATCTGAGGAGTGAGGGATGTGAGGAACAGGGAGGGATAGGAGGATGCCAGAGGGGAAGGGAGGAAGAAAGCTCCTAAGGGGTGAGACGGCAACCCCTGCCTGAGAGACTGTGGCCAATTAACTATAACTGCTGGTCCAGGGGAATGGATGTGTGGTTGGTTGAACTTAGGGGAGGGAAAATCGGAAGCTATAGTGTGTGGGCAGTGTGTCAGACCTTGAACTGAGTTTATATATAAAAAAAATAAAAAATGAACAGTTGAAAAGTCAAGTGAAAATAAAAATTGCTTAAGAGTAAAAATTTGCTGCTGCAGTACAGTGCTGCAGTCAGAAGTGCTACCTTAAGGCTTGTTGATTTTGCAGTCCTGCTGGATTGGGGGCTCTGATAATCTATTTTCCATAAGTAGTGACATAGGAGGACTGGGTGTACATTACATTGCACTTTTTACAGAGTGCAGAAGAGTCACAGGCTATTTTTCTCATCTGTGTGCTCATTATTATTGTCACCCAAAAAAGATATAAAATCATGCTTCTCTCTTAATAAAGAGGGTCCAAGTTTCTAGCCTGTACACGGGGTTGTGCCACCCATTTAGCTTATTATTGCCAGACAGTCTTCTCCCTCATATAACCTTTTTTCAGTCTGACTAAGGTGTGACAGAGGTTTGAGCCTGTACTCAGGGTCATGCCACCCATTTAGCTTGATACTGCCAGCCAATCTTCTCCCTCATATAACCTTTTTTCAGTCTGACCAAGTTGTGACAGAGGTTTGAGCCTGTACTCGGGGTCATGCCATCCATCAATAGATATGTCAACAACACCAGCTACAGATACATCTGCAGCTGCTTGTTCTGAAGGTAGTACTGGTAGCAACAGAATAATTGTTCAAAGTTGTGCTGAAAAATCTGAAACTATTGTGAACTCCCAGGTTAAGGATGTTGATGAAATAGAGGACCAGGCCCATGGCAATGCCAACTCATCATTTGTTGTTAATAGCACACATGATTCCATTCACAAATTTTTTGAACCTGACATGAACATGGACACTAGTGAGATAAACATAAATGACGTTGGTAGTCCAGATGACCTACCAGTGCCACTGTCTTTTGACACAGATAACGAATATGAAGAAAATGATAATAGTGAAACAGTTTGCCATAGTATTCTAAGTGCCACTGATTATACCAGTTCGAAGATGGTAACTGATCCTGCTGATCGACCACCAGTAATTCTGCCTTCCCTCAGATCAGAATTTATAAAGGCAGGGCCCATGCAACCTGAACTAAGTAAATACCCCATGAAATATGATGTTTCTGGTAAACAATTTAGTTTTTTTTGCAATGATTGGTACTAGACCATAAATGAAATAACAGGCAAACGTCTTAAGCGAGACTGGCTAGAATACAGTATTGCCAAAAGTTCTATGTTCTGTTTTCCATGCATGGTTTTTGGGAAGACAAAGTCACAGTGGGTTCAAGGGGGTGTTACAAATTTTCGTAAAGCTCTTGAGTTAATTGTTACACATGAAAAGTCAAGTCAGCATAGAGAAAATGTACTAGAGTGGCGATTGTTTCAAAATGAGAGTACACATGTGGATAAGTTATTGTGTAAGCAAGCAGAACAAGAAAAGGAGAAGAACAGAAAGATTCTCTGACTAATAATAAAGGCTGTTTGGTCTCTTGCATCTCATGAGAATGCTTTGAGGGGCCATAGAGAAAGTATTGATGAAGATTTTGGTGGGAAGTTTGTGGACTTAGTAAAGCTCATTGCTGAATATGAGCCTTCACTCCAGTCACATTTGGACACAATTTCTGAGTTAAGACAGAAAGGCATAAAGACAAGAAAGCAATATCTATCACCTACAATACAGAATGATATATTGCATGCAACTAGTGATCTAATAACAGATAACATCATACATAATGCAAGACAGTCACCAGTTTACTGTATTATAGTTGATGAAATGAGTGATATCTCTCTGCAAGAGCAGTTATCTCTTGTTGTCAGATACTTTCTGCCAGATTTCACAGTTGAAGGAAGCTTCCTAGGCTCCTATCCATTAACAAGCACTACTGGAGAAGGAATCTTTGAAAAACTGAAATCTATTCTTCAAGATTATTGTAAACTTGATTTAAAGAAACTGTATGGTCAGGGATACGATGGGGAAGCAAATATGTCAGGCCAATTCAGGAGAGTGCAGACTAGATTTAGAGAGATTTCACCAACTGCTTAGTATGTTCACTGCTTGGCCCATGAGCTGTCACTCAGTTTAACTGACACAGCAGCAAACTGCAGAATAACTAGTGACGTGTTTGCACAGCTTCAGATTTTGTATTCAACATTTGCAAATGTCCAAAAAGAACTGAACATCTAAAAGAGGTGAGATGAGTGATGAACTTGGAGGCTGATGTTGGTGGTCGTCAGCACCTCGTCTCTCTGTGCACAACTCATTGGTATGCACAAGCATATAGCTTAGAAGCATTAAAAACTCGTATGCTCCCATTTTGCAAACCCTGGAGGAAATGAAACAATGTTCTGCTGCTTCATCAGCTGCCTTGAAGCCGCAGGTAAAAGCTGTGATTCTGAAAATGAAATGATAGATTTTATTATTTGCCTTTTTGCACTTCATAACATATTTTCCAAAATAAATACAGTCTCCATGTGCCTACAGTCTCCATTTATCCATATTGCTGATGCACTAGATCAGGTACAAATATTGAAAAATAGCCTTTCAGAAATGAGGTCAGATGAACACGTTGAAGATATCTATGCTTCTTCAGTTAAATTTGCAGAAGCACTTAACAATGACTTCAACCTAGACATTAACCTAAGCGTGTCTTATTGTAGGCGACACATACAAAGGAATGTGGTAGACAGTCAAAGCAATAAAGGGCAATTGAAAAGTGACTTTTACTACAATACAGTCAACACCATTGTCAGTGCCCTGAATGATCGGTTTGCTGAGGTGCCCATCATTAAATCTCTATCTGTTTTTACACCAAAATGCTCCAATAATTCCACCACAGAGGAAATAAAATCTGCTGCCAGAGTCATTTCACATACTTACCTTGACATTAATCCAGATTTTCTCATTTCAGAATCAAAGCTGGTATGTAAAGTACAAAAGCTTCAAAGTCTTGCTTCACATCAGATATGCAATTTCCTTCATGAAAGTGGCTTAACTCAAGCTTATTCAAATTTTATGAAATACAGCATGTACTTAAATATCCTTCCTGTGACAGTGGCATCTTGTGAGCGTTCATTCAGTAAAATGAAGATAATCAAAACTCAACTGAGAAACGCAGTGTCAAATGAAAGACTGAGGCACCTCTCTGTCATTAATATTGAGCGCAGTCCTCTGAAAAGCATTCCAGTCGATGCTGTCATTGACAGGCTCAAGGGCATGAAACAAAGAAGAATGTTGCTATAGATTTAGCATCATTTGAACAAATCTGTCCTTTTTTTCCAGACTGTGTAAGTACGAGTGTGAGCACAGAGCAGCAGCATAGATTGCAGGTGCAATGAAAGATATTGCTACTTTCTTGTCTTTATACCTTTCCAGCCTCCATTCCAACAACCTGACTCAATTTCTGTAGGGCAGACATTTGTCCTGAATAATACCTGATTCACTTTAGTGAAACTTCAATCTGGACTTGTAAAATGTACAGCAAAAAAGCAAAAATTAGGACTGATGACAAATTGAGAACTTACTATTACCCATACTAATTTTTTTTTTTTTTTTTGCTATCTATACACTACAAGACAGTTCCATCCTTCTGTATTTGGGAGGGTGTGTGCAATGCATGCATCATCAAACACATGATAATGTAAACACCTCCCAGTAGTTATAAATTAAAAAAAAAAGAAGTACTTTGTTAGACCTGGCATGTGAATGGTAGTAGCCTACCACACACATGCACAATCTAAGTACTGTTTCACTGTCTGGTCTGGTGCTGTCTACTACTCATTTAGGCCATATCCATGTGCATCGCTAGTCATTGCCTATGTGACACATGGGCATGGCCTTAAAATACCTCATTTTTTTGGGTACTTGTGCAATTTTTTTTGCCAAACATAAGGATTACTGGCAATTTGCTACTCAGTACTCATGATGATATTTAGCTACACAAAAGGCTCAGATTGCATCTCAGAGCATCAAAAATCTGAAATGTTGCTGGGGGCCTAGGTGGCCCCCAGACCCCCAACCTATTGAGTTGGGTATTTCACAATCTCAAGCCCCCTTAGTTAAGTACCCAAATGTCCACCACTGCTTAATACTATTCTTTTTTATCTATTTTTCTGCCTTTTTTCATGTATATGAGTGGTTTGATGGGTACTCAATGTTACAGTTGTCATTGCCCTGTTCCATTTCAATCAGATATTTAAATGTGCTTGGAAGATGTATAGTATTTCTAAATACCAAATTTCTATGTATTCTGTCTATTAACAAAGAATATAATTTGATCACATAGAATGTGAGAGTGTGAGAAGACTAAACCACAAGCTTAAAAGATATACAGTATTTTTGCTATTGTAATAAAATGTACCCCTCCATAGTTTTCCTTCAGGAAACACATCTTAACACAAATTAAATTGCATTGGAAATTGTTAGAGAATATTGTTATTTGGGGGTTACATTTGTGTCTAATGGTCTGTGGTCTAATCATGTCCAGAATCAAATTTAAAAAAGTGAAACAAAGCCCTCAGACCCTTTAAAGATGTAATCATATATATATATATATATATATGTTGTGTATATATATATATATATATATATATACAATATGGGGGTATGACTATTATTCCAGCTTTGAGGGCAGCTAAGGCTAAGAGTAGCCCCATTCTGCTCTATGGATCGAAGGTGTGGAGATACTCTGACACCTTCTTCTGAAGTCCCAATTTCTTTGTTTTACTGTAATATCATTATAATTGGTAAGTCTTGTCCCAAACAATTGGTTAGGTTAGGGCTGAAGTTGGCAGTTCCATGTCATAACACCAATCGCGGAATAGCGATCACCGTTATGGCAAATATACATCCACACTCACTGCATGGACAAAAACAGTGCCCAAGACCTATGGGCATTATTTTTAATGCAGGGGGACTGCACCCCCGCACCACCCCACTTATGGATTCTCAACTCCGGGGGTGCATGTCGAAGGGGCTGAAAAATGTAAAATTAAAGCCACCTGCTGGCAAACAACCTATGCTGCACCAGACCCGAACCCTACACCCTGTGCCTCCCAGCCAACCACCCTCCCCACTATGCTAGTGGACCAGCTTGGCATCTGTCTGCCACACCCCCTCCCATATAACATCCTTCCAATGCCTCTCCACCCCATGCGTGTGCGCACGTGTGTATACCCTCTACTTCCCATCATGGTATTTCACCCACCCCAGTATCCGGTCACCCTCTTGCAAAGTAACCATGAACACAGGCACTGTAACTGAGTCACTGTTTTTGTAGGTGCCCAATTTCAGTTGCCTTGTTCACTGGAGACCCAAGTTGGCCAGGTGCCATTAAAGTACATAGCAAAGTGGAGAATGTTGTGTTATTGGCTGCATATTCTAAACTGTTCTAGTAATCGCTGACTCAGATTGTGCCTAGAAGAGAAAAATAGCTGGACTCAAACACAGAAAGGATCATTATGGCTGTATAATTTACAGGAAGTCCTAAAACAAATGAATATGTGGCACCTTTGGCGAGATTCTCTCAAGGGGATAACAATTTCCCATGCTTATAAAAATCTAATGAAAACTAGAATGATGAAAATTGCACATGACTTAGATTGCACCAACCTTGCTAACTTAAAATCAGCACATCGGTATCGCAAGTTTTTGCAGTCTACATAAATAAAGATGCCAAAATCGGCATGGTAAAAGCGCATCTTTTTGCAGATGATACAGTAATTTACACTGCCAGGCCCACTCCTGAGCTTGCTTGCACAGTTCCAGCGAGAATTCAATGTACTACAACACAACCTCTTAAGGCTGAAATTACTACTTAATGCCAAAAAAAACAAAAGCTATGTTTATCTCCATCCCTACACAAGCAACAACTGCCAACCTACTGAATCCCAATTTACAGATTTGGACCTTGCATGGGGAGCCATTGGAAACAGTAGATAAATTCAAATAGCTGGGCTTTTGGATTGACAATAAACACTCTTTCTTATACCATATTGAGGAGTTAGCCAAAAAGTTAGATTGGGCATCTTCTACCGCATTAGACACCTCCTCAACTACTAAGCTAAAATAAAATTGGTGCAAACTACCTTTCTTCCTCTGATTGACTACACCGACATTCCCTATAGTCATTGTCCAAAATCCACCCTATCCAAACTTGGTACTCTGTATCACTGCGCACTGTGATTCATTACCACTGCCCCTTTTAATACACACCACTGTTCTCTATATGCAAAGTTAGGCTTGCCCTCACTCAGTGCTAGGAGGATGAAGAATGCTGTGCTTTGGATCCATAAAGCTATCACAAATAGACTCCCCCCCATACATAGCCGAGCCCTTCTCACGTGCACAGGGGTTCTACTGCCTGAGGAGATACTCCCTTGTCTTGTTTGACGTCCCCAAGGTCAGAATGTATTACAGTGCTGCGGCCTTAAGCTTTGCCCTCCCCTCTCTATGGAACACCTTTCAGAAATTACTAAGATTTACTCAAATTCCTGGGCTAGCAAACTTCAAATCTCTGCTAAACAGCTTACTAAATGGAACATTCTCCTATCACTCCTAACTGCCTTGACAGCTTCAGTTATGGTAACCACATATAAGCTTCCCCAATGTCTAGCACTTCCCCCTCCCTCCCCTCCAAGCTGCTATTCCTTCCACTTTAGTTCTTTCAACCTTCCCTCCTCCCTCTCTTACCAGCAACCTTAACTTACTGCTCCCCTTCTTCAACACTCCTCCCTCTATGCCACGCATTACCCTTACCTTTCTACCCACCCTAACCTGTCGTCCCTTCCTTCTACTCTCTTTGATCTTGCTTCCCCACTGTACCTTGGTGACTGAAATGAGGGAAATGGTTATTCACTAAATGGAATCCAAATAGAAACAGTCGAGGATGAGAAAGATCTTGGGGTATCATTAAATAATTACCTCAAATTTAGTAGGCAATGCAGTGAGGTCATTAGGAAGGCAAACAAAATAAAAGGTTGTATCAGGAAGACATTCTCAAGTAGAACTATGGCTTGCATCATTCCCCTGTATAGCTCTCAGGCAGTTCTCAGGCCCCATCTGAACTACAGCTCACCATTGTGAAGTCCATATTTAAGAAGGGACATTGATGGACTGGAGAGGATGCAGAGAAGGGCGACTTGGTTGATTGATGGCCTTGGAGATGGTATACCGTCACCGCAGTGACTCCTCCACCGGGAAGACCATCACAGTGACAAGAGTTGGGCAAAACCTGCACGTCACTGTCATGGTCTGTGCAGTGCCCAAGACTGCCTTGCAGGGTGTATCTTCCCCCCCAATCCAACTCCAACTTGGACTCCCTGATAGAAACACGGAGGCATCACCAACACTGCAATGCTGACAGTCAGCACTGTGGCTGTCGCTGTCAGGGATGTCTCCATGTTCGATGTCGTGGTGGCATGGTAAAACCCTTGGAGATATGTCGTAAGAAGACAGGTTGAGAGAGCTTGATATGTACCCTTAGAGCTTAGGCACATAAGGGGTGACTTGATTCAAATGTATAGGATTTCAAGGGACAGTAAGTTAATGGCCAGCCTAGACTTCTACATAAATAACAGAGACATTACACTTAGAAGCCATAAATATCAGCGAAAACTGATATACCCCAAGGGTAACGTAATCCTTAGGCTGCCAACAGAATTAGAACATATAGGAAATGTGGACTGATATATCAGTCCGCAGCACATCAAGGATTAAGGAGGAACTACTTTACCCAGAGGATAATTCCACTGTCGAATAACCTATCAGGAGAGATAGTTGAGGCCGATACCTTTAGTACATTTAAGGGTAGACTAGATCTACATCTACTATCAGAATAAGGGATATTTGACCTGCTAGTGTAGGAGATGGACACTATGGGTGACTGCCTACTGTTCATCTTATCACCAAGTATAGTAGTAAGTATAGTGTACCGTGCCTCTCATTCCTAAGTACCTTCCCATCTATTTATGTACCAAAGCACTTACCTTACATCTCTTGTCTCCCTTCTAGTGTATCCTACAAAAAGAGATATAGTAGCTTAGAACCTGTGTAGTAGTATATAATACAGTCTTAACTTGGTATTATTTTCATTTGTTGTAGTTATTACTTGTTTTCCTATGCATTCCCTGTAAAACCTATTGTTTTTATATAGCACTTCTTATGTGTGTCCATATGTGCCACTCCTTATGTGTACCAGTAGAAAACAGGAAGTTGTCATCCCTCTGTACACAGTTGGTGCAATCCCATCTGGATTACTGCATGCAGTTCTGGAGACCCCATCTCAGCAAGGACATAGACAGGATGGAGGCAGTCCAGAGGAGGTCAACTAAAATGGTGCAGGGTCTGCACCAGAAACCATACGAAGAGAGACTAAGGAAGCTTAATATGTATACCCTCAAGGAAAGGAGGGAGAGTGGGGACTTGATATAAACTTTCAGGTACCTCAAGAGAATCAACAAAGTCCAAGAGGGTAGCATCTTTCAGAAAAAGAGATGTGAAAGAACAAGAGGGCACAGTTTGAAGATAGAGTGGGGACGGCTTAGGGGCAACTTGAGGAACTATTTTTTCACAGAGAGGATGTTGGATACATGGAACGGCCTTCCTGAGGAGGTCATGGGGTCAAACACAGTGCGGGAATTCAAAAATGCAAGGGACAGACATAAGGCAATTATAGTGGGGGGGTAGGAGGAAGTAGTCTGTTGGTTAACTTTGATCTGCAGCTTATCCAATAGGTAGAGAAATGGGCAGACTGGGTGGGCCAAGTAATCCTTATCTGCCATCAAAGTCTATGTTTCTATGTATAGCCATGTACAGCATATATATCCCCAGTATATCTAATTTGTATCTTTTTGTCTTATTTTGTTGATCGATGCAATTATCTTTTGTTCTCCCGGGACCATCTTGTAAATGAGCCTGCTCAAAGATGTCTCACCTGGTTAACATAGAAACAGAGAAACTGTCAGCAGATAATGTCTGCTAGGCCCATCCAGTCTGCCTGTAGGCCCTATGCATTGTATGTAGTCACTGACCCTATGTGATCAATGGTTTTTCATCACTCCATTCCTTCTCAAGCTTCCCTTGTGCTTGTCCCAGGCATGCTTAAACCCCTCCACTGTGCTTGCCCCCACTATGTCCTGTGGCAGACTTTTCCAAGTGCTGACTACCCTTTCTGTGTAGAAAAACATCTTCACATTACCTCTTAATTTGCCTTCTTCCAATTTCATATTGTGCACCCTTGTTCTAGTACTTTTCTACATTGGAAAAGGTCCCCCGCCTGCACCTTGTTTATGCCCTTGAACCACTTGAAGTTTCAATCATATCCCCCCATTGTCTCTGCTCCTCCAGTGAGTACATATTGAAGTCTTTAAGTCTCTCCTCACATGTTTTATGGTGCAAGCCCTGCAACATCTTTGTTGCCCTTCTCTGGATAGTCTCCACCTTATCTATGTCCTTGCATAGGTGTGGCCACCAGAACTGCACGCAGTACTCCAGGTAAGGCCTTACCAATGTTTTAAGCAACAGCATCACTACCTCCCACCTCCTGCTAATGATACCACTGCCTATGCATCTCAGCATGCCACTGGCCCTCCCGGCCACCTTTGTGCACTGCTTTGATACCTTAAGGTCATCAGAGATGATAACCCCTAGGTCCCTTTCCTCTTTGGTGACAGTTAGCTCCTCCCCCCAACCTGTAGCTCTCCCCAGGGTTCCTTCTGCCGAGGTGCATTATTTTGCACTTCTTTGCATTGAACTTCAGTTGCTACATCCCTGACCATCTTTCAGGCTTCTCCAGATCCCTCATCATTTTCTGCACCCCTTCTGGAGTATCCAGCCCTGTTGCAGATCTTGGTGTCATCAACAAAAAGACAGACCTTTCCTTCCAGCCCTTCTGCAATGTCACTAATGAAGACATTGAAAAGGACTGGTCCTAGTACTGATCCCTGTGGTACCCCACTGGTCACCCCCCTTCCCCAGAGTGTACCCAATTTATCACTACCCTCTGTCTCCTGTCTGTTAACCAGTTCCTTACCCAGTCCACCACCTTGTCTTCCATGCCCAGACTACCCATCTTGTTAATTAGCCTTCTATGTGGGATGGTGTTGAAGGCTTTGCTGAAATCTAGGTAGGCGATGTCTGCCACCCCGCCCTGATTTATTTCCCTAGTCACCCAGTCAAAAAAATCTATTAGATTTGTTTGACATGACCTTCCTGCTGTGAATCCATGTTGCCTCAGATCCTGAGCACCTCTGGATTCCATATGTACCACTATCCTTTCTTTCAGCAGTGTCTCCATGATCTTTCCCACCACTGAGGTGAGGCTAACTGCCCTGTAGTTCCCCACCTCCTCCCCCATACTGCCACTTTTGTGCAGTGGGACTACATGTGCCCTCCTCCAGTACTCTGGAATGACACCCATATTGAGTGACTCTGTGAACAATTCTGTCAGAGGCACTGCTAGTTTCCTTTGCAGCTCCTTTAATATCCTTGGGTGGATGCCGTCTGTCCCCATGGCCTTATCCACCTTCAGCTTTGTGAGTTCTTCCAGAACTCTCTCCACTGTAAATGGACTGGTGTCCCCGTCTCCCCCTCCACCATTGCCTCTGCAATCCAACTGTGGTCTTTGATCCTCCCCCTGCTTAGTGAATACTGAGCAGAAGTATTTATTCAGTATGTCTGCCTTGTCCAGATCCCACTTCTTAAACTCTCCCTTCTGCCCTTTGAGCCTCACAATCCCCTCTGGTTTTCCTTTTTTCACTGATGTACCTATAAAATGTCTTATCCCCTTTGTTTACAGACCATGTTAAGCCCTCTTCTGTCTGTGCCTTTGCCCTTCTAACAGCCTTTCCTGCTTCCCTTAGACATTCAAGGTACACCTCCCTGTCCTCCTCCCTTTGGCTCCCCTTATATTTCCTGAAACTCAGCCATTTAGCCCCCACCTCATTGGCTACAGGCATTTCTCAGCATGATCTTCCATGTTTGACAGTCTACCCTCCCTCTGCTCCTGTTCGCCCTCTCCAGCATTTTCCCCCAACCCCGGTTTCCTTTCCTAAGTGCTCCTGCCCCCCTGTATCACTCGTTATACATTCTTTGCCTGCCTGCTTTGCTGTTTCTGTAGTCAACTTATGTTCCTGAATGTTCCCAAGGGGGGGGTTTCTAAGCCTCCCGACCCTCCTGGCTCTCCGCACTTGGCCAGTTTAAATGCTCACAGCTGAAGCATTTAAACTTCTGACAAAGAACCAAGGTCCCCTTCTCAGACAGATGCAGGCCGTCCTCCTTAAATAAGCTTGCATCTGCCCAGGTCAGGCCCCAGTCCCCTTTGAAGCCAAAACTTTCCATTCTACACCAATCCTTCAACCAGGAGTTGAAGGTATGGATGTGGAGTGCCCTAGCTTCCCCTGTGCCTTGTACAGTTAGCACCTCTGAGAATGAGATGGAGCATGCTATCTGTTTCAGGTTCCCCCCAGCTTCCTGAAATCCTCCTGGACTCTGGCTAACTCCACCCTTCTCATGGCCAGGTCATTGGTCCCCAGGTGGACAATGACATCCAGCTGCTCCCTCCTAGCTATTGCCATAGCAATCCTATGGATCCACTTCCTATCCCTCCCTCTAAACAGCCCTTTCTGGGAGGCACTTGACCTCCCTCTTTCCCCTACTAGGTGTTCCTAACTCAACTCCCCAGACAACAGAGTACCCCACTAGGAGAAGCTTCCCCCTCTTCCAGGGTCCCCTGCCTCCCTTCCCTGGATAATTGAATTGAACTGAAGTTTAAATATTTCCATGGGTGTGAACTATATTTAACATTTCCCCTTGATGCTAGAGACTGTAGAATTCTAACTTTATGCATATTTGATATGATTCCTTTGAAAAAGATAGAAATTAGGTATAAGCAACAACAAACTGGATACCAAATGTTTTTGTAACAACAGTCAAGATGAAGATATATTTCATATAATTTTCAACTGTCCTTTTTATTCTAAGTGTGGATGATATATATGCAGTATATATATATATATATATACACATATATCCATACAAGCCAGCCTTGCAAGATTGTTTGGATACATCTTTGAACCCCACTAATGTAAAGGATGCCAAAATGTGGATCAATTTCATGAAAGCTGTTCCTAGGCACAACATCAAAATTACTGTCACTTATTAATCTTTCTTTATTTAAAGTCCTGTAATGCTGTGCTGTTTTATTGTTGCATGTTATTTATATTTTTATGCTGTTTGTAATGTTTGATATGGAGTTGTAATGGTATATGTTTAAACAGTAAATTATGTCTCACTCAAATTTTATTGAAAAAAGAATGGGTAGGCCAAATATTTGGGTCAGGACAAAGTTCTAGGAAAACAGGGGTCTTAATTTAGATTAAGAAAGGCTTCAACTTTCAGATTACAGTAATAAATGGTTTAGATCATTATATTATAGTTAATGGGAAGCTTGAAGATGAATACATTACCTAATGAAATATGTATGAACCCACAAATCCAAATAGACACATAGACTTTGACGGCAGATAAGGACTGCTTGGCCCACCTAGTCTGCCCATTTCTCTACCTATTAGAGAAGTTGCAGATCCTAGTTAACCAACAGTCTACTTCTTCCTACCCCCCACCAGAACTGCCTTGTGTCTGTCCCATGCATTCTTGAATTCCCCACAGCTTTTGACCCCGCAACCTCCTCAGGAAGGCCGTGCCATGCGTCCACCACCCTCGATGTGAAAAAATACTTCCTCACATTGCCCCTGAGCCATCCCCCCCTCTATCTTCAAATTGTGTGGCTCTATGATGCCAGTTTGACAAGAAAAACATTGACCGATATCACAGCACCAGGGTCCATGTTGACAGCAATTTGCAGTCAGCATGGAGCCGCACACATTGGTGTGTGTTTTTTCTTTGAGGGGGCTTTGCCCTTGAACCCCCCCCATGCAGGGGGCTCTGCCCCCCACACCCCTCATACTTTAGGATTCTAACTCCAGGTCAGAGTTAGTTTGGGGAGGGGGTGCAGGTCGGGTGAAAGGGTTGCCTGGTCCCAGCGGCGCTTCTACGGCGACATAGCGCTGTTGTCGATATCAACACATGTCGCTGTAGAAATGTTGCTGTTCAGGAGGCATACCAAATTGTGTCCCCTTGTTCTTGCACATTCCTTTTTCTGAAAGATGCTACCCTCTTGGACTTTGTTATGAACATACGAAATTTGCCAGCAGATAAAGGCCTAGAGGTCTAACAAGTCTGCTCGAATGTGCAGTTAGCACCCCTTATTCTGCAGCTGCCCCTCCCTTCCACCCTTCCCCTTCATTAACCCTCCCCCTTGTCCTGTCCCATCCTCGTTTGAAGCAGTCCACTGTTCTACTGCATACCACTTCAGCAGGTAACGCATTCCACCCAGCCACCACCCTCTCTGCAAAAAAGTGTCTCCTCATCTCCCTCCTGAACCTTCCTCGCTCCAGTCTCATATCATGGCCCCTGGTGGCCCTCCCCTCCCTTACTTTGAACAGCCCCTCTGTACCCGTCTTGTTTATTCCTTTCATGTATTTAAAGGTTTCAATCATGTCACTCCTGTCTCTCCTCTCCTCTCCTCCAGTGAGTACATGTTCAACTCCTTCAACCTCCTCTCGTATGATAAGTCCCCCAGCCCCTTGATCATCTTTGTTGCTCTGCGCTGCACCCCCTCCAGTAACTTAATGTCCCTCTTCAGATACGGATGCCAGTAGTGCACGCAGTACTCCAGGTGTGGTCTAACTAATGACCTATACAGTAGCAGAATCACCTCCTCCCTCCTCGAGGATATACCCCTTGCAATACAACCCAGCATTTCATTGGCCTTTGCAGCTGCCTTCCTACATTGTGCCGAGTTGTTCATTGACCCTGTAATGAGCACACCCAGATCCTTCTCCTCCTCTGTCTGGGCTAGCTGCACTCCCCTAGCTGGTAACTCCTCCTTGGGTTCTTCATCCCAAAATGCAGCACCTTGCACTTTTTGGCATTAAAGCCCAGTTGCTAGGTGTCTGACCAGGTTTCAAGCTTTGCCAGATCATCCTGCAACCCCTGCCATCCCCCTAGGTCATCCACCACCGCCTACCTTAGTATCATCAGCAAACAGACTGATCTTGCTCTTGATGTCCCATGATATGTCTGCAATGAATATCCCAAACAACACTGGTCCCAACACTGAGCCCTGTGGAACACCGCTCATCACTGCCCTTGGGATGAGAGCTCCCCACCCACCACCACCCTCTGTTGCCTTCCCTGTAGCCAGTTTCCTACCCATCTCACCAGCTTTGCACCCACCCCTGTGCCTACTAACTTCCTTCCCAGCATTCCATGTGGCACTGAGTCGAATGCCTTACTGAAGTCCAGATACAGGACATCCACTGCATGGCCCCTGTCCAGTTGCCTAGTTACCCAGTCATAGAACTTTAGATTCCATTGAGGTACTTGAAAGTTTCTATCAAGTCCCCACCCTTCCTCAAGTGTATAGATATTAAGCTCCTTTAGTCTCTCTTCATATGACTTCTGTTGCAGACCCTGCAGCATTTTAGTTGCCCTCCTCTGGACTGCCTCCATCCTGTATATGTCCTTGTGGAGATGGGGTCTCTAGAACTGCACACAGTACTCCAGAAGGGTCCCACCAACTGTCTGAACAGAGGGATAACTACTTCCTGTTTTCTACTGGTGATGCCTCTACCTATACATCCCAGTATCCCCCAAGCTATCCTCACTGCCTTCATACATTGCTTGCTTACCTTTAGGTCATCTGATATGACTATCCCCAGGTCCAATTACATTTTTGTTGTTGTTAATATCAACGCCCCCCTACTGTGTACTCTTCCCCTGGGTTTTTGTTTCTAAGGTGCATTACATGAATCTAAGCTGCCATACTTTTGACCATTCCTCCAACCTTGCCAAGTCTCTTCTCATCCTTTCCACAACCCCTTATATATCAAACCTGTTGCAGATCTTTGTGTCGTCTGCAAAGAGGCATACTATTCCTTCCAGTCCCTCTGCAATGTCACTTATAAAGACATTAAAAAGGACCAGACCCAGTACTAAACCCCGCATCCTGCACCCCACTAGTAACCCCCCTTTCTTTAGAGTGGACTCCATTTACTACTATCCTTTGTGTCCTGTTGTCCAGCCAATTTTTTACCCAGGCTTCCACCCTGGGACCCACTCCCAGGCTGGCTAATTTGTTGATTAATCCTTTTGTGTGGGACTGTGTCAAATGCCTTATTAAAGTCTAGGTAGGTCATGTCCACAGACCCTCCCTGGTCTACTACTTTGGTCACCCAGTCAAAGAGATCTATTAGATTAGTCTGACCCGATCTTACCACTGTGAATCCATGCTACCTTGGGTCCTGTGCCCCGCTGCCCTTTAGGTACTCAATTCTTTCTTTCAGATTCCATCATTTTCCCCTACCACTGAGATCAAACTAACAGGTCTGTAGTTTCTTGCCTCTGCTTTGCTCCCACTTTTGTGAAGGGGAATCACATCCACCCTACTCCAGGCCTTAGGTACCACACCATCCTCCCATGATTCGTTAAAAAGGGTAGTCATTAGTGTCACTAGTTCTCCCCTTAGTTCTTTTAGAATGCTGGGGTGAATCCCATCAGGCCACATTGCTTTCTCCACCTTCAGTTTTAGGTGTTCTTTCAGAACCCTTTCTTCTGTGAAAGGACTGGTATCAACACCCCTATCCAGAGTGCTTCTATTGATTGGATTAGGTACCTCCCCCTCATCTTCTTTTGTGAATGCTGAGCAGAAGTATTCATTCAGTATCCCTGCTTTTTCACTGTCCCTGTCTGCTCACCCACCCGCCCCTTTATTAAGCCTCACTATCCCTTCCTTGGTCTTTCTTTGCTCCCTAATGTATCTATAAAAGGTTTTATCCCCCTTCTTAACAGAGTTGGCTCTCTTTTCCTCAGTTTGGGCTTTTGCTATTCTGACTGCCTTCTCCACTTTCTTCTGCTTTAACTGGTACAGTTCTCTGTCCTGCTCCTTCTGTGTTTCCTTATACTTCCTGAATGCTGTATTTTTTTCCCAAACTTCCCCACCACTTCTTTTGAGAACCATGGTGTTTCTTTCTTTCATTTTGATTTGTTTATTTGCTTCACACAAAGGCTTGTGTATTTATTTATTTATTTATTTCAATTCTAGGATTACAATTACCTTTGAGCCCAGAGCTCTTTTACAAAGGTTCCATGTCAAGACATAGGTATCACATGACAATAGACAAAATTGTTACACAAATAAGGGTAAAGGATATCAAATTAATTTCGAACAGACAGTGACAGGGTAAAGTGGAAAGGAAGAGGACAATTGGGGAGAGGGTGGTAGAAAGAAATGGGAGGGGCAAAGCAGGAGGTAAGAAAATCAGAATAGAGGAGAGGTGGGGGTAGGTATGGATAAGGGGGGGTGGATGAAGCAGTCAGGAAGGTGGTATTGTCAGGTGCTGTAGAGCATGTGGGGCAGAGGCCAAACTAGGCTTGTTGCCTCTGTGATGGTAGTTTTGATGTTTCCCCATTGTTTCTCCACCCCTCTTTCTTGCCTGTTTGCTAGTGCATTTCTGAGGGACTCTCCCATTTTGACAAAGTCAGCCCTCCTAAAGTCCAGTACCCTCACTTTTGTATGGCTTGACTCTGCAGCTGTGTTTATTGTGAACCACACTATTTGGTGGTCACTTGTTCCCAGATGGCAACCCAGTTCTAGATCTGAGATCCTCTGTCTTACCATTTGAGAGTACCAGGTCTAAGATTGCTCCCTCCTGAGTGGGTTCCAACATTAGCTGTCTGAGGTATGCCCTCCTGTAGTGCATCGAGAATTACCCTGCTCTTGGACATGGCTGCAGCAAAGGTGCTCCAGTTAACATCTGGCATATTCAGGTCCCCCATCAACAATATCTCCCCTTTTTCTGCAATCCTAAAGATGCCTTTTATCATTTCCTTGTCCATTTCCTCCCCTGAGACGGGGGTCTGTATAAAACCCCCTTGCGGATTGTGGTGCCGTTTCCAGTCTCCAGGGTGACCCACAGTGCCTCCTCTCCTCCCTGTTTACTCCTTTTTTCCATTGTTTTTATCCCTTCCCTTACATAGAGAGCTACTCCTCACCCTCTTCTGCCCTCCCTGTCTCTCCTGTAGGTTGTGTATCCTGGTATGTTGACATCCCAATCATGGTTCTCTGTGTACCATGTTTCTGTGATTGCCACAATATCCAGGCATCGGTCTTCCATCAAGGCCACCAGTTCAGGGAGCTTGTTACCCAGACTACGTGCATTGGTACTCATTACCCTCCATTTCTTGATGGTCTTACTCCTTTTTGCCCTATTTCTGTCCTTACTGCCTTTGCCTTTTTCTCCATTTACCCCTGCCCTTGTTCCTATCGGCTTCTCTATCGTGGTGTTTACCTCAAAACCATGATTTTTTGGTTGGGGGCTAGGATTTTCCTGCTCCTTTTCAGTACCTCCCCTCTTGGCTAGTTTAAATGCTTGCCAATGAAGCATTTAAACCTATCACCTAGGATCCTGGTTCACCTCCTGGACAGATGCAGACCATCTTTTCAGTACAAGCCTGCATCCCTCCAGGTGGACCCTCAGTCCCCAGTGAAACCAAAACCCTGAGCTCTGCACCAGTTTTTCAACCATTGATTGAATCCCATGGTGTGGTACACCCTAGCCTTATCCATGTCATAGACAGGCAGCACCTCTGAGAAGGTTACCTTGCATGCTACTTGTCTAAGGCCACTCTCCTACTCCACAAACTCCTCCTGCACTGCTCTGATCCCTTTCCCAGCCAGGTCATTTGTCCCTAGGTGGACAATGACACCCAGCTCCCTTTCCCATGCAGCTGCTCCCAAGATCCTGAAGATTGCTCCCTGTCCCTCCAAGCCATGGCACCAGGCAGGCACCTTACCTCCCTCCCCCCCAGCTCTACCCTCCTAACAATGAAGTTCCCCACCAGGAGTTGTTTCCTCCCCTGTGGAATCCCATTCCACCCTCCTGTGGGTCTCCTTTGTGGAGGTTCCCAGCATCCTCTTTGGTCTCCACCATGGGTGCCTCCATAGAGGAACCACATTCTCCCAGAATGGCATACAAATTGTGGAAAGGTACAACTGGAGGGATGAGCCTCTGTTCCACTACATCACCCTCCCTGAGCCCACTGTGTTCCAACCTCTCCTTTTTCTTGGCAACCTCTGAAGCAGCAGCAGCATCCCTGGTGGTTCCTGGGTGGGAGAGGAGGTTCCCACGAATCCTGGCCAACTTTCTCCAGAGATGAGCAACCTCCTCCCTCAGCCCAGAGAGGTGCCTGCAGATGGGACAGCACCACATCCTTCAGAACATCTCCCGGAAGACTGCCGCTCCATAGCCGCTGCACTGCACCACTCCCATCATGTCTTATTTGTGGCCCCTCAACCATTTCATATACTTACTCTTTCCTTTATTTGTTTATTTATTTTTTTATTTTATTTTTTTCTCCCTAATTTCATACTGCCTCCATGCCCTTAAAGCTCTGGCTCTTCCTGTTCTGGGACAGGAAGTTCCTCCGTAGTCTCCTTCTTACTTGCTCAGAGTCAGACCTCCAGCAGATGGGGGGATGGAGGGCTACTCTTTTCCTTCAAGGATGGTGAGTCTTTTCTACCTCTGTGATCATTCCCTTCCTGCTCCCAAACAGGAATTTCCTGTTGTCAGTCAAATCCTGTGCCTATAAAAGTGGAACTGGCTAACAGTGGCAGGGGGTGGAGGTGAGGGAGGGATAGCTCTATAGTCCCGGTAGAGTAGTAAAGTTCTAACAGCACCTCCTTTCTCTTGCTCTAGGGCAGTTTTAAATCCAAACACTTGACTTTCTGCTGCCTAAGTCAGTCCCCCCAATTCCCAGTTCCCTTCTTCACCTAGCTAACTGCACAGATAACAGTTCACTTCACCCAACTCAGACAAACACACTAACTCTTGGTTGTTTTTTTGTTTGTTTGTTTTTACCCTAAATTGAAGGTCCCAGTAGTAGAATTCTAGTTCTTAAGTCCCAGCAGAGTTTTTTATTTCATTTATTTTTATCTTAGTTGTGATGTGCTGTTTCACCTCCTTCATCTTGCTGTTCTCTGCTAAAAGCTATCTAGGGCAGTTTTGTATCCAAATCATCCTGTTTTTCAGAACTTAAATAATAAGATAAGCAATTATTTGGATAGCACAGTTATGCTAGCAGGAGATACTAGAGTATTTTAGAACCCTTTTAGATAAATCCATATTGCTCCCTTATAGAACAAAGCTGGACAAAGATTTACAAATTCTAGTAGATAATTTTGAGCTGGTAGATGGCTGGTAGATAATGTGCCCTAACACTAAAGGATTCTTTTTCTGATCTCAATGCCACTAATCAGAATCTAGACTGGATCAAATGTAGGGCATAGGATGAAACACGTGTCTGTGTCTTCTGTTCTTACCCTTTGCAAATTGTATGAGAAGTCCTTTGACACCATGCAGTTCTGCTTAAAGCAGAAGTAGCCTACATTTTTATGGTGGTTTGCACATATATACACACATACATACAGTATGTATATATATATATATATATATATATATACATATACACACATATACACACACACACACTATGATGCTTTGCATTATGGGGGTATGTGTGATTTTGTGTTGCTTGGAAAGCGGTCTTTGTTGCCAGTGTCCTTTTTGGGTAAGCCTTGCCTTAATGCTTTTGTGCTGAAGTTCTTTATCTTTTTAACTAGATCAATTATATATTCCAAAGAAAATTTATTTTATTTATTTATTTCTCAGATTACAAGTACCTTTGAGCCAGAGACTCTTATACAAATGTTCCACATCAAGTTGGATCAACAGGGAAACAAAACGACATTTGAATTAACATTTTGATAATTTGACAAGAAACATTATACATGGTGGAGCTAACAATACAGGAATTGGTTAAAGTTGTTACAAGCAATAATGCAGTCAATAGGATGACTTTGTTACAGTGTAGTAGGAAACAATACTGTCTGAAGTAAACAATAATTGGAATGTCCAGAAAAACAGAGTAAATGCACTTGGTTGGAGGTGCTATTAACGTAACAATCATATTACTTCAAAAATAGTCAAGCACTCACCACCACATATAATATAAGATGCTGCACTCTGAGAGTTGTTTAAATGCCCAAAAATATTTATTCAGAGTGCCCACACAATACCTTGACATGTTTCGGATCTCAGTCCTTTTTCAAAAGGCTAACAATGTTACAAACAGGTCGCCTTATATATACATACATCAGATGACGTCATAAAAATGCATCCATATATATTTAAATACAAAATTTAAAAATTAGATTATTTTAATACATAAAAAGCATATACATAAACACAACTTTTATATCATTTAATAAATTACATTACATAAAATATTACACATGAATTAAATAAAGCAATCCATAGCTTCATTTCATTTCACTTCTTAAGAAATCTTGTTCAAGTCACCCAACGTGTATATTTTACTGAGGAGAAAAAACACATTTGTTCTCTGCAAAACAAAAAAGACATATAAATAACAATAAAGTAATATATTTAAAACATAACATTATAAATGTTATTAACTATTTACTTCAAATATGGCATAACATCAAACATCCCATTAAGACCAGGATATTTACATGTCTGCAATGTATAGCTCCAAAAACCCTATCTTTTTAATTAAATTATCAAAATTCCCACCTTTTGGATTCATGCACACTTTATCTATTGCTCTAAAAGAAAAACAATGTGTTAGAGGGGTTACATAACTATTCACATGTAAAGCTGTTGCATACTTTAAATCAGAATTTTTTATCGCTCTACAGTGCTCGGCAATCCTATTTTTAAACTTTCTCTTAGTTTTTCCAATATAAAAAACACTGCAAGAGCACATCGCCATGTAAATAATTCCTATACTTTCACATGTAATGAAGTGACGAATCTCAAACTTCTTGTCATTATGTGGATTAACAAAACTTGTCCCCACTGATACATGTTTGCAACATGAACATTTTTTACAAGTGAAACAGCCCACAACTCCATTCATTAGCCAGGTATTATCTAACAAATTCAGTTTCTGAAAACTATGTACCAATGTGTCTTTCAACGTACTGGCTCTCCTGTATGTAATCTGCTGTACATTACTGGAAACTTGTATCAAACCTGGATCACCTTTCAATATATGCCACTTATCTTTTAAAATCTTCTCGACATGTATCGCATGAGCTGAAAAAGATGTGACAATAGTAAACCTCTCAGTTTTAGTTACATTTGATTTTTTATTTTGTAATAAATCATTTCTATCCCACTTACTTGAGGCTTCATATGCATTTTGAATATCCAAATAATTATAGCCCCTATCCAAAAATATGTTCCTCATATTTAAAGATGCTTTTTGAAAACTTTGTTCATCACTACAGTTTCTATGTATCCTTAAAAACTGGCCCGTAGGTATATTTCTGACAGTATGTCTTGGATGACAACTAGATGCCTGCAAAATCGTATTCTTAGCATTCTCCTTTCTATACATTTACATACTGATGTTACCTATTATATCTTTATTGATTTTAATGTCTAAATAGTTCATGATGTTCTGCTAGCTGTAAAAGAACGTTTTAAATGTGGATTAGTCAAGTGCATATACTCAATAAATTCTTCCATTTCTACAAGGGCTCCTTTCCATATCATTATTACATCGTCAATAAAGTGACACCATAACTCTATCTGATCAAAAAATGGATTTCTATCACAATCTGTTATAAAGCATTGTTCCCACAAACCCACATATAAATTAACAACACTCGGTGCAAATGTAGACCCCATAGCAACTCCTTTTGTTTGAATATAAGTTTTATCTAAAAAACAAAACACATTAAATTTTAAGACAAACTCTGTTAGTTTTAGTAGCATTTCAGTATCTGGTTTAGCAGTATCATTTCTAAGGTTCAAAAAATATGCAATCGTATCAAGAGCACCCTCTTGAGGCACATTTGTATATAACGACTCAATATCAAGTGTAACCAAATAATGATCTTTGTTCCCTTCTAAATCATTCAAAACTGTCAAAATGTCAGTCATATCTTTTAAATAAGATCTTAAGTCATTTACAAAAGGTCTCAAATAATAGTCCACATATTGGCTTAATGGTTCCATCAATGAACCAGTCCCACTGATAATTGGTCTTCCTGGAGGGTTACTAATGCACTTAAAAACTTAAAGACACAGTTACAAGATACTTGTTTCTATGCAGAACTGAATAAAGATCCAACTTTAGAGTATAAGTGGAGAATAGATGAGTTTCTACAAGAATCACTATCTAAAGGTTTAATTGTCGAAAGTACTAAGGAATTTCTGATGGTTCAATTCCCAGTAAAGGCAACAATATATACTTTGCCTAAAGTTCATAAGTGCATTAGCAACCCTCCAGGAAGACCAATTATCAGTGGGATTGGTTCATTGATGGAACCATTAAGCCAATATGTGGACTATTATTTGAGACCTTTTGTAAATGACTTAAGATCGTATTTAAAAGATACGACTGACATTTTGACAGTTTTGAATGATTTAGAAGGGAACAAAGATCATTATTTGGTTACACTTGATATTGAGTCATTATATACAAATGCGCCTCAAGAGGGTGCTCTTGATATGATTGCATATTTTTCAAACCTTAGAAATGATACTGCTAAACCAGATACTGAAATGCTACTAAAACTATCAGAGTTTGTCTTAAAATTTAACGTGTTTTGTTTTTTAGATAAAACCTATATTCAGACAAAAGGAGTTGCTATGGGGTCTACATTTGCACCAAGTGTTGCTAATTTATATGTGGGTTTGTGGGAACAATGCTTTATAACAGATTGTGATAGAAATCCATTTTTTGATAGAATAGAGTTATGGCGTCTCTTTATTGATGATGTAATAATGATATGGAAAGGAGACCTTGTAGAAATGGAAAGATGTATTGAGTAAATGCACTTGACTAATCCACATTTAAAATGTTCTTTTACAGCTAGCAGAACATTGGTGAACTATTTAGACATTAAAATCAATAAAGATATAACAGGTAACATCAGTATGTAAATGTATAGAAAGAAGAATGCCAAGAATACAATTTTGTAGGCATCTAGTTGTCATCCAAGACATACTGTCAGAAATATACCTACGGGCCAGTTTCTAAGGATACATAGAAATTGTAGTGATGAACAAAGATAAGTGGCATATATTGAAAGGTGATCCAGGTTTGATACAAGTTTCCAGTAATGTACAACGGATTACATACAGGAGAGCCAGTACGTTGAAAGACACATTGGTACATATTTTTTAGAAACTGAATTTGTTAGATAATACCTGGCTAATGAATATAGTTGTGGGCTGTTTCACTTGTAAAAAATGTTCATGTTGCAAACATAAAGTGTGCATGAATCCAAGAGGTGGGAATTTTGATAATTTAATTAAAAAGAGAGATTTTGGATCTATACATTGCAGGCATGTAAATATCCTGGTCTTAATGGGATGTTTGATGTTATGCCATATTTGAAGTAAACAGTTAATAACATTTATAATGTTATGTTTTAAATATATTACTTTATTGTTATTTATATGTCTTTTTTGTTTTGCAGAGAACAAATGTGTTTTTTCTCCTCAGTAAAATATACACGTTGGGTGACTTGAACAAGATTTCTTAAGAAGTGAAATGAAATGAAGTTATGGATTGCTTTATTTAATTCTTGTGCAATATTTTATGTAATTTATTAAATGATATAAAAGTTGTGTTTCTGTATTTGCTTTTTTTGATAAAGGACTGAGTTCCGAAACATGTCAAGGTATTGTGTGTGGCACTCTGAATAAATATTTTTGGGCATTTAAACAATTCTCAGAGAGCAGCATCTTATATTATATGTGGTGGTGAGTGCTTGATTATTTTTGAAGTAATAAACAATAACTGATTTAGAGGAAGAAAAGAGAAAAAATAATTATGTATAGGGATTACAGGTAGGTTCCACAATTAATATTATAGTAACATTTAAAGCAGTCAGCAGACTAACTTTGTCAGTAACAGAGTGAAAAGTAGGGGGAAGGGAGTAGGGCAGTGGTCCAACAGTGGAGTGAAGGTTTGGGAGGGGGGCTGGGTGAGGAGGCAGTCAGTAAATTGACCTTAGAGGAGAAACTGAGCAAACCAGCACTCAGGGCAAAACATATACAGTAGTGCAGCAGTGGAAATAAATCACAATGCAAAGTCCAGGAACAACACTGTGCAACAACTGAAAAAAGCAGTTACAATCCAAGCGCAAAGAATAGTATGCTGGGTGCAAATTTATTGGTGCAAAAGTGAAGAGTCAAGGGTAACACAGGCACAAGAAAACTCCCCAGTGCTTTGAAAACAATAAGATTCTTCCTCAGGGAGGCAGTATTCCCAAGTCACATGCAACTTCAAATAGGTCCAGGGACAGCTAAAATAAATTAGCAAATAAATCCTTGGTGACCTCTAGCAGCACTGCTGAACTCCATTTAGAATGCACAATAATAATTACATACAAACATTGCTTTATCAAATTACATATAAAGTGCTATTATTAATGTAACCCCAATATGGAAAAAGTGCAAAGTGAGATAAATTCAGTGTGCAAAAAATGCTTTTAGGGAGACAGCTATGCCTAAATGTCCACATAGATCCGTAAAGTGCAAAAGCATGTATGAGTGTTCTTTAAGCATAAATTATTCTTTAGTGTATTATTTAGTATTTGAAAAAAATCCAAAAGGAAAGTTTTTTTCACTCTAGAACCTGTAGATTTTTAGAAGTTCTTCTTTCAGGACCCAGTTACAAAAGTTGCAATGCAAGCCAGTCAGATCACAAAGTGGAGTACCCAGGCAGGGAGGTACCAGAAATTTTGAGAGACCTACATGGGACAAAAAAAGAAATGAGGAAAGACCTCAACATTAGAAAAAATAGCAGATTCACAAATAATTCACAAAAATTATAATAAGGGATTCCCTTATAAAAAAAAAGCACAACTACATCCTATATTTACACTAGCACAAGTTTAAGTATTGAGACCAATTCTGACTGATTATAAAAAAAGTCATCTGTTGCCCAGAAATGGACGGATGTCCCAGTCATCATTAAAGCCTCATGGAATACAGGCATCGAGTTTGTAAATTATCCTACTCTCCAATTGCTCTACTGTAGTTTACCTTTCCTATCTCCCCTTCATGGGGGGACTGGGATATGGATAATGCCCATGAAATGGAAAATATGTAAGTCACCCCCATGTGTCTCCTGACAGTGATTACCTACTGGTGTGTTACTTGCAGGATTTCCAATGGAATGCACATGTTCTTGTATGTGTTCTTTTATACCAATGTATGGCTTTGGGCAGGGACACCACAGGGCATAGATAACAAATGGTGTCCTACATGTGATAAAATGTTTGATATCATGGTACACCTGGTTTGAGAGGTTTGTAAATCTCTTCCCAAGGTGAATATTTACAGATGTTGCAATTGTCACATCTGTAAAATCCAATCAGTCAATCTCCTAATGTTCCGTTCCGTTTTCTTTCTGGCTGGTGATAACTATGTACAGCTCTGTCTCTGATACTACTGCCCTTCCTATAGGCAGTTTCTTGGACCATTTTGGGACACTATCTCAAGGTCTTCATCAGCTGCAAGTGCTGACCAAAATCTTTTCAAGGCTCCTGCTACTTTACATGTAACAGAATTATATTCAGTGATAAATCTGATATGGTGTTCACCATTTCTATCCCTAACTTTGGGCACATGTAGGCTATTCCTATCTTTACTTCTTGCAGCCTGAAATGCCTCTTCCAATAAATGACTGCCATATCCTCTTTCTTTTAATCTGATTATCACATCCTCTGCTTGTTGATCAAACACCTCATTACTGGATCAATTCCTTTGAATATGAAGGAACTGTCCATAAGGTATATGTTTTTTTCAAATGTGTTCAGTGGCAGCTATCAGCTCTGAGCAGGGAATTGCCTGCTGTTAGTTTGTGATAGCCCTGTTTCAATATTGAGCCATCAGACAGGCCTGTAAGTAGTAAATCCAGGAATGGAATACAGTCTTTGCTACACGATGATGTAAATTTTAGATTCAAATCATTTGTGTTCAACATGTTCAAAAAATTGCTCTGCCTCCTGTTCTGTTCCCTCCCAGATGCATAGGATGCAATCAATAAAATGACTTAATACTTTATATGGTGTTTGAAAGGATTCTGTCTATGATCATAAATCTGAACTTCCACCCACCGTGCAAGAAAATATTCACATAAGGAGGGGCCACTGCCTACCCCATAGCAGTCCTGTATGCTTGATGGTAAAATCTGGAATTAAAACAAAAATAGTTAGTAGTAAGCATAATTTCCATAGCTTCAGTCATGAATTCAGAATTTAAAATCCCCTCAGTACCACGTTTTTCCATAAAGTATGTGACAGCATGTAGTCCCAAATGATGTTGGATGCTGGTGTATAATGAGGTCACATCAACTGTGAGCCATAAGTAACCAGTATCCCATGTAAAGTGCTCTAGTACCTCCAGGACCACCATGGAGTCCCTCAAGTATGATGGAATAGTGACAATTATTGTTTGAAAAAAATGCATCTAAAATTCTGAAAGGTTCTCAGCTACAGAACTTATAGAGGATGCAATAGGTCTTCCTGGTGGTCTCTGGAGGTCCTTGTACACCTTAGACAAGATGTAAAATTTTGGGACTATAGGGGAAATAGGACACAAGCAGTCAAATTCCCTCTTGGAAATGTACCCTTGTTTTAAAGACTTATTCAAAAAAGTCACTAATCTACATCAGAAGGTAGAGGTGGGGTCATCTGACAGAATTTGATAGCTCCTAGTGTCATTCAATTGTTGAAATATCTCAGATTCATAATATGTCCTGTCCATCACAACTACTTTGCCCTCTTTATCCTCTGACTTTATAATGATATTTTCTGCATGTTGCTAAGTTCTTCTAGTGCCAGACATTCTTCTGCTGTTAAATGTTTGGGACCTAGTTTGTGCTGTTGAAAAATGTTATTCGTTTCTTTCAAAACCAAGGATTTGAAAGTTGAAATGGCTGTAAATTGACCTTGTTTGTAATAGAGTGGAAAGTAGGGGAAGGGGTGGAGCAGTTGCCCAGAAGGGGGCAACAGAGACAAGAGGAGAGTAGAAGGTGAGGGGGGGGCACCTAGGTGAGGAAGGTATTTATTTATTTATTGAATTCTTCAGATTAAGACCTGTGAGCTAGAAAGCTCATTTGAAAGGTTCTACATTGAACTGATACAGACATTTTACAAAGGACAAACCAGATATAATCAATGGTATATTAAACAAAGTTAACAAAACATCAAGAGAGCAGAGCAGTGGGTACAAGAATCTTTGTAAAAGAAATGGTATTCAGAATAGTTAACACCTAAATTAAAGGGCTGGTTATATATGACCACTCCCATATCAAATCCCTATTTTCATTTCATTACCTTGGGTAAAGTCCTTAAGCAGGGTGAAGAGCTGGGATCACTGCAGCTCTTTCTCTGGGTGATTTTTGGCCCACCCCCCCTCTCTCCCCCAGTGATCCACCCCTATTTCTCTCAGGTTTCACTCTCTCGTTCAAAGAGGTAGTACCTCATTCCTGAGGCTTGTGCATCACAATGTCGATTAGGACCTCTGGGACCCTATTATGCATTGTTATACTCACTCTGTTATCCCTAACAGGACCCCCATGCACCAGGTTGCCTCCTTCCTCCCATCTAAACCACCAGGAGAAAGTCCTTAATGTGTATGTCTCAATCACTTCCCCCTACCAGGGGTCCAAAAGCTACACCCAGCATGGGCATCCCAGGACCTGATCACAGTGCTGTCACCCAAAAGATCCCTCCTTGGTACCGCTCATCCCTGGATTCATTGCCCACTTCAGCACCACTAAAATACTTGCGTCCAGCAAAAGGAAACGGTCAAGAAATTATAAACTCTTACTGGCCGACATTACTCACCTGCTACTACTACTACTGCTACTCCTACTTTCAGGCAATATATACCCAACCCCAGGCTCACTTCATAATCAGAACATGCTGCCGCGAAAATCAGCAGGGCTCACGCTATCTGCTTTAAACATCTACAGCCTATTTCCCAAATTAGACAATCTGAGAGTGTGGGTTACTTAGCATAACCCTGACATCCTCTTAGTGGTGGGCTAACACCCAAAATACTGGATGCTGCCGTAACACTGCCTGGGTACATTGTATTCAGGTAAGACTGACTAAAGAGGTGGTGGCTGTGTCATCTGTATCAAGCATTCTCTCCAGGGGCATGTCCTATCTCATTTAACCACAAACATATATAGTCCAGCACTCCAGAAGTGTAATGAATCCTTAATTTAAGCTTCAGACCACAGCATTAGATTCAAATAAAAGTCACTTTATTTGCTTACAGACATCCAGGTCAGGTACACACACTGGGAGTCAATGCCCAGCAGCCTCGGCACTTTGCTCAAATCAGCTTCATCAGGAGGCTGTCTGCTGGGATTACCACAATCAATGTAAACTGCTATCAATTAACAATATATATTAATTACATTGGTAACAAATACACATCTTTTTTCTTCCTTTTTGGTTTCAAGCTATATGATGCAGTTTAACATATACTATATAGACTATTGTCTAGCTTGGATACTGAATTCAATTATTTAAAGAACAAAAAAAGAAAATACTAATGCTTAAATATATAACAAACTTCTGATTCAAAAAAAAAGGGAAATACATTTACATTCAATTACATCATTCCTTTATAGAAAAAGAGTGGGGAAGAAAAATTTACTACAATAACTTTTTATCCTGTTGGAAAAGCTTTACATAAGTTTCATAAGCTATATTCATTATATCTTTATATCCAGCAAAAACTATTTCCCAATCCTAAACTCCATAGATACATGATACCATAATTATTATACACAAAAAAGAGATAAACATTAGTTGATCATTCCATTTTATATTATTTCAGAACAACAGTCAAAACTGAAATAAATAAAAGCTGCTTCTTCAAGTTCACATTTTTGGAGCAGTATTTCGTTCATCAAATATCAGGCTGAAAGAAAGAAAAAAATAATGATTCATATATTCATCCTATTTTATATTTTTTTATATGATGATGTTTCCATAAAATAATTTTTTATTCTGAATTTTAAATAATGGGAAGGGGGACAGAGAAAGAGGGAGGAGGAAGGAGAGAACACAACAAAAAAACAAACAAAGAAACAACAAAAAGAAATAAAAGAAATAAAATAAAGAATGGGGGGGTTTCAGACTGAGGCAATAAACATTTTTTTTATTATTATTATTTACAATTAAAGGAACTCAGTTAGGATATCAGCATCCAATATGCATTTTCAATGAATTTTGACAAATATGATTTGTAATCCAGCTCGAGGTTTAACCCAGTTGGATGCATTGCTCCCAACATAAAAATCCAAAATGTTTCCCACTGTTGCAGCCTCTGTGCCCTATCCCCAACCCTTAAACCTAATTTAACATTTTCTATTCCCATGAATCTAAGACTTTTTGCATCGTTATTATGTTTGTAAAAATAATGTGCAGCTACTGGATTAGCCATACATACATTTTTTACATCCTGCACATGTTTCTGTACTCATTGTTTTAGTTGTCTAGTGGTTAACCCCACATAGATTTTATTGCAGGGACATAATAATACATAAACCACAAATGTAGTTATGCAGGATATAAATTGACAAATGGATACTTTACGTCTATTAACAGGAGATGTAAATGTGTTTCCCTTAATAGAATGTGACCATGAAATACAATTGCCACATTTAAAATTTCCATGTGGCTTTTGTGAAATCCAAGAAGGAATGGTGGGATCCCATGGGAGTTGACTGGTAACCAGTCGATCTTTTAAATTCTTTCCTTTTTAAAAGTTATTCTTGGTTTATTCCCTATTACTTCAGATAAGGATGCATCACTTAACAAAACTGGCCAATGTTTAGTGATTATACTACCAATCTTACCTGCTAAATGATTATAATCGGTCAAAAAGCACACCAACTCATCTCCTGTGGCATCCTTCTTTTTTGGTGTTAACAGGGTGTTTCTAACAATCCCCTGTGCTTTTAGTCTTGCCCCTTCTATCAAATCATGACTGTACCCTCTTTCAAGAAACATATGCTTCATTTCATCAGCCTGTTCCAAAAAAAATCAGCCATTCTTGAACAATTCCTTCTAAGCCTCAGAAACTGGCTGTAGAGTATGGATTCTTTTAACTTTCTGGGGTGTGCGCTTGTAGACAACAGGAAATTATTAGTTGCTGTGCTTTTATGAAAACCCTTGGTGGAAATTGCATTGGACTCGTTTACCATAAATTTCACACCCAAAAAATCTGTCGACAAAATATCACTCTTTGAAGTGAATCTTAAATTTCTATTGTTCTGGTTAAGCCATTCTACAAATTGACCAACCTCATCATGCGACCCCTTCCAGACGCATAAGATGTCGTCGATAAAATGATACCAATGCACAATATTGTGATGAAACAGGTTCTTCAGCTGGTTATAAATCAAGTCTTCCTCCCACCATCCTGAAAATAAATTTGCAAAAGATGGGGCCATAGAGGCCCCCGTTGCTGTCCCACAACATTGTAAATAATAATCTCCAATCTTCCTATCCCATCCCAGCTACAGTGTGAATCTGCAAATTCTGCCCATCAAACTTCTGCTGGGAGCTCACAGCAAGGCACTTATGATACAGTCTACATCCTACTCAAAACAATAGTGGCAGAATCCAGTGACCCGATGGACTTTATCAGTACCCTGAGCCTAAACTCTGAAATTGTGCTACTAGGGGACTTCAACATCAACTGTCTCTCCCCTGCTGCTGCCACTGTCAAGAACATTGACTGCCATCCACTTCTCCGAAATTGTCAAGACACCAACAAGAGTCAATTACAAGATAGGTATCAGCACTCTTCTGGACTGGGTTCTTTCCAGCCAACCTGCACATATCTCCAACACCACCATCCTCCCTGATTCCCTAAGTGATCACTCCCCCATTGTATGCACCTGGAACAACAACTACTGCAAACCCCCACCCAGAACTATAGCCAACCATGTGCTTCTTAAAGGGCAACTGCCTCAACTGAAAGCAGACCTGCAATGCCTTGATTAGTCTGACCTCTATGGAGCCTAGGACTTGGATGATGCCCCCGACCTCTTTATTATGAAATTCAGTACTGCTTGTGATAAACATGTCCTTATGAAAACAAGAAAAATAAATGGACCCTGCAACCCTTGAATTACTCCGGACCTCCCACTTCAACTTAGTGCTAGAGACCACCTGTGGCAAAAGGCGTGAGCACATGATACACCTGCCAACATCAAACAGTATAAAAAAGCTAGAAACAAGTGTATGAAGGCTATTCAACTCACCAAAAGCTTGTACTATAAAGAAGCCCTTTCCAACTCCTGGAATAGTAGCAAGTCTTTCTGGGCCAAGCTCAATGACTTAACATGTAAGGACTCCAAAACTGCTCCAACAATGCTCATGGTTGAAGACCCTTCCTTGGACCCTCTCCACATTGTAAGCTCACTGAACAATGTGTTCACGGACCCAAGTGTAGTGCTCCAGGAAGACTACTTCAACCCTCCCACCCCAAAAGATCCTAATGGCAAACTAACTCCAACCAGCAACCTTCCATTATTTTACTTTAAAGTTTCCAAAACAGAGGCCAGAAAATACCTGGAGAAGGTACTGGGGAAATCAAGACACAGCAGGGGCACCCAGGACCTTAAATTTGTTGCCCTGACCCTCAAAGAAGTTCTGAGCCCCTTGATTTCAATAATTAACCTGTCTCTCTCTGCCTCTCAATTCCCCCAGTGATGGAAATCTGTGACTGTAACCCCAGTCCACAAAAGTGGGGACCAGGCATTGCACAACAACTACAGGCCCATCTCCATACTCCCGTCACTTTCCAAGGCACTTGAATGAATTGTGGCAGAACAGCTTGTGGAGTACCTGAGCCTGCATCAGCTCCTTTGCCTGAAGCAGCATGGGTTCCGTGTGGGGCACAGCACCATCACGGCTTTTCTGGAATGTATGGGCTTCATCCACCAAGCTTTAGACCAAGGCCAGCTGGTGGGGGCTGCATTTATTGACCTATCGAAAGCATTTGATATGGTGCATCATATGCTCCTCCTTGAGCAGCTAACTGACACCAGATTCTCTCCACATACAGCTCAGTGGTTCAACAGCTATCTCTGCAGTCGCTCACAGTGGGTCAAGATTAGGGACATCATCTCCAATAGCTGGACAGTCTGCTCAGGGGTCCCACAAGGGTCAATCCTGGGGCCCCTAATGTTCAGCATTTTCCTAAACAAACCCCCAGGCTCTTGCCCCAGTCTTATGCTCCTGTATGCTGATGACGTGGTCATTTTTACCAGCAATCCTCACCCCAAGGACCTACAAGCAACCTCCAGCTTGGTTTCTCCTCCATTGAAGCTTGGTTTAAAGACCACAGACTAGTACTCAACCATAAAAAACAAAGACCATGATCTACTCCAGCTCCCTTAGTAAGTATAAGGCCTTCCCCCTGTCTGTCAAGAATGACAGTGGTGGCACACTGGATCTCATACAGCATTTTAAGTACCTGGGTATCACAACTGACTCCACCCTGTTCTACGCCCAGCATATAGACATTACCACATTACCACAAAGGCCATCAGTTCCAGAATCAGGATACTCTACCATCACAAACACAACCTAACAAAGGAAGCCCTGCACCTGGCCATCAATAGTTCAGTTGTCTCCTTCATCAGTTATGGCCTGGCCATATACGGGTCAGCAATGGACACTGCCCTCCACTGCATCGCTTTGGCAGTAAATAAGACCTGTCATCTCCTCACAGGTGCTGCACGACTCATGTACACCTGTGAACTCTATGCTCAGGCAGGTTCTCTCCAACTGAAGAACAGAACTAAATACCAAACCTGCCTACTTGCCAAAAAAGCCTTACTAAATCTGCTACCACCAGGAATTCAGAACCTGCTCACATGACATGCGAGTGCTAGGCTGACCAGATGCTCCAACAGTCAAATCTTTAGCAAACCTAGATGCCGCACTGCATTGGCACAACATGCATTCTCCTACCAAGCACTCCACTGGATCAATGTTCTACCACCTGCAATCTCTGGAGTAGCAACCATTGGTTCCTTCAAGCATAAGCGTCATCTGCACCTCATTGCTGAGGACAACTGTGACTGCTTCATCTAACTTTTGGTGCATACAAGCAAAATCTTCATCAGCACCTCATTATCAAGGATACCTGTGACTACATCCGCTTACCCCCCAAAGTAATCACCTACTGCACTTAGATGCACCACTTGACCTAAGGGGCACCTCCCAACCTCAGCACTTCACTGATCCCAACTCTGCCCCTGCCTACCCCCCCCACATCTCATGGCACCCCCCTCCATTCCTCCACTATGTCACCTTTGTTTGTTACCTTCTCTGTGTCTTTCTTCTCCAGGGTGTTTCAACTATTGGACACAGGCATATGTTCTACAGTGCCTCAGCAGTGTCTACTTGTATGAACCTTTCTGTAACTTACTGTACCATCTCTGTAAATGTATAAATCGTTGTTCTCTGCTATTTTCTGTTCAACTGACATGGAACCTACAAAAGAGAATCTGCTCACATGTGTTATCCAAGAACTTAATAAATAAAATACAAATTTAATTCTTAAGTTTCAACTTAAGGGTCATTCAGAGCAAGCACACAGGTGGAAACTAAACAATTATCTGATGGAGGATGCAGAAATTGTTAAAAATGGCAGACTTCATGTAAACAATAAAACTGAGGATACATCATGAGCTATTAATTGGGAATGCCTTAAATGCAGACTTAGGGGATACCTTATAAGTGAGGAGGCAGCAATTAAGAAAAGACTCAAAAAAACTGAAGACCTTCCTAATAGGATTAACATCTTAGAAACCCAGTTTCTGACAGACAACTCTCAATAAGTTTGGATGTCCTGGTCTAGTGTTAAAGTAGAGTATACTGAAGTTAGAGGGGAAGCAGAGTTTGCAATTAGGAAATCTAAACTCAATTACTGTATATTGACTCAAGACCAAAAGTCACTGAGGTTTTAGTCATTAGATTAAAGCAAAATAGTAACTCCACAAACACAACTTCTCTTAAAGATATAGAAAACAATATAATGATTACAGGTCATAAAAAAATAAACAACAATTTTTTTTTTATTTTATAGACATGCATATAGAACCAACTGTCATCCTTCGAATAAAAGCCTTGACAATTTTTGCCAAGGCATACCATTATCTAAGGTCCCTGAACAATTTAAGAGCATGCTTGGTCAAGATATAAAGGTGGAAGAAATTTCTGCAACAAGTCATGCTCTTAAAAACAAAGGAAAGACTCTGGTCCACATGGAGTTTCACCAAGTTTATACAAAAAATTATGGGAGGAAATATCTTCCACTTTCTTAAATGTTTACATGGAAGCCATGTCCAAGGGTTCTTTTCCCAGCAATATGACTCAAGGACTAATTATGTTAATATATAAACTGGAGAAGGCCCTTCTAAAAGTAAGGATTGCAGATCAATGTCTCTTATTAACACATATGTTAAGGCAATAGCTACAGTACTGGCAGATAGGCTAGAAAAAGCCATTCCCTCACTAACTGACACACGGCAAACTGGTTTTATTAAAAACAAAATTGCAGCAGATAATACCAGGAAGTTATTCTGTTTGATGGAAATAGCTAACAAATCCAACTTGTCAATGGGCCTTTTCTCTCTTGATGCTAGAAAGACCATTGATTCTGTGCTATGACCACATATATTTGAGGGTTTAAAGCTATACGATTTTCCTAAGACCTTTATAAGATGGGTTAAGCTACTTTACAAAAACTCATCCTCCACAGTTATCACAAATGGCCTAATTTCATCAATATTACCTGCAGAAAGAGGTACCAGACAGGGTTGTCCTGTCTTCTCATTTTTATTTAGTTTAACAATTGACCCCCACTCAGAAAGTTATCACTAGCTAAGGAACGTAAACATATTAAACGTAACCATACAGGAGGCACTAGTGAGCACACTTACCGAGCAAATGCATCTCCTTGTGGTTCTGCACATTGGAAGGCAATTTATTTTTAAAAAGTATTATTTTAAGTGACTGAATGCTCAAACTTTTGCTACTAAGTTCTTCTGCATCTTTTAAGAAGTCTAATGATACGTATTTGACCATGGCATGAGAGGCTCCAATAAGGGTGGCCTAAGTGGCAAGAAAGCTCAGCTGTCAACTACATCACAGGCTGCTACTTTGCAGGATTTGTCATTGGTTGCTGACGTTGGCGCAAATCCACCTTGAAAATCATTAGTGACCTCAATACAAGTCATCTGTGTTAAGGTGGAAACCATACTGAAGTGACCAATGGAACAGGACATTAAAATTGAGGCTGCAACAAAGACCAACTCAGTCAAAGCTCAAGTCATGACAGTGCTTGCAGCTACTAGCTGTGCATCCCAGGAAAATGCATAATTGAAATATCACCTGGAGGCCTTGGAAAATGCTAATAGGGCCTCTGACATTCGTCTGGTGGGGCTCCCTGAAGAGATCGAAGGTGACAACCTGTTGTATTTTTTACAGAATTGGCTTCCAAAAGCTCTAAACATGTACACAATCATCACTGCAGACCACATCTTGAAGGCCTATTGAATATCTCCGAGGTTGGCTGGGCAACAACAGGATAAGCCTCGTGCTATGTTGATCATCACTGCAGGGGTAGTAATTCGGGATAAACTCCTTCCTGCAGCCAGGAATTCTTATAATGTGCACTACCAGGATACCACCTTGCACATATGTCCCAGTCTTTCTTATGCTACTTGTGCCAGACAGAAGAAATTTAAAGAGGTGAGGGCTACACTCAAAATCTTGGGTACTGTTAATCTGATACTTATGCCTGCCCACCACCGTATTATATATGCTGGACATACTTTTCAATTTGCGCATGCTTTGAAAGCATGAAAATGGGTAGAGCAGATTGCCAAGGAGTGTGAGGCAGCCAGGAATTCACCAGAGATGGACTCAGAGGAGGAGACTTGAATGCTTACTAGTGGAGATGAGTACCGTGTTTACAAATAGGGTACAGTTGGCTTACTGACTTTACATGTCCTTCAGCCTGTACTTACTGTTATTTTTATACACTCTCTATTAATACCTCCTGTTTAAAAAAAAAAGGGCCATGACTTACAAATTTCAGATTAAAACACCACATGACTATTTCTTTGAGCACCCTTGCCTGTTTTATCGCCATATTCTATGAAGGTGGGCAAGCAATGTGAGAAGGCAGTAAGAAGGGCTGGGGGGATACTGGGATGCATAGGGAGAGGCATCACCTGTAGAAAACAGGAAGTTGTTATCCCTCTGTAAAGACAGTTGGTGAGACCCCATCTGGAGTACTGTGTGTAGTTCTGAAGACCCCATCTCCACAAAGACAGACAGGGTGGAGGCTATCCAGAGGAGGGCAACTAAAATGATGCAGGGTCTGCACCAGAAGACATATGAAGAGAAACTAAAGGAGCATAATATGTATACCCTTGAGGAAAGGAGGGAGAGGGGGACATGCTAGAAACTTTCAAGTACTTCAAGGGAATCAACAAAGTCCAGGAGGCTAGCATCTTTCAGAAAAGGAAATGTGCAAGAACAAGGGGGCACAATTTGAAGATAGAGGGGGGACGGCTCAGAGGTAATGTGTGGAATTATTTTTTCATGGAGAGGGTTGTAAATGCATGGAACAGCCTTCCTGAGGAGGTTGTGGAGTCAAAAACAATGGGGGAATTCAAGAATGCATGGGACAGACATAAGGCAATTCTAGCGGGGGGGGATAGGAGGAAGTAGGCTGCTGGTTAACTAGGATCTGCAGCTTATCCAATAAATAGGGAAATCGGAAGACTAGGAGGGGCCAAGCTGCCTTTATCTGTCATCAAATTCTATGTTTCAGTGTTTCTATATTGTTTATGAACAACTGTGCTGATATCACAATGTTTTTTTCTTTCTGATAGCTCCTCTCCTTGAGCCACTGTATTAGTTCTTTCCCAGCTATGGGTTATACCCTATATAACTCTATGATGTGATAGAGTCATTCATTGATATAACGCTTTATATTGCTGGCATCAATCTGAAGCTTTTTGCTTTATCCTCATATGCAGTACTGTAGGGGGTGTCATTTTTTTCCTTGCATTAACATGGTTGGTGCAGGATCATATCATAGCATAAGTGGAAGTCTAAAGTTATGTTTGGTTTATATTTTACTTGGACAGATCCCCTTTTGTGAGGTGCAGCATATTCTAAAATAGTTGCTGTGTTTACCAGTGTTTTATATATATTTTTTGCAGATTAAATAAAGCTACAACACAATCGAGCCCCCCCCCCCCATTTACCAAAGGTAAAGAAAATAGTATAGAGAAACTAAGCAATTGATCAGCGGGTTTGTTCCTCTTGCATGTTATTGTATATTATTATTTTCTCTGAGTCGATACAGAGAACATAATATGTTGTATAAGCAAAGACTACTAAAACGTATTTTAATTTGAATTTAATTTTGTAGAATACTTATTAGAAGAGAAGTAAAAATTGTAATGCTCCAAATCTGATGAAGGAAACTTGAGTTCTGAAATGTTACTATATAAGAAAACAGAGCATAAGTGGAAAAAGATAAATAAATTCTGATTTACAGTATCATATTGAATGGTTTATTTGGGGATTGAGTAAGAAAGTTTGAACTTGACTTTGGATTTTGGATCTCTGTATACGAACATACGAAATTTGCCAGCAGATAAAGGCCTAGAGGTCTATCAAGTCTGCTCGAATGTGCAGCTAGCACCCCTTATTCTGCAGCTGCCCCTCCCTTCCACCCTTCCCCTTCATTAACCCTCCCCCTTGTCCTGTCCCATCCCCTTTTGAAGCAGTCCACCATTCTACTGCATACCACTTCTGCAGGTAACGCATTCCACCCAGCCACCACCCTCTCTGTAAAAAAGTGTCTCCTCATCTCCCTCCTGAACCTTCCTCCCTCCAGTCTCATATCATGGCCCCTGGTGGCCCTCCCTTCCCTTACTTTGAACAGCCCCCTGTACCCGTCTTGTTTATTCCTTTCATGTATTTAAAGGTTTCAATCATGTCACCCCGTCCCTCCTCTCCTCCGGTGAGTACATGTTCAACTCCTTCAACCTCCTCTCGTATGATAAGTCCCCCAGCCCCTTGATCATCTTTGTCACCCTGCGCTGTACCCCCTCCAGTAACTTAATGTCTCTCTTCAGATACAGGCGCCAGTACTGCACGCAGTACTCCAGGTGTGGTCTAACTAATGACCTATACAGTGGCAGAATCACCTCCTCCCTCCTCGAGGATATACCCCTTGCAATACAACCCAGTATTTTGTTGGCCTTTGCAGCTGCCTTTCTACATTGTGCCGAGTTGTTCATTGACCCTATAATGAGCACACCCAGATCCTTCTCCTCCTCTGTCTGGGCTAGCTGCACTCCCCCCAGCTGGTAACTCCTCCTTGTTTTCTTCATCCCAAAATGCAGCACCTTGCACTTTTTGGCATTAAACCCCAGTTGCCAGGTGTCTGACCAGGTTTCAAGCTTTGCCAGATCATCCTGCAACCCCTGCCATCCCCCTAGGTCATCCATCACCGCGCCTACCTTGGTATCATCAGCAAACAGACTGATCTTGCTCTTGATGTCCCATGATATGTCTGCAATGAATATCCCAAACAACACTGGTCCCAACACCGAGCCCTGTGGAACACCGCTCGTCACTGCCCTTGGGTGTGAAAGCTCCCCACCCACCACCACTCTCTTCACTGCCCTTGGGTGTGAAAGCTCCCCACCCACCACCACCCTCTGTATATTCTTGCTCCCTCATTACACTTACATTTTGTCTTTGCATATCAATAAAAGTGAAAAATTTGAAAAAGGAACCCTGGGAGATACTAGTTGGAGATGTTTTAGATATTCCTCTATATCTGTATACCAGGTTGTTTAGACTGATTGTTTAACCTGTACCATTAGATGGATCTGATGGCTCATGAGATGTCTTACATGTGTTTTTGTATCTTTTTGTTTTCTTTTTGAAAAGTGATATAATATAATAAAAAAACAACCATACAAAACATTATTTCGCTGTATGTGGATATTTTAATCACAGTAACTGACCTTAAAAATGTTATATCTAAAATTCTACACATAACAGTTTAATGAAATCTCAGGCTATAAGTTACATAAAGGTACAGTAAGTTAAATAAAGATAAGTCCTTTTTCCTCTTACTCAACAATAGATGCTTCAATGACAACATTGAAGAAATGGGCATAGCTTGGAAAAAGAAACCACTGATTATTTAGGAATTAAAATATTTAGGACAGTTTCCTAAACTATAAGTAGAAATCTTGCTATTTTCAAAAATAAAATACAGGAAAATCTCCAAAGATGGAACAATCTTCCTTTAGGGTTCTGGAGACATACAGTATAGAAATGATTAAAATGAATATCCTTCCAAAGCACTATATTTATTCTTGATGCTACCCTTCTACGTACCAAAGAAATGGTTTGTTAACGTTCAAAGTTTAAATATCCTTATTCATATGGACAAAAAAAGAAGCAGACTAGTATGTAATAAAATGGTGCAATATAAAGGAAATTGCCGCTTAAAAGTTCCTAACTTGCATCTTTATTTCTTTGCATGTAGGGCCACTGCATTCCCAAAATGGCTCAATGCAAAAAGCAAACATTGGCAATCATAACTGGCTAAAAATAGTAAATAAGTAAAACTTTATTGGTTAAGTGCCATTTCGCTGAGGCTCAGGGCACTGTACAGGATTAGGACAGAACCAAATAAATACAATTTAAAATCATTTAAAATAAACATGCATTCATAAATATAATTACAATAACGTAATAACAAAAAATAACATTAAAATAAAATAACAAACAGTGTCAGACAACCAACCAGTCAGACAGTAGCTGATAAGGGAACATTATATTCCTAAACATCAAAAGCTTTCCTAAATAGATGTGCCTTCAGGCCCCACTTAAAGGCCTCCAGAAAGGGGCTTCCCTCAAAGATCTTGGTATCGAGTTCTACAGGGTCAGTGCAGCCACTTCAAATGCACGATCTCCTGATTATTTGAGCCAGGCCCTAGGAACTACTATGAGGCCCACCTCAGAGGAGTGGTGAGAGCGCTGGGTCTGGTAAAGAGTTTGGAGGTTACTCAGATAACCAAGGCCCTGTCCATATAGGGTTTTATAGGTCAGAATACTGATCTTGAAAGTGATTTTCCACCTCATTGGCAGCCAATGCAAATCCCATAGGACCAGGGTCACATTACAGGACCCCTCCATTAACCCTAAGGTAGAAAGCATTGCAGTAGTCGAGTCTGAAGGTCACAAAAGCATGCACCAGTGAGGGCAAGCCATCAGACCAGATTAAGGTTTTGGTAAAAGCCACTCCAGACAACAGATGACACCTGAACCTCACATGTCAATCCATCATCAAGAATGACCCCCAGATTTTTTACGTTAGCAGAAGCAATAAGTGGGGAGAAGCCTACCATCATCTCTGTCTCCTCCCCAACCATCTTCACAAATTTGACAACCATGCTCAATCACCAGCACCTCTGCCTTGTCCAGGCTGAGCTTTAGCCAGTTAAAGGACATCCAGTCCTAGATCCTGACCGGACGTGCATTCAGTTGCTCAACCACGCTATGTTTCCTGGGTGCAAACAACATATACAGCCAGGTGTAATCTGCATAACAGTGAAACCCCACACTGCAACATCTAATGATCTCTTCCAGGGGAAGCATGTACACTGTGAACAACATGGGTCACAGGATCAAACCATGAGGGACTCCACAAGGTAGGGGCTTTGGGAGTGAGAAGACACTCCCCATTACCACCCTCTGCATCCTAACTGTAAGAAATGACTTAAACCAACTAATGACCATGCCAGTGAGTCCAGAGCTCCTTCAGGAGATCCAACAACACACCACGGTCCTCAGTGTCAAATGCTGAAGAGAGATTGAGGAGAATGAGAATTGACCATTCCCCTCTATCTCTGGCCCTGAGGAGATCGTTGTACACCCTGATCAACACCATTTCAGTACTATGTCTAGACCTAAATCTTGACTGGAAAGGATCATAGATGTCAAAAGTTGTGAGATGCGCCTCAAGCTACAGAGCCACTATTTACTCAATTACCTTTCCCCCAAAAAGAGAGGTTTGAGATTGGCCTGTAATTTGCTTAGTCTGGGTCAAGAGATGGCTTCTTCAGAAGGGGCTTCACCAGTGTCTCTTTCAAGGCACTAGGGAATGATCCCTTCAAGAGTGAACACCAGACAATCTCAGAGAACACTAGGCCTATGGACTCCATGGATCCCATTAGGAGATGTTCCAGTTCATAATAAGTGGGCCACAGCTTCAAGATTATCTCACAAATGTCTTCAACCCCCACTGGCCTAAATTCATGCCAAACAAGAAGAGTGCTTCCAGCAACAACCCTCTGACTACTGGGGGCTATGAGCACCCCACTGGGGAAATCCCAGATCTGATGCAGGACATTATGTCCAAGAAGAACAGAGTGAGCTTTTTGAACTAGGTCTCTGAAACTGCTCTTTTCAGCTGCAGACAGATAGTATGGAGTAACCTGTCCACAGTCTGATAGAGTTGAGCCAGTCTATTCTTCCATGAAGCAATCTCCACCAGACAGGAATACTGCCTTCTTATGGGAGATTGCCCCTTGATATTCACCATAATGAATTCTGAAAGCCAGCCTCTCCAGACATCTGCCAATGACACTGTAACCTCTGACACCTGGTCTTCCTCTCCCTGAGCTCCCCATCAAACCATGAGAGTCTCAAGAGGGAAGACCTGAGTCTCATATGAACAGGTGTGACAGAGTAGAGTGCTGCAGTAACATCCCTGTTATAAGCTGCCACTGTCTCACCTTCACCTACCCCACAAACAACCCTCACTTCTGAGGGTTCCATTACCACCAGGAGTCCTGCTGGGGACAGTGTCTTCAAAGGGCAATAATGAACAAACTCCACAGGGGAAGGACTAACAAAGAGGGCCCCAAACCTGACTGTGCAATGATCCAACCAAGTGACTAGATCAATCTTGAGATCACTAACATCAAGCCCTAGTGAGAATATTAAGTGCAATGCATGCCCATCTCTGTGGGTTGCAGTAGCAACAACTTGTACTAGGCCCAGAGAATTCACCATCTGGAGAAAGTCTTGCCCAAACTGTGATAGTTCCTCATCAATCCAAGCACTGAAATCACCCAGAACCAATCACCTGGGTGACTCCAACACTTTCTCAGTGATGAAGTCCTCTACCTCCTGCAGAAATTCCCTCTCACATCCCGGAGGCCAGTACACCAAAAATATTCTACAGCCTGCACCTGGACCCCCTTGTATGGCCATGCATTCAAATGATGAAGTAGATACCACTGGATGTACTGAAAAGTTTAGGTTGGATCTAAAACAGAGTGACACACCCCTACCCCTGCAATCTCTCCTCGAGGAGTGCACCATGGAGAATGTGACTGGGATGGATGCCTACAATGATGGAACAGCATCATCTCCCAGCCAGGTCTCTGTGATGCAGGCCAGATCAACTAAAGAAATCAAGTGTGTTATAATTGCAGTCTTAGGTCTAATCAACAAGTCAAGAAAAGTGCAACACACAAAACCCAAAATCAGAGGACTTAAATTCTTGTTGATTTAAAGTGCTTTTAATGCATGCAGTCCTCCTACAATGAACATAAATGCAATGCAGCTTGAACTACAGCTACTTACGCTGGTGTTTCAGCTATCACAGCCTTCCTCAGGGGACATGACAGGAGAGAATCATACTTCCAACTAAAGTAGCCAGCAGTTTAAAGATGTCATAGCCCCAAAGTTCAAACAGGTACAAAAAGTGACAGAATACATTAAAAAGTCCTATATTAAAATCTTATACATCTAAATACAAAAGTTAAAGCTAATGCCAGTACTTGCATATAGTGAGTTTTGGATATGTAATACATATTACACAGTTACAAATAAGTATTATAACAAAAGATCCCATGACATTGCTAGCTACTAAATACAGTCCAAAGATGGAGTCAGCATAGAAACAGTCCTGTCCTATTTTTAAATAGGCAGGGAAAAGTGAGGCAGACTAGGTGGGCCAAGCAGTCCTTATCTGCCAACAAATTCTATGTTTCTATGAAAGGGATAACAAAACTTAAAGACATACCACATACAAATGTTATTGAATTTACAAAATTAAAAACACACATTCTACATCCCAAGGGAGTTCTTAAATTGTTTTCATTACTAAACGCAAGTATAATAAAATGATATGGTAACATAAAAGGATTGAGCTTTTCAAATGAAAGCACAAACAACTTTTTGGCCTGTATGCAACTGAAACCAAAAATCTCCAGTGTTTTAACCTGCTAATAGAAGAAGCAAGGGGAACAACTTGAGAAAAATATTAGATGGTGGTCACAAACACTGGGGAAAAAAACTTAGTAGTTGAGATTGGAAGAAAATAGGGTTATAGTCCCTAAAGACATTAAAAAATGAATAGCATGAAACTTGTGTAATATAACACATTATATAATTTATACTATACCACCCATCACTTATACAAAATGGGCCAAAGAACAATATCAAACTGCTCTAAATGTGGTGAAAATCAGGGAACTTTACCTCATATGCTTTGGTGATGTAAGATAATGTGTACACTATGGGATAGTATTGATGACTTTGTAGGAGGCATCCTTTGGCTAACTGATCAATTAAATTTTGAAACTTGTATTACAGTACACTTTGATAGGGTATGCAATGGTTCAGAGAAAAAAATACAATTCCTCTTACAGGTGCTTCAGTTAAAAATTCAGTTCTGAAGTCATGGGTAGAAAACAGTGTCCACTTTCAACAAGTGGAGACAAGGATGTCTAGATAACTTAGAATGGAATGTCTGGCCCATTTTGCTGTGGATCAGGGGAAAGCATACCACTCCAAATGGGAAAATATATATAACTTATTTTAAGGACACAGAGCTGATGTAATGAAATAATCTCTCACAGTGTGTGTTAACTGATTAATATCTTAGTTCACTCATTTCTGGTGTATGCCTGTAATGCAACTGACTTTTTTTTTTTTAAATACATCTCTCAGGGCACATGTGAGATCAAATATCAGAGTACAAAAAAAGGACTGCTTTCCACACAAGATCTTTTCTCTGCCTGTCTTTAATCTCTCTCCACTGCTCTTGAACTTTGCTGTCACTCCTTGATCTAAAATTCAAAAGAGGAAACTAGTTGACCAAATGCTTGAATTCATAACTTTCTTTGAAATACATTAATAGTAATCATTTAGTCAGTAACTAAGAAATGTCATTACAAAAGCAAGTCTGCAGTTTTGGTTGGCTGTTTCAATATGTATTCATATATGATTCAATTTCACTATCAAATTTATCTATGGAAAGTTATTGTATTACACAATGGAAAATCCAATAACATTTTATTGATAAAAAATACAATTGATTAGTTCTTTGTTACCTATCTTTTTATTAAGACCAACAATATTTCAACTAAACAAATTAGATTAGTACTATTGTTGGTCTTAATGGAATTAATTGTATTATCTACAACTGATGAAGTAGAGGAGACTAAGTCAGTTAGTTATGCTATAGAAACATGTCTAAAGAGCATATGAGTAATGAGTAGGGCTGTATTCATAGATGGAAGTCATGGATACCATGAATATTCCCATTTTTATGAAAACACCATGACTGTTGGCATTTTCTCATGAAAACACCATGATTTTTAGCATTTTTCAACCTAGATTTTGGTGTTTGAAAATTACCTACCCATAACTTTGTACTTCACCTCTGTAAGTCACTTAATCCCCAAATGGCTCTTGTGTGGGACTCTGGGGTTTGCACAACAGCCCCAGTCTCCTAGATGGCTGGAGAATGCACTGCCTCCTGCCACAGGCCAAGCCTAGAAATGTAATTTTCAAAACAATTTCTAGTCTTTGTTGATATAAGTGGAGATAAATATGTCAAAACAGAGGTAATGTGTTTAACTTTTCATGACTTTTACTTTTACCCTGACTTCAATCATTTTTGACCATGACAATACCATCATTTTCTTTAAACTTTACTGTGATAAAAGTACTGCCCCAGTTATGAATGTGAACAGGAAGTTTATTCTTTACAAAATCCAGTGTAGTGGGAAACCAGCCTTGAAAAAGAGCCTTACCCAAAGTTTGTTGATCCAAAACAAATTACAAATTCTCTAGCATCCCCGGGGGGGGGGTACTATCAAGTCTTTAAATTGAACAAGTGCATTTCTAGAAGGTCAATCTTTTCTGCATTTTCAGTGTTAACTCTACATGGCCCTGATTTTTTACCACTATGTCCACTTGTTAGTCTATATCAGCATTGGCATTAGCTTTTCTAAAGAAGAGGATACCTTTTTGCCTAAATTGATCTTTAGAATTTTTTTTAAGTTACAAATGTGCCTGAACATTAAAAATACAAACTCCTGTCTATGGGGGTGCAGCTAAGACATGGCCACAGGTAGCTGCTCTATGAGTGAGCTCCATAGTGAGGTCTCAAAAAACTGAAGATATTACCAGCATTTATACATGGGAGATAAAAGAAAGCTTAAATTTTCTTCTGCTTCCTCTAAGGAGTATGAATCTCTGAGAATTAGACTGCTATAAAAACTCTACAGATTGTAAATTGGCTTAGACAGTGTAGGAAGAGCCAGAGTGGGAAGCCCTGGTTTTAGTACCAGAACACAAAAAGGCCAAGACACCGACACCAGATAAACATAATTCAGCAAGACAACAGATGACTACAAATAGGAGTTCACGTGTGGCAAAAAAAAATTAGAACATACAGTGACCCAGAATACCCCATCTTCTGTATTTAACAAGGTGAATGATTTTGACTTACCTTCACAAACAACAGAACTAAACTGACAAGGAAGCTCCCGTCACTGGCCACACAGCTTTCGGTGAAACAGAGTATGGTTAAAGGGGTTGAATTAAAAGAGCCAGAACTTACAATTGGATTGCAAGAACCCACAGAAAACCCTAATCCATCAGATGAAAATTTCTTACTGGACACTGATAGCCATCAACAGAATACACTAAAATGGAAAAGGCTGTCATTCAATTGACTCCATAGGAGAGGCCCTTGAAAAATTATTAACATGGACCCAGTCTTTTGACTTAAAGTTTCAAGCACTCTCCCAAAAGGTGGAATTATTACAACAAGACACTAAGCAAAATTGGGAGAATGTTGAAATAGTTTCAAAGCAGTTGGAAAACACAAACAAAGAAGTTGAAAAAACAACAAATAAACTCATAGCAGTTGAAGCCACCACTAACAACTTGTTAAGGGACAAAATTGCAGTTTCAAGAAAAATTTAATTGCTGGAAAATCAGCAAAGGTACAAGAACCTTCATTTGGTTTACCACTGTCACTGGATTATGAACTAGAGAATGTCCAGGACCTTATTAAGGATATTTTGTTGACTGCATTGATTTGGCACAAAACAACTTAATGTTTATTACAAGAGCACACAGATTTCAGCCAAAATGGGTGGCAAATCAATCTAATCAGGAGTCGCATCAAGTTTAACAACAGTAAGGTCAGCAGCAGAAATGCACAATTTTGGTCTCATTTGCTTTCGATACAGATTGGGAACGGATTACTAGATGAGCAAGATTTAAAGCACCATTAATATATAAGAATTTTAAATTTTCGGTATACCTGGACTATTCATTTTTGATACAACAAAGACGCAGATGATTCTTGGCTTTTTGGCAACAAATACTAGAAATGGGAGCAGAATTTCAATTGCTGACCCCTGTGAAGTTAAAGATCAAACACAAGGGGATACAGAGGATCTTCTTTGGTATTGATCAGCTTTCTGATTTTGTTAAAAAACAATATGAATAAGATAATAAGCGGGACACAGAAATTAGCTCACCTACTTTGTCTGAAGAAGAAATGATGAATCTCTGAACATTAACGTTGGTGTGAAATAAAGATTTAACAAAATGAGTTAAATAAAATGAGAAAGTCTAAGAAGTTTGTAAAATCAATATTGTTAAATATGGTTTCTTTTGGGGACTGTATGGGTCAAGTAGTATAATTTGACAACTGCACTGTAAGCTAATTAATTAAAAGCTTAAATTAAGGAATTAAGCAATACTTTATTTTCGGATGGCTAGTGGGTTAATTTTCTTTTTAAGTGGTTACCATATATCTGAAAATAGAATAACAATATTCTTAAAGATAGCAGAACTACCCTGGAGTATAAATATGTTAAGATTAACTTGATCTCTCTCTCTTCCCCCATATGATGTGGTCTGGACATGCCTTATACATTAGAGAGCACAAAATTGATGTAAAAAGGAGAAAGGATGTATTGGATTTTTTTTTAATTGTGTGTATCTAAATGAATGAATTCAAAATTTGAAAACCAATAAAAATAAAGTATAAACAAAATATAGTCTCATGCTCAGTTCTGTTTGAATCCCATGTGATGTAAATCTGATAAGTGGCACTGCAGATACTGTGGAAAATGGCAGCGTACAATTAGAGATAAAAAATGCCCTTTGAGTAAATACTTATTTAAAATAAAACAAGCATTTGTCAATGCCAGATGTTTGCTTGCTGGTATTAGCATTGGAAGTGCAACAGTTAGACAGATGCAGAATAGGAATGGCAGTGAAGTATTGAACTTCACTCGAACCCCACCTCCACCATGCAGATATGGACAGGCATTGGGGTATGCCTTTGGGTCATTGCACATAACAATCATGCCATTTCACCTCACCCTATTCTGCAGACTCTGACAAGTGCTGAGGTGTGCCTTGTGCTGTTCAGCTTTACAGTCACCCCATTCCATAAGGACATACGCTGAAATAGGTGCAGTATAGGAGAATGGGGTGAACTCTGGGGCTGAAGAGTCCAAGGCACACCTCGATGCCTGTCACTGGCTGCAGGATGGGGGTGGAATGGCATGAGCATTACAACCAGCAATCCAAAGGAACACCCCTGATGCCTGTCAGTCTGTACAGGGCGGGATGTCATGGTTAGAAAACGGAACACCCCGGGCGTTTGTTGGTATTTGCACTACAAATTTTCAACATGGCCTTTTTGTGACCCCAGCCTCATGAAAGCAATTGGTATATCTGCTCATGAACAGTGGCACTGCAATTTTGTTACTCTGTCTCGAATGTTGATTTGCTACAGTGACCGCGCCTTTCTGCACCAGATATGCGAAAACACAGTTTGGGTAGGATGTCAAAAATGACAGCTATCATGTTCATAAGGAGGCGTGAAAAAATGCCAATGTTGAAAATCTGGAATGAAAATATTAAAAAGTCTTGAAGTTATGAGTGTGCATGGAAACTGCACAACGCATGCTCGTAATACAGTCACTTTGTGAAATGTTCTCAGCAAATTTTTAACATAGGCATTTTGGGACCTCCATTCATGAACAGTTTCACTGTGATTTTGTATTCTGCCCTGAACACCGATTTCCCACAGCGACTGCGCCACTGTGCACCACATGTGCGAAACCACTTTTCAGGCAGGATGTGAAAAATGACAGCTATATTGTTCATAAGAAGGTGTGAAAAAAATGGCAATGCTGGAAATCTGGAGTGAAAATATGAAAAATTATTGAAGTTACGAGCGTGCATGGAAAGTGCACAATGCATGCTCATAATAATGTCATTTTGTGAAATGTTCTCACCAAATTTTTAACATAGGCATTTTGTGACTTCTGCTCATGAACACTGTCATTATCATTTTGCAATCTGTCCCAAACATTGATTTCCTACAGGGACTGTGCCATTGTGCACCAGATGTGCAAACACACATTTTGGGCAGGATGTGAAAAATTACAGCTGTACTATTCATAAGGAGATGTGAAACAAATGCCAATGTTGAAAATCTGGACTGAAAATATTACAAATTTGTGAAGTTACTGTACGAGCGTGCATGGAAATTATGCAACACACGCTCATGACAGTCATTTTTTGGAATTTTTCCACCAAATTTGCAACATAGGCTTTTTGGGAGCCCACCTCATGAACACTGGCACTATCATTTTGTTAATCTGTCCCAAAAGGTGATTCCACACAGTGACCGCCAAATCACCTTTCAGGACCAAATAATGAAATGACAATGACTGAATTGGTGAGGTGGGGTCCCAAGAACCCTATGTTGAAAATTTTGAGCAAAAATCTGCAAAAATGGCAGGGATATCCATCTAAGTTGAAAAAAAAAAAAAACAAAAAAAAAAAATTTATGCCATTATACAGCTTACTGGCATTTCTTCAGTTCATGGTCAGCTTTGAAGAGTGCAGACATGTTCCCGGTCCACCAAAGATCATTGCGCTGGGCTCCGGAGGTAAGTATGGGGTTAGGTACGGTGTGGGGATGCATGGTGCTCAGAGGGTTGAGGGGACATGATGGCGAGGGACCATTTCCTTTGTTTCAGGTAAAAAAAAATTAAAAAATTCACCGCGGACCATTTTCCTATTTTTTTAACAGGTTTTAGCCACACTAGAGTGGGCTCCCAGTGCGGCACATTTGTTTGGGGGTCATGTTAGCCACACTGGGGTGGGCTCCCAGTGTGGCACATAATTGGGTGGGGCAGCACCAGGAAAATGGGGGGTTAACATGCTGACAGGGGGATTGGGCACCCCCATCAGCTACCATCTCTGTATTTGTGGGTATGATGCCGAGGGGGGTTGGGCACCCCCTCAGCAGACCACAGCAGTAAAGAGGGCACATATTCCAACTGGGGATTGGGCACCCCTGAGTTCAGCTTCCTAGGGACTGTGAGCGAGCGGCAGGCAGTGAGATGCCGCCTGCCATGTTTATTGAAATGTTACACCAGGCAAGGCATGCCCTGCAATGACGGGTCACTCCCTCATTGCAGCAGCCAATTCATTTCAACTTGGTGGCATGCTTGCTGAACCAGTTTCAGCAGCAGCATGCCACCACATTGGGGAAACACTGCCAAGCCTCAGAATGCAGTGGGGGCATTGGCCACCACAGTGCCACACCCCCAAAACCCCACTTCTCTCCTAAGCTGTCACATAATGTTTCTTGTGCACATGCGCAAGCAAACATAAAAAGAAACTAAATAACTTAGTGATTTTTTTCACAATGTTCATACAACTCAGTCATATATAATATTAGCCTTTAATTGAATGTCAAAGTAGTTACATGGCTCACTGAAATATAAAAAAAAGTTGGGGGATCGGGAACAAAATTAAACATGATTACCTTCCTGCAGAGTTGATTTGTAGTGAGAATGGAGATCTCGTATGCCATGGCAGAAGTCTATCAGAGATAAGCTGTTCCCTCGAATGCATTTCCTCAAGCTCGAAATGAGCTGCCAAGTGGTAACGGCTGATTCTCCATAAAGAATATGAACACACATGCCTTAGAGTACACTTGACAAACAGCACAGCCACATAACAAGCATATGAAGCCTGAGTCTGCTTACTGTAAGTGATGTCAGTGAGACTCGGGCTTCACTGTGCATCAGGTCAGTTTATTTTTCACTGTGCAGCTTCCACATCTAGCGGCCTTGTTAGGTAGCATAGTTAGGGTTCGGACCAGCAAATTAAACACACAGGATTCTAACATATCTTTATTAAAACATATTGAAAAAAAACACAGGAAGCAGCCAGTTTTAACGAGCTGCCTGCTCTTTAAAATTATTTTTGTGAAGATCTGTTTATTTTGATGTCACTGCTCTGTTCTGAGTGTAGCAGAAGCTACTGTGATGTACAGAAGCACTGTTGAAGCTGCATTCCATTTGATTAAGGGTTCCTTTGTGACCTGTCTAAAGTGGTGATAAGCCTTTTTAAGGGACTTGTGCATGGAAAATGAAAATTACGTACCTACCATAATCCTTGATCTTCTCTTGTATCTTCACCATTCATTACTGCTTGGGTTAAGCCGGAGGCACGCACCCGCTATGGGAGTTTTTTTTTTAGTCGGCTCCAATGGCGCCCTCGAGAGATAGCGTACCACGTCATGCAAGAGAGAAAGCGGCCGTTAAGTCTGTCAGCTCCTCCTCCATCTCAGTTCTGTTAGCCAGAGAGGCGAAAATAAAGTGTGAAAAAGAAAGTGAGGCAAGAGAGCCGAGGGATAGAAAAAAGGAAAGGAAATATACTGAAAAAGGAATAAGCCGATGGAGAATAGACAGAGGAGAGAGAATTCCTACCCTAAGGTACCACAGGGCCTCCTTTCCGGGGTGGCTCTAGGGGAGGAACAGAGAGAGGGAGCGGAGCAGAAGAAAAAGAAGAAGAAAGAAAGAAAGAGGCATGTTGAGAAGGAGAACAGTGCCCATTGAGCATTGTTGGTTGAGAGGCTTATAGGCTCGAAACTAATAAGGGAGCAAGAATCCCAGTTGTTAGGACTGAGGAGAGGTTCCATCGAACCTTCCGAACAGACCCAAGAGAGGGCGGACTCTCTGAATTCTCAACATGCCAAGTCCCTTCATCCTAGTTGAGGGCTCCTAGACTGCCTGAGCAGAACCTGTTCCAGAAGAGTGCCCATCCAGGAAGAGGACTAAGTTCCTTAGCACCTTGTTAAGTGCTACCACAGAAAATATGGGAAGAAAACATGCCTTCTCGGAGGCAGTTGGTAAGAAAAATAGAGAGGAACTCGATCCGACTTGCTAAGACAAGGCAGACAGAAGCTTTGAAAAATAATGTCTGCCAGGTGGATTCCAAACTTTGAGGAGGCCAAGACAGGGCATGGCCACCAGGCTGTGAAACTACATGACCTGAAGAAGGTAAGGAATCGCACCATAGGGCAGTCAGAAAGAGTTCCCTCAGAATTAAAGAATTTTGCAACCGTACCCATTCCTCTCTACCTTGAGGAAAAAAGAGAATCCATTCAAGAGAATGGGGGAAAAAATAGATGGTTTTTTTTTTGGCATAAAGGCCAAGGGGGGAGAGAGAGGAACGAGACGGGAGGGGGAGATGCCACAGAAGGAGGCCACTGAGGGGAAGGTGGGTGGGTATCAGTAATGAATGGTGAAGATACAAAGAAGATCAAGAATTACGGTGAGTGCGTAATTTCATCATCTTCCTTGTCAATCTTCACCATTCACTATGAGTGATGCCAAGCCTCCCCTTGACAAAAGGGGGATAGAATCCTGAGGAACAAGACCCCCAGCCTCCTGTTGGTGAGGAACAGAAGGGGAAGACCCTGGCTAACACAAGGGAAGCCTAAGTGGGAAAAGAGCTAGGAGGTGTCCCCCGAGGACGGGGAGACGGAGAAAGCCCCTGCAAAAGTCTCCTAGCTCTGGAGGAAAAAAGATGGGTCCCCCGGAAAGTGGAGCACATCACCCTACGCTGGGCCAGGGGTGACAACCTTGATAGATGAAGCCATGCCGTCCGCCTAATGCAGATCGCTGTCCCCGCAAGCCTGGAAGCCACCTCATTGGCGTCATAAGATGCCCTTGCTTGGTGTCTTGCCAGCTCCAGGCCTATAGCGGAGAGGGCAATAGCCTGTCTGGTTTGCTCCATATCAGGCATTGATGTAGGAGCTGGAGAGCATCGACCACAGATGCCGAGTGTAGGCAGCGTGGTGAGCCTGATGTGATGCAATGCAAGCCACTGCAGAAGAGAACACTCTTGGCCCCCACCGGTCGGTGTGAGGAATCCGAATCTGGTGGGCAGTTGTGCGCAGGTGGCGGTGCCGGAAGGAGTCTCAGGTATACCAAACCCGAGGGCAGGGTTGGGAAGGGTACCCAGAGATTCTGAGGGGGCACAATACCTTCGATGACAGTCTGCCGGGGCTGGAGAAAGGGCGGCTGGCGACTGCCAGGGACGGATAGATGCCTCCTGGAAGGGGATAGGCCAGGAAGGTACCACCAGGTGCTGGGCACTGAATTCTCCAAGGAATTCACGCGTCTCCCATTCGGTATTGTCTTGCTGAATGTAAGAGATTCGAAGATCTGCCACCATCCTCGAGAGGAATCGCTGATATTCAGTGAAATCAGCGTCGGAAGAAAGATGAGCAAGGGGTTCCTCTTCCTCAGAGGGGGAAGACAAGGATGATGGAGAGCTCAAATGTCCAGAAGATTCCTGCGGCGGTGGGGAGAGTCGAAAGACCCGCTCATGCATGTATCTAACGTATGAGGGGAAGGCCGCCGCAGAACCTCTGAACTGCTCTGAGGATAACGGTCCCATAGGACCGACATGGCCTGGAAGAGCAGGGGGTGGATGCAGAGGTACTGGAGAAGGGCACCTACGAAGAGGCAACTGACCTCTGCCAGGGCTCTGAAATCCGGGGAACGGAGCCCGAGCTGGCGGGATCCCGGACAACAAACCAGGCCGCAAGACGAGACCCTGAGGATGTGATGCCTGGAAGAGCCTGAGGGGGGTACTTCCCCTGTGATGAACCCGGGACTGCATGGGTCCAGAAGGGCAGTCCACAGTAATGCCACCGGAGGGAACCCCAGGGCCCAAGAGGGAAGGATGGGGTTGACGCTGTGGCTCCTAGCCACCCCGAGGGTGGCGGGGCAGAGTACCGTCCCCTGCCGACCTCCCGGATAGAGGCCGCTTCTCCTCGACCGCAGTGTTCCCCATCCCGAGAGGAGCAACAGCACCCAGGAGGCAGCTGTCCTAGGACCCCTAGGAGGAGCCTCCTCCTCAGTCCCCACCACATCACCCCCCTGGGACCCAGGGCCACCCCTAGCCCGAGGATCCTCAGGGGGGATGGGAGTGGGGACAGTGGAAGGGGCCCACTGCACTGCCTAGCACCCAGTGCCACCGGGGACCCCGACCCCGAAAAGTCAGGGTGCCAGGATGGGTCCACATCCATGTCATCGGCCTCCGAAAAGGATGAGACTAGCAGAACCTCAATGCTGGCAACCCAGGGTCCCGGCTGCAGCGCCCATGACAGCGCCCGGTGCCAGGCAGCGCCGGACAACCCCACCCACTTGCGACAGCCAGGCCCGGTCTGGCTCCCCCCACCACACCAGATAGGCCCACGGTGCTGCTCCCGGCGCCGGAACCCAACCCAGCACCGCCGGGAGCAGAGACTGGGCCCGCGGCGCTGCAAGCGGCGCTGAAGGCCAGGGCGGTGCCGTCTGCAGTTCCGTCTCGATCACCAGTGCTGCAAGTGGTGCCGGGATCCAAAACGGTGCCAGAGGGCGGCGTGGAGGGTCCACCGGTGCCAGGCCCAGAAATCATGGGCCTCGACACTGGGGGAGCCTGCACCTCCGAGGAGGTGACTGCCGAGGCGGTGTCCCCGTCGTGGCCTCAGGGGGGACCACGACATTCTCCCGACACCGTGAAAGAAACTTCCTCTTCAGCAAGAGAAGAGGAGGAAGCTCCCTCCTCCGCGGACCATGTAGGCCTGGGAGGGGACCCGGGGGAAGGGCCTAGAGACCTTACCTGGGAATCCCTTGACAACACCGTCCCCGAGGTCGGGGCGGGGATGCTTGCGAGCATGAACATGCGGACTTGAGGACACGGCAGTCCAAGGAGAAACAAGCATCGCACGAGTCCATGTCGTGGTTGGGTCCCAGGCAACGGAGACAGACATCATGCCGGTCCGAGACGGAGAAATGCTGGCCACAGGAGCATCGACACATAGGGGCATGGCCCACCTTTGATTTATGCCTTGCTCCCGAACTGGACATGATGCGAACTAAACGAGGAAAAAAAGAGATAAAGCACTCAGCGCTGCAATATAGAAATAAAAGGAACGGTCTTTCCGGTATACGGCGTCGAGTGGATGTCTGAGAGGAGCACGAGGAGTCTTCAGCTGAGAGGAAAAAACCCGATAACTATCACTACCTAGCAGCAGGTGCAGCCTCGATGGTGGGAGAAACAGAACTGAGATGGAGGAGGAGTTGACGGCACCTAACGGCCGCCCCTCATGCATGACGCGGTACGTCATCCTCAAGGGTGGCGCCGTTGGAGCCGACTCAAAAAAAAAAAACTCCCGTAGCGGGTGCGCGCCTCCAGCTTAACCCAAGCAGTAATGAATGGTGAAGATTGACAAGGGAAGATTTAGCAACTTCCTAAAGGGTGCCACACCCATCATGTCAATAAACTCAACATCCTTTTCATTCTCCTCAGTTTCTTGAGGGTGGATATTTAGGGTATCAAGCATATGTCTGACAATTGAGGAAAATGAAGAGTAGCCCTCATTATGCACTAGTTGGGAGCCAAAACCCTGCTCAGTTGGGCCCTCTGATTCCATGGGATCACCTCCTTCATCTTGTATGTAATATTCTTCTTCCTCCACCTACTCTGCAGGTGGATAAACTGGGACCTGAGCCTGGGGAGGGGGGTTGGTATTGATATTATTAAAATTCCCCGTAGCATGAATGGCTTGGAAAAACTGCAGCATGTTTGATATGTCTTCCGATGAGAGTGTTTTTTTTTTTTCTGTCACCTGCTTGCTCTTTTCTCCATTCAGGAGGCATGGCAATGACATTTTTTTGTTTAAATTTCTTTTTGGCAGCCACCATTTCCAGTGTCTTTTCAGAGACTGTTTATATTGTTGCCATCAATGGATTCAGGGTGTGCCCCTTTGGAAAACCTGATATCTGATCTATCTTTACCATGCATTCCAGATGACTGAGCAGCCTTATGTTTGTGTTGTTGCTATTGTCGTCACTCTTTACATTTGTTTGTTGCTGCTGTTGAACATATGTGACAGAACCCTCTGATGCATGCTTTTCTCTGTGATTAGGAGCTCCCTCAGAGTCTTTTTTTATCATTTTTGGTGACAAGGAGGTAGACTGAGAAGAAATAATGATGCCTAATTAATTTGCCTTATTTTATGTTTTGGGGCAAAAAAATGCAGAATTCACAAAAAAGTAGCTGTGATTAAGCACAGGCAATTTTGTTTATGCTCTTAGTCTGCCTTTGCAAAGAGCTAAAACAAATTACTTAAACATTTCTTTTAGCCTGGGAAGACACTAGGACTCTATGTTATACCAGTTAGAGAGATACCACATGTACATGCGTAGTTTATTCCAAAAATGGTAACAATAGCTAAAAGTAAGAGCCCAAAAGTCAAAAAAAGTCTCTCATCTTGAAAAATTGTGCCAAAGGTCAAATCATGACTTCCTGTACAGGAAGTGATTAAGGTGAAAGGGTATAGACTGAAACAGAAAGTAAAAATGTTTGTTTCAGAGCTACTCGACTAAGGAAAAAACTAACCACTGACTCAGAATGACAGGTAAGTAAAAACAGTCAAAAAAGCCAAAACAATAAACATGGTAAAAGGTCGCCGATTCCTGGGAATCACGACAGGAGCCAAAGGTACCCATGATTTTTGCAAAAATACTGTAACTATGCAGAGTAGTAATGAGAAACAAAAATAACACTAATTTATACTGAGTTAAAATAAGAAATCTGACTAGAAAGCCAGTTGTACCAGTGATGTACTCAGGGTGACCTTTCTCTCTGGGTGGAGTACCAAATCTGGCAACTGCCAACATATTTATTTATTTATGTCTTTGGTAACTGGGTAGGTGCACTGACACAAAAGACCATTTTCAGGCACGACCTAGGCCACGAGGTGGCAGCAACAGGAATAATAAAAAAAAAATACAGAGCTGTAAATATACACCCCGAACATGTGGTGGTATGGAAAACAAAATATATACAAGTATATAAAAAAATATTCACTAGATAATGCTTTTACATAACACAGTAGAGTTAGGCTAGAGGACAAAAATGAGACAACATGACATGCAGATTATATGTACAATAGTAAGGATGCCAAGAAATCAATTACTATACATTAGAGTTGGCTAGGGACAATGTGACAAACCTATAATCCAAGTTTATGTATACACACACACACACACACACACACAAAATACTACAGTTTCTAGGCCAAAGTCAGTAACAATTCCTGGGTCAACGCCAGTAACAATAGGTGTGCAAGTTCAGACAGCAACATTTCAACTATTCTAGGGGTCAGTGATGTTCAAGAGTTAGAGGGTTGTAAAGGTGGGGGGTTTAGGCAGAAAGAAGAGTGAGGTAATAGAGGAGTGGCTGGGAAGGCAGAGGTAAATAGAGATTCTACACATTATAGAAGAAAGAAGGCTGCACTGTCAAAAATTATTTGTGTGTGCAATGACAGTGGGCAGTAGTCAGGAACCAGGCTTTCAGATTCTGCTTGAAAGCTGGGTGGGTGGGAGACGAGCAGGCAGACAGACAGCGGGAGTTTGTTCCACATGGAGGGAGCTGAGATAGAGAAAGCTCCACCTCTCATGGCAGTGAAGACATGGGGTACTGCCTGAGGTGGGATTGCGGATGCCCTAAGAGACTTTGAAACCACTCCATCAGGAGTTGTAAGTAGGGGGACAGGTCCTGGTTTCTGAGCGAGTTGTCCACTAGGCAGCCCATAGCACAATCGAATCATCTTTAAAGGGGGAGCCACCCCAGGGACTGGTATGGTGAGCAGTGGTGGGTGCTGGGAGGTGCTTGAAGGACGAACCAACAAATTGAGTTGTAGGTTGTCATTAGTCATGAGTGCAAGGAGGAGGAGGATATGAGGGAGTACACAGGGGAGCAATAGTCCAGGAAGGGTAGCAGGTTACCATGTGTGATGGCAAGGCATGCTTCGGTGAACAGAAGGTTCTTTAGTCGGAAAGCGGTGCCTAATGCTTGGTGGATTCTCTGCACGGTGTTGTTAACATGTTCGGTGAAAGATAGGTAGGGGACAAGAGTCACACCTAGGTATTTAAAGGATACAACATTTTCAAGGGGGGGGCCTATTGGGGCAAGTACTAGAAGGGTGGAGTTGGATTTGGCAGCTTTGCAAGGAAAGGTATAGAGCCAAAAAGCATGGATTTGGTCTTTTTTTCATTGACTAGGAGTTTGTGGGAGAGGAACCATTGGTGGGTAGAACTGTAGTTTTGCGTGAGGGAGGAGGAGATGGACTGGATTGATTTTTTGCCATGGCAGAGGACCAGATTATCTGCATAGAGAAGTGCATTACAACTGAGGCCATCTCTGGGGAGGGCATTAACGAACAGGGAGAAAAGCAGGGGTCCAAATATGGATCCCTAGAGGACACCAGTGTGTACAGGTAGGGCAGCGGAGGATGGTTTAACAATGACAATGGATTGAGACCTGTTGGTGAGGTAGCTGCAGACCCAAGCAGCAGTTCCAGTGAAGCAGCCAAAAAGAAACAGGGTTGAGTAGAGGAGGTGATGGTCAACTAGGTTGAACACCTTTGATAGATCTGCAAAGATGGTGCCTGTGGCTTTACCCTGGTCCATGTTTCTTAGAACACTAGAAAAAAGGGCCAAAGCAGCGAAGGTACTGTGGCACTTACGGAAGCCATGCCGGAGGGGATATAGGAGATTGTATTTTTCAAGATGCTCGGATAGCTGGAGATGAACAAGTTTCTCAAGCAGTTTACTCAAGTGGGGGAGTAGGGAGATGGGCCTGTAATTGTCAGAGGTGTGTGGATCACCAGATTTGAAGATTGGTACCACATTTGCATGTTTACATGAGTCAGGAACAGCAGATGTGGTAAGGGTGAGATTAAAAATGAATGTGAGAGGTTTGACAATTGTGAGTGAGATAAGTTTTAGGAAGGTGGGGTATAGGCCATCACTGCCAGGACTTCCTTTCGCCAGGAGAGACTTTAAGAATTTGATGGTGTCTATGTGCCCTGTGGCTCTGAAACAGAAAGGAGGGGGCACAGTGAAGGTTGAGGCAGAGGAGGGGGGGGATGACTGAGTTTTGGGCTGGGGGAGTCTGGGCAGGGAGTTTATTCAGATAGGGGAATAGGTCAGTGAATTTAGTATTAAAAGCACTGGCAATCTCAGTAGGGTCAGATACAAGGCCAGTGGGGGATGAGAGCTGAGAGATTTGCCTGTCGGTTCTGGGATTTGGGAGGGACCCAATGGAGGCCCAGAACTTACGTGGATTGCAAAGGCTGTTGCTTTGCTGACTGAGGTAGAATTTGCATTTGAGTGATTTTGTTGTCTGTTTGTAGGTGTTGCACAATTGATGGTAAGCATTCCAGAGTTGAGACAAGGGTGATGTCTTGTATGCCTTCCATTTGCTGTCCCTAGCTTTCATTAGTGCCAGTAGATCCCAGAACAGCCAACAGGTACATCCCCCTCTTTCTCTTCTGGTCGTGATGGGGAATAGGTGTCCTGCAGGTGTGAGAGGTGTCAGAGATGATGCTAAGTTGATAGAATAAAAAACAATTTATTGCTGGACTGCATCAAGTACGGGCTTGGGATCAGGGCAATCAAAGTTTCTAAAAGACAGGAATTTGTGAGCGGGGTGGCTTGACTTGGTGGATAGTATAGCATAGGTTGGGAGGTAATCGCTGATTGAGTCAGACATAGTGATTGCCTAAAAGATCATGTCTTCTCAGTTTGTGGCAACCCAGTCAGTGAGGGAGTGGTTATGCGAGTGAGTATTGTGTCTGGTGGGGGAGGAGATGATTTGTTCCAGGTTGTGCTCTTTCAGCGTAATTGCATAGTCTGGTGCAGAGGTATCCAGCCAATTGAGATTGAAATCTCCAAGCATGACTGTGTCCCTTCAGGGTGTTGTATTACCTAATCCATCTAAGAAGTTCAGTAGACCGAGGACACCTCCGGGGGAGTTGTAACAGCAGCCTAGGTAGAGTTGTTTGGATGCACCTAGGGTTATCTCCTCAAGAAGCCACTCAGTTGGGGATGTGGATATTGAGCAGCTAGTGGTAGTGGTAGTGATATGCTCTTGCGCATAGAGTGCCATGCCCCCACCCCTCTTTCTACCTGGCCTGTCCGGCATAGAAAGGAGTAGCCCAGTAGTTTAAAAAAAGGAGTTGGGGTGGTAGGATTTCAGCCAGGTCTCTGAGAGACCAAATACCACTGACTTATATAGGGATACCCACGCCTCAAGTTCAGGGAACTTTGAGGGGAGACTGCAGATATTCATATGGGCAATTTTTAGTCTGTGATGCCTTGCCCAGGTGGAAGCTGTGTGGTCAGTGTGGATGTTCATGGGGCCAGGGTTCATTGGACCAGGGTTAGTTTCTATGTCACCTGTGAGGAGAATAAGTGTGAGTAGAGGACAGATTGGAGGGAGCCAGTGAGGTGACTATATGGTAAGGGAGTGCACAAACAGGCCAAGCAGTTGGCGTTCATAGTTAGACAGTAGTGCCAGGAGAACACCACTTGTAAGAGTGTGTTCATATCCTGCCACAGAGACCTGGGTGTTTGGGTCAATGAGCGGGGATGCGGAGAAGCCTAGGTTTTATAGGTCAGCAAAGAGCAATGAGTAATGAAGCACAAACATCGGTTGCTAGCAGAAGGGTGGTCATGGATGCCAGCATGAGGAGAGCTACTTGTAGGTTCATTTTAGGATATGATGATCCCTAGTGGTATCTCAAGCCAGATTTTGAGTTTGATAAGGCAGAAACGAATGAGAAGGCTGTGGTAGGGAAAAAATAGCTTTAGGGAAGGTCAACTTTTAACTGGGTCTTCTGTTTAAAGGGGTTGGTGCACCAGGTGAGGAATAATATTACCATCATTTGTGGTTCCTTAGCCAGTGACTTTGCTACTACCTTGAGGTGAGCTAGGGCGGTTGAGCCCTTATGGCAAAATGGTACACTGGGAGTGGGACTGTATAAACTTTGTGCAGTGGCCAATGGGAGAGCGGGAGATAGGTGAGGGAGCAGCTATGATGTATTTAATAGATGTCGTAGCCGGGGAGGGTGGGAAGGACGAATTAACTTAGTAGCGATCATTTTGAAAGTAGAGAGTTGGCCCACACTTAGGGGACCGAGCTAGAGTTAGAGCTAGCAGGCTTGAGGGAACTGGCCAATCACAGCCTAGATTCCCACTAGCGGAACACTCAGTGAACCCCTAGTCCAACCGCTTGGCCAATGGAGTGAGAGCTGGCACCAGCCAGCATGGTAGAAAAGTGAGGCGTACCTGGTCAAGGGCGTGGTGAGAGAGGGAGGCAGCAGGAGGCACTGCGTCCCACTGGGAAGGCACAGCTGCTTCCGGCTAGGGCACTCATTCAAGGGCTCAGGAGAAATCTGAGAGAAAGCACAAGGAAGAAGAGAGGAGATTAAGTAGGGCAGTAATCAGTGGGTGGGTGTGAAATGGGGAGTGGAGACAGTCAGGCAGCAGGGGTCCTGGAAGTCAAATATATTCAGAAGCAAGAGAAGGCCTCTCAGGTAGCAAGGCAGGGTTGGGGGGTGAGAGGCAAAGCAACAGAGAACTATATCAGACAGAAAGTTGGGCAGGGGTGAGAGAGGTAGAGCAGGAGACCGACTCGTGCTCAAGGCCTGCAAGGAGGTGAGATGTGGGGAATCAGGGAAAAAACAGAGAGAAGGCAGAGTAGTTATCAGTATTCACAAAAGCGCTGTAAACATTTTAGGACCCTAATTTCAGAAAATTCCAAGCAGTCAAACATCTGAACAAATTTGAATAGGCTACTAAAGACAGAAATTCAGCAGTTACAGGGTTTAAGAGCTAAAACAATTCAAGCTGTAACAACTATGCAAATTCCACGTTAACATCTCTGCATTGTAACAAATTAACTTAGAGATAATTTTGAAAGTAGAGAGCTGGTCTGCACTTAGGGTAGCAGCTGGGGACAGAGCTAGAGTTTGAGCTAGCAGTCTTGAGGGAACAGGCCAATCACAGCCTAGATTCCCACCAGCAGACCAATCAGTAAGACCCTAGTCCGGCCGCTCGGCCAATGGAGTAAGGAGCTGGCACCGATCCACAGGCTAGCATGGTGGAAAGTGAGAGCATACCTGGTCTGAGGTTGTGGCAGGTGAGTGAAGAGGGGACTTCAGCAGGAGAGGTACAGCATCCCGCAGGCTATGATGCCTGTTCAAGGGTTCGGGAGAAATCTGGTCCAAGGTTGTGGTGGGTGGGTGAAGAGGGGACAGTGGAAATACAGAGGCACCGCATCCCACTAGGAAGGTGCAGATGCTTCTGGCTGCAGCATCTATTCAAGGGCTCAGGAGAAATCTGGTCCGAGGTTGTGGCAGGTGGGCAATGAGGGGTACGGCAGCAGGAGAGGCACCACATCCCACTGGAAAGCTGCAACCACTTCTTGCTGTGGTGCCTGTTCAAGGGCTTGGGAGAAATCTGGTCCAAGGTTGTGGTGGTTGGGTGAAGAGGGGATAGTGGCAGGAGAGGCACCACGTCACGCTAGGAAGGCACAGCCACTTCTGGCTATAACACTCGTTCAAGGGCTCAGGAGAAATCTGGTCAGAGGTTGTGGTGGGAGAAAAGGGGACAGTGGCAAGAGAGGCACCGTGTCCCACTGGGAAGGCACAGCCACTCACGGCTGTGGTGCCTCTTCAAGGGCTCGGGAGAAATCTGGTCTGAGGTTGTGGCAGGGGGACAAAGAGGGGATGGCAGCAGGAAAGGTGCCGTGTCCCATTGGGAATGTGCAGCCACTTCTGGCTGCAGTGCCTATTCAAGGGCTCAGGAGAAATCTAGACCTCTGAGGTTGTGGCAGGTGGGTGAAGAGGGGAGGGTGGCAGGAGAGGCACAGCATCCCACTGGGAAGGCGCAGCCACTTCTGGCTGCGACGCCCATTCAAATGCATAGAAGGTATCTGCAGAGTATATCAAATACATATTCTAAATTCCACATTCAATTCTTATAATAGTGTCTGTCTCCAGGGCATAATGCTTAGAATGAAACCATAAGTAAGGGATTCTGGATCTACAACACTGCGTCAACAATTTCTTGTTGATGCGACGTTTGCCCCAACACCACAACATCGACTGCAATTGTGGCTGGCATGGTGCCACTGAGTTAAAAGTTGTTGTTTAGCAGGAAGGGGGTGCATTTATGATTATCAACTCTGAGATGGAGCTGATTCGGGGATGGGGTGCTGGACCTTAGGAAAGGGTGCCGCAGTCCCATGCGGACTTTACAGTGACATATCATAGTTGTTGGCACTGACCATGTCGCTGTAGTGATGGTATACTAGGGATTACTGGGGTTAGAATCACAAAGCTAGGCGTAAACACTGGAAGAGTTCAACATTTCTTCATAACTTTGTTTCTTGACATTTTGACAACAAATTTGTGATAAAGTTATTTGTGACCCCCACCATATGATTAAGACAGGTGGAATTTTTCAAATCTGGTCTGAAAGGTAATTTCAGAGCGTGACTGTGAAAAAAGGTTTTGGAGGGCATTTGAAAAATGACACCTGCCATGTCCTTGAGGTGGGGTAACAAGAGTATTATGTTGAAAATTCATGCTCAAAATCTGCAAAGAAAAAAGTGCGAGGGGAATAGAGGACAGCACAATGATTCATGTATACTCATTATGTGCTTAAATTCCACTGTAAGGACCAAACTTTTTGTGATGTATTCAGTATCCGGTGACGCCCTTCCAGACCCCAATATTCTTTCTTCCTCCACTGGCAATTGGCCAGCCTAGTTCTTGCTATGCAGTCATAAAAAGGTTGCCTGCTTTTATTGCTCATTTAAAATCCTTTCATTTCATTTTCTTTTTTCAAACATCCACTTTACTGCCATCCAGCCTACACAAGGCACCACAGGACAATGTCTCAGCTCCTACTTCCTGAGAAAAGAGACGTCCATGGGATGCTAAATCTTCTCCCCTTTGGCAATGCCCAAATTGGCCAAGGTCCATTTAAAAGCTTGGTTTGTCCGAGTATTTAGCAGTACTGATGGTACTGTAGCACTATGGGGCTGGCTCTTTCTTTTAATCTTAAGAAACCAAGATGTCATTTAGTGTATTATTTTCCTCTCCATGCTGTCCACCAGGGATTTACCCTGTAATCCGATAGGGATGTGCCCTCAAATCAGACAGAGCTATACCCTACCCTGTTATCAGACAGGGAATGAGATTTACCCTGTTCAGGCTCTGTGAGCCATCATTGAGACAGCTGGGAGGCATTTTTCAGTCAGGCCCATTCCCCAACACAGCTCTGCTCCTGAACCTGGCCTATTGGGGCAGCCACAGAACCAAAAACATTTTGACAGTGCCATGTTAGTGTCCTAGTGGGCTGGGGATCTCTGCAAGGAGATCAACATGGCGCTTAATAAAAAATGTACTGGGAGGCTTTGCACTTGGGCCCTCCTTGAAAATAAAATTAAAGGATAAAACCAAGAGCCATAAAATCAAGCAGCCTGTTTTATTTATGTTATAAATAACTGCAAGTAAGAAAGGAATAGCAAAATAATGAGAATGGTAAAAACACGCCCCTAAACAAGTAAGGAATAACACCCTTTGTGATGTCCAGGCATGCTTTGATATACGGATGCCTTGTGCCGAGTGCCTATAACCACACAAAATGTCCATATATCAGCATGCCCAGACACTGCTATGGATGTTATTCCTCTTATAAAATAGGCCCTAGATTGATTTATGAAGTGTAAACACTTAGTTCTGGACTGTCTGGGTGTGCTCTGATAACTGGACAGTCAGGTGATGCTCTCGTCCAACCAATTGCTAAGATTTTATCACCTACTTTATAAACCCTATCAGTGAACCATTGGGGTTAATATGTGTGGTTTTAATGGAAAAAATGTAACAACTTGATATTGGAAATGTTAAGTATATTTTGGTTTTCTACAAACTGCAACTGCTGAGTGAGTGACTTCTCTACACTACACCTAATAATATATTCTTTATCATTATGCCAAAATGAGGAGGATTTGCAAACCTAACTTGTCTTCATTACACTGGTGTCTTGCTTCTTCATTTACTGTGTCTTGTACTTGTTACTCCTGTTCAGCTGGCCTTTTCATATGCCACCTGACCCTGTGGAATCGAATGCAGTTAGGCATTACTATATTGTCATGTAAAATGCCTTTGACACAGGTCTGCCTGGCTTGTCACACTCAATTGTCATTGCACACATTTTTTGTGTATTATTAACAACATATACCCCAATGTTTAACAGCATGAAGAACCAAAAGCCAGGTTCAGGGACTAAGCAAGGGAAAGCAAAGCAGCAATTCTGAAAGTTCAAGTGGCAGCCAGAGCCCAAGGTCATGTTTTGAGTCATGGCAGCATTTTTCAGAAACAGAGAAGCTTGAGTCCTACTGCTACACATAAATTGCTATTACCTATGATTTCAACTGCAGTTGATTTACCCTGTGAGTCCAACCCAACACCACTGATGTGTTTGATTATGAGATGAGCATTACTGAACCACCACTACTGTGCTGCTGCTGCCCTACTGATAGCCAGACAGGATCCAGTGATAATCTTCGAATACCACATTTTGTCCTACCAGCAAAAGTAAGTATCATTTGTGGGGATTTTTTTTTTTTTGGGGGGTTGCTGTTGGTGGCAAAAGATGAACATACAGTGTTTCCTAACTGCAAAGGTAAGTATTCATGGGGATTTTTTATTTTTATTTTTTTATTGAAGGGGGTGGAGGGGTGCAGCTACAGATGGGAAAGGTTTACTTTAACTGTACATCCCATACGTCAGCATCTTAAATATGTTTGTTCTTCTGTCTCTTATTCTTGCAGGTACAGATCACATGGGTGATGACAGATCCTGTTGCTCTGTAGTTCCAGCCCCGATCAGAACTGAAGTGGTGTATAGTCCAACATCATGGAGGAGGCAAACAGTAACACTACAGCACACTGAAACAGAACCAAATACAAACAACACACTGCAAAGGAACAAGACAGAGAACTCAAGAGTGAGAGCAACAGACATCCGGTTACTGCAAACTGCGACCACCTGCACCTGCCCTGTGTCAGAAATACCAAAAATGTAGAATTTGGACAACAGAAGAAGCTCTAACCGACCTGTCTCTCTGTTCAGGCTGCCTTTTTTAAATTTGTTTTATAATTTTGGGATGGGAAAGGCACACTGAGCCAAAGCTAGTTTCAGATTTGTCCTGGGATCACAGGGCAGTTAAAGTCATTCCTTGGTGTTTCAAATTCCCATTTTTCTGATGCACTTAGAAAAGTTTTCAAGGCTGTTCATTATTAGAAGGATGATTTATCCTATTATGTCATGTCCAGCTAAGAATATATACAAGATAGCAGGGAGGAAATTAACTCCCACAGTTGCAGCCATTGGCACCATTCAAGGTGCTTTACTACATGTCTGTCTGTCTTTGGTTACTTATTTTATATTAAAGACATTGTCATTCTGTATGAGCTTTTGAACTGCCTGAGTGGCTTTCTTGCAACTTTTTTTTCTTATTCAGATTTTTCAATTATTTTTGTCCTTGCCTGTCCACCTCTGAAACTGCCCAACTTTGAAAGACGATATAATCAAAAGAAACACGGCAACCCTTATATTTCTTTCTTTTGCTATATTTATAATCATATTCTTCATCTATCAAAAATGTTTTATGAAAATAACAAACATGGGCTTGAAATGGTTTTATGCAAAAAATATAAATATTTGCCTCAAGTTTGAGAATATTAGTTTTAAGAGGATGTCATAGTACTGGTAATTTATTTATTTTTGCATTTGTGGAACAAAATGAAGTAAACATCATGACAACCGATGTGTCTGTTTCACTTTTTCTTTCACACTCAGTGTTGACACCTAAATCATTGATGTTTAAATACATAAAATAATCTGACCCCTTACAGAGTTTTTTTTTCAGAAACAAGGATTTAGTCTCACCGTGTAACTTAAAAACAAGCATGACAACGGATGTTTTTAGTTGTGGGTTTTAAATGTGTAGATGACCATCATATATGGGACAATATATTATGAATCTGACATTGGGTTGCTGAAACACCAGGGAATGTTTTTAAATGACTTGCTCTGCTCAGGGGCAAACAGTATGCAAGTTATGACCATACTACATTATCATGCTTCCAGACCAACACCTGACTGGTGCCACTGCCCTGCTCACTCTTGTCCACTTCTATCTCCCCCCCACCCCATGCTGGCTGTATCTGCTCATCTTTGTACAGTATATTGCACCATGGGAAGAAAACCAGGACTTTGTAGGGAAATCGCACCCCCCCCAGCAGGCTCTTGCATGACTGACACAGCTGGCCAGTAGCCATACACTACATAGAGGCTGTGGATAACTGTGATGGATAAACAGTAAGGCTGTCAGAAGGTTGGTGGGCTGGGTGGTGGGGTGGGGTGCCACAAGACATCACCGATTGAAGAAAAAAGCTCTACAGAAGAAAAAACACACCATTAAGCTGCTGAATGTATCACACAAACGTCTGACAAAGTGGCCTATTTTATTAATTTCGAAACTCTAGCTTGGCATTTGCCACTTAATAGGAAAGTGCACAAAAAATCTGTCTTTTATGTGCAGCTGTGACAGATTGCTTGCAGAAAAGTGTGTAAACACTGTAAAATCGGTGTACTTTTAATGTGCACCTGTGAACGATTACTTGCAGAGCAGAAACGGGCCTAGTAGTACTAGTTTGTTTTTCACATTTAAGAAAAAAAAAAACAATTGTAGCAGTTCTCCGAGAAACACTGAAAATGTTCACACAGAAGTTTAAAGAAATACCTTCTGTAGCTTGGGACTTAGAAAGGGAACACAAACTTTCAAGATTTCTGCTTTTTGGCTAATGTTAACAAGTGGATGGAAGTTGACTGCTCTTTCATAACAGCTCAGACATCTGTCTTTCTTGCCTGTGACTTCTACAAGTGCTGAGCCACATGGACTGCCTTCAGTGAGCTGTCAAAGTGGCCTCTGATTGGACAGGAAATCTCAGGAGCTCATGAAGTCTCACAGAATGTTCCAGCAGCCAAATAACAGCATGAATAATGAATAATTGTGCCCCTGAATACAAATACTCAGCCGATTATTAGATTTTTATTTGTATTGCACCTAATCCCAGAGGCTTTGGGTGCCGTACAGTCAAAATTTTATACATTAATAAAACATTCAAATATATAAGCAATTATTAAAAATACAGTAGAATAATTAAAAGTTCAGCTTAAGTTAAAAACATCGGCAGGAAAGGCCAGGCTAAAAAGGTGACTCTTCAGGCCCCTCCAAAAGTGCCTCCACCATAAGGGCCTCCCTCAAAGATCTTAGCAGTGAGTTCCAGAGGCCTGGGCCAGACACCCTGAATGAATGATCACCTGAGGTTTTCAGCTTGGTCCTCAGAACCACCAGGAGGACACGGTGGAGGAATGAAGGGAGTGGGCTGGGATGGCAGGAGTAAGAATATCCGACTGGTAGCCAGGGTCCAATCCATATAGGGCCTTATAGGTGAGCAAGTCCACCTTGAAGAGAATCCTCCACCTGACTGGCAGCCAATGCAGACCTTGCAGACTGAGGTCACATGACGGCCTCATTAGCAACCTGGCTGCTGCATTCTGCACTAGCTGCGGCCAGTGGAGGTTCCCTCCAGTGACCCCAAGGTATACAGCATTACAATAGTCGAGTCTTGATGTTACAAATGCGTGCACTAGTGATGGCAGGTCCTCGGGTGGAATTAGGGGTTTAATCCAGGCAATGTTCCTCAGATGGTAAAAAAACACTTTTGATGACAGCTGGCACCTGAGCTTCAAATGTCAGCTTGTCGTCGAGGACAATGCCCAGATTTCTCACCCTAGAGGATGCAATCAATGGGGTCGACCCCAGAACCAAACTGTGTTTTCACCCTAGAAGCATCTCCATTATGCCCGTGACCCGGCTCAATCACCAGCACCTCCGTCTTGTCTGGGTTAAGTCTCAGCCAATTAAAGTTCATCCAGTCCTGGATCTTAGCAAGGCATTTTTTCAGCACTTCAACTGCACCATTTGTTCCTAGTATAAAAGACATGTACAGCTGCGTATCATCTGCATAGCAGTGAAAACCCAGACTGTACTGTCTAATGAGCCTCCACAGGGGCAAAATGTATACCGCAAACAGCATCGGTGACAGTATCGAGCCTTGAGGAACTCCACAGGTCAGAGGCATCGGGGAGGAGGAGAAATTCCCCATCACTACCCTCTGCCTCGTGCCCAAGAGAAAGGACTCAAACCAGTTGATGACAGTACAGGTGAGTCCACAATACTTTCTAAGATGATCCAGCAACACGATGTGGTCCACAGTATCAAATGCTGATGATAGATCAAGGAGAATAAGAATTGACCGCTCCCCCTCGATCTCTTGCCCTGAGAAGGTCATTATGTAACTGGACTAGTGCCATCTCTGTGCTGTGTCTCAACCAAAACCCAGACTGGAATGGCTCATAGATGTCAAAGGCCTGCAGGTGTTCCTTGAGCTGCAGAGCCACTATCTTCTCAACAACCTTCCCTAAAAATGGGAGGTTGAAGACAGTTCTATAATTTTTCAGGATGTCAGGGTTGAGAGATGTTTTTTCAGAAAGGGCTTCACCAATGCCTCCTTCAAGGCATCAGGGAAGACCACCTCTGAAAGTGAACACCTGACAATCCTGGCAAATGCTGAACTGATAGCCTCAACACAGCCCACTAGGAGACACATCAAGCCAGGGTCCGATTCACAACAGGTGAGCTGCAGCTTTGAAATCACCTTGGAGACCTCAGCCACCTCCACTGGCCAAAACTATTCCCAGACAATAGGGGCGCCCCTGCTCCACCCAGACCTCACTCTGCAAGACTGATCTAGACCCACTGGCGAGATCCCAGCCCAAACAGAGGACAGCCTGTCAGAGAAGAACAGAGCAAACTCTTCACAAAGTGCTACTGAAAAGGCTCAATTCAGCTATAGACAGACTGGATGAAGAAGCCTGTCCACAGACCAAAAGAGTTGAGCTGGTCTGTTCTTCCCTGCAGAAATCTCCCTGGACAGGAACTCTGCCTTCTTATGGTCAATTGTCCTTTGATAATCAACATCGTAATCCCTCAAAGCCAGTTTACCCTCCACTGAGTGAGTCCTATGCCAGCAGAATTCCAACCTCTGCCCCATGGTCTTCATCACCTTGAGAGTCCCATCAAACCATGGGGATCTCAGACGAGAAGACCTGGGGTGTATACAGATGGGGCGATAGCACTGAGTGCCTCATTAACAGCCCTAATATAGGCTGCCACTACTTCTCCCAAGCCAGTAACACAAACAGCACTTACACCAGACAAATCAACTACCAACATCAGTCCCTATGGGGCTATCCCCTCAAAGGGCGATAGCTGATCATCTCAACAGGGAAGGGACAATCAGGAGGGCCCCAAATGAGAATTTCACTGTACAATGGTCAGACCAAGCAACCCAAGCAATCCTAAGGTCAGTGACCTCAAGACCCAGTGAGAATACTAAGTCCAAGGTGTGGCCGTGATGATGGGTCACAGAGGCAACTGCCTGTGCAAGGCCCAACAATATCATCAGCCGGAGGAGGTCAGAATCAAACTGCAAGGATTCATCATCAATCCAGGCACTGAAGTTCCTCGGAATAAGCCATCTGGGGGACTCCAACAGCCTGTTGATGATGAAGTCCGCAATCTCTTGCAGAAATTTTCCACCTGACCTTGGAGGGCAGTAAACTAGGAGAAGTCTGCAACCCATACCTGGACACCCACACGTGTCCACACATTCAAATGATGAAGTAGAAGCCACTGGGTGTACGGAGATATTCAGGATGGATCTAAAACAGATGGCACCCCACCCCCCCCACCTTGCAATCCCTCCTCGAGCAGTGTACCACAGAGTACCTGGCAGGGACTGATGCTTCTAAACTGGACCTGCATCATTCCCCAACCAGATCTCCATGAGGCACGCAAGGCCAACCAAAGAAATCAAGTCAGACTTAAGTGGGGTCTTGTTTCTCATCAACCTGGTGTAGCATAATGCTGCTTGAAGGGGATCAGTGAAGGCTATAGGCCCTCTAATTGCCTGCCCACATGGTCCGGTGGGAACCTAAGAACAGAAGTCAAACACGCTGGGACTCTCTCAAGGCTCAGTTTTCTCCATAGGCACCTCCTGCTCCTTACGACCCCAATCCCCCTCAAAATATTAAAACTAAAGCATTTGTGCACACCTACTACATACGAAAACAAATACACCATACAGTGAAGCACATTCACTGCATATTGAAACACATGCACCACAGATTGTGTCTTGTATTGTACTGTGTTGACTGACTTGGAAACTTTGTAAATGAGCCCTTGGCTCAAAGGTATTAATCCTAAACAAACATACATGCATACATACATACATAATTGAAAAATCTGCATACACACATACAGAAACAAATACACTATATAAAGAAATACATACAGTCGGGAAAAGGCCGACTGGCAAAGTGCAGACAAGGGGAAAACAGAATCCCCATGGGTACACGAGCAGGGGAAATGGAACTATAGGGAAAGGGTGGAAGGTAGTCCTGCTAAATGCCAGGAGCTTGGGCAATAAAATGCCTGAGCTACAGGCGATGCTAACTGAGGGAGCAGTGTATGTGGCAGCGGTCACTGAGACTTGGGCCACTGCAGGACATGACTGGGACCTGAACCTGGAGGGTTACACTATGTTCAGGAAGGACAGAGGGGAGGGAAGGGGAGGAGGGGTAGCAATGATAGTCAAAAACTGCATTGGCATGGGGGGGAGTAGAGGAGGTAGAGGGAACCGTGTAGGCGATTTGTGTCACCTTGATAACAAAGGGGGGCAAGAGAGTAAAAATAGAAGTGGTGTATAGACCCCCTGCCCTGGCGGAGGAGCTGGAGGACAGTCTGGTGGCAGATGTTGGGAGACACTGCAGACTGGGCAGAGGAATGGTGGTGGTGTTGGGGGACTTAAACATGCCAGGAACAGACTGGGAGACTATGACATCCTCTGTGACCAGGGAACAGAGGTTGTTGGATGTCTTTCAACACGCGTTCCTAACTCAGCAGGTGAGGGAACCGACCAGGGAGGTACAGGTACTGGATGTGGTCCTGGCAGACAGTGACCAGATTGGGGGCCTGGAGGTAAGAAACCCATTGGCGGGGAGTGACCATGCCACGATCTGGTTCTGCCTGGACCTAGGAGGGGTAGAAGGCTGCACAAAGACGGAAGTAACCGACTTCAGGGGGGTGGATTTTAAGGAAATTTAAGGATTTTAAGGAAATGGGAAGGATCCTTAAGGAGCATTTGGATGGGATTGGGTCAGACATGGACGCTGATAGTAGGTGGGAAATCATCAGGAGAGGGGTGCAGGATGCTACCAGCACCTGTGCAAGAGTAAGACAAAAATGCGGTAGGGCCCAAAAACCCTGTTGGTGGACCAGGGAGGTCCAGGAGGTGGTGCAGGGAAAGAAGGCAGCCTATAGGCAATTCAAGTGCTCAAGGAGTGAAAGGGATTGAGGGGAGTATGAGCTGATGGCTAGAATGGCCACTAGGGTGGTGAGGGCGGCTAAGGCAAGGAAGGAGCAGAACCTGGCCAGGGAAATTAGGAGAGGGAACAAGGGGTTCTTTAGATACACTGGGGAAAAACAAAGGGTGAAGGGGCAGATTAGCAGGATTAAATCAGGGGAGAGATGGGCACAAGACCCAGGGGAGCAGGCTGAGGTACTAAATGGTACTTCACCTCAGTTTTCACCAAGGAAAATGGGGTGCTGCATCATACATGGGAGGAGACAGAGATACTGAGGAGGGGGACCCTTACCGATCGGCGGGTCTGGGGAGGGAGGCATCACTGGCAGGTGGGGAGGGCTAAGCAGAGAGAGAAGAGGTACTGGAAGTGGAAATCACAGCAGAGAGGTGAGGAAGCCTCAGCTCCCTTAAGACGGAGGAAGCACCGGGGCCGGATAAGTTATATCCCAGAGTGCTGAAGGAACTTGCGGATGTCCTGGTGAAACCCCTGTCGGATCCACCATCTCTGAGGACAGGGTGGGTGCCCCAAGACTGGAAGGTGGCGCATATAGTGCCTATCCACAAGGGGGGGATCAAGGAGGTGGTAGGGAAACTACAGGCCTGTCAGCCTGACACGGTGGTGGGCAAGGTGATGGAGGGCATTGTCAAGAGAGGCTGGGGGACCTGGATAAGTCAGGGTGCCTGGACGATAGACAGCATGGATTCATCCTGGGAAATCGTGTCAGACAAACCTGGTGGAGTTCTATGACTGGTGACTAGTGCCTTGGACCTGGGTAGACCAGTGGACGTCCTCTTTCTAGACTTCAGCAAGGCATTTGACATGGGGGATGCTACAAGTCTCGATGGCTGAGAGGGACCTGGGGGTGGTGGTGGATGTCAAGATGAACAACTCTGAGACTTGTGGGAGGCAGCAGCCAAGGCCAACAGGATGCTGGGATGCTTGGTTAGGGGGCTCACCTCCAGAAGGAGGGAAGTGATACTCCCTCTGTATAACTGCTTGGTGAGGCCGCACCTTGAGTACTGCATGCAGTTTTGGAGGCCACACTTAAAGAGGGACATTAACCTTCTTGGAGAGGGTCCAGAGGAGGGCAACCAAAATGATTTGGGGCTTGGAGGACAGGACCTATGTGGAGAGGCTCGAAGAGCTAAATATGTACACATTGGAAGAGAGAAGGGACCGGGGGGACATGATAGAGGTCTTCAGGTACATGAAGAGGGTAAATAGGGGAGGAACAGTCAGGGTGCTTTGAAGGAAGGAGGAGGGGGCCACTAGAGGGCATGGGTGGAAGCTGGAAGGGGGAAGATTCAGGGGAGAAAGGAGGAGGTGCTACTTCACTGAGAGGGTGGTGGAGCCATGGAATGCACTGCCTAGGGGGCTGGTGGAGGCAGAGACAGTGGAGGGGTTCAAGAGGGGGTGGGACAGGTACAGGGGAAGGGTTCTGGAAGCAAGATCCAATGCAGCAAGAATATCCGGAACTGGGAAGGGAGAAGCCAGAGAAGGCAAGGGGGACAGCAAGGTCAGCACCCAGGATAGGGGCTGACCAAACGAGCAGACACGAAAGATCGTTAGGCCTATTCTGCTGGCATTTTAGTATGTTAGTATGTTAGTATACACTAGATACTGAAACGTTCTACATACACTGTATAAAGAAATACATACACTAGATATTGAAACGTTCTACATACACTATATACTGAAACAAATACACTATATAAAGAAGTACATACACCAAATATTGAAATATTCTACATATACTATATACTGAAACAAATACACTACAGTAGAAGCCACTTAATTGGGATGTTCTGGTGGTGGTCTTTTCATCCCGGTTAAGCAGCTGTCCAATAAAACAGAAGGCAATGAAACTGATTGCTATGCCTCTGTATAGCATGTTCCATTAAACCTTCATGTTACTAAATTATGTTATTACAATGTTCAGCCTTTCCTTGATCAGTAACAAAGCCAATTACAGACCACAATAAATAAAAACATTAATGACTGGAAACTCACTCAGACTGTATTATTTGTTTAAAAAAAATGCTTTGGCTGCATTAGGAAAACTCAGGCTCAGGGACACTGGTTAACCGGGACTGAGAAAGGGCAAATTCCATTTTGCACATTGTAAAAAACGGTACTGTCACCGGTGTCTGCTAAGCCATAATCCGGTTTTACCGGTGTTTGGTTTTGTGTACTTTATTTAACAATTTTTAACTCTGCTAACATGCATTTTAGCAGTTTTGACCTCCACTATTGCATCCTTCCATCCTTGTACCAATTTAAAAGTTGTTTTAGGTACAAAATATGATGGCAACAACAGCACTAGCCCCATCCTGAGGTGTGATGGAAGCCGCAGTAAGGTCCCCATCCTCTGGTGTGATGGCAGCACCAACAACACTACAGACCCATCCCTCTGGTGTGATGGCAGTAGCAACAAGACTGTGTCCCCCCTCCCTCAGGTGTGATGGAAGCAGCAGCACTGCGGTCCCTATCCATTAGGTGTGATGGCAGCAGTACCACATTCCGCATTCCTCAGGTGTGATGGCAGTATCAGCACTATGGCCCCCATCCCTCAGGTGGGACAGCAGCAGTACAACATTCCCCATCCACCAGTGGTTATGGCAGAAGCACTACAGCCCCCCCCCGCCTCTCAGGTGTGATGGCAGTAGCAACAATGCAGTCCACATCCCTCAGGAGTGATGGCAGTAGTGACAGCACTATGATCCCCTTTCTTCAACACCCACACCCACATGCACAAGGTACAAATTACTAGTCTCTTTGCTTGTTAGAACTCAGATGTGAATTAATCTGAACCACCACCACTACTAAGGTGGACCACATTTGTTTTTTCCTATCATTTAACTGCCTGAAGTGGATTTCTGCCAGTGACATCACTGACCAGGGTTTGGGAGTAGGTTTGGGTGCTGGAAGACTGGCCGGGGGGTGAAGGCTTGAGTGTCCAACAACCACTCGCCTTCTCCTTGGAGGGAGGGTATATTCACAGCTCAGCATTTGCTGGCCCCAGGTGGAGGCTGGAGGCATGGCAACACATTGGCCCTCATTGCAGAAGAGAGCGTGATGGATGTTAACTTGTGTCTTGACATCATGTGGCATGTCATGCTCCCACAAAAATGGAAAAACACCTGCTGGCTACTTAGAGGATGGCTTCTGGTCCCTCCATAAGCATGACGTCCCAGACACATGTGTCTGTTCTGACCTCTGCCATCCCTGGGATATACAGGAAGCTCTTTAGGGTGATTGTCTTCCCTTGTTAGCCTCCCACAGGGATAGAGGCCCACCGATGAAGGAGGTTAGTCGGGTTACCTGGTAGCATGGCCCATAAGGGGCAGTGGATGGTGGGACTCAGCAGCAGTTATGGGGGACTTGGCAGGCCTGAAGGAGTGGATGGCCAGGGGTGGAGAAAAAAAAAAAACTGCCTGAATTTGCTTCTTTGAAATAGTGTCTTCACCTAAAAAAAAATTCACAAGTGATTAGTGGAGGACCTTCAATGCATCTCACAAACATGTGGATGCCTTTTCCCTTGGTCTCCATGAAAGGGTGTCTCTCAGTTTTCATGTCTGAGCTCAGTTGTGAACTGAGCACCACTCTACCCACTAGCATCATACAGCCCCTGGGGTCTTACCTTCCATGTGTCACTGAATGTGCTTTCAAATCCACTGGCCAAGCATAAGTACACTTAAACACGTAACATTTGCTTTTTATTAAAGCAGTCTGTCAGAAAACTTTTTGTTGTCACAGAGACTGACACAACAGGTGGGAGAGAAGGTGCAAATGATGAAATGGGCGAGACTAGGTGGTCCGTCAAAGTCTATGTTTCTATGTTTCTATCCCATTCACCTAAATAAGTAAGTAAGGCAGCTTGTGCCTTGTGAACATACTTTCATTCAGACTCACTTTCAATCAAACAACTGAGGATTTTGGATGGCCCTGCTAATTATAAACTTGAACAAACTAGTTGGTAACAGTGATCCTGCGCTTAGCAATCTATATCCTAGATGTTCATATGCAAAAAATACAATAAAAACCTGACTAAAGTCTAAAAACAAGCTTATAAAACACAAAATGTATCTGAACATTTATATTTACCTATACAACATCATTGCAGCCAGAGTACAACTCAGATAAATTACATGGTACCCTGACTACTGTATGATGTAGTAAACATACAGTATATTGGTATTTTTTTTTTATATTTTTTTGTAAACTGGGTAAACCCACCAGGCAAAACTACCTGTTTTCAGAGGTGACCCAGGAGCACTGTGGAGGTTAAGTGCCTTGCTCAGAGTCACACAGTATGCAAGTGGAGGTTGTGGGAATCAAACCCAAGTCTTCTAAATGTACTCAGTTTGATCAGTGTTTGTTACTCTAACCACTAGGCTATACTATCAGCCATAACACCCATATATAATGTTTTAATATATGATTTCAATAATAGTGCACAGCACCTACAGTGCAAATTATGAACATTGAACACTTTGCAACATTTTACTAAAACTGAATTATTTCCTCTCCATCTGCTTATGTTTTCTTACACCAAAGTGGATGTATAGTTGACAGAGCACTGTAAATAGCCTGAGGTAGCACTACTGCTTGCAATGCCAGGGACTCGGGATCAGAAGTGAATTCAGGTTGCTAGAGGCCTGGCCAGGGGAGTAGGATTGAGCAGCTGGGGGCCACTCTCCTCCTCTGGGAACGGTGGCTTGCAGGTCCTGATGCTTTACTGCCACCTGGGTGGCCACAGGTGGTGGAGCAATGAGGCTGCAGAGCATTTGGGAAGAGAGGAAGCTAGCCAGGATCTGGAGTAGCGGCATGTCTCTATGTGCCCTACTTCCTTGGATACCCTTGAGTGTTGGTGCCCTCGGGGACAGAGACCAGAAAACCAGTAACAATCACCCCACATCAGCTGCTGGTAGAAGGGACCCAGCTGCCCCAGACTTCATAACCAGTTTCCATGAGGGACCCACTGGGCTGCCTGACACACATTAAAGGACTGTGGAGGGGTGACCTGGGGTCCCTTCCCTTCCCACCTGGGGGGTACAACCTAGGCAGAATGGGTGCAGGCTCACAGGAGCTCCTGAGCATTACCTGGGGTGAAGCTAAGGGATAGCCAGCCTAGGGATCTCTGAAAAGTGGAGACTGATGCTGTGAGAAGGAGGCAGAGAAAGAGAAAATAAAAACATTTAAAAGTATGCTGAAATATTAGGGATTCTGTGCAGTGAAATGCAATTTCCGTGAGGCACCGGTACAAGAATTCAAAATCCGCAAACCAAGCAGGATTCCGTGATTTTTACCGGTGTTACCGGTAAAAACGGAAAACCATTGTCCCTGCTCAGGCTATGTTATTTAGACAAATGCAAAAACAACTCTGGCTGAGTCCGGACAACTGTGTTTGTTGTTTTGTTTTCACCTGGTGCTGAATGAGTAAAGGAATAATGCTAGCTCATTCTGAGCTTGGACAACAGCAGACAAAAGCAGAAAATTTCTCATAGTTCGATTTGTTGCAGGTTGCATGTTGTTTTTTTCTTTTTGCTGAATGAATGAGCATTCAGAAACAGGTGCCAGAAATGAAATCAGCATGTCACTCAGGTCAGTATAGTATTCAGTGCTATAAGCATGCCAGTTCAGTCTTCTGCTTAAAGCTGTAGCTTTTTTTTTTTTGAGTGGGGGAATTGGAGAACTGGCAGCAGTGTCCCGAAGGTGGCAAGCAGGTGGCAATCAACACTCACACATCCAATCAACACATACTCACTGACTCGTTAATGGCAATTAATGGCAGTCAGTGTGAGAACAGAGGACTGAATGGAACACTGAACTGTCCCATTAAACTGATGTTCTAGTCCCCATTAAGTGGACATTAGCTACATAGAAATACTGTATATGGCCACTTAACTGGTTCCCGACAGGACATCCCAATAAAGCGGATGTCCCCATTATCCATATCCCGATTAAGTGGCTTGTACTGTATATAGTAAAACACATAAACTACATAGCACAGAGCTTCAAACACACTGCTGTGTACACCAAAATTAGCTCCGCCCTGAAATGGTCTGCATCTGCACTCATTTCCTGCTGCACTCTGAGAAATACTGTCTAAAGCTGCAGAGCAAAAGGTAAAAAAACAGGGCTATCTATCTCTTCTACTTCTTTCTGGGTGTTTTCCATCGTGTTCTGCTTGCACAACTTTAAACAAATTTCAGAACATTATGATGTGACAAAAACATTTAGAAACATGGAAGTTGATGGCAGATAAGGACCACAAGGCCCATCCAGTCTGCCCATTTCTTTTTCTGCCTTATGAATGTACCATTGGCCTTTGCTCTGTCAATGGCCTATCTATTCATACTCATCTGTATTGCTCCCTTATGCCTGTCCCATGCCTGTTTGAAGCCCTGCACTGTATTCATATCCGCCACTTCCTGAGGCAGGCCGTTCCATGCATCCACCACCCTTTCTGTGAAAAAGAACTTCCTCACAGTACCCCTTAACCGGCCTCCCTCTAATCTCATGCTGTGTACTCTTGTTCTGCTATTTTTCTTATATTGAAACATGTTAGAATCTCACCTTGTTCATTCCCTTTAGGTGTTTGAATGTTTCGATCATATCCCCCCTCTTTCGCCTTTGCTCTAGGGTGTACATACTGAGCTCCATTAATCTGTCCTCATATGTTTTCTGATGCAGTCCCTGCACCATTTTGGTTGCCCTTCTCTGGACTGCCTCAATTTGGTTAATGTCCTTGTGAAGGTGTGGCCTCCAGTACTGCACGCAGTACTCCAGATGAGGCCTAACCAGTGTCTTGTAAAGAGGGATTATTACCTCCTTCCCTCTTCTGACTTGTGATACCCCTACTAATATACCCCAACATCCCTCTAGCCTTACCTACTGCTTTAGTGGTCTGCTTGGATGATTTCAGGTCATCGGTGATGATGACACCCAAGTCTCTTTCTTCCCTTGTGACTGCCAGAAACTCTTCTCCCAGTCTATAGGCGACTTCAGGGTTTCTCTTCCTTATGTGCATGATCTTGCACTTCTTTGCATTAAACCCCAGTTGTCACTCTTCCAACCATTTTGCTAGTTTATCCAGATCACTTCTCATTCTGCCCACCCCATCTGGATCATCTACTCTGTTGCAGATCTTGGTGTCATCTGCAAAGAGACAAACCTTACCCTCCAGTCCATCTGCAATGTCACTGATGAAGATATTGAAGAGGACTAACCCAGGACTGATCCCTGAGGTACCCCACTTGTGACTTGTATCTCTTCTGACTGTATACCATTTACCACCACTCTGTTTTCTGCCCGTCAACCAGTTTGCCACCCAGTTGACCAACTTCTGACCCACCCCTAGCCTACCCAGCTTATTAATCAATCTTCTATGTGAAACAGTATCGAAAGCTTTGCTGAAGTCAAGGTAGTTGATATGAACTGCTCCCCCTTGGTCCACCACTCTGGTTACCCAGTCAAAGAAATCTATGAGATTAGTTTGGCAGGACCTCCTTTTGCAAACCCATGCTGTCTTGGATCCTGTGCTCCTATGGATTCCAAGTGTCGCACTATCCTTTCCTTAAGGAGTGCCTCCATAATCTTGCCCACTGCTGAGGTAAGACTCACTGGTCTGTAGTTCCCTGCCTCCTCCCTGCTACCACTCTTGTGGAGTGGGATCACATGAGCCCTTCTCCAATCTTCTGGGCCCTCTCCTGTGCTCAGAGACTCACTAAACAGTTCTGATAATGGCTCTGCTAGTTCCACCCTCAACTCCTTTAGTACCCTGGGATGTATGCCATCAGGTCCCATTGCCTTGTCCACCCTGAGCTTATCAAGCCCTTGTAGAACAATTTCTTTTGTGAAGGGACTAGTGCACACCTCCCCCCCCCCCGTGTCCATGCTATCGAGCTGTGGTCCCTGCCCTACCTTCTCTTCAGTAAATACTGAGCAGAAGTATCTGTTTAGGATAGACGCTTTTACATGGTCCTTCTCCTCACATGCCCCCTTATCCCCTTTGATCTTAGCAATACCCCCTCTGGACTTTCTCCTTTCACTAATTTATCTATAGAAGGTCTTGTCACCTTGTTTTACAGTTCATGCTAGTGTTTCCTCAGTTTGTGCCTTTGCCTGCATTACTGCCTTCCCTGCTTCCCTTCGGGAGGTTTGGTATGCCTCCCTATCTTCATCCTGCTGCGTTACCTTATATTTCCTGAAGGTGAGCCTTTTGGCTCTGTCCTTTTCTGCTACGGTGTTTGAGAACCAAAGAGGTTTCCTTCTTCTTTTGCACTTCCTTTTCTCTCTAACACAATGGGATGTTGCTTCAAGTATTGCATCTTTAATGCTTGCCCACTTTGCCTGTACCCCCTCACCTGTATTTCTTTTTGCCAGGGCTAGCTTAGCTCTGTTGGCAATCTTATCAAAGTCAGCGCCTCTGAAGTCACATATTTTTGCCTTGGAATGGGATCATTTAGTTATAGTGGCCATATTGAACCATACCATGTGATGGTTACTGGCCCCTAGGTGACTTTCTACCTTGAGATCTGTGATCCTTTCCCTGTTAGTCAGTACTTGATCTAGGATAGCCCTGTCTCTTGTGGGTTGTTGTACCAGTTGTTTGAGACCCTTCCCCTGCAGTGAATCCACCATATATCTAGTTCTGCAGATGTTCCTGCTGATGTTGACCAATCTGTATCTGGCATGTTGAAGTCTCCCATTATCAGAACATCCCCTTTAGCTGTCATGTTTTATATATCTTCTAACAGTAATTTATCTATGTCCTCCTCCTGGTCTGGAGGCCTGTACACAACCCCAGTTCATATGGCTGTCCCATTTCCTGTTTCCAGGGTGACCCATAATTCTTCTGGCTCCCTATGTGTATTCTGAATTTCTGTAGCTTTGATATTTTCATTGACATAAAGGGCCACTCCACCCTCCCTTTCTGTACCTTGGTCTCTTCTGAACAGTACATAGCAAGGTATTGAAGTTTCCCAAGTGTGGTTACTGGTAAACCATGTCTCACTAATGGCTACTATGTCCAGTTTAGCCTTTATTGCCTGCAGGTCTGGGATCTTGTTTCCCAGACTGCAAGCATTAGTGTACATGATTTTCCACTGGTCAGATTTTGGTGTGTTAGTTGTCAGGCAAGGTATGGCATTTTCCCGTGTGTTGTATATAAATGCAGTTTATAATTTTAGCCGAGTGCTGCCTTATTTTACTGTTAAAAAACATATTTGTTTGGATAACTGATATTGAGGATGTTCATAACAGACCACCATCATACCATATATACGTAGTGTACTGCATGTATTTTTCTGATGTAAGTTGAAGTTTTGACCTGATTTTCTATTACCTACCAGTGAAATGATGTGCAATCACTGTGTTAGTCCAGCAACTTATACTTATCTGAGCTGCATGCTTAAAGGTATACTTTCAACCTTCTTAGGCCTCAAAGTATCTTTGGTTCAAAAAAAAAATTTTATGATTGGTCACATTCTGTAGAGATTGCTGTTGTGGCCGATTCTGATCCTTTTTTCTTTTTAAAAAGGAAAACAAACTACCCACCATACTGCCATTACCAGACAAAAACATGTTTGTTTACCATCCTTGATCAACTCTATGGCAGCTTTCCTGGATTTGGGAACATCCCCAAACAGTGTAGCCCCTCATTATGCAGTGGGAGGAAAGAGGACTATTGCATCATGAGTGACTGCACTGTTTGGGGTGCTCCTAATGTTCAGGAAGTATGTAATAAGAGTAGATCAAAGATCTGAACCAAAACAAGTTTGGATATGATTACACCATTAGCATGCATTTCAGCTGAGAGCAGGGAGGAAGAGGGATAGAGGGCAACAGTTCCCTAGGGCAGAAGTGTCACCACCCTTATAAAGGAAGATTTGACTCTATCAAACACAAGTTACCATGCCCAAGAAGAAAACAGAGATTATGTATATGGTATTGATTATCTTTCATTTACGCTCAGGAGTGCTTTTGTTGGTAACTTTCATCAGAAAGACAAAACACCATCTTCAATATATATAAAATCGAATAAAAAAACTCGTTAAACAACATCCTCAAGTAACACAGTCCAATGAGGCACAAATAAGGTTATAATCTGGTCAGTAATAGCTAAAATGTAAGCATATGTAGTACACGTGGATAATGGACAAGCCATGCATTAGGGATGGGCAGGTCGACCGTGACCTGGTTCTGATTCTAACTCTGATTTTTCTTCAAAAGGTTCTGATTTACTCTAATTTCCTCTGATGAAATGTAAACCTATTTTGGTCTATTTGAGTATGAGGAATTCATTGGTATTATTCTTTTAGATCCCTCTGTTAAAAAAAAAAAATGTAACCTTTTTTAAAAAAAAATGTTGCGTTTGTATTTTCATGTCATTTGGTCAGCAAGCAGTGAATAGCAATAAAAAATATATATAACAGTCACCAGTACTGCAGTAGTGAGTCACTGAACAAGGAGGTCAGGGTAGCGTACCCAAAAATTAAATGGCATGATTTGTGACTAAGTGATGTAAAACAGAAGATTCATTTACAGGGTTGTACCCCAAAATTAAATGGCATCAAACAGAAGATGCAATAATACTGAAAGTCATTAAAAGTGCTACAGAAATATGCTGACAAAATGACTTACTTAAACATGGACATGAAACAAAAGATTCAGTAAACAAACAGGGTTAGGCTGCACCCAAAAGTTAAGTGGCATGATTCATGAGGATCATGACTAAGTGACGTGATAAAGAAGATTCTGTGTATAGGATTGCACCCAAAAATTAAGTGGCACGATTTAGTTAGTTAGTTTTTGTTAACCAAATAAGCACACTGGACAAAACAGATGCCTATTTTCAGGTGCGACTCGGAAGAGTACAGGAAAAAAAGAGACATGTTCAGACAGTGACACACATAGCATCAGATAAATAAAGCATACAATTTAGGGTAGTAAGGATTGTACATAAGTTTGGGAGACAATATACAGACATTTCAAAGAATGTCGATAGGGCAGACAATTTGATTCCATACAGTAACAAAAAATTTACGGGCAAAACAGAGACACGGGCATATGAGGCTTGCCAGAGTAGCTGGCACAGGAACTCTGGAATGTACCAAATGTAGATGTCCAGAGACATGTGTTCTGTTTGCATGAGAGGTCATTTGTGTGATATAGAGCAGCTGCATATCGAGGAGAGCTTCAAGTAATCAGAGAGGGAGTTTCGGAAGCAGGTGTGGAAGGGGGAGGCGCAGACCTGGGTAGGAAGGGAATTCCATACTCTGGGTGCACATACGGCAAATCCCCTGATATCCATTTGCATACAGTAAGCAGGAATCATAAGAACTGCTGAGCCATGGGACCTAAGGGAATAAGAGGAGGAAGCAGGTTTGAGGAGCACTGCCAGTACTTGAGGGGTGGCAGTTCTAAGGACCTTGTCCGTGAAACATCCCAGGTAAAGCTCCAGTGGTTGCTTGGGGAGAGCCAGGTAAGTTTGTTGTACAGGTCACAATGATGGGTGAGACGAGGGGCAGAAAGTGTGAAGCGATTCAGTAAACAAACAGGGTTGCACCCAAAAATTAAGTGGTATCAAACAGAAGATTTAATAACACTGAAAATCATTAAAAGTGCTACAGAAAGACACTGACAAAATGGTTTACTTAAACATGGACATGAAACAGAACATTCAGTAAACAAACAGGGTTGGGTTGCACCCAAAAATTAAGTGGCATGATTTGTAAGGATCGTGACTAAGTGACATGAAACAGAAGATTCATGTACAGGGTTGCACCCAAAAATGAAATGGCATCAAACAGAAGATTCAAATAACACTGAAAATCAAAAAAGTGCTACAGAAAGACAAAATACCTTACTTAAACACAGACGTGAAACAGAAGATTCAGTAAACAAACAGGGTTGGGTGCACTCAAAAAGTAAGTGGTATGATTCATAAGGATCATGACTAAGTGACATGAAACAGAAGATTCACGTAAAGGGTTGCACCTAAAAATGAAGTGGTGTGAATTGTGACTAAGTGTGAAACAGAAGACAGGGTTGCAGCCAAAAATTAAGTGTTATCAAACAGAAAATTCAGTAACACTGAAAATCACAAAAACTGCTACAGAGTGATGTGACCTCCCCCCATTCACAAACCTGTATGGCACTATGACCTAGTAGTAGTTTTAGCACAGAGATGAGCAACACAGTAGTAGAACAAAAATGCCAAAACTTGAAATCCAGAGCCAAAGAAGCCCGAGCACAAGATCCTTAAATGTCGATTGCCCAACAGACCACCATCCCAATGACTGCCCAACAGTGGAGCTTGCCAGTATGTGGAGTTGATTATATTATTGGGAAGCGGGGGGCAAAGCCAACGTACACTGTGTAAGTCCAGTGTCAGGCTCTCACTTGTTGGAATGTTGCTGTGTCGGGCAGGTGGCATTTTGGGACATTGGGCTTTGGATTCTGTGGCTTGGGATTTCAGATTTCATGATTTTGTACTATATCTGAGCAACACAGAGTGTGAGGCATGATGCCCTCCCTTCACAATCTGTATGGCACTATGGCACAGAGATGGGCAACTCCGAGTCTAGGGCAGTATGATCTTTCTGGGCAGCACAGAGATGAGCAACACAGAGTCTGAGACATGAGAGACACCCCCCTCTCACAATACGTGAAGCACTATATGACCTAGTACTAGTTTAGGCACAGATATGGGCAACACAGAGTCTGAGACGTGCCCCCCCCCTTCACAATCTGTATGGCACTATGGTACAGAGATAGGCAGCACAGAGTCTGGGGCTATATGACCTTTCTGGACAGCACAGAGATGAGCAACAGAGTCTGAGACATGGGTGACACACCCTTCAAAATCTGTGGCATTATAGGCCCCCTTCAAAATTACTGAGACACTATGACCTTCAATAAGTCATCCTGTCCAGTCTGACTATTGAATTCATTGGTCTCTCTCGCTGACTATCAAAAAGTGGTGTTTTATCATTTTACTGTGGAGTCTGCAATGTCTTCACTCTGCACACTCTGCTGTTGAATTCATTGGTGTTTCTCTAGCGCTCTCTCTTTCTAATGGGGAAAATCCTTTTTTTAATGAGTACTCAGTCTGCTGCAGCAGCTATAGCACTCTGCTGTTTTCTTCTGTTGAATTCATTGGTCTGTCAGTCTCTACTCTGCCACTCCAACAGAAGATTCACCATTTTCTTTGGGACACACACACACACACACACACACACACACACACACACACACCTGTCTCCATTGACTGCAAAACCCCAAATGTGCTCGATACTCTGTTTCCTAGGAAGGTCCTGTTGTGGCTGACAGAGGATTGGCTAGAACATGTATCAATCACTGAACAGAGAACCACATTGATTGGCTCCCTTCAGTGTCCCAGGATCACAAGTGTTTCCTTTTGCTGGTCATGTGATGGTCCAGGGACTCGGGATTCTTTGGCAGAGATCGGGGGGAAAAATAAACTTTTTTCCTGCACTTTTCTGCACCACCTTTTCCATACAGTACTGGTGGTGAGAGTGTTATTCAGGACTGGACCGCACTTCTGAACTGGGCCAACTTGGCAATCCGGGTTGAGCCATGAAAGGCTTGGTTTTCCCAGTCAGACCCGAGTTAGCCCAGTCTGCGGGGGGGTCAGAACTGCACCAGAGCCCATCCCTACTATGCATGAATCAAAATTAAATCCTGCCTGGAATACAGACTAGGTCCTAACAGAACTATGTATGAAATTATCTTAATTATAAATGGGATATCAGGCAGCTGACTTACAAATCACTACATGATATAATCACTTAATATAATAGGCTTTGATTCCATTTGAATAACTAAATAAATAATTAAAATCTAAAAGTAAATAATTTCAAATCAAGCCCCATAATATAATCAATGGTCAAAAAGAAAATTCAGTAATGCCATTATTTTCTTTCTAGTGCTTCAGAAGGTTTTATTTTTCAATTTGTGTACATTCATTCTGAAAGCTGCCATTATAAAATTTGGTTGAGAGATGGAGTCCAAATCAGAATTCTTCTTTTACCCCCCAGATTATTTTCTCTTTTTCAGTTTCTTTGTACTACATTTTTACAAATTGAGCCACTTGATCAAGGTCAGAAAAGGTGTCTCTGACTTTGATATTGGACCACAACTTTCACTGGATGTGGAAGCATACAGGTTGTGCCAATGTCTAGTAAAGAGGGATTACAGAGACCAGATAGAGGGGCTGCTGTAGTGGGGGCAGAAAGGTAAAGGACCTTGGGATTAAGCCCATCCCATCCAAGTTATTGCCTTTGATGGGATTTAGAGAAAGTAAAGCACTGTCAATATTATCAGTGGTGCTAGGGATGAAGAAAGAGAAGAATGGAGGAGTTGGTGTAGGGGAAGCGGGGAAGGAGGGGGGAGAGGAACAGACAGAGGGCACAACTTAAGAAAAAGTGGCTAAAGACAGCAGAAACCTCATCAGTTATTGATAAGTTTTGTTACTGACCAGTAAAAGTAGGTCTTTATAAGAATCTCCTCCACTGAGCCACACCTTTGGAACTGTAAGCCACCAACACCAGGACCATATGGATATTTGTGTCTTGCCAGGGTTGCACACATTGACACATGTCATTACCACTTATATAATGTGTGCCACACTATCCCATCTCAGCTTCCCACTGGAAACAAGCTTAGAGTTGGATCATAACAGGAACCAGGAGACCAGAACCAAAACCAGGCACATGGGAGAGGTTATGGTACTGGAAAACCGAGAAACCCATCCAGGGTGCAGGTAAAGGAAACACCCAGCATGCAACAATTGGTTAAAACTGGCATTTACTGCTCACTGTTTCATGATAATGACTAATACAAATCTCTGAACCTGTGTTGCACTTATCTCATTCTTCTGAACGATCTTGCTATCCTTGTTTTATTACCTACTTTGCCTGACCATGTATTTTATAGTCTTACAAATGTTTGTGATGTTCTTTTCTCTCCTGACTTACTCTGTATTGTATATCTTATATGTGCTGCATCACACTGATGTTGTTGTTTTATATCTGACTTGTATCCTCCTGGGTCGTACTTGAAAATAGGCATTCCTATGCCTAGTGTACTCACCCGGTCAACAAAAGCAAATAAATAAAATAAATAAGATCCATTGTTACTAGAAAGCAATGGAATTATCTTCTTCTAGGACCTCTCCCCACACAAATCCACATGTCTGGAACAATTTCCAAGCAGTACATAAAGAAAAGTGGGAGGCAGACATTATGACAGGGTCTATAGGACCCTAACACAGAAAACCTTGGAGGATAGCAAGGCCAAAGCCTTCCCATCTATGGGACACTATGTCCAGACCGTAATGTTTTGGGAAAGTGGGGACAAAACTCCATGTGGTGCAACATATACATCAGCAGCCATGACATTATGGAAACAAGCCACAAAAGTTGTCATGCCATGCATGGCATGTCCAATGACAGAACCAGTAAGCTCCTTACCATGTATCAAGTAATAGAATGAAATACAAATGGTAACCATTTGGAAAGGCACTGCTTTAAGACAGGGGTATCCACCGTTCAGGAACAAAATTAAATGAAAAGTTGTGAGGACTTTTTTCCATTCCTTTGTATGGTCCAAATAGAAGTATGAACTCCAATGGACATCCATTGAATGCAGAAGTACTTCACCCCCAATTTGAGGGGAAGAAAAAACACAGGTGGGTGAATACAGTTGTAGCAATAGATATGGACAGATATTTCCAGTTATTTTGTGATATTTCTAAAGAGATTTTATCTGGTGGCCCACAGTGGTACAGCAGATACACAGGAAATTTTTCTAGAGCTATCAAAGACATTTCAGGAACTATATGGCCATGTCTTTGGCTGTAACTGTAGTCTGATTCAAAGTGAATTTAAAAACCACCTTAGAAAGGAACCACAAATGAGTATGTAGAGGCACTTGATCTGGGTGAAAAGTGAGATATGGAGGATCTGCAACCTAAGCCTGAAACAGCATCTTCCAGGAGAGGGAATGCATCTCACAAGTAGCAGCCAATTCAAAGTGAGCCTTTTTAAGGGATTCCAGAACCAAGTCAAGTTCCCAAACCAGTAGTGGGATATGGACCGGGGGATGCATATTCATGAGCCCCATAAGGAACCTATAAGACACAGCCAACTGTGCCACAATCTTGTTCCTACATGGACATGGAAGGCTGAATTGGCCAAAACATATACCTTCACAAAAGAGTACTGGAGGTCAAAAGGCCAATAGGGACTGGATGTAATCCAAGAACTGTGGCACTGGATACAAGAAATTGCCCAGGGGTTACACTTTAAGTGTCACTTAACTACACTGTAGTTACAATGTAACTACACTGTAATGCAACAGCAATGTAACTGCAGCACAAGTATCCTGTTGCATGCAATTAATGATTAGTCACATTGAAACAGACACTTAACATAAAGTGTAACAAGTCCAGAAAGTGAGAAGCACACCAAATAGTGAAATATTTCCATCTCAGGGAACATTTGTGCCTTGTAGATGACTTATTAGCTGAAAGCAAAATATAAGAAACTGTACAGGAGATCCTGAAGCAGGCAAGTGCTACATCCTCAGGAGTCACGCATGAAGGTACAGTAACTGAGGGTCTGGGTGAAGTGGACAGCCCTGCTCCTGCTACAAGAGTCCTCCACTTGTTGGGGGAGTGGGATTTGTGGCTCCATAGATACCTGCCTGAGCAGAGGGAACCAAATCTGTATGGGTCAGAATGGAGTCACCCATATCAGTGTTGCACCTTCCATTGATAACTTGACTAATATTCACTGGATTAGAGGGACTGGAGGAAATTTGTGCAGAAATCTCCCCTTCCAGGAGAGGGACCATGTGTCTCACCAGGAAACGCCATGCCTTGGAGCAAGTGCGCATAAACACAGTAATTTTGTTTTGAGTGGGTAGGTAAAAATGTCCAGCTCTGGCCAATTCCAGTGGCTGAAGTGGTCTACAACCATGTTGTCCTGTAGTTCACACTCACTGGACTGAGTCATTAACCTGCTGAGATAGTCTGCCTGGATATTCAGAGAGCTGGACAGAAAAATTGTCATGATGTATATGTCATGTACCAAGGTCCACACTCAAACTTTCATAGCTTCTCTGCAGAGGGGTCGGATCGGGTACCTCCATGTTTGTTGAGGTAGTGCATGACATACGAACATTCTAAATTGCCAGCAGAAATAGGCCCACAGGTCTATCAAGTCTGTCAGATTGTGTGGCTCTTCGTTTCAAATCACTACCACTGCCCCACCACCACCCAAACCCCTCTCTTCCTCCTCTTTTCCAGTCCTTCCCCCCTTTTCCAGTCCTCCCCCTTGTGTTTGTCTGTATTAACCCTGCCCATGGCTCTATCCCATCCCCACTTAAAGCTATCCACTGTCTTTTGAGCAATTAATTCCTCCAGCAGTGCGTTCCAACCTGACACCACTCTGTGAAGTAGTGCCTCCTCATCTCCCTCCTAAACCTTCCCCCTTCCAACTTTGGACTGTGCCCCCTAGTGACCCTTCCCCCCCTTTAAGTGGAACAATCCTCCCTCCTTGACTTTGTTTATGCCTTTCAAGTACTTAAAGGTCTCCATCATGTCCCCTCTTACCCTTCTGTCTTCCAGTGAGTACATGGTGAACTCTTCCAGCCTTTCCTCATATGGCAACTCCCCTAGTCCCATGACCATTATTTGCATCCCTACGCTGCACCCCCTCCAGTAATCTCACATACTTTGAGGTATGGGCACCAGTACTGTACACAGTATTCCAAGTGTGGCCTCACCAGTGATCTGTACAATGGCAGGATGACCTCCCCCTTTCGAGAGATGATCCCTCTGGTAATGCACCCCAGCATCCTATTTGCCCTTGCTGCAACTCTCCTACACAGTACAGGTACCATCATGTCCCCTGTAACTATTACCCCCAGGTCCCTTTCCTCCTTTGAAACCATTACCTGCACTTCCCCAGCCAGTAGCTGTTCTTGGGATTTCTGGCTCCAAGGTGCATAGCCTTGCACTTCTTAGTGTTAAACCCCAACTGCCACTCCCTAGACCAGTGTTCGAGTTTAGCTAGATCCTCTGAGTGCCTACCACTCTTCCTCATTGTCCATTTTTGCACAAATCTTAGTGCCATCCATGAACTGGCATATCTTACTCTTGACCCACTCTGCAATGTCGCCAATGAAGACATTGAACAAACCGGGGCCCAGCACTGAACCCTGCGGTACTACAGTCATTACTGGCCATGGCTTGGATGTCTACCCCTTACAACTACCCTCTGTTGTCTGCCTTGCAGCCAGCTCTCAACCCACCTCACCAGTTTTTCCCCTGCTCCCATGTCCCTCAGCTTGCTCATTAACCTCCTGTGTGGCACACAGTTGAAAGCCTTGCTGAAGTCCAGATACAGGACATCCACAGCGTGGGCTTCGTCAACTGACCTAGTCACCCATTTGAAGAAGTCAGGTTAGCTTGGCAAGATCTTCCTGTGACAAACCCATGCTGCCTCATCCTGCAGGCCATTGCTATCAAGAATGGTTATCAACCTCTCCCTCAGAATGGTTTCCATCAGCTTTCCCACTATGTAAGTCAGGCTCACCAGTCTATAGTTACCTAGTTGGTCCTTAAGTCCACTCTTGTGAAGGGGCATCATGTGAGCCATCCTCTAATACCTGGGTACATTCCCCATATTCAGGGAGGTGTTGAACAGGTATGTCAGAGGGCCTGCCAATGACTCTGCCAGTTCCTTCAGGATCCTTGGGTGTACACCATCTGGTCCTCATGCCTTCTCCACCTGTAAGCCTTTAAGGCCCTTCAGAACTCGATCCTCTTGGATGACCTTGTCTGTTATCTCTGCCCCCCCACCTTTTCCCCCTTTCCCCTGCAGGATTGGGCCATCCTTCTTTTGTGAACATCGAGCAGAAATACTCATTGAGTACCTCTGCCTGATCTTCCCCGTGTTCCTCCCATCCTCCCTCTTTCTTGATTCCAACAATGTTATCCCTACAACTCCTTCTCCCTTATGTATTTAAAGACAAACACTGTACATCCAGGCTACAGGCATATGGCCCTGAATGTGAGAATCAAAAGCCTGGAGGCCAAGATGAACAGCCCTCACTATAGAATGTTGATGTGAAGAGAGTGCTCAATGGAGGACTAGACACCCTGTGTCTGCAGGTCCCCCAACTGTGCCTCCAGCCTTTCCCCAATGCATTTATGGTGAAGACTAGCAGAGGTGTCAGTCAAAAGAAAGGGCACCAGGGAAGAAGATGGAAATGATACCGCCACCAAAAAAAAAGAGCCCTGCACAAGGGATATGTTATCAGAATCAGCAGATCCGAGGTATTGAATGCCTAGGCCAACTGAGTACAAAGCATCCAATGTGGGATGTACATATGAAGGTGGGCAAAGGAAACTGCCACAGTGACAGCTGTTCTCAGGCCAAGAAGCCTTTACATACATCTGGCCATGACCTTGGAGCTGGAAGCAACCAACATCACCTGGGCCAGGATAACATCTAACGGGGATCTGAAAGAAGGGTCCATGCCAAAGTCACATCCAGAACTGCGTCTATAAATTGCAGGCACTAGGATGGAGTTAGAACTGATTTAGGTTTGTTGGCCAAGAGACTAAGCTGATCAAACAACAAGTGAGTCTGAGACAAGGTCTCTAATGCCATGTCCCGGGCTGGTACTTTTCAGAGCCAGTCAAACAGGTATGGGAATATATACTGGGCTGGTTGGCAATGGGCTACAGCCACCACAGTTAAAAACTTGATGAATACCTGCAGCATGGAGGAAAAGTCAGACTGTAAGAAAAGAAACTGTTAGTGCTTGCCATCCAAAGGGAAGAGCAGATCCTTGCAATGGCTTCACCAAATCTTGAAATGCAGGTCTGTATCCTGCATGTCCAGGCTACGCAGCCAATCCCCCTGCAGAAGCAGGCACTGAAGGGAAAACCACCTGGAATGTTTTGTACTCTATAAACTTGTTCTGGTCCCCAAGGTGCAAAATGGGAAATAAATCATCCAACTTCTTGGAAACGTGGAAGTACAAGAAATAAAAGCTCTGATTCTATTCACTCAAGGACATGGGATGAATAGCTCACTAGTCTAGAAGCATCTGAACTTCTGTTAGTAAGACTGACAAGTGTCCCAGAGGGTACTGATAATAGATTACAGGATGCAACAGAAGGGGTACAAACAGTTCTAATGTATGACCTATTCAAATTATCTCTAGAACCCACTTGTCTGGCATGACCTCCTGCCATTTCACTAGAAACAGGGAGACCCTGCCCCCTACATGAATCCCTGTGTTGAGAGGGACAGGAGAGGCGCAGAAGGGAGCCAGAGTGTACCAGGGGCAGCAGAGGCACCACCGGCACCCAGAGTGGGCACCTGAAGATTGAGGGAGTGGGGGTTCTAGGGGCCAACAGACCAGGAGCAGATCAACAGGTGTAGCAGAAATCCCTATAAAAAGAACTGCCACCATGCTCACTTGTTGGTTGGGACATAAGGGACCTAAGGGAGCAAAGTGTCATCTTGGAGGACTGTAGGTCTCAAACAGTCACCTCCATATTGTGACCAAAATGTTTCTGGGTACAAAAAGACAAGTAAAGAACCAACTGTTGCATACTGATTGTGAATCCAGCCATCTGCAGCCAAGAGTATTCATAACAACAGATACACGAGGCGGCAGCATGGGCCAAAATATCAGAGGAATCACAGGCTGAACACAATAAATGCTTCACCGCATCCAAACCATGCTTAACAGTCCAATAAATTGTATTTGTGATGGATCTTTCAGGCAGCTTATCAAACACAACAAAAAGTGATCATACACACCTGGTAATTGGAAATATGGAGGCCCAATGAAGCATAGGTATATGTCCGTTTATCCATAACATCCAACTTTCTGGAACTAAAAAGCTCATGTACCAGGATGCCCCAAATCTGTCATTATCAGCCATAATAACCACTCAATCAGTTTCTGACTGAGTGAAATAAAGACCTTTGTGGCAGAGGCAGGATATTGTTTGTCTGCCTTGTAAGGAACAGTCAGTAAAGTACTGGGTCAAAGCAGCCATAGCATCATTCTCCAATGCGGGGTAAATGGCAGGAATAGCCACAGTAGGTGTGGTACTGTAGAAACCGCCAGGAATTCATAAAGATTCCATGTAGTGAAGCCCGAGAAGTAAAGCCGAGTGATCCTACATAGGGTGCAGAAGAGCCTGAAAAGAGACACTCACAGGGTGACTTTGAGGTATAGACCACAATATCCTCACTACACAAGGATATGGTAGAGCTAGAGTCAAAACCTATAGGTTTCTCCATATCTCCTTCCTCATAATCCCCCCATATCCAGGCTGATAGGACGGTATTCCTCTTTTTCTTCCACTGGCTGAGGAAAGGCTTATCTTAGGGTTCACATGTTGATAAGGCATCGATGGATGAAATATAGGGTCAACAATGAGAACAGACCAAGAGAAGCCAACCATCGCTGTCGAAGGCAGCAAAGGGTGAAAGTGAGGGACCACCGTTAGGCAACATGAACAAATATGGAAGGAAGATGGACACCAGTCCATTTACAGAAGAGAGAGTCCTAAAGGAACTTGCAAAACTGAAAGTGGACAAGGCAATGGGAACAAATGGGATACATCCTAGAATATTAAGGGAACTATGGGAGATGCTGGCGGCACCACTGTTCAATGAGTCACTTGATATGGGAGCGGTTTCGGAGGACTGGAGGAGGGCAGATGTAGGCCCTCTTCACAAAAGTGGCATTAGGGAGGAGGCTGGAAACTATAGACCCATCAGCTTCACCTCAGTAGTGAGGAAGATTATGGAATCACTACAGTACTAAAACAAGGGATTGTGGAACATCCTGAAGCCAACAGTGCACAGGATCCGAGACAGCATGAATTCACAGCGGGAAGGTCATGTCAAAATAAAACTTACTGATTTCTTTGACTGAGTGACTAAGGTTGTGTATCAGTGGGGAGCGGTGGATATCACCTACCTGGATTTCAGTAAGGCCTTCAATACTGTTCCACACAGAAGACTTGTGAACAAGCTAGGTAGCCTGGAAGTGGGTCATAAGGTGGTAAACTAGGTTAGGAACTGGTTGAGTGATAGAAGATAGAGGGTCATGGTAAATGGTGCTCAATCTGAGGAAAGGAGGGTGACCAACGGTGTGCCACATGGATCAGTCCTGGGCCAGTCCTGTTTAATGTCTTCATAAGTGACATTGCAGAGGGGCTGGAGGGGAAGGTATGCCTCTTTGCGAATGACACTAAGATCTCCAACAGGGTGGACACTCCGGGGGGGGGAATGAGGAGGGACCTAGATAAACTGGAGGAATGGTCCGGCATGTGGCAGCTGAGATTTAATGCAAAAAAGTACAAAATCATGCATTTGGGGTGCAAGAACTCAGGGGAGGATGACATGATGGTGGGGGGGAGGAAACAGATGGTAACCAAACAGGAAAGAGATTTGGGGGTAATCATATCTGATGACCTAAAGGTGGCCAAACAATGTACCAAGGCTCTGGGGAGAGCAAGTGGGATGCTGGAGTACATAGGAAGGGGTATCACCAGCAGAAGGAAGGAGGAGGTGATGCCACTTTACAGATTAGTGAGGCCTCATTTGGAATACTGTGTCTAGTTCTGGAAGCCGCATCTCTGTAAAGACATAGACAGGGTGGAGGCAGTTCAAAGAAGGGCAACAAAGATGGTGCAGGGCCTGCACCAAAAGTTCTATGAGAAGAGACTGGGACACCTCAATATGTAAACCCCGTGGAGAGGAGAGACAGGGGAGATATGATAGAAACCTACAAATATCTAAAAGGCATAAATAGGGTACCAGAGTGTAGCAGCTTTCAGAAAAGGAGATGTCCAAGAATGAGGGGGCATGACATGAGGTTGGAAAGGGGTAGACGAAGGGCATGAGGAAGTATTTCTTTACAGAAAGGATAGTGTATGCACGGAATAGACTCCCAGTGGAGGTGGTGGGGGCAAGCACAGTGGGGGGATTCAAACATGTATGGGACAGACATAGGGGAATCCTAGCAATAGGAACAAGGAGGTAAAGCCAGAGATCAAGTAGGATCTGTGGCTTTTACAGTAGGCAGGGAAAATGGGCAGACTACAAGGGCCTAGCATTCCTTATCTGCCATCAATTTCTATGTTTCTAAAGCAGAACCAGTGATGCAGTTATCAATAGCAGCGATGGAAGCGTGTGCTGGAATAATTCAGATACAGTAGTTAAAACCATGGTTTGTGCATTGATAGCACTGATACAGAGTCAACGAGTCCACAACAGGGTCAACAATGGGACAGTGCCAATCACTGGCAGCTGCACACTGCCATTAGCTGGAGAGCCAGAATGCTTAAAATGTGGCGGCAACTAAGATCTAGAGGGAGATCTCCCTTTGGAGTGTTTGCTCTAATGAAGATCTGACAACAAAGCATTCTTTGGTTTCTCCATTTTAGGTTCACTTGAGGCAGAGGGTGACAACGTGGCCACCTGATTAGATGACCAGCAGACTTCGCTGGTAATGGAACTAGAAAAATGTAAAGGCTATACCAGGATGGAAGCCAGTGTGGACTGCTGAGCATTGTCTAAAGCTTTTCTGCAACATCTCCTCGTAGCCTGCTTAAAGCCCTGGTAAATGGCACAGTTCTCACATCAAGGGATAGGCCCAGGCATTGCACACAGCAGGAATGAGCGTCACCTCTAAAGATCTTCATACTGCACTGATAAAAATGAAAACGTGATTGAGGCTTCTTCAGACTTAATGACAGCTTGCAGTAACAGTTACTGATCAAAAATAATTAATGAGCACAGATTTTGACTGAAATTGACGTAGATGTTTTCTTCACAAACCGAATATTTGATGGTGGGAGAAAAAAACTGAGGTGGGATGAGGCCACCAATGTTATATAGGGTGCACTGACATGGTACAGCATGGGTGATCTTTGTGAGACAAAAAATTCTGAGTGGTCCTAAAGCAGATGGCTTACAGTTCTAAATGTGTGGCTCTGTAGAGGGAGATGTCATTGAAGAAGATCAAGGGAACTAGTGTACCTAGTTTAACTTTAGGGATGGCACACTGGATTGAAGATCAAAAAGGGAGCACAATACCTTTCAGAATCTAGAGGGGCAATTAATATTAGACTGTACCAACGTTCCCATACCCCCTATTGTTACTAAGCTTGGACACTCAAAAAGCATTTGATACGGTATTGTGGAGCTTCTTGCAGTCCAGTTTGTTAAAATGTGCTTTCCCCCCAGAAATTCCTGAATACCATTGAGGGTATTTATAACTGCCCAGAGGCGGTGGTAAAAATCAATGGTTCCCATTCAACCCATTTTTCAGCTTCATAGAGGCACATGTCAGGGATGCCCTTTATCCTCATATCTTTTTGCCCTATATGTTGAACCCATAGCTCAGTTTTTGAGACAGACAGATGACTTGCACGGTTATACAGTTAATGGCATTCAACATAAACTGGCGTATTATGCGGACAATCTTCATGTTACCCAGCCAGACAAATCTCTCCTGGCCCAGTCTAATCTCTTACCTATAATAGAACATTTGTCAGGGCATACAATAAATCAGGGGAAGTCAGAAGCTCTAACCATTATGCACCCCCCCCCACACCCTTTAAGGATAGGTACAATTAGAAGTGGAAGAAACCACATATCACTTACTTAGGAATTAAAATTTCCTTGATTCTCTCCAATTTACAAATTGAATTATAATTCTTTAAAGATACAGGCCAACTTAAAATGATGGGCACCTTTACCAATCTCGATATTAACCAGAGTACAATCCATTCAAATAAATACACTTCCAAAATTATTATACCTTATGCAGAATATTCCCCTTCCGCTTTCACGAACTGAAATGAGACAATGGGCAAAGGCTATCCGATTCTTATGGAAGGGGGGCAGACCATGCATTTCTACAAGTAAATTACAACCCTCTAAAGAAAGAGGAAGACTGGCACTATCAAATATATACATATACAATAAATACCAAATAGCTACAATCTTAACACACCTCCTGACATGGCTACTCCCTAGAGACCGAACCCCAACTTGGTTCACAATAGAAAGAGACTTGTCAGAAATGCCCCCTAAACCATATTTTGGTGTTTCTGCCCCAAATACCTGCTTCCTCGACTTGTTGCTCTTTGTTTACAAAGGTAATGCTCTGTGGATGGAGGGTTTTTTTTTCCCTCCAGGAAAATAACTTTCTTGCTAAGTGGATGGGTGTACCCTCTGAGAATCCAAGCTTTGTCCTTGCATCAACAGACACATTTCGGAGATGGCATAGAATAGGCCTAGTGAATACACACCAGTTTTATGACCAAGGTCTTTTTAAAATCGTTGCCATAGCGAGAGTTTTTCCACTGTCTACAGATCCGCCACTCTTTATGTGAAGAATTGGGAACAGACATTTCCACACAGTCCATCCCACCGTTATACACTTTGCTGGTTCCCTGTCAAGTGAGCACTATCAGAATAGCGCTGCACTATACGGTGCTAGTCTGGAAAGCACTCACTCGGACAAGTGGGGTTTTACAGCACTTGCTGTAAGTGCTCCCCTGGTTGATGTCCGTAGTGCTGGACAGAGACAAGGGCACCAGGATCCAGGAGGCTGGCTGAGCTGCTCTTGTGGTGTGGAGGGCTGGTACATAAAGCAGCTGGCTAGCAATAGTGGAGACCAGGGTTCTAATCCTGCCCTTTTTGCAGTAACTCAGAACTTAGAAAATTTACGTGGGGCCATGGAAACATTATTCCACAGCTCCACGATTTTTAACTTTTCCCGATATCCTTCGGTGCCTTTTTTACCACGCGCACTGTGCCAACGTTATTTTTGTCTGCACTCTTTGGACCCAGTGCCCACTCTGCTCACCCAATTACAAAGTGAATATCCACTTCAACATTTGAGCTCTTGTTTTTATAAAAGATTCTCCAATGTATTCCCACTGAAGATATGGCAATCACTCAATTTAATTGGGAGGCAGAGCTCATGATTGAGCTTACTCCTGAGGACTGACTACATATTTGGAGGGGGCAGCATAAGACACCCAACTCTATTAAGGCAGTATAGCACAGTGGTCTAAGACTCTGAACTACAAATTTGACGACATCCAGCAGACCAGACCTGGGTTTGAATCCCACAGTTTCCACTTGCATACTGTGTGACCCTAAGCAAGTCACTTAATCTCCTTGTGCTCCCAGGTTGCTCCTGTAAAAAAGCTTTCAGCTTAGTGTGCTATACCTGGTTAAACAACTTAAAAAAAAACCTCATACACCTAGAGAGAATTTCTTGGAGGATAGAAGCCCGCTACTTCTGTACTCCACAAACTATGACTAAATTCTCCTCCTCAGGTAAGTAAAGTACGTACAATTTTATTTTTTAAGTGCTTTTCAAAACCAAAATGCTGTACAGGTAAATTAAAACCAAACAATTAAAAAGACAACAAAACAGTTAAATAAGCATTCATAGAGGTTATAAAATCATTCACCATAAGCTTCAAAAAACAAAAAGGTTTTGAGCTCAGATTTACAACTCAAAAAAAAATTAGGCTGGAAGTTGGGAGCAAAGTATTTTGACTTAGCCAACCTGGTAGCCTTGGTGCAGGTATGTTGGTGTTGTTTGTACCATGCTCAGTCCCGTTGTGAGCCAGCAGCTTTATAAAGATACCAAGCAAAGTCTTTGTCATCGAGACCACTGATGCACTAAGCAGAGATCAGGGGAAGTAAGAACCCTTAATTCAGTGAGAGGGGACACAGCATGTGCTACCTCATTGTGATAGCAATGACTTTTGTGGTGGTTAATGTGGACTGGCCAGATTCTCTGAATGCTAAAAACTCTAGCAACAGCAGATAAGGAGAATTCAGCTGAGGACGTGTCTATGCATACTTGAGTGTAGAACTGAGAAGTAGAATAAGACTAATCTTCCCCTCCTCTGATTCATCCCCTTCCAGAACCAAACCCTGGGAAATCATGGATGCCTGCCATTTATGCCCCAGGTCACACCTGGAAATGAGTTCCAGCTCAGTGTGCCTCTCCCAGTGAATACATTTTATCTTGTTTTGCTGCCAATGAATTGTGTGTTTCTTTTGCAAATGGCCATGCACCTCTGTTGTCCCTAAATGTGAAGTAACCTTTAACTTGCATATCTGGCTGGTTGAAACAGTCTCATCTGCCTCTTCAACTGCATACAAGTCCCACTCAAAGGACTTCGCCATTTGGCAGATTTTTCTTGGAAGAGGGGAGACATAGGGGTGGCGTTGTCTGGCTCATAATTCTGCTGTTGCTCCTCCTCACCCTGGTAACTGCCACCAGTATTACACCTTTTATATTTTTTTTATTAAGCTGTTTCTCGGTTCCTTAGGATCAGCTCACCTCAGCCCCAACCTACACCCCTCCAGCAACTGTCTCCCCCAGGACTCACCTCGGAGATCACTGCAGATTGCCCACTGGTAGGACTAGGATAGGGAGGCCCCTCCTCCATCCATGGTACACAAGTCTAGATGAGGTGGCAGTCCTGGGCAACAGTGTGAGTCAGGTAGTAGATGTGTGAGTCAAGTAGTGGGTCTGACGTCATGCTCCAGCCCCAGGCTTTTTGTTTTTCTGGTTCCCTCACCATCCAACAGCATGCAGTGATGAAAGTGCTTGTGCATGTAGAGGCATGCATACACCATGCACCTGCCACTGGATGTCTCCCCTCTGAACTGCAGCAACTATCTGGTCTAGCAGTGGTGCAGCTCAATTCCCCCTCAGGAGAAGAGAGCAGTCCTCCAGCTGCTCAATGCTGTCCCATCCCAGTCAATTCCTGGTGGCCTAAGCTCGCTTCTGAACTCCAGTCATGGTGGGAGGCAAGGTGTCCAGTGCCTTAGCACTTTGTGCCACAGGGCTGGCTGATGACCATTATTTCTTTTTTTTGTAAAGGTTTTTATCCTTCTTCAGCTGGAACTGGGTGGGCTATCAGCTCTGTCCCCAGGTGCCAATGACCAGCCACCTACCTCCATCTTCCTCCATCTGCTGTGATGTTCCAATAGGGTGGGTCTCAGATCCATGGGCAGGACTTCATGGAAGCCCAATCCCACAGTCCATTTTCCACCCGTGTTTTCTCCCCTTACTCCCCAGGGCCTCAGTGACACAGTAGTACATGCACATGGAGGCGTGCATGCGCTATGGAACTGGAGGCCCTGCTCCACCCACCTGGCCTAGTGACAATTTCCCATTGTATGATGATACCACCAAGCCTCCACTCAGTGGTAGCTAAGAGCCAGGAAGGCTAACTTCCCCAATCCATAGAAACATAGAATATGACAGCAGATAAGGACTGCTTTGCCCATCCAGTCTGCCCATTTTTTCCCCTCCCTACACTATTACCACAGACTGTACCTGATCTACAACTCTCTCACTCCCCTTTCTTTTGTACTATGATTCCCTTATGTGTACCATGCATTCTTGAATCCCATCATTGTTTTCAGTCTCACCACCTCTGCTGGAAGGTGATTCCAGGAATCCACCACTCTTTCTGTGAAGAAGTATTTCCTCACATCTCTCCTGAATCTAACCCCTCCAGCTTCATAGCATGTCCCCTTGTTAGTTGTTCTTGAGCACCATTTCTTCTTAAAATTACTTCCCTCCTGTACCTTATTTACCCCATGAGGTATTTAAAGGTCTCTATCATATCTCCCCCCTCTCCTTCCTCTGTTCCAGGGTGTACATATTGAAGTTCTTTAGTCTCTTATCACAGGGCTTTTGATGCAGACCCTGAGCCATTTTAGTAGCCCTCCTCTGGACTGCCTCCACTATGTCCTTCCGGAGATGTGGTCTCCAGAACTGGACACAATACTCTAAGTAGGGTCTTAACAGTGATTTATAAAATAAAACCCCAGGAATCCCTTATGCTTAACAAATGCAATCATTCCCCTCAAGAACTGAATGCTAACCATGGAATGTAGAATGAAATTAATGCTGCTGTGTGGTTACGCTCCCCCTGCACTCCAATGTCAGATTTATTTCTCCACTGAAGAAAGAATTCACCCCAAAATCTATTCTACACTTCTGGTCGGTTTACAGTTTATTGTTTAATAGTGTTAAACTGTTTTAGTTAATTGTTCGATACTCTGCATTAGCTAGAGTGTTACCTATTTATTGTGTAAGTTTCATTTTTTCTCTGGTTCCCAATTGGTTCCCAGGAATAAGAGAAGGATGTTTGTGGCACAGTTCCCACTTTCAGATAATCACCATTTTTTTCCACTTTTAAAGTGAATGAAAATAACTTTTACTAACTGCTTTGCAGTTTTACTTTTGATTATTCTCAGTTCCTTGCTTTTGGGGAACAGAAATGAGAATTGACTAATTTTTACTAAGCATCCTCTTCTGAGGTATATTTAATTTACAGTTCTAACTTCTGAGGAACCAAATCGCCTTTTTCTTCTTTAAAGCTCTTTTTAAATATTTGTTTGACTTTTTCTATAATTAACTTTTCTATTGGGGACTGCAAACATCTTCCCAGGGTTATCAGTGTTTGGCATGACTGAGAGACCTGAAAAAAATGACAAGACCTACAAGTTTTAAAAAAATTGTAAAGTTTGTATACAACTCCTGACAAAGGCAGACTGCCACAAGAAAAAATTACTCACCTTAGTAACATTGTTTCTTCTAATGGAGTCTTGCTATATTATGACATATGCAGTATAACCCCAGGTTAGAACTGCTCTGGAGGTGAAAGAGTTAACTTTCCATGCAGGGCATGGAACCTTGAGCGCGAGCTCGGTTGAACACTCTGTCTGTTGTAGCTCAAACTTAAACTGTCAGATCTTGTCGAGCAAAGCTCACTAAGGTTCTGTGTGGAAGCCGTAAACCTACACTAGCCCACTGGCTACTAACTACAAAAACACATTTCTGTTCTTGATCTCAAAATAAAGACTCAAGTCAGGGGATTCAAGAAAGAAAAATAAAACATAACACCTAAGCACCCTAAGAAAGGGTGAAAATAAGTGGGCATCTATGAAGTGCCAACATTGCACTGCCCACCCACATCCCAAAAGTAGAGGTTCTGAGAGGGGCAGGCTGGGGGGGAGGTCATAATATAGCAAGACTCCATTAGAAGAAACAACATTACTAAGGTGAGTAATTTTTTCTTCAAACAACATGAAGTCTTGCTATATTATGACATATGCAGATTACACAGCAGTACCTCCATGGAGGAGGACAGAACCTACTTAGGAAATAGGCTCTGAAGCACAGCTGTGCCAAATCGAGCATCACTCCTAGCCTGGATACCAGGGAGTAATGCTTAGTAAAAGTGTGAAGTGTTTTCCAGGTAGCTGCTTGACATATCTCTAGGATAGGGATGTCCCTGGCAGCAGCCAGGGATGCAGCTGTACCTCTGGTAGAGTGAGCTCTCAGGCCTGAGGGGGAATCTTACCCAGTTTTTCATAGCAAAACTGGATACAAGAGACAATCCACCTGGCAATGGATCTTTTAGTGGCAGGTTTGCCTTTACCAACCTCACCATAAGTGAGGAACAATTGGAGGGATTCAAACCTATGACCCTTGGTACATTCTATATAGTAACTAAGGGCTCTTTTGACATCTAAACTGTGTAATCTCCTCTCACCAGAGGAGGAATGGTCAGTGAAGTACACAGGAAGAGACATAGATTGATTAAGGTAGAAGTCTGAAACCACCTTAGGCAAAAACTTTCTGTTAGTCCTGAGGACCACCTTATCTCTGTGAAAGGAGATAAAATCAGACTCCACTGACAACGCTTGTAGCTCACTTATGTGCCTGGCAGAAGTGATGGCTACCAGAAACACAGTTTTCAAGTCAAGTACTTAAGCTCTGCTGAAGACAATGGCTCAAAGGGGTTGCATAAGCTGGGCAATGCAAATATTAAGATCCCAGGCAGGGCAGAATCCCTGAGCGGAGGGTTGGTGTGAAGCAACCCTTTAAAAACAGAGAACAAAGGGTGAGCTGAAAAAGAAGAGGGCTTACCTGCTGATAAAAAGACAGACACAGCTGCCAAGTGCACTTTTAGGGTAGCTGGTCTTAGCCCCAAAGAATTCAAATGCACTAAATAATCCAGAATCGTGGGCACATCAGCCGATTCTGGAGAAATATGCTTACCAGCACACCATATGGAAAATCTTTTCCATTTTGAATTATAAGTAGCCCTGATGGAAGGCTTCCTAGAGGCCTTCAAAATGTCCAATACACCTTGGGAAAGGTGTAGGTCAGCAAACTCTAACTCTTCAAGAACCAAGCCTTGAGATTGAGAGATTTGAGGTTCGGATACCAAACTCTTCCCTGGGCACAGGTTAACAGGTTGTGATTCCTGGGAAGACACAGGGGAAAGTGGACTGCTAAGGACATGAGGAGTGGGTACCAGGGCTGCCTGGCCCAATCTGGAGCAATCAGGATCATCCTGCAGGGTTGAGACCTGATTTTTACTAGCACCTTGAAAAGAAGAGGAAGGGGAAAGCATAGAGAAACTTCCCTTCCCAACTGAGTAGGAAGGCATCCAGAGGGACTGAGCCCAACACTGGGGGCCTGCAGCTAAAAAGGGGAAGTTGGTGATTGTCTGGGGCTGCAAAGAGATCTATCTGAGGGGTGCCCCATCTGACAAATACTACCTCCAGTACTAGGGGATCCAGTGTCCATTCGTGATGGCCCTGGGAAATCCTGCTGAGAGCATCTGCTAGGACATTGTCCTTACCTGGGAGGTGAACTGCCGTAAGGAAGGCGTTCAGAGAATAAACCAGAGACCACAACTTTATTGCTTCGGTGCACAAGGCCGTAGACTGAGTGCCCCCTTGCTTGTTGATGTGCCACATTGTAGTGGTATTGTCTGTTCTGACCTGAACAACCTTGTTCTGAACAGATGTGGAAAAAACCTGGAGTGCTAGAAAAACTGCTCTGAGTTCCAACAAATTGATGTGGAGCAGAGATTCCTGAGGGGACCACAGCCCCTGGGTGGTAAGGTCGCCCATGTGAGCTCCCCACCCCAAGAGGGATGCATCTGTAGTAAGGGTCAAGGAATGAGACTGAGGAATGAAGGGAACCCCCTGTCTCAAATTGCTCTGGTCCTGCCACCACTGGAGGGCCTGGATCAGGGTTCGAGTCACTGGGATCAATTTGGTTAGAGGATCTGTCCTTTGAGACCAAAAGGCTCTCAAATGGAACTGAATGTCCCTCATCTGAAACCTTGCTCCCTGCACTACTGCTGTAGAAGCAGCCATGTGCCCCAGGAGCTGTAGAAAATGCCTTGCTGGTCGAGAGACCTGCAGGGTGAAAGAAGAGGCCAGAGAGACCAAAGTCCTTGCTCTTTCTAGAGGGAGGAAGGCTCTGGCTTCTTTTGTGTTCAGTTCTGCATCTATGAAGCTAAGGAGCTGGACAGGCTCCAGAGCTGACTTTGGAAGATTGAGGAAGATGTAAGAAGTTGCTGAGTAACTTGTAGGTGTAGTTTGACTTGGTCTGGGGACTGGCCTACAATGAGCCAGTCGTCCAGATAAGGAAAGATGGCAATCTTTTGCCTTCTTAAGTGGGCAACTACTACTGCCAGGTATTTTGTGAACACCCTTGGGGCCGAGGTGAGGCAGAAAGGCATTGCTCTGAACTGGTAATGGCCTGAGGGCAGTTCGAATCTGAGGTACTTTCGATGGGAGCTACTGATGAGAACATGGAAGTAGGCATCCTTGAGGTCCAGGGAGGCTAACCAGTCCCCTGGCCTTAGAAGTAAATAATTCCCAGAGTCACCATTTTGAACTTTGGTTTTAAAGGTGCTTGTTTGAGATACCTGAGATCCAGGATGGGCGCATTCTCCTGTCTTTTGGGGTAAGGAAGTACCTGGAGTACAACCCTTTGCCCTGGTGTGGGGTGGAACCCTTTCCACAGCTCTGAGAGCCAGGAGGAAGAAACTTCTGTTTCTAGGGCAAGTGCCTCTGATGGATTTGCAGGTGGAAAGGACCTGGTTCTCATCTTGGAAATTTTTGAAGCTGAGAACCAGTCCCTCGCTACTACTTCAGGACCCACTTGTCTGATGTCACAGACTTCCAGTCCTGGACAAAGTAAACCAGCCTGCCCCTACTGGTAGTGGAGAATCAGCCCTAGCCACCCCATCAGGGAGCCTGTTTTGCAGGGGCTTTGGGTTGAGGGGTAGAAGCAGGCTAACTAGACCCCCTTCTGCCTCTTCCTCTAAAGAACCCCCTCTGGACATAAGCAGAAGAGGAGGCCTGGGCTTGGTAAAAAGGCCTATGAAAAGGCCTGCCCCTGCCCCTGACATGCTGCCTCTGAGGAATGGCTTGCCTTTCTTTGGCCTGTGCACTCCTATAAGTGGTCCTATACTCATCCATTTTTTTCATATATTTCTCTGTCTGCTCCCCAAACAGAGAATTGCCCACAACAGGAAAATCCATAGCCTTAGACTGGGTATCCTGTAACAGAGCAGTGCATCTGAGCCAGGCCAATCTGCGAAGAGACACAGATGTAGCCATGACTCTTGATGAAACATCATTAGAGTCTACTGCAGCATGAAATTGCACCTTGGATGCCTCAATACCATCCACAGCCACCTGCTCTAGCTCCCTGGCAAGCTGGTCAGGGGCCTGTTTTGCTAGTGCCAGCACAGTATCCCATCTGGATTTCTGGTACCTAGCTGCATAAGCCATATAATTCGCCTGTCTGAGTCCTAAAGATGCTGCCATGTACTGTTTCTTTTCCATGGCATCCATCCTCCTGGAATCCTTTTCAGGATGGTAAGAGGCTAGAGGAATATTAGCCTTGTCACAGGCTGCGGCCTGCACTACCCCCACATGGCTGCATTGCTGAGAGACGAACTCCATATCAGAGCCTGATAATGTATACCTTTTGTCCATCCTTTTATCAACAGGAAGGATAGAGTGAGGAGTTTTTAGAATTTTCACTGTCTGTTTCTAAAGGATTTGTGCAAGGAATAGACAGTCTCCTAGACTCTGGAATATCCATCATTTCTACATAATCAGGCTCTTCTTGGTCATCAACAGCTTCCTCAACAGGGAGTTGGAGAGTTTCAGCAGCTTTCTTATAGAACATAAAATGAGAAGGGGACTCAGAAAGCCTAGGGGGGAACCCCTGAAGGTCTGTCTGGTGAGATGTCCAGTTCAATGGGCACATCCAGACTTTCAAAATGACATTCACTCTCCTCATACCCCTCTTCCCCTTCCTCCAGTTCATAAAAATCCTCAAAATCATAATCTTGAACCGGTGGGACCGTCCTAACCGAGCGCTTCCCTGATGGTGTCGGTTCGGACGGAACCGAGGAAAGAGACTGGACAATTTGAATAGCTTTAGCTATTTCCTCAGTGGTTGGAGAAAAAACTTTTGGCTCCACACTAGCTGACTTTCTAACCCTTTTAGTTGGAACCGGCTCCTCAGAGCTGGCTCCTCATCTGCCCGAGGAAGTATTGCCCTGGTCAGAGGGCACTCCCTCAGGTTCGGTTGGAACCGAACCAGGCTGGCCATCCAGGTCAGCGGACTTTTTGGCCTCCCTTTCCCTGAGCCTACCAACTCTCTTTTCCACGGTGGCAGCAGGAAAATTCTTACAAATCTGGCAGTCTGCATTGAGGTGGTCAAACCCCAGACAATATACACAGGTGGTGTGTGGTCAGCCTTAGCAAAGGCTTCCCACAGAGCCACATGCTGAAACCCAGTGGGTCCGGTTTTCTTTGGGTTTCTCAGACATAGTGCCAAGCTAACCAAAACTTGCCCGTTAGTGGCAATCCGTAGCAAAGACTCTCTCTTATCGGTTCCCAACCGTGTCATGGGTTGTGGAAAAAACCGTAATAAAATCCGTTTTTTTTAGAACCGATAAGAACCGGGAACTGCACTCTAAAGGGCTACAAAGTTAATTTAAAACCCATCTGATCGGTTCAAACCGAACCGAAAAAGACGTTTACAAGTTCCACACAGAAGAAAATAAAATAAGCCTATCTATTACTTACAATACCACAGACAGAGCTTGAACCAACCGATTGTGGTTAATTTCGGTAAAATAAACCGAGAATTGCACTTTTTAACTGACAAACGAACTGAGCAGCAGGAGAAATCTCCGGAGCGACTGTTCAGTGAGGCGGAGTAAAGAATCTGACAGTTTAAGTTTGAGCTACAACAGACAGAGTGTTCAACCGAGCTTACGCACAAGGTTCCATGCCCTGCATGGAAAGTTAACTCTTTCACCTCCGGAGCAGTTCTAACCTGGGGTTATACTGCATATGTCATAATATAGCAAGACTTCATGTTGTTTGAAAGTGTGTTTAAAGTTCCTGGGTCCTTTTGCCAATTGTGAGCTCTGTATTAAGTTTTGTCCTAAAACACAAAAGAAAAGGCCTAAAAAATTGGAAGCTATTGTGGCTTCTCAGTCTGCCTCCATATCACCTAATGGCTTAGAGGAGTGTTCTGCCACTCAGAATAAGCAGCAGTCTCTGTCAAAGGAAACAGAAAAGAAAGATTAAGCTGCAAAAGCTGCTCCAGAACTCAAGGTGTCTGAAAGGGGGAACCCTGAATCCAGTAAAATTAAAAGAGCCTCAGAGTAGACACCGGAGACAGTGCCTGCCAAGAAAAGACAAAAGGAAAGGCATGTCACTCACTGTCCCTCCTCCTGAAGAAGGAAAGGAGCCACCAATGGACACAAAAAAAGGCCCTCACTAGAAGACATGACAATGGCATGGCAATTCTTCCAGATATACCGGGCTATGAGGAATTTCATGAATATGCCTGTCTCCACTCCCCAGGCTCTAGTTCAATTTCCAATGCCTGAAGAGGAAGAGGTTGAAATATACTATGAAGATGAGAAGGAAGGAGAACCCATAGCACTGGATAGTTCTCCTGGACAAGAATTTGGCTCTCCTCCTAGGCCTTCAGAGGATTAAACTCTCACTATAACTTTGCAAGGCATATGATAAATACTCTTAACATCTCCTCACATGAAACCGAGGAGGATGAAGATACGGTGGAATTCATGGATATGATGGGCTTAGTTCCCACAAAAAGGCTGATGATGCCTATTCATAAATCCCTCAGGAAGGCCTTTTGTAAAATCATGTCAGTACCCACCTCAGCTTCTGGCATAGATAAAAAACTGAGAAAAAATTTCAGGTGGACAGACAGGGCTTTGAGTACCTTTACCCCCACACTGATTATGAGGAAGTGGTCCAGACTACTGCCTGTGACAAGGCCAAAGTGCCCCATTCCTCCCAGCCTCTTCAGAAAGATTCCAGGAAACTTGATAGCATAGGCAAAAAGGTTTATATTTCAGCTTCACTGGGAGGCAGCTTATCTGGCCTACATGGTACAGTACCAGAAATCCCTATGGAATTCCATACTGGCACTGAGCTAAAAGGCTACTAGAAATTTGACACAGGATATTGCTGACACAAAGCAAGATGAGCAACAGATGCCACAAAGTACCATTTCCATATCGCAGTGGACACAAATGACACTGCATCTAGGGTCATGGCTTATGGTGTGTCCTTAAGGAGGTTTTCCTGGCTTAGAACTACCAATCTATTCCAAGACACTCAAACAAGGGAAATTCACTGTTTGGTGACAAGGCAGAAACTTACATACAAAAAGAGCCAGCAGAAGAAGACCACCCAGTCTATTGCATCTGCTCAGTAAGTGATGCAGGGTCTGGCCTTAAAATGTATGCCAATATCCCTGCCCCCCAACTGTCCCTCCTGCTCCCCGCTTCTTTGTTCTCAAGGGTTCCCTTTGTGCTTGTCCCAGGGTCTCTTGATCCACCGTTCTTACTGATACCACCTCCTCCTCTGGCAACTCATTCTAGGTGGACACCACCCTCTGTATAGAAATGCTTCCTTACATCCTTTTTGAATCTCACCTCCCATCAATTTTCGGTTGTGCCCCCTAATAGTGCTGTTGTCACTCATTTTAACAGACTCTCCCTTTTCACTCTGTTAATTCCCTTTATGTACTTGAAGGTCTCCATCAAATCATTCCTTTGCCTCTTCTCTTTCAGGGAGTACATCCCCAGGGCTCCCAGCCTCTCCTCATAGGACCTATCCTGTATCCAGTCGATCATCTTGGTTGCTCTCCTCCAGCACGCAAATGTCCTTCTTAAGGTACGGAAAAAAGTGGATAAATGCAAAACCACCTACAAGAGCAACACTGATAGAAAAGGTCTCCTCTTCCTAGAGGCCTTATGGAAGGGGAGGTAGGGGGAAGGGGATACCCTCCACAAAGGGCTACTATAAGGGGCATGGGTAGAAGGTGCACCAGACAAGGCTAGTTCACAAATCCTAAGCAAAGCAAAACTCCTGACAAGTCTTCACCTATCACCCATCCATTGCCAGTGGAAGGAAGGCTGACTCACTATTTCTAGGAATGGACAAAAGTCACAGACAAGTGGGTTCTGGAAGTAGTGAGTCAAGGTTGCAGTTCAAAAAATTCCCAAGGCTGCAGAATCAAAAGGTTTTCCACCCTCACACCCTAGCAGAAAGAATTCTGTTGGAGATGGAGGTGAAGAAATAGTTGCAAGCAAATTCAGTGGAAAAAGTACCTCCCTCACAGGGATCCATGGCATAAGGGCAAAAACGTAACATCGATCAACGGCAAGGCACCCACTGGACGGTGAATGCAGGAAGGGTAGATGTGCTGGAGAGTGAGAGGCAGCAAGATGAGCCAGTGCACACTGAGCAGGGCGGTGGCACATGGGGAATGTTGGGCACGGTGAACAGCAACTGCCGCAAATGACATAATGGTGACTGTGGGGAAAACCACCACAACAACACAACAACACCGCCACCACCACTTACACAGACAGGAAACCACACAGAGGAGGTGGGGCCATGGGCACAGTGCTACACTATGGACAAGGATGACACTGGGGGGGTAGACAGGGGTGCAGTGGGGACACTGGACACAGACACTGGAATGGACTGGGGACACCATGAAGGGGCAATGTACCTGTGAGGTAGCAAGAGGATGTGCACCATGTGCAGTATATGAGATGTCAAAGAGGCCAGTGGGGATGGCCAGGCAAGGTGTGCCATGGGCAGGGTACTTTGGATGGTGTGGAGGGACACAGGTGTGAACAAGGACAGCAGGCGGATGCTGTAACCGGGGACCCTAGGGCACAGTCTGCAGCATAGGCCCCTGTTCCCCATGTCCACCTGGAACAGGTACCAGGTGACACTGGATGGCCACACCAGGACCAATAATGTGGTGGAGGGCTGGCATAGGGGCTTCTCCATGCCTGTTGTCAGTATAGTACTAGCACACCATGTGTTGCTGCTGCTTTTATCTTTGCACTTGTACATGTGCTTTATATTGAGCTGTGACCACACTATATTCTCTGTACCAACTTCTTTTGTATCTATTTATTTTTGTACCAGTTTATTTTCCATATGTTGCTGATTTGACTTATTATTGTGTACTGTAGTGCTGTTATTCCCCTGTCCCCCTCCCCCAGGTCACACCTGGAAATGAGCCTTGGCTCAGTTTGCCTCTTTCAGTTACCAATTTTCAAATAAATAAGTAAATAAAGAGACCTGAGGGCACATTCCATAAGGGGTACCTCTGCCTTGGTTGCAGCTACAAGGGACACCCCCTTCTAGACATACGTAAAACAACTACCTGGAAAACAGTGCACATCTTCACAAAGCACTACTGCTTGGACATACAATCCAGGAGGGAAGCTAGTTTTGGAAATGCTGTCTTGCAGAACCATTTTTTCCCAAATAGGTTGTGGACCCATCCACTCAAGGCGTTGCTTGTTGTATAGAATCATTGATGGGCTCCTGTTGTTTGAAGAAAAATATTACTCACTGTACTAATGTTGTTTCTTCTCAGGGATCCACCAATAAAATGTACAAACCCTAACCCTGCTTCCCCTTCCAGAATCTGAAAATAGATTCATACAAGACTCATTCCTCATCTTAAGGTTGCTTGAGCAATCCTTATTGCAGTTCCTCAGCAATCATTACAATGAGATAAGTTAAAGTTTTACATTATGTGCTTTAAATCTGTTTGGTATTTTAAAATTTGTAAGAAATATGTTTGAATATTTTTGGTAGCCATTTAGCTAGTTTTAGTGTTTACTGCTCCCCTAACTATAGAAACAATTCTGATGTTAGAACACTAGGAGAAGCATGAACACAGTCCAGAGTTTGAACTGGTATTCTAAGTTCTAAAATTAGCACAAAGTTCTATCTCCGAGGTGTCACACTCTGGTGGGATGATGCTTGTTGTGAATCTCACTGATGGATTCCTGAGAAGAAACACCATTACTATGGTGAATACTTGTTCTTCCTGAACCATGATACGGGGTTTGACGTTTTTAAAAGTTCCCACTCCTGTGCCACACCCGCCATGAAAAAATGTAACTAGCTTGGTACAGTGTTGTTCTGTTTACCATCAGAAACATGATAGCATGATCCTAAAACATCCCCATTAATGAATCTAGCGCGCACATTCAGCAGGTAACTTCAGTTTAGGAGATTTTTAAACAATGCGAGTGGTGGTCATCTTTAATGATGCAGGCCATTAATTACAAAATTAGCTATATAATCCTGTTTTAAAATATCTGAGAAAACTAAAAATACACTGTGGATTAATATTAGTATGTCAGAAATGCATTTTTGCTAACAAACTGTATGATAAATGCTTTGCTGACTAACAAGTACTGCGGCTTTAAAAACAGCAGTATTTGTTAGCAGCACAAAATTTCAGTACATCATTTTTTAATAATAAGGTATTGCTAACAAAAACATCACTATATCAGTTTGTATTTACATTTTATTTTATCCCTGAACAGAGATATGTGGTTTTGAAGTTTTCAAATGTTCCTGCTTGCTTGCCTGTCCCACCATAAACAAATGAAAAATCTTAATGAGATTGGTCATTTACCATCAAAAATGTGTGCTGGCATCATCCTAACACATTCTCAGTATGAATCTAGTTTGTATATTTTAGAAGCAACTTCAAAAGAAGAGATTTTTTTTAAAAACTGACAGCGGCAGACATCTTTATTACTTGAGTCAATAATTACAACATTTGTATTGAAAGATGTGTTGAAACTATTGGGTGGAATTAAACATACACTTATAATGAATCTAAAGATGCCAAAAATACATTCTTGTATAAAAAAAACTATGCAATGAAATGTTTTGCCTGCTAACAATTACTACTGTTTAATTTTGTTTCTCAACTCTATTGTGTCTGAGACAGTACAGCAACAGATTTTGCATGGCACTGAGGAGATGGAGAGATTAGATAAGGCAGCGTTCAGAGCAACCAGGAGAAGAAACACAAGAAGCACATTAAATAGGTTATATTTCTTTTAAATCCATCTGTGGCCAGTGCTGTAAAAATAAACTTTGCTGAACTTGAAGAGAGTAACCAAAAAAACAGGACAACACTAACAGCAGCAGTTGTTGGAGGGGGAAGGGAGAGACAGGACAGGCAGGAGCTACCTCATCCTACTGAGGCAATTACATTTACAAACAGTAAACTTGTCTTGTAGAAAGAGTCTCCCACCTCCAAAAACATGTTGTAAAAGGCCCGGTGGAGAGCACTGGGGCAAGGAACACAGCCACTAGCTCTGTGGTTTTTGTGCAGCTGGGCCATGCAAGTCATCAAAATCAAATGTGATTGGACCCTAAAACCCTTCATTTAATTATGGGCCAAATCAAATTTTGCCTGGTCCATCTTGAAACTGGAAAAAAAAGTCTCTACACAAAAGAGTCATTTGGGGCCGCAATAGAATAACGGTGGACAGCACTGTAATTCTTCTCCAAAATAAACTTTATTCATATTTCTTTAAGGCACATTACTTGACGTTTCATCTACATCAATGTAGGCTTCATCAGGAGGTGCTTCTTAATATCCTATTAAATATACAAATAAGCAATACTGTCCATGATACATTTTATACAATCCATTTTTTTTCTTAAACTTCTCTCTTTATGCGGTACCTGTCACTTCATAAAAAAGATCCTCTAATATTTAATCTCATACAGTTTTTTTTTTACTTAACACCTAAAAAGTTACACACTACTTGTAAGAAGAAAACATTCCTTAAAAAAACTACTGAGAACACCTATTTTCCTTTTACTACCAACACAGCAACAGTACTTATTACAATCTATCAAACGATGCTATTTACATATTCATTATAGTCATAATGTGTTTTAAATAACTAAAAAAGTAAGAAACAGATTCTAAATGTATTAACAACATGTATCCATTCAAAACATTGAGACTAACATCACACTCATAATGATCTCAGATAACTTAGAGACTTGAGTGCAAAATTTAGCAAACATAATCTGAGAGCAGCATTTCTGACTCTTATTCAAGTAAACATACCCCACTAGCAAAAAAACAAAACAAAACACACACACACACCACAACCTCATGATATCCTAACATAATGGTTATTTAAATGTCTGATGAAACTGCACACAACTTCCATTGAACAAAATACAGAATCTTAGAATACCTGTTTCAATAGCTCAGCTTCCCTTTGTACCATACAAACTTCCTTCTGAATGGGGACAGATAAAGCCTGGTTGTTATTTTAATAAAGACTTCCCTGTAAACACATATGCTAATTCTTCTATTTTTAGCATTCATCTTCTAAGTTTAGTATAGAATTTGCCTCTTCTATATTTATACTATTCTATTCGTATGTGACTTTACTAACTCACGTATTATAACAATCACACTCATGTTAAGGATTCCTATAGATTAACTTTATTCTTACATAAAATGTGTTAAATTTGAACACCATTTACTATTGTTAACCTCATATATACTATTATATATACCAATGTGCTGGTACTAAATACTTTTGAAATATAGCATGCCCACTAAATTCAAAGTAAGATCTTTGTAGTACCTTTATATGTGCCGTTTCATTTTCCTGATTTAGCCTTTTTACCACTCAAGGGCTTCTTTCAAAACAAACCTGTATTAAATTAAAACAAGATTCTCAATAAATATCTATGAACTGATGATACTAGGCAACTCATAAGGGTTAGAGAAAAACCCAACAACCACCCAAAAAGCAACAACGTTAAGGTACTTACCCTTACTGTTTGCTTCAGAACATCCTTCTTTTATATGTTCTATCAAAGCTTCACAGGACATACTGTTTTGGCTGCCAGCATGAAATGAACTGCTTTTATATAGTAATCACTTATCCATGTTTTTCTTAATAGGATCCACATGAAAATGTACTCCTAATTTGATAAATTAGCCAATAACATGATTTTTAACTATGTCCCTGACTCAAAACAATAAAATCTAATGGGGGGTTACTTACTTAGGCTATTTATTTATTTATTTGTATTTGAGATGACACTTTTGAGCCGAGGGCTCTTTTACAAAGGTTCCACGTCAAGGCAATAAGGACAATAAGGTGCAAAACATAACATGATCATTACAATGGAACTTACAAGAAAAAAGACAAATAAGGTTACAATAATAGCAACCAAAGGCATTGTCAAGGAATTGTCTTGCAAGTTAATTATACAGTACAAGTCTTAGGCGGCTTAGTGAAGCTTCGTTAGGAATGGGGTAGTGGGAAAAGAGAAAGAAGAGTGGTGGTGAGGTGGTCATATGGGAGAGAGAGAGAGAGGGAGGAGGAGAAATGGGGAGGGCATTGTATTGGGTATGTGGTAGATGGGAAACAGCAAGGGAGGAGGAAAGGGGGGATGAAAAAGAAAAGGAGACAGATTCATCCTATACCCAGTAATGGGGGGGTAGGAGAGGAGGAGGAGCTGTGGCAGTGAGGAAGGATGCTTGAGGGTAATATGACTGGAGAGGATTATAAGAAGCAATCACAGAAGGCACTAGCCATGAGTTGTTGATGCAGTTTACACTTAAAAGCACCAATCGTGGCAATGTTGGAGATTTCTGTAGGTAGCAAGTTAAACCAAGTTGAGGCTCTGACAAGATAAGAATGCTGAGCTTGAGAGGTCTGACAGCAAGGTATTGTAAAGGTTAGACTCTCCGATCTTCTAGTTAGGTGGCGGACACGCTGCGGGGTCAATATTGATTGGACTCCAGGGGGCATAGGGCCCAGTGATGTCTTCTTAGCTAGGATGCAGGTCTGGTACTTTAGCCTGCCAGATAGCTGGAGCCAGTTAGCCTGCTTGTGAATGTCACATGTGTGAGAAAGGCAGGCAGCTGAAATAAGGAGTCTACATGCCTTATTAAGGGCTACAGCTATGCACCGGAGTGCAGTATCAGTAGCAGATCCATAGATAACAAGCCCATAGTCAATAGTTGGGATAACAGAGCTCTGGATAGTGAGGTTCAAGGCTTCAGCCATTAGGCAATGTTTATACTTGTATAGTAGCCCTGTATGGGAGTTCACAGTTTTAGCGATATTGTCAATGTGTTTGGTATACGAGAGGGAGCAGTCAAGAGTCAGGCCCAGATATTTAAACATATCCACCTGCTCAAGAGCAACACCTTCGTGGTTGTTAATTATGAGCTCATGGTCCTTGTACTTGTTGTGGGTTCCATGGAACAACATTGTTTTAGTTTTTTTGTGGTTAAGGATGAGTTTATGTGAGCAAAACCAGTCTTCTACTTCTGTGAAACTTTTCTGTAGTTGAGACTGAAGTGAGGCTTTTTTTAATACCTGTGATTGGGACTATACTTTCAGCTGATATTTTTATGGACTAATTTAGTCTTTTACTTTATCCTCTATTAACCAAATACGCTCTAATACAAATTTCTTCAAGGATCTCTGACCTAGGCTAAACATTCTTGTCACTCATGCTTGGTCCAATAAACCTAAGCCATTAAGATATATTAAATATGTCCTTATTTGTTCAATTGTTGCTGATAAGCAACAATTGATAGCTCCACACCAGGAAATCCTCATGTTTTGTCAAAGAGATCCATACTATAAAACTTGCAGTCCCAATATTTGCAATAGAATCGACATAGTGACTCAGATATTCTTCTGTGTATTATTTATATCAGTCTCCATAATTTAGACAGAATATGCTAACATGGAAACCATGATAGTCATCTTACACAATTCTAATCCACTTTAAAGTATAAATGTAACATTAAAGTGTCTGACCCATTACAAACATAACCACAAAAAGCAAATACAATCAAATGTATTTATGTACCTATAAATATTATATGACTACAAATACATGGGGTATGGTTCAACAAACAAATATTGAACTATAAATGTAGGCAGCAAAAAATCAAAAACGCTACACTATAATCATGCAGAAATTGCCTACAAGCAATGTAGAAACAGAAGCGGAAGGGGGTGGTGGAGTGGGGGGAGGGGAAGAATCATAAAAAGTGGAAAACATAAATGGCAATGAACCAAAATTACAATGTATTGAATATAAATAACAAAAGCAAGCCAAGCCTATGTACAACATATTTATAAAATTGAACATGTAGCAAAAAACATCCTAGACTGAATCAAAATGTGAAAGAAATAAAAAATTGCAAACTGTACATTTGTATTTCTATGTCTTTCACCTTCTATAGCTACTCCAATTAATGTCTCTGTTTAGACCTATCCTCGATCATCTTGAAACTGGCCTGTTGAGCCAAATTTGCTGACTTGCATGGTACTATTATCCAGAGCTGTTAAGTTAAGGGGCTTGGCCTAAGAGTGACAGCCATCATCCAGCAGTCTTTTCTGCCATCAATGTTTCGTCCTGCCTTCTCAAGACACACCTATGCTGTCTGGTCCACATGTGTTCATACATAATAGCATGACATTGTGTGACTGGCCAACATCCTCCCACCTAGCACCAGGACATTACAGCTACTCTGCTCTACAGTGAAGCACCAAGACTGCTTACTATGTACCCATACACTCTGACAGCACCCTTGTGGATGCTGTATCAACTTTGTGCTGGCCTGCAGCAATGAACTAGGCTTGGGGCTTGAAACCAGACCTTCAGCATGGCAAATGACTTCCCATCCACTGCACTATTGGGTACACCCCTGGATTTTATTGTTACTACTTGTATGTTGTTTTTTGCCTGCCCTGTTGGTAAAGTATTCTGAAATACTGTTGTATTAAAACCACTTTATAAAATACAAGTGTAGTATATGTTTTTTTCTGTGAGCCTACTGATAGCTTGAATGAAAAATTTCATATTCATTTAAGCAGTTTTATCCATACCAAACCTAGCAGGTATACAATATAACAAGTACAACATTGTTCAGTGGCTCAAGGTCGTGTGAACTGCGGTATAGAGAAGACCCTCTAGCCCTCTGCCTGGTATAAATAACAGAGCTTTTATGCTTTAGTGAAGGCTCCCAACATTGCTAAACACTGGACGGCAGTTTTTCAAAGTGAAGTCAAAGATTCCGCTCTCTTGCTGTCAAGAGCCCCTCTTAAGACAACACAGTAAATTTTGCCCTGAAATAGTGGAACTCTTGTGAGAGTGTTGCTGGTTGCTAAGCATGATGACGGAAGCATGTTGGGACTGGGAGCTACACTTGAAACATAGTAATTGCAGCATTAGCTGGAAACAGACAGACTCTGAAAATGTAGCCCTGTCTGTGACCCAAATACCAGTCAGTTAAAACTGAAATTGCACCAGCTCTTTACAGTGGTCAATGAGGATAGTGATAGCAGCATTTGAGAAAAACTTACAAATATCTTATGATATTAAACATTCATTTTCTCTGTTTAGTCCAGTCCAGTTTTATTTGACGTGTGTATTTCAAAATAAGTTAACAAAATGATATTATGTAGTCTATAAGGAATCAATTAAATACAGCAGTTCAAGGAAAGAAATGAGAAGCAAAAAAAAACCTCTGTTAAAAGTGAGCTTTTGAGAGAAATGTGAAGTTCAAGAGTGATCAAAAAATGTAAATTTAGATACTGGGCATTCCATAATTAAGAATTAGCCACCCCACCAGTGTAGCGGTAGCACAACCACTTGCAATGCCAAGAACCTACATTTGTGAACTTGCCAGAGCCATCAGAGGGTCAGCTTGGGAGAAGCATTGAGCATCCTACTGGACAATTCCTCCTCTGGGGCAGTGCAACAGTGTGTCAGAGGTGGCCCATGGAATCTAAGGGTTTTGTTAATGGACCCTTGGAGGACAGGAAGTGGAGCTGGCAGAGGTGGAAGGAGATCCAAGCTACAGGGCCCAGGGGGCAAAATAGAGTTGAGAAACAAAATTAAACAGTAGTAATTGTTAGCAGGCAAAACATTTCATTGCATAGTTTTTTTATACAAGAATGTATTTTTGGCATCTTTAGATTCATTATAAGTGTATGTTTAATTCCATCAGATATTTTCAACGCATCTTTCATTACAAATGTTGTAATTATTGACTCAAGTAATAAAGAACCTGCCGCTGTCAGTTTTTTAAAAAAAAACTCTTCTTTTGAAGTTGCTTCGAAAATATACAAACTAGATTCATACTGAGAATGTGTTAGGATGATGCCAGCACACATTTTTGATGGTAAAAGACCAAACTCATCAAGATTTTTCACTTATTTACGGTGGGACAGGCAAGCAAGAAGGAACATTTGAAAACTTCAAAACCACATATCTCTGTTCAGAGATAAAATAAAATGTAACTACAAACTGATATAGTGATGTTTTTGCTAGCAATACCTTATTACTAAAAAAATTATGCCCTGAAATTTTGTGCTGCTTATAAATACTGCTGTTTTTAAAGCTGCAGTATTTGTTAGTCAGCAAAGCATTTTATCATATAGTTTGTTAGCAAAAATGTATTTCTAACATACTAATATTAATCCACAGTGTATTTTTAGTTTTCTCAGATATTTTAAAACAGCTTTTATAGCTAACTTTGTAATTAATGGCCTACGTCATTAAAGATGACCACCACTCACATTGTTTAAAAATCTCCTAAACTGAAGTTTCCTTCTGAATGTGCGCGCTAGATTAATTAATGGGGATGTTTTAGGATCATGCTACCACATGTTTCTGATGGTAAACAGAACAGCACTGTACCGAGATAGTTACATTTTTTCATGGCGGGCATGGCACAGGAGTGGGAACGTTTAAAAATGTCAAAACCCCCTATCATGGTTCAGGAAGAACAAGTACTCACCATAGTAATGGTGTTTCATCTCAGGAATCCATCTGTGAGATTCAAAACAAGCATCATCCCACCAGAGTGTGACGCCTCGGGGATAGAACTTTATGCTAATTTTAGAACTTAGAATACCAGTTCAAACTCTGGACTGTGTTCATGCTTCTCCTAGTGTTCTAACATCAAATTTGTTTCTTAAGGTGGGGGAGCAGTGAACACTAAAACTAGCTAATCGGCTACCAAAAATGTTCAAACATATTTCTTACAAATTTTAAAATACCAAACAGATTTAAAGCACACAACGTAAAACATTTAACTTACCTCATTGTAATGATTGATGAGGAACTGCAATAAGGAATGCTCAAGCAACCTTAAGATAAGTACTGATTCTTGTGTGAATCTATTTTCAGGTTCTGGAAGGGGAAGCAGGGTTAGGGTTTGTACATTTTATTGGTGGATCCCTGAGAAGAAACAACATTAGTACAGTGAGTAATGTTTTTCTTCAAACAACAAGAACCCATCAATTATTCTATACAACAAGCAGTACCTTGGGTGGATGGGTCCACAACCTATTTGGGAAAAAATGGTTCTGCAAGACAGCATTTCCAAAACTAGCTTCCCTCCTGGATTGTATGTCCTGGCAGTAGTGCGTTGTGAAGATGTGCACTGTTTTCCAGGTAGTTGTTTTACATATGTCTAGAAGGGGGTGTCCCTTGTAGCTGCCACCGAGGCAGAGGTACCCCTTATGGAATGTGCCCTCAGGTCTCTTTATTTACTTATTTATTTGAAAATTGGTAACTGAAAGAGGCAAATTGAGCCAAGGTTAATTTCCAGGTGTGACTTGGGGGAGGGGGGGATAGGGGAATAACAGTACTACATTACACAATAATAAGTCAAATGAGCAATGTATGGAAAATAAACTGGTACAAAAATAAATAGATACAAAAGTAAGTTGGTACAGAGAATATAGTGTGGACACAGCTCAATATAAAACACATGTACAAGTGCAAAGGTAAAAGCAGCAGCAACACATGGTATGCTAATACTATACTGACAACAGGCAAGAGATCAGTAAGACAACCTTAAGCCTGACCTCATGGGGGAGGGAACAGCAGAGGTGGTGAAGAAGTGAAACCAGTATGCAGGTAGTGGAGATCCCACCAAAATCCTTACCAAGGTACTAAGGATAGTTGAGACTCAGGCCGGGGAGGTGTCTGGAGGAAGGGTAACAGGAACAAGTGGGGTGAGGTTGGAGTTTCAACTGGTGCCTGTGGGATCCAGGGAGGAGGAGATGGGGAGGGAGGGAGGGAGGAGGAAGTTGGTTCCAGAGTGAGGAAGTTAAAAGGTGAAAGCAGATTGCCCAGTGGAGGTGAGGAGTGGCAAAGATATGATTTTCTATGGAACAGAGGGAACAGTAAACAGGGGGAGTTGGGAGACAAGAGAGGAGTGGTAAGAGGGAAGGGAATCAAATCAGTATTTTGATAAGAAGGGGGTTCAGTGAGCCTGGTGACATGAGTCTGTGAGCCTGTGAGCCTCTGGGAAGTGTTTTACCAGCTTTTTTATGAAAGAACTGCATGAAGGAGACTATCTAATGAGAGACAGTTCTCCTAGTATCCGGCTTACTTTTGTCCATCTCTCCATAGGTAATGAAAAGCTGTGCACCCTGGGACCTGATATCCCTTGTCTGATCAAGGCAGAGGCTTACTGCTCTTTTTACATCCAGACAATGCAGTTCTGCTCACCTGTACTGAAATGTTCAGGGTAGAGCACAGAAAGAGCAGCTGGCTGGTTCAGGTGGAATTCAAACACCTTAGGTAGGAACTTCCTATTGGTCCTAAGGACTACCTTATCCATACGGAAGATTATGTAGCTTGGATCTATACAGAAGGCTTGCAGTTTGCTTATCCTTCTGGCACATGTCATGGCAAAATTGTTTTCCATGTGACTTTTTTTAAAATCAGCAGTAGCCATAGGCTCAAAGGGAGTCGCCATCAGGTGCGAAAGACACATATTTAGGTCCCATGGAGGGGCTGGGTCTCTTACAGGGGGATACAGGCAATTGAGGCCCTTAAAGAACCTTTTAAAAACAGGTTGTGAGGCCAGTGATTTGTCTTTGCCTGCTAATGAGTAGGCTGACACAGCTGCCAGGTGTACCTTCAAAGCTGAGGGTCTCAGACATAATGAGTGTAGGTGTACCAGGTAGTCCAGAACTGTAGGTAGCCCCAACTGCACTGGAATTATCTTTCTGGGGGCACACCAGTATGAACATCTCTTTCACTTAGAGAAATATGCTTTCCTCATTGCTGGCTTCCTGGAAACCTTCGGCACTCTCAGTGTATCCTTTGACAGATTCAAACTAAACTGCTGTGGATGAGACTATGTTGCCCAGTAACTGCAGAAAATCCCTTGCAGGCCTTGGGTGTCCCAAGGTGAAGGATTCTGCAGTAGCAACCAGATTTGATACCCTTTCCCAAGGAAGGAAAACCTACCCTTGCAAGGTATCCAGTTCTGCACCTATGGAGTCCAGCACCTAAACTAGCTCTGTCTGGGACTTCTGCAAATTTAGCAGGAACTCCAGGTTCTCAAGAGAGCTCTTTACCTTGTGGATAGAGCACCTTGCCCATTGTTCTGTTTTTTTTCTGAGACTAGCTAGCCATCCAGGTAGAGAAAAGCCTCTGCCCCTTGTGTTCTCAGGTGTGCTGCCACAAGGGCTAGGCACTTCATGAAGACCCTTGGTGCTGAAGTGATGTTCAGAGGGAAGGGCTATTTTTATTTTTATTTTATTTTATTACAACTAGGATTACAAGTACCTTTGAGCCAGGCTCTTTTACAAAGGTTCCGTGTCAGAGAACAAATACAATACAAGTTACAGAAATAGGAACAAAACAATAAATAGGTTGGCATATTAGATTACAATTGTAGATCAATACAATAGCTAGATTAAGTAGAATGTATACATGGGAACACAGAGTAACAGAGGGATAAGTAGGAGGGAGGGTGGAAGATGAAGATAAACGTGAGGAGCGAAGTTGGAGAGGGCAGGAATTGCAGACAAAGGGCATGGTCATCAACTGGGAGCAGGCTGAAACTAGTCAACAAAAAGGGAAAGATCACTGAGGGCTCAGAAGAGGTGGGGGTGAAGGGGGGAGTGTCAGAAGTGGTGGAAAGAAAGAAGAAATAAAAAAGTAACATAGAGGAAAAGGAGGGGGTGGAGGTGTGGTAGGTGATAGTTGGAGGGAACAAAAATGAGAGGGCTGAGGAGATTATAGGTAGCACTGAACTAGTGTTGGCAGTTTCCCAGCCTGAACCTGAGGTATGCTGTGTGGCTGGGTCTGACTGGAATGTGAAAATAGGCATATTTCAGGTCCAGTTACCACAGCCAATCTCCTGACTGTAGGGATGGTATCACTGTGCCCAGTGTGTCCATCTTGAACTTTTCAATTTTGTTGTGTTTATTCAGATATCTTAGCTCTAAATAAGTCACCACTCCCTATTTTTCTTGTGGGTCAGGAAGTATCTTGAAAACAGGCACTTTCCCCACTGTGAGGTAGGGGTCTTTTTACTGCTTTTGTCTGCAGTAGTTTCCTTACTTTCAGATCCAGCAGACTTCTTTTAGTTGCTGTATGTACCGGGAGTTTTTTTTAGTCTGTGCAGTTTTGGAAACTTTTTGAATTGCGGGGTCAGTCCCTGACCTGTTACTTTTAGCACCCACTTGTTCATTGTGATTTTTAACCATTCTAGGAAGTAATCTGTCCGCCTAGCACCACTGGCAATGGTTGACTGGTGAGCTGAGCAGAATTGCCAGGGAGGTTGTTTTGGCTGTGGCTTGGGGGCTGGTGCTGCAGCACATCTGGAGCCCTGCCTTCCTCTTGTGCTGCAGTAACCTCTTTGGGGTCGACACTCAAAGGCAGTGTAGAGTCTTGGATAGTAGCCCCTACCCTTGCCTTCCCTTCCATAGGGCATGTAGGATAGAAGCCTTTTCCTTTTCAGTGTTACAATATTTTTATAAGTGGTCTTGTCATATTTACTTTTTCATGTATGCCTCTGTTTTGTCACCAAATAGGGAATTTCCCTCAAAGGGGAAATCAATGGTTTTAGTCTGGGTGTCCTAAATATGGATGGCAGCTCTTACCCAAGCAAATATTCTCAATGCCACTGCATGACCTAACACATGTGAAGCAGAGTTATTGGTATCGACAGCCATGTGGAACTGGTACTTAGTGGCATCCAGGGCTGACATTACATAGCCATGTTCTGTGCCACCTCACCATCAACCTTATTAGGCAATACCAGCACTCCATTCCACAGTGCTCTCTGGTACTGAGCTGTATACACCAAATAAATTACCTGTCTCAGGAGCAGGAAAGCTATTGTGCACAATTTTGGCCACAGTATCCAGTTTCTTTGAATTCTTCTCAGGAAGCTGTGCAGAGTAGTGCACTTATGCCTTCTTATAAGCAGCTGCTTGGACCACTCTCTCATGATTAGGATAGGTATACAGTTATTTCACTCCCCATCTGTCCACCTGATACTTCTTTTCAACTTTTCATGATCAATGTCAGCAGCTGAATTAGGCGCAGCCATAATTTTTGATGTGGCCTTTTGGACAGACTTGTGGACAGGAAGTAACTGTCTTCTTGTGGGGGCTAGCCCCGTCATATCCATGAACTCCATTTCCTCTGCATCCTCCTCTGTCTCATGGGAGGGGATGTTAAGGGTGCTCACCATCTGTTAGATGGACATGCAGTAAGAGGTATAATCTTCTAAGGGCCTAGGAGGGGAGCCAAACTCTTGGTCAGGTGAACTGTCAAGTTCTATAGGTTCACCTTCCTCCTCCTCCTCCTCCTCCTCCTCCTCCTCCTCCTCATAATACATATCCTCATCCTCCACAGGCAAGTGGTCTGGGACCTAAGCCTAGAAGGAGGGGGGGGGGGGGGAAAGCATGTTAAAGAAGTTTCTCATAGCCTGCAAGGCTTGGAAAAACTGCCATGCCATAATTGTTTGTCTCTAGTCCACTGCCTTCTCTTTTTCCTTTGCAGAAGGAGTACCATGGACGCGTTTTCTTTCTTGGCAGGCAATGGTTCCAGTGTCTGCTCTGAGGCTCTTTTATCTGTAATTTTTTCAATCATTGGAATAAGTGTTACCTTTGTCAGACACCCTATCTTTACTGTCGTTAGAGAGGCAGTCCAAAAAGAAACCATACCTTCTTCTCTTTTTTAGCTCTTCTCTTTTAGATTTTAGGGCAAAACTTTTTTAAAGGCTCACAACTGATAAAATCATGGTCTGGACTCAGGCACTTTAAACAGAGCTTGTGGCAGTCTGCCTTTGCAAGGAATTGAAAACAAATTTTACAGTTTTTGAAGCCTGCAGGTCTTGTATGCTTTTTTGGTCTATCAGCCACGCCAGACACTGAAAAACCTGCATAAATAATGTTATTCAGTTCCCAGTCAAATAGCAAAATATAGAATAATAATTTGTCCTCACAGAAGTGAGGAACTGCTTTGTAGTTATTTAAAATAACAGGCAGTTTTAAAGGAAAAATGGTCCAGTTCCCAAAATGGAAACCACGTGTGGAATTGCCAAATACCGCTCAAATAAGAAAAAAAATGGGTAGTTTTAACCTTTATTAAATAATTACAGTTGTTTCCCCTTCAAGCAAGAACTGTGTTGCAGCATGGACTTCTCCAGTTTCTGGAACCAATTGGAAACTGGAGTAACACATGAAATATACAATAAAAGTAAATTCAAATGTCTAACTAATGCAGAGTTATCAAAAAACTGAGTCAGCTAAATTAAATAAAAAGTAAGGCACAACAAAGGCCAGAAGACTGTAGCTGTAATTTGGGGTGACTGCTATCTTCAGGCAGAAAAAGAGATCTGATGTTAGAATACTAGAGGGAGTGTGACAGCAATACAGAATCTGAACTTGTATTCTAAGTTGTAAAATTATCATTAAGTTCTGTCTCCAGGACATCACTCTGGTGGGATAATGCTTGTTGTAAAGCACCATTGATGGATTCATGTGTATCTTGCTATTTTGGCCAGGAAAACATTATGCTAAAACAAACTACATTGTGACAAACAAATATTAATGCTTTAACAAGCATAAAAACATAGAAACTAATGGCAGAAAAGGCCCTCTGGCCCATCTATAAGTGGTGCAGTCCTCACTATGTGAGGACCTAAATAAGGATTGAAATGTCATAACCAGTGTTTTCAGGCAGCTTGCAAGCTGGCTCCTATCCAGAACTCACAAGAAGGCATTCAGCAAGTCTGAAATCAAGTTCATACATTACTCATGTTCAGCATCTCCCAATGAAAAGTCATGCAGCCTTGAAGTGCCAAGACAGTAAAGTTTACTGCTGCAGCTCATAAAAAGACTGAGGACAACTGTTAGCCTGTAATTTGTACAGGGACATATCTTATAATGACCTCTGCTGCTACTCTGAACAATTTAAGCTGTAACAAGTTATCTTTCGATGAGCATGTGATGGTTGTGAAGATCTGGCATAAACAATTAAAACCCTTTTGAAGCACACTGTCATAACAAAATCATACAGCTGTTGCTTGTTTTGCTTCTATGTAAGCCAAAATTCCAAAAGTGTATTGACAGGATGAAGCAATACATATTGATCAAAGCTTACATTTTTTTAATACATTTTTAGATCCAACAGGTGAATAGCTAGCCATTTCTAAAGATAATTTCTTTAAAAAGGGCAAACATTTGAACTGTAAGGCCCAGGAAAGAGCTGTTACTTACCGTAACAGTAGCTCTTTGAGAGAATCTTCTCCACTGAGCCACAGCTGTAAGCTATCAGTGACAGGACCACCTGGACAGTTTTGCTAGATGGGGCCACCCACATAGATATGCATTGTCACTACCTATATGACGTGGGCAGCCCCATCATGTCTCAGTTCCCTGCCAAGGACAAGATTGGAGTATCATTGGACCAGCACCAGCAGGGACCAAAGCAACCAGGACCAAACCATGTGCCCCAGAACAGGATACAGAAACATGAGTATTAGAATGCTTCACTCAGGCATAAAAGGATAACTAGTGTGAGAGAGCAGGCAGGACAACCAGAAATCACCTAAAAATGGGGAAGGTGGGAGGGACAGCTGTGGTTCAGAGGAGGAGATACTCTCAAAAATCTATTGCTACAGTAAGTAACTGATCTATCATCTTCAGGACATCTCCCTCCATTGAGCCACATCATGGAACAATTCCCAAGCAGTCATAGAGCACCCAGGAAGGAAGGAAAACATCTAAATACCCTGAGTAAGGAGGCCTTGCAGGACATTAAGGCCAAATCTGGCACTTCTATGACAGATTATGCCTAGACTGTAATGTTTAATGAATGTCTGAACAGTACTCCAGGAGGCAGAAACACAGATATCAGCAGCGGACAAATTGTGAAAACAAGCCACAGAAGTAGCCACGCCATGAGTGGAATGAGCATGGACAGGACAAGGAAGCTGCTTGCTGCACTTCTAGTAATAGAAATGAATACAGCAGGCGAACCATTTGGAAAGGCCTTGCTTAAAAATAAGAGCCCACCATCCTGTGAGCGAAAGCCACAAATAGCTGAGAGGATTTGCTACAATCCTTAGTATGATACAAGTACCAAAGTAACGTCTGATTGATGTCAGTTGCATGTAGATGATATTCCCAACTATCGCTGGGAGTCAAAAATAAAACAGAAGTTCAATAGGCTGATTTAGTGTATGCTCAGAAATTACATTTAGCAGAAAATGAGGACTGATACACAGTTACCTGATCTTTGTGGAAACAAAATAAAAAAGGAAGGAAGGTGAGAGCACTCTCCACTCCTAATGGACAAGGAGGATCCACAACCAGAGCTTACAACTCAGAAATATGTCTAGTAGATATCATGGCCATGAGGAACAACGTTTTACAAGAGAGGACGCGCATCTCACAAGTAGCAGCAGGCTAAAAAGGAAGTGCAGTAAGGGTTTCTAGAGCCATATTAAAGTCCCATACCAGAACTGGATCTCAGACCAGGGGGTGTGGAAGCAGAATCCCTCTAAGGAACGCACAAAAATCCTTAAGTTGGGACACTGGTTTGCCATCAGTGACGGTATGAAAAGCTGACACCGCAGCCAAGTGAACCTTTACTGAGGAACACCTGAGGCCTGCTTCCATAAGGCAGGGGAGGTGATCCATAATGTGACTGACTGGACATGCAGTACACTAAACCATAAAACGTTTCAATTTTTGAGAGTGGGTATATCTAGTAGATGGCTTGTGAGCAATCAGTAAAACAGCTGCAACTGCCATTGGAACCCCAAAGTGGGAGAGTTCTACATCCCCAGGAGCCAAGCATGGAGGTGTAAGGATTGAAGATCCTGATACACCAGAGAGTCCTGCTCTTGTGACAGAAGTCCCATGCACTGCCAATTGGTTAATCACAGGGAACCAAATTTGTCTGGGCCAGTATGGAGCCCCCAGATCAGGGTGGCTGGCTATGCCTGCAACTTGACCAGAACCCACTGCATCAGAGGGAAAGGAGGAAATATTTACATGAACCTCTCTTTCCAAGAGAGGAGTAATGTTCCTCACCAAAAAACTCCAGGCTGTGGGGTGATCGAGCAGAAAAGTGGCAGTTTTGCATTGTATGGAGATGCCATCAACACTGCTCCACCCACTGTATACTCTGCCCCTGGATTTCTGTGCCCTGAGTGCATTATTTTGTACTTTTTTGGATTGAAACCCAGCTGCTATACCCTTATCCACTCCTCTAGTTTTCTCAGGTCTCAGCTCATCTTTTCCACACACCCCCACCAAAGAATCCATCCTGTTGCAGATCTTGGTGTCATCCACAAAGAGGCACACCTTCCCCTCTAGCCCCTCTACAATGTCACTAGCACTGATCCCAGAGGTACCCCGCTGGTCACCCTCTCTTCTTCAGATCAAACTCTGCTTACCACTACCATCTGTTGTCTATCCCATGACCAATTTCTTATCCAGTTTACTACCCCTTTACCGACCGCTAAGCTATCCAGCTTGCTCACTAATCTCTTATGTGGAACAGTATCAAAAGCCTTACTGAATTCCAGGTAGGCCACATCCACCGCCCCTCCCTGATCTAATTCCTTGGTCAGCCAGTCAAAGAAATCTATTGGATTTGTCTGGGCTGACCTTCTCTCTATGAATCCATGGTGCCTTGAATCTTGTAACCTGCTGGATTCAAGGTATTGCACAATCCTTTCCTTCAGTAGGGTTCCCATCAACTTTCCCACCACCGATGTCTAGCTGACTGGCCTATAATTTCCAGCCTCCTCCCTGCTACAGCTTTTGTTAGGCAGAATTACATCTGCCCTCCTGCAGTCCTCTGTAACCACCACAGTTTCCAGTGATCTGTTAAACATCACTGTCAGAGCTGCAGCCAGTACCTCCCTGAGCTCCATCAACACCCATGGATGCACCCTGTTTGGACCTATTGCTTCACCCACCTTCAGATTAGTGAGTGTCTTCAGCACTCTCTCCTCTGAAAAAGGACTAGTGTCCAACCCCCCCCCCACCCCAACTCCTGTTACTTTTATGTGGTCCTTTCCCTTCCCCTTCCTTTGTGACCACTGAGCAGAAGTATTTATTCAAGATGCCTACTTTTCTTGGTCCCTGTCTGTGCAGTTCCCCACTTCCCTTTTTAACCTTACAATCCCTCCCTTGGTCTTCCTCTTTGTAACTCCCATGTCCCGTGGGCTTACCTGTCTGCCACCTTTGGGGCTTCCATTTTCCCCCAACTTTCCCCTGTTCTTTGCCCCATTTTCTCTATTTGTGTCCCAGTCCTGGCTGCTTCCCCAGTCAGCCTTGGTAGTGTCCAGGATCCTCCTTCGGGCACCCACAAAGTTTTTTAAGACAGCAGGGCAGAGGGAGCTAAAGCACAGAGCTGCCAGTTGGAAACTGCACCTTGCAAGCATACCGGAGCTCCATGTACATGCGAAAGTGCATATCATTTAGCCATTTCAGCTGCCAATCAGTTCACTTCTCCAGTGGCCCCGGTCCCAGGATAAAGCAAAAGGGGGACTGGAGACCTTAGTTGGGCAGGAGAGGCAATAGGGAAGGAGGAAGATGAGTTTTGGGGAGCGCCAATCATGGTGCAGCATTCAGAGCCACCTCATTTGTATTCATGAGGTGGCATGCGTTATTAATGAGCAAGTCCTGGGTAGCACCGAGGGGCAAGTTATGATGGTGTTAGCGACAGGAAAATAAATAAATAAAATGCGTAAAGGGCAAATGGATGGCTAATAGTTCAGTGGGGTAAATGAAACTCAAAAATGTTTAATCTGACTGCAGTCAGAAAATAAAGAGGGACAGGGCATAAATTGCACTTGGGTTTGTATGTGCTGCCTAGGGGTTATGTATAACGGCAGCAGTGATAGCTAGAGGGCTAACTAAATGTATTAACATGTGCAGTCACTTAGAAGGGCACAGAAGCGGCTACAAATGTATGAGGAAATGGTTTGTCCGCAGGAACATTTTGAAGCTGGGACTATAGTGGGACTGTTTGTAGAGTGTTTATTCTGCAGGCATGATACAAGCCATGTGACCAACTTACAGCCTATCAACAGACCAGGATGTGCCAGGAGGATTCTGGGGCTTCTGAATGGACTCTTGGGGAAAAACATGCCCATTCTGAGCAGCCAATGAGGTCAAGGGAGACTCATACATATTAATTTTCCCCTCCACAGGGAGGGGGCTCCAGACCCTATGCAGAAAATAGGGCTGCAAGGCTGAGAGAGGGCCTGCCTGGGGACTGCCAGCAATCTGTCCTCCAGGGCTGGGTGTTTGCCTTCCCCATCTGAAGAGAGTTGGAGGAGAATGTGCAAGCAGCTATGCGGAGAAGGAGAGCTGCAGGAGTCTGATGCTGTACTAGGAAGCTGCACCACAGCAGTGAAGGTATAAAGAGAAGGATATTGGAAAAGGGAAAAGGGATTAGGATAATGGACTGATCCTGAGGAGGAGAGAGCTTCCTGGTATTTGTCTGCACCTCCAAGACGTGGGTGATCTGAGAAGTGAATGAAAAGTTGTATGAAAGTATGGAAAAGGCAAAAGGTTCTGTCTGACCCTGGCATAGACAAAGCATCTAAGGAGATGAGGGGAACACACAGGTCGGAGGACTGGCTGTAGGATGGAAGAATGGCTACTGAAAATTGGATGGGAATCCAGATTCTGAGAAGCTGAAGAGAGAGCCTCTTCTGGGACTGTTATGCACCTGCACAGTGAGAAAAGAGACTTTCTTGATGTTTCGCTGAGACAGTTCTAGAACTGTGTCTGAGCAAGAGCGAGAGTGATCGCTGAGTTGAAGCTGGAGACTGTGAAAGTAGAAGGATAAACAGGTGCTACCTGGGTGGGAGCCTGCTGTCTGCTACTGAGATACGGCTGAGAAAAGAGACTGTTGTGTTGAACCTGTAGATTAGATTCTACCCCTACCCCCCAGAGTCTGGGAGACAGAAGAAACAGAAACTGCTTTGGCTACACACTGTAGCTGGTAACTGACAGAAAAGGAAAAGATGATTTAAAGTTTCTATCCTAAACCCAGGGCCAGGTGGGGAAATTGCTAATCCCCTTCAAGTGGGGCTCGCCATCTGTGGGGGATCACAGGTTTATTCCTGAGTGCTAGAGCACTCTGACCTATGAAAGAGCCAGGCCATGGGGCCTGTCCTAGGCCTGGGTCCCTTGTGGCTAGCAGGCCACACCATGTGCTCTGCAATGGGCCTCAATAGGCAAAAGGGGACAAGCTGCGAGATCTCCAATCAAGCTGAAGATCCATGCTGCAGTTTCCTTGCCCTTTCAGGTTCAAGCATCGAGCCCGGTTCTGCATCTGCTGTTTCACCAACCCCCAGGACTTCAGTCATCTGTGCCACCGAAGAACTAATTCTGCAAAACCATGAGTAAAACACAGGAATTGCTCTGAAAATCCTGGGGATTGTATATAGTTTTATTCATCTTATGCCCACTGGCATAGGGAGCCAGTAGAGTAATCAAAGAAAACTGCATAAAGTTAATTTTAATTCAGAAAGCGCACCAGCGCCGGCCAACCAGCTGCACCTCAGGCCTGCAACTTAACATCTGGGTACCCAAGTACAGAACTCAGGGCATCATTCTGGGACTGATACCAGTAGGTCTGGGTTTGGGAGTACCTGCAGCAGTCAGACAGCTATGTAGAAAGATGGCGGCTGCATTGTCGAAAAGGTTTAGGGTTTGAATATAAAAGGGGGAAAATGATTGTTGTGAAATGAAAATATTTAAATGAAAATTAAAATGTTGTTTAAACTCTATTTCACTTACCTCATCCTAACCCTCCCCATGTAAATAAATTACAATGTTACTGTTTCAGAAAGAGCTGACTCAAGAGCCTGATTTTGGCGAGCATGTTAGTAGATGAGTTTGAAAATGCCAACCGTTTGAAATGTGGTGATGTTTTGATTTTTGTAAGTCCATATCTGGGGTAACCGTTTGGGGAGGTGGGTTAGTACATCCCGGGAGTTGTACTGGTAGAGATCAGACTCACTAAATATGTACTCAGTGTGGAGGCACCACCATTTTATTTGTATTCTTGAGAAAGGAGCCCCGTGTTGCAGCTAATGGGAACCCAGGCTCCTTAATCAAATAGCTCTGCACAGCAGGTAGCACCCCAGGACGGCACCAGAGGGGCTATATAAATGGAGGTACCATGGGATATCCTGTGCCAGTCACGCCCAGCATGGACCCTTCCCCACAGCTCATTATAATAGTGGGGACACTTACAATGGTGGAAAGGCTATGGAAGGCTACGTGAGGTCGTGGTGTGTGTTTTTGGCACCAATTTTGCCTGGGCTGCTCATCGCTGGTCAGTGAGGTAGTGGGGCAGTGCATGCCCCCCAAGTGGCCAAAGGGAGCAATTGCAAGAAATTTTGTGCCAGGTGAAAATCTTTGATGCCAAGGGTCCTCGGGAAGGGTTATCATCATTTAACACTCCTCTTTCTTTCTACCTTAGACTGGTCACCTGAATAGAACAGCTGTATGCCCATTGGCATAGCTCGGGGCCCCCGACGCCACCACCAGTTGCCGCAAACCCTCCTGTGAAGCCGGGTAAGGAGTTCAACTAGGCCGGCAAGCAGGGATCGGCCGCTATTGGACAAAGCGCCTGAAGATGCTCGCCCATTGGCCCCTGGTTTCAGCAACTGCCCTGCCATTGGTTACTGCTGAGAGGGTGCTGTGCTGGGCTCGGCGCCCATTCACTTGCACTGCTCTTGGGCGAATTTTTCCCGCCCCCTCCCCTCCTCCGACCTTTATTAAATAGGCCCTCTCGCTCTGCCTACGTGTAAAGACCCACCCCCCTAGCAGGTGCCTCCCACCTATTCCTGCAAACATATTCCTCCCCTCCTCCACTACTCTGATGCATACTCACTAAACCCCTTAAGCTGCTCTTTACCTCTTTTGTGTTTCCTTGCTTCTAGTTCTTTTTTGGCCATTTCTTTTACACTTTTCTGCATCCTAAATCTCCATACTGTTCTTGTTGTTTTCCTCTTAAATCCCCTGCCACTAAACCCTCCCAGTATTTTTTCCTGTACTCACTATAGTACTTCTCTTAAACCCTCTGGCACCAAACCCTCCCAGTCTTTTTTTTCAATTTTCTCTGTACTTCGCAATAGTGCTTAACTATCCACCTAAGCCCACTAAAATCCGTACCCCACCACCTCCTATTGCTCACCACCCCCCGACTGCCTAGCCACACTACTTCTCGCTCTCTCCTGCCTCGCTAAAATAATGCTTTGGCTTAGTCCCCACCACCTGTTCCTGCTCACCCTCACCCTCCTTTTCCCTTATGCCAACTCCCCTCTGCCTACCCTACCCTTCACCTACTCTCACCTTTCTATACTACTACCCAAAACATTGTACCATGGCTTTTACTCTGAAGTCCTAAACAAACATCACCCAATTAATACCTGGGTGCAAGAGCCATATTTCCTAATTGGAAACTGCCACATCATTATAACTCACTAACGATCACCTCCACTGGGACTCCAGAAGACAATCCAAGCATCTTAAAGGTACAAGCAGAAACTCACTCCAACCTATTATGAACTACGAATGGCATCGCTGAAACTCCTGCTCCTCCTACTTTTAATATCTGGTGGATACACCCAAACCCTGGTCCTGTTGCACTGAAGCCGACAAAAACAGGAAAGTTGGTAGTGGTCTCTCCATTATCACTCTAAATATCTGCAGCCTCCTTCCCAAATTGGCATCTCTTCAAACTCTCATTAGACAAAAAACCTGATATACTAGCCATTGTGGAAACACCTGGCATCTCCCAACACCGGATCATGCGGTCTCGCTTAAGGCTACAATCTTTTCAGACTCGGACCGGGCAAGCAAGAAAGGTGGGGCTGTGCTATCTACTACAGGACTACCTCTCCTGTCAACGCGGCAACTTCACCCCACAATACGTAGATGCAACTCCTCCCTATCAAACTGCTTCTTGGTGCACAAAACAAAGTTCTCACAGTGGCCGCAGTCTATATCCCTCAAAAGACCACCGTGCCAGTATTAAGTCTGTACTTGATTTTGTTAGTCTGCAGCCCTCTGAAAATGAGCTCCTCCTCTCGGATTTCAACATAAACTGGCTCGCCTCTGACACTGGCTCTTACAAAGATGACATCCTAGCAGCAAACCTGACTCAGATGGTAACCTCCCCACCGGAAAAATTACAAAACTGGTACAAGCACCCTTATTGACTGGGTTCTCACAAATCACCCTGACCGGATAAAAACATTAAAGTCTCCCTGACTCCTCAGTGACCACTCCCCAGTGTCCTGTACCTGGTCTAATAAATTTCTCAAGCCACCCCCAAAGTTATAACAAGCAGAGTATTGCCTTATGGAATCTTATCAAGTTGAAAACCCATCTCCTACAACAGGACTGGGCCAATCCTTGAATCAACTGATATTAATACTGCACTAGAATACTTCATTAAATCCTTCAACTCTGTATGCGACTTATCGCCCAATAAAAACGTAAAATCAAAGCGCTATTAAATCCATGGATTATTGCCAAACTACTTGCCGAGCTCAAGGTTGGGACCACCTCTGGGCAGTTGCCAGAGACACAGGCTCCCTCATGATCCCCTAAATTACAAGCAGACACCAAATAGATGTACCTCACAAATTAGGCAAATGAAGAGCCTATTTCAAAATGCCTTGAATCCACCTGGGTGATGGAAGAGCTTTTGAGACAACATCAAACATAATGGGTAAACAATCAAAATTGTCACCTACCATTATGAAAGTTGATGGATCCACCACTCTTGACCCAAAGTCTATTGCAGATGCGCTTAATAAGACATTCACAGACCTTAGTGGAGTCCTCCCCCCTGATTTCTTCTCGGACTTACCTGTGCCTAGCCTAGTATCACAAAACACCCCTCATGACAAACCACAATTTTACTTCAGGAAAATCAAAGTGCACGAAGCACACAAGTACATAAGAAAGGCCTGCTCCAAATTCAGAACAAGTAGTGACATGCTAGATCTAAAAATCCTGTCTCTCACCCTGGATGAAGTAATTCACCCCCTTGCAAAAATTCTTAATCTGTCACTTTGCCAAAGTCAGTTTCCCAACAAATGGAAATCTGCCATAGTAACCCCAGTGCACAAAGGGGGGGGACAAAACCTCAACAGGAAACTATTGACCAATATCAATACTCCTTCCCCTTTCCAAAGCACTTGAACGAATAGTGGCAGACCAACTCTCTGATTACCTGGTCAAATACAATCTACTCTGTAATCAACAGCACGGCTTTAGGAAAGGACATAGTACAACAACAGCCTTACTTGATTTCTCTGGAGATGTCCATTCAGCCCTGGACAAAGGGTGCCAAACAGGTGCAGTCTTTATCGATCTTACTAAAGCTTTCGACACAGTCCACCATGGCCTACTTACCTCCCTACTTTCTAGCCTAGGCCTGGCCAAGGTCCTTGTGCTTGGTAAAAGTTACCTGTCCAATCGGTCACAGGCTGTAAAATCTCTAATGAACTCTCCGACTTCAAACCAGTTCTCTCGGGTGTACCACAGGGATCAATTCTTGGACCGCTCCTCTTTAGCCTGTTCCTTAACTCCCTCCCAGATATCTGCCAGGAGAAAATAATCTTATCGCTGATGATGCTGTAATTCTCTCTTCCCACAAGGATCCAAACTTCCTACAAAAAGCCTGCAACTTGCTTTCTCTAGTGTTGAAAGGTGGTTCCTGGATAGTAAACTTGTGCTAAACCACAATAAAACAAAAGCCATGCTCTTCTCCAATCACCAAAACAAAAATAGGCATACTCACTCACCATACAAACCGCTGCGGAATTACACTGGACCAAGTAAATACTTTCAAATACCTTGGCATCACTTTTGACCAAGGCTCACCTTGTGCAACCCACATTGAACAACACTGCGAAAACAGTGAACCAACGCCTTGGAATACTATTCTGTAACCATCAATTTCTAAATCAAGCGGCTTTGAGAATAGCTATACAGACTTCCATAATCTCAATCATTGACTATGGCCTTATTATTTATGGCTCAGCTACCTCCACTGCTCTAAGGCGTATCTCAATCACTCTAAATAAGGCCTGCCGGCTCCTCACAGGGGCTCAAAGACTGACTCACACATGTGATCTGTACTATGAATCAGGCTGGTTGAACCTATCAAATCGTCTTATTTATCTCACCTGCACAATGGCAAAAAAATCTATCTTGGGACTGACTCCATTATGTATTCAAAACCTACTCCAACCAAATCCTGGCTCACGACCCTCCACCAGATCTGAACACCAACCTTTCCTGATTCCGAGATGCCGGACTGCACAAGGACAAAGATCTTTCACATACAGGGCCCCAACATGGTTCAATGCGCTTAGTCCACCTACTCTATCCTCCACCTCGCTTAAAGCTTTCAAATCCATGCTCTATGCCCACCTCACCACCACTAGCAATTGTGATTGCGCTAGATAAAGACTACTACTACTCGTGTCCATCCTCACATCTGAGGCCTCTTCCTCCCTGACTAATGAACCCTCTGGTACCTCTACTACTTCCTGTCTCCCACCCAAACTCACTCCCCCCCTTTTTTTTTCCCTGTCCCCTCTCACTTACTCTCCCGCTCACCACCTTTCCCTCCTCTCTAGCCTCCTTTTGGCTCCTAATGATCACCCTCTCCCTGGAAGTTTCTTTAACCTTGAAATTGTCTACTCGGTTGAACCTGTTATAGCTTGTTTTTCTATGAAACTTAAAAACGTTACTGCCTTAAACTGTTAATAGCAAATTTAGGATGTAACTTTCCTGTCTGGTTTTATCTTTAATGTGTATCGTGCTTTGTTAAATGTTCTTTGTGATGTGGAACCTTTGTAAAAGAGCCCTGGCTCAAAGGTATTAATTCCTAGACTAATAAACTAAACTAAACTATGGGAAAATGTGTGTAAATATAGAGATAGATGGAAATTGTCTAGATTAGGCTGTTGTGTGTTATTGCTAGAATAGGTAATTATGTGTATAGAGTAGGAATGGTAACTGTGATGGTAATTTGGTTGATGAAAATGTGATTACTGTTTACTTCTGGAGCCAGGTTAAGTTTAGGCTTGGCAGGGATGCCAAGCATTTAAGGGGGGGAGGTGGAGTGTAACCCCTCCCTGTCCTGGAGACTTACCTGTCTGCCCCCTTTGAGGCTTCTGTTTTCCCAAGGCTTTCCCCAAATCTGTGTCCCATTTTCCAAGTTTGTGTCCTGGTGCTGGCTGGTTTCCCGGACCACCCTGGTAGTGTCCAGGATCCTCCTTCAGAAACCCGCAAAGTTGTTTAAGAGAGCAGGGCCGAGAGAGCTAAAATGCAGAACTTCCGGTTAGAAATTGCACCTTGCATGCATACCGGAGCTCTGCACATGCGCAGAGGCACATATTCATTCAGCCATTTTGGCGGCATATCAGTTCGCCTCTCCGGTAGTCCCGATCCCAAGATAAAGCAAAAAGGGGACCAGAGACCATAGTTGGGCAGGAGAGGTGATGGGGAAGGAGGAAGAAGAGTTTTCGGGAGTGCCAATCGCACTGCAGCATTTGGGAGCTGCCTCATTTATATTTATGAGGTGGCATGCATAATTAATGAGCAAGTCATGTTCACAAGAATGGAGATAGAGCACTGCACACCAACTACTAACTACAGGCCTATCTCCCTATCCTCCCTCCTTTGTCCAAAGCATTGGAGAGCATAGTGTTAGACCAATTAGTAGAATATCTGGAAAAATACGGAATGCAATGCCCACAGCAGAAGACCCCGCTGCCGCTGACTGGTCGGCCGCTCCAGCTGCTCCCCTCTGATTGGTTACTCTTAGCCAGGGACTGTTTCAGCTCCCCAGCTGGGTCTTGATTGCCAGAGCTGGCTCGCAATCTACTTCTGTTTTCTGCAATTTTTCATTTTTGCTATTTAGGAAATTTAGCCTGCTAATACTGTGTTAATCCAGCTTAAAGTTGATACCATTCAGAGTGACTATTATACTGTGTTAAACCAGGTTAGAGTTTGTTAATTTTTTGAGTGACTATTTTACCCTTAGAGTTGATGTTATACTTCTGTAGACTACTGCTATGAATTTTCTTTTTCCTTTTTTCCTCTGCTTGCCCTCCACATAACTATCTTCCAATTCCTGTAGCTTTCTCCCCCTAGCTAACCCCTCCTCCGCCTCCTCCCCTCCTGCCTGAATTGTATCAGGTGACCCTCTCCCTGTGCCCCTCCATTTTCCTAATTCCTTTTGGCTGAACTTGGCACCTGATCAGTCCTGCTCCCTGCTCTCTATTGTGCTTTGCTGTCTCTACCCCCCCCCAGCTAATTCCTGTTGGCCGCCTCAGGCCCCCTGCTATTCTTCTTTCTACTTCTTCCCCCTGCCCCTGTTCATTTTTTTTCTGCCTTTAATTAATCCCTCTTGCTCTCTGTTACTCCCACAGATTCCAATGAGCCCACCTACCGGTGCTTCTCTACAGCAGTCTTGGCGCCTGATTATTGCTGCCATTGTTTCCCTCTGAACTCCATTCGACTCCCTGCTACAGGTATAGACCACTTCCACTCGTTGGAATTTCTTTCAAATTCTGGCACAGAAGACCCAGCTGCTGCTGCTGATTGTTCAGCTGCTCAGCTGTTCCTCTCTGATTGGTTACTTTTAGCCAGGGACTGTTTGAGCTCCCCAGCCAGGTCTTGGTTGCTGGAGCTAGCTCACAATCTACTTCTTTCTGCAATTTTTCGACCCCCCACCGCTTTTTAAATCCACTACCTTGTGTTTGGCTCCACCTTGTAACTGAAAACTGTCCAGTTGCTGTGTACCATCTTATCTCACTGGCTGTAGCTGAAAACTGCCCAATTGCTGCGTACCACCTTATCTCACTAGCTGCCCTAATTTATTCATACCACTAATACCTCCTTGACTGAACCACTGATCTAATTTTGACAGAACATTAAGCTACTCCTTCTCTCCTGCAGGTCATGGTCTGCTGTTCTTTTGTCCCATTTCACTCCTCCAACACACCTTGGATCCTCTAACTACCTGACCAACAGGCATTTCCCTCTACTGATTCTTCTGCAGTGCTCTGCAACACCTCTGATCCACAATTTACACTACCTCCAATTTTTAATCCATCTTCCAGATTGTCCCTAGGCTCTCGTTTGACTGCTTCATTTGTTATGTCTCCTACCACCACTAAGTCTCTCCTCATATTCCTTTCTCTCTGCCTTCCCCCTTTCCTCCTCTCTGAGTCCTCATCCTACCCTTTCAGTCCCCCACACCCCTACTTTACGACTCTCCAACCAATTATTCTATGGCTTCCTCCTCATCAGTTGCTGTTAGCAAGTCATACTAACCCATCTGCCCTAGTGCTTCACTCCTACCTCTACCTGCCTACTACACCCTGTTATGTATATTAAAATTCTAACTTCCTCACCCTATACCCTCCTTCTATATTGCTCACTACAGTTGCTCACTGCCCTGGTATAAGAGTGCAAAAATACATTTCTTGATCTTTGCTTTATTGCTCCTTTTCTCCGGTGACATCAACCCAAACCCTGGGCCTTGCCCCTTGATCACCACAGGATCTGAATCTACTCCTGTTGCTCCATCCCTGAGCAGCCCGCTTGCCCTCCCTCATGGCCTAAAAATCCTTAGCCTGAACATACGGAACCTTCTTCCCAAATTAGTTCAACTGCAGCCTATTGTCATTGAACTAGCCCCTGATGTTATTATTCTTTCTGAAACTTGGCTAAGTAAAAACATTGGTGACCACTCCCTCTCCTTCCCTGGCTACACCATATCTAGATGAGACCGAGCCAGTAGGGGAGGAGGAGTGACAATTTATGTTTCAACCACCTTGTAGTTCTCTATTATACTCTCTACATCAGTCCCAACAGCTTATAAGGCTCTCATCCTAAAAATATCCCTCCCATTTTCTCTCCCCATTTATATCGCATGTGTCTACTGTCAACCGGGTCTTCCTACCGCTGTTACCACCAAACTCATCAGCAACATAGTTTCCCACACCAGTTTAAGCAAAGTATATATAATGGATGACTTCAACCTAAATTGGTTATCCCACTCTCAAAACAAAATACACAATGATATTAACGCACTAAACTTGTCGCAACTTATTCCCGAACCAACCTGCCTGAACCATAAAAACACAAACCACTCCCTAATAGACTGGGCCCTTAGGTCCCATCCACATAGGATTATCAAAGCCAGCACCCTACCAGATGCCCTAAGTCACCACCATGCCACCTTCATGGTACGCAGAATCTATAGGGTAAAAGCCCCCCACAAAACCCTGCTCACATGCTTGTACAAATCCTTAAACCTCATACCACTCCTACATGACCTGGCTCATACTAACTGGGATCCTATCACCTCTTCCATCTCCACTGACGTTGCCTACAACTACTTTCTCTATAAATTCCCAGAGGTCTGGAATAAAAACACCCCTCTGCATCACTCAGGGGTAAATCACCTACTGTGAATCACCCCTGAACTCTTGGCGTGCCACAGAGCCAGAGACCAAGCTGGGAAAACACATAAAATCTCCAAGTTCCCAAAAGACTATGACATATACCACTTCCTGAGAAACCAGTGCACTAAAGCTACTCACCTAGCAAAAGCTGACGATTTCTGCTCCACCTTTCAGATGAACATTAATAAACCATCCAAATTCTGGAAGGTTGTTCACACCCTGTTCTCCCCTCCTTCCTCTCCACCCACTCCTCTCCTAAATGTCAACAACACTCTCATCACAGACCACTTGGGTGCTGCCACCAAATTTAATTTTATTTCACCTCCTGTGCCTCTACTCTCCTATCTGCACTATCATCTCCCCTGAGTATGGATGCCCCCCCAACCTACCATCACCCCCCTACTTTTTCTTCTCTAAAACTACACCCTCTGACACACTTGTGGCTTTGCTTGCCCTAAACCCCTCCAAAGGCAGCTCACCTGACAGTTTGGACCCTAAACTGCTATACCTATCTGCTACTGCTATAGCCCTTCCTCTATCTGAACTTCTCAACCTTTCCTTCATAACTGCTACCATCCCTTCTGTCTGGAAGCATGCTGTCATTCTTCCACTCCCTAAGGGTGGTGATCCATCCTCCACCGCTAACTACCATCCTATTTCACTTCTCCCTACCCTGGCTAAGCTTCAAAAGCATCTGGTTCTTTCGCAACTCTCTACTTACCTCTCTGACACTAACTTTTCACTCAGTTCCAATCTGGGTTCCAGAAGAACGACTCCACTACCACTTCCCTGATTAGAATCACTGACTCTGTTCTCTCAGGGATGGATAGTGGCCAAATCACGTCAGCCATTTTTGTCAACCAGTTAAGGCTTTTGACACTGTCTCCCATACCCTTCTTGTAAACACCCTCCCGAAGGCTGGTCTATCTGACTCTGCCACAAACTGGTTTAGAGCTTACCTGGTAGGCAGGACCCAGTCTGTCAGAACTGATTACTCTATATCTTCTCCACTCCCAATTAACATTGGAGTCCTGCAGGGATCCATGCTGGGCCCTATCCTTTTCTCCATATTTCTCAATGACCTTCCTTCTGCCTGTTCATCCACCACTATCCATGTGAATGCGGATGACACTGTCCTTTTCACATCAGGCCAATCCTCAGATGATGTGGCTACCAGGCTACAGCATGACTTCAGCCAAGTTCAGCTCTGGTTTAACTCCCATGAACTGTTCCTCAATGCGAAGAAGACCATCTCTATGACTCTTGGCACAAGGCAGAGACTCTCTAGACTCCCCTCCATCCCTTTCATCCACACTCTTGACAGGACAGTCCTTGAGGACACACCCTATTTTAGGTACCTGGGGGTGTGGCTTGACTGACACCTCAACTTCTCTGGCCATTTTGATGCCATCCTCAAAAAGCTGTGCCCCAAGCTTGGCACACTATACAGGCACCGTAGCTGTCTCCCACTACCAGCAAGGTGTGAACTAGTTCCGAAGATGATATTGCCTATTTTTAACTACTGTAATGTAGTCTACAGTGCTGCTCCCAAGTCTTCCCTAACCAGACCAGACACTCTTTTTAACTCCTTCTGTCGTTTCCCTCTGGATGTCTCCCCTCTCACTCACCACTGCAACCTCTACCACTCCCTCACTTTCTTATCCCTAGAAAACTGACGCCACCTCCACTGTGCTAAACTTGCATCAAAGCTGTGGTTCGCCTCAATCCCTCCTTATCTAGCCTCTTTGCTATCCCCTTCCCACTGCCTACAATCTTCCTTAGATCCTATGACTCTCGTTTAATGGTAGTCCCCCATCGGACGACTACTGTTGACCAGGTGGTTTTCTCTTATTGCTTCCCCAAACTATGGAATGCACTTCCACATCAGATACGCCACTCATCTTCTCCCCACTCCATCTCCTCAGTGCTCTCCAACTTTCTCTCAGAAAATTGTACCTGTGGTTAAACCACCATACCTCTTTACACTTACTAAACTACATTCCTACCCTATTTTTTCTTTCACCTCCTCCTGCTTTACCTCTTGCCCCTCCTCATTCCGTCCCTCCCATTTCTTTACCTTTCTTTTCCTAAACCACTTTCCCATGACTGCAGATTCATGCACTACATTTCACCTGGGGAACTTGCTCACGAGCACTCTAGTACTTACTAGTCACTCTTGTCTGTCAAGGTTCACAAATCCAAATTGCCTGTGTTACATGTTGTTTAGAGATCTTATGTCAGTTTACTGTAACCTCCAGTACTATTGCCTATCATGTAACAAAATAGTCTGTATTATCCTTTGTTGTATAGTATACCTGTCTCCCTTCACCCCCTACCCCCCAGGATGCACAGTGAGACGAGCAACCTGTTGTTCAGTGTAACTTTCCTGGTGAAACTTTTCAATAAATAAATAAATAAACAACAGCATGGATTTAGAAAAGGGCAGAGACCCACCACTGCCCTCCTGGAATTCACTGGTTTCATCCACAATTCACTTGATCAGGGAAACTATTTGGGTGCGGCTTTCATTGACCTAACGAAAGCCTTCAATACCGTTAACCACCCGCTCCTACTTAAACAGATGTCCTCAATTGGGCTTTCCAATGATGCACTATCTGGTTCAAAAGTTATCTGGAGGACTGGTCTCAGCAAGTTAGGATTGCCAATGTCATCTCAGAATGAAAACCAGTCCACTCTGGCATACCTCAGGGATCCATCTTGGGACCTCTCCTTTTTACTCTTTTCTTAAACAACCTCCCTTGCACCTGCCACCAGAAAATACTATTCTACGCAGATGACGCTGTCATTTACACCAGTCACTATGACACTATACTCTTTGGATATCACCTACAGCTTGACTTTGAGTGAGTGGAAGAGTGGCTTGGCACCCTCAAGCTGGTCCTGAACTACAACAAAACTAACGTTATGTTATTCAGCAGTACATGCAGCAAGCACAAATCCCAGTCCTGCACCATCAGGAATTGCTCTGTTGGAGGATGGCCTGGTGGTGCTGAGGGCTAAGGCACTGGACGTCTTACCTCATGCCACACCGACGACCCATATTCTGGAATGAGCATGGACCATTGGAGGTCATGGGGGTGGACGTGGAGCCACTGAGAGGCAGCTCTCCTCTCCAGGGAGGGAAGATGGTATCCCTCAGCTCTTGGCTGCCCTGCAGTGGAACCCAGGGGGCAGTGCATTCCAGAGGGAGCACCAGGCACTAGCCCAATGGGTGAGTGGAAGGGGCTGTTACCGGGGCTGTAGTACGCATGCATACCTCCACATGCATGCATCTCCACTCCTGGGGACCCAGGGTAAATGGGGAGGACAAGAAAAAGAGAAAAAAATGGATCCAGCTGCAGGATGACGCCCGACCCTCCACAGGCTCCACTCCCAGGCCGGGCATAAGGTAAGCCCCGGTAATTCTGGGATGTCGGGACTGGGGGGTCAGTCGGGCTGAAGTGGCAGCCAGAAGGATAAATAATCTAAAAAAAATTGCTCTGGTGTCCCGCTTGAACAGGTCTCACAGTTCAAATATCTAGACATGACTGTGGACAGCTTCCTTTCCTATGCACAGCATATTGACAATGTTGCGAAGGCTGTTAATATTAGGATCAGCTTACTACACAGACATAAACACAGCATGACACCTGATGCCCTTAGACTGGCAATCCACAGCTCTGACACCTCTATCACCGACTATGGACTTGTGATATATGGCTCTGCTTCCCGTACTGCCCTCCATAGGATATCTCTGGCTCTCAACAAAGCATGTAGACTCCTCACTGGTGCTGCCCATCTAACACACACATGTGACCTATATGCGCAGTCTGGGTGGCTTCCACTCCTTAGCAGGATTCAATATCAGATCTGCTTGTTAACCAGAAAGGTGCTCCTAGGTCTCACACCACCTGGTGTTGAAAAGCTGTTCGGTGCCCACTGTAGCTCCCAGCGCACCCAAAGTTCTCTCTATCTGACCTTCCAGGTTCCCAGATATTGGACTTCCATGGGACAGAGGTTGTTTGCCTACAGAGCTCCTCAGTGATACAATGTACTAAACAGAGAAATCCTGTCTGCTCCCAAACTTGGTTCCTTCAAATGGTTGCTCTGGCAACATCTCAAAACTAACAGTATTTGTGGCTGTTTCTCCTAATGAGCCTCCTCCTAAGCACTCCATTGTCTTTCAATGCACTTCTGCACCTAACTGATTGTGCCTGCAGTCCCCCCCCGTTTGCCCATTTCCAACCCTCCTCCTCTCTCTCCGCACTGCTCCCCTCCCTTCCCTACTACTCATACTCCCCCCCCCAAACTGGCACTACTCTGACCCTGTCCACATTCTACTCCCAACTTGAGCACTTCTCTGTACTCCTTTCCACAACAACAATGGCCTTCCAGCCTGCCTGCTCTTCCTGGGTCCACACACCTTTCTATTCACATACTAACTGTGCTCTACCTAATAGCATACCTTAGCACTCTGATAGATCGCAGTCATATTAGTCTCTCCTCATGAATTTTTGGTATAGTAATCACTTTGCCTTCTCTGTGTTATTGGATACCATGCAATTATTCTTGACCTTTATATGTTTGTTACCCTTCCTATGGATGTGGAACCTTTGTAAATGAGCTGTTCTTGCTCAAAAGTATTGTAATCCTAGAATTCAATAAATAAAAAAATAAATAAATAAAGTCCTGTCTAGTATCTAGGAGCAAGTTATGATGGTGCTAGTGACAGGAAAATAAATAAATAAAATGTGTAGAAGGCAAACAAATGGCTAACAGCCCAGTGGGGTAAATAAAGCTCAAAAATGTTTATTCGGACTGCAGGCAGAAAATAAAGAGAGGCAGGGCATAAATTGTACTTGGCTTTGTGTGTGCTGCCTAGGGGTTATGTGTACTGGCAGCAGTAACAGCTGGAGGGCTAACTAAATGTATTAACATGTGCAGTCACTTAGAAGGGCACAGAAGTGGCTACAAATGTATGAGGAAATGGTTTGTCTGCAGGAACATTTTGAAGCTGGGACTGTAGTGGGACTGCTTGTAGAGTGTTTATTCTGCAGCCATGATACAAGCCATGTGACCGACTTTCAGCCTATCAACAGACCAGGATGTGCCAGGAAGATTCTGGGGCTTCTGAATGGCCTCTTGGGGAAAAACACTGGGGATTATCCTGATGCTGTTTTGAGCAGGCAAGGAGGCATTGAGGGAGCCTCATACATATTAATTTTCATTGATGACAGGGGCTCCAGCCAATGAGGAGCTGCCAGAAAGCTCCCAAAAAGACAAGAACTTTGATATTCTAGGCCAGTTCGGCGGGAGCCTCTCTATGGGGGGCGGGCGGGGGTGTGTGCTCCAGCCCCTATGCAGAGCATAGGGCTGCAAGGCTGGAAGAGGACCTGCCTGGGGGCTGCCAGCAATCTGTCCCCCCAGGGTTGGGTGTTTGCCTTCCCCATTTAAAGAAAGTTGGAGGAGAATGTGCAAGCAGCTCTGCAGAGGAGAGCTGCACCACAGTGGTGAAGATATAAAGAGAAGGATATCTGAAAACAGAAAAGGTATTAGGAAAATGGACTGATCCTGAGGAGGAGAGAGCCTCCTGGTATTTGTTTGCACCTCTACTGTGAGACATGGGCGATCTGAGAAGTGCACGAAAAGTTGTGTGAAAGTATGGAAAAGGCAAAAGGTCCTGTCTGACCCTGGCATAGACAAAGCATCTATAGAGATGAAAGGAAGACACAGGTTGAAGGACCGGTTGTAGCATGGAAGAATGGCTACTGGAAATTGGATGGGAATCCGGATTCTGAGAAGCTTAAGAGAGAGCCTCTTCTGGGACTGTTATGCACCTGCACAGTGAGAAGAGAGACTTTCTTGATGTTTTGCTGAGAGAGTTCTGGAATTGTGTGTGAACCAGAGTGAGAATGATCACTTTGAAAGCAGAAGGATAAGCAGGTGCTGTCCGGGTGGGTACCTGCTGTCTGCTCCTGAAATACAGCTGAGAAAAGAAACTGTTGTGATGAACCTATAGTTTAGACTCTGCACTACCCCTCAGATTCTGGGAGACAGGGAAGAAACAAAAACTGGTTTGGCTACACACCATAGCCGGTAACTGAGAGAAAAGGGAAAGATGATTTAAAGTTTCCATCCTAAACCCAGGGCCAGGTGAGGAACTCACTAACCCCCATCAAGTGGGGCTTGCCGGTTGCAGGGATCATGGGTATATTCCCAAGTGCTAGGGCACTTTGTCCTGTGAAGGAGCCAGGCCGTGGGGCCACTCTTAGGTCTGGGTCCTTTGTGTCTGGCAGGCCTCACCGTGCACTCTGCAACAGGGCTCAATAGCCTGAAGGGGACAAGCTGCTAGATCTCCAATCAAGCTGAAGATCCAAGCGACAGTTTCCTTGCCCCTTCAAGTTCAGGCATTGAGCCTGGTTCTGCATCTGCTGTTTCACCAACCCCCAGGTCGTTTGTGCCACCAAAAGGACTGATTCTGCAGAACCGTGAGTAAAACACAGGAATTGCCTTACAAATCCTGGGAACTGTATATCATTTTGTTCATCTTATGCCCACTGGCATAGGGAGCCAGTAGAGTAATCAAAGAATGTTGTATAATTTTAATTCAGCAAATGCTCCTATGCCAGCCAAACAGCTGCACCTCAGGCCTGCAACTCAATATCTGGGTGCCCAGGGACAGAACTTGGGGCATCATTCTGGAACTAGTACCAGTGAGTCTGGGTTTGGGAATACTTTCAGCAGCCAGACAGCTAGGTATAAAGATGGTGGCTGCATTGACTAATAGGTCTGGGGTTTGAGTAATAAAAGGGGAAAATGATTGATGTGAAATGCAAATCTTTAAATTAAAATTAAAATATTGCTTAAACTCTATTCCATTTACCCCATCCTAACCCTCGCCAAGTCAATAAATTATGATGTTACTGTTTCAGAAAAGTGTGACCCAAAAGCCTGATTTTAGTGAGCATGTTAGTAGCTGAGTCTGAAAATGCCAACCGCTTGAAATGTGGGGATGTTTCGATTTTGGTAAGTCCATGTATGGGGTAACAGTTTGGGGAGGTGGGTTAGTACGACATCCCAGGGGGTTGTACTGGTAGAGATCAGACCTGCTAAATATGTACTCTGGGTGGAGGCACCACCAGCGCCACCATTTTATTTGTATTCTTGGGAAAGGACCCCCGTGTTACAGCTTATGGGAATGCAGGCCCCTTAACCGTGGTCAGGCCTACAAGGCAGTGGTAGTGGCCCTCTCTAGGACGGTGCCAGAGAGGGATTTCCTCTTCTTACTTACATACCTAAAAAATGTCTTGTCCTCTTACAATACCACCTGAGCCACTCTCTCTTTGGTTTGCACCTTTGTACTCCTTACTGCTTTCCCTGCCTCCATCTGCTTCTTCTGCTACACCTCCATATCATTCTCCCTCTGTGTCTTCATCTATCTTCTGAATGCAGCCCTTGTAGCTTTTACTTTTTCCGCAACCTCTTTCGAGAACCATAGTGGTCTCTTTCTCATCTAACTCTTGCTCACATGCTTGATGCAGAGATTTGCTGCCTTCATTGTGCCTCCTTTTGGCTTGGCCCACACTTCCTCCTCCCATGTCACCCCACCGCCAGGTCATCCCTGAGGCATTCACCCATATTTCTAAAATCTCTCCTTCTGAAGTCCAGGACCATCACCCATGTATGGCTCAATTCTGCAGCCATCTTTATATTGAGCCACATTGTATGATGATCATTGGTCCCCAGTGGCCTCCCACCCTGACGTCTTCAGCACTGTCCCTGTTAGTGAGTACCAGGTTCAGAATTGCCCAATTATGAGTGGGATCCCTGACTAGTTGCCTGAGAAATGCTCCATGCAGGAGGTCCAAGATGTCCCTGCTTCTAGCTGAAGCCATAGCCGGGAGGCCCCAATCTACATCTGACAGACTGAAGTCCCCCACTAGCAGCACCTCTCCCTTTTCTGTCATCTTGCCAATGACTTCCAACAGTAACTCCTTTCCCTGTACTGGAGGTCTATAGATCACACAGGTGCAAATAGTGGCTCTGTTCCTTGACTTGGATGACCCACAGTACCTCTGCTCTCCTCCCTGAATTCCCTGTATCTCAGTCACTTTTATGCTTTCCTTCATGTAAAGCACCACACCCCCTCCTTTCCTTCCCACCCTGTCCTTCCTAAACAGCGTACAGCTTGGTATAGCCATGTCCTAATTATGGTTTACAGTGCACCATGACTCAGTAATGGCCACTATATCCAGGTTGGCCTCTGCCATAATAGCCTCTAGGTCCGGAATCTTATTTCCTGGACTTCCAGCATTTACACTCATGACATTCTAGATTTTATTTGCACTCTGCTTTTTACTCTCTTTTTTTCCTTTATGCCCCTTCCCCCTGCCTTTTTATGTTTTGGTTCCATTCCCTCTCTGTTACTGTCTTCCTGCTTCCTTTATTACTTTTCACCCCTGAGGGTTCCTCTCCCCTTGGGATTGCTCTACTTTTTACTTCAGCCTGTGAAGGGGCAGTTTCTGCCTACCCAGTTTCTTCTGCCCCCAACCCCCACCAGCTAGTTTAAATGTTAATCAAAGGAACATTTAAACCATCCACTGAGGAATGCGGTTTCTCTCCAGGAAAGATGCAGCCCATCACCCCTGTATAGGCCATCATCCTGCCAGGGGAGGGTCCCCCACTCCCCAATGTAGTTGAACCCTTCCTCTCTATACCATTTCTTTAGCTATGAGTTGAAGTTCTAGTGCAGCGAACCATTTCCTCCCCCCCCTTTCATAGACAGGCAGCACATCAGCAAAAGCTACTAAGCATGCCACCTGTCTGAGACTACTCCCCTGTTCTCTAAACTCCCCCTTTACTATCCCAGCTCCATCCCTAGCCAGGTCATTCATCCCCAGGTGGACAATGACATCCAGCTTCCCCTTTCTACCTGCTGCCCTAGCAATCCCTAGGATACGTTTCCCATCCCTCCAGACTCTGGTGCAAGGTAGGCACCTGACCTCCCTCACTACCCCCTTCCTATTCCTAAATCTATACCCCTGTCAAGTAAGTCCCCCAGCAGAAGTTGCTTCCTCCTCCTCTGGGGTACTCTCCCATCCTCTTTGGCATCGCTGCTCCAGAGGGTCCCCACATCCTCCCTGCCTACTGCCACGGGTCCCTCCTCCTGGCAGTCTCGTACCCCTGACACCCCCCCAGCCTTTCAGAGCTCACCACACGCCCCACCCTTCCTGGGCCCACTATAGTCCAGATGCTCCTCTTTCCTAGATTCCTCTGAGGTAATGGTGTCAGACTTGATGGCTCCTCAGTGTGGGAGAAGGTCCTCCCCAAATCCTAGCTAACTCGGCCTGGAGTCTAGTGACCTCCTTCCTTAGTCCAGAGCGGTGCATACAGATGGCGCAGCACCACAGTCTCCAGAAGGTCTCTCTGAATACTGCCACCATACAACCACTGCACTACACCACTCCCAGCATTCCCAGTTCCTTCTCTCGCTATGTTACTTGGAGATCACTTCCCCTTCTGTTGTCTGTATACCCATTTTATACACCTACCCTAGATAGACTGTTACTCCTATTCCCAGTTTAGCCTGCCTGCCTTTTACTGTTTCTCTGCTTCCTCTTGTGGATCCTGCTGATGCCTAAGATGCCAACTTTATTCCTGTTCAGCTTCTGTGCTGTTCCACTCACGTGCTGAAACACGAATGTGTGTGGGGACATGTTAGGTGGTTTGGAATTTATACAGGAGACTTGGCTTCCTGGTTAGGTCCAATTGGCCTGTCTAGTCCCACCTTCCCTAGTGCTGATCCCTGACAATGGCTTGCTGTTTCCTGCCCTGGAAAACAAACAAGACTCACCAATTCAGGTTAGAGTGGGGCTTTAAACAATGTTTGCAGCAGCTATTCCTTCTGGTGCGCGCTTTCCCCAACAAAAAAAATGCACTGAAAATCTGGTAGCAGCATCTCTTTAAATGCCTAGTCCTGTTTTCCAGTTGGTCCTTTAAGTTCATCTAGTCCAGCCTCCCCCAGTGCCAATCCCTGACAATGGCTTGCTGTTTCCTGCCCTGGAAAACAAACAAGGCTCACAAATGCAGGTTAGAGTGTGATTTTAACCAACGTTTAGAGCAACTATTCTTTCTGGTGCTCACTTTTTCTGAACCCAAAAAGAGCGCTAAAATCCTGGTAGCAGTGTCTGTTTAAATGCTTAGTCCCAGTTTTCTAAATGGCCATTTAAAACCATCTAGTCCCGCCTCCACCAGTGCTGATCCCTGACAATGGCTTACTGTTTCTTGTCCTGCAAAACAAACAAGACTTACCAATTCAGGTTAGTCTACAGCATGAATTCAATTCAATTCAAGTTTATTTGAAGAGCGCTATTCATTCTGATCATAGTCTTAAACAATAAAAACACAATAAATATAATTCTAAAAACATACTATTAATCATACAACAACTAATTCAGCTGTCTTATAGAATAATCAGTAATCTGAGAATGCCAGGTCAAACAGGTGCATTTTTAGAGCAATTTTAAAGCTCTCCACAGTCAGGCACTCACTTATCCGAAGCAGATGACTCACCTGTATGAAACACTCCAGCTCATCCTAACGTTTAGCCCACTAGGCACAGAGGAGCCATTGTTAAATCCTCATATGCAGATGCGCCAGCAGGAGAGTAAGAATAGCAGCAGTCATAAGGCCTATCAGATGCAGTACACATCTGGCCAAGACATATTCATTGGAAGAGACTAGCTGAGCCTGGGCGACCAACACCATGGCATGATCTAAGTGAAGAAATGCCCAGCCCACCCCGTGTCCAGAACCACTCCTGTAGAGATGTTGGCATGGAGAGAGCACTAATTTTGACTTGTTCACCAAAATGCCCAACTATTCTGGGTAGTAAACAGTGTGTAAATGATCACCTCCATCGATGAGCCCTTCAGAAGACAATCATGAAGGTATGGGAAAACATAAAGGCCCTCCGTTTGGAGAGCAGCTGCAACTACTGCAAAGCATTTAGTAAAGCCATGTGGTGCAGAAGATAAGCAAAAGGGCAAGCTACACAATTGATGGTGAGAGCCCTGTAGCATAAACTGCAGGTACTTTCTGTGGCACCTGCAGATTCTAATAAAGGGGTACTCATCTTTCATACCCTGGGCACACAGTCAATCCCCTTGCAGTAGCAGGGAGAGTAGAGGCTAAAGAGAGACCATGCAGAACCATTTGTATTCTATAAACAAGCTCAGGCCCTGAAGGTCTAGAATGGGTCATAAATCGCCTGTCTACTTCATACAGGAAATAGTAACCCTGATTCATTTCTGCAATTGGGACAGTTTCTAGGGCCCTTTTATGGAGGAAATATTGAATCTCCTTCAGCAGGAGTGTGAGATGTCCTGGAGGGGAACTGTTTGGCAAGGGAGGATGTAACAGAGGGACAAAGAGGAGTTTGAGGGCATGTCCTCACAGAACCACCTCCAGCACTCAAGTATAAGTCATGATCTCCCTGCACTTAGGAAGGAAGTGGGAGATGCTGACTCCCATTAGGATCCCCTGATCTACAGGGGCTGGGTGAGGCAGAAGGGAACTCTGGGGCAGTGGTACATCACCAACATTTGCAACATTATTGACCATGGCATGGCCATAGGGAGACAAAGGGAGGGGTGGCCTGGCTCCTCTGGAAGCCATGGCCTGGTCCTTTAGGCTAGCTTCTGCCAGAGCAGGCATAGGGCACACAAAAGGACCTGCCCTGACCCCGAGGCTTAGGATCAAGGGTGTGAAGGGATCTCATGGTCATTTTGGACATTTTCTGGTCCCTCAAAGAAAACCCTACATCATTATTGGAAAGATGCTTACCTCTACAGGGAGCATTAAAGAGCAATTATTGGACATTAGTGGCAAAGTCAGCCATATGTAGCCACAAGTGGCGGTGTAGGCAAAAGCCAGGAGGAGCCCATGCACTGCAGCATCAAAGGCATTAGAAGCCGACCTTAACAGGTGCTATAAGAGGTACTTACCAGCCTCTAGAGTATAAGCAACATTCTCTTGGATTTCAGTTTGATCTGCTCTACAAGGCAGTTTGTCAGACATGGCAGCCATACACTTCTACAGGCTATTTTGATATTTGATCACATAAGTCTGGCAATCAATAATCTTAAGGACAAGGAATGCAGAAGCATATGTCCTCTTGGCCATGATATCCAACTTCAATTCTTTATCAGGAAGAAGATAACTTATGTGCATCGGCACTTTAGAATGGCCATATGTAGCCATCCTAACCATAAAATCTGTTTCAGGTTGTGTGGAATAATGAGACTTGTCTGAAGAGGCAGGATATTGCTTATCCACCTTATGGGACACAGTTGGCACAACACTGGGATTGTACCAAGCAGCCATAGTGGCATCCTCCAAAGCTGATTGGATAGGAGAAACAATAACTGTAGGTGCAGCAGGTCAATGGCAGGAGGAGGAGGCTGCATAGGAGGCAGTGTCTTTGACCCAGGAGTTAATGGAGGAATCTCTTGGCTAGGCTTAGTAACCAGCACAGGGAGCACCAGCGGCATCAACAAAGTTGATGGCAGTGGATCAGGTGGTGACAGGGTTAGTGTTGATGGTGGAGCCTGTAGCAGGAGCTTTTGAAATAGTGCAGTCATAGTATAGAACAGTAACTGCACTTCAAAGGGGTCATCGACAAATGATTTGTCAATGGGACAGTGACCGGCATTTGAAATGGCTGTGAATCCCCCCTGTTGCGGGATTAAAGCCAGTGCCAGACCCCAACCTTGGTGTCTAAGAGATGGTTGGGGGGGCAGCAGAACCCGAGAACTTAGCCTGGGTCTGGTCTTTTTCTGCAGCCTTACCTCTGTCTTTGAGAGGTGACCAAGACCTGGAAGAAGTGGAGCCCTTTTATTGATTTGATTTGATTTATTTCATAACTCCACTGCTTTCCTTGTCAGCATGGTGGTGTCTCCATTGACACAGATGTGAACAGGTGCAGAAGGGAAGCTTCTTTCAAGTGAGAAAGAGTGCCAGGACCAGAGGGCATGCAATGAAGGTAGTGTGGAGTTTAAGAGTGATGTGAGGAAATACAATTTCACAGTAAGGGTGGTAGATTCCTGGAAAAGACTGCCAGCAGAAATGGTGGAGGCAAAAACACTGGGGGGGCTTCAAGCATGCACGGGATAGACATAGGAGTATATTAGTAAATAAACAGGGAGGATGGAGGGTCGCCAGAGACCATTTAGGGTCCTCTGAGACAGATGAGGCAAGGAACCTCTGGGCAGATTGGGTGTGCCAAGTGATCCATTTCTGCCAATAAATTCTGTTTCTAAGGCCTTTCTCTGACATCTCCATGTAGCCTGGTGAAAATCCTAGCAAATACTGCAGACCTTCACATTGTGAGAGATGTCTAACCAGCAGTTGTATATGTCATGATCATCTTCCTTATAAATCTAAATGTTGCCACAGTAACAGTAGTGGAACAGGATCCTTGTCTTTCATCGGCTGCATGAAAAACAAAGTAGAAGCATTAGGTGTACTCGCAAAGTTCAATGGCGTTCTTCAGTAGTGGTGGACCAATGAGCAGCTGATAGTGGAGGCTAAAACATTAAATGACTTCAGAAAGAGAATAGGCACATTCTTATTGAACTAAGGAAATCAAAAGCCCCGTAATGGCGAGAGACAGGTATAATGGGCATGATGCCTTCTCCTGTCTAGATAACCTAGTATGAAACCTAGTATGATAGTGAGAGAAAACACTAAGGCATGACAGAGTCACCCACGTTATATAGGCAGTAACGATGCACGTCAACGTGGGCAGCCCCACCTAGCAAAAGTTTGAGTGGTCCTTATGTCGACGGCTTACAGTTCCATGATGTGGCTCAATGAAGAGAGATAGCCTTGAAGAAGATCTCGTTTATTAAAATGAAAACTTGGAGTCATATCGATTGACTTACATTCAGTGGTACACTTTCAATGTATTGATCGATGCACATATATTTCAATATACTGACACACTGCATGTGTAGCAACATAAATTATTAATATTTCCCCAACTCCAAGCTTTCATTTAAAAAAAGAGAAAACTGAACCTGAGAATCCAGTATCCTGATTGACTGGAACCCTTGTGAATACCATATGGTATTCACATGTGTCTTGCACATATCCTGCCATTGTGTGAAGCAAGACAGTTGCACATGAGACTAGTGAATGGAAAAAAAAATAATGACAACCCAACACACCCCACCACGTTTTATAATAGCAGTTGGGTGATTCCAGGAAGTGAGCTGCTGATTGGCTATCCCACCCACCCAGCAAACAACACCTTCAGTTTGTGTTGTTTGTATCATGGGGTGTGGGATTACCTGATGGTAACGCACCTTCTGTCACGCCTTACTGCTTAATTAGATTTCTGTCCCTAATGTTTCCAAAGACAGAAAATTCTAACGAAAGTTGCTTTGAGAAGGTCTAAGTTTGGAACCATGTTGGAAAGAAACTCACTTTTTTTTTTTAATAAACTTTGAAGTCAGGTCAACATGGCCATATCCTGTCGATACAGATTCCATGTGTTGATACATCGTAATATACATCAATACACATAATCATTTCATTTAAAATGAATCAGCACACACATGTATAAAAAGCAGATGTTCAACTTCTCTGTGGAGACAGACAACACATGGTATATTAGTAGATGCTGCATCAGGAGATACTAGTGGTTTTCCATTGAGGACAACCATATTCATTTTTGTAGTTTTTTCTTTAGCGTAGTGTCAGCACAGTATGCTATACAGAATTGACACAGTAGTGAAAAGGCATTAAAACTGAAACATGTAAGTACACTAACAAAACCAACAAGTTTTTCATAAATAAAGGAAAACATAAAACATGCAATTAAAGTATACTAGGATTAATGTAATTTAAGTAGTACTACTGTAGGACTCTGCAAAAAAGATAAGCTGTTCACCTGTAACAGTAGATCTTTGAGAAAATCTACTTCTCACTGTCACACATAAAGAACTTGTGCCAGCAGACAGAAGGATCCTTCAGGAAACTTTTCAGTAGCCCATGCCTAACCACCCCATGATGGTTGGCTGGGACTGCCCCATCCCCCGCTGTATCACATACATAAGGTGGGCCAGCGTACAGTGAAGCCCACCAGGGCAACACAGCATCACAAATTCCTGTGATGCAAAGGGGAAAAACTGCCATTGAAATGGCTTTGTTTCCAGCAGTAAGTCTGCTGCAGAATTCTGCAGTACTGCATTGCACCCTAGCAGGATCCAGTGTATACCACATCAGTTCAAAAAAGTCCTGCCAGCAAAACAGTTGGGACCCTCTATTCAAAGCTTTGCCCAGTGCACAAAGTGATTGCACACCATTTGCCCAGGGTTTACACCTGTGTGCAATGCTCAAAGAGGGCAGGAGCATGCTCTCAACCAGACAGCAAATGTGCAAGGAGATAATGAAGTTGGTACACAAAGGGAGGGGCGGGAACGTGGATTTGGGTGCAGCACAATATTCAGCATTTTAGCATTTCACAAAAGAAATAGGGCAGGTCACTTTGCACAGGGAAATTACCACCGAGAAAAAGCTGATGTACTCCAGGCAACCCTAGGGGCTGGCGGAGACACTGCATCCAACAACCAAGATGGCAGTTAGGGGGAGCAGACCTGCTCCCTGATGTCCAGTTGCCCCTCCCACCCTCTAGTCCCCATCCATGTAAAAGCACAAACATGCCCTGGTGTCTCGTAGCAACCCCCGCTATCTGATCTCCATTCCTGTAAAAGCACAAACATGCCCTGGTGTCTAGTGGCAACCCCTGCTATCTGATCTCCATTCCTGTAACAGCACAAACATGTCCTGGTGTCTAGTGGCAACCCCCGCTATCTGATCTCCATTCCTGTAACAGCACAAACATTCCCTGGTATCTAGCGGCAACCCCTGCTATCTGATCTCCATTCCTGTAACAGCACAAACATGCTCTGGTGTCTAGTGGCAACCCCTGCTATCTGATCTTCATTCCTGTAACAGCACAAACATGCCCTGGTGTCTAGTGGCAACCCCGCTATCTGATCTCCATTTCTGTAACAGCACAAACATGCCTGGTGTCTAGTGGCAACCCCCACTATCTGATCTCCATTCCTGTAACAGCACAAACATGTCCTGGTGTCTAGTGGCAACCCTCGCTATCTGATCTCCATTCCTGTAACAGCACAAACATTCCCTGCTGTCTAGTGGCAACCCCCGCTATCTGATCTCCATTCCTGTAACAGCACAAACATGTCCTGGTGTCTAGTGGCAACCCCCGCTATCTGATCTCCATTCCTGTAACAGCACAAACGTGCCCTGCTGTCTAGTGGCAACCCCCGCTATCTGATCTCCATTCCTGTAAAAGCACAATTTTGCCCTAGGGTACAGTGGCACCCCTTGCCCTCTGATCCCCATCTCTGTAAAAGTACAATCATTCCCTGGGGTCCAGTGGCACTCTGACCCACTGATTGCCACCCCCATAGTGTGAACTGTAGTCCCTGGTGTCCAGTGGCATCCCCCACCCTCTGATCACTCACTACTGTTAAAAAAAAATGTCCTCAGTGTCTACTGATCCCCCCACTCTCTGATCACTTGCTGCTGTTAAATAAAAGAAGCCTCTGGTGTCTACTGGCACCCCCCCGGTCACTGGCCGCTGTTAAATAAAAGAAGTTCCCAGTGTCTGGAGGAACCCCTACCCTCTAATCACTCACTGCTGGTTAAGAAAGGCATTCCCTGGTGTCTAGAGGCACCCTTCACCCTCTGATTGTCCAGCTCTGTAAGTTAGTGGGATGCCCTGGAATCCAGTTGTCCCCCACACCTACCAAGAACCAGTACCAGTGTCCCCCAGCATCCTGGTGGCTAGTACCCCCCACCCTCAACAAGCAGACAACTGTCCATCCTCCCATACCACACTGACCAGTGTCAAGTGGATGCAATATTATGACCAGCACAGCCCTCCTCTCACCACCATAGCCAGCCACCGTATGGAATGACAGGGAGCACATGTCCTGTGTACTGTAATGGAGAATGCTTACTGTCTATAGTAGACAATACGTGATCGAAGGGTGGGGGGGTACCACTAGACAGCGCAGACTTTTTTTTTTAGCAGCAAGCAAGCAATAAGAGGGTGGAGGATGCCACTAGACACTGGGGACTTCTTTTTTAAAAGCGCTGAGCAATCGGAGGGTGGGGGATGCCACTGAACACAGGGACTATGATTCACACTATGAGGATGGTGATCAGGGGGTGGGGAATGCCAGTGGAAGCAAGGACTACAGAGAATGCTACGGGGACAGTAATCAGAGGGCAGCGGTATGACTGGACACCAGGGAATGATTGTTATTTTATGGGACAGGAATCAGAGAGTAGAGGGTACCACTAGACACCAGGAAATGATTGTACTTTTACAGGGATGATGATTGGAGAGCAGGCGGGGGGGGGGTGCCACTGCTGGACAGCAGAGTAATAATTCATTTACGGGGATGGGCGATCAGGGTGGAAGGAGGCTGGTCTCGTGGGGTGCAAATCTGCCCCTGCTTCCCATGCGAACGAGCCCATAATGGGAATGCATATGGCCCCTTAATGCCTTGCATGCCCAAAGGGCTTCTTTGCATGGTGCTGGCTGACTATTGCAACAGGGGGCTCTTGGCACTATCGGGTCTGGGGGTGCTGTCCCCTGCACATTCCAGACCCACATCAAGGTAGCACTGCTCAGCTTAGCACTGCACTGAAGTGCCTCTTTATTCAGTCAGATAGCACCAGTGTGCTATCCAACTAAATATAGCATCCTCAGGGTCATGGGCAAGTGCAGTGCAAGCCTCTGCGCTCCGCTTTTGCCCATATTCCAATATCAGCTGCCTGGTATTTGTATATAATAGAACAATTGAAAAAACTAATCATAAGTATGTAGGGTTACCACCTTTTAAGAAGCCCAAAGTAGGACATTTCTTACTGAAACATGATTTTCTCACGGGACAATATGTAACCTTGACCATTGCAATACACTTGTTTTCTCTAAATAATCAGAATTAAGACTAAGTGTTGCAGTTCTTTAGTTGTTTCTGTTGTTTCTTATCATTTTAAGGTATTTTAGTTAAGGTATTATGAAGAAGAAGAAGAATCAGCATTCATATAGTGCTTTTCATACACAGTATCCCAAAGCGCTTTACAAGCAATGCTAGACTGTCTATTATAGTTTTCTGCAACATTTAGAGAAAAGGTAGAAAATATTTTTTTCTACTACAAGGTCAGGATATACAGTATTGTAAATTTTTTTTTGCAGGACAGAGTTGCCCAGTTCGGGACTGTCCTGCAAAAATCAGGACAGGTAGTAACATTATAAGTATGGACTATGGGATTTAAAGTCGAAAGAGTACTATGATCCAAAGACACACACCTCTTATGATAAACTAAAATTCCAGTACTGTGTGACAAGTTCATGGAATACCATTTTGCCTAAGCTACTGTCTCAAATAGTTTCTACAAAGGCCTTTAATTTGGCCATTCAGCATGAATTATCAGTAACGTGTCAAGATAATATATAGATATGCTACTAGTCTTGTTACACCAGTATGTTTAATTTAAGGTCATATTAGTTGTATATGATTGATTATATATTTATTATGTGTTGGACGCTATGTATATGATATAATGTATGTGTAATGTAACGTAATGTAGTGTTGTCTGCTGTGATTTTTGTGAATTGTAACCTAAAGCAGAACTACAGTACCTAGTAAACAGAACTTGCCCTAATGTATTTTATCATCTCTAAAAATAAAACCTTTCACTACTACTACTGGTGCCACCATATCTGTATCACATGTGGAACTACCTCTGCATGGCAACAAAGGGGAGCATAGAAACACAGACAACCATCCCATGTACGAAGACAGTAATGCTACACAATCTGCCAATCCCAGAGGAGAAAAGGGAAAATAAGAGGGTATAGAAAAGGACTGCTCAGAAGATACAATGGCAGTGGAGAAGGGGACCATACAGAGAACTGCAGAGCAGCCATAGCCTCCCAGAGTGGAAGCTCCAAGGGAGGTTGACAGTGAAAATGCCGTCCTCCCGCACAGTGATGGCAGAATACCGACACCTGTTTTGTGCCATTAGAATCACAAGTGTTTTCACACACCCCAAGCAGGGGGCTCTGCCCCCCACACCCCACGGTATTTTAGATCATCAACTTCAAGTCAGAGTTGTACCAAGAGGGGGCAGAACACCAGGGGAAAGCTAAACATGAAAAATTGACCATTACAGCGACTGTCGCCGTTATGGTAATTTTTCATGTTTCACTGTCAGCGTGTCAAGCTGAAGGGGGTGCACCGCCCAGAGTGAGGATGGAAGATGGGAAGCAGGGGCTGTGTGGAGGAGATTTTCTCAAAGGCAGACCAAAATTCCAGGTGATGCCCTGGAGAGGATACTCCACAGGGAGATACACAGGAGAACCACCCCCTCTGGGGAAGGACTCAGGAAGAGTCACATAACAATGGCAAAAAGGTATGAAGCTATAAGGAAGCAGCTACAGAAGGCTGCATCACACAAGCAATAAAGGTGAACAAATCCCCCGTAGAGGGCACAAAGGGGCCATCTTCTCAAAGAGAAAGACCAGTGGTGTAACCAGGCATATATCCAGAATGCAGTTGCATAAAAAAAGTCATTTTTTAACATTTTTTTTATTGCTGCAGAATGCTGACACTGCTCTATCTGCTGATGTGCTCTGTACCCAGTCTAAGAGAGAATCATCTGTGCTGTGCCTACAGAAAGGGGAAGGAGAGAAATCTGGCAGGCTGTTGTGGGCGCTAGACAGAAAGACACACTACATGCTGATGCTGCACTGAAGAAACAGAAAGGTATCCTGGATCATCCAATGGGTGAGCACACTGAATTTCATTCACTGCCCTACCTCCTTATCAGCACACCCTTACACTCGCTGCTGTCATGAGCCACTCATGTTGGTGTGGGCTAACAGAGGGAGAGACAGAGAGCAGGAAATGCATATGTGCACTGCAGTCTTTTGTAGGTCAGTCACCCAGTGGAAGGCTGGAGCCTGGCTTACCTCAGTTTATAAAATGGCAATAAAAAAATCTAGAAATTTAATTGGCTGAGATACATCACCTGACTGTGTATAAAATCTCTATAAATGAATGGTCAGGTGCTGAATCTCATTCTCCTCCCCCAAAAAACTTACTTAGAGTTACTTTATAAGTAAAATAAGCCCCTCCAGGGTGTCTATCATAGGATTTTAATGCACTTCCCAGGGATGTAAGGAAATTCAGCCTTCAGCCTTGCACTTTACTACAACCCTGAGGCATGCTTTGGAATCCTATAATGCACACCCTGTCATGGTTTATTACTTACTCAACTTCTGTGAGGATTTCAGCATGCACTCACAAGCTCAGAGTAGGTAGGACTTGCATATGTGGGACTGCGTGAAAGTGACTGAGTCAAACAATCAGTCAATTGAGTGTTGTCTTTATATTTGTGCAGTGTTTGGGGACACATCCTTTCCACCTGCTGCCCAGTGTGAGGTATATATAGTCTACTGTAGGCCACAGTTGAGCCAGGTGCCAGTCCCACTTTTCCTCAAGCCACTTGGCTGATTTAACTGCCTATTTGTTCAGTTGCCAATACATTTTTAAACAGTGAGGACTGACTGCACTGCTGGAGGGACTGAGTCAAATGAGTACTTATCTCGTGCCAGTGGGTGTTATAGTTTCTGCTGACTGGCTTGGTTGTTCAGTAATCCCTCTAAAGCCTGAGCCTAATGCATGACCAGTCTTCTCTACCAAGTTGCCAACATGAAACAAATTAAACTAAGGTCCAAACTTGGAATCGGGGCTGGGGAGGGACATTGCTTGCTTGTTGGTTGCTGCTCAGTAAAGGGCTTGAAGTAGCCACTTTAAAAATTGCGACTGAGGTACAGTGGACCACCAGGGAAGGCAGTGATGGAGGAGTCATCAACACTTGTTTGCTCTACCAGTTGCCAGCCCAGCATTGGGCAGTGCTTTGTGACAAGGGACTATAGTTCTTTATACACATTTCTTTATCCCACTCTGCTACCCAGGGTACTGTTATTCTCTTGGTATGCACAAATTTGTCCTGGCTTAACTTGAATATGCCTATACTATCTTCGTGTCCACAGTCTCCACTAGTAGGTGGCCCCATCAGTTCAAAAGTGCCCCCTTCTAGGAGAAGTGGTGCCATCTAATGTGAGCTTCAGAACATGTCACCACATCATTCTGCAGGACACCAGTGATCTAGTTGATACACTTGGACGTGCAGTAAACAGAGATTATATCCTGTCAGCTCCCTTTTCTCCAAGGTGAACATGTTAAGGGACATTTCATTTACAACGGGCATGATTTACACATATTTGAAATAAACAAAGTCCAGTGTGCCTTCCCCCACCATTACTGCCCCAACTGGCCAGTATTCCATGTTTTTTTTAATATATTTATCTAACCTATTACTTCTTCTGGTCATACTTTATACAAGGGCTCTAAGTTAACAGAAGTCAGTTGACATTCGTGAAAACCGGGGCACCACTTCACAGTGACCCTGTTCTGTCAAGTCCCTCACTATTCCACATTCATGTCTAATTAACTGGTTGATACAAGTTGAGGTCATGCGGTTTCATTCTTCTTTTGTATCTGAAATAAAAATTTAGATATGAGAGAAGAAATTAAGAGCCCTAACTGGCATATGAACCCAGGCATGCTTGGAAAATTGTTCCACTGCTCTGTCTATAGTAGAGCTACTGTAGCAGGATAACTGGAATCCTGAGACTCCTATAGACATTCCTCTTTCTTAACGCATAACCAACAGCCACACAAATTATTCTAAGTAGGAGAGAGTTCAAATCCCAGTTAGGATACAATCTGTTTTTCATGTCTAAATTGTATGGTAAGGGCCACCAGCCTCTCCTCCTACTTTATGTCTCCCACTCCCTGATCATTTTAAGGGCACCAAGTTGCAATTCTCAACTACTTCAATATCTGTTCATATTGAGGAGCCCAGAACTGCATGCAGTACTTCAGTTCATGCCTGACCAGGGTCTTCCAAAAGGCAGGACTATTTCCTCTGCCCTGATGAAGCCTGCAAAGGCGCTACATAGGGGTGTTTGCACAAGTGAAAATATGCTGCAATAAATTGAATTACTTCCAGCATGGTGTGTGCACCGTTTTGTTATTTTGTTGCCATGAAGATTCGTTTGTGAATTAGTGCAGTGGGACCTTTGGTAATAGTCAGTTATGCATGGTCTTACATTTTATTTCTTTTGTCTGCTTGTCACCCCACTTGTAATGTATGCCTGTATTCTGCTGTTCCTCCACAGTAGCTGCTTGCTGCCTGTCATAATTCAGCGATGTGTCTATTATGACTCCCAGGTCCTTGTCTTCCTCTAGTGCAACAACATGGACCCAACACAGTATGTAGTTACAGCCATAGGTTTTCCTTAAAGTGTAGCACTTTACATTTTGGGAGTAGTATAGCCTAGCGATTAGAACACAGAACTGTAAAACTAGAGACCCAGCAGGCTTGGGTACGAATCCCATAGCTGCCACATACTGTATGACCCTGAACAAGTTACTTAAAGGTGATAGGAAAGAGTTTTCTACACATCTACATTCTCCATGTTCTTTTTAGTGCCTGTCCAATATTTTGATTGATTTTAACGTTTTGGTGTTAAATTTATAATCTAATTTCAGATTTTGTAAGTACATCGAATCCTTCTCTCCTCAGCAGTTGCTGCTCTCTCTTTTCATACTGTCTGAATATTCTGTGACATCAATAACACCATTCAAGGCTATTCAGATGAAGAACATGGATTGGTGTAACTGATGTCATAGAATGTGTTAGAAATCTGAAAAGAAATAGTAGCTGGTGAGGAGAGTGGAGCTCTGTGTAGGATCAGATTGCACACCAAAGCTAGATTATTTATTTATCAAAAACTGGTCAACACATATCAGAATACATAGCAGGCATGGAAAGGAAGATGGAAGGTCAGTCAACTGTATAAAAATCGTTTCTTGTCATCTTCAACCTCCTTGTGCTTAATTCTCTCCTGGATCTTACCTGGAAATGAGCTTTAGCTCAAAGGGCTTTTCCCAACCAAAAATGTTAAATACATTTGGATATATGGAATTGGAGACTCTAGGGCCCGATATTCAAAATTTTGCATGGGTACAAACAGGACTTTGCTCGCGCAAACTGGGGTTTGCACTGGAGCCCCATATTTAAAAGGGGCTGTTGCATGGGCAAAAAGGGTTAGCATCTGCGCAAAACATAATGTGTGCGTGCAGGCAAGAGGAAGAGCATGGCATGCTACCCCACATTCAGCAGCACTGCGCTGCACAAAAGGGTTTAGCATAGTCCTTTTGTGCAGCATATATAACGCCAAACAAAACCCTGACTTAACTCCAGGCAACCCTAAAGGCTGAAAGAGGTAATACAGCCACTGAGCTGGTTGGCTGCTGAGGGAGCACAAGTGCTATCTGAGGTCCCTGGCACCCTCCCCCCCTGCCGACTGCCAGCCCGTTCTGTCAAATAATAATATTTCTAATGCTAGTGGTCCCCCCTCTCTGATTGCCAGCCCTAGCTCAAATAATATAATCCCTGGTGCCCGGGGTAACCTCCTCCTTCCAAGTGCCAGCGCTGACTTCAATAATATAATCCCTGTTGCCCGTGGTAACCTCCCTCCTTCCAAGTGCCAGCACTGACTTCAATAATATAATCCCTGGTGCTAGTGGTAACCCCCCCCCCAAGTGCCAGCCCTGGTTTAAACATTATAATCCCTGGTGCTAGTGGTAACACCCCCCCCCCTCCAATTGCCAGCCCTGTTTTAATTAATATTATCCCTGGTACTAGTGGTAACCTCTCCCCTTCCAAGTGCCAGCCCTGGTTTAAACATTATAATTTCTGGTGCTAGTGGTAACCCCCCCTCCCTCCAATTGCCAGGCCAGTTTTAAATAATATAATCTCTTGTGTTAGTGGTAATCCCTTCCCTCCATTAGCCAGCCCTGGTTTAAATAATATAATCTCTGGTGCTAGTGGTACTAGGCACCTACTGAGTGTGTATTAATATGTTTTATTTGTTTTTAAGTGTAATGTTGTGAAATGTTCTTTTTAATGTATATTGTAAAGGCGCCCTGAGCACAGGAAGGGTGCCTTATACAAATAAAATGTTACTTTACTTTTTACTTACTTACTTACTTTACCTCCCCCTCCTTATGAGTGCCAGCCCCATTTTAAATAAATAATCCCTGGTGCTAGTGGTAACTCCCCCACTCGGATTGCCAGCCCTGGTTTAAATAATATAATCCCTGGTACTAGTGGAAACCCCACCTCCCTCCAATTGCCAGTCCCATCTTAAATAATGTAATCCTTGGTACTAGTGTTAACCACCCCTCCCTCCGATTGCCAGCCCATTTTAAATAATATAATCCCTGGTGCTAGTAGAACCCCCCCCCCCCGAGTTAAAGCCCTGTCTTAAATAATATAATTCCTGGTGTTAGTGGTAATCACCTCCCTCCAGTTGCCAGCCCGTCTTAAATAATATAATCCCTGGTGCTAGTAGACCCCCCAAGTGAAACCCTGTTTTAAATAATATAATCCCTGGTGCTAGTGGTAACCCCCCACCCCGTTACTAGATCCCTGCTTAATTAATATAATCGGGTGCTAGTGGGACCCCTCCCTCAAATACCAGCCCCATATTAAATAATACTGTATAATTCCTGGTGCTAGTAGTAAGCCCCCTCCCTCCGATTGCCAGCCAAGAAGTAAAAAAAAAAAAAAAAAACTCCCTGGTGTCCAGTGCCCCCCCAACTCATGGCATCAGTCATATCTCCCCAACACTCATTTCAGCATTATCAGCATATGGCGACCGGCACAACCCTCCTCACACCTCCTCAGCCAGCCATCATATGTACAGGCAGGAAGTGTGCCTCTTATTTATAGGTTAGGGTCACCCTGTCCTATAAATAAGAGGTGTGCTCCCTGTCTGTACATATGGTGGCCAGCCGAGGAGGTGTGAGGAGGGCTGTGCTAGTCACCGCATGCTCCCATGGCACCACAAATAATGCAAAGGTGAGTGGGGGTATGGCTACTGCCATGGGGGGCCACTGGATACCAGGGAGTTTGTTAGTGTTTTACTTCTGGGCTGGCAATCGGAGGGAAAGGGGTTGCCACTAGCACCAAGGATTATATTATTTAAGCCAGGGCTGGTAATCGGAGGAAGGGGGGCTACCACTAGCACCAGGGATTATATTATTTAAGCCAGGACTGGCAATCGGAGGGAGGGAGGTGGGTTACTACTAGCACCAAGGATATTATTATTTCAGCTGGGGCTGGCAAACAGAGGGGGGACCACTAACACCAGGGGTATTGCTATTTGACAGAATGGGTCAGCGATCCATGGGGTGGACCACTAGCACCAGTGATATTATTATTTGACACACAGGCCGGCGATCAGTTGGGGGGCAGGAGGTATCACTAGTACCAGGGATATGTACTGTATACAGTACATGGCTGGGACTGGGCATATGGGGGGGGGTGGCGCTGCATTAACCTGGCTTACTACCCATGGAAATGAGCCATAATGGACATGCAAATGGCCCCTTAGAGTCTTGCATGCCCAGTAGCCTCATTTGCATGGGACCCTTTGAATATTGCATAAGTGCCGCAATGCTATCCATTCTGGCAGTGTACTTTGGGAACCCTGTCGGGACAGTGCTAAGTGGCTTAGCACTGGGTGACAAGGCCCTATATTCAGTCAGACAGTGCTGGTGCACTATTCCACTGAATATAGCATCTTTGGGCACTTGGGCAGTTGCAAGGTGCAGTGCAAATTGTGGCATTCTGCACGTAGCACGATTCTGAATATCTGGCCTCAGGAGTCCTACCAATGACCAAGCTTGTCCAGGTCCTTCTTAATGATCGTAAAAGGAGTTCATCCTTCCCCCCACTCAACTTATTAATTTATTTATTTATTGGATTTTGATAACTGGGTCAACCCACTGAGCTTATTTATTTATTTTATTTATTTGAATTTTGATGACCAGGTGGGCCCACTGAGACAAACATGTCCCTTTTTCGGGGGCGACCCGGGGAACAGAAGCATTCCATATGCAGAGAAATATAGCACTATACAAAAATAGCCAAGATCAAATGTACAAATACAATGGATAATGAATAAGTTTTGCTGATGTCAGTAACCTTAGCTTACTGACATCAGCAAATGGAGAGCCCAGATAGTTTTCTGAATGAAAAATCTTTTTTCAATATGCTTTATGGTAAATTCATGTTGTTTGTTTTACAGTAGCCTTGAACACCTGTCTGCATCCCAGCTTTACAGTGAGAAATTTCATACCTATGTTTGTTATCACATTTCTAATACAGTAATAGCTATCTTACCATTTATTTATGCCCCTAATGTCCAAAATGCTATATGGCAAAAATGAAGACAAATGTATATGACAAAATGCTATTTACCTTTACTGGCATTACACATTCCTTGTCCTGTTCTTTAGACAAGAACTGCAGTCAGCAGCTGATGAAGAATTACAGTCCTACATTCACTGTCCCCCTGGCTCCTTTATGTTGTTTTGAACAACAAAACTTAAAAGCACTTGAGGAGTTCAAGGGTGAAAAGAAGAGTTCTGCCTTAGAGTCACTTAAGTATTAACTATGGCTCATTTGTCTTCTTTCTATGCAAAACTGCCTCTGTGTTGACCCTGAACTAAAGGGTGGAGACATTTTTTTTTAACCTTTATACTGGTCAATGTTATGTATGTTTGTGGGGGAGAGAAGTTGCTGTGGTGAAAGTTACTAAGCAACTGCGAGGGTAAAGGTAAGCAGGGCAGAGTTAATTTATCTAGTGCATACAAATGATCCTGCGTGGTTCTGTTAGTCTGTACACATTAAAATGTTATTTAGCTATACATGTAAATCCATTTTTTTAACTGAGACATTTTCTATATTTTCTCCATCTATTCAAATGTGGTTAAAGCAGCATGGTTGCTAGAGCCAGGGCACCTTAATAACTGATCACTGCTTACAAACAGGGCACACAAGAAAACAACAAATTATCCCTTTAACAGAGCATTTCATTGGAAAATACTGACTGTTTAACCACTGCCTGCAAGTTTGTAACACACACAGTAATGGAAGCCCCGCCAGAATTATTATTATTTTTGTGCAAAAACAATGAACTGGGAATAGCTTGGCAGAAGACACCAGGAGAAAGGACTGCTGTGTGACTGAACTTCTCTGCTGGGACTAAAGTAGAAGAACTTTTGTATTTGGACCTTTAATTTAGGGTAAAAAAACTAACATACAAAACAAAAACAAAAAAAAAAGTGTGTGTTTGGGTTAACTGAACTGAATGGGTAACTGAAAAGTCATCTAGGTGTAAATCTCAGGTGACTGAAAGGACTTAACTGCTGTGAGGTTTAAATTACTTGTAGAAAGATCTGGTAAGTAGGTGGAGTGGCTTAGCTAGAAGGAAGCTACATTTAAAGACTGCCTTAGAAAGATTCTGCTAACAGCTTGGCAGAAGACACCAGGAGAAAGGACTGCTTTGTGACTGAACTTCTCTACTGGGACTATATTGCCCTCCTTCCCTCCCACCCCCCACAAAGCTAGTTCTATTTTATAGGCACAGGATTTGACTGACAACAGGAACTTCCTGTTTAGGGGCAGGAAGTGACTGATCACAGAACCACCAAGGACCCACCATCCTAGAAGGGCAAGAGTAGCTCTCCGGCCCCCTCTAGCTGCTGGAGGTCTGCCTCTGAACAAGTAAGTGGTCTACTGAGAAATATAGGATATTCTTGTCTCAGAACAGGGCAATCAGGAGCTTAAAGGGCACACAGGCAGAACGTAAGGATAGAGAGAAAAAAAAACAGAGGAAAGAGTAAGGATTGCAAACAGTTAAGGTGCCAGAAATAAGACATGATTGGAGTGGTGCAGTGCAGTGGCTGTGGAGCAGCAGTCTTCCAGGAGATGTTCTGGAGGATGCGGTGTTGTCCCATCTGCAGGCACCTCTCTGGGCTGAGGGAGGAGGTTGCTCATCTCCAGGCTGAGTTGGCCAGGATTTGTGGGACCTCCTCTTCCATCCAGGGACCACCAGTGCCACTGCTGTTGCCTCAGAGGTTGCCAAGAAAGAGGAGCGGTTGGACCACAGTGGGCTCAGGGAGGGTGAGGGGTGGAACAGAGGCACATCCTCCAGTTGTACCTCTCCACAATTCCTATGCCATTCTGGCAAAGTGTGGTTCCTCTATGGAGGCACCTACAGTGGAGACCAAGGAGGATGCTGGGAACCTCCACAAAGGAGACCCACAGGAGGGTGGCAGGGGACCCTGCAGGGGAAGGAAACAACTCCTGGTGGGGGACTCCATTGTTAGGAAGGTAGAACTGGGCAAGGAAGGGGAGAGGGAGGTAAAGTGCCTGTCTGGTGCCATGGCTTGGAGGGACAGGGAGCGAATCCTCAGGATTGCCAGAGCAGCTGCACAGGGAAGGGAGCTGGATGTCATTGTCCACCTAGGGACAAATGACCTGGCTAAGAAAGGGATTAGAGAAGTGCAGGAAGAGTTTGTGGAATTGGGGAGGGGCCTTAGTCAAGTAGCACGCACGGTAACCTTCTCGGAGGTGCTACCCATCTATGGCATAGGAGAGGCTAGGGTGTTCTGTACCATGGGATTCAATCAGTGGTTGAAAAACTGGTGTGGAGCTCAGGGATTTGGCTTCATTGGGGACTGGGGGTCCACCTGGAGTGATGCAAGCCTATACTGGCATGATGGGCTGCATCTGTCCGGGAGGGAGCCAGGATCCTAGGTGATAGGTTTAAATGCTTCATTGGCAAGCTTTTAAACCAGCCAAGGGAGAGCACTGGAAAGGAGCAGGAAAATCCTAGCCCCCAAACAATCACGGTAGTAAGTGTGGCAAACACCAACATGGAGGTGTTGATAGGGAGAAGGGCAGGGGTAAATGGAGAAAGTGGCAAAGGCAAGAAGGACAGGGATGGGGTAAAGGGAGTAAGGCCATCAGAAATGGAGGGTAATGAGTACCAATGCCCGTAGTCTGGGCAACAAGCCCCTGAGCTGGTGGCCTTAATGGAAGAGGGATGCCTGGATATCGTAGCAGTCACAGAAACATGGTACACAAAGAACCATGACTGGGATGTTAACATACCAGGGTACATAACTTACAGGAGAGACAGGCAGGGGAGAAGAGAGGGAGGAGTAGCTCTCTATGTAAAGGAAGGGATAAAAGCAACTGAACAAAAGAGTAAACAGGGAGGAGAGGAGGCACTGTGGGTCACCTTGGAGACTGGAAAGGGCACCACAATCCGCACAGGGGTTGTGTACAGATCCCCATGTCAGGGGGAAGGAATGGACAAGGATATGATGGAAGGCATTCTTAGAATGGCAGAGAAAGGGAGATACTGTTGATGGGAGACCTGAATATGCAGATGTTAACTGAAGCACATTTCTACAGCCACATCCAAGAGCAGAGCCATTCTTGGCGCCTACAGGTGGCAGGCATTGAACAGCTAGTTTGGAACCCACTCGTGAGGGCAATCTTAGACCTCGTGCTCTCAAGCGGGGCAGTGAGAGGATCTCAGATCTAGAAGTGGGTTGCCATCTGGGGACAAGTGACCATCAAACAGTGTGGTTCACGTTAAACTCAGCTACAGACAAGCCATACAAAAGTGAGGGTACTGGACTTAGGAGGGCTGACTTTGCAAGATGGAGAGTGCCTCAGAAAAGCACTAGCAAACAGGCTAGAAGGAGGTGTGGAGCAACAATGGGGAATTATCAAAACTGCCATCACAGAGGCAACAAGCCTTTGTGTGAAGCAAATAAACAAATCAAAACGAAAGAAAAAGCCACTATGGTTCTCAAGAGAGTGGCTGTGAAAGTCAGGAAGAAAAAGATAGCATTCGAAGTATAAGGAAACACAGAAGGAGCAGGACAGAGAGCTGTACCAGTTAAGGCAGAAAGAAGCAGAGGAGGAAGTCAGAATAGCAAAGGCCCAAACTGAGGAAAGATAGCCAACTCAGTTAAGAAGGGGGATAAAACCTTTTATAGGTACATCAGCGAGCATAGAAAGACAAAGGGAGGGATAGTGAGGCTGAATAGAATCAACGGTGGGTGGGCAGAGGGACAGTGAAAAGCAGGAATACTGAGCGAATATTTCTGCTCAGTATTCTACAAAAGAGGAGAAGTGCCTAATCCAGTTAACAGAAGCACTCTTGATAGGGAGGTCGATCCCAGTCCTTTCACAGAAGAAAGGGTTCTGCAAGAACTCCTAAAACTGAAGGTGGACAAAGCAATGGGTCCTGATGGAATTCACCCCAGAATTCTAAAAGAATTAAGGAAGGATAAAGTGAAACCACTGGCTACTCTTTTTAATAAATCATGGGAGGATGGTGTGGTACCCGAGGACTGGAGGAAGGCGGATGTGATTCCCCTTCACAAAAGTGGGACCAAGACAGAGGCAGGAAACTACAGACCTGTCAGTCTGACCTCTGTGGTAGGGAAAGTGATGGAGTCACTTCTGAAGGAAAGAATAGTTGAGTACCTAGAGGTCAGTGAAGCACAGGATCCAAGGCAGCATGGGTTCACAGCAGTAAGGTCATGTCAGACGAATCTTATAGATTTCTTTGACTGGGTGACCAAAGTAGTAGACCAGGGAGGGGCTGTGGACATGGCCTACCTAGACTTTAGCAAGGCATTTGACACAGTCCCACACAAAAGATTATTAGTCAAATTAACCAGCCTGGGAGTGGGTCCCAGGGTGGTAGCCTGGGTAAAACATTGGCTGGACAACAGGACACAGAAGGTAATTGTAAATGGAGTCCACTCTGAAGAAAGGGTGGTTACCAGTGGGGTACCGCAGGGTTCAGTATTGGGTCCAGTCCTTTTTAATGTCTTCATCAGTGACATTGCAGAGGGACTGGAAGGAAAAGTATGCCTTTTTGCAGATGACACAAAGATCTGCAACAGGGTTGATACACAAGAGGCATGGAAAGGATGAAAAGGACTTGGCAAGGTTGGAGGAATGGTCAGATGTATGGCAGCTAGGATTCAATGCAAAAAGTGCAAAATAATGCACCTGGGAAACAAGAACCCAGGGAAGAATACACAGTGGGTGGGGAGGTAGTAACAACAACAAAACAGGAAAGGGACCGGGGGTAATCATATCAGATGACCTGAAGGTTGTAAGCAATGTGAGAAGGCAGTAGGAGGGCCGGGGGTATACTGGGATGTATAGGGAGAGGCATCAGCAGCAGAAAACAGGAAGTTGTTATCCCTCTGTAGAGACAGTTGGTGAGACCCCATCTGGAATACTGTGTCCAGTTCTGGAGACCCCATCTGCGCAAGTACATAGACAGGATAGAGGCAGTCCAGAGGAGGGCAACTAAAATGGTGCAGGGTCTGCAAGAGAAGCCATATGAGGAGAGACTAAAGGAGCTTAATATGTATACCCTTGAGGAAAGAAGGGAGAGGGGGGACATGATAGAAACTTTCAAGGACCTCAAGGGAATCAACAAAGTCCAAGAGGGTAGCATCTTTCAGAAAAGAGACTTGCAAGAACAAGGGGACACAATTTAAAGATAGAAGGAGGGTGGTTCAGGGGCAATGTGAGAAGTATTATTTCACAGAGAGAGGTAGTGGATGCATGGAACAGCCTTCGTGAGGAAGATTGTGGGGTCTAAAACTGTGGGAGAATTCAAGAATGCATGGGACAGACATAAGGCAATTCTTGTGGGGGGCAGGAAGATATAGGCTGTTGGTTAACTAGCATCTGCAGCCTATCCTGTAGGTAGGGAAATGGGCAAACTAGATGGGCCTAGCGGTCCTTATCTGCCATCAAAGTCTATGTTTCTATGTTTCTATGTTGCACATTCTGAGAAAATAAAAACATTCTTCAGTGCTTCGTTTATTTACAGGAGTATAATCATACACACTTCATGTATAAAAGTGAGGTAGTTCACTGCAAGATGCCACATCATTTAAACCACAGAAAATACAGCACTTGCACATATTTCATCAAAAATGTTATATGATGCAGACAATTTTTATTCCCAAGGGACTAGATCAAATTTGATTCTTAGGGGGAAAATGACCACAGGCCATAAACATACAGAATGTTACAGTAAAAAATAGTTACTCCCTGTAACAGTACATCTTCAAGAGAATCTCCTCCATTGGGCCACACTTTTGGCACTGTAAGCCATTGGCATCAGGACCACTCACAAACTTTTGTTAGCTGGGGGCAACCGGATCAACATCAATTCAATGAAAACAAACACAGTGCAGAAAGAAGCCACGTAGGCAACACCGCACAAGCGATCAACCACGATGCCACAATCCACTGAAAGCAAACATGCTGCAATACAAAAACCTCATGGAACGTGGGTGGACAGGTTATGTAAGGGAACACAATTTGGGTGGGGTGAAACTCAGAAAGTCAGCATAACAACCCCACCCGGGGTCTAACCTGGGTGAGAGAATTCAGCAGGCAATGAAATAATGAAAAAAAAAATACAATATAGTAAAACTAAATAACTATACCACATGAAGACTCGAACCCCGGTCAGCAGCACCACAGCCCATCACCTTACCACTATTCCACAGCAGCAGCTCAGTGGAACTTGGCAAATTCAGCACCTTAGAGGAGTGCTGCTACTGTAAATCACTGCAGGGTACTACAACACTTAATGGCTCTGCACTTTTGATCAAAAACATGTCTCTAAAACACCTTTACTATGGGGCAGCACCCCCGCAAACCCCCATCGGGGGGGCTTCACCCCCAACCCCCCATAAATTAATATAATCAACTCCAAGGTCACACATACCTTGGAGTAAAGGAGTATGTTGTACAGTTTGCACAGTTGTTGCCCCCTCATCTGCGGTACACTCATTTGCTCTCCTTTCCTTGAGGCTGAGCGCCCCTTAGCACTATTCACCACACTGTAAGTGCTATGCAGTAATAGCACTCGCGCAGTGAACCTGATACAGGGACAGCCCACAATGATGTGCAATATTGGCACCTATGAAACATGGGCAGTCCCGTGGATCTTTAGTTCCCACCAGAGATAAGCTCAGAGGGCCACTTACTCCGAGGAACCAGGAGATCAATCCACTACCAGGCATACAAGGAGAGGCATGGGACTGAAAAATACATAAGTTACTTATGGAAACCTTCAAAAAGGCAGTGGAATAACCTCACAGCTTATACCTCAGTAAGGGGAAAGGAGGGTGGGTACACTGTGGCCCAATGGAGATTATCTTGAAGATCTACTGTTATGGTGAGTAACTGTTCTATCTTCTTCGAGGACATCTCCTCCATTGGGCCAGACCTTTGGAACAATTTTCAAGCAGTACAAAGTACCTAGGGAGGATGTCAAATTCTAATATGAAATCAGAGCAGAAGACCCCGCAGAACAGCAATACCAAAGCCAGCACATCTGCATGAGATGATGTCTAGACTGCAGTGCTTTGGGAAAGCACAGTATGTACGTGTATGTTTTGTCTTCATAAGTGACACTGCAGACTGACTGTAAGGGAAGATATGCCTTTTTGCAGATGATACCTAACACTGCCATAGGATATACACACAAGAGGTGGTGGAGAGAATATGTAGAGACTTTGGGAAACTCGTGGAGCATGGCAATTGGGGTTCAATGCCCAAAAATGCTAAATCTTGCACCTAGAACATAGGAAGCAAGGAACTGAGTAAAGAATGGGGGGTACTTACAGTCACTAAGCAGGAAAGGGACCTTGGGGTTATCATATCTGATGACCTCAAAGTGGCATAGCAGTATGACAAACCAGTGGGTAGAGCCAGAGGGATGCTGGGATGCATAGGCAGAGGTATTTCCAGCAGGAGTAGGGAAGTGGTTTTGCCACTACATCACTCGCTGGTGAGACCACAGCTAGTGTAATGTGTCAAGTTCTGGAGGCCATATCTCAGAAAAGACAAAGACAAGGTGCAAGCAATCCAGAGGAGGGCAACTAAAATGGTGCAGGGGTTGCACGAAAAGCTCTACAGAGAGACTGAGGGATCTAAACAAGAGCACCCTGAAAGACAGGCGAATGAGAGCAAGAGGGTACATGACAGAGACCTACAAGTACCTCATGATGGTGAACAGAGTGCAGGAGGGGAGTCTCTTTGAAATAAGGAAGAGCACCAGGACCAGAGGGAATGCAATGAAGCTGGTGGGGAGTTTAGGAGGGATGTGATGAAGTGTTACTTCACTGAAGCACTGGTGGATGCCTGGAATAGACTGCCAGTGAAAGTGGCAGAGGTGAAAACAGCAGGGGACTTGAAAGTATGCGTGGGATAGACATAGAGGAATATTAGGAAATGGGCAGGTAGGAGGGAGGATCACCAGAGACCAGGTAGGGTCTGAGGGACAGACTAGGCAGGGTTGATCTAGACAGATTAGATGAGCCAAGAGGTCCTTTTCTGCCAACAAATTCTATTGTGCTCCATGTGGCAGCAGCACAAATGTCAGCAGCAGAAACATTCTGAAAGCAGGCAACAGAAGTGGCCATACCACATGTAGCATGGTCACGCACAGTACCTTTCCTTACTAAATTTCATATAACAAAATTCAGTACAGTTAGCAAGCCATTTGGACAGGCATTGAACTGGTTTATAAATTGTTGGGGAGCATGTGCAAAATACCCTTAAGGGATGTATGGGACAATTCTAGTTGTGCCAAAATGCGTCCATCAATAGGAACATGAAAAGTCAAAATAGCAGCCAAATGCACCTTAATGGATGAGTACTGTAGACCTGAGTCTGATAAAGACTGAAGTTAGGGTAGTACACCACACTCTCTGTCCAGTTGATCGAGATGTGGGTTAAGCCCGAATTTAGACAGAAAAGTCAGTTTTTTAAACTTTTACAGCGCTTTCAGTCACAGCGACGCTCCTCCGGTAAGCCAGTACATGCACTCCACTCACACTCCCTCTCAAATGCTGGGCAGTCGCTGTAGAGCTGGCTTGGGGGCAGGACTGATTGCAGTCTCACCAATCACACGACGCCATGCAAATGAGCATCTTTCCCTCATGAGTGCTCTTCTCCTCATGGCAATCGTCGAACAGGCAAATTTAAACTGCAAACCACTTTTTTTTCTTTCTAACTGACTCCATGGCGGGAGCCCATTTCAACCATTTTTCATGGCCATTAACACAGCAAGTCTCTCAGTTCACTAGAAAGCATTTCCAACATCCAGGGCACAATTTTCCTTTTGCTACCCCTAGTCTTCCACACTTTTCTTTGTCACAACATAAATGCATAGAATGTGGTATGTATACCGATAAAAATGTTAGTGCAATGTATACATGTGATAATTGTATTAAAATTGATGAAATGAAGGCACATATAAATTGTTTGGAGCAATGCTTACATACTCACTTAGAAATTAGTAACCTAGAAGAGTTTCTAGACTCTATGGCTGATACCTTGGCCATAGATGTACCTAGTTCTACTATTCCCATTAGTGAAAGCTTAAAAGCTGAAGATGAATGGTGTTATGTTCCTATAAAAACTGGCAAAAAGGGTAGACGTAACATCGGGGGTAATTCTAACTTACTTAATATCCCACTCACTAACAAATTTAGTGCTTTGGAAAATGTACCTGCCAGTGTTTCCCTTTCACCTGATATTTCATCTAGCGTTAGTGCAACAGTGCCACAGAACACAAATGATATAAATCCCCTAGTTGTCCTGAGGGACGTCTTGGTCATAGGTGATTCAATGTTGCGCTATACTGACAAGATTTGTAAAGACCGTAACATGTATACCACTGTTAGTGCATTGCCAGGAGCTGGCATTGGACATATTAGAAATATATGCACTGGACTTCAAGAACATACTAAAATCCACTTACTCTATTACATGTGGGAATTAATGACTTGGGCAAGCGATCCATTACTGACATCCAGAGATTTTGAATGGGTAGGAAACTCATTAAAAAATCAAGGAGGAGACCTAATTATATCAGGATTATTACCTGTCCCTCAGTCAAACACTGTTTTAAGGCAAAATATAATATTTCTAAATGGATGGATTAAACGTTGGTGTCACAGAGAAGGTTTTGTGTTCTTAGACAACTGGGAAGGTTTTTTAAACCCAAGATTATTTTCAAGGGATGGTTTACATTTAAATAAGTATGGCAAAAGGATTTTCGCAGATAGGCTTAGGAAACATATTGATAATTGTTCAAACTAATCTCAGTGGGGGAGACGTCCATTCAACATGTGCCTAATAGTAGCAAGGCGGGCTTATGTATTCCGACTGGAATTGTTTACATATCAATGCTAGAAGTTTAAATAACAAGTTTGACGAATTATCGCTTACTCTGGAGCAATTAAATATTCATATATGTGCAATTACAGAGACATGGTGGCAAGATACAGATACTTGGGATAAAGATATTTGTGGTTTTACCTTACTACATAAGGATAGATCCCACTCTAAGGGTGGGGGGGTAGTCTTTTATATATCTAACAATATCGAAATTGGTAATATGGAAATGAGTCATTGGCCTGATATTGAAGCCCTATGGATTAAAGTCCTACCAAAAACTGGTGAACACATACATTTTGGTGTAGTATATAGGCCCCCGTCTATTTCTCATAGTGATAATATTCAATTACTTGAGTTTATAAACAAGTTCTCATCATCAACAAATGCTGTCTTGATGGGGGACTTTAATTTACCTGGTATTAACTGGCATACACTTCACACAAATACTACTATAGAAAATAATTATTTGGAAATCTTTCTGGAGCATAATATGGATCAGGTGGTACTTGATAATACTCGTGGTTCAAATATATTAGATTTAGTTTTAACTAATGTGGGTCCGAGTTTAACAAATGTTAAAGTTATTCCACCTCTCGGATCTAGTGACCACTTAATGGTATCTTTTAAATACAAAGTTAACTCTGAATTTGATGCTAGTATTATTTCAGTATATAACTTTAGTAAGGTTAACTTTGCAGATTTTCATACTGAAATGACCCAATGGGATTGGAAAGCGGAATTTGACCAAAAATCTTTGACAGAAATTTGGCAATCTATTAATACTAAATTGACCTCTACCTCAAAAAAATATATCCCCCAAATTAGGAAAATTATTAATAACAAACCTAAAACTCCATGGATGAACAGAATAGTTAAGAAACATATCAAAAATAAAAATAGGGCAATTATTAAAGCTAGATTAAGTAATTCTTCGAAAAATTGGCTTGAATATAAGTATTACTTAAAAATATCCAAAAATAGCATTAAAAAAGCAAAAAGTGTTTATGAATAAAGGCTAGCGGCGAAAGTAAATGATAATTATAAAGCCTTCTATACCTATATAAATAATAAAAGGGTGGTGAACTGTTATAGGTCCATTAGAAAACTAAAATGGTGATCTTGAAACTGATAAAACAAATATGGCTGCTGTTTGTAATAACTATTTTACATCAGTCTTTATAGTAAAACCTCCCTACCATAAATCACAATTTTCATCCTTCAAATATACTATTTAAGATAGGATGAGGAAATAGAAGTTACTAAGGGACTAGACCCTAACAAATCAGCAGGACCATGACATACACCCCGCATCTTGAAAGAACTGGCACTCCCTTATCTGGTCCATTAGCTGCCTCTTTACTAAATCTTTTATGGAGGAGCGGTATTGGATGAATGGAGACAGGCTACTGTTATTCCATATATAAAAAAAAGAATCAAAACAGAATGTTGAAAATTACAGACCAATCAGTCTGACATCTGTCCTAAGTAAAATTATGGAGGGTATAATAAAAAATATTATAGAGACTACTTTACAACCAGACCCATCACAGCATGGATTTGTTAAGTCTCGATCTTGTATGACCAACCTGCTTGACTTTTATGGTGGAGTAAGTTTAGCTTTGGATGAGGGTGTAGCGGTGGATGTGATCTTGCTGGACTTTTCAAAGGCTTTTGATAAGGTGCCACATGGAGAACTTATTGACACTATGATAAATATGGGACTTGAAGGGAATATTACTAGATGGATTGAGTCCTGGTTGTTTGAAAGGACACAGGCGTTTTGTATTAAAGGCTACTATTCAGAATGCAAACCTGTGACTAGCGGGGTTCCGCAGGGTTCTGTGTTGGGACCCAGTTTATTTAATATTTATATATCTTCCCTGACATCCCCCTCTAACGTATGGTTGACTAAGTTTGCCGATGATACTCGTATAGGCTATACTGTCAATAAACCCGAGGATGTAATCACTTTACAAACTACGCTAAGTGAATTTGAAAATTGGGCATTAACTAAAAAACTTATGTTCAATGTTGAGAAATGCGTTGTGATGCATTTTGGGAAAAACAACCCTTTAGCTGATTATTATATGGGCAACAAATGTCTTAAGGTCATCGAAACCGAGCGTGACCTGGGTATTAGGGTTAAAAATGATTTAAAATTTGGCTTACATTGCCAACATGTAATTAACAAAGATGGGGGAATACACCATTGTATTAATAAACATATTAAAAGTACTAATACTAAGGTCTTATTGCCACTCTATACTTCATTGGTCAGACCTCACGGAGTACTGCGCTCAGTTTTGGTCCCCCGGTGATAGGGGTTCAATAAATGCCCTGGAGCGTATACAGAAAAGGGCTACAAAAAGAATTAATGAAGTTCAGGGTTTGGACTATGAAAATAGATTAGCAAAACTTGGATTATATAGTCTCGAGTACCGCAGATTGAGAGGTGATATGTGTTTAGTATTTAAAGCATTACATGATGACACCTTATGGGAGTCTTTGGGATTAGTTTTTAGAGAAGCCGTTTATGATACTAGGTCTCACCCACTGCAATTGGTGGTAGAACGATGTCGAACCAAACAGAGAAGTACTTGGTTCTCTGTTAGAATATCCAAAATTTGGTATGGTTTACCAATTTCCGTGGTGACTAGTGGTAACATGAACATGTTTAAAACTCGTTTGGATAATTTTTTAAGACAGAAGTCAATAAATGGTTATTACTAATACATTAGGCGACCAAAATGGACTACTGTCTTCTCAGCTCTGATTAACCTATGAAACCTATGAAAACAATTTTTAAAAGCTGGCAAAATGCTGTAATTTTTGATGCAGGACAAGGGCATACTCTCTCAGGCTTTACTGCTCCTTAGTAAACAGTTGTCATTTAACAGCAGCACATGGACAACAGCACACAGTGACGTATTAGTTAACCTTGCTTCAGCTTTTTGGGCTACCCACTGCCAGATAACCAAAACGCTAGCCCTTTGCCCGACACCTTTCCTCCTGAATTTCAAATCCAAAGTGGTGCCTCCATTTGTAACCCCACCTCTTCATTTGCAATGACAGAGGTATGCTGTTGAATCTGACAGCAATACCAGGTGGGCTGGGTTCGGGGAGGAATAGGTTACTCGGCACAAGGGCTAGGTTTGGCTACTCTGCACAGGGGCACCCAAGTAACTCTGAACACAGGAAGCAATAACTGTAATGTCCAATACCAGAAATGGGATTCTAAAGTGTGGCTTTTATTCACATCCAAACAGAATAAGCAAAGCATCGATGGGCCCCCACAGGGCTACACTCCTGGTAATGCAGATTAAAAGAATAAAGAACACTTCTTCTACACTTTAGCCCTCAGTCTCTGAACCCACCGGGCACACAGCCCAGACTTGCACGCTGCTTTGGGTACACAGCCTGAACTTGTACACTGTTCTGGGTCTTCCCTGGCTCGGCTCCCTTGCCAGCCACTCGGACACCTTCCATATGTCATGGAAACATTTACTGGTGGCTCCCTAAACCACCTAAGAGCACCTCGGCTCAATCAGAAAATTTTCCTTTTAATCCCACATCTGGGTACTTTTCTCAGGCACTGGTCAAGTACCTGAGAGAAAGTAAAGGTGCCACAGAGTAAATCCGTAGAGGTGAATTTGGTTACTACTGATGGGGTGTTTCCCCCACCTCTCACTCCCACAATTCATACCCGTCCATTTCTCTGGACAGTAAACACCTCATACTGTAAAGCTTGGCAATGTAGATTATGGCTAAATGTATGTCACATTTCCTCTACTTGTCTTGCCTTCCCTTTGTGTTGGACTTGAACATACTTTTAATTGGCATAGCCCATTGCTCTAGGCCCCTCACTGATTAAGCAGTCCAATCCCCACATTATAACTGGACTTGGCTGTCTTTTTCCTGACCCCACAGTAACAGTCCCTTTAGTTTCCTTCTGTTAAGGTGAAACACACATGGCCCTCTTTCAGAGTGAACTCACCCTTTTGGTTGCAGGTGCCCCACAGGCAATTCCTCCACAGGAATTTCTCTCTCATAGCTTCTGGTGCCGCAGCACAACTTGAAATAGGCAGCTTCTTCCTTTAGCCGGAACCAGGAGGGTTGCCCCTGGAAAACAGGCAAACCTCCCCCCCCAACCACTCAGGGATGGGGCACTGGACCAGTAACAGCAGTCTCCACCACTTCAACAACCAGTTTCTGTGTTCCTCTTATGGTGGAAACACACACCTTCCTAACAGTAGCTCTAAAACAGAGCTTAAAGCTTTGAGAGCCTGCACGCAGACAGCTGTACTACTGTCTCTTACCAAGACTGCACACAGACTGAATTCAAAATCCCCAACATTCTATGCTAACCTCCAACTGCAACATTCCAGAGTGTGGCTCATGCAGCTGCGAAAGTTCTATGGTGATGTCATCCCTCAGTCTCAACTGAGATTGAGAACAGAGTGAGACAGTGTGAAATCCATTTAACAGGAGTTTCACAAACTGCCTTCCCTGCCTACCACTAGGTCTTACTGGGATTCTAGTAACCCCAGGTAACAGGGGGGTTACAATAAAACATGTAAATGGGTCTTCTTAGAAACATAGAAACAGAGACTTTGACAGCAGACAAGGACCACTTGGCCCACCCATTCTGCCCATTTCTCTACCTATTGGATAAGCTGCAGATCCTACTTAACCAACAGCCTACTTCCTCCCACTCCCCACTAGAACTGCCTTATGTCTGTCCCATGCATTCTTGAATTCTCACACTGCTTCTGACCCCACAACCTCCTCAGGAAGGCCGTTCCATGCATCCACCACCCTCTCTGTGAAAAAAATACTTCCTCACATAGCCCCTGAGATGACCCCCCTCTACCCCTTGCACATCTTTTTTTTCTGAAAGATGCTACCCTCTTGGACTTTGTTGATTCCCGTGAGGTACTTGAAAGTTTAAATCATGTCCCCTCTCTCCTTCCTTTCCTCAAGGGTATACATATTAAGCTCCTTTAGAGTCTTAGACTCTCTTTGTATGGCTTCTGGTGCAGACTCTGCACCATTTTAGTTGCCCTCCTCTGGACTGCCTACATCCTGTCTATGTCCTTGTGGGGATGGGGTCTCCTGAACTGCATGCAGTACTACAGATGGGGTCTCACCAACAGTCTGTGAAGACTAGGTGTGCTGGCATAAAGCACCTAACTTCACCTGAGCTCTTTTCTTCTAGGGTTTACATGAAAGGACACAGCAAGGAGTAACATTAACAGAACAAGGAGAAACTTTAAGGCTTCTTTTGGCTAGGCAGAGTTACTGTTGTGTTACTATTTTGTTTTGTGCTTACAGGTTTTATTAATGTTTTGTGCATACAGGTTGTACAGTTTACTGCTCTATTTTTCTCTGATTGAAATTGTTTTTTGTAGGGTATTATTTCTGCTACAGTACATTGTTAAATAGTGTGCTTACAAGGTTGTTACTGTTTTGTGCTTACAGATTACTGCTTTATTTGGCTCTGATTCAAATTGTTTTTTTTTTGTAAGGTATATTTTCTGTTAAATTGTTACAGGTTGTGCTTACAGGTTTTATTACTGTTTTGTGCTTACTGATTTTACATTTTGATCTATCTTTATGCCAAGCAAAGTTACTGTTTTGTTACTATTTTGTTTTGTGCTTATAGGTTTTTATTGTGGGCTTAAAGGTATTGCAGTCTCTTTCTCACACCAAAGGAGCTAATTGCTTTTCTTCCACAGCTCTTCCAGGGGATTAGTGGTGTAACTTGGGGGTGGAGCTGACAAAGGCTTAGTACTTTCCAACAGAAGGAAGATTTAAAAGGTCAGGTTAGTTGGTGTGTTGTGGTGAAGACTAGGTTTGCTGGCATAAAGCACCTAGCTTCACCTGAGCTCTTTTTTCTAGGGTTTGCTTGAAAGGACAGAGCAAGAAACAACATTAACAGAGCAAGGAGAAACATTAAGGATTCTTTTGGTTAAGCAGAGTTACTGTCGTTCTACTATTTTGTTTTGTGCTTACAGGTTTTATTACTGTTTTGTGCTTACAGGTTGTACAGTTTACTGCTTTATTTTTCTCTGATTGAACTTGTTTTTTGCAGGGTGTATTTTTTGCTACAATGTTACATGATGTGCAGGTTTGTTACTGTTTTGTGCTTACAGATTACTGCTTTATTTTTCTCTGATTCAAAATTTTTTTGCAAGATATATTGTTACAGGGTGTGCTTACATGTTTTGTTACTGTTTTGTGCTTACAGGTTTTACATTTTGGTCTATCTTTAGGCTAAACAATGTTACTGTTTTGTTATTGTTTTGTTTGGTACTTACAGGTTGTGCTTACAGGATTTATTACTGTTTTGTGCTTACAGGTTGTATAGTTTACTGCTTTATTTTTCTCTGATTTAAATTGTTTTTGCAGGGTATATTTTCTGCTACATTGTTACAGGGTGTGCTTACAGGTTTGTTACTGTTTTGTGCTTACAGGTTACTGCTTTATATTTCTCTGATTCACATTGTTTTGCAAAGTATATTTTCTGTTAAATTTTTACAGGTTGTGTTTACAGGTTTTGTTACTGTTTTGTGCTTACAGGTCTTACATTTTGATCTGTCTTTAGGCTAATCAAAGTTACTGTTTTGTTACTATTTTGTTTTGTGCTTGTAGGTTTTTGTTTTGGGCTTAAAGGTATTGCAGTCCCTTTTTCACATTTAAGGAGCTAATTACTTTTCTTCCACAGCTCTTCCAGGGGATTAGTTGTGTAACTGGGGGGGTGGAGCTGACAAAGGCTTAGTACCTTTCAACAGAAGGAAGATTTAAAAGGTCAGGTTAGTTGGTGTGTTGTGGTGAAGATTAGGTTTGCTGGCATAAAGCACCTAACTTCATCTGAGCTCTTTTCTTCCAGAGTTTGCTTGAAAGGGCAGAGCAAGGAGCAACATTAACAGAGCAAGGAGAAACAGTAAGGCTTCTTTTGACTAAGCAGAGTTACTGTTGTTACTATTTTGTTTTGTACTTACATGATGTGCTTTCAGGTGTTATTACTGTTTTGTGCTTACAAGTTGCACAGTTTACTGCTTTATTTTTCTCTGATTGAAATCGTTTTTTGCAGGGTATATTTTCTGCTAAATTATTACAGGGTGTGCTTACAGGTTTGTTACTGTTTTGTGCTTACAGGTTACTGCTTTATATTTCTCTGATTCACATTTTTTTTTGCAAGGTGTATTTTCTGTTAAATGGTTACAGGTTGTGCTTACAGGTTTTGTTACTGTTTTGTGCTTACAGGTTTTACATTTTGATCTATCTTTAGGCTAAGCAAAGTTACTGTTTTGTTACTATTTTGTTTTGTGCTTATAAGTTTTTGTTTTGGGCTTAAAGGTATTGCAGTTTCGTTTTCACATTTAAGGAGCTAATTAATTTTCTTCCACAGCTCTTCCAGGGGATTAGTAGTATAACTGGGGGGTGGAGCTAACAAAGACTTAGTACCTTCCAATAGTAGGAAGATTTAAAAGGTATGGTTAGTTGGTGTGTTGTGGTGAAGATTAGGTTTGTTGGCATAAAGCACCTAGCTTCACCTGAGCTCTTGTCTTCAAGGGTTTTCTTGAAAGGGCAGAGCAAGGAGCAACATTAATAGAGCAAGGAGAAACATTAAGGCATGTTTTGGCTAAGCAGAGTTACTGTTGTGTTACTATTTTGTTTTGTGCTTACAGGTTTTGTTACTGTTTTTTGTTCTTACAGGTTGTACAGTTCACTGCTTTATTTTTCTTTGACTGAAATTGTTTTTTTGCAGGGTATACTTTCTTCTACATTGTTACAGGTGTGCTGGCATAAAGCACCTAACTTCACCTTAGCTCTTTTCTTCTAGGGTTTGCTTGAAAGGACAGAGCAAGGAGCAACATTAACAGAACAAGGAGAAACATTAAGGCTTCTTTTGGCTAGGCAGAGTTACTGTTGTGTTGCTATTTTGTTTTGTGCTTACAGGTTTTATTACTGTTTTGTGCTTACAGGTTGTACAGTTTACTGCTTCATTTTTCTCTGACTGAAATTGTTTTTTGCAGGGTATATTTTCTTGTAAATTGTTGTGCAGGTTTTCTTTCTAAAAGGAAGGAAGACACTCACTGCGGTGGTGGGTCAGAGCTGTAGTTGATCGTTTCTGGAGGGCACAGACTTCATTGGCAAACATTTAAACTAGCCAAGGGGGAGGCACTGAAAAGAAGGATGGAAATCCCAGCCCCCCCCCCACACACACACAAAACAGGGTAGTTAGTAAGGTAAACAGTAAGGTAGAAAAATCGATAGGGAGCAGGACAGGGGTCAATGGAGAAAAAAGCAATGACAGTAAGGACATGGATGGGACTAAATGGGGTAAGGCTATCAAAAAATGGAGGGTGATGAGTACCAATGCACATAGTCTGGGTAACAAGCTCCCTAAACTAGTCGCCTTGATGGAAGAGGGACACCTGGATATTGTGGCAGTCACAGAAACATGGTACACAGAGAACCGTGACTGGTATGTTAGCATACCAGGGTACACAATCTACAGCAGGGACAGGGAGGGTAAAAGAGGAGGAGGAGGAGGAGGAGGAGGAGAAGTAGCTCTCTACATAAGGAAATGGATCAAAGCAACAGAACTAAAGGGTAAACAGGGAGGAGAGGAGGCACTGTGGGATACCCTTGAGACTGAAAATGGCATCACAATCCGCATGGGGGTTGTATACAGACCCCCATCTCAGTGGGAGGAAATGGACAAGGAAATGATAGAAGGCATCCTTAGAATGGCAGAAAAGGGGGGAGATATTGTTGATGGGAGACATGAATATGCCAGATATTCACTGGAACACCTTTGCTGCAGCCACATCCAAGAGCAGGGTAATTCTTGATGCCCTACAGGGGGCATGCCTCAGACAACTAGTATTGGAACCCACTCGGGTGGGAGCAGTCTTAGACCTGGTACTCTCAAACGGGGACAGAGAGAGGATCTCAGATTCAGAAGTGGGTAGCCATCTGGGAACAAGCGACTACCAAACAGTGTGGTCACGATAAACACAGTCATAGAGTCAAGTCACACAAAGGTGAGGGTATTGGACTTTAGGAGGGCTGACTTGGGGGAGTGCTTCAGAAAAGCATTAGCAAATGGGCAAGAAGTTGGGGTAGAGGAACAATAGGGAAAAATCAAAGCTGCCATCACAAAGGCAACAAGCCTTTGTGTGAAGCAAATAAAACAAAATGAAGGAAACAAAAACTATGGTTCTCAAAAAAGGTGGCAGAGAAGGTTAGGGAGAAAAAGATAGCATTCATAAAGTATAAGGAAACGCAGAAGGAGCAGGGCAGAGAACTGTACCAGTTAAAGCAGAAGGAAGTGGCGAATGCAGTCAGAATAGCAAAGGTCCAAACTGACGGAAAGATAGTCAACAGTTAAGAAGGGGGATAAAACCTTTTATAGGTACATTAGGGAGTGAAGAAAGATGGGAAGGGATAGTGAGACTTAATAAAGGGGAAGGGGTGGGCATAGGGTGACAGTGACAAAGCAGAAATACTGAACAAATAGTTCTGTGTTCACAAAAGAAGAGAAGGGGAAGGAACATAACCCAAATAAAAGAAGCACACTGGATAGGGGGGTCAGTACCAGTTCATTCACAGAAGAAAGGGTTATGAAAGAACACCTAAAACTGAAGGTAGACAAAGCAATGGGGTCTGATGGAATTCACCTCAGAATTCTAAAAGAACTAAGGGGAGAACTAGTGGCACCACTGACTACCCTTTTTAACAAATCATGGGAGGATGGTGTGGTACCTGAGGACTGGAGGAGGGCAGATGTGATTCCCCTTCACAAAAGTGGGAGCAAGGCAGAGGAAGAAAACTACAGACCTGTTAGTTTGACCTCAGAGGTAGGGAAAATGATGGAATCACTTCTGAAAGTAAGAACTGTTGAGTACCTAGAGGCCAGCAGGGCACATGACCCAATGCAGCATGGATTCACAGTGGTAAGGTCATGTCAGATGAATCTAAATAGATTTCTTTGACTGGGTGATCAAAGTAGTAGACCAGGAAGGGGCTGTGGACATGGCCTACCGAGACTTTAGCAAGGTATTTGACACAGTCTCACACAAAAGATTAATAAACAAGTTAGCCCAGCATGGGAGTGGGTCCCAGGGTGGTAACCTTGGTAAAAAATTGTCTGGACAACAGGACGCAGAGGGTAATAGTAAATGGAGTCCACTCTGAAGAAAGAGGGGTTACTAATGGGGTACCACAGGGTTCAGTACTGGGACCAGTCCTCTTTAATGTCTTTATTGGTGACATTGCAGAGGGACTGGAAGAAAAAGTTTACCTCTTTGCAGATGACACAAAGATCTTCAACAGGGTTGATACACAAGTGGGGGAGGTGGAAAGGATGAGAAGGGGCTTGTCAAGGTTGGAGGAATTGTCAAAGGTATGGCAGCTTAGACTCAATGCAAAGAAGTGCAAAGTAATGCACCTGGGAAACAAAAACCCAAGGGAAGAGTACACAATGGGGAGGGGTATTAACAACAACAAAATTGGAAAGGGACCTGGGGGTAGTCATATCAGACAACCTAAAGTTAGGAAAGCAATGTGAGAAGGCAGTGAGGAAAGCTGGGGGATACTGGGATGCATAGGGAGAGGCATCACCAGTAGAAAACAGAAGTTGTTATCCCTCTGACAGATGGTTGGTGAGACCCCATCTCGAGTACGGTATGCAGTTCTGGAGACCCCATCTCCGCAAGGACACAGACAGGTTGGAGGCAGTCCAGAGGTGGGCAACTAAAATGGTGCAGGGTCTGGACCAGAAGCCATATGAAGAGAGACTAAAAGAGCTTCATATGTATACCCTCAAGGAAAGAAGGGAGAGGGTGGACATGTTAGAAACTTTCAAGTACCTCAAGGGAACCAACAAAGTCCAAGAGGGTAGCATCTTTCAGAAAAAGAGATGTGTAAGAACAAGGGGCACAATTTGAAGATAGAGGAGGGACGACTCAGGGGCAACGTGAGGAAGTATTTTTTCATGGAGAGGGTAATGGACTCATGGAACAGCCTTCTTGAGGAGGTCATGACATCAAAAACAGTGGGGGAATTTAAGAATGCATGGGACAGACATAAGGCAATTCTAGTGGGAGGTAGGAGGAAGTAGGCTGTTGGTAAAACTAGGATCTGAAGCTTATCCAATAGGTAGGGAAATGGGCAGACCTGGTGGGCCAAGCAGTCCTTTTCTGCCATCAAAGTCTATGTTCTATGTTCTATGTTTCTTTGTTTCTGTACAGAGGGAAAGCAACTTCCTGTTTTCTTCTGGTGATGCCTCTACCTATGCATCCCAGTATCCCCAGCCCTCCTTACTACCTTCTCACATTGCCTGCCTACCTATGCAAAGGCCTGGAGACCAAGAAGAACAGCTCTCATCTCCAGAACATTGATGTGGAGATCTGAGTCTAGGTTGATCCTCAATCCCTGGGTCTGGAAAGGTCCTAGGTGGGCATACCATCCTAAACCTGAGGCATCTATTGTGAGTATCTGCAGTGTTGTTGTGGAAAAAAATAGGATGCCCTACAACACGTGCAGGGGTTCCATCCACCACAGCAGTGACTCTGGAAGACGAGACGTGACTAGAATCATCTGTGCCAATTCGCCTGTCAATCAATCCTATTGTACCCAAGGTATCATATGGAGGCTGGCCAATGGGACTGTCACAATGACAGCTGCCACAAGTTCCAGGAGATGAAGCACATAATGATTCTTCTGCACCAGATGGGCGTGGGCCACTAGGGCTTCAGTCCTGTCTGCAAACAGAAAAACACTACCCAGTGCCGTGTCCAGTACTGCACATGTGTACAGGAGGCGTTGGCACGGAAAGAGAACAGATTTTGGTACACTGACCATAGCACTCAGGTCCTCAAACAGTTGCTGAGTTCTGGATATTGTGTGCTGAACTACTTCCCTAGATGGGCCCTGCAGAAGCCAGTCATCCAGATGAGGAAAGACAAAAAGCCCTTCCTTCTGGAGCCAGCAATAAACAACCTTCTCCCCACCAGAGAGAATACCACAGGAAATGGCTTTAAATTTAAAGTCATCTCTCACATGTTACCAGCCCCGATGCAAGAAATGTGACTGCAGCGGTGTGGGGGGATGCATAAAAAATCTTTACAACAGCTTCATGCTTGCATGTAAATACTTAAAAAACACTTTATTTCCACCAAATAATAATATTCTTTATTTTTACTGCACCTTTCTAAAACCAAGGCGCCTTAACAGCAAACTTCACCTAAAACAATAGAATAAAACACAGATACAGTAAATACTGAGTTCATAAAATTCAATAAAATATCATCAAGTAGAATATGCCTGATACCACAAATGGGTCTTTAGGGCCTGCTTAAATTCCTCCATGGATGCGCACTCCAGAGCAGACGAGTTGAGAATTCAAAGGTTGGGGCCACGTACATAAAAGCACGGGCCTCCAAAGATTTCAGAAAAACCCTTGGAATCTCAAGCAACACCTCGTCCACTGAGCGGAGTGATCACTTAGAGCAGTAGGGTACCAGGAGCTCTTTCAAGTAGTCCGGGCCCAGTCCGTGTAGGGCCTTATAAGTCAGAAGTCTGACTTTAAAGGTGATTCGCCACTGTACTGACAGCCAGTACAGTTTGCGCAACACTGGAGAAATATGACAGGTATGAGGAGTACCTGTCAATAATCGGGCCGCAGCATTCTGCACTAGCTGCGGGCGGCAGATAGCAACCCCTGGTAGCCAATTCGTATAGCAAAAATTACAGTACTGTGTCTTCACAGCACAACACCAAACTGCTCCAAGCAATGCTTTAGAACTTGCCTCTTCACTTAAACATTTTTCATAATATCTTCTTGGTCTATGGATACAACAGTTTTAGCACGTAACAGCACTGATAATCATTATTGTATTAGACATTGCTATAGCAAGCCACGTGCTCACTCCCCTTTAACAGGACAAGCTCTTTGAAAGCCTGTGACAAAGTATCTCTAAGACTATCTGACTGCACAGTAGTAGATTCTTGAAATCTCTGAAAGTTTCTTATCCTGATAGAGGTCTCTAAAATAATGGAACAAGCAGAACTGCTTAATGGTTCAGGTAAGCAGTAAAAATGTGTTTTAAGTGATGTGGTACACATAGTTTAGTACATAGCTGACAGTGCAGAAGTACTTACTGGACATGTAGTATTCAGCTGTCTTCAGCATACAGCACTAAAGAACAACGAGTTCCTTTTATGCTCCTACCAGCCACCGACAACACTGACATCACGCATAATTATGTTAGATGTCATGCTAATGTGTGGGCCATGCAGGAGCCAGTCTCAATAAGGAAAGACAAAAAACCCTTCCTTCTGAAGGGCTGCTGCCTGCTGCCACAACTGCAAAGCATTTGGTTATACCTGCAGCACCAAGAATATGCCAAGAGGCAAGACTCAGATCTGATAATGGCTGTCTTCCAGAATAAAGTGTAGGTACTGGCTGTGGCAATGTCTGCTTTCGATATGAAGGTAAGTGTCTTTTATGTCAAGAGCAGAAAGCCAATCCCCTTTTTGCAGTAGGGGGATGACAGCCTGAAGAGCCCATTCAAAACTTTTTGTATTCAATGGATTTGGTCATGTCACTGAGAACCAATACAGGATGCATGTCTCCTGTGGATTTGGGGGCCAGAAAGCATCTAGAATAGATCCTCCTGTCCCATTCCTTGGCAGGGATGGGTCTGATTGCTTTTCTTAGAAGTAGGGACTGCACTTCTTCTCTCAGCAGGGACAAGTGGTCCGGAGGCTAATGAGAAGAAAGCAGAAGGTGCACTGGAGAGTTGGATAGCAACTCCAGGGCATGGCCTTTCTTTAATGTTTCCAGGATCCACTAATCTGTAGTGATCTCCCTCCATTTGGCAAGTAAAGTAAGATCCTTCCACCCACTTGTACCACCCGAGACAACAGTGAAGGGGAGTGGAACTGTGGAGTCAGAAGGTGCTGGGGGCAGCAGGGCTGCCTGAACCAGAACCTTTAATTGCCTTGGAATGGTCACCAGTGGCAGAGGGACCTGGAGGGAGACCACCTCCTTGACTGCGGTATTGTGGATAGTAGCCATGACCACCATAGCCTACGAAATGCACTACTACCACATCCTCTTGTATTTTGGGGGGGAGGGGTCAAGGACTTCACAGACCTCAGAGTCATTCTGGATGCTTTAAAGTTTTTAGTGCATTATCCACATCTGTTTCAAATAACTTGGAGCCCCTTAAAGGTGCACTCAATACAGCTTGCTGTACGTCGGGAGCAAAGCCAGCCACTCTGAGCCAAGAATATTTCCTCAGGCAAATGCCAGAGGCAGAATCATCAGATGCATCAGACACTAACTGTAATAGATGTTTACCAGAATCAAGACCAGTCAATGCAGCTTTAGTAAGTTCTGTCTTTGCAGGGCTATGTTAAATAAGTATGCCTGCTAATTTGCAATTCGTAACTCCAAGGTGGCAGAGACATGTTTGCCCATTACATCCAATCTCCTGGATTCTTTGTCAGCAGGTAGAATACTCATCACTCTAGAGACTCTAGGGTGATTATAAGCAGCCATGATTATCATAGAATCAGTTTCTGGCTGTGCAGAACAATATGGCCTGATAGATGGAGCAGAGTACTGCTTGTCAGTCTTTCTGGTGATCACAGGTAAAATGCTAGGCCTGTGCTAGACAACAAAGGCAGCATCCTACAATGCAGGATACCCAAGTGGCACTACAATACTAGGTGCAGCTGTAACTTCTAAGAACTCCATTAAATTATTTTTACTGGAGCCTTCCCTTTCACCGTCAAACCCATGACATCCTGAATTTGCCTGAGCAAAGCCTGAAATGAAATATCTTCAGGACACATAGAAAAATAGAATTTGTTAGCAGAAAAGGACCACTTGGCCCAACTAGTCTGCCTGGATGGTCCCTGCCTAGTCTGTCTCCACAGACCCTAACTGGTCTCAGGCAACCCTTCCTCCTCCCTGCCTATTTTCTAATATTCCCCTGTGTCTATCCCATGCAAGCTTGAAGCCCCTTACTGTTTTTGCCTCTACAACTTCTGCTGGCATTCTGTACCAGGCATCCACCACTCCTTCAGTGAAGTAGTACTTCCTCACATCCCTCTTAAATGTACCCCCTTCCAGCTTCATCACATGCCCTCTGGTCTTGCTGCTCATTCTCATTTAAAAGAGACTCCCCTCCTGTACCTTTTTCACCTGTGTGAGGTACTTGTAGGTCTCTATCATGTCCCCTCTCAGGAGAAGACCTGGGGTATAAACCACAGAGTCCTCATTGCAAAAGGAGAGGGTAGAGCTGGAAGGAAAAAACCCTTTGTAGGGGCCTTCCTCCCCTCCTTCATCGTCCTAATTCTTCTCTATGTTCAGGAGGTCAGGACTGTATTTTACCTCCTCATCATCCTAAATGATGGTGGGAGCAATCAATGGAGCCTGCAGCTGTACTGGAGGAACTATAGGCATGCTTTTAAGTCCCATTGATGATGGTGCCAACAGGTTAGGCCCTGTTAACGGAACTACTGGCACCGATGCTGTCAGTGATGGGAACAGGTGAGTTAACATCTCTGAAAATTATGCCAGCACAGCCTGGGAGTAGACAACACCAGTTTGTGGGTTCATTACTGTTGTCATCACTGGCTAGAACCTGATGTCGGAGGCAGCATACTGTCCATAGTAGGTACAGTACGGCAGTACCAGAGTCAAGCCCTGGCCTTGGTGTCTCAGTAATGGCTGGAGGGGCTGTATTCAGTGCTGCCAGAGGGGGCAATGACAAGGACTTACCCTTCTTCAATGGAGACCTTAACCTTACCGGTAAAGCATGTTTAACTCTGTGCTTGTGGTGGCTGGAAGAGGAGGGTTTTGATGATGATTTTCTTTCTCTTTGCATTTCTCCATCTTCCTAGCCAACCTCAGTGGTGGTAAGGTCACCAACCACCTGGGTGTTTCCTTCCCTGCAGTGGTCAGGCATGAGGGAGAAGCCTGCTTGGAGCCTATGGTATTTGCTTGGGTTCCATGGCCTTAATGGTGATGTAGACTTCTACTGTCTTCTTTTGACATCTTCTTGTGGCCTGGTTAAATCCTTGGTAGATCTTACAGACACTCTCACAGATTCAGTGCACTCATGGTCATCCCTTAGGATCAGCTACAGATGTGGCAAGTAAATGTGATGAAGAGGGACTGTTTCCTCAAAGCGCCAGGGAAACTTTGTTTGGATACCCTGAAATAAAAATTTTTGGAGTACATTCCCAGTGTTTATTGCTATTAATTTTGTTTTTCACAGATCTTTCTGACCCTCCTATTGTGGGAAAGGCCCAAACAGCAAACACACACAGTGTGAGCATCGTCCATGTAGATCTTGTATACAAAACCTAAATAAAGGTCCTTTTGATGGCAGCATACAGGGACATATCGATAAGGTTAAATTTAGAAAATAAAAAATACAGAAGAAAACAACAGCATTGTTTCTCTGTAGGTCTGACGGGTGGTTCGACGGTGGAAGAAAAAACAAAGGAGTCATAGGGCTGCCCATGTTTTATAGGTGCCGATGTTGCATGTCATCATGGGTGGCCCACAGCTAGAAAAGTTTCTGAGTGGTCCTGACATCAACAGCTTACAGTTCCAAAGGTGTGACCCAACAGAGGAGATGTCCTCGATGAAGATCTAAAGAACCTATATTACTTAATTTCCTATTTCTGCATACAAAGTGAGGGTACAACCTGCATTATTGTGTCGGACAAAACTAAGCAGATGGACTGTCAATTTTCAGAAAGGTTTGAGAAACAGAGCATTTAGACATAATGCAGGTTATAATGGCTGCATTTCTGTATCTGTATGCAGGGTCTGTGATGAACAAATGGAAGAGAAATACAGAAAATATAACAAAACATGCTGAATTCTCTATAAATGTCATGTATACCCAAGTTTCACTGAAGATGTTCATCCCTGTTACGTAACTACTGCATAAACCAAGAGTACATTCATTTACTTAGATACAGGTGTTGCTAATTTGCGTAGTTAGAGTTTAAGACACTGAGGCAGGTAAAGCTTGATTTAATGACAAAAAGGCTGCTAAGATAAAGCTAAAATCCAAAATGGGAGGGGCAGATGACTTCTGGGAGGGCACATTTTGCATTGATTGCTAGGCCTAGCAAATAAAGTTATTTCTAAAAGGACTGCTGCTTTCAGGGCAGCTGACAGACATTTTCCAGTAATTCATGTTTGCTTCTCTTCATAGACAAAATGGTGAAAGGAAAATATAATGCTTGCAGCAGTTTTCTGTTTTTCTAAACAGTGCAGAAAATACTGTAATATTTTTTCAGTTGTGCAGAATTTTATAAAAATTAAAACAGGCAGGAAAAAAATGTACAAGGAAAAAAGCACAGAAATTGACACAATTATGAAATTGGAAGGCTCTCATGTTGTTTAAAGAATACAGTAGGTTTCACATTATCCATTTTGTTACGTAAATATCTGACCTAATCTGTCTCCCTACTACTTCAGCAGTATTTTTGTAGCTGCCTCGTCACATAAGCTGTACATTTTGCAGACCACCATTCAACTGATAAAACAGAAGAAATGTATTTATACTTGCGGTATCTTTCTTTTCTGTTAGCTCCAAAGTTTGAGTAATGTGTGCTCCTACCAGAGGATAAATGGTACATCTCACAGCCCTCTTGGCTGTTACAGTAACACTTTAGAACCCTTGCTACATGAAAATTCCACCCACAGCAGTTAAACCACATTTTTGCCATACAGTTTTATATGGTCTACAACACTTGTTACAAGGGTCAACCCTTTATTTAATGTAAAAATACAGTACCTATTTTGGCATCGTACAAAAATAAAATAAAGATGTTGCCTTACCAGTTCAGTGGTGTTCAGCTGATTCAGCATATCAACATCTTGTTCCTTACATGATGCTGTCTTCAAGGTAGTCCATGATGCTCAGCTGGTTCAGCAGATCAACATGCCGTCTTGATTATGAGGACTGCTTTTCAAGTCTTCGAGAAATGAAAATTAATGTGCAAAATTATGCCATAATTATATACACTTTGATTCCAACCACAGGAGAGGAACTAAACTCTATTATACAACATGTTTATATGTACAGTTACTATATCTCTTATGGTTATAAGAGTGTATTCTCGAGTTCTTTAGGTGAAAGAACTGCAAAATGAAGCTAAGCAGTTCTGGCACACAAAGGACTTGAAAAGGGATTCTTATAACCATAACAGACACAGAAATTGTACAAATAAACATATTATAAGTGATGCTGAAGGCTTCAATTTTTAAAAATGGCATTTAAATTAAAAATCAAAATGTTTTATTTCTGGAAAGTTATAGACACCCTGTGACTGGAAATGGGCTATGCCAACTGCACTTAGAACATCAGAATTTTAGAGCTCTGTGCGTGAGACACCCTCTTATGGTCATAAGAGAACCTGCAATGTTTAAAAATGAACAATCCTGATTGGCTGAGAATGATGTCATGATTTATAATAGGCCCACCGAAAGCAAGGGAATGACAATCATTTGTACTAATTAAATAGCTAGTGGAACCAAAACGGGCAGACAGGGAAAAGATGTACATTTTAAGAAGTAGTCAGTTGTAACTTTTTAATTTCTTTTTTTTAACTTTATGTTTATTGTTTTAATTCACAGTTACATATAAAATGTGGTTCGAACAGTAAGCATTCAGCACTGTGATTACAATGAGGATGCCACTCCTCTTAATACATGCAGGTGTTAGGAGGTCTAAACCTCATTTTCAGATTCTTGACGATATTGGGAATGCAAGTAATCACAGACACGTTGCATACAAACTTACAACAAGTTTATTACTACCAAAGGGATAAATCACAGTTGCCCTAAGCAGTTCTTACCAATACGAACTGGGAGCCAGTTCTAAGCATTCCCTACACCTCGAGGTTTCTTTGTGCCTCTTGGGGTCTCTCAGGTCTCCGAGGTATAAGGCTTGTGCATTACATTATATACCTATGATAATTACTATGGTTACCAAAAGACAGAAACATTTCTAGTTACAGAGATGAGCTCTATTGGCTAAATTAGAGGTGGCTCCATGGTCCAAGATAACATTATACAATTCTGTAAAGGTATCAGTTTGAGAACAAAGAGTTTTTATACAGAGTCTTACATAACTCAGTGTAGTGGTACAAATCACCAAAAGGTGGCAATGCCATCTTACATATTATAATTACTCCAAGGACACAGATGTCCTGGCATCTTACAAGTAAGAAATATACAGAAAATACATAGCAGAATATACCTGTATGTATTAGCAAGCAAAGTGTATTACAACAATATGCATTCATATCCTGACATCTACTCTTGTGCGGTAGATACCCTTAGCCCTATATGTTACTATAACATATACTTAAGTGCTAGCTGTCTACGGTGTACCACTAAGGGAACCAATTAGGGATCAGGGACCTTGTGTAACATTCCCCCCCTTGTTGCCTCCAAGGGCAACACAGGCAGATGTCTTGGGAAAGGACAGGAGCAGTGGTCATTTACAAACCCGACGTGCAAGCTTTGTAAAAGAACTCAAGCTGCTCACGGTGTTGGCGCAGTGTGTGCCATAGGCAGCAGAGCATTATAATCAAAATGAACATTAAAAATGCATGTATAATAACAAAACCTTTAAAAGTATTCTGTAACCAGGTGTTAGTTAATACATTATTCATATCACCATCATTAATCAAGGCGAGAACAGCTTCATTGGCTTTGGTCATATTATTGCTGATGTGGATGAGGTGTGTATCTTTCCTGACTAAAAGTGATTTTATTGTAAGTGTAAGTGGATCTATATGTACATTAAAGTATGGTAAATATTCTGACAGTGTGAGCAGATAATCGGGGTTACCATCAATAATGTCAGCATCAAGGAGGGGGACGGGGGTTATAACGGTATGTCCAATGAGTCTTCTGGTGGGAGACAAAACAGAAATTGGGGTAATCAATAGCACAGGTAACAGATCCATAGGTGTAAGACTTGTAGTTCATGACTACACAATACTCACCATCGGAATTATACTGTGAGCGCACAGTAGGCAGTCTCCACTTTTGCAACTGGACAGGGCAGGTGTAGGTCGTCTTTGAAATCTATGTTGACAGGTGAAGAACCTCCTCATGACAGGATTGGTAGAGCTTATTCGGAGCCAGAGCTGAGTCAAAGGAGTCAATGCCATTTGCAGTGATATCTTCATCTATAGTGAAAGCCCAATCAATGCTATCTGGAGAGTAACCACAAACAGGTTGAATAATATCAAATACATCACATCGGCACAAGTAAATATATTGCTTTTACGCACAGCAGTCCGTGTGCGGAGCCATCCAGGCATCCAGAAAAGGATGGTAAACCAGTAAAGGCAGTAGATCCAGGTGTTCTCTGTAGATGTCTTCATCCAAATGGCCAATCGAGTGAACCAGTTCAAGCTTGTCGAACAAAGCTATAGTGGGATCAAAGCGTGGTAGAGAGACAGTAAAGGAAACAAACATGGTATCTGTTATGGAACACTTCTTAGCAGTGAAACAAGGGCCAGTATTAGGGTGTCTGGTCACAAATCCCAAATTCCTAGCTGTAGAGAGAGGTATAGTTAAAGTCTGTTGCATAAACATGGAAACACAGCTAGTGGTTTTATATCGTGGACAATACCATTTGGAGATGCGTCTATCATGTATAATGTCAGGTATTCTTCCAGATTCTAGATCATGGAATAGGTTGTTGATAGTAGTGATAATGTAGGAGCCATAAGCAGAGCAAAGTATCTCTCTAGCAATGTATTGTTTATCTGCTTCTTTGTTGTTCTGTTGTATGAGTGCATTGATCTTATCTTTAGAATCAGTGAATGCTTTAGCAATGTCATGCATGTTGCATACAGTGAATCTTTCTTCCTGACTAAGGCCATCCACACCATGCAATAATGGGGGTAGTACGTTGTTGACCAAACCAGTGGAGAATTTGGCAGAATGACTTTTGATAGCAGCAATGTCTACTTTGTTCCAGATAGACATAGCCATATCAAAAAGGCCTGTGACAGTACCTGTTGCACCTGTGACATCAGAACTGTCAACTTCACGTGTTTTATGTTTATGAGTTAGATTATCAGGAGAGGGCTTCCTCCTGAAGTTGCCTCTATGTTCAGTAGAATGGACCCTGGCAATAGGGTCTTTCGTAGGAATCTGAAATGCAGCTAAACTATCAAGCAATAATGTACTATAAAATGCTGATGTGTTAGTATTGTGACACATACCAAACTCTTTCATATTCCAGTAAGTTAGATTAAACAAAACAGGTATATGCATAAACTGTAAGTTATTAATCATAGAACCTGGGAGGGCAGTGGCTGTTAGACCACTATGGGGACCAGGGGTATGCTTTGGACATTCCAAAAGCTGTTTATCGGTGGATGGTAACACAGAGAGGTACATGGCTACAAAAGCAATGTGGTGTATAACACAAAATTTTTGAGCAGAATCTCTGGACAAAGAATTACAGTATGAAGAACCAATTAAGGCAGTTACATTGTACAAACCAGAATGTCTTAATGCAGTTTGTAACAAGGACAGTGAACCATTTGGGGATAATTTAGCATTGGGCCAACCTTGGAAAGTTCCTTTAGAGAGTTTGGCCACAGGGAGAATTTGTCCTTGTGATGTGGTCTGCCACTCAATTTGAAGGGTAGATTTATCAGGAGCAACAACCGAGGCAGTGAGGTAAGCATCGGAACCTTCCTGGACAGTGATCATACTATCTGGTATATTGATGGATACTCCCTCTGGAGGAGGTGCTGGAGGATTGAAGCATCATAGGAGGTCCGGTACCATGCCTTGGATGCAGGGGATAACTCCTGAGAGGAGGAGATAATGGAACAAGATAGCCGTCTTGTCAGTGTATCTGAAAAGGAAGATCAAAGATTAGTGTGTTAGTACTATTCTGCCCAATGGGGTGAGGAAAAATAATTTAAGCTCCTTTATACAGTTCCAGCTGGTCTGCATGTAACCATTTATCAGTCAACTTATTGTTGTGAAGGAGTCTAACTTGAAAGACTGCTGGACTGAGCTTGTTGACAATGGGGTATGGGCCTTCCCACTTGTTGGAAAAGGAGTGGGTGGGATGTGAAAATTGAAGCACCATTACCTGATCTCCAACTTGCCAATCCATTTCTTGTGCATGTTTGTCAAACTGTATTTTGGATTGTTGCTGGGCCTTGCCCATGCAGTTGGCAGCATACAAGTGTGTGTGGATGAGGTCTTTTCTTAATTTTTCCACATATTGGTCCGCAGACACACGGTCTGCAGTGGGAGTGTGCAGGTCAAACAACAAGTGTTCAGGTAATCTCATCTGTCTGCCAGTCATCACCTCAAAGGGTATAAGCTGAGTGGTGGCTGAGGGTGTGCCTCTAATTGCCATAAGAAGTAATGGCAATAGGGAATCGCAAGTTTTGGGATTGTCCTCAATGAATTTGGAAAGCATTTGCTTAATCATCTGTTGGCTCTCTCTACTTGACCTGAGGATCGAGACTGGTAAGCTACGTGGAACTTCTGGTGAACTCCAAGGAGTTCAAGGGATTCTTTCATCAACTCACCCCTAAAACTGGTTCCTTTGTCAGAGTCCACCTTGAGGGGTAGACTCCACCTGGAGAAAATCTATTCCACCAGGATGTTGGCAGTGGTTTTCGCTGTACATGTCTTAGTGGGGAAAGCTTCTACCCACTTAGAGAAGAGGTCAGTTACCACAAGAGCATACTTACTATTTCTGCTGGTGTTGGTCAGAGGGCCAATGAAGTCAATCTGTATGGCATGCCAAGGGCTGAATGTCGTTGTGGTAAGAGTTTGGCATTTCATCTGGTAGGGATGGGGTTGTTTTGTGCACAAATGAGACAGTTGTCTATGTATTGTTTAACATCTTTGGTGATACCAGGCCACCAAGCACTGGTCTTGAGTTGTTGGAGGGTATTTTCTGCTCCCTGGTGTCCACCAGTGGGGGTGTCATGCACTTGGTGCAAGAACTCAGATAGTAAATGTCTGGGGACCACTCACAACTTGGTGGTGGAGTCATCTGGTTGGAATCAGATGAGCTTATCATCTGGTGACAAGCGTAACTTACCTTCATGCCTCCGATAGGAATTATGTGTGGGAAGTTTCTCTTCAGTACCTTTGTCAAGGAATCTGAACACCTCTTTAAGTTCAGTGTCAAAATGTTGGGCTGTGGAGAGGTCCAAGGGGGAAAAAGGTTCAGGTTTCTTCCTGAGTGCTGCAATGTGTACAGCTGCATTAGCCTCTGGATGGTCCATCATCCAGATGTCCCCCCCTCAGGCCCCTTCCTTAGCAAGGGTGTCTGCTGTGTCACTGAAAGCATGATAGGGGTCATGGAGAGAGTGGACTTTGTGTACATAGAGTTTGTGTGCAAATTTTTGTGCCAGTGAATGTATGTATATTACCAATTCCTTGTATTTCACTGGGCTGCCGTCAGAGGAGAGGAAGGAGTTCTTCTGCCAGAAGGGAAGAAATTCTGTAAGAGAACAACAAACCCAGTTAGAGTCTGTAAAGATGATGGTATCCTCAGTTCCATGCTGGATGAACTCGAGGGCACAGGCCACTGCTGCCATCTCTGCATATTGTGATGATGCTACACTACAGCGCTTAGATATTTTGACAGTGTTCCCATAAGGGTAGATCACTAGAATGCCCATCCCTGCAATTTGTTCTCCCTGATAGTAGGATGCTGAACCATCAGTAAAGATACGGCACAAAGAAGTGTTGACAAGTATTTGTGGCGTGGCAGGGAGGAAAGGACCTGGATCTGGAAGATCAGGTGACTGTAGTGTACAGTCATGGGGTTGTCCCTGGAAAAGGAGGCCATGAGCTAACATAGTTGGAACTTTAGTTGGTGGTACCTGTATGTCTCTATCCTGGAGAAGAAGTGACCAGTGTGTCAGTCTGGTGTTAGAGACTGACCCATCATTCACTCTATCTGAGAGCAGAAAGGTGGTTGGGGTGTGGTTGGTGTTGATGATCAGTGGTGAGTACCCAATGATATACAGGAAGTGCTTGACAGCCCAGTAGGTGGCCAGAAGGTTCCTTTCACAAAGGCTGTACTTCTGTTCTACTGGGGTCAAGAGCTGTGAGGCATATGCAATGGGTCTTAAGGTGCCATGTACCTTCTGAGCCAGCACTGCTGATATGGCAATGTCAGAGGTGGCACATTCCAGATGGAATGGTAGTGCTGGATTGGGGTTAACCAGAGCTGGGGCGGAGGCCAAGGCCTGCTTCAGTGGCATCACAGCCTGGGTGTATATAGGGCCCCAATTCCATGGTACATCCTTTTTGAGTAACTCATACAGAGGAGCAGCTTTCTGAGCAAAATCACATATAAAATCTCTCAAATAATTCACCATACCTAGGAACCTTCGAAGAGTTGCCACACTGGTAGGTAATGGCAAGTCTTGCAATCCCTGTACCTTCTTCTAAGTAGGGTTTCGACCTTAGTCAGTTTTTAGACCCAGAAAGAGTACCTCTTTCTGACATAATTGTGCTTTTGCCGGGTTGCATTTCAAGCCTGCTTTCTGAATGAGAGTCAGTAGTTCATCCAAGAGATCCAAATGTTGTTCCTGTGTGGCTGTTGCCAGCAGCAGGTCATCCACATATTGCAAGAGGCATTGGGGAGTAGAGAAACTCTCGAGGGTGTCCATCATGTGGAGATGGAACAGGGATGGACTGTTATGGAATCCTTGTGGCAAGCAAGTCCACATGTACTGTCTCCTTCAAAGGTGAAGGCAAACTTATATTGACTCTTAAGGGCCAATGGCAATGACCAGAAACCACTGGAGATGTCCAGGGCACTGAATCATTTCAAATCAGGGGTCAGAAGTTGTAGCACATCTGGTGCTGATGCCACAGTCGGAGAACAACTGGGGGTGACCTGATTCAGTTTCCTGTAGTCAATAGCAAGTCTCCAGGCACCTGTGGGCTTCTTCACAGGCCACACTGGGGAGATGGCAGTGGAAACACAAGTTCTGATTACTCCTTGCTTAAGGAGTGACTTGATTGTTTCTCTAAGGGAAGGCAAGGCCTCCGTTGGAAAAGGATATTGCCTTTGCCTCTCATGTGCTGGGCCTGGCACTTCAATGACATTCTACCACAGTCATGCTTGTTGATTGCAAACACGTCCAAGTGTCATTGCAAAATAGGGAGGAGTTTTGGGAAAAGTTCATGATTCTTGAACAAATCTATGACGTCATACTCTTTGTCATTGGCAGATATTGTTGCCACCACGTGTGAATCAGGAATCAAAATGGTATGATATTGACCCTGAATCTGTATCAGTAGCATGTTAGCTAGTTCCACCACACAGCCATGTGGTGCAAGGAAGTCAATCCCTATGATACTAGAATGATCATGCAATACCATTAGTTGGAAAGTGTGTGAGGCCTTTAGAAGGCCTAGCTCTACCAGTAGGAACAGAGAATGGTATGCAGGTAGCCTAGTACCATCAACTCCTGACATGTTGGTCCTCCATCCGGTAGACCAAGGGGACATGTCTGGGTGTTCTTCATGCAGCACAGATACAGCTGCACGTGTATCTAACAAAGCTATGAGTAGGCGGCCCCCGACCTTGGCCTCGGTGCAGGGCCTTCCATTTGTATCCAAGACTAGCTTATTTACAATCCAGACTGAGGCCTGTAATTGTCAATCTGTACTGCCAGAAGCATGTAGAGGTTGGGCCTGGCTCATGTGAATCACTTTACGATGTTGCACTGATGCTATATAGGGAGGAGCTTTTGGGTTCAGGCCTAAATGGGCCTGAGGGCCTGTACCGCCAGTGTCCCCATGGCCGGTTGGGGCCTGGGCTGTCGGTTGCACTGCCGCAAAGGCTTGTGCTGGAACAGCATCTGCCACAGAGTATACTTGTCCCAGGAGCTCTCAGAATTTCCGATTCTCTTCAGCTATCTCCCTATATGAAGAGCCTGTTCTCTGCTGTTGTGGTTTACCTCTACCCTTATGCTTCCTGTTCTTATGCAAATTCCGGTTCCCACCCCATTGTTGTTGTTGTTGTTGATAGGCCTGTTGGGGGGTGTTGATTATCAGCTGGAGGGGCTTGCTGATGTTGGGCCTGTTGGCGTTAGACCTGCCCTTGCACTGTGTAGTGCGTTGTGGCCTCCGGAGCAGACTCCACAGTGGCTACCTTTTTGGAACCAGAACCCAGATCACGGATATAGAGTTTATACACTCTTTCATTTTTCCGAAGGATGTTGGCAAACCTATCCGTTTTGGGGTAGGTGGTTAGCTCTACCTTTTCTCTTACTGCTGGAATCACGTTCCTAAGGAACAAAGTCATATATTCAATAAAATCTACATCTGCAGCTTCTTGTGCCAATTGCTTTCCTGCTCGGTAGGCCATCCAGAGTCTCTGGTGGTAAGTCACTGGACTTCCTTTTCATTTTGTTTCACAGGATATGCGAGCATCACTCCTACTACACCTGGGCTGTGAGCAGAAATTAGCTCAGCTGCATTCTCATCAAAGGTAGCGTTCCCATGCTGGCGAACAGCATCGGGAAGTTTGGCCAACAAACCAGGATCGATGGTCTGGCGTAGTATTTGGACCTCATATTCTGCAGCGAGGCTAAGCATCTTGCATTTAGAACGCACCTTTTCCAAGTGACAGCTGAGGTTGTCAGATGGATTCATCTGACCGATGCTGTCAGCAATTTGCTGAACAGAGTATGCCATTTGTATGGGATTACTGGGTCAATCAGGCAAAGGTAAATTGTCTCGAGTGCCATCCATGGAAGCCCGAGCTGCAGCTTCAGCCGCAGTGCAGACAATACCTTCCTGAGTGCCAGTCTCTTGCAGAAGCTGCCTAATCTGGGTTTTAATAGCCCATTTACTCCTCTCGGGAAGAGGTACATTGCCTATCACAGTTTCAGTCATGTTTTCTATCTCTTGCCTGTCTTCCACATTAATAATGGCTACCAGAGGTGTCATTGGGACCAGGCTTTGGCCTGCTCCCCCCCATCATGGGGGCTGCCATGTTGGCATCTCCCATGATGAGCGTCACCACGTCGACGACGTATGACATGGGGAGTTGGGGGCGGGGACCCGCCATGTTGTGGATGGCTGGGTGGGGTCTCTGGGCCATAGTAGGGGCGTGACTGGGCATTGTATTGTGAAATGTCATCATCAGATAACTCCCCTTCCGATGACGAATGAAAGGCAGGGGCTACGCCTCCCATTGCCTTAACATGTCCAGCCAGAACCTCTCGCTGATGGCACAGTTTCGCCATCTTAGTTCTACACTCATCGTGACTCACACTTGCAATATCCATATCAACCTCATCTTGCTTTTGCTTTTGCAACACTCTATATGCGGTGCTCAATTTGCGATTGTCCCTCATAGACACTTCTAAATCATTACGTACCTGGTTTATCTCATCCTGCAGTTCACCTATTTCGTCACTCAACTGAGTTTTTGCAGCACTCAGCAAATCATTCATTTGTACTGCCTGACTCTTATCCTGTCTCAAACTTTCATACTCCTGCTTCAACATACATAGTTCCTGTTCTCCAGCTTGAGCTGAATGATGCAATAGTGAATCCTTTCCATTTCGTAGAGTTTGGAGTTCAGACTCCAAGTTCTGCTGCAGTCTTATACACTCTGTTTCCTGCAAACCCATCTGTTGCTTAAGAGATTAAATCTGCAGATCAAGGGTTTGAAACCTCACTTCGGAGGCTTCCAAAGCAGCGTAGAGAGCCGCGACCATCAGCCCTTTAGTGTGACACTTATTGGCTGATTGTCTCATTTCTGTATACTAGGTTGAAATTCCCAGTATAGGGTTTTCGGATTGACTTGCGTCCCGCGCGAAGTCAGCCCATCCTCCATGGGAGGCAAGGAAGTTCGAGACATCGAGTCTCAGTTCTATGCAGATATTTGATACGGTGGCCATTGTGTGGGAGGGAACGAAAATTGAAAGTGTGAGAAAGGCACCGCGCTGCACATCAATCCGCAGCACGAGCACTTTATACACAGCCAGGCTACTGTATTAGTTGTAGGCTTGCAACTCAAAGCTGCTATGGAGTGGGTCGAGACGGCATCGACCACACCCGAAAATTTCTTACCAATATGAACCAGGAGCCAGTGCTAAGCGTTCCCTACACCTTGAGGTTTCTCTGTGTCTCTTGGGGTCTCTCAGGTCTCCAAGGTATAAGGCTTGTGCATTACATTATATACCTATGATAATTACTATGGTTACCAAAAGATAGAAACATTTCTAGTTACAGAGATGAGCCCTATTGGCTAAATTAGAGGTGGCTCCACGGTCCAAGATAACATTATACAATTCTGTAAAGTCATCAGTTTTAGAACAAAAGAGTTCTTATACAGAGTCTTACATAACTCAGTGTAGTGGTACAAATCACCAAAAGGTGGCAATGCCATCTTACATATTATAATTACTCCAAGGACACAGATTTCCTGGCATCTTACAAGTAAGAAATACATAGAAAATACATAGCAGAATATATGTATTAGCAAGTAAAGTGTATTACAACAATATGCACTCATATCCTGACATCTACTCTTGTACGGTAGATGCCCTTAGCCCTATATGTTAGTATAACATATACCTAAATGCTACCTGTCTATGGTGTACCTCTAAGGGTACTAATTAGGGTGCAGGGACCTTGTGTAACACAGGTAGAAAAGACTGTTTGGTGCAATATACTGTAGATATACTGTAGATATGTCTATGAGGGAGAAAATTGCTTAGACATAAACAAGCAGGGTAATAAAAATTACTATTGCTGTTACTAAGAGCCCATGAGCTGCATGGTAAAAGTCCCAGAGTCAGCTCTACTTCAGAGAAACATCAGCTATCTCCACCTCTAAACAGAGGGAAGGAGAAATACACCATGCATACCTGATGTCTAATAATAACGTAGAGGTCTTAAGCAGCAATCAAACTGTGTTATAAAAGTAATAAGGTACAGGCTGTATAATCAGTAAACAGCTGGTAACTAGAACTTTAAAGTCAAACATGAAGTATGGTGGCAGGCTACCCCAGAGAAAAGCAACTTCTTAGATGTAAAAAACTTTACCATAAGGTCTTACCTGGGGACAAGCCATTTACCCACCATACAAGCCCATTTTATGGTAAGAAAGCACTACCCAAACTAAGTTCAAGTATCTTCACCTTTAGAAGAGGATTCCTGTTGAGCTTTTGATGTCTGTATCAGTGCAGTGTTCTTCTGTGCCCACTTTAGGTCATTGGCAGGGTCCGAGAAGATAAAGATCTTGCAATTGTGTACAATTCGTAGTATAGCAGGAAATATGATCCCATGGGCTATGTCACTGCTTGAAGTCATCAAACCTCTTCTTTTTTTGCCTCATAGCATAACTTGTATCAGGATACATCCTCACAGTCTTGCCATCCTGTAGCAAAGGCCCCTTTTGGTGCCCCAAAGCCAGCAAAAAGTCTCAGGTACCTACACCATCAGTCACCATTGTGATGGTTCGGGGAGCGTCCATATTGTTAGGCCTGCCTTGTTGAGTCATCCAATATGTCTTTTGAATATCTACCGAGTGACTTGTGAGTGACTCCTCCAACAGTTGTGTGAGCCATTCCTTTAGAAAAAGGGAGAGGCGATCCCCCTCATTCCCTGCCGGCATGCCAACTAGTCAGATATTGGCTGAACAGACATAATTTTCCAGCATTTCAAGTCAGGAGCAGAGATGTGCACTCTCTTTCTTTATTGTAGCTGCTATTCCCAGTGCAGCATCAGCTTTTTTACTTCCCTCGACTACAGAGGATTTCCTTGAGTCCACTGTCATCTCCAGGACCACCACTCTGTTGGTAAGAATGTCAAATTTTGTTTCTAGGCCAGTAACCATCTGGATGAGATGATTACCTGCAATGCCCAAAGAGTGCAGGGTTTCATCCTCTGTTCCCTCTAAAAGGTCTAGTGTTTTCCTATGACCCAACCTCATGGCAGGAGCTCCAGAAAGATTCTTACCTCTGGTACCATCGGACATTGATTTATCTTTTTTAGGACTGCCCATGCTGTTCTATAGGTTTTCAACCACTGATTCGATAGCTTTTAAACCATGGTGCACTTGAGAATTCTGTACTTTAATTACTTAGAAGCCAATTGTGAAACCGAGTGTTGAGCTCAAGTGTCCATTTTGATTGGGTTCCACAGTGCCCCCCATAACTTTTTATTTCTAAAGTATTTTCTTTTCGCCTGTGCTCATTAGAAAGTTCTCTATGTGATAACATTGTGCTGGATGTGTGGAATAGCTTTCAGCTAGGCTGCTGACAAAACTATCTTTATTCCCCCACTACATCATCAGCATTGTGATCTCACTGACTTTGACATCACAGCTGACTGACCTGGCAGCTACTGAGTGGCTGTTCCTAAGCAGCAGTGATGTCACAGTCAGTGAGGTCATAGTGCTGATGATGTAGTGGGGAAATAGAGCTAGATATGTCAGCTGTCAGGCAGAGTGTTGTTCCACACATTACCCCTACTAACATCGGGTAAGCAATCTTCTAATAAACCAAAGGGAAAAGAAAAAGTACTTCAGATATACAGTAAAAGGTAATCATTGACTGCTTTTAAAAACTAATATGGGGGGGGCACTGCGGAGCAGCCGATGAGGAAGCAGTATTTTTCTCGAGCTCCCGGGAGAACTTCTATAAAACTTATTGAAGGTTTAATTTTCCCCATTTTACACTTTAAAATATTTATCTCAGTGACCAGTGTCTCAGAAACTTTTAATATGGGTAAAACCAGAGGAGCTACCATTCCTTCGGCAGACTTTTTTGCACCTAAGAAGGCACAATGTGAGAAGTGGCCTGCACATGGTGGTGAGGCCATGGGCTCAAGTGGTATGCCATCGGAAAAAGTGACTCTTAGCTCCATTCACCCCACTCTGAGTCAGCTTGTAAAACTGGTGCAGGAGCTGGATAAAAAATGTTATGCCATCACACCGAGAGTGTCTGCAGTTGAAACTCGGAAGGACCATTGTGAAAAAATTGTCTAGCACTCGGAGGAATCAGCTCTCAAGTCCATGGATTCCATGACCCAGCTCATTAAGGAGAACTCTCTGTTGAGACAGCACTTGAAAACAGTTGAGAACCAAGACAAGGAAAAGAACATTCATCTGGTGGGACTGGCTAAAGAAACCAAGGAAGACGATTGACTGACCTTTTTACCAACCTTATTGGGGTTTATGGATGTTGACCTTCCATTGTCTGTCAAAAAGATGTATTGTGTTACCCCTCGCTGTGCGGCTGTGGATACCACTGCTCCTTGGACAATGATGATTATCTTTACCGGAGTTGGGGAATGGGACCAAGTGCTGGCAACTGCTAGGAGACGTAGAACCCTGCAATACGGCAATAACAATTTAGTGCTTTTTCTGGATCTTTAATTCAGCACCTGACAAAGAAGAAAGGCCTTTGATGGGATATGGGGTTGTCTGTGTCAATTTAAAGTGCAGCACCAGCTACTGCTTCCTGCAAAACTTCAGATGATGTGGAACGGACATCAGTATTTATTTAATGATCCTAAGGAGGCTGAAAAATTGGTTCAGTGCATTGACCAAGAGAAGACTGAGGGGGAAGAAGCAGGGCAATCATTCAATGAGGACCGAGGAGCACATACAAGTACTGTTTTGGTAATGGTATGGGTTTTGGGAGGTAGACCCTTTTAAACTGTCTGTCTTTGTTGCGTATTATAGCTGTTTCACCATTCTTATTATTAGCAGTAATAATACAGTTGAGGGGGGTCTGTCTACCCACGCTGTATTGAGATACTGATTCTCTCCTCATTGTTCAGATTTAATTAATGAATGTTAATATTCTGAAGGTTCTTTATTTCTCTGAAGACTGGCTGTTTACAAGAATGGACACAATCATCTTATATTTAATCATTTGAGTTTCTTTTGGGGAGTGGTTTTTGTTATAAAATCTTCCTGGGCACTGGAGAATTTCCTTGAATAGTACGCTTGCTTTGGGGGACCCTTTTTTAGACCTTGGTGTCATTTTGGTAAAAGGGTAACTGTTTGTACTTCATTTTGGATGTGGGCCCCTTTTGTCCTTCCTGGGCTGCATGCATTCGGGGGTATATTTGATTGTATAATATAATGGTATGCCCCCATGTCGTACCTAAAGAGGGTGTGTGTTACATAGATCCTTATTAAAAAAATGTATGGTGCTAAGAATTGTTGTTATCCCTCTGCACATTTCTGTATTGCAAGTGTTTTTTTACTTGCAAAATGCATAAATAAAAACCTGAAAAAAAAACTAATATTAGTTTTAGGCGGTACACTAGCTCTTTAAGTCTAAAAATTCATACTAACAATTGTAATGTATACTTGCAGAGATGATATGCAAATCCAACCACAGAATTAGTTCTTATGCTGAATATCTTCATCAATCCATCCATCTCTGTATTTATCTTTATCCATCCATCTATCTATCCTTGTCCATCAATATTCTCTAGAGAGTGGCCCTCTTGACAACATTGGAGCTTACAAATCAGAAATTATGGTAATTATGAAGGATTTCAGCCTTGGATACCAATACCACCTGAAGTGACTTAGTATCTGAACATTATCCTGATGCCAACAGATCTATCTGTGGCACCCAAATGTCCTGTACAGCTGGCTGAACACCTCCAGATTTTGGGACCACTCTCTGGCATGACTGGTAGATTTCTTCTGCTCATTGAAGAACTTTTTTGTGCTTCTGAAAGCATGCCTTCACTTGTGTGCCTCGAGTGTTTATGAGCATGATGGTCACCATGTGCCCAAGGGAATATGCATTGCCTGGGAATGAGCACTGTCCCGCAAATGAATCAGAGCTAGAATACTACCCGCATTTCTGCAACATTTGTTTTTAAGTGTTGATACTCTGGACTGTAAATCTACTGTACAGGAATTAAGTTCCAAATCCACTTCCCAACTCATAAGGTTAACAGCTACAGTGAGGATTATCAAATGAGTAAACCAGTAAAAAACCATAGCAGATTCTGAGAATCTTCTTACCAGGACACTGATTAACGAACCAAGAATGGTAGCAAATTGGGACATGTTAATTCTCCTAATCTTGGGATCTAACTGACCACAGGTAGGTCTGAAATGGCCTAATATAAAGTAGTGCCCAAGGCACTAGTTCTACAAATGTTGTAATTTGGTCTAAAGCCCGAAGAATCTTGAGTACAGACATAACTGTCTGAGCTCTCAAAAACTGAATCTCTTGAACTAATGTGCTCCTCCTGACTTATTGGGAGAACAACCTTCTAGTGAAATTGAATAATTTGCTTGCTGGAAGGCACACTGAGATGAAACTCATTCCAAGCTGCTATCCAGAAGGAAAGGAATGTTAAGTGACATGCTCAGAGTTGCACAGTATACAGATGGCAGTTGTGGAGTCAACCCTGACCGACTGTATCTCTAGGTTCACAACTCCATATCTATTCACTTGGCTGTACTGTTTAAAGTATGCCTCTGTCTGAAAGTAGGCACCTAATTGCTCCAGTATCAGAGATGGTACAAGTGAACCTTTCTCCCCATTCACTACCCAGCTGTGAAAATCCAGGACTTCTAGTGTCCTGTGCTTAGGAAAAAAATGCTGTACTTGAATAGAAATGTCAGGGACTTCTGGTGAGAGTAGCAAATTAAGACATGGAGATCTGATTATGTTTTTTAGTTAGTTCAAAACCAGAATCGGGTGAATGGCCCCTGATTTCTTGCAGATGCAGTAAACCAAATACAGACTCTGCCCCATCCATGAAGGGGAGCCACAATGATCACCTCTATCTGTATTAACAGTTCAGTGACCATTTTACCGCCTGCCACTTACGGGGTTCTGTGACCTTAGGGACTATGACTACAGAGATGGTGGGGAAAAAAATAGGCCCATGAACCTTCATGTAAAAGATCCATGTCTCCTACTTACACCTCCACTGCGGCTACTGTATGAGCCAGACCCTTTGTCCCAGCTGAATTTATAGACAGAGTACCACCTTTTTCCTCTCTGGTGTCTAAGTTGCAAATGTAATGACAACTGACCCTTGCTAAATAGGAGCACCCTAAATGGAATTCCCTGGAAACTTGACTTGCATTCTGTTGAGGTCTTGGCCTTTATTCGTTATAGAGGAGGTAGTGTGAGCCTACATGCATACTCTATCCATGACTACATTTTCCATATAATCTGAAGTCATTTGAATAAATGCACTAAGCCTACACATGAGGAATCCTCCAGTAGTTGATCAGCCAGCGTTGATACTAAAGAGAAGATTGCCCAGAGACTATAAAGGAGATATACGTGATTCTAGGATTTGAACAGTGATGTACGAAATCCCATCAATAGAAAAAGGCAGTCTCTTTATCATCTGCATTCAAGAGCACAGATGACCCAACAAGCAAGACAGTCATGTGTTTTTTGTATGGTTCTTTACTTCTTCCAATACAGGAGGGACCTGCCGTTTCTTTGGGGTGCAACTCCTGACACTAATAACACTGGGACCTCAACTCAGGGAAATGCCTCTTTTTGCTGAGACTTTGGAAGTCATCTTGGTGAAAACCTCAAGAAAGATTTCTAAAGCTCCTACTAAAGCTCATGTGGAAAGGAGACAAAGCATGGACCAAATATTGAAAATCTAAACTTCTCAACCTTCTACAGGATTACAAAGCCCTACGAAATAAATGCAAATCCGAGATCAGAGATGCAAAAACAAACTTCTTCAGGGACAAACAACTGGGTGCTAAGGGCAACTATAAACACCCCTGGAGAACACTCAACAACCTACTAGATAGAGGTCACACTGCTGAACAAATATCCCTCAATAATGATGGAAGCCTAATAAATGAACCAAGCAAGATAGCCAATCTCTTCAACACTTACTTTGGTGACCTCAACATGTACAAACCAAATAACATGCAGCTTTTTGGCACTAGCCTACCTACTGCATCCCCTGACTTCCTCCCCCCACTCACTGCGCAAACAACTTTTCCCCATCCCCCACAATTCTACTTAAAATATTCTTCCCCTGCTAATGTAATCACCTACCTAAAAAAGAATGACCCGAAGCCCAGTCTGGGCCCTGATGACATTGACTTCCGCATCCTGAAGCTCATCCATGTACCTATCGCCTTCCCCCTAACCAACATCCTCAACCATGCACTCTGCACTGGGGTATTATCCAGTAAGTGAAAAAGTGCCACTATAAAACCACTCCACAAATCCAGCTCCAGAAATGACATTTGTAACTACAGGTCCATCTCCCTCTTCATGCTCCTATCCAGAATTACAACATCCTTGATCAAACCATGAACTTCCTAGATACACATGAACTTCTCACAGACTAACAGCATGGGTTCTGAATTGGTCACAGTACCGAGACCACCCTAGTAAGGCTTACTAATTTCATTGAAAAGGCCAGTTTCTACACCCGCTCAGTGTCTGGAGACGTAACAAAGGCCTTCAACCTTGTCAATCATAAAATTCTTCTCCACTCCTCATCTGGTCTACATTTCTCTGCCAAAGTGATAAAATGGCTCGAAAATTACATCAGTAATTGGACGCATAGGAATACAATAGTAGGCCAATACTCTGAAATTCATCACATCAAACATGTAGTTCCCCAGGGTTCCATCCTCAGACCTCTCCTATTCTCTCTTGCAGTCAACCCCCTCCCCAATATCTGTTCATCCACAGAACTCATCCTCTACGCAGATGACGTGGCCCTCTTTTGCAAGGATAAGAACCCCCTCTCACTTCAGAACAAACTGCAATATGACTTCAATAAACTACACTCCTGGTTCTCCTCCCGGGGCCTGGTCCTCAACTCCAAGAAAACTAAGGTTATGGTATTCTCAGGCTCTAGGAAGTCCCTAAATTTTGATTTTACACTTATAGACAAGTATGGCAACCCAATCAAGAGAGTCACTGCCTTCAAATACCTGGGGATTCACTTGGAGTGTCACCTGAACTATGAGCTACACACTCATCAATTAATTAAAAAAAGTCACCAAACACTTGGCAGTCTACATCGAATAAAATATTTCATCATACCAGAAGCTAGGCCCCGGAGTCAGTTGAAAAACCAATTATGACTGACTTACAACACATTATGACTGATTTTTTTCAACCAGTTTAAAATTTATGATTGCAACTAAATAAAGAAAATTCTACTAATTTTTTCAACTTCCGCCATTCTGCTCTCAAAACTGAACATCCTACAGAAGCAATTGGCCTACTCTGGATAATATAGTATTCAGGTAGTGCTACCCACATCCCCATGGGTCACCTCACTATGTGGGCCCTATTACAAATGTATGCACCACAGACCCCAGAGCAAAGCCCACCCTTCTCTATGCTGTGAAACTGGCTGAGAACCAAGATCTCATTGCAAACAAGATACCAGGGTAAAGAACAGTAAAGAAAACATTACCTTAGGACAAACACATATAACCACCCAGTCCCCTGGGGTTACTAGAATCCCATCAGTATTAGACCAGGAAGAGCTCTGGGCAGCTTGTAGATGATTTTTTTAGAAATCCCCTCCCTGCACATGGCTCATTGTTTACTTAGCTAGGCTAGGTAGAAAATAAGGGGTGTCATTTAGAACTCTTGCCACAGCACAACCCTTTGCCAGCTGCCTGCAGGGGAGGGAGTTTAGAATCTTGGGTTCAGTGGTCAGTGTGTAGTGTTCAGAGTGGAGCTCTGAGTGTAGAGGTGCCTGCCAGCTTCCCTTAGGCTGGGTGAAGGACCTCTGGTAATTTTTCACACCCTAGAGAGTGAGACAATAGCCTTTCTACAGGAAGTGGTGGAGACCTGTGTCAACGGGACCCCACTGGGTAATTTTTTTTGTGAAAGTAAAATGGGACTGAGAAATCAGTAGGTCCAAGGAGCAATCCCCCTGAGTGACTAGAAGACTGACCAGCTGCCCAGAACAGGAACTGACAGAGTTTGTGACAAAAAGTTATGGATTTAAGAGAAGAAAAGGTTTTTCTTCATTCAGTCCTGAAGTCTGTTACAGAGGGACAAACAAACCATATGTACAGTTATACAGCCGTGTTCTAAGGGAGTCGCCTGGTAGTGTATGTGCCCAAGACAAGGCTAGATTATACCACTCAGGACCCCAGTGTTACCACAAAGATGTGCTGAATGTAAATGTATTTTCTTTGTGTGGAGGCCTTTAGCAATCCAGGTGGGGTTGAAGGATCCAAGGTGTGTCCTGGAAAGAATGGCAGAGGCTGGCTTGGGGCAGGGTGGGCAGACCCTTACCTGGAGCCCAGGTCAGGGCTAACTGGTTACCTGAATGCCACAGTTTGCTTCGCAGGTGTTAACATAGCCCATCTCGTCAGGAGGATTTTGAATTTGAAGTGTGTGGCAACCCCCACATAATAGGCACTTGGAGAAAAGAAAGTCTAGAGATCCCTAGACAGAGAGATGGACATCTCGTTCTGTAGAGAAGTAGATGTGTCCAGCTGCCCAGAGCAGGTATTCATGCCCATCTCTCCCATAAAACCTTAAAAGGCTTCATCCACCCATCCCCCAGTTTTACTTTCTATCTTACTTGGCCCTCTGCTGCTTGGGGCTTCTACCCATGTACTTTTCCCTTTTGTTCTTAACCTATACACATCACACTTTCCTTTTGTTGATTGCACATTATGCCTTAGGGAAATATACATGTATTCTGATGCCATTGCACACTTCATGTCCTATTTATATATGTATATATTTCATATATAATTTTGCATCCATACTGTATAACCTGTGCTGTATTATGTTTTTGTTTATACCACCATGGCTTTGTAATATCTGTGTTGTATTGTACCAGCGTTGTTTTTTGCTGCCCAGGTCCACTTTGTAAATGAGTTCATAGAAACATAGAAACATAGAAACACAGAAGTTGACGGCAGATAAGGACCGCAAGGCCCATCCAGTCTGCCCATTCCTTTTTCTATCTTATGAATGTGCCATTGGCCTTTGCACTGTCAATGGCCTATCTATTCATACTCATCTGTATTGCTCCCTTATGCCTATCCCCATGCCTGTTTGAAGCCCTGCACTGTATTCATATCCACCACTTCCTGAGATAGGCCGTTCCATGCATCCATCACCCTTTCTGTGAAAAAGAACTTCCTCGCATTTCCCCTTAATCAGCCTCCCTCTAATCTCATGTTGTGTCCTCTTGTCCTGCTATTTTTCTTATATTGAAACATGTTAGACTCTTTCACCTTGTTAATGCCCTTAAGGTGTTTGAATGTTTCAGTCATATCACCTCTCTCCCTCCTTTGCTCTAGGGTATTCATATTGAGTTCAGTTAATCTGTCCTCATATGTTTTCTGATGCAGTCCCTGCACCATTTTGGTTGCCCCTTCTCTGGACTGCCTCAATTTGGTTAATATCCTTGTGAAGGTGTGGCCTCCAGTATTGCACGCAGTACTCCAGATGGGGCCTAACCAGTGTCTTGTAAAGAGGGATTATTACCTCCCTCTTCCGACTTGTGATACCCCTACTAATACACCCCAACATCCCTCTAGCCTTACCTACTGCTTTAGTGGTCTGCTTGGATGATTTCAGGTCATCTGTGATGATGATGCCCAAGTCCCTTTCTTCCCTTGTGACTGCCAGCAACTCCTCTCCCAGCCTATAGGTGGCTTCAGGGTTTCTCTTCCCTATGTGCATGATCTTGCACTTCTTTGCGTTAAACCCCAGTTGCCACTCTTCCAACCATTTTGCTAGTTTATCCGGATCTCTTCTCATTCTGCCCACCCCATCTGGATCATCTACTCTGTTGCAGATCTTGGTGTCATCTGCAAACAGACAAACCTTACCCTCCAGTCTATCTGCAATGTCACTGATGATGATATTGAAGAGGACCGGCCCCAGGACTGATCCCTGAGGTACTCCACTTCTGACTTGCATCTCTTCTGACTGTATACCATTTACCACCACTCTATGTTTTCTGCCCATCAACCAGCTTGCCACCCAGTTGACCAACGTCTGACCCACACCGAGCCTACCCAGCATATTAATCAATCTTCTATGTGAAACAGTATCAAAAGCTTTGCTGAAGTCAAGGTAGGTAGCATCAACTGCTCCCCCTTGGTCCACCACTCTGGTTACCCAGTCAAAGAAATCTATGAGATTAGTTTGACAGGACCTTCCTTTTGTAAACCCATGCTGTCTTGGATCCTGTGCTCCTATGGATTCCAGGTGTTGCACTATCCTTTCCTTAAGGAGTGTCTCCATAATCTTGCCCACTACTGAGGTAATACTGACTGGTCTGTAGTTCCCTGCCTCCTCTCTGTTACCACTCTTGTGGAGCGGGATCACTTCAGCCCTTCTCCAGTCTTCTGGGACCTCTTCTGTGCTCAGAGACTCACTAAACAGTTCTGATAATGGCTCTGCTAGTTCCACCCTTAGCTCCTTTAGTACCCTGGGATGTATGCCATCAGGTCCCATTGCCTTGTCCACCCTGAGCTTAGCTAGCTCTTGTAGGACCCTTTCTTTTGTGAAGGGACTAGTGCGCACTTCCCTCCCCTATGTGTCCATGGTGCTGAGCTGTGGGCCCTGTCCTACCTTCTCTTCAGTAAGTACTGAGCAAAAGTATCTATTTAGGATAGATGCTTTTACATGGTCCTCCTCCTCACACGCCCCCTTATCCCCTTTGATTTTAGCAATACCCCCTCTGGACTTTCTCCTTTCACTAATGTTTCTATAGAAAGTCTTGTAACCTTCTTTTACTGTTCGTGCTAGTGTTTCCTCAGTTTGGGAGTTTGCTCATCTTACTGCCTTCCCTGCTTTCCTTAGGGCAGTTTGGTATGCCTCCCTATCTTCATCCCGCTGTGTTCCCTTATATTTCCTGAAGGCCAGCCTTTTGGCTCTGACCTTTTCTGCTACTGTATTTAAGAACCAAAGTGGTTTCCTTCTTCTTTTGCACTTCCTTTTCTGTCTAACACAACGGGATGTTGCTTCAAGTATTACATCCTTAATGCTTGTCCACTTTGCCTGTACCCCCTCACCTGTGTTTCTTTTTGCCAGGGCTAGCTTAACTCTGTTGGCCATCTTATCAAGGTCAGCTCCTCTGAAGTCCCATATTTTTGCCTTGGAATGGGATGATTTAGATGTAGTAGCTAAATTGAACCATTCCATGTGATGGTCACTGGCCCCCAGGTGACCTTCTACCTGGAGATCTGTGATCCCTTCCTTGTTAGTCAGTACTAGTTCTAGGATAGCCCTGTCTCTTGTGGGTTGCTGTACCAGTTGTTTGAGGCCCTCCCCCTGCAGGGAATCCACTATGTGTCTAGTTCTGGCAGATGTTCCTGCTGGTATTGATCAATCTGTATTTGGCATGTTGAAGTCTCCCATTATCAGAACCTACCCTTTAGCTGTCATGTTTTGTATATCTTCTAACAGAAATGTGTCTATGTCCTCCCCCTGGTCTGGGGGCCTGTAGACAACCCCAGTTCTTATGGCTGTCCCATTTCCTGTTTCCAGGGTGACCCACAGTTCTTCTGGCTTTATGTGTATTCTGAATTTCTGTAGCTTTGATATTTTTATTGACATACAGGCCACTCCTCTCCCTTTTGCACCTCGGTCTCTTCTGAACAATACATAGCCAGGTACTGAAGTCTCCCAAGTGTGGTTACTGGTAAACCACATCTCACTAATTGCTACTATGTCCAGTTTAGCCTCTGACATTATTGCCTGCAGGTCTGGGATCTTATTTCCCAGGCTGTGAGCATTTGTGTACATGATTTTCCATTGGCCAGATTTTGGTGTGGTAGTTGTTGGGTGAGGTTTGGCATACCCCTTACAGGCATATGGGGAGACAAACCTTTTTCTTACCTGGTGATGCAAATGAACTGCAAACATGCTGAATCCCTGTTTGACCACTAGCTGAGGGGAGGGTGTTCTTCCCATTCGACGATGGGTGCTGCACCCTCTCCCCATTTGCTAGTTTAAATATTCTGCAAAGACGCCAAACTTCTGCCCCAATGCACTTACTCCTCCTTAGTCAGATGCAGTCCATCAAATTTAAAGAACTTTCGCTCCCAGAACTGTTGCCAGTTCCCTACAAATCTGTGTCCTTTTCCTGGCACCAGCCCTTGAGCCACGTGTTTAGCTCCCTATCTCCCTTCTCTGACTTTCCGTCCATCTGCTCCCTCTCCCAGACTGGCAGGATCTCAGAGAAGGAGATGCCGGATGAAATAGATGATAGTTTGTCACCCAGCCTGGTCAGGTGTTCCTTGGTCTCACAACTGACCCGGCTGGCGTAGATCATTAGTCCCTATGTGTACTAGGGCATCAATGTTTTCTCCTGCTTTGTGAACAATTTTAGCAATGCGGTCAGTGTCTCTCCATGCTGATGTACCTGGGAGACATCTGACCATTACCCTTGGCTGGAGATGGGCATCAACTCCCCGAATCATGGAGTCTCCTATGATCAGAAGTTTTTTGGATTTCCTTTTTGCTTTTTTTGTTTTGGTTCCAGATTTGGGTGAGTTTTGTTGTGCTAGCTCCTGTGCTGCAGTGTCCTGTTCTGCAGTGTCTTCTGCCTCTTTGTTTGATTTCAGAGATAGAGGCAGATACCTGTTTGTAGTGTTTATATGATTTTTGGAGGTATATGTTGGAGAGCGAGAGAGAGTAATGGGGCACCAATTTGCCCCTCTAACCACCTGTCCAACCTCCTGGACCAACTACCCTCTGCAGTCGAGGTTTTTCTGTTGGATGCTGGGGAAATGGCGGGTGGTTCTTATAATGTATTTCCTCTTGAATATGAAATTTGAGGCATGCAATCTCTGCCCATGCTGCCCGGAGCTGAGCCCTAAGATCTCCAAAGGCCCAGCATGCAGGACAGTGCCCTAATTCCTGTAAGACTGTCCTTCTGAAAATTGTTCCACAGTACCTGCAGTTAATGATATCCATTCCAGATAAGTTGCTGGGTTTATAACCTAGTCAGAGTAATTAGAAGGAAAAAAAAGGAAAAAAATGCAAGTAATGGTTTGATTGTGTTTTGTTTAACTTGTTATAACAAGTTAAATTACTAGTGCCCCTGTAAATGAGCTCACCATATGCTGGCCTAGTTTACATGCAAACATGCACACCATACTGCAGTACTAGTCCAAGACAAACTGTATAAGCAGACACATTCAACAGTGCATTTGACAGTATTTTGTACTGGTAAGTGTAATTAAAACCTCTTGGAATTGGAACCACATTACTGCATTCGATGCCAACACATAAAAGGCACTTTTACACAGGCAGTCTTACAACGGAATAAGCGTTACGGAAGGACCGTACCGGTCCATCCAATGCTGTGTAAATGCTTTTTGTTGTGTTGTAAAATGAACAGTCGCCTGAACCGCATTCCCTGGTGTGGGTGGTTTGTCCCCAAATGTGCTGTTGCAGCATGCAGTGTAAAGCGCCCATTCCGGTGTAACAACTCTAGCTCTAAGCTCTCGCGTGACAGCCACTGTTCTACCCGGCATGCATGTTGATGCTGCCCCTTCCCCCCCCCAGTAATCTCGCAAGGAGTACTGCACCATTACAGATGGCAGAGCAATGTTGTGGTGAAACACAGAACTCATCTAATCAGGACGTGAGGCGGAACAGGCCGTATCGGCACTGGACAGGTAACACTCATTTCAGAACAGCAGTGTGTGTGTAAAAGCGCCTTCAGAGTACTCATCAAGCAGGATTTGTGTTTACTGTATTCACTAACCATGGTATATCCACTTCTGCCTTGCTCCCCAACATCCTTATTCCCCTTTTTATTGTCCAGCAATTTTCCCACTGTTTACACTTTGCAGCAGCATACTGTATTAATTGGTTTGTTTGTAATGACAGCTGACATTATGGCATGGTTAACTTTCTAACTCAGCCACACAGAATAATTTAAGTTATCAGCCTACATCAGAAAAATCACCTTTACCAACTTGTGTACCATAACCCTAATGCAGTGCATCATACTCACAAGGACAAACATTAGAGGAGCTTTTCTATTTTTGCTCCTTGTACATAGTGGCTTAAGGAAACAGCTTTCTATTTGCAACTCTGCATGCCTTTTGCTTATGGCAGAATAAGCATCCAGGAATATAAAAAAACACAAAACAGCAATATCCCCCATGTATTTTAAAAATCAATTAGCAGAACCCAGACTGTAACAAGGAAGCAGCAGGCATGCACTGCTACGCTTGACTTGAGTGAAATGGTACAGTCTCGCTGCTTACTTCTATGTCTCTCTCTCTCTCTCTCTCTCCAATCTTGGCAGTATAATGACATTTCTGACCTGGGTAGTCAAAGTTTTTTCTCTACAGAAAAACTCCAGTAGCAATCTCTGCCATTTTATTTCACTTTATTTTCTGGACCAAACCATCTATAGTCTTTAGTGATTTTGTTGCCCCCCCCCCTTTTGCAAGTTTGGTCTGTCACTTCTTCACAACCTCACCCTCCACCTCACCCAGCCCCACATGGGAGACTCTACCCAAAAAGCGGGGGTTAGATTATTAAAAGTCATTATTGATCGATCAAGAACAATGACATAACTCAATGAAAACTAGAACTGTGTGCAGCCCCCAGCCAAAGCAGCAACATTTCTTGTATAGTACATTCCTCTTTCCTCTGTGTCTTTCTCAATGTTATTTCATTCTGTCAGACAGGCACTTAGCAACCTTATCTCCCTACTCACAGGCAACTGTGCCACCCCTCCCTTTACACAGAAACACACAGGTCGACTGTACCAGGGGTCTTTCACGCTCAGCAGCACACGTGAAGTGTGGAAAGCCAAAGGGGAGGGCAAAGAACTCTCTCATAACAGTTTGGTTTATAGAACTTTGAAACCTAGATTATTGCTGGCACATATTTATATGGGTAGTGCTAAAGGCAGTTTGATGGTTCACACATTTATTTGAAACCCAAATTCCTCAGCAGTTCAAACTCCGCGTTCACTCCAGTAAGGGGAAGGGGGGGCAGAGTTAGCTATTAGTCTTTTTTGACCTCACCATTCCCGTTTCTCATTTTGCTGACCACCGGCTGTGCTGCCAGAAGTGCACTCTGGCCACCCTTTTCATCACGGCCTCTCCTCTCTGCCCTCCCCATCCCAGCATCACGATGGGCCCCACCTCCTCCTCATGGCATGCCAGTAGCTTTGACAGACTTGAAACACCAGTTACTCAGCAGTTTACGTGGAGGGGGGCAAACTAGCTACTAGTGTTTTTCCTCTCTCCTCACACCAGCAGCCCTGACAGGACAGACCAATCAACTGACTGACTCACCATCTAACACTGCTGAAAAAAAACCATGTGTGATGGCCATCCATGTCTCATTTAGTGCTCACTCCTCTCTTACTCCTCCTCGATGCCAGAAATTTGTCCTTCTCTCCTACTGCCCACATGAATGAATGAATCGAGTGCAGAGTTGCAGACTGCATCGGATGAATTCCTCTTGGTGCAGGGCACGCAATCCTGGCTTCTCCTCCCTCTCTCTCATTGGATGAGTTTTCAAGCTGAGGAGCCAGGGACACATTTGGTTGGTGGTTGAGTTTCTCCACCAAAGTTTGAAATGGCAAGATGTAAAAGTGTAAATAATTAATTAAAAAAAGCAAATTGTGCTGCTGTGGAGTCCCCGAGATTACTCTGGGGGCAGGACACTGTCAGGCAAGCAAGCCAGCTGGAGTCTGACTCAGTCAACTTTTGATAAATATGACTTCCCAGAATTATGGCTGCAATTCAAGGCAATTGCAACTAACTGCAACTGCCATGAATTGTGGTCCACAATTCCAACTGCCGACGGCGGCTCTGGGGTCTACCAGAAACTAGGGTCTTGCTTGCCAACAGTTTTCTGCTCCCTATTTTAGACTACAGCTCCCTCATATACTCAACCTCCATCTCGTAGGAAGATCTAGTTAGATTAAAGACCACGTATCAAAGCATCAACCAAATCATCACAGGCCTCCCCCTTAGGATGCAATGCTGTGGTCTGTACAAGGCTGCAAACTGGCTCCCCCTGGAGGACAGATCTGACAGCACAATTCTCACTTTTTTCTTTAAAATTCAATTGGACTCCATGCCTAGCAGCATCTCCCCCCTCTTCAATAAGTCTATACACACCAAGACCACCAGGCACTCCAGTGCCCATGCCTTTGTGACTTCTCACTGTTATACCACTCAGGGGCAACACTCCCTCTCCTACAAAGGTGCCAAACTTTTTAACAACCTTCCCCCGCCCTTGGTCCTGTGCAACACATGTCCATCATTCAAAAACCAATTGAAATCCTACTCTTTACACAAACTCCAGTGCAGCTGCCCCTGACCCACGCTTTCATTTCCAATCTCTTCTTTTAAGCTCCTGCACTTCTCACCTGGCATATTTTTGTTTTCTCTTGAAATTTATTATATAGCTAAACAGTACTTTCCCTATTATGTTCTGTCCCCTTTGACTGACTGTTATTTCTGATGATGTAATGTTCACCAATATGTGTTATTGTACCAGTTTTGTATGCACTCTCATTCCAAACTACTGTATGTAATGCTCACCAGCATGTATTATTGTACCAAATGTTGTCACTAGACGTGTGTGAAAACGGGCAATTTTGCTCACAGCAAAACAATAAAATGAAAAAAATGAAATTGGTTCAAGATTAGCAGGGTCATTGTCTAAACCTAGTCAAGCAGCAAGGCTCTGCATGATCAATGATTTGGGAGGACATTATCTTGTGTCAAACAGCTGTGGAATCGGGCTGGCATTCACCTTGGACCACTCGCCTACCTCCTCAGGGCGATAATCTCCATCATCTGAAGGCTCCACCAGGTCTGCTGGACCTACAAAATGCCAGTGGAAGGTTTAAACGATCTATTAAATCTGGTCATTGCAGAGCTGATGCACTCTTGCTGAATACTTCTTCGCCCCATCATTATCCTAACCTTCCCTTTGACATTATCCCACTGTTTTGTAAAACCTCAACTATTTTTGATTGACAAACCCCTCTGGTAGTGCATTTCACCCTGTCACCACTCTCTATGTGAAGAAGTGCTTCCTGGCCTCCTTCTTGTACTTACCCCCTGCCAGCTTGTTGCTGTGTCCTCTGGTGTTCCTATTTTTACTAATGCTAAAAAGATCCCCAAGATCAACCTTGTTTATACCTTTGAAGTATCTGAAGGTCTCTTTCTTATCTCCAATCTCTCTCATTTCCTCGTGTGAGTACATGTTCATGTTTACTAGTCTCTCTGCGCAGCGTCAAGCTTATTGATATCCTTCCTAAGGTATGGGCTTAAGTACTGCAAACCGTACTCCAGATGTGGCCACAACAGGGATCTGTATGAGGCAGAATGACCTCTTTTTTTCCTTCTGGTGAACCACTTTGAAATGCAACCTAGCATTCTGTATGCCTTTGCCACCACCTTCGAGCACTGCAATGAAGGTTTCAGGTTACTTGTGATCATTATCCTCCAGATCCTTCTCCTCCTCCAAGACTGCAGCCATCCCACCCACAAGTCTGTACTCAGCTCAGGGGTTCTTGCAACCTATGTGCATTACCTTACACTTGTTTGCATTGAGCCCTAGTTGCCAGATTCCAGACCACCTCTCCAACCTCACCACAGTAATGTAGACTTTGACGGCAGATAAAGACCGCTTGGCCCACCTAGTCTGCCCATTTCCCTACCTACTGGATAAGCTGCAGATCCTAGTTAACCAACAGCCTATTTCTTCCTACCCCCCCCCCACAAGAATTGCCTTATGTCTGTCCCATGCATTCTTGAATTCTCCCACAGTTTTAGACCCCACAACCTCCTAAGGAAGGCGGTTCCATGTTCCACCACCCTCTCTGGGAAAAAATAATTCCTCACATTGCCACTGAGCCATTCCCCCATCTTCAAATTGTGTCCCTTGTTCTTGCACATCTCTTTTTCTGAAAGATGCTACCCTCTTGGACTTTGGTGATTCCACTTAGGTACTTAAAAGTTTCAATCATGTCCTCTCTCTCCTCCTTTCCTCAAGGGTATATATATTAAGCTCATTTAGTCTCTCCTTGTATGGCTTCTCTTGCAGACCCTGCACCATTTTAGTTGCCCTCCTTTGGACTGCCTCCATCCTGTCTATGTCCTTGAGGAGATGGGGTCTCCAGAACTGGACACAGTACTCCAGATGGGGTCTCACCCACTGTCTGTACAGAGGGATAACAACTTCCTGTTTTCTGCTGGTGATGCCTCTCCCTATACATCCCAGTATCCCCCCAGCCCTCACTACTGCCTTCTCACATTGCTTGCTAACCTTATAGTCATCTGATAATATTACCCCTGGTCCCTTTCCATTTTTGCTGTTGTTATTACTACCTCCTCCCTCCCCCACCATTGTGAACTCTTCTCCTGGGTTTTTGTTTCCCAGGTGCATTATTTTGCACTTCTTTGCATTGAATCCAAGCTGCCATACTTCTGACCACTCCTCCAACCTTGCCAAGTTCCTTCTCATCCTTTCCACTCCCCTTGTGTATCAACCCTGTTGCAGATCTTTGTGTCATCTGCAGAGAGGCATACTTTTCCTTCCAGTCCCTTGCAGTGTCACTTATAAAGACATTAAAAAGGACTGGACCCAGTACTGAACCCTGTGGTACCCCACTAGTAACCCTTCTTTATTCAGAGTGGACTCCATTTATTATTACCTTCTCTGTCCTGTTGTCCAGCCAATGTTTTACCCAGGATACCACCTGGGACCCACTCCCAGGCTGGCTAATTTGTTTATTAATCTTTTACGTGGGACTATGTCAAATGCCTTGCTAAAGTCTAGGTAGACCATGTCCACAGCCCCTACCTGGTCTACTACTTTGGTCACCCAGTCAAAGAAATTGATTAGATTCATCTGATGTGACCTTCCCACTGTGAATCCATGCTGCCTTGGGTCCTACACCCCACTGACCTCTAGGTACTCAACAATTCTTTCCTTCAGAAGTGATTCCATCATTTTCCCCACCACAGAGGTCAAAATGACAGGCCTGTAGTTTCCTGCCTCTGTCTTGCTCCCATTTTTGTGAAGAGGAATCACATCCACCCTCCTCCAGACCTCAGGTACCACACCATCCTCTCATGATTTGTTAAAAAGGGTAGACAGGCTGGTCCATCAGCACAGTGGTTGGATTTCTGTCTGCGATGCCAGTGACCCGGGTTCGGGAATGGACTCGGGTCGCTGGAGGGATGGCCAGGGGAGAAGGAAAGGAGCATCCCAGGACAGCTTGCCTTCTCCAGGGGAGTGCAGGGATGCATCTCGGCACTTGCTGGCCTCTGTCGGTGGCCAGGAGCACAGTATGGCTGCCTGAGATGAACTAGCTGGGGGAGTGGTGGACGTCAGCATATGCCATGACATCAGTGGCATGCCACTCCCTGGGAGAAAACCCAGAAAACTGCCCTGGCCGACCGGATGACAGCCCCTCTGGTCTCCCCCTGCTGCCAGGTCTTGATAGCCAGTCCTATCTCAGTGGTACCTGGGCCAAAAATGGAATAGTATGCTGGCCGCCCCCACCGGTGCCTTCCCTCTCGGAGGTGGGGGTCCCGTCTGGTAAAAGGATACACCGGATTACCCAGGGGCTCACGATGTGAGGTAAATGACTGGTGAGAGGATAAGCGAGCAGATGGGGAAGTTCTTGAGGGACCCAATGGAGTTGCCGACCAGGGATGAGGAGGAGGAGGAGGGATAAAAAAATAATGCAAAAAAAAAAAGGGTAGACAGTGGTGTCACTAGTTCTCCCCTTAATTCTTTTAGAATTCTGATGTGAATCCCATCAGGCTCCATTGCTTTGTCCACCTTCAGTTTTAGGAGTTCTTTCAGAACCCTTTCTTCTGTGAAAGGACTGGTATCAACCCCCCTATCCAGAATGCTTCTGTTAATTGGATTAGGTACCTCCCCCCCTCCTCCTTTGTGAATACTGAGCAGACGTATTCATTCAGTATCCCTGCTTTTTCACTGTCCATCTTGGCCATCCACTGTCCATTCTATTCAGTCTCACTATCCCTCCTTTTGTTTTTCTACGCTCACTAATGTACCTATGAAAGGTTTTATCCCCCTTCTTAACCAAGTTGGCTATCTTTTCGTGAGTTTGGGCCTTTGCTAGTTTGACTGCCTTCCCTGCTTCCTTCTGCCTTAACTGGTACAATTGTCTGTCCTGCTCCTTCTGTGTTTCCTTATACTTCCTAAATGCTATCTTTTTCTCCCTAACTTTCCCTGCCACCTCTTTTGAGAACAATAGTGGCTTTCTCTTTTGTTTTGATTTGTTTATTTGCTTTACAGAAAGGCTTGTTGCCTCTGTGATGGCAGTTTTGATGTTTCCCCATTGTTGCTCCATCCCTTCTTCTTGCCTGTTTGCTAGTGCTTTTCTAAGGCACTCTCCCATTTTGACAAAGTCAGCCCTCCTGAAGTCCAGTACCCTCACTTTTGTATGGCTTGACTCTGCAGCTGAGTTTATCGTGAACCACACTGTTTGGTGGTCACTTGTTCCCAGATGGCTACTCACTTCCAGATCTGAGATGCTCTCACTGTCCCCATTTGAGAGTATGAAGTCTAAGATTGCTCCCTCCCGAGTGGGTTCCAACACTAGCTGTCTGAGGCATGCCCCCTGTAGGGCATCGAGAATGGCCCTGCTCTTGGATGTGGCTGCAGCAAAGGTGCTCTAGTTAACATCAGGCATATTCAGGTCCCCCATCAACAATATCTCCCCTTTCTCTGCCATCCTAAGGATGCCTTCTATCACATCCTTGTCCATTCCCTCCTCTTGAGATGGGGGTTTGTATACAACTCCTGTGCAGCTTGTGGTGCCATTTCCAGTCTCTAAGGTGACCCACAGTGCCTCCTCTCCTCCCTGTTTACTCTTTTGTTCCATTGCCTTTATCCCTTCCCTTACATAGAGAGCTACTTCTCCCCCTCTTCTACCCTCCCTATCTCTCCTGCAGGTTGTGTACCCTGGTGTGTTAACATCCCAGTCATGAGCTAAAAGACAGGGGTTCTCTGTGTACCATGTTTCTGTGACTGCCATGATATCCAGGCATCCCTCTTCCATCAAGGACACAAGTTCAGGGAGCTTGTTACCCAGACTATGGGCATTGGTACTCATTACCCTCCATTTCTTGATGGTCTTACCCCTTTTTGCCCCATCCCTGTCCTTACTGCCTTTGTCGTTTTCTCCATTTACCCCTGCCCTTCTCCCTATCGATGTCTCTATCTTGATATTTTCCTCACTAACTGCCCTGATTTTGGGGGGGCTAGGATTTCCCTGCTCCTTTTCGATGCCCCCCCCCCCTTGGCTAGTTTAAATGTATGCCAATGAAGCATTTAAACCTATCACCTAGGATCCTGGTTCCCCTCCTGGACAGATGCAGATCATCACGCCAGTATAGGCCTGCATCACTCCAGGTGGACCCCCAGTCCCCAATGAAGCAAAACCCCTGAGCTCTGCACCAGTTTTTCAACCACTGATTGAATCCCATGGTGTGGAGCACCCTAGCCTCACCCATGCCATAGACAGGTAGCACCTCTGAGAAGGTTTACCGTGCATGCTACTTGTCTAAGGCCCCTCCTCTACTCATCCTGCACTGTTCCCTTTCCCAGCCAGGTCATTTGTCCCTAGGTGGACAATGACATCCAGCTCCCTCCCCCATGCAGCTGCTCCCGCAATCCTGAGGATTCGCTCCCTGTCCCTCCAAGCCATGGCGCCTGGCAGGCACCTTAACTCCCTCTCCCTTCCCCTCCCCCCAGTTCTACCCTCGTAACTATGGAGTTCCCCACCAGAACTTGTTTCCTTCCCTGTGGGGTCCCATGCCACCCTCCTGTGGGTCTCCTTTGTGTAGGTTCCCGACATCCTCCTTGGTCTCCACTGCGGGTGCCTCTGTAGAGGTACCACACTCTGCCAGAGTGGCATACAAATTGTAGAGAGGTACAACTGGAGAGATGCACCTCTGTTCCACCATCCTCACCCTCCCTGAGCCCACTGTGGTCCAACCGCTCCTCTTTGTTGGCAAACTCTGAGGCAGTGGTAGTGGCCCTGGTGGTCCCTGAGTGGGAGAGGTCTCCCAAATCCTAGTCAGCTCAGCCTAGAGAAGAGCAACCTCCTTCCTCAGCCCAGAGAGATGCCTGCAGATGAGACAACACCGCATCCTCCAGAATGTCTCCTGGAAGACTGCTGCTCCATAGCCACTGCATTGCACCACTCCCATCATGTCTTATTTCTGGCCCTTTAACTGTTGTTTTGAATACTTACTCTTTCCTCTGTTTATTTATTTATTTATTTATTTTTTTAATATACAGAATTTTTTTTTTCTCCCTACTTACCTACTGCCTCCATGCCTTTAAAGCTCCTGATCTTCCTGGTCTGAGACAGGAAGTTCCTATATTTCCCAGTAGTCTCCTTACTTGCTCAGAGTCAGACCTCCAGCAGCTGGAGTGGGGGGGGGGACAGAGAGCTACTCTTTTCCTACTAGGATGGTGAGTCTTTTGTGGCTCTGTGATCACTCCTTCCTGCTCCCAAACAGGAAGTTCCTGTTGTCAGTCAAATCCTGTGCCTATAAAAGTAGAACTGGCTAAGGGTGGGAAGGGGGTGGAGTTGAGGGAAGGAGGGCAATATAGTCCCAGTAGAGAAGTATAGTTCTATAGCACCTCCTTCCTCTTGCTGTTCTCTGCCAGAAGCTATCTAGGGCAGTTTTTAACTCCTAAACACCTGGCTTCCTTCTGGTTAGGCCACTCCCACTAATTTACAACTTCTTCTACACCTAGATAACTGCACAGATAACAATTCACTTCAGCCAACTCAAACACACTAACTCTTTGTTTTGTTAGCTTGTTTTTACCCTAAATTGAAGGTCCCTGTAGTAGAGTTCTAGTTTTTTAGTCCCAGTAGAGAAGAATAGTTCTACAGCACCTCATTCCTCTTGTTGTTCTCTGCCTGATCCAGACCAGATCCTCTCTTAGATCTCTGAGGCCTTCCTCTATGTCTACCTACCCATTTAGCTTGGTGACATCTGTGAGTCATATTTTGCCTTTCATGCAGTCCCCAATGTCAATAATGAACACATTGAATAGGACTGGACCTCGCATTAATGCCTGCAGAACCCCGCTGTTAGCTTCTTTCATCCTGAGTTCTCCCCCCAAAGTCAGTTTGCTGCTCATCTTGTCCTGTTCTCCCCTGCCCCCACGTCTGCCAGTTTTTTGATCAACCTCTTGTGGGGGAATGAGTCAAAAACCTTACTGAAATCCAGGTACAGTATATCTACTACCTGGCCCCTGTCTACTGTCCTAGAAACCCCATTAAAGAAGTTGATTAAATTTGTTTGGGAAGACCTCCCTGCCATGAATCACATGCTGCCTGTCATTCTGGAGCTTATTTGCCTCAAGCACTTGATCAACCTTTCCTTTAGAATGGTTTCCATCAGCTTGCCAACAATTGATGTCAAGTGGACTAGTCTATGATTCTCTAGCTCATCCTTTGGCCCACTGTTTTGCAGGGGTACCAGATCAGCTGTTCTCAACTCGTGCAGTACCACATCTGTGTCTGAAGAGCAACTGAACAGGCCAACTAGGAACAATGCAAGAAGTATCACCAGCTTTCTCAGCACCCTTAGGTGCATGTGATCAGACCCTGGAGACTTATCTACCTTAAGGGCTTTGAGCCCTTTGAGGACTCTGTCCTCCATAATTTAATTCTCACTGCTCGCCGATCCCCCTGTTCCCCCATGACATTGGTCTGTCCTTCTCTTTCATGAAGACTGAGCAAAAGTATTCATTGAATACTTACGCCTTTTCTCTGTTGACCTCCACCCACTCCACACCTTTCTTCATCTTCACTATGCTTCCTTTTTTTTTAGCTTTTCTGCTATATATATGGAAAGAAAGTCTTGCCACCTTCCTTGACTCCCTCAGTGATCAGCAGCTCTGTCCCCACCTTAGCCTGCCTTCCTACCCTGCTACTTAAGTTCTCTAAGTACAAAATCCTGTCTTCTTCCACTGGGGTTTTCTGTATTTTATGAATGAAGCCCTTTTTTCCTCTCACTGTTTTGGCCACTTCCTCCGTAAACCACAGCAGCTTCCTTGTTCTATTCTTCTTTCCCCTCTGTTTAAGGCACATTGTGGTGGTAGCCTAAGCCCCCTTCCAGATCAAGGATCACCTTTCTTCCACTCCCATCTCTACCCTGAGTGCTAAGAGTTGCTTCCCCAATCTCACCCCCATGCATGCAAAATCCACCTTTTTAAAGTCAAGAAATAAAGATTACGTGCTTATTTGTTGATCTTCCAGAATATTGTCACTACTGTTTACCAATTATGGGTCTGAGACTGGAGGCATTAGGACCCTGTAGCAGCAATCTTGTTTGCAGGGAGGGGAGCTGACGTTGGCTACTGATGGTGCCTATGCACCTCACGTGGTGAAGCACGTGCCAGCCAATAACTGTCACCGACTCCTTCATGCACCTCAGTTCTGTTCACCATGAGAGAAACAAAGTAGAGAAAATAACAGAGGTCTAGAGAGTTTCTAGCCCATAAGGAAAGAATGTAGGAAACCAAAATAAACAACAAAATAAAACCAGACTACCAACTTAAAAATAATAACAGGGCACACTAGGTAGCACAAGGGGTAGTAGGGTCTATAGAGCAAAAGCCACTTAAACCACTAGCCAGACAGAAAGTGGATAGTGGTCTAGAAAATATGCCAGCAGCCCTGAACATATGGCTCTGGCAGAAACACAAGTGGTATACTAATGAATGGGACCCCTTGTAAATGAGATGACACAATGTGCCAAAAAGGAAAAAGGCACACAGATGCTAGGAAAAAAGGGTCAACTCCACGTTACCAGATAAAGATTTGATTGAACTTGAGAGTTAACCTTTTCACCCTTTCTTATAGCAGGGAACAAGAAAGAGGGCACCTAGATGCATCTGGAGTTGCAAGACTGGACAGTCTTTGGGTGTTGAGATGTGTTCATTGCCCCAGGCACACCTAGAGGCAGTGGGCTAAAGTCCCAAATACATAAGAAAAAGGGGCATACTAATCAAACTAGTCTGACACAGAAAAAAGATTACATCAAAACTCCTGCAACCACAGGGATGTACCCTGTCTGAGAACTAGTTTACCTAATCCAAAAAGGTGGAAACCACTGCCCACCACATGCAATATACTGTCAAAAGGAGTTAGACTGGATAGTGCTGAGGGTCACATACTGCACTTAGCAACTAATAGGGATATACTCACAGAGGGGATATTCCCCAGGTAGTGAGGAGGAGGATAAGAAAGAAAATAAACGAGGGGAAAAAAAGACATCCCCTCTGGTGGTGTAACTGGGAAGATACCAAGCTAGTGTGTCAGTGGTGCTGCCTGTACCAACAGAGTGAGCACACCCACAGGCCCTGGCTCTGTCTGAGCAGAGGATAGTGGGTGGTGCATGGTAATCAATGGTAAATATATTCTGGAAGATCAACAATTATGATAAGTACATCATTTTCATATCTTCCAGGACTCCGTCTTCACCATTTGTTCCCACTTATGGGTCACAGTACCAAACTTTCCTTCTTTCTTTTTTTTTAAACTTTATGTTTATTGTTGTCACAAAAACATACAGTTTCAATCACTTACATTAGATATTACATATGTGTATAAAATATAACTGGGAGGGCGCCACTCCTCAATAGTCTCAATTAATACATCCAATGTAAAAAGATACGTCCTATGAGGGGTTTTCCTCTTAGTATCAAAAACCGTTTAAATATACACTTTAGACTGTGTTATAAACCCATGAGCTGCATAGTGGTATGTAACGTTTATCCAGAGTCTCAAGTCCCAGGTCCCCTTCCCTTCAAAGGGGAACAGGGAAAATTCACCATTCTTTGCAAAGTATTTGCACCCAAGTGCATCCAGAAAGTAGATATTAGCAACCCCTTCAGATCCAACATTTCACTTGTGAACAGGCGTAACTATCTAAACTCCATACTTAAGAATTCAATGGATTAATTATTTAGCAATCATGGGAATTCCCACACTTAATAGAAAGGCACTTTAAACATGAATTATACACTCGTATGTAACTAACTTCAAGTAACTTATGACATTTTTACAGGCACAATAACAAACTGCACCCACAATCAAATAATGAGCAGGACATAAAACAGAACCTGACAGGGAGAGCAAATAACATTTTAAACTTTAGTCCCCAGTCATTACAAACAAAAAGAATTTTTTAGTAAAGAACTGACATTACCTAGGAGTTCCCCTGGAGACCCAAACCTCCCCACCCCCACCCCCAGCAGCATGTACAATACCATGCTAAATGGTGAGTTAAAGTTCCTTTTCAGGTTTGTTCTTCATCTGATGAGGATTATTCAACTGGTGAAGTTTGGGACCTTCTGTCAGCATTTCTTTGACACCACTTCATGGCATTGGCAGGGTCAGGGAAAATGTAGATGCTTCCTCTGTGGACTATCCGGAGTCGGGCCAGGAAAACCAGGCCATGTGCAATTCCTGCATCTTGCAGCAGCGCTCTTGCATCATCAAATTTCTTGCCCTTTTGACGCGTTGCATAGCTCAAAACTTTCCTTCTTTCTGTGGGAGAAACTAGTTTACCCTGAGGGTAACAGGTACCCTAATCCCTCTCTGTGGGGGAGAACACCTGAGAGCAGGGGATCCTCACATGTCTAGTGAGATCAGAGACTGGTCAGGGCCTGGCAGGGGCTTCAGTGGCACAGGAGTGAGAGGGTGCCTTGACGGCTCTTGCCTGACCCTGTGGGAGAAGAAATGAATCCCCCTGAACAGCGAGTTTAGCACCTTATGTCAGCCCAAAGCTGCCAGTGTGGAGAGATGAAGCCACGCCATCTGCCTGAGGCAGACTGCCATTCCCGCAAGCCTGGAAGCCACTTCACTGGCATCATACAATACCCTTGATTGGTACAGAACTACTTCCAGGCCTCAAGCAAAGAGGTAAATGGCTTGCCCGACTAAACTGCATTGCCACACTGCAGCTAAGAGTTGACCCAGCTGCAATCACAGTCGGCAACTGAAGGCTGCCAGATGTGCCTGGTCTGCAGCAATGCACATGAGGGCAGGCGCCAAGGTAAAAGCCTTCCTCCCAAAGACATCCATCTGAGCAAAAACTGCCTCTGGGGGTCAGTCATAAATGGGTGATGGCAGGGTCTACAGTACTTTGAGCCCTGAAGAAGAGTGAACTAGTGCAACTGCAGACCCTGTGGGTGTGCACTAATGGAATAGGAGGTCCCTGGAGGATGGAAGGCAAGAGTAGAGACACCTCCATACTACCCTTGATGCCTCCTTGAAGCCTCTAGGCCAGGGAGAGATGACAATAGTGCCATCATTGGGAACTCCAAGGACTCCCAATGGCAGGGCTACCAGATCGTGGTCTGTGTAGGACCCAATGTTAATTTCCTCAAGCTTCTCCACAAGGAATCACTGGTACAGGGAGTTATCAGCAGCAGAGAACAAGTGGGTAAGTGATTCCCTGTCCTCTGTGGTGGACGTATACAGGGTTGAGGCACTAACACCATAAGTTATTGCTGCTGATGAGAAGGACCGATACTGGGCAGTGTCAAAATTCCTGTGGAAAGTGTATTTAAGGCACCAATGGATGCTCTGTGTTGCTCCAACTTAAGTGATGCCTCAGGGCCTATACATGCAGGCAATCTTTCTAGGAAGTAGTGAAGCCCCAGGGTGGGACAAGACTCAATGTCTAGAGGGCCTCTACCTGAGCTGAGGAACTATACAGGGTGCCTCGTCCAAGGGGATGGCCTGGCAGAGTCACCTGAATGGGGTCCTCCTACATCAGAGGAGCAGGCTGGTCATGACCATGGTGAGATTCCCACAGGTGAAGACAGCAGGGCCATACAATCTATGTAGGGTAGCCCTGGTCGTCACCAGTGGCGGTGATGACCAGCTGCTCTGGGGAAAACTCCACCCTGGGCTGCCACCAGACTGTGAGCTGGCACTGGGCTCTGGGTCAACGACGACCTCAGAGACAAGTTCACCTTCATCGCTGCAGTCAGCACCACCCTCAGTGTTTGGCTTCGATGCAGTGTCAACCCAAGAGCCATTCCCAACCCTGGGGTCTGCGATGACCCCAGGGATGATGACATCACTGGCATAGAGCTCAGTGCCAGGCCCAGAACTGACACATGGCTATCACCACATCCCTTACCGCAGGCTAACAACACCAGAGGAAAGAACAACCTCTGCCTCGGCAACTGAACACAAAACAGCCCTGGTGCTGGACTCTTCTCCAAAATAACATATGGAAGAGGGCCTGGTGTTGCATACAACACTGCCTAGCTCACTGTCACAGTAAACAGTGACAGGAGCTTGGGCAGCACCAGATGATGACACCAAGGTGATCACCAGTGTAGACTGAGTGTATAGCTTCAGCCTCACCACCAGGGACAGCTGCTGCTCAGGGCAGGCAGACTGTGGGAGGTTCATCACCAGCTGCCCAGAAGGAGTTGGCTGTCCACCAGGCTTACCCCATCGGGGCCTTCGAAGCTTCAGCAGGGTGAGGTTGAGGAGAACCCTGTGCTTCCATGGAACTAGAAGTCCCAGGAAGAGGCCCAGGGGAAAGGCCTAGTGACTATGCCTTGGTTGTACGTGTCTGATGCCTGCCTCCAAAGGTAGGGGTCAGGTGACCCCACCTCATCGTGGGGGTGTCAAGAGTATGGCGGTCCACTGAAAAGCAGGTGTCACAGACATCCATACCAAGGCAAGCCATACAGCACTGATGCTGGTCTGCTGTCAGCCATCTACTTCCCATGGGGCATCAACGCATGTTGGGAGGCTACCAGACTTTCTTGGTCTTATTAGCCCTCCTGTTCTTGAACTTCAGCATCTCAGAACATTTGACTAGGATGAGTGAACTGACCATGGTGTGCACTCTATGGTGGAAAGAACAGAACTGAGGTGCATGAAGGAAGTGATGACAGTTATTGACTGGTGAATGTGGCACCACATGCGTTACACAGGCACCATCAGTAGCCAACGTAAGCTTCTTCCCTGCAAAAAAAAACTTGCTCCTGCAGGGTCCTAGTGCCTCCTGCCCCAGACCCATAAGTGAGAGTCAATGATGAAGACTAATTCTTGGAGATCATGTGTTTTTGTGTCCAACACGTCTTATCCCAACTCTATCTGAAAGCACACTGACCGATGCTCACTCCCTCCTAGGGGCTCATCAACTCTGAAGCTTCTAACTTGAGCACTGTTTGTCAGCACTAGGTCCAGAATGGCCTGATCTCTTGTCAGCTCCGTCATCCCAGGGTCAAAAGCACATCTTCTCCCACATCTAGGAATGCTGCTGCTGACTGTGGAATGCTGATGAGGTATGGAAAGTGGTAATAGTGGGAACTTTAACATGCTGATGTGGTTTGCTGATGTGTATTGGAACATTCAACAGGTAGCAGCAGCAGAGTTCCTAGATGTGGGCCAGGATGGGCTTTTGAGTTGCCCGGAGACATAACTTGTGCTAATTTTGGAATCTTAGAATTAGAACTAAGTTCAAACTCTGCACCGTGGTCACACTCCCCCAACAGTTAGATTTGTCTCTAAAGCTAGTGGGAGCTGTGATCACTAAACTAGCTGAATGGCTACAAAAGGGATTTTTAAACTGTGTTAAAATTTTGAAAAACAGCAGTTAAGTTAAGACAAAACCAAAAAATATAAGAAAAAAAACTTTTTATGATCAGACCACTTAGCAATAATTGTAAAGCATTGTAACAAGTAACGCTCAAGAAAAGAACAGTTATGTTCTTACTGTAACATTAGAGCTTCGAGAGAATCTCTTCTCTTATGCCACACCTTTGAAACTATTCCCACATCAGTGCTAGGACCACACAGAATCTTTTGCTAGGTGGGGGTCACCCATGATGATATCACACATCAGCGTCTACATAAACATGGATGGTGCCATCTCTTCTCAGTTCCCTGCCACGGAATGTGCTTGGAGGTCTCCCTTCTTTAGGAACCAGGAGATTATACCAGTGCCTCAGACATTAGGTAGACATAGGCACTGGAGAAAGCCACCATGAAAATTCCCAAGGCAGAACTGGATGCCAAATTCCCCTACAGCTGATAAAATATGGGGATGTAACAAGGGCCGGCATGGCCTAAGGGAAGAGATTCTATCGAACATCTATTGTTAAGATAGTACATAACTATTCTATCTTCTTCAAAGATATCGCTTCCTTGAGGCCACAAGCAGTCCCAAAAAGCTAACTGGGAGGCTGGTGCAGTCTATTTATGACAGTAGGTCCTGTAGAATGGCAAGGCTGAAGCCGGCATGTCTATGAGAAACAATGTTCAGACTGTAACATTTAGCACATGTGCAGACAGTACTCCAAGTCGCTGCAGTACAGATGTCAGCTGCAGATACATTTCTGAAGCAAGCAACATATGTGGCCATCCCCCTTGTGGAATGATCATGGTCCACACCTGGAAATTCCTTAGTGTACTTCCTATAACAGAACGTAATACAACGTGCTAGCCATTTGGACAACACTGTTTAGAAACAGGTGCGCTGTCTTTCCCAGCTGAGAGGACTTTCTGCAGTCCTTGATGTGAGCAATGTAGTATCTCAGAATTCTATGTACATCCAAAGTATGAAGCAGTGCTTCATCTTGATTGGCATGTTCTGGATAATAAAGTGGAAGGTAGACGGTTTGGTTTGATTTAATGTAAACTCAGACACCGTCTTTGGCAAAAACTTAGGATTGGTACAAAAAGATACCCTGTCTTTATGGAAAATCAAATAAGGAGGCTCACATATTAGAGCTTGTAACTCTGAAATCCTTTGAGCTGAAGGGACTGCAACTAAAAATAATGCTTTCTATGAAAGCAAGCATAAGCCACAACTCACAGCTGGCTCAAACGGAGCCAAAGTAAGTTTCTCAAGCACTTAATTGAGGTCCGGGGGGCCCAGATTGGGAAAGGGAGGTTTCATATGTAGAACACCTCTCAAAAAGGTATAGCAGACCTCTATCTGAGCTACTGTATGTCCACCAACAGGGGCATGGAAAGCTGATATAGCTGCCAGATGCACTATCAGTGAGGAATACTGTTGACTGGTATCTGACAGTAACAGCAAGCATTCCAACACCACATTGACCAGGCAGATAAATGAGTCCATATTTTTGGAAGTGGCCCACAAAGTGAAATGCTTCAACTTTAAAGAATAGGTATGTCTGGTGAAAGGCTTTCTGGCTGCAACCAGTATATTAGCTACTTTTGTTGACACCCCAAACTGTGCAATGGCTATGTCTTCAGGAGCCATGCATGCAGGTGCAGGGACTTCAGGTCAAGATGAACCAGGGCCTCCTTGTCCTATGACAAAAGGCCTCTGCACAGAGGCAAACGGACTGAAGACTGCGCTACTAGTTGTTGCAGCAGCAGATACCATATTTGTCAAGGCCTCAGAGGTGCAATGAGGATGAGGGCTGCACCTTCCATCTGTAGTTGCAATAATACTCTATGTAGTAATGGAATGGGAGGGAATGCATACAGAAACCTCCCTTTCCAAGAAAGGAACAACACATCTCGCCAAAAAACTCCAGGCCCTACAGTGAGCAGGTAGTAATGTGGCACTCTTGCATTGTGTGGGGATGCAAAAAGGTCCAAACTCTGGACAGAAACGAGCATGTGATTCCTATGAAGATTAAATAGAGCCAGCAGGCTCAGTTACTGTAGCCAGCAAAGTAACCAGAAGATCTTGCCCTCACTAGGAACATTTGACAGGAAGCTACCCTGATTTAGTACTCATGACTCCAGAAGGAAGAGTGCTCTCACACCACTCACAGAACTGAGCCTGGACTTTAAACACTTCTCCACACATTTATAGGAAAGGCAGAGGGGTACCATACCAGGCAGCTGCTGTATACCTCCCCGATCACTTTCACGGCACTCACCGGGCCCAACGACGCAGCTTCACATGTCCTGACTGACCGAGCGCGACTGAAGCAGATTCTCCAGTCTTCTACAGGGTGAGCCTGGTGGGTAGCTGCGCTTTTGCACAGCCTCCTCTGACCACTGCCTAGCGGATTTAGTTCGACCTTGCTGGCGTTTAAAACCGCTGACTTCTGGCTTTCCACGTGCGCTTCCTGCATGAAAGCTCAACAGCACAGGAGCCCCAGAGCTCCTTCCTCGTTCACAGCCACAGCGTCTCTCCCCCTTGGCAGTTTGGGCAAGGGCTCTCAATATGGGCACTACCCGATCCCATTGGTGGGCTACAAATCTCAGACACTTAACTCTATCCCCATTGGTGCAAAAAGGGTGCCCTAGCCCAGGACTTCATTTCCCAGAATTACGGGCTATATCCCCCGATGGCCAGCTGGCTCCAAATTGAGTCCTGATCCTGGTTGGTTTAGAAATTCTCCATTTTAATCACTCCTCTTTCTCCCCATTGGCCCAGTTCAATAGTCCAGGTCCAAAATGGGGCCAAGTGCACACAGCCCCAGCTGCAAAAAAAAAAGTAGGCTAGACAAACTGTAATTCCGCTAACACTCTAACTAATTATAGCCAAACAGTTACATCTTTCAAAAGGGTTCCTGTTGCACTTTTCAGCGACTACACAAAGGGAGCGATTTTCCCGCAGCTCAGGTGGGATTCAAGCAAGGAACCCCCGGTCCCTGTTGTATACCCCACTGAAGACTGCAAGCAGGCAATTCTTAAAGGGACCATACTGGAGGCTTTAAAACACCCACAAGGCCACATTTACAGCATTAGCTAACACCAGTTAGGCGAGGAGCTCCTAAGTAGCTCCGGGAAAACTTTTAGGAACCCCCATATCAAAAGAGGGTTACACCCTTCCTGACCTGGAAAGAACTTGGCATCCGTGTCGAGTAGTTACCCTTAAATCACTTTAAGGCAAGCAGTTTACACTGACAGAACATCAGACCTTTGGTTACATACTGTACATTGGTACTGTAGTACACAGTTTCACGATTGTTTATACAACATTACACACACAGACAACCTTCTTTTCGTTTATAACTCAGGTCATTACCTCTTGCCGCTGACACCTGGATAGAGGTAGCCCTTCCCTATCAGCTACCTGATAGCTAACTGGGGCAGTAGTACCATACTCAGAGGGTAACACTAACAGTTGGGAATCATTTCCCAAGGCTAACCTGGGCAAGGAGCTTGGGGACACGTACACCCCTTTATGGACTACATTTAAAGGCAGGTCCACAGGCTGACCCAGGGACTCATAACTCAACCATACTACAGGCTGTACTTCTCAGCCGGTGCATCTAGGGGTCTTGGAAAAACCTGCTACAGGCCCTGATTCCATTTCAGCCTCACTTAGATTAGTAGCGGGAACCTCCATAGGGGAAGGGGACCCAGGGCCCATAGTACTTTCGGGAACAGGACCCTCTATATCAGGACCCACACTGCTTGGTTCAGCTAGGGACATTTCTGGCACTACCGTGGTACTATCAGGGCACTCAAAGTATTCTTCTTGCTCTGGCATATAACTAACTGGTTCCCCCACATCACTTCCTTCTTCTGAAAAGTCAGACAGCTCAGCCAGGCCAGATAATTCAGCCAGGCTCAAAGATCCCACTTCTTCACCCTTGGTGCCACTCACTTCATCCTCTGGAAGCATGGACTCCAGAGACAAAGCTGGGGGCTCAAACAGTCCAGGAAACCCAACTTCGTCCCCAGAGTTAGTTAGGGGATTGCCCCTAAAGAGTTGACTCAGTTCATAAGAGGGGTAATACTCAACATCATTTTCACTATCCTCAGATACAGACCGAGGATCAACTTCATCAGAGGGGGATGGAGAAGGCCTCTTGAGTTTGAGTTCTGAGGAGTCGACCCATCTTGATTTCTTTTTGGCAGCGGCTCTAGTTACAGGCACGGGGGGACATTGGAAGGTTCAGCCTCTATCAAAATTTGTCCAATTGGCAGCAGGTGATTTCTGTGTATAGTTTTAACATCTTTTGAATTGTTTTCAGGCCACGCTTTATATACAGGTAAATCGTTCAATTTTCCCACGACAATATGAGGGAGGTGATGCCATCTGTCAGCAATCTTATGTTTACCATGCAATCCCAAGTTCCTCAATAGCACTCTATCTCCTTCTTTCAGTTCCACTGCTTTCACTTTCTTATCATACCTTTCTTTATTGGCCAAATTCTGCTTAGCAGCCATGGTCTGGGCTAGTTGGTAGGCATGATTGAGTTGGGCCTTCAGCTTCTACACATACTGTAGATGATTAGCTGCTTGAACCCCATCGGGAGAAACCCCAAAACAAACATCTACTGGCAAGCTGGCTTCCCTTCCAAACATCAGTCTATATGGAGAAAACCCAGTAGCATCACTTTTGGTGCAGTTATAGGCATGGACTAAGGCACTGATCTGGTGACTGCATCTAGGTTTGTCTCTAGGGTGCAAGGTGCCCAATATATCGAGCAAGGTGCAATTGAATTTCTCAGGTTGAGGATCGCCCTGGGGATGGTACGGGGTGGTTCTTGACTTCCGTACTCCCCACAAGGATAGCATTTCTTTAATCAGATGGCTTTCGAAATCTCTCCCCTGATTGGAATGGATTCGCTGGGGGGCCCCATAGTGAGCAAAGAAATTCTTAACAAGGACTTTAGCCACTGTAGTTGCTTTCAGATCTTTGGTGGGGAAAGCCTGGGCATACCGGGTGAAATGATCAGTAACTACCAATATGTTGCTGATACTCTTCAGATCTGGTTCTAAACTCAGGAAATCAATGCAAACCAGTTCCATAGGGGCACTGGTAGTAATGTTGACGAGGGGGGCAGCTCTCTGAGGCAGGGTTTTTCTTTGCAAACATCGGCTGCAGGTCTTAACATACTGCTCTACGTCAGCACTCATTTTGGGCCAGTAAAATCGAGTCCCGACCACGCCAAGAGTTCGGTCTCATGCCAAGATGTCCCATGTGATTATGTAGGGACCTCAATACCAGTTCTCTAAAAGCAATGGGCAACACCAGTTGTTGTTTGACTGCTCGCCCCTCTCCGCCCACGGTCTCCCTGTACAATAGCCTATTAATCAGTTCCAACTTGGGTCCTTCTTTGTACAACAGTGCAGTTCTCAGGTCAGGGGAGCGCAGTCTTGACACATCTTCCCCCCTCTGCAAGGCTTTCAGGACAGAGTTTATCATGGGATCTCGGGATTGATCCTGTTGGAGGCTATCATCACTGAACTGAGGCAACATACTAGTGTCTAATGCAGAAAAATGACAGCAGCAGGTAAGCAGTTCTCAGAGGGCCCCAAGCAGTCCACCAAGCAGTCCACAGCCTCAGGAGACACCGGTTCCTCCCTATCAAATTTTTGGCAAAGGGTTCTTTTATTAGGTTCTGATAACCGGACCCAATCAACTTGGGACACAGGAGAGGGCATCAGCATCTATATAGTTCAGGCCAGCTCTATATTCAACAGCGTAGTTGTAGGTGGATAATGCAGAGAGCCACCTATGACCAGTGGCATCTAGCTTGGCTGAGGTCTGAATATACGTCAAAGGATTATTATCAGTTTTCACCAATATCTTAGCCCCATACAAATAGTCATGGAATTGATCAACAATGGCCCACTTCAAAGCCAGGAACTCTAGTTTGTCCACTGGGTAGTTCTTTTCAGAAGGGGTCAAGCTGCGTCAGGCAAAAGCTACAGGTCTCAGACCATTCGGATGCTCCTGATACAGTACGGCCCCCAATCCTTGCAGACTGGCGTCAGTATGAGGAACATACGGTTTAGCAGAGTCGGCATAGGCCAGCACTGGGGCATGAGTAAGTTGATATATAATGTCATGGAAAGCTTCCTCACAATCAGCAGTCCAGCAGGTGCCAAACACATCATTTGGGCGGAAATCATTTTTTTCAGTCCCAGATTGTACAGTCTTCTTATGGTTGGGGGATACCCTTGCGTAAGGTTAAGCAGAGGGCGGATCACCCGAGAGTAGTCTTTAAAAAATCGTCTGTAATACCCACAAAACCCCAGGAACCGCTGTAGCTCCTTCAAGTTTTTTGGTTGGGGCCAAGTGGTCAAAGCTTCTACTTTGCTGGGGTCAGTTTCTATGCCTTCAGTGGATACTATGTGCCCCACATATTTGACAGAGGTTTGAAAGAATTGGCACTTGTCTATAGATAATTTGAGACCAAAGTCTTCCAGTCGATCCAGGACTTTGAACAACCGACTTTCATGTTCTTCCAAGGAGATGCCAAACACTATGACATCATCTGGATAAACCAAACATTCAAGCAAATTCAATGTCCCCCACTGCACGCTCCATCAGACAATAAAAAGTAGCTGGGGCATCTGAAATTCCTTGGGGCATCCGCATAAACTCGTAGAAGCCTAGGGGGGCAAATGAAAGCAGTCTTCTCTCAATCCTCTGGAGCCATCGGGATCTGGTAGTACCCACTGCGGAGGTCTAACATAGTGAACCATTTACTGCCATTTAGACAGTCCAAGGCGTCCTGTATGCGTGGCATGGTATACTGGTCTGGGATGGTTCACCAGTTTAGAGTACGGTAATCCACACACATCCGGACAGCTCCATTCTTTTTTTCTCACTACCACAATAGGTGATGCGTAAGGACTCCTGGACTCTTGTATCACCCCAGCTGTGAGCATCTCCTGCAGGTGGCGCCTTACATCATCTATATCAGCAGGGGCTAGGCGTCGAGATTGCTCATGAAAAGGTCGCTCATTCTGTAACCGGATGTGATGCTCAGCCCCCTGCACACATCCCACATCCCACTCCTTCAAAGAAAACACCTGTTCCCTCTGGGTGAGCCGTTCACTGACCCTTTTCTTCCATTCTTCTGGTAGTGGAGAATCACTGAAATCAAAAACTCCGGGGACACTCGGCCACCTCCTCTGGGAGTCTTGTTGTGGGGCAAAACAGCAGTATCGTCACAATGTACCGTAGCCAGGGTGCAACCCCGTTTCACTCGAATCTCTTGATCAGACACATTATGCACTTGGACCATTACTCTTCTGGCAAAGGCATAGGCTCTGGCAGGTAAGATACTGGGTTTAACCAGCAACCCCTCAGGCAACTTTCCCTCACCGGGTGCATCCAGCATCAATATCTTATTCTTAACATCTCTTTTAATCCGGACTTCCCCTTGCAAAACACACTGGGCATTTGGGGCTAGTAGCAATGGTTCTGGATCCTTCTTCCAGATGACACCCACCAGGCCTTCAGGTTCCACCTGGCCAGCCTTTCTCTGAGTCTCATAGGCCTTCTGAATCAAGGTGGGTATTCTAAGAGCTAGCCCAGTCCTGGACATCTGTTTTTCAGAGCACAGCTGCGCTAAGCGACCAAACATGTAAGCACTGGTTCCAATCAACAAGGGCACTCCATCATACAACCCAGTGGGGGGACATACCAGGGCCAGAGTTTCCACTTGTTCGGCCACCCCAGCCACAGAAGTAGGAAAAGACAACCAGATCCGGATATACCCAGAATAAGGGTAGACCTTATCACTCAGCCCCCAAACATGTAGGTCATCCAAGGGTTGCAAGGTCACCTCAGGCAAGTGTTTCTGATACCAGTCCTGGAACATAATGGTCACCTGAGAGCCACTGTCCAACACAACCCGGGTGGGTATCCCATTCACTCTCACAGGGTCCTCCATCGAAGGCCCCACCACATCAGACCATTCGGGGGCACAGCTTTGAAAGTTGCTTGGGCATTGGCCCGGGTCACAAAATTCTTCCTAGGGGTTCAGGTATAGGCCTTGCAGTGCCAGGCGATCAGCCTGCTGTTGACCTTCTTTAAATTCTCTGGTAATTGGCACTCAGTCTTAAAGTGTCCGTCCTCTCCACAACGGTAACAGAACTTAGTGTCTCAGGGGTCTTTATTGGGAGGAGGATACCTCGCCTGCTGGGGGCCATCCTGGGGTCGGGAGGGATCCTCTTGGCTAGGTTGTTTGTTTCTAGATAACTCTGGTTCCCCAAACTTAACAGGGTGGGTAGCAGTTTGCTTTAAGTCCCTCACCAGCTCTAGTAAATCTCTAATCTCAGCCCTCAAATCGCTTTCTACCCAGGGATCAGAGAAAATAGCACGCACCCCCCACCCCTCCTTGGGCCTCTAGTGGTACAGGAGAAACATCAAGCCCCCTTGAGAGGTGGGCCTCATCTGGTTCACTAGACTCAGGGGTTTGGCATAGATTCACAGCCGCTACATAGGGTTCCCACCCCTCTTCATCAGTCTCTACTTCTGGAATCTCCCTCATCGACAGTACTCGGGAGGGGTAGCCCGTCTGTCAAGTAACTTAAGTTTTAACAATATCACACTGGAAAACCTAGCAGATTTCAAAATATGATCCGGCCGGACCTCGTTCAAGGCTGTGGCCATGATTCCCCCCTTTCGATAAGCTTTCTGCAAGGCCCTTTCCACCCTAGTGACAAAGGCGGACAATTTCTCATTCCTCCATTGTTTGGCAGACTTGAACTTCCATAATAAGTCCTCCCCAGTTTCTGTACTCCAAAACACTCCCTCTAAGGCAGAAATGTACTCCACCGTGGTAGCTTCCGGGCTAGTAGCCTGCAAGAACCGAATGGCTTCCAAATCTGGGCCTCGCAGGCTTTCCATCAGTCTCTTTCGTTTCTTCCCCTCAGAGCACTGCCACTCTTGGACTAGGGGGGTAGCATAGTCCATCCACGCCTCCAAATCATCTTCTCCCAGGGGCACAGTGCCAGAAAAAAGTTTTAGTCTACGGTAGGAATCTAGCTGTATAGGGGGAACCACTAGGGGCGGTGAAGCCAAGATAGAACTCTTGGGGGGCCCAGGAGAGGTACCTGGGGAGGCTTGGGGGGGTGAGTTCATTAGAAAGGTCCAACACCTGCAGTAACTCCTGGGTAGTCCTCCCCTCCACAGCTAGCAGTTTAAGCAGTTTATCTTTGAAGCTATTAGTCTTGGGAGACCCCTCCGGGGGTGACTGACCCACTCCAGATGTGAATGACCCTCCATCCCTGTTGGGCACCTTCCAGGTAGATCACTGGGGGTACCCTCTCAGGGTCGATAGCTATACTGCATAAGAGTAACACCTGCAAGGTCTGGTCGAGTAGATCAGCCATACGCCCTTTCACGTCTTAATAGGGTCCAGCTTAATCTTAGCCATGATATCCCCTTCCAGCTCTTCCTTTAATTTAGCCATACTGAGGTACTTCGTCCACTCGGTCACTAGGGGACGCTAATCCCAGCAGTGCTTCCAATATGTAACCCCCAGGGGGCGCTATCCCAAGGGTTACTACCCCTGCCTGATTTGCCACTAACAGGTTGAGGGGCCTGGATCCGATGGTGGGTGCCTCCACCCAAAGGTCGGGGTTAAGACAGTCTGGTATGACTTGGTCACAGCCCTCTGGGTCACTGCAACCTCCCTTTCTTCCCACTAGTGGCCCACACAAATCAATCACAGTACCCTTACAATATACACTTACCCCCAGGCTTGAACCAATCAGCTTGCTCCAGGGACCCCCTGAAATGTAAGATGCGGTTACACAATAATCACTGTACAGTAATTCACCATAAACACACAAGTTAGCCAGTACACCTTTGCAAAACAATCAATCTGATTTATTTAGGGGGAAATAACAAGGACTGGGGTGATCGGGTTAATTAGCTTACTACTCTAATATATAAGTATCTATCTAGGGCACTGTGCACAGGCCTAACCTATAAATCACTGTCTCTGGGTACCCAAGCAATAAAGGCTAGTCCCTCGATGCAGCTGGTTGGGGCCCTGACACAGAAACGAGCATGTGATTCCTATGAAGATTAAATAGAGCCAGCAGGCTCAGTTACTGTAGCCAGCAAGGTAACCAGAAGATCTTTTTCTCACTAGGAACATTTGACAGGGAGCTACCCTGATTTAGTACTCACGACTCCAGAAGGAAGAGCGCTCTCACACCAATCGCAGGACCGAGCCTGGACTTCAAACACTTCTCCACACATTTATATGAAAGGCAGAGGGGTACCATACCAGGCAGCTGCTGTATACCTCCTGATTGCTTTCACGGCACTCACCAGGCCCAACGATGCAGCTTCACATGTCCTGACAGAACGAGCGCGATTGAAGCAGATTCTCCAGTCTTCTACAGGGTGAGCCTATTAGGAAGCTGTGCTTTTGCACAGCCTCCTCTGACTGCTGCCTAGCAGATTTAGTTCGACCTTGCTGGCGTTTAAAACCGCTGACTTCTGGCCTTCCACACGCGCTTCCCGCGTGAAAGCTCAACAGCACAGGAGCCCCAGAGCTCCTTCCTCGCACACAGCCACAGCGTCTCTCCCCCTTGGCAGTTTGGGCAAGGGCTCTCGATACAGGCACCACCCGATCCCATTGGTGGGCTACAAATCTCAGACACTTAACTCTATCCCCATTGGTGCAAAAAGGGTGCCCTAGCCCAGGACTTCATTTCCCAGAATTACGGGCTATATCCTCGATGGCCAGCTGACTCCAAATTGAGTCCTGATCCTGGTTGGTTTAGAAATTCTCCATTTTAATCACTCCTCTTTCTCCCCATTGGCCCAGTTCAATAGTCCAGGTCCAAAACGGAGGGACCAAGTGCACACAGTCCCAGCTGCAAAAAAAAAGCAGGTTAGACAAACTTTAATTCCACTAATACTCTAATTATAGCCAAGCAGTTACATCTTTCAAAAGGGTTCCCGTTGCGCTTTTCAGCGACTACACAAAGGGAGCGATTTCCCCACAGCTCAGGCGGGATTCGAGCAAGGAACCTCCAGTCCCCCTTGTACACACCACTGAAGCAATTCTTAAAGGGACCGTACTGGAGGCTTTGAAACACCCACAGAGGCCACATTTTGGTGGCATTGTGCTGAACACCAGTTAGGTGAGGAGCTCCTAAGCAGCTCCAGGAAGGCTTTTAGGAACCCCCATATCAAAAGGGGGTTACACATGGATGTCAGCAATTCCCATTCATGCATCTTGGACTGTGGCCTGCTTAGTTTGTCTGCTAAGATGTTTTGGATCTCTGGAAGATGCATGGCTGATAACTCCTGGCCATATTTCACCACCCAGTATCATACTCTCATTGCTTCCTGACGAAGGGGAGAGGAACAAGTTCTCCTTGTTTGTTTATGTAATGCAGAACACTGACATTGTCCATCTGTACTAGGAGATGACCTGGAGTTAGGTGATCCTAGAAAGCTGCATGTTTGTTTGCCCATCATGTCAAGCCTCCTGGATTCCTTATCAGGGGCAGGGTACCCATATGCTTTGGTGTCCCAGATCTATCATATGCAGCCATTATGACCACATAATCTGTTTCAGGCTCGTTAGCATATTAAGGCTTGGCAGCAGAGGCAGGGTACTGCTTGTCAGCCTTTCTGGGTACAGCTGGTATGGTATTTGGCCTATAGCAGCCAGAAAACATGGCTTCCTCCAATGCAGGATCAATTGGAGGAATATTTATTTATTTTTATTTATTTAGTTTTTGTTGACCGGGTAAGTGCACTAGACAAATCCTGCCTATTTTCAGGCACGACCTGGGGAAGGGGGATACAGATGAATGCCAACTGACCTTTAACCAGATTATGTTGCTGATGGTATTTTTAGTGATGTTGATGGATGGATAGATGGAGTGCAGGGAACCTCCAGGGAATCTATCAAATTATTTTGGTGAAATCCTCTTCTTCCACAGCAAACCCATAGCATTTGCTGCATCACTGTTTGAAAGGTAGGGTCTTCAGAAGGAGATCTGTGTGTATACGCTACAGCATCCTCACGGCAAGAGGATAAAGTGGAGCTGGAATGCTGGAATGTTGGAGCATAATGTTCTTCTCCATATCCCTCCTCCTCTTCAGAATCCTCCATATGAGGTCCAGATTATATTCTTCCTCCTCATCGGTGTCTCTGTCTACAACAGGAATGGAGGACCTCGCTGGTGATGCTGGAGGCCTCTGCTTGGAAGGTGCTTGCTAAGCACCACCTGAAGAAGTCAATGGAGTCTGTGATGCAGGAACCCCCATTGATGGCAATACAGGCCGCATAGGCAAGCCGGGAATTATGTGCTGTATCATATCTGAAAAGGATGCAAGTACTGCCTTCATGTCAACGATGCCCTGGGCAGGGGCCATGACCACTGGAGTTGACGGGGGGCCAGCACCTGTTGGCAATGGTGATGAATTGTCTATAGTAGGTACAGCAGTGGCTGAGCCAAGCCCCAACCTTGGTGTCTGGTCGATGGTAAGGGGACCTGGGGTTTCCACTGCAAGGATGGACGATGATGATGCAGGCTGAGTTCTGAGGTCTGGGAATGTTATCCTGCCCCAAGATAGGGTCAACAAACTGTGCCTCAGAGGCAGGTTGATTGGTGTCCTGCTGGACAGACTCCGTAGCATGGAGTACCAACCCCGTCTGGCCCAGTCTGGTACTATCAAAATCATTGTTGCTAACTCCCTCCTGAACTTTATGAGTACACTCTGTAAGAGTGGAAATGGAAGGAAGGCATATAGAAGCCTCTCTGGTTTAATTAAAGAAATATCATGACTAAGGCATCTTCTGGTACTGTCCCCATTGTGGGGGGCCTGCAACAGAATTGTGGAAGCTAATTGTTCTCCCAGGAAGCAAACAGGTATATTTCTGATCTACCCCATCTTCTGAATACTGGTGCCAGCACCTGCTGGTTCAGTGTTCAGCGTCTACTCATGGTTTCCCTGCCTGATTCTGCTTAGTGACTCTGCCAGGACACTGTATTTTCCCAGTAGATATACTGCAGATAGCATTACATCCAGGAAATAGGCTACCTTCCAGATCTTCATGGCCTCTGTGCACAGCCTTGTGGATCTTGTTCATCCCTGCTTATCTATGTAATACATCGCTATGGTGTCTGTTCTGATTTGAATAGATTGACCCTGTATCTGGGAGGAAAAACCTTGCATTGCTAGTAGCACTGCCCTGAACTCCAGGAGGCTGGTATATTCCTGGGTCTCCTGTGTGCTCCACGTGCCACTCACGATGAGGTCCCCAGGTGGGCACCCCACTCTAGGAGTGAGGCGCCTGGGTAGATAATGCTTATGGTTGAGTGTTGTAGGAAGGAGTGGTAGGAAGGAGTGCCCTCTCTGAAGTTGCTCTCTTCCTTCTACCACACAGGTGCCTTTAAGAAAGTTTTTGTGACTGGCACTAGTTGGGACAAAGGGGCCCACCTTTGGAACCAGTGTTCCCCTAAGTGGTACTGAATGACTGTCATCTGAAATCTGGCCCCTGGTACTACTGCTGTGGAGAAGGCCACATGTCCCAGCAGTTGCCAAAGATCCATTGCAGGCCTTGGCTGTCCTACTGTGAAGGATTTTTGCAGTTGTAATCAGACTTGATACTCTTGCTTGTGTAAGAAAAGCTTTCCCCTGCAGGGTATCCAGCTTGGTGTCTATGAAGTCCAAACTTTAGGCTGTCTCTGTTTGCAACTTCAGTAGGTTTATCAGAAAGCTTAGACTTTCTAAGGTGCTTTTACCTACTGTATGGAGTACTTTGCCAGTTGCTGGGTTTTTTCTGAAACTAGCCAGTCATCCAAATACAGAAGAAAATATCATACCTTGCCTTCTCAGATAAGCTGCCACTACAGCTAGGCACTTTGTGAAGACCCTTAACGCTGAGGTAAGGCTGAAGGGAAGGGATATGAACTAGAATTGGCAGTTACCTAACCTAAACTGGAGGTATCTTCTGTGTGAATGTCTGACTGGAATATGAAAATGGGCATTTTTCCAATCCAGAGACTCAAAACAGTCCCAACCGCGAGAATGGTATCACTGATCCCAGTGAAACTATCTTGAATCTTTTGCTTTTTTATGTGGTTGCTCAGACATCTCCAGTCTAAAATGGGTCATCACTCCCCATTTTTCTTGTGAGTTAGGAAGTATCTGGGAAACAGACCCTTGACCCTTTGTGAGGCACGGACTTTCTCCACAGCTTTTGCAAACAGCAGTTTAACTCCAACATAATTGTTTTTCTGTGGAAGTGTGAGAGGGGAACAGTTTTGGTTTCTGCAGTTCTGGAAAATCTCTTGAACTGCAGGGACAAACCTTGTCTCACTATTTCCAGGACCCACGTGTCCGTGGTCATTTTAGACCATTCCTGAAAGTAGTGAGCCAGCCCTTTCCCCTACTGGCAATGGTTGGACAACCTGGGCAGAATTGTCAGAGGTTTTGTTTTCACTGTGCCTTAGGGGCTGGTGTTGCAGCTGTGCACCTAGTGCCCTTCCTGCCCCTGCACCTATTGTAACCTCTTTGAAGTTGATACTCAGAAGGAGCACCTGGACTTGGGTAGTAACCCCTATCCCTGCCTTCCCTTCCCTTCCGTAAGGCCTGTGGGAAGAAATGTGGAATTTGCTCACAGATAAGGACCATTTGGCCTACCTAGTCTATCCATTTTCCCCTGCCTATACTGTCACCATGCACCTTACCTGATCTCTGGCTACCTCCCCTCCCACTTTCCTACCAAAATTCCCTTGTTCCTATCCCATTCATGCTAGAAGCCTACCACTATTTTTGCCCCCACTACCTCTGTTGTGAGACTGTTCCAGGCATCCACCACTATTTCAGTGAAGAAGTACTTCCTCATATCCCCCCTAAATTCCCCCTTCCTGCTTCACTGCGTGCCCTCTTATTCTCTCATGCACCTTTCCTCCAAAATTTACTCACCTCCTGTACCTTATTCCACCCCCCGTGATGTATGTATAGGTCTCTTTCATGCCCTCTCCCAGGCTGTATATACTGAGATCCATCAGACTCTCCTCATAGGTCTTCTGATGCAGCCCTTGCACCATTTTAGTTGCCCTCCTCTGGACAGCCTCAACCCTGTTCTTCCTGAGATGTGGTCTCCAGAACTGGACACAGTACTCCAGGTGGGATCTCACAAATGATCTATACAGTAGTAATACCACCTCCCTATATCTCCTAGCATCCCACTGACCCTACCAACTGCCTTGTCGCACTGCCTCATTGCCTTGAGGTTATTCGATATGATTACTCCAAGGTCCCGTTCCTGTTTTGTGACTGTCAATACCCCTTCCTCCATTTTATTCCCTGCCTCTGGTTTCTGTGCCCTAGGTGCATGATTCAGCATTTTTCCACAATGGAATCCAGCTGCCATTCCTTTGAGTACTCCTCATGTTTTTTCAGGTCTCTATTCATTCTCACCACCCCCTCCAGAGCATCTACCCTACTGCAGATTTTGGTGTCATCTGCAAAGAGGCATACCTTCTCTTACAACTGTTCTGCAATGTCACTTATAAAGACATTAAAGAGGACTGGTCTCAGTACTGAGCCCTGAGGTACCCCACTGGTCACTCCCCCCCACTCTGAGCCATAATCCTCTGATACCTACCTATCAACCAATTCCATACCCCGTTTACCACCTCTGGATCCACCTACAAACTGCCCAGGTTCCTTATGAGCTTCCTATGTGGTACAGTGTTGAAAGCTTTGCTGAAGTCTCAGTAGGTCACATCCACTGCCCCACCTTGATCTATTTCCCTAGTCACCCAGTCAAAGAAATTGATTAGGTTCATCAGACATGACCTCCTCCCTGTGAATCTGCCTCAGGTTGCCTCAGATCTTGTAACCTGCTGGATTTAAGATACTTAAATGCACAAGCCTTTCCTTTAAAAGCATCTCCATTAACTTCTCCACCACTGATGTCAGACTGACCAAAGTATAGTTGCCAGCCTCTTCACTCCTGTCGCTTTTACGAAGTGGGATGACATTTGCCCTCCTTCAGTCCCTGGAACCACTCTTGTTCATACTGACCGGACTATAGTTGCCAGCCTCCTCCCTCCTATACTAGGTAGGATACTATGTTGCTACAACTAGCAGAAGGCTTTGGGCCCATAAAGCAAGTCCCCCACTCTAGTGGGCATTAATGACCCTCTATCATCAGTATGTGCGATTCGTGTATTTCTTTGACACTTGACTTCCCGGCCAATGCCCTTTGGGGTAACCCTTGCCTCAATGCTTCCATACTAAGGTTCTTTGTCTTTTAGCTTGTTTTTTGTTTCTATTGGGCTTACCACAACCCAAACCTGATAGACCAACTTAAGGTAGCTAGTTCATTCCACTGGGGCGTCATACAGACAAGGCACACTGATGAGTCCAGGTAGGATGAAACACGTGTCTATGTCTTCTGTTGTCACCCTTTGCAGACTGTGTGAGAGGCCTTTCGGCACCATGCATTCCTGCTTAAAGTTAAATCAGCATAATATTTTGTGGTGATTTGCATATACAGCCCATGATGCTTTGCATTATGGGGTTATATGTGATTTTGTATTTCTCTATCATTAACAGGTGTTTATCCAGCCTACTCTAAAATGTCAGAAAACTCTCAGCCTCCACAACATGACTCGGAAGGCTATTCCATACTGGAATAATCCTCTGGGTATTGAAAGTTCTCCTCAAGTTAGTTCTAGGATATGTAAGCTTGATTTGTTTTTTGTGACTTCTTAGTCCATCAACCTTACACACTGTTGCCAGACCAAGGCTTTGTGATAGTTCCATATCCTGTGATATCCGAAACATTTGCAAGAGTTCTCCCTTTATACGTCTCTTCTCTAGTGGGTACAGGTCGAGGATCTTAAGTCTGTTTCACAACCCAGTCCCTCTACCAATCTTGTCATTCTGCGTTGGTAATCTCTCCTCGACCCCGCTAAACTTTTCAGGTGGGGGCTCCAGAGTGTGCAATAATCCAAGTGTGGCCTGACAATGTGCACTATAACGGCATTATGCAGGCCCTATTTCTTGTTACAAATGCTTTTTACTACATCCAATTATTCTATTTGATTTATTTATGATTTCCTTGCAGTGAGTGCTAAAAGACAGGTCATTACTGATGTGTGTGTATACAGTGCAATCCATGTATAACGGACACTGTTATAATGGAAAATTAGTTATAGTGGACAAAACTGATATCCCAAACCAAATATATCAAATCCAGTGCATTTTTCTCTGGCTATAATGGAGAGGAACATTGCTTATAATGGACACTAGGAAGCTTTTATGGACATTTGCAGTGCTTTTTTTTTGTGGGGGGGAGTGCAGAGGTAGTGATGGAGACTTGGCAAATACAGAATTAAGATGGAGGAGCTACAAAGATAACATTTCTAACAAAATTATTCTACACAAGCTGCATAAGCTTTTATTAGTAAATTAATTAAACTAAAAGTAAATGATTTTATATTTGAATAAAACCCTTACAATACACTTGTCTTTGTTCTCGGTGTCCTAGAACTCCAACATCCAGCCACTGGCATTATTATCTTCTTCTTACCTTCTGCAGTAAACTTTATTAAAAGAACTCATGTTCCCTGACAGTTAAATAACTTTAAATAAACACACACAATACAGAAACATATGCTAGGCAGGATTCTGAGTAATCTGTGAAGTTTTATAATAAGTTTTCTTTCACGCTGAGCCCATGCATGCTCACACACACACATCGACACACCTAACACATAGGCTACACCTCTTCTAGATATAATGGACACTGGATATAATGGACAAAAGTTGTGTGCAGAGATGCATCCATTACAACAGGCTTGCACTGTACCTAGATCTTTTTCCCTATCTGCATTTCTTAGGCTGCAGCCATTTAATGTACAGTATATACATGCCTGTTGTTATCTTTTCCGAAATGCATCACAGTGCACTTGTCTAGGTTAAATTGCATGGTATTTAAATTTGCCCACTTCTCCAGTTTTTCCAGATCTTGTTGCAGGGAGTTTTTCTGGTCAATATTCCCCACCTCTGCTACCAATTTAGTGTTGTCTGCAAACTTCATACATATACAATCTAGTTCTTTATGCATGTCTGCTATAAAAGTAGAAAAGTGCACCGGGCCAAGGACCGACCCCTCTGGCACCCCACTAATCACCTCACCACTACCTGAAGTATGTCCCCTTATTCTCACTTTCTGGGTTCTATTGTAGAGCCAAGATTCGACCCACCTAATTACACAATGTTGTATACCTAGAGTGTTCAGTTTCTATACTAGAATTTCATGAGGAACTTTGTCAAAAGCCTTTCTATAATCCAAAAATATAACATTCGCTTGTTTTTTATTATCCAAGAGTTTACTTACTCATTCATAAAAAATCAAGGTTAGTTGCACAAGAACTGTGTTTTTTGAACGCATGTTGGGTATCGTCTATATGATGTAATTGCAGAGTTTTGTTCTATTTTGTCTTTAATTATTGTCTCCAGCTAGTTTCCTACAATGGCTATAAGACTTACCGGTCTATAGTTGGACATCGCAGTCCTGTCTCCCTTTTTGAATATGGGAATCACTATTGCCGATCTCCAATCATCCAGTATAGTCCCTGTTTTTTGTGAGAGGTTAAACAGCTGTAACAGGGGCTTTAGTAGCCATGAGCTGACTTCCTTAAGTAACCGGGGGTGCAATCCATCTGGGCTTGCTGATTTATTGGGATTGATTCTGTTTAACACTACTTGTAGCTCCTGCTCTGTGATCTCCGTGAATGGACCTAGTCCATGTTCTGATTTACTTCCTCCTACCTCTGGAACTGCTGCTTTTCCTTTCCTATTATCAAAGACTGAGCAGAAATATTTATTAAATTCAGCTGCCATCTGTTCTGGGTCATTACATTCGATGTTACCCACCCTAATGGGTCCTACTGTTCTATCCACCATTTTGTTATTAATATAGGCATAAAACACCTTGCAGTTATCCTTGATATGTGCTAAGTGAAATTCTATCATCTTTTTAGCCTTTCTAATGCTATATTTAATTTTTTTTAACATTTGTCTATATTTCTCCCTGTTATAGGTTGTACTGTCCCTTTTCTGGGCCTGAAAATCCATTTCCTTTTTTTTATGTTATCTTTCACTGTCCTAGTGTACCACAAGGGTATTTTTCCATGCCTGTTGTATATTCTTTTATTAGGAACATATTTCGCCTCCAGGTCTAATACTTTGTTTTTGATTTTATTCCATAATTGATTAACATCTGGATCTTCCTCATCCCATTGCCAATTGTGCAATTCATTCCTGATCACAATGAAGTTCACTCTCCTATAATCCCTAGCTACTGTAAAGTCCTGTAGAGGTAATGGAGCGTCTTTTAGTTTAAAATATATTTATTTATTGAATGTTGTTGACCTGCTAGGCCCACTGAGACTAGAAGTCCCTTTTTCAGGGGCAACCAGGGGGACACAGATGGTAACCAACTGAAACTGAACCAGGTTAAGCTGTCGGTGGTATTTGTAGTGAATGGGGGAAATTTGGCCAGGATACCAGGGAAATTCCCCTACTCTTTTCAAGAAGTGCCATGGAATCTTTAACATCCGCCTGAACTACCACCAGAACAGGCAGATGGGACCTCGTTTTAACGTCTCATCTGAACAACAGCACCTCAGGAGTGCAGAACCCCCTTCATGCTGCACTGCAGTGTCAGTATTGGGATATTAACCCAGTTGCCTGGTGTGGGGATAGAACCCACAGCTGTCTGATCTCCTGGCCTCAGAGACAAGTGTGCTACCTGCTGAGCTACTGACACTGCATATATGACTGCATATATGACATTATGATCACAAACTATTAGTGGTTCAAGTATGTCAACCTCTTTCACTACATCTATTCCCTCAGTCAAAACAAGGTCTAATATTGCATTATCCTTAGTTGTTCTGCATATGTTTTGTGTTAAGCCGTGTTCTACACACGTGTCATATAGAAGTTTTTCTTGTCTAGTTGTTGCGGTACCCTTTACCCAGTCAGTTTCTGGTGTATTAAAGTCACCTATGATTAAGCTCTCTTTGTTATTAATACTATTACTAATGTCATCCATCAATTTGATATTGTTGCCTGTATCTATATCTGGTGGCCTGTAGCATACTCCTATGGTTAGGTTTTTATTGTTTCTTACTGTGTACACCCATAATGCATCGTATTGTGCCTCTTCATCATCTTTGTCTGGTATCAGTTTACTTTGCATCCCCTCTTTGATGTACAGGGCTACACCACCCCCTTGTCTCCCTACTCTATCCTTATGATATACACAATACCCTGGTAAATGGGTCATTCAGGATGCACTGTCTGACCACCAGGTCTCTGTGATGGCTGCCATGTCAATATTCTTTTATAGTGTATGGTGGAACGCTGTTCCGCATGGAAATCCATGCCTGGAACAGCGTTGTTGTCCTTCACTCGGTGCGTCACGATCTTGTTGTGCTGCACCCAGTGCGTCACCGGTGCAGCACAACAAGATCGAACACATTCGCGCATGCGCAATAGAGCGACGCGCACGGCAACACGGAAGGTGGCACTTTGGCGGCAGACACAGAAGTGAGCTTTTTTTTCCCCCGAGTGTTCACGAGTGGTATTTATGGTTGCCCATACACTATAAAAGATTGTGTATGCGCAAGCATACACAAACAAGGCAGTTTTGCGATCTTGAGGTTTCCGTGGTACCGGACCTCTCGAGCTACGCTCTCGAGGTCTCAGGTTACCACGGAAACCTCTCGATCGCAACTGCCTTGTTGTGTATGTTTGCGCATACACAATCCTCTATGTGCCAGCAGTAGCTCCAATTCTGATGTTTTGATTATGTTCAAACTTCTAGCATTAATGAGTAGCACTGACAACTCCCCTTTTGTTGCTTTGGTATCTTTATCTACTGGTGTTTTTTTTTTTTTGTCTGGGAGTTTTTTTACCCTGTGCCCCTTAAAGATTAGTTTTTTTTGTTCTGTGTGTTTTGCGTTCACCTCATTATGAAATAGATGCCCTAGCACTCTTGTTCCCTTTTTACTGAGGTAGAGACCATCATAGCCAAAAAGATCATTTCTGTTATCAAATAATTCCCAGGTCCTGATTATCTTTATTTTTTAGCTAGGCCCCACCTTCGTAAACAATTATTATATTGTTTTATTCTTTTTGTTCTTGCCCAGCTGGCCCTTGGGACAGAGAGTACATCTGAGATAATAATTTTGCTTTTACACCGTTCTAGAGTTGCTCAAATTTCCCCAGTGCCGTTGATCTACTACTAAGGAACATACTACTAAGGACGGAAAGAGCAAGGAGGCTACATGGTCCATACATGCGCTGATACTTCAGTTATAATAGTCAGCTAATTTGTGCCCTGAAAGTAAGAGTTTATCAAGTTTGTTTTTAAATTCGTTTTTGTTTTACTAATGATTAAGTCTAAAGGTAAGGTGTTCCAGGGATTAATAATTCTCAATGTGAAGAAATATTTTCTGCTAAGATGATTGAACCTTTTGCCTTTCAACTGTAGCGGGTGGCCTCGAGTATTATGAGTGGAATCCTTAAATTCCAAATGTAGTTCTACCATTAAATATGGATCCTGGATAATATTGAAGAGAAAAAGCAAGTCACCTCTTAACCTTCTGGTCTTGAGTGTCATAAGGTTCAGTGTGTTTAATCTGTACTCATATGATTCATTTACAAGGCCAGTTATATGCTTAGTAAATCTTTGTTGTATGTTTTCTAAGTTTTTACAGTCAGTTCTCTTATATGGGCACCACAATTGTGAAGCATGCTCAAGGTGTAGTCTTACTTAAGCTCTAAACAGAGGCATTAGAACCTTACAGTCCTTTGATTTGATGTTTCATTTGATAGACCATACTACTCTGTTAGATTTTTTTGACTGATTCCAAAATTTGTTTTGAGTTATTAAAGTCATTTGTAATGATTGCACCTAGGTCTTTCTTGTTCGATGTTGGATTCAGGATGGTATTCCCTAATGTATAATTAACCATTCCATTTGATTTCCCATGGTGCATAACCTTACACTTTGCAGCATTGAGTTTCATGCCCCATGTATTTACCCATGAATTTATTTTGTCCAGATCATCTTGTATTGCTGATGATTATATATCACATGGGCCGCCAAGCTTGATATCATCTGCATACTTTATCGTGGGAGTGAGGCATTTATTGGTCATGTCTGAGACAAAGATTGGAAATTAGCATGGGCCCAAAACGGATCCCTGTGGTACTCCACTAGTAACCATTCCTGACTTCAAGTAACCACAATCTATCACAACCCTCTGTGATCTACCTGTCAACCAGTTTGCTATCCAATTATTGATATAAGGATTAATATTTAAATTCTGATGTTTAGCTATTAGGCCCCTGTGTGGAAGGCCATCAAAGGCCTTACTGAAATAAAGAAAAATTATGTTGCAAGGGGTGTTATTGTCGAGGTTGTAACTAATAGTCTCATAGAAACACATTAAATTAGTGAGACATCCCCTGCCCTTTTTGAAGTCGTGCTTTTCTGGATTTTGATCATCTTCAACTGGAGTTATCAATTCCTTGATTAGGGATTCTAATATCTTACAAACAGTCTAAGTCAGACTAAATTGCCTGTAATTTTCCCAAGACAGTTTGGTTCCTTTTTTATGAATTGGAGTAACATATGCTTTTTTTCAATCCTCTGGTACATAACCTACAGAAAATCAGCCTTCAGATAATAATTTTAATGGATAAACTATGGAGTCTCCTTGTAAAAATAGGTAATGGCCCGCTATATTGTTGGGACCAAGACAATTTTAGTTTTTTTGAATTTTTTAATTTTGACAATATACAGTAAGTTCTTCTGATAGTGTGATGAAAGGGGCATTACTTTTGTCGGTTGGTATAGGGGATCTTGGGCCTTACCGAATATCTCACAAAACGTGTTGTTTAATATACTGGCCCTATTTTGGAGGGATGAAATGGTGTCATTGTCATAAAGCAATGGCCATACTTGACAAATGTTTTTTTTGAGAGAGTTCATATAGGAGTAAAAGAATTTACTGTCAGATTTTTTGGCAGAGTTTGCTAGGTGGCATTCCCAATGCGTCTGTTTTTTTTTATAGTGGCTTTGCATTTTTTTCTGTATACGTTTAAATGAAGAGAAATTTTCAGAAGTTTTGTTGATAACTCTGTCAACATCAAATCTTGCTAGGTCATTGGTTCCAACATGTAGTAGCACTGTACTTGGGTTACTAGCATCAGTCAGTATTCCTGGGATCATTTTGTTAATGTCTCCAATCAAAGCCCCACTGTATGAACAAGTAGTAGTGTTTTCCTTATTCCCTCTTGCTGCATACCTATCTGTAAACTGTGTCACGGAGTCTCCCTATATATATATAAATCTGTTCAATACTGCTCCCAATATCTGATGAAACTATATTGTTGTCTGTCACTATCATAACCTCAGTATCATTGCTTTCTCCAGTACTATCTACATTCGGATTGTCTGTAGACTGATATACCACAGGGTAATCCTGCTGATCTGGAGGTGTTGCTGGAGGGGGGTGATTACTGCTGCTGGCTATGTTCAGTAGGTCCTGTGCCTGGCCTTCTATACTGGTCATCAGGGTTTCTAGTGGTGAAAAAATACTAGAAGTTTCAACATTAACTCCCATAGCTCTTATGCCCTTTTTTGTTATTGTCTTGTTCTCTACAACACCCCATTCTGCCTCTTGTTCACTATTTTCCTCTACCTCTTCATCCTCTGACATTTGCCTTTTTGTACTTGTACAATGACCCTGAATTAATGCTGAACATGTTACATGAGGAACATTTGATCCCCGTTCCCCCTGTTGTTAGTGTCACTACATTGGGATCCATGTCAATCTATTATGTATAGGGCTATGTTTAAATGAATACTATACTAAATTCCCCAATTATACTAAGGTTCATACGAGCAAGGGGACGTATGGACCCTTAAAGCTCTTTATAGTATTAATAATAGTTAATCAAGTTGCCCAATGGTATATATCTGTCCAGGTGATTTTTGAACATAGTTTTAGAACTGCTAGTGATTATGTCCTCAGGCAATGAATTACAGGGATTTATCGTTTGTAATGTGAAGAAATATTTCCTTGCCATCAAATTAAATGTTTTGACATATAGTTGAAGAGGATGCCCTCTTGTATTATACAGATTATGTTTAAACTCAAGTCCAAGTGCAGTAATTAGAAAGGGTTCTTGAACGATATTGTACATGAACAGGAGATCACCCCGTAATCGTCTAGTGGTCAATGACATCAGATCCAAAGATGTAAGTCGTAGTTCATAAGTTTCATTGTATAATCCTTTAATATGTTTTGTGTATTTTCTCTGTACCCTTTCTAATAGGTTGATATCTGATTTTTTTTAAAGGGCACCATAATTGGGAGGCATACTCCAGGTGAGGATGGATGTATGTTCTATACAGAGGCATTAACACCCTGTTGTCCTTTGATTTTATATGGCACCTAATAGACCATATTACTTTATTTGCTTTTGAAATTGTCTCATTAATCTGGGATGATGAGTGGAAATCCATGGAAATATTCACCCCAAGATTTTTTTCGTTAGATGTAGTAGTTAGGATTTTTCCAGTTAATAGGTATTTGGCCTGGGGATTTAGTGTGCCCAAATGCATGACCTTACATTTGTCTGGGTTCAAAAGCATCTGCCATTTGGTAACCCAATTAGATATTTTGTTTAGATCATTCTGAATATCTGTTTGGTCCAGAGTTTGACATGGTCCTCCAAGTTTTACATTATCTGCATATTTTGTAGATGAAGAGAGACAATTTATAGTTAAGTCATTTATAAAGATTTGAAATAAGCAGGGTCCCAGCACAGAGCCTTGTGAGACCCCACTGGTAACATTACCAGTGTCTGACAAATGGCCATTGATTAACACATGTTGGGTCCTATTTGATAGCCAATTTGATATCCGATTGATAATGTTTAAGTTATGTAATTTGTGAATTAAAGCCCAATGTGGCATGGCATCAAAGGCCTTACTAAAGTCAATAAAAATGATGGCATAAGGTATCTTCTGATCCAGTAGATAGCTAATGTTCTCATAAAAACATATCAAATTAGTCAGGCAAGCCATGTTGATTAATGTCAGTAATGTCATAAATTGTGGAGATTATGTCCTTTATTAAACTTTAAAACATTTTACACAGTGGGGATGTTAAACTAATTGGCCTGTAGTTCTCCCAGTTATTTTTGGGGCCTTTTTTGTGAATGGGGATAACAAAAGCTGTTTTTCATGAGTCCAGAGCAAAGTTTAGGGTCAGACATTTGTTAAACAGTAACCTTAATGGTACTATAAGGAAATCACTTAGTAAATATAAATAATGCCCTGCTATAAGATCAGGGGAAGTGCTAGTTTTTCCCTTCTGCATGGATAATTTTAATCATATGTTCTTCTCTGTTATAGTAACCGGTGAGTCTTGGCATAAGGCTGGTATAGAATTATGATGAGAGGTTTGAAATATTTCGCAGAATTTAGATTTAAAAATGTTAGCCATTTCAAGTAGTTCGTTTATCAGTTTATCTTTATATTGCAGTGGTCCAACTTGGCAGACTGTTTTTTTAAGTGAATTAACATATGAATAAAGGGATTTCTTATTATTTTTATTAGCATTTGTTGCTATACTGTATTCCCACTTAATTTTGGCTTTATGTATTGCTCTTTTGCACTTCTTCTATTTAAATATGAATTCCATGTTTCTACTGTCTTATTTTTTAGATACCGAGAGTGTTTTTTGTTTTTAATGCATTTCTGTAATGTTTTGTTCATAGGTTTCGGGCAATAGTTATTTTTTGAATTTTTTGTTTTATATGGAATATGTCTATCTCTAAGACTAATTAGTGTCTGATGAAATATGTCCCAACTTTCTGAAACTGGAAGAGTATTGAAAATATTATCCCAATTGTATTTATTAAGTTAAGATTTAATTGAGGTAATATCAGCTCTATCGTAAAAATATACCACTGTTTCTGAAGTAATGGGATGAACTGAGATTTTTAATGTAAACATAATTGTGTTGTGGTCACTATTACCCAGAGGGAACAGAATATTAATATTATCTAGTTGTAGGCTAGTATCGTGTAGAACAATATCTAAAATATTGTCACCCCGGGTGGGCCGATGTATACTTTGGGTTAGGTTACATTGCTGACACAGATTTTGTAATTTTCTGCTTTGTCCAGGTGAAGCTATATAGTTCTCCCAAGATATGTCCCCTAGGTTGAAATCACCCATAAGGATAATTTTGCCTAATGCATAGGCTTCTTCAATTTTGCCCATCACTACCCCAAGTATATCAGAGGTAGAACTAGGGGGTCGGTAGCAAGCTCCTATGATTATTGAATACATTTTATTTACGGCCAGTTTAATCTAGATTGTTTCTGTGGAGCGTTCCACTTTCTTAATTTTATAGGAAATATCACAAGTTTGTAAGGAATTCCTAATAAAAAGGACAACTTCCCCCCTTTCTTATGATCTCTGTTTAGTATACATGGGGTGTAGCCAGGTACCATATTGCTCCAGTTAGATTTTTGATAACCCCAGGTTTCTGTTACTGCAAGTACATCAATATTATCTGTTGCCAATCTTAGATATAATTCATCTTGTTTATTAGCAAGACTTCTAGCATTTAAATATAGAAACTTCAGGTGTTTCGTCATGTGTTTATAGTCATCAGTCATACCTGTTCAGAGAGTGAGAATTTACCTTCCTCTACCCCATGTGAGTTAGCTTAAATTCATAAGTATATGTCCCAAGATTTGTTTGGCAAGTATAGAGGAACCATGCCTGCTTAAATGGAGCCCATCACCACAGAAGAAATCAAATCTGTTTGAGAATTCTTCCCACTGTGTGATGCACTTGTGATTTTGTTTGAGACACCACTTTCTGAGCCATTCATTATAGTTTTTAATTTTCTAGTTAGTCATGTAAGATGCTCTTGGGACTGGCAGACTTTCGAAAAAAACTATAACACATCCCATTTTCACCAGTATGTTAGCCATGGCTACTGTATCTTTTTTAATCTCAGATCATCATTAGTTATATTATCGGTGCCTATGTGTAGAATGACCTGTGGATTTACTCCTCTATCTTTTAAGATGTTAGGTAACATGGCTGTATATCAGCAATGCTGGCACCATGAAAGCTGGAGCACATTCTATTGACTTTATCTTAGTCACAGATGTCTCTGTCCATCTGTTTTATAATGAAGTCTCCCAATACAAATATCTGTCTTTGGTTTGTAGTACTTAAAATATTTTGGGGGTAATCCATAGGGGAAGACACAAAAACTGTGGGAGGGTTGATAGGAATGACAATAGTATCCAAATTAGTTATTATAGGAGTGTCTAAAAGTTCAACCATGTTTGATGTTGAGGCATTTCTAGGATGGTCTGAGTCAATATGATTTTCAAACTAGGTTTATTTTGTGTATCCAGTGTAAAATCAGAGGCCTTGTGCTCTTTTTCTGTATGCTCTTTTACTCTGGACCTCATACCAGTGATCATCTGTATTGTCAATAGAGTCAGGATCTCTAGGGAGTTTTCTAGTGCCTAAAGGAGACTCAACAGTGGTGGGATGCCTTATACTACCCTGGCAGTGCTCCCAGAGAACAATGTTTTCATTTACCATTGCTCCTAACTTCACTTGTACTTGGAGTAATATTTATAGTAGTTTGGGGCTCATGAGAATTGAACCGCACAGCCATTTGTCTTTGACTTGTCTTGATAGCCAAAAATCTTGAGTCAAATAAAGAAATGTCCTGTTGTAAGGAGGAATTATCTGTACACTTGTGGCAGATAAAGCTATCCAGGTTTTGTGAGACAGATAATATAGCATACATACAACAACTGTTGCATTTGTACCCCACATCGCCATCAAGCATCATAATGGTAGTAGCTATTCTTTAATAAAATAAAACTTGTTAGTGTCACGGGAAAAACCCTCTCATATTATTATTGTATGATATCTGTATTATAAATACATGGTCTTTCTTTGACACTTTCAGTGTGGGAGGAAACTGGCCTAACATCAAAGTGTCAGGCTGAAACCAGGAGGTAATTAAAAAGACCAGAAAGACCCGATTAAAGGTTTCCTGTTTTTGTCTTAATTAGAACCTTCAAGCCATTTTGCCAGGATATAGGGTTCATAAAGTTTTATGATTCCTGTAGGAAGACTTGTGAGATACCATCAAGTCATAAAATTCTCTCAGATCTGCCTTGGGAGCAGGAACCACAACAAGATCAAAGGGAAATGTTTAATTAAAGAGTCATATTTAGGAAATGTTTTTTTCTTCTGATGTCACATTATTTAACATACCTCCTGGTAGGAAATCATGTTTGTAATTTTTAATTCTAAAAGGAGGCACTAGAAGACTCACAAAGGGGGTGTGAAGACACAGTTAACTGATAATTGCATCTGAAAAGTATGTCATATATTTTTGGGACTCTAAGAGAGAAACTGTTCTCTGATCAAACTTAAAATGCACTTACAGAGGTAGTACCTTAGATAGCAAAGATGTAAATGTATTGTGGTAGGAGTATTATTCTGTAGTTGTTCCCTTTTTTGCTTTTATGTGATTGTGATGCTCTTTGATATTTGTTCCTGTATTTTACCTTACTGTTTTTATCAATTTTTAGTAAACATTTTCTTTAAGATACTGCTTGGGTCTCCTCAATCATTTTTTGCATGTTATTGCTGAACTGATATTAAGTCCGACAACTGTTCAAGGGCTTGATGGTGTTACTAAGCTCGGAAAAGGTAAGAATATACCTAAGGTTTCTTATAGAGTTTCAGGGTTCATTTTGGATACCTGGTTAGGTGCCCCTGGGTGAAGGATTGTACCACATTCCCCAATTGGGTATGCTAGTATAAGGTTCATAGTTTGAATCCCCTCAGAACTTGAGGTTAACAGGTGATTCAGACCCAAAGCAGACAGGAGGGTTCCCCTATCAGTTACCTGTTCACACTATTGTGCTCTGAGGTTGGCACTGTGGAAGCAGAGGGCATGACCTGCAGAGTACATTGTGACAGTTAGGTAAGTACTAAATATTGCAGATAATAACACTTGTATGAATAACAAATTTGTTCCAACACTGGGGAATGAAAGTTAACTACTTCCCCTATGATGTACTTACTCAGTTAATATTCTAACTGAGCTCTGTTCAATACTATTTACACACACACACACACTTTGTTTCTAACTTGCTAGGTGTTGAGCTTGTGCAGCCCCCGCAGACCATGCTGAACATGCGTAGATGCATGCATCTCTGCGCACGCTCACCCCGCTTGCTAGCGTGAGCCTTTTACATCCGCAAAAGCAGAAGTAGGAGTTATGCTACATCCGGTTTTGGCACTTGGTGTCAGCAAAAACCAGTGCTGTTTAAAACTTAAGTTAAGTGCACAAGCTGTTGAAATGTGCAGTATTAGGGCACTGTAGTGTCCTGATGAGAACAAACAGCAGATATTAATTCGGTGATAACACCAGGGTTCTCCTGTATCCAAGAGCACCCAAGAGTGCTGCAAGTGTAGGACACAAATGGATAGTCACCCTGTCAAATTACGTAAACAGTTCAATAGGCAATAAAAAGTTCAATGCGCGCAGTTAATGATAACATTTCATATAGGGAACCACCTCTCACCAGAGGTACGCAATTACTCCAGCTCACTGAACTAAATACACTATGCAACTTTGCAATCAAACTGCAGTCTGTCCAAATTAAAAAAGATCACAGGGAGCAATGTTGCTGCCTACTTACAGTAGTTATTTTGTCAAACCTCCCGATCCTGTTCCTGCCCTCCACACTAGACACGCACAGATGCGCACCCTGGTTCTAAACTCACAGCAGTAGTCTAGAGTCACTAAAAATAGCCCCACAGATCCTAGAGACCTTACCCTGTTGTTTTAAGGTGTGTCCTCTGAAAACTAGTAATTCCAACAGAAACAAACTACTCGGGTTGTAGTCCCTCAGTTCAACATGAACTACGACTCCCAACGTCCTCTGCTGATTTCACAGTCTGGCCCCAAATGACTTTCCAGTGCTACACTCGTAGTAGAGTGCAAATAAGAACACCAGTCAATTTTAGTAAAACAAGCTCTCTGCACAGACACACTCCTCTCTGTCGATTTTATGAAGCGGGTCGACATCTGCCCTCCTTCAGTTCTCTGGAACCACTTTTGTTTCTAGAGAGTTGATAAATGGGACTGTCACTGGTGCAGCCAGTACTTCTTTGAGCTCCCTCGGCACCCTTGGGTGTACCCTATCTGGCCACATAGCTCTGTCCACTTCCAGATATGCAAGTTCTTTCAGGACTCTCTCCTGTGTGGATGGACTTGTGTCTACCCCACTACTGTTCCTACTGCTTTCATGTGGTTCATCCCCATCTCCTTCCACAGTGAAGACAGAAGGGAAGTATCTGTTCAGGATATCTGCTTTTTCCTGATCCTCCTCTGTACAGTACCCCCCTCCTTCCCTTTTTAAATTTACAATCCCTCTTCTCATCTTTTCAATGATGTACCTAAAAAAAGTCTGGCCCACCTTACGTACCCCTTTGGCTATCCTTTCCTCAGTTTGTACCTTTGCACCCATCACCACTTTCCCTGATTACTCTGGTACACCCCCTATCCTGTTTCCTCTTGTGCCTTCTAAATGCTTCCCTTTTAGCTTTAACCTTTGCAGCCACTTCCTATGAGAACCATAGCAGTCTATTTTCTCCTGTTTTAGCTCACTTCTTTTGCACAGAGGTGTGTTAACTTCACTATGCTATCCCTTTATTTGGCCCGCTGTTCCACCCCCTCCCCCCACTAGGTAGTCTCTGAGGCATTCACCCATTATTTTTTTAAATCTGCTGATCTGAAATCCAAGACCTCATCCTTGTGTGATTTGTTTCTTTTGCCATACTTAAGTTGAACCACACTGTACATGATCACTGGTCCCCAGATGGCCTCCCACCTTGACGTCTGCAATACTGTCACTGTTTGTGAACACGAGGTCCAGAACTTCCCCAACATGAGTGGGCTCCCTCATTAGTTGCCTGATAAATACCCCCTGCAGTGGAGGCCTTTTCTTTTTCAGTGTTGTTCTATAAGTGGTTTTGTACTCATCCACTTTTTTTCATATATGCCTCTGTCTTGTCACCAAACAGGGAGTTTCCCTCAAAGGAGAAATCCATGACCTTAGCATGTGTGTCCCCAGATAGGATGGTAGCCCTAAGCCAGGCAAAATTCCTTAGAGACACTGCATGACCAAGACTCCTGAAGCAGAGTTGTTGGTGTCTATGGCCATTTGGAACTGGTACTTAATGGTATCCAGTGCTGAGCTGACTGTGTCAGCCAAGTTCTATGTCAGTTCACTGTTTTCTTTCTTAAGCAGTGCCAGGACTGAATTCAATAATGCCTTCTGGCAGTGGGCTGTGTATGCCTCGTAAGTTGCTTGCCTGAGGAGCGAGGAAGCTGCTGTGTGCACTTTCCTGATCATGGTATCCAGTTTCTGGCATTAATCTCTGGAGGCTGGGCAGAGAAAGGCACCTTAATCTTCTCACTTGCAGCAGCCTGAACCACTCCCTCATGATCAGGGTGGGCATACAACATAGGTGCCGAAACGGGTGGGAGCTACTGTGGCCGTGGCCCTATCACTTTCATAAATGGTAGGGCCTGGCCCTATCAGTATCTGTAAACTGTACATTTGTAATTTTATACTGTATTATTTGTAGCTGATATTTGTCTGTGTTCTTTACCATGGGTATATTTGAAAATGGGCAAGATTTATCCAAAAGCCCTTTTTTTAAATACAATGAAATGAAATCATGTTAATTTATTACTATGAAGGACTATGCCTTTCAAATGCAAAGCAAATGGTGTTACTTACTAATTACTTTTTGTGACTTGCAAGGTGTCTGAAGAATTTTAGGATAAGAAAGCCTGAGTAGTGTTGTTAGGGGTGGGCAAGGATAGTGAACTACTGAGTTAAAGCACAGTGGTCAAACTTTAAAAATGAAAATAAATGTCTAGGCCCTGCTGGGGGGGCATCAAGGAACTAGGCACAGGGAGATGCTTTCAGTTTCTGGGAGGGAGTTCTCTTACTCCACATATTACAAATTTGACTGATAAAAACAAAGAAGGGAATATGTAAACTAACTCAATGGGGGAGGGGTGGAATTTACCCCTTAATTCCTTAGCCTTCCCACTTTTCAGACCTTTCCACCTTATGGTGTACATGTAGTCAATCCCCTGCCTGGCTACCTGATACATGTCTTCAATTTTCTTATCAATGCCAGCAGCTGAAATAGGTACCAACATGATTTTGGAAGTGCCATTTTGCAGGGATTTGTGGATGGGGAATAGCACCTCTTTGTGGAAGCCAGACTCATCACATCACATAAATTCCACTTCCTCTTCATCCTCTTCTGCTTCACGGGGGTTGTTGAGGTATAACAAAAGAATAATGTATAATCCTCTGAAGGCCTCAGAGGGCCAAATTCTTGCTTAGATGAGCCATCTAGTTCCAGGGGTTCGACCTCCTCATCATCCTCTTAGTACATTTCTGTCTCCTCCCCTGGCAGTTGGTGTGGATCTGCAGTTGGAGCTGGGGGAGGGAGGCATATTAATAAAATTTCCCATGCCTCGAAAAATTGCCATGCCCTTGTCATGTTCTCTGCTGAGGGCATTTGTCTTGTGTTCACTGACTGCCCCATTCCTTTTTCAGGAGTGACAGACATGTTTTTCTTTTTTCTTTGAAGACACTGTTTCCAGTGCCTGCCCTGAGGCTCTCCTATTTTTTCCTTTAGTGGATTCAGGGTTCCCCCTTATGGACACTCTGGGTTCTCAACCTTTTTTACCATGCATTTCTGATAGCTGTACAGCATTATCTCTTTTAATCTGTTCCCTTTGCCGGGGACTACTCCTGATTTTGAGGGGATGAACCCTCATCTGAGCCTTTATTGTGTTTTGGTGACATGAAGGCAGACTGAGAAACCATAAAATCTACCCTTTCTTTGGCCCTTCTCTTTTGTGCTTTTGAGGCAAAATGTTTTACAATGTTCACAGTTCATAAAATCGTGGTCTGTACCCAAGCACTTTGGATACAGCCTGTGGCACCCATGCCAGGAGGTGACTTGGTACAATTTTTATAGCTTGTAGGTCCTGTTTGTTTCTTTTTTGGTCTATAAGTCATGCCAACCACTGACAGATCATTAACAGTGTTATCGGTTCACAAAACAGTGAAATAAATTTTAACCGAACCAAAGGGTGTAAAGAAAGGCTCTGGAAATAAGTTGTCAGTCCAGTCCCAGAAAAAATGGAACAGTGTAATTTTTGCCATAAAAGTAATAGTTTTAGTAATACATATGAGGTCAATTTAAAAAAAAGTTACCAGTCAGAGCGATTCTGTTCCCTCTAGTAAGAACTGCAACTAAAATAAAGAAAACCACTAGACAAAAGCACACACACAAAAAAATTACTCACTGTAGTAGTGTTGTTTCTTCTTAGGGGTTCCTCACTACAATTTACAAAACCATCATCTTCCCAGCAGAGAGTGATGCCCAGGAGATAGAACTTTATGCAAGTGATGGAATTTAGGACTGAAGTACAAAATCTGCACAGTGGCGATGCTCCACTCCAGCCCCTCACATAAAATATGTTTCCATAGCTAGACAGAGCTGTGACTACTAAAACTAGTTAAGTGTCTAGTGAAAATTTCTAAAATATTGAAACACCAGTTTGAAAAACACCAAAAAAAATTAAGACAGACATCATCGGAAGACATATGAAGAGAGACGAAAGGAGCTTAATATGTATAGCCTCGAGGAAAGGAGGGAGAGGGGGGACATGGTAGAAATGTTCAAGTACCTCAAGGGAATCAACAAAGTCCAAGAGGGTAGCATCTTTCAAAAAAAGAGGTGTGCAAGAACAAGAGGACACAATTTGAAGATGGGGGGGCAGCTCAGAGGTAATTTAAGGAAGTATTTTTTCACAGAGAGGGTTGTGGATGCATGGAACAGCCTTCCGGAGGAATTTGTGGAGTCAAAATCAGTGGTGGAATTCAAGCATGCATGGGACAGTCATAAGGCAATTCTAGGGGGTGGGGGTCGGAAGAAGTAGGCTGCTGGTTAACTAGGATCTGCAGCTTATCCAGTAGGTAGGGAAATGGGCAGACTGGGTGGGCCAAGCGGTCCTTATCTGCCATCAAATTCTATGTTTCTATGTTTCTATGTGTAAATATCTAAAAATAGTTAAAAAATGTAACTGACCACTTTTTTACAATTTTCAAAGAACTGCAATTGTAATATAGTGTATAGTAGAGCACTGTTCTATATATAAATCCATCCTTTCCAAAATGCTGCTGTACCACAGTTCAAAGGTCATGGAATGTGACTGCACCCTTCTGTGGAAGAACAGCATTCTAGAACCTCTAGAGACTGCAAAAGTCAATTTCATTGTGAAAGAGAAAAAAAACACAATGCACACATTTCACATAATACTATACACCATAAAAATACAGGATGAGCAACTTTATGCATAACCAGTGTGTTCTGCCACCTCGAGGTTCTGATTCCCATGGACCTCTTGAGCTTCACTTTCGAGGTCAGAAGGAATCAAAACCCCTCTGTGGCAGAACACACTGGTTGTGCATAGTTGCCCATCCAGTATTCTCTATGTTCAAGCAACCTTAGTGAAAAGAACTGATTCTTGTGTGAACCTATTTTCAGATTCTGGAAGGGAAGGTAGGGTTACAGAGTGTAAGTAATAGTGAGGGATCCCTGAGAAGAAACAGCATTACTACAGTGAGTAATTGTTTCCTCTAACCCCAGGAATCCCTCACTGATGCTTTACATGTGCAGACTCTTCAGCATTACCTTGGAAGGTTGGATCCAGAACCTACTTAATAAAAAGGTTCTACAAGACAGCAGTTCCAAAGCTGGCATCTCTTCTGATTGTATGTCCAAACAAAAGTACTTTGTGAAAGTTTGCACTGTTTGCAGGTAGCTGCTTTACAAATGTCCAACAGTGGATGTCCCTTGTGGATGCCACAGAGGCAGAAGTACCCCTTGTGTAATGTGCCCTTTGGCCTCTGGGGAGTATTTTCCCAGCTTTTTCATAACAGAACTGTATAAAAAGGACTATCCAACAAGAAATAGTTCTATTGGGCGCTGGTTTACCTTTGCCTATACCTCACCATAGGTACAGTGCCCATAGTTGCAGTGTCAGTGGCTCAGTAGGTTGCACACTCGCCTCTGAGGCTGGGAGATCAGAGGGCTGTGGGTTCAGTTCTCACATCTGGCACTTGAGTTAATATCCCAGTACTGACACTGTAGTGCAGCATGAGAGGGGTGCTGCACTTCTGAGGTGCCATCTTTCGGATGAGATGTTAAACCGAGGTCCCATCTGCCTGGATTGGTGGTAGTACAGGTGGATGTTAAAGATCCCATGGCACTTATCGAAAAGTGTAAGGGAATTTCCTCGGTGTCCTGGCCAAATTTCCCTCATTCACTAAAAATACCACCAACAGCTTAATCTGGTTCAAGGTCAGTTGGCATTCATCTGTATCCCCCTCCCCCGGGTCGTGCCTGAAAATAGGCAGGACTTGTCTAGTGCACTTACCCAGTCAACAAAAACTAAATAAAAATAAATAAATCAACAAAAAGTTGAGTGTCCTGGGACCTGACATTCTTGGTCCAGTCCAGGTAAAGGCCAAGTACTTACTTCATGTCTAGGTTGTGCAATTTCTGCTCACCCGGACTGGAATGCTCAGGGTAGAGCACAGGAAGAGCAACCAACTGGTCCAGGTGGAATTCTGATACCACCTTAGGTAGAAACTTCCTATAAGTTCTTGAAACTACCCTGTTCATGTAGATGGTTATGTAGTTTGGTTTTGTGCAGAGGGCTTGCAACTCGCGAGCCCTCCTAGCAGATGTCATGGCAATCAGGAAAACTGTTTTCCATGTGACATATTTTAAATTAGCAGTAGCCATAGGTAACAGGGAGCTTCCATCAGCTGGGCAAGACATACTGTATGTTCAGGTCCCATGGAGGGGCTGGATCTTTTACTGGGGGTACAAGTGGCTGAGACCTTTCCTTTAAAGAACCTTTTAAAAACAGGTTGTGAGGCCAAGGACTTGTCCTTGCCCACTGATGTGTACGCTGACACTGCTGCCAGATGCACTTTTAGTGTTACAGGCTTCAGACAGAAGGACTGCAAGTGTACTAGGTAGTCCAGGACTGTAGGCATTCCTGCTTGCATTTGGGTTATCTTCCTGGGGACACACCAGTCTGAGAATCTCTTCCACTTAGAGAAGTATGCTTTCCAGGTTGCTGGTTCCCTGGAAACTTTAAGCACCCTCAGGAACTCCTGATAGATGCAACCCAGATTACACAAAACACATTTTCTGGAGCTGGAAGGACACTACTTTCTTCAACTGCGAGCTGTGTGAGAAATTCTGTATTGCACTTGATATCTGCAACAAACATGCACTTTTGCTTAATTCTGTGGGAGATGAAACTAACCACCCTTGGTAATTGCTTTTTATTCACATTTATTTAGTGTTTAACCAAGAAGGGGCTTGTAAACTCTGTTTATCTTGTTAGTAACTTCAGAAGGATTTAAATACTGCATTTGGGTAGGTCCTTGGAGGTAGCTAGATTGTCTACTAGGATTTTCTGACAGTTAAACTATTTTTAAATGAATTACAGTTGGCTGAGGAGTTGAAAAAGAAACTTGCAAACTCTGTTTATCTTGGAAGTAACCTCATAAGTGTTTGAATACTGCATTCTGGTTGTCTCTTGGGGTAGCTAGATTGACTACTAGGATTTTGGGACAGAAACTATTTTTAAATAATTTACTGGTGCGTAGGGGTTTGTGATAGTTAAACTCTTTTAACAGAGTTACTGGGGTTAAGGAGTGGTCACAGAAAACCTGCAGTGTGAAACAGAAAAGACAGTCTTTCAAGCAACAGAGGGTGGTGGATCTAGGTTTACGTTTGTTTGTTACAATTCTTAAGATTTTCAGTGCAGAAAGAGTTTAAAGCACAGCTGACTTATTTTGGGGCTGACAGCTCTCGGAGCACAAACCACCAGGCCTGTTTTGGGGCTGGGAAGGTTTACCTGTGTCTGACTTGGATGTGTGGATTTTTCTCTGTTTGATTAGCAGGGTATTTCTCTATCTAATTGTTGTGTAGGGCATCTTGCTGACAGGAAGGCACTCATTGCAGCAGTGGGTCAGAGCTTTTAGCTGATTGTTTTGCGAGGGCACAGTTTAGGCCCAACCCCTTCCCACCCTCACCCCACCCACCCTGGAAATAGTTCCTTTATACCTGGGGTTCTGACATCATTTCCTCAAGAGTGCAAGGTGCATGTCACTGTCATATCCTCTCAGCACACTGCACTGACAATATAAGCATACACATTGTATATTATAAATATATATTTCTATATTACAAACCAATCACACACACAAAAAAAAGTGGGAGTAGTGCAATGTAATGGCTGTGGGGCAGCAGTCTTTCTGGAGGCTGAGATGCTGCCCTATTTGCAGACAACTCTCTGCCCTGAGGGAGGAAGTTGCCCGTCTTCAGGCCACACTGGACAGTAGTATGGGGACCTTCCCCCAGGCAACACTGGACAGTAGGAAGGGAACCTCCCCCATCCAGGGAGCACCACAGCCACCACCACTACCTCAGAGATTGTGAAGAAAACACAGCAGTTGGACCACAGTGGGCTCAGGAAGGGTGAGGATGGTGGAACGGAGGCACACCCAGTCAGTTGTTCCACTCCACAATCCATACACCATTCTGGGGGAGCATAGCTACCCTATGGATGCACCCACAGAGGAGACTAAGGAGGCTGAGGACAGCTGTCACAAGGGAGGCCCACAGGAAGAAGGTAGAGGACACCACAAGGAAAGGAAGCAGCTCCTGGTGGGGGACTCAATTATTAGGGGGATAGAACTTGGAGTAGCTGGGAAAACTGAAGTAAGGTGCCTGCCTGGTGCCATGGCTTGGAGGGACAGGAAGTGCATCCTCAGGATCATGACAACAGTTGCAAGGGATTCTGAGCTGGACGTAATTGTCCACCTAGGGACAAATGACTTGGCTCACCATGAGGTTAGAGCAGTGCAGGAGGACATTGCAGAGTTGGGGAGGGGCCTAAGACAAGTAGCACCCACAGTATCCTTCTCAGAGGTGCTGCCTGTCAAAGGCATGGGTGAGGTGAGGTAATTGGCACCATGCAGTTTAATGAATGGTTGAAAAATGGCAGAAGCACAGGGTTTGGCTTTATTGGGGACTGGGGTTCCACCTGAGGACAACAGCCTATACTGGCAGGATGGTCTGCATCTGTCCAGGAAGGAACAAGTCTTTTGAGCAATCGGGTTTAAATGCTTCATTGGCAAGCTTTTAAACTAGTCAAAGGGGAGGCACTGACAAGCAGCAGAAAATCCCAGCCTCTCCCTACAAAATAGGGTACTAAATGAGAAAAGACCAAGGTAGAACGGTCAGTGGGGATGCTGCAACAGAAGGTAAAGCCATCAAAAACAGAGAGCAATGAGTACCAATGCCCGTAGTCTAGGTAACAAGCTTCCTGAATTAGTGGCCTTGATGGAGGAGGAACATCTGGATATTGCAGTCACAGAAACATGGTACACACAAAACCATGACTGGGACGTAAACATACCAGGATACACTATCTACAGGAGGGACAGGGAGGGTAAAAGAGGAGGAGGAGTAGTTCTTTACATAAAGGAAGGAATAAAAGCAACAGAACAAAAGGGTAAACAGGGAGGAGAAGAAGCACTGTGGGTAAATTTGGAGACAGGCAATGGCACCACAATCCGCACAGGGGTTGTATACAGACCCCCTTCTCAGGGGGAGGAAATGGACAAGGAAATGATAGAAAGTATACTTAGAATGGCAGAAAAAGGGGAGATACTGATGATGGGCGATCTGAATATGCCAGATGTTAACTGGAGTGCAGTTGCAGCTGCCACTTCGAAGAGTGCAGTTATTCTAGATGCCCTACAGGGGGCATGCCTTAGACAACTAGTACTGGAGCCCTCAGAGGGAGCAATATTAGACTTGATACTCTCAAATGGAGATGGAGAGAGGATCACAGATGTAGAAGTGGGTAGCCATCTGGGAACTAGCGACCATCGAACAGTATGGTTCTAATAAACACAGTAATAGAGTCAAGCCATACAAAGACAAAAGTACTGGACTTTAGGAGGGCTGACTTTGCCATAATGGGTGAGTGCCTAAGGAATGCACTAGCAAATGGGCAGGAAGGAGGGGTGGAAGAACAATGGGAATAATAAAAACTGCCATCACAGAGGTAACAAGCCTTTGTGTGAAGCAAATAAACAAAACAAGACGATGTAAGAAACCACTATGGTTCTCAAAGGAAGTGGCAGTGAAGGTTCAAGAGAAAAAGAAAGCATTCAGGAAGTACAAGGAATCGCAGAAGGAGCAGGACAGAGAACTGTATCAGTTAAAGCAAAAGGAGGCTGGGAAGGCAGTCAGAGCAGCAAAGGCCCAAACTGAGGAAAAGATAGCCAACTCAGTTAAGAAGGGGGATAAAACCTTTTATAGGTACATCAGGGATGAAGGAAGACCAAGGGAGGGATAGTGAGGCTTAATAAAGGGAGGGAGGGGTGGGCAGAGGGATACTGTGAAAAGGCAGAGATACTAAACAAATATTTTGCTCAGTATTTATGAAGGAAGAGGGGAGATACATAAAACAAACAGTAGTAACACTCTGGATACAGAAGTTGATACCGCCCATTTACAAAAGAAAGGGTTCTGAAAGAACTCTTAAAACTGAAGGTGGACAAAGCAAGGGGCCTTATGGGATTCATCCCAGAATTTAAAAGAACTAAGGGTAGAACTAGTGACACCACTGACTACCCTTTTAACAAATCATGGGAGGATGGGGTGGTACCCGAGGACTGGAGGAGGGCAGATGTGATTCCCCTTCACAAAAGTGGGAGCAAGGCAGAAGCAGGAAACTATAGACCTGTTAGTTTAACCTCAGTGATAGGGAAAATGATGGAATCACTTCTAAAGGAAAGAATTGTCGAGTATGTAGAGGCCAGAGGGGCACAGGACCCTAGGCAGCATGGATTCACAGCGGGAAGGTCATGCCAGACGAATCTGATAGATTTCTTTGACTGGGTGACCAAAGTAGTAGATCAGGGAGGGGCTGTGGACATGGCCTACCTAGACTTCAAGGCATTTGACACAGTCCCACACAAAGATTAATATACAAGTTAGCCAGCCTGGGAGTGGGTCCCAAGATGACAGCCTGGGTAAAGAATTGGCTGGAGAATAGGACACAGAGAGTTATAGTAAATGGAGTCCACTCAGAAGAAAGGAGGGTTACTAGTGGAGTACCTCAGGGTTCAGTATTAGGACCAGTCCTCTTCAATGTCTTTATAAGTGACATTGCAGAAGGACTGGAAGGAAAAGTATGTCTCTTTGCAGATGACACTAAGATCTGCAACAGAGTTGATGCACAGGGTGGGGTGGAAAGGATGAGAAGGGACTTGGCAAGGTTAGAGGAATGGTCAAATGTATGGCAGCTTAGATTCAATGCTAAGAAGTGCAAGGTAATGCACCTGGGAAACAAAAACCCAGGGGAAGAGTACACAATGGGGGGTGAGATACTAACAACAACAGGAATAGAAAGGGACCTAGGGGTAGTCATATCAGATGAACTAAAGATGGGCAAGCAATGTGAGAGGGCAGCAAGGAGGGCTGGGGGGATACTGGGATACATAGGGAGAGGCATCACCAGTAGAAAACAGGAAGTTATTATCCCTCTGTACAGACAGCTGGTGAGACCCCATCTGGAGTACTGTGTGTAGTTCTGGAGACCCAATCTCCGCAAAGACATAGACAGGATGGAAGCTGCCCAGAGGAGGGCAACTAAAATGGTGCCGGGTCTGCACCGGAAGTCATATGAAGAGAGACTTAATGAGCTTAATATGTATAGCCTCGAGGAAAGGAGGGAGAGGGGGGACATGATAGAAACTTTCAAGTACCTCAAGGGAATCAACAAAGTCCAAGAGGGTAGCATCTTTCAAAAAAAGAGGTGTGCAAGAACAAGAGGGCACAATTTGAAGATAGAGAGGGTGGCTCAGAGGTAATTTGGAAGTATTTCTTCACAGAGAGGGTTGTGGATGCATGGAACGGCCTTCGGAGGAGGTTGTGGAGTCAAAATCAGTGGGGAATTCAAGCATGCATGGGATAGTCATAAGGCAATTCTGGGGGTTGGGGGTCGGAAGAATTAGGCTGCTGGTTAACTAGGATCTGCAGCTTATCCAGTAGGTAGGGAAATGGGCAGACTGGGTGGGCCAAGCGGTCTTTATCTGCCGTCAAATTCTATGTTTCTATGTTTCTATGTTACTCTAGCTCTTCAAGAACCATGCCCTCATGCATAATGTCCTGAGATCTAGAAATGTTACCTTGCCATAAGACAAGGACAGTAGGTTGCAACTAAGTGGTAGGCTGATTAGATTCTAGCTGGACAGGACTAGGAACATTGAGTACTAGGTCTGCCTGAACCAGTCTGGGGCTATAGGGATAATTGTTGCTGACTCTTTCCTGACCTTAGAAGCACTCTCTATATGAGTGGGAATGATGAGATGGTATGCTGAAACCTCTCTGTTCACTTCAAGGCTGGGCCATACTCTGGAACTGTGCCCTTTGCTGGTGACTTGCAACAAAACTTTGGGAGCTGATTGTTCTGGCAGGAAGCAAACAGATCTATTTCTGTGGTGCCCATCTTCTGAATACCATGGCAAGAACCTGCCAGTTCAGGGTCCATTTGTGGTTTCCCTGGCTGATTCGGCTTTGGGAGTCTGCCAAGAGATCGTCTTTGCCTGGCAAGTGTACTGCAGAGATCTCTACATCTAGGGAGTAAGATAGGTACCAGATCATCATTGCTACTGTCTTGAGGATCTTTAACCTCCCTGTTAGTTTATGTAATACATTGCTGTGGTGTTGCCTGTTCTGGACAAACTGACTTTGCAGCTGGGAGGAGGAGTGCATTGTCAGAGATACTGACCTGAGTTCCAGGAGACTGATGTGCTCCTGGGTCTCCTACGCGTACCATATGCCACTTACTGTAAGGTCCTCCAGGTGGACACCCCAACCTAGGCATGAAGCATCTGCTGTGAGGATACTTGTTGAGGATTCCTGAAGGAAGAGAACAACCTCTATGAGGTTTCTTTCATTCTTCCACCATTCAAGTGCCCATACTAATGTTTTTGTGACTGGCCCTAGTTTGGAGAGAGTCACATCTTTTCAGACCAGTGTGGTCTTTTCAGTAAGTAGTACTGAATGTCCCTCATCTGAAACATGGTCCATGGCACCACTGCTGTGGATGTGGCCATGTGGCCCAGTAGCTGGTGAAAATCCCTTGCAGGCATTGTTTGGCACACTCTTAAGGATTTTACTGTGGCAATCAAATTTGCTACCCTCCTCTGAGGGAGGATGGCTTTCCAGGTATCCAGGCAGGGTATCCAGGTCTGCACATATGAAGTCTGGCACCTGAAAAGGTTTTGTGTGGGACTTCTGCAGATTTATTAGGAACCCCAGCTTTTCCAGAGTACTTTTCTCTTTCTGGATAGAGCACCTTGTCTCTTGTTCTCTTTTTCCTGAGACTAACCAGATGTCCAGGTGGGGAAAAAACACCACACCTTGTCTTCTTAGGTATGCTGCCACCACAAGTAAGTACTTTGTGATGACCCTTGGCACTGAAGTGAGGCCAAAAAGAAGGGCTACAAGCTGGTACTGGCAGTTTCCTAACATAAATCTCAGGTATTTTCTGTGGGTAGGTCTGATTGGAATGTGAAGATAGCTTTAGCACTCATAAGGGGCATAGGTTCTGGGAAAGCAGCCCCTACCCCTGCCTTCCCTATCATAAAGGTCTGTGAGAAGTGAAGGCCTTTCCTTTATCAGTGTTGGTGTTTTTTACTCATCCACTTTTTTCATGTATGCTCTGTTTTGTAACCAAAAAGTGAATTCTCTTCAAACTGGAAAACCATCGTCGTGCTCTTAGTGTCCTGAGAAAGGATGATTGCCCTTAGCCAGGAGAATCTCCTAATTGACACTGCATGGGCTAAGACCAGAGTCATTAGTGTCTACAACCATGTGGGACTGTTATTTGGTGGCATCCAAGGCTGACTTTGCTGTGACAGTCAGATCCTGAGCCAACTCACCATCAGCCTTAGCAGCTAGTGCCAGCACTGTATTCAACAGTGATGTCTGGTACTGGGCTGTATGGGCTGAGTAAGCTGCCTGTCTGATGAGCAGGGAAGCTAGTGTATAACCCTTTATGGCCATAGTGTCCAATTTTCCTGAAGTCCTTCTCAAGAGGCTGTGCAGAGAATGGAACCATGGCCCTCTTACACATAGCCACTTGGATTACACCCTGATGATCAGAGTGGGCTTATAGGTATTACACCCCATCTGTCCACCTGATACTTTTTTCAATTTTTTTTATCCATGGCCACAGCTGAGGCAGATGCAGACATGATTTTTGAAGTGGCATTTTGTAATGATTTGTGTATGGGCACCAGCAGCCTTCTGGAGAAGCTAACCCCATCATATCCATACATTTTGCTTTGTCTTCATCCTCCTCTGTTTCCTAATATATATATATATATATATATTGAGGGTGCTCACCATTTGCCTACTGAAAGAGGAATATGATGAGTAATCCTCTGTAAGCCTTGGAGGGGAGCCAGATTCCTGCTCAGGTGAACCATCTGGTTCAACAGTTTCACATTCCTCCTCTTCCTCGTTGTGCATTTCCTCCTCATCCACAGGCAGATAGGATGACGCTTAAGCCTGGAGGGGAGGCAGGCATGTTCATAAAATTTTCCATGACCTGGAAGGCCTGGAAAAATTGCCACATTTTAGCCATGTCCTCTGTTGAGAGGATTTGTCTTAGGTTCAATTCCTGCTCCTTTCATTTTTCAGGAAGCGTGGCAAGGACATTCTTTCCTTTTTGTTTTTACTTGGCAGACACTGTTTTCATTGCCTGCTCTGAGGCTCTTTTATTTGTATTTTTGCCATCACTGAACTCAGGGTTCCCCTTTTTCGAACACCCTGGTATCTGTATCATGCTCACCCAATGGCTGAGCAGCTTTATCTTTTTCCTCTTCCACCTCTGACAAGGACAGCTGCTGTAGTTTTGAAGAAGAACCCTCTGAATCATGCTTTTCACCATCATTAGGAACTCCCTCAGAACCTTTATCATTTTTTGGTGGCATGGAGGCAGACTAGGAATCCATAAACTCTTCTCTTCTTTTTTTAGCCCTCTTGGGTTTTAGAGCAAAACTTTATGCAGCACTCACAACTGGTAAAATCGTGATCTGGACCCAGGCACCTTAAAAAGAGCTTGTGGCAGTCTGCCTTTGGCAGGAGCTGGAAACAATTTTTAAAACTTGTTAGTCCTAGTTTCTTTTTCCTGGGTCTGATAATCATGCTAAACACTGAAGATCTTAAATAAAAATCTTGGGTTCCCAAAAAAGCACTCTGTCATAATCTGTAAAACAAAAGTGACTCTGGAGAGAACATATAGCAATTTCTGTTCTGTCTACCAGAAACAGATACTGATCAAATGAAAACTGCAAATGTAGAGAATTTTAAGTGGTTTTATTATGTAATTTCTCTGAAAAAGGTAGTTAAGTGGTTTATATCCCACTAAGTGGGAACTGCGACCAAGAATTAAAAAGTGCTGAGTTTTTAATTTAAAAAGCAGTTTTTTAATGTCCTCTTAAAGATCAGGGCAAATGCACTATGGCTCTGAATAGCACAAAGCCATTTTTTACATGAGATCTTGATATTCTGAACTTTTTCACTGGCAGTATTTAGATCAATATATTAGTTTTTTTTCAAATATCAGGATTTATATTCTCTGTTCATTGTGCTGTTTGACGTGCTCACACTCCATCATAAGGGTAGCACAAATTTGAAAGTACTCATTACTAGTGTCACTGATGGTCCTAATTAGCATATCTAGTTGCCATGACCACACTTCAGTCACTTGGCTTGGGTGACGCTTGCTATCTGAGTAGCCTATAAGAATTACGTTCTGTCACATCTATTTATGACAGGAATTCATTTACACAAGTGGACATATTGAAAATGATCTTCCGCCACCTACAATATTTTATTTTTCACAATGTCAGATGACAATGAGAGACTGAATACATAATGGTTCAAAGTACAATTGACGCACACTCATATGAACCATTATGTCATCCACACACATCCAACTCGGATTCATCTGACATACTATCAAGCGAAGAAGAAGATTCAAGAGACAATACTGGCATTAATAAAGATGATTGATATATACTTGACACTTTGTACAGATCTACCAAAGTTGTTCTATTATATGTAGTACTGGCACTGAATCAAATCATGACACGAGTCTAGCTGGTGTTTGTTTATTGTTGTTATATGAAGCATCTATATTCATATGCATTTACATATCTGAATATGTTTCTCATATGTATTTGTTTTACTTTATATTACTATTACTTTCAAGACATTAATTGTGGGTTCTGTTTTTTGACAGTGTGGTATTTTTGAGTCTTAGTCAGTGACAGGGATTGAACCTGTGTATGCTTGGAAAGTACTTTCCCACTGCACAGCAATTCTAATGAAGACTAACTGCAGCAGAGGAAACAGAAGGATATGCAGTTTCTTTACAAGCTGAGCAGTGATTTGCATATAATGCTTTTTTTTGTCTGCCTTAGTAGTTCTATATTGTGTATTATTGGAGCTGACTACACCTGCCATGTTTATAACTTGCGTTTTTTTTCCATGAAAGCATCTGTAATCATATCAGTGTACATATTTAATGATGCTTCTCTTTTAAAATGTATTTACATGTCTCGTATTAAAATGTATTTATACTCATTTTCTGGACAGTACTTGTAGGTTTTGTTTTGTTGCACAGTAGCAATTGCATGTCAGTGGTGGGGAACAAACCTGTACACGCTAGAAGTGAGATTTTCACTGCACGTTAATTCTGCTGATGAGTGATTGACGCAGTCAGCAATTTTGACTTTTTTTTTTAATATAACAACTCAGTGCAATGCAGGTTTATGCTAAGTTGTTAGACTTTGATGTGAGTATGGCAAAACTCAAACTTGCATCTCATAAGAAAAACTACTCACTGTAGTACTGTTGTTTCTTTTTAAGGGATCACGCACTGTTCTTGCACCTTATTCAGTCATCTCAGCTGACAGTGATGCCCTAGAGAAAAAGCCTATGCAAATTTTAGAATTTGGAATGTAGGTTCAAACTTTGCATCTGCGCTCCATTCTGGCCCTTGCTCAGATCTGTTTCCAAGCCAGAGTGGAGCACTGGCTAGTGAAACCAGTTAAAAGGCCACCAAACATTTTTGAAGCATTTTATAGAATTTTTAAAACACCAAACAAATCGAAGCAACTTGTGAAACTTCACCATATAAACAATAACAGCAAGCTTACAGTTGTAGGAACTGTAATAGTAATTCTCAAGCAAACTCAACGAAAAAAGAGTCAATTCTTGTGTGAACCTATTTCAGGTTCTGGAAGGGGAAACAGGGTTAGGGAGTGTAGATACGGTATAGTGAGTGATCCCTTAAGAAGAAACAGCATTACTACAGTGGGTAATTTTTTCTTCTAACCCCAGGAATCACTCACTTAGTATTTACACTTCATGCAGACTGAGTAGCAGTACCTTGGGAGGCTGGGTCCAGATCCTAGTTAGGAAAAACGTCCTGCAAGACAGCAGTAACAAAGCTGGCATCCCTTCTGGACTTTATGTCCAAATAGTAATACTTTGTGAAAGTGTGTGCTGTTTTCCAGGTAGCTGCTTTGCAAATGTCTAACAAGGAGATGCCCCTTGATGATGCCACAGAGGCAGAGGTACCCCTTGTCAAAAGTGCCTTTAAGCCTGTTGGTAGCATTTTGTTCTGCTTTTTCAAAGCAGAACTGCATGCAAGAGACTCCAGCAAGAGATAGAGCTCTTTGTAGCTGGTTTGCCTTTGCCAGTCTAACCACAGGTAACAAAAAGCTGGGTACTGTGGGACCCGATATCTTTTGTCCGGTCCATGTAGATAGTCAGGACTCACTTTAGGTTCTGGCTATGCAACTTTTCCTCATCTGGACTGGAATGCTCTGGATAGGGTAGAGGGAGGGCCACTGATTGATTTAGGTGGAATTCAGATACCACCTAAGGAAGGAATTTTCTGCTGGTTCTAAGAATTACTTTATTCCTGTGTGGGATTATATAATTTGGCTCTGTGCAGAGGACTTGCAATTCACTTACCTCCTAGCAGAGGTCACCGCAACTAGGAATATGGTTTTTAATGTGACATAATTTAGTTGAGCAGTTTCCATCAACTCAGAGGGAGCCTCCATAAGCTGATAAGACATATGTTGAGGTCCCAGGGTGGAACAGGATCCCTCACACTGGTGGGTACAAGTGGCTTAGGCCTTTAAATAAACTTCTGAACATGGGTTGTGAGGCCAAAGACTTTTCCTTGCTAGCTCATATGTATGCTGATACTGCTGCTAAGTGCACCTTTGCACCTTTAAAGTTGAAGGCCACAGGCCTAATGACTGTAGGCGTACTAACTACTGTAGAATAGGCAACCATGTCTCTACTGGGTTTATTTTTATGGGGTACAACAGTAAGAAACCCTTTTCCATTTAGAGGAACAAGCTTTTCTAGTAGTGGGTTTCCTTGAAACCATAAGCACCTTCAGGACTTCTGAGAGATCCAATCCAGAAAATTCTAACTCCTCAAGAACCATGCCCTCAAACATAGGGTCCTGGGGTTTGGAAATGGTATTTTTCCCTGGGACAAAATCAGATAGTGACTGAGTGGTAGACTGACTGGATTCTTGTTGGACAGGACCATAGGCATCGAGTACTAGGTCTGTCTAGCCCAATGTGGAGCTATCATGATCATTGTTGCAGGTTCCCTCTTGAGTTTCAGTAGTACTTTCTGAATGAGTGGAAATGGAGGAAAGGCATACATAAATATCCCGTCAAGTCTAGTACCAGGGCATCCTCTGGGATTGTTTTTCTGGGTGGTGATCTGCAACAAAACTGCTGGAGCAGATAGTTCTCCTAAGATTCAAACAGGTCTATATTGGGAGTGCCCTACCTTCTGAACACTGTGGCCAGTACCTGCTGGCTTAAGGCCCATTCATGATTTCCCTGGCTGATTCTGCTTAGAAAATCCACCAGGACATTGTCTTTGCCTAGCAGATGCACTGCAAATATGTTCGCTTCTGAAGAATATGTTAGGTCCCAGATCCTCATTGCCTCTGCACATAGTTTTGAGGAATTTGTTCCTCCCTGCTTGTTTATGTAGTACATTGATGTGATGTTGTCAAACATGATTTGGACAGACTCACTCTGTAGCTAGGGGAAGAAGGATTGCACTGCTAGCAGTATTGCTCTGAACTCCAGGAGGTTTATGTGTTTAGTGACTCCTGTGGGCTCCATGTGCCACTCACAGTGAGGTCCTGCAGGTTTGTGTTCCACCCGAGGAGTGAGGCATCCGTAGTAAGAATACTTACTGGTGTCTGCTGAAGGAAGGGAATGCGCTCTCTGAGGCTGCTTTCTTGTTTTCACCACAGTAATGATTCCACTACTGCTTTTGTCACTGGCACTAGTTTTGAAATAGGATCCCATCTTTGGGACCAGCTGTCCCTCAAGTGGTACTGGCCCATGGAATCACAGCTGTGGATGTAGGCATGTGTCCTAGTAACTATAGGAGGTCTCATGTGGGTCTTGGCTGACCTACTGTGAAAGACTCTGCTGTTACTATCAAAGCTGTAACTCTGGCTGCAAGATGAAAGCTTTCCCCTGCAGGGTGTTTAGCTTTGCTCCTACGAAGTCCAGTATTGGAAAAAACTCTAGCAGGGGCTTCTGCAGGTTTATCAAGAACTCCAGGTTCTCCAAGGTAGTTTTTACCAAATGAACTGAGCACCTTGCCTCTTGTTCTGTTTTCTGTAAGACCAGCCAGTCAACCAGGTAGGGGGAATTACACCATGCCTCGTTTTCTCAGATGTGCTGCCACCACAGCCATGTGCTTTGTGAAAACCCTTGGAGTTGAGACCAAATGGGAGAGGTATGAACTAGTACTGGCAGTTCCCCAGCTTGAATCTGAGGTACTGTCTATGAGATTGTCTAATTGGAATATGAAAACAGGGGATCTTTTATATTCAGGTAACCCAGACAATGACTTTTCTGCAAATATGATATCACTGTCCTTAGTGTGACCATCTTGAATTTTTCTTTTTCAAATGCTTGTTCAGAAACCTGAGGTCTAAATGGGTCACCACTCCCCATTTTTCTTGTGAGTCAGGAAGTATCTTGAGAATAAGCCCCTATCCCACTGTGAGGAAGGGACTTTTCTATAGTTTTTGATAGTAACAGTTTTTTTTAACTTTAGTTCCAGCAGATTTTTTTCTGTGGGAGAGTGAGCTGGAAAACTTCTGTGTTTCTGTAGTTGGAAAGTGTCTGAACTGCAGACACAACCCCCATCCCACTATTTACACCATCCCTTCTCTGTTGTAATATTTACCCATTCCTGTGCCAGTGTTCCTCCCACTGGCAATGGTTGGGTGACCTGGGCAAAATTGCCAGGGGTTTTGTTTTGGCTGGGGTTTAGGTGCCTGAGCTGCAGCACTACATCAGGTAGTCCTTGTTCCCCCTTTCCCTGTAGTAATCTCTTTGTGACTGGTACTTATGGGGGCCATAAGAGACACAGGCTCTTGGGCGGTATCCTCTGCCTCTGGCTCCTCTTCCATACAACCTGTAGGAGGTACACGCCTTATCCTTCTCTTGTGACTTTTGAATGTGGTTTTGCATTCATCCACTTTTTTCATGTAGGCCTCTGTTTTGTCACCAAATAATGTATTTCCCTCAAAGGAGAAATCTGTGGCCTTGTTTTGAGTACCCTGGGAAAGGTTGGTAGTCCTTAGCCAGGAAAAGCTTTCTTAATGACGCTGCAGGAGCCAAAACTGGCAGCAGTGTCATTAATGTCCATTGCAGTGCGGAAATGATATTTTGAGGCATCCAGGGTTGATCTGCATCCAGGGTTGATCTTGCTATAGTAATCAGGTCCTGTGCCAAACCATCATCTGCTCTTTCTGCTAGTGCCGGAACATTGTTCCAAAGGCTTTCTTGTACTGTGCCATATGTGCTGAATAAGTTGCCTGCCTGGTAAGCAGAGAAGCTGTTGCATAAATCTTTTTTGCCACAGTATCCAATTTTTTACAGTCTTTTTTGGGGGGCTGCACAGATGAGTAATTTTCGCTCTCTCACAAGCAGCAGTCTTGACTACTCCATGATGATCAGGAAGGGCATACAGACAGTCCACTCCCTGCTTGTCCACCTGATATTGTCTCTCAATCTTGTTGTCGATGGCTGCAGCTGAAGTGGGTGCAGCCATGATTTTTGCTGTGGCCTTTTTACATGATTTATGTATGGGAAGTAACATCCTCCTTGGTGGAGCTACTCCCAGCATGCCCATAAAATCAGCATTGTCTTCGTCCTGCTCTTTCTAGTGGCGGATGTTGAGGGTATCAACAATGTGCCTGACAAATGAGGAAAAAGATACTGTCCTCAATTTGCCTTTGAGGAGATTCAAAATCTTGCTCAGCTGTGCCCTCTAACTCCATGGGGTCACCTTCCTCCGTGAGCACATAATACTCTTCCTCCTCTGCAGTCAGATAGGTTGGAACCCGAGTCTGGGGAGTGGGAGGTGGCAGGTACTTTATTCAAATTTTCCATGGCCTGTATCACCTGGAAAAAGTGCCACATTATTGACATGCCCTCTGATAGGGGCATTTTTTTTCTGTGCCATCTTCCTGCTGCTTTCTCCATGCAGGAGGAGTGGCAGTTACATTACTTTCTTTCTATTTCTTTTTGGCAGACATAGTTTCTGGTGCCTGCTCCAAGCCTCTAATTTTTGTCATCACTGGCTTCAGGGTTCCCCTTTACAGACACCCTTATACCTGAACCATCTTTATCAAGCTTTTTTGATGGCTGTGCAGTTTTATCTTTTTCTGGTCAGCCTTTTACATTATTTGCTGCTGTACAAGAAGGGCTGGATCCTTCTGCTGTGTGTTTTCTACAATTGTTAGGACCACCCTCAGAGCCTTTTTTATTATTTTTAGGTGACTTGAGGCAGACTGAGAAAGAATGCCTCTTTTTACAATTTTTACCCTTTCAAATGAAGTTTTGGGGCAAAACAAATGACAGGACATGCAATTTATAAAGCTGTGTTGTGGACCTACTGTAAACACTTTAAATACAGCTCACAACCATCTGCCCTTGCCAGGAGCCGAAAACAATTTGTACAATTTTCAATGGTCTAAAGGGTCTCTCTGACATACCAATTTGAGAGAATTTTGAAATAAAAATGATTCCCAAAACCTATGCAGTACAAGGGCCCAATAGTTAACAAACGGGCTCTTGTACTGAAGAAAACTATGCCAAAGGTAAAATTGTGTGTCCTGTGACAGGAAACAATTAATTAAGGTGAAACAGCACAAACAGAAACGAAAGGTGAAAATGCTCTGTTCCCTGTAAACTGGATAGCTAAAAATAGCAAACCACTAATAACAACAAAAAAGAATGTGGTTTACAAGCCCAAATTGCCAAAAATAGAAATGGCAGCCAAGTAGGGTATTCTCCAGTTCCTGGAAATCACATGGGAACTGGAGAAATGGTAATTTACAAAACAAAACCTAGCGAAACACAGAATATTAAAAAAAACTGGCTAAAGTACACTTTTTGAAATAAACTACAAAATAAAAACCCGACTGGAGAACCAGCTGCTACCAAAGTTCACTACAGGGCACCTGCTCTCTTCAGGTGGAGAAACAAATTTGAGCAATGGCCAGAGTGGAGCATGGATACAGAGTCTGAAACTACACTCCAAATTCTTAAATTTGTATTGGCTCTATCTCCAGAGTGTCACTGTCAGCTGAGATGACTGAATAAAGTGTAAACACTGCATGAGTGATTCCTGGGATTAGAAGATGGGATTTTTTTTCATTTTTTTATTTTGGGGAGATTTTTATCTATTGTTCTAGTCCCTGACCTACAGCGCACCCTTCACTGACTGACTACTTAGAACCATGCATCGAAATGGCAGTGACATAGCATATGGACAAGATGGCCGGTATTTCCATACAAAGGTGCTATTCATAATTTGGCCACTAGATAGCACCTCAGCATGATTAATGCAGTTCATTTGGAGCTATCAGGTCCCCAACAGCAACAACAGCGGTTCAATAAACCACCAACAGCTTAATCTGGTTCAAGGTCAGTTGGCATTCATCTGTATCCCCTTCCCCCAGGTTGTGCCTGAAAATAGGCAGGATTTGTCTAGTGCACTTACCCAGTCAACAAAAAGCTAAAATAAATACAGTAGCGTAAAGTAGGAACATTTCTTTTAATGATTACAGTATTGACCAAACAACATCACTCAGACTTTCCAGTGCATCAGTCGATGGCATAATGACAGTTTCAGATAAAAATGGACATTTGCCTACAATCTTTAAAGCAAAAACTGAATTTTATAAAATAAATGGTATGGTTTCAATCCGGTAGGAGCCGCATTGTGCTGCTGCCTTCTCTGGCTTCTGGGAACCAGTCGGGAAATTCACTATACGTTGACAAAAATATAAATAATATTCCTAACTAACACAGAGTTATTGCATACTGACTAAAGAAATTTCATACAAAAAATAACAAATGCATGGAGATCAGAGATACCAGAGCTGAGTTTGGGGTGACTGCTCTCTTCAGGTGGAAAAATGAAACAAATCTGACGTTAGGGGCTATGGTGGAGTGTGACCCCAATGCAGAATTTGAACCTTTGTTCTAAATTCCATAATTTGCATATGGTTCTATCTCCGTAACATCACTCTGCTGATAAGATGAGGTTTGTATAAAGCATCAGTGAGGGATTCCTGGTGTTAGAAGAAAAAATTACTCACCATAGTAATGTTGTTTCTTCCAAAGGGATCCCTCACTATGCTTAACAACTGCAATCAGTCCCCTGGAACGAGCTGCCCTGGAGCTTTAAGAATTGTACACCAATTAGAGAATCTTAGAATGAAATTCAAAACTCTACTGTGTGATCATACTCATGACTGCCCTCTAACAGTAGATTGATTTCTCAAGCTGTGGTGAGCAGTGACCACTAAAACTAGCTAAATGACTACCAAAAATATTCAAAAAGTTTAACGTTATATTCAAAATGTTTAAAGTTTTCAAAAACGTTACACTCTGACAGAAAACAGTTTCAACATATAAGATCACAGAGTATGAGTTGTAAGGCCATGTAACAAGTAATGCTCAAGCAAAAAGAGACCTCATTCATGTGAGAACCTTAACCAGGTTCTGCAAGGGGAGGTACGGATGGGATCGTTAAGTATAGCGAGGGATTCTTTGGAAGAAACAATATTACTATGGTGAGTAATGTATCTTCCAAGGGATCCCTTGGAAGAAACATTACCATAGTAATTTTTTCTTCAAACTCTAAGAATCCCTCACTTACGCTTCACAACTGCACACTCCATAGCAGTACCTCGGTAGGTCGGTAATAGAACCTATTTGGGGAAAAAGGTTCTACAAGATTGCAGTGCCAAAACTGGAATCCCTTCTGGACTGAATGTCCAGGCAATAATGCTTAATAATGATGTGTACTGTCTTCCAGGTAGCTGCTTTGCAAATTTCCTATAGACACCTCTGGATTCTGCCACAGAGGCAGAGGTACCCCTTGTAGAATGGGCTCTTAGGCCCTCAGGCAGAAGCTTGCCACCATTGCCATAACAGAAATGAATACAGGCCACTATCCAGCAAGAAATGGTTCTCACAGATGCTGGCTTCTCCGGCCTACTTCATCATAAGTGACAAACGTGAATTTGTGGACTTGACCTTTTTTGTGCAATGCTAGTAGTATCTTAGAGTTCTCTTAGCATCCAAACTGTGGAACTTTTGTTCCCCTGGAGTGGACTTCTCTGTAAAGTACACACGGAGTGTGAGTGATTGGTTTAGGTAGTTAGTCCTTAATATTACTTTGTCCTTGTGGAAGATGATATAGTTAGGATCTGTACAGAGGGCCTGAAGTTCACTTACCCTTCTGGCAGATATAATGGCCACCAGGAAAATAGTTTTCCAGGCAACATACTTCAGAGCAGCAGTTGCCATAGGCTTGAAAGGAGCTCCCATCAGCTGTGCAATACACAGATTCAGGCTCCATGGGGGAATAGGATCCTTAAGGGGGAGTCCAGTGAGCTAGGCCTTTGAAGGACATCTTGAAAATAGCCTGCAAGGCTAGAAACCTATCCTTAATCGAGTGCTTGGAGGGGGGGGCAGGCTGCCCTAGTCCTCACACAAAACTAATAAACAATTTTAGGCTTGGGTCATACAAAAAACAGTACCAACTCAATAAAGCAAAGGATGGATGGTGTTCATTGCTCTGCTGTCACAAACCCTTATTGTAACTGTGGTTTGTTTAATGGTCGAGGATGACTTAGAACATGTAGTATTATATTGCCCCAAATGTGATAGACAAAAGAAATATAGGCTAGATCCATTATTAAGAAACTATAGAACACCTCAAGATAAAATAAGAATTATAACGGAACTTTTTACATCAGAGAACATGGCAGTTCTACATTGACTAGTGAACTAAAATCGTAAAATTGTAGGAAGTGCATGGATATATGTAGTGACCAAAATTGAATGTATGAAATATTGACTTTATTTTAAGTGAATTCTAATACTTTTGTATTCATTTTAATGACATAGATATAAAGCAGTCTATTTATATTGTTTTGGTTGCACAGTATTTTTATATACTAATTGTGTTGTGAAATGTGAGATTTGTAAAGGCACTTTTATCGAACAATAAAAACTTTTGTACCTTGCTTTTTTGAGTTTAGAGACCTGTCCTTGCCAGCTGAGATATATTCTGACACTGCTGCTACTGTAGATACACTTTCAGGGTTGAGGGCCAGAGGCCCAGTGACTGCAGGTAGACCAAGTAGTCCAACACAGTGGACAGTCTCACCTGGGAGGGGCTTATCTGTCTGGAAGAGCACGACAGATAAAACCTTTTCCATTCTGAAGCACAGGTTTTCCTAGTTGTTGGCCTTCTGGAAATGTTGAGGACATGTAAAACCTTTTCCAAAAGGTTTAGTTCAAGAGAACTCTAGCTCTTCAAGCACCAAACTGTGAAGTGCAGGGTTCTCAGGTCTGGAAATGTTATCCTGCCCTGAGACCATGTCAGCAGGTTGAACTTCAGACGGAGGGTCATTGGAGGTTTGATGGAGAGGGACAGGGCCAAAGAGTACCAGGTCTGCCTGGCCCAAGCTGGAGCAATTAGGATCATTGTTGCAGACTCTCTGACTTTCAGCAGTACGCTCAATAAGAGTGGGAATTGGGGAAATGCATACAGGAATTTGCCTGTCCAACCCAGGACCAGTGCATCTTCTGGGACAGTTCCCATGGCAGGAGGCCTGCAACAAAAAGAGGAGGAGCTGGTAGTTTTCCCAGGAGAGAAATAGATCTATCTCTGGTGTGCCCCACCACCTGAACACTGCAGTGAGCACTTGCTTTTTCAGAGTCCATTCATGGTTTCTTTGATTATGCTCAGAGAATCTGTGAGAACACTGTCCTTCCCTGGTAGGTGCACTGCAGAGAGCTGTACCTCCAGTGAGTAAGCCAGGCTCCAGATCGTCAATGCTTCTGTGCAGAGATTGGATTATCTTGTATGCCCCTGCTTGCTGATGTAGTACATAGTGGTGTCTGTCCTGATCTAGACCAATTGACCCCTTATGTGGGTGGAAAAGGCCTCCATTACAAGAAACACAGCCCTAAATTCTAGGAGGTTTATATGCTCCTGAGACTGCAGTGGGGTCCACATCCTGCTTACAGTGAGACCCTCCAAGTGGGTGCCCCAACTGAGGAGGGAGGCATCTGTAGTGAGTACAACCATGGGTGAGTGCTGAAGGAACAGAACCCCTTCTCTGATGTTTTCTTCTTCCTTTCACCACTCTAGATCCCTTAACAGACACTTTGTCATGGGTACTAGCTTTGAGAGAGAATCCCACCTTTGGAATCAGTGAGCCCCCAGGTGGTACTGAATATCCCACATTTGGAATCTGCCACCTAGTTCTACTGCTGTGGAGGAGGCCATGTGTCCTAGTAATTGAAGGAAGTATCTTGCAGGTCTGGGGTGCTCCACCTTGAAAGACTTTGCAAGTATCTAATTCTGCCCCAACGAAGTCCAGCACCTGAACAGGATCTGTCCAGGACTTCGGGACATTTAACAGGAAACCCAGTTCCTCCGGGGTGTACTGTGTGAGCAAGAGGTAGGCCTTCACCTCCTGTTGTGACTTTCCTGAGACTAACCAGTTGTCCAGGTAAGGAAAATCCACTACCCTCTGCCTCCTCAGACATGCTGCCACTATAGTCAGGCACTTTGTTAAAACTCTGGGAGCTGAGGAAAGGCCAAAGGGAAGGGCTGTGAACTGGTAGTGTCAGTTCCCTACCGTGAATCTGAGGTACTTTATGTGAGAAGATCTCACTGGTATGTGAAAGTAAGCATACTTCAAATCCAGTGACCCTAGCCAGTGTCCTTGTTACAGTGATAGAAGAGCAGCTTACTTACCACAGTAATATTGTTTCTTTCAGGGGATCCCTCACTATGCTTGACAAATTCAGCGCGTGAAAATGTATGTAAATCATGGAATCAGAATGCAGTTCAAATGCTGACCGCGAGGTGGCACTGTGCTCTGCTGCCTAATGGCAGATCTTTTTCAAAGGCCTAGAGAGCAATAACTTTGAACCAACTATCCTATCCTGTACTATAATGTTGAAAAAGAATAAGTAACAACAAGCAACAAAAAATGTCGGCCTCTCAGGCCAAGCTATGGCAGACTAAACAGAAAACTACAGTAAAGAAGACTGATTGTGGATGAATAACAAGTAACGCTCAAGCAGTGAAAAAAAAAACAAACAACCAACACCGATTCTTGTAGAACCTTTTCCAGGTTCTCAAAGGGAAGGCAGGGTGGGGGATTCAAGCATAGAGAGGGATCCCCTGGATTAAAAATATTACTATGGTAATTTTTTTCTTCAAACTTCAGGAATCCCTTACTGTACTTGACAAATGCAGACTACAAAGCAGTACCTTGGGAGGCTGGGTACAGTGCCTATTTAGGGAAAAGGTTCTGCTAGACAGCACCGCCAAACCTAGTGTCTCTTCTGGACTGCACATCCATACAATGCAGTAGTGCTTTGTAAAGGTGTGTACAGTTTTACACGTAGCTGCTTTACACATCTCTAATGGGAATATCCCTACAGCTGCCACAGAGGCAGCAGTGCCTCAAGTGGAATGTTCCCTGAGACCTTGTGGCTGCTTGCCAGCTTTAGTATGGCAGAATTGTATGCAGAAGACTATCCAGCGGGCAATGGTCCTTTTAGACGCTGGCCTGCCCTTGCCCGCCTCACCATATGTGAGGAACAGCTGAGAGTGGGAAGATCTGGGGTCTTTTGTGCGGTCCAGATAGTAGCTGAGTCAAAGTGCCCTCTTAACATCCAAACTGTGGTGTCTCTGCTCACCAGAGCTGGACTTCGTTGTGAAAAATATTCACTGGGAGAGAGAGAGAGAGATGGATTAGTTTAAATGAAACCAGACACCACCTTCAGAAGGAATTTTCTGTTCATCCTAAGGGCTACCTTGCCCCTGTGGAAGATAAGTTTGGGTCTGTGCAGAGAGCCAGCATGCCCTCCTGACAGAAGTTATGGTCACCAGGAAAAATGACTTCCAGGTGACATACTTCAGATTTGCAGTAGCCATGGGCTCGAAGGGAGGCTTCACGAGCTTGGCTATGCAGAGGTTCAAATCCCAGAGAGGGACTGGCTCCCTAACGGGTGATACAGATGTAATAGATCTTTAAAGAATTTCTTGTAAAGGGGATGTGGAGCAACAGTTTCCCATTAGCTGTTGATATATAGGCAAAAATAACTGCCAGGCGCACTTTAACAGTTGAGGGACAGAGACCCAAAGCCTGCAAATGAACTAGGTAGTCTAAGAGTATGGGTAGATCTGCCTGTAAAGAACTGACCTGCATAGGAGCACACCACAGGGAAAAACCTTTTCCCTGGGGAAGCGTTTTTCTGATCACAGGCTTCCTGGAAACCCCGAGAACCTTGAGGACCTTCTCAGAAAAAATGAAAATCAGAGTACTCTAACTCTCCAAGAACCAGGCTTTGAGGTGCAGTGACTTGAGGTCTGGAAAGGTTACCTTGCCCTGAGACATGGTCGGGAGATTGTGTCTCTGTGGGAGATGAATGGGCTACTTGATGGACAGGGCCAGGAGCAGAGAATACCAAGGTTGTCTGGCTCAGTCTAGGGCCATGAATATCATGGCTGCAGGCTGATTCGTAACAGTAGAGAGAATGGAGGGATGGCGTACAGGAACCCTCCTAACCATTCCAGAGTCAGGATATCCATGGGGGGCTGTGCCCATTGCTGGAGGCCTGCAACAAGAGTGGGAGCTGGTAATTCTCTTTGGAAGCAAACAGGTCTATTTCTGGTGTGCCCCATTTCCTGGACATTGTGGCTAACACCTGTTGGTTTAGAACTCGTCCATGGTGCTCCTGGCTGATCCTGCTGAGGGAATCCACCAGAACATTGTCCTTCCCTGGAAGATAAATTGCTGATAGCTGAATTACTAGAGAGTGAACTAGATTCCAAATCAACATAGCTTCTTGGCCCAGCTTTGAAGAACTTGTGCCTCTTTGTTTGTTGATGTAATACATGGTAGTGGTGGTGTCCGTCCTGATTTTGGACCGATGGACCTCCTATCTGGGGAGCAAACGACTGGAGGGCAAGGAAGACTGCTCTTAATTCCAGGAGGTTTATGTGCTCTCTGAACTCTCGAGGGGACCACACCCCACTCAAGAGTGTGGTTGCCCAGATGAGTTCCCCAGCCTAGAAGTGAGGCATCTGTTGTCAGGATGACTGTGGGAGACTGCTGTTGGAAGGGCATTCTCTCTCTGAGGTTGTCCCTATCCTTCCACCAGTCCAGGGCTTGTAACAAAGTTTCTATCATGGGCACCAGCCTAGAAAGAGGGTGATGTCTCGGAGACCAGTGGGCCCTTAAGTGATACTGGACGTCCCTAATTTGAAATCTGGCACTGTACACCGCATCTGTGGTGGGAGCTATATGACCCAGGAGTTGTAGGAAACACCTTGCTGTCCTGGGCTGGCCAGGACAAAGGTGTTTGCCAGGTTTAGGAGGCTTTCCATTCTTTCCTGTGGAAGGAATGCCTTGCCCTGAATGGCATTTGGCTCTGCTATGAACTCCAACATCTGCACTAGTTCTGTTTGGGGCTTTTGGGTATTTATGACAAGATCCCAGTGTCTCCAAGGTGCTCTCTGTTAACTGGAGAGAGCCCTTGGCTCCTTGCCTCCTGAGCTGTGCCACCACTATGACTAAGCACTTTGTGAACACCCTGGGAGCAGATGAGAGACCAAAAGGGAGGGCTGTGAACTGGTAATGACCAGAAGGTAGCCTGAACCTTAAGTACTTCCTGTGACTAGTCCTGACTGGAATGTAGAAAGCGCATCCTTCAGGACCAAGTATCCCATCCAGTCTCCCAGTAGCAGGGATGGTCTCACTGTGGACAGAGTGATCCTTTTAAATTTCTCCATTTTATAAGTTAGTTCAGAAACCTGAGATCCAAAATGAGACGCCACTCCCTATTTTTCATGCGTGAGTTAGTACCTTTTTTTTCCTACTTATTTTTTATCCACTCCTACTGTCCCTTCCAACCACCACTCCTTCCGTCCTACAAGGAGTGACGACCTCCCAGCCTCTGCCGACCAGCTTGGTCTGCCCCTAGAGTGCCACACTGCTATTGGGGGCCATTTGATGGCCTGGATTACCCCCCAGGTGGGGCGAGGAGAGAATCCCTTTACCCCCCCTTTCCCCCTGTGGCAGCTGCACATTGAGGTCTACCCCTGATCAGTGGGTGGTGAGGCTGGCTCTGGAGGACTTCATCCAGGTGACTGGAGGCATTTTCCTCCAAGTAAGTTTCCCCATAACCCCACCCCTGAGGCGCGACACAGAGGTCTGCGTTGCTGACACGCTCCTCTCAAGCGCCTAATGATGTCCCACTCCTGGCTCCGGTAGGCGAAGCCGAGTGTCTTCGGAGAGTCAGCATCCACCGGTCCTCTCCGGACGCCAGGTGCTCAAAGCGCCCCTGGCATCCCACCCCAAGGGAGGAGAGCATCCGTTGGGATGCTCCATCCTCCTTCCCCCGGCCAACCCTCGTCAAACCGGGTCCGTTCCCGAACCTGGGGCACCGGCGTAGCACGAGGTGTGGTGTCCAGCACCTCAACCCTCAGCGCCACCGGGCCAAGGGAGTACCTTGAGTAGAGATCCTTCTCCACTGGGAGGGAGGCACTCTTTCTGCTGTATTTGCCTGCAGCAACATTTTGACCTCCAACTCGGGCAGAATCCTTTCTGTTAGAGTGGGAGGTTTGAAGTTCCTGTGAACCCACAGTCTGAGGAATCCTCTGAACTGCAGTGTGAGCCCCTGGCTCACTACTTCTAGTACTCCCCTACCTGTGGTGAAGTTTTCCCCTTCATGGAAGAAGTGAACCAGACTTCCTCCCACTGGTAATGGGTGGGTGACCTGGGTAGGTCTGTCAGGGGTTCTGCTTGGGCTGAGCCTTAGGGACTGGAGCTGGATTAGCCCATTTGGAAGCTCCTCTGCTCCTGCCCCTAAAGTAACCACTCATCTGAGAGTAATGATAGGGCATGAGCATGGAAAGGAAAGCACATGGGAAATCCCTGGCTTTGCCCAAGTAACCTGGAACAGGCTAGTGGTCCTTAGCCAGGCGAATCTTCTCAAAGTGATGGCATGAGTCATAACCCTAGAGGCAGCATCATTAGCATCCACTGCCATGTGGAACAGGTATTTGGTAGCATCAAGGGCAGTTTTGACAAATCCACCAAATCTGTGCTAGATCACCTGAGGTCTTCTCACTCATGGCCGGTACAGAGTTCCAGACAGCTTTCTGGTATTGGGCAGTATAAGCTATGTATGTAGCCTGTCTCAACAGTAAAGAGGCAGACATATGCATTTTCTTCCCCACTATCCAGCTTCCTGGAGTCTATCAGGAGGCTGGGCAGTGAAAGGAAGGTTAGCATTGTTGTAGGCAGCAGCCTGAACTACCTCTTCATGATCTGGGTGCACATGGAGGTACTCAACATAAATCACAACTGTCCAGCTGGTACTGCTCAACTTTTCTGTTGGTAACAGGGATAGAAGTAGGGCTCTACAGCAATTTGCAGGTTGCTTTTTAAAGGAATTTATGGACAAGAAAAAACAATCTCTAGTGGGCGGTAATCCCATCATGTCCAAAAATTCAGCCTCTTCTCATCCGTCACAGTTTCCTGGGTGGAGAGGTGGAAAGTGTTAAGTAATCACCTCACAAAGGCATAGAGGAAGGAAAAACCCCTCTGGCCCATGAGGTGGGAAACCAAATTCCTGGTCAGGGGAACCCTCGGCTTCCATGGTTTCCCCTTCATCCTCCTCCTCATTAAAGAAAAACTCAGTTCCCTGGACCTTGGGAACCGAAACTGGTGGAAGCATGTGCATGAAGGAACCCACAGACAAGCCTTGGTCATGTCCTCTATATAAAGGGCATTTTTATTGTGTTCACTAATGGCTACTTTGCTTCTTCAGCAAGAGGGGCCGCGACATGTTTCTCTCTTTTTTTTTTTCTTCAGGAACCAGTACTGGAGCCTGCTCTAATAATCTTTGATGTTTTAGCACATCAGGGTTTTTCTTTTTTTCTTTCTTAGATGCCTTAGAGTCAGGGGAATCATATGCTAGCTATGAGAGGAAGGACCCTTCTCAGTATGCTTTGGCGACCCAGAGGCAGACTGAGAAGCCACAATGAATTCCAGTTTCCTTGCCCTCTTATAAATAGTTTTCGGGCAAAAACTGCTGCAACTTTCACATCAGATGAAGCAAGCTTTGGAACTAGGCACCTTAAACACAACTCATGGCAATCTGCCTTCACCAAGAGAGGAAAATATCTCATACAATTTTAAAGCCAGAATGTCCTTTTTTCAGTTTGGGTCTGTCTGACATGCCAAACACAGACAGACCCAGAATATGCTTCCCAGAGAAGAAAAGATATACAAATATGATCCAATCTTACAATGGCAGGACTGCCAATGGGCAGAACAAATACATTGTGTTTTTTTCTTAAGTGCTCAGTAAGAAAAAATAAGTGACTTGGGTATGACAAGTCGCTAATAGCAACCACTGCAGCCAATTAATAAACCGACTGTAAAAAAGAAAAATAAAGTTGGAGAAAGGCATGGTTAAAAATTAACCACTAAGTAAAAATAAGCCAAGTTCTCCAATTCCCGGGAACAGCAAAGGAATCAGAGAAAAAAATAAACCTAAAACACTAACAGGCTAAACTTGACTAATGCAGCAGAGCACAGGAAAGAAAATATATAAACGTAAACTTGAAGATTCCAGAAAATAAATCAGAAAGGCCAAAATGAGCAGGAGAGAGCTTTCAGAGCAACTTGCTTGCCCGGGTGGAGAAATAGATCTGCCATTAAGCAGCAGAGTGCAGTACCACCTCACAGTCAGTGTTTGAACAGCGTTCCAGATTCCATGATTTATATTTGTTTCCACGCACTCCAGGGCAGCAAGACCATGGCGGCTTTTGCATTTGTCAAGCATAGGGAGGGATTCCTGAAGTTTGAATCACTGTTCTTGGCATTGCCATTTTGAACTCTTCTTTTTTTAAGTGTATGTTCAGAAAGTTTAGGTCTAATTTGGGTTGCAGCTCCTCATTTTTCTTGTGGGTCAGGAAATATCTTGAGTAGAGCCCCTTTCTGCACTGGGAAGGAGGGACTCTTTCCATTGCACTTTCCTGCAACAGCTTATTTATTTCCAACTCCAGCAGTTTTTTATGCTGGAGTGGAAGGTGGGAAAGCTCTGTGTTTCTGCAGTTTTGGGAATCTCTTGAACTGCAGAGAGAGATACCCTGACTCACTATCTCCAGGATCTACCTGTCTGTGGTAATACCTTCCCATGCCTGGAGATAGTAAGCCATTTTTCCTCCTACTGGCAATGATTGGGGGACCTGAACAGACATGTCAGGGGTTCTGTTTCACCTGGGCCTTGCAGGCTGGATTGGCTTCTCCATGCTTGGCACCCTTTCCACCCCTACCTCTGAAAAAGCCCTTCTAAGAAGTGTTGTCAAAGGTCATATATGCATGGAGATTGTATACCCATACCCTATCTCCCTTTTGATAAGGCTTATGGGAAGTGGAGACCTTTTCCTTCTCAGTGTTGCTTTTGTAGGTGGTTTTTATACTTGTTCACCTTTGTCATGTAAGCCTCTGTTTTGTCACCAAACAAGGAGTTCCTCTCACAGGAGAAATCCATGGCCTTTGCATAAGTATCCTGGGCTAGGATTGTAGTCCTAAATCATGCAAACCTCTGAAGGGACACTGCCGGATAAGGGGGCCAGGGGCTGGTTCACCCTCCGGACTTTATCTTGGGGGTGTCTCACTCCCAGCCTCTGAACAGGTGCGTAACCTGGGGTTAATATTTGATGAGGGATTGACTCTGCATTCGAAAGTGTCTGACATCAAGTCCTCATTTACCATCTGGGGAATATCTCCAGGATTAGGCACCTTGTTCCGTCCGGTGATCTTCCTACACTGGTCCATGCCTTTGTGTCCTTGCATCTGGACTATTGCAACTCCCTTTATCTAGGGCTTCCAGGGGTCAAAATCCGCTGCTTGCAGCTAGTGCAGAATGCAGTGGCCCCGCTTCTGACTGGCACCTCTCGGTCCAGCCATATTTCACCAGTGCTGCACGGACTGCATTGGCTGCCAATACAGTGGTGGATCACCTTTAAAGTCAGTCTTCTGACTTGTAAAGCCCTACATGGACTTGGCCCGGACTACCTGAAAGAGCTCCTGGTTTCTTACTGCCCAGGGCAGTCACTCCACTCAGCTGGTGAGGGGTTGCTAGAGATCCTGAGGGTGTCTTTGAAATCTTCTGGGGCCCGTACATTTATGTACGTGGCCCTACCCTCTGGAATTCTCTACCCCATCAGTTACGGGAGTATGCAACCGTGGAGGGATTTAAAAAGGCATTGAAAACGCATCTGTGAACCCAAGCATTTGTAGAGTAATTGTTTTTACCTTATTTATTTATTTATTTATTTATTTATTTATTTTTATATTTAACTTTTTACTCCTCCGGAGCCGCCCGCCGCCCTATCCTTCCGCTTGATCCCGGGCAGCAGCTCTGCTACCTAGATAAACCACCGCCCCAATACCTGTGGCTTACACCCCACGGTGGGGCCCGCAGCACCCCCTTCATATATGCCGCGGGCACTGGAGCTAGGTCGGGGGCCTGGCCTGGAAGCACATTGAAGCCGTGGCGAGCTTCATCCATGACGTCGGGCAGCTCCTCCTCCTTTTTCTGGTTTTCTCCAAGGGGAGGCAGGGTCGTACAATGACGCCAGCGTCCGCCCCGCCTCCATCCATGCTGAGTGTCGGCTGTGTGGAACTCCTGGTCTCCACCAGGGGTCCCCAATGCACCGAAGACTGCCCACACCTTCCCCCTGGAGTAGGAGAGCTGCCCATCGGACGCTCAATCCTACTCCCCCGCCCGGCCCTCAGCGATCCGGTCCGCTCTAACCCGGGTCGCCGGGCGCCGCATGAAATCCATTCCAGCCACGGGGTCAGTTTTACCAGTATTATTTGTGCTACTTGTTTTAATATAAGACTTGAAATGTTTAATCTGTTTTATTCTGTAAGGTGCCTTGGTTTTATGAAAGGCACCATAAAAATAAAGTTTTATTATTATTATTTATGTGCCATGACCCTGGAGGCAGTGTCATTGGCACCCACGGCCATGCTATACTGGTACTTCATGGCAACCATGGCAGCCTTTGCAGTGTCTGCCAGGTCCTGAGCCATGTCTCCAGCCACTTACTCACTCACTCATGGCCATGACAAAACTCCAAAGTGCCTTCTGGTATCGATCCATGAACACCATATTGCTGCCTGTCTCAGCAACAAAGACACTGAAATATAGACATTTTTGCCCATGCTACCAATTTTCTAGAGTCCCTTTCTGGGAGCTGAGAAGAAAGAGGTATTTTGGCCTTGTCACAGGCAGCAGTCTGTACCTGCTCCCTCGTGGTCAGGGTGTGCATACAAATATTCTGTAGCCTGCCTATCCACCAAGTATTTCTTTTTGATTTTCTTATCAATGCCAGCAGCAGAGGTGAGAGCTGCTAGCACCTTATATGTGGCCTTCTTGAAAGACTTATGAATGGGCAAAAACAACCTCTTTGCAGGGGTAAGGTCCATCATGTCGAATAACTCAACCTCCTCACTCTCTACCATTTCCGGAGACTGAGGGTACTTGACATTTGCCTCACAAAGGAGTAGTGAGAGCTCTAATCCTCTCAGGTCTGAGGAGGGGAACCAAACTCCTGTTCAGAGGAACTGTATGCTGTATCATGTCTCCTTCCTCCTCCTCCTCCTCTTTATAATACAACTCAGCCTCTTCCATCACAGACATCACTACATGTATTGGATGCTTTAGCTATGTCCACAGTGGAGGGCATCTTATTCTTGTCAAATGGCATCTCCTTTACTTCTTCAGCAGGAGGGGCAGTGACATGCTTTCTTTTTGCTTCTTTTTAGCAGGTACCAAGTCTGATGCCTGCTCAGCGGCCCTTCTAGATTTACTGGATTCAGGGTCCCCCCCTCTTTCAGACATCATGACCTCTGTGCCATCCTCAGCAAATTTGTCCTTCTGCTCACTCTGAGGGACCAGCCTCTCACCAGAGCCTGGTTGTGACAAAGAGGCAGACTGAGAAGCCATTATTTATTCAATGTTTGTAGTCCTATTTTGGACAGTTTTGGGGCAAAATTTAATACAGAGCTCACAACTGGTAAAATTGTATCAGAACGCAGGCACTTAAAACACAATTTGTGGCAGTATGCCTAAGCCAGGAGTTTGCTACAGTTTGTACAGTTTTAAACCCTGTTGGCCCTATTCTATTTTTTAGGTCTGTCAGACATGCCAATAACTGACAACCGGAATGAAAAAGTGCATTCCAATACTCCAACAGTAAGTTGGTAGTTCAGCCCCTCAAAAATAAAGGAACCACATTTAAAACAAGTTTAAATACACAAAACTGAAGATTATCGTCAAGGTTCCTTAAAAACAGGAACTGGGACTTAGAAAAAAGAGGAACTACAAAACAGTTTAAAACAAAGCTAACTGCTAATAATTTTACCTAGTGTATATATAAATATTTACTTAAAACAAATGCAGTTCCCAAAAAGCGAGAACAGCACCTGAAAGGCCTTAGACACTCGGGAGCAACTGAGAACAGGGGCAGATGACTGGAAGGTGGTCCAGTATCGAGGAAAGATTGGAACATGGGCAGAGCTGGGATAGAAGACACTGGGAGGGGAAGCAGGGGTAGCTCAGAAAATAGGGCAAGAGTATAGGAACAGGTTCTCAGTGTTGACTAGCCTGGAGGAGTGGGGGGGGAGCTGCAGGGTTAGTAGGGAAGGAGGGTAGTCAGATGGGCAAGGGAGAAAGCAGAGAGGAGGGAGGCAAGATCAGTAGATCAGATGAAAGTAGAGGCAAGGGGGGCAAGAAGGTAGGAGGCAGAGCAGCAGTTACAGCAGGGAAGGGGTGGGGCATGTAGAGAATGGACAGGGGCACGGAAGCCAGCCCAGGCAAAAGAAAAGTGGGAGAGGGCATAAGGAAGGGAAAAGCAGAGTTCAGGTGTGGCAGGGAAGCCAGTCAGCGGGGGTGCTATGGTAGAAGATGGGGTAGCAGATACAGGAAGGGGGAAGGAAGAGCAGATGGGGAATGCTTCAGGTAGGACACGGGGAGCCAGTGGCAGGGGGGGTTATGACTGAGGGGAGGGAGCAGATACAGGTAAGGGGGGGAGAAAGAGCAGTTGGGGAATGGTAAATGGGAGGAATCAGACAGAGCAGGCTGGGGTATAAGAGAGGAGGGTGGGTCAAAGGTTAAGGGAACAGCAGGGTTCAAGGGAGGCACAGGAGTTCATAGGAATGGAAGCAGGGAAGGGGGATCGAATCGGTGGCAGAGGAATGGCAAGCATCAGAGGGTGAAAAGGATAAAGGAGGGAGGTTCTTTATTCTGGGGGATTCAGTAAACAAGGGAGTAAGATGGGGAGGCAAGGGCACCAGGAAAAGACGCATATGGGCAGAGTGCATGCCAGGCATGATGGCAGGTAGAGTGGGGGCAGTATATTAGCAGATGTGTGGAGAGGATAGGGGAGGAACCCCACATTGTGGTGCACCTAGGCACAAATGACCTGGAGCAAAGAAGGGTAGAAGAGGTACAGGATAATTTCAGGGAATTTGGAAGACTATGTAGTAAAGAGGGAAGGTCAGTGGCTTTCTCCGAAATTCTCCCAGTATCAAGAGCTAGTACAGCCAGAAAGCAAAGGATCACAGATTTCATCAAATGGCTGGAGGAATGGTGTGTGTCCATGGGGTATGTATTGGTGGAGGAGTGGGGCGAGAAGTGAGAGAACAAGGACCTGTACACATGGATAGATTGTACTTTAGCAAAGTAGGCTTGGAGGTCCTAAAGCAGAAGTTGGGGGAATACATACAAGCTAAGTACAATTTAAACTAGGTAAAGGGGTGCAAAGGGGTGGACAGCCACCAGGTGTGGGGGTCCTTTGGACCTCCCCTCACAGCTAGGCAGAAGCAGAATTTGAAAAGGGGAGGGGATAGAGGAAAGGGGAAAGGTACTGAAGGAGACAGGTTTGCAATGGAGGGCAGTCTCATTGAATGCCAGCAGCCTGAGTAACAAGATAGTAGAACTGAAGGTAATGATGGCAGAAGGGGAGATGGACATAGCCGCCATCACTGAGACATGGCCCACCCAATACCAGGAATGGGACCTAGTTATCCCAGGATTTAAGCTATACTGCAGGGACAGAGAAATAGAGAAAGGGGGGTGGCTGTCTATGTTAGGGAAGGGATAATGTGTAACAGGGTGGAGGGGGAGGAAGGCAGGGTGGAAGCGTTATGGGTGCAATTCCAGAGCACACAGGGTAAGAAGGTTTAGATGGGGATTGTGTATAGGCCTCTGTCTCAAAAGGAGGAGACTAATAGGGAGCTGGGGGAAGCAAACAAGGAGGCTTAGTGGCAAATATTTGGGGTCTTCAACCTGCCAGGGGTACACTGGAACGTCCTGGCTATCTTGTGTGCTAGGGAGCAGATCCTCCTGGAGGCCTTCCAGGATGGCTTCCTGACACAGAAGGTAACAGAGCTGACTAGTGAGGGGAACATTCTGGACTTGGTGCTGACAGACAGCAAGCAAGTCCAAAACGTTGGGGTGGAGGACTCCCTGGCAGGAAGCGACCACCACACAGTGTGGTTCTCCCTCAATCTAGGAAAGGAGGTCATCACAACAAAGACTAAGGTTCTGGACTTCAAAAGGGCAAACTTTGGCAGGATGAGAAATATACTGGAAGGGCACCTAGCTAACATCTGCCCATACATGGATGCCGAGCAAAAATAGGCAATCATCAAGTTGGGACTGGCTGAGGCCACTAGCACATGTGCAAAGAGCCAGGATCAAAAAAGCCGAGCTGGATGAATAGGGGGGTTGTGGAAAGGGTGAAGGGAAAAGAGGGCTGCTTTTAGGAACTTTAAAAGATTCAAGCAAGAAGAAGACAAAGAGGAATACGTGAGAAAATCCAGAGAGGTGAGTAGAACTTTGAGGGCAACTAAGGTGTCGAGAGAGCTGAGGCTAGTACAGGGAAGTAGAGAAGGGGAAAAGGATTTCTTCAGGTATACAAGGAGAAGAGGAAGAGAAAGGATGAGACTGTTAGGATCAAGAATGGCGCAGGATGGGTAGAAAAGGGGCGGAGCAGGCAGAAGTACTCAATAGTATTTCTGTTCAGTGTTTACCAGGGAGAGAGAAGGGCCCATGTCTAAGGGGAAGTGTGGGGTGGGTGTAGGAGGAGGGGAGGAGGTTACGGATGGGGAGATCCCAGTGGGCAGGGTGATGGAGGGCCCTAAGTCCCTGAGGGTGAATAAGGCACCAGAGCCACACAGAGTGCACCCAAGAGTCCTCAGAGAGTTGGCAAAAGTCCTGACTGGTCTGCTGGTGGACTTATTTAATACCTCCCTGGGTACTGGGTGCATGCCCAGGCACTGGAGGATGGTGCAAGTGGTGCCTCTCCATAAGAGTGGTCCCAGGGACAAACCAGGGAACTACAGACTGGTGAGCCTTACCGCACTTGTAGAAAGCTAATGGAGACTATCCTCAAGGAGAGGCTAGTGATGTTTCTGGAAGAAAACAATCTCCAGGATAGCAGGCAGCATAGGTTTGTCTTGGGCAGATCCTGTCAGACAAACCTGGTTGACTTTTTTGATTGAGTGACGCGGGCACTGGATAAAGGCCATGCAGTGGATGTCCTTTTACCTGGACTTCAGCAAGGCTTTTGACTTTGTGCCTCATGGAAGGCTGACCAGCAAATAGTGTAACCTGGTGCAGGGAGGAAACTGGTTAGGTGGGTTAACAGTTGGTTACAGGATATGTAGCAGAGGGTAGTTGTGGGAGGTGAGCTATAAGAGCCCAGAGCTGTAACAAGTGAAGTCCCACAGAGCTCCGTGCTGGGACTGGTACTGTTTAACATTTTCATTGCTGACATATTGGACAGGATAAAAAGTAAGATCAGCCTCTTCGCATATGACACAAAGATCTGTGCAGAAGTGGAAGGGGGGAGGAGGCGGTAAAGTACTCCAAGAGGAGTTAGAAAGACTTGAGGGCTGGTCAAAACACATGGCAACTAGGGTTCAATGCCAAGAAATGTAAAGTCATGCACTTGGGGGCTAGGAATAGTTACTGGTTGGGGGGAGTGCAGTTATCCTCTTCAGTGGAGGAGAAGGATCTGGTAGTACTAGTAACAGGGGACATGAACCACTCGGCGCAGTACAGGAGGGCAGTAGCAAGGGCAAATAGAATGCTGGGGTGCATAGCAAGGGGAATCACCTCTAGGAGAGGGGAGATGATTCTGCCCCTGTACAGGTTCCTGGTAAGGCCACATTTGGAGCACTGTGTGCAGTACTGGCACCCATTCTTGAAAAGAGACATCAAGCTACTGGAGGAGGTACAGCATAGAACAATGCAAATAATGCTTGGGTCGGGGGATAAACCATATGAGGAGAGACTGAGAGAGCTCAATATGTATTCCCTGTAGGATAGAAGGGAGAGAGGGGATATGTTTGAGACCTTCAAGTACCTAATGGGCTTGAACATAGTTAACACCAAGGGTATGTTTCAAGTAAAAGGTGGGAGGGAAACAAGGGGACACAGTCTGAAACTGGAAGGAGGAAGATTTAGGTGGGAAATGAGAAGGCACTATTTTCACAGAAAGGGTGGTTACAGGGTGGAATGCACTGTCGGAGGAGGTGATATAATTGAGGTCAGTGAGCAGCTTTAAGAGGGGTGGGACAGGATCAAAGGGAGGGTACAAATTAAGGGCAGATTGGGGAGGTGAGAAGGAAGTAGGAGACAGAACAGCAGAAGGGGGGCAGCTGTGGTTTAGCTGGCTGAAGTGCTGCACACTCGAGCAGACTAGATAGACCATAGGGCCTGTAACTGCTGGCAATTTCGTATGTTTGTATGTATGTTTGTAAAAAAAAAACCTGTAATGCAGAGTTATCTATTGCCGTTCAAGCACAGATTGGCAGAGCTGAACTTGTTTTCACTCAAATATAGAAGATTCAGGGAAGATCTCTGTTTGGTATATAGGGCATTTAGGGAGGATGACCTTTGGGAATGCTTGGGACTTGAAAGGAAAATAATAGACACTAGTCTTCATAAATACCAACTAAAAGTTGAACTATACAGGACTAATAAAAGGGGTGCATGGATTAACCAAAGGGTGGTAACCCTTTGGAACAATCTACCCGAGGTAGTGGTCTGAAGTACCTCTACAGATTCCTTTAAAAAAGCACTAGACGAGTTTATGTTTCATCCATTCAGAAATGGTGACGAATATAAGCAAATGCTAAGTGACTCGTATTATTCCTATGAATCCTAACTTTAACTAAAACAAAAAACTTGTATGATAAAGAAAAAATTAAACCACAGGCGTCTATAGAGTGAAGAGTGATTTCGGGCTGATGGTTCCTCTCAGGAGGAGAAATAAATCTACCGTTAGAGGGCAGGGGTGAGCATGAGCACGTAGCAGAGTTTTGAATTTCATTCTAAGATTCCCTAGCATAAAATTCTTAAAGTTCCAGGGCAGCTTACTCCAGGGAAATGATTGCAATTGTTAAGCAAAAGTGAGGGATTCCTGGGGTTTGAAATAACAGTTATACAAAATAAAATTATATTTTTACTACAAAAAAGCAGTTCCCTAAAGATGGAAACCACTTTAACCTGTGGCCTTGTCTGGTTTCTGGGAGCCAGAGAACCCACATAAAGAAACAAGCATTTGTCAATGCCAGATGTTTGATGCGTGTTAAACAATTGTTTATTTTTTTTAATTGTGACCAGAAGTGTTGAAGAGACGTGTGTTAGGATTTGCCTTATAGACAGGGTATGTGCCATTTATAGTATATTGGCCAAAACGGCATCTCGCACCAGGGGTACGAAAACACATCTAATCCAGGATTTTGAAAATGACACATCATGTTTATGAGGTGGTGTGGAAAAATGGGTACATTGAAAATGTGGAGTCATAATATTGAAAATTAGTGAAGTCTATGAGTGAACGCTGAAACAGCGTAACATTCAGTCATAACCTAGGCATTTTACAATATTTGTACACAAAATTTTCAGTATAGCCTTCTTAGTACCCCACGTAATGAACCCGGTAGATGACAATTTTCAAATCCCCAGCAAAATGTCATTCTGTGCCACCGAAACGTCATTCCGCACCACAGGCACGAAAACACATTTTGGCCAGGATTTGAAAAATGACAGCTGTCACATTCATGAGATGCTGAGAAAAAATGGCAATGTTAAACATTTACAGTCAAAATATTGAAAATGACCACAGTTACGTGCCTGCATTTGCAAACCTAGGCTCATCAATGTTGTTGATTTTTAATATTTGTACACCAAATTTTCAGCATAGCCTTCTTGTGACACCACCTCATGAACAAGTGCATAGAAAATTTTCAATTCCTGACTGAAAGGTGATTTCACGCAGTGACTGTGAAATCACCTTTCGGGATGCAAAAACACATTTTGGCCAGGATTTGAAAACTGCCAGCTGTCACATTCATGAGGTGCCGTAAAGAAATGGCTATGTTGAAAATTTGAGGTCAAAATACTGAAAATTGCCAGAGTCACCATGAGCCTGCGTTTGCAAATTTCAACATAGGCTCATAACTTTGTTTTTTTAATATCTTTACACCAATTTTTCATTTTCAACACAATCTCCTTATGACCCCACCTTATGAACAAGGGCAGAGAAAATGTTCAACTCCTGCCCACAAGGGGATTTCATGCAGCGACCATGAAATCACCTTTCGGGACAGATTTGCCTAATGTCACTGTAATTGTTCATGAGGTGGGGTCCCAAAAAAAGGCATGTTGAAAATTTGGTGCACAAATATCCAAAAATACCCAAGTTATGCCACCAAGTTCAAAACCCCATTGAAATACATTGAATTACGAACCTGATTTCCTCGGTTTGTGGTCCAGCGTTGAAGAGTGAAGACATGTCTGCGGTCCAGAGAAGATGAAGGCACTGGACCCCCAGTGGGTAAGTAAGGGCTGGGGTGGTTGAGGTGGTGGGCGCTGAGTGGGACAGTGGGTTGGGGGGGCAGCTTATGGTGTATGTTTACAGGCAAAAAAAAAAAATGGAAAGACTGCTTTCCGACACTGGGATTGAGCACCCCAGTGGTGGCACCTTAGAGAATGGTGGTAGGTGACCTGGAGGGAAGGCGGGTGTCAAGAGAAGTGGTGGTGGGGCTCGGCACCCCACTCTGCTAAAATTAAATACATTATTTATATGTATATTAAAGTTGAGCCAGTCCAAATTCTTTCATGGGGATTTGCATATGTTTCCCATGATGCTTTGCATTACTGGGGTATGTGCAATTGTGATATATATATATATATATATATATATATACACACACACATATATATATGGGAAGAGCGAGTGGGAGGGACAGGCACTTGGATGGGACGGGGAGAAAGAAGCGATAGTGGGGGTGGTACATTGCTTCACTTACATAAAGATGGGAAAGGGTGGCTGGGTGGGTGAGCCACAGGGAGAGGAAGGGGAGAAAGAAGCAGTAGCAAGGGTGGGCTCCCCACTCCGCATATATTACAAAAAATATTCTGTAAAACCCGAGTTTACCTACATATGTTTCTAAGTACAAGAAAGAAAAAAAAGCTGAACTTGGGGAAACTAGTCACTTTTTTGAAATGAGGGCTTGAAAGTACTGTTATCATGCTCCAAAAGTGGAGCTGTGGCGCTAGGCATGCGTGTATGCATATTCATATATGCGCATACCCAGTATCAGGGCTCTACCTTTGAGTGTGATTAAAGTACAATTTAGGCCTCATTTCAAAAAAACAAAGTCAGTTCCTGAGTTCAGCTTTCTTTCTACTACATAAAAACATATTTAGCTGAACTCGGGAACAGTGGTCCAACTCCATGCTGGTGCCAGAACAAAGACAAGCTGCTGTGTTAAAAGACAAGGCTGCTGGTGTTGACAGCCAATCAGCTGCTTGCTGACCAGGTGGCTTCATGCAACTCAAAGGACTGAAGCCCTCTGATTGGAGCAGCTTCGGGTCCTTTGAAATACACTGCTTCCACCCCACAAGCAGGGAGTGATGTCAACCAAAGAGCGGGTGGCCATTGGCCTACACTGCCAAGCCCCTGCTATTTTCAACTGCAATGGGCTTGGCTGTGACACACCCCACTTATCCCCTTTCAGTGTAGCAAAACATTTGGTGTGCAGGCACGCATCAAACGTAAAAAATACCACTGTAATCTTGTTTCTTCCAGGGGATCACTCAGTATGCTTAAGTAATGCAGTCAGCCTCCTGTGTTGAACTGCCTCGTCGGAGAATGGAATGTATGTAAATGATGGCACTTTCATTGGTTCATGCCAATTTCAAACTGCTGCCCCCTAGTAACTGCTGCATTCTGAAATGCTCAGATTCATTATGAAGTCTAACAGGGTGGAGACACCCTAACCAGCTAAAACTACTTAAACACTATTCCCACCTAAATGAGCCTCAAAAGAATGGTCCCTGTAAGAAGAGACAAACAGTTGAAACAAACTGGTTTAAAACATTTTTAACTATTAACCAGAATAAACATTAGGACATATAGTGACCAGCAGGGCTGCAGCATAAATGATCTCTTTTTCCTGGTTCTGGTAGGGGAAGTAGGGTGGGAGCTTTAAGCTTACTGAGTGATCCCCTGGAAGAAAGTACAGTTGCATAAGAACTTACCTGAACAGTAGATCTTCGAGAGTATCTCTTGCAGCAGGTCATAACACATGGGAACCTTCTGCCGAAGGTACCTGTTTCCCAGAAGACTTCTTAGCAGTCGTACCTGGGACCGCCCCCTCATGCACCACATGACCAGGTCTGTGCACTATAAAAGAGAGGACGGTCCCAATATTCCTCAGTTCTTGTCCTCATTAGTGACCTGATCATGATGTCGCCCAGGGAACCGAGGAGAAATACATAAAAAAAAGACGTTTTTGGATATAACCACAATAAATATACAGAAGTATACATAACTATATATATAGAAGTATGCAGGAGTTGGAACATAAAGACAAACTCTGCCCCTAGTGTAGACAGGAAAAAGGGAGACAGAGGGCGAGGCTGCATGACCTGCTGTAAGAGATACCCTCGAAGATCTACTGTTATGGTAAATTCTTATAAAACTGTACTATCTTCTTTGAGGCAATCTCTTGCTGCACATCATAACACATGGGAAGATTCCCAAGCAGTTATGTGTAAAGCAGGGTGGCAAGCAACTCTGTGTGAAAGCAGACCTTGGAGGACTGTATGTCTAAAGGTAGTCCTCATGTCAAAACCCAAGCCCATCAATGGCAATGTATAGGTGAGGGCCGGATCCTGGAAGCAGGAACCGTATCCCCCAGTAAAGCAGTCTATAAACCTGCTGTGGCAGTAGCCAGCGTTCGTGTGGAGTGAGTCTGGACTGCAGCCAAGAGTGGAAGTATATGTTATTTTTGTTATGACAAAGAAAACAGCATAGGCAGCCACCTAAGTTTGGACAGACCCTGTACCGAAACAGGGCATTTCCCCTTCACTATCCAGGGTAAGTGAAACAAAAGCTGGTGCTGTTGTGTGATGTGGCCTTATTCATTAAGAATGAAAGGCACTGTGAACAACCAAAATACGAATTAGAGCAGCCTCAGGAGCCTCATGCCTCACATAAGAGACTGGTAGCCAAATGGTTATTGATACACAGGAACAAGCGAGACCACCTTAGTGAAAAAGGTAGGGTCAGGTCACAGAAGAACATTCTTTCCTTAGGAAAGGAATACAAAGCCCTGTCTGTATGCACAGAGCCTAGAATGCAGCAATGCAGCCAGCCGACGAAACTGCAATGCAGAATAAAAGGTTCCAAGATAGGAAGTGCAGGCCTCACCGAACCTCGGGCCTGAAAGGAACCAATCATCAGTCAGTCTAGGACTTAATTAAGAACCCCCAGAGGTAGATGGAGTCCTACTGGGGTGCAGGGGGAAGAATGTCCTTTAAAAACAGATGTAAATACCCAATGGAGGCAGAGACCTTTATTCCATCAAGGAAGGAAAGGCAAAAGTTTGCTGACAAAGCAAACCCCAAATACAGAAAGTGGGAGTAAACAGTCCAGTATGTACAGAGGAGGACATGAAAACAAGGTCCAACTCAGTTCAGTCCCCTCAGAGAGAGACATGGCACCCTTTCTGTGAAGAAAGGGACATGGCACGAAACACCCAGTTTGGCATAAAGACGCCAGTCATCAGTGACTCTGAAACCAAGAGAGGGGTATGCTCTCCGGAACCAAGCGTAGAGGAGCAGGAAATGCAGAATTGGATTGAAGGAGCGTTATCAAAAGAGAAGGGCAGGAGGATGGGCATAAAGAGGGAGTGGTATCAGTACCAGAACCCTCAATTGTAACAGTTGGAGCCACACTGGTCCTGACCACAGAGGTGTCTCCAGTAAAGACAGAAAACATCCACCCGCAAGACCACGTCCAGGTCTGGCCATAGTAGGCAGCAGTGAGTCAGTAGGATATGGGGCAGAGAGACGAAAAGATCCTTGTCAGGATGAGCCCAGCAGACAAAGATGTCTTCAACTGCATCCTGTGGAATTTCCCATTCATGCCCCACCGCTTTGAAAAGGTGGAGGGTATCCAGCCATGTATGCCTGCAGAACACATTCAACCAAGCCGAAAAGTGGTTCCTTGACCACCGGCTGGTCATTAACCTCAAAAAAAACAAATCTATGCTTTTTACGCATCACCAGAATAAGGCCAAAAATGACCCCCTCTGCATTCTCCCCAGTAATGCTAACCCTCTTAAGCAAGTGTCATCCTACAAGTACCTGGGCATCACCTTCGACTCAGCTCTTACATTCCACACCCACATCAATACCCTGTCCTCAGCCATAAACTCTCGGATTGGCCTTCTCTATTGCTACAGAGATTGCCTCCCCCAAACCGCCCTCCAACTGGCCATCAACTCCTCTGTCCTGTCCCTAGTGGACTACGGCCTACCTATCTAGGCAGCAGCCGACAATACCACCCTCACCAGAATCCAGACCTCGATAAACAAGGCCTGCAGGCTCCTGACTGGCACATCCCTCCGCACCCATACTTGCCTGCTCTATTCCACCATCAACCTGCTCACCTTGGAGGAGCATCTGCGCTACCAAACCTGTTTACTTGCCAAAAAATCCCTGCTAGAACTACCCCCACAGGGGTCACCGCATCCCTGTGGTTTGCATCCCCATCTGTTGCCACCCATAGCTCAGTTAAGGCCACCTTTCCGGTGCCCTGTACCAAGACCTCCCTAGCCCAAAGGTCCTTCCACTACCACGCCCCCACATGATTCAACTCCCTCCCACCCTCTGTCACTAAGTCTACCAAAATTGGTACCTTTAAAGTCGCTCTCTGTAACCACCTCTTTGGCACTCAAAGCTGTAGTTGCCCTTAATCAACCTAATGTTGGGGTCCTTCCCCGTTTCTGGCCCATAGCCCTGACAATGTCTGTTGGATTGCTTCCCCCCCCTCCCATTTTTTTTCTTTTCCTCACCCCTGTCCCCCCAACCTTCCACATAGGTATTTCCCCGCTATGACCAGGGTTGTCACTTCTACTATTGTTACACTTTATACGATTGCTATTTACTGCATGTAACTTTATTCCGTAAACCACTGTTATGTTGTGTTCTTTTGTTATCTGTATTGCACCTGTATGTTACCACTGTTGTATCTCACACTTAACCATATCTACCCTCCCTGCAACGAGGTGTCTTTGTAAATGAGTCCCTGACTCATAGGTTGTAAATCCGACTTTCAAAAATAAATAAATAAATAAATAAATAAAAATGCCTGCTGCCAGGAATATGTACCTCTAACGAGGTGTAGTCCATTTTGCACGGCCCTGAACCCAATATGCATGGTTTTAATGCATACAGGCAAGGGAGTGGATAATGCTTCTTGGTCAGGTAACATACAGTGGGGAAATAACTGATTGAATCATGAGACATATCCCCCGAAGGAGGCATCCGAAAATATGGAGAGCATAGAAAATGGCTCTTCCAAGACAAAGATACATAGATGGGCATCGCCCGGCTGCCAAACACCTTGGCAGATTTTTAGACCTTTGAAAGGAATACCCACATCCTCTGGAGTTGAGGTATGCATTGTAAGAGTGGTCATGCACCTTCATAAATGGAGAAATTTGATAGTGGGTGATAAGACACCGCATCCATTTGCAGGTAGATCTCTGAAGGCACAATCATTGCAGACTGCCCTGGAACAAAGTTTCAGGTATTATTGGGGATATGTAATCGATGAGGATGGACGCAGCCAAGTATCTCCAAAAAGTCAGCAGGTGAAGCCTGGCCGATACACCTCTGGTGCGGCAGATAATGGGAAGCCAGTTAACCCAGGCATGTCGATCGAGATAAAGGAAGGAAAGCATTTCCAACTGAATGTATACCATAAAGGTGTATGTTCATACCCAGAGACCTAAACCATACTTAGAGTACTGATTGGTGCAAGGAAGACATCTGATGACGTTTACGAAAAGCAAAACATCCGGGCATATAATGGAAAAAAACACAGTGGCCCACTTGGTGAAGAATCACAGAGATCAAGGTCCAGTATTATTGGAAGACTACGGTGGCAGAGTCTATCCTGAATGGGGGTTTCAATGTCTTTTGTAACATAGGATGAAGGTCTGCCATAATCATTGTCCGGAAGGAAAGAGAAAACATAACCCGACCTTTGAGGGGGGATGCACAGGCAAAATGGGCATTATTCAAGTAGAAAAAAGCCTGGATTCTGGACATCAGGACAGATAATGTAACCATGGATTTGAGGGGACCTTCGGGCTGTAGGCGGTCCCAGGCAGGGAACTGGTGGAAAAGCCCCCGTTGAGCTTGGAATCAAAGGTGGGGAAGGCTAATAGAGGTAGTGAACCCATGTTAGGGAGGCCCCCGCAAGGTATCAGCAGGGTCCAAAAAAGGACTTTCATAAAAGAAATCTCCTGATGCAAAAAATGACATGGAATGCACTAAAGTATGGTACAACCAGAGGCGGTGGGTCTCATAGAGAGACCTTGAAAAGCAGCATCAAGAAGAAAACTCAGAAAGGCAGGAGCAAAAGACCCAACATATGCAATCAAGAAAGTCATGTGAGACATATTTTCACAGTAGAGGTCATGTAAACTATAGCCGCCAGAGGTTCCAAGCAGTGAGTAAAGTGGCTGCGGAAGCATCCCCAAGAGGCAGGATGACCACTGTGAGGAAATTTCCAAATAATAAACCAGTTCGTGCCTAGGAGCATACAGCTCCTACATCTGGGCCCCAGAGGGTAGAACTGGTATGGTCCCTAGTCTTGAGCAAGAAAAAAGGGGGCTCCACTCCAACAACTGTAGACCGAGCCTGGTGTACAGCAGAGTACATGTGGAGACCGGGATGGGACCCGGAGGTGGGGCCACTAGGCCACAAGAATAGACATGTCCACCTATGCCCTATAGGCCCAACTCGGGGCTCCAAAGAGACACAGTCAGACTCCACTGGAATAATGGAGAGAAGAAAACTGGTGGGGAAATAAACTCCAGCAGGCCGGCAAAGAGTCGACTCAAAGGAGCCAGCACTGTCTGAAAAAGAGTCCCTCAGTTGTCGAGGAGGACATCGGTGATACTGAAGCAGTGGAATAAGTAACCGTATACCCAGTATGAGGGCAAAGTTTCAGTTAAAGACCAAACAGGGTCCAGGTGTGGATTACAGAGGACACCCCACAGCTGAAGCCGCCATTCACGTGGCGCATAACTCACACTCCATTAGGAGATGATGAGGAGGCCCACAGTAAGGCCAAAGGCAAGGGCACCTGAGTCTAGGCCTGAAGATTATTCTGGGGTCCATTGTGGACAAGAGGGTCCAGGTCCTCATTGAGGAGAAGGGCTAAGCCTTCTGCAATGAGACATCATCAGCAACTAAAGACCCAAGGCCAGTGTCAACCTAAGGGTGAAACCCATGGTGACCAGAGGGCTGAAACCTTCCCCCGATGAGAGTGGGGAAGTCTATCAAAGCCAGTGGTGATGAGAGGGTGCAGGAGCCACCGTCGACGATAGTCCATCGCTGACTGTGAGGCCGAGAGCCCGTGACAATGAGAGGGCCAAAGCCCATGGCAAGGAGAGGGCCGAAGCCATCGCCACCAAGGCTCTTGTCCACAAGAGGGCCGAAGCCATCGTCAACAAGATGGCAACTGCCACTGTCAATCATAGGGCAAAAGCCACTGTCGACAAGAGTGGCAGAAGCCACCTTCGATCAGAGGGCAGAAGCCATCATCGACTAGAGGGCAAAAGCCATTGTCAATGAGAGGGCAGATGCCATTGTGACAAGAGGGCTGAAGACATCACCAACATGATGGCAGAAGTCACTGCGGAAGAGAGGGCAGAAGCCACTGTTGACGAAAGGGAAGAAGCCACTGTCAACGAGAGGCGAAAAAAAACATAATCAATGAGAGGGTGAAGACATCGTCAATGAAAGAGGAAGCCATCATCGATGGAAGGACGAAGCCATCGTTGATGGGAGGGTGAAGCAATCGTCGACGAGAGGGCAAAGCCACCACCAACGAGAGGTCAGAAGCCATGGTCAACAAGAGGACAGAAGCCACAGTCGACGAGAGGGCAGAAGCCATCATTGACGAGAGAGCAGAGGCCATCGTAACAAGAGGACTGAGTCCATCATCAATGAGAGGGCTGAGGCCATCGCAACAAGAGGGTTAAGGCCATCATCAATGAGAGGGCTGAGGCCATCACAACAAGAGGACTGAGGCCATCGTCAATGAGGGGGCAGAAGCCATCATCAATGAGAGGGCAGAGGCCATCATCAACAAGAAGGCGAAGCCATCATTAACGAGAGGGCGAAGCCATCGTTAACGAGATGGCTGAGTCCATCGTCAATGATAGGGCAAAAGCCATCATCAACGAGAGGGCAGAAGCCACCTTCAGCGATGCTGAAGATGTAATTATACTTATGAAAATTCTAAGTATCTTCATCAGGCAGTCTAGTAAAGATGGTCAGCAATGTCAAAAGTTAGTAGAAAAAAATAAAACGTTAAAAGGTGAATGTACTGCTGAGCCGATCTCCAGGAGTGATGTGTCCAGGTCACAGAAAAGAAAGAACTGAGGAGTATTGGGACCACCCTCTCTTTTATAGTGCACAGACCTGGTCATGTGGTGCATGAGAGTGCGGTCCCAGGTACGACTGCTAAGAAGTCTTCCGGAAACAAGTGCCTCCGGCAGAAGGTTCCCATGTGTTATGACCTGCTGCAAGAGATTGCCTCGAAGAAGATACAAGATTACTGTGGTAAGTAATTTTTTCTTCAAACCCCAGGAATCACTCAGTATACTTAACTAATGCAGACTACCAAGCAGTACCTTTGGAAGTAGGGTACAGAACCTATTTGGGGAAAAGGTTCTGCAGAACTGATGTGCCAAGCCTGGCATCACTTCTGGACTGTATGTCCAAGCAGTAGTGCTTGGTGAATGTGTGAACAGTTTTCCATGTAGCTGCCTTGCAAATTTCCAGTAGGGGTATGTCCCTTGCTGCAGCTACTGATGGAGCTGTGCCCCTGGTAGAATTTGCCCTGAGGCCCGGGGGGGGGGCTTCTTTCTAACTTTGCTATAACAGAACTGAATGCATGCCACTATCCAGCATGCAATGGATCTTCTAGATGCTGGTTTACCTTTACCCACTTCCCCATAAGTGAGGAACAACTGGGTAACCTCCGGCCTGTAGGCCTTGGTCCTGTCGAAATAGTGGCTTAGTGCTTCCTTGATATCCAGGCTATGCAATCTCCGCTCACTTGGGCTGGAGCTGGCAGTGAAAGAAAATGGCAATGTAATGGACTGGTTCAGATAAAAATATCTATCAAGTATCTAAAGGGCATAAACAAAGTGCAAGTGGGTGACATCTTTCAGCGTAGGAGGTGTACAAGGACGAGGGGGCATGATATAAGATTGAAGTGAGGCAGGATAAAGGGGAATGTGAGGAAGTTTGTCTTCTCAGAAAGGGTGGTGGATGCATGGAATAGCCTACTCCAGGAAGAAGTGGGAGTTAGCACAGTGGGGGGGGGATTCAAACATGCATGGGATAGGCACAAGGGAACCCTAGAGGTGGGTAGGAAAGGCTAAAGCCAATGACCAAGTAAGATCAGTGACCACTGATGCAGGCAGGGAAGACGGGCAGACTGGGTAGGCCTAGCGGTCCTTATCTGCCATCAAATGCTATGTTACTTTAGGGAAGAATTTCCTGTTAGTCTTCAGCACCACATTATCCCTGTGGAAAGAAATATAGTTCAAATCTGTGCACAGGGCCTGAAGCTCACTTACTCACCTAGCCAAAGTAATGGCTACTAGAAAGACAGCTTTCCAGGTAACATACTTTAAATTTGCAGTTGCCATAGGCTCAAAGGGGGGGGGGGTTTCATTAGCCTGGCAATGCAAATGTTCAAGTCCCAAGCTGGAACTGGCTCCCTCAAGGGGGGGCCGTGAAGGTGAAGGAGACCTTTAAAAAACTTTCTGAAGACAGGGTGAGATGCCAGAGATCTGTCCTTACCCGTTGAAATGTATGCAGAGATTGCAGCCAGGTGTACTTTCAAGGTAGAGGGCCTCAGGCCCAGTGAATTTAAATGGGTCAGGTAGTCCAAAAGGACAAACAACCCAATACCAGCAGGGTTGATACCAGTGTGGTCACACTTGATAGAACATCTCTTCCACTTGGAAGCATAAGTTTTCCTAGTTGAGGGTTTCCGAGTACCCCTAAGGACATTCAGGACCTCTTCAGAGAGGTGTAAACTGGCAAATTCTAAGTCTTCAAAAGCCAAGCCTTCAGGTGAAGGGACTTGAGACTGGGGTACAGTATCCTGCCCTGTGAGGATGTCAGCAGATTGTGCCTCTGAGGGAGGTGAATCAGCTGTGCCACTGATAGAGCCAACAGGAGGGAGCACCAAGGCTGTCTCACCCAATCTGGAGCTATCAGGATCATTGTTGCTGGCTGTGTCCTGCATTTTATCAGGACCCTGAGCAAGGAAGAAAATGCATGGAGAAATCTTCCTGACCAATCCTATGTCAGAGCATCCACTGGCACAGTCCCCTTGGCTGGAGGTTTGCAGCAGAACTGTAGTAACTGGTGGTTGCTTGTGGAGGCAAAGAGATCTATTTCTGGTGTGCCCCACCTTCTGAACACTGACTACAGCACTTGTGTGTTTATGGACCACTCTTGGTGGATCTAGCTGATCCTGCTGAGGGGGTCTGCTGGAATGATGTCCTTTCCTGGAAGGTGGATGGCAAACAGGGATGCCTGCAAGGAGTAAGCCAGGTTCCAGACCTTCATGGCCTCTGCACAGTAAGGTTGACCTGGCGCCTCCCTGTCTGTTGATGTAGCACATGGTGGTTGTGTTGTCTGTTCTGACCTGCACAACCTTGCCCTTTAGCTGAGGTGCAAATGACTGAAGAGCCAGGTACACTGCTCTGCGCTAACAGATTGATGTGCAGGAGTGATTCTTGGGGAGACCATGTGCCGCTGGCAGTGAGGTCGAGCATGTGTGCCCCCATCCCAACAGGGAGGCATCTGTAGTGAGTACCACTGAAGGGGTCTCCTTTTGAAAGGGAGTTCTCCCTCTGAGGTACTCCCTGTCCAACCACCATTACAGGGCCTGTATGAGGGTTTCTGAGACAGGCATCAGCTTGGCCAGAGGATCCCTCCTTTGAGACCAGTGAGCTCTTAGGTGGAACTGGATGTCTCTCATCTGGAATCTAGAGCCCGGCACCACAGCTGTGGCTGCTGCCATAAGGCCCAACAGTTGCAGAAAGTGTCTTGCTGGCCTGGGTCTGTTTAGTTTGAAAGATCCTGTCAGTTCCAGGATACTATTTACCCTGTCCTAAGGAAGCTCTGTGCCTGTGAAGTCCAGGACCTGTATGTGTTCCACTTGGGGCTTTTGGGCATTTATCAGGAATCCCAGAGAGTCCAAAGTGCTCTGAACAAGAGCAAGGGAGTCTCTGGTTTGCTGAAGGGACTGTCCCATGACTAGCCAGTTGTCTAGATAAGGAAATACTGTGACCCCTTGCCTTCTGAACTGAGCCACCACTATGGCTAGGCACTAGGTGAATGCCCTGGGGGCTGAGGTTAGGTCAAAGGGCATGACTGCAAACTGGTAGTGGCCTGAGCGCAGTGTGAACCTTAGGTAGTTTCAGTGACTGGGTCAGATTGGGATGTGGAAATAGGCATTATCGAGATCCAGGGATGCCAGCCAGTCCCCCAGCTGGAGAGCTGGGATTATCATAGCTAAGGTGATCATTCTGAACTTTGGCTTTTTCACATGCTTGTTCAGGAGTCTGAGGTCTAGTATGAACCACCAGTCCCCATTCTTCTTCTGTGAGAGGACGTATCTGGAGTAGAAGCCCTTGCCACTCTGTAAGAGAGGGACAGGCTCTACTGCTCTGATGAGCTAAAGGTTGGCAACTTCTGATTCCAAAAGCACCCTTTCTGCTGAGGTTGCTGGAGTAAAAATTCTGCTTCTCAACTTGGGGAGTGTTTTGAAACTTAGGGCAGGCCCTGGCTCGCTGACTCCAAGATGCACTTGTTTGTGGTGAAGGTTTGCCAAGCTTGGAGGAAGTGAGCCAATCTGCCTTCTACTGGTAGGGGGTAGGCAACCTGTACAAGCAAGTCAGGGGTTCTGTTTCAGTTGGGCCTTAGCCTGGGGGGCTGGTTTGAACCGTCTCATGGCCCTTCTGCCCCAACCTCTTAAGTAATCTCTGGTCTGTTGGTAGTCTGGCAGTGCCTGGGCCTGTAAAAAAGGCCTGAAGCAGTATACCCTATCCCTGCCTCCACTAGTCTGGGATCTATAGGAAGTAGAAGGTCTGTTCCTGGCAGAATTACTCCTGCAGGTGGTCTTGTACTCTTCCACTTTTTCATGTAGGCTTCTGTTTTTTCCCCAAAAAGAGTTATTCTCACAGGGGAAATCTACGGCCTTAGTTTGGGTATCCTGGGAAAGGTTTGTGGCCCCGAGACAGGCAAACCTTCTCAAAAGAAAGCATGAGAGACATAAGCCTGGCAGCAGTGTCATTGGCATCCACTGCTATATGTAACTGATATTTGGTGGCATCCAGGGCTCTTTGGCAGTCTCAGCCAGATCCACTGCCACCTCCCCAGGAATCTTATCTGACAAGGCTAGCACCATAATCCAAAGGGCTTTTTGATACTGGGTTGCACAGGCCATATAACTGGCCTGACCAGAAGGGAAGCTACTAGGTACCCTTTCTTTCCCATGGCATCAGTCTTCATGGAGTCCTTGTCAGGGGTTGGGAAGCCAAAGGCACCCTAGCCTTATCACATGCAGCAGCCTGTATCACCCCGTCATGGTCAGGATGTGTAAATAAAAAGTAAGCATTAGATCTGTCCAGCTGATACTTTTTATCCACCTTTCTGTCCACCCATGTAACTGAAGTGGGGGTTTGCAGAATTTTCAGCACTGCCTTCTTAAGGGACTTATGGATAAGCAGTAAAAGTCTTTTAGTGGGGGTAAGCCCCATAATATACAGGAAGTCCGCTTCCTCTTCATCCTCCACCGACTATTGGATAGAGAGGATGAAGGTATTGACCTTTTGCCTCACAAAAGAATTGTGAGATGAATAATCTTCTGCGCCCTTGGGAGGGGAACTGAAGTCCTTCTCCGGGGAGACTTCAGGCTCAATGGGTTCCCCCTCCTTCTCTGGTTCCTCATGTAAGTATGCCGGTTCCTGCATGGGGGGAGCTGAAGTAGAAACTGGGGGAACCAAGCAACCGACAGCCTGGAAGGCCTGTAATACTTGTAGGGCCTTAGCAATGTCCTCAGCTGAGGACATTGTTGGTCTGCTTCTCAAAAGCTCCTTTGCTTTTTCAGCAGGAGGTGCAGCAACATGTTTTTCCTTATGCTTTCTTTTAGCAGGAACTGGTTCTGAAGTCGGTTCCACTGGCCTCTTATTGGAATCAGGTTTCTCTGTGGTTTTTTGGTCCACCAGTTCTTTATTTTTGTCTTTTTTTTGAGGAGGAAGCCTTTTCAGTGGGCTTTGAAGGAGAGGAAGGAGTAGCTATTTCTTCAAATTTTTTGGCCCTCTTTCTCAGAGTCTTAGAACAAAAAGTTTTACAAATGTCACAGTTTACAAAGATGTGTCTAGGTCCCAGACAAACAATGCACAAATCATACCTATCAGCTTTGGCCACCGTTTACCCACAGCCAACAGAATTTTTAAAACCAGTTGGTCCTGTCTTTTTCTTTTTCTTTTTACGAGGTGTCTCTGACATTAGTGTCAGGCACAGCAGAGTTCTAAGAGTAAACAATCAGTTCCTCGACCGCAATTATTAAAACTGAATGTAAGCAAAAATGGTTAGTTCCCAGATGAGAATTTAAACAGCAGAACCAATGAAAATGCTTGGTTCCTGACAGGAAAGGAACCCAAGTGAAAACTTTTAAAATTTAAAAAAATTAGCACTACGGGTCCAACGAAGGAACCAAGACTCTAATAAGCAAAAATAAAGTGGTAAAAACACCATTGAAACTGCAGTTCCCCAGAACAATGAAGTACTGCTACAAAACTGCAAAAATCCACTAAAACTTACTAACTATACCTGAATAGGGGCATCAATTATAAAGTAATTAAATATGACAAACTAATTCATAAAATAACAATCTGTGAAGGAAAGCTGAGGAGAGCTCTAAGAGGCGTCCAAACTGGCAGGTGGAGAAATTAATCTGAGCATTACAGAATGCAGCAGTTAGTAGGGGCAGCAGTTTGAAATTGGCATGAGCCAATTAGAGTTCCATCATTTACATACAATCCATTCTCCTCTGAGGCAGATCAACACAGGAGGCTGACTGCATTAGTTAAGCATACTGGGTGATTCTTGGGGTTTGAATCATAAATTAATAACACCAAACAACCTAACATAGAGTATCGAGGAAATAACTAAAATAATATTTTTAAAAGAAATACTAATGATAGATCATTAAAGAGGCTAGAAGAGTGGAGCTGTACTTTGGGGTGACTGCTCTCTTTAAGTGGAGAAAAGAACAGTTATGTACTTACTATAACCATAGATCTTTGAGAGATTCTCTTCCCTTAGGCCACACTTTTGAAACTACAGCAGTCAGGTGCTAAGACCACACAAAAACTTTTGCTAGTTGGTGATGCTCATGATAACATCGCATATCAACATGTATATAAATGAGGGCAGCCCTATCTCTCTTCAGTTTGCTGCTGTTGATTGGACTCAGAGGTCCATCAGATCTGGGTAATCTGGAGATTATAACAGCACCAAGCTGACTAGGCAACAAAAGGTGCTGTAAAAAAAATAACCATGTAGAAGATCAAGTCAGAAATCTTGTACGTCACCCTAGGTAGATGGAGGGTGGTTCAGCATGGCCTGAAGGAAGAGATTCTTTCAAAGATCTACTCTTATGGCAAGTAAGTTACTGTTCTATCTTCTTCAAGTATATTTCTTCACTTAGGTCACACCTTTGGAATGAGTCATAAGCAGTACTAAAAAGAAGCTGGGAGGCTGGCAAGAGGCTGAATCAAGAGATGAGTTCTTGTGGTACAGTAAGACCAAAGCCAGCATGTCTGTGAGAGGCTATATCAGACTGTAATGTTTAGTAAAGATGTGGACAGAGCCATGTGGCTGAAGCACAAATGTCAGTTGTAGAGACATTTTTGAAAAGGCAGTAGAAGCAGCCACACCCCTGGTGGAATGTCCACGAACACTGCCAGGAAGTTCCTTACCATATATCCTATACCAGAATATAATAAAATGTGCCAACCATTTGGACAGGTACTGTTTAGACACAGGGGTGCCCTCTTTCCCATGGGCAAACAAAGTAAAAAGCTGAGGAGACTTTCTGCAGTCTTTAGTATGATGTACATAATATCTCAGAATTCTGCGTATATGTAACGTGCGGAGCAAAGCTTCAACTTGACTGGCATGCTCAGGTTAATAAACAGGAAGGTAGATGGACTGGTTTAAAGTAAATTCAGACACCACTTTTGCTAAAAACTAACAATCTGTACACAAAGAAACTATGTTTGTGAAAAATCAAATATGGAGGTTCACACATTAGAGCCTGGAGCTCTGAAATCCTTCAAGCAGAAGTGACTACAACCAAAACAATGCAATCCATGACAGAAAGCGTAAGCCACAGCTCACAGTTGGCTCAAACAGAGACAAAATAAGTTTCTCAAGCAAAATTTAGGTCCAAGGCAGAACTGGATGTTGAATAGAAGGTTTTAGATGTAATATACTGTACTTCTAAGAAATGTACAGGAGACCTCCAGTTGTGCAACTTTCCCCAACGGGGCATGGAAAGCTGATATAGTGGCCAAATGCACCTCGAGGGAGGATTAATGTAGACCAGAGTACGAGAGGAACAGCAAGTATTCCAGTACCTCATTGACTGGACAGATGAAGGGGTCCAGCTGCTTGGAGGTAGCCTATAAAGTGAACCGCTTCCATTTAAGCAAATCATGTATGCTTAGTAGGTGTTCTGGCTGCTACTAGCACATCAGCAAGTTTAGATAAGACACCAGAACATGCCACGGCTATGTCTTCAGAAACCATGCAAGGAGGTGCAGGGACTTCGGTCCAGATAGAGTAATGAGCCCTTGTTCTGAGATAGCAGATCTCAGCACAGTAGCAAGGGGACTGGGGATTCCACTGCAAGCTGTTGTAGCAGTAGAAACCATATCTGACAAGGCCATAGGGGAGCAATGAGGATGGCACCCTCCATCTTCACCTTCAGCAGTACCCTCTGTATCTGTGGACCTGGAAGAAATGCATATAGAAACTTCCCTTTCCAAGAGACGGAAAACACATCTCACCAGAAAACTCCAGGCCCTGGTGAGACGTGTTTTCCATCTGAACAAATGTGAGTGAGCAGAAACGCAGCAGTTTTATGCTGTGTGGGGATGCAAAAAGGTCCAACGCTGGACAACCCCATCTTGTGAAGAGGTCGTCAACCACAAGAGGTCAGCAGTTCCCATTCATGCATCTTGAACCGTGACCTGCTTAACATGTCTGCTAAGACATTTTGGAAACATGGGAGATGAACGGCTGACAGCTCTAGGCATGTTCCAGTGCCCAATACTACAGTCTCATTGCTTCCTGACACAGGGGATAGGAATGTGTCCCCTCTGTTCATGTAATGAACCACATTGAGGTTGTCCATCTGGATCAAGAGGTCCTGGAAGCAGATGTTGCTGAAATGCACATAAGCTGTACAGGATGGCACACTTTTCAAGGATGTTGATTTGCAGACTGACCTCCACTTGGCTCTAGGAGCCCTGTGTTTGATAGGGCCCGAGAAGCACCCCGCAACTGGAGCCCGATGCACCTTTTGTCAAGATCTGTGATAGAGCAGGAGTCAGGAATGGAGCACCTTTTAAAAGTTTGGAGTGGTCCATCCACCACTTCAAAGTTTTGAGCAATAGGGACGTGACAAGTACTCCTTGGCCTCGATTGTCTTTCAATTGTGTCCGCTGCACCCTTGAAGTCTACTGTGGGATCCACATACATAAGTGAATCAGAGATACAGTTACAATGGCTGCTGCCTTGAGTCTCAGAAGGCACAGAAAAGTCCTAACTGGGACCTGGTGACTGTTGTATACTAATTGTGCTTGAGCAGTGAGGTGTTCTGCCCTGTTGAGGGGAAGGAAAGCCTTCCCTTGGGCAGTGTCTAAGACTGAACATATATACAGCATGCATGGCATGGTGTGAAGAAGGACTTCAGGACATTCACTGCAACCCCTAAGTCATCAAATAGTTATCTCATTTGAGACAGTGTGTGCAAGAGAGACTGTCCCTGGACCTGGTGTTTAACAGTCAGTCATCCAGGTAAGGGAACACACATAGGCCTTCCCTGAGTAGGGCTGCTGCCACCACTGTCAAGCACTTGGTAAAGACCCGTGGCATAGAAAATAAGACAAAGGGCAACAGTTTGAACTGATAATGCCCCCCCCATCCAGCATGAGATATCATCTGTGAGCTTTCCTGATTTTGATATGAAGGTAAGCATCCTTCATATGTAGGAAGCATAACCAATCCCCTTGTTGTAGGAGGGGGATTACAGCCTGCAGGGAGACCATGCAAAACTTTGCACTCAATGTAGAAGTTGAGGCTTCTCAGATCTAACACAGGCCTCAGATCTCCTGTCCATTGGAAACCAGGAATTGCCTAGAATAGAACCCTTTGCTCATTTCATGAGAAGGGATGGGTTTTATGGCACGTTTTTTGTATCAAAGATTGAATTTCCTCCTTCAGTAGGGATAAGTGACCTGGAGAATAGCTGGAAGGAGATGGAGGATGCACTGGAGGAGTTTGTAAAAGCTCCAAAGCATGCCCCCTTGCAACTATCTCTACGATCCATTCGTCTGTAGTGATCTCTCTCCATTTTGAAGGATGAAGAGAGTGACATGACCCTCCACCCCCCACAGCCACTCCTGGAAGTAAGACTGGCTGTAGGGCAAGATGAGTAGAGTCAGACAGAACTGATGGGGGCAGAACCACAGACAACAATGGTCTTTGGTGCTTCTGAATGGGCACATGAGGGAAATGATCCACGCTAGGCACCACTACCCTTTCCTCGAGCTTGCTGGCAGTAGGTGGGACAGCTACATCCAGCAGCCAGAAGACAAAACAATCCTCTACCATGACTCCTACCAGGCATGGGGCATAGAGATTTCATAGATCTTGTCATCATTCTAGAGGACTGAAGACCCCTCAGGGTCTCCTCAACATCATAGCCAACAATTTCTTGCATTTAAATGGGGCATTTGAAATCACTTGCTGGACAGCAGCAGCAAAGCTACCAACTCTTAGCCATGAGTAACGTCTCATACAGATGTCTTAGGTGGCTGCCCTGGCAAAAGCATCAGAGACATCACATACTTAATGTAGTAAATGTTTACCAACCTCAGCTTCAGAATTCAAAGGAATAAGCAGTTTAGTTTTGGCAGCACTATCTTTCAAACCTTGGACTGCAGCCTTGGCATCTTTCTACAGGCTATTCTGGTATTCAGTCATATGAGCCTGATAGCTGGCAATTCTAAGGCCCACAGAGGCAGATGCATAGGTCCTCTTAGCCATGACATCCAGACCCCTGGATTCTTCGTCAGGGGGTAAAGAGCTTAAATGTTTGGGTACCTTAGATCTGTCATGTACAGTCATGATCATCACAGATTCTGTCACTGGCTGGGTGCCATAATAAGGCTTAGAAGTAGGCACAGGGTACTGCTTATCAGCCTTGCGGGGCACAGCTAGAATGGAGTTAGATCAACGCCAGGCAGCAAACGTAGCATCCTTCAAGGTAGGATAAATAGAATAAATTATGAAGGATGGAGCACAGAGAACTTCAAAAAAATCCATTCAATTTTTCTTGGTAGAGTCCTCCTCCTCCTCCAAAGTCAACTCAAATTCAGTCTGTATTTGGTGCATTAGAGACTGAAAAGTAGGGTCCTCTGGTGGAGGCCTGGGTATATATACCATACAGTCTTCACAGCAGGAGGACATGGTAGATCTAGAATGTGCATTATATGAGGGTTACTCACCTGTAACCATAATTCTAGGAGTAGCAAATGGTGCACAGCCACACTTTGGCAGGCTTCCTTCCCCTTTAATTCCAGTTGGAACGTCTTCAAGCTAAGCTCCCCACCCCCCCGGTAATATCCTCCTTGGTTCCACGCCGTGATGTCAAATCTTGCACACTGGAAGTAGAAATCCATGTACCACTTGCCAGGGGAGGTTGGATGGGTTGTGTGGTGCACTACATACCACTTCTAGAACTACAGTTACAGGCAAGTAACCTCATTTCTAGGGGCATGGATATGGTGCACTATCCACACTTTGGCAGACACCTAGCAGTTCTCTGGGAGAAGGGATAAGGTGCACATCACTACTTGGAAAAAAGGGATTGGAGAACTGAGGTCCCAAAACCAGCATCCTGGCGTGACTCCAGGTTGATGTGGTAATGGGAAATGAAGGTGTGCAAAGACTTTCAGGTGGCAGCCTTGCAGATCTCCTGGATAGGGTCCTCCCTGAAAGCAGCCACTGAGGCAGCAGTATGTCTGGTGCAATGAGCACCAAGCCCTACGGAAGTGTCCCTACCAGCCAACCTACATCAGAGGTCGATGCAGGAGACAATCCACCTGTCAACTGTCCACTTAGCTGCCAGTCTGCCAGGTGCAGCTTCAGTGTAAGTGACAAAAAGCTGGTGAGCCTCTCTCTGAACTCCAGCCATGTGCTCCGTGTGGTAAGCTTGCACTCACCTCAGGTCCAGCGTATGGAGCCTGTGGTCAGTCTCCGTGGTTGGACTGGTGAAGTACACTGGGAGACTGATCACCTGGTTAAGGTGAAACTCTGAAATAACTTTTGGGAGGAACTTCGGGTTGGGGTGGATGACAACCCTGTCTCTGTGGAACACCAAGTATGGAGACTCCACCAAGAGTTCACTGATCCTTCTGGTGGAAGTGACTGCCACCAAGAAGACGGTCCTGTACGACAGGTGAGAGATGTCACACCTGTGCATTGGTTCAAATGGCTTGCTCATGAGCATTGCCAAGAGCAGCAACAAGTCCCACGGTGGTGATGGTTCATGCACCGGCAGGGACAGGTGGTCAAGGCCCTTAAAAAAGCACCTGACCATCTTTTCCAGTGCCACTGTCAGCATACAAGCCTGCGCCTGGTACGCAGAGATGGCTGTGAGGTGCACCTTGAGGGTTGTCTACATCAGGCCTGATTGGGAGTGGGATGAAAAGTACTCCAAAATGCTAGCCATGGGGCAGGACAGGGGGTCTAGCTCCCTGCCCTGGCACCAAAGAAAAAATTACTCACCTTAGTAATCTTGTTTCTTCCAAGGTATTCTTCAATATGATTAACTGTAGCAGTCAGCCTCCAATGTTGAACTGCACCAGAGAAAGTTTGGAACAATATGCTAATGATGGAACATCTATTGGCTTGTGCCACCATTCAGATCTGCTGCCTCTACCAACTGTTGTGTTCTATAATGCTCAGACTTACTTGGAGCCTGCTTATAGAGACGCCTAACCTAAGCTATCCTAACTATGCTAAATAATTCAGAAATGATCCCCTGTTCCTGACCCCTGGAAATGTTAGATAGGACTAAACTAGAGGAAACGAGCTATCTGTTTTAAAAGATTAGTAAACTCAGGATGACCAATGATATATCAAACCAGCTGTGATGCACAGGGCAACTGGTTCTGGAAGGGGAGGTAGGGAGGAAGAGTTAATCATATTGAAGAGTGCCTTGGAAGAAACAAGATTACTAAGGTGAGTCATTTTTTCTTCTAACCCCAGGAATTCTTCAGTATGATTAACTGTAGAAGACTACAAAGCAGTACCTTTGGAGGTTGGCCCAGAACATCACTGAGGAAACAGGTTCTGCAGTACTGCTGTGCCAAACCTGGCATCACCCCTGGATTTAATGTCCAGACTGTAATGCTTGTTAAAGGTGTGTACTGTTCTACATGTAGCTGCTTTACAGATTTCTAAAAGGGGAATATCCCTAGCAGCTGCAATTGTGGCAGCTGTTCCCCTTGCAGAATGTGCCCTCAGACCTACTGGGGGCTCCTTACCAGCATGCTACTATCCACCATGAGATGGTTCTTTTAGTAGCTGGCTTTCCTTTCCCCATATCTCCATAAGTTAAGAACAGCTGCTGCCTGTCCTGCCTATGGTCCTTAGTGTGGTCAAGGTAATATCGGAGAACTCTCTTAACGTCCAGACTGTGGAGCCTCTACTCCCCTGAACTGGAATGGTCAGTGAAGAAGACTGGCATGTTGTAGTCGAGTTCAAATGAAAGTCAGACACTACTTTAGGGAGGAACTTCCTATTAGTCCTGAGGATCACTGTATCCCTGTGGAAGGAAATGCAATCCTGTTCTATACATAGAGCTTATAGCTTGCTTATCCTCCTGGCTGAGGTAATGGCCACTAGGAATATAGTTTTCCAGGTGACAAACTTCAGGTGTGCCATAGACATGGGCTCAAAGGGTTGGGGGGGGGTGCCATGAGAGCAGCAATGCAGACATTAAGGTCTCATGCAGGTACTGGTTCCCTACTGGGGGGGGGGGGTGCAAGTGTGCCAGCCCTTTAAAGAATTTCTTAAAGATAGGGTTGGCTGCTAGAGAAATGCCCTTACCAGACAAAAGATAGTCTGAAACTGATGCCAGGTGGACCTTAAGAGTCAAGGGCTGTAGGCCCACAGAGTGCAAATGGGTTAGATAGTTCAGAAGGACTGCCAGGCCTGACTGGCTGGGCATAAAGTCCTTGGTGCCACATCAGACAGAAAACTTTTTCCATTTTGCAACATAGGTTTTCTTTGTAGTAGGCTTCCTGGAGCCCCTAAGTACCCTAAGAATGCTATCGGAGAGCTGTAAGTTAGCATACTGCAAGTCCTCAAGAGCCAGGCCTTGAGCCTGAGCAACCTGAGGTTCAGATGCAGAATCCTACCCTGAGAGGAGGTTGCGTCTCTGAGGATGGCTGATTGGTTGAGCTACAGACAGAGAGAGAAGTAGAAAGTACCACAGTTGCCTGGCCCAGTCTGGGGCTATCAGAATCATGGTTGCTGATTGAGACCCGAGTTTCATCAGTACTCTGAGAAGTATTGGGAACGGGGGGAATGCTTAAAGGTGCATCCCTGTCTAATCCAGCGCCAGTGCATGCAGTGTCACTGTGCCCTTTGCTGGAGGCCTGCAGCAAAACCTGAGCAGTTGATTTGCTTCTGAGGCAAAGAGATCTATCTCTGGGGTTTCCATCTCCGAATCACAGCTTCCAGTACTTGTCTGCTGAGGGATCACTTGTGGTGGTTTTGGCTGATTCTGCTGAGGGCATCTGCCAGAGTATTGTCTTCCCCTGGCAGATGAATAGCCACCAGGGACACCTGCAAAGAGTAGGCCAGACCCCATATCTTCATTGTTTGTGTGCACAAGAGGTTGGACCTTGTCTTTCCCTGCCTGTTGATGTCATACATAGTGGGGGCATTGTCTGTTCTGACCTGTTCTACCTTGCCCCTTATCAAAGTGGTGAAGGACTGAAGTGCTAACAGTACTGCTCTGAGTTCCAACAGGTTTATGTGATTACAGTGATTCTGCTGGGGACTGTGCACTGTATGATGTTCCAGATGTGCCCATCCTAGGAGGGAGGTATCTGTAGTGAGGACCAGTGAGGGGGACACTGCCATGAAGGGAACCCACAGCCTAAGATTGCTTTTGTCTTTCTATCATTGCACAACCTGCAGAAATGTGCTTGTTACTGGGACCAACTTTGCCAAGGAGTCCCTTCCTTGGCACCAGTGTGCTCTGAGATGGAACTGGATGTCTCAGCTGGAATCTGCAACCTTGGACTGTTCCTACTGCAGCTGCCATGTGTTCCAACAACTTTAGGAAATGCTTTGCTGGCTGAGGACTGTTGAGGCTGAAGGACCTTTTAATTTGAGATATGTTGTCCACCCTTTCCTGAGGAAGAAAAGCTCTCCCTTGCTGGGTATTCAGCTCTGCCCCTATGAAAGTCAGAGCCTGAGGGGGGCTGGAGGACAGACTTCTGGACACTGATGATGAATCCCCGTTACTCCAAGGTGTCCTGGGTGAGCTTGAGGATATCTCTTACCTACTGTGAGGACTGACCCACGACCAACCAGTCATCCAGGTAGGGGAACACTGTTATACCCTGCCTTCTCAGGTGTGCCACCACCAACACCAGGCACTTTGTGAAAACTCGGGGGCAGAGGTTAGGCCAAAAGGCAGAGCTATAAACTGATAATGCCCTGAGTGAAGCCTGAACTGGAGGTATTTTCTGAGATTCCCCGATTGGGATGTGGTAGTAGGCAACCTTGAGATCAAGGGATGCCAGCCAGTCTCCTTCTTGAAGAGTAGGGGGGAATCATTGCCAGAGTTACCGTCCAGAACTTTGGCTTTGTCAGATGCTTGTTCAGAGCTCTTAGATCCAAGATGGGTCACCACTCCCCATTCTATTTTAGTGTGAGGAAGTATCTTGAGTAAAATCCTTTTCCCCTCTGTGAGGCTGAAACAGGTTGCACTGCTCTTGCTGCCAGCAGGCCTGACACCTCTTTTTCCAAGAGTGCCCTTTCTATGATGGATGCTGGTCTGAAGGGTGTTGACTTTAGCTTGGGGAGGGAACTGAAGCTGAGGGCTAGTCCCTGGCTCACTACCTCCAAGACCCACTTGTCTGTGGTAATTGCTTTCTAAACTGGGAAGTAGTGAGCCAGCCTGCCCCCTACTGGTGGTGGGGAGGTGACTGTGACTTGTGGATCAGGGAGTCTGTTTTGCCTGGGCTGCAGACTGGGTGGTCTGGTCACCATGCCTGGAGCCACTTCTGCCCCTGCAATACCCCTTCTGCTGCTGGTATACAGGGGTGGCCTGGGCCTGAAAGAAAGGTCTGCCATAGCCTGACCTTCCTTTACCTCCCTTTCCCTATGCCTTGTAGGACGCGGAAGCCTCTTCTTTGGCAGTACTGCTCCTATAGGTGGTTTCATATTCATCCACCTTTTTCATATAGGCTTCAATCTTGTCTCCGCACAGGAAATTGTTTTCAAAAGGGAAGTCAATGGTCTTATTCTGGGTATCCTGGGTGAGTTTGTTGTTCTGAGCCAAGCAAACCTCCTTAGGGCCACTGTTAGGGCCATTCACCTAGCTGCAATGTCATTCGAGTCCACTGCCATGTGGAATTGATAGTGGCGTCAAAGCCCAGTCTGGCTGTATCAGTCATCTTAGAAGCCATGTTGGGTGGTGCTTTCTCAGCCAGGGCCATCATGGAGTTCCACAGAGACTTCTGATACCTGGCTGCACATGCCATGTAACTGGCTTGTCTCATGAACAAAGAAGCAGCTGAGTGTCCCTTCTTTGCCATACTGTCCAACTTTCTCGAATCCTTTTCTTGAGGATGAGAAGACAATGGCACTTTTGCCCTATCACAGGCAGCTGCCTGCACTACCCCCTCATAGTCAGGGTGCTGAAACAGGAATTCTGCCCCTGACCTATCTAGTTGATATTTGTCAGTTTTTTTTTTTTAATCAACTGGGGGAATTGAATTGGGGGTCTGCAACACCTTTAAGGCATGTTTCTTTAGGGATTTCTGGATGGGCAAAAGGAGCCTTTTTGTTGGGGCCAAACCCATCATATCCAGTAAATCCACTTCTTCTGCCTCCTCCTCTGTTTCATTAGTGGGGAATGTCCAGGGTCTCCACCATTTGCTTGACAAAAGTAAAATGGGAAGAGTAATCCTGTGGCTGCCTAGGAGGAGACTTAAAATCCTGATCCAGCGAGACCTCTGGTTCGATGGGATCTTCCCCATCATACTGTTCATATGAGGGGACTTGGGACTCCTGAACCAGTGTTTTAACTGGAGCTGGAACTGAATGTGGTTCCGATGGAACCGGGGTTGCTGGTTGCAGAACAGATACCAAGTCCTGTAATGCCTGCAATATTTGCAGGGCTTGAGCTACAGCCTCAGCTGAGGTCATGTTTGGATTCTTTACTGTTGACTCCTTTGGCTTTTCACCTGGAGGCTCAGTATGTTTCTTTTTGCACTTTTTCTTAGCTGGAGACGGTTCCAAAACTGGGTCAGCGGTTCTTTTTGCCTAAGAACTTTCACCTTTGTCAGAGGCTTTAGTCTCCACATTTTTATGTTTTCTTGCATGCATGTGCAAGAAACATAATGCCATCATCCCAAGATTTTGGATTCAGTCAGTGTGTTTGCAGGCACGGCCACAGTTCGCCAATGAATGCTACAGCTGTCTATGACAGCAGTTGAAAATGCAGTGCCCTACAGTTCAAAGGGAGAGCTACGCTTCAGTGAGCAGCGACAAGATATCGCATGCTCATGTGCTCCTCCCACACACACACGCATATTGCGTGCTCATGCTTCCCCCCTCATACACACTGTATGGCCAATGGGGGGTGCCCAATCCCCCGTTGGCTCTGCTGCGTTCCCCCCAACAGTGTTCCAGATGCCACGCTGGGAGCCCACCCTGGCATGGCAACAGTCCGTATGGCTGACGGGGGTGCCCAATCCCTTGTCAGCTCCACTGCCCTCCCAAACAGCCTTCCAGCTGCCACGCTGGGAACCCACCCCAGTGTGGCACAAGTCCCGCATCATCTAAGGGGAAAAAAAAAAAACCTGAAAGAAAAAACCTTCCCTCGCTGACTGTCCTGACCCCTCTCCCCCCACCTGCACCCACCCTCTGCACACCATGCCTCCCCACACCTCCACCTCACCCCATACTTACCTCCGGAGTTTGGCGTGACAATCTTCGGTGGACCGGGAACACGTCTGCACTCTTCAAAGCCGACCGCGAACTGAAGAAATGCCGGTAAGCTGTATAATGGAATAAATAGTGTTTTTTCCAACTTTGATGCATATCTCAGGCATTTGGGGGAATTTTTTCACCAAATTTTCAACATGGGGTTTTTGGGACCCCACCTCATGAATTCTGTCACTGTCATTTTGTTAATCGGGCCCAAAAGGTGATTTCGCAGTCACTGCGCGGAACCACCTTTTGGGACCGATTTATGAAACAATAGTGTCACAGTTCATGAGGTAGGCCCCCCAAAACCCTGTGTTGAAAATTTGGTGAAAAAATTCCCCAAAATGACTGTTTTATGAGCATGCATTGCGCTGTTCCTACGCATGCTCGTAAGTTTGCAAATTTTCAATATGTTCACTCCAGATTTTCAACATTGCCATTTTACCACACCTCCTTATGAGCAGTACAGCTGTCATTTCTCACATCTCACCCAAAATGTGTTTCCGCGCATGTAGCACACAATGGCGCAGTCGGTGTGCAAAATCAATGTTCAGGACAGATTAAGAAAATCACAGTGACACTGTTCATGAGCAGAGGTGTTAAAATGGCTATGTTAAAAATTTGGTGAAAAAAGTCCATAAAATGACTGTGTTACGAGCAACCATTGCGCAGTTTCCTCGCACCCTTGTAAGTTCATGGATTTCTCATATTTTCAGTCCAGAGTTTCACCACTGGCATTTTGCCACACTTCCTTATGAATAGTATAGCTGTCATTTTTCACACCATGGCTGAAATGTGTTTTTGCACTTCCAGCGCAGAAATGCGTGGTCGCTGTGGGAAATCACTGTTCGGGACAGATTGAGAAAATCACAGTGACACTGTTCATGAGTGGAGGTTCCAAAATCTCTGTGTTGACAATCTGCTGTAAAAAAAATCTCCAACTAATTGCATTATGGGTGTGCGTTACGCATTTTCTATGCACGCTTGTGACTTCACCAGTTTTTTTAATATTTTCACTGCAGATTTTCAACATTGCCATTTTTGGCACCTCCCCATGAACAGTACAGCTCTAATTTTTCACATTCTGTTCGAAATGTGTTTTTGCACCTGTGGTGCCAAATGGCGTAGTCACTGTGCGAAATCAGCTTTCAGCTAACAAACTGATATTGCCACTGTTCATAAGGTGGGTGTCACAAAAAACCCATGTTGAAAATTTGGAGTGAAAATGCCAACGAACGCCTGAGGCGTTAGGGTTTCCAACCATGATGCCCCATCCTGTAGAGATTGACAGGCTTCAGGGGTGTGACTTGGGATTCTCGCCTGTAATGCTCATACCATTCCACACCCTGCAGCCAGTGAGAGGCATCGAGGTGTGCCTTGGACTCTTTGGCCCCAAAGTTCACCCCATTCTCCTATACAGGACCCATCTCACCTTATTTCCTGATGTAATGGGGTGAGCATAAGGGCTAAAGACCCCAAGGCACACTGTGACACTTGTCAGTGTCTGCAGGGTAGGGCGTGGCTGTTATGCCTGACGACCCAAAGGCACACCCCAATGCCTGTCAGTCTCTGCAGGGTGGTGGTGGGGTTGGTTTCAGTTCAATACTTCACTGCCGTTCCTATTATGCAGCTCTCTAACTCCTACACTACCAATGCCAATGCCAGCAAGCAAACATTCGGCATTGACAAATGCTTGTTCTCTTAAGGAGGTGAAGACAGTTGATCAGGAACCGACCCACTCAGTTCCTCCATTCACTTTTTTGAACATTCCAGGCACTTTTACATGGTTTTAGCCTGGAAAGTTTTACATATATCACCGTCATCCTGGAAGTGTGAGGAGCCTAGACAGAGCAAACACAGGTCATGTTTGTTAGCTTTTGCAAAGATGTCCCCACACTTAGAGCAATTTTTAAAACCTGTAAGTCCTGTCTTCTTTTTAGGTTTAACAAACATAACCAAAGATAACTTCAAAAACACCATAATCTGACAGTTAGATTTTGAAAGAATAGGTTATGTTATCCCCTCTTAGCAGTGCGGTCGGTTACTAAACCGAAGAAAAACCTCAAAAAACTTCAGAACTAACTGAAGTTTACTCAAAAGATTCCAATAAGGTCCTAAATGAAAAAAATGTTATTTTTTTTTAATTACGAAAATACAGAAGTAGAGGAAACGCGGTTCCCCCATGGTTCAAAGAACTGCTAAGGAATCGAAAATCTGAAGTAAAATATTACTAAATACTAACTAAAATAGCGTTAAAATAAAGTAAAAAGCAAAGGGAGCACATATAACACTAAACTAAACTAGAATACTTATATTTTTGGTGAAAATAAGAAATTCTTCCTCAACGATAAGGAGCAGGCTCCGAGGCATCCTTACAGGCAGGCGGAGAAAGAAATTTGAGCCCAATGGAATGCAGCAGTTGGTAGAGGCAGCAGATCTGAATGGTGGCAAGAGCCAATAGATGTTCCATCATTAGTATATCATTCTAAAACTTCACCGGGGCAGTTCAACACTCAAGGCTGACTGTTACAATTAATCATATTAAAGAATACCTGGGGTTAGAATAGAAAAGTGCTTCCATTTGAAGGAATAACTCTGGCAGGTCCACCCCTTCTGGTAGGCTTCCACAACCTGGAGAACCTCTTTGAAGAGACCGAAAGCCCAGGTGTAAGATATTCCTCTTGTGACAAGAGAGCAGGTCTGGGCATAGAGGCAAGCGCCATGGAGGCCTGCTGCTGCTGAGGAGATTTGGGTGCCAGTCCGGAGCTATCAGGATCACCTGTGTCTTGTCCCTCCGTGCCCTCACCAGCACCCAGTGGATCAGGGGAAAGGGAAGGAAGGCATTAAGGAAGCCTGGGGTTAAGGGCCTCATGAAGGTATCCCCATCAGTGTCTCATACTGAGGGGGGCCAGCACAAAAGAGCCTCAGCTTTGCGTTCTCCCAGAAGGTGAACAGGTCGACCAGGGGAGTGCCCCACTTGGAGAACAGGTGATTCACCACCACCACCACTACCTCTTGATGAAGGGACCACTCATGAGACGTCTTGTCCACTCTGCTGAGGGCCTCCACCAGCTGGTTGGATGCTCCAGTAACATGAATTGCCAGGAGATTGTCATCCAAATTGGTATGAGGGTCCAGATACAGCACATTTCCTGACATAGCTGGACGGAATGTGTTCCACCCTGCCTGCTGAGGTAGTACACGGTCATGGTATTGTCTGTTTGGACCTGCATGACCTGACCCTGAACAGATGGAGCAAATGCTGTCAGAGACAGACGCATTGCATGGAGCTCCAGCAGGCTGATGTGCATCGAGACTCCTTGGGGGTCCAGAGTCCATGGGCCCTGTGATCCCACAAGTGGGCTCCCTAACCCACCAGAGACACATCAATCATCAGACATACTATTGACTCTGGAAAGATGAATGGGACTCCTTCCTGCAGGTATTCTAGGACACGCCACCACTAGCTGGCATACCACATTAGCTGCATCACCATGATTGACTGGTTCAGGTGACTGAGGTGCTGAGACCACTGGGGCCAGCTCCCACTGCAGGGGGTGCATTCACCAGCGGGTCCACCAGACCATGCTGGTGCAGGATGCCATGTACCCAAGCAGTCACCGGAAGTCCCTGGCAGGGTGTGAGTGCCCAATCTGAAATGATGGGGCAAAGGAGGTAAGATCCACTACCCAGTCCACTGGGAGTCAGGTCTTGGCCTGGAGGGAGTCAAACTCTGCCCTGATGAAGTGGATGACCTGCAAGGAGTTGAGTTCTGACTTAGACAGTCTGATGAACAGACCCAAGGCAGAGCAAATCGGGAGAGCCAGATCCCTGGACTGCTTCACTGCCTCCCAGGATGGACTGGCAATCAGCCAGTCATTCAGGTTCGGATATCCTCAGACCACGCGGTGCCTCAGGAATGTTGCCACCACTGCGATGCACTTGTTGAAGACCCTGGGGGCTGAGGAGAGGCCGAAATGCATGACCTGGAACTCACACAGAACCCCCTTTGAGCAGAACCAAAGGTACCACAAGTGGCATGGATGGACTGGGAAGTGAAAGAAGGCATTCTGGAGGTCCAAACAGCAGAACCACAAGTCCTACCCCAGAAATGGAATTATCTGATTCATTGTGACAATCCGTAACTTGCGACTCCTCTGGAACAGGTTCAGATCGTGCAGATCCAGAATGGGGCGCCAACCACTCTGTCCATTTGAGGACAAGGAAGTAACTGGATACAAAGCCCTGGCCAGACATGGCATCTGGGACATGGGCTACTGCACTTTTTCAAGGAGCTGGGCGATGTCTTCTGTGATGGCAGACAGCATGCCCAGAGAAGCCACGGACTCCTGTGGGTCATGAATCCAGTAAGGCGGGAAAGTCTCAAGGTCACGAGGCAAACCTAAAACCACCACTTCCAACACCCATTTGTCAGTAGTGATGGTGAACGAGGTAGGGATATGATGGCTCGGAGGCAAATGCCCCCAATCCATCACTGGGCAGCCTTGGAGGAGAACCCGGTGCCAGTCACAGGGGGAGCACCATTGCTCCAATCTCCAGGTTTCTTGGTGCTCTGGCTGGCTAACTTATATTTAGGCCGCCAGACCTAGGACTGCCCCAACTGGGATTGCTACGGCTTAAGCTGCTGTGGTTGAAAGAGATGAAACTAAAAGGGCTTCTTTTTTGGCTTCTGACCCTTGGGGTCCTTTTACAAGGACATGACAGAGTTCAGGGTGGCACTGGACTTCTCAATTCTTGTGAAGTGTCCCTCCACCCCGGCCCAGAGATTGGTGCCCAAGAAGGGACATCTGCCAGCTTATGTTAAGTATCCACAGTAATGGTGGAGATCTTAAGCCAGGCTCTGTGGTGCACACCCACTGCCACCACCATGGACTGGGTGCAAGTGTCGCCTATGTCCAAGGCCATCTGGAACTGGTGCTTAGGCCCTGGTCTCTGACCACTTTGACAGACTGCAGGTCTGCAGAAAGGTGGGAACTGATATGGTCCAGGACCCCAATAAGAGTGTGGCCAAAGTTGGCCATGATAACGGAGGAGCTTGCCTGATACCCAGGGAGGACCCAGTGTAAAATGTCTTTGCTGCATGGTCCAGCATCTTAGATTCCTTGTCTTGGGGGCTTATCAACATCCTTGACATTGCCCATCCAATGGATAATGGAATCTGCCACTAACCTCTTCACTGAGGGGGAGATCTAAAAAACCTTGGAGAGAAAGACCCAGTTGGGACAGCATACTTGTGGATCATATGGGAAGAAGGTGTAGGACACGAAGCTGAATGATGCCACAACTCAAAGGCAGGACCCAGGATAGCTTCCGCCACTGGAAAGGCCACCCCCAGAGAATCGTCTGAGTTGAGGTTTTCCGTCGGGGGTATTTGGCCTGTTTCTGTACCGGCTGCAGACAATCTCTATGAACTCAGAGATAAGACAGAGCAAGACCCCAAAAAGACAGGACTGGTCAGAAGCAAGCACCTTGGAGAACTCCCAGTTGAAGTCCAGGGTTTTAGAGAAATGTATGGAACAGCCGTCAGTGTCTGAAGACTCCTTGAACACTGCCCTCAACCCTCGGTCCCCATGGACCACTCTGGAGTCATCGGAATGGGTTTTCTGGACAGAGAGACAGCCGGGAAGGCTGGTAGCCAGGAGAGATGCCTTGGACAGAGATCTGTGCAAGGGCTGCTTGGACTGAGGCTCCACCAGGATCAGTGGAGAGGCTCAACCAGATGGGGTTGAACTGGGATGAGCCTCACCAGAAGAGACTCACCAGAGGAGACCATAGGAGCTCCGGGGCTAGCGGGAGAGACAGACTTTTCCCGAGGACCCACTACTGCCACATGAGCTCCTTACAGTACCATCACAACTTGCAGTGGAGTCTCTAATCATCTGAGGATGAGGAGGAAGAACAACGTCAACAGTGCTCCCTGGAAAGGCAAGCACAGGAATGCCTAGGGTTCTGTGGCAGGGATCGGGAATGGGTCCTCAACCTGGACCTCAGCAAGCATGTCGATGGCGAGAAGACATGGGAGAAGAGGCCATGTATTCTACCAGGCCCTGCCACAGGATCCCTGAAGGGTGAATCTCCTGGGAGGAGACAGCCTGGTCAGCTGATCTCCACTGTCCCTCCTGGGAGAAGGCAGAGAAGACTGGAGTCCGGGAGAGCTAGTCATCCGCCAACTCATCCGAAAAGAGGTCAACCAGTTCAAGAAAAATCTCAGCCAGCTGGTCGGCCCACACCTCAGCCAACTAGCATGATGCGGTCATAATGGAGCTAGCGGCCTGCCCTTCAGCCCTGGGAGGATCAGCCGAAGCTGATAGCTTGACAGTCATTAAGCGATCAAAGGAATCAGGAGAGTAGAAGAGCGTGCCTGTTCCCAATCCCATGAACTGCATTGGTTCTTCTTCTTCAATTTCAAAGATCTGCCCTTTTTTGAAGGGCCCTCCCCAAGGGTCTGTAGGGATTGACACATGTCCAGGGATGATCTGGAAAAGGAGGCCCGAACACTGGCACCCACCAGGAGCAACAAAGGAGTCAATAAGGAGACTGCCATGGCTTGGGCCACCGCCTCTTCAAGAGTGGCCAACTGAGAGGCTGAACCTGCCACTGTTGAAACAGCCTTGCGGGCATCCTTGGACTGAACTGGAGGATCCCTTTCATCTGGGTGGCCTAAGAGGGGCGGGCATACCAGTCCTCGAGACAGGAGGGGAGCAGAGTTTTACAGAGGCCGCAGGTCTGTGTGTCGTGCTCTGCCCAGAGACAATAAATGCACAAGACGTGCAGGTCAGTATGTGACATCTTTCGGTTGCACGCAATGCATTGCTTGTAGCCGGGACTGGTTCTGGGTTTGTCGCTCTCCACTGAAACAGGAAAAACCCAAAGAAAACCAAATTACACCTGAAGTTGCAACATGAAAAAAGATGGGCATACACCACACGCAGAAAGCTGTGAAGGAGGAGACCTGACTCTTCTAGCGGAAATACAGGCTAGGATCTGCAGCTTATCCTGTAGGTAGGAAAATGGGCAGACTAGGTGGGCCAAGTAGTCTTTATCTGCCATCAAAGTCTATGTTTCTAAAGGAAGATCTGATGTCATGGGGTGTGGGATTAAAAGGACTCCAGACAGAAAGCTGCAAATCAAAGAAGAATATTTATTAAATAAATAAAAGCAAAAATTAATTCCACGGACTTGTACGACAGAAAATAAAACAAACAGAAAATTGAAGACGGTTCTGTAATTAAGGTGCACTAGTAGTAGTTAGTGCTTTCACAGTTAGGAGCAGAATATGTCTGCACCTCACCAAGCTCAGTTTCAAATGACTCAACACACCTTAGATATACCTAACAGGTAGGGGAGGAGCAACAAACTCCTCCTACCTTTGTTACTGAAACGCAAAATACAACAAAACAATTTTCTTATTTCATAGACACATCATTACTTCTGATAACATTGTTTATATGACAAGGTCTATGCTTCTAAACCTGATAACATAGATAAACTGATGATTTTCTTAAAACAGTTCCGATGAAGCTCTGCCCCCCCATCCCTGGTCCATAAAGATAGACAGAAAGGGCTGGCCGGCTCGTATAGTCTGAGGGATAGAGTAGGTGGAGACTTCTCTGAAACCTTTCCCAAGGGAACCCCACCTTGAAGCTGTATACCTGTTCAGGCATAAACACTGCCTTCTAAATTTCTTTTAATTTTATTAACTCAGTACAACAGTTTTAATACATTACTCAAAAACGTATGCAGCTTTTATTATGTTCCAATGCACAACATAGACTGCTTTTGTCGGAATACCACCGTGGCAGTTTCACGGTGAATCTAACTTCGAAACCGCCCACGGCTCCTACTTAAACATCTAAGGCCCTGGACACACTGGGAATGTGTGTTTAAAAACGTTTTTTGAAGCGTTTTATTTGTGGCACGGTGTTGCAGCCACACTTGCAAATAAAGCGTGGCATAAAACGATTTTAACCATGCACACCGGTGACATCAATACTGTGTTCAAAACCGATTTCTATCACGGTTTCAAGTTAAGGCTGCTTACCGTGATGCTTAGCGTCATTGTCTTTTCCATAAATCTGCGCTTCAGTCTTTGATCGTGTGTCACTGTGGTAACTTAATACAAGGTGCTATCAGTGTCAAATTGCTGATGTGCTGCAGTAAGTTATGGCAGTTTGGCTGTTTTCTGGTATAAAGTAATAAGATAAATAGGTTTTCTGCATAAGTGAGAATACCGTGTCTCCTCTAATTTTTTGTTTTGCCTTGACCTTCATAAACAGTCTCCTCTCATTTTTTTTAAATGTGATTTTGGCTGCTCTAAGCACTACATAAATCTGTAATTTGAGCATATTTTTATATATAAGAATAAGCTTTGCATAGGTGCCATGTTCTAATTTGTAAGCAAACATTTTATCTTTATGGAGAGTAGTTTACGCAAGTTGTCAGACAAACATGTCTACGCGCTTGTCTCCTTGAGTTGCAATCCAATATTTGAATATAGACAAAGATCCATTGTCTCTTCACCCTGTCCCCACTCCAATTATCCGCCCAGTTCATCTCGACCCTCTCCAGCTACACGTAATACTTACATAGAACACTCAGCTGGAAAGTAAAAAAAATGTACAGTTGTAAACTAAGAAATGACAGCTGTCTCCATCCAGCAAATCTTCTGTCACTGCCGACATCTTCTCGGAGCTCCTGGTATTTAAGAAGTATGGATTGAGAGGCTGCTGGGGGGTTAGGTGAATTGATAGGCTATAGAACAAATTGAGGAAGCCTTGCTTGGCTAGCGGACCCATGGAATGCTGCAGTGTATTAAAAAAAAATTCCGTGACACTCTGCCCATCTCCTGACTGGAACCAGGGGATTCTGAGGTGAACAGTAGCAATCATGAATGCGAGTAACATGGAAACCGCTAAATCCCACAGTGGTGCCTGTATACTGCGCCTGTACTGAATTGAGAGTACACCGAGGTGTTACAGCAACAGAAAGTGGATACTGCCCACCCATCTCCGGAGCCCGTGACCATAGGATGAGTCAATGTTGATTCAGATAAATAATTAAAAAAAAACACCACTGCTGCTATTAACTCATACACATCAATACTGGACTCCTTTTGGTAGTTGCCTGCAGCTGCACATTTCTCGAATGGTGAGCCATGTATGAGTTCTGGGGGGAGGGTCAGTGTGCTTCGAGGTGGTGTAGCTGGATGGAGTTGTACTGGGGCTCCATAGATGCTGCAGTGGGGGATGGGTGGGGTGGATTTCCTGTGGAATATACCTGGAACACCAGGCATAAAAAAAATGATTTCATTAATTTGTGATTTGGACGCCAGCAGTGTTGGGGCACAGCTTTCTGCACAGTGTTTCTTTCTAATTCCATAATTGTAATTCTCTGTATGAACTTTACTGTTACAAGGAATGATTTTGAAAAATGTATTTGGAGTATTTCATAAGAAAAAAAAATTAGGATACTGAGCTAAGACTGACGGGTGATTTCACAACGTTTTCACTGTTACATTTTTTTACAAACTAACATTTACACAGGCCAGCACATCTATCAGGGGGACATAATGGCGTCTGTACATTCTACTAATGGAACTTGGGGAAAAAAAACGAGACCAAGCCAAATTAATGATCTGGTGATTAGGCTGGACAAGTACATTAATAAGGAGATTAACATAAAGCTATCAGAATGCTGACAACCAATCAGATTGCAGCATTCATGATACCCTTATAATAATTGTCATTATAAAAAGGGTTTGAGAAATGGAGCTTTCTTATTGGTTCTAAACATTCTAACAGCCGTATGTTAATCTTTTATTAACATACATGTACAGCTTAACCATATGCTGAACAAGGTTTAACACTGTTTAAAAACATTTTTATTATAATAGCAATAAGGCACTCCCATGGGTTATGTTAATGGTCAGTTAATCACCCTCTAGGGGCATGTGGTACTCGGCTATGCCTCGTCCCACATTACACCCCTAGAGAGTGATTAACAGACCATTAACATAAGCCCTGGTCATGCCTTATTGTTTAATTACTGAGCTCCCATGTAGCAAACAACTGAAACCTGAACATTAACCAAGTACTGAGTTAAGCTATTGATAGCTTGAAGAAACTGAAATTGTAACTAAATAACTTCTTTCCAAACTTTTTAAAGAGGCAAAATGGAACAGAGATACATACTTGCATTTCATATTACACAGCAGGGATCCTCAACATACAATCATTATGAAATGTAGAGCATAATAATAGGAGCATTGCCTCACTTTGCCAATATATGACAAATACAACGAATAGGTAAAATTTACTTATTATTATGCTCACCATTTCTCAATGCCAGGTAAAGCGAGTTAAGCAAAGAGCTTTACCTTACATTGAGAAATGGAGAGCATATGTCTTATCTTGCTCAACATTTCCCCGATGATGGTTTCTTGAGGATCCGTGCTGTGTCCCCCCCCCCCATCATTAGCTCTTGCTCTTCTGTGAGTATGCATTTGGCAGATTTGCTGACTGAATACAGTACTACTGAATGGCATTTGATGCAAGCTGAGCAGCTCAGGAGAAGCTGTTGAGACTAAGCTGTGTACAGAAAATGTAATACCTTTCCTGTAGCTGGGTATCAATCAGTACAGTGAATGCACATGGAATATAATCACTTTTAACAATGACTGAAGTAATTAGTGCAAGAACTTATTTAGCTTTACTGAAACTGGGCACCAATGGAATATGAAATGTGTATAAAGTAGTATGTTTGAAAAATTAATTACTGCATAATTTGATTTTATTTTTGTTTCCCTGAATGTGTCTGCCCTTTGACACAAGCAGTCCTGCTGTTGATTAGTGGGTGATGTGCAACACTGTGCATCTCATAACAGTGTCACATTAACATATCTATAAAATGGTGCCTGCCTGATCATGACCCTCATAATCAAGAGAATTGTATATGTACGGGAACAAATTACCAAAATAGAGGTGAATCTTTTTTTTTTTTCCAAACATAAGGGAATTTTATGGAGTTCTACTATATATCCCCAGTTCTTCACAGATTTTCCGCACTTGTGTCCCCTGATACAGTGATGCTCAGGAGCCTTTCTTGTTCTGTCCCCTCCAGATCTCTGGCCCCATGCAATACCCTGCCCTCTGTTTCCTCTATGCAAGATGCATGGCCTTGAACTTTTCTGTGCTGAATGAAGGTTGCCAGTTCTTTGACCATGCCTCAAGCCTCCTTCAGTATCACTGCATTATTCATGCCCCTTCATGAGTGTCTACCCTATTTCAGATTTTAATATCAGACTCACACCACTTCAGGGCCCTGCACAATGTTCCCTCAAATATATTGAATAGTAGGGGCCCAACACTGATCCATGAGGACCGCTTGTGATCTTGCCCTCTCTGGATGACTCCCCTTTTATTATGACCCTTTGTCTCATGTCACTCAGCCAGCTTCCCACCTATTTCAACTACTGTGTGATCCACACCATCATGCTGCTACTACATAATATGCAACATAGGCCAGTTTACCACAATTAAAAATAAATTATCCTGCATGGTCCTGCAACTTAAAGTTATACTTAATATGATCACAATAAGGCAGTCCAGGGAGTGTGTTGTCTCTGAATAATGTAACAGTTAAGGTAGCAAAAGTAGTCTGCCTGTGGCCTCGATCTCCAGCATACACTATGTGTGACATTGTTCAGTGATGACGCACATCCTGTTATGTCAGTAGTTTGACAGAACAACCATATTCCATGCATGAAAATATATGTTTAACAGCATTTCATTATAAGCTATAAATGCTATTGTACTTTATGTGCAGACATGTATCATATTAAGTAAATTATTTTTTTTATTGTATTTTGTTTTTGCATGTTTATAGGAATATTGCATGGTATGGTTCTTGACATCTAAAATAATGAAGAACAAGAATTGCTCATCACTTATCACTGCACTTGCTGTGTCATATAGACAACTTCTACATAAAAAGTATAAGAGGTTGAGACACCATCATCAGGTCATGAGTTTGAGGACCACAATGTTGTTGTTCTGTATGCGTAGGACATTAGAATTAATTCTTATGCTTCATGACATTATTGCTAGCAGTTACATTACAGATATGATAAAATGTAGGATTTGGAAAAATGAGAGCAGCTCCATCTGGTGGGAGGAGGTCGTCATGAAGAACTGGAATGACAATGAATGGGTTGCAAACTTCAGAATGACACGATCCACATTCAACATGTTATGCAATGAACTGCATACTTTCATTTTCAGAGCAGACACACAAATGAGAGAAGCACTACCAGTTCAGAAGAGAGTGGCCATAACGTTATGGCGACTAGCAACTAACATTGACAATAGAACACTTGGTCATTTGTTTGGATGTGGTAGAACGACAGCTGGACAGATAGTAATTGATGTATGTAGGGCTATCGTCAAAGTACTGATGCCAAGAGTCATCAAACTACATGTGGTTGAAGACATTGTGGAAAGTTTTGAGCATGACTGGGGATCCCCAAATTGTGGTGGGGCAGTTGATGGCTCACATTTCCCCATTCTATGTCCTCCAAATCAAGCAGTTGAATACTACAATCACAAATGTTATTATTCGGTCTTGATGCAAGCACTTGTTGATCACCGATTCTGTTTTACAGACATCAATGTTGGATGGCCAGGAAAAGTACATGACGCTAGAGTGTTTAAGAACAGTTCACTGTTTCGAAAGGGGCAAGAAGGCATTTTATTTCCACCTATTATCCGGATATTTGACAACATCAGTGTCCCAGTTCTGATATTGCGGATCCTGCATACCCACTGTTACCGTGGGTGATGAAACCTTATGCTGACATTTCTGACAACAAGAAAAGCAACTTCAACTATAGACTTAGTAAAGCCAGAATGGTGGTAGAATGTGCATTTAGTGCGACTAAAACACGCTGGTGCTGTCTGATGAAGTGCATGGATTTTGACATACAGAATATTCCTACAGTGATTAGTGCATGTTGCGTCTTGCATAACATCTGTGAATCCAAAGGAGAAATCATTGATAATTCGTGAATGTCTGAAAGAGATCTGACTGCTTATCAACAGCCTGAAAATGACATTATGTGTCACGATGACTATGCTGCACCCACACAGATTGGACAGTCAAATGCAATACGTGATGCAATAGCAGATTACTTCGCCCTACAAAGGTGATCTGACACAGTAAATCAAGATAATATTGTTTCACATAAACCAGGAAGACTGCATACATAACTTGAACATTTATTTTATTAATGTTTCATGTGTTCACAAGCAAAACGTCATTAATAGTTTATTGCAAACATTTATGAATTCAGAACTAAGTTTATATTGAGCAATAGTAACAATACTTAACAGAAATACATCTGAATAAATACAGAACTGATTATTTTGTGCTGTTTATAATTATATATTTAACACTGCAAGTTTTGATTATTTACTAAATGAACTTAGATATAGCATATTGCATCAGAAAAATAGATTGATACAGTACTTATTTATGTGTACATACATGTATCTGTATAGTTTTTAAATACACCGCTTAAATACTGTGCAACACATTTTATAAAAATAGTCAAAAACATTCTGAAATATTTTAAATATTAATGTTACCAGTTTGAATAAACATATGTATATTTATACTCATCTTACAAGTTGCTGCACAAAGTTTTTTTTACTAACATGTCAATTGCATAACATTTACAAATAACTGTGAAGACTACAGAAATGTGAATGTAGCACTCTATATTTCTGTCCATGTATAGTCTTCACTAAACAGCTCCTCAGTAAAACTTCGATTAGGAGTTGAAGTATTATATCCAGCTTACTGACTTGCAGCGGAGGTACTTGGTTGGGTATGGGGTTGATATGGCATATGCATGTGCTGATTGAGTTGATGGAAGGTATCGTAATGTATTCCTGGGTAAGCATGACTAGGCTTCTCTTTAGACTGAGTTGGAGGTATGCTTTGTGTAGCACTTGCTGACGGTGTCATTACTTGCATCAGAGTGTTGAGAAACTTAGTATTTTGCTCAGCATCCTCTTTACGTAACTTCTCCTGCATCTCTCTGTCAGCAGCAGCTCACTCACGTTCAAAATCTATAAGTTTGTTGAACTGCTCCTGTATCATATTTCTAGTCGGCTCAAACACAAATTCGATCAGTTCCTGAACTCTTGAATGTCTTCGTTTCTTGCGTAAATTAGTGAGAGGTTCTTTGGCAGAACGTTCCTCTGACTATATGCTTCCAGATAATGCTGACATTTCCTTTCCTTGCACTGTCTCCACATCTGCTTCTGTGTTGTCAGCAACATGTGCCTCATCTTGATCTCCACAATCATGGACGGATGTGTTAGTCATGCTCTGAGCATCAACATCTAAAATGAAAATATAAAGAAGACATTATTACTATGCATTAATGGAGGTATAGTGTAAGGTTGCGTGTTGTTCTGTATAAGTCCCGTCCATCTCGAAATGCTGTTTTACCACAGTTCTAATTTGAAAACGGCAGCACTTCTTCAGCCAATAATGTTTTACAATCACTCACTGATCTTAATTACAACCAGATAACAGTTATTTAATATGCACTTACAGTGGTGAGTGCAAGATAACTGATAGCTGTTAGGCAGACTTGTGCAATGTGAGCTTCAATCATTGTCATACTACTCGCTTCAACTGCCAGTGAGCCACTCCACTGATCACAGACTTTAATAATCATTGTAGTAATATTCAGAACTTTTGTCTGGCCATTACCTCTCCCCACTCTGCTCATGCATGATTGTCTCTCACCTAGAAAAATATGTACTTTTCACTTTCCATCAGTCTCAGTGAGCAGCTTAAAGTAGTTAGTGTGTAGTGGAATCTGCTGCTGAGGACTGCATGATGTGATGGAGCTGTTGGGAGGCTAGCTCTTTTCGTGAACACTGTGTGTTGGAAGAAGGAGGGAAATTGTTAAACTATGTCTCTGGAGTTAGCAAGAGTTTGATCCAGCTACAGAATGAAATTTATTTTACGTTATGGTACAGGTTGTGTTTGAGAGACGTGTCTACCACAGACACTGGGAGGAGCTACCAGGTAGAGGTTCTGTGTGGATTTTTAAATCTGTGCTCCTGTAATCAGTCTCTGGAGGTGTATTAATAAGGAGATTAATGGTCTCAGACTGCTAACAACCAATCAAATTACAGCATTCCTGAAACCATTATAATAATAGCAGTTGGTTGGACAAAGGAGGCATAGCATAAGCTGACAGGAAGGTATCTGGCACCAACTGCACATGGCAAAAGGGTCTGAGAAAGCCAAGGGCGCATTGAAAAAAGAAGCAAACAAAAAAAATTGGCAACATTATACAATGACACAGGGAGTTGGACAAATCAAACTGAGAAACAGACCAGGTTCTGTTTCAGGGTGTGAGGGAGATGACAGAAAAGGAAGAGGTCAACAGATTACATAATACAGGCAGACAGGGGAGATACAATTAACCTGAGGACGGACAACTGAAAATGGTTAAGGAGTGGCACCCTGAATGGGGGGGAGGCTTATCAGACTGTCCCTAAACTGCACCACCAGTTCTCCCAATACTGCATTCAGTTCTCCCTATACAACATCCCAGATCTGCTCGCATTGCTCACCAGTTCTGCCCATATTGCTACAGCACCTTCCCATACAGCATCCACTTCACATCATCGTACTCCAGGTCACCGAGCTACCTCTCACTCCCAGCTCCCACAGTGACCCCTATCATTATTCCACCCTATCTCTTCTTTCAATTTTAGTTTCCATTTCTGTAAGAAAATTACAGAACCATATAATCTGAAAGTTAACAATTATTTTGCAAGTTGGATTGCTAATAATGATTTAGTTATTTTAGGATGTGTGATAGATCTATGCTTAGGCTGCACTTGAAAGCTATGTTGTTGTAATTTTAACTTTGTCTTTTACAAGGCCTCTTTTAAAATCCAATTATTTTTTGAGAGATTATTTTGAAAGTTTACTCCCGCAGTGTAGCAGCTATTGCTCAAAAAGCCACAAGGTTATAGGGCTGTATTTCTAACCCTTTAAAAAATAAACCTGCTTGCTACATCCAATCTGAATTGTTTAATTTCGATTAACCTTTACTTTAAGAACTATAAAATGTAAGTGAACTGTTTGAACAAAGAAAGATAAGAGACACTGAATCAGTGAGTTTCAAAATAAATGTTTCATATCACCAAGTCCAGTACCTTTTAAAAGTATTTGCTTTTTTTAATTACGAAAACAGGTTGTGATCCTTTTTGGTGGCATTGCTGTTCTGTCCCTATGCTGTGCCTTCTTAAGTAAAATTGAGACAGTTTCTAGTGTAGTCTCCACTGTTTCCTCTGGATGTTTACTTTGATTGGCTTTGTTGCAGAAGTGGATGCAAATTAAATTCCAGAGGGTCATCCTTAGTCATGAAGGAGATGCTGAATGATAATTTTGGAACCGGAAAATGATCCCTCTGAGTTCAGGAAGAGTACTCCGATAATACTAAAATGTTCATGTGTTCAGAACCTGGCCAAGTCTATCACTTCCGTAGACTTTTCTTGTTATTTCCATTCCTCCACTGAACTCCACCACCATCACCAAGATACATCAAAACATAACCAGTGTATTGGGGGCTGGTGGATTTCGCTGTAGACACAATTACTTGTATTATTCACTAAATTATTTTTAGCACAATTGGGTGTACTGTTGGATCATCTAACGCTCTGCCGGTGAAAATGTTTTAAAATAGGTATTGAGAAAGATAATATTATTACAGGAGGATTTATTTTCCCTCTGACAATCCCGTTTTATCCGAAGACAATCCCTGTAAACCCTCAGTGCTAGTGCTCTTGCTTAAACCTTTTAACTACTACCAGTGCCAGTGAGCAATAGCGCATTTACCAATCTTGAGGACATAGCTATTAAAGTTTTGTTATTTCAACAGACTGCATTTTGAAGTTCATTTCAAATTAAAATGTGAGCATTAACATGACTCATTAAAATAACCTTAAAAAAAGCTTGTTGACATTTTGTAAGAGCTACTTTGTGGTAGCATTTTGGAGATGATTTGTAACCAACAATTGATGGACACTGACGCGCTGCAGATAACGCTTCTCATAACTTCACTTCCGAGCACCAATATAAAAAATTAACGTTTAAATACATCCAAGTTTGCATTTGGAGTTTTACCATGAGCTAATGGAATGACAAAATCTGGTTATGCCTGGGAGAATTAAAAACTAAAAGAAGCAAAAAGTGTGTTCATTACTTTTTTCCTTTTCTTTCCAGCAAAGAAATATGGCTTTCTTTGTATGGTGCACTGCACATACAGTATATGGCACAACAGGATATTTAATCATTTCCCTTCCACTGAAACACATCAAAGGAATTTCACAGCAGTCCGTCTGAAAGGTACAAACTGGGAGCGCGCAGGGCACACAATGCAGCTCCCAATTAGCCTTTATCTTGCACCGGCCGCCATTCTGAGAGGTCACAGCTGACATTCAGAAACCGAGGCTGCTGCCCTAATCCAGCACATTGTATACATCCCCCACCCCACCCCAAAACCAAACACACACATCGTCTGGATAGGTTACCCCAGCCAGTCTCTGAAGTTGCGACTGGAAAATACCACCAACATCAAGGTCTCCCTCCCCTGGGTCGTGCCTGAAAATAGGCAGGATTTTACCCGGTCAACAAAAAATAAATAAAATAAATATGCCACAAAACCAGCACTAAAGGCTCCTTCCTACACCAAAGGTGGCGGGGCTGCCCTGCAGTGACACCCCAACCCCCTTTCCATCAGTGTCCAGCTGAAAAACAAAAATAGATACATTCATGAGGGAAAACACAGAGCAAGAAGGGGTTGTGGCACATTGTAGACATATAAAGGGTAAAAAGTGTAAAGATTTCAGCTACTGTAAACCCAGCTCTTGAATATCGGTTGATATAATTCAGGAATAAGTGGTGGAAGCAAACAATTGTGTAAGGAAAAGGGATTAATTACCCTTGCCGCTTAATAGTTGCAAAAACTGTTTCTATAGAGGCTCCGTGTCAAACTTTATGAAGCTGTTTCAAGTGCTCCATGCTTTTTTCCCTCGATTTCATTTCTTTATCCAAGGAAACATAAACTGAAATGTTTTTGTGATGAGGAAAGGGAGTTACGTGTTTCCCCGACTTTTGAAACCATAATGTCACATACCCTGCTTTGGGGAGGCCTGTTTTTCCCCAATAGTATACAGCTTGGGTTGAATGTCAGGTTAATTTTAAAGAGTGTAGACATAAAGTTTGAGTCTAAATTTGGTATTGCCCAGGTTCACCTGATTTAATCCTCTGTACCCCCTGCTACGCCCGACTGTAATGCATGGATCTGAAACTGGATTGCTGCTGAGAATCGGGAAGGTGTGCGAACTAGGGCCAGGAGGTCTGAACCCAGACTACCCCCCCCCCAGTTCAAATCACTCACCCCATCTCTTCCAAGTTACCACCATTGCAACTGAACTGGTTCTTTTCCAGAATGCTGGTTGTATTAAGTGATTATACAAGGTCAAAACTTGAAAACGTGAAACGTGTCAAGGGAACTGTGCAGAAGTACAAGTAAACAACTGTAATGTTAGCTTAAAAGTGAACTTGAGTATGTGAAACCAAACATTAAACATGTAGCGACATGACCCAACTGCTGCTGCAACCGCTGCAAGTTTCTCCAACTCGATACTTTTTTTTTTTTAATAACAAGCCTGCCAAATAATGGCATATAATAACAACTGCACTCGTAATTGCAGAACTAAGGCAGTTTAAGTACACATGGGAATGATTTTCAAAGATTTTCTCCATAGGAGCAAACTGGGAGAAATCCATTTGAAAATAGGGACCCTTGTGTATACTGCGAGGATTACAACACCTATGGAGCCAGTGGGACCTTTTGTTTTCAGAGGGACCCCAGGTTAATAGCGTCTGCAGCCTAATAGTGCACATATCAGGGATAATACTAAGGGTCATGGGTTATCTGCTCACCCATATTGTATAAACGGTAATACAGTAGTCATTACACTTAGATTTTATTATATTAGTAGTGGTGGAGTAGCGCCCCCCCCCCCCCAAAAAAGCTTCCAAGTCAGAAGAACCCCTTCACAGGGAGTTTAGACTGATAAAATCGGAAATATCTTCAGAAGACCCATAGTTGGGTGCCGATGTCGACTGAGAAACTGTATATAGGACGGCAAAAAATGCAGTGCTAGAGCAACTAAAAGACAAGAGGAACGATTTTGTTCATTATGAGATTGTGTGTGGGGAGGTGGGCTCGAAGGCTAAAGAAACTATGCACGAAAAATTATTTTCCAAAATGCTAGTTTCAGCTAGAAGCAAAAGGCAGCTACTTTGTCTTAAATGTCACCATGTAACTTGCATGAGACATCAGGTATACTGCAGGTAAATTTCAGTATCAGGTACACTGAAACCTGAAGTAATATGTCCCCACCCACCTCCATGTGCACTTCTTTTCCTCTCAATAACACTTCCTTTTTGTACCCCTATAGGCTCACATGATGGAACTGTTTAACATTTTTAAATTATATATACAGCAGGCTTTGCTATGCTGTCCACATGTCTAGGCAGGAACTTGATTTATGTGTCCTCTTGTATTATTCTGTTACATCACACAAATGATGCGATTACATTGCAGCTAGGGATTTCAGCAGCATACGGAATGTGATCAAGCTGAAATATATCTTTACAGTTTAAACCGCACAGTATATTTTTAACTATTGGCTTTCTTGAGCAACGTTTAAATATACGGTTGGTGATCCAATTGCACATGCAAAGAGGTGATTATGGAGCACAGGTTTCAAGTACACATCTCATTGGGGTTACAGATAGTGCGAGTGTACTAAAATACTAATAATTCTTTCTGCAAATTGGAAGGGGGGGTGGACTAGGCAGACACAATGCATGAAATGTAAACATACCATCGACGTGTAAAACCTCATGAGTCACATCTTCAAATGCCATATTGTCGCTCACTCCACAACCACTCTCACCACTTTCAATTACAATAGATGGTGTAGAGGTTGGTCTGGTGCCTAGTATACGGTCTAATTCCTCGTAGAAAGGACAAGTAACCCGACAAGATCCTGACTTTCGATTGTTGTCTTTCACCTTATGAAACCTCACTTTCAGTTGTTTTATTTTTTCACCACACTGTTTGGCGCTGCGATCATGTCCGCGAGAAATAAGATGAACTGATATTTGTTCATATATTTTAGTATTACGAGTAAAATTATTTAACTGGTCTTGTACAGCTTCTAGAGACCAATAATCAATTAAAAGCTTGGTTGCCTCCTCTGACCAGCTGGCTGCCCGATCAGTCATTCTTCTTAAACTTAAATGAGCTCTCCTCAGATGACAACAACAGCAGGTCTCTTCAAAATAGCCACACTTTGCACTTCCGGGGTGACGAGAAGCAATGCATCATAGAATTTCAAGTCATGTGATGGAAACTGGAGGACCGTGTTAAGAACTACCTGGGTTTAAGCAGACACATTCAAAATGATAAACCGTGCTACAATTAAACCATTTTCAAAACCGTGCTATAGACTAGGTATTTCTCAGGGTTATAAAACGGTTTTTAAACACGGTTTACACCACTGCACAGTGTGTCTGCAAAGAGGTTTCCACAGTTTTTAAAATGTTTTTAGCACTTAAAACGTTTTAAAACCACCAGTGTGTCCAGGGCCTTAGACTTTGGCTCAGCAATGCATTATATTGCCCCCCCCCCTCCGCCTTTTCTCTGCTAACCGGTGATTTTAGAACACTCCTCGCTGCCTTGCGCTTATCGTTTCAGCGAGGAGAAGCCAAGCAGTGCAACCGAGAAAATTACTTAAGGTTCTTCTTTTATTTTTAACTGAACAGCAAATAGAAGGCAATTCCATCTGCCTGCGAAAATCAAGACGCGCACACAGAAAGGGGGGTTTTAAGCCGCAAAATAGGAGAATACAGCTCGATTAAAGGAGGGAGTGAATCAAGGGCAGTTCGGCTTAACGTCTCGGATGGCACCACTGCCATCGAGAACAAAATACATTTCTTGCTACTTCTTTGAATTTATACAAAAAAAATGGGTTAACTACTATAACCATGATTGGAGTTACAAACTCCATATATTTTACTGAAATAAAGGCTTAAGCAATGAGCTGTCCCTTTTGTTTAAAGAACTCTGAAATTCTAAGGGGACGTTTGTTTTAACCAGGATACAATGAAATGTGCGATTGGATTAATTAAAGCTAAGAAGGCTAGAGGCATAGAACATATAGAGAAGTAAACGGAAAGAAAGATACACTACCCAGGTGGCCTTCCTGACAGTGGGAAATTAGAAAATAAAACAATATAGAGAAAGCAAAGGTGCTGTTGAAACAGTCTTGTATTACACCTTCTTGTTTAAATGAGTCCATCGTCACAGGGTGGAGCCAAGGAGATATCACCTGGTTGGGTGGGAGGAGCTTAGTTAGTCATCCGCATAAGTAGATACTTTTACCTCATGCACCCCTAATGCCATGGATTCTTTGGTTTGACCTCAGCTTATGGAGAAGGGGTTCAAGATATAAATTAAATAACAGGGTGGAAAGGGGGCATCCCTGACGAGTTCCAGAAGACAAGGAGAAATTATTAGAAAAGACCCCATTGCAATAAATCCTGGCACTCGGTTCCTTATATAAAGTGCCAACCCATTGTATGAACCGGTCTGGAAATCCAAATCTGCAGAGCACACTAAACATGTACTACCAGTCTACTCTACCAAATGCCTTCTCTGTGTCCAGGGAGACCAGAATCACTTAAGTCTAGTCCTCCCTGCACGCAGAGAAGACATGAGCCAGCTTACGGAGATGATCAGCCGAGGACCTGCCCACCATAAACTCTACTTGTTCCTGACCCATTAGAGAAGGAAGCACTTTTCCCCAGTCTATTCACCAAAATCCTAGAGAGAATTTTGAGGTCATAAATGAGCAAAGATATTAGCCTATATAACTAGTAACCTCTTCCTTCCCATTTATGTAATAAAATGATCAAGGCCTCCAACAACCTGGGATCAAAGCGGTCTGAGGAGAGCATGTACATAAATAATTTATGCAGCCAGGGCCCCAGCTGATCTATAAAAACTTTATATAAATTAGGAGAGAAGCCATCTGCCTTTATCAAGAGGAAGGCTAGTAACCACTGCTTTGATTTCACCCTCTGTGATGGGAGCTAACAAGAGGGCTGAACCTGCCTCCCCAGGGAAGGTAGGGGGACTGAATTCAGATATACCTCTCTCTCGTGAGGGTTTGGCAGGGGATCCGTGGTACTGTACAGGTTGCGATAGTACTGTTCGAATTCATTTGCAATTTCATTAGGTTTAGTTTTAAGAAACCTTTCACAGAGTGTGGGAAATAATCAGATGAGGCAATGTGTCAGGATTTAAAACACAGATGTGTGACATTTATTTACAAATAGGAAAATAAACAAATAAATTGCAGTCAGGACGATCACTTGACATCAGTGTTTTCTTGGAATACAGTCTCAGATCAAGAAGCTGCATAGGGTGTATGGATGAGTCGTTCTCCTCCCTCCCCCTCACTTGCTGATGTAGTACACTACACTCAGACTGTCTGACTGCACCAGCCGCTGACCCAGAGCAAGGTGTTCTTGAAAGGCATGCATGGTGTACAGCATCACCATCATCTCCAGGACAATGATATGCAGGGAGGTATCCAACTGGGACCAAGAGCCTTGGGTCTGGAAGGGACTCAGGTGTGCTCCCCCAGCCAAGACCTAAGGCATCCATAGTGAGTATCTGCTGCCAGGAGAAGATCTGCAATGGGACACCTTGAAACAGATTCAAGGGGTCCATCCACCACTGCAGTACCCTGAGGATTCAGGAAGAGACCAGGACTGGGTGATCCAACTCATCCATGCGCTGGTCCCATTGTACCCAGAGGGTCCAGTGGAGAATGTGCATATGAAGTCTGGCCAGTGGAACAGTGGGTATGGCAGCTGCTATCAGGCCCAGCAATCTCAGGTACACCCCGTCAAGAATATCGCCACTTTGAGCGACTTCCTGACCTTTGGCTATAAGGCACTCCACCCTGTTCTGGGGCAGAAAGGCCTTTCCTTGCACAGAGTCCAGAACTGCCCGTATATATTGCAGCCTCTGAGACAGTATAAGAACAGACTTGGGTAGACAGACTATGTAGCCCAGGGAGAGGAATAACTGGAGAGTTCTCTTCAGAGTCAGCAGAAGTTGTTCCCTGGACAGGGCCTTTCATCCAGATAAGGGGAACCATACAGTCCCTTCCTTCTGAGAGCTACTGCTGCTAAGCACTTGGTAAAGACTCGCGGTGCAGAGGACAAGCCAAAGGGCAGCACCTTGAACTGATGATGCTCGCCCTGAAATGCAAAACGGAGAAACTTCATGTGAGGAGGAAAGTCCCATATGTGCAGGTAAGTGTCCTGCATGTCCAGTGAGCAGAGCTAATCCCTTTTTGAGGAGAGGCATCAGGCCTGGCAAAGTTAACATCTAGAACTTTTTGTACTCAACATACAGATTGAGGTCCTTTAGGTCTAGAATGGACCTCAATAGCATTTTGGAAATCCAAACAAAGTTCTGAGAACTTGCCAGAGTCTGTCGGGATAATGGATGCAACATTTCCTATCGGAGATACTGCCAGTATCAAAGGCCTCAGTGGAGGAAAAAAATGAAGATCACAGAGGTTAATGACTGGCTCAGGAAGTGGGGTGAAGAAAGTGGGTCAGGGGTGTTAGGGAACTGGAAAGGAGTTTGGGAGGATAAGGGACTGTATGCCAAGGACAGGTTTCATCTTGCCCCGTTAGGGAAGGAAGTCCTTAAACAGGGGGTAGCTGACTACATTCATGAAAGGTGGGGTTTAAACTTGTGAGGGGAGGGATAAGAGGGGTTGATCAGAGCCCTATCCTCCAGATGAGGGAGTAGCCTTCAAACCCAAGGGGGAGGAAACAGACTGGGGAGGAGGTTTCAGGAGGAGCAGAGGGAGGATGGAAGTATAAGGAACCTGGGTGGGGTTCAACAAAGGGATAAGGGGTGGGGGTGGTGTCAGTAAATGCCAGGAGCTTGGGAAACAAGTTGCCAGAGTTCCAGGCCATGCTGTTCGATTGCGGGGGGTGGGGGTGGATGTGGCGGCGGTTACAGAAACGTGGGCCAACAAAAACCATGACTGGGACCTAAACATGCAGGGGTACACTCTGCTTAGGAAGGATAGAAAGGAGGGAAGAGGGGGTGGAGTGGCTATGTTCATTAGAGATGACATAGAAATTGCTAGGGTAGAAGAGACAGAGGGAAACGTGGAGGCCTTATGGGTCACCTTATGAACCCCGTCAGGAGGTAAGGTCGAGCTGGGTGTAATATATAGGCCCCCCTGGGATGGGTGATGTTCGGAGGGATGGTTTGCTGGACATCATTGCCCAGTGTGGACCAAAAGGGGAGGGAGTGGTGTTGATGGAGACCTTAATATGCCAGGTACAAACTGGGGAACCATGTCCTCTAAAGTGGCCAAGGAACAGTGGCTGCTTGTCGGCTACCAGGATGTGTTCTTAACACAGCACGTGATGGAGCCCACAAGGAAGAGGCATGTCCTGGACGTGGTTCTGGTGGATGGGGATCTGGTAAGGGACCTGGTTGTAGAGGATCCCCTGACTGGGAGCGACCACAATACCATCTGGTTTCAAATAAGCATGGGGGAAGGGGGGAAGAGATCTAGGACACTGGCAGTGGACTTCAGGGGTGCAGACTTTGTGGGCATGGGAAATATTCTCAAGGATCACTTGAAGGGGATTACAACAATGACAAATGTGGAAAAGAGATGGGAGGTCATAAAATGGGGACTTCATGAGGCAGTCAGGACATGTGCTAAGGTGAAGCATAAGGGAGCAAGGTCACATAAACCATGCTGGTGGTCCAGTGAGCCTACAAAAAAATATAAAACAATGAGAGGGGATAGGGAAAAGGAAATGTACCATCTTGCATCTAGAAAAGCCACCCGGATGGTGCGGGGGGCAAAGTCCAGTAAAGAGCAGCGGCTGGCACAGGGGATATGGGGAGGGGAAAGGGGGTTCTTCTGGTACATTGGGGAGCAGAGAAAAACTAAGTGCCATCTCGGCAGATTGAAATCAGAAGGAGGGTGGGTGGAAGAGGCGAGGGACTAAGCAGAGGTATTAAATGAGTACTTTGCCTCTGTGTTCACCAGGGAGGGAGATGGGATATCTACAAAGCAAGGCATGATGGGGATAGAAGCGGTAGTGAGTGGGATCAGGGGAGCGACAGAAATGGAGCAAGAGGAAGGGAGAGGTACTCCAGGGGTGTCACATCAGGATAAGGATAAAAAGGCCAGTAAGGTGAAGGAGATGAATGATGCTATATCCACCGAAAGGATGTGGTTAGCCCTTAAGGCCCTAAAGAAAGATAAATCTCCTGGGCCGGATGGCATTCATCCGAGAGTACTATGGGAATTGGCGGACATACTGGCTGCACCCCGGTGGAGCTCTTCAACAGGTCGCTTGAGACAGGGAGGGTACCTAGGGATTGGCGAGAGGCACATGTAGTGCCAATCCAAAAGGGGGGCGAGGAAGTACCAGGTAACTATAGACCCATCAATTTGACCTCGGTGGTTGGAAAATTAATGGAGAGTATACTAAAGGAACAACTGGGGGTGCACTTGGAGGCGGTGGGAGGCCTGGATAGTTGGCAACATGGGTTTGTGCAGGTAGATCATGTCAAAACAATCTTATGGAGTTCTACAGATGAGTAACATCAGAACTGGACAGGGGAAAGCCTGTGGATGTATTATTCTTGGACTTCAGCAAGGGGTTTGACTCTGTCCCCCACAATGGTCTGGTGGAGAAACTGATGGGGTTGGGAGTCGGCCCTTTGATGGTCAGATAGAGTGAAAACTGGCTAGCTGGATGCACTTAGAGAGTAGTGGTCGGTGGGGAGCTCTTGAACCCTACAGAGGTCAGTAGTGGGATACCGCAGGGCTCGGTCCTGTTTAATGCATACATATCGGACATCAGGGAGGGTATAGGGCGTGAAATGAGTCTCTTTGCTGATGACCTAAAGGTGGGCAAGCAATGTGAGAAGGCAGTAAGGAGGGCTGGGGGGATACTGGGATGCATAGGGAGAGGCATCAACAGTAGAAAACAAGAAGTTGTTATCCCTCTGTACAGACAGTTGGTGAGCCCCCATCTGGAGTACTGCATGCAATTCTGGAGACCCCATCTCTGCAAAGATATACACAGAATGGAGGCTGTTCAGAGGAGGACAACCAAAATGGTGCAGGGTCTGCACCAGAAGACATACAAGGAGAGACTGAGGCAGCTTAATATGTATACCCTTGAGGAAGGGGGGGGCATGATAAAAACTTTCAAGTATCTCAAGGGAATTAAAGTACAAGAGGGTAGTATCATTCAGAAGAAGAGATGTGCAAGAACAAGGGGACACAATTTGAAGATGGGGGGACGGCTCAGAGGTAATATTAGAAAGTATTTTTTTACAGAGAGGGTTGTGGATGCATGGAACAGTGTTCCTGAGGAGGTTGTGGAATCAGGAACAGTGGGAGAATTCAAGAATGCATGGGACAGGCATAAGGCAATTCTAGTGGGGTGTAGGAGGAAGTAAGCTGTTGATTAACTAGAATCTGCAGCTTATCCATCAGGTAGGGAAATGGGAAGACTAGGTGGGCCAAGCGGTCCTTATCTGCCGTCAAATTCTATGTTTCTATGACTCCAAGATGGGAGCAGTAGTTGAGGGGGAAGAGGGGAGGTTGTCCCTACAAGGGGACCTGGACACCCTGGAAAAGTGGGCTCACAAATGGAAATTAAATTTCAATATCACCAAGTGCAAGGTGTTACATCTTGGGTGGGGAACCCTAAACACAGGTACACCCTGGGAGGGGAGGCGCTGGAGGCCTTAACAGGGGAAAAAGACCTAGGGGTCATGGTGGATGCATGTATGAATAACTCTGAGCAGTGCAGGAGAGCGGCTAGCAAAGCAAACAGGATGTTGGGATGCTTCGTAAGGGGGATCACCTCTAGGAGCAGGGAAGTGATTCTGCCACTGTACAATGGACTGGTTAGACCACACCTTGAGTACTGTGTACAGTACGGAGACCACACTTGAAGATGGACATACAGCTCCTGGAGAGGGTACAGAGGAGAGCAACTAAGATGACACGAACTCAGGGATTTGACGATGAGGACAGACTTGAGGAGCTCTGCCTGTTTTCACTGGAGGAGAGGAGAGAAGGGGGGACATGATTGAGGTCTTCAAGCACCTCAAGGGAATAAATAGGGTAAACACAGAGGGGATCTTTAGACTAAAGCAGGGAGGTATCACCAAAGGGCATGGTTTGAAGGTGGAAAGGTGAGGGGGGAAAAGAGGAGGAGGAGGTTTTCACTGAGAGGGTGGTGGATCCTTGGAATGTGCTGCCTGGCGAGCTGGTTCAGAGATCCACAGTGGAGGGCTTCAAGAGATGGTGGGACAGACACAGAAAGCAGATGTATCAGATGATGGCCTGGACCAGGGCAGTGGGGATGGATGATAGGAGTTTCTGGAACACAAGGGGGGGGGGGCCTCGGTACCCAACTAGGGATCTGAGGTTTGAGCAGACTCGATAGACCGTAAGGCCTAATCTACTGGCAATTAGTATGTTAGTATGTCAAATCGCTGGTCTTTTTGGGAACCAGGAAAAAGGCCTGGAATAAAACCTCTTGTTGCTCTGGTGCCTGGGTACTGGCTCAATGGCCTGCTTGTGCAGAAGGGACTGTACCTCCTCCTGGAGAACAGACAGGTGAGCCGGGGGGGAATAACTGGAGGGTGGGGGAGGGGTTTCTGGAGGCTGCTCAATGAGCTCCAGGGTGTGCCCCTTTCTATGATCTGCAGGATCCACACATCCTAAGTTATGATTCTCCATTGATTTAGATGAAGGGAGAACCAACCTCCAACCACCACCTCCTGGTCAGGGACCAGAAGGGGGGACCTGGCAAGGAGTCAAGCAGAGGTGGATCCAGCCACGGGGGCTGGTCCCTCACTTCTGGGTCGCTTGGTTGCAGCTCCAACACTGGAGGAGGTGGGCAAGGCAGCCAGAGCTCTGTCCTGCCCTTGGGGCTAAGAGACTGTACTGGGTCTATTGGTTACTTTGTGAAAGGAAGGGTGCTCTTTATCTCTCATTGAGTATGGCAGAGGGAGTGGACAGACTTAAGGGCCCTGCCCGAGGCTTGCAGGTCATTCATAATGCCCTGGACATCCAGGCTAAACAGCTTTGTGCCATTAAAGTGGGGCATTAAGCACCTTTTGCTGAACATCAGCAGCAAAACCGGATACCCTCAGCCAGGAGTGCCTACACAGGCATATGCCTGTGGCAGCAGCCCTGGTGATCACATTGGCCTCATCATAGAGAGCTCTGAGGAGATGCCTGCTAACATCCTCAGCTGCCTGAAGGCACTGGGGCAGCTGCTGCTTTTGTGTGCCATCTGGGAAGGCCTGGGCAGTGGCCTTACCCTTCTTCCAATTAGCATTTTGGTACTTTACCATGTGAGACAGGTAGTTTGTAATCCTCAACCCCAGTGTGAAGGAGGCATGCACCCTCTTACCCCAGAGGTCAATTCTGCAAGACTCTTTTTTTTCTGGGGTGAGGGAACTAAGGTGCTTAGGCACCTTAATACTGTCGTGGGATGCCTTAATGACCACTGAGTCTGTTGTGGGCTGGGCAGTATAACAGGGGAACCCCTGGGGGCATGGTAAAGTTTATTCACCCTGTTAGGCATAGCTGGAACCATGTCTGGTCTGTGCCAGGCTGCTATGGCTGCATTCCTCAAGGCAGGCAAGACTGGAGGAATGATTTTGGGGGGAGACTCTGGGATCTCCTGGAAGTCCACCAGTTCTTTCCTGGTGACATCCTCTTCCTCAGTGTGGAAGCCCATGGCTGATGACAGCTGCTTCATTACACTGAAAAATGTGAGGTCCTCTGGAGGAGACCTGGGAGGATGCTTCACAGAATCCTCACTGACAGATGAAGCTGTGGATCTGTCAGAGACCAGGATCTCTTACTCTTTTCCCTCATCATCAGGAAGAATTATGTCTGGATGGTATGCCTCCTCGATGTCAACCTCCTCCAAATCCCGGTTCGGCATTGGGTACATCAACAATTGCTTGCGCGGCTGATGAGTAGGTGTCAATGGCGAAGCTGCCATTGATGGCGTCAGTGAGGAGGGCATATGGGCACCCAGCTGTTGAACAATCACTGAAGTAAATTTTGTCAGGATTTCGTTCAAGTCAACAAGGTTTGTCGGGGGGGGGGGATTGATGACCCACCTGCTGGATTCTGTAAGCCGGAAGAGCCTGTAGCCCCAGAGGGAGAAGGGGCAGGCCTCAAAGGGAGAGCAGTCGATGATGAGCCCATTGACGATGGAGGAGCCAATGACCTGGAGGTCGATGGACAGCCGTCCTGAGAATCGGGCGGGGGTGCTGTCGGTATGGGTCTGGTGGGCACAGAGACCTGGACAGTACTTTTACGCATCAGTGCAGCCAATGAGGATCTCCCAGAAGAAGGAGAAGAGGCATCGCGGAACAAGATAGATGCTGGGGACAGTGGTTGCGATCTTGGTCTTTTTTGTGACATTTCCCTGAGGATTTCTCTCAAGCTTTGGAGGCCTGGGAGCTTGAAGACCCCGTCGGCAACTGAGAAGCTAGGACCCCGGAGGACCCCTGCCTGGAACTGGCTACCTGTTGATTTATCAGGAAATTTTTTTTTGCATTTTTCCCTCGTTTTTTTTCCCCTGAGAATCCCCGGACCCAGCAGACACAGCAGTGTGTGCACAAGGAGGTGCACACGCACTCTGGGTACCGGCTCGGCCCCTTCCACCCCACCCCTGGGTGTCACCAGGCTCCCCGTTGCTCAAACTACTATCTGTCCTCCACCAGGTGGCAGCCAAGGGCCAGGGAAACCCTTCATCCCTCCCCGGGGGAGGAGAGCCACCTTGCGGCAGCTCAATCCCACTCCTTGCCCTCCCCCCGACAACATGGGCCTGTTCCCGAAACCTGGTCACGGACATGGCGTGAGGTGTGGCGGCCAGTGCCTCAACCCTCAGTGCCACTGGGCTGCCCATCAGGAACTTTTTGAGAGCCTTTCTGTGTCGCCTCAGGATTGTTTGGTTAAACTTCTGGCAGAGCTCACAGTCAGAAACTTTGTGGTCAGGCCCAAAACAGGAGACACCGAGGGAATGTTTGTCTGTGGAGGCAATCTTCTTTCCACAACGGCAGCGATGGAAGAGAGAAGTTGAAGGATTAACTCTCGACATAAATTGGAAGAATCTCTTTCACAAAAGAGATTATGAAAAACAGGTTAAGAAAAAGCCGTAAGCAAAAAAAGGCGCGAATACTGCGTGAAAGCTTCCATGGAGACCCATGTGAGTAAATTGACGGCGGGAAAGAACTGAGGAGGGCCGCTCACACCTTTATAGAGTTAGTGCCGTCAGAGGACTTCAATGGGTGGGCAGCCCCAGTTGTACTGCTGAAAATCTTTCATGTGGATCCTGCTTCACAGACAGTGAAGTTCCTAAAGTGTGACCCAATGACTGAGATACCCCCCCAAAGATAGTAGTAACATAAGAATTTACCGTAACAGTAGATCTTTGACAGAGGCTCTTGCAGTAGGTATTCACATATAAGACTAAGCCACCAGGCATCAGGACCCCACGGAAAAATTTCTAGCTAGCAGTCTCTGTCGGGGGACCTCCCCCACATCAGGTGACCGGTGTCATAAGATGTTGTTATAAAGGGGCAGTCCCCCACACCTGTCTTCCAGTTCTTTCCCACCAAAGGAGGCAAGACGAGAGAGAAGAGGATATTCCCCCCATGGAAATGAAGCAAAGAAAACTTAGGGGATGGACGACGGATAGTATTACTTATCAGAAGAGCCTTCTCGAAGATCTACTGTTACGGTAAGTTCTTACGTAACTTCTATCTTACTTCGAGAGGGCTCTTGCAGTAGGTATTCACATATAGGACCAAGTCCCAAGCAGTCTGGAACAAGGAAAAGCATTCGGGAGGAGGACTGTCATCCATAGCATGGAACCTCAGGGCTGAACAAGTCTCAAGACAGGAGACCTTGTAGTACAGCCAATTCAAAGCCTGCTCTATGGTGAAAGGCGATGTCCAAACTGTAGTGTTTCGGAAAGGTACAGACAGAAGTCTGCCACAGACACATTCTTGAAACAAGCCGCAGAGGCAGCTACTCTGGTGGAGTGACCTCTGACTTGACCTGGAAGGGTCTTGTTGTACTTGTCGTAACAGAAAGTGATACAATGTGCCAACCATTTAGATAGCTTCTCTTTCGTGAGCAAAAGAGACAAAAAGCTGATCAGTCTTCCTTGAGATCCTTAGTCCGAGTGGCGTAGTATCTCAGGATTCTATGAACATCCAAAGTATGCAAGAGGTACTCCCCTTGATTGGAATGTTGGGTAAAGAAAGCGGGTAGTTCCATGGACTGATTCAGCCACCACCTTAAGGAGAAACTTACAGTTGGTGCATAGAGCCACGTGTTCCTTGTGGAAAATCAAGTACAGGATTTTACACATCAAGGCCTGAAGCTTGGAAATGCGCAGAGCAGAAGTAATGGCCACTAGGAAGAGTGTCTTCCAAGAAAGGAGCCTCAAATCAGCTGTAGCTGCTGGCTCGAAGGGAGGCAAAGTAAGCTTCTCCAGGATAAAATTCAAGTCCCAAGCAGGGGCAGGAAGGTGGATGGTGGGTCTCAAATGGAGAACCCCTCTGAGGAAAGTCTTGGAGACTTCCAACTGAGCAAAAGTCCTGTCTCCAAAGGGAATATGGTAGGCTGAGATAGCTGCCATGTGGACTTTCGGCGAGGAATGGCTGAGACCCAGATTGAAGAGGTGACGCACGTAGTCCAGGACTTTATTTACTGGGCATGAGAAAGGCTCAAAATCTTTTGAGTTTGCCCAAATAGAAAACAGTTTCCACTTCATGGCATTGGTGGACCTCGTGGAAGGCTTCCTGGCCTCCACCAATATGTCCACTACTAGAGGAGAGACTCCAAAGCGGGCTTTAGCTACGTCTGCAGGAGCCATGCATGGAGATGAAGGGATCTGAGACCTGGATGAACAAAGGTCCCCTGATTCTGGGTCAACAATTGCTGGGACAGAGGAAGAGGAAGTGAAGGTTCCTCTGAAAACTGTTGCAGAAGAGAGAGAACCAAACTTGCCTGGGCCAGAAGGAAGCAATGAGAATCATTAGAGCTCCCTCCGATCTGAGTTTGCTCAGGACCCTCGGGATTAAAGGAATAGGAGGGAAGGCATAAACAAATCTGTCCCTCCAACTGAGAGACAGAGTGTCCCGCCAAAAAATGTCTCACCCCGGAGTGAGCGAGCAGAAGTTGGGAAGTTTTGCGTTTTGGGGAGAGGCGAAGAGGTCTATCTGAGGTGTTCCCCATTGCTGAAAGATGTCGTTTACGACTTCTTGATCCAGCTCCCATTTGTGGGACATGGCTGAGGACCGACTGAGTGGGTCTGCCAGTGTGTTTTCCACTCTTGGAACGTTAACCGCGGTCAAATGAAGGTGATGTTGGGTTGCCCAATGCCAGACTCTCATCACTTCCCAGCACAGAGGGTAGGAATGTGTTCCTCCCTGCTTGTTGAGGTACCAGACTATGCACATGTTGTCTGATTGTATGAGGAGGTGACCGGGGAGGGTGGAGGAGAGTTGAGCCTGAAGGGCATATAGAACTGCTCTTAGTTCGAGCACATTTATGTGCAGGTTTTGTTCGAACTTGGACCAGCTGCCCCGAGTCCTGTGAGACCTCAGATGGGCACCCCAGCCTTCTACTGACACATCCGTCGTCAATGTCTGGGAGGGCGGATCGATGCCGAAATGAACTCCCAGGCATAGGTTCTCCTGAACCATCCACCACTGCAAGTCTCCGATCATGGGATCTGATACTAGTACCTCTTGGTCTAGATTGTCCTTGGTTTGGCCCCATTGAGACTGAAGCATCCATTGAGAGATCCTCATATGGTGCCAAGCGAATGGGACTGTCAGAATGGCAGCTGCCATTAGCCTGAGGAGCCGGAGGACTGACCTGGCTCCGACCCTCCTGCGACTTGACAGAAGACGAGCCTGGTTCTGAAGGGTGTCTACCCTGTCCAGAGGCAAGAAGGCTTTGCTGGTGGTCATGTCCAGAATCACCCCTATAAATTGGAGGCATTGGCATGGGACCAAATGGGACTTCGTCTGGCTGATGGCGATACCCAGGCTGGTAAAAACCTGCAGGGTAAGGGAAAGGGAGTGCAAGAGTTCCTCCCTGGATGGGCCACCAGGAGCCAATCGTCCAGGTATGGGAACACCTGTACTCCCTGGGTACACAGGTGGGCCGCTACCACAGACAGGCATTTGGTAAACACTTGGGGGCAGAGGAAAGACCAAATGGGAAGGCCTTGAATTGGTAGTGGTCCCCTTGAAAGCAAAACCGAAGGAATTTGCGGTGGGAAGGGCATATGGGGATATGCAGGTAGGCATCCTGCATGTTCAACGCACATAGCCACTGTCCGTACCAAAGTAGTGGTAGAAGGCTCTGCAAAGAGAGCATTCTGAAGCGTTTGTACTCCACGAACATGTGCAGGGAGCTACGGTCTAGGACAGGTCTCAGATCTCTGGTCTTCTTTGGAACTAGGAAGAAATGGGAATAGTAACCTGATCCCCAAAGATGGGTGGGAACTGGCTCTATTGCCACCTTCAAGAGAAGGGGAATGATTTCCTCTAGAACCAGAGGAAGATGTTGCGAGGAATAAGACAACGGTGGGGTGGTCTTCAGGGTGGTTTCTGCAGAAACTCGAGTGTCCTGCTGATATCAACTGGAGCACCCAAGCGTCTGATGTTATCCTCTCCCAACCTGGCAGATGGGAGTAGAATCTTCCCCCTACTGGTTCCCTCTGAAACCTCCAGAGGCAGTGGGAGAGGCAGGGAGTCAGGAGGTGTGGGGCAGCGCAACAGCTGAGGCTCCTGCGGGTTTTTTGCTGGGGGGAGTCTTGGTTGCTGGAGGGGCCCGATGGGTGTTGCCACTTTGCCCTGTGGTTTTTGTCTTTGTCGGTTTTGGCGACGAAAAGGACGCCACTGCCCTTGAGGGGCCCTGTACATCGTCTGGACAGACTTGAGTGCAGTACCCTTCTCCTGCAGTTCGGTAATGATGTCCTTTACATCACCCCCAAACAGCACCGAACCCCTGAAGAGAGCATCCTGTATGGTGGATTGCACCTCAAGGACCAAACCTGACACGCGGAGCAAGGCATGACACAGTAAGCCTACAGTGAAGGCCGAGCTCCTTCTAGCTGTATTCACTGCATTATAAGTGGCATGTAGCATGTGCCGACAGGCCAAGCGGGTGGAACAGACAAGGTCACTCACTTCCTGTTTGGTCTGTGACTCAGGAAGGGAGTCCAATTTAGATTCCATCTATCTAAGGATGGTCTTCTGGAAATCCCCCATATGTGCCACATAGTTAAGGGCCCTGATGCCTAGGGTAGAAGAGGAATAGATCTTCTTCCCATACTGGTCCAGAAGCTGGGATTTCTTGTAAGGCAGAGACGAGCTGAGGTGATTGGGATTGGCAGAGCGACCGTGAACAGTGCTGATGTCGACCGAATCTGCCTTGGTGTGGAGGCTAAGAAAGTCTACACCTTCAGGAGCCTGGTATAGCCTGTCCGTCTTCCTTGGAAGGGGGGCTAATGCAGAAGGTTGTTTCCAAATGGTGGAAACAAGGTCTGCTTGAGGCTCTATCCAGGGTGGGATTAGCACAGGAGTGGTCTCGGGGCAGATGTAGATGGGGAGCGAGTTTTTTATGCTGTGGGTCTGACTCCACTGATGTACTTCCCGGATTTTCCTCAATAACTCCAGAAAAGAAGGGTCCTCTGGAGGGGACTTTGGAGGATCCCTCGGCCTGGGGCATTCCGGAGTATGAGGCTCATCTTTACGGTCAGAGTGGCCGGACTCCAAGTCCATGTCAGAAGATGAGGAAGAAGACTCCTTCCTAGAAGGGGGAGGGATGACCCCTCTGGGTAGTTCCTGGGGGTGCAGATCCTCCCCACCTCTGGCACTGGAGGGTTCTCCTCTGGTGTCGGGCGGGGAGGGAGTCTCCAGTCTCTGGACGAGGGGATACGATATCAGGTCCGGCATCTGGAGATGACTTCTACCTCCCTGGTGGCTTGAGCCCACCAGGAGGCCAAGGTATCCTTCAGATCTGCTGGAGGCTGAGGAGTGGGTGGCAGAAGTGGGGGATACAGATATTGAGGGTATCTGTAAAAGGAGTATCTGTAACCAGACGCCGGGTAGCCCGGCGTCGGGTATTGAGGCATTGGGTATTGCGGTGCCGGATATTGTGGCATCGGGTACTGTGGTGCCAGATACTGAGGGGCTGGATAATGCGGCACCGGATATTGTGGTGTTGGGTACCCAGGTGCCAGGGGCTGTGATGGAGCAGAGTGACCTGGCAGAGGCCATGCTGGTGGGCCAGACAGAGGAAACGTCGGGTCTGGTGTGGGTATACTGTCGAGCGGGTCCGATGATCCTAATGAAGCAATGGGTCTACTGTCAGGTAAAGGGATGCCGGACAGCGTCGGGTCGGCCAGCGTCTGAGGATCCGGCGTCAGGGGGTCAGACACTGGAGGAGGGAGCCCTGACAGCAGCATCTCTATGTTCTCGGTGATGACCGGGGAAGGAGGGCTATAATCCCTGGGGGTCAGAAGAGGGAATGTGGGGACCTCAATGGGCAACATGGTAAGATGTTGTGGACAGCCTGGGGTGTCAGACTGTTCGATGAGGTTTGGCGCAGGCTTCTTGGGCAGGCGTCAGTGGAGCCAGCGTCTGACTTATCGGCGGTGTCCGGGTGGACATCTGAGGAGCCGGCGTCCAACTTATCGGACTCCCTACCCGAGGAAGGTCACAAAGGGGAGGTGGCCTTGTCGGAAGGTGTTTTGGCTGGGCGCTCACCCGAAGAGGCAAGTGGCTTAGCAGCCTTGTCTGGGCGTGCGTCGGTGGGACTGACGTCCGACTTACCGAACCCGCTCTGACCGGAAGGCTGCGAGGGAGGAGCGGCCTTAATGGTAGCAGAGGCCTCCTTTGCCCGGAGGCTCCCGAAGGCCCGAGCTGCGCCAGACAGGGACGACGCCTTCTTGGTAACCACCAAGACAGTCGTCGTGGAGCGATCCCCAGGAGGGGATGTTACCTTGAAGGCCACGACTCCAGCTGAAATTGTGGCTGCTGAGGAAGCCGATTCCCGCTCCCAGTGCTTCTCCTTGTCACACTTTTTCTTATGACCTTCAGGGGAAGTAGACACCTTGCTAAGCTTTTTTAACTCTTTTTCCATGGAGGCCATTTTCTTCTTAAAGATATGGGCTTCCAGGGAACTGCTGTCTTCTCTTGCAGGTAGCGAAGCTGAACTTCAGGCAGTGCTAGCACTTCTCCATGGGGTGGTCTGGACCCAGACAGAAGAGGCACAAGGAGTGGCTGTCCTTGTGTGGAAGTTGGGAACCACACGAGTTGCACTTGTTTTTATGCGATTCGGAGGGCGTCGGGGACGACATACAAAGTAATTATTTAGAAAAAAAGTTGAGAAATAAGGTCGAAAAGTTTGAAAACTTGAAGACTGATGAATGACTGACGAGAGCTGTCCAACCGTGAGGAACTTTCACAAGCTGATGACGGGAAAGAACTGGAAGGTGGGTGTGGGGAACCACTTCTTTATATAGACGTCATGATGATGGTCACCTGACGTGGGGGCGGTCCCCCGCCAGAGACTGCTAGCTAGAAATGTTTCCATGGGGTCCTGACGCCTGGTGGCTTAGTCCTGTATGTGAATACCTACTGCAAGAGCCCTCTGGAAGGAAGATCTATGTTTAAGCACACATTAGAGTTGAAGAACGCAAAGTGCACAAAGTAGGGAAATGGAAAACATTAGGGTTTTGAATCTCAGGAGTATTGGCAAATCAGTGGTGGGCTCTTCCTTGGGGTTGTAACCCTGATGCTATCCCTTCATCTCCCCTGCCTGTAGCCTCTTTTATACAAGATGTGTGGGTCTCTTTACAGGAAGATAAAATATATATCTCACTGACAAAATGTGAGATATAAATGATATCTTCACAGTTGGGTATGTCACAATGGTTATCTTGGCCAGTTGGGTATGTCACAAAAGTTTTGGAACTCATTTAGAATGTTCGGCCTCAGTAGCAGTACTAACCGTCTTCAAATGCAAATAACTTTAAAAATGAAAAACGATAGTACTGTACTGTGAGCACAAAATTTGTTAAGCACAAAAAGATCTACAAAATGAGTGGTGTTTCATTTATAGCTACATTTTAGGTTTTTTATAATTAGCAAAAAACAGCACAAAATCCAATTATTTTCACTTTTTTGCAACAAACTAATGCAAAAAAACTTCAAAACTGAAAAAAGAGAGACCCACAATTGTATAAAATCGACTACAACATGGGAGGCAGTGAGACAGTAGAAATATCTCCACTCCTTGTCATTGGGCTCTAGATATCCCACTCATAGCTTCGCCACTTGTGGAATATCAAGAGCTCAATTACAGCTCATGGAGATATTTCTGCTATCTCATTCTCACCAATGTCATATCCCATATATCTGAAGCATAAGGTACAGCTCCAAGCCAGTGCCTCATAGTGATACACTCTTCAAAGATATAGAAGTATGATCTGTCACATGTTGCCAACAGAATCACAGAGGAAAGGGAAGGTGAGGGGCCACAGATAAGGGCCAGAGGCATTGAAAAATGAGCGGTAGACACCAATCCATTTACAGAGGATGAGGTTCTTAGGGAACTCACAAATCTGAAAGTAGGCAATGCAATATTGCCCAAAGAGGTGCATCCTAGGATACTGAAGGAGCTCAGGGAGGTGCTAGCTGCACCTCTGATAGCCCTGTTCAACCACTCACTGGAGACAGGAGTGGTTCCGGAGGACTGGAGGAAGGCAGATGTAATCCCACTTCACAAAAGTGGAAGCAAAGAGGAGGCTGGCAACTACAGGCCAGTCAGCCCGACCTCAGTGGTGGGGAAAGTAATGGAATCACTACTGAAGGACAGGATTGTGGAATATCTGGAATCCAGTGGCCTTCAGGATCCAAGGCAGTGTGGATTCACTGGGTTGCAATCATGTCAAAAAAATCTGATTAGATGTTTTATTCACTGGGTGACTAGGGAGTTGGATCAGGGTGGAGCAGTGGATGTGGCCTACCTAGATTTCAGTAAGGCATTCAACACCGTTCCACACATTAAACCTCCTATTTTCTCACTACCCACCCTGTTCCGTTATTTGACAAAGACATGTTTGGGAAACCTTTTCTCCTGCTATTGTCTGCTCCCCACACCTTTCACTTAACCTCTCTGTTCTGGACTTTTTCCCTATTTGCTTCTCCTAATCTGGCATGACCTCTTTCTTGTAATAATAATGTGATTATTGATATCTCATGTCCTTTTGTACAAGTGATTTGATATGTATTTGTATATGTTTTCTTGCTCTTGACACAACACAAATTGTTGTGTTATCTATGTAACCTTTTGTACTGTACCTAATTGACGTGGAACCTTTGTAAAAGAGCCTCTGGCTCAAAGGTAGTAATTCCTAGAACAATAAACTAAACTAAACTAAACACAGGAGACTCAAACAAGCTGGGAAGCTTTGGAGTGGATGCTAACTAAGGTGGTAAACTGGGTGAGAAATTTGTTGAGTGACAGGAGAGAGAGGGTAGTGGTAAACTGAGTTCACTTCGAGGAAAGGAGGGTGACAAGTTGGGTGCCACAGGAATCAGTACTGGGATCGGTCTTCTTTAATGTCTTTATTAGCGACATTGCAGAGGGGATAGAAGGGAAGGTTTGCCTCTTTGCAGATGACACTAAAATCTGTAATAGGATAGAAACTCCAAGGGGGGGGGGAGTGGAAGAAATGAATAGTGATCTAGGAAAGTTGGAGGAGTGGTAAAGGGTGTGACAGCTGGTTCTCTATGCTAAGGAGTGCAAAATCATGCACTTGGGGGCATAGAAACCCAGGAGCAAAGTCCTGTCCTAGCGCCAGCCCTCCTTAGGATTTTTGACTCTCGCGGGGTCCTAGTGCCTCTGGCGTAGTCCCAGAAGTGTGAATGAGTGGTGGAGATTTGAGTCCAGGAAGATTGGGGGTTATTATAAACCACCACCAAACAGAAAAGGGACCTGGGAGTAATCATATCTGATGAACCTAAAGGTGGTCAGACAGTGGGCAAGGCAGTCGGAAGAGTTAGTGGGATGCTAGGCTGCATAGAGAGGGGGGGGGTATCACCAGCAAAAGAGTGAGGTGGTGTTACCGCTGTATAGATCACTGGTGAGACTTCACCTAGAGTACTGTGTCCAGTTCTGGAGATCACACCTCTGGAAGGACAGACAGGGCAGAGGCAGTCCAGGGGAGGGTAACCAAAATAGCACATGGTCTGCATCATAAGCCCTATGAGAAAAGAATGAAGGACCTCAATATGTACACCCTGAAGGAAAGGAGGGAGAGGATGTGATAGAAACATTCAAATACCTCGAGTATAAATAAAGTTCAAGAGGGAAGCATTAAAAACAAAAGATGCTCAAGAACAAGGGATCATGCTACGAAGTTGGAGGTGGGGAGACGTGAGGAAGTACTTATTTATTTAACAGACTTTAGGATTACAACCTTTGAGTCAGGGACTCATTTACAAAGGCTCTGCATCAGAAAAACTAACACTTAATACATATAGATATAGAATGGCAGCTAAAGGTTACACTTTTTAGTTACACAATATTGCAGAATCAAGATCAGCTATACATTGCATTGAACATGTTACCAAGAGCTGTATTTTACAGTTTTCAAGAGAACAATAAGTTTGCTGATAGAGGGAGTGAGTAACAGGTTTGATATTTACAGTGAAGTAGAGAATTAGACAGATACCTTGTGAGTGCAGCCAAAGGAGGCATTGTTAATAGGTAATGTTTGGTAGCCCTATCGGTAAGAGCTGAGTGGCGGGGTGGTCCCGTACGTAAGATGATAAATAGATGACCCAGCACTAGCTGGTACATTGGCAGCACTGTGAAGCGAGAATGTGTTCTTTGAGGGCTGACTTGAAAGGTCTTAATTTGGATATGGAGGAGACGCCAGATGGGAGTTCATTGTACCAGGCTGGGGCCCTGTGTGGGAATGACCTTTGCGCTAAGGAGGTTCTAACCCTTGGGATGGACCACACCTGTCGGTTGGCAGTGCGGGTGTTCACCGAGGTGTGGGAGGATAGGAGAGAGGCAGAAACCCCTAAGGGGGTAAGCCCCAGGTGTATTTTCTTTGTGAGGAGACATGTTTGATAAAATAGCCTTTCACCCAGGGTAAAGAGATTTGTCAGGGCATAGGAAAAAATGACTCACCTTAGTGATGTTGTTTCTTCAAATGGAGTCTTGCTATATTATGACATATGCAGTGAGTCCCAACCTTCGAACTGCTCCGGAGGTGAAAGAGTTAACTTTCCATGCCAGGCATGGAATGCTGAGCTCGAGCTCGGTTGAAACTCTGTCTGTTGTTCTTCAAACTCAAACTGTCAGATCTTTATGAGCTAAACTCACTGGAGGTCCTGTGTGGAAGCTGTAAACCTACACTAGCCAACTGGCTACTAAACATAAGAACACATTTTTGGTCCCAAAACAAAGACTCAAGTCAGAGACCCAAAAATGAAAACACAACACCAAGCACCCCAAAAAATGAGGGTGAAAACAACAAGGTGGGCACCTACTAAGTGCTAACACTGCACTGCTGCCCAATTGACATCCCAAAAACAGAGGTTCTGAGAGGGCAGTTGGGAGGTTATAATATAGCAGACTCCACAGAAGAAACATTACTAAGGAGAGTAATTTTTTCTTCAAACAACATGAAGTCTTACATATTATGACATATGCAGAATACTAAGCAGTACCTCCATGGAGGAGGACAGAACCCACTTAGAAATAGGCCTCTGAAGTTACTGTTGTCAAACCAAGCATCACTCCAAGCCTGGATGTCCAGGAGTAATGCTTGGTAAAAGTGTGAACTGTTTTCCAGGTAGCTGCTTGACGATCTCTAGAATAAGGATGTCCCTGGCAGCAGCCAGGAAGCAGCTGTACCTCTGGTAGAGTAAGCCCTCAGGCCTGAGGGAGGAACCTTACCCAGTTTTTCATAGCAAAATTGGATACAGAGACAATCCACCTGGCAATGGATCTTTTAGTGGCAGGTTTCCTTTACCAACCTCACCATAAGTGAGGAACAGTTGGAGGGAGTCAAACCTGTGACCCTTGGTACGCTCTATGTAGTAACTAAGGGCTCTTCACATCTGCTGTGCAACCTCCTCGCCAGAGGAGGAATGGTCAGTGAAGTACACTGGAAGAGATATGGATTGATTAAGGTGGAAATCTGAAACCACTTTAGGCAAGAACTTCCTATTAGTCCTGAGGACCACCTTATCTCTATGAAAGGAGATAAAATCAGGCTCCACTGACAAAGCTTGCAATTCACTTCGTGCCTGGCAGAAGTGATAGCTACAGAAACACAGTCTTCCAAGTCAAGTACTTAAGTTCTGCTGAAGACAAAGGTTCAAAGGGAGGTTGCATAAGCTGAGCAATGCAAACATTAAGATCCCAGGCAGGGCAGGGTCCCTGAATGGAGGGTTGGTATGAAGCAATCCCCTGAAAAACTTGGAGAAGACAGGATGAGCTGAAAGAGAAGAGGGCTTACCTGCTGAAATAAAAGCAGACACAGCTGCCAAATGCACTTTTAGGGTAGCTGGTCTCAGTCCCAAGGTATTTAAGTGGACCATATAATCCAGGACTGTGGGTAAATCAGCAGATTCTGGGGAAATATGCTTTCCAGCGCACCAGATGGAAAACCTTTTCCATTTGGAATTATAAGTAGCCCTGGTGGAAGGTTTCCTAGAAGCCTTCAGGATATCCATTACACCTTGTGAGAGGTGTAGATCAGCAAACTCTAACTCTTCAAGAGCCAGGCCTTGAGATTGAGAGATTTGAGGTTCAGGTACCAAACCCTCCCCTGAGCACAGGTTAACAGGTTGTGCTTCCTGGGAAGACACAGGGGAAGATGGACCACTAAGGACAGTAGGAGTGGATACCAGGGTTGCCTGGGACAATCTGGAGCAATCAGGATCATCTTGCAGGGCTGAGATCTGATTTTGACTAGCACTTTGAACAGTAGAGGGAAGGGAGGAAAAGCATAGAGAAACCTCCCTTCCCAATTGAGGACTAAGGCATCCAGAGGGACTGAGCCCAACACTGGGGGCCTGCAGCAAAAAAGAGGAAGTTGGTGATTGTCTGGGGCTGCAAAAAGATCTATCTGCGGGGTGCCCCATCTGGCAAAGATCACTTCCAAAACCAGGGGGTCCAGTGACCATTCGTGATGGCCCTGGGAAATCCTGCTGAGAGCATCTGCCAGGACATTTTCCTTGCCTGGGAGGCGAACTGCCATAAGGGAGGTGTTCAGGGAGTAAGCCAGAGACCACAACTTCATTGCTTCAGTGCACAAGGCTGTAGACCGAGTGCCCCCTTGCTTGTTGATGTACCACATTGTGGTGGTATTGTCTGTTCTGACCTGTACAACTTTGTTCTGAACAGATTTGGAAAAAGCTTGAAGTGCTAGAAAAACTGCTCTGAGTTCCAACAGATTGATGTGGAGCAGAGATTCCTGAGGGGACCACAACCCCTGGGTAGTGAGATCGCCCATGTGAGCTCCCCATCCCAAGAGGGATGCATCTGTAGTAAGGATTAAGGAGTGAGACTGAGTGACAAAAGGAACCCCTTGTCTCAGATTGCGCTGATCCTGCCACCACTGTAGGGCCTGGATCAGGGTTCGAGTCACTGGGATCAATTTGGTTAGAGGGTCTTTCCTTTGAGACCAAAAGGCTCTCAGATGGAACTGGACGTCCCTCATCTGAAATCTTGCTCCCTGCACTACTGCTGTAGAGGCAGCCATGTGACCCAGGAGCTGTAGAAAATGTCATGTCTTGCTGGTCGAGAGACCTGCAGGGTGAATGAGGAGGCCAGAGAGACCAGAGTCCTTGCCCTGTCCAAAGGAAGGAAGGCTCTGGCTTTTTCTGTGTTCAGCTCTGCACCTATGAAGGTGAGGAGCTGTACAGGCTCTAGAACCGACTTTGAAAGATTCAGAAGGAAACCTAGAGAGGTGAGCAGTTGCTGAGTTATCTGAAGGTGTAACCTGACCTGGTCTGGGGACTGGCCTACTATGAGCCAATCATCCAGGTAAGGGAAGATGGCAATTTTTTGCCTTCTTAGGGAAGCAACTGCTACTGCCAGGCATTTTGTGAATACCCTTGGAGCAGAGGTGAGGCCAAAGGGCATTGCTCTGAACTGGTAATGGCCTGAGGGCAGCTCAACCTGAGGTACTTTCGATGGGAGCTTCTGATAAGAATATGGAAGTAGGCATCCTTGAGGTCCAGGGACGCTAGCCAGTCCCCTGGCCTTAGAAGGGGTAGAATAATTCCCAGAGTCACCATTTTGAATTTTGGTTTTAAAATGTGTTTGTTTAGGTATCTGAGATCCAGGATGGGCCGCCATTCTCCTGTCTTTTTTGGGGTAAGGAAGTACCTGGAGTACAGCCCTTTGCCTTGGTGTAGGGGTGGAACCCTTTCCACAGCTCTGAGAGCCAGGAGGGAAGAGACCTCTGCCTCTAGGGCAAATGCCTCTGTTGGATTTGCAGGTAGAAAGGATCTGGTTCTCATCTTTGGAAACTTTTTGAAGCTGAGAACCAGTCCCTGGCTTACTACTTCCAGGACCCACTTGTCTGATGTCAGAGACTCCCAGTCTTGGACAAAGTAAGCCAGCCTGCCCCCTACAGGTAGGTGAGAATCGGCCCTGGCAACCCCATCAGGGTGCCTGCTTGGCAGGGGCTTTGGGCTGAGGGGTGGAAGCAGGCCTGCTTGTGCCCGTCTGCCTCTCCCTCAAAGAATCCCTCTGGGCATAAGCAGAAGAGAAGGCTGGGCTTGGTAAAGGCCTATGAAAAGGCCTGCCTCTGCCCTGGAAGCTGCCTTTGAGGAGTGGCCTGCCTTTCCTTGGCCTGTACACCCCTATAGGTGGTCCTATACTTATCCATTTCTTCATGTAATTCTCTGTCTGCTCCCCAAACAGAGAATTACCCACAACAGGAAAATCCATGGCTTTAGTCTGGGTATCCTGCGACAGGCTAGTACATCTGAGCCAAGCCATTCTGCGAAGCACCACAGATGTAGCCATGAATCTTGATGACACATCATTTGAGTCCACTGCAGCATGGAATTGCACCTTGGATGCCTCAATACCATCAGCAGCCACCTGCTCCAGCTCCTTGGCAAGCTGGCCAGGGACCTGTTTTGCTAGAGCCAAAACAGTATCCCATCTGGATTTCTGATATCTAGCAACATAAGCCATATAATTTGCCTGTCTGAGTCTCAAGGATGCTGCCATGTACTGTTTCTGCCATGGCATCAATCCTCCTGAGTCCTTGTCCGGGTGTGAAGCCAAGGGAATATTTGCCTTGTCACAGGCTGCAGCCTGCACTACCCCAACATGGCTGCATTGTTGTGTAAGGAACTCCGTATCAGAGCCTGACAATGTGTACCTCTTGTCCATTCTCTTATCCACAGGAGGTATAGTGTGAGGAGTTTTTAGAATTTTAAATGTCTGTTTCCCAAAAGATTCATGCAAGGGAATAGACAGTCTCCTAGACTCTGGGATATCCATCATTTCCACATAGTCAGGCTCCTCTTGATCATCCACAGCTTCCTCCATAGGGAGCTGGAGGGTTTCAGCCACTTTTTTATAAAACATAAAATGAGAAGGGGACTCAGAAAGCCTAGGAGGAGACACTCCTGAAGGTCTGTCTGGGGAGATGTCCGGTTCAATGGGCACATCCAGACTCTCAAATCCACATTCACTCTCCTCATACTCCTCTTCCCCCTCCTCCGGTTCATAATATTCCTCTAAATCATAATCTTGAACCGGTGGAACCGGCCGAACCGGCGCTTACCTGAAGGTGCCGGTTCGGTCGGAACCGGAAAGCGACTGGACAATTTTAATCGCTTTGGCTATTTCTTCAGCGGTTGGAGAGGAAAGTTTTGGCTCCACACCAGCTGATTTCCTAGTCCTTTTTGCAGGAACCGACTCCTCAGAGTCGGTTCTCCACTTGCCAGGAAGTCTCGCCTGAATCAGAGGGCACTCCCTCTGGTTCGGTTGAACCGAACCGGGCTAGGACATCCAGTTCAGCGGACTTTTTGGCCTCCCTTTCCCTGAGCCTACCAACTCTCTTTTCCAGGGTAGCTGCAGGAAAATTTTTACAAATCTGGCAGTCTGCATTGAGGTGGTCAAACCCCAGACAATAAACACAGGTGGTGTGGGGGTCAGCCTTGGCAAAGACTTCCCCACACACTGCAGTGTTGAAACCCAGTGGGTCCGGTTTTTCTTTTGGGTTTCTCAGACATAGTGCCAGTCTTAACCAAACTTACCCATTTATGGCAATCCGCCAGGTAAGACCCTCTTATCGGTTCCCAACTGTGTCACGGGTCGTGGGAAAAACCGTAATAAAATCTGTTTTTTTTAGAACCGATAAGAACCGGTAACCACACTCTAAATCACAGATTAAGATATTTTAAACAACCTGATCGGTTCAAACCGAACCGATAAACCGTTTACAAGTTCCACACAGAAAAGAAATAATGTAAACCTATCTAGTACTCACGATACCACAGACAGAGCTTGAACCGACCGGTTTCGTTTTAAATTCGGTTGAAAACTGAGAAAAACAATACTTTAACCGACAAAATGAACTGAGCAGAAGGAGAAATCTCTGGAGCGACTGTTCAGTGAGGTGGAGTAAAGAATCTGATGGTTTGAGTTTGAAGAACAGACAGAGTTTCAACCGAGCTCGAGCTCAGCGTTCCATGCCTGGCATGAAAAGTTAACTCTTTCACCTCCGGAGCAGTTCGAAGGTTGGGACTCACTGCATATGTCATAATATAGCAAGACTTTATGTTGTTTGAAAGGGTACAGGTATGGGGACGCTTGTCTGCCCCGGTGAGGAGTCTGCATGCTTTGTTTATGGCAAGGTGGATTTTGTTAAGGGCTGTGTGGTCAGCAGCCAAGTAGATAGGGAGCCCATAATTGACTAGGGGAGAGGACTGAGGAGGTGACATCCAGATTAAGGGCTTCCAGAGGTAGGCAATCCTTGTGCCGATACAATAGGCCTATACAAACATTTATGGCTGATGATAAGAGTGTCAATGTGTGAATGAAAGGAGTGGCTGGAATCAAATGTAAGACCCAAGTATTTATATGTATGGACCTGTTCTAGAGGAAGGAGAGAGTGGGAGAGGATTGTTAGCTGTGCATTCTTGGCCTTATTCTGTCGATGGGCAAAGAGCATAGCCTTTCTCTTTTTTACATTGACCACAAGTCTTTGGTCTATGAACCAGTTTTCAATCTGGTTAAATGCATGTTGGAGGGAGGACTGCAATACTGTGGGATCTGGGTGCGAGGCAAAAAAGAACTGCGTCGTCTGCATAGAGTAGTAGGTTGCCAGAGCAGGAATTGGGCAAGGTGTTTAGATAGATACTGAATAATAGAGGGCTGAGGATGAAGCCCTGGAAAACCCCAGAGCGGACTGTCAGGGTGGTTGAGAGGGTGTTGTTTATTTTGACACATTGTGATCTAGCTGTGAGGTAACTGGTAAACCAGGAGACGGGTCCTTGGGACAGACCTATGTGGCGGAGTGTGCTTAAGAGTAAGGGGTGGGAGACTGTATCAAAGGCCTTTGACAGGTCAATGAAGACAGCTCCAGCTAGGTGTTTTCTATCCAGGGCAGAGTTAATAAAATTAGAGAACTCAGTGACAGCCGTAGTTGTACTGTGCCCAGATCTGAAGCCATGCTGCTCTCTGCAAAGTAGGTTATGAGCAAGTAGGTACTCAGTCAGTTGGGTGGCTATATTTTTTTCAAGGGCTTTCGAGAGTGGTAGGAGAATGGATATGGGACAGTAGTTATTGGGGGAGGTGCTGTCACCACTCTTCAGTATGGGGGTGACTGTGGCAGTCTTCCCAGCTGTGGGAAACTGCCCCAGGCTTAGGGAGCAGTTAATGAGGTCAGTCAGTGGGGAAAGGACTGTATCTAGTACTAGATGTAGGATTCTCATATCAAAAGAATCTTTGCAATAGCAAGAGCCACTGCGTGCTTTCATGAGAAAAGGCCTTGCTTCATTCATAGAGATCACCTGAGATGGAAAGGGGGATGCTGGGAGTTTGGGGGCGGGGTTGCAGGAGTGGGGTTGAAGAAGTTATTTGGGAGTACTGCACAAAGGTCAGAGAATGATGAGTTAAGGCAGTTGGCGATGGCCAGTGGGTCGGTGGTAGGGACATTGTTGACAGTTAGTAGGGAGGGGGGTGGGAGCCAGGATTTGCCATTGAGTGCCTCGATTTTGTCCCAGAACAACCAAGCATTCCCTCCAGGAGGAGACGAGGGTAATTTTGTAGTAGTCTGATTTGGCCTGCTTAATGGCCCAAGTGCATCTGTTACGAGCCGCTTTATAGGCTTTCCTGTCCGCCCACATGCCGGATGCGACCGCCTTATGCCACAGATCATCTCTGTGCTTTAGCTGTTGGAGCAGTGCAGGCGTGACCCAGGGGGCATTACATTTCTTGGACTGCACTTTTGCTAGTGGGGCATAGATGTCATGTGCTTTATTAAAAGAACAGGTGAAATAATCAAGGGCTTCATCTATAGTAGGGGCCCAGAAGATAGGGGACCAGTCCCATTAAGTTAAGTATTTTCTTAGTTTTGTGAGGCCTCCAGGTCAGAGACGACGCCGAGCAATATAGTTTGGTTTGGGTTTCTGGAATGCATGCCTAAAACAGCCTCCTAGCGGAGGTAGTGGGGGCAATAATGGTTACCGGGCTTCAAGAACGCATGGGATAGGCATAATGGAATCTTATATGTGGGTGGGGGAAGCAAGAGATCAAGAAGGGTCTGTGGTGTTATAGTAAGTAGGGAAAATGGGTAGACTTGGTGTGCCACGTGGTCCTTATCTGCCATCAACTTCTATGTAATCTGCCGTTGCTTTTTTTCACACAGCACCCTGCATAAAGAAAAAGAATCATGTCTGACCTTATTTGCTCAGGGGAGGGAGTGGGTATTAGGGTTGACAACCCCACCACTGATGTACCAATATTCTGAAGACCCAGCCCAAACCCTATTTTCATTTCCCTACTTAAATGTGCTTTGCAGGCTTCAACCCAATGTCTGCATAAACATAGTGTTTTGTAATTAGTATCCATCTATCTATACATCCATCCTTCAAAAATGTTTTAAAGCAAGTAAAATATAAGCAACTGAAGGTTTGGTTCCCTCATGCAGGAACATTACATGGAGGCCTTCTCCGGTTCCTGGGAACCGATTGGGGAAATTGAGAAACCACAAAAAATATCAAAGTACTTAAATAAAAACCCTAATGCAGAGTATCTGAAAACTAATTAAAACGAAAGACCAGAAGGCTGGAGATGTCAGGGTGACTGCTTTCTTCAAGCAGAGAAACAAATCTGACATTAGGTGAGCAGGGCAAAGGAAAGGGGAAATTGTTTAACCAGGAAAGGCACACTAAGCTAAAGCCTGTTTCCAGGTGCAGTCTGGGAGCACACAAGGAACTTAAGTGACTTGCTCAGAGTCACACAGTATCCAAGTGGGGGCTGATGGGATTCAAACCTAGGTCTCCAGGTTTGCAGCTCAGTGCCCTTTAACCACCATGCTATACTGCCTCCAGGTGAGCAGGGGGCATGTGGCCATAGTGCAGAGTTGAACTTGTATTCTACTTTCTGTCATTTACATAAACTTATATCTCCGGGGCAACACACTCCTTCAGACTGATGCTATTTGTAAGGTATCTCATTGATAGATTCAGTTGTTTTAAGTCTGACTAACTGCCGTGGGTGGAATACTCATGTAGCCAGGGTTCTAAAGTGATGCTGTAACAGCTGAAAGGGCTAGGAGATGCACCACTCCTTCTCGGACAGCAATTCACATTTACCAATAAATATTTCTTGGCTAATTTGAATGCTATAAACAACTCTGAATGTTCAATGTGAGCTTAGCTGTGCTCATTTGGCAATGCACAGTCATAAACGGAGATTCAAACAGTGTGGCTTTGGTATGAACTTTCATATTTTATGGCTGCAGTGGGCGAAGCCTGCTACCATCCTTCAGTAGCTCTAAAAACGAGCCAAAAGACCGACATCCAACAGTTCCGTAGCCAGCCTTGTGATGGAGGGCTGAGGCACTATGCCTTACCTCATGCTAAGCTGGTGACTCGGGTTCTTTGACTTCTGGTTGTCAGGCATGGGGGAGTGGGGAGTGATGGAGCTGGATCGAGCCGCCTAATGGCAGTTCTCCTCTCCAGGGGTGGTTGTCACGCCCCCCCCCCACGTAGTTCCGCCGCCACCAGGTGGGGGTCCAGTGGCAGTGTAGGCAGGAAGGGGCAGCAAGTTGGAAAGGCATCTCAGAACACTGCATGCGCATGCCTACACAAGCGCCAGAGAAGGGGCAGGGTGAAAAAACGGAGGAAAAAGCACTAATGTAAATAAAAAAGAAAAAAGTTCAGTTTTGGAGCTTCTTCCCCATGGGCACACTATTGCGGTGGCCAGTCACCCATCGTGCTCAAGATGGCCACCAATGTTGCGTGATTGAACTGTGGCCATCTTGGACACGGTGGACTGTTTTGTCGTGAGCTTGGCGCAGCCATGTGGACTCTGGCCAGAGTTGAAGGACTTGAATATGTACTCCCTGGAGGAGAGGAGGGAGAGAGGGGATATGACACAGACATGCAAGTATCTTACAGGGAGGAACAGGGTGCAGGAATACACTATTTTTAAGTGAAAAAGATGTTCCAGGACTAGAGGGCATGGGATAATTCAGAGGAAACGTGAGGAAGAATTTCTTCACAGAACAGGTGGTGGACAAGTGGAACACCCTGCCAGAGGAAGTGGTGGGGGCTGAAACAATCACAGGATTAAGAATGCATGGGATAAACATAAAGGAATTCTGGAGGTCAGGGATGAGGGGCAACAGACTTCTAGCCAAACAAAGTGCACTTACAAGCTCAAATGGGCAGACTGGTTGGGCTATAGGCCCTTATCTGCTGACACTGTCTATGTATTGCTAGACTGGACTTCACAACTATGATCTGCTTATAAATGTGCTATTCACAGTATTATAAAACATAAAAATGAATTTATTGGTTCATATACCTCATAGATGTTGTGACACCAGTGAGCCACCGAACTCAACGATGTCCCAACACCCACTAAGTGTGTGAATCAGCTTGTTCTTCATAGTCTGGCCTTACATATTTTCTATGTAATTATTCCCCATTGACAACACGGAGCTACCAGAAAAAAAACTTGGGGTGATCACCTTTTTACAACATCATCCCCTTCTGTGATCTGAGGGATATTAGCAGCGATATATTCTTAATATATTAGCTCTGAGTTACTATTTCTTTCTTTCTTTAAATACGCTCTTCAAACACAACTTCTTCCAGTGGAGCAATGCTCCATTTTTGTTGCTTGTGCACATGTAGCTGTCCCTGTGGGAACCAACAATGTTCGACATTGTGACATGTGGTCATCCCCCTGCTACCCACCTCTCCACTATATGGGGAGATGGACATGAAAATAATTATTACTATAAATGCAGACAAAGGTTTTCCCACCTCCCAAGTTTTCTCGGCGAGAACCTGGCAATTAGGAAACTGGAACATGGTCCTTATTTGAAGCTGGTTCCAAAGTAGAGTAAAGCTGGAACTGTAAGTGATGCGGCATAATGGATAGAGACAGCAGGGCAAAACTTATATCTCAATCCCTTCTTCTGGGAGCTTGTTTCTTAAGTTTACCACATGTGTGACATAACCCCTAATTCTACTCCACTGTCCCCAGCACAGGGTAAGCCCTCCAAATTTACAGTCATGAACAAGCTGAAAATGTTTCCCTCTGATGCATCTTACCAGTCTCTTTAAAAAATTTAAATTATATTTGCCCCAGGCCTTCCCTGCATAAATGTTACCCATAGCTTAACAGCTATATACACTTAAAAATTCAGAACAGAAAGGGTACCATTACTGACGCCCTAGTGAACCCAACTGGTGATTTCCACCTAGTTGGCTGCAGAACAGTAGGTGCTGATCACCTTTGTACTAAATCATCCTTTGCTGTGATCTGAAGGACATGAAGTATATTAGCTGCAACCGGAAGTATATTAGCAGAAATCTATTTTTTTTTTACTTTTTTTTTTTAAACTTTACTGTGATACAGTACAGCAAATAAGAGACACAGGTAGACATCTTCACAACTGATATACTCACAGAAAAAATTACTCACCTTAGTAATGTTGTTTCTTCTAGTGGAGTCTTGCTATATTATGACAATTGCAGTATGACTGCAGGTTAGAACTGCTCCAGAGGTGAAATAGTTAACTTTCCATGCAGGCATGGAACTTAGAGCACGAGCTCGGTTGAAAACTCTGTCTGTTGTGCTTCAAACGCAAACTGTCAGATCTTTATGAGCTAAAACTCACTAAGGTTCTGTGTGGAAGCTGTAAACCTACACTAGCCAACTGGCTACTAACATAAACACTCATTTTTTGGCCTAAAACAAAGACTCAAGTCAGAAGACCCAAAAATGCAAAAACACAACACCAATTCATCCAAAAAGGTAGGTGAAAAACAACAAGGTGGGCATCAAAAAGTGCCAACCCTGTACCGTCCACCCACATCCCCAAAACAGAGGTTCTGAGAGGGGCAGGTAGGGAGGGAGGTCATAATATAGCAAGACTCCATTAGAAGAAACAACATTACTAAGGTGAGTAATTTTTTCTTCAAACAACATGAAGTCTTGCTATATGATGACAATGCAGACTACACAGCAGTACCCATGGAGGAGGGACAGAACCTACCTAGGAAATAGGCTCTGAAGCACAGCTGTGCTAAACCCAACATCACTCCAAGCCTGGATGTCCAGGAGTAATGCTTGGTAAAAGTGTGAACTGTTTTCCAGGTAGCTGCTTGACATATTTCTAGAATAGGAATGTCTCTGGCAGCAGCCAGAGAAGCAGCTGTACCTCTGGTAGAGTGAGCCCTCAGGCCTGAGGGAGGAACTTTACCCAACTTCTCATAGCAGAATTGGATACAAGAGACAATCCACCTGGCAATGGATCTTTTAGTGACTGGTTTCCCTTTACCAACTTCGCCATAGGTGAGGAACAGTTGGAGGGAGTCAAACCTATGACCCTTGGTACGCTCTATGTAGTAACTAAGGGCTCTCTTCACATCTAGGCTGTGCAGCCTCCTCTCCCCAGAGGAGGAGTGGTCAGTGAAGTACACTGGAAATGAAATAGATTGATTAAGGTGGAAATCTGAAACCACCAGGAACTTTCTGTTAGTCCGAAGGACCACCTTATCTCTGTGAAAAGGGATAAACTCCTGCTCCACTGACAACGCTTGTAATTCACTTATGCATCTGGCAGAGGTGATGGCTACCAAAAACACAGTTTTCCAAGTCAAGTACTTGAGGTCAGCTGAAGACAAGGGCTCGAAGGGGGGTTGCATAAGTTGAGCAATGCAAATATTAAGATCCCAGGCAGAGGCAGGATCCCTGAATGGAGGGTTGGTGTGAAACAACCCCTTAAAAAACCTGGAAAATACAGGATGACCTGAAAGAGAAGAGGATTTACCTGCTGAAATAAAAGCAGACACAGCTGCCAAGTGCACCTTCAGGGTAGCTGGTCTCAGCCCCAAAGAATTTAGGTGGACCATATAATCCAGGACTGTTGGTAGATCAGCAGAGACTGGGGAAATATGCTTTTCCGAGCACCATATGGAAAACCTTTTCCATTTGGAATTGTAAGTAGCCCTGGTGGAAGGCTTCCTTGCGGCCTTCAATATATCCATTACACCTTGGGAAAGGTGTAAATCAGCAAACTAACTCTTCAAGAACCAAGCCTTGAGATTGAGAGATTTGAGATTCGAGTACCAGACCCTTCCCTGGGCACAGGTTAACAGATTGTGATTCCTGGAAGGGACAGGGAGGATGGACTGCTAAGGACAACAGGAGTGGATACCAGGGCTGTCTGGCCCAATCCGGAGCTATCAGAATGACTTTGCATGATTGGGATCTGATTTTGACTAGCACTTTGAACAGGAGAGGTAAGGAAGGGAAGGCATAGAGAAACTTCCCCTCCCAACTGAGGGCTAAGGCATCCAGGGGGAGTGAGCCCATCACTGGGGGCCTGCAGCAAAAAAGAGGAATTTGGTGATTGTCTGGGGCTGCAAAAAGATCTATCTGCGGGGTGCCCCATCTGGCAAATACTACTCCCAAGAACAGGGGATCCAGTGACCATTCGTGGTGGCCCTGGGAAATCCTGCTGAGAGCATCTGCCAGGACATTGTCCTTGCCTGGGAAGTGAACTGCCATAAGGGAGGTGTTCGAGTAAGCCAGAGACCATAACTACATGCTCGGTGCACAAGGCCGAGACCTAGTGCCCCTTGCTTGCTGATGTACCACATTGTAGTGGTGTTGTCTGTTCTGACCTGAATACTCTTGTTCTGAACAGATTTGGAAAAAGCTTGAAATGCTAGAAAAACTGCTCTGAGCTCCAACAGGTTGATGTGGAGCAGAGATTCTGGGAGACCACAGACCCTGGATGGTGAGGTCGCCCATGTGAGCTCCCCCAGCCCAAGAGGGACGATCTGTAGTAAGGATTAGAGAATGAGACTGAGTGACAAAAGAACCCTTGTCTCAGGTTGCTCTGATCCTGCCACCACTGTAGGGCTTGGATCAGGGTTCGAGTGTACTGGGATCAACTTGGTAAGAGGATCCTTTCTTTGAGACCAAAAAGCTCTCAAATGGAACTGGATGTCCCTCATCTGAAATCTTGCTCCTTGCACAACTGCTGTGAAGCAGCCATGTATCCTAGGAGCTGCAGAAAATGCCTTGCTGGCCAGGAGACCTGCAGGCTAAAATGAGGTGGCCAGGAGACCAGGGTCTTGCCTGTCCAGGAGGAAGGCCCTAGCTTCCTGTGTGTTCAGTTCTGCGCCTACGAGGTAAGAAGCTGGACAGGCTCTAGAACTGACTTTGAGAGATTCAGAAGGAAACCTAGAGAGGTAAGCAGTTGCTGTGTTATCTGAAGGTGTAAATTGACCTGGTCTGGGGACTGGCCTACTATGAGCCAATCATCCAGGTACATACGAAATTTGCCAGCAGATAAAGGCCTAGAGGTCTATCAAGTCTGCTCGAATGTGCAGCTAGCACCCCTTATTCTGCAGCTGCCCCTCCCTTCCACCCTTCCCCTTCATTAAAGATGGCAATCTTTTGCCTTCTTAGGTAGGCAACTGCTACTGCCAGGCATTTGGTGAATACCCTTGGGGCAGAAGTGAGGCTGAAGGGCATTGCTCTGAACTGGTAGTGGCCTGAGGGCAGCTCGAAGCTGAGGTACTTTCGATGGGAGCTTCTGATGGGAATATGGAAGTAGGCATCCTTGAGGTCCAGGGAAGCTAGACAGTCCCCTGGCATTAGAGAGGGTAGGATAATTCCCAGAGTCACCATTTTGAACTTTGGCTTTAAAAGGTGCTTGTTTAAATATCTGAGATCCAGGATGGGCCGCCATTCTCCTGTCTTTTTTGGGGTAAGGAAGTACCTGGAGTACAAACCTTTGCCCTGGTGTAGGGGAGGAACCCTTTCCACAGCTCTGAGCGCCAGGAGGGTAGAGACCTCTGCCTCTAGGGTGAGTGCCTCTGATGGAGTTGCAGGTGGAAAAGATCTGGTTCTCAGCTTTGGAAATTTTTTGAAGCTGAGAACCAGTCCCTGGCTTACTACTTCCAGGACCCACTTGTCTGATGTTAAAGACTTCCAGTCCTGGACAAAGTAAGCCAGCCTGCCCCCTACAGGTAGAGGAGAATCGGCCCAGGCAATCCCATCAGGGTGCCTGCTTGGCAGGGGCTTTGGGCTGAGGGGTGGAAGCAGACCTGCTTGTACCCCATCTGCCTCTCCCTCTAAAGAAGCCCCTCTGAGCATAGGCGGAGGAGGAAGCTTGGGCTTGGTAAAAAGGCCTATGAAAAGGCCTGCCCCTGCCTCTACAAAACTGCTTTTGAGGAGTGGCCTGCCTTTCCTTGGCCTGTGCACTCCTATAGGTGGTCCTATATTCATCCATTTTCTTCATGTAATTCTCTGCTCCCCAAATAGAGAATTTCCCACAACAGGAAAATCCATGGCCTTAGACTGGGTATCTTTAGACAGGGTACTACATCTGAGTCAAGCCATCCTGCGAAGTGCCACAGATGTAGCCATGACTCTTGATGAAACATCATTAGAGTCCACTGCAGCATGAAATTGCACCTTGGATGCCTCAATACCATCCATAACCATCTGTTCCAGCTCCCTGGCAAGCTGGTCAGGGACTTGCTTCACTAGGGCCAGCACAGTATCCCATCTGGATTTCTGGTACCTAGCAGCATAAGCCATATAATTTGCTTGTCTGAGTCCCAAAGATGCTGCCATGTACTGTTTCTTTGCCATAGCATCAATCTTCCTGGAGTCCTTCTCAGGGGTGTGAAGCTAGGGAATATTAGCTTGTCACAGGCTGCAGCCTGCACTACCCCACATGGCTGCATTGTTGAGTGAGGAAATCAGTGTCGGAGCCTGATAAGGTATACCTCTTGTCCATCCTTTTATCCACAGGAGGTATAGTGTGAGGAGTTTTTAAAACTTTTACAGTTTCCGAAAAGATTTATGCAAAGGAATAGTCAGTCTCCTAGACTCTGGAATATCCATCATTTCTACATAGTCTGGCTCCTCTTGGTCATCAACAGCTTCCTCAACAGGGAGCTGGAGAGTTTCAGCAACTTTTTTTTATAAAACATGAAATGAGAAGGGGACTCAGAAAGCCTTGGAGGAGAAACCCCTAGGGGTTTATCTGGAGAGATGTCCGGATCAATGGGCACATCCAGATCTTCAAAACCATATTCACTCTCCTCATATTCCTCTTCCCCTTCCCCCAGTTCATAAAAATCCTCAAAATCATAATCTTGAACCGGTGGAACAGGCTGAATCGCTTACCTGAAGGTGTCTGTTCGGTCGGAACCGGAGAGAGAGACTGGACAATTTGAATTGCTTTAGCTATTTCCTCAGCAGTTGGGGAGAGAACTTTAGGCTCTACACCAGCTGACTTTCTAGTCCTTTTTGCTGGAACCGGCTCTTCGTTTGCCGAGGAAGTATCGCCCTGGTCAGAGGGCACTCCCTCCGGTTCGGTTAGTACCGAACCGGGCTGGCCATCCGGGTCAGCGGACTTTTTGGCCTCCCTTTCCCTGAGCCTACCAACTCTCTTATCTATGGTGGCAGCAGGGAGTGTGTGACAAATCTGGCAGTCTGAATTGAGGTGGTCAAACCCCAGACAATAGACACGTGGTGTGTGAGTCAGCTTTAGCAAAAGCTTCCCCACAAACACTACAGTGTTGAAACCCAGTGGGTCCGGTTTTTCTTTTGGGTTTCTCAGACATAATGCCAGCCTAAGCAACTTGCCCGTTTATGGCAATCCACCAAGCAAGACACCCTTATCGGTTCCCAACCGTGTCACGGGTTGTGGAAAAAAACGTAATGAAATCCGTTTTTTTTAGAACCGATAAGAACCGGGAACCGCACTCTAAAAAAGGACTAGTAGATTTTAAATACAACCTGATCGGTTCAAACCGAACCGATAAAGAATTACAAGTTCCACACAGAAAAAATAAATGTAAAACCTATCTGTTACTTACATTACGACACACAGAGCTTGAACCGACCGGTTGCGGTTTAATTTCGGCTAAAAAACGAAAAATAATACTTTTAAACCGACAAAATGAACCGAGCAGAAGGAGAAATCTCCGGAGCGACTGTTCAGTGAAGCGGAGTAAAGAATCTGACAGTTTGCGTTTGAAGCACAACAGACAGAGTTTTCAACCGAGCTCGCGCTCTAAGTTCCATGCCTGCATGGAAAGTTAACTATTTCACCTCCGGAGCAGTTCTAACCTCCGGTCATACTGCAACTGTCATAATATAGCAAGACTTCATGTTGTTTGAAGACATTTTTATTTAGTTTTTTGTTGACCGGGTAAATGCACTAGACAAATCCTGCCTATTTTCAGGCACGACCCAGGGGAGGGGGATACAGATGAACATAAACATAGACTTTGAGGAAAGATAAGGACCGCTTGGCCCACCTAGTCTGCCCATTTCCCTACCTAGAGGATAAGCTGCAGATCCTATTTAACCAACAGCCTATTTCTTCCTACCCCCCAAAAAAATTGCCTTATGTCTGTCCCATGCATTCTTGAATTCTCCCACAGTTTGAGACCCCCACAACCTGAAGGCTGTTCCATGCATCCACCACCCTCTCTGTGAAAAAATACTTCCTCACATTGCCCCGAGCCATCCCCCCTCTATCTTCAAATTGTGTCCCCTTGTTCTTGCACATCTCTTTTTCTGAAAGATGCTACCCTCTTGGACTTTGTTGATTCCACTGAGGTACTTAAATGTTTCTATCATGTCCCTCCTTTTCTCAAGGGTATACATATTAAGCTCCTTTAGCCTCTCCTTGTATGGCTTCTCTTGCAGACCCTGCACCATTTTAGTTGGCCTCTTCTGAACTGCCTCCATCCTGTCTATGCGTTGCAGAGATGGGGTCTCCAGAACTGACGCAGTACTCAGGCGGGGTCTCACCAAATGTCTGTACAGGGGGATAACAACTTCCTGTTTTCTGCTGGTGATGCCTCTCCCTATACATCCCAGTATCCCCCCAGCACTCTCTACTGCCTTCTCATATTGCTTGCCAACCTTAAGGTCATCTTATATGATTACCCCCAGGTCCCTTTCCATTTTTGTTGTTGTTACCACCTCCCCCCACTGTGTAATCTTCCCCTGGGTTTTTGTTTCCCAGCTGCATTACTTTGCACTTCTTTGCATTGAATCCAAGCTGCAATACTTCTGACCATTCCTCCAACCTTGCCAAGTCCCTTCTCATCCTTTCCACGCCTGCTTGTGTATCAACCCTGTTGCAGATCTTTGTGTCATCTGCAAAGAGGCATACTTTTCCTTCCAGTCCCTCTGCAATGTCACGTATAAAAACATTAAAAAGGACTGGACACAGTACTGAACCCTGCGGTACCCCACTAGTAACCCCTCTTTCTTCAGAGTGGACTCCATTTACAATTACATTCTGTGTCCTGTTGTTCAGCCAATGTTTTATCCAGGCTACCACCCTGGGACCCACTCCAAGGCTGGTTAATTTGACTACTAATCTTTTGTGTGGGACTGTGTCAAATGCCTTGCTAAAGTCTAGGTAGGCCATGTCCACAGCCCCTCCCTGGTCTACTACTTTGGCCACCCAAAGAAATCAATTAGATTTGTCTGACATGACCTTCCTGCTGTGAACCCATGCTGCCTTGGGTCCTATGCCCCACTGGCCTCTAGGTACTCAACAATTCTTTCCTTCAGAAGCGATTCCATCACTTTCCCTACCACAGAGGTCAAACTGACAGGTCTGTAGTTTCCTGCCTCTGTCTTGCTCCCACTTTTGTGAAGGGAAATCAACATCAGACTTCTTCCAGTCCTCAGGTACCACACCATCCTCCCATGATTTGTTATAAAGGGTAGTCCGTGGTGTCACTAGTTCTCTGCTTAATTCTTTTAGAATTCTGGGGTGAATTCGATCTGGCCCCACTGCTTTGTCCACCTTCAGTTTTAGGAGTTCTTTCAGAACCCTTTCTTCTGTGAAAAGACTGGGATCGACCCCCCAAGAGTGCTTCTGTTAACTGGATTAGGCACCTCCCCCACTTCCTCTTTTGTGAATACTGAACAGAAGTATTCATTCAGTATCCCTGCTTTTTCACTGTCACTCTGTCCACCCACCATCCATTCTGTTCAGCCTCACTATACCTCCATTTGTCTTTCTACACTCCCTGATATACCTATAAAAGGTTTTATCCCCCTTCTTAACCGAGTTGGCTATCTTTTCCTCAGTTTGTGCCTTTGCTATTCTGACTACCCTCCCTGCTTCCTTCTGCCATAACTGGTACAGTTCTCTGTCCTGTTCCTTCTGTGCTTCCTTATACTTCCTAAATGCTATCTTTTCCTCCCTAACCTTCACCGCCACTTCTTTTGAGAACCATAGTGGCTTTTTCTTTCATTTTGATTTATTTGCTTCACACAAAGGCTTGTTGCCTCTATGATGGCAGTTTTGATATTCCTCATTGTTGTTCCACCCCTCCTTCTAGCCTGTTTGCTAGTGCTTTTCTAAGGCACTCTCCCATCTTGCCAAAGTCAGCCCTCCTGAAGTCCAGAATGCTCACTTTTGTATGGCTCGACTCTGTAGCCGAGTTTATCGTGAACCACACTGTTTGGTGATCACTTGTTCCCAAATGGCTACCCACTTCTAGTTCTGAGATCCTCTCACTGTCCCCATTTGAGAGTATGAGGTATAAGATTGCTCCCTCACGAGTAGGTTCCAAAACTAGCTGTCTGAGGCATGCCACCTGAAGGGCATCAAGAATGGCACTGCCTTTTGGATGTGACTGCAGTAAAGGTGCTCCAGTTAGCATCTGGCATATTAAGGTCCCCCATCAACAGTATCTCCCCTTTCTCTGCCATCCTATGTATGCCTTCTATCATATCCTTGTCCATTCCCTCTCCCTGACATGGGGGGTCTGTATACAACCCCTGTGCAGACTGTGGTGCCTTTTCCAGTCTTTAAGGTGACCCACAGTGCCTCCTCTCCTCCTTGTTTACTCTTTTGTTCAGTTGCTTTTATCCCTTCCCTTACATAGACAGCTACTCCCCCGCCTCCCTGTCTCTCCTGTAGGTTATGTACCCTGGTATGTTAACATCCCAGTCATGGTTCTCTGTGTACCATGTTTCTGTGAATGCTACGATATCCAAGCATCCCTCTTACATCAAGGCCACCAGTTCAGGGAGCTTGTTGCCCAGACTATGGGCGTTGGTACTCATTACCCTCCATTTCTTAAAGGCCTTACCCCTTTTTGCCCCATCCCTGTCCTTATTGCGTTTGTCACTTTCTCCATTTACCCCTGCACTTCTCCCTATTGACATCTCTATGTTGGTGTCTACCTCACTTAGTACCCTGATATTTTTTTTGGGGGGCTAGTATTTCCCTGCTCCTTTCCAGTGCCTCCCCCCTTGGCTAGTTTAAATGCTTGCCAATGAAGTATTTAAACCTGTTACCTAGGATCCTGGTTCCCCTCATGGACAGATGCAGGCCATCACACCACTATAGGCCTGCATCAGTCCAGGTGGACCCCCAGTCCCCAATGAAGCCTGAGCTCTGCACCAGTTTTTCAACTGATTGAATCCTGTGGTGTGGAGCTCCCTAGCCTCATCCGTGCCATAGACAGGCAGCACTTGCGAGAAGGGCATCGTGTGTGCTATTTGTCTAAGGCCCATCCCCATCTCCACAAATGCTTCTTGCACTGCTCTGATCCCTTTCTTAGCCAGGTCATTTGTCCCTAGGTGGACAATGACATCCAGCTCCCTCCCCTGTGCAGCTGCTCCCTGTGATCCTGAGGATTTGCTCCTGTCCTCAAGCCATGGCGCCCACGCAGGACCCTTACCTCCCTCTCCCTTCCTCCCCAGTTCTACCTTCCTAACAATGGAGTCCCCCACCAGGAGTTGTTTCCTTCCCCTGTGGGGTCCCATGCCACCCTCCTGTGGGTCTCCTTTGTGGAGGGTCCCAGCATCCTCCTTGGTCTCCACTGTGGGTGCCTCCATAGAGGAACCACACTTTTCCAGAATGGCATACAAATTGTGGAGAGGTACAACTGGAGGGATGCACCTTTGTTCCACCACCCTCACCCTCTTGGAGCCCACTGTGGTCCAACCGCTCCTCTTTCTTGGCAACCTCTGAGGCAACGGCAGTGACTCTGGTGGTCCCTGGGTGGGAGAGGAAGTCCCACAAATCCTGCCCAACTCAGTCTGGAGATGAGCAACCTCCTCCCTCAGCCAAGAGAGATGCCTGCAGATGGGACAACACTGTATCCTCCAGAATGTCTTTCAGAAGACTGCTGCTTCACATCCACTGCACCACTCCCATCATGTCTTTTTTCTGGCCCCCTGTTGTTTGGAATACTTACTCTTTCCTCTGTTTGTTTCTTTTTTTTTCTTGGCCTACTTACTTACTGCCTCTGCGTCCTTTTAGCTCCTGATCTTCCTGTTCTAAGACAAGACGCTCCTATATTTCTCAGTAGTCTACTTACTTGCTCAGAGTCAGACCTCCAGCAGCTGGGGGGGGGAGACGGAGAGCTACTCTTGCCCTTCTAGGATGGTGAGTCTTTGGTGGCCCTGTGATTGCTCACTTCCTGATCGCAAACAGGAATTTCCTGTTGTCAGTTAAATCCTGTGCTTATAAAAGTAGAACTGGTTTAAGGTGGTGGGGAGAGAAGGAGGGCAATATAGTCCCAGTAGAGAAGTTTTAGTTATACCAGTAGCTCCTTCCTCCTGGTGTTCTGTCTGTTCTCTGGCAGAAGCTATTTAGGGCAGTGCTTAAATCTGGTTTTAACCTGGCTCCTTCTAGCCAAGCCACTTCCCCTACTTTGCAAATCTTTCTACACTTAGTTTCACAGACAACAATTCCCTTCAGACACCTGTGACAAGCACCTAGATAAGTACACAGATAATTTACTTCGACTACCTCTGGCTTTTTTTTTTTTTTCACGCTAAATTGAAGGTCCCAGTACAAGATTTCTAGTTCTTAGTCCCAGTAGAGAAGTTTTAGTTATAGCAGTAGCTCCTTCCTCCTGGTGTTCTGTCAGTTCTCTGCCAACTGACCTTGAACCAGATTAAGCTGTTGGTGATATTTTTAGTGAAACATTACACTGAGCATATATCATTTTGACAGTAAGGGATCTCTATGTCCCAAACACAGGTACTTCACTAGGGGGACATCCCTAATTAATATGGATCAATTATTCCCAATCATTATACCACAAGGCCTGAGGCCGTCAAGAGTGGGAGAAAATACCACGTATCCATTAGACATCATCATTCTCCCTGAATTTGGAACAGTAGGGCTTGCTCCCCCATATCCAACACAGATTAGTATAATAGTAGGCAACATGTAGATAGAAAGTGCAGCTTAATAAACTAGACTGACGATAAACTGTCATAGAATAGCTAAGAAATAAGCAGTAAATTCCATAGTTTCATTTAATTTCGGATTGCTTTAGCTATACTACTAGACCGAGAGTAGATCCTACAAATCTTCTATCTAGGAGGCAAGGTACAATACAATCATGTCCCTTAAGGTGTGTTCACACTACCTACCCAGTTCTCCTTTGTGCTGTGGCTCAGACTGCTCCATTCGATTTGCTACGATGCTGCTCCCATTCACACTGCAGCCCCTACATCGTTACGGCCCAGTCGGGCAGCCACTGTCATAAGGGGCTTGCGGTACTGGCATATCCCCCAAAAAAGTGTGTTTTCATTTCGGGTCAAGGATCAAATGCTCGACTGCTCTGAAAGCCCCACATCCAGCAGCATGTTCACAGAGCGTGTCACTGTCACCAATTCTACCAATCTATAGTAGGATTCGAGCAGCTTTCCACAAGATGTATAAGTTCCCCTTTATTATAATGAGCATTCCAAACCACAGACAGCTCAGTAAATGTCATAATAAATGGGAACTTATTGCTCACTAATAGGAAATGTTAGTTTTCTGCTTTGCATCATTGTGAGCAGTGTCAGCTGTTCAGGCAGCCACACCAAAAAAAAACCAGCCAAACTGCTACACATTCCCAAGAAAAGAAGGACTGCAGTGAAACGCAACGCCCACAGACAGTGCAATGCAGGTTGCATTCACACATCAGCAGCGGCAACAATCTGGCTGCTGTGCACCACCTGCAACAGGCACAGAATTGGCCCTTTTGTTTGTACAGTGAAAAAAGTGCTCCCCTATTATAGTGAAAGCAAACAGACAGATTATAATAAACTTAAACAAGAACACTCTGCATTGATAACATATTGCAGATGGACTACAGGGTAAGGCTTGTCTGTTTGCAGATGACACCAAGATCTGCAACAGAGCAGATGATCCAGATGGGGTGGGCAGAATGAGAAGAGATCTGGATAAACTAGCAAAATGGTCAGAAGAGTGGCAACTAGGATTTAATGCAAAGAAGTGCAAGATCATGCACATAGGGAAGAGAAACCCTGAAGCCACCTACAAGCTGGGAGGGGAATTGCTGGCAGTCACAAAGGAAGAAAAAGACTCGGGCATCATCATCACTGATGACCTGAAATCATCCAAGCAGACCTCTAAAGCAGTAGGTAAGGCTAGGGGGGATGTTAGGGTGTATTAGTAGGGGTATCACAAGTCGTAAGAGGGAGGTAATAATCCCTCTTTACAAGACACTGGTTATGCCCCATCTGGAGTACTGCGTGCTGTACTGGAGGCCACACCTTCACAAGGACATAAACCAAATTGAGGCAGTCCAGAGAAGGGCAACCAAAATGGTGCAGGGACTGCATCAGAAGACATATGAGGACAGATTAATGGAGCTCAATATGTATACCCTTGAGCAAAGGAGGGAGAGAGAGGATATGATAGAGACATTCAAACACCTTAAGGGCATTAACAAGGTGAAAGAGTCTAACATGTTTAAATATAAGAAAAAAGCAGGACAAGAGGACACAGCATGAGATTAGAGAGGAGTCGATTAAGGGGAATGTGAGGAAATTCTTTTTCACAGAAAGGGTGGTGGATGCATGGAACGGCCTACCTTAGGAAGTGGTGGCTATGAATACAGTGCAGGGCTTCAAACAGGCATGGGATAGGCATAAGGGAGCAATACAGATGAGTATGAATAGATAGGCCACTGACAGTGCAAAGGCCGATGGCACATTTATAAGGTAGAAAAAGGGCAGACTGGATGGGCCTTGCGGTCCTTATCTGCCGTAACTTCTATGTTTCTATATTGATAAAGTATTCCAAGAATTTGTATTGCTTTCCTCACATTCTCAGCAGTGTAGAGTACTAGGCCTCTGGACAGTGACCGATCGAGAAAAAAAAGTGTTGTTTCACCGTGCACTAGAAGTTAGCATTCTGTGGTGTGAAAATGACCCTTGAGGGTGAGGAAGAAGGCAGTAATGCCTATGAAGTCTGGACAATGCCATGTGGTGCCACAATATTGCCAGTAGTGCATTCCGTCCGTGGGATTACAATAAAAAATAGCACTTAACATTTGAGTAATCCGAACCCGCCCCCAGGCTAATCCCTTCCTGGAAAGTTCATCAGCACAATTTCTGTCCAACCATATATACACACACGACTAGGCTATAAACTACCCCCTCAGTTCAACGTTTCAGGCTGCAACACTCACCCGGTAAAGTTTCATCCTCCTCGCCTCAGAGACCTGATCCTTCTTCTAAAACTCTGTTTTTTCCAGGAGCTTGGCCACATCTTAGGGGTCAGAAAACACATGTCTTTACCCCATAAGTCACTTTCAAGCTTGCTGGCATCAGTAAGAGGTGATGGACTCCTAACTGCCTCAGCCAAGACCGCATACCATCAAATCCTTTTCTCCTCTGTTGTGTTTCATAAGTGATGTCCGGAAAGGGATAGATCCCAGAGTCCCTCCATTCAGAGGGTCCTTTTTACTTGGCTTTTAGTAACAGAGCATCCCTCTCCACGAACAACCCTAGGACCACCAAGATAGTCCGTGGCTGTTCATTGGTCAGCAGACAAGGTTGTGATCCTATGGGGGTTATCCAGTAGCTTTTCAGAATTACACATGGTGAAGCAAGCTGGTAGTGGTCTGTTAACCAAGTTTTTATAAAATCCGTAACACTATCTTCCTCAGTACCCTGCAGCATACAAAGTACTCCAACATGTGTCCTTCTCACTACGTTCTCCAGGTTCTCTAGTCTTTCGTAAGAGACCATGTTCTTTCACCAGTCCTGTCGAAACAGAGAGGTTTATCGGCTGTCTGTTGGCTGTGAGGTTTCCTATTTTACTATCTAGGAATTTCAGCAGTGCATGAAACTCTACCATTTGACTACACAGATACTGTATGGCTTTCAGTAAAGCAGCGTTGGTGGGTTGGGAAGGATCTCAGTCTGGGGCAGGCTGCTGCACATCTTTACTATTGCTCAACTGCTGCTCCTTCTGTTGGGCTCCCTTGCCACTCACACCTGCCTCTATTTGATCTCTCCATGCCAATCCCAGACTTTTACAGTATTTGCTAATTTTGTATCGCGCGGTCGTATGTGAGATTAAAGCATTCTGAAATAGAATTGTATGTCTTTTTAGCAACTGCAAAGCCTCCTGAAACACAGCACTCACAGGCTTATTACACACAGGGTTTCTTGCATGACTGCTCAACATTTAGCAAATTTTACATTAACGCTTGTATTGCTTCAGTATTCTTTATGTATTACATTAATAAGAGTTATGAAATCCAGTTAAGTTTTCCATTTAAGAAATCTACTGAGGATATGTGTTTCAGAAAAGGTTACGACTCAGCTGAAGTAGAAGTCATGTTAAAGAGAATGGACAGTTTATTAGAATTCCAACAGAAAGAAATTGTAACACTGTGTGCACATGTGTGAGTTGTATGAAAATAAAATAAAAAACAGAGTGATGAATAACAGAGCTAAAAGTTGAACATACAGAACTGAAGTCAAATACTATGTTATATAGAACATTATAATGGACAAGAAACAGACATAACAGATTACTATTAAATCATAAATCTAAGTACGAGTCACTTTTAGGTCTGTATGCATAAAAGCACTACACAACTTTTATGACTTAACTGCATACCAACTCTGTTCTATGGTAACCACATAGAAAGTACTTTGGTACATGGATACCATTATCACCCTAGTCTTACACTTCTGCATTTGTGGCAGTTTACTGAAGGGTGAAACACATTTTACAACATCCTGAAATTCTTTATAAGCTTTGGATCATTTGTGACTCACAGTGAGGTGATGTAAATGCTGTGTTAAGTTGTACAAAGGAAGCAGAGGGGCTTCAAGCAAATATATTTAAACCGGGCATGCATGCATAGTAAGGAATACATTGCACCCTACAAAAACACAAATTCAGCAAGCATGAGAACCAGCTAATGGTCTTGTCAAATCTTTAGCAGCCAGAGGAGCGATTGCACCATGCATGGAACACAGCCCAAGGGCTTAGATATGTGTTCTAAAGTTTTAAGCTGTAGTGTTTTGTCCTTATTAAAAAAATGTTCTTTAAACATTCACTCAAAAGCAGCCCATTTGACCATGGAAATTATAGTCACCATAGCCAAGTTGTTAACGTTCATAAAAAGGATACTTCGCTTCTCCCTTCGCTGTGCTAAATTTAGGGGTGTTTACGTTAGCTGTTTGCTTATTAGATACAGCATAATATATATTCTATATATATATACCATATCCACCAGTGACACAGCTATTGAGAGCACGACATCCAAATGAGCTCTAGATTACCAACCCCAGCACAGATCAATGCGAAGGCTATCCTTGGTCATTAATGTGCTGAACTCCAAAAGGGCCACTTTCCTTATACATTTTATAACTGCTTCATGAAACACTGCATTGCAGAATTCCATTAGCAAAATATACCAGCATGGCATTTTACTTGGAAAAAACTACAAAAATAACAGTGTCACTAAAGAAACTGGCACTGCAATGTTCCAGGGCAAACTGCCTCAACAGAAGCACTACTAAACTGGGCTTTGCTCAGCATCATAAAAGAAAGGAAATTATTTTACTGATATGCGGCAGTAGTAACAAGTTTAATTCATATAATGTATGAACAGTGATTATACAACTCAACTGAACTGTAGGTTCATTTTCAATTAGCTCTCATTATAAGGTTTATGATAAGGATTCTTAATTTTACAACAGTATTTCTACTCAAAGTTAGCCCCCTGCTTACCTGTCGGTTTCACAAAAATAATTTTTGAGACGGCTGGAACACAGTTATGTATTTACATTGTACTGTACATTCTTGAAAGCACAAACGTGACAAGTGGTTGGGTTACCATAATTGAATCTAAACGTTGGGGGGAGGCAAGGGAGAAATCATGAGGCCAGGATAGTTTGGAGAACACGGGCATATGACAGTGCCTGGGTTCCTACGGTTAGATCAACAAATATAACCCAACTCCTGCAGTGCTTTACCTTTATTAGACTTAAAAATGTTTGCTGTTTTAAACTACATTTTTAGTTTAAATTCTAATTTTATTGTGCAGGAGGGTTTTCAGTAACCAATATATCCCTCTACTGCATATGTATCAAAAAACTGTTGAAATTCTGCTACAACCCTGCAGGTTGGTAGAGCATTTTGGCTGATTAATACTTTATCAAGTCAGAAATGGCCCTCCTTAAAGCAAAACCAGTGCTGTAGAGCACAAGGAACAAGCAGAACTGGAATATGAGAAATGCACAGGTTATGCCAGTACCCTAACTTAGGCGTACATTCTAAACACCTTGATATGCAGACGAACATAGGCCTCCTCTTTATTAGATTTTTTTGCTGCACTTCGGTAGGCTAGCAGAAAACAAACCAAATAGCATTTATAAAAAAGTTCATATAATAATATATATACCCTTCCTTACTAAACCTTTTTTATACTGTACAAAAGAAATAAGTTTTAGAAAGGCATTACCCAGAGGTCTGGCTAGAAAGTAGTTGTGCATAAACACCGTATTAACTTTTTAAGAGAAAGTAACATGGAAGTCATAAACATGACAAGTAACTAGTGTTGTTCTTTGATGCTATGTCAACTTGTAACCATGCTTAAAAGTTCCATTAGTATTTGCATGTTAAGTGAAAAGTATCAGAATAGTGTAATGCATTTTGCTCCCCTGAATTTAAACTCTCAGAAGTGCATTATAAAAACTTAAAGTAAACTTTAAATTACAAAAATTACATTTAAAAAATAAAGTGCTAAATCAGAAAATATTTGATCAGACCCAATACAAGTCACTCCTGTTATAAAATGGTTTAAGAAACAATAAAGCGTGCACATTCCAAATTACGTTCAGAATTCTGTATCCAGCTGTGTTTCAGTTATACAGTGATTAAAACTGTTAGGAAGACTGTAAAAACCTGTGCTTAACTCAATGATTTTTAATTATTTAGTTAACATACATGTGTATGGTAAACTGCAGTTTAAATACACTGTAGTCCTAGATGCATGCATCTTTTATTTCTACTGTACTTTGTAAACGAGAAAAAGATTACAGAATGACTTATGGTTTGGTCGAAATGTTAAACAGAAAAAAGATAACCTGGTTTGCCAATATGTGCATACAGTGAAAGCAAAAAAACCTTTGCTGACTTATGAAGTTACTGAGAACAAAAACGGGCTAAACAAATTCCTTAGCAAACCATGCAACAAAATATAATGTACAGTCAGAAAAATTACACAAGGGAAAAATGGAAAAAAAAAAAAAAGACAAGCAAGAGTTAGGTGAAAACTAACATCTTCAGCAAGATCAGTATTTCTGCATACATTAAGGCGCCTTTCATAACCTCCACACATTACTGAGTTTATAAAAAATAAATTTCACATCAAAACATTATATTATATACATGGTGCGAGTAGATTTAGCTACATTTATCTGCAGTACATTAAAGTGTCATAGTCCAGAGAGGTTATACTAGAGTGCTTGAACACGTGGATCAGCTTGCAGAGGTGTAGCACTTTTGTAATGTTTAGAGTACAGGCTTCAAGACTGAGCGCAATGAGCGTCCTTCCTTCGTAAGTTCCCGTGTCACGCACATGCATGGTAGGGGGATAGCTTCTTCTCTTTTCTCTACAATATTAGACGTGCATTTCTTTAAGTGGTCAGCCATGCTTGTGATCTCAGCGAACTTCCACTCTTTCACAGTCCCAAACGCTGTACTGAACCGCCACACCTACAAAACAAATTGCATTTATAATTACTCGTTACCAAAATTAATTTATTTGAAACTACTCTAACCGGGATAACCCCATGAGATGAAGCATCTCATTTCCATGGGGTTCCCAGAGAGGATAGCAGCAGTCGGGTTAACATAGTCCAGTAGGAATACTTGCAGAATATACTATACACAAGAAAGAAAAACTGTAATTAAGTAAATATTCATGTAACTCCCACTACCGCTAGAATATATATATTTTTAGTAAATGTTTAAACAAATATAACAAAACAAGACCCCGCCCCGAAAAAAAAGCACTTCACTCTCCACAGGACTGTCTGGTCCTTTTTAAAGTAACCTGGAGGTATGACAATGTTTTAATGGTCAATGTGTTATCTTGGAAGTTTTGTTTCCTGGCATCTCCCATATACTTTCCTATAGTAACCGTGATGGAAATCGTCTGTCACGTGAGACTGGACCAAAGTCACACCCTAACAAAAGACTGGCAAGTAACTAGAACTCCCCCTGGTCACATGTTTCATTCCCACTGAAAACCTCAGTTGCTTAAAATCAAAGTAAGAATCAGACTCCAACTAGTAACTCCAAAAAGTCACATGAATCCAAACAGAGGAAAAAAGTACAGTTATGCAAGAACTTACCGTAACAGTACATCTTCAAGAGAAAGGTTCCTGCAATAGGTCATAACATGGAGGACTAGTGCCACCTGGCGTCTGGACCGCACGGCAGAATTTTCCAGCAATGCTCGACGAGGGACTGCCCAACTGACGTCACGTGACGATGTCAGCATGACCCTATATAGTGGGTGGTCCTCACGCCCGCCCTCCAGTTCTCCCACCAGAGCCCGACAGGAGAGGAAGCCAGATCTGGAGACCCAACATTAAAAACAGGGGGAAGGAGGGGAGGGAGGGAAAAACATGACCTACTGCAGGAACCTCTCTCGAAGATCTACTGTTATGGAAGTTCTTACATAATTCTACTATCTTACTTTGAGAGGGTTCCTGCAGTAGGTCATAACATATAGGACTGAATCCCAAGCAGTTTCTCCAGAGAGAGACTGAGAGAAACATGGGAGGAGGAAAAACACAAAAGAGGGTCCAACAGGACTAGCCTAGGACAGAGGGCCCTGCAGTCAGCTAGGCCGAACCTGGCCCTTCGCCTAGAAGCAATGTCCAGACTGTAATGCTTGGTGAAGGTATGGATGGAACTCCAAGTTGCTGCCGCATAAATCTCAGCTGCAGAAACATTACGTAAAAAAGCTGCAGCAGCAGCCATGCCCCTAGTGGAATGACCTCTAACAGACCCTGGCAGAGGTGTCTCGTACTTCTGATAACACAAGCAAATGCAGTTTGCTAGCCACTTGAGAGGCACTTTTTAGACACAGCCTTCCCCAAAGTTTTGGGGGTAAAGGAAACAGCTGATCGTTCTCGCGGGATTCTCTGGTCCTGTGGGTACAGCACCTCAGAATATGATGTGCATCCAAGGTGTGAAATACAGCCTCTCCTCTATTCACTGGAGCGGGATAGTATACCGGAAGTTCCAATCTGGTTCAGCGTGAACTCCGACACCACCTTAGGTAAGAACTTGGGATGAGTTCTGAGGACCACCCGGTCCTTATGAAAAATAAGATAAGGCTCCTTATAGACTAGGGCCTGGAGCTTAGAAATTCTTTGAGCAGAAGTAACAGCAACTAAAAACAGTGCTTTCCAAGAAAGACAGCGCAAATCACAGCTCATCGCTGGTTACAAAGGAGGGTGAGAGAAAACTTCTCCAACACAAAATTTAAATCCCAAGGCGGTGTAGGGCTACAGATGGGGGGTTTCAGATGGAGAATCCCTTTCAGAAAGGTTCTGGATATCTCCACCTGAGCCACAGGCTTACCATCCATGAGCACGTGATAAGCCAAAATGGCACACAAATGAACTTTTAGGGAGGAATACGACAACCCTGAATCAGAAAGATAAAGCAGATACTCCATGACTTGAGGGGCTGAACAAGTTAAAGGGTCCCAACCTCTGGAAGCCGCCTAAACACAAAAACGCTTCCATTTCATGGAGTAAGTGGACCTAGTAGAGGGCTTTCGAGCCTCCACTATGCCTTGAGCTACTCTGGTGGAAAACCCAAAACGCAATTACACTATGTCTGCAGGAGTCACACATGTAGATGCAAGGTCCTGGGCCCCGGGTGCACAAGCCAACCTTGGTTCTGAGTGAGGAGGGTGTGCATCAGTGGAAGCAGAATGGGGGGAAAGGGGGTTCCCTCGCCAACTGCTGAAGCAGGAACCAAATTTGTCTGGGCCAGGAAGGAGCAATCAGAATCATTTGTGCTCTCTGTCTGCAGTTTGATGAGTACCCTCTGAAGAATGGGAAATGGGGGGGAAGTGTATAAAAATCTCCCTGTCCAAGAGAGAGACAACGCATCATGCCAGAAAGCACCATGCTCTGGAATGAGCAAGCAAAAGCTGGGAAGCTCTGCGTTGGATGGGGAGGCGAAGAGGTTGAGTTCCGGTCGTCCCCATCTCTGAAATAGTGACTCTGCCACTTCCTGGTCTAGTTCCCCTTCGTGAGCAAGGGTGAGATCTGCTTAGTCTGTCCGCCAGGACGTTTTGCACTCCTGAAACATTCACTTCGGCGAGAGAGATCGTGCTGGACTGCCCAGTTCCACAATCTCATTGCCTCCCTGCAAAGGGGGTACGAATGAGTGCCTCCCTGCTTGTTGATCTACCAGACTAGCAACATGTCTGTCTGGATTAGCATTAATCCCTTTGGGAGGACAGACTGAAACGCCTGAAAAGCGTACAGGACCACTCTCATCTCCAGAACACTGATAGGTAAAGACATCTCCAAGTGGGACCAGAGCATCTGAGCTTGATGGTCCCCCAACCCAGATTGGAAGCATCTAAAGTTAGAACTCGGAGGGGAAGCTGGGCCCCGAAATGGGAGACCCAAATACAGGTTCAAGGGAATTCTTCCACCAAATTAAGTCTCTGAAGAACAGAGGAAATTAGAATCGGGTGGAACAAATCGTCTGGATATTGATCCCACTCCAGAGCACACAACCAATGGTTCTCCTGCAGAAGGGGCAGGAGGCTCTGGAGGGTTGGCTTCCTGAAATTTTTGTACTCGACAAACAGCTTGAGCCTAATGAGGTACAGAACGGGTCGCAGGTCGCTTGTCTTGTTTGGAACCAGAAAAAAGTGGGAGTAAAACCCCTACCCTCTGTGCTGAAGAGGGACTGCTCTATTGCTTCTTTTGACAATTTCCTCCCTTACGAGAAGCATCTGGTCTGGGGAGTAGGCTGACCTTCTTGGTGGAAATTCTGGAGGAGGTTCCAGGAACTCCACAGTGTGTCCTTGGGACACTAGTTGCAGGACCCAAATGTCAGAGGTGATGCTTTGCCACTCCTGCGCGTGGTGCGCAAACCTCCCCCCCAACACTGACTCCTCGCACTGTGGCTGAGGAGGGGGTGGGGCTAGTGAGTCAGGAGGTGGCAGGATGGGCAGGGGGACAGCCCCCTGAGTGTTTCTGGGTTTTTGAGGCAGGCAGGGGAGTGAAAGTGCCTGTGGCCTTACGCTTGTCCTGGTGGTGATTCTGGACCCATTTACGCTGCTTCCAGGTCCTTTTCCAAAAGGGATGGCAACCCTGAGTGCCTGATTGGGGCAAGGACTTGATGGGCCTAAGGGCCTGGCCGTGGTCCTGTAGGTCCGTAATAATATCTTTGGTGTCCCCACCAAAGAGCACAGAGCCCCTGAAAGGAGCAACATGAATCGCAGACTGGACCTCGTTAACGAGGCCAGAAGTGCATAGCCAAGCATGCCGCCGAAGGGAGACTGCTGTCACAGACGTATGGGCCACTGCATCGACAAAGTCGTAAGTGGCCCGAAGAGCATACCTGCAAAAAAATCTTGGACTGGTGAATGGTCCTTGGAGAGCTCCTCCTTGAGATCTGAAGATTTCATAGACTGGACATGGACCTCAAGCTTGGCAAGGGTGGCCTTTTGGTGGGACACCATGTGGGCTACTTAACTGAGGGACCGTAGCACACATGTAGCTGAGGAATAAACTTTTTTCCCCCGTATTGGTCAATCTGCCTTGACTCTTTGTCCGGAAGAGAAGTGTTCATGTGCTTGGGAGCAAAGGAGTGATCATGAGCCACTGAACTGACAAGAGTCAGCCTTAGGATGCAAACTCAGGAAGGGAGCATCCTTAGGCGACCCGGTAAGTCCTTTCCACTCTCTCGGTGATGGTCGGAACGGAGTGGGGCAGTTGCCAGATGGTCATGGTGAGATCTTGATGAGGCCCAATCCACGGAAGAACAGGAATGGGGGACAAAGACTCAAGATCCAGATGCTCGGCAAGTCCGTCTCATGGGATCCTGTTCCTCTGACTCCCATTCATAAAATTGTTGTATGGACCTCAAAAGGTCCGAAAAGGAAGGATCCTTGGGGTAACTTGGGAGGGGCCTTTCCTTTAGGGACCGAGATTCGTGGTCTGACAACTCCTCAGATGAATCCGCCCCAGAATCCGGATTGTCTCCTACACCAAAATCCGGGAGAGCTATATCCTGCGGGTTGGTTCCTCTGGTGTGTATCGTAGGCGGAAGAGAGCTCGGGGGGACACAAGGGGAACAAGGTGGTGGGAGTCTGCTCTCCAGGTCTGTCACCAACTCAGACCACGCTTCTTTCCACCAGGACTGGATGAAGGTCCTGAAGTCCGGTTGGGTGTCTTTCAAGACGCGTTCCTAACTCAGCAGGTGGGGGAACTGACCAGGGAGGCGCGGGTACTGGATGTGGTCCTGGCAGACAGTGACCAGATAGGGGGCCTGGAGGTAAGGGACCCTTTGGCGGGGAGTGACCATGCCACGGTCTGGTTCTGCCTGGACCTAGGAGGAGTAGAAGGCTGCACAAAGACGGAGGTAACTGACTTCGGGGGGCGGATTTTAAGGAAATGGGAAGGATCCTTAGGAGCATTTGGATGTGATTGGGTCAGACATGGACACTGATAGTAGGCGGAAATCATCAGGAGAGGGTGCAGGATGCTACCAGCACCTGTGCAAGTAAGATGAAAATCGGTGGGGCCCAAAACCCTGCTGGTGGACCAGGGAGGTCCAGGAGGTGGTGCGGGGAAAGAAGGCAGCCTATAGGCAATTCAAGTGCTCAAGGAGTGAAAGGGATCGAGGGGAGTACAAGCTGATGGCTAGAAGGACCACTAGGGTGGTGAGGGTGGCTAAGGCAAGGAAGGAGCAGAACCTGGCCAGGGAAATTAGGAGAGGGAACAAGGGGTTCTTTAGATACACTGGGGAAAAGTGAAGGGGCAGATTAGCAGGATCAAAACAGGAGAGATATGGGCACAAGACCCGGGGGAGCAGGCTGAGGTACTAAATGAGTACTTCACCTCAGTTTTCACCAAGGAAAATGGGGGTGCTGCATCATACATGGGAGAAGACAGCGATACTGAGGGGGGGGGAGACTCTTACCGATTGGCGGGTCTGGGGAGGGGGGAAGGCTCAGCAGGGAGAAGAGGTAGCGGAAGTGGAAATCACAGCCGAGAGAGTGAGGGAAGCCCTCAGGTCCCTTAAGACGAAGAAAGCACTGGGGCTGGATAAATTACACCCCAGAGTGCTGAAGGAACTTTCGGATGTCCTTTCGAAACCCCTGGCGGAGCTTTTCACCATTTCTCTGAGGACAGGGTGGGTGCCCCAGGACTGGAAGGTGGGCGCGCTAGTGCCTATCCACAAGGGGGATCAAGGGAAGTGGCAGGGAACTACAGGCCTGTCAGCCTGACATCGGTGGTGGGCAAGGTGATGGAGAGCATTGTCAAGGAGAGGCTGGGGGACCTGGAAAAGTCAGAGTGCCTGGACGATAGACAGCATGGATTCGTCCCGAAATCGTGTCAGACAAACCTTGTGGAGCTCTATGACTGGGTGGAGTGCCTTAGACCTGGGTAGACCAGTGGACATTCTCTTTCTAGACTTCAGCAAGGCATTTGACTCTGTTCCTCACGAGGGCCTGTTGGATAAGCTGGGAGAAATGGGGGTGGGGAACCAGATGATCAGATGGATAGGCAATTGGCTCCAGGACCGGACCCAGAGGGTCATAGTTGGTGGGATAGTCTCATCCCCAAGGAGGATCATTAGTGGGGTCCCACAGGGATCAGTCCTTGGGCCCCTCCTGTTCAACACCTACGTCTCTGACGTAAGGACAGGTATCAGGAGTGAGATGAATCTCTTTGCGGTGGTGAATGGGGAGGAGGGGAGTGTGGCCCTACAGGGGGACCTGGAGGCTCTGGAAAGATGGTGTAGAAAGTGGAAGCTGAGGTTCAATGCAGGGAAATGCAAGATACTGCACCTGGGCGCCAGAAAACTAGGCCAAGTGTACACCCTGGGGGGTGGGGAATGCTACAAGTCTCGATGGCTGAGAGGGACCTGGGGGTGGTGGTGGATGTCAAGATGAACAACTCGGAGACTTGTAGGAGGGCAGCAGCCAAGGCCAACAGGATGCTGGGATGCATCGCTAGAGGATCACCTCCAGAAAGAGGGAAGTGATACCTCTGTATAACTGCTTGGTGAGGCCGCACCTAGAGTACTGCATGCAGTTTGGAGCCACACTTAAAGAGGGACATTAAACTCCTGCAGAGGGTCCAGAGGAGGGCAACCAAAATGATTTGGGGCTTGGGGACAGGACCTATGAGGAGAGGCTCGAAGAGCTAAATATGTACACATTGGAAGAGAGAAGGAACCGGGGGACATGATAGAGGACTTCAGGTACATGAAGGGGTAAACAGGGAGGAGCAGTCAGGATGCTTCAAAGGAAGGAGGAGGGGGAAGATTCAGGGGAGAAAGAAGGAGGTGCTGCTTCACTGAGAGGGTGGTGGAGCCATGGAATGCGCTGCCTAGGGGGCTGGTGGAGGGGTTCAAGAGAGGGTGGGATAGGTACAGGGGAAGGGTTCTGGAAGCAAAATCCAATGCAGTGAGAATATCCGGAACTGGGAAGGGAGAAGCCAGAGAAGGCTAGGGGGGGTAGCAAGGTCAGCTCCCAGGGTGGGGGCTGACCAAATGAGCAGACACGCAAGACCGTTAGGCCTATTCTGCTGGCATTTTAGTATGTTAGTAAGTCTGGATGAGGAGTCTGAGAAGGAGGTGGAGACAGAGGAGGAGGGATAGCACGGGGTGGCGGATAATGGTACCCCTGGTATCCCTGATGAGAGTATCCCAGGTACGGGGAGTACCCTGGGAAGCAGTGCCCCGCAGAGCTCCAATCACGTGGACCAGCCAGGGGGTAGTCCAAGGAATACCCAGAAGGGTAATGTAGGACATAAAGGGGTCTTGGAAAAAAAATTTCTGACGTCAGAGGAGATGACGTCGGGTGAGCTCATGAAGGACCAGCCATAGTGTATATAAGAGGCTGGTCCAGCGTTGGGATGGCTGATGTCAAAACCGCAGTCGTCAGGACCGGCGCCACTGGGCCTGGCATCAGAAACAGATCTGGCACTGGGTAGGCTGGCGTCGGAACCCGATGTAGGGTATCCGATGGATAATAGTAATGTTGTTTCTTCTAATGGAGACTTGCTGTATTCTGACAATATGCAGTTAGCCCCAGCACTTGAACTGCCCTGGAGAGGAAAGAGTTAACTATGCAGCAGCATAGAACATTGAGCTCGAGCTCGGTTTTCAAACCTCTGTCTCTGGTACTTACCAGTGTAATCGTCAGATTCTTACGAGCAAACTAACCAAGTACTTAATATGGAAATTGTTTAACTTCATAGCCAAAAGGCAACAACCTGGGTCCAAAAGACAAGTCGAGAACCCAAGAAAAAAAGGTAGTGACAATATATATTAAACATAAAAGCAACAGCAATAAAACTACCCCACCCTTAAGAGGGAGGGTACAAGGTACACCACTGAGGTGCAACACTTTACCTGCCAGCCCACTTCCCAAAAAACTAGGTTCTGAGAGGGAAGGCAGGGAGGGAGGTCAGAATACAGCAAGACTCCATTAGAAAAAACAACATTACTATGGTGAGTAATTTTTACTTCAAACATGAAGTCTTGCTGTATTCTGGCAATATGCAGACTACCAAGCAGTTCCCCCAGGAGGAGGGAATACAGAACCTACTTTGGGAATAGGCTCTGCAGTACTGCTGTACCAAACCTAGCATCACTCCTAGCCTGGATGTCCAGAGAGTAATGCTTGGAGAATGTATGGACTGTTTTCCAAGTGGCTGCTTTACAGATTTCTACCAAGGGTATATCTCTGGCAGCAGCAAGTGAAGCAGCTGTACCCCTAGTTGAGTGAGCCGTCAGGCCTGAAGGGGGTGCTTTGCCCAATTTGTCATAGCAGAATGGTATACAAGAAACAATCCACCTGACAATAGTTTTTTTTAGTAGTAGGCTTACCTTTCCCCACTTCACCATAAGTGAGAAATAATTGAAGACGGTCATTTCTGCATGCCTTAGTGTGCTCTATGTAGTAGCTAAGTGCCCTTTTAACATCCAAACTGTGTAATCTTCTTTCTCCTGAAGAATAGTGGTCAGTGAAAAACACAGGTAGAGACAGACTGGTCCAGATGAAAATCTGACATCACTTTGGGTAAGAACCTCCTATTGGTTCGCAGGACCACCTTATCCCTATGGAAGGAGATAAAGTCAGGTTCATCTGACAGGGCCTGTAATTCACTAATTCGCCTGGCAGAAGTAATAGCTACCAGGAACAAAGTTTTCCAGGTCAAGTACTTGAGCTCGGCCGAAGCAAGAGGTTCAAAGGGTGGCTGCATAAGCTGAGCAATGCAGACATTCAGATCCCAAGCTGGAGTAAGCTCTCTAAAGGGAAGGTGGATATGAACCAGACCTTTGAAGAACTTACTGAAAACAGGATGAGATGCCAGGGAAGAGCCCTTCCCTGCTGAAAGGAACACAGACACAGCTGCTAGGTGAAGATTTAGAGTTGCAGGCCTAAGGCCTAGGCCATTAAAGTGAACCACATAATCTAAGGCTGTAGCAATGCCTGCAGTATTAGGCAGAATGCTCTTCTGAGAACATCAAAGGCCTTGAGATTGAGAGACTGGAGAGTGGGGTACCAAATTCTCCCTTGAGAGGAGGTTAGGAGATTGTCTCTCTTGGGAAGAGACAGGGGGGAGTGACACTACCAGATACAACAGCAGATGATATCAAGGCTGTCTGGCCCAGTCTGGAGCCACCAGTATCACTGTACAGGGTTGAGACCCAATTTTGACTAGAACTCTGAACAACAGGGGGAAGAAAGTGAAGGTATAGAGGAATCTGCCCTTCCAATCCAATATGAGAGCATCCAGAGGAACGGTTTCAAGGACTGGAGGTCTGCATCAGAACACAGGAAGTTGGTGATTGCCCGGGGCTGCAGAGATCCATCTCTGGAGTGTCCCATCTGTTGAAGATTACTTTCAGGATGGGAGGATCCAGGGACCATTCGTGATGGCCCAGAGATATCCTGCTCAGAGCATCTGCCAGCACATTGTCCTTCCCTGGAAGGTGGACTGCTAAGAGAGATGTTTGCAGGAAATAAGCCAGAGACCATAATTTTATGGCTTCCACACACAAGGCCGTAGACCAAGTGCCTCCCTGCTCGTTGATGTACCACATGATGGTGGTGTTGTCTTTCCTGACCTGGATCACCTTGTCCTGAACCGAGTCCGAGAAAGCTTGAAGAGCCAGGTATACTGCCCTGAGCTCCAGAATATTGATATGAAGTAGAGACTCCTGAGGGGACCACACTCCTTGTGCTGTGAGGGCTCCCAAGTGAGCCCCCCATCCCAGGAGAGAAGCATCTGTGGTTAGCACCACTGAATGAGTCTGGCTGATGAATGGGACTCCTTGTCTGAGATTGTCCTGATCCAACCACCACTGGAGAGCATGGATCAGAGTCTGAGTCACTGGAATCAGTTTGGTTAGAGGATCTTTTTTCTGAGACCAAAAGGACCTCAGATGGCACTGAATGTCCCTCATCTGAAATCTGGCTCCCTGCACCACTGCAGTGGAAGCTGCCATGTGACTCAGCAGCTGAAGAAAATGTCTTGCTGGTCGAGACACCAGAAGGTGGAAAGAAGAAGCCAGGTCTGTAAGGGCCCTTGCCCTTGCCAGAGGAAGAAAAGTCTTTGCTTGGACAGTGTCCAACTCTATCCCATGAAGGTCAGGAGTTGCACTGGCTCGAGAACCGACTTTGGAAGATTGAAGAGGAATCCCAGAGAAGTGAGCAACTGCTCTATCACTTGCAGGTTTGACTTGACTTGGTCTGGAGACTGCCCCACAATGAGCCAGTCGTCCAGGTATGGAAAAATGGAGATGTTTTGTCTCCTTAGAAAGGTCACTACTACTGCTAGGCATTTTGTGATCACCCTTGGAGCTGATGTTAGTCCAAAGGGCATTGCTCTGAATTGATAATGGCCTAAAGGCAATTCGAACCCGAGGTACTTTCTGTGGGAGCACCTGATGGGAATGTGAAAATAAGCATCCTTGAGGTCCAGGGAGGCTAAGCAATCTCCTGGCCTCAGAGAAGAAAAAGTTACTCCCAGAGTCACTATTTTGAATCTTGGCTTGACTAGGTGCTTGTTTAAGTATCTTAGGTTTAGGATGGGCCGCCACTCCGCTGTCTTTTTTGGGGTAAGAAAGTATCTGGAGTATAGACCCTTGCCCCTGGGTGGAGTAGGAACTCTTCTCTATGGTTCTGATAGCCAGCAGAGAGGAAACCTCTGCCTCTAGGGCAATGGTTTCAGAGATGTTTGCAGGTGGAAAAGACCAGACCCTCAGCTTTGGAAATCTTTTGAAGCTCAGGGCCAGTCCCTGGCTTACTACCTCCAGGACCCACTTGTCAGAGGTAACAGACTTCCAGGCCTGGAAGCACTAAGCCAGCCTGCCTCCTACTGGAACTGGGGAGTCGATCCTGGGCAGACACATTAGGGTGTCTGCTTGGCAGCAGCCTTGGACTGGGAGGAGGATGCAGCCCTGCTCATCCACCTTCTGCCTCTCTCTCTGAAGAACCCCCTCTGAGGAAAAGGAGAGGAGGCCTGTGCCTGGTAGAAAGGCCTGTGAAAAGGCCTGCCCCTGCCCCTAGACTGCTGCTTCTGAGGAGTTGCCTGCCTTTCCTTGGCCTGTGCACTCCTGTAGGTAGTCCTGTATTAGTCCATCTTTTTCCATGTAATTCTCTGTCTGCTCCCCAAACAGAGAATTATCCACCACAGGGAAATCCATGGCCTTAGCCTGGGTGTCCTTGAGAGGCCAGTACATCTGAGCCAAGCAAATCTCCGAAGACACACAGATGTAGCCATGACTCGTGAGGACATATCGTTTGAGTCCACAGCAGCATGAAATTGGATCTTAGATGCCTCAATCCCATCAGCAGCCACCTCCTCCAGCTCCTTGGCTAGCTGGAGGGAAGCCTGTTTAGCCTGTTTCAGAAAAGTATCCCATCTCGACTTCTGGTATCTGGCTGTGTAGGCCATATAGTTTGCCTGCCTGAGTCCCAAGAAGGATGCCAAGTGCTGTTTCTTCGCCATAGCATCCACCTTCCTAGAGTCTATCTGGGGGGTGTGAAGCCAAAGGTATATTAGCCTTGTCACAGGCTATAGCTTGCACGACCCCAACATGGCTGCATTGTTGGAACAAGTACTTCATACCTGAGCCTGACAGCATATACCTCCTGTCCATTCCCTTGTCCACAGGAGGCAAAGAATTTGGTGTTTGGAGTATTTTTTGTGTTGGTTTCACAAAAGATTTATGGAGGGGAAGAGACAGTATTTTGGACTCTGGGATGTCCATCATTTCTACATAGTCAGGCTCCTCTTGTTCCTCAACAGTTTCAAACACAGGGAGCTGGAGGGTCTCTGCCACTTTTCTGTAGAACAAATAGTGGGATGGGGACTCAGAAAGCCTGGGAGGGGAAACATTAGAAGGTCTGTCTGGGGATATGTCCAGTTCAATCGGCTCATCCAGACCTTCCACACCATCATCACCATCGTTGTCACTGTTGTAACCTTCCTCCCCCTCCAAATCCGGTTCATAATATTCATCCAGACAATATTCTGGAACAGGAGGAACTGACCGAACCAAGCGCCTACAAACAGATGATGGATCGGACGGAGCGATTCTACAATACTTATCGCTCTGGCTATCTCCTCGGCGGTTGGATGTTGCAGTTCTGGATCTGAACTGGCAGACTTTCTTTTTTTCCTTTGATGGAACTGACCCCTCAGGATCGGCTCTCCTTTTGCCCAAGAAAGTATCGCCCAGGTCAGTGGGGACTCCCTCAGGTTCGGTCAGAACCAAACCGGGCTGGCCATCTGGATCAGCAGACTTCTCGGCCTTCTTTTCCCTAAGCCTACCCAATCTCTTATCCAGGGTGGCCTTCGGGAAATTCTTGCAAATTTGGCAGTCTGAATCGAGGTGGTCAAACTCCAGACAATAAACACAGGTGGTGTGAGAGTCTGCCTTTGCAAAGGCATCCCCACACTCACTACAGTGTTGAAATCCAGTGGGCCCGGTTTTTCTCTTGGGTTTCTCAGACGTAGCCATCCTAACACTTACCCTTTAGCAGCTTTAAAGCCAGTCAAGACCCCCCTATCAGTTACCAACCGTGTTACGGGCTGTGGAAAAAAACTTCTAAAATTAAGTTTTTTTGAAACCGATAGGGACCGGTACCTCACACTAAGAAAATACAATCAACCAACACAATCGGTTCTGAACCGGACCGATTGAGAGACTTTACAATTTCCACACAGAATAACAGAAAACAAACAGTAGCTAAACTAAAGTCCACTACCTACAACACATACTGTACCGCAGACAGGGATCTGAACTGAAAAAATAAAGACAAAATACGGTTTAAAACCGACATTTTACTAAGACCGAACCAACAAGCGAAGGAGCAATCTCCGGAGCGACTTCGGTTAGGCGGAGTAAAGAATCTGACAGTTACACTCTGAAGTGCAGCAGACAGAGGTTTGAATTGAGCTCGAGCCCGTTCTATGCGCTGGCATAGAGTTAACGCTTTCCTCTCAGGAGCAGTTCAAGTGCTGGGGCTAACTGCATATGCCAGAATACAGCAAGACTTCATGTTGTATGAAGAATTATTCCCAGTCTCATCATTTTGAATTTTGGTTTTGTGATGTATGTGTTCAAATACCTTAGGTCTAGGATGGGTCACCTCTCCCACCTTTTTCGGGTTAAGGAAATATCTGGAGTACAGACCTTTGCCCCTGTGCCAAGTAGGAACTTTCTCTACAGATTTGAGAGCCAGCAGAGAAGAAACCTCTGCCTCTAGAGCAATGGTTTCTGAGATGGTTGCAGGTGGAAAGGATCCGACCCTCATTTTTGGAAACCTTTTGAAACTGAGGGCCAGTCCCTGGCTTACTACCTCCAGGACCCACTTGTCTGAGGTAACAGAATTCCAGGTCTGGAAGTAGTAAGCCAGCCTGCCTCCTACTGGAATAGGGGAGTCGGCACGGACTGACATATCAGAGTGTCTGTTTGGCAGGAGCCTTGGACTGGGAAGAGGATGCAGCCCTGCACATCCCCCTCCTGCCTCTCCCTCGAAAGAACCCCATCTGTGGGAAAGAAGAGGAAGCCTGGGCTTGGTAAAAAGGCTTGTGGAAAGGCCTGCCCCTAGACTACTGCTTCTGAGGAGTGATTTGCCTTTCTTTGGCCTGTGCACTCCTGTAGGTGGTCCTATACTCATCCATTTTCTTCATGTAAGCCTCAGTCTGCTCCCCAGAGAGTTACCCACTACATGGAAATCCATGGCCTTATCCTGGGAAAGGCTAGTACGTCTGAGCCAAGCATGTCTCCTGAGAGAGACAGATGTAGCCATGACTCTTGATGCCACATCATTTGAGTCTACAGCAGCGTGGAACTGTACTTTGGATGCCTCAATTCCATCAGCAGCCACCTCCTCCAGCTCTTTGGCTAGCTGGGGGGAGGCCTGTCTAGCCAGTTCCAGAACCGTATCCCACCTGGACTTCTGGTACCTGGCTGTGTTGGCCATATAGTTAGCCTGCCTGAGTCCCAAAGAGGATGCCAAATATGTTTTGGCCATGGCATCCACCTTCCTGAAGTCTTTGCCTGGGGTGTGTGAAACCAAAGGAATATTAGCTCTGTCACAGGCTACAGCCTGTACTACCCCAACATGGCTGCAATGACGATATAAAAACTCCATACCTGAGCCTGATAACTGGTACCTCCTGTCCATTCTCTTATCTACAGGAGATAAGGAGTTAGGTGTTTGCAATATCTTTTTTGTCTGTTTCCCCAAAGATTTATGAAGAGGGATAGACACTCTTTTGGACTCTGGGATGTCCATCATCTCAACAAAATCAGGCTCTTCCTCCTCCTCAGCAGCTTCTACCATTAGAAGATGTAGGGTTTCAGCCACCTTCTTGTAGAACAAGAAGTGGGAAGGGGACTCAGAAAGCCTGGGGAAGAGACACTGGAGGGCCTGTCTGGGGAGATGTCCTGTTCAATGGGCACATCGAGGCACATCCAGACCTTCAAAATCATTATCATCCTCGGGATACTCTTCATCTTCCTCCCACTCCACATCGTAATAAGCATTTGGATCGTAATCCGATGGAGTTGGATCTGACTGAACCGACCACCTAACCGGTGATACCAGTTCAGATGGAACCAAACGAAGTGACTGGACTATACTGATTGCTTTGGCTATTTTGTTTGCGGCTGGAGTACACGGTGCTGGATCCGAACCGGCTGACATTCTTTTCCTTTTTGCTGGAACTGACCCCTTGGAGTCGGATCTTCTTTTGCCCAAGGAGGTATCGCCCAGGTCAGTGGGCACCTCCTCAGGTTCAGCTGCAACCGAACCGGGCTGGCCATCCAGATTCATGGAATTCTCAGCCTCCCTTTCCTTCAGCCTACTCAACCTTTTTTCCAGAGTGGCTTTAGGAAAATTCTTGCAGATTTGGCACTCTGTTTTGAGGTGGTCAAACCCCAGACAATAAACACAGATGAGGTGGGGGTCAGCCTTGGCAAAGGCCTCCCCACACTCAGTACAGTGTTGAAACCCAGTGGGACTGTTTTTTTTCCTTGGGTTTCTCAGACATGGCTAGACTAACGAATTACCCTTAATTACTTTCAAGGCAGGTTATAGTCCCCTATCTGTTACCAACCGTGTTAGGGGCTGTGGAAAAAAAAAACCCAGAAAAAGTCCATTTTTTTTAAACCGACAGAAACTGGAACACCACTACTAAATCCCAGAAAATACAAATATACACAAAAGGTCAGTTTCCAACTGGACCGACCGATCAGAAACCGAGGAAAAAAACAATTTCCACAGAAAATAAGCCACTACCTATCTACAACACTACCTGTACCATAGACAGAGACTTGAAATCCCAAAAAATAACAAATCGGTTGGGGGGGGGGGAGAATGCTTTTTTAAACTTTACCGAACCGAGCAGAGGAGAAATCTCTGGAGCGACTTCACTGTTAGGCGGAGTAAAGAATCTGATGGTTACACTGATAAGTATCAGAAACAGGTTTGAAAACCGAGCTTGAGCTCAATGTTCTATGCTGCTGCATAGAGTTAACTCTTTCCTCTCCGGGGCAGTTCAAGTGCTGGGGCTAACTGCAGATTGTCAGAATACAGCAAGACTTCATGTTGTTTGAAGAAGCTAGTCTGCCAAAGGAGCCGGAGGCGGGGGCACTCAAGCAGATCCCGACAAGGAGACAAAAGTCGGAGGGTCTGGCGTCGGAATAGATTTAACCGGATCAGACGTAGGAGGAGCACGTGTTGTCAAGTCTGCAGCTGGAAGACAGCTTATCTTCCTGGGGGGAACAGGGGGTGCCTCCGTGTCTTCAAAGGGATTCGGAAGGACCTCGTCCCCAGAGACCCCAGGGGTTGGATACTGGAGTGTGGACCACATCTAGAAGACCAGCGCTCTCTCCACCCGGGGTAGCTGGATTTGAAGGCTGAGCTACCAGTGGGGAAGAAGGGCAGTCTTCCCCGGGCTCGTCCGGATGCCAGGTGGGCTGACAGATGTCCCCAATGGGAGAGCGATGTCTGTGTGACCACCAGAGGAGGTCAACTTCTCAAGACATCGGAGCTAGGCGGGAGGGGGAGAAGCCCCCTGCCAACTTAGCGACTGAAGCCGGGCGGGTCCCTGAGGAGCGGAGAGCCGACTTATCGGCGGCTGGGTGGTCCCCAGAGAAGCCGGAGGCCGACTTACCTGCCAAGACTGGGAGCAAGGTAGTGGTAGTACTGTTGGCATCCCCATACGCAGCCTGGACTAACTTAACTGCAGGCGGTGGGGTTAAGACCTTGCTGGAGGAGGGCCTGGAAGCCTCGGCCTTGGAACCCTCTGAAGAGTGCTCCCGCTCCCGGTGAGAAGTTGAAGAAGGTGATAACGACTCCCTGATCTGCTCCATTTGCTTCTCCAGCGAAGCCAAAACGAGACTTCAGCAAACGGGTCTCCAGAGCCTGCTGTCTCCATTTCTGTGTGGCCTGGTTGAAAGGCTGGCAGTCTGGGCAGGCAGCTGTAGGATGGTCCGGGCCTAGACAGATGACGCACTTATGATACTCGTCCTTGTGCGGGATCTGGGTGCCAAAAGTATCACACCACTTCTTCGATGTAGGTGAAGACAGAAATTGAAAAAGACTGAAAAAACTTGGTAAATAAGCTAAAGAACAATGGCGATCACTGAGCAAGTCTACCGCAAGGTAACTGCATGAGGCGACAGCGGGAAAGAACTGGAGGGTGGCCGTGGGGACCGCCCACTATATAGAGTCATGCTGACGTAGTCACGTGATGTTGGGTGGCTGGTCCCCTGTCAGGCATTGCTAGAAAAGCCTGCCGTGTGGTCCAGATGTGAGGTGGCGCTAGTCCTACATGTTATGACCTACTGCAGGAACCCTATCGAAATAAGATCATCTGTTTAAGAAATCACAGTAACACCACCACAACACTATTTTAATGTCATACATTAATAAGATTAAACAGCAGCCGACACCTTCAGTAGAACTTAAGAATTTGAGTCAGTTCAGCTTACACTTCTCATTAGTTATGAATTCTTTATTACTAGGGTTATTTGCCTGAAAACAGGATCTTTGTTCCTGAATAGTTCATCCATTCCTATTGCTTATACCCTACCTGAGATCATAATACACTGCTTGTGACATCAGTTATTCCCATGACAACACAGACTGTCACAACAGAAAATTATGACTCAGTAGAGAAGTTTTTTTTTTTTTTTTTTTTTTTTTATTTAGTTGTTTAACCAGGTATAGCACACTAAGCTGAAAGCTTTTTTACAGGAGCGACCTGGGAGCACAATGAGGTTAAGTGACTTGCTCAGGGTCACACAGTATGCAAGTAGAAGCTGTGGGATTCAAACCCAGGTCTGGTCTGCTGGATGTCACCAGATTTGCAGCTCAGAGCCTTAGACCACTGCGCTATACTGCCTCAGTTTACAGTGAGAAACACCAATGGTCAAAGATCCTGTTTACATGCATATGTCATCAGTAATAGATCGGGTGAACATGAAGAAAACTGTAGAAGATATGGACTGCAAGCTGAACTGCACCTAAATATTCTGTTTTCAAAGTGTTTTTCTTGAGGTGTTAGCAGCCCTAACAATATTTATGTAGGTATGTATGTATGTACGTACGTACGTAAAAACTGGTAACCAGGAAAGGCACACTGAGCCAAGGCTCGTTTCCAGGTGCAATCCAAGGGAAAGCGTAGAGGAAACCAAGAAGCAAATACAATAAGTTGTTACAAACCAATAAAATAAAATCAGCAGTAGTGTAATTTGCCAAATGGTGCAACATTTGAGAGTCAGGAACCAGAAAGCGTTGTCCTTCCAGAGACAAAAATCAAGCAACTGAAGACCATCGCAATGCAGAGAAAAGGGAGGCATACAACTGTCCCAATGGAGGGGGCAAAAATTGGGGCTGGGGTGGCAAAGGCAGGTAGGAATACTGTCTGGATGGTGGAGACTGCATGGAAGGATTCGAAGGATTCTAGGAAACATCACAGAAACCAGTCTCTCCTACAGCTCATTATTAGAATGGTAATTAATCTTCACTGCCTCAAGTGCAGGACTGATGGAGGACACACAAGAACAAGCCAACAGAAAAAAGCCTTGCGGTCTATCAAGTGAGTTTGCAGCTCCCTTACTGTCTACTGAGGGATCTGTCCCCCCTCACAGTTATCTGCTCCTCCCTCCCATCTGATGTCCTCCATCTTCCTGACTCCCCCTCCCCTACTTGCAGCTTTCCCCCTTTGCTCTGTCCCAACCTCTCTTGAATATGTCCACCATCTTCAGGGACACTACTTCCTCTGGCAACTCAATCCACTTAACTCATTCAGGCCTAGAGACGTCTGTAGGCGGTGTCTGAAAGCATAGCCCCTCAGGACAATAACGCCTGTAGACGTACTCAACTGACTTTCACTCAGGCCCAGAAACGTCTGAGGAAGTCAACAGTTTTTACCTAACTATTAAACAAACCGAATTGCTTAGAATTGAATGCATAGCACTGTTAGAAAGACAATTTTGCTCTGAACAATTTTGCTGCAGATACTTTGTGTCTAACATGTATACTTTAGGAGTTATTCATATTTGTTTAAGGTATGGTGTGCACGGCTAAAATTTGTCTCTCAAGCCTCACCTAAGCACCTTGAATAAATCTGAAAAAAAAAAAAGTTGTTTGGTATTTCAGCTACTATAAAATAAAAACTAAATGGATTACAATTGATTGCATAGCACCATTAGAAAGGATATTTTGTGCTGAATAATTTTGCCACTGATACTTTGTGTCTACCACATATACTTTAGGAGTTATTTGCATTTGTTTAAGGTATGGTGTGCATGGCTGACATTTGTCTCTCATGCATCACCTAAGCACTTGAAAAAAATCAGAAAAAAATCAGTTGTTTGGTATTTCAGCTAGTATAAAATAAAAACTAAATTGATTACAACTGATTGCATAGCACCATTCGAAAGATAACACTGTGCTGAACAACTTTGCCACTCATACTTTGTGTGTAGCACTTACGGTTCAAGAGGTATTCCCATTTGTTTGTGGCATGCCGATTATGGCTTGATTTTGCTTAGAAAGGCCCAGGATGCAGTGCTAAGAGTATACAGGGCACAAGTGGCAGAAGTCTCAAAGAACTCTTGTGGTGTGAATGAGTTAAGATACCACCCTCTCTGTGAAAAAGTGCCACCTCATTTATTTCCAGAATTTTTCACCCACAAGCTTAAGGCAATGTCCTCTACTTGTCATGCTCCCCCTAAGAGTGAGTAGACCCTCAGCGCTCACCCTATTGGAACCCTTAAGGTACTTGAAGGTTTCTATCATGTCACCCCCCAGCCTTGCCTTCTCTCTTCCAGGGAGTATATGTTGAGATCCTGGAGTCTCTCCTCAGTTGTTCTGCCTTGCTCACCATGGATCATTTTTGTTGCCCTTCTCTGGACCGTTTCCAGTAGGCTGATGTATTTCTTTAGGTAAGGGCACAGATACTGCACACTTTCCCTTAGGTGTGGTCGTACTAGGGATCTGTACAGTGACAGAATTACCTCAGCTTTCTTGTAGGTTAATACCCTGGCTATGCAGCCCAGCATCAAGTTCACTTTGGCTGCTGCTTTCCTGCAGTGTGCTGAGTGCTTCAGATCACTCATGATGATCACTACCCAAGTCCTGTTCCTCCTCTGAATTGATAACCTGCACACTATCTAGCCAGTATTTGGTCCCCAGTTCCTTGCTCCCATCAGCACTGCCTTACACTTTCTGGTATTGAATCCCAAATACCAGAGTAACCTGACCATTTCTCTAACACAGCCAGGTCCCCCCTGAGGTCCTGTCTCTCCCTCCTCCATGCCTACTCTCCCAAAGAGCTTTGTGTCATCAGCAGACAGACAGGTTTTACTGTTTATCCTGTATATAGTATTGCTGATAAATATGATAACCAACACCGTTTTGAACACTGAGCCTTGTGGGACTCCTTACCTACCACCCTCTGACAATGTCCTGCAGCCAGTTTCCAACCCACATAACTAGTTTTCCTTCTACCCCCTGGTCCTCCAACTTCCTGATTAATCTCCTGTAGGGAACACAGTCACATGCCTTGCTCAAATCCAGATACAGGATGTCCATCTCTTTTACTCTGCCTGCTGTCCTGGTTACCAATCAAAGAAATCAATCAGGTTAGTCTGGCAGGACCTCCCCAACATAAACCTATGATGCCTCTCGTCTTGGAGCTCATTTTATTCCAAAAACCTTACCAGTCTTTCTTTCAGTATGGTTTCCCAGAGTTTTCCCACTGACGAGGTCAGATTGACCTACCTGTAGTTACCAGGCTCGTTCCTCAGCCTGCCTCTGTGTAGCGGTACTACATGTATTGTCCTCTAGTTCAGGGGTACTTTCCCAGACTCCAGTGATGTATTAGACAGGTTCACCAGGGACCCATCAGAACATCTGCCAGCTTGCTTAACACCTTGTGATGTAAGGCCATCTGCTCCCAGGGATCTATCTTCAGGGCCTTCAAGCCATTACTCACCATAAAAGTACTGTCCCATCATCTTACCGGCTCTTCCAGCATTTCCTAGGCTTGCTGTCCACGCCATCCTCCACATCTTTCTCCCTACCCGGGGGGGGACTAGGGCTAGGGCTAGGGAGGGCGGCGGGCCTCATCTCACACTGACCAGACCAGGTCCCAGATGAAGGAGTGCCACATCGCCGGTACGGGGCCTGTGGGGAGCACGCAGTCATTCTGCTGGGGCCCCGTTTGTTTTGCTTGTTCTGGGTCCTTCCCACAAGGATGCTGCCATCAGGAGGTACACATGTGCATGCATGCAGCTGTGCACAGTGCACAGCACCTACCTGCGTCTGTCCCTCCAATTGGCTGCTCTTGACTGCACTACCTGTGGTCATCCAGGTGGCAGTGAAAGAGCAGAGCCAGCAACCCTCCTTCCCCGAAGGACAGCGCCCTCCTGGACAATCGATCTTCCCCCGGCTGGTCCCTGGCACCTTGCGCTCATTCCCAAACCTGGGTCACTGGTGTCGTGAGCAGTAATGCTACTGCTGCGCCGAAAGGCCAGCTTCACCCTATCAGTTTCAATCTCCCCGTCTGTGTCACCACCAACCCAGTTATCCCCCTTCCTCCATTGAGGTAATGGACCATCTTTCTCCTTAGTGAACAGTGAATAGACGTATTTGTTAAAGAGACTTCCTAAGCTACTGGCATGCCTTACCTCACTGAAACACCGTCCATGTATAGCTAATTAAATTTTCTTCACTAGTTATAAATGGAAGAGAATTGTAATTTTGCTCTCCCCAGATCCCTTCCGCTACTGGTCTGATGGCTCTGCATTCATGCTCAGGCACTTAATGACGTGTGCCCAGGGAGTGCACAGGGAAGCGCCACATTGAAATCAATGGGGTGAGTTTTACATACATTTTTATGGACAAATATGGCCAAGTGGAGAGCAATCATGGACACCAATCACCTAACAAAGGCCTTGTTAGTCGACCGGTGTCCATGATTGTTCCCCACCTGGCCATATTTGTCCATAAAATGTAAGTAAAACTCACCCCACTGATTTCAATGGGGTGCATCCCTGCGCTCTCCATGGGCACACTTCATTAAGTGCCTGAGCATGGAGGCGGAGCCATCAAACCAGGAAGTGGAAAGGATCCAGGAGTGCAAAATTATGATTCCTTCCACTTCAAAACTAGTGAAGAAAATTGAATTAGCTACAGACGGACGGTGTTTCAGTGAGGTAAGGCACCACGATGTGTTGCAATTCACAAATGCGCAAAGCTTTTTTTGGAGGGGGGTCTCCAAGTACTACTTTCTATTTACTTCCCTCCACTTACCCCCATCACTTCTCCACCTGACTATCCCATTTTTCATATCCCTCTTCTCTCTGATATACTTGAAAAAAGCTTTTTCCCTCATTTTATTTATTTCGTTTTTGTTAACCGGGTAGGTGCACTAACCATGAAATGACTATTTTCAGGCACGACCTGGGAGAGTACAACAATTAAAGACAGGTACATAGCACGAGTACAATGAAATTACAATAGCATAGGTCAAAACAGTTAGTAGTCAATACATGCAGCCAGGACAATAACAGTCAATGCAATTCATAAAAAATTTTTAGGCAGAGAAAACCTACACAGTCTAGGAAGAGATACCTCAATATAGCAGCAAAGAAATAGTGTTCAAATTAGTCACAACAATAAAGATTCAAATAGGCAGTGAAACAGGGCAAGGGCAAATTCCTGACTGGGCAGGATGCATTATTACGGCCTCTGAAACAAGACTCAGGTGTGGGGGAGGGAGGAGTTGGGGTAGATTAGCTCTCAAGAAGATAGTAAGGGGAAGAAGTGCTATGAGGTAGGGAGGTTAAAGTTAGGCCAGGCAGCATCTGGCGGGTGAGTGGATTAGGGAGGATTAAAACAAGTGCAGAGATCAGCAAGGGATATATGTAAGCGCAGCTCCTTTTTGAAGCCGTCATGGGATCCAGATATTTGAAGTGTTTGGGGGAGAGAGTTCCAAAGCTTAGGAGCAGAGTGATTGAAGGCAACAGAGCCTTTTGATGTTTTACATCTAGGTACATTCAGAAGGGATTTATCTACCGATTGCAGTCTATAGGAGGAGGTTTGAGGTACCAGCAATGTTACGAGCGCTAAAGGGGTCTGATTTCTGAGTATAGAGTCAACAGGAACCCAAGAGAGTATTGATGGCAAGCTGAGGGGGATAACCATCCTGTACAGTTGGCAGTGGTGCTTAAGCCGTGGTGATGAGGAGGCGTATCGACAGATATTATTATAAGTGACATCTCACTTATGAAGGATGGCTTTGTGTGTGGCAGCAAAGGTCGGCATGCCATAGGTGAGGGCAGGGAGTAATATGCCTCTGGCAACAGCAAGTTTAGCAGAGAGAGTCAACATGAAACTGGACTTGTAAGCAACCCCAGTTTAGCATTCACTGCCTTGCAGGCAGATTGTATATGCAGGCTGAAGTCCAGGGATTGGTCCAGAAGAATTCCCAGGTACTTAAAAGATGTAACGCATTCTATTTGTGTGCCACTGCAGTCTTGCACCAATAGGGGAGTTCGACATGTCGGAAGTTAAGGGGCAGATCCAAGTAACACTGCTTGGGTTTTCTTACTATTAAGTACAAGCTTATGTGCAGAAAGCCAATTTTGGACATTTGTAAAATCTGAAGAAAGGGATACATTTATGCTGGTGACCTTATCAGAGCTTGAACAGAGTACAAGATCATCTGCATAGAGAATAGAGAAGCAAGAAAGAAAAAACCTAATCTATGTTATTGATAAAAAGAAGAGGTCCCAGAATAGAGCCCAGGGGAACCCCAATATTGTTGGTAGCACCATCAGATAAAGAGTTGAATTTCACAATTTGAGTTCTATTTGATAGATAGCTCCCATACCAGGAGAGAACTGGGGGTGAAAGGCTCAAGTTGCAATGAGTGGAGAGGAGCAGGGGTGATCAACCAGATCAAAGGCCTTTGTAAGGTCTATAAAAACTGCCCCTGTCAGCTGGCCAGCGTCCATACTGGTAAGCACATCAGTAGTGAATTTGAGAAGCACTGTAGAGGTACTGTGACCTTTATGGAAGCCATGTTGTGTATCAGACAGAAGGCTGTACTTTGTGAGGTAGTCAATGGTTTGATTTGCAGCAAGTTTTTTCCAGAATTTTACTTAGGACCGATAGGATAGCTATAGGCCTGTAGTTAGTAATCTCCTTGGTATCACCTTTTTTTTAAGGACCGGCTTTACACAAGCAAACTTCCAGAGGTCAGGAACTTGGCTATTAGAGAAAGACAAGGTGAAAATTCTAGCCAGAGGGGAGGCTATGTATGGTGCTGTTAGTTTCAGGAGCCGAGGCTCAAGTGTATCTGATACAGAGCTAGTGTTGTCAGAGACGGTCCGTAAGAAAAAATTACTCACCTTAGTAATGTTGTTTCTTCTAATGGAGTCTTGCTATATTATGACAATTGTAGTTTGTCCCACCATTAGAATTGCTCCGGAGGTGAAAGAGTTAACTCCCATTCTAAGAATGGAACTTGGAGCGCGAGCTCGGTTAGAGAAGCTCTGTCTGGGTTATTTCAAACCCAAACTGTCAGATCTTTACGAGCAAAACTCACTAAGGTCTGTGTGGAAGCTGTAACCTACACAGCCAACTGGCTACCTGACTATTAACACATATTCCTGGTCCCAACACAAAGACTCAAGTCAGGGACCAGAAGTAATAATATAACATAAGCTAAAATAAAAACACCACACCCCAAAACCCCAAGAAGGGTGGAAAACATATAATGGGCATAACTAAGCCCACACTAGGCTGCCACCCCATACCCAAGTAGAAGTTCTGAGAGGGCAGGCTGGGGGGGAGGTCATAATATAGCAAGACTCCATTAGAAGAAACAACATTACTAAGGTGAGTAATTTTTTCTTCAAACAACATGAAGTCTTGCTATATTATGACAACTGCAGACTACACAGCAGTACCTCCATGGAGGAGGGACAGAACCTACTTAGGGAATAGGCTCTGAAGCACAGCTGTGCCAAACCGAGCATCTCTCCTGGCCTGGACATCCAGGGAGTAATGCTTGGTGAAAGTGTGTACCGTTTTCCAGGTAGCTGCTTGACATATCTCTAAGATAGGGATGTCTCTGGCAGCAGCTAGAGGCGTGCTGTACCTCTGGTAGAATGAGCCCTCAGGCCAGAGGGAACTTTCCCAGTTTCTGATAACAAAATTGGATACAAGAGACAATCAACCTGGCAATTGATCTCTTAGTGGCAGGTCTCCCTTTTCCGACCTCACCATAAGTGAGAAAAAGTTGGAGGGATTCGAACCTGTGACCCTTGGTACGTTCTATATAGTAACTTAAGGCCCTCAACATCTAAACTGTGCAATCTCCTCTCGCCAGAGGAGGAATGTTCAGTGAAAAACACTGGAAGGGAGATAGATTGATTAAGATGGAAATCTGAAACCACCTTAGGCAAAAACTTCCTGTTAGTCCTGAGGACTACCTTATCCCTGTGGAAAGAAATAAAGTCAGTTTCTACTGACAAGGCTTGCAACTCACTTATGCGCCTGGCAGAAGTGATAGCCACTAGGAAAACAGTTTTCCAAGTTAAGTACTTAAGCTCTGCAGAAGACAGAGGTTCAAAGGGGTTGCATTAACTGGGCAATGCAAACATTAGGTCCAGGCAGGGCCAGATCCTAAAAGGTGGATTAGTATGAAGTAATCCTTTAAAAACTTGGAAAATACAGGGTGAGTGGAAAGAGAGGAGGGCTTTCCTGCTGACACAAAAGCAGAGACAGCTGCCAAATGTACTTTCAGGGTAGCTGGTCTCAGGCCCAAAGAATTAAGATGGACCATATAGTCAAAACAATGGGCAAATCAGCAGATTCCGGGAAATATGCTTCCCAGAACACCAAATGGAAAACCTTTCCACTTAGAATTATAAGTAGCCCTAGTGGAAGGCTTCCTAGAAGCCTTTAGATTTCAAGAACACCCTGAGAAAGGTGTAGGTCAGCAAATTCTAACTCCTCAAGAGCCAGGCCTTGAGGTTGAGGGATTTGAGGTTCGGATACCAAACTCTCCCCTGGGCACAGGTTAACAGGTTGTGATTCCTGGGGAGACACAGGGGAAGATGGACTGCTAGGGACAGAAGGAGTGGGTACCAGGGCTGCCTGGCCCAATCTGGGGCAATCAGAATCACCCTGCAAGGCTGGGATCTGATTTTGACTAGCACCTTGAATAGGAGAGGGAAGGGGAAAGGCATAAAGAAACTTCCCTTCCCAATCTAGGAGAAAGGCATCTAGGGGGACTGAGCCCAACACTGGGGGCCTGCAACAGAACAGTGAAAGTTGGTGATTGTCTGGGGCTGCAAAAAGATCTATCTGAAGGTGCCCCATCTGGCAAAAACTATCCCCAGTACTTGAGGATCCAGAGACCATTCGTGATGGCCCTGGGAAATCCTGCTGAGAGCATCTGCTAGGACATTGTCCTTTCCTGGAAGGTGAACTGCTATGAGGGAAGTGTTCAGGGAATAGGCCAGAGACCACAACTTCATTGCCTCGGTGCACAAGGCTGAAGACCGAGTGTCCCCCTGCTTGTTGATGTACCACATTGTTGTGGTGTTGTCTGTTCTGACTTGTACCATTTTGTTCTGAACAGACGCAGAAAACACTTGAAGTGCTAAAAGACAGCTCTGAGTTCCAGCAAATTGATGTGGAGCAGAGATTCCTGAGGGGACCACACTCCTGGTGGAGAGGTCGCCCATGTGGGCTCCCCACCCCAGGAGGAAGCATCCGTAGTGAGGGTCAAGGAGTGAGACAGAGGAATGAAGGGGACCCCAGTCTTAAATTGCTCTGATCCTGCCACCACTGGAGGGCCTGGATCAGGGTTCGGGTCACTGGGACCAACTTGGAAAGGGGGTCTCTTCTCTGAGACCAAAAGGCTCTCAAGTGAAACTGAATGTCCCTCATCTGAAATCTTGCTCCTTGCACTACAGCTGTGGACGCAGCCATGTGCCCCAGGAGCTGCAAAAAGTGTCTTGCTGGTCGAGAGACCTGCAGAGTGAAGGAGGAGGCCAGAGCCACCAAGTTCCTTACCCTCTCTAAGGGTAGGAAGGCTCTGGCCTGCTTTGTGTCCAATTCTGCACCTATGAAGGTGAGCACCTGAACTGGTTCCAGAACTGATTTTGGAAGATTGAGCAAGAAGCCCAGGGAGGAGGCAGCTGCTGGGTAACTTGCAGGTGAGATTTTACCTGTTCTGGGGACTGACCTACAATGAGCCAGTCGTCCAGATAGGGAAAGACAGCAATCCTTTGCCTTCTTAAATGAGCAACTGCTACTGCCAGACATTTTGTGAATACCCTTGGGGCAGAGGTGAGGCCGAAGGGCATTGCTCTGAACTGGTAGTGACCTGAGAGCAGTTCGAATCTGAGATACTTTCGGTGGGAGCTTCTGATTAGGACGTGAAAATAGGCATCCTTGAGGTCCAGGGAGGCTAGCCAGTCCCCTGGCCTTAGAGAGGGTAAAATCATTGCCAGAGTTACCATTCTGAACTTTGGTTTCAAAAGGTGTTTGTTCAGATATCTCAGGTCTAAAATGGGTAGCCATTCTCCTGTCTTTTTTGGGGTAAGGAAATATCTGGAGTACAGACCCTTGCCCTGGTGTAGGGGAGAAACCCTTTCTACAGCTCTGAGAGCCAGGAGGGTTGAGACTTCTGTTTCTAAAGTAAAGGTCTCTAAAGAGTTTGCAGGTGGGAAAGATCTGATTCTCATCTTTGGGAACTTTTTGAAGCTGAGAACCAGACCCTGGCTTACTACTTCCAGGACCCACTTGTCTGAAGTTAGAGACACCCAGTTCTGAGCAGGAAGCCAACCTGCCCCTACAGGTAAAGGAGAATCGCCCTGGGCACCCCATCAGGGTGTCTGTTTGGCAGGTGCTTTAGGCTGAGGGTGGGAGCAGGCCTGCCCACCCCGTCTGCCTCTCCCTCTGAAGAACCCCCTCTGAGCATAAGCAGAGGAGGCCTGGGTTTGGTAAAAAGGCCTGTGAAAAGGCCTACCTCTACCCCTGGGGGTCTGCCTCTGAGGAGTGACTTGCCGCTCCTTAGCCTGAGCACTCTTATAGGTAGTCCTATATTCATCCATTTCTTCATATAATTCTCTGTCTGCTCCCAAACAGAGAATTTCCAACCCAGGAAAATCCATAGTCAGTCTGGGTATCCTGTGACAAGCTAGTACACACCCTGAGCCAGGCCAACCTACAAGAGCTACAGGCGTAGCCATGACTCTAGAGGATACAGCATTAAAATCCACAGCAGCATGAAACTGCACCTTAGATGCCTCAATGCCATCAGCAGCCACCTGTTCCAGCTCATTAGCAAGCTGGCCAGAGGCCTGTTTGGCCAAAGCCGCGACAGTGTCCCATCTAGATTTTGATACCTTGCTACATAAGCCATGTAATTTGCTTGCCTGAGTCCCAAGGACGCTGCCATGTATTGTTTTTTAGCCATGGCATCAATCTTCCTGGAATCCTTGTCAGGAGGATGTGAAGCCAAGGGAATATTAGTTTTATCATCACAGGCTGCAGCCTGAACCACACCAACGTGACTGCATTCCTGTGAAAGGAATTCCGTATCAGGACCTGACAGAGTGTACCTCCTGTCCATCTTTTTGCCCACAGGAGGCACAGAATTAGGAGTTTTTAAAATTTTTATTGTTTGTTTCCCAAATGATTTATGCAAGGGAATAGACAACCTCCTAGACTCTGGAATATCCATCATTTCTACAAAATCAGGTTCCTCTTGCTCATCCACAGCTTCCTCCAATGGGAGCTGGAGAGTTTCAGCAACTTTTTTGTAAAACATAAAGTGAGAGGGGGACTCAGAAAGCGAAGGGGTAGATTCAAAAGGTCTGTCTGGGGAGATGTCCGGTTCAATGGGCACACCCAGACCCTCCAAGTCACATTCATACTGTTCATAATCATCCTCCCCCTCCTCTGGTTCATAAAACTCTAACATCATATTCCTGAACCGGTGGAACCGACCGAACCGACCTTTTACCAGACAGTGGCGGTTCGGACGGAACCGGAGAAAGTGACTGGACAATCTGAATAGCTCTTGCTATCTCTGCAGCAGTTGGAGAAGGAATTTTGGGCTCCACACCTGCTGATTTTCTTGTTTTCTTACTGGAACTAGCCCCTCCGAGCCAACTTCACACGTTCCAGTCTCGCCCTGGTCAGAGCACTCCCTCAGTTCGGGTTGGCACGAACCGGGCTGGCCATCCGGTCAGCGGACTTTTGGCCTCCTCGCTCATTGAGCCTGCCAACTCTCTTATCCAGGGTGGCTGCAGGGAAATTTTACAAATCTGGCAGTCTGATTGAGGTGGTCAAACCCCAGACAATATACACATGTGGTGTGTGGGTCAGCCTTGGCAAAGACTTCCCACAGACATCACAGTGTTGAAACCCAGTGGGCCCGGTTTTTCTTTTGGGTTTCTCAGACATAATGCCAGCCTAACCAAAAACTTGCCCTTTTAAACGGCAGTGCCAGGCAAGACACCCTTATCGGTTCCTAACCGTGTCACGGGTCTTGGAAAAACCGTAATGAAATCCGTTTTTTTTAGAACCGATAAGAACCGGGAACCGCACTCTAAAACCTTCAATTTCAAGTTTTAAAACAAGCTGATGGGTTCAAAACCGAACCGATAACATTTACAAGTTCCACACAGAAAATAAACTGTAATTACTTACGATACCACAGACAGAGCTTGAACCGATCGGTTTTGCGGTTAAAATAATAATATTCTCGGTTGATTTGAACCGAGAAAACACTGTTTAAACCGAAATGAACCGAGCAGTAGGAGAAATCTCGGGAGCGACTGTTCAGTGAGGTGGAGTAAAGAATCTGACAGTTTGGGTTTGAAATAACCCAGACAGAGCTTCTCTAACCGAGCTCGCGCTCCAAGTTCCATTCTTAGAATGGGAGTTAACTCTTTCACCTCCGGAGCAGTTCTAATGGTGGGACAAACTGCAATTGTCATAATATAGCAAGACTTCATGTTGTTTGAATAATTTTAAGACCTCAGTCCTTGAGATTGCCTTGACGTAGAACGGGGAATTTTTAGACATTTATTGGGAAGGATAGCTGGGGGTAGTGGACTGTGCTGATGTTGCAAGCAGAGAGGCTGCCTGGGCAGATGGGAAAGCAGAGGTATACTGAGACAGGTACAAGAACATTTGATTGAAAGAATTATCAATGGTGTTGGAGTCACTGCAATGTACTCCATTTAATACCATGCCACTGGTGGTAGTTGACTGAGACGCACCGCGAGAAATGTCTTGACATGGGCCCAGAATTTCCTAGGGTCCCCAGCAGAGCCTAGCAGCAATTCTTTACAACAGGCACTCTTAGCTGTTCTGACTTTTTTTTTTTTTTTTTTTTTTACAGAAGTTACGTAGGGTTCTGTAGGTAGCATAGTCAGATTGTAGTACCGAGGCTTTGTACTTTTTCCAGCATTTTCCCTAGAGTGTAGATTTTTAAGCAAGTCTTTGTGAAGCCATTTTGTCTGGCTAGTTGCTGCTCTCTCTTGGTCTTAGCCAAACAGATTGCTCTGCCTGCCTCCCTTGCACTTGGCACAGTACTCCTCTCTGTCCTCCTCTTTCTGGGTGTGCTTGTATATCCTGAATGCTGACCTCTTATCCTTTACTGTATGGGCTACCTCTCTATGCCAGCTGAGCTTTTTGACTCTGGAACATCAGCGCTTTAAAATGGCACACCCGTTAGTGGCTGCCCAACAGCTCCTTCCTTGATTATGGGTGGGCTGTGTGGATGTGAACCATGTACCACTCCCTAGAACTACAGCTACAGTTGTGTAACCTATTTTTCTTGGAGCATGGACATGGCTCCCCTACCCACACTCTGGCAAACTCCTAGCAGCTCTCCAGGAGGAGGGGGCAAGGTGCACATCTCTACTTGGTGAACACAGACTGGGGAACCAAGATCCCAAAACATGCATCCTGGCGTGACCCGAGATCAATATGGTAGTGGGAAATAAAGGTGTGTGCTGACATCCAGGTAGCAGCCTTACAGATCTCCTGTATGGGTATATTCCTAGAAGCAGCCACTGAGGCAGCAGTTTGTCTGTTGGCATGAGCCTTAATCCCAACAGGAGGCTCCAGACCAGTCAAGCTATAGCAGAGATTGATGCAAGATGTGATCCACCTTGCTATCATCCACTTTGCTGCTGGTCTGCCAGGTGCGGCTTCAGCGTAGGTGACAAACAGCTGGTGAGCCTGTTCCCGAACTCCAGTTGTACATGCTACATAATATGAGAGTGCTCTCCACAGGTCCAGGGTATGGAGCCTGCAGTCGGTCTCTGAAGAAGGGTTGGTCAAGTATACAGGTAAGTTAATCACCTGGTTAAGGTGAAACTCGACTTTGTCCCTGTGGAGGACCAGTTTTATGCAATGTTTTATGATGTATTAATTGTTCTGGCACCCTGCGCTTTGGAAGAGCGCCTTTTACAAATAAAAAATGATGATGATGGAGGAAGGGAGAGTCCATAAACAGTACCTGAAGCTCCCCAATCCTTCTGGCAGACGTAACTGCCACCAGGAAGGCAGTCTTCCATGGCAGGTGTGACAATTCACACCTGTAATTTGGCTCAAAAGGCTTGCCAGTGAGCAAAGTCAGGACCCGCAGTAAGTCCCATGGTGGAGCTAATTCATGTAACGAAGAGGACAAGTGGTCGAGGCCCTTGAAAAAGCACCCAACCACCTTCTCCTAGGCCACTGTTGGCATACCTACCCATGCCTGGTAGGCAGAGATGGCTGCCAGGTTCACCTTACATAGATACTGTCGGCAGATCAGGGCCGCTTGGCCCATCCAGTCTGCTCATTTATGCTATCTGACGAAGTGGCCAGTGACCCTATCCGATCACTGGCTTTAGCTCCCCAACCCCGTCTCTAATATGCCTTTATTCCTGTCTCCTGCATGTTTGAAGCCTGCCACCGTATGGGCAGCCACCACCTCCCGGGGCAGGCTATTCCATGCATCCACCACCCTCTCCGTAAAAAGGAACTTCCTGATATTACCCCTTATATAGCCACCCATGAGTCTCATCATGCCCTCTTGTTCTGGTACTACTTTTAAACTGGAATATGTTGTCCCCCTTGTTCATGCCCTTGAGGTATTTGAATGTTTTTATCATGTCACCTCTCTCCCTCCTTTGCTCCAACATGTACAAACTGAGGTCTCGGATTCTTTCCAAGTAAGGCTTGTGATGGAGACCCTTCACCATTTTGGTCGCCCTCCTCTGCACTGTCTTCATTTTGTCGATGTCCTTATGAAGGTGTGGCCTTCAGAACTGGACACATTACTCAAGGTGAGGCCTCACCAGGGTCCTGTACAGTGGAATTATCACCTCCCTCCTTCAGCCTGTGATTCCTCTTCTATACCCCAACATCCCAGTGGCCTTCCCCACTGCCTTGGCCGTCTGCCTTGTGGCCTTCAGGTTGTCTCTGATTATGACCCCCAAGTCCCTCTCTTCCTTAGTAACTGTCAACAGCTCTCCCTCCAACCTGTAGCTTGCTCCAGGGTTCCTGCACCTCACATGCATGATTTTGCATTTCTTTGCATTAAACCTTAGTTGTCACACATCTGACCATCTCTCCAACCGTTCCACGTCCTTTCTCATCCTTTCCACCCTGCTGCAGATCTTGGTGTCATCTGCAAAAAGGCAAACCTTTCCCTCAAGCCCATCTGCAATGTCACTGATGAAGACACTGAAGAGGACTGGCCCCAGAACTGACTGGTCACCTCCCTTTCTTCGGACTGGGTTCCATTTACCACTACCCTGTTTTCAGTCCTTTAACCAATTTTCAATCAACACCTTGTGTCCCATCCCCAGGCCTCCTAACTTGTTGATCAGTCTATGTGGGACGGTATCAAAGGCTTTGCTGAAATCTAGGTAGGCAATGTCTACAGCCCCCACCCCACCCCACCCGGCCAACTGTCTTTGTCACCCAGTCAAAGAAATCTATTAGATGAGTTTGACAGGACCGTCCTTCAGTGAACCCATGTTCCCTGGGATCCAACATCCCCATGACTTCTAGGTGCTCCACTATTCTTTCCTTGAGGAGTGTCTCCATTATCTTTCCTACTACAGAGGTTAGACTAACTGGTCTGTAGTTCCCTGCATCTTCTTTACTACCACTCTTGTGAAGAGGGACATCTGCCCTTCTCCAGTCCTCTGGGACCAAGCCAGTGTCTAGGGACTCTCTGAATGGGGCTGCCAGTTCAGTTCTCAGTTCCTTTAAGACCCTGGGATGTATGCCATCTGGACCCATGGCTTTGTTCATCTTCAGCTTTGCAAGCTCTTCTAGGACTCTCTCCTCTGTGGGTGGACTGGTGTTTACCTCCTTTTCCTTGGTTTCTTTAAATTCTAGCTGTGGGCCCTGCCCATGCGCTTCCACAGTGATGATTGAACAGAAGTAAAAATTACTTACCAACGTAATCTTGTTTCTTCCAAGGGAATCTTACTGTATTCTGACAAATGCAGTATGGTCTCACAATAGGACTGCCCTGGAGCTGAAACGGTTAATAGAAGCTATGCAAATAGTGGAATGCTAGGCTCAAGCTCGGTTTTCAAACCACTGACCCTGGTTGTACTTCCTGCAACCATCAGATTCTTATGAAGCATGCATAAATACAGATTACTCACCTGTAACAGGAGTTCTAGGAGTGGTATATGTTGTTCATCCACACTTGTGGCAGGTTCCTTGTACTTTAAATATTGCCAGAAGGTCTTCAAGCTGGCTCCTCCCACCCACCCGAGTGGTAAAACCCTCAGCTCTGCCCCATGACACTAGATCTAGCCTGCTGGAAGCAAGGTTGCGCGTCGAGGCCGGGGAGGTCAGGTGGGTCGTGTGGATGAACAACATATACCACTCCTAGAACTCCTGTTATAGGTGAGTAACCTGTATTTCTAGGGACACGGATATGTCGTTCAATCCACACTGTCTGGCAAGACTCCTAGCAGTTCTCTAGGAGGAGGGAGGCAAAGCGCGCACCCCCTACTTAGGAAATAAGGACTGGAGAACCGAGGTCCCAAAACCAGCATCCCGGCATGACTCAAGGTCAATGTGGTAATGGGAAATGAAGGTGTGCGCTGACTTCCAGGTAGTAGCCCTGCAGATTTCCTGGATAGGGACGTCCCTAGAAGCAGCCACCAAAGCAGCGGTATGGCAGGTAGAAAGAGCTCTTATCCCTCTGGGAGGCTCCATGCCCGCCAACCTATAGCAGAGATCTATGCAGGAGGTGACCCACCTGCCACTCGTCCGCTTGGCTGCAGGTCTGCCAGGGGCGGCTTCACCGTAGGTGACAAACAGCTGGCGAACCTCTCCCCGAACTTTAGCCATTCGCTCCTTACAATAAGAGAGAGTTCTTCTAGGGTCCAATGTATAGACCTATATTCAGCCTCTGAGGTGTGATTGGGGTAGAACACTGGCAGAGTCAACACCTGGTTAAGGTGAAACTCTGACAACACCTTCGGTAGGAATTTCGGGTGGAGGCGCAGGACAACCTTGTCCCTGTGGAAGACCAGACAAGGAGACTCAATGGAAAGCGCCGGGAGCTCTCCCATCCTCCTGGCTGATGTGACAGCCACCAAGAATGCAGTCTTCCACGACAGGTGAGAGATGTCACACCTGTGCATCGGTTCAAATGGTTTGCCCATGAGCTTAGCCAATACCAGCAGTAGAGCCCACAGAAGTGGAGGTTCTCGCACCGGAGGGGATATGTGATCAAGGTCTTTGAAAAACCTCCTGACCACCTTCTCCTGCGCCACCAACTGCTTGCCAGCCCGCGCCCGGTAAGCAGAGATGGCTGCCAGATGCACCGTAAAGGTCATCGACCGAAGCCCTAGCTGAGAAAGAGACCACAGGTAGTCCAGAATGCTAGCCAAGGAACAGGAGGAAGGGTCCAACCCCTTGTCCTGACACCAAATGGAGACTCTCTCCCATTTGAGGGCACAGCATTTTCTGGTTGACTCCTTACGGGATGCCTCAACGACACTGAGGACCTCTTCGGAAAGACCCAAGGCCTGGAACTCTAGCCGCTCAGGAAGCAGACCGTCAGGTGCAGGGGCTGAAGGTCCAGATGAAGAACCTTCCCCTTGTCGACAGAGCAGGTCCGGGTGGGCTGGAAGCCGCCTCGGGAGCCTGGAGCTGAGGCTAAGGAGATCTGGGTACCAGAACTGGCAGGGCCAGTCTGGGGCTACTAGAATCACCTGCACCTTTTCCCTCTTCACCTTGAGGAGCACTTTGTGGATCAAGGGAAATGGAGAGAAGGCGTAGAAGAGGCCCGGGGTCCACGGCCTCGAGAAGGCATCCCCCTGCAGCGAGCCCTGCTGAGGGGGGCTAGCATGAAACAGCCTCAGCTTCGCATTCTCCCTGGAGGCGAACAGGTCCACCTGAGGGTAGCCCCAATGGGAGAACAAATCTTGTACTACCTCCGGCAGGAGAGACCACTCGTGAGAAGCAGCGCCTATCCGGCTGAGGGCATCAGCCAGACTGTTGGAGGCTCCTGCCAATTGGATGGCTAGGAGATCCACCTCTAGGCTGATCACGAGAGACCAGATGCAGACAGCTTCCTTGCACAGATGCAAGGAGTGCGTCCTGCCCCGACGGTTGAGATAGTACATGGTCGTGGTGTTGTCCGTCTGGACCTGAACCAGCTGACCCCGTACAAACAGAGCGAAGGCGGTGAGGGCTAGTCGAAACGCTTGAAGCTCCAGCAGGTTGATGTGGCATCGAGAATCCTGAGGGGACCGAGGCAGTGGGCTCTGAGCTCCCCCAGATGGGCACCCCAACCCATCAGAGGCGCGTCGGTCGTTAGAGTGACCGTCAGCTCGGGGCAGATGAAAGGGATACCCTCCGGCAGATAAGCTGGGACGAGCCACCACTGTAGGCCGTACCACATCTCCTGGGTCACTGTCACCGGCTGGTCCAGAGGACCAGAGCGCTGTGACCACTGGCTGGCCAGTCCCCATTGCAGGGGCCGCATATGCCACCGGGCCCGATGGACCATGCTGGTGCAGGCCACCATGAGGCCCAGGAAGTCCCGGGCAGGGCACAATTGCCCAACCAGAAATGATTGGGCAAAGGAGGAAAGGACCTCAGCCCTGTCCACCGGGAGCCGGGATCTGGCTCGAAGACAGTCGAGCTCTGCCCCGATGAACTGAATCACCTGCGATGGCACGAGTTCTGATTTGGCCTCGTTGATGAGGAGGCTAATCTGAGAGCAGATCTGGAGCGCCAGATCCCTGGACCGCTCCACCTCCAACCTGGAGGGGGCTGCAATCAGCCAGTCATGCAGGTAAGGGTACACCCGGACCCCTCGGCGCCGCAGGAATGCTGTCACCACTGCCATGCATTTGGTGAAGACCCTGGGAGCTGGAGAGAGGCCGAAGGGCATGGCCCGGAACTCGTAGAGAGATCCCTCTGCTCAGAAGTGTTGGAATCGCTGATGAGATGGACGAATTGGGACGTGAAAGAACGTGTCCTGAAGGTCCAGAGAACAGAACCTCACGCCTGGTTCCAAGGATGGAATGATCTGAGCCAGAGTGACCATCCTGAAGGTGCGAGGCCTTAGGAACTTGTTCAGGTCGTGCAGGTCAAGAATGGGGCACCAGTCCCCCGTCTGTTTTGGGACCAGGAAGTACCTGGACACAAACCCTGGATCTGGAGGAGGGTCCGCCACCTCTCTGATCACCTCCTTCTGGAAGAACAAGGCAATGTCAGCTCGATGAGCCAACCGAGAGGCTGTGGAACCCGTAGCCCCATGTGGGGCGGCAGTTCGATAAGGAGGGAACTGCTCAAATTCCAGAGGCAGACCCCTGCCGACCACCACTTCCAACACTCAGCAGTCCGTGGTGATAGCGGACCAGGCGGAATGGAAGTGGCGGAGCCATCCCCCCATGGGGGGAACCTGAGGAGGAGTGACGAGGCTGGGGCGCCACCCCTCAACCCGTCACTGGGCATGCTTTGAGGAAGGGCCCACTGAGGGACCTCCTGGACCCTTGCCTCCAGGCTTCCAACTAGAGGAAGTGGCAGACTTGGCCTTGGGGTGCCAAGTGTGAGCCTGCTGGCCCTGATGCTGGTGTTGCTACGCCGGACTTGCTGCAGGAGTGGAAGGGCGAAAGGGCTTACGCTGCTGCGGGCACCCTTTTTCCTTCTGGGCAGACGTGACAGAGTTCAAGGTGGCATTGGACTTCTCGATCCTCTGGAGGTGGTCTTTCACTCCGGGCCCGAACAGGTCGGTGCCCAGGAAGGGAATGTCTGCCAGCTTGTGCTGGGTGTCCGCTGTGAAGGTGGAGATCCGAGCCAAGCTCTGCGGCGCATGGCTACTGCGGCCGCTACTGACCGGGCACAAGAGTCAGTGATGTCCAAAGAAGTTTGGAGCTGTTTAGCCATCGCCCTTCCCTGATCCCGTACCTGTTTGACCGTCGTCTGAAGGTCAGCCGGGAGATGAGGAATCACCTCATCCAGGGAGCCCATAAGAGCGTGTGAGAAATGTGCCATCAGGACGGCCGAGCTAGCCTGACGAAGGCCTAGGGAGGAAGCAGCGTAAACCTTCCGCCCTGAGTAATCCAATTTTTTTGATTCCTTATCGGGCAGTTTGTCCAGGTCCCCAGCGTTCCTGGAACGCCGTAAAACGCTATCGGTCACCAACCCCTCTGAAGAGGGGTGCTCTGAGAAACCGGAGAGTGAACCGGTGGGGACAGTGTACTTTCAGGCCATCCTGGCCGAAGGCGTGGGACAAGATGCTGGCCGCTGCCACAGCTCTAGGACCGGGCCAACAATGGCTTCGGCCACCAGAAAGGCCTCCGTAGGGGAATCACCTCGATCCAGTATCTCTGTAAGAGGATACCTGGCCCGCTTTTGAACGGGTTCGAGCTGAATCCCAGTAGACTCTGAGATGAGTTGAAGCATACCCAAAAACGAGGATGGGCTATCGTCCCCCACAGACTCCAGGCCAAGTGGCCTGGAGAACAAGGAGTCGTCGTTAGACTCCGAAGACTCTGGGAACAGCTGCTGGGTGCCTGAGCCACCCTCCACCTGCCGAGGTCGATCGGGAGTGAGGATGACCGACAAACTATGGGGCAAGCCCTGACCCGACCGAGAATCCGTGGTCAGGGCACCAGTCTTCGGTTGTGGAGGCGGAAGTTCCACCACAATGAGTGGAGCAGCCGGTTTGGGCCGAACAACCGGCGCTGGAGGCGGGTCCTCGATTACCATGAAGGGTTGTTTCGGCCATTCCGGTGACAGCCACTTAATGGCTGGAGAAGGCGACGGAGTAGACTTGTTACTGGTCAGTATAAGTTGCTGCCACATCAAGTCCTCATAGCGCCGACGCAACTTGCCCCGGAGCCCATCGGAGGACGACGAGGACGAGCGGTGATACCACTTTCCATGGTGCCGAGACCGCCTGGACCTGGAAGAGGATTGAGACAGAGACCTCCGGGGATTCCGAAGGTGGATCAAAGAGGGAATGAGGGAAACCCACCCCTCCTTCAGTGCAGGGACCTTAACCGGTGACTTTGGCACAGAAGGCACAGGCAAATCCTCTGTAACCACTGGGGGAACCGGTGAAGAAGGATTGTCGGCTTCTCCAGTCGACAAACCGTCCGATGGGTCCAGAAAAATCTTGACTGCGTCGATGGATGTCTCGGCCAACTGACCTGATGGGGACACCATGAAGCCAGTGGCCACAGCCGCAACCTCGACCGAAGTAGAGAGTTGACAGTCCAGTGAAGGGGATCTCTCCCGCTCCCACGAACGCCAACAGTGGGATTTACCTTTAGGGTCCTTTCTGGACCAACCGGAATGTCCCAATGGCCCTTCTCCCTTAGTGGAGAGGGATTGGCAAAGCTCCTTAAAAGAAACAGTGTAGGAGGAGCCCAAGGAGAGCAGGGTAAATGCTGCGGCTGAGGAGGAAGAAGAAACGGCTTGGGTCGCCTTCTCATAGAGGGCGATCATCTGCTCCAACTGTTCCACGGAGCCCGCTGCCACGGACACCGCCCAACGGGCCTCCTTATAGACTCGACTGGTGGGTACTGTTTTTCGGGGCGCCCGAGAAGAAGTCTGGCAGCACGGTTCTCCAAGACCAAAGCCAAAAAGGACTTGCACAATTCATAAGCCTGCAAATCGTGGCCAAGTCCCAGGCTGTAGATGCACGTGGAGTGCAGATCGGTCCGGGACATCTTCTGCCCACATGGGCACCGACGGAAGCCGGTAGTCGATTTGCCCATCGCAGCCGCGAGGGAAGACGAAGACCAGAGTCTTGTAAATTTTAAAATTAGTTTCGGAAATTCTGTAGCATGTGAATCCAGGCCTAAAACACAGAGCGAAAAGGAGGGAACCTGAGCTTCCAAGCGGTAAGGAAGATCTGGTGTTATGGGGCAGAGCAGAGGGTTTTATCACCCGGGTGGGTGGGAAGAGCCAGCTTGAAGACCTTCCGGGCAACATTTAAAGCGGCAAGGAACCTGCCACAAAGTGTGGATTGAACAACATATCCACGTCCCTAGAAATAAACTTAACTAAACTGTAATAATACAAAACTAATTCCCCCTAAAGACCAGTCCCTTCTTTATAGGGTATGGACAGCTGGAATGCAGTGCCCAGGGCTTGAAACACCTGGCTGTCCACCCGTCTCAGACAGCAGTTTTTTCATTGGGAAGGTGTTTTATTTCGTTTGCCTGTCCCTTGAACAGGCAGTTCTGCTTTATAACTTTGTTACACCTAGTAAAGCGCTAGGACCCAGCCACGGCACTCTGTTGAGGAAAGAGGGACATCAGAACGCCATGATCTGAAGGTGCACCGCTGCCCTTTCACGGCATCCTGCCACTTTCACTTTCCTCATTGGCGCCGCGGCGCCTGTCTTAGGGTCTTGGCTCCCTGGTCAGCAGTCACCTGACTCATTGTGAGTCCTTGAGGCAGTGGCAGGCGGGAGCAGAGATCAGATGCTCAATGCTGCCTGAAGATTGTTCCAGTGTGAGCAAGCGCGAGGGTGGTTGGGCTCGGAAGCACAGTGAGCAGGTGCTAGACAGAGCGTTTTTGTGATTGCATGCTGCCGGTGTTCTGTGTAAAGCAGCTTAATGAGAGCGTCCTGTTATTAGTGTATTTTTCCAGAACAAGACTCTTTAGACCAAGTTAGTTCCGCTTCCCAAATGAGAGCAAAGAATCTCTGGGAGAAAGAGACAGGAGTGCAGCATGCGATGCTCCTGACGTTCACATGATCTAAGAAAGTGTCCAGTAAGAGTCTCAGATAATTTTCTGCTTAGCTGTCAAGTATGGACATTGGATAGCATTATCAGTTGGATGTCATAATGCAGCATGCAGTAGCCTGTGTATTTTGCTATGAAAGCAATGTGCAGTTCTTGTTCAATTTGCAGTGGAAAAATGAAACAAACAGCCTGTCAACTTTGTAATTTAAAACTTGAGCACTTCTGTACCAGTCTGTTGTGTTAACAGAACCACTTGCAAAAAGAAATGTTGTGCCTTGCTGTACCAAAAGTCTTATTCTCATAAAGTACAGTTACGTAAGAACTTACCGTAACAGTAGATCTTCGAGAGAGGCTCTTGCAGTAGGTAATTACATATAGGACTGACGCCGGCAGGTGGCAGGACCTCATGGAAAAATTCTAGCTAGCAGTCCCTGGTGAGGACCGCCCCCACGTCAGGTGACCAGCGTCAGGAGACGTTGGTATAAAGGGGCAGTCCCTCACGCCCGCCTTCCAGTTCTTTCCCGCCAAAGGAGGCCGGACGAGAGAGAAGCAAATATTTCCCTCACTGGAAAAGGAGATGAAAAAGCTTAGGGGGATGGAGGGCGGGAAGGTATTACCTACTGCAAGAGCTCTCTCCAAGATCTACTGTTATGGTAAGTTCTTAGGTAACTGTACTATCTTACTTCGAGAGGGCTCTTGCAGTAGGTAATTACATATAGGACTGAGTCCCAAGCAGTCTGGAACAAGCAGCAGCACACGGGGGGAGGAAAGCTACTCAAGAGTAGATCATTTAGCTGTGAAGGCCTTAAGAAAGGAGGCCTTGCAGGACAGCCAACCCGAAGCCTGCTCTATGGCGAGAGGCAATATCCAAACTGTAATGTTTTGTAAAGGTATGGACGGAAGTCCAAGTGGCAGCAGCACAGATGTCTGCCGCTGACACATTTTGAAACAAGCCGCTGAGGCAGCAACCCCTCTGGTGGAGTGACCTCTTATTTGACCCGGAAGGGTCTTGTTGTACTTGTCATAACAGAAAGTGATGCAATAAGCCAACCATCTGGATAGGCATTGCTTAGAAACAGCATTGCCTTCTCTTTTGGGTGCAAGAGAGACAAACAGTTGATCAGTCTTTCTGAGATCCTTTATCCTGTTAGTGTAGTATCTCAGAATCCAGTGAACATCGATAGTATGAACTAAGTACTCCCCTTGACTGGAGTATTGCGTAAAGAAAGCAGTTAACTCTATGGACTGGTTCAATGTAGATTCCGCTACCACCTTGGGGAGAAACTTAGAATTGGTGCGCAGAGCCACATGTTCCTTGTGGAAAATCAAGTATGGAATTTTACACATCAGGGCCTGGAACTTGGAAATCCTCTGAGCTGAGGTAATGGCCATGAGAAAAAGTGTCTTCCAAGAAAGGAACTTCAAGCCTGCGGAGGCTGCCAGTTCAAAAGGAGGCAGAGTTAGTTTCTCAAGAACAAAATTCAAATCCCAAGGAGGGGCGGGAACTTGAATAGGAGGTCTCAGGTGGAGAACCCCTCTGAGGAAAGTCTTTGAGACTTCCAGTTGAGCAAACGTTCTGTCTGCAAAGGGAACATGATAGGCCGAAATGGCCACCATGTGGACTTTCAGAGAGGAGTGACTAAGACCTAGGTCAAAGAGATGGCACAGGTACTTCAGCAGACGTCCCGCGGGGCAGGAGAAAGACTCAATGTCTTTTAAAGCAGCCCAGATTGTGAACCTTTTCCACTTCATGGCATTGGTAGACCTAGTGGAGGGTTTTCTAGCCTCCACCAGAATTTTCGCCATCTGGGGAGAAACTCCAAAGCGGGCTTGGGCTATGTCTGCAGGAGCCATGCATGTAGCTGAAGGGACTTGAGACCTGGATGGACCAGGGTCCCCCGATCCTGGGTCAGTAAACATCATGACAGAGGAAGAGGGAGCAGAGGTTCCTCTGAGAATTGTTGCAGAAAAGAGAACCAAACTTGCCTGGGCCAAAAAGGAGCGATCAGAATCATTTGTGCTCCATCTGAACCTAGTTTCTGCAAGACCCGTGGGATCAAAGGAATTGGGGGAAAGGCATAGACGAATCTGTCTTTCCAATCTAGAGACAGGGCGTCTCTCCAGAAAATGCCTCGCTTTTGAATGAACGAGCAGAAATCTGGAAGCTTTGCGTTCTGAGGGGAAGCGAACAGGTCGACCTGTGGTGTTTCCCAACGTAGGAAGATACCGTCTAGGACCCCTTGATCCAGTTCCCACTTGTGGGCCAGGGCGGACGAGCGACTCAGCTTGTCTGCCAAGGCGTTTTCTACTCCCGGAACATGAGTTGCCGTAAGGTGAAGGTTGTGTTGTGTTGCCCAATCCCACACTCTCATTGCTTCCCTGCAAAGAGGGTAGAACGAGTCCCTCCCTGTTTGTCGATGTACCATACCACACACATATTGTCCATCTGGACGGCTAGGTGGCCTGGAAGGAGATACAGATGGAGGGCTCGGCGTGCATAAAGCACTGCCCGGAGCTCGAGCACATTGATGTGAAGTGTTTGTTCGAGCTTGGACCAAGAGCCCTAGGTCCGATGAGGACCGAGATGGGCTCCCTAACCTTCGCCCAAGGCATCTGTGGTCAGAGTCTGGAAGGGGGGCGGGGAAGGAAGAAGGGAACCCCACCCGAAACAGGTTCTCTCTGACCATCCACCACTGCAAGTCTCGAAGCATGGGAGAGGAGAGCAGGACCAGCTGATCCAAGTCGTCCTCCAATTGATCCCACTGGGAGCGAAGCATCCACTGAGAAACTCTAATGTGGAGCCGAGCGCGAGGAACTGTCGGGATAGCAGCCGCCATGAGCACAAGAAGGTGAAGAACCGACCTTGCAGTGACTCGCCTGTGGCCGGACAACAGGCTCACCTGAGTCTGAATAGTGGCCGCCCTGTCCGGTGGAAGGAAGGCCCTGCCCAGGGTCGTGTCCAGTATCGCCCCGATAAACTGGAGTCTCTGGGATGGGATCAAATGAGACTTGGAATGGTTGATGGTAATACCCAGGCAGGCAAAGACATGTTGTGTAAGGGAGAGGCAGCACAGGAGTTCCTCCCTGGACGAGGCCGCCAGGAGCCAGTTGTCCAGGTATGGGAAAACCTGCACTCCCTGGGTACACAGGTAGGCCGCCACCACCACAAGACATTTGGTAAACACTTGGGGAGCCGAGGAGAGGCCAAATGGAAGTGCCTTGAACTGGTAGGGGTCCCCCTGGAAAGCAAAACGGAGATATCTGCGGTAGGACGGGCGAATGGATATATGCAGGTAGGCATCCTGCATATCCAGAGCGCACAGCCACTGGCCCGAGCGGAGGAGGGGCAGAAAGCTCTGCAGTGAGAGCATTCTGAACCTCTTGTATTCCACGAATAGGTTCAGGGAACTGAGATCTAGGATAGGCCTTACATCTCCTGTCTTCTTCGGGACCAGGAAGAAGTGAGAATAGTAACCCGTTCCCTGTAGGGGAAGAGGGACAGGTTCCATCGCCTGTTTCAGCAACAGTGCTGAAATTTCTTCCTGGACCAGAAGATGATGTTCCCGAGAGTACAACGATCTTTGGGGAGGGTGACGAGGTGGTTTCTGTAGAAACACTATTGAGTGTCCTTCTGCGATTAGCTGGAGCACCCATGAATCTGTTGTTATCCTCTCCCAGCCTGGAAGGTGGAGGGAGAACCTCCCTCCTACCGGTTCCTCCGGGAAGCCCGGAGGCTGTGGGAGAGGGAAGGAGTCAGGTGGTGTGGGGCAGCGCTGCAGCTGAAGCACCCATTGCTTTTTTGGGCGGAGGGGGCTTGGCAGCTGTGGGGGCCCGGCATTTAGTGGTCCGCTTTCCCGGAGGTTTCACCTTTGGCCGGTTCCGTCTGCGAAAGGGACGGCGCTGCTGTTGATGGGGATGATACATAGAGTCAACGGACTTTAGTGCCGTCCCCTTCTCCTGCAGATCGGTGATGATGTCCTTGACATCACCCCCGAAGAGCTCCAACACCCGGAAGGGCGCTTCCTGTATAGCGGACTGCACTTCCGGGACCAACCCTGACACACGGAGCCAAGCATGACGTCGTAAGCCTACGATGAAAGCTGAGCTCCGTTCAGCAGAGTCCACTGCATCGTAAGTCGCACGAAGCATGTGTCGACTGGTCAATGCAGAGCGGACGAGGTCAGACAGTTCCTGCTTGACTTGAGAGTCCAGCAGGGAGTCCAATTTGGTTTCCACCTCAGAAAGAATTGCCTTCTGGTAATCCCCCATGTGACAGACATAGTTCAGGGCCCTGATCCCCAGCATGGAAGAAGCGAAAATCTTTTTGCCATACTGGTCCAGAAGACGGGATTCTTTATCAGGGGCGACAAGCTCAGGTGTTTTGGATTAGCTGACCGGCAGTGAGCGGTGCTAATCACAACAGAGTCAGCTCGAGGGTGGGAATCTAAATAGTCACCACCCTCTGGAGCCTGGTATAGCCTGTTCGACTTCCGTGGAAGAGGGGCTAATGCCGACTGTTGTTTCCAAATGGTGGTAACAAGGTGGGCATAAGGCCCGATCCAGGGTGGCACCAAGGTGGGAGCTGTCACGGGCAGATCCAGATGCTCAGCGAGTTTCAACTGCTGTGGGTCTGGCTCCAAGGATTGCCACTTATGCACTGCCTGGATTTTATGCAGCAGCTCCATGAAGGAAGGATCCCCTGGAGGAGACTCCGGAGGAGTCCTTAGCCTGGGCTTTGAGAGAGAGCAAGGCTTGTCGTCGTCCTCGGAGCAGCCGGAGACATCAGAGGCGTCCGAGGAGGAAGAGGAAAAAACTGAAGACGACGATGATTCCCTTTCCCATCTAGGGGGAGGAATGGACCCTTTGGGAAGCCCTCGAGGAAGCGTGTCCTGCCCCTCTCTGGACCCAGAGGATTTAGTCCTGGTGTCTGGAGGAGGGGAGGGAGTTTGTCATCGTGGACGTATGGGAACCGGTACTGGCACCGTCGTCTGAAGAGGACTCTCCACCTCTCTGGTGAGCTGAGCCTTGGCCTCAGCCCACCAGGAGGCTAGAGTCTCCTGAAAATCCACTGGCGGCTGGGGGTGGGGGCAGTGGAGGAGGAGGGGTATAAGGGTATGGGTTATACCCATAGAGCGAGTATCCATAACCCGCCGGCGGGAAGCCCGGCATCGGGTACTGCGTGTCGGGTAGGCTGCATCGGGTACCGCGGTCACTGCGGTCCCGGTAAGACGGCATCGGATACAGAGGGTCGGGTTCCCTGAGCCAGGTGGCTGCCGGAGCAGATGGCCCCACCGGAGGACCCACGGCGGGACTGGGGCAGAAGGTCTGAGGGCTCGCATCGGGCGGCATCCGAAATGGGATGTCGCCTGGAGTCGGCACTACCGATGTCGGAGTCGGGCGGCTGAGGTGCCGCGTCCTGGGCAGCCAACGTCAGATCAGAGGAGGTTGGTCCGATGGAGGTGGAACAGGGACCTCAGCCATCGCCTGGGATGGAGGGAAAAATCCCGGGTCCCGGAGGGCAGCGAAGGCCGCGGGAAGCCGGAACGACGGACGGGAGGGTCTGGCGGCGGCTCATCCGCTGTGCGGGCGTTGGGCGGGCCGACGTGCGTCTTGCCAGCGGGATCCAGGTGGGCGCCAGAGGGGCCGGCGTCCGACTTAATGGAACCTTCGCTGGAGGCAGGCCACGATGGAGGGGTGGCTTGGTCAGGCGGAAGAGGGGGTCGGGCGACTTACCGGCCTTCTCCGTGCAGACATCGGAGGAGCCGACGTCCGGCTTATCAGAGCCACCCATGCCGGTAGGCCACGAAGCAGCGGCTTTACCAGGGGCGGAAGCCTCCAAGAGCCTGGAGGCGCCCGACTGGCCCGAGTGCGAGTCAGACGGGCAGGCCGCCACCACCTTAGAAGACTCTAAAGAGGCCATCGGCAGTTCCCCGGGGAATGTTACTTTCAATATGGCGACTCCGAGGGAGTCGTGGTGGGAGAGGAGCCCTTGTCCTGGTGCTTTTCTTTGTCCTTTCTCTTGTGATGGCCTTCAGGAGAAGTTGACGCCTGCCGAAGTTTTTTTTGAGTTCTTTTTCCATGGAGCTCATCTTCTTTTTGAGAATGTGGGCTTCCAGGGACTGCTGCCACCTTCTCCGGGTGGCCGTGTTGAAACTCAGGCAGTGCTGACACTTCTCTACTTGATAGTCGGGGCCTAGACAAAAAAGGCACAGGGAATGGCCGTCCTTGTGTGGGAGTTGGGCGCCGCACGAGTCGCACTTATTTTTGTGCTCGGAAGGTGTAGGGGACGACATACACCAACGAATGACTGATGATTACTAGGAAAAAAGCGAAAAAACTCAGTAAAATAACAGACAAAGGAGCCTGATGAGCGAGGAACTTTTCCGCGAGGCGCTGGCATAAGCTAACAGTGGGAAAGAACTGGAAGGCGGGCGTGAGGGACTGCCCCTTTATACCGTCTCCTGACGCCAGTCACCTGACATGGGGGTGGTCCCTCGCCAGGGACTGCTAGCTAGAAATTTTTCCGTGGGGTCCTGCCGCCTGCCGGCATCAGTCCTATATGTAACTACCTACTGCAAGAGCCCTCTCGAAGTAAGATCTTCAAATACTGTACAACCAAACATGGTAAAATGAATAATTACTGGGGAAAAAAATGTAAACTTGATTTAGGCATTTCTTTTGAACTCTTTTATATTAGTGACAACTTAAAGGTGAGGTCCCCTAATTTTTCTTTGTAGTGCTGCATTTTTGGCAACTGTGCAGTCAACCTGGGGGTGGGGGGTATGTGGCTAGGCTCTACTGAACCCCTAAGTCATGGTCACCCTACTGTATATATTTTGATCATGTTACCCTCCATAAGTAAAGGGGGGGGGGTGGTGACAGAACAAGTGTGTGGCTGTTTGGGACTATACACTTGTGTTGGGTGCTTGCTTATTCACTGAAGCAATAATCCACGAATGTATGGGTTATAGTGGGATTTACCTATGCCTGGTAGAGTTTGGCTATGAGGACGTTGGTAAATCCCACCATAACCCACACCCTGTAGTAGATTATTAAAACAAGGTAAAAAAAAATCTGAAACAAGGCAGTGCTGCAGAAGAGGAAAAGAGAATGAAAAAAAATTATGTAAAAATAGTGTGTACAGGCAAAAGTTTTGTGGGACAGACAAAATTTATGTCCCACCTGTCCCTCTGACAAGTAACTCAAAAAATTATTTCTAGCCCTGACAGTGCCCATTATGTTCTAGTAGGGGAGGTAGGGTGGGAGCTCAGAATACAGTAAGATTCCCTTGGAAGAAACAAGATTACTATAAGAAGTAATTTTTTCTTCAAGCTACAGGAAATCTTACTGTATTCTGACAATGCAGACTACCCAAGCAGTACCTCTGGAGGTGGGCATAGAACCTATTTAGGAAACAGGCTCTGCAGTACTGCTGGGACAAACATGGCGTCACTTCTGGCCTGGGTATCCATGCAGTAATGCTTGGTAAATGTGTAGACAGTTTTCCAGGTAGCTGCTTTGCTGACTTCCAACAGAAGAATGTCTCTACCAGCTGCTATGGAGGCAGCTGTTCCCCTGGTATAGTGGGCCCTGAGACCCACAGGAGGCTGTTTGCCCACCCTGTTGTAGCAAAACTGAATGCAAGCAACAATACAGCATGCAACTGACCTTTTTGTATCTGGTTTACCTTTTCCCACTTCTCCACAGGTCAGGAACATCTAAGTATTGTCATGCCTGTGGCCCTCTGTGTGGTCCAGGTAGTAGCCGATAGCTCTTTTAACATCCAGGCTATGCAGTCTACGTTACCCTGACGTGGAATGGTCAATGAAAATCATAGGCAGGGTAATGGACTGATTGAGGTGGAAGTCAGAATACCACCCTGGGGAGAGACTTTCTATTAGTCCTGAGGACAACCTTGTCCCTATTGAACTCAATGTAGCAAAGCTCTGTGGACAGGGCCTGGAGCTCACTAATCCTCCTGGCGGAGGTGTTTGCCACCAAGAACACCATTTTCCAGGTTATATACTTAAGTTCTGCTGAACACACGGGCTCAAAAAGAGGCTCCATAAGCTGGGCGATGCATAGATTAAGATCCCACACTGGTATAGGGTCCCGATGTGGGGGATGCAGATGCAACAGCCCCTTGAAACATTTTTTTGAATACCGGGTTCAAAGCCAGGGATGAGCCCTTGCCTGCCAATAAGTAAACAGAGACAGCTGCCAGGTACACCTTAAGAGTAGATGGTCTTAGGCCAAGAGAGTGAAGGTAGGTCAGATAATCCAGAACGACTGGAAAACCCGCCTGACTGTCATCCATGTCTTTTCTCGGACACCAGATGGAAAATTTTTTCCACTTAGATGTGTAGGTCATCCTAGTGGAAGGCTTTCTAGAGACCCCGAGGACCTCCATGACTCCTTCGCAGAGGTGCAAGTTGGCATACTCTTAAGTCCTCAAGAGCCAGGTTTTGAGCCTGAGGGACCGGAGGTTGGGGTAAAGGATCCTGCCCTGAGAGGATGTCAGTAGGCTGTGCCTCCTGGGGAGGTTAATTGGTCTGGCTACTGACAGGGAGAGAATCAGGGAATACCAGAGCTGCCTGGCCCAGTCTGGAGAATTTGAGGATCATTGTTGCTGGTTGAGATCTGAGCTTGATCAGTACCTTTGGCAACAATGGAAAGGGAGGGAAGGCATACAGGAACTTCCCTGTCCAGTAGCAGTGCATCCAGTGGGATTTTGTCCCTCATAGGAGGTCTGCAGCAGAACTGAGGTAGCGGATGGTTGTCTGGGGCTGCGAAGACCTCCACTTCTGGAGTGCCCCGTCTCTTGAAAACAACTTGCAGGATGTACTTGTTGAGTGACCACTCATGGCAGTTCTTGACTGATTCTGCTGAGGGCATCTGCTAAGACATTGTCATTTCCTGGAAGGTGGACTGCTGAGAGAGAGATCTCTCTCCAGGGAGTATGCCAGACTCCAAATTTTCATGGTCTCTGTGCACAATGGAGTTGACCTTGTGCCTCCCTGTTTGTTTATGTAGTATATGATGGTTGTGCTGTCTGTCCTAACCTGCACCACCTGGCCCTGTAACATCTTGGCAAAAGACTGGATGCCTACAAGAATTGCTCTGAGTTCCTCCTGTCACCACTGTAATGCCTGAAGGAGAGTACCTGTAACTGGCACTAGCTTTGACAGCGAATCCCTTTTCTGATGCCAGTGTAACCTGAAATGAAACTGAATGTCTCTCATTTGGAACCTGGCCCCTGACACGGTTGCTGCTGATGCTGCTATATGGCCCAGCAACTGTAGAAAATGCCTTGCTGGCCTTGGGGTGTGCAGCTGGAAAGAGCTGGCTAGCTGCACCAGGCTGTCCACTCTTCTCTGTGGAAGGAATGCCCTTCCTTGTACAATGTCCAGTTTGGCTCCTATGAACTCCAGGAGCTGAACCAGTTCCAGCACTGACTTTTTTGGGTTCACCAGGAACCCCAAGGATTGCAGAATATCCTGTGTGACTGCCAAAGCATCCCTGACCTGATGAGGTGCTTGACCTATGACTAGCCAGTCATCCAGGTAGGGGAACACTGCCACCCCTGCCTCCTTAGGTGTGCTACCACCACAGCCAAGCACTTTGTGAACACCTTCGGAGTAGAGCTCAGTTCAAAGAGCACTGCCCTGAACAGATAATCGCCTGATGGCAATCTGAATCTGAGATACTGTCTGTGAGACCGCCTAATGGGGGATGTGGAAATAAGCATCCTTTAGGTCCAGAGATGCTAACCAATCTTCCTGCCTTAGTGCTGGGAGGATGGTTGCCAGAGTCACCATCCTGAACTCTGGTTTTAACAAATGTCTGTTTAGATGTCTGAGATTCAGTATGGGTCACCACTCCCCAGTTTTCTTTGTTGCGAGGAAGTATCTTGAGTACAGGCCTTTTCCCCTTTGTGCCAAGGGGACTGGCTCTACTGCCTTTTGTGACAGAAGGTTGGCTACTTCCTCCTCCAACAGAGCTGTTTCTGATGGGGAGAAGGTCTGAAAACCCTTGCCCTCAGCTTTGGCATGACCTTGAAGCTGAGAGCAAGACCCTGGCCCACTACCTCCAGGACCCACTTGTCTGTGGTGATGGTTTTCCACTCCTGGAGATAGTGGGCCAGCCTGCCCCCTTACTGGGGTTGGGGAGGCAACCTGGACAGACACCTCAGGGTACTTGCTTGACTTGAGCTGCTGGCTGTGTGTTGGGGCTAGTATGGCCACTGCCTCTTCTGTCCCTGCCTCTATATTATCCCCTCTGCTGCTGGTATTGGGGGAAAGCTTGAGGCTAGAAGAATGGTCTATAATGAGCCCTGGCCCTGCCCCTGCCACCTCTGGCTTGGTGCTTTTGGGGTGTGGATGCCCTTTCCTTGGCAATAGCACTTTTGTAAGCAGTCTTGTAATCATCTATTTTTCTCATGTAAGCCTCTGTTTGTTCTCCAAATAGGGATATGGGCTCACACGGAAATTCCAAAGCCTTCATTTGGGTATTCTAGTTCAGGTTAGTAGTCCTGAGCCAAGCATACCTTCTGAGAGACACTGATGTCATCTGCCTGGCTGCAGTGTCACAGGCATTGACTGCCATCGTAAACTGGGCCTTAGGAGCTTCTATACTCCTTTTTACAGCTTCTTCCAAATCAGATGCCAAGGGAGCTGGAACAGTCTTGACTATTTCCAGGACGGTATTCCAGAGTCTTTTCCGATACCTGGAGACATAGGCCATATAAGAAGCCTGCCTAATACCCAGAGATGACCCTAGGTAAATTTTCTTAGCCATGGCATTTGTTTTCCTGGAGTCCTCTTCAGGAGGATGAGATGCCAGCTTTGTCACAAGCTGCAGCCAGTACCACCCCGTCGTGGCTGGGGTGCCCAAACAGGGTTTTAACTCAAAAAATTGATTAGCGTTTTGCTCACAAAAGTGCTAAAACATCGTGAAAACACATAACACTTACCTCACTGTGTTTAACAAACATAGCACTTCTAGAAAACCTATATAAATACTTTCTGTAGAGTTAGCATTGTCACAAGAAAAAAACTGTTAATCAATTATTTAAAACCCTGCAGAAGAGGAATTCTGATCCTTCCTTGGCTACTCAGTATTTTTTATCCAGCTGTTTGCCCACTGGTGGCATAGAAGTGGGTGTCTGAAATATTTTATTAACCGGTTTCTTCAGGGACTTATGGATGGGCAGCAGTAGTCTCTTTGACACTGGGACGTCCATCATTTCCATACAGCCTTGTTCCTCCTACTCCTCAGAGGACTCCTGAGTGGGGAGGCCCATGGTTTGGGCAACCTGTTTTATGAAGGCAAAGTGAGATGTGTAATCCTCAGATCCCTTGTGAGGGGAATCAGGATGGTGAGGATTAGAAGAAATGTCAGGTTCAATGGGCTCTCCAAAATCCTTGTCCTCCTCATCACCCTCTTCATCATCTTCATCATAGAATTCACCACTCTGTTCCAAGGAAGCAGGAACCGACATTGAACCGGTGTCTGTGCATGCAGCTGCTTTTCAACTGGAACCGGAATTACGGGTTGTAGTGACTGAATAATCCTGATCGTGTTAGCAATCTCCTCACCGGTCGGAACCAAGGTTTTTCTCGGTTGCGGTTCCTGCGCTGTATGTTTTCTTTCTTTTTCCTTTTACTCAAGGTAGTCGGTTTAGTGGCTCTATCCACAGCGCATTTCACAGAAACATAGACTCTGACGGCAGATAAGGACCGCTTGGCCCACCTAGTCTGCTTTCTCCCAGTCTCCCTCCACTATCTGTCCCCTGGCTCTTCGAAACTTAGCTACTCCCCCTTTGCCTTCCTTCTCTCGCTAATGTACCTGAAGAATATCTTGTCTCCCTTTGTAATCGACTGAGCTATTCTTTCCTCGGTTTGCACTTTAGAGCTTCTCCTGTTTTTAATGCCCGTCTCAGACACTTCTGGTATATTTCCCCTATCCTTGGGTCCTCGTATGCAGTCCAGGATGCTAGTCATAGGGCAGGCAAAGGGGTCAACCTCCTTGCTCTGGCACGAAACAGAAAATCTCTTCCATTTAAAGGCATAGCACTTACGAGTCGATTCCTTTTGATGTGGAAGATATCCTCGGAAATACTCAAGGTCTGGAACTCTAGTTGCTTAGGAACCAGGCCATGAGGTGCAGGAACTGGAAGTCCAGGTGCAGGACCATCCCCAGGCAACCGCCACGGAGGTTTGCTGCTGAAGTTGAGGAGATCTGAGTATCAGAACTGCCTCAGCCAGTCTGCAGCTATCAGGATCATCCGTACCTTGTCCTTTCTGACCTTGACTAATACTGTGTGGATCAAGAGGAAGGGAGGAGGAAAGTTATATATAAGGCCTGGGGTCCATGGCCTTGCGAAGGCATCCCCAGCAGTGTCCCAGACTGTGGTGGTTGGGCACAAAACAGCCTCAGTTTGGTGTTCTCCCAGGAGGCAAACAGGTCCACAGAAGGTGAGCCCCACAGGGAGAAATGAAAATGATGTACCTACCGTAATTCTTGATCTTCTCTTGTATCTTCACCATTCATTACTGATGGGTGTAAGCCAGAGGCACGCACTTGCCATGGGAGCTTTTTTTTTTGGGGAGTCAGCACCAATAGTGCTGCCCACATGGCTGACGACTGTGGAGCATGCGGGTTGGCTGTTAGGCGTCGAAGTCTCCTCCTCCTCTATCCCAGTTCTGTTGGGCTGAAGAGGCCGAAAAATCAGGTTCCAGAGAAAGAGGGTGAGGCAAGAGAGCCGAAGGATAGAAAAAGGAAAGGATATAAACTGGAAAAGGTATAAGCCGATTAGAAGACAGGAAAACAGAACCCCACCCTAAGTGGCCATAGGGCCTCAATCCTTGGGCAGTCTCGGGGAAAGGAGGAGGCAAAAGATAGAAGAGATGGAAGTAAGAGATAAAAGGGGAAGGAGAAAGGCTGACTGCCATGATAAATTGTAAGACCACTGGCTTGAGAGTTTCAAACCCTTGCGGGATTGAACAGAAGGGAGCAAGGATCCCACCAGTTAAGAGGTTATCAAACCAAGGTCTGAAGGGGATTAATGGCTTTGTCAGACTTGGCGAAGGCAAACCCTTTCTTACCCCATTTATCCGTAAACGTTATGAAGTCCTAAAGCCCAAGTCTCATAGACTGTCTCATAGAGGGGAATCAGTCCTGCTCAGAAGAGGAGTGAGACCCGATTTAAATGTAGGGAAAGCATTCTGGTAGTTTTCCCACGGAAGTACTGGTGTAGTCCCCACTTCAGATGAAAAGAACCATGGGACATCCGTACCATAAGGAAAGGAAAGGGAGGAAATTCCCACAGACTCTCTTAGGACTGTACTGAAGAAAAAGACAGCCAGAGGGTGACAAAAGCCTGATGATTATTCAAGTCCCAAGCAGGGGACACCCCAGTGTATAGTGAAGAGAATCCAAGGGAGTTCCCTCAGATGCTAGGGCAAAGACCCTACTCGCCGTACTCCAGGTTGAAAGCTCTCTGACCTCTTTTTTTTGTTAAAGAAGGAACAAAGAGCTCTGCGGTATCAAGAGGACTCGGCCCCCAACTGGCCTCTAGGAGGGGGAAGGTGAGCAGGGTGGAGGCAGCGCCCAAGAACTGAGGCCCAAGAGGGGAAGGTGGGTGGGAATCAGTAATGAATGATGAAGATACAAGAGAAGATCAAGAATTATGGTAGGTATGTAATTTTCATATCTTCCTTGTTAATCTTCACCATTCATTACTGCTGAGTGATACCAAGCTCCCGGAGGACCTACAGCCCCTGAGGGGAAGCTGGGGGCTAGAGCTTACTAGACCTGCAAGGCCTAAGGCTGGTCAGGGTGAGGAGGTGTCCTGTGGCCAGGGGGAAGCGCAGGTTCCTATAACATTCTCCTCGCTATGCAAGAAAAGAGACGGGTCCCTCGGAAGGCAGAGATCACCCTACTCCAGGCAATGGGTGACAACCTGGACACGCGAAGCCAAGCCATCTGCCTGATGCAGATCGCTGTCCCTGCCAGTCTGGAGACCACCTCACTGGCAACATAAGATGCCCTTGCTTGGTGTCTTGCAAGCTCCGGGCCTTGTGCAGAGAGGGCGATGGCTTGCCTAGATTCGTCTGAATCAGGCAGATGCTAGAACCTGCGCCAGCATCGACCACAGGTGCCTGTTGTAGGCAGCATGGTGCGCCTAATGTGAGCTGATGCAAAGCAGCACATGAAGTGAAGAGAAAACTCTTCTACACCATCAGTTGAATTCTGCGGAATCCGGATCCGGTGGTCAGTCGTGTGCCGGGTGCTGAAGCCCAGAAGGAGTGTCAAGGCCGTCAACCCCGAAGGCGGGTGAGGGAAAGAACCAAGAGACTCCTGGGTAGCACAATACCACCTCCTGCAGTCCGCTGGGGATAAAGGCAGCTGGGAACTACCAGGTGCGGATCAATGGTTCCTGGAAAGGAATAGGCCAGGAAGGAACCACGAGGTGATGAGCACTAAACTCGCTCAGGAAGGCGCACATCTCCCGCTTGGTATTGCGTCTTACCACATGGAATATACGGAGTTCCTGTACCAACCTCGAGAGGAAACGCTGATATTCAGTGAAATCAGCATCAGAAGAAAGGTGGATGGAGTGATCCTCATCGGCAGAGGAAGACGTGAAACTCGGGTGTTCAGAGTCCTCCTATGGTGGAAGAGACAGGTGAAAAACCTGCTCGTCCATGGCTCTAACATATCTAGGGAAGGCCACTGCAGTGGTTCTGAACTGCTCCCAGGTTAAGGGCCCCATAGGACCCACATGGCCTGGGAGAAGGGGAGGTGTCTGCAAGGGTATGGGGAAGGACACATCACAGACCGTGTCTAGCCTCTGCTAGGGCTCAGAGACCAGGCTGCAGATCCCGCCACGCAGGGGACCCAGGGGTCGATCCAGCCAGCGAATGTTGAAAATGTTGAAACATATCCTGGTTGAGTCCTGGGGGAGAATCTCCCCTGTGGAGCGACTGAGTTTGTGTGGATCCAGAAGGGCAACCCTCACTGACGCCCACCGAAGGCACCCCCAAAGACAAACAGGAGGAGAAGCGGGGTTCAGTGCTTCAACTCCTCCCCACCTCAGTCCGGACCCTCAACCCCTCCGACTCCGAGGTTGCCTTCCTCCTCGCACCCAGTGCCAAGGGCCGCCCCCCCAATTCCAGAGGCCCCCTGAGGGAGGCCACAGAAGAGGAGATCTCCATCCCCACCCTCTGAGATCCAATATTGGCTGCCACTCCCCACTTTTCTTTGTTGTTAGGAAGTAGCTGGAGTCAAAACCCTTTCCTCTCAGGGTGGTAGGGACTAATTCCACTGCTCTGAGATGTAACAATTTCTGAACCTCTGCTTCTAGCAATGTCCTCTCTGCTAGAGGAGGTGACCAGTAAACCCTGGTCTTCTGTGGAGAAAAAGATCTGAAGTCCAGAGACAGACCCTAACCCACTGCCTCCAGCACCCACTTGTCTGTGGTGATGCTTAGCCAAGCCTGGAGGAAGTGGGAGAGTCTGCCTCAGACAGGGAGGGAGGGACGGAGGGAGGCAGGAGGCGGCCTGATCCTCAAGGGTTTTGCTTTGGTTGGGGCTGAGGCTGGGTTTGACAGCCCCTCCTAGAGCCCCTTCTACCCCTACCACTATAGAGTATCCCTGTTGTGGATACTGCTGGTACTGGGGCACGGCTACTGGCTGGAAAAGGGGTCTAGTCATGAAAGACCTTCCTTTGCCTCTCCTTCCATAGGGCCTAATGGATGGTGAAGCATGCTCTTTAGCAGAGTTGCTTCTATAGGTTGCCTTATAGTCATCCACTTTTTTCATGTATGCAACTGTGGATTCCCCAATAAGAGAGTTTCCTTCTAAAGGAAAATCCAGGTCCTTGGATTGAGTATCTCGAGTAAGGTTAGTGGCCCTGAGTGAAGCAAACCTTCTCTGTGCCACAGTGTTAGCCATCCATCTGGCAGCAGTGTCATTAGACTCAGTTCCTCGCCTTTAGCTGCCATGTCATGTATGTTCTCCACTAGTTCCCTGTCTACTTCCTTCTGTGCTGGAGGTCTGTAGATCACCCCTGTACGTATTGCTGTTCCATTCTCTGGCTCCAGGGTGACCCACATTACCTCGGCATTTCCCTGTTTTCCCTGAACTTCTGTAGCCTTTCTACCATCTCTGATGTACAGTGCCACTCCCCCACCCTTTTTACCCTCCCTGTCCCTACTGAAGAGTGTATAGCCTGGTACACCAACTTCCCAGTCATGATTAGCAGAGTACCATGTCTCTGTTATTGCTGCTATGTCAAAGTCTGCATCTGCCAACAAGGCTTCCATGTCTGGAACCTTATTTCCTAGGCTACGGGCATTCGTTAGCATGACCTTCCATGTTTTACAGTCTGCCCACCCTCTGCTCTTGATCTCCCTCTTCAGCATCTTCCCCTCACACTGGTTTCCATTCCTATGTGCTCTTGCCCCCTGTATCATTCGTTATACATTCTTCACCTGCCTGCCCCTCCATGCCTGCTTTAGCTGTACCCGTAGTCAACTTATGTTCCCATGGGGGTGTTCCTAAGCCTTCTGGCTCTCCCCCCTTGGCCAGTTTAAATGCTCACAACTGAAGCATTTAAACGTCTCACAAAGGACCAAGGTCCCCTTCTCGGACAGATGCAGGCCAGTAGTAGATCCCACGGTGGTGATGGTACATGCACCAGAGGCAAAATATAGTCGAGGCCTTTGAGGAAGTGCCAGACCACCTTCTACTGTGCCACTGTCTGCTGACTGGCCCGCGCCCAGTAAGCAGAGATGGCTGCCAGGTGCACCTTAAGGGTCATAGACTGCAGACTCCCTCTGGAGAGAGACCAAAAGTAGTCGAGAATGCTAGCCACTGGACAGGACAAAGGGTCCAGGTCCTTGCCCTGACACCAAATGGAAAATCTCTTCCACCTGAAGGCATAGCACTTCCTGGTCGATTCCTTCCTAGATGCCTCAACTACAGTGAGTACATCTTTGGACAGACCCAAAGCCTGGAACTCTAACCACTCAGGAACCAGGCTGCCAAGTGCAGAGATTGAAGGTCCGGGTGGAGGACCTTTCCCTGATTGACTGAGAGCATGTACAGGCGTGCTGGAAGATGCTTTGGAAGCCTGATGCTGAGCCTGGGGAGATTGGGGTACCAAAACTGGCGGGGCCAGTCTGGAGCCACCAGGATCACCTGTGCCTTGTCCCTCCTCACCTTGAGGAGCACTTTGTGGATCAAGGAAAGTGGAGAGAAGGCATAAAAGAAGCCCGGGGTCCATGGCCTCGAGAAGGCATCCCCCCTGCAGCAAGCCCTGCTGAGGGGGGCAGGCACAAAACAGCCTCAACTTTGCATTCTCCCTGGAGGCGAACAGGTTCCTCTGAGGGGTGCCCCACTGGGAGAACAGACTGTGTACTACCTCTGGGTGGAGAGACCACTCATGGGACACTTTCGCCTACCTGGCTGAGGGCATCCGCCAGTTGATTTGAGGCTCCTGCCACATGAATGGCTAGGAGATATGCCTCCAGCAGGCTCACGAGGGTCCAGATGTGGAGAGCTTCCTTGCACAGAGGCCAGAAGTGCATGCTGCCCTGTTTGAGACAGTACATGGTCGCAGGGTTGTCAGTCTGGACCTGAACCACTTGACCCTGAAGGAATGGAGCCAATGCAGTCAGCGCCAGCTAAACTGCTCAGAGCTCCAGCAGGTTGATGTGGACTCTGTGGCCCCCAGATGGGCACCCCAGCCCATGAGAGAGGCGTCGGTCATCAAGATGACTGTCTGTTTGGGACAAACAAATGAGATCCTTTCCTGCAGATGCTCCGGGATGGTCCACCATTGGAGGGCGTCCCACATATTCTGGGTTACAGTGATCAGCTGGCTGAAATGACCTAGTCGCTCAGCCCACTGGCTGGCCAGCTCCCACTGAAGGGGGTGCATATGCCACCGGTCCCATCGGACCACGGAGGTGCAGACCGCCATGTAACCCAGAAGTCGTAGGAAGTCCCGGGCACGGCGCAAGTGCCAAACCAGAAATGATCAGGCAAAGGAGGAGAGAACCTCTGCCCTGTTCGTCAGGAGCCTGGATCTGACTTGGCAAGAGTCGAGCTCTGCCCCGAAGCAAATCACCTGTGAAGGCACGAGTTCTGGCTTGGCCTCGTTGACCAGGAAGCCAAGGTTGAAGCAGGTCTGGAGGGCCAGATCCCTGGACCTCTCCATCTCCTTCCAGGAGGGGCCGGCTATGAGCCAATCATCCAGATACGGGTATACCCTGACCCCTCAACGCCCAAGATGGGCCGCCACCACTGCAATGCATTCGGTGAAGACCCCGGGGACAGATGACAGGCCGAATGGCGTGACTTGGAACTCGTAGAGGGTTCCCTCTGCCCGGAAGCGGAGGAACCTTCGGTGTAACGGACGGATCAGGACGTGAAAGAACACATCCTGCAGATCAGAGAGCAAAACCACATGTTCTGCTTGACAGATGGTATGATCTGAGACAGAGTTACCATCCTGAAGGTGCGAGGCCTGAGAAACTTATTCAGGTCGTGCAGACCTAGAATGGGGCGCCAGCTCCCGTCCGTTTCAGGACCAGGAAGTACCAGGAAATGAACTCTAATTTAACAGGGGGATCCGCATCTCTGACCACTACCTCCTTGCGGAGGAGTTGGGTGATGTCGTCTCGAAGAGCCGACCGAATATCCATGGATAGTTTCTCCTCCCGTGGGGTGTGGACTCGGCTTGTTGGGTATTGCTCAAATTCCAGAGGCAGTCCCTGGCCAACCACTTCCAATACCCACCTGTTCGTTGCGACAGTGGACCGAGCGGAAAGGAAGTGGCAGAGCCGTCCCCTCACGGGAGGACCCAGAGTAGGCATGATGGGCATGGGGGTAGTCACCCCCCATCCTGTCACTGAGCAGGCTTGGAGGAGGAGGATCCAGCCGCAGGACCGTAGAGACCCTTCCCTCCGGGCTTATGGACCACCGAATCCCCTGACTTGGGCCGAGGGTGCCAAGACTGAGCCTTATGCTGCCCTGACTGGTACTGGGGCTGCTTGGCCATGGGGGTAGAAGGCCGAAAGGGCTTCCACTTCTGCTTCTTGGAACCCTGGGATTCCTTCTGGGTGGAGGCAACAGAGTCCAAGGTGCCACTGGACTTATCGATGCACTGGAGGTGACAGTCAACCCCTGGACCGAACAAGTTGGTGCACAGGAAGGGAATATCCACCAGTTTGTGCAGAGTGTCTGCCGTAAAGGTTGAGTATCCTGAGCCAGGCTCTGTGGTGCATGGCAACTTCAGCAGCCACCAAATGGGCACAGGAATCTCCAATGTCCAGAGCCATCTGAGGTTGCTGCTTTGCAACAGCCTGATCCCAAACCTGCTTGATTGTAGTCTGAAGGTCTGCAAGGAGATGTGGGAGCACCTCATCTAGAGAGCCCAGGAGGGTATGGAAGAAGTGTGCCATGAAGACTGCCAAGCTCACCTGATGGAGACCGAGCAAAGAGGCAGCACAGACTTTTAGGGCAGAATGGTCCAGTTTTTTTGGACTCTCTGTCCGGAGGTCTTTCAGTGTCTCCTGGGTTTCCCAAGCGCTGAAACACAGATTCAGTCACCAATCCCTAAGCCGAGGGGTGTTCTGTGAATTCAGATAGGGTGCCAATGGGAACTGCATACTTGTGGGCCATCCAGGCCGATGGCATGGGGCAGGGTGCTGCCAAAGCTCCACAGCTGGGCCAGTGAAGGCTTCGGGAAGGCCTCTGTCAGAGAATCCCCTTTAGTCAGAATATCTGTTAGGGGACACAGCCTGTTTCTAGACAGGCTCCAGTTTCACCCCCGTGGACTCAGAGATGAGGTGGAGAACGTCCATGAAGGACGTGGGACCCTTCTCCGTCGAAAGACTCCCCATCAAAGCCTCGTCGAACTGACGAGAGTGAAAGGAGGAGTCCTCAGACTCCGGATAGATTGGCCGACCACCTAAGGAGTCACTTTCAACCCGCCATGGACAGTCAGGAGTAAGGATGACTGACAGCCTCTGTGGGGGGCACTTAGTGGACAGACTCCCCTTAAGAAGAAGCCTCAGAGGGAGGCTGTTTAGGTGGTGGCTCCACCACAATCGGCGGAGAGGCCAGTTTTGGCTGAGACAGGAGAGCCTTCACCAGCTCCATGGGCAGAGGGACGGCATTGGCCTAGATAGTGACAGCCATGTGATGGCTGGTGTGGAAGCCTGGGTCGACTTTGAACCAGCCACCACCAACTGTTGCCACATGAGATCCTCGTAGCGTCGACGCAACTTGTGCCGAAGCCTCTCCTCTTCTGAAGAGGATGAGGATGACTAGCGGTAGCGCTGCTTTTTAGAACACCCACAATTGCGTCAGAGTTCTCCTCGACCGACAGGTCGAGGATGACCGGGACCAACGGGGATGCTCAGAAGGAGATGGGGAAACCCGCAGCTCCTCCAGGCCAGGGTCAGGGACCATGGGGAGGTTCCCAGCAAGCTGGGTCTCCACCTTGGTAGGTCCAGTCAGGAAGAGTCCTGACCAAGGAATTGTTGGCCTCATCCAGTGACAACTGGGCGAGGACTTGTTCCCTACTGCGGTTGCGATCGTGAAACGATGCGGAGAAACTAACATATTTTAGCTTAGGTAAATAATCCAAAGATTTAAGCGCCAGGGCCTACCCAACGCAGGAGCGATAAGGAGGGAACTTGAACCTTCCAGCGGAAAGGAAGATCTGGCGTCAAGGGGTGGAGCTGAGGGTTATACCACCTGGGTGGGTGGGAGGAGCCAGCTTTTAGACCTTATGGCAAGATTCTTAAAGGGAAAGGACATGCCAAGAAGTGTGGATAAGAACAACATATCCACATGCCTGGAAAAATAATGTTGTTAGTCCAATAAAAAGTATCACCTGCAACATACTCCCCCTCCCACACTAAGATATGAAAGCATTAATTTTATGGACAAGAAAGGAGTTACAATAATGTCATGTCTTCATTAGTCCTAGCTGCACACAATGAGGTAGGTTAGAGAAAACTGCTTCTACTGTCTGGGACCATATTAACATATGAAGGAAAGAAAATGCTGGATTATAAGTTTAAGTTTTGCCAAAACATAAAATCCAGTGTAGAACTTTGCACGCAGTTTTGTTTGCTCTCTTCCAGTTTCACTGTACAATGTGAGAGTATCACATCAATGCAACACCCTTCCTGTTTACAGGGCGGCTGCCTCCACAATGATTTTGATACTAAATCAAATACATCCATTACATCTAATTAACCTAGCAATCTAATTATTCTGTTGCTACAGTAACTGTAATTAAAACAGTACAGGAAAAAGTACACATTCCTTTTAAATTAAAGGGACTGTGACCTTTGATCTCACAAATACAACTACATTTTTCCTTCATGTCCTCAAAAATCATCTGTTTGGTCATAGTGTAGATTTTGTGAATGAACATCTTTAATAGTTACACTGCACTTTGTACACAAAAACAATTACAAAAAAACTGGTCATATAAAAATGCATTAATTATGTAGTGCACAGTTTGCCAAGAAGAAGAAAAAAATACTCACTGTAGTAATGATGTTTCTTTTAAGGGGTTAACTAGTGATTCATAAAAGCCTGCAATCATCCTGTGCCTGAGCTGTACTGAAGAAGAATTAGGAATACTACGCAAACTCAAACTCCTGCACTGTAGTCATGCTCCATCTAGCATTCTAATGGCAGACTTATTGAAGAGGCAAGGAGAGTAGTTACTACCTAAAAACTCTTAGTATTAACTTGTATTAGGAATGCTACTACCCACATATTTATCGCAGCATAGCAGAGCAATGCTAATGTATGGCTAACAATGGGGGGGGGGCAGAAAATGTCATGTGAAGTGCAGTTTCATCACATCATTGGTATAAATGAGATTTCTGCGCCTCCTCTTTCTTTGTCTTCTGACCCGTGTCACCATGTTCTGTCCAGCAGGTTCAGTGCCTGGCACTATGTTTTGTCCAGTGGTGCTAGTTCTCACCACAGACCCACCATGAAATATTTTCTTTTTTGGGGGACTTTGCAAATAGCCACAGTGCATCTGATCTAGTTGGTGAAGGGAAGCCTACGTTTCTTCATTGCCTCCAACTCCTGGCACTCTCTTTTGTTATCTCTCTCACACACACAGACACACACACACCAGCGCCTCTGGACCTCCCCAGAAGTGACTTGGAGCACTTTACAAATAGCCATGGGTGGTTTAGCTTATGTGGCTACCTGCTCCCCTGACCTGCTTATACAAGCTCCATTGGGGTATTTTACAAATAGCTGCAATGCAGCTTAGCTGGCAGCTCCTGTTCCCCCCCCCCCTCGCTCCGGTAAAAGCCCTCAGGGCACTCTGCACTAGCCACAGTGCAGCTGATCGGGTCAGTGGAGGAGGCCAACATTACATCGCCTCCTCCACCTCCCAACACTCTTCGCCGGTGTCCCCTCTCCTACCTGCACAGAGCAGGACACAGCTTGAGATCTGAAAGGGCTAGGAGTTTTTACATGATCTTGACTGAACTAGGCTGCAGTTTTTTTTTTTTTTTTTGTGGGTCCGGTACTCAACCCGGACCCACCCGCTCCCTCCCAGCACAGTCCTTTCACAGCCCTGAAGAACGGACCTGTGCTGCATCCACTGGGGCCACGACATAAGGCCCAGGGTGATGTGCCTGCTGCTGTGACCTCTGGTTCCCTCCCTCTCTCCAATACCAAACACCGGTTACTGTAAGAAGAAAAAATTACTCACCTTAGTAATGTTGTTTCTTCTAATGCAGTCTTGCTGTATTCTGGCAATAGGAGTGAGTCCCAACCTTCGAACTGCCCCGGAGATGAAAGAGTTAACTTTCCATGCCAGGCATGGAACGCTAAGCTCGAGCTTGGTTGAGACTCTGTCTGTTCTTTAAACTCAAGCCATCAGATCTTTATGAGCTAAACTCACTAAGGCCCTGTGTGGAAGCTGTAAACCTACACTAGCCAACTGGCTACTAAACATAAAACACACTTTTTGGTCCCAAAACAGACTCAAGTCAGGAGACCCAAAAAATGAAAACACAACACCAAGTCACCCCAAGAAAAAGGGGGTGAAAACAACAAGGTGGGCACCTACTGAGTGCCAACACTGCACTGCCCACCCACATCCCAAAAACAGAGGTTCTAGAGGGGCAGGCGGGGGAGGTCAGACTACACAAGACTCCATTAGAAGAAACGTTACTAAGGTGAGTAATTTTTTCATCAAACAACATGAAGTCTTGCTGTATTCTGACAACAGCAGACTACAAAGCAGTACCTCCATGGAGGAGGGACAGAACCTACTTAAGGAATAGGCTCTGAAGCACAGCTGTGCCAAACCGAGCATCACTCCTAGCCTGGATATCCAGGGAGTAATGCTTGGTAAAAGTGTGAACTGTTTTCCAGGTAGCTGCTTGACATATCTCTAGAATAGAGATGTCCCTGGCAGCAGCCAGGGAAGCAGCTGTACCTCTGGTAGAGTGAGCCCTCAGGCCTGAGGGTGGAACCTTACCCAGTTTTTCATAAAATTGGATACAAGAGACAATCCACCTGGCAATGGATCTTTTAGTGGCAGGTTTCCCTTTACCAACCTCGCCATGAGTGAGGAACAGTTGGAGGGAGTCAAACCTATGACCCTTGGTACGCTCTATGTAGTAGCTAAGGGCTCTTTTCACATCTAAACTGTGCAGCCTCCTCTCGCCAGAGGAGGAATGGTCAGTGAAGTACACTGGAAGAGAGACAGACTGATTAAGGTGGAAATCTGAAACCACCTTAGGCAAGAACTTCCTGTTAGTCCTGAGGACCACCTTATCTCTATGAAAGGAGATAAAATCAGGCTCCACTGACAAAGCTTGTAATTCACTTATGCATCTGGCAGAAGTGATGGCTACCAGAAACACAGTTTTCCAAGTCAAGTACTTAAGCTCTGCTGAAGACAAAGGCTCAAAAGGGGGTTGCATAAGCTGAGCCAAAGGCTCAAAAGGGGGTTGCATAAGCTGAGCAATGCAAACATTAAGGTCCCAGGCAGGGGCAGGGTCTCTGAATGGAGGGTTGGTGTAAAGCAATCCCTTGAAAAACTTGGAGAATACAGGGTGAGCTGAAACAGAAGAGGGCTTACCTGCTGAAATGAAAGCAGACACAGCTGCCAGACGCACTTTCAGTGTAGCTGGTCTCAGCCCCAAGCTATTTAAGTGGACCATATAATCAAGGACTGTGGGCAAATTAGCAGATTCTGGGGAAATATGCTTCCCAGAGCACCATATGGAAAACCTTTTCCATTTGGAATTATAAGTAGCCCTGGTGGAAGGTTTTCTAGAAGCCTTCAGGATATCCATTACACCTTGGGAGAGGTGTAAATCAGCAAACTCCAACTCTTCAAGAGCCAGGCCTTGAGATTGAGAGATTTGAGGTTCGGGTACCAAACCCTCCCCTAAGCACAGGTTAACAGATTGTAATTCCTGGGAACATACAGGGGAAGATGGACTGCTAAGGACAGTAGGAGTGGATACCAGGGCTGTCTGGCCCAGTCTAGAGCAATCAGGATCATCTTGCAGGGTTGAGATCTGATTTTGACTAGCACTTTGAACAGGAGAGGGAAGGGGGGAAAAGCATAGAGAAACTTCTCCTCCCAATTGACAACTAAGGCATCCAGGGGGGACCGAGCCCAACACTGGGGGCCTACAGCAAAAAAGAGGAAGCTGGTGATTGTCTGGGGCTGCAAAAAGATCCATCTGCGGGGTGCCCCATCTGGAAAACACCACCTCCAAGACCAGGGGGTCCAGTGACCATTCGTGATGGCCCTGGGAAATCCTGCTGAGAGCATCTGCCAGGACATTATCCTTGCCTGGGAGGTGAACTGCCGTGAGGGAGGTGTTCAGGGAGTAAGCCAGAGACCACAACTTTATTGCTTTGGTGCACTAGGCCGTAGACCGAGTGCCTCCTTGCTTGTTGATGTACCAAATTGTGGTGATGTTGTCTGTTCTGACCTGTACAACTTTGTTCTGAACAGATTTGGAAAAAGCTTGAAGTGCTAGAAATACTGCTCTGAGTTCCAACAGATTGATGTGGAGCAGATATTCCTGAGGGGACCACAACCCCTGGGTGGCGAGGTCGCCCATGTGAGCCCCCCACCTCAAGAGGGAGGCATCTGTAGTAAGGATTAAAGAGTGAGACTGAGTGACAAAGGGAACCCCTTGTCTCAGACTGTTCTGATCCTGCCACCACTGTAGGGCCTGGATCAGGGTTCGAGTTACTGGGATCAATTTGGTCAGAGGGTCCTTCCTTTGAGACCAAAAGGCTCTCAAATGGAACTGAATGTCCCTCATCTGAAATCTTGCTCCCTGCACTACTGCTGTAGAAGCAGCCATGTGCCCCAGGAGCTGTAGAAAATACCTTGCTGGTCGAGACACCTGCAGGGTGAATGAGGAGGCCAGAGAGACCAGGGTCCTTGCCCTGTCCAGGGGAAGGAAGGCTCTGGCCTTTTCTGTGTCTAGCTCTGCACCTATGAAGGTGAGGAGCTGGACAGGCTCTAGAACTGACTTTGGAAGATTTAGAAGGAAACCCAAGGAAGTGAGCAGTTGCTGAGTTATCTGTAAGTGTAACTTGACTTGGTCTGGGGACTGGCCTACTATGAGTCAGTCGTCCAGGTAAGGGAAGATGGCAATCTTCTGCCTTCTTAGAGAAGCAACTACCACTGCCAGGCATTTTGTGAATACCCTTGGAGCAGAGGTGAGGCCAAAGGGCATTGCTCTGAACTGGTGATGGCCTGAGGGCAGCTCGAACCTGAGGTACTTTCGATGGGAGCTTCTGACGAGAATATGGAAGTAGGCATCCTTGAGGTCCAGGGACACTAGCCAGTCCCCTGGCCTTAGAGAGGGTAGAATAATTCCCAGAGTCACCATTTTGAATTTTGGTTTTAAAAGGTGCTTGTTTAAGTATCCGAGATCCAGGATGGGCCACCATTCTCCTGTCTTTTTTGGGGTAAGAAAGGACCTGGAGTACAAGCCTTTGCCCTGGTGTAGGGGTGGAACCCTTTCCACAGCTCTGAGAGCTAGGAGGGAAGAAACCTCTGCCTCCAAAGCAAGTGCCTCTGATGGATTTGCAGGTGGAAAGGATCTGGTTCTCATCTTTGGAAACTTTTTGAAGCTGAGAACCAGTCCCTGGCTTACTACTTCCAGGACCCATTTGTCTGATGTCAGAGACTCCCAGTCCTGGACAAAGTAAGCCAGCCTGCCCCCTACAGGTAGCTGAGAATCAGCCCTGGCAACCTCATCAGGGTGCCTGTTTGGCAGGGGCTTTGGGCTGAGGGGTGGAAGCAGGCCTGCTTGTACCCCGTCTGCCTCTCCCTCTGAAGAACCCCCTCTGGGCATAAGCAGAAGAGGAGGCCTGGGCTTGTTAAAAAGGCCTATGAAAAGGCCTGCCCCTGCCCCTGGGAAGCTGCCTTTGAGGAGTGGCCTGCCTTTCCTTGGCCTGTGCACTCCTATAGGTGGTCCTATACTCATCCATTTTCTTCATGTAATTCTCCGTTTGCTCCCCAAACAGAGAATTACCCACAACAGGAAAATCCATGGCCTTAGTCTGGGTATCCTGTGACAGGCTAGTACATCTGAGCCAGCCAAGCCATTCTGCGAAGTGCCACAGATGTAGCCACGACTCCAGATGACACATCATTGGAGTCTACTGCAGCATGGAATTGCACCTTGGATGCCTCAATACCATCAGCAGCCACCTGCTCCAGCTCCTTGGCAAGCTGGCCAGGGACCTGTTTTGCTAGGGCCATAACAGTGTCCCATCTGGATTTTTGATACCTAGCAGTATAGGCCATATAATTGGCCTGTCTGAGTCCCAAGAATGCTGCCATGTACTGTTTCTTTGCCATGGCATCAATCCTCCTGGAGTCCTTGTCCGGGGGGTGTGAAGCCAAGGGAATGTTTGCCTTATCACAGGCTGCAGCCTGCACTACCCCAACATGGCTGCATTGTTGTGTAAGGAACTCCGTGTCAGAGCCTGACAATGTATACCTCTTGTCCATTCTCTTATCCACAGGAGGTATAGTGTTAGGAGTCTTTAAAATCTTAAATGTCTGTTTCCCAAAAGATTTGTGCAAGGGAACAGACAGCCTCCTAGACTCTGGGATATCCATTTCCACATAGTCAGGCTCCTCTTGGTCATCCACAGCTTCTTCCATAGGAAGCTGGAGGGTTTCAGCCACTTTTTTTTTTATAAAACATGAAATGGGAGGGGGACTCAGAAATCCTAGGAGGAGACACTCCTGAAGGCGTGTCTGGGGAGATGTCCGGGTCAATGGGCACATCCAGACTTTCAAATCCACATTCACTTTCCTCATACTCCTCTTCCTCCTTCTCTGGTTCATAAAATTCCTCTAAATCATACTCTTGAACCGGTGGAACCGGCCGAACTGAGCACCTGCCTGATGGTGCCGGTTCGGTCAGAACCGGGGAAAGCGACTGAACAATTTTGATCGCTTTGGCTATTTCTTCAGTGGTTGGAGAGGAAAGTTTTGGCTCCACACCAGCTGATTTTTCTTTTCTAGTTCTTTTAGCGGAACCAACTCCTCAGAATCGGCTCTCCTTTGCCGAAGAAGTCTCGCCTGGTCAGAGGCACTCCTTCTGGTTCGGTTTGAACCGAACCGGGCTGGCCATCCGGTTCAGTGGACTTTTTGGCCTCCCTTTCCCTGAGCCTACCAGCTCTCTTTTCTAGGGTAGCTGCAGGGAAATTTTTGCAAATCTGGCAGTCTGCATTGAGGTGGTCAAACCCCAGACAATAAACACGGGTGGTGTGGGGGTCAGCCTTGGCAAAGACTTCCCCACACACAACTGCAGTGTTGAAACCCAGTGGGTCCGGTTTTTCTTTTGGGTTTCTCAGACATAGTGCCAGTCCTAACCAAACTTACCCTTTTATGGCAATCCGCCAGGCAAGACCCTCTTATCGGTTCCCAACCGTGTCACGGGTCGTGGAAAAAAACGTAATAAAATCCGTTTTTTTTAGAACCGATAAGAACTGGTAACCACACTCTAAAAGCACAATTAAAGATTTTTTAAACAACTTGATCGGTTCAAACCGAACTGATAAACCGTTTACAAGTTCCACACAGAATAGAATAAAATAAAACCTATCTAGTACTCACGAATACCACAGACAGAGACTGAACAGACAGGTTACGGTTTAAATTCGGTCGAAAACCGAGAAAAAGCGGTACTTTAACCGACAAACTGAACCGAGCAGAAGGAGAAATCTCCAGAGCGACTGTTCAGTGAGGCGGAGTAAAGAATCTGACAGTTTGAGTTTGAAGAACAACAGACAGAGTCTCAACCGAGCTGGAGCTCAGCGCTCCATGCCTGTCACGGAAAGTTAACTCTTTCATCTCCGGGGCAGTTCGAAGGTTGGGACTCACTGCTATTGTCAGAATACAGCAAGACTTCATGTTGTTTGAACCGCTTTTGCTTCAACAGCGGTAAGGGGAATGTTAAAGTTCTCTACCATTTGCACGGTGTGTTCAATTCCAGCTGGTGGTGGAGAATCTTGCGATGTCGAAGGGCTGTTGGACTTTGCTGAACCTGTGGTGCCTTTAGTTTTAAAGGATCCTCGAGGGCTCCCCTTTTATTAAGAAAGTCAAATCATCTTCAAGAAGTACTGCTGATATATTCTTGAAACAATAACAGAACAGCTTGTTCGTGCCACAACAGTCACTTCAAGAATGCGGTGTCCCTTTTCAGAGGATTATCATCAGTTACATGTCAAAACAGAGTAACAGCTCTACATGGCTACAAGATGCAACCAGAGGGAAGTGGGTAAGCTTACATGACACTTGTTTCAGGAGCTGTTCAGTTCAACAGCCAGCCAAGATCACAGTGTGGCTTCTGTTCTGACAGACAGCATGCGTTAGACACTGATTGTTCACATGTTTTGTCTATTGAATTCTATTCCTTTTACCCATGAAAGGGAACTCCCCATCTCCTTGGGTCTCAACAAATCGAAATTTAAATACCTGTAAATTTTCTTTCTCCGACGGCTGGTCTCCGTGCTTCCTTACTCCTGGGCTGTACCTCCTGATGCTGATCCACAGGCAGGAAACAGACCTCTGCAGCAGGGGACATCCAGCCCTCCACTTCCTGTTCTCCTCAGTTCTTCCTAAAGCAGCCCAATGTGGTAATACTACAAGAACTTGGGAACAAAAAACAAGAATTTTAAGGCATATATGGTCGTGAGGCCAGCCAACTATATACATTCTGGGAGGGAATCGGAAACCCAGAGACCAGCCGTCGGAGAAAGAAAATTTACAGGTATTTAAATTTCGATTTCTCTCTCCTAAGCTGGTCTCCGGGCTTCCTTATTCCTGGGATATACAAAAGCAGTACGTCCCCAGATGTCACGGGTGGGAAGAATGTCAAGAGCCCATAAGGGTTCACCACCGCTTGAAATACTCTACGGCCAAAGGATGCCTCTGCTGAGGACATCACCCCCAGTGAGAATTTTTTTTGCGCTGTAGTGTGTGAATGGATGATCAAAAAGGTCACTCAGTGTGAGTGTGCTCTCGATGCTTCTCTGAATTACGTCCACGAAGGGGGCCATGGACTCTCACTGGGCCAGGCAAGTTACTCTGGCCTGATCATAAGCCGTAGAGGTGAAGGATAGAATCTGTTCGGCTATAGAGCCTATTGAATCCTTGCTGCCCCAAATTTTTTCCCTTTAGCTGGCAAGAACATAGTTGAAGTTTTGTGAATAGCGTCCTCTCTCTTAATATACATTTTTCTCCCTCTTCCCAGGTCTAGTGTATGAAATGTTCCATCCTTGTTGCTTTTAGAGAGTGGGCAGAAGGAAGGAAGAATGAACCCTTGATTATAATAGATGGGAGACATAACTTTGGCAAACAAAAACTGGAACTGTTTCAGCCTGATGAACGAGTGCACAGCTCTTGGGCAAGCAATGCTTTTAGTCTGCTGAAACTCCTGGCTGGAATAATAACTTTGAGAAAAAAAGGGGGGACCTTTAGTTTGAGATGCATGATGGATGGCTTGAGAGGCTCTGAAGGGGGCCTTGAGAACCATATTAAGACTCCAAGGTGATAGCTTTGGTGGATTGAAGATGTTTTAATGCTGCTGCCTGAAGAACTACCAGACATGGGGATATGAGCCCAACAATTCCCCAGAGTCCGTCAAGAGTGCCCCCAGTGCAGAAACTCTACTTTGTACGGTGGTTGGTTGCAGTCCTTTGTCCATCTGTCTTAAAGGAACTGCAGTAGTACAGGCGATTATATTGTGTCATTCTGTATGTGTCTGGAATGAAGCCAGAACCAAAATTTCCTCCAGAATCTATATGCACTTTAGAGGAAGAAGAGACACAAGAGTTCCCCATCATGTCAATAGCAGGAGCTGTGCCGCACAGCTCCTTGAAAGTTTTTCCACTCACTTTCCAGGTCTAGAGAGAGACCAGTTGTTAAAATGGGGTGCAGAACTGGACCTTGATGGAGAATGCCCAGGCTGAACCTGAATGTTCGAAGTGGTAGCCCTGATCAATGAATGAGAAACAACTAAGTGCGGAAAAAAACATAAGGGACAGACTAGAATTATGACTGTCCTGTCCAAGGTCACTTTGTGGAAAACTCTTGATAGAGGCGATATTGGAGGAAGGCATACAGGAGACCGAACAGATCCCAGTTTATGAGGAAAGGTGTCCTGAGCCACCGCTGGTTCATCCATGACCAGGGAATGGAATTGCTTTACCTTGGAGTTCTGCCAGCAGGTGAAAAGATCTGTTTGAGTACTGCCTCACTATTCTGTCTGAATGTGGGAGGCACTGTCCTTCAGCTGTGATCCCTTTGTCGACCCACCTTGCGACTGGGACATTCTACTATGGCATTTTTCTGTCCTGATACAAACATCGCTCAGTGGTGCTCAACCCACTGAAAGAGAAGGGATTCCTTTAGCATCTTTGAGCTTCTTGTTTCGCCCTGATGGTCAGTGTATGTCAGCATTGCCAGACTGTCAGCTGGAATCAGGCTAGCCTGATTGAGGAATTGCTGTTTAGCGTGTCATGGGGCATGGCCTACTGCCCCCCCAGAAACACTTATACTGTGCCATGTGTCCAACAACAATCCCCTGCCCAGTGCCAACAGCTGATGCAGGTGAGTCCTTCCCAGCCCCTGAGGCTTGCATTGGTTGCGATTCCGACTTAGTGCGGATGGCCTAACTTGTGGCCCTTCATGACCTCTGACCTCTGGGACCGTCCCTGGAGGAAGGGCTTAATCCGTCTTAATGAGCTGTGTGAAAAAATAAGCAGGCAGCTGAGGAGCTTACAAAACTCCTTGATGAGCAATTACAGATCACAAAATCTAGTTTTCGGGTGGAGAAACCTTGTGTCATGATGTGAGCCCCCCAGGAGGATCAAGGTCTGGTTTGGAATTAGGGAGCTCTTTCTCCAGTTGATGGGAAAACCATGTGCCATAGGGGACCTGACTACCTCTGCCACTGCCTGTAATGCTTGGTTGAGCTGTGGGGCCTTTAAGTGGACTATAACCACTACTAGCACCTTAAATACTGTCCATAGGTCTGAAAAGACAGCAATGATAGAGTTTGATTTGGAAGTACTGCTCTCCCACTCTGAATCTGGAATAGTGCGTGCGCCATTACTACATGGGAATAAGCAAATAGGCATCTTGTAGAATTTTGGGTGCCGGAAAATCCCCTGCATGTATTGTTTTGTCGAGCTGTGGGGCCTTTAAGTGGACTGTTTCCACTGATGACATCGTTAATAATGCCCGTGGGTCTTGGGAATACTCAAGATGTCAGAATTTTGAATAGAAGAACTGCCCCCCCCCACCCTGAATTTGAACTGGTGCTTGTGTAGTTCCTGAATAGGAATCTGCCGATGGGTCTCTTGCTTGTTCAGTCCTTTGAGATGTAGGAGGGGCCTGAACCCCTATATATTTTTGCGCCATGAATAGGGAGCAGCCCCTTAGTTAATCTCTGTGACTGCACTTTGTTCAAGGGAGCATTTTGTACAATATCCTTGGACTGTAGAGGGTTTGCGTTTTTGGAAGAGCCACCATAGAGAGGGAAGGGCACGACACAAAGCGGGGGCTTGTTGGTGATGCATAGGACCCACCTGAGCGACTTGGTTTGGACCCCTTGCTCGAGAAATATGAAGGTCTGCCCCCTACTCGAGAATGGGCGCAGATAGCTTGTGACTACTTGTTGTTGATCGCTGTCACCCTCTCCACTAGATTCGTCCCTTCTGAGGTTACATTGCTTAGGTAAGGAGACCCGCACTAACTTTTCCTCGAGAAGTTGAGTTTAATCCTAGTTATAAGCTTGGCCATCAATTCTGTGTCTGGGGTCCTCTGGACCCTGAATTGCCCTTGCCCTAGACTATGACATGCATTACCAAACACCTCCTGGGAGAAGACCCTGCCTGCTAGGGCCAAAGCCAGGGGTTATGGCGAGCCAGGGATTGAGTATCGCCCCGTGCAGCCTCTTCTGACTGGTTTGCTGCGTAAGGAAGGCCTCTACGGTCCTGTCCAGTGACTCACTGTCTGGTTTGAAATCAGAGAGTAGCTTCTATGGGCAGTTTTAGCCATTTTTCCCGTTGCTGCATTCCAAGCCTGAAAAGCTTAAAATCTGCTGGGGCACTGGATAGGGGAGGAAGCTTAGAGAGTTGCCACTCCTCCTCTGGCCATTTCCCTGTTGGTAGGAAGGGTGGGAAAAGCTGTGGCGGTTTTGACAGTAGATGACAAGCGAGAAAAACCTGTTCTTGTCGGCTGGGAGCCGCCGGGTGAGAACCAAGGGAAATCTCGACAGTGACCTTTATTTAGACAGAAATTTGGCCATTCGCTCCCCCTCCAGAAGATAACCTGGGGTCCTATGAGTGCCAGAAATGCCCCCTGCAACGCTTTAGGTTACCCTCTATACCTTTTCTTTCTCCTAGGAAGTGGAATGTTGATCCTCCCAGTTCAACTGCCTCTCGGGTGAGAATATAGAGGAGTGAGAATATGGATGGTCCATTTTCTTGTATCCTCTAGAGAGGTCTCATATCTGATCTTATTTAACTGTCGGGTTGTATTTAACTGTTTTATGAGGTATGGTGTCAGAGGAGGCTGCGGATTGCCGAGTCCCTTTGGAAGCTGTTGGTTAATATGATCCGTGGGCTATGATATTGAGCTGAGGTGGATCTTCCCCATTCACTGACGTTGCCCTCTAGACATTATAGGAGAAGCTCTCCAGCCAAGGTCATCAGCAGCAGGCGACTAGTCACGCTGACCTTTTCTGCCCCGGGAAGGCTTGTGCGAGGCCATAATACCACAAAAGGCCCTACTTCCCTTAATTCAGCTTACTCCCCCCTTCCTGATGTCCTGCTGCTGAAGCAGGCAGAAAGTGTGCTGGCCCTTTAAGAATTGTGCCAGTCCTGTAAAGGCCATCAGAGCTGCCCTTGTGCTGTAGTCCTTTTTCTAAGGTTTTTTATTTTACTCCCCCTAGAATATGCAAGGATCTGAAAGAACCTAGGCAGCTGGCTCACTTCTTGACGGTTTTGGGCGAGGGGGCGCAGCACAGTGAACAAAAGGCTCCATAACAGCGCTCCTCTTGTGCTGTAGGGTTCGTCAATGGAGGCTCCATAATAGCGCTCCTCCCGTGCTGTAGTGCTCGTCAATGGAGTCACTAAGCCGTGCTGCAGGTCTGCCGTCGATGAGCGGCTGAGGTAATCTGACTGCCCGCCGCCGACGGTTGCTTCATATATGATAATTTAAGCCCCTTTGCATGCTCGTTGGGAGTTTCTCATCCTTGCAGTGCTTTGTCGAGCAGTGATTCGTCAACAAGTTGCCGCTGACAAGCTGCCGGCCCACCATCGACGAGTGGCTCAATTAGAATACCGTCGATGGGATAACAAGAAAAGATACGGGGCTGCCAGCTGAGGGGAGATGTAGTCTCCTTAAGTCCTTGTGCCGTTTATTCCCTTGCGCGATCCTTCCCAGGCAGCAAGCATGGGAAAACAAACACACGCAGTTTCTGCCCAAAAGCTGAGGGGAGATGTATTCTTCCTAACTCCTCATACCGTTTACACCCTAGAAAGCGCAGGGAAAACTGCCTCACGAAGAGATGGGGCCCATCCTGTTCTGACTCCCTAAAAATAGATGTTGCGGGTTACTGAGCACTCCAGGCCTGTTCTGATTCCCTGAAAATCAAATCACTCCGGTGCCCATTTTGATTCCCTGAGAAACACTTTCCACTGCGCTAAGTAGCATTTCAGGACTAGTGCAGAATGTGCAGGGAAAAAACAACCTGGTGAAAATGGGGCTAGACTGTGCAGCTTGCAAGGCTGAGACTGGCACCCACCCTGGGATTCCAACATACAGCAGTTATTTCTGATCCTCATTGAAACAAGATTGCTTAACTTACAGTCTGCTATCTTCAGCTCTGTCACATGGCAGAGCTCTGCTTGCAGAGTACCTGCCAGACTGAAGGCAGGAAGTAAACTGAGGAGAACAGGAAGTGGAGGGCTGGATGTCCCCTGCTGCAGAGGTCTGTTTCCTGCCTGTGGATCAGCATCAGGAGGTACAGCCCAGGAGTAAGGGAGCCCGGAGACCAGCTTAGGAGAGAGAACACTGCCTAACCAGTTGTCAGTGCAACACCTACTTTGCAGGGGTCAAAACTGGCACCAGCCTATTAGCCAAATGCTGATAGATTCTGTACCGGGCTAGTGAACCTTTCCTTTAACCAGCATTGAGGGATCGTACTAGAGAATTTAACATTTCAAGATGTATACCAGCTGGGCCACTGGAAACATCCATGGGGGCTAGTGGATTTTCCTAATCACTAGTCCTGCAGTCTAGTCACTGTAAAAATTAATTTTGATCCCTGCCTTTGGCAGCAGGGCAGTGACACCGAAACAAGTTTTCCTATGCAGGGGACAAAATTAGGGTGTAAAGTTGCTAGGTGTACAGCAACCCCCCCCCCCGCAACTCTAACAAGTTTGTCTCTGGATGTGCACGACAGGTTCCACTGCTCCACTCCATTGGATGTGGCGTCCGAACTTTGTAAAGGTAAAGAGGCGCACAGGAGTCCCACTATCTTTTATTTAAGCAATGCCTCCATTATCTTCAATGCTACTGAGGTGAAGCTGACCCAGCTACAATTCCCAGCCTCCTCCCGGCTGCCTGATTAAAGGGGTAACATCTGCCCTCCCCCAGTCCTCTGGCACCACCGCTGTGTGGAATGACTCTGTGAACATGGATGACAGAGGTTCTACCGTCTCCCTTAGCAGTTCCCTTTACTACCCTCAGGTGTATACTGTTTGGTTTCATCACTCCACCTGGGAGCTCCGCACCTGACCAACACCTGTGATCTATACACACTCTGTCTCAACCTAGAGAACCACATTAAGTCACATCTATGCCTCCTGGCCAAGAAGGCCATCCTCGGCCTAACTCCTCCCAGTGTCCAATCCTTACTTATACCAGCAGCACCTACCAAACGTACCAGAGGGTCGAAGAACAATCACTTCAAAGTCCCATTCTGCTATACGTCTTAGGGCAGCAATCCTTTAGCTGTCGTGCCACAAAATGGATCAATTCACTCCCACCTGGCCTGCAAGCTGAGACCAGTTAGGCTCCTTCAAATTCAAACCACTCTCCAACCACACTAGTCAGATAACAGATGCTGCTCACTGCATTCAGACATAACGCTCTAAGCCTCGACTATTGCTGTGCCCCAACAGCCAAAACCTAACATACTAAAAGCCAGCAGAATAGGCCTAATGGTCTGTTGTGTCTGTTCTGCAGCCAGACACCTAGTGGGTGCTCACTTTCCCGCCCCCAGCCCCTGAGAGTGTCTTCTTTGGCTTTAGTTTCCCTTGTACCTGTCCCACCCATTTTTGAAGCCCTCCACCAACCTCCAGGTAGCACACTCCACGGCTCCACCACCCTCTCAGTGAAATAATGCCTCCTACATTCCCCATATAATTTCCCCTCAGCTTCTACTCATGCCCCTAGATTTTCCCCCCAGCTTCCACTCAGCTGCTCCTAGTTTGTCCCCCTTTTTAGCCTAAACAGCTCCTTGGTTCCGCTCTCAGTTATTCCTTTTACATACTTGAAGACTCCTATCATGTCTCCCCTGTCCCTCCTCTCCTTCAGTGTGTACATCCCAAGCTCCTTCAGTCTCTCCTCATAAGGCCTCCCCCTCCATTCCCTGAAACATCCTGGTCGCCCTCCTCTGGACACTCTCCAGTAGCGCTACGTTCTTCTTCAGATGAGGTCTCCAGAACTGTACACAGTACTCGAGTTTCGGCCTGACCAAGGCATTATATAGAGGGAGGATCACCTCCCTCCTCCTGGACGTAATTCCCCTGCCTATGCAGCCCAGTATCCTGTTTGCTTTGGCTGCAGTTCTTCTACAATTTTCAGTTTTATTCATTTTGGCGTCTACCTGGCGCCCTAAATCTAAGCTCACGTGTGGCTTGCAGTTTGCACCCCCAGGGTGTAAACATGGCCCAGATTTCTGACCCCCAAATGCAGTACTTTACATTTCCCAGCATTAAATTTCAATCCCCACCTCCTCGACCACCCCTCCAGGATAACCTGCTCTTGAAACATAGAAACATAGAAGTTGACGGCAGATAAGGACCGCAAGGCCCATCCAGTCTGCCCATTTCTTTTTCTACCTTATAAATGTGCCATCAGCCTTTGCTCTGTCAGTGGCCTATCTATTAATACTCATCTGTATTGCTCCCTTATGCCTATCCCATGCCTGTTTGAAGCCCTGCACTGTATTCATAGCCATCACTTCCTGAGGTAAGCCGTTCCATGCATCCACCACCCTTTCTGTGAAAAAGAATTTCCTCACATTCCCCCTTAATCGGCCTCCCTCTAATTTCATGCTGTGTCCTCTTGTCCTGCTATTTTTCTTATATTTAAACATGTTAGACTCTTTCACCTTGCTAATGCCCTTAAGGTGTTTGAATGTCTCGATCATATCACCTCTCTCCCTCCTTTGTTCAAGGGTATACATATTGAACTCCGTTAATCCGTCCTCACATGTCTTCTGATGCAGTCCCTGCACCATTTTGTTTGCCCTTCTCTGGACTGCCTCAATTTGGTTAATGTTCTTGTGAAGGTCAGAAGGGCACAGAATCGACCAGCTCAGCTTTTCTGGACTGTGGACAGATTGTGCAATCCAATCTGTCTTCAGCCCAGAAGAGCCTTTTCTCAAGAATGGTGTGAGGAGTTTGCTCAATTCTTTTCAGATAAGGTTGCCACAATTAGGACTGACGTCCGCTTGACCCTCCCTAATGGGAGCTGTGATGGTCGGCAGATGTCGTCGGACACCCAATTTGTGTGGTCTGACTTCAGCCTTCCCATAAATCAGTGACACTGTGATGGTCATCCAGTCATTGCGTCTGACCAACTGTGGTTTGGACAAGGGCCCCACACGTCTCTTAGTGGGCTGTGTGGATAAAATCTGTCCGGTCCTTGCTGAGATAGTCTGGAGGTCTTTGGAGAGGGAGATTTTTCCAAATCCTCTGAAGGAGGCTGTGGTTCAGCCCCTTCTTAAGAAGTCCTCCTTGGACCTGGATTGTCTGGCCAACTACAGGCCTGTCTCTAACCTGCCCTTTGTGGGTAAGGTTATTGATAAGGTGGTCGCGTCGCAGCTGGATGATCATTTGACCAGCCACAATGTCTAGGATTCTCTCCAGTCCGGATTTAGGAAAAGACATAGTACCGAGACAGCTCTTGTCCGGGTACTAAATGACCTCCTAATAGCGAGAGATTGAAAGACCCATTCCATCTTGGTCCTTCTTGATCTCTCTGCAGCATCTGACACCATGGACCATGGTGTGCTATTGGAGCGCTTGCGGTTTATCTGTGGGCTGTCTGGTACAGTCCTCAGTTGGTTTCATTCTTTCCTCGAGGGTAGGACTTAGAGGTGGTGTCTGGGTTTTTCCTCAACATCATTCCCCTATCCTGTGGAAGCGGCGGCAGGGCCCATGTTGGCCATATGTTGTTTATGATTGTATATGCTGCCCGTTGAGGCGATTAGGAGGTACAGTTTGAGTTTTCACTGCTATGCAGATAATACTCAACTATGCATGTCCTTTGTGCTGACCCAAGATGTATCTGTTTCGGTTTTTATCATGTGTCTAGCCAAAATCCAGGACGGGATGAATGTGAGTTGACTGTGGTTGAATCCAGAGAAAACTGAGGTGTTGATTGTGGACCCAGGTCGCCGGGAGGCAGATTTGTTGGCAGGATCACCCTCGGGTTTATGGCTTGGAGGTGTTCAACTAACTACCCCAGACCGGGTGCGGAACCTGGGCGTTGTGTTTGATGACTGTTTGACACTTAAATTTCAGGTGTCGGCAGTTATCAAAGCCTCTTTTTACCATCTGAGGAACATCGCCCGGGTGAAGCACCTGGTTACTCCTGACGATCTTCCTACTTTGGTCCATGCCTTTGTTACCTCCCGGCTTGATTACTGCAATGCAGTTTATCTTGGGCTACCGGGTTGATATTCGCCGCCTGCAGCTAGTGCAGAATGCGGCAGCCTGGCTATTGACTGGTTCTTCTAGGGCCAGTCATATAACGCCTGTACTCCGCAGACTGCACTGGCTGCCAGTACGTTGGCGAATCATCTTCAAGGTTGGTTTACTGACCTATAAGGCCCTACACGATCAGGGACCTGGTTACCTGAAAGATGATCTTTGTTCCTACTGTCTCTCCCGCTGTTTCCGATCCACTGACGAGGGATTGCTGGAGATTCCCAGGGTTCGTTTAAAGACATCTGGGGCCAGATCTTTTAGTTTTATGGCCCCAACCCTGTGGAATTCTCTATCTCGTCAGGTGCGAGATTGCCTGACTGTCCAAAGTTTTAAGTGGGCGTTAAAAACATTTCTTTTTAGCTATGCGTATAATGATTTTTAATGTTGCCGTTTTGGATACATTTTTAACATTGTTTAATTATTTATTGATTTTTATTAAGTTATGTACAGGCGCCTTGGTTTTGGAAAGGCACCTTTTACAAATAAAGTCTGATCTGATGATTTGATGAAGGTGTGGCCTCCAGTACTGCACGCAGTAAAGAGGGATTATTACCTCCCTCTTACGACTTGTGATACCCCCTACTAATACACCCTAACATCCCCCTAGCCTTACCTACTGCTTTAGAGGTCTGCTTGGATGATTTCAGATCATCAGTGATTATGATGCCCAAGTCTCTCTCTTCCTTTGTGACTGCCAGCGACTCTCCTCCCAACCTATAGGTGGCTTCAGGGTTTCTCTTCCTTATGTGCGTGATCTTGCACTTCTTTGCATTAAATCCCAGTTACCACTCTTCTGACCATTTTGCTAGTTTATCCAGATCTCTTCTCATTCTGCCCACCCCATCTGGATTATCTACTCTGTTGCAGATCTTGGTGTCATCTGCAAACAGACAAGCCTTACCCTCTAGTCCATCTGCAATGTCAGTAATGAAGATACTGAAGAGGACTGGCCCCAGGACTGATCCCTGAGGTACCCCACTTGTGACTTGCATCTCTTCTGACTGTATACCTTTTACCACCACTCTCTGTTTTCTGCCAGTCAACCAGTTTGCCACCCAGCTGACCAACTTCTGACCCACCCCGAGCCTACCCAGCTTATTTATCAATCTTCTATGTGGAACAGTGTCGAAAGCTTTGCTGAAGTCAAGATAGACGACATCAACTGCTCCTCGTTGGTCCACCACTCTGGTCACCCAGTCAAAGAAATCTATGAGATTAGTTTGACAGGACCTTCCTTTTGTAAACCCATGCTGTCTTGGATCCTGTGTCCCTATGGATTCCAGGTGTTGCATTATCCTTTCCTTAAGGAGTGCCTCCATAATCTTGCCCACTACTGAGGTAAGACTGACTGGTCTGTAGTTCCCTGCCTCCTCCGTGCTACCACTCTGGTGGAGTAGGATCACATGAGCCCTTCTCCAGTTTTCTGGGACCTCTGCTGTGCTCAGACACTCACTAAACAGTTCTGCTAATGGCTCTGCTAGTTCCACTCTTAGCTCCTTAAGTACCCTGGGATGTATGCCATCAGGTCCCACTGCCTTGTCCACCCTGAGCTTAGCGAGCTCTTGTAGGACCCTTTCTTTTGTGAAGGGAGTAGTGCTCGCCTCCCGCCCCCCTGTGTCCATGGTGCTGAGCTGTGGGCCCTGCCCTAACTTCTTTTCAGTAAATACTAAGCAAAAGTATCTATTTAGGATATATGCTTTTACAGGGTCCTCCTCCTCACATGCCCCCTTTTCTCCTTTGAGCTTAGCAATACCCCCTCTGGACTTTCTCCTTTCACTAATGTATATATAGAAAGTCCTGTCACCTTCTTTTACTGTTCGTGCTAGTGTTCCCTCAGTTTGGGACTTCGCCTGTCTTACTGCCTTCCCTGCTTCCCTTCGGGCAGTTTGGTGTGCCTCCCTATCTTCGTCCCGCTGTGTTCCCTTACATTTCCTGAAGGCATATATTATCATTGTACTTAATTCCCCCTACCTGTGCCATTCCACTCCCATCCATGTTTCTCCCTCTATCTCCCTGGTCCCTCCTCACCCACGCTTCCCTTCCCCCTCCATGCTCAACCCTCTTTCTCCCCTCTACACCCACATTCCCTACCTGTGACTATCCATTCATCTCCGCCACACTCCCAGTTCAGCGCCCCCGATATTCACCAACTCCCATGTTCTCCTCCTTCCCCAGCTCTCCCCTCCCTCTCTCCACCCCTACCCTACACATTCCAACCTGTTCCCCAAACCTCCTCCACCCACCCACCTAAACTGTCCCCCTCCTGCCCCCTCCTCTACTACTACTCAGAACTCCTCCTCCCGAACCTTCCTCTACAAAGAGAATCTTTGATGTCCTCAGTTCCCTGCTCATTTCCTCCATCTCTGTCCTCTGCCTCCTACCTAAGCCTATGTGAAGCCCCTGCTTATAGACTCACCTCCCAGGTATGCCCCTCCTAACCTCATAAAATGTTCACATTGTGCTTGTGATGCTGTAACCCAATGATGTATTTGTCTGCTTTGCGACTTTTTCTCTCACTCAATGTCTGTTATTCAATGTGTTCTTATTGTACAAACTGTAAAGATCTGGTGTACTGGTTATTTTACTTGTCCTTTGTACTTCTATGATGTGGAACCTTTTTGAACAAGCTCCCAGCTCACAGGTTGTAATTCTAGACCAATTAATAAATATATAAAGCAGTATTAAAGCTTAGCATAGTTTGGCAAGCGCCACAGCTGCAGTAATGATTTGAGTAGAGTAAGAGTGTTGGCAACGGAACAGTTTTTATTCAAGTCTTGTCCTACTCATCTGTGTACAAATGGTTGAAATCAACTATTCCAGTTGCATGCAGTGCCTCATTATACCTTGCTGTGAAGTTTAACTTTGCATGAATCAACTGAACTGTGTTTCAGGCCATCAGTTCCTGTGATAGTGGGCACAGACCATTTGGCATTCATACTCATTAGCAATAACACACAACAAGGGGTGGGTTTATAGGCATATAACAACTGGCCAGCAATTTTTCCCATTGCTTGATCCAGTTATAATTTGCCGTTATAACCCGCGGGTTATAACGACAAACACGCGCCACCTCAATCACGTAAGAGCCGCATCCTGATTGGCTCTGCATTCCTTGGAGGTGGGCAAAACAGCTCAAAAAACATGGCGGGTTCTCTTCCCGCGGAGCGAGGAGATGCCAGACTGGGACACCTACTGGTTTTGTTAGGGTTTTTAAAAAAAAGAGAAATTAATTTTGCTTATTTAAGAAATATCTGGTTGATCCTACCATTCCACAATCGCACAGCACAACTCCCAAGCACAACAGCGAAAAAGTCTCGATCGTTACTGCCACGAAGAACGGCTCGGACCTCCCTCCTCTGAATGAAACACAGAAGTTGTGGTGCTCGACTGCAATGCACACAATGGAAAGATATAGGCGGTGATTGGACGTCATTTTCTCGGGCAAAAGTGAAAGTGCGAGACTAGGAGTGAGTTAAGTACAGCCTGAGATGGCGACCCACAGAATGGGGCGTGGACTGGCAAAATAGACGCAAGACAAAGGTAAAGCTCTGTTGACTACAGAGAGCTTTAAAATTTAATGCAGATTATTCATGGTAATTTGTGATATTGCAGAGGCATCCTGGCTTAGCTGTGGGTGGAGTTTTCCTTTAAGCTGTACAAAGGTGGTCTTACTGTGTTGAACAGGGATTTCTGGCTGGTACCCCAACAAATCCTGGCTATGTCCCAGAGCAGCAAGGTCCTGCCAGGGTCAGTTATATTTCTTGTAGCATGTAGTGCTGGTCCTTGTGAGTAGGGAGGCGCATAATTAGGTACATCATACCATTCTCAATGGAGCCAGAGACTCAAATGGGGTAGGGGGAAGGGTAATTTGTAGTAGCAGTAGTAGTAGTAATAGTAGTTATAGTAAATTTATAGGGTGCCCTTCCTCAGAGGCTCAGTGTGCTGTACAAGCAAGACAAGCAGGTAAAACAAAATAATGAACAAATAAATGAACAGCATTAGATAAAGAAATAATTCAGAAATTAAAATCAGCTAAAATACTTATCGCAGCAGGCGAATGACAGATAATACCAGGGACCAAGAATTTAATCCCCCCAATGCCTGTCTAAACAGGCAAGCCTTCAGTTCTCCTTTTGAAGGCCTACGCCAAGGGGACCTCCCTCAGTCCCCTAGGCAAGGTTTTCCACAGCAAAGGGCTGGAAACCTCAAGTGTACAATCACCAGATGACTCAAGCTGGGTCCTTGGGACTGAGAGGAGACCCATGGAGGAGAGAAGGGGACGCCATGACCGGAAAGGATTCAGAAGATCTGATAGGTAGCCAGGGCCCAACCCACATAAGGCTTTATAGGTTAGTAAACCAACCATGAAGGTAACATGCCACTTCACAAGCAGCCACTGCAGATCTGGCAGGACCAGGGTCACGTGACTAATCCTCGAAAGGCCAGTCAGTAACCTGGTCGCTGTGTTCGGTACAAGCTGCAAGTGTCATAGGATACCACCACTAACCCCAAGGTGAAGTACATTACAGCAGTTCAGCCTGGAATTCACAAACTAATGCAGGTCTTCAGGCAGGATAAAGGACTTAATCTTGCTGATATTCCTAAGGAGGATAAAGCCACTCCTGACAGCTGTTGACACACAGGTCTCCAGTGTCAGACGATCATCAAAAATGACTCCAGGATTTTCCACCTTTGCAGAAGCCGACAGCTGGAAAGGCCAGAGTCAAAGCCCCGTCTCTCTCAAGACTAGTTCTGGCCTCAACCATTAGTACTTCAGTCTTGTCTGGGTTAAGTCTCAGCCAACTATCTCAGACAGACACAAATTCAGCACCTCAACAGCATCAAGTGTCCCGGGTGCAAAAGACTAATACAACTTGTCACCCACATAACAGTGGAAAACCCAGACTGTATTATCTAACGATCCCCCCCTCCGCCAGGCAGCATGTACACAGTGAACGGCGTAAGTGAGAAGACCGAACCTTGGTTCACACGACAGAGAAGGGGCATCAGGGATGATGAAAAATGAATATGTAGTGTGGTCACTGTGCAGTGACCAGCTGAACAGAGTTGAAGAACAAGCCCACGTTGCTGGGGACCAGTGTGTGATTGATATTGTGTGTGTGTGTGTGTGTGTGTGGACTGAACATCCCAGAGGATGCCCTCCTTCTGTGTGGAGGGAGGGTTCCATCCTTCACCACAATACTGCCACCTGGATAACCACAATTTATGATCAGTGAGAGAGCTGGGACGTCGCTGATATTGGTGCATAGCCACATATCGCATACACAAGCCTGACGTCCTTGCTGCGTAATCATGTGAGGTCAGGAGAAACCATGAAAATAGCCCTAGTGCCCACAGTTATGGACACCGGTATATCTGGGTCCTGCCTCACCACCACAGGGGGGTGGGGGGTATATCTCTCCACAGCACCCTGCCCGGAGGCAAGCTTCAGCTACCGGAGGATGGTGCCACGGCGGGATTGATGGGTTTGGTCCAGTCATGCCTTGGGAACTCTGGAAGGAGTCTGACACTACAGCAAGAAAGGGACATAAACAATAAGAAGTGCGTGGTTTCTTTTTTTGTTTTGTTATTAAATCACCTACTCATCGACTTACTAGTTAATCACTACTTACGGGTGGGCTGCTATACTGAGTTGTGCAGTGCCTGCAGGGGATGCCAAGGGAGCCAGTTCATTTTACTCCGTTTTTCACCCTGGGGATCTGCACGTGATGCAAGACGCACATGCACGTATTGATGCGCATACTGCCTGGGTCAACATACTTCCCCACCTATGTCTGCTAGTCCTGTCAGTGCTGCCACCCTGCCTTTTTCCTGACCACGTGCTGGAATGACTCTTGGTCGGTTTAACCTTTGAAATGTTACAAGTGCACTTACTCAATGGCAGGAACTGACCCAGATAGGGCTCGCTCATATTATAAAGGCCATAATATTTGCTGCCGACTTGTACGTAGTGCTACTGATGTGGGTCGTCCAGTCACTGCAAAAGGTTTCCATGAGGTTCTGATGCAGACATCCTACATTCAAATGCATTATGGCTATATGCAGATACCGCAAAGAGTTCCTCATCATACAACACAGATCTGGTATCACTCACTACTTAATCGGGCTTTCGCAAACATTGATTCCAGGGTTTTATTTATTTATTTAGCTTTTGTTTACCAGGTAAGCACACTAGATAGTCAAGTGCATATCTTCAAGTGCGACCCGGGAGAATTACAAAGGTACAGGCAATAGCAATTCAGAGACAGGGTAACAGCAATCAACAAGGTACAGACACAGGTATAGGCAGAGAGCTGCAGTCAGGTACAGGCAGAGAACAAATATAATGCAAATACAGTGTTAAGGCATGGCAATCGCAGGAGGCAGTTGAGGAAGCAATACAATTAACAGCAGGACATTTTTGAAGTGTGCACTATAGACATATGCACATGCAAAAAGCTGTGTGTTAATTGAACCCTGGCCCTGATCTGTGCCAAAATCTGAATTTCAGATTGGAAATCAACCTGCAAAACTACGCTCCATTCAACTAAATGGAGTGCACCCCCTTATACCGATGTCACAAAATGTCAGGCCGCAAGGGCAGAACCAGCCATGAGGAAGTGGAAAGGGATTGTACGGAAAACCCTCGGAGGCTTACCATCCTGTCCCTTCCTTTACGGGGTGCATCATAAAATGATTCCACAGCATACAGGAGCTCCCATTCAGGTAAAGGATCTCCTCCCTGTCTACACTTCAAAGCACCAAGAAAGGTGCTCTTTAAAACTTGTGGTATCAAGAATGAGAATTCAGTACACTTCTAAATAAAAAAAAAAAACCTTGTTGTACATTGCTTTGACGTACCCTAGATAGAATTTTATTATGATCCTATACCTCTACCCTTACCTGTCAAGGTAACACAGCAAGGGTTTTCTTTACTATATTTCAACTACTGATCTGCAAATATGCCCCTAGAGAGAATACTAACACAATCATAGCAATATGCAGAAGCAACCAGTGAAACAAAACAAAAAAAAAAAAAATACTCAATGTGTGAAAGCAGGTGTATCTTACCTTCGATCAGAAGGCTACGGGACAGAATACCCTGCAGACCTGTGGATTCCCCTGCAGCTGCCTCATGCTCCAGAGTCGCTTGTTTTAGCTGGCATACTACTACTGACTGCTAGCGGTTAGGTGACCTGTAGCTTTACAGCTCAGATTCCTCAACCTAATTATACCCTGGCAAGTTAAAGCACTACCATTTGAGTGTGGCTTCTCCCTCCAGGCACCTCTTCAACTGCTGTCCTGACTATGCCTTTTATGTTCAGGTCACCTTTGTGCCAAGAATGCCTAATCACCCTACAGAGTTTTGAATTTATTTTATTTGAATTTTTATTTTATTTTAAACAGGATAAGGTCACTAGGGCGAGGCCTGTTTTCAGGACCATCCTGTTCTGGTTCAGGTGGTAATCAGCCTCGTATTCGTTCCTCCCCAAAATATGCACCACTCCACATCTGCCCACCTTGAATTGCCTTCTTGTTTTTGGTAGATTGTCAAACACCCCAAATTCTTTTGAATTCTGTCTGTTCGACTCCCTATACTTCCTATTTTAATCTGCCGTGGCTATATCACTGATGAATAAATTAAATAGTAGTGGTCCTAACACTGATCCCTATGGAACCTGCCCCCCACATGCATTTTCAGACTCCTTGGGCGTCAGACTGCTGCAGAGAAGAAGCACCATTTAAAGGGTACTGTCTACCCTCTGGGGAACTTTTCTAAATTATTTTATGCTTTTAACAGAACAACACTCAGCTGGCAAGACGGAGAGATGCATAAATGAACTTCTGTAGTGACACTGACAGCCCTTCATCGGACAGCATTGTGTGTCTCCATCTTGCCAGTTGACACGAAAACCCAATAGCTGAAAGAGTCCAACATATAAACACCTTCTGATAAAATGCAGCAACTCCTCTTCAGTGAAAACATTACAGAACTGGAAGACACTGCAAACCCTGCGAGCCTTTCCCTGCATACACACCAACTGTAACAAGTTGCTGCAGCTTCAAAAACTCGCATTAAGTTGGCAGGGGCAGACAGTGGCTCAACCGAAACAGTTTCTCATATGTACTGGGCACTGCACCTTTTCTTAAGCCTCCGATCATCTTACAAACACAGACTGCCACCTTCTGATAATCACAGTACTGATATGAAAAAAAAAAAAAAAAAACAACAAAAAACTGTGGCGTAACTGGGGACGAACAGCACAGATTCTACTTAGTGGCTCAGTGAATACCTACAAAATTTTATTTCATTTATTGAATTTTGTTGACCCAGCAAGCCCACTGGGCCTAGAAGTCCGTTTTCAGGGGTGACCGGGGGCGGGGGTGGATACAGATGGCAAGCAACTGAAATTGAACCAGATTAAGCTGTTGGTGGTATTTTTAGTGAATGGGAGAAATCTGGCCAGGACACTGGGGAAATTCCTTACTCTTTTTCGATAAGTGCCATAGGATCATTAGCACCCACCTGAACTACCACCAATCCAGGCAGATGGGACCTCGGTTTAACATCTCATCTGAAAGACGGCACCTCAGAAGTGCAGCAACCCCCTCATGCTGCACTACAGTGTCAGTACTGGGATATTAACCCAAGTGCCAGATGTGGGAACTGAACCCATAGCCCTCTGATCTCCCGGCCTCAGAGACGAGAGTGCTACCTACTCAGCCACTGACAAATGACGTCAGTTGCAGTTTAGGTTGGCAAAGTGCGGGACATCACAGAAGTTGTGGGTGGCATAAAGACATAAATAAAAATAAATGATCTGTAAAACAGAGTAAGATACCAGCGACCCTAAGAAAATCTGTCAAACTGTCAGAATCCACACACAATACAAATATCGTCAGAGGCTCTTTAAGCGGAAGAAACAGCTAGTTAGTATGGGCTCCTATACATCTAAGTTAGCACCTATTATTTCCGGAGTCCCACAGGGCTCAATTTTGGGCCTCTTACTGTTAAACAATCTGAGTTTTTCCTACCACTCGATATTTTATCTTTATGCGGAGGATACAATCATTTACACTACAGATTCTTCTATAGAAAATATCCAAACTAAACTTCAGAGTGCTTTCAGGGAATTTTGTATTCATCCAGAACAAAGCAGGATTTGGCAAGACTTGTCGTCTGCTACAACAGATTGGCCAGGTTTGTATTGGGAGTCCCCCCGACAACACATAGCTGCCAGTGGTATAAGAACTCTGGCTGGCAGAGCCTGAAAGAGCAAAGATAGGACCACACTCTGGCACTCATTTATAAGGGGGTTAGAGGTAAATTACCTAATTACATATCCTCAAATAGAGTTTATAGAATAAAAAGTTTTTTTTTTTTAAGATCGGCGACTGGATCTGGGTATCCCAAAATGTAACTTAGACATTGGAAGGAGTACAGTATTTTACGTGGGTTCAATGACTTAGAACAGTATCCCATATACTTTGAGATCCATAACAGGAAAGGACAGGAAATAAAAGTAAGGTTGCATAGAACAACAGGGGCATCTTGTGTGTGCTGTACGAAGTATAATATTGTCTGTGTTACTGTATTTTTAGCAGTCTTACTTAGGTCAAATTTATTTTCGTTCTTAAGTTAGAAGATATTTGTTATTGTTAATATTTATTGTTGGTCTTTAATGTGAAACTGAATTGTCTATTGCTGCGGGACCTCATTGTAAATGAGTCCTGGCTCAAATTGAGTAAATAAATCCCTGTTCATGAATTTTATGAATAAAGCATTTAAACAAACATCTGTAACAGCAAACAAAGGATTTGGAGAAGCTGGGTAAAGTATATAACAAATTGGAATGCTCTGTCTTGAAGGCTAAATATCGTACCCACCACTGTAACCTAGATTTTCAATGGGGTTGGAATACCTTGGGACATAGATGTTCCATGAAATGGTTAACCATGATTTTCAAAATGTTGAAAACTGAAGGGGATCATCTACTATCCCATTATCTGTCCTTGGAGACAAAATAAAAGAATTTACGATGCCAGAAATTCAAATACAAAGAGTTTTAAAGTACCCAGAAACAGTACAAGGTTTGGGGAAAAAAGAATTTATAGTAATGCATGCTGCTAAAAATTTTGGAACTGGCTGAGTGTTGCCACCAGGATGATGCAAATGCTCAACATGTTCCAAAAAATGCTTACAAGATGAATTTACTTTCATATGAGAGTGTTCAATGATTTGTAAATGTTCAATGATTGCAAGGAACAGTATATCTGTATTTATACAATGTATGTTTTGGGATAAATGCAGGGATAAAGAACAGTTACATAAAACTGTAACAGTAGATTTTTGAGACGATCTCAGTCATCAGGTCACACTGTACGAACTTCATCCTCAGTGAAGCAAGATCCATGTGGAAGGTTTTCAGCAGTACAACTGGGGCCACCCACACAAATGTCATCTGCCAACGTCACCAATCCTATAAAAGCATGAGCAGCCCCGCTCTCTCCTCAGTTCTTTCCCCCAGAGACAAGACAGCATAGCTCTAGTCATGGGGACTGAGGAGAGAGGTGCCCAGGCCTACAAGAAAGGCTGGATACACCAGATAGCCAGTTCAAGTAAAGAGTCCCCAAAAGCGGGATGGTGGGAGGGAAAGTAGATCTGATGACTGAGATCCCCTGAAATTTTTTACATAACTGTTCTATCTGCTTCGAGGGTATCTCAATCATCATGTCATACCGTAGAAATGAGTCCTAAGCAGTTACAGGTGCAGACAGAGTCTGGGAGGAAGGCCAACCTTAAACGTAAGGAAGGAGGCCCTGCAGCACAGCCCTGCCAAATCTTGCACGGGCTCTAGAGGCAATTTCCAGACAGTAGTGCTTGATAAAAGTGTGGACAATACTACAGGTGGCAGCCGCACAGATGTCAGCGGTCGAGACCCCTCGGAAACAAGCTACAGGGGTAGCCATTCCTCTAGCGGAATGAGTCTTGACAGCTCCAGGCAATTCTTTGCCATAGGAAAAGTACAGGGTGCGCGCAGGCAGACAGGTGGTGCAGAGAAAGGGCTGCCAGCCCAAACACAAGCAAATGTAAAGTCCACTCTGCACTAAATCAAGGAAAAGACACATGCCAATTCTGGTATAAAAAATTTATTGTGACAAGGTTGCCTCAGGAAAGCACCTTACATCTTTGCCATATTTGCAGCAGAACACGATGCAATTAGCTAACCATTTAGATAAACATTGTTTAGAAACCTGAACGACCCCTCTACCTGGGGTGAAAGAAACACACAACTGCTTCGACTTCCTGCATTCTTTGCTTCAGAGCAGGTAACATTTCAAAGTTCTGCGCACATCTACCGTGTGGAGAAGTGCTTCCCCTGGATTGGCATGCTTGAGAAAATAAACAGGAAGGTGGATAGATTGGTTGAGTGTAAACTCAGACACCACCTTAGGAAGAAACTTAAGATTCGTGTGGCAAAGACACCCTGTCTTTGAAAAAAACTAAATAAAGCTCCTCTCACTAGACGGCCTGAAGCTCTGAAATTCATCAAGCAGGAGTAATGGCAACCAAAAATAACGCTTTCCAAGAAAGGAAGCGTAACTCTCAAGTTGCGGCTGGCTCAAAAGGAGACAGGGTCAACTTCTCCAAAACAAAAATTAAATACCAAGCTGGGACAGAAGAATGGACTGGGGGTTTCAGATGCAGGATGCCCCTCAAAAAAGTAGGAGTGCCATCCAACTGAGCTACAGTACAGTCCCCCACTGGCTCATGAAAGGCTGAAATGATCGAAAGGTGTACCTTGAGGGAGGAATACTGGAGACTCGAGTCAGACAGAAATCAGGTTAGTCCAGAATCTGGCTCACTGGACAGGTGGAAGAGTCCCGATTATGCTTTGCAGTCCAGATGGTGAAACGCTTCCACTTCATGGCATAAGTGGCTCGAGTGAAAGGCCTCTGGGTGGCCATTAGAACATCCGCTATCCTACTGGAGACTTCAAGTCTGGTGATGGCTATGTCCTCAGGAGCCAAGCATGCAGATGGAGGGACGTGAGGTTAGGATGGACCAGGGTCCGCTGAGTTTGAGTAAGCAGGTTCCAGCAGAGAGGTAGTGGGACTGGAGGTTCCTCCGCCAGCTGCTGCAGCAATGGAAACAATATCTGGTGCGGCCAGAATGGAGCTACCAGTATCATGCTGGCCTCTTCCATCTGCAGTTTGAGTAGCACCCTCTGAATCAAGATGAAACGGAGGGAATGCATAAAGTAACCTCCCGCTCCCAGAGAGGGACAACGCATCTCGCCAGAAAACTCGAGGCCTGGATCGAGCAAGCAAAAATTGGGCAGTTTTGCATTGAGTGGGGATGCAAAAAAGATCCAACTCTGGACAACCCCATCTGTCGAACAGATCTTCTGCTACGGATGAGATGAGCTTCCACTTGTGCATGCTGGACTGAGTCCTGCTAAGACTGTTTGTTAAGGTGTTTGGCACACCAGGCATGTGGACAGCTGAGTGCCAGGCCATGATCAAACGCCCAGTACCACACTCTCATGACCTCCCTGTATAGGGGATATGAGTGGGTCCCCCCCGCTTGTCAATGTAGTAAACTACAGTGAGACTGTCTAACTGCACCACCAGCTGACCTGGAAGAAGGTGGTTCTGGAAGGTTTGCTCAGCATACAGGACCACCTCCGCATCTCCAGGACATTGATATGCAGGGAGGCCTAGGGCTGGGACCAAGAGCCCTGGGTCTGACAGAGTCCTAGGTGAGCTTCCCAGCCCAAACTGGAGGCATCCATGGTGAGCATCCATTTTGAGGAGGAGATTTGGAATGGGACTCCCTGCAACAGGTTCAAGGGCTCCATCCACCATTGCAGGATCTTGCAGACTGGAGAGGAGACCAGCACCAACTAGTCCCACTCGTCCGCATGCTGGTCCCACTGCACTTGCAAGGTCCACTGGAGAATACGCATGTAAAGCCTGGCCAGTGAAATAGTGGGAATGGCAGCCACCTTCAGCCCCAATGGTCTCAGGTATACCCTGGCTGGGACATAATGGCTCTAGGCCACCTCCTGAGCCTGGGCTATGATGCAACCCACCTTGCTCTAAGGCAAGAAAGCCTTCCCCTGTGCAGGGTCTAGGACCACCCCAATGTATTGCAGCCATTGGGATTGCACTAGGACAGACTTGGGCAGACTGACAGTAATGCCCAGGTAGATGAATAGCAGTATTGTTCTCTCCAGAGTTCTCAGGAGCTGCTCCCTGGATGGGACCTTTAGGAGCCAATCGTACATATAAGGGAAAACATACAGTCTCTTCCTTCGTAGAGCTGCAGCTAAGCACTTGGTAAAGACCCGCGGCACAGAGGACAAACCAAAGGGCAGCACTTTGAACTGGTAGTGCTCTCCCTGAAAAAGAGAACAGAGAAACTTCCTGTGAGGAGGAAATACCGAGATATGCAGCCAGGTAGGCATCCTGCTTGTCCAGAGAACACAGCCAGTCACCCGTCTAAAAAAAAGAGGCAGCAGGCCTGTAAAGGTTACCATCCGGAATATTCTGTACTGGACATACAGACTGAGGTCCTTCAGGTCTAAAATGGCCCTCCGGTCTTTTTGGGGACTAGGAAAAACCTGGAGTAGAACTCCTTGTTTCTCTGACACCTGGGTACTGGCATGATGGCTTGTTTGGACAGAAGAGACTGCATCTCCTTCCCTGAGAATGTTTAGATGACCCGGTGGGTAGCAAGAGGATAACGGAGGGGTTTCTGGAAGTAGCTCTATGAGCTCTAGTGTGTGTGACCCTTCTATGATTTGCAAAATCCATTCATCCAAAGTAATGGTTCTCCATTGTCTGAAATGGAGGGATAACCGACCTCCGACCACCACCTCTTGGTCGAGGACCAGAAAAAGGGGGTCTAACAAGGAGTCAAGCAGAAGCAGATGCAGCTGCTGGTGCTCAGGCCTCTCGGGGACATGGGCACCCACATCCTTTACGCACTTTTGTGCTTCGGGACACTCGCCCGCCAGCCCAGAGAGTCCCCGAGATTCTCCGCAGTACAGGCCCCAGAAGTCCCGAGTGGGCCGTGTACTGCACATGCACGAAATGTGCAATTTGATTTTCCCCCTTCCCTCCCCTTCACCGCCAGGTGGTTTCAGTGCCTTGGAGAGTGGCACACACCACTAGGTGAGGTGGGGAGGGGGAAAATGAGGAGGAAGAGCTGCCGGCAGCAATATTCATTTGGGGGGCATGTGATCAGTTCCCCCTTGGAGCCACAGCCTTGGTTCATCTGGGGGACAAGAGCTGGAGGACCAACAGGCTCTCAGGAGTCATTCTGCCGTCGATGGAGAAACATAGCAGGGAGAAAAAGAGCAAACAAAAGAAAAAGTGTTTAAATAAAAAAAAATAAGATGCACGGTCGGAGAGTCTGCCCCAGGCACCCGACAAGAAGGAGGCGCGCGGGTGTATTTGTGCAGGCAGCACACATTCGCTGGAGGCACCAGTGTGTTTTCTTAACACGGAAGAAAAAATTACTCACCTTAGTAATTGCTTTTCTTCTCATGGAGTCTTGCTATATTATAACATTAGCAGTCAGCCACTGCAGCTGAACTGCCCCGGAGAGGAAGGAGTTAATTCCAGAGGATCTGGAGTTCTACAGCGCGAGGGCGCTGTGCCCAAAGCTCTATCTGGCAGTTTCAAATGAAACTGTCAGATCTTTACGAATCTAACATCAAAGAAAAGAAAGTCTGTGTGGAAAAAACTACACTAGCCCATGGCTACCTACTAGTAGTAGTAATAACAACAATATAAACAACAAAGAAACACCCAGAACCATAATAACAAAAATTGATGGTATTATGGTTCGTTTTACCACCCTTGACAAGCACATTATGAACCCCCCCTTCCCCCAAGACCAAGTCCAGGAAGCGGCAATATAAATAACCTAAATGAAAGCAACCAGATCCCTAACCCAAAGGAAAGAGGGTAAAGGGATAACTACAATGGCATGACACAGTGCTTGCACCACCTCGCCACCCTACCCAAGTAGAGGTTCTGAGAGGGCAGGAGGGAGGGTTAGAATTTAGCAAGACTCCATGAGAAGAAAAGCAATTACTAAGGTGAGTAATTTTTCTTCAAACACCATGAAGTCTTGCTATATTATAACATTAGCAGATTACACAGCCGTACCTCCATGGAGAGGTCAGAACCTACTTAGGAAATAGGCTCTGAAGCACAGCTGTGCCAAACAGAGCATCTCTCCTGGACTGGACATCCAGGAATAATGCTTGGTAAAGGTGTGAACTGTCTTCCAGGTAGCAGCTTGACAAATCTCCAGAATGGGAATGTCCTAGCAGCCGCTAGAGCGCAGCTGTACCCCTGGTGAGTGGGCCCTCAATCCTGAGGGGGGTACTCTACCTAGCTTCTGATAACAGAATTGGATACAAGAAACAATCCACCTTGCAATTGTTCTCTTAGTGGCAGGTTTTCTTTACCAACCTCGCCATAGGTAAGAAACAGTTGGAGGATTCGAACCTATGACCTCTGGTGCGCTCTAAATAGTAGCTAAGGCTCTTTGACATCCAAGCTGTGCAGTCTCCTCTCACCTGAGGAAGAATGCTCAGTGAAAAATACTGGAGAGAGATAGATTGATTCAGGTGGAAATCAGAAACCACCTTAGGCAAAAACTTTCTATTAGTCCTAAGGACTACCTTATCTCTGTGGAGAGATAAAATCTTCTTCCACTGACAGGGCCTGTAACTCACTTATGCGTCTGGCAGAGGTGATAGCTACTAGGAAAACGGTTTTCCAAGTTAAATACTTGAGCTCTGCTGAAGACAGAGGCTCAAAGGGGGGTTGCATTAACTGAGCAATGCAAATATTCAGGTCCCAGGCGGGAGCTGGTTCCCGAAAAGGAGGGTTAGTATGAAGTAACCCTTTAAAAAACTTGGAGAACACAGGGTGAGAAGAAAGGGAGGCAGGCTTCCCTGCTGACACAAAAGCAGAGACAGCTGCCAGATGAACCTTCAGGGTAGCTGGTCTAAGGCCTAGGGAATTCAGATGGACCAAATATTCCAGAAGAATGGGAAGATCAGCAGATTCTGGGATAATCTGCCTCTCAGAGCACCAGATGGAAAACCTCTTCCACTTAGAATTATAAGTGGCCTAGTGGAAGGCTTCCTAGAAGCCTTTAAAATATCCATGACACCTTGAGAAAGGTGTAAGTCAGCAAATTCTAGCTCCTCAAGAGCCAAGCCTTGAGGTGGAGGGATTTGAGGTCCGGATACCACACTCTCCCCTGTGCACAGGCCAGTAAGTCGTGGACTCTGGGTAGGCTCAGGGCAGGGTGGACTGCCAAGGACAGAAGCAGAGGGTACCAGGGCTGTCTGGCCCAATCTGGGGCAATCAGAATCACTCTGCAAGGTTGAGATCTGATTTTTACTAGTACCCTGAAAAGAAGAGGAAAGGGAGGAAAGGCATACAGGAACTTCCCTTTCCAGTCCAACAGAAAGGCGTCCAGAGGGACTGAGCCCAGTACTGGAGGCCTGCAACAGAAAAGAGGAAGTTGATGGTTGTCTGGGGCTGCGAAAAGATCTATCTGAGGAGTGCCCCATCTGGCAAAGCGGACCCCAGCACTTGTGGATTCAGAGCCCATTCGTGATGGCCCTGAGAAATTCTGCTGAGGGCGTCCGCCAGGACATTGTCCTTCCCTGGGAGGTGAACCGCTATCAGGGAGGTGTTCAGGGAGTAGGCCAGAGACCACAACTTCATTGCTTCGGTGCACAAGGCTGAAGACCGAGTGCCCCCTTGCTTGTTGATGTACCACATTGTGGTGGTATTGTCTGTCCTGACTTGAACCACTTTGTTCTGGACAGAATCTGAAAACACCCGAAGAGCTAAAAAGACAGCTCTGAGTTCCAACAGATTGATGTGGAGCAGAGATTCCTGAGGAGACCACACCCCTGTGTGGCAAGATCGCCTAGGTGAGCCCCCACCCTAAGAGGGAGGCATCCGTGGTGAGGTGAGGGAGTGAAAATGGGAATGAAGGGAACCCCTGTCTTAAATTGCTCTGGACCTGCCACCAGTGGAGGGCTAGGATCAGAGTTTGAGTAACTGGAACCAGCTTGGTAGGGGTCCTTCCTTTGAGACCAATAGGCCCTCAAATGGAACTGAATGTCCTCATCTGGAATCTTGCTCCCTGCACGACAGCTGTGGAAGCAGCCATGTGCCCAAGGAGTTGCAGAAAATGCCTTGCTGGTCGAGAGACCCGCGGGGTAAAGGAGGATGCCAGGGTAATGAGTCTGTCCACCCTTCCGAGGGAAGAAAAGCCCTGGCTAACCTTGTGTTCAATTCTCGCCTATGAAAGTTAGGACCTGAACCGGTTCCAGAACTGACTTTGGTAAGTTTAGCAGGAATCCCAGGAAGTGAGACTGCTGGGTGACTTGCAATGGAGCCACCTGACCTGGAGACTGACCCACAATGAGCCAGTCGTCCAGGTAGGGAAACACAGCAACCCTTGCCTTCTTAAGTGAGCCACTACTACAGCGAGACATTTTGTGAATACCCTTGGCGCAGAGGTCAGGCGAAGGGCATTGCCCTGAACTGGTAGTGGCCTGAGGGCAGTTCGAACCTGAGGTACTTTCGGTGAGAAGGCCTGATCAGAACATGAAAATAGGCATCCTTGAGGTCCAGGGAAGCTAGCCAGTCCCCTGGCCTTAGGGAAGGCAATATCATTGCCCGAGTCAACATTTTGAACTTTGGTTTCAAAAGATGCTTGTTCAGGTACCTTAAATCTAGAATGGGCCTCCATTCTCCTGTCTTTTTTGGGGTAAGAAAGTATCTTGAATAAAGCCCCTTGCCCTGATGGCAAGGAGGAATCCTTTCCACTGCTTTGCAGTCCAGAAGAGAAGAAACCTCTGCTTCCAAAGCAAGGGCTTCTGAAGGATTTGCAGGTGGAAAATGTCTGGCTCTCATCTTTGGAAAGTGTTTGAAGCTGAGAACCAGACCTGGCCTATTACCTCCAGAACCCATCTGTCCGTGAGTTAGGGACAGCCAGTTCTGGCTCAAATAGAGCCAACCTGCCCCACTGGTACAGAGAGAATCGGCCCTGGGCACCCCATCAGGGTGCCTGCTTAGCAGCAGCCTTAGGCTGAGGGGAGGGGACGGTCTACTTGTGCCTCGCTCACCCCTGCCTCTGAAGAAACCCTCCTGCGAGACAGCAGAGGAGGCTTGAAATTGGTAAAAGGCCTGAAAAGGCCTGCCCTACCTCTGGGAGCATGCCTTTGTGGCATGGCATGCTTCTCCTTAGCCTGGGCACTTTTGTAGGTAGTTCTGTATTCATCCATCTTTTTCATATAGTTTTCTGTTTGCTCCCCAAACGAGAATTTCCCACACAGGAAAATCCATAGCCTTTGACTGGGTATCTTGGGACAGATTAGTGCATCTGAGCCATGCCAACCTACGGAAAGCTACAGAAGTGGCCATGACCCTAGAGGAAACATCATTAACATCAACAGCAGTATGAAATTGAACTTTAGAGGCTTCAATGCCATCAGCAGCCACCTGTTCCAACTCACTAGCCAGCTGGCCATGGGCCTGCTTGGCTAACTACAATACTGTGTCCCACCTAGATTTCTGATATCTAGTCACATAAGCCATATAATTTGCCTGCCTGAGTCCCAAAGAAGCTGCCATATACTGTTTCTTATGCATGGCATCAATCCTCCTGGAATCCTTATCAGGAGGATGTGAGGCCAGAGAATATTGCCTTGTCACAGGCTGCAGCTTGAACCACACCTACATGACTACACTGTTCAGTAAGGAAGTCTGTATCCGAGCCTGACAAAGTATACCTTCTGTCCATTTTTTTATCTACAGGAGGGACAGAATGAGTATTTTTTAAAATCTTTGTTGTTTGCTTCCTAAATGACTTATGCAAAGGAATAGACAACCTCCTAGACTCTAGAATATCCATCATTTCCACATAATCAGGCTCCTCTTGCTCATCCACAGCCTCCTCTAAAGGAAGCTGGAGGGTTTCTGCAACCTTTTGTAAAAATAAAGAAAGAAGGGACTCAGACAGAATAGGAGGAGATTCTAAAGGTCTGTCTGGAGAAATGTCCGGTTCAATGGGCACGTCCAGACCCCCCAGCCACACATATATTGATCAAATTCCTCCTCCCCTCCTGTGGTTCATAAAAATCCTCAACTTCAAAATCCTGAACCACTGGAACTGAGCGACCAACCTTTACCAACTGTTGGTGGTTCTACAGATCCCTGAGACAGTGACTGGACAATCTGAATGGCTTTAGCTATCTCTGCAGCAGTTGGAGACACAATTTTGGACCCCAAACCTACTGATTTCCTTGTCTTTTACTCGGGACTGGTTCCCTGAACCAGCCTTCCTTTGCCGAGGAAGTCTCGCCCTGGTCAGGGCACTCCTCTGGTCCAGTGGGTACTGGACCGGGCTGGCCATCCGGGTCAGCGGACTTTTTGGCCTCTCGTTCCCTGAGCCGGCCCAATCTCTTTTCCAGGGTGGCTGCAGGGAAATTTTTACACACCTGGCAGTCTGACAGGAGGTGGTCAGCCCCCAGACAATAAACACAAGTGGTGTGTGGGTCAGCCTTGGCAAAGGCCTCCCCACAGACATCACAGTGTTGAAACCCAGTGGGCCCGGTTTTTCTTTTGGGTTTCTCAGACATAATGCCAGCCTAACCAAAACTTGCCCTTTTGATGGCAGTGCCAGGCAAGACACCCTTATCGGTTCCTAACCGTGTCACGGGTATTTGAAACCATTATAATTCTGTTTTTTTAGAACCGATAAGAACCGGGAACCGCACTCTAAAACCCACTGTACACTTTTTTAAAATGTAGAAATAACAAACCGATCGGTTCAAAACCGAACCGATAATTAATTTTCCACACAGACTTAAAATTTAGTACTACGGTTACCAGATAGAGCTTTAAAACGAAATGCGGTAAAAATAATGACTTTTGCCGGTTCAAATGACGAAAAATACCGCTGAACCGAGAATGAACCGAGCTGAAGGAGCTGATCTCCGGGCGACTGTTCAGTGAAGCGGAGTAAAGAATCTGACAGTTTCATTTGAAACTGCCAGATAGAGCTTTGGGCACAGCGCCCTCGCGCTGTAGAACTCCAGATCCTCTGGAGTTAACTCCTTCCTCTCCGGGGCAGTTCAGCTGCAGTGGCTGACTGCTAATGTTATAATATAGCAAGACTTCATGGTGTTTGAAAGGGTCATTTTTCAATTTACAATTATTTTAGGTAGTTAGGGCATTGCGACTATTTCTGGCTGACGGTTTAGAGAGCTTAAGGTTTATACCGTGTCTTTTTGTGCTTTTTTGTACAGGGCCAAGTCAGGAGTGCATTGCAGCCAGGAGAGGAGAAGGAGAGTGAAGAATCTAAGCGGGAGGAAGCCTCGTGATCGGCACACAGCAGTCTCAACGAAGCCTTACTGATTATTTTAGTGGAAAAGAATCATCCACAGTAAAGGACAAGGAACAAACAACATCATCCTCTGTGACTTAAGCACATCTCAGGAGACTGTTGACACTGTGAATGTTGAAACTGAAAATAAGCAGTCTGAACAGACTGCATCTACTAAAAGCAACAAGAAATTAAGGCTGTGGAGGGACAGCTGGACAAAGTTACGTCCATGGCTTGTAAACGAGGAAGTAGAGGGAAATACTGTTGGTAAGTGCAGTTGGTGTAAAAATGGTGGCAAAAACAATCAGTTTGCCATAACTGGCACAACCAATCTGCAAGTGTCTGCTTTCTGCATACATGAAAGAAACAGAGAACATTTGCTGGTGCACACTGCGAAGAAAACAGCAGAAAAACAGTCTCTGCCAGTGGCATTTGCGAAGCAGATCTTGGGTTCTGAGGTAAAGGATGACAGTAAAGTTGCTCAGTTAATGACAATGTACTACCTTTCCAAACAAGGGCAATCACTGAAACAGTCTGAAACACTGATAGCTCTACAGGAGAGGAATGGAATCTTTCAGGCCAGGGCACAGGGCGGCTGTTGCTTGTGGAATGACATTAAATCGAAATAAAATGACTGTCCAGCCTTGCAAGACATTGGCACAATCTACTCTGGTTGGGATGCAAGGTATGACATGCTTGACTCCATAAAAGATGTCCTAAAGGAAGAAATCAAAGCTCACTCAGCAGGTTCACAGTTTCTTGGGGTAACAGTGGATGAAACCACTGATGTAACCATTCACAAAAAGCTGAACATTTATGTGAAGTGCATACACAATGCACAGGCCAAAATTCATTTCATTGACTGTACTGCAATATCTGATGGGAGGGCAGACCACAATTGTGGGAGAAATGACAAGTAAGTGTGTTCTGCTAATGCAGCTGACCCCATGAAGATCATCACACTAGCAAGTGACAGCGCCAGCGTCATGATTGGAATGCACAATGGGGTGTGTGCAAAGTTAAGACAGCAAGTTAACCCAAGGCTGATTCAGATCATTATGCTGCCCACAGACTGGCACTGGCAGCAGGTCAAGCATGTTGGGACAACCACGTATTCAATGAATATTAAATAACCATCAAATATGTGTACAGATACTACAGCAACTCTACAGTTCGTACAATGCCTTGTGTTTCATCCAGGAAACACTCAACGATAACAATATCAGACATCTGTCCCTAAAGCAATCTGCAAGTTTTTGGTGGCTGTCATTGCATGCTACAGTTCAAGCAATTCACAGATCATATCCTGCCCTATTACAAGCCCTAGAGCATGATGCTGCAGCAAAAGGTGCGGCAGAAGCAGAGGGCCTTCACACAAAACTGAAATCAGTCTGCTTTATCTTATGCACCTCTGTTTTCATGGATGTCTTGAATGTGGTGAATAGACTGTCTTTGGTCGTGCAACAGGACAGTGTTGACATTTCGGTGGCTAGCAGCTGGACAGAAGCCAAAGTTACTAGACTGCAACATTTTATAGAGCCGAATGGGGTACAGCTACAGAAGACATTTCAGGAATTTGACCAACATCCTGGCATGTGACAGGATCAAAAAGTGAATGACAAGCCAGCACTGCAAATGCAGTTCCAGATGGCATCTCAGAAATACCTGACGCAACTCACTGAAAACATTCACACAAGATTTGAGACATCAATGCAGCTGCTGCATAACTTAAATGTTGTTCTAAATCCAAAGCGTCTCCCAGATGACTCCAATATAATGGACCATGGACTGCAGGAACTTTCCATCACTACTAAGGGACCTGGCTGGCACAGACTGGTCTCCGATCCCGAAGGCTACCTCGACTGACTCTGCTCTGGGCTATTTCAAGTCCAAGTTCCTCGTAGTTTGGCACCGCCATGCACCTCTACGGTGGTCTCGTGTGAGGGGTGCCCACCTGCCTTGGATCACAGCAGACATTTTGGAACATACTAGAGCCAGAGATCAGGCCTGGAAGTCGTTAAAAACCTCCAGCTCCCCCACTGACCATGCCAAATACCGCTCCCTCCGCAACACCTGTGCCAGGCTGAAGCAAATTACTTCAAAGCCTCCTTCCTTAAACCACTCAGCAAAATTCTGGAAGGCGGTAAACTCACTTTTGTCACCTCCCTCCCAGCCTCCTACCCCCATCTGAAACGTAGGTGGTACCCCCATAACGGATCCCCTTGCACTGGCCGCAGAATTTAACTCCTTCACAAATTGTACCTCAGCACTTTTGTCCACACTCCCTCCTTACCAGCAAAATCCCTCCCGGCACAGACCACAATTGACTCCTCCTCCTTCCATCAGGTCACCCCCTCAGACGTTTTCAACTCCCTTAAGGCCCTTAATCCTTCCAAGGGCAAATGCCCCACTGGCCTACATTCCAAAATGCTCTACCTGTCTGCTCCTGCCATCGCCATCCCCCTGGCCACTCTTTATAACATCTCTTTCTCCCTAGCTTCCCTCCCATCGGAATGGAAGAAAGCAATGGTCATCCTGCTTCTGAAGGGCAGCGACCCTTCAGCTCCTGGTAACTACTGCCCAATTTCCCTCTTCCCCATCCTGGCAAAACTCCAGGAGCGCCTTGCCCTCTCCCAGCTTTCTTCCTTCCTTAACTCCTCCTCTTCCTCGCCTTACCAATCTGGATTCAGGAAGTCCCACTCCACTGCTACGTGGTGTACTTCGTGTTTGTGGGGCATAAGTAGGCAAGAATCCATCGAGAATGCCCCCTACAAGTTTGTGGAACACTGTTAGTAGCGAGTTAGCCAAATATCTGATCCATTTTTAAATGCTTCAAATGTTTTACTGTCTACTAAACTTTGTGGGAGTTTGTTCCCCAGTTTCGGGGCCTGTATTGAAAAGTAATTTAACCTTTGATTAGTTTTTGCTCTGTACTTCAAGTTGCTCTGAGTGTAGTCTTGGGACAATTTCCTTTTAGAGTAATGTATGCCACATTGCTGCACTAAAGATGGTGATTTTAGTAATTTACAGAGAAATAAAAGATCTCCTCTGCTATGCCTTAGTTGTAAGGAATTCAGGTTAAGCTTCTGGAGTCTGTTTTGATAATCTAAATGCGATAGGTAGGGAACCATTCTATTGTTTCTTCCATTTTTGTTCCACCCCGACTATGTCCTTCTTTAAATATGGGCTCCAGAAAGGTGAGCCATAGTCTGAGTAAGGCCTAATATAAGTTCTATATAGTGGGATCATACATTCTTCAGTTTTTGAAATGAATGTGCGATCCATCCTCAGCAATGCATTTGAGTTTTTTGCTAGTTTATCACAATGGTCATCAGAAGTAAGTTTATTGTTAATTATAATCTCAAGGTCTTTTTCACTGTTTGATAACTTTTAATGTTGTTTCTTTAAGTTTGTAAAGTTGCATAGGGTTGTTTGCCAAAGTGGAGTACTGTACATTTGTCTATGTTAAAGTCCATTTTGTTTATGGTAGCACATTTGTCGATGCATGTCGTAATTTTTCAGTTGGTTTATACTGTCGGTCGAGTCCACCCCTACCACCCAGTTCTGTGTTGTCGGGAAATCTGGAAAGTGTATTATTAGAATTTATTTGCATATCAGAGATGTACAGATTGAATAGGGTTGGTCCAAGAACTGAACCCTGAGGTACTCCACTAGACACTTTTCCACTATCAGATAGTACACCGTTAATTCTGACCTGCTGTGTCCTATTAGTCAACCAGCTGTCAACCCAGGATACTAGATTAGCAGGGAGTCCTAAATATGAAAGTTTACTGATTAATTTGTTGTGGGAGACACGATCAAAAGCTTTACTGTAATCCAGAAGGATTACATCCACTGGTATGTTAGAATCTAACCCCCGATTTATATTGTTATAAAAAGCTATAAGATTAGATGCGCCAGAATGCCCCCTGTTTAAATCCATGTTGTGTACTGTCATTAATGTTAAGTGTTTGTAGTTTTGTTTCTACTATATTTTTAATTATGTTTTCCAATAATTTGCATAGTGCTGAGGTTAGACTGAGAGGACGATAACTAACTGGGTTGGCTCTGCATCCTTTCTTGAAGATGGGTGTTACATTGGCCTTTAACCAGTCTAGAGGAACAGAAGATTCTTCCAGTGATTTGTTACAGATTATGGTTAATGGAAGTTTCATGGCTTCAGCTGTTTCAATGAGGAATCTTGGGCTAATGCTATCGGGTCCTGGGCTACTATTTTTGTTTAGTTTTGAAACACCTCCTCAGTGTGTTTATTAGTTACAAGCAATATTTTTGGTTTAGTGCCTATTGTTAATGGATACATTTTTGGATCCTTTTTCAAAAACACCGAACAGTATTGGTTAAGTATATCGTCTGTATCCTTGTCATTAGTAATTAGATTATTATCACTTCCCTTCTTACGCTCACAGATTCCATTCTGGCTGGGATGGATAAAGGCCATAGCACCTCAGCTATTTTTGTCAAGCTGGCTAAGGCATTTGACACAGTCTTCCATGCTCTCCTCCTGGACAAACTCACTCTTGCAGGGCTCTCTACCATGGCCTCCAGCTTGTTCCACTCCTACCTGCTAGGTAGGTCCCAATCTGTTAGAACTGGAAACTACACCTCCACCTCCCTTCCAGTCTCCTCAAGAGTGCCTCAAGGCATGGTTCTTGGACCACTCCTATTTTCCATATTCCTCCATGACCTGCCCACTGCCTGCCCACACACTTCCATCCACATGTATGCAGATGATACGGTGTTGTATACATGAGGCCCTTCAACCGCTGAGGTGATGACCAGGCTACAGACAGATTTCATTAAAGTCCAGCTCTGGCTTCAAGCAAATCAGCTTTTTCTTAATGCCAAGAAAATGGTCTCAATGATCTTCGGCTGCGACAGAGATGCTCCCGGCTACCCTTCACCCCCTCCTTCAACACCTTGGATGGTGCCACTCTGGAAACTTGCACCTCCTTTAGGTATCTCGGGGTCTGGCTCGACCAACACCTCGACTTTTCTGCCCATGCCGATGCCATCCACAAAAAGCTCCACCCCAAGTTGGGTGCTCTGTATCACAACCGTGAATGCATCCTGCTGCCAGCCCGTCATGCACTCATGCAGAAAATGATTCTCCCTGCTTTCGACTATGGAGATGTAGTCTACAGCGCAGCTCCAAAGTCCACCATGGCCAGACTGGACCTGCTCGCTCTCTTTTTTTGCTGTTTCGCTCTTGAATGCCCACCCTCCACACACCACTGCAGTCTCTACCAGACTCTCGACCTCACCTCACTCCAGGACCATAGACTGTCCCACTGCTCAAATCTCATGGCAAAGTTCAGGTCCCAGGTGCTACCGCCATACCTTGCCTCAGTCATCTCTTCCCATACTCCGCCTGCATACCCTCTTAGGAACTTCAACATACGGCTCCTGGTTCTGTCGCACATGTCTTCTGCTGGTCAGGCAGCTTTCAGGCATCGCATACCTAAACTGTGGAACTCCCTCCCTGTGGCCATCCTGCACATGCCCACAACTCTGAAACCCAATTCCCTCATCAAAACCCACTTCACCTCAACTGCGACTGCGGCCAAGTACATACTCACATCAAGCGTCTGTTCTGGAACCCTAGGCTAAGTCTAGGCTACTGGTCCTAGTCCATTTCTTGCAATCCTCACTGATGTTGTGTTTGCGGACGTCTACCCTAAAACGTCTCTATACCAAATGTGTGGAATGTATTTTTTTTTTCTTTCCAGCTGATGGGTCCTTGTATTACTTGTTCAAAATCCCATATTTTGTACACATATCTATATCTCTATATATATATATATATATATATATATATATATATATATATATATATATCTATATCTCATATATATATATATCTATATCTCTATATATATATATATATATATATATATCTATATATATCTATATCTCTATATATATATATATATATCTATATCTATATCTATATATATATATATATCTATATCTCTATATATCTCTATATATATATATATATATATATATATCTATATATATCTATATATATATATGTGTGTGTGTGTGTGTGTATATACACACACACACCTATTCTATTGTTAATTATATCCTACCTATACTCTGCATCTCATTATGTTTATTATCCTGCTCTCTGTATGTATAAATTGTGTGTATTTTTTCTCCTTTGTTTCCCTTCCCCCAGGATGCACCTGAAATCAAGCAGTACTCTGCTCAGTGTGCCTTCTTGGTAAAATTCTTAAATAAATAAATAACTCAAGGATGTTTGCACTTATTTCCCAGAAACAACCTTCAAAGAAGAAACACTGCCAGCACTTACTGACCAAGAGTGGGATGAAAAAGATTAGACAATTCAAACTTGTTCTGAAATCTAAAAAAAATGACAGAATTTGCTCAGCAGTGTCTGCCAAGACTTAATTGAGAACTATTCAGATGTATTCCCAGATTTTGTCACAATGGCCAAGATTTTAACTTGGGTCACCTGCTACGTTAGTGGCATGTGAAAGAGGGTTTTCTGTACAAAACAAAATAAAAACAAAAGGTAGATGTTCCCTAAAGACTGACACCGTGAGCAAACTCATGCGGATTGTCCAAGAAGGAGCTGAACTTGAATATTATGACCCTCATCTAGCACTTAAGAAATTTAAGGCCGTAAGACTGCGTAGAAAATTATTTTTAAATTTCAAATATTTTAATATTCATCTTAATTGTGCTTTTTTAGTTTCAGACACATATGACTGACATGACTGATCCAGAGACAGGACGATGGAGGAACTTGGGCACAGAAGAAGATAGGTATCAAAACAATACTGTTGTTCCAACAAAGGGGCGAATACAATTTTCAGCCCCAAAGCCAATACCACTTTTGGTGGCGGTCTGGGGGAACGGATCAAGATTTCAGTTCCCAGGTTTGGGGGACAGGTGGTGGCTGGTCATTAATATCCCAATTTCTGCTAAATTACTGCATCATGTTGTTTTTGGTGGGGGAAGGATGACAGTCTAACAAGTTCAGATGATCAGGTGGGGGTTGCGTAAACTAAGTACATATAACCCCAATTAATGTTTTTTTTTTTTGTTTTTTTTTTTTATAGTGGGGAACAGTCAAGATTATTGTCACTGTAGTTACCTAACCCAGTCTGCCTGCAACAGTGGCTTCTATTGTCATCGACACACAAAACAGTTAAGAAATGTGCAGGAGAGCTTGGAGATTAAGTTATGGGCAGGAGGGTGCTAGGAGAAGTTATGGACAGGACAGTGTTAGGAGAAGATATTGCCAAATAAAAAAATAGCATGTCATGAAAAAAGAAGTTCTGATGCAGATTTCATGCCAGACCATACTGTGCCACAAACCAGACAGATTTGGGAGAACGGCTGCGCCAAGGTAAGTTGTGGGTGGGGAATGGGGGTCTTTTTAGTCACCCCACTGTGCTAGCCAGTCATGAACACTGGCATTAGTTCTCTTGTAGCAGCCACACACAAAATGTGCAGGACAGTGTTAGGAGAAGGAGGATGTAGGAGAAGTTATGGGCAGGAGGGTGTAGGAAATTGCCACAGAAAAAAAATGGCATGCCATGAAAAAAGAAGTTCACAGAAAAGCAGGTCTGTGCAGATTTCATGCCACCAACCAGATCAGATTGTGCCACTGTCTTAAACCAGACAGATCTGGGAGACCTGCTGAGCCAAGGAAGGTTGTGTATGGGGTGGGGTGGGTAAGAAATGTGCAGGAGGAGAGTTGAAGTTATGGGCAGGAGGGGTGTTAGGAGAAATTGCCAGCATAGTGACAAGAAGTACAAAGAAAGTAGACACATTGCAGACTGAGTTGTTCCACATCCACCAGATTGTGCCACTGTCTTAACAGCAGATTTTGACAGCTGTCAAACCTAAAGGGTGCGGGTGGGTGGGAGGGACAGTGGGGAGCTTTTTAGTCACCCTAAATCCATGTCTCTGGTACAGCCAGGTATTATTCTTACACAACTTAAGAAGATTTTGTGCAGGAGAGTAGCAGGGAGAAGTTTTGGATAGAAGGATGTAGGAAAAGAAATAATCACTGTATTATGCCAGGTCAAGAGTAGACACAAAACAGTAATTATCTGCCACACAGATGGCACCATCAGATTGTACTAGGAAGTGTAACTTAAGTTTGGGCAGGAGGTGATGTAAGGAGCCAGTCTGGTTTAGCCAGGTTAAAAAGACAACTTACACAAATTGCACTAAGGCAGCATTAACCACACAATTGTTAGACTGTGCCATCTTTCTAAGTAGCCAGAGTCATCGTTGGTGGGTGGGAGTTGGAAGGGAGGTTCTGCAATGTTTTATTAGAGTTGGATGGTGGATGGGCACTGGGAGTCTGAAACAGGTCTATTTTAGATTATAAGTAATTGCAACTAAAAATGTCAATGTGCTGGAGAGAACGAGAAGTATATTGGGCAGAAGGTGACTGGGAGACATAGGTGACTGTTAATCATAAAAAAAATGTTTACATCTAATGTACCTAACCTAATGATTCAACTTCGTTTGTAGCAGTTTGGCAAATAAATCATGCCACTGCACTCAGAACTGCCGCAGCAGAATTCTCAAATTCAATCAATGTACCAGGATGACTGCAAAACTAAGTACATGTTTCTCATTGTTAAATTGTTAACAAATGAATGAAGTTAACAGTCAGGTGTATTCTTTATTTGTAATTATGTAATCATTCACTGTTGTGGTCTTCAGCCATTTGGTACCTTTGTAAAAGTACTGCAACAACACCGCTGAACCAAAAAAAAAAAAAATATCGGCAAAATAATGACTCGGGAATATATAAAATACATGGGTATATTAACACAAATGCACATTCCAGACTAGTTCCATTCATTTCAATAGGGGTCCCCAAAAAAATGTCATGAGGACTCCCAGATTTTCTGCCCAGACCATTTCTTTTTCAGGAAAGTCTGGGACTCCTCAACAAAAAGTCCTACTGAGAGCCGTGGTGCTGGTTCCTTACCTCTGGGATGCTTGGCCGTGGCTCTGGCACTGGAGGGCATGACGGTGGAGGCTCTGCGTTTGCCCTGCGGCCGAGAGGCTGCACCAGGTCTATTAGACGCCTTGCAAAAAGGAGGGCACTGTCTACACTTCGGCTGCATGTGTTAAAGGGAGTGGACAGACTTGATAGCCCTTCCGGATGCCTGCAAATCATTAATGATGTCCTGGACATTAAGGCGGGAAAACGTAGTGCCTCTGAAAGGGGCACTAAGCACTTTTTGCTGAACATCAGCAGCAAAGTCAGCCATCCTCAGCCAGGAATGCCTACGTATGCAGATGCCTGTGGCAGCAGCCCCCGAAATATCACACAGGGCCCTAAGGAGGTGTTTGCTGACATCCTCAGCAGTCTGCAGGCACTTAAGAAGATCCTGCTTCTGGGTACCATCTTGGAGGGCTTCAATGGTGGCCTTGCCCTTCTTCCAGTTGGTATTCTGGTACTTGACCATGTGTGACAGGTAATTGGCAATCCTCAGCCCGAGGGCAGAGGAGGCATAAAACCTCTTGCCCCAAAGGTCGATTCTATGAGACTCTGTCTGAGGGAAGGGAAATAAGGTGCTTAGGCACCTTAGACCTGTCATGAGCAGCCTTTATGACCATGGAATTGATTTCAGGCTAGGTAGTATAGCAGGGGAACCTCTGGGGGGTGTGGTAAAGCTTGTCCGCCCTACGAGGCATATCTGGCAACAGTGCTAGAAAAATATTTGGGGGGATGGCAGTCCAAGGGACAGGTGCAACAGTACAGTTACGCAAGAACTTACCGTAACAGTAGATCTTCAAGAGGAGCTCTTGCAGCAGGCTAATATCATTAGGACTATGCCGCAGGCACTAGGACCCACTGGAAAACTCTTAGCTAGCAGTACCCAGCAGGGGCCGCCCCTGATGTCAGCTCTGCCCAGACGTCGGTCATAGTACAAAAGGGGGCAGTCCCCAGTTCCACCTCAGTTCACCCGCCAAAGACCCGTGAACAGACCCTGACAGATGGAAGCACACTGAAAAAAGATGCTGACTCACCGGGGGAAGGAGGGCGGGAAAGCAATGCCTGCTGCAAGGGCTCTTCTTGAAGATCTACTGTTACGGTAAGTTCTTATGTAACTGTACTATCTTACTTCGAGTGTGAGCTCTTGCAGCAGGCTATTACCATTAGGACTGAGTCCCAAGCAGTGCCGCGATAAGGATGAACTAGGCAATCCTGGGAGGTGGCAGAAAACACCAGTGCTGTAACACAGCACGCTATCAGAGACGTCCCTGAAGGACAACTAGGCTGAACTCGGCCCCGCACCTGGAAGCAATATCCAGACTGTAGTGCCTAATGAAAGTGTGCACTGAGCTCCAAGTAGCCGCTGTGCAAATGTCCCCAATGGAGACGTTCCTCAAAGAGGCAAAAGAGGTAGACAATGCCCTGGTAGAATGACCTCTGACAGTCCCCAGAAGGAATTTGTTGTACTTGTAACAGAAAACAATACAATGGACCAACCACCTAGAAATGGTCTGCTTCGACACTGGTTTACCTAGGTGTTGAGGTGCAAAGGCAACAAAAAGCTGCTCCGACTTGCGGTGGGGAGCAGTGCGCTTGAGAGAATACCCAAGTGCCCTGTGAACGTCCAATGTGTGCAGGAGCACTTCCCCTCTATTGGAATGATCAGGATAATATACTGGAAGGCTAACATCTTGATTCAGAGTCAATTCTGACACCACTTTTGGGAGAAACGTAGGATTTGTTCTTAGGGCTACCCTGACCCTATGAAAAATCAAATAAGGCTCCTTACACATCAGGGCCTGAAGCTCGGAAACTCTCCGAGCAGAAGTAACAGCAACTAAAAAGATCGAAAACGAAGCACAGCTCTAGCTGTTTGGAGTGTGCACGAAATAGTAGGACGACATGAAAGAAAAAATTACTCACCTTAGTAATGTTGTTTCTTCTAATGGAGTCTTGCTGTATTCTGACAGTAGCAGTAAGTCCCAACCTTCGAACTGCCCCAGAGATGAAAGAGTTAACTTTCCATGCCAGGCATGGAACGCTGAGCTCGAGCTCGGTTGAGACTGTCTGTTGCTGTTTAAACTCAAACCGTCAGATTTTTACGAGCAAACTCACTAAGGCCCTGTGTGGAAGCTGTAAACCTACACTAGCCAACTGGCTACTAACATAAAAAACACATTTTTTGGTCCAAAACAAAGACTCAAGTCAGAAGACCCAAAAAATGAAAAACACCACCAAATCACCCAAGAAAAGGGGGTGAAACAAAAGGTGGGCATCTACTGAGTGCCAACATTGCCACTGCCCACCCATCCCAAAACAGAGGTTCTGAGAGGGGCAGGCGAGGATATCAGAATACAGCAAGACTCATTAGAAGAAACAACATTACTAAGGTGAGTAATTTTTTCTTCAAACAACATGAAGTCTTGCTGTATTCTGACAGTAGCAGACTACCACGCAGTACCTCCATGGAGGAGTGACAGAACCTACTTAGGAAATAGGCTCTGAAGCACAGCTGTGCCAAACCAAGCATCACTCCTGCCTGAATATCCAAGGAGTAATGCTTGGTAAAAGTGTGAACTGTTTTCCAGGTAGCTGCTTGACATATCTCTAGGATAGGAATATCCCAGGCAGCAGCCAGGGAAGCAGCTATACCTCTGGTGGAGTGAGCCCTCAGGCCTGAGGGTGGAACCTTACCTAGTTTTCCATAACAAAATTGGATACAAGAAACAATCCACCTGGCAATGGATCATTTAGTGACAGGTTTCCCTTTACCAACCTCACCATAAGTGAGGAACAGTTGGAGGGAGTCAAACCTGTGACCCTTGGTACGTTCTATGTAGTAGCTAAGGGCTCTTTTCACATCTAAAATGTGGAGCCTCCTCTGGCCAGAGGAGGAATGGACAGTGAAGTACACAGGAAGAGACAGATTGAATTAAGGTGGAAATCTGAAACCACCTTAGGCAAAATTTTCCTGTTAGTCCTGAGGACCACCGTATCTCTATGAAAGGAGATAAAATCAGGCTCCACTGACAAAGCTTGTAACTCACTTATGCGTCTGGCAGAGGTGATGGCTACCAGAAACACAGTTTTCCAAGTCAAGTACTTAAGCTCTGCTAAAGACAAAGGCTCAAAAGGGGGTTGCATAAGCTGAGCAATGCAAACACTAAGGTCCCAAGCAGGGGCAGGGTCCCTGAAAGGAGGGTTGGTGCGAAGCAATCCCTTGAAAACCTTGGAGAATACAGGGTGAGCTGAAAGAGAAGAGGGCTTACCTGCTGAGATAAAAGTAGCTGGTCTGAGCCCTAAGCTATTTAAATGGACCATATAATCAAGGACTGTGGGCAGATCAGCAGACTCTGGGGAAGTATGCTTTCCAGAGCACCATATGGAAAATCTTTTCCACTTGGAATTATAAGTAGCCCTGGTGGAAGGTTTCCTAGAAACCTTCAGAATGTCCATTACGCCTTGGGAGAGGTGTAAATCAGCAAACTAACTCTTCAAGAGTCAGGCCTTAAGATTGAGAGATTTGAGATTCGGGTACCAAACCCTCCCCTGAGCACAGGTTAACAGGTTGTGATTCCTGGGAAGACACAGGGGAAGATGGACTGCTAAGGACAGAAGGAGTGGGTACCAAGGCTGTCTGGCCCAGTCTGGAACAATCATGATCATCTTGCAGGGTTGAGATCTGATTTTGACTAGCACTTTGAACAGGAGAGGGAAGGGGGGAAAGGCATACAGGAACTTCCCTTCCCAACTGAGAACTAAGGCATCCAGGGGGACTGAGCCCAACACTGGGGGCCTGCAACAAAAAAGGGGAAGTTGGTGATTGTCTGGGGCTGCCCCATCTGGAGAATATCACCTCCAAGACCAAGGGATCCAGTGACCATTCGTGATGGCCCTGAGATATCCTGCTGAGAGCATCTGCCAGGACATTGTCCTTGCCTGGGAGGTGTACTGCTGTGAGGGAGGTGTTCAGGGAGTAAGCCAGGGACCACAACTTCAACGCTTCTGTGCACAAGGCCGTAGACAGAGTGCCTCCTTGCTTGTTGATGTACCACACTGTGGTAGTATTGTCTGTTCTGATCTGAATAACTTTGTTCTGAACAGACTTGGAAAAAACTTGAAGTGCTAGAAATACTGCTCTGAGCTCCAACAGATTGATGTGGAGCAGAGACTCCTGAGGGGACCACAACCCCTGAGTGGTCAGATCGCCCAAGTGAGCCCCCCACCCCAAGAGGGAGGCATCTGTAGTAAGGATTAAGGAGTGGGACTGAGAGACAAAGGGGACTCCTTGTCTCAGATTGCTCTGATCCTGCCACCACTGTAGGGCCTGGATCAGAGTTCGAGTCACTGGTATCAATTTGGTCAGAGGGTCCTTCCTTTGAGACCAGAAGGCTCTCAAATGAAACTGAATGTCTCTCATCTGAAATCTTGCTCCCTGCACCACTGCTGTGGAAGCAGTCATGTGCCCCAGGAGCTGTAGAAAATGCCTTGCTGGTCGAGATACCTGCAGGGTGAAAGAGAAGGTCAGAGAGATAAGGGTCCTTGCCCTGTCCAGGGGAAGGAAAGCTCTGGCCTTCTCTGCATCTAGCTCTGTGCCTATGAAGGTGAGGAACTGGACAGACTCTAGAACTGACTTTGAAAGGTTCAGGAGGAAACCTAACGAGGTGAGCAGTTGCTGAGTTATTTGTAAGTGTGACTTGACTTGGTCTGGGGACTGGCCTACTATAAGCCAGTCGTCCAGGTAAGGGAAGATGGCAATCCTTTGCCTTCTTAGAGAAGCAACTACTACTGCCAGGCATTTTGTGAACACCCTTGGAGCAGAGGTTAGTCCAAGGGCATTGCTCTGAACTGGTAATGGCCTGAGGGCAGCTCGAACCTGAGGTACTTTCGATGGGAGCTTCTGATGAGAATATGGAAGTAGGCATCCTTGAGGTCCAGGGATACTAGCCAGTCCCCTGGCCTTAGAGAGGGTAAATTTATTCCCAGAGTCACCATTTTGAATTTTGGTTTTAACAGGTGCTTGTTTAAGTATCTGAGATCCAGGATGGGCTGCCATTCTCCTGTCTTTTTTGGGTAAAGAAGTACCTCGAGTACAACCCTTTGCCCTGGTGTAGGGGTAGAATCCTTTCCACAGCTCTGAGAGCTAGGAGGGAAGAGACCTCTGCCTCTAGGGCAAGTGCCTCCGAGGGGTTTGCAGCTGGAAAGGATCTGGTTCTCAGCTTTGGAAATCTGTTGAAGCTGAGAACCAGTCCCTGGCTTACTACTTCCAGGATCCACTTGTCTGATGTTATAGACTTCCAGTCCTGGACAAAGTAAGCCAGCCTGCCCCCTACAGGTGGTGGAGAATCGGCCCTGGCAAACCCATCAGGGTGCCTGCTTGGCAGGGGGTTTTGGCTGAGGGGCGGAAGCAGGTCTGCTGGTACCCCTTCTGCCTCTCCCTCTAAAGAACCCCCTCTGAGCATATGCAGAAGAGGAGGCCTGGGCTTGGTAGAAAGGCCTGTGAAAAGGCCTGCCCCTGCCCCTGGGAAGCTGCCTCTGAGGAGTGGCCTGCCTTTCCTTGGCCTGGACACTCCTGTAGGTGGTCCTATACTCATCCATTTTCTTCACGCAATTCTCTGTTTGCTCCCCAAACAAAGAATTACCAACAACAGGAAAATCCATGGCCTTAGTCTGGGTATCCTGTGACAGGCTAGTACATCTAAGACAAGCCATTCTGCGATGTGCCACAGATGTAGCCATGACTCTTGATGACACATCATTTGAGTCCACTGCAGCATGAAATTGCACCTTGGATGCCTCAATACCATCAGCAGCCACCTGCTCCAGCTCCTTGGCAAGCTGGCCAGGGAACAGTTTTGCTAAAGTCATGACAGTGTCCCGTCTGGATTTCTGATATCTAGCAACATAAGCCATATAATTAGCCTGTCTGAGTCCCAAGGATGCTGCCATGTACTGTTTCTTTGCCATGGCATCAATCCTCCTGGAGTCCTTGTCTGGGGGGTGTGAAGCCAAGGAAATATTTGCCTCGTCACAGGCTGCAGCCTGCACTACTCCAACATGGCTGCATTGTTGTGTAAGGAACTCCGTATCAGAGCCTGACAATGCATACCTCTTGTCCATTCTCTTATCCACAGGAGGTATAGTGTTAGGAGTCTTTAAAATTTTAAATGTCTGTTTCCCAAAAGATTTATGCAAGGGGATAGACAGCCTCCTAGACTCTGGGATATCCATCATTTCCACAAAGTCAGGTTCCTCTTGGTCATCCACAGCTTCTTCCATGGGAAGCTGGAGGGTTTTGGCCACTTTTTTATAAAGCATGAAATGAGAAGGGGACTCAGAAAGCCTAGGAGGAGACACTCCTGAAGGTCTGTCTGGGGAGATGTCCGGGTCAATGGGCACATCCAGACTTTCAAATCCACATTCACTTTCCTCATACTCCTCTTCCGGTTCATAATACTCCTCTAAATCATAATCTTGAACCGGTGGAACCGACCGAACCGAGCGCCTCCCTGATGGTGCCGGTTCGGTCAGAACTGGGGAAAGTGACTGGACAATTTTGATCACTTTGGCTATTTCTTCAGCGGTTGGAGAGGAAAGTTTTGGCTCCACACCAGCTGATTTTCTAGTCCTCTTTGCTGGAACCGACTCCTCAGAGTTGGATCTCCTTTGGCCCGAAGAAGTCTCGCCCTGGTCAGAGGGCACTCCTTCTGGTTCGGTTTAAACCGAACCGGGTTTGCCATCCGGTTCAGCGGACTTTTTGGCCTCCCTTTCCCTGAGCCTACCAACTCTCTTTTCTAGGGTAGCTGCAGGAAAATTTTTACAAATCTGGCAGTCTGCACTGAGGTGGTCAAACCCCAGACAATAAACACAGGTGGTGTGGGGTCAGCCTTGGCAAAGACTTCCCTACACACACTACAGTGATGAAACCCAGTGGGCCCAGTTTTTCTTTTGGGTTTCTCAGACATTGTGCCAAACTTACCCTTTTAATGGCAATCCGCCAGGCAAGACCCTCTTATCGGTTCCTGACCGTGTCACGGTTCGTGGAAAAAAACATAATAAAATCCGGTTTTTTTAGAACCGATAAGAACCGGTAACCACACTCTAAAAGTACAATTTAGGATTTTTAAACAACTTGATCGGTTCAAACTGAACTGATAAACCATTTACAAGTTCCACACAGAATAAGATCAAATATAAAACCTATCTAGTACTCACGAATACCACAGACAGAGACTGAACCAACAGGTTGCGGTTTAAATTCGGTCAAAAACCGAGAAAAACGGTACTTTAACCGACAAACTGAACTCAGCAGAAGGAGAAATCTCCAGAGCGACTGTTCAGTGAGGTGGAGTAAAGAATCTGATGGTTTGAGTTTAAACAGCAACAGACAGAGTCTCAACTGAGCTCAAGCTCAGCGTTCCATGCCTGGCATGGAAAGTTAACTCTTTCATCTCCGGGGCAGTTCGAAGGTTGGGACTCACTGCTACTGTCAGAATACAGCAAGACTTCATGTTGTTTGAAAGGAATATTATCAGCACCACTCCAGGTTCTTGCAAATAGCACTTGTAAATTTATTGAAAAGGAAGCAGACAGCAAACGACTGACCCTCTCCCTCTACCGGTTTCACACTGGCAGGTACGTCATCAGGAGGTGACAAGTCATCGCAAATACAGTATTTAAATACAAACATCCTTAGAGGTGCATATCCCATTTACCAAAATGTAAGACAAAAAAAGTTTAAAAACGTTACATTATTAGATGTTCTGCCTCAAATTTAGCAGAGTTTCTTCAGACCATTTCATTTTACACAACTTAAAATTAGCACTATTGCACTACAATGGCTGCTTACCAATTCATGTGTGTAGTTTATGCTCATGTGAAGTCTATTATGTTAAAAACATATCACATTTCTTTTACTACATTCTACTGGGGGACATATCAAAAATCAATTATCAGATCTTTTTTTAGTTGCATCTAAAGCAGGGCAAACCAGACATTCTTAATACTTATTAATAGGCAAAAGTTATTTCTAAACAGGAAAAACGAATGAAATGAAAAAAGAAAACCCAAGGGACTGAAAGAGTCCGTTCTCGCGAGTCCTGTTATAGCTGCTGAGCTATATCTCCAGGTGCTTAAGGTACCCAGGTTTTCAAATAACACCATCTGTAAAGAAGGAATAACAAAACCCACCATTATTTCTGTTATATACAATAATCTTAGCCACCTTTCTGTAGAACATTCATTTTTCCTGTTTAGAAATAACTTTCGTCTATTAACATTAATAAGTATTAAGAATGTCTGGTTTCCCCTGCTTTGGATACAACTAAAAATAGATCTGATATTTGATACGTCCCGTCCCCCAAGTAGAATGTAGTAAAGAAATAAGTGATGTGTTAACGTAATAGACTTCACATGAGCATAAACTACACACATGAATTGGTAAGGCGCCATTGTAGTGCAATAGTGCTAATTTAAGTTGTGTAACATGAAATGGTCTGAAGAAACTCTGTTAAATCTGAGGCAGAACAATTAATAATATAACGTTTTTAAACTTTTTTGTCTTATATTTTGGTAAATGGGATATGCACCTTGTTATGTTGAGACCTCCTTTTGGAAGTGCAAGCTGTGCGAACCTGAAGGTCCTTCTCTCTTGGTCGGGAGAGACCAGCACAGCTCCTTGAAGGAGCCCAATTTAAGCGGAACAAATTCTGAAGCCAAAGAGGACTGTGAGGCAGCCAGAGCCTCCTCATCCTTGGATTTGACTAGTGGATTCAGTTTCTCTGAGCGGCCAACTTCAGGCGGGCAAAGAGGTCCTGCAGGACAGACGGCTGAAATGACCAGCAAATGTCACAGGCCTGGGGATCGTGCTCATGGTCCAGGCAGTACACACACATGGCGTGCGGGTCAGTGTGGGACATCATCTGCCCGAATGGGCACCAGTGAAATCTGGGCGAGGACTTTTCCTCCATCACGGCTGAAGATCGTGCTGAAGATGCAACTCTAACGAGTTTTAAGTTTTGGAAGTAAATCCGAAGATCTGAGCACCAAGGCCTGCTCAAAGCAGAAGTGGTAAGGAGGAAACCTGCCTCTTACAGAGGAAAGGAAGATCTGGCATCATGGGGCGGAGCCAAGGGTTATACCACCCAGGTGGGTAGGAGGAGCCGGCTTGAAGACTTTCCAGCAAGACGTAAAGGGAAAGGACACTTCAGTAAGTGTGGATAGAACAACATCTCCACATCCCTAGAATACCAATTTATAGCACGCCAAATTATTATGCTGCTACTCATCCTCTCTGGAAACATACATCCTAATCCTGGCCCTCTCCCACCCTACTGATATCGGCAGAGGCTACCTGGAGATGGCCCTGTAAATACTGGCGGTATCCGACCTAAATTGCATGAACTCAAATTATGGGTACCCAACTCAAACTACGATATCTTAGCTATGACAGAATCCTGGCTCACCCCCAAAGTCAAAGAAAATGAGGTAAGACTTGACTCATACACCATGTGTCAGCAGGATTGGGCCCACAAAAAAGAAGGGGGATGCCTTCTGTTTGTAAAATCTCACCTTAAAGCTATTAGGCTCACTACCACTCCTGTATCCACAGACACAAGAGTATATGGCTATAAATCTTGCCCTTGGAACTAGAAGAGAAAAAATCTTAATCACTGTGGTAGAGTGTATCCCCCCCTAATAGTGTCTCACCGGGGTTTCATCATTTTTATGACATGATCACTGACCTAAATCCACAATATGAAAAAATTGTACTCTGGGATTTCAACTGTAACTGGCAAGCTAGCAACAGTAAAATCAACTGTGATACTACTGCCAACCTATACCTAACACAGGTCATACCCTCGCCTACCTGAACAAACTACAAAACAACTCTGTCATTCACCTAAGCTCCCACACCAGCCCCCTGACCGAACCTATTGAAGTTGCCCATGCTTTCAACCTTAAATTCACTGATCTCTCTGCTCATCTCAATAAAACTACCCTACTTCACGCAAGCCAGTCCTATAACACCAGCCCAGTAAACCCTCAAATACCACCCCCTTCTACTTTAGGGCCAACTCCCTTCATGATACCATCAGGCTCCTAAACAGAGTCTCCTGAACTGGAACAGTCCAGGATCTGATGACCTCTCCCCCACCCTGCTCAAACTTATTTCCCTTGCTATTTCCAAACCCCTCACTTCCATCTTCAGTCTCGCTCTGTCCTCCTCTTCCATGCTGGATTCTTGGAAAATGGCCAAGGTGCTTCTCATATTCATAGCGGAGGACTCCACCTCTCCTCCGATAACTACTGGTATGTTTCTATCCTCCCACACCTCAGCAAGTTATTGGAAAAAAATAGTCCACCACCAACTATCCGATCATCTCGATAAATATAACCTTCTGTGCAAGCACCAGCACGGTTTCTGTAAACACTACGGTACCACAACTGCCCTTTCACACTTCACAGATGATGTCTTTAGAAATATGGACAGGGGCAAGCCACAGAAGCAGTATTTGTGGATCTGACCAAGGCCTTTGACCTGGTCAGCCACTCCCTTCTGCACTCTAAACTCCACCTTCATGGCTGTTCTAATGAAACCTCTGAATGGTTCCATAGCTACTTCTCAGGCCGGCTCCCAATCTGTATGTGTCGGCTCTGCCCTCTCCATTACCAGGCCCATCTCCCTCAAAAGGTTCAATCTTAGGTCCCCTTCTTTTTTAATTTTTATCAACACCCTCCCAGCAGGCAGCCTAAATTATGATGCACTCGTACGCAGATGACCTCGTCCTGTTTCATAGTAATAAGTCCCTATCTTGCATATTCTCTATCCTCAGCCAAAATTACTGCTCTGCCCACCAACGGTTTTTAACATGCTATTGGTAAATAGTAAGAAAACTAAAGCCATGCTCTTTGGATCTAAACCATTCATTGTCAGCACCCTGAAATCAAACTCCTCCCCTCTGTGATCTCCCCTGATGGTCCTGCCCTTTAGAATGTCCCCAATTTTATAAACTTAGGTGTTATGCTTGACCCTTCCCCTCTCCTTCGATGAGTACATTAAGATCACAGTGCACTGAGTAAGCCAAAAACTGGGGGCAGCTTAACGTCATAAATTCTGTTTGACCAGAGGCCTGCCACGCTATCTATATTGGTAATCTGCTTCCCATTTTGGACTACTGCCCACCCATCTACTCACGTGTGACCTCTACCCGGAGTGCTAGACTAACATCTGTCTAGCACAGAATCTATCATTTTTTGATCTGCTGGCTCCAGCCCTCACCCACAACTGCGACCTCTATAAGTCACTAGTCTGGCTTCCCCTTCAAGGTCACTTTGATTACGCCCTTGGATGTTTTAATAATTCTCTCAGAGGCGGACATGTATCCCCGTGCTCATCCCTTCTCAAGGTCAGAGAAATGCCCAGGAGTCTCCGTGTCTCCTACCCCCCTTGAGATCCCCAGAGCTTCCTCGAATATGGGGAGTAAGGCCCCGTCTGCAGCAGCTCCCACTCAGTGGAATAAAATTCCCACCCCAATTAGCTCAGCTGCCACTCATCCCATCTTCAAATCCCTCCTTAAAATGTGGATCAAGGATGAAATTCTTTGCTCCTGTTCAATGGGTAGCCTCTTGCCCCTCCCCCACTAGTTTCTATCCTCTTTCCTGGTGGGCACCATCCCTGGTGCCCCCCAGTATCCATGCCTCCTTGTGGAACCCCTTCTTCTGCACAGCAGGGAGACCAGAGCTCTGTCTAGCTGGTATCGCTTAGTTTAATCTTACTTTTGTAGGGTTTCCACATTTTTTATTTGCCATTGGCTGCATCTTGGATGCTTACTCTTGCACTTACTATTATGCCTGTTTCTGTACCTGTTTTTTTTTTTTTTTCCCACACTTTTCTCCCTACCTTATTATAATTGTTTATACCACCGTTTTGTATTCTTTTTCCCTTGTTGTGTAATCACTGTAATTTTGCTGTACAATGTTACACCTGTATACCCGTTTTCTGCTTGTACTTGCCACTCCTATGGCCTGGGTCATTCCCGAAAATGATCCTCTGGATCAGTGTACTTACCCGGTTACCAAATAAACAAATAACTAAAACTGGGACTGCCACACTTATTGATGGGTGCTGGTCAGCCACCCAGAAAAGATTCTCCACACTGGAATCCTTCCTGAGTGATTACTCTCCAGTTGTATGCCAGTGGTCTGCAAAGACACAAACGGATGGCCAGACGCTGCCTCCTGCTCCATAGCATGGGTGTTCCGATCCCACATTCACTAAAATACTACCAACAGCTTAACCTGGTTCTGTAAGTCAGTTTCCATCTGCACACATATTCCTCTTCCCTTTTCTCCCGGGTTGCGCCTAGAAATGAGTCACAGCTCAGTGTGTCTCTCCCTGTCACTAACTTTCAATTAAAAATAAATAAATAAGGCCCTGCAGTTGCGAGCTATGCTGCAACAGACGGACTGGTCCTTCCTGCAGCACTCGCATGATGCGGCTTTGAACTACTTCATATTTAAGGAACTTCAGAGTCTGTGATCTAGTGGCCCCCTATAAAACCATTAGCAAAAAGAAAAAAATTACTCACCTTAGTAATGTTGTTTCTTCTAATGGAGTCTTGCTATATTATGACATATGCAGTTTGTCCCAGCCTTAGAACTGCTCCGGAGATGAAAGAGTTAACTTCCATGCCAGGCATGGAATCTTGAGCGCGAGCTCGGTTGAAAAAACTCTGTCTGTTGATCTTCAAACTGAAACTGTCAGATCTTTACGAGCAAAACTCACTAAGGTTCTGTGTGGAAGCTGTAAACCTACACTAACCAACTGGCTACTAAAATATTAACACATTTTTCTGGTCCCAAAACCAAGACTCAAGTCAGGGGATCCAAAAATAAAATAAAATAAAATACAACACCCAAACACCCCAAAAGAGAGGGTGAAAACACAAGGTGGGCATCATTAAGTGCCAACACTGCACTGCCCACCCACATCCCAAGAGCAGAGGTTCTGAGAGGGGCAGGCAGGGGAGGTCATAATATAGCAAGACTCCATTAGAAGAAACAACATTACTAAGGTGAGTAATTTTTTCTTCAAACAACATGAAGTCTTGCTATATTATGACATATGCAGACTACACAGCAGTACCTCCATGGAGGAGGGACAGAACCTACTTAGGAAATAGGCTCTGAAGCACAGCTGTGCCAAACCGAGCATCACTCCTAGCCTGGATGTCCAGGAAGTAATGCTTGGTGAAAGTGTGTACTGTTTTCCAGGTAGCTGCTTGACATATCTCTAAGATAGGGATGTCCCTGGCCGCAGCTAGGGATGCAGCTGTACCTCTGGTAGAGTGAGCCCTCAGGCCTGAGGGAGGAACCTTACCCAGTTTTTGATAGCAAAATTGGATACAAGAGACAATCCACCTGGCAATGGATCTTTTAGTGGCAGGTTTCCCTTTACCAACCTCACCATAAGTGAGGAATAGTTGGAGGAGTCAAACCTGTGACCCTTAGTACGCTCTATGTAGTAACTAAGGCTCTCTTTACATCTAAACTGTGCAGCCTCCTCTCGCCAGAGGAGGAATGGTCAGTGAAGTACACTGGAAGAGATATAGATTGATTAAGGTGGAAATCTGAAACCACCTTAGGCAAGAACTTCCTGTTAGTCCTGAGGACTACCTTATCTCTGTGAAAGGAGATAAAATCAGGCTCCACTGACAAAGCTTGCAATTCACTTGTCGTCTGGCAGAAGTGATGGCTACTAGAACACAGTTTTCCAAGTCAAGTACTTAAGCTCTGCTGAAGACAAAGGCTCAAGGGGGTTGCATTAGCTGAGCAATGCAAACATTAAGATCCCAGGCAGGAGCAGGGTCCCTGAATGGAGGGTTGGTGTGAAGCAATCCCTTAAAAACTTGGAGAATACAGGGTGAGCAGAAAGAGAAGAGGGCTTTCCTGCTGAAATAAAAGCAGAGACAGCTGCCAAATGCACTTTCAGGGTAGCTGGCCTCAGCCCCAAAGTATTTAGATGGACCATATAGTCCAGGACTGTGGGCAAATCAGCAGATTCTGGGGAAGTATGCTTTCCAGAGCACCATATGGAAAACCTTTTCCATTTAGAATTTTAAGTAACCCTGGTGGAAGGCTTCCTAGAAGCTTTCAAGATATCGAGTACACCTTGAGAAAGGTGTAGGTCAGCAAACTCTAACTCCTCAAGAGCCAGGCCTTGAGGTTGAGGGATTTGAGATTCGGATACCAAACTCTCCCCTGGGCACAGGTTAACAGATTGTGATTCCTGGGGAGACACAGGGGAAGGTGGACTGCTAAGGACAGAAGGAGGGGATACCAGGGCTGTCTGGCCCAATCTAGAGCAATCACAATCATCTTGCAAGGTTGAGATCTGATTTTGACTCGCACCTTGAACAAGAGAGGAAACGGAGGGAAAGGCATAGAGGAACTTCCCTTCCCAATCGAGAAGGAAGGCATCCAGAGGGACTGAGCCCAACACTGGGGGCCTGCAACAAAAAAGCGGAAGTTGGTGATTGTCTGGGGCTGTAAAAAGATCTATCTGAGGGGTGCCCCACCTGGCAAATACTAATCCCAGTACTAGGGGATCCAGTGACCATTCGTGATGGCCCTGGGAAATCCTGCTGAGAGCATCTGCCAGGACATTGTCTCTGCCTAGGAGGTGAACTGCCATGAGGGAGGTGTTCAGAGAATAAGCCAGAGACCACAACTCATCATACCTCGGTGCACAAGGCCGAAGACCGGAGTCTGTACCACATTGTGTGGTGGTGTCTGTTCTGACCTGTACCACTTTGTTCTGAACAGATGCAGAAAAAACCTGAAGTGCTAGAAAAACAGCTCTGAGTTCCAACAGATTGATGAGGAGCAGAGATTCCTGAGGGGACCACAATCCCTGGGTGGTGAGGTCGCCCATGTGAGCTCCCCATCCCAAGAGGGACGCATCTGTAGTAAGGGTCAAGGAGTGAGATTGAGGGATGAAAGGAACCCCCTGTCTCAGATTGCTCTGATCTTGCCACCACTGCAGGGCCTGGATCAGGGTTCGAGTTACTGGGATCAATTTGGTTAAAGGATCTCTCATTTGAGACCAAAAGGCTCTCAAATGGAACTGGATGTCCCTCATCTGAAATCTTGCTCCTTGCACTACAGCTGTGGAAGCAGCCATGTGGCCAAGGAGCTGTAGAAAGTGCCTTGCTGGTCAAGAGACCTGCAGAGTGAAGGAGGAGGCCAGAGCCACCAGGGTCTTTACTCTTTCTAGAGAAAGAAAAGCTCTGGCCTGCTTTGTGTCCAGTTCTACGCCTATGAAGGTGAGTAGCTGAACAGGCTCTAGAACTGACTTTGGAAGATTGAGAAGAAAACCTAGAGATGTAAGCAGCTGCTGGGTAACCTGAAGGTGTGATTTGACTTGGTCTGGAGACTGACCCACTATGAGCCAGTCGTCCAGGTAAGGAAAGATGGCAATCTTTTGCCTTCTTAAGTGAGCAACTGCTACTGCCAGGCATTTGGTGAATACCCTTGGGGCAGAGGTGAGGCTGAAGGGCATTGCTCTGAACTGGTAATGGCCTGAGGGCAGTTCGAATCTGAGGTACTTTCGGTGGGAGCTTCTGATGAGAACATGGAAGTAGGCATCCTTGAGGTCCAGGGACGCTAGCCAGTCCCCTGGCCTTAGGGAAGGTAAAATAATTCCCAGAGTCACCATTTTGAATTTTGGTTTTAAAAGGTGCTTGTTTAGGTATCTTAGATCCAGGATGGGCCGCCATTCTCCTGTCTTTTGTGGTAAGGAAGTACCTGGAGTACAGTCCTTTGCCCTAGTGTAGGGGAGGAACCCTTTCTACAGCTCTGAGAGCCAGGAGGGTTGAGACTTCTGTTTCAAAGCAAGAGCCTCTGATGGATTTGCAGGTGGAAAGGACCTGGTTCTCATCTTTGGAAATTTTTGAAGCTGAGAACCAGTCCCTGCTTACTACTTCCAGGACCCACTTGTCTGATGTTAAAGACTCCCAGTCCTGGACAAAGTAAGCCAGCCTGCCCCCACAGGTAATGGAGAATCGCCCTGGGCATCCCATCAGGGTGCCTGCTTGGCAGGAGCTTTAGGCTGAGGGGTGGGAGCAGGCCTGCCTGCATCTCGCCTGCCTCCCCTCTGAAGAACCCCTCTGGGCATAAGCTGGAAGAGGAGGCCTGGGTTTGGTGAAAAGGCCTGCCCTGCCCTGGAAAGCTGCCTCTGAGGAGTGGCTTGCCTCTCCTTGGCCTGTGCACTCCTATAAGTGGTCCTATACTCATCCATTTTCTTCATGTAATTCTCTGTCTGCTCCCAAACAGAGAATTACCCACAACAAGGAAAATCCATGGCCTTAGCCTGGGTATCCTCACGCGACAGGCTAGTACACCTGAGCCAAGCCATTCTACGAAAAGCCACAGATGTAGCCATGACTCTTGAAGATACATCATTAGAGTCCACTGCAGCATGGAATTGCACCTTGGATGCCCCAATACCATCAGCAGCCACCTGTTCCAGCTCCTTGGCAAGCTGGCCAGGGACCTATTTCGTTAAAGCCATAACAGTATCCAATCTGGATTTCTGGTATCTTGCAACATAGGCCATATAATTTGCCTGTCTGAGTCCCAAGGATGCTGCCATGTATGGTTTCTTTGCCATGGCATCAATCCTCCTGGAGTCCTTGTCAGGGGGGTGTGAAGCCAAGGGAATATTTGCCTTATCACAGGCTGCAGCCTGTACTACCCCAACATGGCTGCATTGTTGTGAAAGGAACCTGTATCAGAGCCTGACTATGTGTACCTCCTGTCCATCCTTTTATCCACAGGAGGTAAAGAATTAGAGCTTTAAAATCATTGTCTGTTTCAAAAGATTTATGTAAAGGAATAGACAATCCCTAGACTCTGGGATATCCATCATTTCCACATAGTCAGGCTCCTCCTGTTCATCCACAGCTTCTTCCAAAGGGAGCTGGAGGGTTTCAGCAACTTTTATAAAACAGAAAATGAGAAGGGACTCAGAAAGCCTGGGGGGAACACTCCTGAAGGTCTGTCTGGGGAGATGTCCGGTTCAATGGGCACATCCAGACTTTCAAAATCACATTCACTCTCTTCATAATCCTCCTCCCCTCCCTCTGGTTCATAAAATTCTTCTATATCATATTCTTGAACGAGTGGAACTGCCGAACAGACCGTTTACCTGATGGTGCCGGTTCGGACGGAACCGGGGAAAGCGACTGGACAATTTGAATCGCTTTGGCTATCTCTGCAGCGGTTGGAGAAGGAAATTTTGACTCCCCACCTGCTGATTTTCTAGTTCTCTTTGCTGGAACTGGCTCCTCTCTGTCAGCTCTTCGTTTGCCCGAGGAAGTATCACCCTGGTCAGAGGGCACTCCCTCCGGTTCGGTTGGCACCCAACCGGGCTGGCCATCCGGGTCAGCGGACTTTTTAGCCTCTCGTTCCCTGAGCCTACCAACTCTCTTATCCAGGGTAGCTGCAGGGAAATTCTTGCAAATCTGGCAGTCTGCATTGAGGTGGTCAAACCCCAGACAATAAACACATGTGGTGTGTGGGTCAGCTTTGGCAAAGGCTTCCCCACAGACACTACAGTGCTGAAACCCAGTGGGCCCGGTTTTCTTTTGGGTTTCTCCAGACATAATGCCAGCTAACCAAAAACTTGCCCTTTTCCGACCAAATCGCCAAGCAAGACACCCTATATCGGTTCCCAACCGTGTCACGAGTCGTGGAAAAACCGTAATGAAATCCCATTTTTTTAGAACCGATAAGAACCGGGAACCGCACTCTAAATGTAATTTAATAAGTTTTAACAACAACCTGATCGGTTCAAACTGAACTGATAACAACGTTAGCAAATTCCACACAGAGAAATGTAAAACCTATCTATTACTTACGATACCACAGACAGAGCTTGAACCGACCTGTTGCGGTTAAAATATATAATTGCGGTTTAGAAAACCGAGAAATAACTTTTTTAACCGACAAATGAACCGAGCAGTAGGAGGAATCTCCGGAGCGACTGTTCAGTGAGGGGGAGTAAAGAATCTGACAGTTTCAGTTTGAAGATCAACAGAGTTTTTTCAACCGAGTTCACGCTCAAGATTCCATGCCTGGCATGGAAGTTAACTCTTTCACCTCCGGAGCAGTTCTAAGGCTGGGACAAACTGCATATGTCATAATATAGCAAGACTTCATGTTGTTTGAAAGGAACCTCCCAACCCTGGTTCACACCAGACTTCATGTCTCTTATAAGATAATGAGATAGTCTGGTCTCAGTATCGTGAGCCTGGCCTATATACACTCCTCCAGAAGTGTCAAGAACTTAGCAACAGGGTAAAAAACATCTAGTCAGAGCCACCAAGGCTAACTACCACAAAAACAAACAGTTTTCATCGCTCAAATCACCTAAAACACTCTGGAGGAGGATCAATAATATCCTAGGCAGCTCCCACAAACCACTTCCTCACTCCATCCACAATGATGGGTCCCATACCGAGGGTGACATCAACATAGCAAATACTTTTACTAGAACTTTTAGTGACCTCAACGCCTACATCCCTGCACACTCCAGTCGCCCAGTGGTGGACCATATCACCCCCTTGAACAACTCACACCCCAAGTTTTATCTTAAGAGATTAACATGGACTGACACAAATATCTTTCCCACTTAAAAATATCCACCCAAATGGGTCAGATTACATTTATGTGAAGCTCGTAGAGTATGCTGTACTTGAGGTCACACAACACCTACAGTTCAATTTCAACTTGTTCCACACATCTGGGTGAGTACCAAAAATCTGGAAAACAGTGCATGTAACACCTGTCCACAAAGGGTGTGCAGCTGAACAACCTACTAACTACTGTCCCTTTTCTATCACTCCCTCAAAAACACTGGAAAAAATAGTAAATGATCATCTCTCTCAATACTTGAGAAATTATGACCCATCATCACCTGAACAGCATGGCGTCTACAAAAGACAGTACCATACCTGCACATATAGGAGTACACACCCAGGGTTTTAAATAATTGATTAGCACTTATTTTCTTGCGATGATACTAACTATACAGAAAGCATTTATATAGGTTTTCTAGAAGTGTTATGTTTGTTAAACACAGTGAGGCAAGTGCTATGCATTTTCACAATGTTTTAGAACTTTTATGAGAAAAACGCTAATCAATTTTTAGAGTTAAATAAAACCCTGCATACCCCATCTATACCGCTCCCTAGACAGAGGGGATCTTTCCAGATAAATGTTCATAGATCTCACCAAGGACTTCAACCTTGTTAATCATGATCTACTCTGCCACAGAAATACACACACTTGATCCCTCAGTTGAAGCTACCTGCTGGCTAAAAAACTATCTCACAGACTGAACAAAAGCAGTCAAATTCCAGGAGACCCTATCTGATTATAGGCCTGTGACAGTAGGTATCCCCAAGGATCTATCCTTGGTCCCCTTCTGTTCAGTCTCTTTGTTAACGAACTTCCTACAACTTGTTCTTCCACAAAAATTATCCTCTATGCAAATTCTGCGGTTATCACATCCACTCACCCTAGTCTATCATACATTCAACATAGCCTCCAAATAGACTTCACTGCCATCTGCACCTAGTTCGCTAACAACCTCATCTTGAACTCAGAAAACAAAATCCATGCTCTTCTACTCCAGATGCAACCCCCCTTCCCCCACAACAGTCATCACCTCTGATCAAGGAGCCCCAATTGAGCAGGTATCCACTTCTAAATACCTGGAGATCACCCCTGACTCAGGCCTGACCTACTCAGACCATGTGGATATGCTCATTAGGACTGCTAACTCCAGACTCTCCATGCTCTACAGGTACAAAAACTTATTCCTCCCTGTAACCAAACAGCAGCCTGTCAGGTGTCATATTCTCAGTCTCAGAGACTATGGATTGGTGATCTACAGCGCTGCCAATCGCAAAGCACTCGAAAGAGTCCGGGGCTTAATGAACAGGGCCTGCCGTTTCGCTCAATCAAAAATGGGACACTCAGAACGCACCCTGTACCATAACCTAGGGTGGCTTAATCTTGACTCCCAAATACATGGTTACCCTTATCACAGGCAAAAAAAGCTCCGTTTAGTCAGCTGTCCCCAGGTGTCCTTAGCCTCCAAGTACTCAACTGGCCGGGGTACAGCACAACTCCATGATCCTCCCTAGAAGGAAAACCTCCCTGGGTCAGTCTTGTTTCTCCTTTAGTTTCCCTAAACTTTGGAACTCCCTCACCCCATCTCTAAAAAACCTCTGGGCTCACTTACCTCCTTTAAATCTCAGCTGCTAGCCTCACTCAACCCCCAGTACCCCCGTAACTGCTATTTCTGACTTATTCAATTCCTCCCTAAATGTATATTTTTCTTGTAGTCTGGAGTGTTCTGCTCCACATTGTTGTTAAATCTATGCTGTACAATGCTCAATTTATTGTCTTTTGCCAAACTGTACCCCGAACACCCATGATGTACTACTCAGCTGTCATTTCTTAGGTCTACTATGCTGCATGTATCTGCTATGGACTGTCATGTCAATTATCATTGTAAATATGTAACATATAATGCTGATCACAGGGCTGTGACAGTAGGTATCCTCCAAGGATCTATCCTTGGTCCCCTTCTGTTCAGTCTCTTTGTTAACAAACTGATTACTGTGACATTGTTTACGGTGCAGCCCCCAAGTCCACCTTATCTAAGCTGGACACTCTTTTTAATGCCTTCTGCCGCTTTGCTCTCAATGCCTCACCCCTTACCCACCACTGCGACCTTTACCGTTCCCTGGCACTACCGTCCCTCTGAAACCGCCGCATTTCACACTGTGCTAAATATGTATCTAATCTATGGCTTGGCACCATCCCTTCCTATCTCTCCTCTGGGCTCTCAGCTGCCCCCTCCCCCGCCCACTATCTTAGATCCTGTGACTACCACCAACTATCAATTCCTAGGCAGAAGACTACTGCCAGGCAAGCCGCCCTCTCACATTGGTTACCCAAGCTATGGAATGATCTCCCACCTCAAATTCGGCATTCTTCCTCTGCCCACTCTCTTTCTACCGCCCTAGCTAACTTCCTCACCACTAATTGCTTCTGTACCTGACTTGGCCATGCGCCAATTGCTCGCCTCCCCACTGCACGACCAGTGGCCTTAGCTCTGCTATAAATGCGGACATATAGCCCCAACCTTTGCACTTCTGTCCTGTGCCTTTTTGCCCTGCACCATCATGTGTTCTAGGTCTCCTGTTGCTTATACCTGCATATTACTATGTGCTAAATTGTCCCTCGTACTGTTGCTATATGTCAAGTAATTGTTATATGCTCTATACAACATGCAATGTGTTGCTTGTCGTTAAATGCAACTGTATCCATATGCTGCTATTTGCTCAGTTGATAACCTGTGTGTTATACAACCCTCTTGTACCGCCTTCCCCCCAGGTCGCACTGGGAGACGAGCATCTTGTTGCTCAGTGTGAAACTATTTCAATAAATAAATAAATAAACAAACTTTACTGCACCATTTGTTGCTATAATTATATTCCTTTTCTGTATCCACTGGCCTCTGGGATATGACCCTAGACCCTCTGAAAACAGGCTCTGCCTGAAGGAACTTATGTGTAATAAAATCCACAGAGATAGAAAGCAGCCTTATGTTGATCAAATGCATTTGTAACATACAGCAACAGTTATCAATTTAAGTGGCAACAAGCAAAGCATGTGTTAAATTGAGCTAAAGAGCCATTTTGAAAATTATTTTGATAAAAGCTTTGCAACTGCCCGTATGAACAAATTAATTCTGTACCGGGTAAGAATACGGCTTTCAATAAATCAAAATTACAGTGTTAATCTAACTGGGTTTTTTAAAGAGCTGGTGACACGTTCAGGAGAACTTTCAAGGGGAACTGTCAGCAATGGGAGCCTCACACCCAAGTGGGAGGCTGATCCTAACCAGCCCTTCATGTGCAGCAGCACTTGTATTTACTTACTGATCACTGCAGGGTAATAAATAATTCAGGCTCATTTCACTGACTTGTAAGCTGCCATTTCCTGTAACCAGACATCTCAGAATCCCCTGCTGCTGACATCAGCGGAGACCTGCAGAGCTAAGAGATTCGATAGCCTTCAACAGCCTGCAGTGAATGTCAAGAGTTTTTTGTAAGCTGTAATCTTCAGTTTGCTGGTCTGCTGTTCTCCTGCAGCTAGGTACAGTCACAGAGGCCTGTACTAAGCACCATGAGCACAGCAGGACCAGCAAATACCCGATTTTAGCTTACAAAATATTTAACATGTATACTGCAGGCTACCGAATCTCTCTGCTCTGCAGTTCTCCTCTGATGTCAGCAGCAGTGGATTCTGGGATGTCTGGTTACACAAAATGGCATCTTAGAACTCAGCAAAATTATCCTAATGCATTCTACTATGCTGTGGTAAACGGTAAGTACAAAACTGTTTTTGTATACAAAATGCAAACTGGGATCAGTCTCACACTTGGGGGTGAGGCTTTTAGTGCTAACAGTTCCCCTTTAACAAAACATAATATTTAGACATTGTCCAGCTTGTATTTCCTATTAGTTCTGTATTCCTCCTCCCCATTATTTAGTAATGAGGTTGTTTGTATGAAAACAGGATATTTGCTCCTGAAGAGTACTAAGAACCATAGTGAGAACAGAAAGAAGCAGAAGGCTGAGGCCCATGGTGCTTCATACCTTACATATAGTAATTTAAGAGCTTACCTGAGCTTGGCTGAAGCCTGCGGTACCTGATACAACCTGTCTCGTGCCTGGCTATAATATTCTTAGAAAAGACCGCAATGGGTCAAAGGGGGGGGTTGCGATCATGTACAAAACACATCTGGTCCTGAACATCCAACCCTGCACTGATTCCCTGACACCCTGTGAAACTCTTCATGCTACTCTGGCACTGGGTTCAAAACTGCTGCACGTCATCTGTGTCTACAATCCACCTACAAGCGGGATGAGTGGTCTACAGAACTTGCTACATTATGTCTCCCAAAACGTGAAATCGAATGAGGCTCTTCTCCTTGGTGACCTGACCATCAACTGGCTGGGACCACAACACAATATCCTTGAATCCCTACTACAAAAACACAACCTATATCAAACTATAACAGACTTCACCAGAACTACCACTCTGCACTCTGGGTCACTGCTTGACTGGATTCTCACCTCCAGGCCTGACCATGTTCAGGAGGCCGCAGTGCTTTCTGATTCTATCACCACCACTCCCTCACACTTTTGCCGCTGGAGGTCCTGTCCACCTCCTCCTCCGCCCCACGACTGATAAGATTCTCAAACTATGCAGCCCTTTGACCAGCAGGCCTTTCTACTTGACTCTCCTGTGTCGACTGGTCAAACATTTACTCCGCCACCAGTGTGGATGATGCCCTCCATACATTTTGACAATATTTAGCACCTTACAAAGAAACACCTCCCGTAGTCAGAAGGAGAGTAAGGGTCAGCATTCGAGATGGCTTACGAAAGATCTGCTCCAAAGATTGAAAATTAGAGACAATCAATGGAAAGGTACAAAAAAAACTGGGCTACAGTCGGGACGTGCGTTCTGTACAAGCAACATAGAAACAACTGTAAAAATGCATCAGGCAGGCCAAAAGCAAATACTGCCAAAATTTGCTGATAAATTCCTCCTAATGACCCCATAAGTTTTGGGGTCATATTAAGTTCTTTCTGGGTACTGCCAAAGATGTGACTCCATCGGATATGGTCCTCCATGGCGTGCAATGTACTGACTCCATCACGATTGCTAATGCGCTTAATCAACAATTCTCTGACTTATCTGCTTACACAGCCTCCCTCCCATCACAACCCTCTCATGCACATCTTAACCCTACAGCATCTGGTGGACTCCCAAACTTAACCAACCCCTTTTACTTCAGGAAAGTACCTAGACATCTGGTCCTAAAACTGCTCAGGTCACTCGGACAACACCAGCACTGGCTCTGATGGCCTGGAACCCAGACTACTTAAGATGGCCTCCCACCTCATCTCTGGTCCACTGGCACACATTTTCACCCTATCCCTCTCCAATGGGGTCGTCCCTGAAATCTGGAAGGCAGCCAGAGTTACTCCTGTATTTAAGAAAGGAAGCAAAAATGACATTTCTAATTACCGACCCATTGCAATTCTATCTGTTCTGAACAAAGTACTGGAAAAAATCATTTCCCTACAGATAACCGAACACCTCAAGAAATTCAACTTACTAAGCTCAGCACAACATGGCTTTAGGAAGAATCATAGCACTATGACAGCACTTGCGAAATTTACTACTGATATTGCTTACAATATGGATCTAGGAAAGCTCACAGGGGCGGTTTTCATTGATTTAACTAAGGCTTTCGATCTGGTCAACCATTCTCTGCTTCTATCAGCTCTAAATACCCTGGGTTTCTCCCCTCCAGTTACTAGCTGGTTCAAAAGTTACCTCTCCAACAGAGCCGAAGCAGTTAAATTCAATTCATCTGTGTCGGACAGTGCTGTTATTAACATCGGGGTCCCTCAAGGGTCTATACTTGGCCCTCTTCTATTTTCTCTATTTGTAAACAATCTTCCTGGCTGGTCACCTCAGGACACCCACTTCTATATGGATGACCTAGTAATATATTATCATTCCAACAATGTCCTGAATTAAATACTGCGCTCACCACTGATTTTCATGCTGTACAACACTGGCTGAGCTCTCAACGCCTGGTCCTAAACACAAGTAAGAAAAGTAATGATGTTTGGCTCCAACCATAGACTTAGATCCTGTCCCCTATCCATCTCAGTCAGACACAGAAGGAACCCTACTGAAGCTGTCTCTGCCTTTCGCTACCTTGGCATCCATCTGGATCAAACCCTGGACCTAAAAACCTATATTCAAGAAACTTGCAAAACAGTAAACTGTAAACTGGGGCTGCTTATAGAGCCAAACACCTTATCACCCCTGCTGCTAAACTGGCGATAGCCAGGGGCATTCTATTGCCAACCTCACATATGGGTGTCCCATCTTGTCGTTAGCCTCAAAATCATCGCTTCATCTTTGGGATACTACCTACAATAATGTGTGCAGATTTGCAGCCAAGGCACCTCAGTTACACCATCACTGCCTTCTATATCAGGACCTTGGCTGGCTCTCTCCCTCCTCGATCAGACAGTACTATTTGCACAACCTTGTGACTCCATCCTACGGACATCAAACCTGCTGTCCTGTCTGATCTACTAACACCGCCATTGCCACAAGAAATCTCAGATCTCGGATCAGTTATTACTCTCCATCCCTTCTGCAGGACTAAAGGGCATGAACTCCTTCCACTATGCTGCCCCCACCTTTGGAACCTGCTACCAGAACCTGAGAGATATCTCTACCCATGAGTCTTTCAAAAGGAAACTGAGAACTTTCCTCATTACAATGGACAAATGTGTCTGCTTTGACCCCACCTGATGCATTGCATTTTTACTGACATTTCCATTAATAGCACTGTTGTTTATCTCAGTAGTGTAGTTTATACTATTTTATATTATTCATCATAATTGATGTCTTACTTTAGCCTAGTTATTAATACTGTCTCAATCTGCTTGTCTCTTAAGTTTAATGTTACCTGTTGATATTGTTTCATACTCCTGGTTTTCTCTAACTGCACTATCTCTCCCTTTCTGTTTCCTCCCCACCCTTCTCTGTTCTATCTTCTTCCCAGTCTTGCTCTCCCACTATACTTACCTCTACCTGCTCCCACCTTATGCATCCCCCTCAAGTCCCTTCTTTCTGCCACACTGTGTCACCTTTCTCCTTATACCACCACTTTACTTCCACCTTCTACCGACCCCTCCTTGCCCCGCCAGCCGTCTCTCGGTTCCACCGGCTCGGCTTCACTTTTACACTTCTGCCGCTTTGCCATAACTCTTCTGCTTTTTCCCCCTCTTACCAACCTTCTCACCCATGGCCAGCTGTTTTCGGGTCCACCGGCCCGGCTGTACTTTCCCACCTCTTGCCGCTGTTGCCGTCTACCGACCCCTCCTTCCCTGCCTTGCCGTCTCTCGGTTCCACTGGCTCGGCCTGACCTTGGCACTTTTGCTGCCATTGCCGTTTCTCCGCCGCTTCTATCCTCCTCTCACCGACTTACTCACCCTCGCCCTGCCGTCTCCCGGTTCCATCGCCCCGGCTTCACACTCTTCCCTCCTTCCGCTAATGCTGTTCTGCTGTTCCCCCCACCGCCACCCTCTCTCTGCGCCGGCCGTCTTGTGGCTCCACAAGCCCGGCTGCAGGTTGGTACCTCTCCTTGAGTGCCACAGATCTGACTTGCGCCTCTTTCTTTCTCCCTCATCCCTATTACCTATCTGGTGTTTTTCATGTTGCCTCTACTCCCTGCCTTACCATCCTCCACCTTTCACATTTAAGTATGTTGCTTTGATACAGGGTTAATATGTGTTGTTGATTCTCTGCATTATTATTGTTTCCTGTATACTGCAGCGCATTTGTATTCTCTCTCTGTTTTGATGGTTCTGATGTCTCAAATAATTCCTGGCTGTACTATGTCTGCATTGTAATTGTACCTCCCGGGTCGTGCCTGAAAACAGTCACTTGCTGGCTAGTGCACTTACCCGGTTAACAAAAACTAAATAAATAAAAAATAAAATAAATATAACTGTCCAGTCTATTTTTGAAGGTGTTATTACTAACAATGATTTTTAGGGGGAGCATATTCCAAGGCCTAACAGCTCTCTGAGAGAAATAGTATGCCATTTTCTTTGTATGACATCTGTTTCTTGTAAACTGCAACGGATGACCTCTAGTATTAACATGAACTGTATATTATTGTGTTTTAAACATCATTTTTTTTCTCTGTGTGTATAACTGTCTTATAAGTATGTGATGTAATTGCTGTGTATCAACTCGAACTTTGACCTTATCAGGTCCATCTTGTAAATGAGCCTTGCTCAATGATGATCGCCTGAATAAATAAAGATTTGATTGATTGATTGAACTTGCTTACGATCTAGGCCACATTCTGCTGATAGATACGAATTGTGAACAATGTCCCATGTGAGTAAGAGATCACCTCTGACTCTCTGGTCCTCCAGCAATATCAAATTAAGTTTAGATAGTCTAACCTTGTACGAAAGGGCTTTATTAGAAACTACAGATTTGGCAACTCTTCTTTGTACCTTCTCAATTCTATCTATGTCCTTCTTTCTGAATGGGCTCCATAGTTGTAAAACAAAATCAAAGTGTGGTCTTACGTATGCTCTATACAGGGGTAACAAAATGTCAGGATTTTTTGATGTTATGTTATGGCGAATGGCCCACCATATCTTGTTTGCTTTACTGATAATATCTTTAATAAGAACATCAAAGTTTAAATATATATCAACAGTAATCCCCAGGTCTCTCATACTAACTAGCGAAGTTAGTGAAAATTCTCAGAGAGATGGTATTGTTTTTTTGGAGTATTTTTTCCAAAATGCAGAACACTGAGTATATCTATTCCTGCTGCTTTCTCCCTACCTGAAGTCACAGAGCACTGCGTGTGACCTCACAGATACTCCCATGGCTACAAATTGTGATGTCACAACAGAGGATTATGACTTGAAATAGGGAGAAAGCTACAGTGGCAGATGAACTCAAAATGAACTGTAAGGGACAACAATCATATATTCTTACACATTTCTTTAGTAATAAATTATGGGAAGAAGAAATATATAAAATATAAATGGAATGCAAGAATAGTACCTAATTATTATATTTTTTAAAGTTTTCTTAGAGGTGTCAGTAGCTCTTTAAATAGCTGAAAAATAAGCAAATGTTTAGTTTCAATATGATGCCATAATGAAATAAAGCACAGAGTAAGCAGGGTATGAAGATACCAGTGACATGATATAGACAGGAGGTATGTCACCAATGGCTAACATTATTTCAGGGAAGTCTGTCCACTAAGGTATCTGCCTCCTGACCAAGCTCTACTGAACGAAGCAACGGAGCACCTATTTGCGGATGGATTCTCAACATCAAAACCAGCAAGTAAACACTGAATTTTTTGCACCGTTTCAAGCTTCATTTTGGCTAATTATGAATCACCGAGCCTAATTATCTTTGGACTCTGGAATCATTACTTTCCAAGTGCTTCAACCACAGAGGAAAACTGATGTGTGCAATACCAACTGTGTTTTAATCGCTGTTGAAATATCAGGGTTTAGCTGCCCCCAGGTACTGCACCGCTCTCGCACTAGTGAGCGTGGCACTACCACCTGTTCTGCCTCATTGGGACCTAACCAGAGTGCTCGAGCCTCTTAGCAAAACGCCTGTTTAACCTTTGTCATCCACGTCCGAAGTTATTCTTTTTTATTAGGTGTGCTACAGCCATGTGTTCACTGAGAAGGATCAAAGAGATTCGGACTTTATCTTGCAAGAAACCTTACCTCATCATTCATAAATATTGGGTGGTCTTGAGAACAGTTCCTTCCTTTCTTCAGAAGGTGCCCATATCAATCCATGTGAACCAGGAGGTCCATCTTTCTGTCTGTCCTAATCCAGCTAACCCCAAGGAAAAAAAGTACAGTTACGCAAGAACTTACCGTAACAGTAGATATTTGAGAGGAGCTCTTGCAGCAGGTAACACCATTAGGACTATGCCGACAGAAAGTAGGACCCCACAGAAAAATTTCTAGCTAGCAGTCCAAGGCGAGGTACCATCCCCTGACGCCGGCCCCGCCCCGTACGGTATAAAAGGGGGCTGTCCTCCAGCACCATCTCAGTTTGCCAGCCAGAGACCCAGTTAGCAAAGAGGATGGGGAACAGTGAGGATCGTCCATCCTCCCCCACAGAGAAGAACAGTTACAAAACCCTGGAGGTAGGCAGAAGTGAGACTCCACCTGCTGCAAGAGCTCCACTCCAAGTCTACTGTTTCGGTTAAGTTCTTACATAACTGTACTATCTTACTTCGAGGTGGAGCTCTTGCAGTAGGTAACACCATTAGGATGGAGTCCCAAGCAGTACAAGGAAATGAACCAGGTCAGAAGGGTGGCGGACTGTAATAGTCAGTGGCCCTAGAACGCTTCAGACCACCAGTCCCTGGAGGACAGCAACGCCAAAACCTGTTCTCCTTCTGGAAGCAGTGTCCAGACTGTGGTGCTTAATGAAGGTGTGGACCAAACTCCAAGTAGCAGCTGCACAAAGACCAGCTGCAGAAACATTCTTGAGGTACGCAAAAGAAGTTGTGACCCTCCTGGTTGAGTGACCCTTAACTGGACCCAGCAAGGGTTTGTCACACTTCTGATAACAGAACACAAATGCAATTGACCAACCATTTAGCCAATGTCTGCTTAGTCACTGGAGCCCTCAACATCCATTGGGTGAAAGAAAACGAACTACTAGTCTATTTTTCTAGAAGAACGAGTACAGTCAATGTAATAATGAAGAATTCTGTGTACATCCAACATCCAGAGTATGCAACAAGGTCTCCCCTTTATTTGAGTACTCTGGGTAAAAAAACGGAAGTTGAATGTCCTGATTGAGAGTGAACTCTGACACAACCTTCGGAAGAAACTTAAGATTTGTATGTAGGACTACTCTGTCCCTGTGAAAAAAAACAAATAAGGCTCTTTACACATCAGAGCCTAGAGCTCGGAACTACTCCAGGACGAAGAAATGGCAACCAAAAACAATGTTTTCCAAGACAGGAAGTGTAGCTCGCAACTTGTGGCTGACTGGAGGTTTGATGTGCAAAATACCTCTCATAAAGGTCTTGCACAAGTCCGGTTAAATAAGAGATTCTCCCTCCACAGATGCATGATATGCACAAAGCGCCGAAAGATGCACCTTGATGAATAGCCGAGTCCTGAATCTGATAAAGAAAGAAGGTACTCCAGCACAGACTCCAGCAGACAGGTGAAAGGGTCTAAGGAACAAGGGGACACCCACAAGCAGAAGTGTTTCTACTTCATGGCATACATGGTTCTAGTTGAGGGTTTCCTTGCTGCCACTAGCACCTCCTCTACCCCATCGGACACTCTATATCTGTCCTCGACCAAGTCTGCAGGAGCCATGCGTGCAGATGCAGAGACCGAAAGATTGGGGGCGTACGTGCATTCCCTGCTCCTGGATGAGCAAGAGAGTTGAGGGGGCAGTGGAACTGGGGGTTCCGATGCCAACTGCTGAAGCACTGGAAACCAGATTTGTCGAGGTCAGGAGGGAGCTATGAGAAATATGACTGCACCCTCGCCTGCAACTTGAGCAGCACTCTCTGAAGAAGCAGGAAGGGGGGGGGGCATACAGTAACCTCCCTGTCCAAGAGAAGGACACTGCGTCTTGCCAGAAAACACCACGCCCTGGAACTAGTGAGCAAAAATTAGGCAGTTTGGTGTTGAGTCGGGACGCAAAGAGGTCCAGTTCAGGCTGACCCCACCTTTCGAAAAGGGTCATCTACAACGTTTTGTGACAGCTCCCATTCGTGAGCCTGAGATCGAGAGCAGCACAGGCTGTCAGCTAGGTCACTGTGAATCCCTGGAATGTGAAACACTGACAGATCCAGGTTGTGCTCCACTGCCAGTACCAGACTCTCATGACCTCTCTGCATAGGGGATACGAGCAAGTGCCCCTTGCTTGTTGATGCAGAAGACCACTGGAATGTTGTCGGACTGGACCAGAAGAGGACCTGGTAGAAGAACTGTCTGAAACGCCTGCAAGGCTTACAGGATGGCCCTCATCTTCAAAACCCTGATATGGAGATTGCATTCCACAGAGGTCCAAGTTCCCCTTGTTTGGTAGGATCCCAAGTGTGCTCCCCAGCTTAGGCTGGAGGCATCGGTCATCAGGACTTGGCAAGGGCTTGGAATTTCAAAGGGAGCCCTGGTTTCTAGTCAGGAAGAGGTGAGCCACCACTCCAGAGTCTGGTGCATAGCCTTGGAGATCTTGACCTGTTGGTCGAGATCATCTGAGCACTGATCCCACTGAACCCAGAGGTTCCACTAAAGGACTCTCATATGCAGATGGGCTAAGGGAACCGTAGCAAACAAATCGCTGCTGCCATGTGACCCAACAACTGCAGCACCACTCTGGCTGGGACCAAATTCTCTGCGAGGACTCTCTGAGTCAGTGCCTTTAACCAGTCTGCCCTGTCGGGGGTGGGGGAGATAAGCTCTTCCCTAAACAGTGTCCAAGACCACCCCGGACAATGTCCAAGGCCACCACTATGTACTGCAACCTCTAGGACGAGTTGGGGAGGTTCAGGGTAACCCCCAACCTTTAGAAGAGGATGAAAGTCTCCTGTAAGGAGCGGCTCAGCTGTTCCTCTGTAGGAGCCATCAGAAGCCAATCGTTGAGGTAGGGGTAAACATAATGCTCCTGCCCCAAAAGCCATTGCTACTACTGCCAGGCACCTGGTGAAGACCCATGGTGCCGAAGAAAGGCTGAATGGCAGCGCCCTGAACTGACAGTGCTCTCCCCGAAAGGAAAAATGGGGATACTTCCTGTGGGATGGCAGAATCTTTATATGCATGTAGGTGTCCTGCATGTCCAGAGAGCAAAGCTAGTTCCCTTGGTGAAGCATTAGCAGCAATCCCTGCAGGGTCACCATCCTGAATCTTTTGTATTCGATGAAATGTTTAGGTGACTGAGGTCCAGGAAAGGACGGAAGTCCCCAGTCCTTTTTGGGAAGAGGAAGAAGTGGGAGTAAAACCCCCTTCCCCTCTGTGATGGTGGCACTACCCGGATTGCTTTCTTCTCCAGAAGGGTCTGGATTTCTGCCCTAATGAGGGCCGCATGAGATGGAAAGCAATGCAATTTCAGGGAGAAGCAAAGGAATGGGAGGGTTGTCCAGTGGAACCTGAGTAAACTCCAAGGTGTAGTCTCTTTCTATGATCTGAAGCACCCACTGATCCATGGTGATATTGGACCGGCCGTTGTGGTAAAAGGAGATTCCTGCTGACTGCCTCCCCTTGCACTGCCACTGGAGAAAGAGGGGCAGGCAAGGAGTCACACCAAGGCTGACAAAGTAGGCAAGAGGGCCCTGGTGCTCTTGGCGTTTTGGGGGCCTTGCGTTCCAGAGGACAGAGGAGTACCTTTCCTTTTGTAACCCTCTCTCTGTTGCTGTCGTCATCCTTGCTGACCTTGCTGCCTGCGAAAGGAACAATGTCTAGGAGCTGCTGGATCTGATTTATATATATTTTATGGACATCATACACAGCCTTGCCTAAATCCTGCAGACCAGTAATAAGTTTCTCTGTTTCCTGACCGAATAATACCGGCCCTTGGAAAGGGGCGTCCAGGATTGCATCCTGCAAATCCTGCTTGAAGCCTGTAACCCGCAGCCAGACATGGCATCTCAGGCATACCCCTGTGACGGCTGCCCTGGCTGCAGTGTCGGCTGAATAATATGAGCACCTCAAGACATTTTTTCCAACATCCGCACTGGACTGAAGAACTGCCATTAACTCTAACTTATTGGTGGAGTCAGGTTGTGCATGAGCCAGGTCCAGGGTTTTATTCCACAGTGACTTCCGATACATCACCATGTCAGCTAGGAAGTTAAGTGACCTGACTGTACAGGTGTCCGAAGAATACACCCTACGGCCCAGCTGGCCAACTTTTTGGACTCTTTGTCCAGTGGTTGGAGCTCATATGTTTCGGCTGTTGGGCTCTCCCATGAGCAGCCATCAGCACCTTCGAGTCTGCCTTCGGCTGCTCACTTAAATGTGGCTCTCCCCTTGGGATCCTGTACCGGTGATCCGCCTTTTGGGGAATTGCAAAAGTCGTGGAGGGGTGCTTCCAAGCGACTCTCGCAATGTCTTGGAAGGGCTCCACAAACTGTGGAACCACCAAGGGTTTAGGGTCACTTCCCCCAAGAATTTCAATAAATGGCGATGTTCAGGGTCTAACTTCCCTGTCCCCAACCAATTTAAAAACTGGATGTGTCTCATCACATCCAAGAATGACAGATTATCCAGAGGGGATCTTTAAGTCTCCTTCCTGGGATCCATTGAGGGGAGAGACAGGTCCTCCTCCAAGGAATCATAAGAGGAGACTCCCTTCCCCAAAAGAACCTTCATAAGAGGAATCTGGGCGCTCCCTACAGGAAGATCTCTACAGGTAGCGACCGCGCTGTCTAGGGGTTGAAGACCCTCGTCCTTCATACACTGATGCTGGGCAAACCAGAGTCGGAGGTGGTGGTGGGAAGGATTCTGTGGAGGGGCCGGGGTCAGTTCCGGCGACCTGGATAACGGGTTCCCTTTGGTAGTGTTCCACCAACTACTGAATAATGCCCCAACTTCAGCTAGAGGAATGACACTGCCTAGTTGAGGAATGGATGATGGGGAGGGGGCATTAGGGGCCCCTGGCATCGGCCCTACTGGGATGACCCCCCTGCTGTGGGTCTGCTGTATCAGGCATTAGTGGGGCCAAAATCCTCTGGTGTCGGTGCCCCCCCCCCCAAACGCCTGCCCGCCAGGGCTCTGAGGCGGAGGTGACGGCAGCAGAGCTGGAGCCAGATCTCCGAGGTCCTTGGAGGCGGTATTCAGTCAACTGCCATACAGCCTGTTGCCAGGTCATCTTTCAGACATGGGATAACAGGCATTGGCTTTAGGGGTGGCGTTCGGTCCGGCTCTTTGTTGGAGCTGGAGGGCACAGAAGCCTAGCATCACTCCGAAGCCTCAGATGACATCCTGGTAGGAAGCGAATGATGCTTCCCATGGTGTTCACGCTCCTGAATCCTGTTGGTGTTGTCTGACCCCTTGGGCCTGTTGTACAACCCCAAGGATAAGGTCTTGCAGACGACAGGTTCCAACCTGTCGCCCGACAAAAAAACACGCCTGTCCTACTGACTTAGACCCTAGCGCAAGCTTGAGGGGTCGGATAGCCAGTGACACAGGGACTTCAGATAGCCCAGCTTCAGAGGCCTCCCTACCAAGTGACTGGCAAGAGGCAGGAGGCTTCTTAGAGGGTACCCCACAAAGAGCTACAGAAACTGGAGGAACTGAACCCAGTCTGAGGTCGAGGCCCTAGCAGACTTATGTGGGGATCTAGGATGCGATTCTGACCTGGCTCTGTCCTTGTCCCTGTGATGGTGTTTCCCATTCAATTTCCTCTCTCCAGGGAATCCCTGGTGGAAGAGAAAGACAAGCTATGCCCAGAGTGGGATTTTTGCATGTGGCCACTTGTTCGCGGAGGAACGTCTTGAGAGTCTTCAAGTGGCGGATTCTTGTCCTCCTACTGAATTTCTGGCAGTGTGGGCAGTCGTCCGAGTTGTGGTCCGGGCCTAAGTAGATAATGCAGGCTGAGTGGCTGTCCTGGGCCGGGACCTGCTTACTGCACACGCACTTTGATTTCCGCCACTCAGACGAGGAGGAAGGCTGAGAAAACATGCATGGGTAAACGAACAGGTATCAGAAACCTTCAGGACAGAACCGCGCAAAGCGCGAACAATGGTGGTCGACTGGAGCAAGGAATGTCCGTGGAGCCAAAATGCACAGGCCGATGGTGGGAAAATAACTAAGGTGGTGCTGGGGGAATCGCCCCCTTTATAACACGTGATGTCGGGGAGCAGTCACCCACCTTGGACTGCTAGCTAGAAATATTTCCGTGGGGTCATAGTGCCTGGCGGCATAGTCCTAATGATGTGACCTATTGCAAGAACTCCATCTTGAAGTAAGATCTGCATAAATTAGATCTTTGCAGGGAAGTGAAAATCTGTCTCAAGAGATCGGCAGAATTCTATCGTTCAGACAATCTATTTGTTCTTTTTTCGGTGGCAAAGAAAAGCAAAAAGCTTTCAAGGCTGATTTGCTGTACAGGATCTGATCCACCTTGTCAAACACATTTGTGGCAGATAAAAAGAAAACTACCAGCTTTGACCAGCGCACATTCCACCATGGCCGTGGCAACATCATGTACAGAAAAAGCAGAAGCCTCTCTGTCAGAGCTTTGCAGGGTAGCATGGTTCTCCCTGCACATATTCATAAGGCACTACAGACTTGACAATCGGCTGATGCAGCATTTAGATGCAGAGTGCTACACGCAGTTAGCAAAAGGTAATTAACAGAAATTTGTTCTCCAAGAGGCATATATGGGCAAATATTCTCCTTCTCCTACATTTCAGGATGGGTATTTCATTTTAGGTCCCATTCGTAATGATTACCTTTGACAATGTGGAGCAACACAGAAAGAAAAAAAGTTTATCAGACTGACCATAATTTCTTTTCCTGGTAGTTCCAACTTGGGCTATACCCAAAAGTCATTGTTGCTCTCCTGGCGGACACTGACCAATACTTTCCGAAGAGGTTGACTGTTATCAGAAAATTAGTGTTATAGAAATCACAGCTCATTTTTCATTACAGGCCATAATCAAGCACCTGAAAATCATTTCTAGTCATCCTTTAGAAACATTTGGCTTGTTTCGAAGTATGAAAATACATTAGAAGAAGCATTGAGGTTATCTCCACTCCCTTGTGCAGGATCAGTTGGCAAGACAAAACAATAAGGCATCTAGACCAGACTACAAATCCCTACAAAAACCTAACGGAGAATGGAGCGGCTCAATCTCCAGCAAAGTAAGATGTTTTTTATTTATATTCAGAATACCCAAGAGCAGCTTGCACACCAATAGTATTTAGTGTTCTAGGTAACTAGTCTTTACTACATTGCAATAGGTGTTAACTGAGGAACCTGGAGCCTCAGAACACAAATTTTAAGGACAGTAACATTCAAAGCTGCAGGCAGGGCTTCGTAAAGCTTTATCTCTACCACTAATCCCTAGTTGGGGTGCATACATACCCACTTGTAATGAATACCTATTGACAACAATGAAGCTAAAATTAAAAGAAATTACAGCAAGTTTAGTAGAATTTGTTTGAGAAGATCAACTCATTACTGGGCAAACCTTGAAAAACAATATTTGGACAGATTTCTTCATTAAGGATTTTGTTTTTCCTATTTTACTGTTTTGTATTAGAACTTAAAAACCTGAGCAAGGCAGAACAACATATGGCTCATTTTGATTAAAATAACACACATTTCACTGTAACAAACCGCTTGTACATTACATTTTTGTTTCATTTAAAGGGATTAACATACATTTTCCAGAAGTCATTGGATACAGGTGAGGTGATTGATTGCTGGAGATCAGCGATTGTTGTCCCAATTTATAAAAAGGGAAACAAGATGGATCTTGCAAACTATAGACCTATTAGCCTTACTGCTATACCTTCTAAGATTTTGGAAGGAGTATTAAAGGATAGAATAAATGAATATTTAGAAACAAATCATCTCACAGATAAATTTCAGCATGGTTTTGTTAAGGGTAGGTCGTGGTCAGATTTAATATGTTGGCCTTCTATAACCATGTTATAGATAGATTGGATAAGGAAATCCCTGTTGATGTGCTGTTTCTAGATTTCTCAAGGCCTTTGACAAGCTCCCTCACCCTGAATTATTACAACAAATGAGAAATCTGATTATAAACCCTTATATTATAAACTGGGTTCAAAACTGGTTACACGATAGAAATCAATGTGTGAGCATTAGAGGGGAACAGTCCGATAGTTTCGTGTGACTAGTGGGTGCCCTAGGATCGGTCCTGGGCCCTTGTTTATTTAATCTTTATGTATCATCACTTCAAATAAAACAAAAATCTGTATGGATACAAAAGTTTGCTGATGATTGTAGGATTGGTGCCGAAGTAAATATTAGACTAAATACATCAAATCTACAAGACACAATTGATAATATCGACATATGGTCAAATAAATTCAAATTGACACTAAATAAAGATAAATGTTTCGTTATGCATCTGGGCAACAGAAATCCTAAATTATCTTATATGTTAGGTAATACACCACTAAAAATAACAGCTGAGGAAAGAGATCTGGGCATAACAGTATCCAGTGATATGTCCTTCTCACCACATTGTCAAAATATAGCCCAAAAAGGAAATAGAATTTTAAATTGTATACTGAGGCATATGTCATCCAGAAGTAGGACTGTTATTATGCCTCTGTATATTTCTTTGGTGAGGCCTGTCATGGAGTATGGAGCACAGGTGGTCACCCTTTAAAAACAGGACTCAATGTTGTTGGAGCGGTCCAGAAAAGAACAACAAAAGCTATCCACAATATGGTAGGGAAAAATTACGTAAACCAGATTGATGGAGTTGAATATGTATACTTTGGAGGAGGCAGAAGAAAACGAGGCGATATGTGCTTAGTGTACAAGGCTTTGCAAAAGTGATGATCTTTGGGATATCACTGGTCTAGAATTAAATAATAGTATGTATAATACAAGGTCTCACCCAATGCAGCTAACAACATCAAAGCGGAAGAAAGTACGAAGTACACAGTGGTTTAATCAAAGGATAGTGTACGATTGGAACAGATTACCGTTGGAGGTTGTGGCTAGTCAGTCAATTACTGAGTTTAAATCTAAATGGGACAGGCATATGAATCAGATTAGAAATTAGGAGAAATGGCGAGCATATAGGACGAAAGTCCATTTGGCTCAGTATCCTTCCTATGATTCCTATGATTTATCAGGTTTTTGGCACTGCTTACTGTACATAATATGGTAGTTGATGCCAATGAAAGTCATTCTACAAACTTTTTACAATTTTACTGTAAGCCAGTATTTCTGTGGAAGGGATCCAAGTTTCACCCCGGCGAGGTGGCAGCCGATGCCTTCCACTTTCCAACTACTGTACACTGTCACACACTTGTGCTCAGGCAAGTAATGACATGTGACCAGAGGGCGCGCACCACTAAAATCAATGGTGGTCCATTTTAATGGCTTATTTATACATAATAATGGCCAGCTGGAGATTAATGAAGTCCACCGCTTGACTACCAAGGGCCTTTTTAGCCAAGCAGTGGCCTCCATTAATTTCCAACTGGTCATTAGGTATAAAAATGCCACTGAAATGGACCGGCAAGGACTCTGGGGGGGCACATGCCTGCACTCTCCCTAATCACACAACATTACATACCTGAGACGGGGCATGACAGAACAATCAGGAAGTGGAAGGAATCAACTGACCAACTTGTGGGGCAAAACTACAATTCCTTCCACAGAAATACTGTCTCACATTAAAACCGTAAATGGTTCATGGAATAACTATTGCCTGCAATACCTACCATAATATGAGAGTAGTGGCAGAAAACACAGACAATTCAAAGTTGTTCCAGTTCCCCAAAAATTAAAGTAGTAGTTAGAAAAAAAATAAGAAATGTGGTTTGGTTCCTTTAAAAAAAAAAAAAAAAAAAAAAATCCTTTTAAAGAGCACCTTCCCCAGTCCTTGTGACATGGATGCATAAAGTGGCCCTTCTTGCATCGAGTCACACTGTGTATTATTTTAATGTGCTCTGCAGTATGGTTTTGCAAATGGAGCTGCTGAAAACTGCATGCTGCAGCACCAAGCCTGGTGTTTCTATAGACCCGCAGCTGTGCTGCCGACATCACTGTATGAAGCAGGGCTGATGCATACAGTGTTACACAGTGAAGGAGCAGCATTCCCGCAAGGTATAAATGTTATACCATGGTATAAAATGATCAGCATTGTTTCCCCTTCCTCTCAGAAGACACCCTGGAATCAGTAAAGCATAATAACTGCAACAGCTAAGTAAACTGTACTGTGTCTGTGTGAGTACACACCAAGGATGTAATGTCTGCCTCAGTGAAAAGGGGCAGTGAATGACAGTGTGAGACGATACTGTACAGTCAGCTGTGTCATCGGAGGCAGAGTCCCTATAATCTGTAGTGAGTAATGCATGTGTGTGTTTATTCATTCAGCGTATTTCTTCCATAACTTTAAATCTTTGGTGAAACTACACGCAGGCAGCATTTCCCTCCGGTAAGGCACCGAAAGATGTGGTGCCTTAGGCTAGCTTGGTAAGCTTCTTTAATAATAAAATGCAAAATAGGAGTTTTTTTCAGTGGGCAACTGCAAAGTTTTAGTATAAAATACCACAGAGATAAATGATGTGCTAGGTTTCAGTTTGCACAGAGGTAAATTAAACACAGAAGAAATACATTTCTCAAGGACATAAAGACCATGAAAGGTCACACTGCACATAACACAGAAGCCCATAGTGAATGTATGCATCGCATATATGCAAAGCAAAAAATAATAATATACTCTGACATTTGTTCATCACCTGTGGCCACTATAAACTGATAACTATGTTAATACTGTAACTTGGGAATATTTTTAAATGAATGTCACATGAATGACCCATTACCAGATAAAAATCACCCCTGCAGCACTTCTCCTACAGCAGATTATATACAACTGGTCAAAAGTTTTAGAACACCCCAATTTTTCCAGTTTTTATTGAAATTTACGCAGGTTAATGTCTCGTACTCTGAAATTAAAGCATAGAACAAATAAACAATTGGAGATAAAAAAAGAAATCATAGAATCATTTTGTTTAACAAAATTTAATCTAAATTTTTGACTCATCAAAGTAGCCACCTTTTGCAGATATACTGTAATCGTCGAACACACTCATGGCATTCTTCCTACAATGGACACCAAATATTGTTAGGAAGTTCTTCCTAACACTGTTGCAGAAGTTCCCACAAATGTGTTTACTTGTAGGTTGCTTTGCTTTCACCTTTCTGTCCAGTTCATCCCAAACCAGCTCGATGGGGTTTAAGTCTGGAGACTGTGCTGGCCATTCCATGATTTGAAGCCTACTGTCTTGTTCTTTTCCTCGAAGGTAGTTCTGACATAGCCTGGAGTATGTTTTGGGTCATTATCTTGCTGTAGGATGAACCCCTGACCAACTAGGCATAGACCAGAGGGTATTGCATGGCGCTGCAAAAATGCTGTGGTAGCCTTTTGGTTCAGGGTGCCAGTCATTCTGTGCTGTTTTCCTGTGAACCGCCTATCCATCAAGCTGTTGACTCTCAGAAACTTGTCTTCTGATTCTGTTGTGGCTTTGGGTCTGCCAGACCTCTTCCTGTCAGAGTTTCCTCCAGTTTCTAAGTGCCTTTTGATGGTGTAGGAAACTGTACTCATTGACACCTTGGCTTTCTTTGCAATTTCTCTCACAGCAGTTTTGCTAACCTAAACTTTTTTTTTTTTTAACCTCTATCAGTTTACAGCTTACCTTTGTACCATTTCAGGTTATTCACTGGACTTGAATTGCTTAAATTTCAATAAAAACTGGAAAATTGGGGGTGTTCTAAAACTTTTGACCGGTAGTGTATACACATACATACGTACATACATATACATATACATATACACACACACACACACATATATATACACTACCGGTCAAAAGTTTTAGAACACCCCCATTTTTCCAGCTTTTATTGAAATTTAAGCAATTCCAGTCCAGTGAAAAACCTGAAATGGTACAAAGGTAAGCGGTAAACTGCTAGAGGTAAAAAAAAAGTTTACGTTAGCAAAAACTGCTTTAGAGAAATTGCAAAGAAAGCCAAGGTGTCAGTGGAGTACAGTTTCCTACACCATCAAAAGGCACTTGGAAACTGGAGGAAACTCTGATAGGAAGAGGTCTGGCAGACCCAAAGCCACAACAGAATCAGAAGACAAATTTCTGAGAGTCAACAGCTTGCGTGATGGGCGGCTTACAGGACAACAGCACAGAGTGACTGGCACCCTGAACCAAAAGGGCTACCACAGCATTTTGCAGCGCCATGCAATACCCTCTGGTCTACGCCTAGTTGGTCAGGGGTTCATCCTACAGCAAGATAATGACCCAAAACATACTCCAGGCTATGTCAGAACTACCTTCGAGGAAAAGAACAAGACGGTAGGCTTCAAATCATGGAATGGCCAGCACAGTCTCCAGACTTAAACCCCATCGAGCTGGTTTGGGATGAACTGGACAGAAGGGTGAAAGCAAAGCAACCTACAAGTGCAACACATTTGTGGGAACTTCTGCAACAGTGTTCGGAAGAACTTCCTGAACAATATTTGATGTCCATTGTAGGAAGAATGCCACGAGTTTGTTCGGTGGTTACAGTATATCTGCAAAAGGTGGCTACTTTGATGAGTCAAAAATTTAGATTAAATTTTGTTAAACAAAATGATTCTATGATTTCTTTTTTATCTCCAATTGTTTATTTGTTTTATGCTTTAATTTCAGAGTACATTGAGACATTAACCTGCATAAATTTCAATAAAAACTGGTAAAACGGGATGTTCTAAAACTTTTGATTGGTATAGTATGTATGTGTATTATATACATATACATACACACAACACATATATATATATATATATATATATATATATATATATATATATATATATATATACATACACACACACATATATACACACATACATATACATATACATACACACACACACACACACACACACATATATACACACATATATATATATATATACACACACACACACACACACACACACACCATTTTTAGAACATTCAAATAACCTACCTTATCTTTCATCTGCCAGGAAGATGTACCATCTGGATATAGTCTCTTTTCCCACAGAAGTGTGACCATTCCTCGGACCTGAAGCAAACTGGCGCATATATCTCTCATCAGTCGTGATACTACTGAAAGCTGACATAAACTGAAGCCATCAAGAAATCCAGCAATATGTTGTAGAATTTCAAAAGGCAGACTACTCAGATGGTCAGATGATGAACTACTTCCGTCAGGTTCAACTGCATTAGACAAAGGCACATGAGGCTGCACTCCAAATGACCTTAAATGCCGGTCATGGATAATCTTTGAACCCGGTACTGAAGGGCAGAACCTTCGTTGGGAGTATGTGCAGCCATAATAGGCCAATGGGCACCTTTGTTCCATCCAGCCATTAAGGCCAGCATGAATGTCACCATGCACGTTTTTAAAGTGTGAAGAAAACTCATCTCTTCTGAATAACTGTCCACAGACAAAAGTAAACATTGAACGCTGCTTAGTTTGGTATCTAGCCACACATTCCAGCACCAGGTCCAGCCCAAGTGTCTGGAAAGGACTTGGATTAGAGAGCTGTGGGTTAGCATGATCACAGGCAGAAGCTGAAGCAATTTCACCAACCATTGTATTTGTAGCTAATATAGCAGATGGAAATGAAAACGTCTGTGTTCCAAAATCAATGTGATATCCATCAACATTCCGGCTATCCGAAATCCCTCTTCCACCTGGAGAGTCTCCTAAGCAAAACAATAAGGCAGCTGTGATGAGATCAATTCCTTGAAGGCCCATGGGGTCTTCTGTAATTTCTAAATCTGATGTATCGACTGCTTTATCTTCCATTTTGCCTCGAAACCAGTATGCGTCACCAATGAATGGTCGTCGGCCATTTATAATAAATACAGCACTCTCTCTTATCCCTTGTTGCTCATCTACTTTTCTCTCCAATTTTCTGTCACCACCAGCGTCAACAGGCAAAGGCAATGGCAAATGGTAAAGCTGTAAACCATTAGGCAAGCTATTTGGAGTTGCAGCATCTCTAACAGATGGCTGCCGAGCTACAACCGGCAAGGAATGATAAGGCTTTACTGGCTCAAGGTACTCGTCATCAGCATTATCGGATGCATTTATTGATTCAGGATGCTTTAAATCACAGATATCCAAATCCATATCCTCCTGATCAAGTTCTTCTTGACTAGTATTAACTATATGGAAACCATTACAAAGAGACACTGTCTTTGAGCACATCTCACTGCTACCATTCATGTTACTTTCTTCAATCCCTCTTTTTCTGCAAAGTCATAAAAAACATTTTGCTCAGGCCATGAATTCCCAGTCCCGAGTTTGTGTGCATCACTATGGTCCATTCCACCAACTGCTCCCATCTTACATTCGTCTAGGCATTCAAAGTCTCTCTCCCCCCCATTCCGCACATTATCAGACACATTCCCCTTAGCTTGGCTATTTCCATCTACCTCAAAGTCCTCTTCTGATAGCCTTCCATTTACTGCATCAACATCTCTTGTGGCATTATTTAGGATATCCAGAGCTGCAACTAAACTCTTGGTTGTCTCAACAGTAGCTTGATAAAGTTCACTGTAGGAGTTTTCATCAATAGATATAAATCCATTTGAGTGTGCATTGTCTTTCATATTGGCACTCACACACATCTGTTCTCTACATCTAGATGGCTTCTCTGATGTTTTAGACATCATAGTTGCCACTTTTAGAGATTCTAACAACATGCGCTGGTCTTGGAGGGCTAGAGCCATATCCAGCTGTTCTATCTGATCAACATCTTTACTCAGATTTTCGTAAGATTTTCGATCTGTGAAGTTTACTGGCCATCTATTCCATTCCATTGTGCAGCATACCACACTTGCTGGACAGACTTCCAAATGGTCCGTAATTTTGTTCCGTGCTATGGTAAAAGGACACCCAAAGCCACTATTTAAACAAGGCACCCTTTCCAGTGGACACAGAAGACGATGTTCAGCAGCTTTGCATGAATGAAATACTGCTCCACAAACCAACGGACAGCCAATCAAATCACAACATACACCAGTCTCAAGCCTTGCCATGCATCGCCTGCTGACACAGTTAATACAGTGCAAATGTTGCTTCTCCATGGTGGTCATCTCAAGCCCTATAAAAAGAAATTAGAAAGTTACTGTGCTGCATAATTCAAAAAGAAAATGATACAGTACATCGATTGTAACTTGCATCGCTATTAGATATTTTTCAGAAAGAAGAAACATTGAAAAGATTAGGTTTACAAATGAAGATGGATTCCTACGATTTCTACCAGATGCACGTTTTTATTCCATCCTCATCCTTGCTTCCTTACCCTTCTTTCAATCACATGCCACACCAGTGAGGCAAAGTACAATCAGTGGTGCCAACTTGGCTATGTCACCGACAGCTTACTTGCAGAGGTACCCAGCCAACTTGGACCTTAATTTTCAAGTATTATGAAGGAGGATGATGCCCTTGTGTCTCACCCATTCAGATGAATGAACCAGAACCACAGGGTTCGCCAGTTGCTTCCACCTCCCAGCTCCAAACTGAATAATGAGTAGTGAACCCTGCAGGTGATAGGGGAAAACTGCTAGTATGGGTCAGTGCCATAGAAAGAGGTGTCTGGCAGTGGAGTGGTTTGGGTTCAAAAGTTTATTAGTTCAATCAATAAAGAGATAATTACAAATTTGTTTAAAATCAATGTACATCATCATATAAAAAAAATACAAGTCACTAAAACAGTCAGTACCTGTTCTACAAGAGTGTTCAGTCTCAAGACTATTACAGTACAGTTTATAAATAACAGACACTAAACTACATGTGAGATCCAAAGCATATATGATGTAAGAGCCTTTTTTTTTTTTTTTTTAACTGATTCTTCTCCAAATTTTAATGATCTGACAAGAAAAAAAAAAATGCTACCCCGGTTATAGATCCAATCATCCTTTGTAATCAGAAGAATATTTAATGCTTTTTCTTTACTCAATTTCAGGGAGGGATTTCATACTGGCAGCATACCAGTAATGCCTGGCTTTGTTATACCAGAGGCAGTTTCAAACCACATGCATAATATCCTCCCTGCCACCAGTCAAAAAGTACAGTTGGGGTCCTTTTCTAGGTCTTCTTTATTATACCTGGCTAATAAGATATTACACTTTCAAAAAGCTAAAATCTGAACACTGCAAAAGCTTTCCTTAAAGGAGAACTACCACCACAGCTAATGCAGCTACCGCTGCACAGATTGGGCTCCTGTAGCAGACAGCATTTTCTAACATCCCAGTACCCCACTACTACCACCAAGATCGCACTGTTAACAACGTGATATCATGACGTGCCACTGCCCCTTCCTCTATTGTGCCCTTATGTATGGAGATTTAATAATCTCTATGAACATAGAATGTGCCAGCAGAAACAGACCACCCGGTCTATCTACATCTGCTCGAGTGTACTGCTAGCACCCCTAGATTGCAGCTGCCCCACCCCCCCTCCTCTCTGTCATTCCACTGCCCTCCTCACCCTCAACTCTTCCCTGCCCTTTTAAAGATGTTCAGATTTACATAACACCACCTTTTCTGGTAGTGTGTTCCATTTTGCTACCACCCTCTCTGTGAAATAGTGTCCCTCATTTCTGTAGTAAATCTTTCCCCCTCTATTCTGAGTCCCCTCAGATACTTAGATGTCTCTAGCATATGACCCTGTCCCTTCTATCCTCCAGGGTGTACATATTCAGATCTCCCCGCCTGCTCTCATAGTCTCTCCCCTCCATTCCACATATTATCTTCGTTGCCCTTCTCTGCACCCCCTCCAGTAGCCAGCTATCATGCTTTAGGTATGGCCTCCAAAACTGCGCACAATACCCCAAGTGCGGCCTTACCAGTGACCTATAGAGGTGCAAAATCACCTCTCTTTGCCTGGACGAAAAAACCCTTGCTATGCACCCCAGCATCTCTATTGTCTCATGTCTTGCGCTGTTTTCACAAACCCTCTGCCTAAATGCCATGTGCATAAATGGCACACACACAGCACTTAGGCAAAGTCTGTGAAAACAGAGTGGGGCATGGGTGAGATGGAGACTATTAAATCTCCATACATAAGGGCGCAGAAGGGGCAGTGGCACATCCTGATATTGCGTTGTTAGCAGCGTGACGGGGGGGGCGGGTACCTGGATGTTAGAAAATACCACCTGCTACAGGAGTGGTCTTAGATTTTACGAGCATTCAGGTATGAATATATTTCAATGAAGATTGTATCTGCAGTGGGGATCGGGGTACTGAATCCCAGATCTGTGCAGTGGTCGTTGTATTAGCCGTGGCAGTAGTTCCCCCTTAACTGAACATAAACAAGGACGTCTAATTAGTACTTATAACCAAAATAGCAATTATTTACGGCAAATCACTGAGAAAATCTAGAATATTGGATGCTTTCCAAGTCTATTAATGCCCAATAGTTATTCATTTTTTGTTTGACTTTTCTTTATATTTTAAACTGGGGGGATGTTTCTTTCCACATCTCTCTCCAAGGCACCTAAGCTGTGAGTATCTAGTTTGGACATCAGGTCCTTCAGCTACACTGATACCGTATAACCCATTTTGTCCAACATTTTCTTCCCTTTCCACAATAAATGAGGTAATCTACTATTGAGCATTCTAGTAATTTGCAGCCAATGTTTTTTTTGGTATCCAAATTGGCCTTGATATTTTCCACACCCAGCTCAGTCCTAATATACGGAGCTGGTAAGGACCTACTTATACCCAATGCAGATCTGAACAGATGGATAGCTGGGTTTGCTAATTTTTCCATATTTTGTATCCTGACCTCCACCCCATATAATGCCAGTGACAAATCTTTAGCTCTAGTTGCCTCTGTGAAGGTTCTTACTGTAGTTGCACCATAAAAGTAATTAAAATTTTCTAAATCCCTGTGCAGGTTTTTTTTTGTTCTAGTTACTGCTGTATTAGCAGTACGTCTTGCCCAAGATTTAAGAAAATTTGACTCCCAATAATTAGAAACCAGCCAGCCTGGTGACGCTGAGGTGCTGGATGCCACAACTCGTGCCATGCCAGCAACCCGAGTTCAGGGCCGGACTCTGGGAGCTGGGGGTCAGCAGGGGAGGGAGAAGATGGAGCGTCCGGAGGACTCCACTCCTCTCCCTGGGAGGGATCCAGGGGCTGCTCAGTATCCTGGCAACCCCCGATGGAGATCAGGGGTACTGTAGGATCACCAGCCTGATCAGAAGGGGCGGGAGTGCAGCAGACGTCAGCATGACAGCCATGTGCGGACGTCACTGCACGCCACACTCTCAGGGGGCAACCACCACGCAGAAAATCCCCATCCGCTGGGATAGGCGACAGCACCACTACCCCTGTAGCCACATTCCAACTGCCAGTCATCCTCTGCACCTGGGCTAAGCCCAGCCTGGCATGCCTAATTCTAGACAGAGCACCCTGGGTAGAAAGGGCAGCCCTACCTCGGGGGGCTCACAGCCGCAGGGATTGACAGGCTAGTACCGGGAGACGGAGATGTCTCAGGCAAGGAGGTAGAGCTTGGGGCAATGGTGGATGCCCGAAAGAAGTCCTCATCGGATGGCGCAGAAACAGATGATGCACCAAAAAAAAAAAAAAAATTAGAAACCACCTTAAGCTTCTGATCTCCAAGACTCCTACACTTTGCAGATATATTAAAGTCAAACACCATAATCTGACTTTTGAAAAAGTTAACCAAATTTACTTTTCTTATCTTATCTTACCTTACAAGAAACAATTACTCATCATAGTAATGATGCTTCTTCCAAAAAGATACCTCACTATGCTTAACAACTGCAATCATTCCTGAATGAGCTGCCCTGGAGCTTTAGAATGTTATGCTAATCAGAGAATTCAGAATGAGATTCAAACCCTGCCATGTGGCCATGCTCACATCTCCATTCTAACATCAGATTTCTAAAGTTAGGGTGAGCAGTGACCACTAAAACTAGCTAAATGGCTACCGAAACATATACCAAAAAGGACACTGTAAAAAGTCTGTAAAACTGTTTACAAGGCAGAAACAATTTTAAAAGGCTATGAAAGATTACAACAGCAGAGATCACCAAGTATCAATTGTAAAGGTACTGTATAGAAGATAATGCCTGATGTCCAGGTGATAATCATGGCGTAATCACCTCGAGTGCGCCAGCTCAAGAGGTTTACCATTGCCCTAGCAACCACAAGAGGTGATAATACCATGGTTATCACCTGTATATCAGGTGATGTCATTTATAGTGTATGGGACTTGACATCAGAAGTTACCCCCCATCGAACAAAAGTAATTTAGCCTTACCTTATTAACGAATCTGCACTACGGCCATATGACTGTGTAGGAAAACAATTTATTAGGATACACGGACTGAATGACAGGGGGCCGAAATAGCACCAGAGTTAAAATCTCTATCAGACATGGTGATCTCTAGACTCAGTAACAGTAAACTGCGACAACTGGAATGTTATTTGAATACTGTACTAAGACTAAATCGCATTCTGGGTGTGTAGAATACTGATTATACCATGGACATAAGTGAACAGCCAATGAAATCATCAGACTGGCAGTTTATTTGATTTAGTTTTTGTTGACCGGGTAAGTGCACTAGACAAATCCTGTCTATTTTCAGTCATGACCCTAGGAGGGGGATACAGATGAATGCCAACTGACCTTGAACCAGATTAAGCTGTTGGTGGTATTTTTAGTGAATGAGGGAAATTTGGCCAGGACACCGGGGAAATTTCCCTACTCTTTTTTGAGAAGTGCCATGGGATCTTTAACATCCACCTGAACTACCACCAGTCCAGGCAGATGGGACCTCGGTTTAACATCTAATCCAAAAGTGCAGCACCCTTCTCATGCTGCACTGCAGTGTCAGTACTTGGATATTAACCCAAGTGCCAGATGTGGGAACTGAACCCACAGCCCTCTGATCTCACGGCCTCAGAGGAGAGTGTGCTATGTACTGAGCCACTGACTGACACTGTGTTAAATCCTCTGATAATCAACAGCTGTTGAGTATATAATCCTACTAATCATCTGCACCATAGGAATAAATAGAAAGAAAAAAAACAAAAAAAACAAAGCAACCTCTAATATTTCTATTTTATTATAGTGAAAAAAATGAACCTTGGTATAATCACAATAAGCCGCTCTGAGGATGTGGGTTATCGGGGGATTTACCATGGCTGGCGAGGATTTACCCACTCCAGCCATGGTAAATCCCGATAACCCACACCCCCTCGTGGCTTACTGCTTAAATAACACTGGCATTCCATTTTGTAACCTCACTGCTATGACATAGATGAAGGGGGTTTATAAGATTCGGACATCACAACAGTGGGATTACAAGATTTTAAACAGCTTACTTTCAGTGGGTAATAAGGGCTACCCATACATTATAAAAAAGTAATGCCCAAGCAAACAGAAAAAAAAAAAGATTCCTGTATGAACATTTTCCCGGTTCTGGAAGGGGAGGTAGGATTAGAGACAATAAAGGATCCCTTTGAAAGCAACAACATTATTATGCAGAGTAATTTTTTTCTTCCAATCCCAGGAATCCCTCACTTGTGCTTAACTGCAGACTCCATAGCAGTACCCTGGGAGAATGGGTACAGAATTCTTTGAAGAAAAAGGATCTGGAAGACAGCAGTGCCAAAGCTGGCATCCCTTCTGGACTGTACAGTCGTGGCCAAAAATACTGGTGCCCTTGCACTTTTTCAAATAACTCACAATTCCTCTAAACATAAGTTGAAGTTAACAACAGTACAGTATTTGGTCTCCACAATTCTTTATTTCTCTGTTAATATTATAGAACCTTTGTTTTTTGATTCAGAATTTAATATATCCTTTTAAATCAGAAAATGGAAAGAAATGGCATTGGCAAAATTATTGACACCCTAGACTAAATATTTGGTAGCACAGCCTTTGGTCAAAATAACTGTAATCAACCGCTTCCTATAGCCATGGATGAGCTTCCTGCACCTCTCTACTGGCAGTTTGGCACACTCTTCTTCTGCAAACTGCTCCAGTTCTCCCAGATTTGAAGGGTGCCTTCTCCCAACTGCTGTTTTCAGATCTCTCCACAGGTTTTCAATGGGATTTAGATCTGGACTCATTGCTGGCCACTTCAGAACAGTCCAGTGCCTTGTCTTGAACCATTCCTGGGTGCTTTTTGAAGTGTGTTTGGGGTCATTGTCCTGCTGGAAGACCCATGACCTTCAATGGAGACCCAGCTTTCTGACACTGGGTTCAACATTACGCTCCAAAATGGCCTGGTAATCTCCAGATTTCATGATGCCATGCACACGTTCAAGGCACCTAGTGCCAGAAGCAGCACAGCAACCCCAAAACATCACTGAACCTCCTCCATGTTTGACTGTAGGGAAGGTGTTCTTTTCTTTGAAGGCTTCATTTTGTTTTCTGTAAACACAGAAATGATGTGCTTTACCAAAAATCTCTAATTTGGTCTCATCTGTCCACAGGACATTCTCCCAGAAGGATTTTGGCTTGTTCAGGTGTGTTTTGGCAAACCCCAGTCGGGCTTTCTTATGTCTCTCTCTCTCAGCAGTGGGGTCCTCCTGGGCCTCCTGCCATATAACCCCCTTTTTTTGAGTTGGCGACGGATGGTGTGAGTTGAAACTGTCGTACCTTGTGTCTGAAGGTCTTGCATCTGTTTGGCAGTTGATCGAGGTGCTTTCTCCACCATTCGAACAATCCTGTGCTGCAATCTTCGATCAAGTTTTCTCGCTGCCAATGCCCAGGAGGTTTACACTGCCATGGGCCTTAAACATCCTGATAACATTACGTACGGTGGAAACAGGAACATCAAGGTCTCTAGAGATTGATTTGTAGTCTTGAGATTGTCCATGTTTGGCTACAATCTTCTGTCTGACCTCCTCAGACAATTCCCTGGCTGTCTCTTTTCTCCATGCTCATTGTGGTACACACAGTGACACAAAACAGGAGAATGAGTCCTTTTCTCTATTCAAACTGGTTGAATGAGTGATTTTTATATTGCATGCACCTGCAACTCACCACAGGTGAGTTCAATTCCAAAGTGAAGGAGAATCACCTGCTTGAAATCTAATTATTTCTAACTACTTCTAAAAGGTGCCAATAATTTTTGTCTGTGCCATTTAAGGATTTCTGTGTGGAATAAGCTAAGACTTAGTAAATTTTTCTGCTTTTTGTGTTTTATTCCACTGCAAACCAAAGAAATACATATGTGGATACCAAAATATTTTTTAATTTCAACAGTTTTCTGGAAGGAATGGTGCATTATTAGAAAAAACTGCAAGGACGCCAATATTTTTGGCCACGACTGTAGGGCCATACAATAATGCTTTGTGAATGTAGTTTTCCAGGTAGATGCTTTTCAGATTTTCTGCAGGAAGACATCTCTTGCTGATGCCACAGAGGTAGAGGTACCCCTCGTGGAGTGAGACCGAAAGCCTTCTGGCAGTAGCCTGCCAGCTTTGCCATAACAGAACTGTATGCAGGAAACTATCCAATGAGAGATGGTTCTCCTGGATGCTGTTTTACCTTTTCCCACTTCACCAAAGGAGACAAATGACTAAGAATTAGTGGACCTTACATCCTCCGTGCAGTCCAGGTAGTAGCTCAAGACTCTTAACATCCAGACTGTGGAGCTTTAATTCTCCTGAGCTTGCTCTTTCTGTAAAGAAAACTTGTGACTGACTGATTCAGATGGAATTCAGACACCACTTTAGGAAGGAATTTTCTGTTAGTTATAAGGACTAACTTTATTCCTGTGAAAATTATATAGTTATGATCTGTGCAGAGGGCTTGCAGCTCACTCATCCTTCAGGCGGATGCGAGCGCCACCAGGAAAACTGCTTTCCGGGTGACAAACTTCAAAGCAGCTGTGGCCACAGGCTCAAAGAAACCTCCATCAGCTGGGGAATGCACAAATTCAGATCTCGGAGGGGGGGGGATTAGGATCTTTTACTGGGTGGTACATGTGAGCAAGGCCTTTAAAGAACCTTTTGAAACTAGGCCATGAGGCTGACCTGTCCTGTCCTTCCCAGCTATGGCGCAAGCTGACACTTCTGCCAAATGAACCTTCAGGGTTGAGGGCTTAAAGCCCAAGGGATGTAGGTAGACTAGGTAGTTCAGAACTGTGACTAGACTTACTCGCAATGGGTTGAGCCGTGTAAGGGAACACCAAAAGGGAAATCTTTTCCACTTTGGGGCACAAGTTCTTATTGTTGCTGGTTTTCCTGGAAACTATCAGCACTTCCATAACCCTCTCAGAGATTTAGTCCAGAGAACTCTAGGTCTTCAAGAACCATGCTCCAAGTCAAAGAAATCTCAGATACCCAAATGTTCTCCTGTCCTGGAACAGTGTCAGCAGACTGCATCTCAGTGGCAGGTTTATAGGCTGTCTGTTGGAAAGGGATAGTAGTAGGGATGGGAGTACCAAACCTGCTGGCCCAATGCGGAGCTATGAGAAATCACTGTTGTGGACTCCCTTCTCAGTTTCAGTAGCACTCACAACAAAAGTGAAAAAGGTAGAAAGGCATAAAGAAACCTTCCTGACAGTTGTGGGCTAGAGCATCCTCTGGGACTGTACCCACCGAATGAGGTCTGCAACAAGACAGTAAGAGCTGGTTGTTCTTCAAAGATGCAAACAGGTCTATTTTTGAGGTGCCCTACCTTCTGAAAACTGTTACCGGCACCTGCTGGTTCAGGGTCCATTCATGATTTCCCTGGCTGATTCTACTCAGTGTCTGCCAGCACACTGTCTTCCCTTGGAAACTGGACTTCTGAAAGTTGAACCTCAAGGGAGTATGCTATGTTCCAGATCTTCATTGCTTCTGTGTGCAGCTCTTAAGGTCTTGTTCCCCCCTGTCTGTTAATGTAATACATAGTTGTGGAGTTTTCTGTCCTGATCTGGACAGACTGACCTCTGATGTTTGGGGGAAAAGGCCTGCACTGCCAAGTACATTGCCCTGAACGCAAGGAGATTTATGCGCTCCCGAGTCTCCTGTGTACACCGCATACTGCTTACTGTGAGCTCCTCCAGGTGGGTGCCCCAGCCCAAGAGGGAGGCATCTGTTGCGAGTATGGCTGTAGAAGATTGATGCAGGAACGGAACTCCTTCTCAGAGGCTGCACGCTTCCATCCACCATACTAGTGCTCTTAGTCTCTTTCTGATGGGCACTAGTTTTGACGGTGGGTCCCACTTCTGGGACCAATGGATCCCTAGGTGGTATTGGATATCGCTCATTTGAAACCTGGCAGCTGGTACCACTGCAGCCGACGATGCCATGTGCCCAGAAATGCAGGAAAAGCCCCTTGCAGGTTTGGGCTAACCTGCTTTGAAGGATTCTGCAGTTGCAATCAGGTTTGCTACTATTGCCTAGAGAAGAAATGCCTTCCCTTGCAGGGTATATAGCTCTGTAACTATAAAGTCCAAAACTTGTATTGGTTTTATCTGTGACTCCTGAAAATTTATGAGTAGGCTCAGGTCCAAGTTGGCCTTGTGTCAGAATGAGGGAGGACTTTGCTTCCTGGTGTGATTTTCTTAAGACTAGCCAGTCGTCGAGACAGGGAAAGACCACCACCCCCTACCTTATCAAACGTGCTGCCACTACAGCTAGGCACTTTGTGAATACTCTGGGTGCTGAGGACAGGCCGAAGAGAAGTTCTCTGGACTGGTAGTGGCAATTCCCTATCCTGAACCTGAGGTACTTTCTGTGACTGGACCTTACTGGTATGTGAAAGCAGACATCTTTCGGATCCAGCGACCCCAGCCAATCTCCTTCCTGCAGAGATGGAAATACTAAGCCCAGAGATACCATGTTGAATTTTTTCTTTAAGTGTTTGTTCAGATACAATCAGATCTCAAATAGGTTGCCACTTACATTTTTCTTGTGGGTCAGGAGGTATCTCGAGTCAAGTCCCTTTCCCCACTGTGACGGAAGTACTTTTTCTGCTGCATTTGCCTGTAGCAATTTTTCTTCTCCAGGTCGAACAATTATTTTCTGCTGGCACGTGAGGCTGGGACCTGCTGTGGTTCTGCAGTCTTGGGAATTCTATTAACTGCAGGGACAAACCCAAACTCACCATTTCTAGGACTTGCTTGTCTGTGGTCATTTCTGACCATTCCTGAAAACTGTGACTCAGCTTTCCCTCCCACTGGCAATGGATGGGTGAACTGTACAGACCTGTCAGGGGTTTTGCTTATAGCCTGTGCTTTGGAGGCCGGTTGAGCAGCTGTACACCTGGTGCCCCTTCTAACCCAACATATACAGCAACCCCTTTGATAGGTGTAGTTACAGGAGATACAGGTAGGGGATACTTTCCCTGTACTTACACCTCCCTTTCTGTAAGGCCTACTGGATGTGGAGGCCTTTTCCTTCTCAATATTGCTGTTGTAGGTGGTCTTGTATTCATCTACCTTTTTCATGTAAACCTCAGTCTTATCACCGAACAGTGAAGTTCCCTCACTGCCTTGGTTTGAGTGTCCTGGGATAGCTTGGTAGTTCTAAGCTGGGCACACCTTCTTAAAGGACACTGCACGTGCCATGACCCTGGATGCAGTGTCATCAGTGTCCACTGCCATGTGGAACTGGTACTCTGTGGCATCTATGGCTGCCCCTGCGGCGTCAGCCAAATCCTGTGCCAAGTCACTAGCAGCCTTTCCACTCATTGCCAAGATGGAGTTCTAACATACTAAAATGCCAGCAGAATAGGCCTAATGGTCCTTCGCATCTGCTCATTAGTCAGCACCCATACTGGTGCCCATTTTGCTGTCCCGCCCCACCCCCTTGAGTTTCCTCATCCTCTTCCAGGGTACTCCTGGTACTGGACTTCCTCAGCTTCACCCTCCCCATACCTGTCCCAGCCCTCTCGACTCCTCCACAGTATCAGCCTCCACTAGTCCCTTGGCAGGCGTTCCATGGTTCCACCACCCTCTCAGTGAACACCTCTCCCCCCGCCTCCACACACGCCCTCTGGCTGCAGCACTTCTTCTTTTTTTTAAATTTGAGCACCCCATCTGAGCTTCCTTATTGATCCCTTTATGTACTTAAAGACCTTTATTATGCCCCAAATCCCTCCTCTCCTCCAGGGTGCACATGTTGAGCTCCTCAAACTTCTCCCCGTAGGTCCCTTCTCCCATGACCCAGATCATCTTGACTGCCCTCCTTTGTACCCTCTCCAGGAGTGCAATGTCCGTTTTTAGGTGCGGCCTCCAGAACTGCACACAGTACTCGAGGTGCGGCCTAACCAGGCAGTTATACAGAGGGAGGATCACTTCCCTCCTTCTGGAGTTAATCCCCCTAGCGATGCATCCCATCGGCCTTGGCTGCAGCCCTTCTACAAGTCTCAGCATTGTTCATTTTAACATCCACCACCACCCCAGATCTCTCTCTTTGAGATTTGTAGTGCGTCTCCCCCTCCCCAGGGTGTACACTTGGCCTGAGTTTCTGGCCACCAGGTGCAGAACCCTGCATTTCCCCACACTGAACTTCAGTCCCCCACTTACTTGACCACCTCTCCAGAGCCTCCAGGTCCTCCTGCAGGGTCACTCTCCCCACCCACCACTACTCCCAGCTTCCAGTCATCCGCAAAGAGACTAATTTCACTCCTGATACCCTTCCTTATGTCAGAGACAGAGGTGTTAAGCAGGAGTGGCCCCAGGACAGATCCCTGGCGGATCCCACTAATGAACTTCCTTGGGGATGAGACTATCCCTCCAACCACCACCATCCAAGTAAGCTCCGAAAGCCAGTTTCTTTTCCACCGGATCATCTGCCTCCCAACCCCCATTTCCCCCAGCTTAGCCAGCAGGCCACCATGAGGTACAGAATCAAATGCCTTGCTGAATTCCAGAAAGAGGACATCCACCAGCCTACCCTGGTCCAGGGCACTCGACACACAATCATAGAACTCCACAAGGTTTGTCTGACATGCTGTTCCCGGGACAAAGCCATGCTGTCTATCGCCCAGGTAACCCATTTGCTCCAGCTCCCCTCCCCCTGATAATACTCTCCATCACCTTGCCCACCACGGACGTCAGGCTAACGGGCCTGTAGCTCCCCATCTCCTCTCTTGATCCCCCTTGTGGATAGGTACGATATGGGACACCCGCCACCCTCCAGTCACAAGGTACCCATCCTGTCTGCAGAGAGATGCTGAAAACCCCCGCCAGGGGGGCCACCAGGACATCTGCCCCCTCAGCACCCTGGGATGCATTTCACCTGACCCCCCCGGGAGCTTTCTCCATCCTTAGGGACCAGAGGGCTTCTTCACCCTATCAGCTGGGATTTCAACCTCCCCATCCTCCCTTTGCCACCTGTTCTTCCTGTCCCTCAACTGATGTTGCTGGCCCATCACCCTCCCTAGACTTGGCTGGGCTCCCGGACTCCAAAGGTCCTGTCTCTTTCGCAGCTTCACCATCTCTCCATCGAGAGGTGCAGCCTCCCCATCCACAGTGGTAAAGACTAAGGCAAAATATTAATTTAGTACCTCGGCCTGCTACATGCCTCCTGTGCCCATCCCCCCTCTCCTAATCCTGCTAATATGCCCCTCACTTGCCCCCATATATCTAAAGAACTCCTTGTTCCCCCTCCTGATTCTGCTCCGTCCTCGCCTTAGCCAATCTTATCATACTGGTGACCCTTATGGACATCAGTTCCTACACCCTCAGATCCCTTTCTCTCCTTGAGCACTTGATGCGCCTAAGGGCAGCCTTCTTTTCCCTCACAACTTCCTGAACTTCCCGGGTCCACCAACAGAGTTTTCTGGCCCTACTGAATTTACGCTTCACCCTTGCACAGGACTTGGTAGCCTCCTGTACCCCCCTCATGTCAGCATCCATGCCTGGCCTTATCTCGTCCAAATAACCCTTAAAAATCCTTCCCATGCCCCTGAAGTCTGCACCCCTAAAGTCAATCACTAACATACTAAAAAGCCAGCAGAATAGGCCAAATAGTCTGTCTTGTCTGCTCGAAAGCCAGCAACCTAGTGGCTGCTCGCCTTACCACTCCACTAGCCTCCAAGAGGGTCTTCTTTCGTTTCAGTTTCCCCTTGTACCTGTCCCACCTCTTCCTGAATCCTTCCACTGTGCCTTCCTCCACCAGCCTCCCAGGCAGCGCATTCCACGGCTCCACCACCCTCTCAATGAAAAAAATGCTTCCTATGCTCCCCCCCCTCAAGCTTCCACTCATGGCCCCTGGTTGTTTCCCTCTTAGCCCAAAAGCTCCTTGGTTCCACTCCTGGTTATTCCTTTTACATACTTGAAAACCTCCATCATATCTCCCTGTCCCTTCTCTCCTCCAGTGAGTAAAGCCCAAGCTCTTCCAGTCTTTCCAGATAAGGTTTCCTCCATGCCCTGAATCATCCTGGTCACTCTTTTCTGGATCCTCTCAAGCAGCACTATGTCCTTCTTCAGATAAGGTCTCCAGAACTGTACATAGTACTCGAGCTGTGGCCTGATCAAGGCATTATACAGAGGGAGGATCACCTCCCTCCTTCTGAACGTAATTCCCCTGGCTATGCAGCCCAATATCCTGTTTGCTTTGGCTGCAGTTCTTCTACAATTTTCAGAGTTATTCATTTTAATGTCTATCACCACCCCTAAATCCCTTTCTCCCAATGTAGCTTGCAGTGAGACCCCCCCCCCCGAGGTGTATTCATCACCAGGTTTTTGACCCCCAAATGAAGTACCTTACATTTCCCAGCATTAAATTTCAGTCCCCACCTCCCTGACCACCCTTCCAGGGTATCCAGATCCCTCTGGACTGCCTCCCTCGCCTCTTCACAATCCACCAGTGCTCCCAGTTTTGAACTGCCCACAAAGCGACTCAACCTATTCCTAACCCCCTTCCATATATCCGAGTCATAGGCGTTGAACAAGAGTGGCCCCACTACCGAAATCTGAGGGGCCCCGATAACCTTCCTGGGAGAGGAGAGTATCCCACCCACCATTACCCTCTGTAAATGCTCAGAGCGCCAATTTTCAACCAAACTGAGCTCCTGTCCTCCCACCCTCATCTCCCCCAGCTTTTTTTTTTTTTTTTTAAATATATAATCAGCCCATAATGTGGTACTGAATCAAATGCCTTGCTGAAATCTAGGTATAGGACGTCCACTGGTCTATGTCTGTCCAAGGACCCCCACCACCCAGTCACAAAACTCTACGAGGTCGGACTGACACGATCTCTCCAGAACGAAGCCATACTGTTCATCATCCGGATGCCCTAACCATTCCAGCTGCCTCACAATCCTCTCCTTGATAAAGCCCTCCATTATTTTGTCTACCTCAGACGTTAGGCTGACAGGCCTATAATTCCCCATCTCTTCTCTAGACCCCTCCTTTATGAACAGGCACTACATAAGCCGCCCTCGAGTCTTGGGGCACCCATCCTGTCTGCAAAGAGGTATTAAAGAGTGCAACCAGTGAAGCTGCCAGATCTTCTGCCAGTTTCTTCACAACCCTCCGGTGTAGCCCATCCGGCCCCGGCGCCTTATCAATCTTTAGCTTCCGAAGAGCCTCCCTCACCTTATCCACTGTGATTTCTTCCCCACCATTCCTCCTCCTCACTAAACCTCCCCATCCCTTCTGGGTCTGGTTCTATCTGTATCCTAGCTTCATTCCTTCCTCTGGTTTCAGGCAGACTTCTCACCTTATCTGAATGCTCTTCCCTCCCATCAGCCTGTAGGGATCCCCAGTCCCCATCTTCAAAGATTGAGGCAAAGTACTCATTTAGCACCTCTGCTGGTTCCCCTGCTTCCTGAGTCCATACCCCCATAATTTTAACCCTATTGATCTGTATGCTCTTTATATCTATAGAATCCCCCGCCCGGATATCCCCAGCTAGGTTTCACTTCATCCCTGCTTGGCCCCTCACCATTCTGGTGACCCTCCCACGATATTTCGCACTCTCCTCGGCCTCCTGTCCCTCCTTGAGCGTTTAAAACATGCATAAACGGCCTTTTTATCCCTCTCTGCCTCCTGCACCTCCCTAGTCCACCAACATGGCTTACTGGTTCTACCATGCTTTCGCCTAATTTTGTACAGAACTTAGTAGCCTCCTGTACCCCTTTTTTAATGGTCTCCCACAATCTTCCAGCATCCATGTCCGGCCTAATTTTGTCCAAACTCTCTCTTAGAATCCTACCCATGCCCCCGAAATCCGCTCCCCAGAAGTCTACCACTACTGTGTTAGTGCAGATTTCATCACCCCCTATATACAGCAGAAACCAGACCATGGCATGGTCTCCACCCGCCAGTGGACTTCACACCTCCAAGACCCTTATCTGATCATTGTTCGCTAGGACAACATCCAATATCCGCCCCTCTCTAGTAGGTTCTCCACCTGTTGGGCCAGGAAAGCATCCTGAAAAACATCCATCAGTCACTGTTCCCTGGCTACAGAGGATGTCATGGTGTCTCAGTCCACCACCGGCATATTAAGGTCATCCAAGACCACTACCCTACCCTTACCAAGTCACAATGACCACTGATGTTTTCAACCAGTTTATCCTTCAGAGCCTCCTCAATTGCGAGGGGCCTGTATATCACCCATATTGGCAATTTTTTTCCTCTCCTCGTTTGCAAGGAGGCAGTATAGCGCAGTGGTCTAAGGCTCTGAGCTGCAAATCTGGTGACATCCAGCAGACCAGACCTGGGTTTGAATCCCACAGCTTCCACTTGCATACTGTGTGACACTGAGCAAGTCACTTAACCTCCTTGTGCTCCCAGGTCGCTCCTGTAAAAAAGCTTTCAGCTTAGTGTGCTATACCTGGTTAAACTAAATAAAAAAAAAAAAGTTAGCCAAATCACCTCCACTCCTCCTCCAGCCAACTCCACTCCACTAACCACTATGTCATTTCTGACCATCAGCGCAACCCCTCCCCCTCTTCCCACTCCCCTATCTTTCCTGAATATCTTATAGCCCTCCAAATTTAGGTCCCAATCATTTCTCTGGGTGGCCCATGTCTCTAACTGCCATCACGTCCGCTTATCCCTCAGCCAGCATAGCCCCTAACTCAGGCATTTTATTGCTCATGCTCCTACTGTCCTCCATCCCGACCTCTCCTCCCTATCCAATCTCTCCAGCCCTGGGCAGTAATTATTCTGCCCGATTTGCATCACTTTGCCCCTCACTCTTCAATTGCCCTAGATCTGGACCCACAAACGGCTTCCTTGGGGGCAAACTTTTATTTGACCCTCCCCCCCCTTACAAGTTTAAACCCCACCTCTCTCCTATAAAAACCAGCAAGTTTTAGTTTCAAGATCTCCCTTCCCTCCAGATTGAGATGTAATCTATCTCTGGCATATAGCCCCTTATCCTCCAAAGTATCTCCCCAATCTCCCACCAGCCCGTACCCCTCTGCCTTGCACCATTCCCTAAGCCACTGATTCACCCCTCTAAGTTTTAGTTTGCTCTCCCCGGTTGCCCTCGATACAGGCAGAATCTCAGAGGTGGAAATTTTGCTTCCTATAGAGTGACAAACCCTTGCCAGTTCCTGGAACCTAGCCTGTATTTCTTGCTCACTGTTCCCTTGCAAGTCATTTGTCCCCAGATGTACTAGGAAGTCTGGGGATCCCCCACATTCCAGTGCTATCGAGTATAGGTGGAATTCAGCTTTGTGTACGGATAAACCCAGCATACATTTAGCCTTGACTGGGCTGCTTTTATTGTCCCCCTTCCCACTGGATACCCCTGGTCATGGAATCCTCTAGCAGTATCACATTCACCCGACCCCCACTTTGTTAGCCCGTTTTGATCCTACCAGACTCCTCCTCCCATCATCAGACTCCTGCTTACTCGTGCCTCTCCCATCTACCTGGGAATCTTTATTAGCCCATTCAGATCCTTTCAGGCTCCTCCTTCTGTCGACAACCCCCTGCTTACTCCTCCTAACTCCATCAGCCTGGAGGCCACCCTCATATGCTAGCCCTACCATACTCCCAGCTGCGACTGCCAGTTTGCTCCTTGCCCCCCCCCCAATTTCCCAAGAGGCCAGAGAATGCCTCCTCAATTCCACCCCTTCACCCTTCTTGAGCTATAATCCTCCAATTCTCCCACCCGAGCAGCCTTCCACTAATTTTTCTTCAACCCTTCCCCCTTCTGGACCTGCACTTCCCACCCCATCAGCTGAAATTCTCCTTGCCCTACTCTCCCCCTCTTCTGATGATTCTTGTCTCGAAGCCGACCTCTCTACTGCACCCTGTCTTGACTCGACTTCCCCAACATGGACACCGGCCTACCCACATTCCTGCCACCTTCCACCTGTCTTCACTCAGTGCCCCATCCCCCCATCTACCATATTTCCCCCAACCTAGGCTAGTGCCCCCCCCCAATCCTTTCCTATGGTTCCGTAACCTCCTCTGTCTCCCACCCCTCAGCTTACTGACCAAACCCTCCTGTCCTCTTGCTCTCCCCACCATCAGCCTCTTTCACCTCATCTCCTGGATATAATAGGGTGAAACTGTTTGTAAGTGTGATGCTTGCCCCCGTTTTGCTCTCTTCTACCCCTCCTTCCCTCTTTTGCTCCCTCTGAGCAGCCTCCTCCCTAAACAGTGCTTCACGTACATTGCTTGTTCTGCACCCCCTCACCTCCAGAGTGACCATATGGTCCACCTATCCCCCGAGATGTGCCCTTTTTGCCTATTCCACTTGCCCTTTGAAACATGCCATTTTGACCACGTCTAGTCACATATGATCCATACCCCACCTTACCTCCCCATCCCTCCCCCATTCTAGCTGCCTTCTGATCCCCTGATCTCCTCCCTAAGACCCTCCAGTTGAACACACACTGGGCACCCTCCAAACCGCCATGCCCAATTTAATATTATGGCTGCCCCACACCCCGTACACCCCATCGCCCTGCCAAAGATGCCCACATTGACTGCCCCCAAGCCCACCCTCATTTTAGTTATAATCAATATGTCCCCCTACCATCAATAATATACTGTCAAACTTACACAGCCCTCACCAGTGATTACCACACACACAAGATACCCAGCAATAGACAATTCTCATCAATGTGCCCCATTATTAATCAGCAAGCCCGACACAATACCAGTCAGTGTGTCCTCTATTTTACACCACCAAAGCCCAGCAAGACCCCAAGAATTAATCTGCAATCCCCACAGTAACCACTATGCCCAAGCCAGCACAGTATATGATACGAAGCATATGCCCACCATCCTCCAGCCAGTAACAAATACGAGCTTCCTAAATCTCAGTCCCAGCCAGGCACAACATGCTCTCCCCCAATGATCCGCCCCCTCAGACCATTTCATAGAGGTCAGGGCTGGAGTGTGTGTTGTGAGACACAATTACAGCTCCTTAATGGGTGGTGAGGTGGCTGGGCAATTATCTAGCTCAGCTACAAATCAAAATTAGCACCCTCACTCCTGACTGGTCTTTCAAGTTCAGCTGCTCCCTCTCAAGCCCTGTCCCGCTGACGATTTCAGCCGCCGGGAAGTCTTCTCCTGTGCCCTCTCTTTACAGCTCAGTGCCCTCTAGTCCTGGCCCACTGCCGAATGCAGCCGCCGGGAAGTCCGCTCCGTCACCCCGGTGCTTTTCTCAGCTGCTGACTGCAGCCCCTGCTCCTTCCGCCTTCCGATGCTGCCAGCAATTGCAGTTTCCTGTAGTCCTGGCCCGCTGCCAAATTCAGCCACCAGGAGTCTACTCTGTCGCCCCCTGATGCCTTCTTCAGCTACCGACTGCAGCCCTTACTCCTGCCTTCCGATGCCAGCAATTACAAAATGACCACTGTCTTTGTGCGGTTTTCATCCCACCCCCCCAGTCCAGGAAAAAAACAGACCATGGCATGATCACTCCACACCCACAGGTCACTCACCTCCAGCCCCCTGATCTGGTCATGGTCTGCTAGGACCATGTCCAGTACCCAGTCCTCCCTAGTCAGTTCCCCCACCTGTTGGATTAGTAACACGTCCTGAAAGACATCCAGCAATCTCTGCTCCCTGGCTACTGGGGACGTCATAATCCCCCAGTCAATCCCAGGCATGTTTAGGTCCCCATCACCACTACCCCTCCCTTGCCCAATCTACAGTGGCCCATATTTGCCACCAGGTTCTCATCCAGATTCTCCGCCAGCATGGGGAGTTTGTATAGCACCCCTATTTTTTACTCTTACTCCTCTGCGTTTGCAGGGTGACCCAAATCGCCTCCTCATCCCCCTCTGCCTCCTCCACCCCTCCAATACCAATGCCATTTTTGAACATCAGTGCTACCCTTTCCCTGCCCCTCTTTCCTGAACATCGTGTAGCCCTCCAGTTTTAGGTCCCAGTCATGCCCTTGGGTTGCCCAGGTCTCAGTGACAGCTGCCACATCCACTGCCCCTTAAACTAGCATCTTATTTCCTTAGCTCACGGCATTGATCAGGACCACCCCCTCCACCCTTGATCCTCTTCCCATCTTCAACCTCGTGCTCCTGTGTGGCCCTTGCCTCCCGTCCCTGCCCACTGGTCTTTCACTATGTCCCTCCATCTCTTCGGGAGCGGCAACCAAGCCTTTTAATTGGCCTCCAGCCCTCCTCACGCCCCCTTCACAACTTTAAACCCCACCTTCACGAACACATCCAGCTAGTTTCAGCTTCAGAATTTCCTTCCCTTCCAAACTGACGTGGAGTCTGTCCCTAGCATACAACCCCTTATCCTCCCAGGTTGCACCCCAGTCCCCCACAAGCCCATACCCCCTAGCCTCACAACACTCCCAGAGCCACTAAAACGCTTTTCGTACTAAGCTGTTTGGGCCAAGTAAAGGTAGAGAAGCTGAAGTATAAAACTGGTTTGCCCATACGATGCAGCTTCCTGGAATCTTTCTCAGGAGGCTAGGAGTAATGAGGTACCTTGGCCTTGTTGTAGGCCACAGTTGGGACCATCTCCTCATGATCAAGGTGGAAATACAAGTATTCAGCACCCTGTGTCCGTCTGCTAATTTTTTTCTCAATTTTCTTATCTATGCAGAGTAGCAGCTGAGGTAGATGCTGAAATGATTTAACAAGTGGACTTCTTGAGGAATTTGTGGATGTGGATGGGCAGCTGCAATCTCTTCTGCTGTAGCCAAGGCCATCGTATCCAAAAATTCCACCTCATCCTCTTCAGTCGTTTGTGAGGCGATGCTGAGGATGTTAACCATACATCTCGCAAATGTTTAGTGAAAGGTATAGTTGTGAGCCAAACTCTTGTTCAGAAGAATCATCAGGTTCTGTGCGTTTCCCTCCCCCTCCTCCTCCAGTACATTTCAACCTCCTCTTTCACAGGCATTGGGAAATGAATGGAGCCAGGCATTTTCATGAAATTCCCCATAGCCTGGAGGAATGGACATGCCTTAGTCGTGTCCTTCACTGTAGCCATTTTACTTGTGTCCACTGGTGGCTTCCCCCGTTCAGAAACGCTGATTTCTAAACCATCCATTGCAGCTTTTTCTTTCTCATCTGTCCTCTCTGACATGGACTGCTGCTTATTTTGAGGGGCTGGAACTTCATCCGAGCCTTCCGGTGACACGGAGGCAGACTAAGAAGCTATAATATCTTATATATTTTTTAAGCCCTTTTCTTTTGCGTTTCAGAGAAAAACTCAACAAAATTCTGATCTGGACCCAGGCACCTCAAACACAACTCGTGGCAGTCTGCCTCTTCCAGAAGCTGAAAACAATGTTTTACAATTTTTAAGCCTGTGGGTCCTGTCATCTTCTTGGGCGTATCAATCATGCCAAACACTGACAACCCTGGGAAGATGTTCCGGGTCCCAAAAACAATAATTTCCAATAGTAAAAGACAGAATGTTTCTGAAAAAAGGGGTTGAAATACAGAAACATGGTTCAGGTCCATTAGAAACAAAACTGCAAAAGAAACACACCACCAAATGGTGTTAAAAACTGAAATTTGAAGCCTATTATTGTCTTGGTTCCTCCCCCAAAAAAGGAACTGGGAATAAAAGTCAAAAAACACTGCAAAGAGGTACAAATTAAATGGCAAAATAAAGTTTTATAAAGAAAGTTGAAGCAGTTTCCTAATGGTTGAACTGTGCTACAAAACGGCCTTCTCCAGTTACTGGAAACCAATATGGAATTGTAGAAAGTAACAAGTTAAAATTACATAAAAATAAAATAAACTGATCAGCTCAGAAGTGAAGAAAAGATTTTGGAGTGACTGCTTTCTTCAGGCAGAGAAATAAATCTGATGTTAGAATGCAGGTGTGAGCAGCACCACACAGCAGAATTTGAAACGGATTCTAAATTCTCTAATTAGCATACAATTCTAAAGCTCTGGGGCAGCTCATTCTATGAGAACGACTGCACTTATAATGTATGGTAGAATGTTGTTATAGGTAGAAATATACAGATTACTAACCTGTAACAGGAGTTCTAGGAGTGGTATATGTTGTTCATCCACACTGTCTGGCAGGTTCCTTGCCGCTTTCAGTCTTGCCAGAAGGTTTTCAAGCTGGCTCCTCCCACCCACCCAAGTGGTAAAACCCTCGGCTCCGCCCCATGACGCCAGACCTAGCCCGCTGGAAGCCAGGGAGGTCGGTTGGGTCGTGTGGATGAACAACATAAACCACTCCTAGAACTCCTGTTACTGGTAAGTAACCGGTATTTATAGGGATATGGATACGTTGTTCAATCCACACTGTCTGGCAGACTCCTAGCAGTTCTCCAGGAGGAGGGAGGCAAGGCGCGCACCCCCTACTTGGGGAATACATAGAAACATGGACATAGAAACATAGATTTTGACGGTAGATAAGGACCGCTTGGCCCATCTAGTCTGCCCATTTAAGGACTGGAGAACTGAGGTCCCACAACCAGCATCCCAGCGTGACTCAAGGTCAATGTGGTAATGGGAAATAAAGTTGTGTGCTGACCTCCAGGTAACAGCCCTGCACATTTCCTGAATAGGGACGTCCCTAGAAGCAGCGGCATGGCAGGTAGAATGAGCTCTTATCCCTTTGGGAGGCTCCATGCCAGTCAACCTATAGCAGAGATCTATGCAGAAGGTGACCCACCTGCTTATCGTCCACTTGGCTGCAGGTCTGCCAGGTGCGGCTTCAGCGTAGGTGACAAACAGCTGGCGAATCTCTCCCTGAACTTCAGCCATCCACTCCTTATAATAAGCGAGCGCTCTTCTAGGGTCCACAGTGTGGAGCCTATATTCGGCCTCCGAGGTGTGACTGGGGTAGAACACTGGCAGAGTCAACATCTGGATAAGGTGAAACTCCGACACCACCTTCGGAAGGAATTTCGGGTGGGGGCACAGGACAACCTTGTCCCTGTGGAAAACCAGATAAGGAGACTCGATGGAAAGCACCTGGAGCTCTCCCATCCTTCTGGCTGACGTGATAGCCACCAAGAAGGCGGTCATCCACGACCGGTGGGAGATATCGCACCTGGGCAGTGGTTCAAATGACTTGCCCATGAGCTTAGTCAATACCAGCAGTAGATCCCATGGAGGTGGAGGTTCTCGCTCCGGAGGGGATATGTGATCAAGGCCTTTGAAAAAGCACCCGACCACCTTCTCCTGCTCTACCAACTGCTTGCTGGCCTGCGCCCGGTAAGCAGAGATGGTTGCCAGGTGCACCTTAAGGGTTGTCGACCAAAGTCCTAGCTGAGAAAGGGACCACAGGTAATCCAGGATGCTAGCCAAGGATCAGGAAGAAGAGTCCAACCCCTTGTCCTGACACCAAATGGAGAATCTCTTCCATTTGAAGGCATAGCATTTTCTGATCGACTCCTTATGGGATGCCTCAACGACGCTGAGGAACTCGTCAGAAAGACCCAAGGCCTGGAACTCTAGCCGCTTAGGAACCAGGCCATAAGGTGCAGCGATTGAAGGTCCGGATGGAGAACCTTCCCCTTCCAGACTGAGATCAGGTCCGGGCGGGCTGGAAGCCACCTCGGGAGCCTGGGGCTGAGGCTTAGGAGATCTGGGTACCAGAACTGGCGGGGCCAGTCTGGGGCTACCAGAATCACCTGCGCCTTCTCCCTCTTCGCTTGAGAAGCACCTTGTGGACCAAGGGAAATGAAGGGAAGGCACAGAAAAGGCCCAGGGTCCATGGCCTCGAGAAGGCATACCCCTGCAGCGAGCCCTGCTGAGGGGGGCGGGCATGAAACAGCCTCAGCTTCGCATTCTCCCTGGAGGTGAACAGGTCCACCTGCTGGGTGCCCCAATGGGAGAACACATCTTGTACTACCTCTGGCAGGAGACATCACTCGTGAGATGCAGCGTCCATCTGGCTGAGGGCATCGGCCAGACTGTTGGAGGCTGCTGCCACATGGATGGCTAGGAGATCCACCTCCAGGCCAATCACGAGAGACCAAGTGCGGAGAGCCTCCTTGCACAGAGGCAAGGAGTGCGTCCCACTCTGTCAGTTGAGATAGTACATGGTCATGGTGTTGTCCCTCTGGACCTGAACCACTTGATCCCGTACAAACGGAGCGAAGGCGGTTAGGGCTAGATGCACTGCTCGGAGCTCCAGCAGGCTGATGTAGCATCAAGACTCTTGAGGGGACCAGAGGCTGTGGGCCCTGAGTTCCTCCAGATCAGCACCCCAAGCCCTCAAAGAGGAGTCAGTCGTCAGATTGACCGTCGGCTCGGGGCAGACAAATGGGATAACCTCCTGCAGATAAGCTGGAACGAGCCACCACTGTAGGCCGTCCCACATCTCCTGGGTCACCGTCATTGTCTGGTCCAGAGGACCGGAGCGCTGTGACCACTGACAGGCCAGCCCCCATTGCTGGGGATACATATGCCAGCAGGCTCACTGGACCACGCTGGTGCAGGCCGCCATGAGGCCCAGAAGGTGCAGGAAGTCCCAGGCAGGGCGCAACTGCCCAACCAGAAATGACTGAGCAAAGGAGGAAAGGACCTCGGCCCTGTCCACCAGAAGCCTGGCTCTGGCTCGAAGAGAGTCGAGCTCTGCCCTGGTGAACTGAATCACCTGTGATGGCACGAGTTCCGACTTGGCCTCGTTGATGAGGAGGCCAATCTGAGAGCAGACCTGGAGGGCCAGATCCCTGGACCGCTCCACCTCCAACCTGGAGGGGGCTGCAATCAGCCAGTCGTCCAGGTAAGGGTACACCTGGACCCCTCCACGCCGCAGGAAAACTGTCACCACTGCCATGCATTTGGTGAAGACCCTGGGAGCTGGAGAGAGGCCGAAGAGCATGGCCCGGAACTCGTAAAGAGATCCCTCTGCTCGGAAGCGGAGGAATCGCTGATAAGACGAACGGATTGAGACATGAAAGAACGCGTCCTGAAGGTCCAGAAGAAAAAAAAACCAAAAAAAAAAAAAAAACCACACGCCTAGTTTCAAGGATGGAATGACCTGTGCCAGAGTGACCATCCTGAAGGTGCGCTGCCTCAGGAACTTGTTCCGGTCATGCAGGTCGAGAATGGGGCGCCAGCCCCCTGTCTGTTTTGGGACCAGGAAGTACCTGGACACAAACCCTGGGTTTGGAGGAGGGTCCGCCACCTCGCTGATCACGTCCTTCTGGAGGAGCAGGACAATGTCGGCTCAACGAGCTGACAGAGAGGCTGCAGAACCCGTTGCCCACCATGGAGCAACAGCTCGATAGGGAGGGAACTGCTCCGAATTCCAGAGGCAGACCCCTGCCTACCACTTCTAGCACCCAGCGGTACATGGTGATAGCAGACCAGGGGGAAAAGAAGTGGCGGAGCCGTTCCCCCATGGGGGGAACCCGGGGAGAAGTAACGAGGTTGGGGACGACACCCTCAACCCGTCACTGGGCAGACTTGGAGGAAGGGCCCGCTGAGGGACCTCCTGGACCCTTGCCTCCAGGCTTCCTACTGGAGGAAGCAGAAGACTGGGCCTTAGGGTGCCAAGTGTGTGCCTGCTGGCCCAGGTGCTGCTAGCCGGACGTGCCGCAGGGTGAAAGGACTAATGCTGCTGCTGGTGGCCTTTGTCCTTCTGGGCAGCCATGACTGAGTCCAAGGTGGCATTGGACTTCTCGATCCTCTGGAGATGGCCTTCCACCCCTGGCCCGAACAAGTCGGTGCCCAGGAAGGGAACGTCTGCCAGCATGTGATGGGTGTCCACCGTAAAGGTGGAGATCTGCAGCCAAGCTCTGCGGTGCATGGCCACTGCAGCCGCTACTAATCGGGCACAAGAATCACCTATGTCCAACGAAGTCTGGAGCTGCTGTTTTGCCTCCACCCTTCCCTGATCCCTCACCTGCTTGACCGTCATCTGAAGGTCAGCCGGGAGATGAGGAATCACCTCATCCAGGGACCCTATAAGAGTATGTGAGAAATGTGCCATCAGAACGGCCAAGCTAGCCTGACGCAGACCTAGGGAAGAAGCAGTGTAAACCTTCCACCCGGCGTAATCCAGCCTTTTGGATTCCTTATCGGGCGGTTTGTCCACGTTCTGAGTGTTCCCGGAGCACTGGAAAACACCATCGGTCACTAACCCCTCCGCAGACGGGTGCTCTGAGAAACGGGAGAGTGAGCCGGTGAGGACTGCGTACTTGCGTGCCATACTGGCTGAAGGCACGGGACAAGATGCTGGCTGCTGCCACAACTCCAGGGCCGGGCAAACAATGGCTTTGGCCACAGGAAAGGTCTCTGTAGGGGAATCCCCTTGGTCCAGTATCTCCGTGAGGGGATATCTGGCCCGTTTTGAAACGGGTTCGAGCTGTATCCCGGTGGACTCCGAGATGAACCGAAGAAAACCTAAAAACGAGGATGGGCTCTCGTCCACCAACTGGCTCCCTGCACACTCCAGGTCAAGTGGCCTAGAGAACAGGGAGGAGTCGTCGTCAGACTCCGAGGAGTCTGCAAACAGCTGACAGGCGCCTGAGACTCCCTCCACCTGCCAAGATCAATCAGGAGTGAGGGTGACCGACAACCTATGGAGCAATCCCTGACCAGACAGAGAATCCTTGGTCTGGGCCCCAGTCTTCGGTTGTGGAAGCGGAGGTTCCACCACAGTGGGTGGAGCAGCCGGCTTCGGTCAAACAACCAGTGCCGGGGTCGGCTCCTTGACTACTACGAGGGGTTGTTTCGGCCGCTCCGGTGACAGCCACTTAATGGCCGAAGAAGGCAACGGAGTCTGCTTATTCCTGGACAATAAGAGCTGCTGACACAGTAACATCCCTCGTAAGCGCCCGATGCAACTTGTGCAGAGCCTATCCTCTGAAGAGGACAACGAGGATGAGCGGCGACGCCGCTTTCCGTGGTGCAGAGACAAGACATCGGCAGGACCGGCTGGACCTGGAAGGGGACCGAGACCTTCAGGGGTTCCGAGGGTGGGTCAGAGAGGGGACGGGGAGAACCTACTCCTCCTTCGGTGCAGGGACCTTAAATGGGGACTCCGGCACAGGAGGCACAGGCAAGTCCTCGGTTTTCACCAGGAGAACCGGTGAAGTAGGGTTGTCAGCTTCTCCAGTCGACAAACCATGTGACGGGCTGAGAAAATCTCGATCAAGGCCGACGGATGTCTCAGCCGGGTTGACGGACGGGGCACCTGTGGAAGCCAGCGGCTGCAGCTACAATCTGACCAAGTCGAGATCGACAGTCTGGAGAATGAGATCTCCGGCCCTACGAACGTTGATGGTGGGACTTACCCTTAGAGTCCTTCTTCTTGGACCAACTGGAATGTCCAGATTGCCCTTCTCCCTTGGTGGAGAGGGACTGGCAAAGCTCCTTAAATGAAGCCGTGTATGAGGAACCCAAAGAGAGCTGGATAAATGCTGCGGCTGAAGAAGAAGAAGAAGTGGCCTGTTCCGCCTCCTCCTCGAGGGCAATCAATTGATCCAACTGCTCCTCGGAGCCCGCCGGACACCAAACAATGGGCATCTTTAGACTTGACCGGCGGATACCTTTTTTTGGGTCGCCCGAGAAGAATTCTGGCAGCGCGGTCCTCCAAGACCGAAGCCAAAAAGGACTTACACAATTCGCAAGCCTGCGAGTCGTGGCCAAGCCCTAGGCAGCAGACGCACGTGGAGTGCGGATTAGTCCGGGACATCTTCTGCCCACATGGGCACTGACAAAAGCCGGGAGTCGATTTGTCCATTGCAGCCGTGAGGGAAGACGAAGACCGAAGTCTTGTAAATTTTAAAATAAGTTTCAGAAATTCCCAAGAGTGTGGATCCAGGCCTAAAACGCAGAGTGCTAAGGAGGGAACTTGAGCTTCCAAGCAGTAAGGAAGATCTGGCATCATGGGGCGGAGCCAAGGGTTTTACCATCTGGGTGGGTGAGAGGAGCCAGCTTGAAGACCTTCCGGCAAGATTTAAAGCTGCAAGGAACCTGCCAGACCGTGTGGATTGAACATATCCACGTCCCTAGAACTACCTTTTTATAACAACGTTTTACCATTGATGTGACGTCACAATGTTGTTAAACCATCTATGGTACCTCACATTGATGGGTTAACAACTGCAAACAGTCTGCGCACAACTGGATCGGATGACCTTGAAACGGCCATGGCGGTGACGGCAGAGCAGTGGGAACATAAAAAAAAAAAAAAAAACCTGCAGTAAGGAACTGCTTTCTTTTGTAGAAAAACTAATTGTACCACACACTATAAAATATAATTTATGGTACATCGATGGGTGACTTTTTTTTCTTTTAAACTAATTTCGAGGTTGCCCTGGCAACCTCTCGATGGTCAAACTGGTTAACCACTGATGACCATACATTATCCTCTATGATAAGCAAAAGTGAGAGATCCCTGGGGTTTGAAAAGATCCAATTCTCTCTGCAAACCCTTTTTGGAAAGGGAAGGGAAAAAAAAAATAAAAAAAAAAAAATGAGGTTGTTCATGAAGCCATGGCATGACATAAAAGCTACCATTTTTTGTGAATCTGAGTCTAAAGGTACAAAATCCCTCAATAACTGATCAACATACAAACAGAAAAGAGTGTGTGTGTGTGCGCGCGCGTGCGTGTGGGGGGCGGGCAAAACATAGCCCTGCCTCATACCCCAACTGGTCGGCACTGAACAGGACAGCAGCCCCCTAGTCCCAACTCATATGCGTGCCCAACTGTCTGAATAACTTATGTATAAGTTGTTGTCCAATACGCAGATGATGCAGTTATCTACTGTACCTTCGCCAAATTGGGAAGCCTTAGCCACGTTCTCCAAGATCACTGCCGGCCGTTTGAGCATTGGTTCATTGAGAACAGGATGGTCCTCAACATGGACAAAACTAAGGCTATGTTGTTTGGCCCTAGATCCTTTAGGCAAGATAGAACACAACTCCTACAACTTGTAACCTCGGCAGGCAACTGCATAGAAGTAGTGCCCTTCTTGAAATACCTTGGTCTTACCCTGGACCAGGGTGTCACCCTGAAAAACCACGTGGACTTAGTCACCAAAACCTTACACAGCAAGCTAGGCACCCTCTACCGACAGAGATCAGCTTGTTCCCAAAGCTAGGATCTCTATCGCCACAAGCATCCTCCTCCCGACACTCGTATATGCTGCCCCAGTCGTACAAAGACTGGGGAAGCTGGAGAGGAACTGGCCTCAGGTACTTTACAATAAGGTTGCTCAATTCGTCACCCAGGCCAACCCAAGGGATCACCACTGTGACTCCCTATCCTTGCTAAATTGGCCCCCTCTGGATGCTCGCCTCCAGTACCCGCTGCTCAGCCTAGCTGCTCCAAGGATCAATTCCCGGCTCCTCTGCACAACTGGCCGAACTCTCCTAGATAACCCCAGGGTCAGAACCAAGGAGGGTGGCATGTCCTTTGCTCACCCTGTGGAACAAACTCCCCACTGGGGTGCAGGAGGCTCCATCAAAACATTCCGCACAAGGCTTAAGGCCCATCTGGGGAAAGCCAGTTCTTGCCACTGCACTGACTCCGGACAGGACCCTAGCAAGAAAGAATAACCCTGCTCTTGAACTGTGATGTCCCAACATACCATTATAAATGTGTCATTGCTATAACTGTAACCATGTTGATGCCATAACCGTAACCTGAAATAACGCTGTCTCACTGTGTTCTCTTTTACTATGTAATCCCAGGTCGCCCCTGAAAAAAAGAGACCTCCGGGGCTCAGTGGGCTTACCCGGTCCCAAAATTTAATAAAATAAATAAATAAATACATACATACATACTGATCAAGGGTGGTTCAATTCCCCATTCCCACATTAACTTCCATATTATGCCTCTTGAGGTAAGAGTCAAAAGCAGCCAAGAAGTCTACGAGGACAGCATCTAATTTCTGTTTTCTAATACATACATATTTCTCTAAAAGATGCCAGAGAGTAAAAGTTATCCACAGTAGAATATCCATGACGGGATCCTGACTAATTCATACAGACCCTCCCTAAGGAAACAATTTGTTGGCTCAATCTTTCCGAAAAAATCTTGGACAAGATCTTTATATTAACGTCTAACAGACTTACTGGTCTGTACGCTGTTGGGTTACCTTTGTCTCCTTTCTTATGTATAGGAAAAAGTTCTGAGCCTCTCCAAGACCCCAGTATAAATTCTTCTTGAATGCACTTATTTTGCAGAAAATAACCAAGTTGTTATACTAGAAGGGGAACATTACTTGAAGATACCCCTGCAGGGGTTTTGTCTAGTCCAGGAGATATATTTATTTGAAGCGAATTTATAGCTACAGACACCTCTTTCCTAACAACAGGGAGGAAAACAAGTTTATCCCTGTCTGGGAATTCTTCGTGGGGGGATGATCAGCACCGGGATCATATATAATGTTGTAACCATCTACCTTGTGTTATAAAGGCATCCAAGCTAGCTTTATAATAGTGCCACTGGCAAACCAAGTTCTGGAACCCCTTTGCATCTTTTTTTTTTTATTTTTATTATTATTTTATTATTATTATACTGAACATCATCTCCCACTGCTTGCAAAAATACAGGTTACTCACCTGTAACAGGAGTTCTAGGAATGGTATATGTTGTTCATCCACACTTATTGGCAGGTTCCTTGCCGCTTTAAATCTTGCCGGAAGGTCTTCAAGCTGGCTCCTCCCACCCACCCGGGTGGCAAACTCCTCGGCCACCACCATGACGCCAGATCTGCTCCGCTGGAAGCTCATAGGTTGGTCAAGCCGGAGGACTGAATCAGGATGAACAACATGTACCATTCCTAGAACTCCTGTTACAGGTGAGTAACCTGTATTTCTAGGAACATGGATATGCTGTTCATCCACACTTATTGGCAGACTCCTAGCAGTTCTCCGGAGGAGGGAGGCAAGGCACACCCCTACTTAGGGGAATAGAGACTGGGGAACCGAGGCCCCAAAACCAGCATCCGTAGCGACTCGAGGTCGATGTGGTAATGGTAATAAAGGTGTGTGCTGACTTCCAGGTAGCAGCCCTGCAGATTTCCTGGATAGGGACGCCCTGGAAGCAGCCACCGATGCAGCAGTATGACGGGTAGAATGAGCTCTTATCCTCTGGGAGGCTCCATGCCCGCCATAACTCATAGCAGAGATCTATGCAGGAGGTGACCCACCTGCCTATTGTCCGCTTGGCTGCAGGTCTGCCAGGTGCAGCTTCAGCGTAGGTGACAAACAGCTGGCGAACCTCTCCCCGAATTTCAGCCGTGCGCTCCTTATAATAAGCGAGCGCCCTTCTAGGGTCCAAAGTCTGGAGCCTGTATTCGGCCTCGAGGTGTGATTGGGGTAGAACACTGGCAGAGTCAACACCTGATTAAGGTGAAACTCCAACACCACCTTCAGAAGAAATTTCGGTTGGGGGTGCAGGACAACCTTGTCTCTGTGGAAGGCCAGGTAAGAAGACTCAATGCAGAGCGCCTGGAGTTCTCCCATCCTTCTGGCTGACGTGATAGCCACCAAGAAGGCGGTCTTCCACGACAGGTGAGAGAGTTCACACTCGTGCATTGGTTCAATGGCTTGCCCATGAGCTTTGCCAGTACCAGCAGTAATCCACGGAGGTGGAGGTTCTCACACCGAGGGAAATGTGATCAAGGCCTTGAAAAGCACCAGATCACCTTCTCCTGCGCCACCGACTGCTCCCCGCCCACGCCTGGTAAGCAGAGATGGCTGCCAGTGCACCTTTAGGTCATCGACCTAAGCCCTTGACTAGAAAGGGACCACAAATAGTCCAAAATGCTTGCCAAGGAACAGGAGGAAGGGTCCAAGCCTTCACTTGACACCAAATGGAAAACCTCTTCCATTTGAAGGCATAGCATTCCTGTCGACTCTATGGGACGCCTCAACAACATTGAGGACCTCGTCGGAAAGACCCAAGGCCTGGAACTCTAGCCGCTCAGGAACCAGGCCATCAGGTGCAGGGATTGAAGGTCCGGATGGAACACCTTCCCCTGATTGACTGAGAGCAGGTCCGGGCGTGCTGGAAGCTGCCTCGGGAGCCTGGAGCTGAGGCTGAGGAGATCTGGGTACCAGAACTGGCGGGGCCAGTCTGGGGCTATCAGAATCACCTGCGCCTTGTCCCTCCTTGTCTTGAGAAGCACCTTGTGAATCAAGGGAAATGGGGGAAAGGCGTAAAAGAGGCCCGGGGTCCACAGCCTCGAGAAGGCATCCCCCTGCAGCGAGCCCTGCTGAGGGGGGCGGGCATGAAACAGCCTCAGCTTCGCATTCTCCCTGGAGGCAAACAGGTCCACCTGAGGTGTGCCCCAGTGGGAGAACAGATCTTGTACTACCTCCGGCAGGAGAGACCACTCGTGAGATGCAGCCCCTATCCGGCTCAGGGCATCGGCCAGGGTGTTGGAGGCTCCTGCCAATGAATGGCTAGGAGATCCACCTCCAGGCTGCATGAGTGACCAAATGCGGAGAGCTTCCTTGCATAGAAGCATGGAGTCGCCCCACCCTGGCGGTTCAGGTAGTACATGGTCGTGGTATTGTCCGCCTGGACTCGGACCACTTGACCCCGGAGAAACGGAGCAAAGGCGGTGAGAGCTAGGCGGACCGCCGAGCTCCAGCAGGTTGATGTGGCATCGGACCTCAGAGGACCAGAGGCGGCACCGGTGTTCCCCAGATGGGCACCCCAACCCATCAGAGAGGCATCGGTCGACGAGAGACTTTCGGCTGGCGGACAAATGGGATGCCCTCCTGCAGATGGGATGGAACGGTCCACCACTGGAGAGCTTCCACATCTCCTGGGTCACTATCACTAGCTGGTCCAATGGATCGCAGCATTGAGACCACTGGCTGGCCAGTCCCACTGGGAAGGATGTGCCAGCGTGCCCAACGGACCACGCTGGTACAGGCCGCCATGAGACCCAGGAGGCGAGGAAGTCCCGGCAGGGCGCGATTGCCCAACCAGAAATGACTGGGCAAAGGAGGTAAGAACCTCGCCCTGTCCGCCGAGCCGCGGTCTGGCTCAAGAGAGTCGAGCCTGCCCGATGAACAAGATCACCTGCTTCAGCTCGAGTTCTGACTTGGCCTCGCTGATGAGAAGGCCGACTTCAGAGCAAACCTGGAGGGCCAGATCTCTGGACCGCTCCACCTCCCGCCTGGAGGCTGCTATCAGCCAATCGTCCAGGTAAGGTACACCAGACCCCTGGCGCCCGCGAATGCTGTCACCACTGCCATGCATTTGGTGAAGACCCTGGGAGCTGAGAGATAAGCCAAGGGCATGGCCTGGAACTCGAAGAGGGATCCCTCCGCTCAAAAGCGGAGGAATCTCCGATGTGACGGACGGATAGGGACGTGAAAGAACGCGTCCTGTAGGTCCAGACAGCAGAAGCACACGCCGTGTTCCAGAGATGGTATTATCTGCGCCAGAGTGACCATTCTGAAGGTCCGAGACCTTAGGAACTTGTTCAGGTCGTGTAGGTCGAGAATGGGGCGCCAGCCCCCCATCCGTTTCGGAATCAGGAAATACCTGGACACGAACCCCGAGTCTAAAGGGGGGTCCCCTACCTCCGTGATCACCTCCTTTTGGAGGAGGAGAGCGATGTTGGCTCGACAAGCCGCCAGTGAGGCTGCGGACCCCGAGGCCCCCAGAGGTGCGACGGCTCTGAAGGGCGGGCCTCTGCTGGCTGAATTTAGAAGTAGGCCTTTCCCACCACCTCTCAGTACCCACCTGTCCGTGGTAACAGCGGACCAGGCGGAAAGGAAGTGTCTGAGCTGCCTCCACGGGGAACCAGGGGTGAGGTGACAGGGATGGGGGCGACACCCCTCAGCCCATCACTGGGCAGGCTTGGAGGAGGGACCGGCCGAGGGACCTCCCGGGCCTTTACCTCCCTGCTTCCTGTTGGAGGAAGCCGACGGCTTGGGTTTGGGATGCCAAGGTCGAGCCTGCTGGCCCTGACGTTGCTGGGCCGGGCAGAAGGATGAAAGGGCTTAGGCTGTGGCTTGCGGCCTTGTCCTTCTGAGCGGAAGAGACCGAGTCCAAGGTAGCACTGGACTTCTCGATCCTCTGCAGGTGACCTTCCACCCCAGGGCCGAAGAGGTCAGTCCCCAAAAAGGGAACATCCGCCAACTTGTGCTGGGTATCCGAGGTAAAGGTGGATAACCTCAGCCAAGCCCGACGACGCATGGCCACTGCGGCCGCCACAGACCTGGCACATGAGTCCCCGATGTCTAACGCAGTCTGGAGCTGCTGTTTGGCCACTGCCCTGCCCTGGTCCCGCACCTGCACCTGCCTGACCGTAGTCTGCAGATCTGTGGGAAGATGAGGGACAACCTCATCCAGGGAGCCCAACAGGGCGTGAGAAAAATGTGCCATGAGGACGGCCGAACTGGCCTGACGAAGGCCGAGAGAGGACGCAGCATAGACTTTTCACCCGGCATAATCCAATTTCTTGGATTCCTTGTCGGGAGGTTTGTCCACATCCTGGCGCTCGCACGCCGAAAATGCTGTCGTTAACCAACCCTCGGCCGAGGGGTGTTCCGAAAATGACAGGGAACCGTAGGGACCGTGATACTTCCTGGCCATCCTGGCCGGCAGGCAGGGCAGGCAGCATGACGCTGCCAAAGTTCCAAGGCCGACCCACTATGGCTTCGCCACCGAAAGGCCTCCAAGGAGAATCCTCGTCCAGAATCTCCGTGAGGGGATACCTGGCCTCTTAGAAACGGGTTCGAAGCTTCATCCCGTGGACTCCAGATGAGTCAAGCAACCCTAAGAAGGACGAAGGGCTATCGTCCACTGACTGCCCTCCCAAGGACTCCAAGTCCATGCGCCTGGAGAAGAGGGAGGAACCATCATCGGACTCAGAAGAGTCCTCAAAGAGCTGCCTCGGGCCTGAGCCACCCTCCACCTGCCGAGGTTTAATCGGAGTGAGGGTGACAGACAGCCTATGGGGCAAACCCAAGGCCGACCGAGAATTTTTGGTCGGAGCCCCAACTAATGGCTGTGGAGGCGGAGGTTCCACCAGAATCGGTGGGGCAGCTGGAATTGGCTGAACAACCGCCTGGGAACGGGCTCTCGCTACAACGAGGGTTGTTTCGCCGCCCAGTGACAGCCACTTAACGGCCGGGAAGACGACAATGGGCCTATTCCCGGTCAAAGGACTGTTGCCACATGAGTTCCTCGCATTCGACGCAACCTTGCGCCAAGCTTCCCTCGCCTGAGGAAGAGGAAGAGGAAGAGCGGCGGCGTTTGCTTGTCACAAAGCGAGACCGGTGACTGCTCTGTATGCGGATCGGTTGGACCGCGAGGATGTCCGAGACCGAGTCTCAACTAGGCCGGCGAAGGCGAGGAGAAGTGTCGGAAATCGGCACTCCCTCGGCTCGGATGATCCCACCAAGGCTCCGAACTGGAGGCACAGACGAGCCGACGGGATCCTCAACTCCACCGGGAACCGGGAGAGGGATTCTCAGCTTCTCCAGTCGACAACCCGCCTAACGGGTCAAGAAAATCTCGACCGCCGACGGAGTCTCGCGTCAACTGGCCTGACGGGACACCGTGAAGCCAGTGGCCGAGCTGAGGGGTCGGACCGTCGACTGTCGACAAGGGAGGGGATCTTTCCCGCCTCAAGAGCCGCCGACGGAGAGACTTACTTTTGCTCTTTTTGGACCTGGAAAAGGTCCGAAGTTGGATCCTCACCTTCGCCGAGAGGGTCAGACAAAGCTCCTTAAAAGAGCACGAGGCACCGAGAGAGCGACAATGCCGCAGCCGAGGTAGAGCGGCCTGCACCGCCTCCTTCGAGGGCGTATCATCTGCTCGAGCTGATCCGCCGAGCCCACCACCGACACCGCCAACCGGCCTCTTTAGATTTCACTGGTGGAATTCTTTCTGGGTGCCCCAGTTGTAATCGGGCAGCACGTCTTCAAGGGCGTGGGCCGAAAAAGAAGAGCACAAGTCGAGGCCTGCGGGTCGTGCTCAAGGCCCAGGCAGTAGGCGCCGTGGAGTGCGGATCCGTCCTAGACATCTTCTGCCCGCAAGGGCACCTCCGGAAACCGGGAGTCGATTTGTCCATCGCAGCCGCAAGGAGAAGACCGAAGTCTTTTTAGCAAAACACTTTTTGATTTTGAACTTTCGAAGAATTAGGAACCAGTCTTAAACGCAGAGCATTAAGGAGGGAACCTGAGCTTCCAAGCGGTAAGGAAGATCTGGCGTCATTAGGCGGAGCCGAGAGTTTTACCACCCGAGTGGGTGGGAGGAGCCAGCTTGAAGACCTTCCGGCAAGATTTAAAGCGGCAAGGGAACCTGCCAATAAGTGTGGATGAACAACATATCCGCGTCCCTAGAAATAATCTTTCTTCTTACATTTCATTTTTCCTTTCCTGATTTAGGAGCTTAAGTAGCTTTTTGTCATTACTGTTTTTAGTACTTCTAAATCATACTCCTAACGGCAGCTTTCTGTTTTTTTAATCCAGATCAAACCAACCAATTTGGTGGTTTTGCTTATATTTAAGTGGAGCCTCCCTGCACAGTAATCTAGTGATTTCCAAAAAAAGAGCACATATCCCTCTGTATTTCCTCAGCCTTTATTTCCTTCAGAACGTCCCAGTTCCTGTTTTCTAAATGGTTCCAAATAATATTTCTAATCTCCTCTTCCAGGGGAACATCCCAAATAATTCTCTTATTATTTCTTATTTCCGACAATAGAATCACTGCACTTGGCTCTGCACACTGGGCAACACCAGGCCCTTTCAATATGGCAAGAAAATGGACACTTTCTGTTCCTACAGGGAAATTTAAGCTTGGCCAAAATTGTAACTGTCCACACCATAACAGGTCAATAACCGAGGCACCTAGTGGAGACATGAATGTTACATTCCCTTGTAGATCACCTTCTAATCTACCGTTCAGTGGAAACAGGTCATATTCTTTTAAAATCCAAGTCAAAACTGAGCCAACTTTATTGATCTTATCTTTAGCATGTCTAGCTGGAACAGTGGGCACAGCATTTATCCAGTTTAAAACTGTGTTGCCTGCTCTGCCATCAAATGTTCCTAACCCTGCATTTAGATCTTCCAATACCAATATATTTCTACTTGGGAATTTAAAATAAACCTCTTGTAGCAACTGCTTCAACAAAAGTCCATATAGACTCATGTGGCACATCTATGTTCAAGATTAATTTAACATCCATTCTGTCCAACAGCAGGGCCATAAAATGATCAGTATTGTTCAGTAACATCATGCCCGTGGTAAGGCAATGTGACAAAGCAGCAGGAAAAGCCGGTGGGAAGCTGGGGTGACTAGGAAAGGGTATCACCAGTAGAAGGAAGGGAGAGGTGTTACTACTATATCAGTCACTGGTGAGACCAAACCTGGAGTACTGTGTCCAGTTCTGGAGATCACACCTCAGAAAAGACAGACAGGGCAGAAGCCATGCAAACAAGGGCAACAAAAATGGTGTAGGACCTGCAACAAAAGTCTCATGAGGGGAGACTGAGGGATCTAAAAATGTACACCCTGGAAGAGAGGAGGGAATGAACATCATTTTGAGACCTTTAAGCACCTCACAGGGATGAATAAGGTAAAGAAAGAGAGCATTTTTTCAGAAAAGAAGGTGTACAAGGCAGGGCTCCCATATCTACAGGGATTCCTGTATTTTACAGGGATTTGGAGGCATCTACAGGAAAAGTCTTCCCATAGACTTGCATTGGTTATACAGAAAAACAGAGCAATTCTGCTTCCATAGGGAATAATGTAATCTATAGGAAAACACAGGAATATCACCCTGGAGTTACAGGGAAAATGCCAAATCAACATGGGAGCACTGACAAGGGTACATGCAATGAAGCTAAAGGGGGGGGGTTAGGAGTGACATGAGGAAACATTTCTTCACTGAGAGTTTGGTGGATGCCTGCAACATTCTTCCAACAGGGGTAGTTGGAGGGGGGCGGTTAAAAACCATGGCGGACTTTAAATATGCATGGGATAGGTATAAAGGAAAACTAGTATGAAGGGAGGAGGAGGTGGACGGAGACCAGGTAAGGTCTGCGGTGGCAGAACAGGCCAGGAAAAGAGGGGCTGACTAGGTTTGCTAAGTGGTCCTTATCTGCTGACAAGTTATATGCGTCATAGAGACTCTGAAACTGGGGTAGGGACTGACTAGATGGGTACGTAACTGGTTAAAGGAAAAGCGGCAAAGTGAGCTGTTATTAATGAGAGAAAATCAGAGGCAGAGATGGTCATGAATGGAGTACCATAGGGGGATGGTCTTAGGACCAGTCACATTCGAATTGTTTATAAGTAACCCAGGAGTGAGTATAAAGAAGAAAATGCGTCTCCTTGCTGACAACACAAACATTTATGTCAGAGTGGATACAACAAAGAAGGGGTTAGAGAATTTATCAAAATCTGAATAGGCGGGGCAAAAAAATTTGGCAACTGTGCTCCAATGCAAAGAAAAGCATAATGCCAGAAAAAAAATACACAAGGAATACTGGCTGAGTGGCGACAGGTTAGCAGAAACAAGGGAGGAGAGGAACCCAGGAGTTATTAGTGACAGTGTGAAAGTCTCAGGTCAGGGGATTAAGGCATACACAGCAAGGTGAACAGGACGTAGGGTGTGTGCAAGTAAAGGTTTTGATAGCAGACGACTTGAGGCGATTTTGCACCTGTAGACCTGTATAACCGCCCCTTAACACTTGCATCATGTGCCTACAATGTAAACTATGTGTCAGCGTGGCTCTGTTGGTAGCACATCCACCTCTGGACCAGAAGGTCATGGGTTCTCATCCCACACCGGGATTGAACTTGCACCTAAAACGCTGGCATCTGCATGCAGTATTAAAGGGGTGCTGTACTGCTGGGGTGTGCCATCCTTTGGATGAGATGTTAAAACAGAGGTCCCTTCTACCCATCCTGGTGGTGTCCTGGCAGAAGTAAAAGAACCCAGGGCACTCTTTGTACCATTCCCGGTGTCCTGGCCAACATTCCCCTTCCCATAAACCAGTTCTTTTATTTAGTTTTTGTTGACCGGGTAAGTGCACTAGACAAATCCTGCCTATTTTCAGGCACGACCCGGGGGAGGGGGATACAGATGAATGCCAACTGACATTGAACCAGATTAAGCTGTTGATGGTATTTTAAGTGAATGAAGGAAATGTGGCCAGGACACTGGGGAAATTCCCCTACTCTTTTCGATAAGTGCCATGGGATCTTTAACATCCACCTGAACGACCACCAATCCAGGCAGATGGGACCTCAGTTTAACGTCTCATCCGAAAGACAGCACCTCAGAAGTGCAGCACCCACTCATGCTGCACTACAGTTTCAATACTGGGATATTAAACACAAGTGCCAGATGTGGGAATTGAACCCACAGCCCTCTGATCTCCTGGCCTCAGAGGCGAGTGTGCTACCTACTGAGCCACTGACACTGTGTCATCCAGGCTATGTATGGGTGCTGATGTGCGACATGGTTGCCACTACACATTCAATCACTTCACTACCAGTCTAGCATTGCTTGTAAAGTGCTTTGGGATACACTGTGTATGAAAAGCGCTATATAAATGCTGATTCTTCTTCTAGTTAGAGGGTACCGCTGCTCCTGACCGTCTTTAGCTGTAAGTAGCCCTGAAGTCCCTTCCCCACTTCGCGTCATCAAAATGTTGTTTTAGGAGCAGGGCTGGGCTGTAGCGGGCATGAAGCAGTGTTGCGGAACAGCGATTGTGAGAAATATTTTTTAAGTATCTTAAGAATGGCTGCAGCAAAAAAGTTAAAATATGGGCAGTTGAGGTCCTCAGGCAGTCAACTCCTTGCAACAAGTTGCATGACCCAAGGGTGTCAGCAGCTCTTTAATAAATTTGCTAATAAGAACCTGTTCACCAGAAATGAGTGTGCTGTTACTAGAGGACATGACTGGAAAATTCAGGAAGATGAGAGGAAATGGCGGGAAGTACTACTTCACAGAGAAGGTGATAGAAGAGTAGAATAAGTTGCCTACAGAGGTGGTAGAAGTAGATACAATAAATGCATTCGGGGGGGGGGGGCAGCCGGGTGGCGCTGATGGTTGAGGCACTGGACGTCGCACCTCGCGCCATGCCAGCAACCCGGGTTTGGGAGTGAGCCCAGGCGCTGGGGGTCAGCAGGGAAGGGAGTGGAACTGAGCAACCAAGGGACAGCTCTCCTCTCCCTGGGAGGGATCCTGGGCCTTCCCGGTGCAGTAGAGACCCTGGGTGGAGGCCGGGGGTACTACAAGCGTGGGAAGAGGAATCTGGGATGAGCGCGGCAGGCGTCTATGGGCAGCAGCATGCTGATGCCATTGCATGCCTCGCTCGGGGGCACACAATAGAAAAACTCCTTACACCTGGATAGGCGATGGCTCCTCTACGGGCCACCGCCACACACCATCACCAAACCTTGCCTCCGCCTTTCTCCCCTCCTCCTCCCCAATCAGCACTAGATTGAGGATCGCGCTCCCAGCTGGGGAGTTCCCTTGGTCAGAGGAGGGGTAACATACCCTATGAGGAGGCAGGGGATCAGGTCGGCAGTAGAGCGGCCGGCGAGAAGAGGTAGCCTGAGAGAGTTCCAGGACGTAAGGAGAATAAACAGATTTAAAAAAAAGAGAAAGAGGTTGGGACAGAGTTAGAAGGTTAGTAAATACAAAGGGGAAGGAGTGGAGCAGAGCTGAAATACTAGTACTGTAGGTGCTTGATCTAAAGTCACAGTCACAACCGGAAATGTAAACGGTAGACTAGATGGACTTCAGTACTTTTCTGGTGTCATCTTCTTTGCACCTATGTGTACTGGTGTCACCTTCTTTGTATCTATGTTATGTTACCAGAGTACAATCATTTTACTTTTCCGGCACTTATACATTCTGAGCAGGGGAACAAATAAGGGGAGTAAAGGAGAATTTTACTACCATATTTAACTGAAATACTCCCACTTTCTGATTTTAGGAAGTTTTTTCCCACCCTGCAGAGTTACAATATGTGGTACACATGTACAAAGCTGGCAGTACCATGAGATGCTAGCAGCCATGGCACTACATAGGAACCTGTAGATGGTGGGGACAGGAGTTGTTCACTGGCTGGTTAGAACTGACGCAACATGACAGTGTTAAAAATAAGGTTGCGCTGGTCCGGTGGCGCTATACCTCACACCTCACTGGCAATCCGGGTTTGGGAACAGACTCGGGTCATCGGGGGTTGGCAGGGGAAGGAGGACTGAGCGTCCATAGTACTGCTCTCCTCTCCTGGGGTGGGTTCCAGAGTCGCTTCACTCTGCAGCAGCCCCCGGTGCAGACCGGGAGTACTGCCCAATGCGTCGCAATGTGGGAAGTACCAGAACATGGAAAAAAATCGCTCTGGATTGGCTGGATGACGGCATCCGGTCTACCAGCACACCCAGAAGACTTCCTGCGGCCCAGCCATCTCAGCAGCACCCGAGGCTGAGAAAACATATAGTGTACTGGGCTACCCCAACCAGTGCCTTCCCCTTGGAGGAGAGGGACCCACTTGGCGGCGGTACACCAGCTACCGGTAGTAGGCTGCAATGAGGCAAGGCTCGAAAGGGGTTAGAAGGGGTGTGCTGGTGACCTAAGATGCCTGAAGGAGAGTCGGATTCAGGGCACAGAGGACAGAAAAATAGAAAAAAAAAAAATAAAAAAAAAGAATTAGGGTCGCAGTATGACTCCACAGTAGTATCAGACTGTCACTGACTGCAGACGTCCAGTGGGACTAAGATTTGGTTTAGATTGGGGGAGAATGAGATGGGTCAGTGGATGACAGTATTACCACTTGGATGAAAATACTACCAGGTGTAAATAAGGTAGTAGTAAATACTTCCGAGTCCTAAGAATTATCTGGACCACTGATTCTGAGGGGAGTAAATGTACAGAGACTGACGATATGGTAAATTAAATATCTACAGAATGCTTGTAGAGAAAGATTCAAAGTATGCCAGCTTTAGGTCCGTAGGCAGCTCCTTGACCCAAGATTATCAATTGCTTTTTTTTAATATATCTGCATATCAGTTTAATAACTCCAATGCACTACTTAGTTTCTTTGTTTTAAAATAGTCCCATTGTTACTGCTGCCTCCGCCTTAAAATACACATTATATATATATATACACATACATATATATATATATATATATATATATATATATATATATATATATACATATATATATATATATATATATATATACACATACATATATATATATATATATATATATATACACACATATACATACATACACATATACACATACATACACTTTTTTTTACATTACAGACAAGTTCTAGCACTCGTGACTTCAGGTGAGCTAAAAAAAAAAAAAACTTACAACGTTTTCCATACAGAGCTTCTGTTCAACTGATGTCACTCGGTTCTGGAACTGCTAATTAAAAACAGAATACTGGGTGGAGAAAAGGCTACATTAAATAAGGCAAAAACAGGACTATTTCAAATCAAACGCATGAAACAATACTCTAGGGGCATTAAAGAGACTTAACACATGCCCAAATTCACAATTAGATTAAACAATGTTTAAAACAGGGTTTAATTTTCTCTTTAAAAAGACTGGGTAAAAACAGTTCCAGAATTACAATAACCCAGCTCATAAACTCCTGATCCTAGTCAAATGACAGTCATGATGCAATGCCACAGTTTGGCAGAGGTCATAAAACCTCTTCAAATTCTGAGCGTCTTGTTCTTAGTCCATGTGTTTACCTAAACCTCTCTCCCTTCATGGATCATGACCCCTGCCCAATGTCATGTAAGATCACACCACTCATCAAAGACAGTGTACTTCTACTTGCAATAGTGTCCTCAGTCCCAAACAGGTGGATGTGGGATTTTTTTTATGCATGAAACAGGAACTTTCCAAGATCCAGTCATGTAAATATTCCAATGTTAAATACTTCTAGTGACAAACAGTAGCCAATGGAAGCGCTGTATTTATAAAAAGAAACGACTGCTGGTAATGTTTTGCACATGTGCTTATGGTCTTCTTTTATTGAACGAAATTGCAGCACAATCGTACGTCCCTATACAAAGTCCCTTTGTTGTGGGGGGTGGGCAATAACTGCAGGGGCAACTCCCATGTCTAGGGGTATAAGATGGTGCAGTCTCAGCAGGAGCTACCCCTGTGCCCTTGTACAGTTCACAGGTCTGGACTCGAACCAGCCCTTTAAAGGCATGACCTCGCTCAGCCATCCTGACTATGTGTGCTCCTCTGAGGAGGACACTTAACTACCTCCATTCAGTGGCCCCATGGTGCATGGACACCGGCCTGTTGCTACACCAACGCCTGTTAAATCAACATGGCCTGGGTAGCACACGTTTCTCGCTCAACTTCATGCCAATGATCCTTCACCCTCCACAAGTGTGGAACTCCAACAGGCCCCTGCTGTCCCCCAATCTCGAACCCCAGTCATGGCCGGAGCCTCCAGAGACCTGCATTAGAGGGAGCCCAGTGCCATTCTACCTAGGCCCGCTGGCCACCTCCAGTCACCTGCAGTCAAAGTAGCACACCAATCGGTGATAAACTGGAACTGCACACTTTTATACTGGAACCAAAAATTGCCTTCTGGTGAGCCAGAGCCCCTTTTGCATGTCCCTAGCAGGTGGCAAACAACATTTCCTGTGAATCCTCCCAACCAAAGGGCAATTAAAGTTGCACTGTTGGAATTTAAGACACACTGCTATTAAGCATGAACAGGAAACAGCAGGTACCTAGTTAAATGTAACCCCCCTGCAAATGGGGGTTCCCAAAAGACTTCCAGGAGCTTGCTTGAATGCTCCAAGCCTGAATGGTGTTTGGCATTTAAGCCATTTATCAGTGAGTGTTTTTAGAGCCTCTGGTACTGTCTCTTTAAGAGCTGTCTGCTTGCAGACATAATTAGTTTGTATGGGGGGACTGTGTGCTTCTCTGAGTACCACTCGAGCTGCTGCCAATTCACTTCATTTTTGCAGTCACTAGGAGTGCAAAGGGAACCTATCTGAAAGATGTAACTGTTTGCCAGAAATTATTTAGAGTAATAATGAAATTACAGTTTGTCTAACCTGCTTGCTTTGCAGTCAGAACTGTGTCTGCTAGTTCCCCATTCTAGTTTTGAACTGCTGAACTGGACCAATCAGTGTGGGGTAATAGCTCTAAAATGGTGCCTGACGAACAGAACTTGGACTCATAATCTGAGCCAGCCACAAGAGGATTGTATGGGCAGTGACTTGGGAGATGTAGTTTAGACTTCAGTGCCTTTGGACCAACAGCAGCAGTCTATTGTGAGTGACAGCCAATCCAGTCAAGAACTGGGAGGAACTCAAAGGAAGTGCCCGGTTTTGTCGGTTGGAGTTTCAGTTGAGCTTGGCAGTGAAGAAGGAAGGAGCCCTGTGCTTTTCAGTGTGCAGTTTTAGTCAAAAAGCGTGTAAGGCCCAGAGTTCCGGTCTGCAGCTTGTGTAACAGCTTGTTAGGACTGAATCCGTCCTGTGAAAAGAATCAAAGGATCTCTGAAGAGTAGAAACCAGGCTCACCCTGTAGAAGACTGGAGGAATTGCTGAAAATTGCACTCGGTCTGTCAGGAACTGAATCTGCTGTGTGTTCTCCCGGTATTGTGCAGTAATTGCGATCGGATACAGATGCAGCCTGCCTGGTATAGTGCTTTTTATATGGATGTGAAGAGGTTTGTGTACTTCAAGTGAGCCCTGCTGACATTGAAGGACCCTATCTTATTTGGAGGTCGTGAGTACTAATTCAGGGTCGCTCCTGTTGAATTGCCACATTAAATCCAAATGGAATTACTGTACTGCTGACTGTTTAATTCTCCTTTCTCTGTGTGAAAGGGCCCCTACCAGCTGCCACGGTTTGGACTAGCCACTAGGGCTTGGGTACCCAGGACAGTAACTGATAGGGATAGGCCTGCACAGAGCCATAGGTAGATTATTAGAGTGATAAGCTAATTAACCTGATTTCCCTGTCCTGTTATATCCCCAAATAAATCAGAGCTGCTTGTTTCAGCAAAGTTATACTGCCTGAGGTATTTGTCTATGTTAAAGTACTGTACTGTGATTGTTGCACTGTATCTCATTTCACAGGAGGTCCCAGTGCCGAACCAGACCTGGGGGTAAGTGTATACTGTGAAGGTAATTCTGATATATTGTGTGGGCCACTAGTGGGAAGAAAGGGGGGTTGCAGTGTCCCAGAGGGCTGTGACCAAGTTAGTTTAACTATTGCAAACCCTGACCTCTGGGTGGAGGCACCCGCCATTGGATCCAGGCCCCTCAACCTGTTAGTGGCAAATCAGGCAGGGGTAGTAGCCCCTGGGATAGCGCCATCCAGGGGTTACATAAACATTACCGAACACATTTCAGAACCTTGAAAGCAGGGTAGGCATAGCCCTATATAAGCACTAAGGCACCTCATTTTTACTTTGCAGGCCATAGGTAACAACATTTTGTTTCACTCGGTTTTCTTGGGATAAGCCAATAAAGATACAACTAGGGCCAACTATATTCTGGAAAAACAGAATAAACCATTTTGAGGGAAACCGGGACTGGCCTTTTTTAATTTCTGCATGAAATCTGTGTGCCTATTTAATATTGCTCAAAATCCCCTAGTTTGCACCAATGTGTTGCTTAAAACACCACACACTGCACACATTCTGAATGCATAAAGCCACTTTGTGCCAAACTACCATGGAAAGCTCACAATGAATCGAAACATATTTTGTGCAAAACCTACCAATTTGCACTTAATCTTTGGAAAATACAGATTAACATTTAGCAAAATGGAACTGATCATTATTTGAAAACCAAGTCTGTGGCCCTATGCAATATCTCGTTTTCAGTGGTTTGTACACGGTTTTACAGCACAGTGCACTGAAGCACAGGCTGCTCCAAGGCATAAAATAAGTGGGTTTGCATCATGATTTACAACCCAAAAACTGGCAAGTGTGAGTCAGTTTCAAATTCGATTAGCTGCAACAGTATCCAGTGAACTGGTGACTGTAATCGCGTCTTACAAAAACAGAGACTCGGTTATGGCACCTGTGTTCAGGGCTGCCTGACAGGGTAGTGACCGGATACCTGGGTGGGCGAGGTAGGAGCGACGGGAAGTGTACATGCGAGGAGGGGGAGAGAGAAGGGGAGGAAAATGTGGGAGGGGTGTGGCGGAGGCAGCTGCCAAGCTGATCCGCTAAGCGTGGTGAGGAGGGTGGTCAGTTGGGAAGTGCAGGGTTCTTGTCGCGCAGCATATGTTTTTGCCAGCAGGTGTCTCTTTAGGCATTTCACACCCCTGATATGCACCCCCTGGAGTTGAGAATCCTTTAGTAAAAAATATGGTGCGGAGCACAGGGTTTGGCTTCATTGGGGACTGGGGTTCCACCTGAGGGACACCAGCCTATACTGGCAGGATGGTCTGCATCTGTCCAGGAAGGAACAAGTCTTTTGAGCAATCGGTTTAAATGCTTCATTGGCAAGCTTTTAAACTAGTCAATGGGGAGGCACTGACAAGCAGCAGAAAAATCCCAGCCTCTCCTACAAAACAGGGTACCAAATGAGAAAAAGACCAAGGTAGAACGGTCAGTGGGGATGCTGCAAACAGGGTAAGGCCATCAAAAATGGAGAGCAATGAGTACCAATGCCCGTAGTCTAGGTAACAAGCTTCCTGAATTAGTGGCCTTGAAGGAGGAGGAACATCTGGATATCGTGGCAGTCACAGAAACATGGTACACACAAAACCATGACTGGGACGAAACATACCAGGATACACTATCTACAGGAGGGACAGGGAGGGTAAAAGAGGGGAGGAGTAGTTCTTTACATAAGGGAAGGAATAAAAGCAACAGAACAAAAGGGTAAACAGGAGGAGAAGAAGCACTGTGGGTAAATTTGGAGACAGGCAATGGCACCACAATCCGCACAGGGTTGTATACAGACCCCTTCTCAGGAGGAGGAAGTGGACAAGGAAATGATAGAAAGCATACTTAGAATGGCAGAAAAGGGAGATATTGCTGATGGGTGATCTGAATATGCCAGATGTTAACTGGAGCGCAGTTGCAGCTGCCATCAAGAGTGCAGTTATTCTAGATGCCCTACAGGGGCATGCCTTAGACAACTAGTACTGGAGCCCACTGAGAGGGAGCAATATTAGACTTGATACTCTCAAATGGAGATGGAGAGAGGATCACAGATGTAGAAGTGGGTAGCCATCTGGGAACTAGCGACCATCGAACAGTATGGTTCACAATAAACACAGCAATAGAGTCAAGCCATACAAAGAACAAAAGTACTGGACTTTAGGAGGGTTGACTTTGCTAAAATGGGTGAGTGCCTAAGGAATGCACTAGCAAATGGGCGGGAAGGAGGGTGGAAGAACAATGGGGAATAATAAAACTGCCATCACAGAGGTAACGAGCCTTTGTGTGAAGCAAATAAACAAAACAAGACAATGTAAGAAACCACTATGGTTCTCAAAGGAAGTGGCAGTGAAGGTTCAAGAGAAAAGAAAGCATTCAGGAAGTACATGAACTCAGAAAGCAGGAGCAGGACAGAGAACTGGCATCAGTTAAAGCAAAAGGAGGCTGGGAAGGCAGTCAGAACAGAGAAAGGCCCAAACTGAGGAAAAGATAGCCAACTCAGTTAAGAAGGGAATAAAACCTTTATAGGTACATCAGGGAGCAAAGGAAGACCAAGGGAGGGATAGTGAGGCTTAATAAAGGGGAGAGAGGGTGGGCAGAGGGAGACTGTGAAAAGGCAGAGATACTAAACAAATATTTTTGCTCAGTATTTACAAAGGAAGAGGGGGAGGTACATAAAACAAACAGTAGTAACACTCTGGATACAGAAGTTGATACCAGCCCATTTACAGAAGAAAGGGTTCTGAAAGAATTCTTAAAACTGAAGGTGGACAAAGCAATGGGGCCTGATGGGATTCATCCCAGAATTCTAAAAGAACTAAGGTAGAACTAGTGACACCACTGACTACCCTCTTTAACAAATCATGGGAGGATGGGGTGGTACCCGAGGACTAGAGGAGGGCAGATGTGATTCCCCTTCACAAAAGTGAGAGCAAGGCAGAAGCAGGAAACTATAGACCTGTTAGTTTAACCTCAGTGATAGGGAAAATGATGGAATCACTTCTAAAGGAAAGAATTGTCGCAGTATCTGGAGGCCAGAAGGGCACAGGACCCTAGGCAGCATGGATTCACAGCGGGAAGGTCATGCCAGACGAATCTGATAGATTTCTTTGACTGGGTGACCAAAGTAGTAGATCAGGAGGGGCTGTGGACATGGCCTACCTAGACTTTAGCAAGGCATTTGACACAGTCCCACACAAAAGATTAATATATAAGTTAGCCAGCCTGGGAGTGGGTCCCAAGATGACAGCCTGGGTAAAGAATTGGCTGGAGAATAGGACACAGAGAGTAATAGTAAATGGAGTCCACCAGAAGAAAGAAGGGTTACTAGCGGGCACCGCAGGGTTCAGAGTTAGGACCAGTCCTCTTCAATGTCTTTATAGCGACATTGCAGAAGGACTGAAGGAAAAGTATGTCTCTTTGCAGATGACACTAAGATCTGCAACAGAGTTGATGCACAGGGTGGGGTGGAAAGGATGAGAAGGACTTGGCAAGGTTAGAGGAATGGTCAAATGTATGGCAGCTTAGATTCAATGCTAAGAAGTGCAAGGTAATGCACCTGGGAAACAAAACCCAGGGAAGAGTACACAATGGGAGGTGAGATACTAACAACAACAAAATGGAAAGGGACCTGGGGTAGTCATATCAGATGACCTAAAGGTGGGCAAGCAATGTGAGAAGGCAGCAAGGAGGGCTGGGGGATACTGGGATGCACAGGGAGGCATCACCAGTAGAAAACAGGAAGTTATTATCCCTCTGTACAGACAGCTGGTGAGACCCCATCTGGAGTACTGTGTGCAGTTCTGGAGACCCAATCTCCGCAAAGACATAGACAGGATGGAAGCTGTCAGAGGAGGGCAACTAAAATGGTGCAGGGTCTGCACGGAGGACATATGAAGAGAGACTTAAGGAGCTTAATATGTATAGCCTCGAGGAAAGGAGGGAGAGGGGACATGATAGAAACTTTCAAGTACCTCAAGGAATCAACAAAGTCCAAGAGGGTAGCATCTTTCAAAAAAGAGGTGCAAGAACAAGAGGCACAATTTGAAGATAGAGGGGGCTGCTCAGGAGGTAATTTAAGGAAGCTATTTTTTCACAGAGAGGGTTGTGGATGCATGGAATGGCCCTTCCGGAGGAGGTTGTGGAGTCAAAATCAGTGGTGGAATTCAAGCATGCATGGGATAGTCATAAGGCAATTCTGGGGGGTGGGGGTAGGAAGAAGTAGGCTGCTGGTTAACTAGGATCTGCAGCTTATCCAGTAGGTAGGGAAATGGGCAGACTGGGTGGGCCAAGCGGTCCTTATCTGCCGTCACATTCTATGTTTCTATGTTATGTTAAGTAGGGGAGTGTGGGGGATGAAGTGGGGTGCAGGCTGCGCAGCCCGCCGAATTAAAAGGAGATCTGTAGATCTCGGGGGCGCCCTCTTGCTGTTTCGAGAGTGCGCATCGCTGAAATTCATTTTCGGCGATGTACACTCGCCTGAATGGCAATCGCTATTCCGTGATCGCCGTTATCACACAGAACCAGCTGCAACTACTAATCAGTGTGCCAGGCTAGGCTGTGACCATTTGTGGGTTTTCTGGGGTTTGTTTTGTTTGTTTATTTTGTTGCTGGACTCCACTTGTGGCTGTTAGATGTCCCTCCTACTGTCTCCCTGCTCTTGGTCTTGCTGCCCAGGATAGTAGCACAGTGTTTCTCACTACCAATCAGGCAGAGATGGCAGTAGTGCACAAGGGAGACAGTCTGACTCTAACATACCGCAAAATCATTAACACAGCATGTTCTGACCAGAGCAGAAAGACTCTCCGGACCTGTGGCACTTCTTGACAATACCCAGGCTGAGCTGCCACAGATAATCAATGGAGCACTGCAGGAGCACAGGTCAAACTTCAAGGTATTTGGGTGATTTGTCAGCTAGCAGAGTAGAAAGGCTGTTTATATGCCAAGTGACGGGGGTTAACAATGGAAATGAAAAGTGAAATGACCTGCATTTAACTAATAACTGGGGTTGAGCACTGATTTAACTATGCAAAGTGCCCTGCAATGCAAGCTTACAGTAAGCCTGGTTATTAGTTTGTTTGTTTGGGGGACTGGAAAGTTAAAAGTCCACCCATATGGTATTTGTTCCAAAAAGAAAAAAAATCCTGCAGCAAGAGAACTGCTTTGAAAAGACAAAGCTGAATTTATGTTCTGTGCCACCTGGGAGGAAGGGGCCTGAGATCACCATGTTTTTTTATTTATTGTTTATCTTGATATTAATTAAAACTAAAACTTTTCTGAAATTGCTTCTCAAAACCCACTCATTGTTAATTTGTTTGATTAGCAATGCCCCTAAACAATTTCCTGACACTAATTTATGCCTTGTGGTCATGTGACCTGCACTAGGGCACTGTGTGAGCCAGTAGATTTAGCGAGACTGGATTCACCATTTTTCACTTTTACATTCTCAGTGCCTTTTAAAAACAGACAGAATGCTTATTTTAACCTAAAATTTGTTCATGAAAAAATTGTTCTTTTCCCAGTTTTGATCAGATAAAGTGCTTGTGACACACAGAGGACTGTACTTCCACTGTAAGGCAACCAGCAGCTGAGTAAAGGTGGGGGGGGGTGCTAAGTGGTTATCAAAAGGATGAGTGATTGCTTCTGACTGAAGTACATACCCAGATGACAGGGTGGCATCAGAAGTGTGTCCAGCAGCAGCACGCTTCATGCTGAATTGGAGTCAGGGACGTGGCATTTCATAGCATGGCACGCGCCAACTCCAGATTCAAAAAAGGACTGTCAAGCCGATTCTGTTCTCAAAAAGTGGAAAGTACCATACTAATGAGCGTTTTAAGTAATTACTCCATATATTAAAAAAAAAAACACACACACACACACACACACACACACACACACACACACACACACACACAGGTCATTGTTTGATGTTTAAGATTTATTTAACCAGTAAGAATGTTTATTTAACCAGTACGAATATTTATTTAACCAGTACGAATATTTATTTAACCAGTACGAATATTTATTTAACCAGTACGAATGTTAGAAAAGCATTTCCTATCTCCTTTAAGCTACGTGGCAGGGTAGACAGCATGGAAAGTGATAGAGAGCTGCCGAGGGACCTGCAAAGATTAGCAAGCATGTCCAAAGTTTGGCAGTTGTTACTCAACACCAAAAACTGCAAGGAGAGGCACATATAGAATAAGAACTCCAGAAAGGAATACTGGATGGCAGAGGTTAAGCTGGACACTACCACTGAGGAAAGGGACCTGGGAGTGGTCATAAGCGACTCCCTAAAAGAATCTAGCCAATGTAACAAGGCCAACAAGGAAACCAGGGTGTTTGGTTGCATCAGGAGGAGGTTTGATAGCAAAAGAAAGGAGGTGATACTGTCCTTGTATGGATCAATGGTGAGGATGCATCTGGAATACTGCGCCCAATTCTGGAGACCCCAACCAAGCAAAGACAAAGAAAGGCTGAAGACAGTACAGCATAGGGTAACCAAAATGATTTAGGGCGAGCAAGGCAGGTACTACGACGATCAGCTTAAGTCCCCAAACATGTCCTTGCTGGAGACCAGAACAGAGAGGGGAGATAGGACAGAGACCTTATAGTTCCTGAAAGGAATGGACAAGGTAGACTGGGGGGGGAATATTCAGCAGGACTGGCAAATCAAGAACCCGTTGGCATGAATGGAAGCTGGCAGGGTGAGATTCAGGAGGGATGTGAGAAAGTTTTATTTTACAGACAGTGTGGTTTGAGGTGTGGAGCAGCCTATCAACAGTGGTGGTGGGTACAAGAACAAATTATCGTTTCAAACACGGGTGGGATCCAGTAAAAGGCTTAACAGTTACACAGGTAGAAAGCAGTAAGGCCAGAGGCGGGGTGACAGCAATAACCCTGATAAGACATATGGTCCTGGAGGAGGACAGTGTAAACCAGGGCAGACTTGATGGCCCAATGGTCTTTTTCTGGCATTTTGTAGGTTTCTTGCATCTGTCCACCCATGCTCAAATCCCCCCTCCCTCCCACATTGATTTTGCACAGATCACCTCTTTCAGCAGCTTATTTCACCCCTCTACTACCCTTTCCCTGAAAAAATATTTCCTGGTATCTCTCTAACATTTTCCCCTTGCCAACTTCATTGAGTTGACCAGTCTACTGTATTCCCACTCAGTTTAAACAATTTCCCAGTATCTGCTTTGTTTACCTCAGTAGGTTGCCTTTAAATTCTTTGATTCAAAGATTATGAAATACTGTTTGCTATAAACAGACATGACAAGAACACTATCGCTTTGGCAGGGTAATGGAATAGCTCAAAACAGCAGCACTAGTAAGGGATAACAGCTGCACTGCAGCTCAGGTCAATTTAGTTTAGGTGGGCTTGACCGTACTTGCAGGGGGAGAAAAAAAGCAAACTAATAATACACCCTGTGCCAAAGAGGTGGCTAGCGCTACAAAAGTGTCTCTGGTGGAATTGCTTCATCATGTTATCGTTGTACACAAGGCCACAGCTGGCTTTGTAAGCCACATGCCACACAAGACTGAACTTGCAACACCTCTTCGATTTCAAGAGAACTGTAAACACCGATTACAACAAAGGCAAAATTTAATATATCCAAGGGGAACACAACAAGCACACCCAGATGTGTCTAGATGAGATCTTAATGAGAAGTAAACAGTCTCTCTTTACATGAAGCATAAAGTGACAAATCTATTACATTTAAGGAACATGCAATTGCAATGAAGACTTATGTCATAACTTTTCTCCACACAAGAGCTGTCTGACCTCAGGTAACCTCTAAGTGCATATGCTCCACCACTTGTTGCTAGGCAGCACTGTTGCCAACATTCCTGAGTAAATAAAAAAAGCTTATTCCGGCATGCAACATGGGATATCCCCTATGTATGAAATAATAATATATGGGGTTGTGTGCTTAACGAGAATTTTACACACACCCAAGGTGATGGATGCTACATAAACCCCCAAAAGCGAAGCTCGAGAGGTTTATTTTAAGCATCCAACACAGAGGGTGTGTGTAAAGTTTGAGATTTACACACAACCCCATGTTTTATTTTATACAATTGCTGGGGAGTGTTTTCTCGCCACAGCAATGATATAAAATAAACATTGCGGTTTATCTGCTGTCCAGTCTGGTTGAAGCACAGACTGTGGACAGCTTGAAGCAGCTGTCGAAACATTTTTTTTTTTTTTTTTTTTTTTATTTACTTACTGCTGAGTGTAAGTGGCAGTGAAATCTCTGGCGACGGCACTGAGGAAGGGAACAGCAGGAGGCTTGTGCAAACGTGGCATGAGGGACACCCAGCACATGTCCGCGCTAATTATAACCTAGTTTCCATATGGGACAAAAACGCTCCCCAGTTACTATACACGTATATTTATTGCAAAAAATTCCATTACTGTACACATTATGGATGCCAAAACACAAAATGGTAATCCAGTAGATCTGGGTTTGAGTCCCATAACCTCCACTTGCATCCTGTGTGACCCTGAGCAAACACAACCTTGCCGTGCCTCTGAGTCACCACTGAAAACAGGTCTTGTGCCTAGTAAGACTTACCCGGTCATAGAAAAAATAAAATGAAAAAAAAGTAAGAAAATGAAAAACACATTAGGGTTCAAAGTCTCATGATCCTTGGCAAATATTTGGCCAAGACATGACTAATTTAAAAAACTATCTCTTGAAGCAGGCACAATAAGCGCATTTTCAGACACACACACACACAAAAAATCTTTAGGATGATTTATGCAGTTTTTAAGTCCAACACAACCCCCCCCCCACCCAAAAATAATCACAAAAATATTCTGAAGTCCAAAATGAATAAACTGTTTAAGGACCTGATCTTGGCTGCTGACTGTAGTCATGGCGACTTCCTGAGCCTGGGCAATGAGGTACTCCACCCAGTTCGGAGGCAGGAGAGCCTTTTCCTGCACAGAGTCTAGAAGCGCCCCTATGTATTGCAGCCTTTGGGATGGAACTAGTACCGACTTGGGCAAACTGACCATGATGCTCAGGGAGAGAATCAAGAGTTCTCGAGAGTCAGCAGGAGCTTCTCCATGGACAGGGCCTTTAGGAATCAATTGTCCAGATAAGAGAAGACGTACGCTCTCTCCATTCTGAGAGCTGCTGCCAAGCATTTGGCAAACACCCGTGGCACAGAGGACAAGCCAAAGAGCAACACTTTGAGCTGGTAATGTTTGCCCTGAAAAAGAAACAGGAAGAATCTCCTGTGAGGAGGAAACACTGAGATGTGCAGGTATGCGTTCTGCATGGCCAGCAAGCACAGCCAATCACCCTGTCTGAGGAGGGGCAGCAAGCCTGGCAGAGCTACCATCTGAAACTTCTTGTACTGGATGTACAAATTGAGGTCCCTGAGGTCCAAGATGGGCCTCAGGTCTCCAGTTCTTTTGGGGAACAGGAAAAAGCCTGGAGTAAAACCCCTTGTTCCTTTGGCAACTGGGCACTGGCTTGATGGCCTTTTTTCACAGAAGGGACTACACCTCCTCTCGGAGAAGACAGGTGAGCCAGCAGGGTATGTGGAGGGCACTGGAGAGGTTACTGGGGGTGGCTCGAGGAGCTCCAGAGTGTGATCCCTTTCTATGATTTGAAGAATCCAGGCATCCAACGTCATGGTTCTCCACTGATTGACATGGAGGGAGAACCGACCTCCAGTCATGGTACCACCTCTTGGTCAGGGACTGGAAGAGGGTGGTCTGGCAAGGAGTCAAGTGGAGGCGGCTCCAGCTGCTGGGGCTGATCTGTCACCCCAGGGGCACTTGGCTGCAGTCCAGAAGAGGAAACGGCGGGCAAGGCGGCGGCGACTTTGCATTTGCCTTGCAGGTGAGAAGTTGCTCCGGACTTCTGAGGCATCTTGCGAAAAGGAAGGCACTGCCTACTCTTAGGCCGAGTATAGTAGAGCAAATGGACAGACTTAAAGAGCAGGTTCTTAGTTCTGTATTTCTGCCCTCCTCAAACGTATGAGGCAGCTCACCAGTTCCTAAATCCACTGTTCCTTAAAGCGGAATTTATTGCTGCCTCTATTTGCAGACAAATCGCTCGTAATTTAGCCCGTGGAGACACACTGCCAAAATGCTCTAACATCCTCAGTTGAGAAACGCCCCCACATTTTTACATTTCGTGACGTTGGTAAATGAAAATCACGGGGACGTGCTCCATACACTACAATGGAGGCACTTTTTACAGGAATGTTTTTATAGTTTTGAGTGCCAATTCTGACGAACGATGGTCACCGCTCAACTAACAAGGACCTTGTTAGCTGTGTAGTGGCCACCATTTGTCAAAATAGGCACGCAAAACTATATATAAAAACTCCTGTAAAAACTGCCCCTATTGTAGTGTATGGAGCGTGCCCCCTTGCTCTTCATTTACCAACGTCATAAAATGTGAAAACATGAGGGTGCATCTCCAAGGAAGTTGGAGCATTTTGGCAGCGAGTCTCCATGGACTAAATTATAAATTTTCCTGCAAACAGAGGCAGCAATAAATTCAACTTTACGGAAATAGAAATTTAAATACCTGCACATTTTCTTTCTCCGACTGCTGATCTCTGGGCTCTTCAATTATGGGAAGTCCTTCCTGGAACCACGTGACAGGCAGGAGGCAACCTCCCATCCATTTGCTCTAGACGCCAGTACTTCTATAGCCTTTGTCTTCTGAGGAAAAACATAACTTGGAACAAACATAAGAAAGGTTAGTGTAACTTGCGGCCAGAGGTCGACTTTCAGCATTCTGAGAGGGACGGAGCCCGGAGACCAGCAGTTGGAGAAAAAAAAACCTGCAGGTATTTAAATTACTATTTCTTTCTTCTAAAGCTGGTCTCTGGGCTTATCACTTTTGGGATATACTAAAGCAGTACATCTCTCCACTGGGAGGCAATAAAGTTCATAGTCCTCTATGAGTCTACCACTGCCTGGAGGACACTGCGGCCAAATGCCGCCTCTGCTGAGGTGGCGACATACAACTTGTAAAACTTTGCAAACATGTGTATGGATGACAATGTGATCGCTCTACAGACATCTGCTGGGGAAGCTTCTCTGAAGTCTGCCCAGGACGCAGCCGCTCGGGTTGAGTGTGCTCATACCGGTCCCGGTAGGCCAATCCCAGCCTTCTGGTAGGCCAGGATGATGGTGGAACGAATCTGCCTAGCAATACAGTCCTTTGACGCCTTCTTGCCCATGTTCGGGCCTGAGGGAAGGATGAATAGGCTTGAAGTCTTACGGATTGAGTCAGATCTCTTGATGTAAATTGAGGGTCCTCAGAAGATCAAGTGTGTGAATTTCTCTCTCGTTCCCATTCTTGGGTTGAGGATAGAAAGAGGGAAAATTCAAGACTTGGTTACAACGAAAATGAGACTACACTTTAGGTAAGAATGCCCGGATCTTTCCACATAACTACAGAGTCTTGATGAAATATAGTATGAGGTTCTTTGGATGACAGTGCTCCTATCTCACTGATGCATCGGGCTGAGGTGACTGCAATGAAAGACTGCCTTCAAAAAGATGAAGTAGGGATGCCTCTTTTAAGGGTTCAAACGGTGGTTTGGCGAGTGCTTTGAGTACTAGGTTGAGCCTCCAGGGAGGTACTACAAGTTTTATTGGCAGACGTTTCGAGGTTTCTGCCCACAGAAATCAACCAACATGAGTAAGAGCTCCTAAGGAGTCGCCTGAGTCCACTAACAGTAGCGCCCCCAAAGCCGACACCTGGACTCAAAGGTAGCCGGTTGGAGGCCCTTGTCGAAACCCTCCTGAAGGAACTGAAGTATGGTAGGGAGAGACACAGTCATCCGGTAAGGAGGAGTCTAGCAACCAGAATAGGAATTTTCTCCACATCCTATAATAAACCCTAGAGGAGGAGGAGGAGGAGGAGGAGGATCGCCTGGATTGAACCATCATTTCTATGACAAGTTCTGTGAACTAAACTCCCTGACAGTTTCCCGCTCAATCTCCACGCCAAGAGGAATAGATTGTGAGGACTTGGGTGTCGCACTGGTTCCTGATGTACTAGGTCTGGGCTCGCTTGGAACATTAGGAGAGACAGTCGAGACATTTGGACTAATCGTGGAAACCTCGGTCTGTGGGGCCAGTGTGGGCAGACCAGAATCACCTCGGCCTGGTCTAAGGCAATCTTGTGCAGTACCCTTGATATGACAGGAATTGGCGGGAAGGCATACAGGAGATCAAACTGACCCCAGTTGATGGAGAATGCGTCCTGTGCTTGTGGCCTTGTCATTCTTACGAATGGAGCAAAATCTTGGAACTTTGCAATTTTTTCAGCAGGCGAAAAGATCTACCTGTGGGTAGCCCAACCGCTCCGTGGTGAGTTGGAAGGGGCTGTTCTTGAGCTCCCATTCTTCTGGTAGGATGTCCTTTCGACTTATATATTCCATGCCAAGAAAATGCCACAGCAGATTGGCTGCCACCCGAAGACTTGTCAGGTTAACTTCCGTCCCACTGGAAGAGGAGACAAGCCTCTTGCAGCAGCCGGAGCTCTTTGTGCCACCCTGGTGGTTGATGTATGCCACTGATGTCAGATTGTCCATGAGTATGAGGAAATCCTGGTGGGAGAGTTGCGACTTGACTTGTTGCAGTGCCAGGCGGACTGTCCGCATCTCCAGTACATTGATGCTGTAGAGGGACTCCGCCCGAGACCACTTGTCCTGTGTCGAAAGCTGATCCGAATGTGCTCCCCAGCCCCAGAGACTGGCATCAGTGGTGACTCTGATCTGGTGAAGGTGCCCCAGACTAAGACCCTTCATGATTTTGTCCTGCTGAGTCCACCATTTCAGGGATTCTTTCGCCTGGTAGGATATTTGAATCCTCTGATCCATTGTGCCCCTTGATTGGAACCATTGCTGGAGAAGTGCAGACCAGAGAGGTCGCATGTGGACTAGTGCCCAGGGGACTGTCTGCCCGAGAGATCATCGTCCTATGAGTTGCGTGAAGGAGTGGGCCTGCAGAGAACGGGCTGCCCGAAATTTGAGGATGAGGGCCCTCAGTTCTCTGAATTTCAGTTCTGGGGGGAACACTTTGTTTTGAACCGTGTCGAAGTTCACCCCCAGATGGTGAAGAGACAGACAGATGCAGAGAACTCTTCTTCCAGTTGATCACGGACCCCAGAGAGGAGAGGCACCGTGTGACCTCAGTCACTGCCTGAACTGCTTGACTGTAGCCTGGGGCTTTGATAAGAACGTCGTCCAGGTATGGAAAGAGCTGGATCCCTTGCATTCAGAGACAAGTGACCACTGTCACAAGGACTTTGGAAAAAAATCTGGGGGCTGTGGACAGGCGGAAGGGCAGCATCTTGAACTGAAAATGGTGACCTTCTACTTTGAATCTCAGAAATTGACAGTGTGCCTTCCTGATGGGAATGTGCAGATAGGCATCTTGCAAATCTACTGAAGCTAAAAAGTCCCCCTGATGGATTTCTTGTATGATGGAGGACAGGGTCTCCATCTTGAAAGTTCTGTGACGAACACAGCCATTTAGAAACTTGAGATCTAACACTGGCCAGAAGCCCCCTGAGCATTTTGGTACTATGAAGAATAGCGAGTACACCCCTCTGTTCCTTTCTAGCATGGGGACTTGTTCGATCGCTGCTGACTGAATGAGATTTGTAATGGCTTGCTGGGTCACCACTCACTTTACTGGGCTGCATGAGATTTGAGAGGGCACTATGTGGGGCAGGGGAGGCCAGGAATCGACCTTAATGAAGTAACCCTCGCGGATTACTTCTAATACCCACTTGTCTGTGGTAGTGTGGATCCATTCCTCGAGAAAGTTGGAAAGTCTGCCCCCGATGCGAGGATGGGTCCGTGAGTCCTCACTGTGATTTCCTGGAGTCGACCCTCAACATCCTGGGTGCCTCCTCTGCCGCCTCAGAAGCTGCGTTGGTTACGTAAGTTGAACCAAGAGTGTCTGCCTGGGGTCGTCTTGTTCAGCCCCCTGGAATAATTTTGGGCATGAAAATTCTGTCCTGAACCGGAGTTCCTGGGCCTATTCCTTCCTCGGGCTTGCGGCATTCGCACTTTTACAGTTTCTTCAGATTCCTTGACCACCTCCTTTAGCATTGAGCCGAACAGAAGACCTCCTTCAGAAAGGGCACTGATCAAATGCATCTTCGAGAAGGCATCCACCTGCCAAGCCCAAAGCCATAAGCTGCGTCGAGCAGAGGTCTGGTAGAACATAGCCCATGCTGCACATCTGACTGCCTCTGATACATCAGCTGAATATGCCGAAGCTAGACCACTGAGCAGTAACTGCTGTAAAATGGGCTGGTTCTTGTCTGGTTTGTCAGTGAGATGGAATTTCAGATCAGTGGCCCAGGAGAGCGCGGCTCTGGCGGAGAAGAGATTTGCCGTAGCTGCCTTGAGGGAAGTTGCAGTGGACTGAAAGGCCTTCTTTAGAGGTGTGTCCACTTTCCTGTCCAGCGGGTCTCGCAGGGAGGCCCCGCCTTCTGCTAGGATGACCATCCTTTTCGTGAGGTTTGATATTAGAGGGTCTATCATAGGGCAGTCGAGCCATTTCTCCGCAGGCTTCTTGTCAAATTTCAGGAGTTTGGTTAAGCGGTGAGTGACAGGGAAGGATCGCTTGGGTCCCTGCCATTCTTCCTTTAAGAGGTCCTCTATAGCCGTAGGTAGAGGAAAGACCGTCACAGGCTTCGAAGCCGACACTAACCGGAATGTCGGCTTTGCTCGCTTGGGCTCTGGAGAAGTGGGAGAGCTCAGGTGGATCTCTTCGGACACCTCTTTAATGAAAATAAAATCCAGATCTTCCAGATCGAAGTTTCTGGCTGGTGAGGCCTCAGAGTCCGAATTCGAGTTGGGGAGTTCTCCTTTTTCTAAGGGATGTATAGTCTGACCCTGTGGGGGACCTTTCTCACTTGTGCTTCCCATGGGCTGTGTCCGTGTCTGAAAGAACTCCTGGATATGGGTCTAGGGCTCTTCCTCCTCCTATCGTGCCGTGAGGTTGGGGGGGGGGGGGACCCTCATCCGAGGACGGGGAAGGGTTGTTCTTACATGTGGCCTTCCTAGGAGTACTGGATTCCCTGGGCTGCTGAAGGACATCGAAACATGAGAGGTTGATGGCAAAGGCGCGATCGATTCAGTTTGTCTATCAGATCTGGGACTAGAGCCCCAGCCAAGTGGCGACGTCTCTCTAGGGTTGGGGACTGGCCCAAACCCCTATACTGGTCTTGTGTATCCTGATATTCTGAGGCAGAAGCTTTGTCCACCTCGTCCCCAGCAGGCGAGACAGAGCTGTTGCATTTTTACACACAGCGACCCTGCAAATGTGGCCAGCATGGGTGTTCTGCACTTCTGGCACTTTCTGCCCTGGGGGGGCCTGTCTTTAGTGGAAGCCATAACCCCTGGTAACACAACTTTAAGGGGTAAGTTATAACAACACTTGGCCACCTAAGCTTAGTGAAAGCCTGGGAGCAGAGTTCTTTCTCCAAGGCATCCATTGTAGTACATTTTAAACAAATATATTCCAAATTGGCCACACCACCAGATAATAAATACACAGACTAAGACAAGCATCTAAACAGGACATCCCCTTCAAGAGTCTTTAATGTAGTGGCCATATCGGTACGCAGCACAGACAAAGGTCAAACTGCAGTAAACTATGGCATCAAGGGTTGACAGTAACAGTAGTGGGCAGAGTATACTTACAGGGGATGAGAGGCCCAGCAAACCCAGCAGTCCCCGTGGACACCGCCAACATGTGCAGATGTGCTGTGCATGTCTGCGTGCGCTGAATGTGCATGCTGCTGTGTTTATGTCAGGTAACATGACACCCACTTCCAATCTCCCCTGCAGTCAAAATAAGCCCCAAAACACACAAGGACTAAAATATTCCCCTATTAAAAGCTATCTAAAAGATGTTAGAGCAGACTGCAGCAATTCCACTCGCAGGGAGGAGTGTACAATTCACTAGCACACAGCGACAGGGACCAGGAAGTGCAGTAGTTCAAAAAGCACAGAGCTGAACTACTGCTTCCAAGGTACTTCGTGTGTGACGTTCAGTGGTTATGGCACAAAGCGCACCGGAGACAGCTCCAAATCCAAGTACAAGCCTCCTGTCCGTACCATCTCACCCCCTAATGGAAGTCGCACAGCACAGGCTCAAGAAAATCCCTCCTGTGATGTGGAATCTTTTGTATATCCAGTAAGTAACTCCTAACTTGCAGGAAGCAGTAAAAGTCTGATTTATTCGTCAAGTATTTTTCTTTTAAGAGTTTGATAAGAAACACATTGATTACCCTCTACAAGTTAGTTCAGACCAATTAGTCTACATCGATAGTTTGCAAAGCTATGGAAAGACTGTTTAAAAAAAAAAAAATTCCGGTCGGACAAAGAAATAGAGACTAAGGGACCCAATACAACATGGTTTTGTAAGAGGCTGTTTATGTACCACTAACCTTTTAACATTCTACGAGAAGGTTAGCAGTAGCCTTGACAAGGGTATCCCAGTGGACATGATCTATCTCGACTTCCAAAAAGCATTTGATAAAGTTCCTCACATTAAGTTAGTTAATTCACAAAATGATAAGGAGAGTCTGGACACATATCACGTGGGTGCGGGCATGGCTTCACGAAAGGACGCAACAGGTAAGAGTCACAGATACACTTTCTGAGAAATTCTTTTTTAGTAGTGGGGTACCTCAGGGTCCAATATTGGGCCTAGTTTTGTTTGGCATCTTCATTAGCAACCTGCATAAAACATTCAGTCCAATATCATCAGATTTGCTGACAATACCAAACTCAGATTCGAAACTGATGGTACTAATTACAGCACCTTGATTAGCGACCTATTAAAGACTGAGAATTGTGCAATCATTAATGATGTGACCTTCGATACTGACAAGTGCTCTGTGATCTACCTGGGCAAGAACAACTGCCTATATACGTATAAAATGCAATGGAACCATATTAAAATCAGTCATGCCCGAAACAGATCTAGGATAACCATTAACAGAGCTCTTACTCATGGGGAGCACTGGCGAAAGAGCGCACTAAAAGTGAACAGAATTAAAGGAGCAATCCGCAAGGCCTTTGTCACAAGGAGTGAAATATCTATTATGTCTCTATACAAGGCCTATAGCAGACCACATTTGGACTATGCTGCATCCTTTTGGGCCGCACATCTTATCAGAGATTGGATATTGTCCAATAGATTCCTGAAGTGTCACAAAGATGATCCCAAGATTAAAAGGGTGATCTTATCCAGACAGGTTACAAGCCCTGAACACGTATGATTTACAAAAATTTAGACATAGAGGAGATCTTTTCAATTTATTTAATATTATACACGATGCCACAATCTAAGTGGGGAATATTTTGGTAGCCAAAAAAAAAAGAAAAAATAACTTACGATCTCACAATAAACAACTGCGCATACATTGGGCATCAACCAATAAAAGGAATAGGTACTTTACCACTTCAGCTTGTAGGGTATGGAATTCCCACCCCCAAAGAATAGCAGACAAAGATTTTACCAAATTTAAAGATTCAGTGGGTAGGTACTTATTGGACAACACTGGTTAATTTCCTCCACAAGGTGTGGGGAAAGCAGTCTAATGGGCCCTGTGCCTGCTTCTGCCTTCAGAACAGAGTAAAATGTTGCTGAAACCTGATCAACACGTTCCTATTCCAAATTTCAAATCCAGAGTCAGTCCGTCTTGGTTCAAACTCCATATCTCCCCTTATTACCATAAGTGGATCCACTTCATTGGGGGTATTTAGTCGTTACATTTTTTGTAGTATAGTGAGGGAATGTTTAGTCCATCTATTTGACACCTGAGTCGTAAGACCTTAAGTGATTCTGGTGGTTAGAAATGCATACATAGGGAAAGGTAAAGACACCATCACTTTTTCTAGTCCAAAAAAACACAAAGTAATGCCCTTCTCCATGCTGTACAATATGACTGCTAGAACATTATCTAGGTTTTCCCCTTAAGATATCCCTCTGATGTTCACCCACACTAATTTTCAACTTTCTCAGTATTTTACCAATGTAATATGCACCACAATGGCATTCTGCCATTTAAACCACCGATGGTGTCACACAGTTCAGGGCTTAAAATTCAAGGGGGGGGGGGATTGCACAAATCGTGCTATTTTTAGCCCCCGCCCAGCAAATTCTGGACCCCCCCCCATGCAGGATAATCCCACTCACACACGCTCACAAAGATTGGGGGGGCCATCAAAACTGAATGGGCCTTTTCATTTCAATGGCATTTTTTCTCTAATACTTATTATTTCCTTACTTTTTGATATTTTTTCTACCTTTCTGCTGCTGAGGTCTTATTGAGGTCCCCTCTCAAAAACACAGGTATTGCCATTTTTCACATCATCCTACAAATGGGACTTTGCGGACTACATCAACTCAGCCCACAAACACCCATTTATAGGGTGGTGTGAAAAATGACACCTTTATTTGTGAGCGGGGACCGAAATAAGACCGCGACAGCAAAAAGTAGAAAAGAGAGTCAGAAAGTTATGACCATGACAAGAAAAACACCACTGAAATGATCAGGACCTGTAGTATCTCATGTTTTTTTGGCAGAACCCACCTTTTAAGAAGCCCGAAGTGGGATACCAGCTTTTAAGAAGTCCGAAGTGGGACCTTTCTTACTGAAACAGGTTCCTTTTTTCTGGACAATATGTAATCTTGACCAATACAACAGACTTCTTTTCTCAAAATAATCAGAATTAAGACTAAGTGTTGTAGTTTTTTTAGTTGTCTATATCATTTTTTATTTTAAGGTATTTTAGTTTTCTGCAACAATTAGGGGAAAGTAAGAAGTTTTTTTTGGAGGATCCTCCCCAGTTAACTGAACCTGGGGTAGAATTCCCCACTGGAGCTAAAACCAAATTTTACGCCCTGCAGTTAATGAAGTCCATTATTTTGTACCGCTTCTCCTGACCAGGAATGCCAAAGGCATCTGTAACCTTAATAGAAGTGCCGTATACACAACTACTGCAACTCTGTGTGCTGTTTGGTAACGGTGGTAGCCAGGTTTGCGGTTGCTGTACTGGCTGAAAACTCCTGACTACAATATCCCCAATACTGTGGCCGTAGCAGTATACCACCCTCGGTGGTTCCCCTGTATATCTGCTAAGCACAGGATCCACTTGTAAGACATGCCAGTTGTTTTTGATGATTTCTAACACCTTTCAGATTGGATGTTGTGGGAGATAATGAAATTTAGTCTTACAGGCCATTTCTCTTGTCTGTAACCACCCTGCTGTACAGAACTTCTATCCCTACTCCTGGTTGTTTCCCTGACTACATGCATCACATTAAAGCTATATCCTCTAAGCTCATCAACCTGTGCTCAAAAAATAGGCATCATCAATACAGTCATGCCAGATTATAAAAGTGTGAGAGTGGTATATTACTGATCATGTGGCAGGGACGGCAGCTGCTGCTAAGCAGCAGAGACTTTCTATCAGAAGGCTTCCTGGACAAATCGGTTTTCAGGCTGCCAGCTGTTTTACTGATATTAGATCTAAATACTCAATTTGCTGCAAGTTGCATTTAACTGAAAATCTCAAGTTCTCATTGTAGGATTCAAAATACATTTTGAACTCTGCCAATGCAGTCTCAAAAAACCTTCCCAAATGAACAATAAACCATCTATGTAACACTAGTAAATGGTGCTTTTATCAAAGAAAGGGTTAGTAACAGAATCATGTATCACATTCCTCTCCCGCATTCACAAGTAAATATCTGCAAAATTAGATGTTAAAAGATGCACCCATAGCAGTGCCTTTGATCTATAATAAATTTGCCCAGAAACGAAAAGGAAATGCAAGTCAGAACCAACTCAGCGAGTTGCAGGATAAATCCACAGAGAGGTTCTGAGTCTAGGTCACATTCAGTAAGAGCCAAAGACAGGGCATGGTGTCCCCCCCATGACAGATATAAGCATTAAACCATGTCAGACCATGGTTCTACTGTGGAATTAATCTCACTAATATCTCTGTTACGTTCTACACACTTGCAAACGTGTGCGCGCACATTGAAAATTTCACATCTATTAATATAGTAATGCAGTATTTAACAAATGTGCAAGAAAGGGCTAAAATTATACAGCACACACTACACATAGTAGCTTATACTGGTCTCTATGAGTGTCAGCGTGGCTCCGTTGGTAGCACATCCGCCTCTGGACCATAAGGTTGTGGGTTCTCGTCCCACACCAGGATTGGGCTTGCACCTACAAAAAAAAAAAAAAAAACACGCTGGCATCAGAGTGCAGTATTGGGGGGTACTGTACTGCTGGGGTGTGCCGTCCTTCAGATGAGACGTTAAACCAAGGTCCCTTCTACCCATCCTGGTGTTGCCCTGGCGGGTGTCCAGGTGGAACTAAAATAACCCAGGGCACTTTTCGCAAAGAGTAGGGGACATTCCCGGTGTCCTGACCAACATTCCCCTTCCCATAAACCGGTTCATGCAATTATCCAGGCTGTGTGTGGCTGATGATGTGCCGTACGGCCACCACTACACATTCAGTCACTTCACTACCAGTCTAGCATTGCTTGGACAGCGCTTTGGGATACACTGTGTATGAAAAGCGCTATATAAAAGCTGATTATTATTCTTCTATTTCTTCTCCGTTTTTTTAGCTCTGTTCTTACTGCTATATTGGTTTTTTTTTTTTCCCCTGTTGCACTCTGGTTATGTCTCTACATTTGTATACGGACATACTATTTATGCACACAATTTAACACGAATAATAACGTATAACAGTTATTACAACATCTTGTTGCTTCTTACAGAATTTTGCTACACTTTTGCGTTGCTCTTACAAATGCATCATTTAGAAACATAGAAATTGTCAGCAGATAAGAACCACTAGGCCCATCCAGTCTGCCCGTAAGCCCTATATACTGTATATGGCCACTGATCCTGTGTGATCAATGGCTTGTCATCACTCTCTCCCCTCTCAGGCTTCCCTTGTGCTGGTCCCAAGCATGCTTAAACCCCTCCAATGTGCTTGCCCCCACTACCTCCTGTGGCAGATTATTCCATGTGTCGACCACTCTTTCTGTGTTGAAAAACTTCCTCACATTGGCTTTTAAATCTACCCCCCTCTAATTTCATATTGTGTCCCCTTGTTCTAGTACTTTTTCTACTTTGGAAACGCTCCCCCGCCTGCACCTGGTTTATGCCCTTAAGGTACTTGAAAGTTTCAATCATGTCCCCCGGCTGTCTCCTCTCCTCCAGTGAGTACATATTGAGGTCCCTTAGTCTCTCCTTATATGTTTTATGAATCTGCGTATTTATGCAACAGGACAGACCTGCTGCTGATCATGAGGGGATTATAGAAATCCAACAAACGCACACACCGCCATGTATCACAGTACTATCTACTAACAGTTCAGGTAAGTAGATACTTTCTTTTCCCCGCTTTCCTTTTCTTTCAAATTCTGCTGACATTTCAATTTTTCAAGGGAGATTTTTAGACTGCTTGTGCGGTTATTCTTCTTCTGGTCCCTCTGCTGCCGCTTCTTTGTTTGCCCGCAGATTGGAAAGCGGCAGACGGCGAAGACTGTCTGGGTGAGGCAGTGAAGGAAAAAAAAAAAGCTGCGGAACTGCAGAGTTCCAAGTGAGAGATCTAAGTCCCAGGTGGAGTGTGGCTGTGAAAAAGAAAACAACATCAGTCCGAGAAGAGTCATCGAAAAGTATTATCTGGGAAGTAAAAAAAAAAAAAAAAAAACCGTAGCAGTTCCTAAGGGAGTTTAGTCTTAAGTTTTATTATCTTGTTTTTATTTGGTATCGACTTCTGTCTCTTAATATTGTAGAGTTTGACTGAATAGTTTTTTTGGGGGGGGAAGAGTGCTAGACCTAGAGGAAACATACGCATGTGTGACTGCTAGCTTTAGATTAGAATTCTTTCTCTTGTTGCACAGCAGAAGCAGCAGCAGGATTTGACTCAGGTGCTGATTTAGGTGTCTGAGTACAAGAAAGTTTTCACCGCTCCTGCACAAGATCCGTCATAGCTTTTGTAGCTTTGCAGCGTTTTTCGCGGTTCTCGTGGTGTTTAAACTCCCTAAGCTATCTAGTTGTTTAAGCGCTTGAGACTGCGACTGTGAAGGAATGGGAATCTTCAGAACTCTGTACAAAAAGTAAGCGTCTTTGCTTTTTAATTTATGCTGTTTATATCAGGGTATTATTTAGGTATCAGGCCGTAGGTAGATGGTTTTTATAGCTGTGTTCTGTGTGTTTTACGTGTTAAGTGTTGTTAAAGTTGCTGAAGTTTGTTTGTTTTGAGAGATTTTTAAAATAAAAAAAAAAAAAAAATTATTTAGTTTACAATTTACTCTGGGTCTGTGGATAAAAAGCTGGCTATGCCTGACAGAAGATTTAAGTGAACCGAGAACCCGAAATTCTGGGAATAAGGAATTTCTCCCGAACTTAAGGAAGTTGTTCATTGGACACTGGTACTTAGGCAACAGATGGGATTTTTGACTGATCTTGAAGGCTAAAGCTGTGTTTATCTATCGATGGAATGAAGTGGAAAGTATAGAAGATTCAATCTTAGAAACAAGTGTTGAAAACTGAAGTGAACCAAATTAAACAGTGCTGAATTGTGTTGAACTGTGTTGAATTGGACGGTACTGAGTCATCTAATCGAACCTAATTGAGCAATTGAACATTTTGGCTTATAAGATTGGCTGTTTTGATCTTGCCTGTTCTGGTCTGATGATTGTTGCTGATTGCGGTTTTAATTTTGTTTAGTGGGTGTTTTTTTTTGGTATGGTTATTACTAGAAACCAAAGGATGCATGCTTTTCAGCCTTCACCATTACAGGAGCTTTCTACACAGAAATTTAAACATGGTGGAAGACAGACTAAGATAACTGAACAACTCAAAAAAAGGAATTGGGGAAATAATACTTCTACCCCAAATGGTAATGGTAATATAACTCAAGTTGAGAGTACAGGTAAATCAAGTCAATTAAAAAGCATGCATCAATATGTGGATGCCACCATTGTTCCATCTGTTTATGTAGATAAAGGGGTAATGTCATGGGGGTCAAATGTTTGTAGCTGGTTCATTGATGGTTAATCAGGAACATCTGTTTTCTGAAAAACCATTGTATCTAGATAGGGAATCCTCAGTGGGTTCTTCTGCTACTGATGGCCTGGAAAGCACTCCACCTTGGTGGAGACCTGAGGTGCCATTGGGGGAGCGATATCCCAGAGGGTTTCTGATGATATGGTGGATGTGTAAAGGAAAAAGTCATTAACATCATATAAGACTCATGAACTAAAAGAGGTAATGGAAGAGTTACAACAAACAATAGATGGACTCAAAGAAGTGGAAAAAGATCTGTTTAGCTCTAGATGTCAATATAATACTGTAAATCAGTCTCAAAAAGGTGATAAATGCTCAGTAGAGAATGAGGTTTTTATACCTGCTAGGCTGAGCGATAAATTGATTACCCTTTTAAGGAACCCAATGAATTCCTTTACTATCCTGATGGCTCAATTAGTTCTTAATAAGGATTTACTGGAACAACTTAAAACACAGTTGGTGGTTAATGATGGGAAATTAAGACAGATTATGGATAAAGCTGATGATCTGTCTGGAAAAGTTGAGAAGATAACATTAAATATAGAGAAGTTGGAAGCTGTGTCTGTTTTGGAAGGGTGCTCTGATGACAATGAAGCTCTAGGATCATTGGGTTTGAGACCTGATTTTAGTATAATTGATTTCCCTGAATTAACAGCTAAAGAGACCCCTAGAAATAAAATCCAAAGGAGAAGGAAAAAAAAAAATAGGGGGAAGAACAAAGGAGGCATAGTAACACAAGGTCTGGATAAAATCGTGGGATGTTATACTCTTCAGTCTCAAACTGTGTCATCTTAACTGGAAGTAGAGCTAGCAAAGTTAGAACAGGAAGTGGAAGGGTTAAAGTGTGATATAAAATCAAATGGTCAAGTGGGTAATGATAAGGATAAGGAGAACATTGGAGATGTTGTGAAAAAACAGATTATCGAGGATAGAAATGGAGAATATTTCCAAGACACACAGGCATTAGTGGGGAAGAAACCCCTAATTAGATTATATGGACCACTTAATTGGTGTACTTTTGGTGAGGCTATGTTAGATTTACATATACTTACATTCTTGAACCAAGAATTGGATATTGAACTTGTAGAAGCTGATATAACTGAGATCAAGAGGCTAATACTAGAGAGGCTACCATTATTGATGTTTATTTTGATGCGCCAAGAACAGCAAACTATGTTTGGATAAACAGAGGTTTGTTAGGTAATAAGGAAGTATCTTTGTTTTTTCCCCAATAGAGAAATATTTAATATTAGTAAATGTAATAAGTCAAGTGTGAAGGATGTAGGAGGGAGAATTTTAACTCTTTTTGGGATGAACTATATGTTACAAGAAACAGACCTAGGACTGTCTATAGCAATTGAGAACTTGCTGAAAAATTTTATGATGGTCCCACTGGAATATCCGGATAGTATACAAGCTGAACGTAGACATGAAGGGAGCCAGATTGATATTTATGTCCCAAATGGAAAACTAGCAGATTTAATTTTGGGCCAAGCTAGGAAGCTGGATTATTTAGGTCTGCATTTGGTAGACTTTACAGTGCTTAGTACGGGTTTTAATGGAGGGAAGGTGTATGAGGAAGTTTCTGTCCTCCCGTTGGAAAACAGATTTAAAATATTAGCAGGGTACAATGAGTGACTAACTCCGAAGGTAAATAAGAATATTTTTGGGATAGCTGAGTTATATTACAAAAATAGTTTTATAACTTGGAATACAGCCGGCTGGAAATCTATATGAGCAGATGCTGACTGTATTAAATTTTTAATGGAATATGACTTAATCTGTTTACAGGAAACTTGTCACTCTAAAGATGTAGAAATTGTTATTAACGGATCTGAGGCCTTGCATTTCCCTGGTAGGAAATGTAAAAAAGTAGGGAGATTTTCAGGTGGAATTATCACTTTAATTAAAATAGGTGTATTTGATAAGGTTGTATGTTGGAAACTTGCACAAAATTATGTGATAGTTTTAGTTAAATGTAGAGTAAGGAAATTATTGTACTGAATTGTTATGTACCTCAGAGAACTCTGATTATTTTCCAGTAGGCATATGTGAAATATCTATTCTGCTAAAGAAGCCCAGCAAATATTTCCACAGGCAGAAATACTTTTACTAGGTGATCTAAATGCACGTATTGGCCTGTTTGATGGCCTAGTAGACCATACATTCTCTGCATGTGATTACCTTGATAAAGTACCATGCAGACAATCTAAAGATAAAGTGGTAAACCATAATGGGAAAGTTGTTATAGAGTTAGTGAAAGATAATATGTACCCTTTAAATGGGAGGACAGAAGGAGATAAAGAGGGGAACTTTACATATGTTTCTCAGAGGGGAGCCTCAGCAATTGATCTTGCTTTTTGGTCCGGAGATATGTATCACTGGACTAAATGTGAAGTACTGATTAGAGCAGAAAGCGACCATTATCCATTGGGTTTGGAATCTCAACTAGAACAGGTGAACAGAAAGGATCATCAGCCATTTAAATTTTCTGAAATTAGAGCTTCAAATGAGATTATATGGAAACAAGGTTCACATTATGACCTGTTACCAATTATTCATGGCTCAATATTAAGTTACTCCTATGAAGATGTTAGTAAATGTGACCTTATTTATCTTACAGAAGAGCTAGATGCTCTTCTAAATAAGATTAAATCTGTACTAGAAGTGCCAAGCAAAATAGGAAGGGTTGTAGCCATGGATACCTGGTTTGATAAGGATTGTAAAAAGGCAAAGGCTGATATTAGGAAATTATGTAGACTGTATAACAAAAAGACGACTCGGGTGAATCTTAAATTATTGAATTTTAAGAAGAGAGCGTACAAGGATCTTATTGCTAATAAAAAAAAGACACTTTTTTGCACTTAAGTGGAGGAAATGTTGCAAATCAGGGTAGAGATAATAGAGCATTTTGGTCACTTGTAGGCTAATGGCTTTAAGTGCCAGAAAGTTAATATTGATACTTTTATTACGAGGAAAGATGGGTAACTTATTTTAAAGGGATTTATTTTGATACTGAAGCTGACAACTCCCCAATTAATGGTTTTGGGTGTCTTTATGTGCGTCCAATTACATTAGATGAAACTTACCTGGCATTGTATACTTTAAAAAAGCAAAAGGCAGCTGGGCCGGACGGAATCCCAGCTGAGGTTTTTCTAACAGAGTCCCATTTATGGTGTAAATATTTAACAGTATTTTACAATAAATGTATTTCCTCTAAAAGCTTCCCTACCTCTTGGCAAGGGGCTAACATTATTCCATTACACAAAAAAGGCCCACTACATGATCCTAAAATGTATAGACCTATAAGTCTTTTGGATGTGAATTTTAAATTTTTTTCTAAGATAATATTGGGTTGGTTACAGCAGGAGGTTGAAAAAATAGGGAGCATTTCCCCTTATCAAACTGGATTTAGGCATGGTATGTCCACACTGGATAATATTTTTGTTTTGAATCATCTAATGGAAAAATACGTGAAAATCAGGGGCCAAAGAATATATATATGTTTTATTGATTATAGTAATGCCTTTGATTGTGTTTCTAAAAGCTTATTATGGCAGATTTTATTAGATAGAGGTATTGACCCCAACCTAGTAAACATAATAGCACATTTATATACTAAAACCTGGGCTAAAAATTAGACTAGGACTTAGGGGCCAGTTATCAAATATTTTTGAATGTAATCGGGGAGTGAGGCAAGGCTGTATTCTTGCCCCTTTGTTGTTTATATTATATCTGGACAACATGTTAAAACATAGTTTGGACATAGATATAAATTCCCCAAAAATTAGGAATTTTCCTGTTCCTTTATTGGCATATGCCGATGATATTTTGGTCCTGTCTTTAACAAAATTTGGTTTACAAAAAAAATTAAATTTCCTTGTAAAGGAATCTGAGAAATTAAAATTGAAGATAAGTATGGGAAAAACAAAGATTATGGTACTGGGTGGAAAGAAGAAGAATAGAAGTATTAATGGCAGTTGGTATATTGGCCAAGACAAGGTGGAAATAGTTTCTAACTATGTATATCTTGGAATAGTAATTCATCAAAATTGTATGTGGACTTCTCATCTGGAATGGGTCAGAGAGAAATTAAAAAAAAAACTGTTGGAGGATTATATAGGTTTAATTGTAAATTTGGGGGATTAACGATAAGACCATTGTTAAGAGTGTTAAAATCTAAGATAGAATCCCAATTGCTATATGGATGTGAAATCTGGAAAGTAAATACAGTTAATAAATTTATGAGTCTTGTCTATAAATCCTTAAGATCCCTGTTAAGGTTAGGTTATTCCTGCCCTTCTTCCTATATTTGTGCAGAGTTGGGTATCATAGATATTAATGCAGCAATTGAATCCAAAAAAGTAAATTATTGGATTAGACTGGCTGGACTTAATGAAAATGTAATCGTAAAGAAATGTTTGGATGAAAAAAAGGACTGGCATGAATGGGGACTTTGTTCCGATTTTTGGTTGGATAGAGTTTTTTCTATATTGGGGAAATATAATTTAGTACACCTAAAGGATTCTGTGGCAAAATGTATTCATTAGTGTTAAATATAAAAAATATCACAAAAGAAAATTAGCAATCAATGGAAGCTGAAAGATTTGGAGGAAATAAAGCAGTCTCATTATTCTAAATGGTTTGCAGCAAATAATTATACACATGGGTACAAAAAATACTTGGACATACTGACTATTCCCTTAGCACGATCTAACTTTATGATTTATAAATTTGAACAGTTCCCCAGTAAAGTGTTGGATTATAGATATAAAAAAGCGGGAATTTATTCTGAGGAATGTGATTGTGGTAGTGGGGATAAGGAGGCTTTACACCATGTTTTATGGGTTTGTAGATGGTATGATAGTCAACGTATGTTTTGGCTAGGTCCATATTTAAATAATAGATATAATGTTGATAAAAAAGAGCTTACTTGCATTCTGTTTCATACAGAGGATAGTTGGACAGTGGAAAGGTTAGCTAATTATCTATTGAGTATTAAGAAACTCAAGAGTAGAATTAGAATCATCTGAAGGCATGGATGTGTCATGTATACTTGATTCTTAGGTATATGGGTGAATTTATATATAAAATGAAGTATAAAAAACTCTCTGCATATTATTATGTATTTCTTATGTGACTGTCACAATTGTTGGTACTCAGTTTGTACTGTATAAATAAGATTATTCTGATGTGAATATATTGTATAAAGAAGCTACTGTGAATGGGGATTTTATCCCTTTTTAGATATATGTGTAATGATATTTTTAATTGTGGTTGTGATTGTGAAGGTTTATAACCATACACTAAAATCCTTTGATGATGATGATGTGATAATACGAGGTCCACTGGGTGGGTGGGAAAGAGACAATATTGCTTCTATGGACAATTTAATGAGACAGTAACACAGAGTAATACACACTGCTCACTGCTGTGTTCTCTCGGTTTGTAACATGCCATAAATGCCAATGCTATGGGAGGACTACAAGTAAACTGGGGGCACAGCACAGGAAAGCAGGTGTATGTGGAGAGCTTGGTCAGCTCATTCATCACCATGGCACTGTAGCGCGACTACCATAGCAAACACGGTCTAATTATCTGTTCAGTGCGCTCCCGATGGCAACCATGGATTAATAAGGGAAATGAAACCATGGTTGTTTTGTCCTCATGTGTTGCTGTTGTTCCAATCAGAATTGTATATTTCAGCTTTGGCATTTATGCCATGTTACCAAATAAGTACACAGGGACTCTACATCCATCCTCTGAAACAGCACAGGGCAGTAATAGTTTAAAAAGCACACAGCTGTGCAAAATGTTTGGATGTGGTGCCTCAGTGTACCCGTTGCTCACCATGGCAGTCTGTTTTTTTTGGGGTTTTTTTTTTTTAATCTCACACCTATTTGAAACAGCAATAATAAACAGTGAGTTTTCAGAATGATTGGGTCAGCATAAGACTACTTTCTCCAGCTTTGTTGACTTTGTGCCCTTTTTTTTGTTGTTTGTTTTTTGTGAAGGGTTTGATTTATCACGTGCACTGAATGCACCTCCGAGTACTCCCTGGTTATTCCTGGTCTCAAGGAACCTACTGAATACCAACACTCCATTTCCCTGTATAGCCCACTGGCCAAAATACCTGAAAGGCCAATTTACAACCAAGCTGCAGGAGTAGCAAAATAGCACCAGTTCTGACAGACAGGCAGCATGGTTTTAGGAAACACCATGGGACAGACACTGCATCAGTCAGGTTGTCTACCAATGTTCGAAAGGCCATGGATAAAGGGCAATCCACTGGTGCTGTATTTATTGATCTTACCAAAGCATTTGATTTGGTTGACCACCCCTACTATTAGACAAATTATAACTGCTTGGTCTTGATAATCTAGACTATAAATGAGTCCCTCATTACCCAACAGGTCTCAACTGGTTAAGTGGAAGGGTGCCTAGTCTACACAGAAGTCGATAAGGGATGGTGTTCCTCAAGGGTCCATCTTGGGTCCTCTGTTGTTGTCTCTCTATTGATAAGCCTGATAACTGTGGCATGGCCAACTTACTATTTTATGTGGATGATGCTGTGTTGTACAAGTGTTCTAGTGATGTCACCCAAATTGGTAGCCTGCTTACTAGTGACTTCAGGGAACTGGAGGAACGGCTTGTTAGTAACAGCTTGCAGTCTTGAATACCAAGAAAACTAAAGCTATCCTGTTTGGTCCCAGACACCGTTACAGCATTTGTTACTCACTGCCATGACCACTGGGGCTTTAAATGAGGTGGTTGACTATCAACCATTTTGATGTGTATATGAACTAGGAGGTATACTTCAAGCTCAAAATTGATTATGTCTTGAAGTTCCTACACCAGAAAACTGGTTACTTTACCAGCTGAGCAGTAATCTGTCTAATAACTCCAGGCTTACTACTGCCAACAGTATGCTACTCCCAGGTCTATGGGGATCCACTTCTTCAGAGCCTAACGTGCACAAAGGTTAAAAGGCGAAAGTTCCTCTATAACAAAACTGGTTGATCTGCCACCAGTGTTTCCCTAGGAAGCATCACTTTGATGTCTTCCACTTATTAAACTGGCCCTCCTTTGAAGGATGATTTGACTATCCTCTCTTCTGTCTAGTGTACAAACTAGTAAGAGGTGTTGCACTCCCCAGCCTCAGTGATATGTTTAACAATTAAACCCTCGAGTAGAATGCTCCAGGTAGTATGCTACTCCAGTTTCTGAGAACAAAGTCCTGTGCAAGCAAGAGATCCTTTGCCTACTCTACTCCCTATCTGTGGAATGCCCTACATGCACCTCATCAAAACTGTTCCTCACGTGATGACTTTAAAAGTGGTCTTTGAGACTTTTCTCCTTGAAAGCAGTCTCTGTAGTTGTATTTGTTGATATGTATCTACCTGCTGAATCTGCTACTCTGTAAACATAGATATGACTGCGTGTTTGCACTTTATCCATTGCTGCCAACTCTAACACTCTGATTTCACAGTTATTGTTATAGCTGCTACTGCTCATTTGACTGCGTGTACTGCTTTGTTATTGTACATTAAGGGTATTAAATAAGCTCAAAAAAACTGATTAGCAGTTTTGCGCGAGAAAGTGTTAATCAACTGTGAACATGCATACCACTTGGCAAAAACGGATTAGCAAAATTTTAAATGCTTAATATTTACTGTGTTTTGACAGGGTAAACATGAATAAAAATGCCAAAAAATGTTTAGAAGTCTAGTGCTATGCAATTCAGAAAATGTTTAGCATTGTCCTCTGATTTGCACAGTATTTTAGCATTTTGCTATGCTATACCAGCTATTTAATACCTTGTTTTTCCATAACTAGTTTCTGGGTCACTCCTGAAAAAGGGAAATTTAGTCTCAGTGGGCCTACCTAGTCAATAAAATACAATTAAACATATACATTTCTATTATATTCACAGACAGTAGTTTCAGAATATTGATACAATAAAAATTTACTTACACATCGATACAGTAGTTACACGCACTATCGATGAAAAGTAGCTGTCGAAAAATTTTTTGACAGTAGCGGAATTACATCAAAGGAAACCAAAACCTTCCCCCCCCCCACTTCCTTTTACAGTGTTTTAAATAAGCTGAAAAAGAAAAAAAAAATGATTAGCAGTTCGACATGTGAAAGTGCTACTCAGTTTTGGTAATGCATAGCACGTGGCACAGATCGATTAGCAAAATTAAAATTATATACTTTTATTAAAGTTGTGTACTGTCATGGATTCACTCAAAAAATGGTTAGCAGTCTACTGCTAAGCATTTCTAAAAATGGTTAGCATTGCCCCCTATTTTGCTTAGTGTTTTGCTATGCTACCAGCTGTATAAAACCCTACCTTCTAGCAGTACTAGATTAAAAAAAGTTGGATCTTTTGCAACAGTTTGTTCCCTGTGCTCTGCTGAGCACTTACCTGGTAATCTTTCTTGTTTTTGCTGTACTATCACCTTGTAATTTGCTCCATTTTTCTTTTTTTGTTTACATTTCTCCCACCCACCATGTTGAACTGGAACCCTCTGCTGCCAACTGTGCATGCACATGACTCATAATACTATGCCGGGACAGCAGAAACGTGTAAAACAGGATCCAATGAACGTAGAAATAAAAAAAAAAAAAAGATGTGATGCGACGTGAGGGGGGGCTCAGCTGCAAATTAGGCAGCAGCCATACTGCCATGGATTCACAACAATGGAACTAAATTTAAAATATCTTAAAAAAAAACAAAAAAAACTGAAGAGCGCTGGAAAAAAATATTTTTTATTTTATTAATTTTTTTTTATTTTAGCTTTTGTTAACCGGGTAAGTACACTAGACAAGTATTATGCCTATTTTCAGGAACGACCCGGGAGAGTACAACATAAGGATACAGACGATTGTATACAGTAGCGAGTAAGTACAGCTTAACAACATGATTGAGATAGTAACATAGTCCAGGGGATATATACGGACATAATACAACTTATATCCGCTGAGGTAACGAACCCCCAGGATGAGTGGGTCACACACAAATTTACAACAGAAAGCATTTGCACATTTCACGTAAAAGACAAATTGAGAGAGAGCAATGACCAGGGAACGTGGCGTGGACAATATATCGGGGTCAGGTGCCCTGGTGTATAAGCAGAGACAAGGAGTGCAGCATGAGATATCGGGTAGTGTCAGAGGGAGGCAAGCTTTGAAGCCGGAAGAGCATCCGTATAGGAGTACTCTAGGGAGGCTTGGGACAGTCACACACAGATGCAAGTTTCAGGAAACCCGGAGGGAATTCACGGAAACTTACAGGTGGGAGGCGACAACCTGGTCGGCTCTGGAAGGGAGTTCAGAGCCTGGCGCCTTACACAGTAACATCCCGGCTACCCATGAGGGTGCGGGAGGGAGGGACCTTGAGCAACCCCAGGGCATTGGACCTAAGGTGGTAGGTAGAGGTGTCTGATGGCGGAAGGAGCAGGGCCAGCTCCAGGGGGTGCCGGTTCTGACCACTTTGTCGGTAAGGCAGCCCACCCTGAAGTCCAGGTACCTCGCAGGGGAGAGCCATCCTAGTTTATCGTATAACTCACAGCAATGGGTGAGGCGGGGGACAGCAAGTGCAAAGCGACAGATGTTGTTGTAAGTCGTGTGCCACCGTGCAAGGTGAGTCTGGGGGAAGCAAGCGAATAGGTGCAGTCCATAGCTCAGGGAGGGGAGAAGCACGCCTTTCGCAAGGGCTAGTCTGGCCGCAGGTGTGAGGTTGAACTTGGCCCTGTAGGCCAGGCCCAGCTTACAGTTGACCGCCCACAGATATAAGGCTGACTACCTATGTCAAGTTGGGAGTCAAGGGTGACCCGAGGTATTTGGCAGAGTTCACTACAGGGAGGAGGGATCCGTCAGGACAGGAAATCTTTAACAAAGGCCACGAGGTTTTGAGCCTGGCTGGGAGCCAAGAGCACGGCCTGGTTTTTTTCAGATTCAGGACCAGTTTGCTCTTGGTGATCCAGGTTTGAACATTGCAGAAGCCTTCGACAGAGCTCTGTTTAGAGTTGCAACGCCTTCGGGCGTGAGCCAGATCACCAGGTCATCAGCATAGAGGGTGGCACTGCAGGAGGAGGTCACCGTGAGGGAGCTGGTTGATAAAGAGGGAAAAGAGGAGAGGGCCCAATACCGAGCCCTGAGGGACACCGGAGGTCACTGGACGAGACTCAGAGAGGACTTTGTTAAAACTGGTCCGCTGAGTTCTGCCATGCAGGTAGCCTGTGATCCAGTTCATGGTGAGAGGGGAAAATCCGAGTGACCATAGTTGTGAGCAGAGCAATGTGTGGTCGACAAGGTCAAAGGCCTTGGACAGGTCGATGAATATGGCTCCGGAGAGGTTGCCCCGATCCAAGGCTGATCTTATTTTAGATGTGACCGAGATTAGAGCAGTGGTGGTACTGTGACCCTGCAGAACCCATGCTGAGCGGGGACAGCAGCTCCTGGACTGGATGTGCTCAGAGATCTGTTCGGCCACCACCTTTTCCAGGAGCTACTGAGGGATGAGAGGATGGCAATCGGGCGATAGTTGTCCGGAGTTTGGGATTGCCTTGTTTCAGAACCGGACAATCCTGGCCTCTTTCCAGATATCGGGAAGGTACCCTCCAAGGGATAGATTGAAGATGTGGGCTACAGGGTGGGCAAGGTGAGTAGCGCCAAGCTGGAGGAGCTTTGATTCAAGGTTATCTGGGCCAGGACTGGAGTGCTGGGAGAGGCCAGCCAGGTGCCTCTGGGTGTCCAGCACAGTCACTTCCCTGAGGTTGACCAGTGCCCGGGGGGGGTGACCCTCATTCCAAGCCGAGGGAAGGAGGGCCAGTTCATGTTAGACGAGAGGGGAGCCATGATGGCAGAGAGGTCGGTGAAATGGGTATTGAGGGTTGGCAATGATATGGGGTTCGTGCAGGAGACCCCATTGATAAGCATGTCAGATACTCCAGGTTGGGAGGATCCATTAACAATAGATTTTATGCTCTTCCAGAAATTTCTGGGGTTGCTGGCAGAGCAGAAGAAAGCGGACTTGCAGAAGTCACTTTTGCAGCCCTGATGGCCTTTTGCAAGAGTTTCTCAGGTGTCTGTATTTTTGTAGGGAGATGGGATCTCTGGAACTTTTGAATTGATCCCAGCACTTGTCGCTCTCCCGCATCTGGGCCAGGAGATTCCCATGTAGCCAGTGGGTGGCGGACCCCCTCACCCTGCGGGTGACCATGGGGGCGTGCTTATCTTGCAGGATCCTGAAGGTGGTGATGAATGAGGAGGTAGCCACTGAGGGGTCAGTGGCCCCATACACATCGGACCAGTTGGTAAGCCGGAGGTCTTCCAGGAACTCCCCGGGGATAAACCTGGAGTAGTTCCTGACGTGCAGGATTTTGTGAGGGATCTTGGGGGGGGGGCGATTTTCCAGACACAGAAGACTGGTGAGTGGTCAGAGATAGAATCCGGCAAAGTGCCTGCTGAGGAGATTCTATCCGGACGATTTGACATGATCCAGTCCAGCAGGGTACCGGGGGATCCGTTCGTGGGCCGCCTGGTGGTATCCTGGATAAGCTGGGTCAGAGAGGAGGTAGCAAGTAGGGCCTCATATTGCTTTGCACTGCCTCCAACCCAGTTGAGGTTGACGTCCCCCAGGATGAGGAGTTCATTGTCCCCAACACTGGGACCGATGGAGTCGAGGAGGTGGGACAGGCCAGGGAGTCCTCCCTTGGGGTGGGTTGTAAGTGCACGCAGATGCAGTTCTTAGTGTTCCCAAGTAGTAGCAGCACCGCGGGTACCTCACACTGGGACCTCGAGGTTTGGGGGAGGGCAACTGGGGAGACGTTGAGGTGACGCTTGTGGTAAATCAATAAGCCTCCCCCTTTTCCCCCGCCTGTCCAGTCGAGTAAACTGCACCCAGGTAGACTACAGGCAGAGTCAGGGATAGTGGGTTTTAACAGGTCTCGGTCAGCCCGAGGATGTCGAGGCTTGTAGAAGGCCATCCCAGCGACCAACTCGTCCTGGGGTTGTGTAGCAGGCTCGAATGTTGAGGTGTGCTACTCTTAAGCCCTTGCCCACGCCCCCATGCTGCGGGGGTGTTCTGAGGTTGTATGGTCCTGGGTTCAGTTCAATATCACCCGCCAGTGGCAGTGTTGAGAGAAGGAGCCAAGGAGGTGCCACTTGTGGAGTTATGCCAGCTCGGGAGATTATGCCCCGGAGCGGGACTCACGGCTGGGAGCATGGGGGCCCAGAAGAGCAGGGCGGCGATAGGGACAGCAATGAGGCATAGGGGTCCAAGGGAAGGTCTGGGGGGAGATATCGATTAACTCACAGGAGAGGGACCACCCACAATGTGCCCCAAGTGATAAAGGGGGGGAAGTGGCTGCGTGGAACAAGGAGAACCCTGGGTCAGGACCTGCTGGGGCCAGCATCCTGTAGGGGGCAGACAACACACCCGGGAGAAGTGTCAAGGAGATAACACAAACATGCGTGCAGGGCTGGAAAAAAATCAGCAAGGTCCAGTCAGTAGAGAACAAATATTGACAATGATGCGAGTAAAAAATTAGGCAGTACACAAGCAGTAGTAAAAACTCAGGCAAAAGACCAATAGACCAGCCCAGTCGGGGGAGATGATCAAGGGGAGAGGCAGTTCAGAGGAAAGAGTCCATAATTCAGCACTGACTGGAAAACCAGAACTATAGCTGCATGGTTCCGGCCAAAAAACAGAATTTTGATAATCACTTCCTGATTATCTAGAACTGCTGCTTTAAACAGCAACTGACGCCTTCTGGAAAACACAATATTTAGACACAATTTAGCTTATATTTCATATATGTTCTATAGATTTTTTTTCTCTCCGTTATTTATTACTGAAAAAATTTCCACACAAACAAGAGCTTTATCCCTTAGAGTTTGTTTGCCTCTACAGCTTATTCCCTACTTGAAAGGATAATGCACTGTTGTGACATCATAGTCTGTTGTTGTGGGAATAACTGATGCCACATGCAGAGCATTATGGCATCACGTTGGCAATAAGCACTAAGAGTTGAGGAGCCCTCATGAAACAACTATCCTGTTTTCATCCATATGACCATAGCAGTAAACAAAGTGGATTAGATATACAGAATTTATGAGAAATATACGCTCCTTTGTATCCAAATATTATGTTTTTTTTAAAGTTCTTCTCAAGGTGTCAGTGGCTCTTTAAACTTGACAAACAGGTTGCCTCTGATTGGCCAAACCCTGGTCACATTTCCAGAAAAAGCTGGCACTATTGCCCTGCCTTTCCCTTGTACTGGGCAAATAGTACCAGTAGTGGAAACTAGTTCAAAAACTACTGCCTGTTAAATTGGTATCTGCACATTGTTAAATAAATAAACATGGCGATGGTCTCCAGTACTGAGCACTAGCCATTTTTTATTTATTTAATTTAGTCTTTCTCCTCCGTAATCTAGTAGCCCCCGATCACAGTAATGGCCTCCCAACCCCCCCTTCAAGACACTACACTTGTGAATCTCTCATTAGCTTATTTCATAAAATATATAGTTATGATTGCTCTGTAAAACAAAACAAAAAAAAGGCTCCACTTGGTTACGTCTCAGGGAGGTTTAACAGTGCACCAGGTAAATGATGGAACATTCTGCATTGGGCCAGAGCTAGAATAAGTAATTTTTACTACAGGAGCTCTTCTGGATTGGTTGGAGACACTAACATTTCAAAACACACCAACTTGGTCCAAGAAATGTCTGAACAGAGGATTTTGCCAGCCACCATTCCTGATGAATAATTTTTCCAAAACTTTACCCCTTAATTTTATTCACCAAAGTCTTGGTCCCTTCATTTTGGCAATTGTTTTCCCATTAATAATTTCAATAATCAACCTGATTTATCATAAAGGGTAAAACAGCCACTGCTGTTCAGCTGAACTCCACCTCTAAGTCTCAAGGGAAACTCCGGGGGGGGTATGTAATACTTAGACAGCTTATTTGCCACATTTCTGTTATGTAGAGTCCCCTCTTCCTTTATAATAATGCACATTAAAAGAACAGAAACTAATACAATTGATTTTTCCTTTTCAAAAAACGGCATTTCTGTTTTTTTTTTGTGTCAGGGTTCAAAATTGGCACCCGACCACCAAATTTGGGTAGATTTTTGCATCACGTGGGTAAACCTAGTGTTATTGAGCACCCATCGGGCACCTTGTGGCAATCGCACAAAAGTTGATTAGCATGATATACCTGCATTGCACATTACCGCAGTAGCCACTGAATAACATGCACTGTGTTACCGCGCTAATAAACTACACAATATATCGCATTAATGGTTAACTTTTGTGTGGCTACCACTGTATATAAAATATAGGCAATGAAGTTACAGACATGGCTGCTAGGTGCGGTCGATGGAAACTGCCAATGGGAGCTCCAGAATGCTCCAAGGACAAGGGTGACAACAACTGCAAGCTGGAAAGGAGTTCAAGTATCCTCAGTTGCCTTATAGTGGCAGAGTCTGTTGTACTGCTGCATCCTAGCTGGGACTGAGCTGTGCATTTCTAGCTGTGTCATAATTGCTCTTTCCTGGCTGCTGATGTCCCTCCTGGATGGGTCAGGGCTGTCTCTTATGAACACTAACTCCATTTTCATGTTTATGTAGCAGTCCCTTGCCATTAAAAATAAAAGACAATCAAACACTTCCTTTATATTAAAAGTTTAATGCTCATTGTTAAAAATCGCAATAAAACTTGTTTTGAGGGAAAACAACACTAAATTTCTGGTAATTACTTTGTTAGGCTAATGAAAATCCTGTTGGGCCAGTGGATTGTTTCAGTCACTAGCCCTGCCAGTTAGTGGTTGAAAGTCAGTTTCAAGCCCTTTTTATCCCCAAATTAAAACTAGGGGCAAATCAGTATGTTTGGCCCTAGTCACGTGACAATTTTGGGGTGTTACACAAATGTGTCACTACCAAGTCTGGTTGTAAATGTAGTGCAATGCATACAGAGTGGGGGAGGGGGAGTGGCCACAACCCATAACAAACATAAGAACAGTCAGCAGAAAAAGGCCTATTGGTCTGTCTAGTCTACCTCAGTCCCTTCTTAACTCATGAATCAGAATCCCCTCGAGGTGACTCGTCTTGCCTTTTAAAATTTTGCGAACCCCCCCATGTTCCACACGAAACCCATGTGCTTATTCCACCTTTGCTTAAGTCTGGCCAGGGGAGAGAGGACTGTGTGTCCCATCAGACAGCTCTCCTCCATCAGGAGGGGGTGCGGAGGTGTGACCCGCTGCTCACCTGCCACCTGGAAGTGTCCAGGTAGTAGCACAGCTTCAGACACACACATAGCCAGCTAACACAGGCAAGTGACGACGGTTCTGCAGAGGTGGAGCTCAACCGTTACACCACTGCACATCGACTGCTGTGGTGGCAACACGGGAAGAAAAACGGAGGGAAAACCCCTATGGCCACAGGATGACGACGGGACTCCCGGCCCACACCGATGACCAAGACCACTCTGCCGTGAAGACAAAAGGGTGATGGGTACATTCGGAAGGGGGCAGACCAGGGGCATAGAAGCATAAAGTACTGTTGGAGGGAGGGAAGAAACAAAGGAAGTAGGTTTAACATAATTTCTAAATCAACCCCCACTAGCTTCTTTGAGCTTCCTTTTCTAGTTGTACTGGCAGTCAGGCTAATTTTATTTATTTATTTATTTTAAATAAGCAGACTTGTTTATTCCTTGTAGAAACTTGTCTTCAATGAGTACATCCTAAGGTCTGCTATTTACGTTATGTTAGCTTGAAACTAGCATCACTGCCCCCTTGATCATTTGTCTGCCACAACATTATAATGCTCTTCTTTGCACATCCATGTCTTCTGTGAAAAGGATTGTAGACACGCTAGGATTGTGATGTCTCTGGTGTAGGGAAGCTGCCAGAGCAACTGAAGTCTACACTCTTGTACAGGAATCCTGTTGCGTTATAGAAGAAAACTGAGCTAAATAGCAGGTCCTAGCCACGATAACTAAGCCCCCCAATTAGCATTCTGAGCACATTATATAATGTTTCTAAATACCTTACAATAAGATTTTCAAAAGCTTTGTAACAGTTAGTGTAACTTCCACCGAAAAGGCTGCTTGTCACCATCTCACAAGCAGCTGCACACTCCACTCTCTCCTGATGGTCCCCAACAACTCAGCCATTTGTCATCAGGGTACATTAGCATAAAAAGTGTGGCCTTTTCAGTGTAAGTTACGTAGGTCAGTAGATAACAGCCCAATGGTCCAACTAACCTGCTCTTTACCTGCCTGACTCTATGTCAGACCCAACACCAGACCAAATATACTGAGCCAACTGCCCTAATGGTGTTTGAATAACCCCCCAGCTGTTTATACGCTCCGCTTCCCACAGATGTCATCATCTCCTTGTATATTCCATCCACACTTGACCCCATCGCTGGCTTGACTTCAACCACCTGCTTAGGTGAACCATTTCATTTATCCACCACCCACTCTGTGAAAAAGAGCCTCCTTGCATCCCTTCTGAATCCAGTTACAGTGCTTTTGTACCTCATAAATAGCTCATTGTACTCTATCCTGTTTGTTCCACTCAAGACATGAAATTCTCTATCATGCCCCCCTCTCTTTCCTGGCTTCAAGAGAGTACATGTTGCAACACTGAAGCCTCTCCTAGTATTTTCCTCACTACCCATGGATCATTTTGTAGTTCTCCTCTGGATCCTCTAGAAGTGACCCCTACATTTCTTTGGGTGTGGGGGCTCCAGAACTGTACACACTACTCCAGCTGTGGCCCTACCAGGGACCTGTACAGGGGTTGTACCTTTCCTCCAGCTAGTGAACAGTTTACCTATAACCCCAAGATCCACCTTGCCATCCAAAATGCCTTACTGTATTGTTAGACTATTACCAGTCCAAAACCATTAGGTAAGGTATTTCGAAAAACAATGTAATGTGTTAAAAATGCTAATGGGGACTAGTCAGAGGAGAGGGCTTTTAGTTCTGCAGTTTAACGTGCATATTAAGAAAATAAAAGACTACTAAATAGAGAAAATGTATCAAATTAAAACACAAATTCTGTCCAACAATTGTATTTTTCCATGAAGTATGATAGGTTCCCTCTAGTTCTGTAAGAGGTTAGCATATCTCTAGTTCCGTAAGAGGATAGCATATCTACATCAGTTTTGATGAAGTAATACTAAAATACATTCCATGCCTGCTTAAAGGAGCACTAGTGTCATAATTTGCAAAAATACGTTTTGTGCAGAGTATTTTGATTTGTGTGTGTAGTCCTGTGTGTCCTTCTGTGTATCAGCCATTAGGAGATTTTTTTCTAAAGTTAGCCTGCTAGTTTTATGGCCCCCTTTTATGTGGCTCTCCATCTTAGCATGGTTTGTTGGTCTTTTTTCCTACAATGCCTCCTGTTCCATGTTACATGTATGTATCAGGGACCACTGATTCAGCAAGAACTGGTTTCCAATCAATTTTACAACAGCAGAGCTGCAATATTAATTGCTCCTGCCCAGTGAGCACTATAGGCTACATTTACAGTTCAGCAAATACTTGAGGACTAACTGAGTGGGTTATTCTGTAAAAAAAACACCAGCTAAAGCCTTTACTAATTATAGCACTGATGATCTGGGGTAAGTTGACGGGGTTTTGTGGCAGTGCATAAACATTTACTCCTGCTGGCTAGACCACACACCAAAAAAAGATTGACTTGGGAGTTACTTAGTGGAGGCCAGAACATCAGGCTCCTGTATCTAGCACTTGCTGAATCATGGTCTCAGACACATCACTGTCACATGGGACAAGAGGTACTGCAGGAAAAACAGCAATAAACCATGTCAAGATTGAGATCCCCATGGGCCATAAACTATCACAGAGTTATCAAGCTAATTTCAAAAGAAAAAAAAAGCCAGCCCAGTGGCGTGGAGGGTTGAGACAGCATTGCCTAACCTCCTGCCACAACGGCGACCCATGTTCGCGGTGCGAGCAGGTTGTCGGGGTCAACCTGGGTGGGAGAGGACTGAGTGTCCGGAAGGCAACTTGCCTCTCCTGGGGAGGGGTGGGATGGGATGGAGTCCACTGCTGGACTGACCCCTAGTGGTGGGGGGGCTGGCACAACGAATCCATACATGGGGGCACAGTTGAGCTAGAATGCGGCTCGGCCATTGGCGGCACTGCACGCCTTGACTCCATCCTCGGGGCAGGGAATAAAACAGCGGAGAAAAGAGCCGACCGGCAGAATGAAGCCAGTCTCTCCGTCGCACTGGGACAGCTGATGTCTCAACTAGCAGAGGCTACGGCCAGTAAGTAGCCCAGTGGTGGTGATGGGGAGGTGGAAGGGGGCCCAGTCGGCAGGGGGATAAAATACAGAACAAAAAAAAAAAAAAACTTAATGGCAAACAAAAGGACACACTGGGACTACATATACAAATCGAAACACTCTGCACAGTGTACGTTTTTTGCAATTCTGACTGTAGTATTCCCTTAAAAAATAATGGACTAGGCAGACAAGAGAACAGCCACACTTACAGGAACTACATGAACTGCAAATACAGTGACAGGTCTTCTGGCCTGCAAAAGAGCCGTTCCTGAACTATGGAACACCATACCTAACAGGAGTACCCTTTCCTACTTATAACAATTGGCAATATGCTCCTGTTCCTAGTCTTAGAACAATGAATCCCGATTTGTCTTTCTGTATCATACTTTTGCACATAGGCTGCTGTAGACTGTATACACATTTAATCATCTTGCATCTTACCTTGTTGTAATATTTGTCACGTTGTCATCATCATACTTTGTATTGTTTGACTGGTTGTAGTCTCCAAGGTCGTGTCTGAAAGCAGGCAAATGCTTGTGTAGTACACCTACCTGGTTAACAAAAACTAAATATCAATCAGTATATAACTATTCCGTGCTACCGTTCACACCCAAAAAAGAAGGCTGGCTTCTGTGCAAACAGAAGGGCTCGTGAACTCACATAAACGAGTAAACTGGAAATTTCGGGGGGCCTGTGAACCATCTATGACCCCTTTCAACTCGAATACCTAAAAACAAAAGCAAACTATGCATGTCAGTAGACGACAGCAGCCCGCGACTGACTCCTCACAGGCCCTGCTCCAGAGAACTGGAAAATCCGCAACTGCGGCGGATAGCCCTGAAGTTTTACAACGAGGGAGCTAAAGCCAGTTTGCTGTTTTCCAGTACAACGCCGCAGGCCCGTCCGGCAGGGCAGCAGGTTGGCCACAGCTGGCTTGCTCCAAGGGAGGATCTACCTATCAGCAGGGCAGATTGAGCGTATGGTGCGTGAGAAAGGGGTACACAAATAAAAGAGACAGTGTGTGACTCTACGAGATTGAGGGAGCTTGAAAAGTTTACTCACTTACACATAAATTCAGTCCCACCGGCGGCGCCTATTGTACCAGCCCCTAAACTCACCGTCTCTGAAAGAGTTGTCGCTGTGCCGGCGGTTCGCGATAACCTCTCGGTGACGGCCTCCTGCTCTCCTAATCGAATTCCGTTGCCGTTTTTCCCTTCTGCGGTATTATTTTTTTTCCTTTTCTATGTTGCTTGTTCTTTCCTTACTGCGACGTTGGTGCCTAGCGTCATGACGGCGGGGTGAAAGGTCACCTACGCACAGGAAGAGAGTGACTAGCTTTGCGTGTCACGTGATATACCGGTGGTCGTTGAGTGTATCGGGTATCTTTGAGGATAGCAACTTTTTTTTAGAGCTAATTGATGTTGCTCGTTTCGACTAAGGAAATGCGTTTTGTTTTCTGATCTCTGTGAACTTAATACTTATCAGCTGAATGACCTGTTGCGTAACTTAAGAACCCTGACTCCTTCATATGGGAATGTGATTCTGAGTCACAGTGACTGTACACTTTCCCTGTTTCCAAATTTGAAGGGGCAGCCATGACACTTCAACGGAGTGATGTTCAGAAAGCTGCATAGAGATTCTGAGGCCAGATAAAGACCCGTTATTCTGTTCAGTCTGCCCATTCCCTACCTAAGCCTGTCTCCAGCCTATCCTGGGACAGGTGTCATAGGGCCTCTTGCCTTTCTGGTGCCCCCCCCCCCCACTTAGTTCTTACTATGCACCATGTGCCTATCCATATTTGAAACAGATCACTAACTTGGATTGACCACCTTCTTTGGTAAACTATTTCATGAATCAGTAGGGGGACTGGAAGGCTGATTGAGAGCCACAGAGCCTGGTAGAAGGAAGGTGATGTGTTTCACAGATATGTCAGAGAAAATATCCTACCCAGGCTTCAGACCTTAACTCGAGGGGACGGTGGAAAGCCAGACAGTTGCGGAGACTGGTTTGGGAGCGGGGGTGGGACATTCAGTCAGTCATGGGCTCCACAATAGGCACTAAATAGTGAATAAAGTTGGTGGAGGGGCATCATTGCTCACATTGGGGCAACCAGGAGGGGCAGTTGCCCCCCCCCCTTGGCTTCACCTCCGAAGCCAGATGTGGTGATCCACTTGAGAACCAGTGATCTGGAATTTTCCCAGGAAAGTTAGGGTTATGGGGGAGAAGCTGAGGGAAAGTGCAGACTTGGTAGCCTTTTAGATGTGCCACTGGTGCCATGCGCTAGTATGGCTAGAAAGGCGAGGATTTTAGGTTTCAGAACGTGGCTGAAGGAATGGTGTGATGAGCAGAAGTTCGAGTAGGGGACTGGGGATTCTTCTGGAATATGAGACAAAAAACAAAATGGCTCAAACATCAGAAGTGGTACCTGTACTCCTGTGCATGGCTGAAATAGTTGCTCCTACCTTAAGGGCAGGTCCCAAGCTGTCCAAAATGGTGACACCTTATTCCTTTGTAATCCCTAGGTGGTGCTATCCTATGGGCTACTACCCCTGCCTGTGGGAATATGCGCAGGCTGAGGGGCTTGAGTTCTGTGAACAGGTGCCTCCACTCAAAGGAATGGTATTGGGGTAGCTTGACTGCTTTGGTATTGCCCTCCGGGATGTTATAATCACCCACCAACCCTTCTAGTGGCCTAAACAGTAATACCATAGAACATTCGCATGCACTGGATAACAGTAAGAATGTGCTCACACTCCTTGGCACTTACCGCCAGGGCTTGATCTGCTGCAAGTGCCCTGGAGACCCCCTGGAAAATGAGATCAACAATACACCTGGATGCCAATCCTTGAATCAACTGATATTAATACCGCACTAGAATACTTCATTAAATCTTTCAACTCTGCATGCTACTTGTACGCCCCAGTAAAAAAATGTAAAATCAAAGCGCTATCAAATCCATGGATTACTGCCAAACTACTTGCCGAGCTCAAGGTTCGGGACCACCTCTGGGCAGTTGCCAGAGACACAGGCTCATCTCATGATACCCTAAAATACAAGCAGGCACGAAATAGATGTACCTCACAAATTAGGCAAATGAAGAGCCTATTTCAAAATGCCCTTGAATCCACCTGGGGTGATGGAAGAGCTTTTGGGACAACATCCAAACATAATGGGTAAACAATCAAAATCGTCACCTACCATTATGAAAGTTGATGGATCCACCACTCTTGACCCAAAGTCTATTGCAGATGCTTAATAAGACATTCACAGACCGTAGGTGGGTCCTCCCCAGATTTCTTCTCGGACTTACCTGTGCCTAGCCTAGTATCACAAAACACCCCTCGTGACAAACCACAATTTTACTTCAAGAAAATCAAAGTGCAAAGCACACAAGTACATAAGAAAGGCCTGCTCCAAATCCAGAACAAGTAGTGACACGCTAGATCTAAAAACCTGTCTCTCACCCTGGATGAAGTAATTCACCCCTTGCAAAAATTCTTAATCTGTCACTTTGCCAAAGTCAATTTCCCAACAAATGGAAATCTGCCATAGTTACGCCTAGTGCACAAAGGGGACAAAACCTCAACAGGAAACTATCGACCAATATCAATACTCCTTCCCCTTTCCAAAGCACTTGAACGAATAGTGGCAGACCAACTCTCTGATTACCTGGACAAATACAATCTACTCTGTAATCAACAGCACGGCTTTAGGAAATGACATAGTACAACAACAGCCTTACTTGATTTCTCTGGAGAAGTCCACTCAGCCCTGGACAAAGGGTGCCAAACAGGTGCAGTCTTTATCGATCTTACAAAAGCTTTGACACAGTCCATCATGGCCTACTTACCTCCCTACTTTCTAGCCTAGGCCTGGCTAAGGTCCTTGTGCTTGGGTAAAAGTTACCTGTCCAATCGGTCACAGGCTGTAAAATCTCTAATGAACTCTCCGACTTCAAACCAGTTCTCTCGGTGTACCACAGGGATCAATTCTTGGACCGCTCCTCTTTAGCCTGTTCCTTAACTCCTCCCAGATATCTGCCAGGAGAAAATAATCTTATACGCTGATGATGCTGTAATTCTCTCTTCCCACATGGATCCAAACTCCCTACGAAAAAGCCTGCAACTTGCTTTCTAGTGTTGAAAGGTGGCTCCTGGATAGTAAACTGTGCTAAACCACAATAAAACAAAAGCCATGCTCTTCTCCAATCACCAAAACAAAAACAGGCATACTCCACTCACCATACAAACCTCTGCATGGAATTACACTGGACCAAGTAAATACTTTCAAATACCTTGGCATCACTTTTGACCAAGGGCTCACCTTTACAACCCACATTGACAACACTGACGAAAACAGTGAACCAAGCCTTGGAATACTATTCCGTAACCGTCAATTTCTAAATCAAGCGGCATTGAGAATAGCTATACAGAGTTCCATAATCTCAATCATTGACTATGGCCTTATTATTTATGGCTCAGCTACCTCCACTGCTCTAAGGCATCTCAATCACTCTAAATAAGGCCTGCTGGCTCCTCACGGGGGCTCAAAGACTGACTCACACGTGTGATCTGTACTATGAATCAGGCTGGTTGAACCTATCAAATCGTCTTATTTATCTCACCTGCACAATGGCAAAAAAATCTATCTTGGGACTGATTCCATTATGTATTCAAAACCTACTCCGACTGAATCCTGGCTCACGATCCTCCACCAGATCTGAACGCCAACCTTTCCTGGTTCCGAGATGCTGGACTGCACAGGGACAAAGATCTTTCGCATACAGGGCCCCGACATGGTTCAATGCGCTTAGTCCACCTACTCTATCCTCAACCTCACTTGAAGCTTTCAAATCCATGCTCTATGCCCACCTCACCACCACTAGCAACTGTGACTGCGCTAGATAAAGACTACTACTACTCATGTCCATCCTCACATCTGAGGCCTCTTCCTCCCTGACTAATGAACCCTGTGGTACCTCTACTACTTCCTGTCTCCCACCCAAACTCACTCCCCCCCTTTTTTCCTGTCCCCTCTCACTTACTCTCCCGCTCACCACCTTTCCCTCCTCTCTAGCTTCCTTTTGTCGCCTAATGATCACCCTCTCCCTGGAAGTTTCCTTAACCTCGAAATTATCTACTCGCTTGAACCTGTTATAGCTTGTTTTTCTATGAAACTTAAAAACGTTACTGCCTTAAACTGTTAATAGCAAATTTATGATGTAACTTTCCTGTCTGGTTTTACCTGTGATGTGTATCGTGCTTTGTTAAATGTTCTTTGTGACGTGGAACCTTTGTAAAAGAGCCCTGGCTCAAAGGTATTAATTCCTAGACTAATAAATTAAACTAAACTAAACACCTTGCAAAGCCTTTCACTGTGACACAACTAATAATATGCACACTAGCCAGATTAAACGTGAAACAGATGATCAGGTTTATTCAGGGGAAGTGAACAAGGGAGGGGCATGAATTTAGTCAAATGATTGGCACTCTGATTTACTTAAGGCTGGTTCAGCATGCACTGTAAATCGCTGATAATTAGTCTTGCAACCCTGGGTACCCAGGTTTTACACAGGCTAGCCTGGAGCATTACCACGGGGTGGCTTGCCTTGCAGCTGTTGCTGGGGCCCTTTAGGAAGGAAAAATGTTAGCATGTGCACAACCCAACCCAAATATTTGTAATCCTGAGCCGGATGGCTCAGTCTGTTAGCAATAACCCAAAACAGATAAATCAGTTGACACACAATAATTTGTAGCTTTTGTTGCAGGGAGCTACCCTGATTTGTACTTGCACAACCTGGACCAGGATGTGGGACAGGCAAGATGAAGGCCTCATGGTGTTGATGCAGTGTGCTAGGGAAGCAGGGCCTACACGATTCCCCTCCTGTTGGTCACTACCTGTTCGATGGTGTTGAGCAGGGAGCCAAATCTCCAAGCCGGTCTTTCACCGAGATGATCTCTGGATTGTGGGCAGGGGCTTGGGCCGAGGTGGCACAACCCAAGCAGAAGGAACAGTCCTGAGAAAACTTTGTGATCTAGTGCTGGAAAGCCTCCAGCTGGCATAGCAGGAGTCACTGTAGGAAACCAAATCGCGACCCACGAAACACATTTAGTACACTTAAATCAGTTGTTTCTCTAAGCCACAGTTCGGATATAGTCAGTTTGCTAATTACAGCATCACTGTGCAAACCTTTCAACCCGAGGCTATCTTCTCTCATTCAGGCAGGCCGATTGCTTCTGGAGCAAGTCTTCGGTCCCACTTGCAAGTAGTGCTGTCACACTTTCTTTCCTCTGCTGCAGGTCTAAGCTGGCAATCAGAACAGTCCGACTTCTGCAATAGGCAATCTCTTTAGGCCAGAGAACGTGGCAGGCAGGCCAACTGAGCCTTCCCACCAATTCTCCTACGCTCCTCCTAGGAGCAGCTGCTCGACCGCTCGAGCTGTTCACTCTCCAGCTTCCGCTCTCGACTGACCCACTGCTTCAGGCAGTTCTGGGATTTCCCTTAGATCCAAAAGGTTCAGTTGGCTGACAGCTGTCCATCTTAGTAGGATCTCCCCCTCCAGGTCCATTTAGGCACCAACACTTAAGACTACAAAACTACAGAATTTCCTTTCCATACAACTCTTGCAGACAGTCTCCATTTTAGGTCCCCAGAGGTTCGATTGGTCCAATACTGGCAGTCCAGAACCAAATTGGTGACTTCTATTCAAAAGCTCAAGCTGCAAATGAAAGCAGGTTAGACAAACTCCTTTTTCATTATTACTGTAACAAATAAACAGTAAATAACTATTTTTCCTAACAGGGCTCCCTCTGCACTAACAGCAACTGCAGAATGGAGCAATATAACAGGCTGTCTGGCTGGTCGCAAGCCTTTATTACGTGGACCCAGCCCAGACTGATTTCCAAAACACAGGCTAGATGCTCTCTTAAAGAGACATTCATGGAGACTTACTAAGGCACTCTCATGCAGACAAAAAGAACTGCTGCAGACAGGACACCAACCTGACAGTGGGCATTTAGGAGCCCGGGAAGATAGTTTAATAAACCCCAGCTTGTAGGGGGGGTTACACCCTCCTCTCCCTATCTGCTGTGGCATGCCCCAAGTGTCGGTCCTTAGCCCTATTCTATTTTCTATTCTTTGTATTCCTGTATGACCTTTCCTCTGCAACCATTCACATGTATGCCGATGACATTGACATGGTACTCTGTAATTTTGCCTCTGACCTCAAGCCAACTGGACTTGAACAACATCCAGTGGTGGTTCTGAGCAGCTATTCCCTCAATGCCAAGAAATTTATCTTCATGATCTTTGGCACAAGGCAGAGACTTGCTAGGCTCACACCCCTCTTCTCCTTCCATACCCTTGACGGTGTTACGATTGAGGGTGTCTCATTTAAATACCTCAGGTTTGTATCATCACCTCACTTTCTTGGTTCACATGGTTGCTATGCAGCAGAAGCTTCACCCCAAACTTGATGCACTTTTCAAGAATAAAGTGAGTATCCAACCCCTTGCCCATAGAAAGAGCGTCTCAAAAATTATTGTCCCAATATTCGATTAAGGTGATATTGTTTACAGCACTGCCTCCAAGTCCACCTTAGCCAAATTGGACCCCTTCTTTCATTCCTTCTGCTGCTTTCCTCTGGACTGCTCCAACCCCACCAGAGCCCGCCAGTGTTCAGTATTCCTCCCTCTCCTTTCCTTCACATGACACCAGCTGCCTCACTCATTATGCTGTCTTCATCTGCAAACTCTGGGTTGATTCCCTTCTCTCTTACCCTTCCTCACTTCCCCTCCTTCTACCTCCCACTCCCTTCACAACTCTGGCCCTTGCCCTCTTGCCCCCCCCCCCCAGTGAAATCCTCTGTTGGCAAAGCTGCTTTCTCCTTTCACTTCTCCAACCTATCATCTATACTACTCCTTCCTCCCACTCACTCAGATCTCTCCTCCCTGAATTCACTACACATTCCTGCAGTTGTCCCTGACCCTGGGCCTGGGCTCTAATGTGCTGCCCTCCAATTCCACACTCCCCTCTGCCTCTGCTCATGCCTTATTGCAGTTCCCCCACCCTTCCCCTCTTATTTCCGCCACTCTTCCTTGTTGAACTCAGCTGTGCCTTGATTACTCTTCAGTTCACGCCACAGTTTGCACTTTATTGTATTGTTGTTTTTCAGATGTTCTACCTAGCACAATGTGTTCATTTTGTTATTGCTTCTAATTGTATAACTTGTATTTTTAATTGTTGTAACCTGTTTGTTGTAACTTAGTGCTGCACTGTCCCCCTCCCCCCAGGACACATCTGGAAACGAGCTGTTCCAGCACAGTATGTCTTCCCTGGTCAGACTTTTGAAATAAAGCAAGTGCAAATCAGGTATGGTTTCATGAGATATATTTATGTTCTTAATTTATTTTTTGTTTAGTAATTATCGTTAAGTGACACTGTCTTTGAACAACTATAAGATTTTACATCCCCAGCAACTTTTTTTTAGTGAAAGAATGATGTTAGAAATCAGTACTTTAGGATGCATATGCCAGTGGAGTCAATTGCAGTTTTAACTTAATAGTAATTATTAGCTTTATTATATTATCAGCTTATTTAAAACAGTTTGTAATTGAGCCTGTTTAATTGTCATTATAGTGCTATAATTACTGTCAAGCATTTTAAATCTTAAAATAAATATACTGTATTTTTTGGCTACAGCTGGTCATCTGTAACTCCAGACTGTCAGTCTCACATTGCTGAAGTTGCACGCCCCAGTAGCACAACTGCTGCTCGTTTCAAACAATGTGTCCCTAATCAGAAAAGCAGCAGAATTTTTACAGTTTAAAAACAAAGCTTGCATAACTGATCTATGAGTTCCACAGCCAATTTATATAACTGAACCATCTCTATGTTTCTCTAAACCCCTACCTTGTTAAAAATGCTGGACAGTAATTATAAAAAGCAAAAGCGTTGGGTAGGTGTGTGTGTGTGTAACTAAGTAGCTGTCAATGTTGCAGGTTACAACCTCTGCCTTGTAGGCTCAGACAGGGGAGGGGGCTGGGTTGTTAAATTCCTGATTAGAGGTTCGTTTCTAGATATCATACAAAGGTTCAAGGGAGCTAAGGAGGCCAGACAGTAAAGAATAGCCCATGCTGCTCCATCCAATATCCCTTATGTAATCATGTTACCCTCCTTCATAAGATATCTTTCCAGCTCAGTTTTAAAAAGTATCTTTAATTTAGAACAGATAAGCGACAAGGGGAGCTTATTCCAAGGGGCCACCACTCTCTGTGTAAAGAAGGCCCTCCTTCTATTAGAATTATACTTTATGTGCCTAAACTGGAGAGGGTGACCTCTTGTACCCATAGTGTTATTTTTAAATTGAAGGTTTAATTAATTTAGTAAGTATTCATACCCCATTATAACTTGGAATTGTGCAGTGCCTCCACCCAGAGATTAGATTTAGGTGGGCCTGGTGTCACAGCAATATAACCCTCTAGGATGCAGTACATCCATACAGTGTCACCTCACACATGACAGTTCACAGTGCCATAACAATTGCCAACAAAATGTCATTAATGAAACATATTGTATTATGCTCATGAGTCAAAACTCAAATATTTATTGGGGAATATATTGTGGCTTCCTTTTGAATCAGTACCTCAAGACTTTATTTGTAGCAGTCATGACAATTCTTTAATGGTAAAGTAGGAAACAGTTTCACTCTTGGAGGAATCGCCTCCAGCAATCCATTACATCTGTTCTGTGAATAGAACATGTTTCACAAGAATAGTTTTAAGGTGTGTTTCCTTGTACAGTACACCTTATGTGGGTTAATTGGCAAAATCACAGTATTTGCTGAACTTTTGTAAGAGAGTTTTAATAAGGCCTTCATTTATCTTTTTTTTTTTTTGTTACCCAAGCAGTTTTTTAAATGAGATATGAGTAACATCAGTTTGTAGTTGACCTTGCAATCCAGTGGTTAGCCCTTATTATAGTCTCAGTAAAATAAAATGCATTTGTTAGTTTTATATATATGTATATACACATACACTTGTGTGTGTGTATGTATATATATATATATGTGTATGTATATATCACACTTTGGCATAGTTGGATCCTGAAGAGTAATTCTTTTTCCCTTTGATTGACTCTGACTCCTTAACTCATCTGATGCCAAACTCAGGGTGAGACAAACTGGGTAGCCAGGTGGCCAATGGCCATTAAAAAGATTGGTTTGACTACTAGATTTTGAATGTTACCGGCCAACTGGCTACCTGCCCACAAAATTATTTTTGAGCCCTTAAAAGAGGACAGCCACTAAAAAATATTGATTTGACTACCAGATTTAGAAGGCTAGTGGCCAGGCTGACCACCAGATCCAAACTGATTTGTCCCACCCTGGCCAAGCACCCTTCTCAGTTAGGTTTCTTGTACTTCTGCCTCACCTTTACACATGCACACAGAATATTGATTGATCTCACGTCTGACCCCAAGGTTTGTCAGGTTAAAAATGACAGGCTTCAAAAGAATAAAATTTCAAATGCACATTTCTGTAGTGCTTCACATTGTCAATTGGTAATCAGAACATATGGGTAATGTGCACCCCTACTAGGAAAATGGCACATCCCAAGGCTGTAATCAGCATAGAATCTTGGGCACATGAACATTCCAGACGGCAGCAACTCTCCAGTCTTAGCTGTACCATTGAAGGGGAAGCAGCATAGAAATTTTAATGAAGAAAAAAATTTCCTTTCGTTGTTTACTGTTTAGGGCTGTATTTCTGCGTAGCAGGTTCGGGCTACCTGGGGACAGGGAGCACCCCTACATTTAAAATCATGCCTGTTAAGCCTCGGCTTTCAAATTAGTTAACCTGCATTTTTCCCCTATTTCCACTGCAGGTCTCCGATTTCTTCCAGTCATGGTGCCTCAGGTAAGTACCTTATTGTTTGGGTGGGGGTTATTGTTATCAGGAGGCAGTATAGCGCAGTGGGTTAAGGCTCTGAGCCGCAGATCTGGAGACCTGGGTTTGAATCCCCTAGGTGCATACTGTGTGATCCTGAGCAAGTCGTTTAACTTCCTTGTGCTCCCAGGTCACATCTGGAAACAAGCTTTGGCTTAGTGTGCTACTCCTGGTTAAACAATGTTCCCATTCCCTTATTAGGGTCTAGTACTTAGTGCGTTTCTTGTGTTTCCCTACCGTCTAATTTAGCATCCCCCCGGGACTGTTACAGGGGACTGCAGTTTTTTTCAGTTGGTTACAAGGTGCTCTGAGTGCTCACAGTCTGGAGGAAATTAGTTTTACTGTCTTGAGAAAATTTGTTTTGCTGTCTTGGTACTGGTATGACAAAAAAAGAATGGAACAGAGCCCATTTTTAGCATTTCTTCAGGCTGTTTCGGGGGTGGGGGGGTGCGGTTCCCAGATCATTTCTGGCGGTTGTTAACAGCTCTCTTGAGCCGTACAGCTTCCTGCCATTTTCAGAGCCTTGTCCATTGGGCTCGCACTATTTTGTTCCTGCTGGAGGCTTCCCCGAGCTTCAGTGCATCTGTTTCTTGCCTCTGGATTTGGGCATGCACCCACCCCTGCCATGCTGATGTCATGTACAGCGTCTTGACGTCACACACGTGCACATCTGTGCAAGCACACACCAGCACCTTTTCTTGTTTTGTAAATTTATTTTTGTTGAACAATTGTATACATTGGCACAGTTCATTACATTCAAGTACGTTTGCATTTAATACACTCTGATTCAAGAGATCAGAGACATGATATTTTGCTTTACTTGTTGGGTTTATAGTACTTCTTACTGAAAAACTAGAACAAGGCTTTATCCTGGGTTCTTAGTCCTTTCCCATACTGTGAACTGTGTTGAATGTGGGCAAGCTATCATTACTGTTGTCTATTATTCTTTTGGGGAGACCGGTGCAGAACTACCTGAGGTCATCCCAGCCGGCCCCTATGATGTGGGGGCGGTACAGGCAGCAATGGTTCCCAGATCTCCCCAAGGTGGACATGGTACATGAAGTGAAGGGATGTTGTGTGGGAGGAAGAGAGGGGCCTCAGTGGGGAAGACACCCCCCCCCCAGGTCTAGCCTGGGATTCTTGTTATTTAAATTCTGTCCCCCTCCGTTCAGTATTTCCTGTGTGGCTCAGGGACAGACATAGCGTTCTTTGCCATGTAATAGAGCAGTCATCCGGTCCATCCAGAGGAGCATCTCTCATCCTGGTCATTCAATCTGTGTGTGATTTTTTTTCCCCCATATAATATATTTGGTTCACTATGGCCCACCGTTCCCCCACTGTGGGCACCCCAGTAGGGGTGTGCAAATCCCATTGCCCCCTGTCTGGGGCAAGTAAATTTCCTTGGATGGCAAGTACAAAAAGAGAGCTAATTTCATTGTAATGAATAGGGACAAGTGAAAATTCAGCTACAGTCATGGCTGGGCAAGTACTAAATGTTTTGATTTGAACACCCCTGCACCCCAAGAGTCAGCCACCTTTTGATTATTCCCTTTTTAGTTGCTGTTAATAAGATCCCTAGTAAGCATCTGGAGTTTGGATCTTCATTTGGTTTATTGTATTGCAGTAACAAGTAGGATTCTGGTGTCAGAGGTACTTTCCTGCCAAAGAGCTCCTCAAGCTCTTTGTGGATGCCTTGAAGGAAGGGAGCTAGGACAGGGCAACTGCACGTTACATGCATGTGGTGTGCATTCACCTCACCGCAGTTATGCCAGCAGTTGGAGATACGTGATATGGAATAGTCTTTAGTGATAGCTGGGGTTAAAAAATGCTTTATACGGTGCCTCCAGGCATATTCCCTCCATTGATGGGCGCTTGACACCCTAACAGTTCTTCGTGTAACCACTGTCCATTGAGGTTCTGAGATTGGGGTTCCCAGCTCCCCCTCCCACTTTGTTTTTATGGCAGTGATGAGTCCGCCCTGGGACTCCATCAGAAGTCTGTACAGGGAGGACAGCAGGTGGGAGCCCCTTCTGGCACGGGTGAGTTGCAGCATATATGTCAGAATTGGTGGGTATAGCTCCGGCCATCTAGTTGCCAGTGGTAGCTGTGAGAAATAGTGCAATAGTTGCAGGAATCTGAAAAAGTCTGTTTGGTTCAGTTTATATTCCTGCTGCATTGTATTGAATGTTTTGAATATGCCCAGCACAGTGAACTGGGGTATGTATTTGAGTGTAAGAGTGTCCCATTCCCTGAACCTGCCATCCGTTGTGTTTGGGAGGAAGTCCAGTAGTAGAGAGATTGGGCATAGCAGTGGTAGGAAGGGGTTCAAGCCCAGGAGGCATCTAGCCGTTATCCAAGCATTTTGTCTGTGTTGGAACCAGAGGTTGTCTGTGGGGAGGTCTTTGGCCTGTCTGCTGGTGTCGTATATGTATTGGTAGTATTCTTTATCTGGGATAATTATTTGTTTGATCCTCTGCCAGTGTGACTTCGATGTATTTATCTGTCTTGCCAGTCGGTGTCCCAGCTGTACAGCTGCGTAGTACATCTGCAGATGTGGCAAGGAGAGGCCTCCCTTTTCTCTGTGGAGGCACAGTATTTGGAACCAGACTCGTGGTTTTTGTCCTGCCCAGATGAATCTGGAGATACTTTTGTTCCCTCCAGGAAGGGCCATGGTACGTTTGGAACAGGTATAGAACCCTGGGAAGGACAACCATTCTGATAAGATCTGTATGTCTAGTCAGGCTCAGTGGTAGTGTGTTCTGTTGTGTGAGGTCCACATTTAACTGTTCTGTGAAATTAGTGTAATTGTTCATGAATGCCAGGTTATGTGTTTTAGCGAGGTAAGTCCCTAGGTATTTTAGTTTTTCCAGGTCCCATCTATATGGGAACCATCGCCTAGTTTGTTGGGATGGCTGATAATGTAAGGTCAAGACCTATGTCTTGGAAATGTTTAGTTTATATCCTGAGAGCCCACCGTACTCCTCCAGGATATCCTGCACTGCCGGCAGTGATTCCTCTGGGTTGGTCAGATATAGGAGCAGATCATCGTGTACAAGGCGAGTTTATGTTCTGTGTTCCCAATCTGGATCCCTCTCACCTGGGCTGATTCGCGAATTCTTTGCACCAGGGGCTCGATGTGTAGTGTGAACAAGAGTGGTGATAGTGGGCATCCCTGACGGGTGCCTCTCAGTAGGGGAAAATTGTGAGAAGGGTGCCCACCTACTTCTACACATGCCTTTGGGGCTCTGTAAATGTTTTTAAGTACCTGTACAATCGAATGGCAGGAAGCCTATACTTCCCAGCACCCCATATAGAAATAGCCATGACACCCTATCAAACGCTTTCTCTGCGTCCAGGCTGATCAGCACTGAGGGGTCTTGTGTTTTACTTATTTCGTCAATTATGTGTAGGGTACAGTTGACTTTGTGTACTATGGTCCTAGACCGGATGAATCTGGTCTGATCTGGGGCAATGTGTTGGGGCATTAGTGGGTCCGCTCCCTTTGCTAGGATGCTCATGAAGAGCTTGTAGTCCGTGCTTAGAACAGATATTTGCCGACAGGAGGCACACAGTTGTGGGTTTTTCTCTTGCTTAAGGAGCACAGATGTAGCCTCATAGTCCCAGGATGGTGGAGGAGTATCTCCCTCCATAATGCAGTTGCATACCACTTGTAGGATCCTCGATAGGATGTCCCGAGTGGCTTTATAGAATTCTGGGCCATATCTGTCTGGCCCCGGGGCCTTCTGTGTTTTGGAGTGGCCAGTGGCCGACCACACCTCTTCGAGAGTAATTGGGGATGTTAATTGTTTTCCTTGCTCAGGGGACAGGCTCAGGAGCGGCAGTGAATGCAGGTAAGTGGCAATGGAGTCCCTGGGGGGCTGTTGTTCTTCGTTGTATAGATTACCATAGTATGTACTAAAACCCTCTGCTATTTCATGTATTTTAGTGAGTCTGTGTCCCTCGATTGGGTGCCTAATTGAGGTTACTGTTGCTAAGCATCTCTGTCTACGTGCCTGGTAGGCAAGGAGTCTGGTGGCCCTGGGGCCTACCTCATAATAGCGTTGCCTTAAGTACGTGAGTGCAATCTTGGCCTGTTTTGCTGGGGTGTCAAGCTCAGCTTTTATTTGTTGTAACTGTGGTTCAATGGATTTATCCCCTTGTTTGTGGGCCATTTGCTGGAAGTGGAACGTTTCCTGCCATGTTTCCATCCGCACTCTCCTGGCTTTAGTTTTTGTCGAGGTATACTGGATGATATGCTCTCTGAGGACCGTTTTAAGGCTGTTCCAGTGCATGGCTGGTGTTGTGTCTCCAGGTGGGTTGTCTCCCCTTATCTCCTGAACTTTCTCTTCAAGGATATCCTTGAACTCCTGTGATTTAAGGTAGTGTGTGTGTTTAATTTACGGGGGGGGGGGCAGTGTTTTTATGCTGGGACCCCAATTCCCATGTGCTCACCACTGGACTATGTTCTGATATCTGTATATCGCCAATTCCGCAGTCCACCAGACTTTGTAGGTGTTCCACCTGCATGTAGCAATGATCTATTCTTGAGTATGTCTGGTGGACTGCAGAGTAGTGTGTGTAGTTCCTGGTATGGGTGTGCAACTGCCTCCAAGTATCTACCCATCCCACCTCCCAAATAAATCTCTTGAGAAACTTTTGTGGTGCTGTTTGCGTTCTGGGAGCTGGGTTTGAGGAGTCCAAACCCTGGTTAGGGGCTATATTAAAATCTCCCACCAGCATCAAGATGCCCTTGGTTCGTTGAACCACCTTGTCCAAGAGGGACTTCATGGTGGCATCATTAGTAGCTGGTGGGAGGTATATGTTGGCCAGGGTGTTCTTCCTGTCATTCAGCTTTCCCTGCGCTATCACCAGGTGACCATTTGGGTCTGCCCATTGGGATATAATGACTAACAGGGTGTTTTGTGAAATCAGGATGGCCACACCTTTCTTCCGTCCGGTCACCAGGGAAGAGAATAAAACCTCTGAGTAACCAAACCTTTTCAGTTTTTAGTGTTCTTCGCAGGTCAGGTGGGTCTCCTGTAGGAATACCAGGCCTGCCTTAGCCTTCCTGACATGTGCCATCACCCTTGACCTTCTAATGGGAGTTGATAACCCATTAACATTGAGCAAGAGTAATTGTACTTTATCCGTCAACATTTTTAGCATTCATATGAGGTTGTCTGTACATCATACTTTCTTTAGCCTTCGTGTTTTGTGTTCTACATTTATTTCTCTGCTCCTCTCTGAGATATGGAAATCTATGCCAATGTTCATTAAAGAGCCCACCTAGAATCCCCGGGCAATGAATTCCTATTTTAATTACTAACAGTAAAACTATATACATCAACTTTAGAACTGTGGCAAACTGGATCACGTGATGAGCTAGTGGCGAGCAAAAGTCTCCGAGATCACTCCCACGCTTCGGCAAATTAAATTTAATTTTTTACATGTTTAGAGACCCCACAGTTCGGTTATGCGAGGTGCATAGTGTTGCAGAAGGGTACTGCGCTGTAGTGGGTGACAGAAGCCGTATTGCAAAGAACAATCAGTATTACTTACAGCGGGGGTTAATTGTGGAATGGCCGAGATGGAAAATGGAAGCCCCAAGCCTCTGGCAGCAAGAACACCGGTGGTGAAGCGCTCTAAGCCGCATTCCCCAACCCCTGAGGAGATCGTTGAATCCAGGGCAGAAGTTCAAGGGGGGCATTCAACCTCGGAGGATATTAGCGAGATCAAGCAGCTTTTGCAGGGGCTGGTTGCCGATTTTACTCTACTTAAACCTGCCTTAAATGCCCTATCGCAAAGGGTGGGGGACGTTGAGGTGAGTGGCCTCGCAGGAAAGAAAAACGGAAGCTATGGACCACGAGATGATTGGCCTTAAAAGGCAAATCAAAAAGTTAGAAGATTGACTGGAGGATCAGGAATCACGTAGTAGGAGAAATAATTTAATCATGGCAGGCCTCCCCGAGAAGTCAGAAGGTCCAGACTGTGTAGCTTTCATGCAGGATCTTCTCCTGAAGCTATTTGGTCCGACACCATTTGGGGAATCATATAGTATCAAGCGAGCTCACCGATCATTGAGAGAAATCCCCCCACCTGGAGCTCGTCCCCGAGTTCTCATTATGAGATTCTTGAATTACAAAGAGAAGACCCATGTTCTGAACAAAGCCAGGGCTAATAGAAACCTGCAATGGAATAGAGCTTCCATTTGGCTATTCCAGGACTTAATACCCTCTGTGAGGGAAAAACAAAAAGAATATGCAGAGATTAAGAAGAAGCTGTATTTAGCAGGTTTGAAATTCAGATTGCAATACCCTGCCACACTGACTGTGAAACTGCCAAAAGGAGACAAAAGGTACTCCACAGCGTGCGATGCCCTGGAAGGCCTCAGGGTGGAGCTGCCAGACCTATTCAAATCGGTGACCTAAAGGAACGAAGGGCCCACGATGGATACAGACAAAGCTGTGTTGAGTGAGATTACTGGCAACAGGGAAGCGCCTAGGTAGGTGGCAGAAAATCACCAGTTGCTCAACTTTTTCCTTTTTTTCCTTTTTTTTCTTCTTTTTTGGATAGAGAGAGGTCTCAAGAGACTGTGAAAATGAATGCCCTGTTATTGACTCTGCTGTTGATTTTAACATTATACTTTCCCAGGGCAGAACTGACTTGAAAGCGCAGACTTTGCTTATGGTGATCTTTTCTTTCCGCTAGACGTTTAGTATTCATCTGCTTCATGATGAGCCTTAGGGGATAATTGATAAGCCGAGGCAGATCATTACTTGGTTACTACGACCCTCTGGCTACTGTGGCATTTATGTAAGGGGGAAGTTGCAACACCATGCAGTTAGGCTATCATTTTCTTTCCTTCCCTTTGCTTCAGTAACTTTACAGGGGGCGAGGGGTAGCCTTAAAGTTATCATCGAGGTGGGGAATAGGTAGGGGTTCATTTAGTGGGTTATATGCTGAGGCGTGGGGGAGGGTCGAAGGCATGTTGGGGGCTGACTCATACACGTCTCATGAGAATCAAGGAGGGCGATCAGAGGATCGGGGGTGGTGGGATAGGGAGCTACGGGGGGGAAGGAGAGAGAGAGAATTCAAGATATATAAAATAAAGTAGGGCATATGAGAGTGACTATCAGGGGTATTGGTATAGTAGATAGTCCTAATTAAATTTCTGTCATGGAATGTGAAGGGCCTCAGGGGGAGGAAGAAGAGAATGGTTATACTGCAGTACATAAACCAGTTAGGAGTACATATTGCAGCACTCCAAGACACACACTTATTGAACGAGGAGTTGCACCTCCTTAAGAAAGGTTGGGTGGGCAAGGTCATAGGAGATGGGAAAGCGAAAGCGTCGGGGGGGTGTGTGGCAATACTAATTAGGAAATCTTGCCCATTCGTAATCGAGCAAATTTTGCCAAGAGAGGACGGTAGGGAGATATATGTGTCCGGCTCAGTTTTGGGAAACTCATTTTCACATGCCTCAATATATGGCCCTACTCCCCCCAAGCCAGAATTCTTTGCCTCCTTGGAAACTGACATTGCTACACTTCCTCATAACCCATTGATCATAGCAGGTGACTGGAATCTCTGCCTAGACAATAAGGTGGATAGAAGCCCTGCTAGTAATAGACCTCTCAATGCCCCTCAGAATGCATTAAATAGATTTATGGGGGATTACAGCCTTAGTAGATCCATATAGAGTGTATAAGAAAGGGGACACGGAGATGACTTTTTACTCTGGGGTTCATAAGTCGCATTCTAGGATTGACTTTTTTCTGGTCAGTAGGGATGTGCTTAGTAGGATTAAAGGTTTGAATACCTTTAACAGGGTATTATCGGACCACTCTCCGATCCAACTGCTATGGGAATTAGATAACATACCTCCCGAAACCATATCAATACCGATTAGATGAAGGGATCTTAGCGGAGGATAATATGGTAAATAAGCTAGAGGAGACCCTTAAGGAGATTATTCAAACTCAAGTTCCAACCCTAACGGACAAGAAGCTTGCCTGGCCAGCCTGTAAGGTCCTATATGCAGGAATGGCGCAGGAATACTCCGCTAGGAGGAATAAAATGGATAAAGCGTGGGAGGAATTCTTAATGGGGGCCATAGGGTCCCTATTACCGCTGGAGGGGTCCTCCACAGAAATAGATAATGAACTAAAGGATTTAAGAGAAAAGTACAGGGGCATATGGAATCTTAGGGTTGACTGCTGGGGGGAGAGATTAAACGCTAAATATCTGTTACAAGGGGATGTGCCGGGCAGTGTACTGGCGCACAGAATTAGGGAGCGGGAGGCAATAAGAGCGATTCTGGCGGTGAACTTTGGAGGGGGAATTATTACGGAACCTCAAAGATTGGCTGATGCTTTTGCAGATTACTATGCTAGTATATACCAAGAGGGGTCCACCAGCTCAGAGGATGAAATTAAGAGGTTTCTCGATAGAATAGCACTGCCTAGATTGAGCATGGAGCATGCTCAAGCATTGTCTGCTCCAATCTCGAAAGTGGAGATCATTGAGACAATTAAAAGCCTGCCAAATGGTAAGACACCGGGGCCGGATGGCCTGTCGGCCAAATTCTACAAAGTTCATATAGAGACAATAATGCCTCTACTACAAGAACTTTTTTTGAATATTATGGAAGGGGGGTGCCCCATCCTCCCTTATACCAGGCCTATATCACCTTAATTCCAAAGCTGAACAAACCTAGAGATTCGCGGGGTAATTATAGACCCATTGCTTTAATAAATCAGGATATTAAAGTACTTACAAAGATCTTGGCTAATAGTGTTCTTAAAGTCGCTCATTTATTAATTAGCCAGGATCAAGTTGGATTTATGCCAGGTAGAGGGGTGCATGATGCATTAAGGAAACTACACCACATCTTACACAAGGCCTCTAACTCAAAGTCCGCTATGGTCCTGATAGCACTCGATGCCGAGAAGGCATTCGATCGGGTTTCGCGTGATTTTTTATTTTTCACAATGGAAAAAATGGGTTTCCCAAAGAGATTTCTCCAATGTATTAAAAATTTGTATAAAGCTCCTGCAGCCAGGGTTCTATGTAATGGCTATCTCTCCAAAGAGTTTTTCCCTTCTTAATGGGACTAGACAAGGTTGTCCCTTGTCACCAATTTTATTTAATATTTATCTGGAACCCTTGCTAAGAGCACTCTCTATGGAGCCCAGGGTTCGAGGGATCGAGGTTCAAGGAATGGAGCTTAAATTTTCGGTATTTGCTGACGATATCTTGTTGCACTTAAACAATCCGGCTGACAGTTTTCAACACGCCTTGGAAATTATTGGGGAATTCTCGGAGGTATCAAATTATAAATTAAACTTAAGCAAAACCCAAGTTCTTCCGCTTACGGTATACACCCTCAGATCAGATTTTGAACACCTGCAGATCAACTGGGCCTCGGATAAAATTAAATACTTGGGAATTTGGATTAGAGCCAGGTTTGAGGATGGGGTGGAGGACAATCTGGGTAACTTATTGGCCACAATTAAAAGTGATATTTTAAGGTGGAATAAACTCCCTTTAAACTTTACCGCCAGACTACGAATGATTAAAATGAATCTGATACCCAGATTATTATATCCCATACACCTTCTACCGTACAATATCCCGAAGGGCCGGTTTACTAGTATCCAAAGGGTAATTTCAAACTTCCTGTGGGATTCTAAACCCCCAAGGAGGAAACACGCTGCCTTACGCCTCTCTTATCCTAAAGGAGGTATAAAACTCCCCGATTTGTTTTTATATTATGTTGCAGGATAGCTTGGGCTGATGGGGCAATGGGCAAGAACCGGGGAAGAAGGAGGGTGTACACCAACCTGGCTGCGAATTGAGCAGCACATTTTAAAGGATTTAAAACTTTCCCCGGCTGCATTGTTGTATACGGATCTGGTGGTTTTGCCTACTAAGGAGGAGCATACACCAATCGAAAAGTCAATGAAGGCTTGGTGGGAGCTATTAAACCCGGCTCAGAGGAAGGCTCAGAGGGGTGCCAGAGACCAACCCATAGTGGGTAACCCTAATTTTCATCTAGGGGGACTGGTAATTAGCCCCTAATGGGCACCACAATTGGCCAAGTTAAATCTGGTAGACTTTATATTCGATGATAAGGTGAGCCTACCATTTCATACTAGGGAGTGGGATTTTTTTAAAAAGGTCCAAATTAAAAATATGGTACAGAAGTTCATACGAGACAATAAAGTAGGGGGACTGACCCCATTTACTTGGGACTATTTGAAGGAGTTTGATCTCCTACAACACCCCCTTTCAAAGGTGTTTAGGGTGCTGTTGGATTTTTTGAGCGCAGAGTCTAAGGCCCAGGCAGTGTACTGGGATAAAACTCTATCCCCCCTGAGGCCTGACTGGAAGGAGATTTGGAAAAATGTTAAAATCCTGCCGGTTCTGAAGTACAGGACTATGCAATTTTTCATTTGTTCCAATATTTATTATACCCCTGTTAAACTATGCTCTAGAAAACTCAGACAAGACAGATCTGTGTTTTAGGTGTGGAATAAAATCAGGGGACCTACTGCATGTAATGTGGAGCTGTTCTAAAATCCATTCGTTATGGATCCAAATTGGCCAAGAAATGGATCCCCTGCTAAATTACACTGAATATATTAAACCGGAGATCTGTCTCCTAGGGAACATGAAAACAGTATTGAGGGACTCAGCCAAATACCATGTGTCTCTGATGTCTGCCTTGGTTAAAGCATTTGTTTTGAGACACTGGAAGAATGGTAATATATATACACTTATGACCAATGGGTCAGCAATCTGATGCAGGTCCTGGGCAGACTTAAAAGGCAAATGGCTGTAGAGGGGAAAAAGAAATTATATGCTAGAAGGTGGGGGGGTCCTAGAAACAGTCTACTCGTTACAACAGAAAGGTCCCCAGACTCTGATCTGTCTGTCTGAAGGGGAGTAACTTGTAATACTCTTGTAAAAGAACGTGATAAGTAACCAGGATTGTATGGAGATGTATCATTTTCTTTAGGGTATGTCTTTAACTACTGGGGCATAACACTCTCATGGGATTGACTCTAATAGGGTCGGAAGTTTTTTACACTATATGGTCAAGAAGAGTTCTCTCTCTTCCAGGGACACAGTTATTAAAGGTTATCCTCGTGTAGTTACTTTTACCTCAAAGTTGACAGAGCTATATAAATCTGATTATGGCCAAGAACTGGGTTAGACTATCGCCAACTTTGAAGGAATAGAAATATTTCTTATATCGGTATAAGGGGACTCAAGTTTTTTCTAGTGATTTCATATAACTGTGATTGTAAATAAGTTTGGGGATGTATATAGTTTCCATGTCCAGTTTGGGGATGTGGGTCCAGGTACCCATCCTGGGATGTATGTGTTTATGTCTCATTGCTGAAAACATAAAATTCTAATAAAGAAGTTTAAAAAAATGAACTGTGGCAAACTGAGGCTCCAACTGGGTGCCTACCAGGCCGTTAACTAACTCTGTGACTTCCATCTCTGTGGATCTTATAATAGATCCTTGGGGCAGGGCAGCCACCCTGCCTGTAGGCATTGCCTCCTTAGAGGGGCCTACTAACATCTGTGATGTCTAGGGTCGATTAGGGTCTTTCGGGAGGGTGACTTCACCATCCTTCCCTGGAACCTTCTTTAGTGTGCATTATTGTCCCTTTTGGAGCCTCCCCCTCTGCTTCTCCCCCCCCGTCCCAGTGGGGTACCCCACTAAGGTTGCAGTTTATGGGAGCACTGTCTCACTCTCAACCACCCAGGGTAGAGTGGGAAATGTGCCCCCCACAGGCATCGCCTCCCGGCTGTGAGGGCCTCTATTAACATCAGGAATCCCCACTTTGGAGACTGTTTAGATAGATTTCATTGTCTTATAAATGTTAAGAAATTTAAATCAAACGGTACCTCTCCGCAGAAGTCCGCTTCCTATCCAGAGATCATGCTGGAGGATTCATGCCGCCCAGTGCTGCTACGTCATCGCATTTAGCCGCAGTCAGGACCACACGAAGGCTTAGTTCATTTTGTCCAGGGCATGGACTTTCGGAGGGGGAAGGGGGAACAACATTTCAGGTATCGAGTTTTAAGTTGGCTATCTGGCAAAACTGTTTAAACTGATTAGAAACCATGCATAATGTATATAACAAAGGGAACAAGATGTATTCCCTTATCTGATTGTGCAGAGCCCACCGCTACAGCTCAGGCGCTTCCTGGTTCCTAATCCAAGATGTCCAGGGCCTCTATTGGTGGGTGAGCCATTGAGTCCATGTAGCCTGGTTGGGCGTCATCATCACATTTTTCGCAGTCCGGATGTTATGGAGACAGCATTCCGCTCTGTCACAGCCCTGAGTCAAAATAAACGGGGCAAAAATACAGTGGTTTCAGATAACAGGGTTTAACAGTATCATTATTATTCTCTTCTGATTTTATGTAGATAAAGATTTGCGCTGTTTTACCAGCACTTTTTCAACTGCTAGATGTGGTGGCTGTGTTTTTCTGCCAGTTCCGCATTGTTTGCTGAGCACAATTGTTCCTACTACGGCCCTTTGGGTCTGTAGGCTGGTAGGAACACTTCTTGTTGTATTTTCCCCCACAATATGGAGGTGGTGATTACGGCAGCATTCCTTAATATACAAATATACCTGTATATAAAAAAAAAATTCCAGACAGCTTACTTGGTTTCATTTTTTGTTTTGGGGCATTTGTTGTTATAGTACTTTGGCACCATGGCTTATCAGAGACCTCTAGTGTTCAAACAATGTAAGACCAGCAAAAGGGTTCTGTGACCCTCTCTTCTGCTCCCATTGTGTTACTCAAGCTAATATGTCTCTCACAGTTCCTTCCAGTCAGAATTTGGCATTGGGGGGGTGGGGGCAGGCTGGTGTGCCAGATGGCAGTGGCAAAGCAGAATTGCACAAATCTTTGTTGTTGTCCCAGATGAGCTTTTGAGTCCTGATGTTCTGCAGGACATCCCTTTTGACACACCTGACCCAAGTCAGGCCATTCAGGTCAGGGAGGTCCACACAGGTGCACCACAGCAGGACAAGTCTGCTAATTTGTATCTGTAGGCAGACCCCAGCCTTGACCATCTAGAGGGTCAGGAGGAGGGTATCAGGGACCTTGGTGAAAATTCTGACCCCAAAAAGTTACTTGATGAGGATGAGCTCTCTGATGACGAAGAGGAAGGGGAGTGGATGGAGCCGAAGAGGAGGTTTCCTATCTCTGCCCTGTTTGATACCAAATTATTGTCCTATATGGTAACTGAGGCTTGTATGATATTGCAGCTGAAGGAGGTGCAATCCATGGAGGCCTCGATGTGAACCCTATCCTGTTTACGTCTTCCTCTGCTCCAAAGTGTTTTCCAGACTTCATTCACTGTTACCAGATTATCGAACAAGAATGGACAGGTGCAGACCAGAGGAAGTACAGTATCTGCCAAAATGCAAGGTACGGTGTTTCCCCGTATGGAAAAAAATACCTGCAGGTGGGAAACTCCCCCAGCTGATAAGGCTGTACATAACTCCATAAGGCACATGACTATCTTAATCAAAGTGTCTTTGGCCTTAGTGGATATGCACAATAAACAAGTGGATGCTTCATGCAGAAGAGCCTTCTCCTCCAACGGAGCACACCTCCGCATCTCCTATGCCTCCTTTATTGTTGCCAAAGCATTAAACTTGTGAGTTACGATGCCAGGTAGCTTCATTCACCCAGATTCTGAGGGATGCATATTTTGCAGCTGGTATCAGCGGCCTCCGCCTTTTTAGGGCATGCCATAGTGGAGAACGTATGCATGTCAGCTTCCTCCACTTAACACATTGCATCCACCATGCAAGAGGAATGGCTGTGACATTGGGTCACGGACCTGGCATCAAAGACCAAGTTGTTAAACCTAGCCTTTGAGAGAGGCTTAATGTTTGGTTCAGGCCTGGATGACATTTTAAAGGATATCCAGGATAAAAAGAGACACTTTCCGGTTTCAGATCAACAGCAAAAGGCCTGCTCAACATTGAAAAGTCATGGAGGCAGCCGACAGAGGCAGTATTGAGGGGGTTTTCATCCCTTTTAGAACTTTGGGAACCAGAGGAGTAAAGGATCCTGCTCTGAATTCAGGGGCAATAGTGGCAGAGAAGCCCTTATCCGGAGATGTAATGAAGGTCCAGGGCGCAGAGGCGGCACATCACTATAAGGATACACGGGCCCATCTCTGCCCCCCCTACCCTTGGTGGAATGCTGCACAATTTTTACACAAGATGGGCCCACAGAACATCAGATGCTTTGGTTCTGGAGAGTCTGGCTTTAGGCTACGCAATAGAGTTTATGACCGTTCCTTCAAGGGACCGCTTTCTGCCGTGCCCTGCACCAAAAGACCCCATGAAGAGACAAGCAGTGTCACAAACATTGGATCACATCAAACAGATCAGAGAGATCATTCCAGTGCCTTCTAGCTAACAAGGCCAGTGATTCTACTCCATTTATATTGTGGCTCCCAAGAAGTCGGGTTATTTAGACCTATTCTGGATCTGAAGCACTTATACAAGTTAGTTTGCCACATGACCTTCAAGATGGAGTCCTACAATCAATCGTCTGGAGTATCCAGACGGAGGATTATCTAGCATCCACAGACCTGAGAAATGCATATCTCCACATTCCCATCCAGCAGTCTCATCAGAGGTTCCTCAGGTTCACGGTCCTGGGGCAACTCGTCCAGTACAAGTCGCTTCCATTTGGGCTGGTAACAGTCCCCAGAGCGTTCTCAAAGGTGCTTATAGTCTTGGTGATTCAACTCCGACAAGAGGGACATCATGTCTATCCATCCCTGCATGACTTGCTTATTTGAGGGCCTTCTGCCCCACTGGTGAGGAAGTCAGTGACCAGGATTCTGGAGGTTTTGGAGTCCCAAGTTGGGTAGTCATTTTGATGAAAAGCTCTCTGAAACTGTCATAAACCCTGGAACACCTGGGAGCAGAGCTTAGGATGGACAAGGGTAAGGTCTTCCTCTCTGCAGCCAGGAAAGAGACCTGAGAGAGGTTCAGTGGCTGAGGAGCCAATTGTCAACTTCAGCTCACAGTCCAGTGCAGATTCTAAGCCTCGTGATGGTGACAATAGAACTGGTTCCATGGGCTCGCCTTCACATGTGACCCCTACAGATTGCATTGCTGTCAGCCTGGGATCCTTGGAGGACTATCAGGCCAGGATTCCAATTTCCCCACTCCTGCAGCAGTCCCTGAGTTGGTGGGTGAGTTTAGAGAATCTGAGCAAAGAGTCTCCATTGGAAGTCCCCCCAGAGATGATCCTGACAACTAATGCCAGCTTGTCGGGTTGGGGGACCACATTCCTATTCAGGGGTCTTGATCTGCACAGGAACAGCACCTACACATCAGCATCCTGGAGATGAGGGCTATATGCCTTGCTCTTTTCATTTTCAAAATCAGGTACAGTTAGAAGCCATGAAAATAAGGTAAGACAACGCTGTCACAGTGGTGTACATAAACAATCAAGGTGGCAAAAAGAGCAGAGAGATGCTGAAAGAAGCAACCGATCTTCTACTGTGAGCAGAGGAGAACCTTCTCTCTCAGTCAGCAGGTCACTTGGTAGAGGGAGTAGAACATTTAAGCTGACTGGCTAAGCCGCAAGTATCTCCACCCAGGAAGTGGATGCTGAACCCCGAGGTGTTCAACCGTCTGTGCAAAAGATTCAGTCTCCCTCAGATCGACCTGTTTGCCTCCAGACAGATTGCTCAAATGCAGTGGTTCTTCACTATTGGTGTCCACAGGTGGAGGCAGTGGACGGCTGGATGCTCTGTCACAGGTGTGGAATTTCTGCAGAGTGTATGCCTTCCCTCCTCTGATGCTCCTTCCCAAGGTCACATACAAAATAAGAAACTCAAGAGGAAGCTTTCTTCTGATAGCTCCAGAATGGTCCAGAAGGCTGTGGTTCTCAGACCTAGTGAGCATAGCTCAACACGCACCATTTTGAATCCCAATTTGGGGGAACTTCTCTCCCAAGGCCCCATTCTGCATCCAAATCGGAAAGCGATGCAACTCGCAGCCTGACTCCTGAAAGGAGGAGACTCCTGAAACAGGGTTTCTCTACTAAAAAGATGGCCTCCAGAAAGAATTCCACGTCTGTAGCTTATGCTTGCATATGGACCACTTTTTTGGCTTGGGCCAGAGAGAAAAATATCTGGCCTTCTAATCCATGATTCTACAGACTTGGGACTTTCAGAAGGAAGAGGTGGAAAAAAGTTTGGGCTTGAGCATCTTGAGAGGTCAGGTGTTGGCTTGACGACTCCTTGGGCTCGTCCTTGGGGACTAACTAAGAGGTTGTTCATTTTCTACAAGTTGTCAGCAGGAGCATACCTCTGTTCCAATCCCTGTCTCTCCATGGGATCTGAATCTGGTCTTGGATGTTCTTTGTAAAGAATGTTTTGAACCACTTTCATCAGTATGGCTGGATGTGTTGTCCTACAAGGTATGCTTTTTAGTTGCTATGTGTTCAGCCAGGAGGATTGGCAAGCTTCAGTCCTTGTCCAGCACAGAACCATACCTCATCGTGCGTAGGACAAGGTCGTTCTGAGAATGGTTCCATCTTGTCTGCAGTCAGTTCACCCAAACGAGAAGGAGTTGCACAAGTTGGATTTGTGCAGGGCAGTTTGAACATACCTTAGATGGACTGAAAAGTTCAGGAAATTGGATAGGTTGTTTGTACTTTTCAGATCAGCCAAGAAAGGACAAAAACCTTCCAAGGCCACCCTGGCAAGGTGAGTGAGGTCATGCATTACCAGGGCTTATGATGCAGTAAAGAAGTGGTTTCTGGCTCACATCAAGGCTCATTTCACCATAGCTATGACCACCTCCAGGGCAGAGAAAGTGAGGCATCTGTTTTAGAATTAAGCAAGGCAACAGCGTGGTCTTCCATCCACACATTCACCAAGCACTACAGATTGGATGTTTAAAGTTCTGCTAACGCGGTCTTTGGTTGCAGAGTTTTGCAGGCAGCAGTTAGCAGGTAAATTCCCCTTCCCTTTTCCTTTTCGCAGTTTGCGTATGGGTTGATATTCTCCCCATCCAGTTGTTTAATGAGTACTGCTTATTAGAATATTAACAGTTTAACAAGCTCAACCCTGGCTAGTACATAAAGATTTTGTATCACATTTATCTTTCTTACATTTTTGCAAAGTTTACAGTGGTGCACCTGGTGTGTGACCAAACAAAAGCAAAAATTATAGCATCAGTGCTCCCCCAAGCTACTCAAAGCCTGCAGTTCATTCAAATCAGTTTTCTTACTTGTGTTTTTCATCATTTTAACATGTTAGAGGGGTTCTTGGTCTCATCATTCAGCTGAATTATGATTATCCTGACCACCACAACAAGGTGATCCCTTCATTAGTCAGGAAGAAGCTTCATATTTTAAATTTGACTGCACTCATTATGAGCTGAGCCCCCGCCTTCTCTCTGTCCTGTGGGAAACCACTGTCTGGCTTTTTTCTTATATAGTGTTCTGACCAGTAAGAAGCTCACAGGTGATCATTGGGGAACTCACTAATTAGGAGAAGGCCACAATTATCCTATTTGCAATTCAGTATTAAAAGTTTAGCAAGCTCAACCCTGACTAATACATAAAGATCTTTATCACATTTATCTTTTTTACATTTTTCAGTGTTTACAGGGTTGCATCTGGTGTGTGCTCAAACAGTTATAACACCAGTGCCCCCCCCCCCACAAGCTGCTCAAAGCCTGCAATTCAGTCAAATCAGTTTTCTTGTTTTTTTTATCAATTTCTCATGGTCTCCAGGATGATAGGCAACATGGGTTTGTCTCAGGTATATCCTGCTAGACAAACGTGGTTGACTTTTTTGACTGGGTGACAAGGGCACTCAATAAGGACCATGCAGTGGATGTCCTGTATTTGGATTTCAGCAAGGCCTTCGACTTGGTGCCACATGGAAGGTTGACTAGTAACCTGAGGAACCTGGGAAAAGGGGAGAAACTGGTTGGATGGGTTAGGAGCTGGCTGCAGTATAGACAACAGAGGGCAGCTGTAGGGGAAGAACTCTTGACTCCCAGAACTGTAACTAGTGGTGTCCCAAAAGGTTCAGTACTAGGACCAGTGCCATTTAACATCTTTATTGCTGCCATATCAGATGGGATTAGGAGTAGAGATCAGCTTTTTTTGCAGACAACACAAGGATTGTGGCAGATGTGGATTGTGTGGAAAGGGGGCAGGAATTTCAAGAGGCTTTAGCAAGACTTGCATGCTGGTTAGACACATGGCAGTTGGGGTTCAATGCTACGAAGTGCAAAGTCATGCACTTGGGAACCAGGAACTCTGGGAATTGCTACTGGCTGGGGAGTGCAGTTATTCACTTCATTGGAGGAGAAAGATCTGGGAGTACTAGTCACAGGGGACCTGAATCACTCAGCGCAGTGTAGGAAGGCAGCAGCCATGGCTAATAAGATGCTGGGGTGCATTGCCAGCGGAATCTCCTCTAGGAGAGAGGAAGTCATTCTGCTGCTGCATAGGTCACTGGTGAGACCTCATTTAGAATATTTTGTGCAGTTCTGATGCCTTTATTTAAAGAAGGACGTCAAACTACTGGAGGGGGTCCAGCACAGGGCGACAAAGATGATCCATGGGCCGGAGGACAAACCATATGAGGCAAGACTGTGGGGGCTCAACATGTATTCCCTAGAGGACAGAAGAGAGAGACAGAGGGGATATGATTGAGACCTTCAGATACTTCAAGGGTATGAATAGGGTTAGTACTGGGGGCATGTTTAGATTAAAGGATAAGAGGGACACAAGAGGACACAGTTTGAAACTGGAGGGTGGAAGATTCAATAGGGAAATGAGGAGGCACTACTTCATAGAAAGGGTGATAGCGAGATGGAACGCACTGCCAGAGGAGGTGATATCATTGAAATCTGTGGGCAGATTTAAGAGGGGTTGGGACAGGGTCAAAGGTAAGGTCAAAGCTGGGGGGTTGGCAGAAGGGGCGATAAATCAGATGGATGGGCAAAGGGTAAGGGGGCAGCTGCAGTACAGTAGACTGGGAGCTGTGCACTCGAGCAGAACTGAGAGACCGTATGGCCTGTATCTGCTGGCATTTTTGTATGTTCATAGTTTACCATGTTAGAGGGGTTCTTGTTCTTAGCATTCAGCTGAATTATGATCAGCCTGACCACCGCAACAAAGTGACCCACTCATCGGTCAGGAAAAAGCTTCATATTTTAAATTTGACCATGCCATCATCAGCTGAGGTCCCTCTGCTTTCTCTGTGTCATGTGGTAACATCACTATCTGGCTTCAAGAAGCTTCATATTTTGAATTTTACTATGCCATAATGAACTGAGGTCCCCTGCTTTCTCTCTGGTGTGTGGGGAACCACTCTCTGGTTTCTTTTCTTATATAGTGTGCTCTGGCTAGTAAGAGGCTCACAGGTGATCACTGGGGAGCTCACTATAAAATATGAAGCTTTTTCCTGACTGATGAGTGGGTCACCTTACTGTGGTGGTCAGGCTGATCATAATTCAGCTGAATGGTGAGATCAATAATCCCTTTATCATGTTAAAACAAGAAAAAACACAAGTAAGAAAATTAATTTGAATGAATTGCAGGCTTTGAGCAACTTTGGGGGGCACTGGTGCTATAATTGTTTACTGCCTATTAGAACCCATATGTTCTAATTACCCATTGACAATGTGGAACACTACACAAAGAAGACATTTCTTTATACGTACTGTAATTTCGTTTTTTGTTAGCTCCGACATTGTTAATGGGACCCTCACAGGGGCATTGCTGCTGCTAGAGAATGTTGTCCAGTATGCCAGCAGTGGGATGCCCATTGTTTTCTGATGAAGTTTCTGATTGTAAGTCTGTCTGGACATGTGATTATATACATACATATATATACTGTAATTGTGCATATGTGTGTGTGTGTGTGTGTGTGTATATATATATATATATATACATATATGTATATTTATATATATTGCAAAACTCGTTAATGCATCAGTTAGGGTTATTTCCACAGCGACAAAAGTGTGGAAATGCGATGTTAGAATAACCAGACCCTGACCACATAACCACCGCACCCCCCTCCTCCACATACTGTAATAGGGTGTGAGTATAGTGACAACACAAAACTCAAAATATATGTTCGCACACACAAACTTTGTGTGGCTAAGTTTTGATTTGCTGAAGTAAATAAATAAATAAAAATTACCTCAATAATAAAAGAAAACAAATCACCAGTTTTCTTTCAGAGCTTCAGCACTCCAAACTGAAATACTGCCACAAAGTGGTACCAACAGAGCAACAGGACCACTATCCTCTGTGCACCAGACCTGTCTGTCTCATTTCAGTCTAGACAGCATTTATATAGTACTGAGATAGTGAACTCATGGATCACCTGATCTACCCCCTATCTCCAATACATAAACTAATCTAATACGTGAAGTTGGGCATCACCAGGGACCAATTCTACTAGTTTTATTTTTATTAACAGTTTAAATACTTTGGAAAAAAATCAATAAAATCATGTATATTCCCATATGCATAGACAAGGGTCACTTAAAACACTAGCACCTCCTCTAGAAGGTGACCTCACATCAGTACTGGACTATAAAGCTAGCCCAACAGGGGGTCGCTGACCCTTAAGGAATGTCAGTTCAATCTGCAGCAGACAAACAGAGCATACCGGTATTCGGGCTCATGTATTTTCATTAACGTCATAACCTTTGTTCTGTAAAATGGCTTGGTTTATGCAGAACAAACAGGCACAGCACACAGTAAACGAATTCTATAGCAACTAGCTGTGCATCGGTGCATTAGGAAATGATGGGCTATTTTAACTTATTATGGGTTGCCCATAATTTCCAAGACAACGCCTGCCATACTTTTTATGTCTAGTCCTGTTAACTAGTTTTAATTCGTGCTGCTTTTAATTGTTTTGTTTTCCCAGTACATTGCTAAGTTAGCATCCTTATACATCTTTTTGTTTTTTACAGGTTTTGTTTTTGAGCACTCGGAGTAAGCGCGAGGTGCGTTTCCTCGCTGCCAGCTCAGGGAGGCTTCTAGTCACAAATATAGAGTGCAGTTTGCAAGGACCACTAAAAAGCCAAAGACCTAAAGGAACGCATTTCACTAGGTGCACTAAGCACTTGCGGATTTGCAAAACTAAGCAGCCGCAGTACTGAAGATTTCTGTTCCTGATGGCAAAATTGGGAACATGGACTTTCACTATGGAGGGTCAGCTAAATAAAAAAAAAATGATACCCTCAGGGAGCAAATAGCCTCTCGTTAAGCAGAAGGAAGGGTACACGGAAAGATGGAAATGTTCTGCGCATTATTAACGGGGACTTCACATATGAGCCTTACAGAGGGCCTTTCTAATTTATTCTTTGGTTTTCCACACAGAAGACGACTCAGGCAAAGCTCACCAGACATCTCTCTTTTTGTTTTAATTTAAATTACTGAAGAGCCGAATAAGGGCATGCAAATAAAATGATGCTCTACGCTGCAGCCTCTTTTTTGAAACACCTACACCTCATGCACTTAGAGGAAAGTAAGCGGGGCAGATTAGTAGAGGATACCATGATAGGAGGCCCCCTATCATGGTAGAAAAGTAATAAATGGTCAAGGGAGACCAAACGTAAAATAGGTACTACTGCAGTAGATTTTTTGAAATAGAGAAGACAGAGGAGGAAATGTCCAGAGGTGTGGGGGTAGGTTCATTAATCTATTACATACCCCCAAGGTTATGCGAAAACCCACCTATGATCTTTAAGACAAGCAGCCAGTTTTCAAGACAACCTACCCTAATACTAAGAGTTGGATGGAGCTTCCGCTCACCCTCTCTAGGAAACTCTACCCCAGGGCACCCATAGAAAACTTCAAAAATAAGGTAAGCAATATTCCATTGTTTACTATACTTCATTATCCCTTACACGAATTGCCCTGGGGTATCTTAAGTATACTTTTTGGTTTTACATTCATTCAGTTCTGTCAGCCCCATGTCTGGATAGGAAATCTGCATTGACATGTTCTGTACCTGCCCTATTTTTCACCTCAAACCTATATATATTTCCCTTTATATATATGCACATCTGATTTATGTGCTATATCCCCTCATATCATATGGATTTATGTATTTTGCTACTAAGTCATTCCATGTATTATAACTGCACAATGTCTTTACCTACTGAGTTTACTGTAATGCAATTTGTCTGTTTATCCTGTGATATAGTATTTTGCTGTTTCCCCAACTCCAATCCCCCAGAATGCATCTGGAATCAAGTGTTGCACCGCTCTGTATGCCTTCCTGGTAAAACTTTTAAATAAATAAATATGATTGTAGGGCAAGGTACCATCTCATCACTCTGTTGTTTTTGTCCTTCATCTGGGATAAAAAACATAGTGGGTTATGACCTGTGATGAGGGTGAAAGGAGCTCCCCACAAATAGAACCTTAAGAGTTTCTATCGCCCATTTCTCTGCAAGACACTCTTGCTCTGTCGTAGAGTATTTTCGCTTACTGTTGTGCAGTTTATGAGAAATATACACTACAGGATGTTCTTCCCCCTCAGTGGTTTGGCTCAGTACCAGTACCTGATGCATCAGAGTATACATCAAAGGGATATTGGAAGCTGGGGCTACGCAATACCGGGGCGGAACATAATGCCACCTTGATTCGAATAAAGGCCTGTTCACATTCCGGTGTCCACTTAACCTGATTCCCACATTTCTTCTTTGTGAGATCTGTAAGAGAAATTGCCAGTGTTGCAAAATTGGGGCTAAACCTCCTGTAGTATCCTGCTAACCCCAAGAAGGAGCGTACCTGTTTTTTGGTACTAGGTACAGGACATTTTGCAACAGTTTCAACCTCAGTGACCTCAGGCTTGATTAGGCCATTTCCTAAAATGAAACCAAGATAACGGGTTTCCTGCATAGCCAGGGTACGTTTTGTGAGGTTAATTGTCATATCTGCTTGCTGAATGGAAGTAACCACTGCCCTTAGGTACTTCAAATGGGTTTCCCAGTCAGGACTAAATACAACAATATTGTCCAGGTAAGCCACACAAAAATTAGTATGGGGTGCCAGCACCTGGTCCATAAATCGTTGGAATGTCGCTGGGGCTCCATAAGTCCGAAGGGCATGGTTTTGAACTGATATAATCCTAAAAAAGTGCTAAAGGCAGTTTTTCTTAGGCATCTTCTGCCAGTGGAATCTGACAATAACCCTTGGTCAGATCCAATGTTGAAATATATTTAGCATTTCCTATTTTATCAATAATATCATCCACTCATGGCATAGGGTAAGCATCAAACTCTGCTACTTGATTTAATCCTCTAAAATCTAGGCACAGTCTTCTTCGGGACTATTACTACAGGGGAACCCCAAGGACTTTGGGCTGGCTCAATAATATCTAGTTCCTTTAACTTCTGGATTTCTTTCTGAACCTGTAATCTACTTCTTTCAGGAAGACGATACGGTTTCTTCCTTATGGGACCAGCAGATGTTATGATTTTATGTTCTACCCCTTTTGCTAACCCGGGTGTACTAGTAAAAGAGGTACTAAAGTCCTGCACAAGGTTCTGTAGTTCCCTTTGTTGCTTATCTGACAATTCAGTATTCATTGTTAATGTTTCTATTCCCTTAGTTTCATCTAAACGCCCATAGGTCAAATCCGTCTCTGTCTGTTCTAGGTCAGGCATTACTATCATCTGTACTCCTGCCCCAGGTCTCTCATACCATCTTTTCAGTAAATTAGCGTGGTATATTTTCTTTCTTATTCTTCTGTCTGGAGTATCAACCTCATAGGTCACTGGGCCTGTCTGTAGAAGTACTTTATAGTGGCCCTGCCACTTCATGAGGAGCTTATGTGTGGATGAAGATAACAATAATAACACTTTTTCTCCTGGCTGAAACTTTTTGGCTATATTTGTACCTTTATCATAATTATGCTTCTGACATTCTTGTGCTTCAATACCCATTTCATGTGCTCTATTAACATAAGAGACCAACCTCTACCTCAGTTGTCTCATGTATTGGGCAATTCTCGGGGATTTCATATCCTTCCCCCCCTCCCAGCATTCTTTTATTACATCCAGAATTCCCCTGGGGTCCTACCATATAAGAGGGAGATAGGTGAGTACCCTGTAGAGGCTTGGGGAGCCTCACGATATGCAAACAGCAAAAAGGGAAGATATTTATCCCAGTCTTTTCCTTCCTCATGGAGAAACTTTTTAAGGTCTGATTAAATCGCTCGACTGACCCATCTGGGGATGATAAGGTGATGTCCTTAAGGCCACTATTCCCAGGAGTCGATATAACTCTTTCAACAGTTCTGCGTTGAAGTTGGACCTTCTGTCTGTTAAAATCTCCTTGGGGACCCTACCCAGCTGAACAGTTTAACTAGCTCTTCTGCTATCTGAGAGGTTGTAACAGGTCTCATCGGAATGGCCTCCGGATATTTTGAGGCATAGTCACAGACCACTGGGATGAATCTATTCCCCTTATTGCTCTTATCTAGGGGCCCCACAATATCCATCCCAAACGGGGATGTTACTGGGGTGGGGTACTAAAGGGACCATGTCCTTTTCCTTTTTCTGGGCTATCAACTGGCATTCAGGGCAGATCTGGCAATACTGGCTATGTCTTCATGTATTCCTGGCCAAAAGAACCTTTGCAGTATTCTACTGGTGGTCTTCTCTCTCTCCCAGTGTGTCCTGCTCAAGGTACATCATGGCCTAGAGCCAATATGTCCTGCCTAAAACACTGGGGAACTAACAGTTGTTCTACCTTCTCGCTTGTGTTTGGGTTTAGACAGATCTGATACAGTAAATTATTTACAACTTGTACTGTAGGTATCCCAGGTTTTTCCACCTGTTGAAAGAAAGGTTTTAATGAAACCTCTTTTTGTTGCTTTTCCTTCACATCAACCTTAACATACATTTGTGAGATCTTTTCAGGTAGCCCATATTTATCCTGTTTCCATTTCTTTTGAAAACTTTTATTTTCTTTGCCCATCTTTTAGTTTTTCCAGGTGCCCCATAAACCTCCCCATCAAATGGTAATACCTCCCCAAGTAGTAGATCCCTCTTGCTCTGTGCCCGAGTAGTCACAGCTGTTGTGTTGTTTTTATGTCTTACTAACAGGGAGGAGAAGTCGGGAAAATCATGTCGCAGTACCACCGGTACTGGTAAATGTGGTACCAATCCTGCTGTAACTAAGGATTTATTCCCATTAACCTGTAGAGGTATCATAACTGTGGAATATTGATGACTATCCTCATGAACACAAATTACTTGTATGGGAGATACCTTTTTCCAATCAGTTACTAAATCCCTTCTAATCAAGGTGTTTTTACTACCAGAATCAATCAACCCCAAAACTTTCTTCCCCTGTAACTGTACTACTATAGTTACATAGTTAGAATTTAATAAAGCTAAGTGAGATCCATCACTTTTTTGAGAGGGACAGAATTTAGCAATGTGTCCCCTACCTCTACAATTATGACATATCACATCAGCAGATAATGTTCTTTTTCCCTTATCAAGTTCGTATGATTTTGGTTGGACAGTCTGAAGGTTTCTTACCACGGTTGGTCTGGCTGTAGAATCATATGGCTGGTTTCCTTCTCTTCTATAGGGCTAATGGGCAGCTAGAAACTCCTCAGCTGATGTTATAGCCATCTCTGCGGACTCAGGATTGTGTTCTTTAATCCATATTTGGACATCAGTAGGCAACACCTGCAGAAACTGTTCCATCACAAATGTTTCTATAATGTCCATCCTTGATTTCCCGCAACCTGATATAAGTCTGTCTTGGGGGATTTTGTGGTTGATGCTTTAAGGCTCAAAACCTCTGTCAGTAAGTCTCAGCATTTATGTCATATCGCTTCAATGTTTCCTGTTTAACTAGGTCATAGTCATCTGCTAACCGGGGGCCCATATTACTATATGCCAGTTGTGCCTTTCCAGAAAGGTAGGGGGCAAGCCTCACAACCCATTGTTGTGTTGGCCAATAACATGCCTTGACCACCCTTTCAAAGGTGGTCAAGTAAGCCGCTATGTCATCTGTGGGTAACATACGGGATAACTTTATGTCCTTAGGATTGTTGGTGGATGCCCCACCCCCAGATCCATGTCCCACACCTAGATTCTGTAATAACTGTAATGTCTCTGCCCACCTGGCATCCTGTCTTCTTCTATCCCGATCACTCTCCTGGGCATCAACGTCTCTCTGTCACCCAATCTCCATTTGGCGAACAGCTAGCCAATGCAGTAAGTCATTAATGTTCTCTGGGGGAAGGTCGCCTACACCTGGGCATCTCTTCTGCTGTCCCTCTTCATCCTCATCATCCACTGGTGTCTCCTTTGGTGTTCTTCATCTGACATCGGGAAGCCTAGCATACAAGGGCTCCCACATTTCATCTCTTTGGGAAAGGGTAACTGCACCAAGCTTCTTAACTGTTCCAGATGCCATTGTTGCCACTCGTACCAGGACTGGTACCTTCCGGTCTCTCCCACTATCCCTTAGATGACCAGTATCCCACCACTGCCACCAGCTGTAGCAGGGTGTGAGTGTAGTGACAACACAAAACTCAGAAAATACGTTCGCACACACAAACTTTGTGTGGCTAAGTTTTTATTTTCCAAAGTAAATAAATAAAAAAAATTACTTCAATAATAAAGGAAAACAAATCAACCATTCTCTTTCAGAGCTTCAGTACTCCAAACTGAAGTACTGCCACAGAGTGGTACCAGCAGAGCAACAGGACCACTATCCTCTGTGCACCAGACCTATCTGTCTCATTTCAGTCTAGACAGCATTTATATAGTACTGAGATAGTGAACTCGTGGATCACCTGATCCGCCCCCTATCTCCAATACATAAAATAAACTAATCTAATACATGAAGTTGGGCATCACCAGGGACCAATTCTACTAGTTTTATTTTTATTAACAGTTTATATCCTTAGGAAAAAACAAAACATCAATAAAATCATGTATATTCCCATATGCATAGACAAGGGTCACTTAAAACACTAGCCCTTCCTGTAGAAGGTGACCTCACATCTGTACTGGACTATAAAGCTAGCCCAGGAGGGGACTGCTGACCGTTAAAGAGCGTAAATTCAATCTGCAGCAGACAAACAGAGCATACAGGTATTTGGGCTCATGTATTTTCATTAACATCATAACCTTTGGTCTGTAAAATGGCTTGGTTTATGTAGAACAAACAGGCACAGCACACAGTAAACAAATTCTATAGCAACTAGCTGTGCATCCGGACATTAGGAAATTATGGGCTATTTTAACTTATTATGGGTTGTCCATAATTTCCAAGACAATGCCCACCATGCTTTTTATGTCTAGTCCTGTTAATTAGTTTTAATTTGTGCTGCTTTTGTTTTGTTTTTCCAGTACATTGCTGAGTTTGCATAATTATGCATCTTTTTGTTTTTTACAGGTTTTGTTTTTGAGTACTCGGAGTAAGCGTGAGGTGTGTTTCCCCGTTGCTGGTTCAGGGAGGCTTCTAAAGGAACGCATTTAGCTGGGCACACTAAGCACTTCCGATTTGCAAAACTAAGCAGCCGTAGTACTGAAGTTTTCTGTTCCTGATGACAAAATTGGGGACATGGACTTTCACTACGAAGGGTCAGCTAAATAAAAAAATTATACCCTCAAGGAGCAAATAGCTTCTCGTAAAGCATCTCATTAAATATAGGGAAGGGTACACGGAAAGATAGAAATGTTCTGCGCATTATTAACGGGGGGAGGGGACTTCACATATGAGCCTTACAGAGGGCCTTTCTAACTTATTATTTGGTCTTCCAGACAGACGACGACTCAGGCAAAGATCACCAGACATCCCTCTTTTTGTTTTAATTTGAATTACTAAAAAGCGAAAAAGGGCATGCAAATAAAATGATGCTCTAATCTGCAGCCTCTTTTTCGAAACACCTACACCTCATGGACTTAGAGGAAAGTTAGTGGGACAGATTAGCAGAGGATACCACAATAGGAGGCCACCCTATCATGGTAGAAAAGTGAAAAATGGTCAAGGGAGACCAAAAGTAAAATAGACAGGTACTACTGCAGTAGATTTTTTGAAATAGAGAAGACAGAGAAGGAATTGTCCGGAGGTTGGGGGGGGGGGTTCATTAATCTATTACACAGACCAACAGATGCCAAGGTCTGCCATAGGGTTGTGTGTCCCTACTCTCACCCCATTCCATACGTAAACAAGTTGGCATGGTACAGTAAAGGAGAATAGGGTGAGAGTTAGGTCGCACAGCCCTATTTCAGACCTCGGTATCTGTTGGTCTATGGAAGGGGTTGGGGTGGTTGGGGGGGTCAGGGTCTGGTAACCCTAACATCGTATGTCCACACTTTTGTCACCATGGAAACAACCCTAACTGATGTATTAATTAAGTTTTTTGCAATGAATTTCCCTTCTTTTTGAGAAAGTGTAATGTAAACAGTAAATGGTATGTGTTGGTGGGAAGGGCCCTGTGCTCCCACTTACACAGAAGCATGGAGCTATACAGCAGCCCTATAGATCGTGGAAGGCTTATAACATTAATTTGCCCATATCTGGGGAACCGTAGCAGCTAATAAAAAAATGAAGTGTGGTTGTAATCATGAGAGTGAGTAGTTCCCACAACATGAAGTTGACCGAATCCATATTGCGCATTGTGTCCGAGATAGGGGCAGCAGAAAGTGCTGTCAGTACAAAGTCTGTGGCTGTAATTGTGGTCCTTGAACATGAAAATGAGCAACTGGAACAGTAAATTGCAAATATCTCAGGAACCGTACAGGGTAGAAAAAAATTCAAATTTCATGGGTTTCAGGACCTTCCAACCTAGTTCTGAGCTAAAGGGGGGCCTAATAATTTTTGCGATGAAAAGTTCATATTTTGAAAACAGTTCTGAAAGGCACCATGGATACCGCAGTGTTATCCTATGGGAAAATTGTAGAACTTCAGAATGCTGTGAGTTTGGGCCCCTGTAATGTTTTCGCACCAAACCGCCAAAAGGCACATCTGTGGGACCAGGGCTTGCCAACCTGCAAATTTCAGCCCAAAAGACCAAACTGTTTTGTTGCAGGAGAGTAACAAGGATTTGCAGTTATTTTGAGCATACTTTCGCAAATCATGAAAGTTTCACAAAAAAATCACGAAACTTTCGCATTTGCGAAAGTATTTTTCAGAAAAGTTAAAAATGCACTTCGGGAGTGTTTAAACCCCCCAAAAAACATATGTCTAGCATCCTCAGGACTCAACTAGGTGAACACAACAAGCAGTGTGTTCCTAGAGGGTCCCAATTTTAAACACCAGGCATTTTTCTGTGCAGTAACTGAAAAAAAATGGCTGACTCACAAAAGTAAGAGGGCCATTTACAACAGCTTCGTGATTGTTAACTTTCCCATTCACTATAATGGGAAATTTGTTTTTTGAATAACTTTTGAACTGTTCAATATTTTTTCACCAAGTCTTCGAAAGGCACACCAGTGACAAAGGCTGCATCTTTCCTGACATTTTTGGACAGAACGGACAAACCGTGCGGGCTGTGGGCGCAAGCAAAGAAATACGCAAAAAGTCTGTTTTTTTGGTGTTCTGTAGCTCTGCAACCGTACATCCGACCGTAACGCAACATGGCAGATCCAGAGATCTATGGTACCAGACCGCACATGCAAAATTTGCAGGCAAATCCATTGTATGGTGGCAAAATTATTAAGGTGCAAAATTTGAGGTTTTGCAATAAAGTGGCTTCTCAACTCTAAGTGCCACTACCGTGGCACTGTTATATATGTGTATATATATTCATACATACATACAGTGTGTGCCACTTTTAATGTACTAGTTTTCCTCATACGTCCGTTACAAACTGTGTCTGGTATATCGTCAGAGCTCAGATCTATGGAGCACAGTAGAACTACAGGGCGAGCAGAGAGAGAGGAGTACAGCCACAAGCTGCATCAGTGCCATTCTCTCTCTCTCTCTCTCTCTCTGTATACCAGGAACACGGGTGTGTGAGCGGGCAGACAGCATTTTCAGCTCTGGCTTCTGTGCCCAGTCTCTGAGAAAGCGAGTTTTAGAGAGTAGTACACTGTACACTGTGAACCGGGAACACAGGTGTGTGTGTGTGAGTGGACAGACAGTATTTTCAGCTCCCGCTTCTGTGCCCAGTCTCAGAGAAAGCAGTGAGTTATAGACAGCAGCACACTATCAGCTCCTGCTCCTGTGCCTAGTCTCAGAGAAAGCAACAAGTTATAGAGAGCAGTACACTGTACGTTGTGAACCGGGAACACAGGTGCGTGAGCGTGCAGACAGTATTTTCAGCTCCCGCTCCTGAGCCTGGTCTCAGAGAAAGCAGCAAATTTTAGAGAGGACCAGCATTTCTTTAGACCAGTGCCACAAGTTGCAGCAGCAGGTTTGAGAGAGAAGTAGGTTTCTGTCTCTCTCTCTCTCTCTTGCTGTTCACCGGAATAGCAACATTGTTTACCTGAAGGCATCAGTGCCAGTTTCACAGGGTAGAGGATTTTCATGTTAGAAGGATGAGCATCCTGAGGATTTCGTGTGGACTGGAGTGGTGTGTAGGTTGCTCTGGTAATGGGGGTGGGGGTTGCTTTGGTAAGAGGGGATGAGGGTCACACTTGTCTGAGGTGTCAAGAATGGTGATTAAGCAAGTCACTAGCTAAATAGCTCAGGAGGAAAGTCTTGATCTAGCACAATTATACACATTTGCACCTTTTTGAGGTGTCAAGGGAGCTGTTAATTAGCAACTTGGTGGCCGCTAAATGCGGAGTTACAGGTTCGCCTAATCAAGTAAATTTATTACAGCTCCCTATAGGAAATGGCTTTTGGCAGTGGGAATTTGTCCACCACAAGTGGCTGTCTGCTACAATCATGTATGTTATATTTGGCACATACAGTGTATATATATATACATATATATATATGTATATATATATATATATATATACACACACACATATATATATATATATAAAACAGCCTTTTCAAAAAACTGTGTTAATGCATTTATTTTTTATACTTGTAAGCTGATGAGCAATTTTGCCCATTTTCACAAGCCACAAGTTTTCTTTTTTTGTTTCTTTTTGGTTTTTAAGCTCCCCTGCCGCCAGCTGCCCGGTACCCTCTGTCCAGTCACAGACCACAGGCTTCCACCCATCACAATGGACGCAACCCTCTGATACCCCCTGGATTACCCCTGAGGGTGGGGTTGCGGCACCGCCCCTAGCACCGTAGTCAACGGGATATGTCAGATGGTTGGCCTGGTGGGCTATTTGAAGCCGTGGCAGGCTTCATCGAGGGCGTATAGCAGCTTCTCTTTTTCCTGGTTTTCTGGGGGTGGGGACATGCCATGATGTCCTGCGTCTGCCCCGCCCCCTGGACGTGCTAGGCGTCGGTCGCTGCACAAGCACCAGCTTCCGCCAGGGGTCTGTCAAGTGCCGAACACTCTCCCAACCCTTCCACTGAAGAAGGAGAGCAGTTCTTGGATGCTCAATACCCCCACCCTGGCCGGCCCTTCAGCGCCTTTTTTTTTTTTAAGCCATATGGTAAGGTAGGTAGGTAGGTAAAAAGTTTTATTTATATAGACATATGAACTAGGAAGTGCTCAATTGAGATGAACCTAATTTACAATGAGGTCCTATACAAGCAATATCACATTATAAACAAAGTTACGTGAAAGAGACAAACACACATAGTAGGTCACATAGTATACACATTTTTCAAGAAAAGAACATACATATACAACTAAATAAGATTTAGAATAATAAATATACTGCACTAACAACAGCAGTCCCTTGCACTAATAGCCTACTGTCAAAGCCATACCCTAATTTTTTGCCAGGATAACTTCCCCTTATAAAACTTGATATCAGCTGGTATTTTATTCCATGCCATAGGGTCTCTAAAAAGACAGAATGTCTGCCAGTCGCCAGATACAGTAATACCTTGGTACTACAAACTCTGGGGCATTTGAAGCTCTCAAGGAGCTTAATTTAGATAGTCGTGAGATCTCTGCATCAATATAAGATGGCATAGTTCCCATCCAACATCTATACATAAAAGCAAGCAGGTGCTCCTGCCTATATTCAGATGGTCTCAACCATTGAAGGCGATTAAATATAAAGCACTTGTGTGTGAACCTGTCAGATTCTAAAATAAGTTTGGCTAATGTACCATAACATACATTAATCCTATCCAGATCAGTTTTCTTAGCCCTAGCATAAATAAAATCCCCATAATGTAAAGATGATAAAACCATTGAGCGTACTACTTTCTTCCTAATTTCAGTGCTCATACAATGCCCACAGAAAACACTTAGGGATCGAACGGCACAATACCTGTGTTGGTATTGTGCCGTTGCTGTGCAGGAGGGCAACATTTTCACTGTTGACCTCCCTTGAATGAAGCCAGGCTGTATGCAGAAATAGAAACCAGAAAAAAATGAAAGAAAAATTTTATTTAAACAAAATAGGAAATCCATTCCTGAAGCAGACATTAAGTAATGGGGTGGGGGGATAACCATATTCAGTAGATCTTGTCAAGCACTGGAGAGAGAGAAGATAGTTGATGTTTTTGTACTATTGCAGTTTTGGCATTTTCATAAATATTCATTAGATGACATAAAACATGTGTTCTGCTCTCCTCCAGCCATGCCTCACTGACAAAGACTTGTATAGTCAAAGCACTGGGGTGAGTGGCAGGCAATTCCCGCTGCACCGGACCATTTATCATGAGTCTATGAAGCACTTATTACTTAGCACGTTATATTTTGGAGTGATGTATTTTTTTTTAGTTTAGCTTAAAGTTTATTGATCAACAACTAGGTCATTACAATAGAATTTATGAATACAGGGCAATCAGGATAACAGGTAGCGATTTGACAGAACATCTTTAAAACAATCATAAAAGAATAAAATACATAAAAACATTATAAACATAAGTGCAGGTGGTGTTTATGTGCAATTTCACAGTTTATAAAATTATAATTAGCAATAGGGCTATGTCTCATCCTTCCAGGCCATCACAGGGAGTAGCAACCCAGTGGGAGTTCAAGGCTGGAAATCCCTTGTGGGTAGTTTTATAAATTTGTGGCCTTTGATGTGTTTTTTACAGGGGACAACACTGCCTTTTTTTTTTCAATTATTTGTTTAGCCATTTTCCCCCACCCTCACATCCTTGGCATGAGCACGCTCGTGTGAAGGCACGTGTGCGTTACACACTACAGACACCCCTCCCTACTGATCACCCATTACCCACCTGCACCACCACTGGACCTCCACCCGGCGGCAGCGGGACTATGGGAGAGCGACCCCCTTCCCAGGAGAGGAGAGCCATCATTAGGCAGCTCGATCCTGCTCAGGCCAGCTCTCCAACGACCCGAGTCCATCCCCAAACCCGGGTCGCTGGTGTGGTGTGAGGTAAGGCACCCAGCCCTCTGCATCACTGGGCTGGCCTGACAACTCTTGTCTTTAATACCAGGAGACCAGGGTCTTATACACCTGTCTCATATGACAGTTGTGTCAGTAGTTTTATTTTCAAGTCGTCTTATCTTGCTAATTTGTAAGAAGAAATTTACCAGTCTGTGGATTGTCCAGTCATCCTTAGCAAAAATAAATATTTCAGTAAGTGCTTGATTATCAAGTCTATTCCAATCATCAAGAAATGGGCCCAGCCAGAACTGTCTGGCCTTCTTGTACCTACAACAATTTCGGAAGACACGCATTAAGTCTTCTCACTCAGCCCCTTTACAGTAACAGTTTTGTGCTGCAGTAGGGAGTTTTTATAGCGTGCTGTCAAGACATTGCTGTCAAAGCATTCAAATTTATATTTACTAAATATTTTTCTGAGACTAGGGTCCAACAAGCAAATAGTATTAAACCCGATGAAGTTAGGTGTGATGCAACCCATGATGAATACCTGGAAGTATCTATTCTTTCCATGTCCTTACCCAGAAATTGTGTATTCTTGTTTTAATATATCCTTTATTCTTCAGGCTAATTTGAATGTTTTTTTTCCCAGTAATCTGTAAGCTTAAGTAGATAATACTTTCTCAAGCCTTGTAGACTTTTTTGAACCAGTTAGAATTTGAGCACTCCCTATCTGCCCATGATTTCTGTTCCAGGAGACATTTTGATGGAAACCTTTCCTTGGGCACTTTAGTGAGTTTGATCCAGTTGCTAAGTCTTCTGGTATCTATTACTGCATTTAGATTCTGTATGCCTAGCTCTGCATGGATATATTCTGCCGGGCAGGAGTGACTCAGCCCTAATGATTTTCTTTAATAATGTGTACATGGAAGCTAATTTATTACTGTTTTCATTTTCCCATATCTCGATCCCGTAGAGAAGTTATGCAACATATTTTGATTTTACAGCCTCCACAACTGTTTTTATTCTAAGACCACCATATATAGCTTTACATTTGTTAAGGCCGATAGATTTTTTTTTGCACAGCCATAAAGTTTGTTGATGTGTGTTGTCCATGTAACAGAGGAGGTAAAGGAAATTCCCCGATAAGTATAGTTATCTACTATTTTTAATTTTTGTCCACCCAGGGTCCAGCATCCTTTTGTATTCTTCTGCCCAAAGATCATGACTTGGGTTTTCTCTAGGTTTATTTTTATATTTAGTTTTTTTGTCTGTTCATTTAAAAAATCCAGTTTTATTTGTAGTCCCATTTTTGAAAGGGCTAAAATAATAACATTGTCGGCTTATGCAAGGATGGGACATATGGTGTTAAGAATTTGGGGGGAATCAGAGTTTAAATCATTAAACTCTCTCAACATCTTATCGAAGTAGAGGCAAGAAAGGGTAGGGGCAAGGACACACCCTTGCCTCACACCTTTATTTACCCAAATTGGTTTAGAAAGATCACCATTCAGACCCAGCCTTATTTTGGCCTATGTGTGAGAATATAGCATGAAACTGGTCTGGACCACTGATGGATCAATTCCTCTTTCCAGCAAAAGAGACCACAGAATGTTTCTATTAATAGTGTCATATGCTGCTGAAAAGTGAACAAAAGACACATACAGTTTTTGTTTTTACTCTGACATATTTTTGAATTACATGTAGTAGGGTGAAACAGTTGTCAGTAGTGGAGTTATTATTTTTAAATACCACCTGCCGTTTGGACAGGCCTCCAGTTTTATTGATTTGGTGATTTTGCCTGTCCAGGATTGTACTGGAGAAGATCTTTAGATTTATATCAAGGAGGCTAATTGGTCTGTACATTGTAGGGGCTGCAGTACTCCCCTTTTTAAGTATTGAAACAGTAACAGTGCCCTTCCAGGAGGCAGGTGTATATTGCTCGTGAATGCATTTATTGCAGAATAACATGAGTAGACAGCACCAATGTGCACTGCAGCAGAGATAGGCCTCAGGCAGGATTGTATCTGGGCCTGGAACTTTGTTCTTTTTTAAGGATTTTATTGCAATATAAACCTCTTCTCTTTTTATTGTCAGTGAAACTTGGTCTGGGAAAGTAATAGGGAGATAGCATTCTAATTCTGGATCAAAAAAAATGTTGGATAAGTAATCCGCCCATTGTGTTTGTGAAATATAAAAATCTGCTGAATCTTTGTAATTATCAGTTCCTTTTGCCAACAGTGGTCAAAAGGCTTAAGAGTCTCTGTCATTGATGGCCTTTAGCATTTTTTCTGTTGTGAATAGTAATGACCAGTTTTTTTTTTCTTTGAGAAATTGGTTGTATTTTTTGTGGGCTAAGTTTAAACTTTTATATTGAGAGTGATTGTTTGATCCTTTTACCTCCTTGATTCGTTTTCTCAAATATCTTTTATATTTTTTGCACTCTTCATCAAACCAGCCAGTTTGTTTTTTTGGGGGTCCACTGATAGTGACCTCTTTATATAAATATGTCTTTTATATGGTCATATAGCAGGGTTATTTTGGACCAAAGCACATTGGCATCTAGTGATACTAGTCTTCTGTATTCCAACCGATAGAAAGGTTTTCAATTATATTGGATATCTCCCTATCAGTTTTAGAGTTCCAGTAAATCCTCTTGTGCTTTTCTTATTTCTACAGTTGGGGTTGGTAATTCTGGAGGGATCTAGTCTGGTCTAATAAGGTCTCTTAAGACCAAGTGAAAAAAATCACTATTGGACCTTAGCAGGATTTTCAGGTAATGCCGTTTGTTATACTGGCCAGACCATAGTATGAGGTCCAGAAAAGATGTATTAAAGCAGACTATGTTTGGAAAACCACAAGGTCCTGTAAGTCCTTTTGTTCCATGAGTGTTACGATATTTGTTCTGGAGAAGTGGGACACCAGTGGCAGCAGGAACTGATACTTCAGCTGGGGCCTTGAGTAGATCACTAGGATATAGGAAAGGCACTGGCCTGTAAACAGAAGCTAATTCTTCAGCTAAGAACCCAGGTTGGTCACTAGGACAGACGACAATTGAAGATAAACTTGATTGCAGTGGCACTGATGTTTTGACTAAGATTTCCAGCTAAGAATTATCTTGATTTTACAGTATGCACTTACAGTATTAGCGGAATGGTATAATTGTACTTTAAAGTGTCACCCAAAAGAAAATGTTTTTGATAAAATGCCTTATTGCTAAATGTTATAAAATTCATGACATGGAACGTTAAGGGGTTATTGGACCATACGAAGGAAAAAAATATTTAATTTTATAGACAGAAATCGTGTGAACTGTATTCTGTTACAAGAACCCCATCCTTCTAATGATATGTTTAAATTTTACTGTAAATGGGAATTAATGCAGGTTATAAAAATAATTCTGGGGGAGTTGCAATTATGTGGAAGAAGGGCTCTGATATTATGGCCAGTAGATCAATAGTAGATAAGAACAGGAGATATATTATAGTTGAAATAAAAATAATGGAACAAATGTACACTATAATCAATGTATATGGCCCAAATGAAAACCACCCTGGTTTTTATGATGATATATTTTTAGAGCTGGCCACCTTCCCCATCCCATATATAATGGGGGGGAGATTGGAATCTAGTACTCGATTCCAAATTGGACAAATCAAATATTACTGTTGAAAAACTATCATCTGCTGTAGTCAACATGAATCATTTCTGTGGGAACTTCAATATGATAGATATTTGGAGAAAAAGAAACCCCAGTCTAAGGCAGTATTCATTTTTTTCATATGTTCATCAAAATGATTCTAGATTAGATTAATTTTTAGTATCTAATACTTTTTCGTACATGGTAGATAACATAGAATATAAGAATATAATTATCTTGGCTCATGCATCTCATATAATGGAGGTTCGTTTTCTCCCAGTACACCTAACTTTAACTTTAGACTTGACCCCCCCCCTCCTCCTGAAGTACAACAACTTTATGAACCAAATGCAAGAGGGAATTTCTCAATTTTTTTGTAAAATTAATAATAACACAGTCACGTCTCAAATTACCATATGGGAAGCCTTCAAGGCCTTTGTTAGGGGGATTGTTATTGCTTATAAAACTAAATGTAAGAAAACTCGAGATAAGAAAATAAAGGATCTAGAAAACTCTATTTCACAATTAGAACTCTTACACAGCCAAATATTGGAACCCAATTATTATCAGCAACTGTTAGAATGCCAAAATTAATTTAATAAATTAACAACATAAGTTGCAGAATGACAACTATTATATACCAAAAGCAGATATTTTGCTATGGGGGATAAGCCTGACAAGATACTGGTATGACAACTTAAGAAGGAACAGGAGGAAAATAACATCACTACCATTATGTCAAAGGAAGATATAATAGTTAACAACCCTTCTGAAATAAGTAACATCTTTAAAGCATACTATAACGAATTATGTACGTCAGAAAACAATGGAGATGATCATGCACTAAAAACATTCCTAGATAATATAAAAACATCTAAAGTAACCCCAGAGCAGGATGCCCCACTGGAGGTGGACATTACTATACAGGAAATAATAGGCTCAATAAAATATTTAGCACCAGGCAAGGCACCAGGACCGGATGGCATTCCAACTGATTTCTATAAACAACATGATATAATACTAGCAGCACAACTGAACACTGTCTTTGATAATATCAGGGTAACTAAACTTCTGCCACAATCTTTCAAAGAGGCTAAAATTTTGTTGTTTAGGAAAAAAGATAAAAATCCAGTTCTCCCAGGATCACATAGATCGATATCATTAATAAACTCAGATGCAAAAATATTAGCAAAGATCCTCACCACCAGGTCAGAGGGGGTTCTTCCCGATCTGATCCATGAAGATCAGAATGGTTTTATTAAAGGACAAATGATTAAAATGAATATAAGAACTATTAACATCATAGATAAAATTAAAAATTCTGATTTCTCCCAAATGGCTATAGATGCAGAAAAAGCTTTTGATAGGCTTGAATGGGGATATTTGAAATCAATATTAACTAAATTTAGATTCAGTCCAAATTTCAAAGCCTGGGTCACCATTCTTTACCATGAGCTGGTAGTGAGAATCCAAACCAACAGAGACATCTCTGACATATTCCGTCTCCAGCAGGGCGCCAGGCAGGGATGCCCCTTATCTCCATTGATGTTTACACTGGCAATCGAGCTCTTGGCCATAAGTATTAGAAACAATAGACAAATTAAGGGCATAAAACTAGGAAACACAATGAACATCTTATTAGTCTATATGTGGGTGATGCATTAGTATACTTTAGTAATATGAACAAGAGTTTTCCACATATGGTTACAATTATTTCTGAATTTGGCAAAGTGTCTAGATATAAAGTTAACTGGGAGAAAACAAAGCTTCTGGAGTCAAAGCAACATTCAGACCCATTCATTTCATGTTTAGAATATAAAATGAAGGGAGTAAATAAGATAAAATATCTGGGGGTAATTTTAGATCCAAGATTCTTCCAATCTGTAGAATAACAACTTTAATCCACTGCTGGTCAAACTCCTGACAGAATTAAAACATTGGTAGACTCTTCCTATAACATTAATTGGCAGAACCAATGTGATCAAGATGAATATACTCCCTAGAATCTTGTTTCTGTTCCTAACTATGCCGTTGGAGATACTGGAGCCCTTTTTAAAAAAATGTAATACTAATTTAAAAAGATTTCTGTGGAAAAGGAAACGCTCATGATTAAAAATTGAGAAATTATACCTATCAAAGGAAATGGGAGGCCTTGCATTATCATATCATATCTCACTACCAAACTCTAAATGTAATGTACTAACACTGTAGTATTCGTCTGTTACTTGAAATTTGCTGTATCTCTCTGTCTCCCACCTTGTACTACTAGTACCCGGGTCGCACCTGGAAACGAGCCTCAGCTCAGTGTGTCTTTCCTGGTCACCAATTTTAAATAAATAAATAAAATAAGTTGTATTACTTGGCTGCCAACCTATCATTTTTGAACAATGTATTTCAGAGTAATAAAAAAGATTTGGTGGTGAAAATAGAAAATTCTGAGACCCCTTTCGGTAACTTGAGGCATTGGGTTCTGGGTGGCCCTCCGAGACTTTATTTTAAAACCTCTACATTACCATCTAAGACTCTGTGCAGGACATGGGATCAGATGTGTAAATTAATTAATATGTATATTTCATGTACAATACAATCTCCAGCATTTCTTAATGGCTTTTTTACTCCATCCTTAAATGATAAAAAACAATTACTTATATATATGACTATGTTATAAGCAGTTTGGGATACCAGTTGAATGCACTTAAAATCAAATGAGAGAATAAACTGCAAAGAAAAATTAATAATAAGCAATGGACACAGATATTAAACATTAAGGATATTGGGGTCAAATCAACTAAATTACAACACAGCTACTACAACATACTACATATAGTAGAATATACAACACCTGTCATAGGCTAAACCTATTTAACAGCCATTGCTCTAACCTATGCCCTAGGGGCTGTGGTGAAAATAGCACCTTAGAACATATGCTGATCTCCTGTCCGCCACTCAATATATGGTGGGATAAAATTCTAAACACTCCCACCAAAACAGAGGGAAGATGACTTAATAAAGATCTCACTTGGATGTTACTATGCAGTGGTGGCCCATTGCGTCATTGGACCCAGGTTAGACAAAAATATGTTAGATTATGTTTAATCATAGCCTTTATGACCATATTAATGCCATGGAAAGAGAAGGATCCACCAGAGTATACATTGTGGTTAACTGTTTTGATTTCTAAATGTAGACTAGAAAAAGTCCACTATTGCTATAATAATCAAATCAAGCAGTACCATGACGTATGGGCCTTCTTTTCAGAATTTATTAAATCAACAGACGCACAAGAATTATTGTCAGATTAAGTATTACTCTTCCCAGTAATTAGAATTAAACTGAATATAAAAGGTACCTTAGTACCTTAATAGTTATTAAACAACATATTATGAAAAGCAGTGTATAAGGCTGTAAGATATACTGTATATAGTGGTAATGAAGATACAAATAACCTGTATTGCTTGCATAACTGAAAAATACAGGTGATTTTTGTGTGTGTAATGTAAAATAAATTGGATAATTATGAAAAATTAAAAAAAATAAATGTGCACTGTAACTTTAAATGCAGTTCATGTATGCTTTCACAGTATTAACTCTTATGGAGATCATAATACCATACCCTGTGGATGGTTTTCTGCTGTGCCTGAGCCCAATACCAAAGTCTATTTAATTCACTCAGTGGGCGGCCTTTCACCCTCTAGGCTTGGCTTGCCCTGAACTCGCTCCTATGGAACATTTACTTTCCTTCCATAGGGGCAGCTCTAATGACCGCCTGAACCTGTCCCATTGAGGCCTGATATCTGAGGATCTTCTCCTTTCTATGCCCTATGGGTGATCTTTACAGTGAGATCCAGCTTGTCCGTGTAGGGCTTATATGGAGCCCACACTATCTCTGCTGCCTCTATGGGCAGTCTGGTAACTAGGGCCTATCTTCCTTTCCATGTGGTTATCTGCAGCTTTGTTTAATGCCATGTGGCATGATAAAGTTTTGAAATAAATAAAAAATGTTTTCACTATCAAAGACGGTAGTTGACACTGCTTGCTTGTTCTGCCATCCACTCACCACCATGACCTGGTCTTCTGAAGCTTTCTGAGGGCCTAGATGGGGTCACTGCCCTTTTTCTTGCTGTTGATGGCTGGAGAAGTGAGACAGGAACTAGAAGACTGCATGGTTGAAACTTGCTGCCAGGTGGGGGTGAAGAAGACTACAAACTGCTGATAAACCCAGGGTTGCCATTGTTCTCTGTGTCCTGCTCTCTCGCTAGTTGGAATTGATCTACCCAAATGGTCACTCAGACTGTTCACTGCCCACCATGGGATTCTATGACTTGAGCCCTTACTGGTTCTCTCAATTCAAAGTAGCCCACACACTAGGTTTAAGGCCAAAGTCCCAGCATGCAGCTGGGTTCCACACGTGCTGCCTGCCTGGGAGAGGGGGGTTGTGAGCATAAGGCAGGTAGGAAGGAAATAGAAAATCAAGAGGGAAGACAGCCAAAGGACTGCTCTCTTGTCTTGGGAAGGGGAGGCAAGCCATCTCAGTCTTTGACAGCCACCGGGTGAAGGCCCACTAGTAGTGCAGGTGTAAGCAACTGAAAGGGAGGGGCCACGGTTCTGTAGTGCCTGCGTGCCTCCACACACACGTACTTGCATGTTGCTGTGGCAGGGGTTGTGGGAGAAAACAGAAAATAAGGCCAGGCAGGCTGCATGAGGCCCTGCCTGCTCTCTCTTGACTTGCGCCGTCACCCAGTCCCCGTGGAATTCTAGATATATGTTCATTGGGTGGGGAACAGCCCTCCTCACTGGTCCCACTAGAGAGGGAATCCATGGGGGACAGCTCTGGTGGACAAGGGAATGCAGACATCAGTTGAGGCAGGTGGGGACAGAGCTAAAAGCCTGTCCACCTTCCCAGCAAAGGTGAAAAGCTTTGTGGAAAAAAATATAGCTGCCTATAGAGTTGATATGCATCAACGGTGTGGTACATCGTGCAGGGTCACCATATTCAGAATTGGTAAATGGCAACCCTGGTTCCTAAACCCCTCCACCCTACCTTTGTGAGCCAAGGACAAGCTGCATGTCTGGAGACATGCCACATAGGTCTGCTGTTTCATACATATCCTATGAATTCTAGATCTGTAATTAGAATAGTTTGGAACACACAACTGTAGAGGTTTACATCCATTTATGATGTCTGGTTTACTATATGTTGTACACATTGTTATACACCCTGTACAAAGCAGTATAATTGTTAGAAATGTGTAAGCACTTTACTATACACATATTGTAAACATGTTACTTACTTTCTTAAGGATATATACTAGGAAATACTCCAAGTAGGTAACTTCTTTTCGCTCCATTCTGCTCTTGTTCTGACCTTAGCTAGACTTCCCTTTGTTTTATTCCTGCTATCTTCTTCTCTGTCCTAGTATGTGTCATTCCTATTTACTCTTTCTCCCCTCTCCTGTTCTTGCCGTTTCCTTTTAGTAATTTTTTAATTCCTAATTGACTCATTTATTTCCTTTCATTTAGCCTGTTTACTGCTATGTAGTAACCTCAGTAATTCACAGGCCTGTACAATGCTTTATTTACATTGACTGTACTTTGCCTTTAATTGTACTTGTTCTTCCCAATCCCCACCCCATTGCACCTGGAAATAAGTTTTGATTCAGTTTTCCTGGTTACTAGTTTTCAGTAAAATAAAAAGAGTGACTGGTTCAGCCTCCTCCTCCTCCTCTCCCCATGTTGTCATGTGATTCATTCTTGTGTAACATGGTCAGACGAAACAGAAGGAGTGGGCAAGTGCTTGACGCAGCCATTACTGTTGCAGTTAGAGCATGGACTAATCAAAGTGATCATGAGAGCCTATTAGTCTGGCCCAGGGACTGAAGGAAAAAGACGTTACCATTCTGGCCTGCACTGCATTTACAATGTGCCATGGAAAGACCTGCTGAATAACCAAGATCCTGAAAGCCATGTAACAAGTGTAAAAATAGCTAATGATACGGAACAAGGATGCAGGCTCAGGGCTACACTGCCGAAATGGACTTGAAATATTAAAGAACTCCTGCTTATTTAATTATTTATTTTTAATTATTTATTTGTTTAATATTTTGGAGAGATCTTTGAGGCGTGAGCTCTTTTACAAAGGTTCCACATCAGGGTGGACAAATAGGACAATACACATATACAGTAGTTACAGATGCCTGCTCATTGGCATTCAAGAGCAATTACATGAGAGTTAGACAAATCGGAGAAAAAACAGAGTAATTATAACATGGTAGAAGCTATTTCAGAAAATGATTGTTTGCACCAGTTAGCCCCCCCCCCCCAGCGACCTCCAAAATCTGTTATTAGACTAAAGTTGAGAATATTGCAAAGGGGTTAAACGCTTACTCAGATGGCAGTGGGCTGGGTGTCAGTAAAACAGGAGGGCAGGGTTTGAACTTACCCGCAGAGGGTGAGAGGTGGGGGATGGGTCAGAGCGCTGTGGTGGGGGGAGCAGCTCCAGTAGGGCCTTGTCGAGTAGGGGGTGGTGGTGGAATAGGGAGAGACATTATCTACGTGCGGATTAGAGCTGATCGAATAGCTTACTTATGCTCTAGCTGGGCTGGAAAAGGAGGCAGGGTTCTCTAGGTAGCCCCATTGGGTGGTACCTAGGTTGAAAGCCTAAAACTTTCAAGTGGTGTCTGAGCAGCAGGCACACTTTGCACATGACATGAGATGCTGTTTGAGGTCTACTTTGAATTGAGATATGCTGTTTGTTTGTAGTTTCTTAGGGAGTTCATTTATCCAGAAGGGGGCCTGGTAAGCGAAAGCGCGCTGCCCTAGTGAGGTTCAGCGGAATATAATAGACAGTACTCCATTTTTCCTCCCTCTGGTGATGTGAGGTGTGGGAGAAGCCTCAAGCAGGTTACCTACACAGGGTGGTTTTTTTCCGAGGAGAGCCTTCTTTGCCAGGAGGCAAGTTTGGTATTTGATCCTGTGTTTTAGGTTGAGCCAGTTTGTAGGGTCATACAGAGTACAAGTATGAGTGTATTGATCCGCGCACAGGGTGAGGTGGCATGCTTTATTCAGTGTGATTTGGACACTTTTGAGAACTGTATCAGAGGCGGCACCATAAACCACCAGCCCATAGTTAATCGTGGAGAGTATGGAGCAGGAGACAGAGGTTTGGAGTGTTTCCGGGGTGAGGGATTTTTTTATGCATATAGAGGACCCCGATCTTTGTGTTTACTGCTCTTACAAGGGAGTCTATGTGGCACGTATAAGTGAGTGAGTCATCAATGATGACCCCAAGGTACTTGAACAAGTGTACCTGCTCAATCTGCTCACCAGCCATATTAGTGATTTCGAGGGAAGTGTACCTCCGCTTATGGTGAGGGCAAGATAGAAGCATGGCCTTGGTTTTATTGTAATTTAGTAGCAGCTTTTGCCTACTGAACCAGTCCTATAGTTTATTGAAGGAGTTCACTAGCTCTGTTTGTATGGCTGCCTGGGAGGTGCTGCTGCTTAGCAGCACGGCATCGTCTGCATATAAGATCAGTTTAGTGGCGCAGGCCATGGGTAGTTCATTTACAAATAGGCTGAAAAGTAGGGGCCCTAGACTTGATCCTTGAGGGACTCCTAAGAGTACATCTTTGGAGCTGGATAAAGTCTGTCCGATTTTGACTAGCTGGCTCCAGTGTGTTAGGTAGTCATTGAACTGATTCAGGGCATTTGGTGCTACACCCAATCTTTTGATCTGGAGTAGTAGTAATGGGTGGTTTACAGTGTCGAAAGCTTTGGTAAGGTCAATGAAGATGGACCCCACCAATTGTCCTTCATCCCGTGCCTTGTGTGCAAAGTTGGCGAATTCCAACAGTGCTGTGGTGGTGCCATGTTTTTGGCTGAAACCATTTTAGTTTGGGCAGAGCAGATTGTACTTGTTGAGGTATTCTGTGAGTTGACGTGCCACGATTTTTTCCAATGCATTGGATAGAGGAGAGAGGATAGATATAGGCCTGTAGTTAGCCACCAGTGCCTTATCACCATTCTTATGCACTGGCATCACCAGGGCTTGCTTCCATACCTCAGGAAATTGAGCTAGAGCTAGGGATTTATTAAATAGCATTGTTATGGGCATGATCATAACATCAAGTGTGAGGGTTAGGATCTTCATGTCTAGTCAGTCGCTTCCCAGTCTGGTTTTGCCTATGACTCCCCTGATCACCGTTTGGACCTCCTGCACCATCACCTTCACAAAGTAGAAGGCTGGGTGGTTAGTTGTGGGCAGACTGGCGCTGCCTAGGTCCTCCACAGGCAGAAGGTAGTCTGGCAGCAACACTGGGGACGGGTCTATAAAGGCTTGGTTAAAGGCATCAGCTATGGCTAACGGATCTGAGGAAGGCAAGTTGTTTAAATTGAGCATCTTGGGGTGCTGCTTCTGGTCTTTACCAAGGATGTACTTAACGTTGTCCCAAAACTGCTTTCCATCACCCCATGTGTTGTTAAGCCGGGTCTTATGGAAGTTAGCCTTTGAGAGCCTGATGAGCTTGGTGCAGCGATTTCTGGCAGTTTTGTAGCACTGTATGTCATGCTTGCTGCCTGAATTTAAGGCTTTTTTCCCAGAGGCAGTCCATCTCCTTTAGGAGGGAGAGGAGCTTGCCATTAATCCAGCCATTGACCTCCCCCTGAATTTTCCCATTTTGTGCGTAGTGCGTAGATGTCGCAGATGGAATTGAAACCCTCAGTGAGAAAGCTAAGGGCTTGGTTCAGCGTAGGTGCCTTGTTTATGAGGGACCAATTATAGGCACACACAAGGACGATTTGAGGGGTCCAGGTTTGCCTTTCTGCAGAACCCTGCTCTCTATGAGGCAGGGTGGGTATTTGGCAAGTTTAGTGGTCCATATAAAGGAGATCAGGGAGTGGTCACTCAGCACGTCCGGGAGAACCCTGATTTCAGGGAATCGAGTTGGTGAGCTAGCTAAGACCCAGTCAATGAGGGTGCTGGTACCAGCCTTGTAGTTCTGCCTGGTGGGGTGTGTTACAAGTTGCGTGAGATTGTGTGAGGAGATTAGGTCTCTGGAGGGTGCCGCCTCCTTACATAACCAGTTAATGTTAAAGTCACTGGTCAAGATGAGTTCTGATCCCTTTTTGAGAGTGCTGATTTCTTCCATAACAAGTGGAAGGCCTTCCTTGGCTTTTTTATAGGGGGAGGTAGGTTGTGGCGATAGTGAGGGTCTTGCCTTTTTGGCCGATTTGTATTTTTACCACTAGTAGCTCATAGTCCTCTGAAATTTGGAGATAGGGAGGATGGTGTAGCTAAGTGAGTTTCTGGCATATAGGAGGCAGCCACCACCTTTCCTGCTTATTCTATCAAGACGAAGCATTTGGAATCCTTCAATAGGGACCTCACCATCTTTGACCCTACCCGACAGCCAAGTTTCGGTTAGGCAGATTATGTCAGGGGTATGTATGGTCATCCAAGCCTGGAGCTGATCTAATTTGGCAGGTAGGCTGCATATATTAAGTGATGTTATCTTTAGGCCATTCACAGTATGGGCCCCCCTGCTCCTCAGGGTTGTTGGTCCAGGGTTAAGGTGAACATTGCCAGAGAGTAGCAGTAGCATAAAAATAACCTTTCTGGTAGATAGCGCGATGCTTATCTTCCCCTGCATCTTCCGTCACCTGCGCTTCATGTGGGGAAGGTGTCCAGACACCTATGTTAATTTATGGGGAAAGTTAGCCATTAGGGTCATGGTATGGGAGGTTGGCTTGGCGATAAATGTGTATGGGGGGTGCAGTGGGATGAAGAGCCTATCTTGCCCGGGAGTGGTAGTGGCCATGTGGATGCTTTTCTTCCAGCAAGCACGCATTGGGTACTCAGAGTGGGGAGGCATAGGTCCGAAATCGAATATGGTACCAGCAATGCCAAAAGAGGTAGTGAGGAGGAGTAGTAGTATGTAGTTGCAACTCATTGTTGTTTGTCTAGGAGTTGCTGTCTAGCTTTAAGTGCTGCTGGTTTAAGGCATTTACCTTGTGGCTTTTAGGCTGAAATCAGATTGCTAAAAAGGTTGGAGACGTGGGAGTGGTGAGCAATCATAAGCGTGGCTATTGCCTATTTAACAGAGGCCGGGGTCGGGGCTGGTGCGGTGGGACGAAAATGCAACTACAGACTGAGAGGTGCAGTCTGCTAGCGAAGGAGAGCTTGCTTTTTTAGCCCTGTCTGGTGCCGCACCAATCAGCTTTTCTTCCTCTCCGAGCTGCAGCCAATCGGCCATGCTGGCACCTGATTTGAGTTTGGTGTTTTATTGAGAGGAGCTGTACCTTGTCGAGGGAGTCCTGGGCTGCCGGCTCCATGTGGGAATGGCCACCACGGCTGCATGGCAGTTAGGCCTTCTCTGCCCTGAAAAGAGCAAGATGCTCCCTCTTACCTAGGGGAGACAAAGAGTAAGAGAAATACCTTATTAACAGGTGTGGATCGGTGGGTGTCGGGAATAAATTCAACAGAATTATCAAGAGAATAGGGAGACGGTTTTAGTTAGAGGATCCAAATTGTCTGGGGTGTGGGGCTGTTTTTATGCTAACTAGTAGAGAGGACTTGCAAGGGGGGTGGGGGAGCAAGTGACTATGCCAGAGTGGGAAACGGAACGTTTTTTGCTGGCAGTGCATGTCTTTCATTTGCTCCAGGGAGGCCGTGGCTCTAAGTCCACACTATTCATGGAATAGCAGTCCCTTACCCTCCCCTGCAGCAACACAGATTCCTAGTACTGCAAGTGGGCCAGAAATAGTTCCCGTTAACCCAAACTTAGTAGGTAGGCTCTGAGGAATCAGTAAAATTTAAACACTGAACAAATTACAAATCCCTACTTCTGGTTTACATTGGCTATGCAGCTAAATAAATTCAGAGACAATACTGGAATGCAAGCAGTTTGAATCCCCAAGCAAGTGTACACAGCTTAAGCATATTAACCATTTACAGTCAAACAGTAATTGGAATCCCTGGTTTCAGCAACTAATTACAAATACAGACTGAGAGGCGCAGTCTGCTAGCGAAGGAGAGCTTGCTTTTTTAGCCCTGTCTGGTGCCGCACCAATCAGCTTTTCTTCCTCTCCAAGCTGCAGCCAGTCAGCCGTGCTGGCAGCTGATTTGAGTTTGGCATTTTTTTGAGAGGAGCTGTACCTTATCGAGGGAGTCCTAGGCTGCCGGCTCCATGTGGGGATGGCCACCACGGCTGCGGAGCAGTTAGGCCTGCACTTCTCTGCCCTGACAAGAGCAAGGTGCTCCCGCTTGCTTAGGGGCAGTTCTTTATTGACTTTCTAGACAGATTTTTAAAAAAAGATCAGATTTTGTATCTTGCAATGAAACATATCCATTTTGAAAAGTTTTTCTTCAAACTACCATGGTTGCTAATCAAAGTAGTTTTGATTAGCAACTACCGCTAATTAAATTCCCAGAACTGATTTAAGCCTTGGGTGTTTGCTGATGCAGCAGTACAACAAACTACAACAAGCATTTGTCAATGCTGAATGTTTGCTTGCTGGCATTAGCAGTGGAAGTGCAGGAGTTAGATGCAGTATAGGAATGGCAGTGATGTATTGAACTGACACCAACTCCACTCCCACCCTGCAGTGATGGACAGGCATTGGGGTGTGCCTTTGGGTTGTCACCCACAACGGTCGTGGCATTTCACCTCACCCTACCCTGCAGACACTGACAAGTGATGAGGTGTGCCTTGGGGTGTTTGGGCTTTACACTCATGTAAGTCCATAAGGAAATACACTGAAATGGGTGCAGTATAGGAGAATGGTGTGAACTCTGGTGCCAAAGAGTCCAAGGTGCACCTCGATGCCTGTCACTGGCTGCAGGGGGGGTGGGGGTGGAATGGCATGAGCATTACTGTCGACAATCCCAAGTTACACCCCTGACACCTGTCAGTCCCTACAGGGTACGGTGGACGCCTCTTAGGCCCTACAGGGTAGGGCTTATGGTCAGAAACCCTAAGGCCCTGGGCATGTCTTGGTATTTTTACTCTTAAGTTTTCAACAAGGCCTTTTTGTGACCCCACCGCATGAACAGTGACACTATCAGTTTGTTAGCCGAAAGGTGATTTTGCACCGTGACTGCGCCATTAACGCCACAGGTGCAAAAACACATTTCCAACATGATGTGAAAAATGACAGCTGTACTGTTCATGAGGAGGTATGAAGAAATGCCAGTGTTGAAAATCTGGCATGAAAATATTGCAAATTTGCGAAGTTACAAGGGTGCATGGAAACTGCGCAATGCATGCTTGTAACAATCATTTTATGGACTTTCATCACCAAATTTTCAACAGAGGTATTTTAGGACCTGTGCTCATGAACTGTGTCACTGTCATTTTCTTAATCTGTCCCTAAAACTGATTTCCTACAACGACTGTGCTATTCTGCGCCGGAAGTGCGAAAATACATTTTGGCCAGAATATGTAAAATCACAGCTGTACTGTTCATAAGGAGGTGTGGAAAAATGCCAATGTTGAAAGTCTGGGGTGAAAATATTACAAATTCATAAAGTTACGAGCATGCGTGGAAACTGCAAAACGCACGCTCGTAACACAGTCATTTTTTGAATTTTCACCAGATTTGGCAACATAGGCTTTTTGAGAGCCCACGTCATGAGCAGTGATGCTGTTGTTTCATTAATTGGTCCCAAAACGTGATTCCACTCAGTGACCGCGAAATCACCTTTCGGGGCCGAATAACCAAATGACAGTCACCGAATTCATGAGACGGGATCCCAAGAACCCCATGTTGAAAATTTGGTGCAAAAATTTGAGAAAAATAACCGAGCTATGTACCAAAGTTGAAAAAAAAAACTATTTATGCCATTATACAGCTTACCGGCATTTCTTCAGTTCGCAGTCGGCTTTGAAGAGTACAGACATGTTCCCTCTCCACCGAAGATCGTCGCGCCGGCCTCCAGAGGTAAGTATGGGGTGAGGGTTGTGTGGGGAAGTGAGATACGCAGAGGGTGGGTGCGGGTTGCGGGAGGTGGGCAAGAGAGTCAACAAGGGACCGTTTTCTTTTGTTACAGGTTTTTTTTTTATTTTATATGGATGATGTGGGACTTTTGCCATGCTGGGGTGGGCTCCCAGCGTGGCACCTGGAAGTTTTGGGGGGGCAGTGGAGCCAGCAGGGGATTGGGCACCACCGTTGGCCATATAGTGTGGGGGGGGACACATGAGTACGCTGGACTTCTGCCATGCTGGGGCGGGGTCTCAGCGTGGCAGCTGGAAGTTTGTTTTTTTTGGGAGGGAGCATTGGAGCTGATGATGATTGGGCACCCCCGTCAGACATACAGTATGCTGGGGGGAGTGTGCATGAGCCGAGTGGGATTGGACACCCCCTCAGCACACAACAAGGGGGGGGTGCACATACAACCACCGCTACAATCAGTGGTGGTGACGTGGAAGTAATTTGCATACTACTGATGGCAGGGCAGTATGCTAATTGCCTACACGTTACCACTGCTGATTGTAGTGGTCATTTGCTTTCAGCTGTACGCCACTGCAATCTGAACTGCTGTCATAGACGGCTGGGGCATTCATTGGTGCAGTGTGGCCGTGCCTGCAAAAATGCTGAGGGCATTGGAAGCGGGGGTGACACACCTTCGAAAACTCATATGGTGGCACTATGTTTCTTGCACATGCATGCAAGCAAACATAAAAAGAAAGCTTTGCACACCCTTGGCTCATGTCTCTCTTCCTTTCTCACACTGTCTACTTGTAATCTACTATGCTGTTCCTCGTTCCTGTTCCGTTGACATTTGTGCATGTCTATGTTTGTGGGTGCTTTTTTTCATTCATGACACTGTGTGTTAGGCACCCCAAAGAGTATTTGGAAATTTCAACTTAGTCCATCTCTCTCACTCTCAGTTTACTGTCTCTGAGTTCTGACTTCAGTCCCCTCCTCCCCCCAACATTTGTTTGCTTGATTAGCAGGACAGGAAATAGTGTGCTTTGAAAAACTTTAGTGTGACATCACCATGTGTTTTGCATATCAGTTGAATGCCACCTGATCTTTCTCCATTCCACTTACTCATGGAGCTACCATACCAGTTCATAATCGAAATGCATCAGCACAAACATGTTTTTTAAATAATTTTTTTACTAATGACAGGAACAACTATTTCTGTATAGCTCTATGTAGTCAAAGGGAATGCACGTCATGCATATGGTTAATGTGCACCCTACGGGGGGGGGAGTACTGGTACAGCCCAAAAGCTGTGACCTCAGCATAGAACCTTAGGGGCATAAACAGTTTAGATGCAGCAGTCACCTCAGGCAGAGTTCTCAGGAAGATTTTGAGTTTCTACTACTTGTTTGTTACTTCAGTGGTCTAATTGTGTAACTCTGAGGCAGGTTGAGGCTACCTGGTAACAGGAAGGGCCCCCCCCCAGTTTAGAAATCTATGTGTACGTTAAGCCGAGTCTTTCAAACTGATTAACCTATGTATTGGGCCCACTGAGGCAAACGTCCCTTTCCTCCTCTCCTGCAGAACAAAGGGAAACACGTAATTGCACCACCCCCCGGATGCTGGGGTGCAAGTGATGGTGCTTCTTGAGGTTTCAAATAAAAATTTCTTGACATAACTTAGAGTTCAGTCATACTGGAGTCACAGTCAGTCTATGACCACTTACATTCATTGTACATAGTTAGAAGGTTAGACTTAGGCCCTAGAGGAAATGCTTCAGGTTATGAATGTCTATGAATCACCTACCATGCTATAAGATACAATGCTATATGTACACCCTACTCGGGCTCTTCTAAGAACAATGCATGTACATCTTATCAATTAGATTTATCATCTTGTTTTATAGTCAGTCACTAGTAAATAGGATTAAGAATCTCTCAAACAAAATAGTACTCTACATGATAAGGATACTTTTTTGATAATATGACAAGCAAAATATTGAAGAAGTGAAACAGAGATCTAATTATAACAAACTGCTCACAGTACATAAGAATTAAGAAAAGGTTCTAAAGGATTAATATAATACAACAATTGTAACTGCATGACAGGCTTTTTTCATCCGACTATAAATGTCACTTGACTTATACTGATGCCCTTGTATCTGCTTGTATCTGAATACCTGAAGCATATGATGTATTATAATACCTACCCTGTTTTGTGCTTTATAAAACCAATAAAAATTTTTAACTTCAAAAAAAGTCACTTTTTCAGAGGTGACCTGGAGTTAACCAAGAATAGCAATTACAGTGAGAAGCAAACAATGCACATATACTGGCTTACAATCAAGGTCATAAATTCAAAATAACAAGTGCATAGACAGAGTAACACAGTAAGCAGTTATAGATTCCTAGACTGTGCAAAACACAGAGAGCGTACGGTTACGTAAGAACTTAACCATAACTGTAGATCTTCGAGAGGATCTCTTGCAGCAGGCCATCACGGGTAGGACTAAGCTGCCAAGCACTAGGACCGCACGGAAACCTTCTAGCTAGCAGTCTACCAGAGGGGTTTGCCCACCTCCAACATCAGCCCCTGATGTCAGTGAATCCTATAAAGGTGGTCGACCCACATACCCTCCTCAGTTTTCCCGCCAAAGACCAAAAGCAGGATGCTGTAACGGAACCGAGGAGGATTTTGAGGTATCCCAAGAGTATAGAAAATTAAAAGCAGAAGGTTTGCCCCTATGAAAGGGGAGAGAAAGAGAAAGGAGAAGGGGAAGGAGGGAGGGAACTCAGAGCCTGCTGCAAGAGATCCTCTTTAAGATCTACTGTTACAATAAGTTCTTGCATAACTGTACTATCTTACTTCAAGGGTATCTCTTTGCAGCAGGCCATCACTGGTAGAACTGAGTCACATGCCATTCTGCAACTACAGACAGACAGACAGTCCAGGTGGTAGGCAAAAAGAATAATAGCCTATGAAAGGAGACCTTGAAGAATGGCTAGCCCGAAGTTGGCCCTACTCCTAGAGGCGATGTCCAGACTGTAATGCTTGGTGAAAGTGTGGACGGAGCTCCAGCTGGCAGCAGTGCAAATGTCAGCAGCTGACACATTTCTGAAACAAGCTACCGAGGTGGCCATACCCCTAATGCAATGGCCTTTAACCCCTCCAGGAAGTTCCTTGCCATACTTCTGGTAACATTAGACAATGCAATTGGCTAATCATTTAGACAAACACTGTTTGGACACCAAGGCGCCTTCTTTCCCGGGACGAACAAAATGAACAACTGATTGGACTTCCAGGAGTCCTTAGTCTGGTGTGTGTAGTACCTAAGGATTCTACGCACATCCATGGTGTGGAGCAATGCCTCCCCTTAACTGGAATGCTCCGGATAATAAACAGGCAGGTGAATGGTTTGATCCAAAGTAAACTCTGACACCACCTTAGAAGAAACTTAGGACTGGTACACAAAGACAGCCTGACTTTGTAAAAAATCAAATAAGGCTCCTTATGCATGAGGGCCTGAAGCTCAGAAATCCTTCGAGCAGAAGTATTGGAGACTAAAAATAATGCTTTCTGTGACAGATACAAAGCTTGCGAGACATGACCGGTTCAAAGGGAGACAGCGTAAACTTTTCCAACACAAAATTGAGGTCACAAGGTGGGACAGGGTCATGGATTGGGGACTTCAAATGCAGAATGCCTCTCAAGAAGGTGTGAGACATATCTAGTTGAACCACAGAATGCCCCTTCACAGGTACATGATATGCAGAGATGGCAGAGAGCTGTACCTTGATAGAGGAATACTGCAAACCTGAATCTGAGAGGAGAAGAAGGTACTCCAGGACCTGATCCACTGGACAGGTGAAGGGATCTGAATGATGTGATGCAGCCCAGAGAGCTTCCATTTGAAAGAGTGGCCCTGGTGTAGGGCTTCCAGGCTGCCACCAGGACATCTGCTACTCTGGGGGAGACCCCAAATATTGCCATGGCTATGTCCTCAGGAGCCATGCATGGAGAAGGAGAGACTTGAGGTCCTGATGGACCAGAGTGCCCTGTTCCTGGGACAACAACCCTGAGCACAGGGGCAGGGACAACGGAGGTTCCACTGCCAGCTGCTGTAGCAATGGGAACCAGATTTGATGAGGCGAGATAGGGCTGTGAGTATCATTGTAGCCCCCTCCATCTGGAATTTGATTAAAACTTGTTGAAGGAGTGGGAAGGTAGGGAAGCGTACAGAAACCTCTCTGCCCAGGAGAGGGACAATGCGTATCGTCAGAAAACTCCAGGTCCTAGATCTAGCAAGCAGAAAAGCGGCAGTTTTGCATCGTGTGGGGACGCAAAAAGGTCCAACTTGAGCTGATCCCATCCTTTGATGAGGTCTTCTACCACTGAGGTCATAAGTTCTCACTCATGAGCTCTGGACTGCAAGCAGCTTAGGCTGTTCACCAGGACGTTTTAGTCACTGGGAACATGAACTGCTGAGAGTTCCAGGCCATGCTCGATGGCCCAATACCAAACTCTCATCACTTCCCTGCACAGGGAATAGGAATAAGTCCCCCCTGCTTGTTTATGTTTAGGCTGAAGGAGCCCCACTGGGCTTGAACTGTGAACATAGTCATAGTGCAGAGCCACCCACACACCACTCCTGGACAGGGCTAGGAGCTCCCTGCCACCCACCCTCCCCTCGCCAACAACAGGCTAAAGGAGCCCCACTGAGCTTGAACTGTGAATGCAGTCACAGTGCAGAGCCGACTGCACGCCACTCCTGGACAGGGCTAGGAGCTCCCTGCCACCCACCCTCCCCTCGCCAACAACAGGTACAGACCAGGACCAGGACCAGGGATTCCAGATGTTTTGTTGTTAACTGATGCCTTGTTTTAGCTACAACCCCATTGGTCCCTGACCGGTGACCGTGCTCAGCTATTGGCGCCCAATGCCAGTACCAGAGCCTGCACTGTAACTCCATTCTTGAGGCTTTCAGAATGTAGAACTTAGACTTTTCTTCTGGCCTGTTCTTTCCACAGGCTTGTGCTTTCTGTAATTTGGACTGCACAGCCATTTTGGGTATCTGTTGATTTCTGTTGTTTGAATGTGCTGTTGTGCTCTTCCTGTTCCCTCCTGTCACTATGAGTACTTGCATATGTCTTTTACTTATATTGTAAGAGTACTAAGACATTTATAATGTTTAAATCTGATACAGTATTTAGAGGTTGCTATTGATTTTACTTCTATTCTGTAACAGTATTTAGAGGTTTCTCTTGATTTAATCTGTTGCTGAAATATGTGCTGCCTGTTCTCCCCCTTGGTCAGAGCTAGTAGCATTCAGGCAAGCGCCCCCCCTCGATTTAGCCCCTTTTGTTTCCTGAGACCCTGCATCTTGCTCCTAGCACCTGCCATAGTCTGTGACCTGCCCCCAATCCTAACCTAACTTCTATCTTTTGTCTAAAAAAACACCCTCCCTGCTAAGTATTCTCCCTGTTCTCTGCATCCAGCTAATACTGTGACCTTTTCTGTCCTTCTTCCCTTAGGCTGGAGGAGCCCCACTGGGCTTGAACCGTGAACGTGGTCGCAGTGCAGAGCTGAACTCATGCCACTCCTGGGCAGGGCTAGGAGCTCCCTACCACCTGCCCTTCCTTGCCAAGAACAGGTACGGACCAGGACCAGGAGCAAGGATTCCAGCTGTTTTCTTGTTAAATGGTGCCTTATTTCAGCCACAATCTCATTGGTCCCTGACCGGCAACTGTGCTCAGCCATTGGCTCCCCAATGCCAGTGACAGTGCCTGCACTGTAACTCCATTCTTAGGGCTTTCAGAATGCAGAACTCAGACTTTTTCTTTGGACCTGTTCTTTCTCCAGGCTTGTGCTTTCACCTGTAATTTGTTCCGCCCACTGTCCCTAGCCCCGACCTCTATTAAATGCACCTAAGCCCTGCCTCTATAGCACCCTCCACTACCAGTTGGGCAGTCACTAAGCACAAGCAGTCTCTTAGCTGTATTAATCCTTTCTTGTTGTGCTACTACCCCCCCCCCCCAACTCTACTCACACTTAATAGTGCTAAGGCTCATATCTACAAGGTTCTTCTTCTCAGGCTATTTTCTTTACATAATACTCTGAAATAATGATTTCCATTTCTATCTCTCCCCTACGCCTCTTCCTCTTACTTCTCACCCTGCTCTCCCTGCCATCCCTACACTTAATCATTCCCTACCACTTTTCCCATGCTAGCCCGTGTAACCTGCTTACCCACTGTTACAACCAAGTGGCGACTCCAAACCCTTTTATTCAAACTTGGTTGCACTTTTCTATACGTCCCTCTACCTCATTCATGACTGTACCTCACTCCAGTACCTTACTATGCCTCCTTAAGTTCTGCCTCTCTACTTTTGAGCTCCCTCCTAGATCTTTTAAATCACTTAACCAACCCTGATACAGAGATACCAAGTTGCATTTCATTATCATCTAACTCTTGCTCCTCTCTACAGGTGACATAAAAACCAACCCTGGTCCTATACTCAGCAATGCCCCCTCTACAGTCACCCCTCACTCCTCCGTCTCCCCTCCAACCTCTCTTTCATTGTACCAGGGCCTAAAGATCCTACACCTCAACATTCATAGCCTTCTACCTAAACTTGTCCTCCTACCTCCACTTGTATGCAAGCTCAATCCTGACATCCTCGTCTTACCTGAAACCTGGCTATCTAACAAAATTCCTGATGCTTCTGTTGCCATTTCAGGCTATGCCATCACCTGTCAGGACCGCTCTGGGAGGGGTGGGGGTGTGGTCATCTACTCCTCCTCCTCCTCCTCTTCTCTCCAAATCGCTACTGTCCTATTGACCACTGACCCCACTGCCTACGAAGCCTTAGTTGTTAGGCTCTCTTTGCCTTTCTCAGTACCTATACAAAATTGATTAGCGTTTTGCTCATAAAAGTGCTAAATCTTTGTGAAAATGCATAGCCCTTGCCTCACTGTGTTTAACAAACACAGCACTTCTAGAAAATCCATATAAATAATTTCTGTACAGTTGGTATAGTCCCAAGAAAAAACTGCTAATCAATTATTTAAAACCGTGCTATATTTATTGCTGAAGCTTATTGCCATCCTGGCCTATACCACTCTGTAATCACAGATCTTATTACCACTATTGGGTCCCTCTCCTCCTCCTCTGGTGAGCTATATCTGCTAGGTAACCTAAACCTGAACTGGTTTTCACCTACCCTAGGTAAGACCCGTTCTGCCATAGCTGCTCTTAACTTGTCTCAGCTAATCATGGAACCAACTAGGCTAAATCTCAAATCCCCAGATCATACCCTCCTAGAGTGGGCACTAACCTCACATCCCCACAGGATTGTCCGGTCTGGCCTACTACCAGATGCTCTTAGTGACTATCACATGATTTATTTGGCAAGGAAAGTCCACAGACCCAAGGCCCCCCACAAAATACATATGATCCGCTCCTACAAAACATTAGACCTGGCCCCTCTTCAACAGGATCACACCCAAACTGACTGGACCCAATAGCCCCTGCCAATAATATTGACAAAGTCCTTGAATACTTCCAAGCTAGTTTCTTCACCATCTGGAATAAACATGCTCCCCTGAAGAAAGTTAGGGTGAGTTGTAGTCACCTCTCCTTGGTAACCCCTGAACTCCTAGCCTGTTAACAAGCATGTGACACAATGTGGAAAATCCACAAATCCACCAACCTCCCTTGGGATCACTCTACCTATCGAATGCTCTGAAATACCTGTACTAAAGCCATTCGGCTGGCTAAAGAATACTTCCGGTCTACCTTTAACACTAACCTAAATAACCCATCAAAATTTTGGAAAGTTGTTATTCGCTTTCCTCACCCCAAACTAAACCACCATCCCCACTACTCAAAATAAATAACCAACTTATTGCTGATCATTCCACAGCTGTTGCGGAATTCAACTCATGCTTTACTTCCTGTGCCTTCACCATACTAGCCTCCCTCCCAGCCCATCTCCCACCTTCACCCACACCCTCCATGTGCCCCCAACATCACCAAATAGTGGAGAGTTTTGCTTTTGTTCCCGTCTCTCCCATTGACACCTTAAAAACACTTCTCTCTATTAGCCCAACTAAAGGCAGCTCACCCGGCGACCTAGACCCTAAGCTTCTTTACCTATCTGCTCCTGCTATCTCCCTCCCTCTGGATGATCTCCTCAACCTATTATTCTCTACTGCTACTATCCCTAAAGCTTGGAAACATGCTACTGTGCTCTCCTTACCTAAGAGCGGGGATCTCTCTTCACCTGGGAATTACCATCCTATCTCACTTCTTCCTACCTTGGCTAAACTTCAGGAATACCTTGTCATCTCCCAACTCTCTACCTTTCTTGATGACTCCTCCTTCTTCACTCCCTTCCAATCTGGCTTTCAGAAGAACCACTCCACAACCACTTCCCTGCTCTGACTCACTGACTCTATCCATTCAGCCATGGATAAAGGCCACACTACCTCTGCCATCTTTGTTGACCTTGCTAAGGCTTTTGACACTGTCTCCCACTCCTTCCTGCTTGAAACCCTCTCATCAGCTGGCCTGTCTCAGACTACCTGTGATTGGTTCTGAGCCTACCTAGTAGACACAACACAACTCAGTCTGTTAAAATTGCTGATTCTATATCCCCACCCCTACCAGTCTCTACTGGTGTGTCTCAAGGCTCTGTACTTGGCCCAATCTTATTCTTTATCTTTATCAACAACCTACTGTCAGTTTGCTCCTCATCCTCTAGTCACATGTATGCTGACGATACAGTCTTGTTCACCTCAGGCCACTCCCCATCTGATGTGACTACCAGACTACAGCTTGACTTCACTAATGTTCAACACTGGCTAAACTCACATCAGCTCTTCCTCAATGCCAAGAAGACAGTTTCCATTACCTTTGGCATGTGACAGAGACTCTCTAGGCTACCTTTCCCCCCTTCCACACCCTCGATGAGACAATACTTGAGGACACCTCTTCATTTAAATACCTGGGTGTCTTGCTTGACCAACACCTTAACTTTTCTGAACATATTGATGCCATTTTGAAAACACTGCACCTCCAACTTGGTGCTATTTACAGGAACTGTAGTGTCCTACCACTTTTGGTTAGGCATGATCTAGTTTAGAAAGTGATACTCCTTGTCTTCGACTATTGTGACATAGTCTACAGTGCTGCTCCCAAGTCTTCCCTTGCCAGGTTGGATACCCTTTTCAATGCTTTCTGTCACTTTGCTCTGGACTCCTCACCCTGCACTCATCACTATACCTTGTATCACTCTTTAGCCTTCCCCTCCCTTGAAGACAGGTGCCTCTCCCACTGTGCCAAGTTCACTTTTAAATTCTGGGTCAGGGCTCTCCCCACTTACCATTCCCCTTCACTCACTGCCTCACTTCACTCCTCCTGCCCTCTCTATTCCACAGACGCATGCACCCTAGCCATCCCTCATCGTACCACCTCCATAGGCCAGGCTGCTTTCTCCTGTCGTTTCCCAAAGCTCTGGAACTCGCTTCCTTCTCCTATCATATATTCCTCTTCTTCATCTTCTATCTCTCAGGCCCTGCTCAACTACTTTTCCACCAACTGTTCTTGCATCTATCCCTCCCTTCTACACCCCACCCCTGCTCAGTGCTCTTCCCTCATCCCTTCCTCAACCCTATGTTTCATCTCCCTGCCTACACAACTACTGTACCCCTACCCGTTAGGTCTCTAGCCCCAATCCCAACCCTTCCCTCCCTTTACCTGCCCTTCTCCCCTTCCCATCTTTATCTCCTGGTATTTGAGCACATTGCCTATCTGATTTCGCTAGACCCTTCCCCATGTCTACTAATCTGGTCCTTTCCGCTATCTATACCCATAGTGTGTTCCAACTTCTTTCCCCTTTTCTCACCCCTCCTCCCCTTACAGTCCCAGAATCACACTACTGTGTCCTCCCCCTCCTGCTTCCCCCTTCGAATCCCCTTCTTCCCTTTCCAGATCTCCTATCTCTCCTGCCTCCCAATTTCCCTAATTTTCCTCTCCTCCCTATCTTGTCTACCATCCTCCCCTTACTCCTCCTCCCACCCTCCAGTCCTCCTCCCATTCCCCCTTCCCTCACCATCTTTTTCTGCCTGGTCCTATCCCCCTTGCAGGGTTTCTCAACATCCTGGTGGGGAAAATTTGATCTTGGCTCCCTCCCCACTCCTCCTTCTCCCTCTCCTCCCTTTCTGCCTGATTCTTATCTCCCATGCCGGGTTCTCAGCATCTGGAAGGGGCACAGTTTTGCAGCTGCTCTGTCCTCTATACCCACTCCTCCTCCTCCTCCCTCTCCCCCACCCTCTCCTCCCTTTCTGCCTGGTTCTCGTCTCCCTTGCTGGGTTCTCAGCATCTGGATGGGGCACAGTTTTGCATATCTCTGTTCTCTATACCCTCACCTGTCTTACCCCTTTTCTCAACCCACTATACCATCTCATTTTCACATACTAGCCCCCTTGGGCTTGCATTGGCACTTAATCTACTTGTGTGCATCCTCATTCTTTAGCACTTCATTTGTGATATCTGAGCTACCTTTTGTGCATACTACCATGCTATGCATCAGACACCACTGTATATAACAGTTATTGTACATTTTTATTACTTTGTATAAGTATTTTGTAAGCTCTCCCAACTTCTGTAACCCCCTCCCCCAGATTGCTTCTGGAAACTAGCTGTTTTTTCAGCTCATGTTGTCTTTCCTGGTGAAACATTTTGCAAATAAAATAAATAAAATAATTATGTAATAAACTACACACATGTTGTTCATCTGAATCAAGAGCAGACCCAGGGAGAACTGAGTCTGGAAGGCCTGCAGGATGTACAGGACTGCTTCCATCTCCAGAACATTGATGTGGAGATCCCTTTCCACCATGGACCATGCCCCAAGAATTTGGTGGGCCCCCAGGTGAGCCTTCCAACTGAGGCCCAAGACGCCCATCGTAAGGACCTGCTGAGGGGGAGGTATACAAAAAGGGACCCCCAAAGCAGGTTGCTGGGCTCCAGCCACCACAACAGTACCCTCTTGACTGGATCCGATACCAGCACTGGTTGATCCAGGGTGTCTATGCGTTGGTCCCATTGGACCTGCAGTGTCCATTGAGAGGGTCTCTTATGCAGCCTGGCCAGGGGAACTGTGGTCGTGCTGCAACCATGAGGCCTGGAAGCCTCAGAAGAACCCTTGCAGGAACATGACAGCTGGTGTAAAGAAGACAGGCCTGGTTCATCAGACACTGTGCTCTGTCTGGGGGTAAGAAGGCCTTCCCCTGGGTCATGTCCAGCACTGCCCCTATGTACAGAAGGCACTGACAAGGGATCAGAAAGGACTTTGGCATGTTGATAGTAATGCCCAAAGCTTGGAACAGGCTGCAAGTGTGAGAAAGAGTTTGAAAGAAATGGTCCCTGGACAAGGCTGCTGATGGCCAATCATCCAGGCAGGGGAAAAACATAAAAACCCTGCTGTCTCAGGGCAGCTGCCACCAACACCAAACATTTGCTGAAGACCCTGTGGGCTGAGGGCAAACCAAAAGGCAGAGCTCTGAACTGGTAGTGTGCTCCTTGGAAGTGGAAATGGAGGAAGCGCCAGTGGGAGGCAAAGATCTTGATATGCAGGTAGGCATCCTACATATCCAGAGAGCAAAGCAAGTCCCCCTGATGTAACAGGGGCAGTAGACCCTTAAGGGTGACCATTCTGAACCATTTGTACTCTATAAACAGGTTCAACTTGCTGAAATCTTAAGAACAGAAGAATTTAATGGCAGATGAGGACTGAGTGGTCCATCTAGTCTGCCCATGAACCTAACCCCTTCCCCTATATTTTGCTGTTTTTGTTTATACCTCAGAGTCAGTCCCATGTGTATTTAAATGCATTCACCATCATTAAGGATGGGCCGAAGGCCTCCCATCTGCTTGGGAATCAGGAAGAAGTGGGAGCAGAACCCCCTTCCCTGCTGAAAGCGCGGAACTGGCTCTATGGCCTTTCTTCGAAGTAAGGCCTGAATTTCCTCCTGGGTGAGAGGGACATGGCTAGAAGGGTACAAGGAGTTGCCAGGAGTATATTCTGGAGGCTGTCTGTGCATTTGAGAGTGTGTCCATGCTCAGTGAGCTGCAGCACCCAGTTGTCTGTGGTTATCTCCCTCCTCCTATCCAGGTGCAGCATGAAGTAACCCCCTACAACCGCCTCCTGGAATACAATTGGAGGGGTCTGGCAAGGAGTCAGGAGGTGGGAGCAGCCATTGCTAGGGTGCTATCGGTGCTATGGTGGTGGCAGAGGAGGGAGTGAGGGAATCTGCCCCATCTTTGCACTTGCCATGGGCTTTGGGAGGGGTTTGGGCATGTCTGAAGGAGGAGTGACGAAAGGGAGCCTGCTGTCCTGACTTTGACTGGGTATGGTACATAGCGTGGACAGGTTTGAGAGCCCGTTCCGAGGTCTGGAATTTGGAGATGATATCTTGATTATCTCCCCGCCGAAAAGTTTGAAACCCCTGAAAGTGCCATCCATTATGTTAGGTTGGATGCCCTGCACAAAGCCTGAGACCGTAGCCAAGAGTGGCGTCTCATACAGATGCCTATTGCCGCTGCCCAGACAGAGGCATCTACTGCATCATAGGCAGCCCTGCGGACATCAGTACTGATGTCCGAGCCTGTTTTGAGGGCCTGGAGCATCTTCTGCTTGAAAGGGTCATCCAGCCTGGCTAGGACTGCCTCCCTTACCTGGTCCCATTGGAGGTTCTGCTACTGAACCATATGGGCTAAATAACTGATAGCCAGAGTGGCAAAAGTGAGGGCACGCTTGCCCATCTGGTCAAGCTGTCAAAACTCCCTGTCAGGTGGGAGGGAGCTGAGGTGTTTCGGCCTCTTGGTTTGGTCATGCACCGCATTGATAATGACCAGATCAGCATTGGGCTGTTTTCCAAAATACAGCTTACCAGCCATTGTGTGGTAAAGCCTGTCTCCTTTTTGGACACTGCTGGGACCATATGGGGGTGGTTCCATGCAGCCCAGCTGACATCCTCATAGGAGTCAGTGATTGGGGTGGACCACCAAAGGAAGAGCATCAGGCTGAGGTAGGTAAATCACCAGCCAATGCCTCTCAGGATCCTGCTTCTCTGTCTCTTGTCTCATAATGACTTGAATATACCTGATAATGGTCCTAAAAGTGGGGTCATCTGGTGTGGAATTTGGGGATGTTACTCAGGGCCTTCTCCCCTTCTGAGGATTCTAGTCCTATGCAGGAAGACACTGCTGACACTATCATCTGTGTCATCCACGTCATCATCTCTGCTATCCTTGGGTTGACAATCGTCTAAGCAGCTAGCTGACCCAGCATCAGGCCTACCTCGGGGAGGGATGCGAGGAGCATTAGAACCTGGCTGAATAGGGGCTGGGGTTATAGGGCCCAAATGTGGACTTTGAGGGGTGGCTGGAGCTGGTCCTGTCGGGGTGGGGACCTGTGTCTGCATGAAGGACCACAAGTTTGAAAGCCGACCATGGTAATCAGAGGGAACCAGCACTGGTTCCCCTAGGCATTGGGTACTTGTAGCCCGGCACAGGTCCCAAAGGTCCCGGGTATGGGTAACCCAGCGCGGGTCCCACCAAAATTGGGTAGGAGTAGGCAGGCACCAAAACTGTAGGCACCAGCGAAGGATACCTAGGTTGTGGTCATATGAGTGCTGGTTGTGGTAGGACAACCACTGGTCCCACAGGAGTAGTTTGCAGTAGGACTGGCAATGGGACAACAGCCATTGGCTGAGGGGGTGGCGCGGGCCCGGCAGGTGCTGGCTGTGGAAGGCCAGGTGCAGGCCCAATGGGATGGACAGGCAGGACTGTTGTGGGTCCCGTGGGTTGCAGTAGAGGAGGAACAGATGCAGGACCAGCAGGTGTCAGCCAAGGTATGGCTGGAGGGGGCTCCACAGGTGTCAGCTCTTGGGAGATGGGCACTAGAGTGGAGAGTGACCTGGAAGGCTGAGGAGAGACTGGGCCTGAGGAAGCACCTGCAGCAGCTGCCCCTGAGAAGGAGGAGCAGAATTGGCGGTGGTCCTAGAGAAGGAGACCGGCGTCATAGCAGGGGTATTGGAGAGGCAGCAGTAAGCAGACTGGTGTCTGCTGCACTCATGCCAGATGAAGAGACTCTGGCCAAGCCACCTGACTGTATGCCTGCTGAGAATAAGGGCTGAAACAACAGGGGTTGGGAAGCAGGTTACAGAGTACCCTGACCTGAAGAACTGCCGCCTGCTATGGAGACCCTGGAGGGCAGCTGGGTCACCAGTAGCCCTGTAGAAGTTAGGGCATGCAGGGCCAAGGAGGTCAACCACCCTGGGAAAAACACCATTTCATGGACAAAGACCTCTTGTGCGGAGACTACGAGCAGGAGGCACACTGGGGTCTGTCCCAATCCTTGTCCCTGTGCTTGTGTTTCCTGGTAGTTTTTTCCCAGGACTTCAAAGAAGAAGACCCTGAGGACTGTGCCAGGGAACCAGAGCAGCTCCTGGCCTGCAGCTCCCATTCCATTGAGCTGACCTTCTGCTTAAGAGGTGGATCTCCAGGATCTTCTTGTCATGTCTCCTGGTGGCCGGGTTGAACTCCTGCCAGGCCTCGCAGGTTTGGACATTGTGGTCAGGGCCTAGGCACAAGATACAGGCAGAATGGCCATCCTTGTCCAGGATCTGTTTGCTGCAGGCACACATTGTGGAGCAGTCAGAAGATGAAGAAGGTTTTAAAGACATAAACCATCAGTAGAGAACACCGAAATGTTGATTTTAAACTTAAGAGAAAATTAAAAAATAATAAAGCATGGTTAAACCTGTGAAAATGGTAATCGACTGTAGCAGCAGCAGTATCCATTGTCTGATGTGTGTTGGTCAACAGCGGGAAAGAACTGAGGAGGGTGTGAGGGGGTTGTCTGCCTGTATAGCATTGGCTGATGTCTGAGGTGGGCAGACCCCTCTGGTAGACTGGTAGCTATAAGGTTTCCATGTGGTCCTAGTGCCTGGTGGCTTAGTCCTACCAGTGATGGCCTGCTGCAAGAGATACCCTCAAAGTAAGATCGAAGAATACTCAAGAACCTGGGTGAACAAAATACATAGTGATAATACTACTCAAGAGCCCGGCTGAACAAAATACATAGTGATAACAACACCTAAGGGACAGGGTGGACAAAATACTTACTCATATTGTACTCAAGAGCGTAGGTAAACAAATTACACAGTGATAACAATACTCAAGATCCCAGGTGAACTCAATACATAGAGATAATAATACTCAAGAGCCCGGGCGACCAAAATACGTTGTTATACCAATGCTTAAGAGCCCGGGTGAACACGATAGATAGAGATGAGAATACTCAAGAGCCTGGGTGAACACATTACATAGTGATAACAATACTCAAGAGCTCAGGTGAACACAAAACATAGTGATAATACTCAAGAGCCTGGGTGAACAAAAAACATAGTGATAACATTACTCAAGAGTCCAGGTGAACAAATTACTTAGTGATAACAATACTCAAGGGCCAGGGTGAACAAAGTACACTGTGATAACATTACTCAAGAGTCCAGGTGAACAAATTACTTAGTGATAATAATACTCAAGAACCTGGGTGAACACGATACATAGAGGTGAGAATACTCAAGAGCCCGGGTGAACAAAATACATAGTGATAACAATACTCAAGGGCCAGGCTGAACAAAGTACACTGTGATAACAATACTCAAGAGTCTGGGTGAACAAAATACATAGTAATAACAATACTCAAGTGCCAGGGTGAACAATTTACATAGTGATAACAATATTCCAGTGCTCGGGTGAACAAAATACATAGAGGTAAGAATACTTAAGAACCCAGGTAAACAAAATACATAGTGATAACAATACTCAAGAGCCTGGGTGAACAAAATACATAGTGATAACAGTACTCAGGAGCGTGGGTGAACAAAATACATAGTGATAACAGTACTCAGGAGCGTGGGTAAACAAAATGCATAGTGATAGCAACACTCAAGGGCCAGGTGAACAAAATGCATAGTGATAACAATACTCAAGAGCCTGGGTGAACAAAAGACATAGTGATAACTGTCACAAACCCACTCAGCAGATCAGCCCTCTACTCCCAAAGTGCCAACCTCCGAGCGCAGTCTTGTGAACAGTTAACAGAAACAGGGTAGCCCTCCTGTCTGTTTTTGTGGGTTCGAATCAACCTTTGGTTTCAAGTCTTGGAGGGATTCAAACTGTGAACCTCTTGCTAGCATACCCAATGCACAGGCTCAGATAATTCTGTCTTCGGGGGGGTCAGATATCTTTGCCTATGGGCACCTAACCAGATGTACAAAAATTAATCCTTAAAAATTCTAATAAAAGACCTCAGATTAAACCCTCACCTTTTTCCAGTTTGGTATCACCATTCAAGCGTATGCACTGTGTCTGCTTTAACCATATATACTCCACTTGTTAAAGAAAAGAAATTAAAGACAGACCAAGTAGGCTGTAAAAACAGAGTTTTACTAAAATAGATAAAAAAAAATGTAAAAGATAAAATACAGAATCATATATCACAAAACATACAAATCTTTTAAAAGAACAAGGTTTTAACAGTGCAGTTCCTACTACAGTAATTAGATTTTGTCTCTGTCTACCTATATACTTGCTTAAAGTGTTCAAAGATGTTTCCTTGTCAGAGTCTAGATAGAAGTCTCCGAATGAAAACAGAATACTGTTTAAAAAACTGTCTTGGTCAACCCCTTTGCGTGAGGTCTCCTGGCTCCTCCCTGTCAAAATATATAAAAAATATATGTATCTATACAAAAACAGGATGTCTTATCCAAGTATTAAATTCTGTAACCTCAGCATAACTCATTTTCTTCAAATGGCTCTCTTTGATATTATGATCAGCTTCCCCTTTCCAGGACGTCAAAGGGACTTATGTAACAAAATTCCTGAATTAGTGGCCTTGATGGAGGAGGAACATCTGGATATCGTGGCAGTCACAGAAACATGGTACACACAAAACCATGACTGGGACGTAAACATACCAGGATACACTATCTACAGGAGGGACGGGGAGGGTAAAAGAGGAGGAGGAGGAGGAGCTCTTTACATAAGGGAAGGAATCAAAGCAACAGAACAAAATGGTAAACAGGGAGGAGAAGAAGCACTGTGGGTAAATTTGGAGACCGGCAATGGTACCACAATACACACAGGGGTTGTATACAGACCCCCTTCTCAGGGGGGAGGAAATGGACAAGGAAATGATAGAAAGTATACTTAGAATGGCAGAAAAAGGGGAAATATTGCTAATGGGTGATCTGAATATGCCAGATGTTAACTGGAGTGCAGTTGCAGCAGCCACTTCGAAGAGTAGGGTTATTCTAGATGCCCTACAGGGGGCATGCCTTAGACAACTAGTATTGGAGCCCACTCAAGAGGGAGCAATCTTAAACCTGGTTCTCTCAAATGGAGATGAAGAGAGGATCACAGATGTAGAAGTGGGTAGCCATATGGGAACTAGCGACCATCGAACAGTATGGTTCACAATAAACACAGCAATAGAGTCAAGCCATACAAAGGCTAAAGTACTGGACTTTAGCAGGGCTGACTTTGCCAAAATGGGTGAGTGCCTAAGGAATGCACTAGCAAATGGGCAGGAAGGAGGGGTGGAAGAACAATGGGGAATAATAAAAACTGCCATCACAGAGGCAACAAGCCTTGTGTGAAGCAAATAAACGAAACAATGTAAGAAACCACTATGGTTCTCAAAGGAGGTGGTAGTGAAGGTTCAAGAGAAAAGAAAGCATTCAGAAAGTACAAGGAATCACAAAAGGAGCAGGACAGAGAACTGTATCAGTTAAAGCAAAAGGAAGCTGGGAAGGCAGTCAGAACAGCAAAGGCCCAAACCGAGGAAAAGATAGCCAACTCAGTTAAGAAGGGGATAAAACCTTTATAGGTACATCAGGAGCGAAGGAAGACCAAGGAGGGATAATGAGGCTTAATAAAGGGAGGGAGGGTGGGCAGAGGGTGACTGTGAAAAGGCAGAGATACTAAACAAATATTTTGCTCAGTATTTACAAAGGAAGAGGGAGGTACCTAAAACAAACAGTAGAAACGCCTGGATACAGAAGTTGATACCAGCCCATTTACAGAAGTAAGGGTTCTGAAAGAACTCTTAAAACTGAAGGTGGACAAAGCAATGGGGCCTGATGGGATTCATCCCAGAATTTAAAAGAACTAAGGGTAGAACTAGTGACACCACTGACTACCCTCTTTAACAAATCATGAGAGGATGGGGTGGTACCCGAGGACTGGAGGAGGGAAGATGTGATTCCCCTTCACAAAAGTGGGAGCAAGGCAGAAGCAGGAAACTACAGACCTGTTAGTTTAACCTCAGTGGTAGGGAAATGATGGAATCACTTGAAGGAAAGAATTGTCGAGTATCTAGAGGCCAGAGGGCACAGGACCCAAGGCAGCATGGATTCACAGCGGAAGGTCATGCCAGACAAATCTGATAGATTTTGACTGGGTGACCAAAGTAGTAGATCAGGGAGGGGCTGTGGACATGGCCTACCTAGACTTTAGCAAGGCATTTGACACAGTCCTACACAAAGATTAATATACAAGTTAGCCAGCCTGGGAGTGGGTCCCAAGATGACAGCCTGGGTAAAGAATTGGCTGCAGAATAGGACACAGAGAGTAATAGTAAATGGAGTCCACTCTGGAAGAAAGGGGGTTACTAGGGGTACCGCAGGGTTCAGTGTTAGACTGGTCCTCTTCAATGTCTTTATAAGCAACATTGCAGAGGGACTGGAAGGAAAAGTATGTCTCTTTGCAGATGACACAAAGATCTGCAACAGAGTTGACGCACAAGGTGGGGTGGAAAGGATGAGAACAGACTTGTCAAGGTTAGAGGAATGGTCAAATATATGGCAGCTTAGATTCAATGCTATGAAGTGCAAGGTAATGCACCTGGGAAACAAAAACCCAGGGGAAGAGTACACAATGTGAGGTGAGATACTAACAACAACAGAAGTGGAAAGGGACCTGGGGGTAGTCATATCAGATGACCTAAAGGTGGGCAAGCAATGTGAGAGGGCAGCATGGAGGGCTGGGGATACTGGGATGCATAGGGAGAGGCATCACCAGTAGAAAACAGGAAGTTATTATCCCTGTGTACAGACAGCTGATGAGACCCCATCTAGAGTACTGCGTGCAGTTCTGGAGACCCAATCTCCGCAAAGACATAGAGAGGATGGAAGCTGTCCAGAGCAGGGCAACTAAAATGGTGCAGGATCTGCACCGGAAGACATATGAAGAGAGACTTAAGGAGCTTAATATGTATAGCCTAGAGGAAAGGAGGGAGAGGGGGGACATGATAGAAACTTTCAAGTACCTCAAGGGAATCAACAAAGTCCAAGAGGGTAGCATCTTTCAAAAAAAGAGGTGTGCAAGAACAAGGTGGCACAATCTGAAGATGGGGGGGTGGCTCAGAGGTAATTTAAGGAAGTATTTTTTCACAGAGAGGGTTGTGGATGCATGGAACGGCCTTCCGGAGGAGGTTGTGGAGTCAAAAACTGGTGGAATTTAAGCATGCATGGGACAGTCATAAGGCAATTCTAGGGGTTGGGGGTAGGAAGAAGTAGGCTGCTGGTTAACTAGGATCTGCAGCTTATCCATTAGGTAGGGAAATGGGCAGACTGGGTGGACCAAGTGGTCCTTATCTGCCGTCAAATTCTATGTTTCTATGTCTCTATGCCAGATCTCATGGAGGTACAACATGCTTTTGTATCACCATGTGAATTTCACTGTGTTTCCTCTGAACGTCATAAACATTTATGATTCTAGCCCAGCATCTGGTAAGCTACCATAAATCTAGACAAACAAGAGATCCTCAATTAAGGCCTGGTCTTGTCTGTAATTAGCTTCTGGCCTTCCAGGTAACAACACCTTGTTTCTAAAACCTTTAGTGTGTGTTTGTCATACTCACATGCTGTTTCAGCATTTCTCATGAGAGATAGTCCATAACACATTTTTTATATTACAAAAAATGATACAGTGATCATAATCAGCTGTCCAAGTGTCACAATAACAATACTCAAGGGCCAGAGTGAACAAAAGACATAGTGATAACAATACTCAAGGGCCAGGGTGAACAAAATACATAGTGATAACAATATTCAAGGGCCAGGGTGAACAAAGTACATTGTGATAACAATATTCAAGGGCCAGGGTGAACAAAGTACATTGTGATAACAATACTCAAGGCCTGGGTGAACAAAATGTATAGGGACATCAGCATGGAGGGATGCAGACCGCATCGAGAAAATTGTGCACAGTGTGGAACGCAACACACATCATCCTCCACATAGGTACAAATGACCTGGCCAGTTGGTCCATAGAGGGAATGAAACTAAACCTCACCAAACTAGGTGACAAGCTAGCTTCTCTTTCATCCATTATCTCCTTCTCGGAAATTCTCTCTGTTTTGGGAAAAGGTGACAACAGGCAGAAGATCAGAGAGAAGTACATCTCCAAACTAAAATCCTGGCTGAAGAACTGGTGCCAGGGAAAAGGCCATCACTTTATGGGAAACTGTCAGAACTTCTGGGAACAGGAGTTCTTTAGATTCGCTGGCCTGCACCTCACAAAGGAGGGGACTCGAGTGCTCAGCCAGAAGTTCAACATCCATATCACTCAGTTAAACTAGTGGATGGGGAGGAGGAGCAGGCACCACTCACATCAAGGGGGTTGCCAGCTATCCCTCCCCCGTCATCAACTTGTTCAGTGCCTGGATATTATAGTAAACTCAACAGTTGTAATGATCAAGACACAACCCTAACAAATCCATCAGAGAGATACACCAAGCACATTAGTCACAAACAACACAAAGTCAAACAGGGCATTCTTACATCAGGCCAGAGCATGAAGGAATGGAAGGCAATATGCTTCAGTGCTCATAGTCTGCCAAACAAAATCCCTGATCTCACAGCCATGATGGTAGAAGTGCAACTAAACTGGGTTGCACAGTGAACCACACCTAGGATGTTAATATCCCAGGTTACACTCTTCAGGAGGGACTGGGGGGGAAAGAAGGTAGGGGTTGGCTCTGTATGCAAGGGAAGGAATCTCTGCAACAGAGATCCAGAGGAAGGATGGTAAGATGGAGGCCCTATGGATCACCCTGGGAGTTGGGGGCAAGGCCCCCATCAAGCTGGGAGTTATCTACAGAACCCCATCTCAGGGAACTGAGACAGACAAAGAGCTACTAGAAACCATCCTGAGGATGGCTGACAAGGGGGACTTACTACTGGTCGGGGACTTCAGTCTACCAGATGTGGATTGGTCCTCATACATAGCATCCTCAGAGTAGAGCAGGGAATTCCTGCTTGCACTGCAGGGAGCAGAATTGGTTCAATTGGTGGACTCACCCACCAGGGGCAAAGTAGTCCTGGACCTGGTACTCACAAACAGCACCAGGATTTCTGACATTCATATGGGGATCAACCTGGGGACCAGCGACTACAGCTCAATCTGGTTATCAGTAAACAAAGTAGGAGATACAAGTCACCAAAAATCAAGGTACTTGATTTCCAGAAAGCAAACTTTCCCAAAATGAAATCCAGGATTAAATCTATACTAGAAGTCGGTAATAGCAGGAATGTGGAGAACTGCAGGGAGACCTTGAAGAATGCCTTAATGGCAGTGACAGAACAATGTGCAAAACAGATCAGTAAGTCCCAAATAAAAGAAGAAGCCTCTCTGGTCCTCCAAAGTAATAGCAACCAAAATCAAGGAAAAGTGCACTCTCTTCTTGTAACTGTGAGAAGAAAAGAGCTTTACAACAGTATAGAAAGGCAAAATTGGAAACGGACAGTGAGGAACACAGGAACAAACTCAAGGAGGCAGGAAAAGTAATTAGGAATGCCAAAGCCCAAACAAAGGAGAGAATAGCACAGGGGTTAAAGAGGGGAGGTGAAACTTTCTGCAGATACATGTGGGAAAAGAGAGTAAGGGGGGAATAGTATGACTAGCAACAAAGGAGTGCCAGCTATTAGAGAAAGACAAAGCAAAGTTAGTAAATGAATTCTTCTGCTCAGTCTTCACAATAGAAGATAGTGGTAAAGGACCAGCACTGCAGAAAACTGTGTACAATAATGGAGGGGCAAACACAAGCCCCTTCACAAGGGAAAGGGTCCTAGAAGAACTTAGTGAACAAAGTGGATAAAGCCATGGGGCCAGGTGGTATCCATCCTAGAGTACTGAAAGCGCTTAAGGAAGAAATTGCAGCACTACTAACTGACCTTTTCAACAAGTCACTAGAAAGCAGCAGAGTACTTCAGGACTGGAAAGGGCAACAGTAGTGCCCTTGCACAGAAGCAAGGAGGAGGCAGGAAACTACTGCCTGGCAAGCCTGACCTTGGTGGTAGGGAAAATGATGAAGTCGTTGCTTAAGGAAAGAATAGAGAAGTATCTAGAGGAAAGCAGAAAACTCAACCCCAAGCAGCGTGGCTTCACAGCAGGATGCTTATGCCAGACAAACATGATTGATTTCTTCAATTGGGTAACCAGAACAGTGGACCATAGTGGGGTGGTGGACGTGGTGTACCTGGACTTCAGCAAAGCCTTTAATACCGTTCCTCACAGGAGACTAGCTAATAAACTGGAACAAACAGGTGTCGGTCAGAAGATAGTCAACTGGATTATAAACTGGCTTCAAAATAGTACCCAAAGAGTTTTGGTCAATGGATCAATATCAAGGGAAGGCAGAGTGACCAGTGATATTCCATAAGGGTTAATGCTAGGTCCAGTCCTCTTCAGCATATTTATAGACGACATCACTGATAGACTAAAAGGGAAGATCTGCCTGTTCGCAGATAATACAAAGCTCTGCAACAGGGTGGACACGCAAGAGGGAGCCTCTGGCATGGAAGCTGATCTCAAAAAGCTGGAAGAATGGTTAAGGAGCTGGCAATTGAAGTTTAACACCAAGAAATGTAAGGTAATGCACCTAGAAAAGCGGAACCCAGGTAATGAGTACATACTGGAAGGACATCAATTAGAGGAGATGAAGATGGAATGGGATCTTGGTGTAATCATTACTGAAGACTTGAAGGTAGGAAAACAATGTGAAAAAGCAGCGCATAAGGCCAGTGGCATCCTCGGATGCATAGGCAGGGGTATTAGAGTAGAAAAGTGCGAGGTGATTGTACCACTCTACAGATCCTTGGTGAGGCCACACCTGGAATACTGCATCCAGTTCTGGATGCCTCGCCTGAAAAAGGACATTGTTTAGAGATGGTACAAAGAAGGGCAACAAAGATGGTGCAGGGGCTGCACCATAAGCCATACGAAACAAGACTCGATGAGTTGAATTTATACTCTCTGGAGCAAAGAAGAATAGGGGGGACATGATAGAAACATTTAAATACGTTAAGGGAATTAAAAAACTCAGACAGAAAACTTTTTCCAGGAAAACAAGGCTGCACGTACAAGAGGGCACAAACTGCATCTGGTGGGAGGTGCAGTAGGTTCAAAAACAATTCCAGCAAGTACTTTTTCACTGAGAGAGAGATAGACCCATGGAAGAGCCTGCCAACAGAAGTGGTAGAGTCAAAGACAGTGAGAGAGTTCAAACTTGCTTGGGACAGGCATTGAGGGCAACTTAGGAAGAAAGACAAATAGGGGGAAGAGGGTAGGCAATTTGAGCAGATTAGATGCATTACACCATCCCCATCTGCTAACTCTTTCTTATGTTCTTATATTCTTGTGATAACATACTCAAGGGCCAGGGTGAAAAAAATACATAATGATAATCTTCAAGAGCCTGGGTGAACAAAATACATAGTGATAACAATACTTAAGAGCCTGGGGAAACAAAGTACATAGTGAAAACAATACTCAGGAGCTTGGGGGAACAAAATACATAGTGATTACAACACTCAAGAGCCTGGGTGAACCAAATATATAGTGATAACAATACTTAAGAGCCCGGGTGAACTGATGCAGGTGAAGGGTGCAACCTCGGTGGAGGTGAGGGGGTCTCCCAAGAGATTACAAGTGCACTAACTGCACCTTAAGAGATGGACTTTAAGACCTTTCTTAAAGCCAGCTGAGGAGGAACAGTTTTGCAGCTCCTGAGAAAACTGGTTTCAGAGGGATGGGGCTGTGGTAGCAAAGGACCTGATCCTGTCTTAATCCTAGGCACTTCAAGCAGGGTATGGGCTGAGCAGTGTGTGAGCCTTCTCTTGGGTTTAGGCTCAGACTGGTTAGAAAGAACGCATATCGCCACTCTGGAGGTATGTTTTCTTAGTATATCCTGTGGCAGATATCCGGATAACATTAGAAAACAGTTGAGTTGTTTGGTGTATGGCAGTTAAGAGGGTTTTTGCTGGCGTATTAGAACATGTGTGGGCTGCAACAGCTATCCATCTCTAAATAGTGGGGAATTTTCTGAAGCATCTTGGCTGTGGAAAAGTTGATTCTTTTTTGTGTGTGTGTATAATTACTGTATCTTAGAGCAAGAGACTATGTCTTTGTTATTAACCCTTAGCTATCCATTCTGAATGGTAATATAGTGGGTTTATTTTATCCTTGTTTTTGCAGGAGTTGTTGCTTTCTCTACCCCATGCTTTAGTTTATAATATTAGGCATGGTGTGTCCCTCCCTCTTACCCTGTCAGATGATTACATCCATGTCTGTTTTCATTTGCTTGCATTGATATGTCTTTTGTGATCCGTGCTTGCTAGTTTTACATTTAATATAGTAATGTAGTATTGTAATGATGGAAGGTACTTAGGGTCCACACTTTCTTCCCGTCCTGCTGCACTGCAGTGACTATACCCAGTTTGACTGTGGACATACATTCAAGCTTATTTGCTGGAATGTTGCTGCTACTCACACTGTGTACCCCTTAATGAAACAAGAAAAAAAGCTTGGACACTCACCACCCAAGCAGAAACAGTATTGAAGACTTTAAAACTGCAGAAATGAAGGACACAGTAATTCAACGAGCTGACATGGGCAGAAATACTGTGGTGATGTTGTCCTATACATATGGTGATGAAGCAGTTCGACAATTCAGTGATACTAGCTCCAACAGGTGCTTGAGTTCTAACCCCATTATTGAATTTAAACATTGCTTGGATTCTCTTTTTAATGAAGCTCTTTGGTCAGGGCAAATAGCTTTCCAGGAATCTAATTGTGTATGAGTGCACAACCCTTTACCAAAGATTTATAAGTCACTGTTTACTCCACATGGCTATCCTATTGTCTTGGGATTGGCTCGGTACCCAAGAACCTGTAACTGTACACTTTTTTTTTTTTAAAGATTTGGTTCATTGGATGCCATCCTACCTCTGAGATACAATGAATATTTTAAATAGAATGCATGGTCTCATATAGAATGAGAATTGTTTGTTCCTAACAGTTGATGTGTGTGCACTATACACTAGTATTCCACATGATCTAGGCCTTCAAGCAATCACACAATTTCTCCTGAGATCATGTGATCAGGTTCCAGTGATGTCCCTGACCTTCTCCAGTTAGTAGATTATATTTTTGACCCATAATTATTTATTTTTGATAGTGATTTCTACCACCACGTAAGGGGCATAGCAATTGGGGCACCATGGACCCCTTGTATGCTAATTTGTTTCATACCTGGAGGGAAGAACAGTTTATTTTCAATGTTTCCCATTACCCATTCCTGAATGGGATAGTCAAATGGCATTATAATATTGATGACATTCTTTGTATTTGGAAGGTATCTGAATGCCTTTTATAATGATGACTTTAGCCTTCAAATCACATATAACCATTTACAGCCAAAAAATAGTTTCCAGATTTGAAACTCTATGTTGACGATCATGGTATGATTCATTCACATACATTCCATATGAAGACAGCTAACAGTACTTTACTGAGAGCTGAAATCACCCAATCTGCTAGCCTCGTTAATGGTATTCCACTAGGTCAGATTCTGCCAGCTCATAGAAACTGTTCCGTACATGATAGTTTTGAACAGCAAGCAACTGACCTCAAAGAACAGTTTCTGTTAAGTGGTTACTCAGATAAAATTATTGAAAAACATACCAACATGCTACAAATAGTATAACAATATTAAAAAAAGTTAATATTATAAGCACTATAAGGAATATGGGCAAACTGGATGAACCTCTGGTCTTTTTCTGCTCTTATCATCTATGTTTTATGTTTCTATGTAAATATGCCCAGAAGTGTTTTGATGACCCCAAAATAAAGGGTCAACACACATAATCTGAATGTTACTTTTGTTACACACTATAATCTGATGTTACTTTTGTTGCACACTATAATCTGAATGTTACTTTTGTTACACACTATAATCTTATGTTACTTTTGTTACATGCTATAATCTGAATGTTACTTTTGTTGCATGCTATAATCTGAATGTTACTTTTGTTACACACTATAATCTGATGTTACTTTTGTTACACGCTATAATCTGAATGTTACTTTTGTTACACTCTGTAATCTGATGTTACTTTTGTTGCACACTATATATAATCTGAATGTTACTTTTGTTATACACTATACTCTGATGTTACTTTTGTTACTATAATCTGAATGTTACTTTTGTTACACACTATAATCTGATGTTACTTTTGTTACACACTATAATCTGAATGTTACTTTTGTTACACACTATAATCTGATGTTACTTTTGTTACACACTATAATCTGAATGTTACTTTTGTTACACACTATAATCTGATGTTACTTTTGTTACACGCTATAATCTGGATGTTTCTTTTGTTACACACTATAATCTGATGTTACTTTTGTTACACACTATAATCTGATGGCCAATAAAGCAGAGGACATTGTTTGCAAACCTTTTCATATTTGTCTAGTGATGACAATTTGAAAGAGATTTTAAGCAATTTGTCCATCTTTTTCCAGAGTCCCCAGTATTTGGGATATGGTGAAGGAGGTTCACCAGTTTGCTAGCTACTTTATGGAATATGTGGTGTATGATAAATGTGGGCAAGACCACCAGGCAGCTCTAAATTAGGATGCAGAAGCTTCTTCAGGCCATCAGGAAAGGGTTTAGGTACTAGTGCTGTAGATGCTCATCTTTTTAATGCTGACAGTAGGGACCTTGCTTCTTTCAGATATTCATTTCTGGATCACGTTTATTATAAAATAAGGGGGTGATAGGCTGAATCAGCTCCCTGGAAAAGAAACTTGGTGGATTCATTGCCTTGGAGCACTTGACGGGATGAAATTTTGGATTTCATACCATTTCTGATGTAAGTATTTTTTAGGCATTGCAAAATAGACATCAGTGAATTTATGGATTCATAACGTTCGAGTCATTAATGATTGTCTTCAGTTTTCTGGAGATTCATATATTAATTTTTTTCTCTAGGCACATTTTGTGGTTAAGGGTTTTATATATAAAAATTGCACCATTTATGAAATACAATTTTTATTTATATATGAAATGTTAGGCTCTGTGTACTTTTTTGTCTATTTTTATGGTTATTCCAGCAACTTTAATGCGCCTCACTAGCACTTCAGTTGCCTTAACTTACTATCTGAACTATGATTTTAATGATTAGCAAAAATGTGTGCATCTTTGCAGCACGGTCTGCTTTGAGACATGCAGTTATTTAATTTTCACACAGTCTGCCTTGACAGTATATAGTAAGCCACTAGGTGGCACTGTTTTCCTTCCTGTGTGGAATACATTAAATATTTAATTATGTAAATTACTTTAGCGTATAAGAATGTGAGGCTTTGACAAGAAACTTCACCTCCCGAAGAAGACACTTTGTGCTTGATACATAGGGGAGTGTTGTGGTTCCACGGTTAGTATCACAGCTCTGCTGCACTTGGTAAGTGGTATTTAGAGTTTCTGTACTTTTTTTTAGTAATTTACATTTTATGCTCCCACACACTTGACTTGTCCCCCTTACCCTAGGACAGGCCCAACTCCCCCAACCCCCTACCTGCCAGTACGTTAAAGAAATAATGACCAGCTTCTGTTTCAGAGTGCCCAGCATTTTCATTTTGTCCTGTTGTAATTGTGCCAGTGGCTCTTCTGAATCTAAATGCCGATGTCCTTACATTGTTTCCAATTTTCTGTCCATATTGTCTGCTCCTCGTCCTCATGCTGCACTTCAGTGTCTATACCCAGTTTTAGTATGGACACACACATTCCAGCTTATGTGCTGGAATGTTACCGCTACTTATACTGTGCAGCCCTTCATGAAAATAGAAAAAGCCTGGGCACTCACCACCCATACAGAAACAGCACAGGGAACCTCTTAAGGTGCTACACCAAGTCTAAACATAAAACAGGGACCCGCAGGGGTTCCTACATGGGCATTGAGTGTGCTGTTTTTTTTTCTTTTGTTGTTGATGCTTTGTTAATTATTTAAAAACAAAACAATACAATAAATAGTAGCATTGAAAAATAAATAAAATTCCAATAACACAATTGATAACAAGACTACCATTTCTCAAATAACTCTACTGATACTTTGTTTCCAGTGGGCAACTGATTCCTGGTTCAGCATTCTATCTAGTTTGTAACCCTTAGTGCAATGTTCCCCAAAGAGTCTGTCTGGTCCTGCTTTAAAATCTGGAACAGTGCTCGCTTCCTCAACTTCACTGGGAAGGCTGCTCCACCTGGTAACTACCCTCTGTGTGAACTAATGCTTTATTATTTTTCCTCTTACTTTACCCCTTCTAACTTTAAGGCATGTCCTTTATTTCCTGTTGCACTCACCAACCCAAACATCTTTGTATGCTCTACTGTGTCTGTCTTCTTTAGTATTCAGAAAACCATTTTTATGTCTCCTCTCAGTCTTCTCTTTTCTAAGCCGAATAATTGAAGTATGTCCAGCTTCTTCTAATGCAGTAGTTCATACCTCATAAGTCACTAATCAGCTGGTAGCCCTGTACGGGACCCTCTTTGATCTCTTCATGTCCTTTCTGTACTGTGGCAACCAAAAATGGATGCGGTACTCCAGGTGGGGTTGAATGAAGGCCTTGCACAAGAGGAATATTGCCTTTCTTGACCTGCTGCTGTGCTTTCCACTGTTGCACCACCGCGTACGTGTGATCCAGATTCCTTGCCCATAAGTGTAGCACCTTGCATTTTCCCACAGTAAATCTAAGCCGCCATTTCTTGGCTTAGGCCCTATTGTATGCAGGTCTCCCGTAGTGCATCCTTCTCCTCTATTATACCCACTCTTCTTGCCAGTTTAGTGCCACCAACCAGCTGCTGTATGCTGCTGCTGCGGATCCCTCCTCTAGGTCAGTACTAGATATGTTAAAGAGCAACAAATCCAGCCTCAACCCATGGTGTACTCCACTCAGCACATCCCTCTACCATTAATGGTGCCCATCTGCCACTACCACCACTCTGCTTCCTATCTGTCAGCCATTGCCATCCACCTGTTGGTTATTGTTATAAAACATTAATAAAATACTGGTTTAAAAAGGCAGTAAATTGACTATTTATTTTATTTTGCTCTTGAACAAATGTTGCACTCACCCTAACAATAAGGACTATATGCCAATTGACTATTCTTGAGTTCTTTGTCAGAACATCTTTTTATTCACCCATCCAGTGTTGAGTACAAGTGCAGTAGCAACAGATCTAAGACCTCAAGAATATTCAGTTGGTGTATGGTCCTTATTGTTAGTGTGTGTGCAATGTTTTTTCAAGAGCAGACTGAATACTACATTTATAGAACCCCTTCCTGAGTGCAAACCCTGTTCAGTTTTATTTATTTTATTTATTTATTCATTTAAGTATTCAGAGAAGACCTTTGAGCACAAGCTCTTTTACAAAGGTTCCACATCAGGTTGACAGACAATAGACATATTACATCAAGCAGGTATAGAACATACACACATAGGTTACAATATTACAGTGTTATCACTAGTACCATGGAATTAGTACAGTGTCAGTAAAGTATATAGAAAAGCAGTGGTGAGCTATGTGGGGAAAGCAGGGGAGGACTCCCTTTCGAATTGACAGGAGACTTAGGAAGGGTAATCAGCCTCATGTTGGGGTTTTGTCAAAAATAGGAGGGCAAAATAGTGGCTGGGGGTGCCAGGGAGAGGGGGGGAAGGGAAAGTGGCACCAGAGGGGGAAAGTGCTTGATAAAATGGTCATACAGGGGAAATGGGGAGCGAAGTGGTGTGGGGATGGAGTTATGATGAAGGGAGTTACTCAGGGGGAACAACAGGGGTGGCATGCTGAAAGCCACATGGTGGTGGAGTTGGCCTTAGGCATGTCACAAGAGGTTGGAGGCAGGAGGGACCAAGAGGGGGCAGGGGGAAACAGAGTGGCACCATTTAGCTTGCAGTAGCAACAAGGGTCAGAAATGAGGCAGTTTCAAGGGAGGGAGTGAATAAGAGGTTAAATATAAGAGAAAACTAAGAGAAATTGGATGAAAAACAACTACTTTGTGGATTTTGGATCAGTAACTGCCTAGCAGAAATGACAGATTATGTAAATAATAAGCTATGACAGGGTGTGCATCATAGGATTTTTATGCACGCCCAAGGGGTGTGGTAAGGCATGAGGTCAAAGACTGAGTGTTCTTATGCGCCAGGGAAGTGCATTAAAATTCTATGATGCACATCCTGGAGGGGCTTATTATACTTATAAAATGGCTCTAAGTAGAGTTTTATGGGGAAGAAATTGAGATTTTAATGCACGGGCAGGTGATGTCTCTCGGCCAATTAAATTTCTAGATTTGTCCTTGCCATTTTATAAATAGATACAGTACATAGATGAATAAGGACAGAAACAACTGTGAGTCTTTCCAGTCTGCCCTGATGCCCAACATTATATTACTCTGACAGTTTCTGCCCCTTTCCTCCAGGTCATTTATACTGAATGTTCAATCTCTGGTTTGTAACAGGGAAGCAACATGCCATTGGTCTGACAATTGTATTACTACAACGCGAGACATCATTGCTAGAATGAAACAAACTGATAATATATGCTGAAGCACCAAAAGTAGTTTAGACTGAGTTCAGTTTAATTTAAGAAGTGGTGTCATCTGTTACAGTAGAACACTCTAATAGCCATATGTAAAGACGGGGCTCAAGTACACAGAAAGTTATTTTTTAAAAACATTTACTGTTCAAACAGCAAGAATCCATCAATGATGCTTTACAGTAAGCATTATCTTCCTGCCAGTGAGTGATGCCCCAGAGCTAAAACGTTATGCTAATTTTAGAACTTAGAACACAAGTTTAACTACTGCACTAGGGCCAGGCTGCCCCTAGTGTGCTAATGTCAGATTTATTTCTCTGCTTGACCCCACAGTACAGCTCCAACCTTCTAGTCAACTTATTTTAAATTCCCTTATAATTCTGTGTTTTTCTATCTTCAGGTTAGTTTTCTTGATGCTTTGCATTAGTTAGGTATTTATTTTATTATTGTTAGTAAATTATGTTTTTTTCCAGTTCCCAATCTGATCCAGGAACTGGAGAAGATCGCCCTCACAACGCGTTTCCCACCTTTAGTGAGCCAGATAAAATTATACAAAAAAGTTATAGAAACCATAAAGCTTTATTTTAAAAAGTGTTTCTTCACTGTTTTACATTTGGTTCCCATTTTCAAGGAGCTGAACCATATTGGGGTTAAACCGTTCTGTTCCCTAGGAGGTCCTCACTACTGTGAGAAAAGAAAAATGTTAATTTAACTTTATTTTACATTGGAACTGATTACTCTTGGAACTAGTTTTTTTTTTTCATTCTTGTGGAAAAAGTTTTACAAGTCTGCAGTGTTTGACATGACTGTTTGACCTAAAATTGGACAAGACCAACAGGCTTTTAAAAATTGTACTAATTGTTTTCAGCTCTTAGCACAGACCAACTGCTGCAAACTTTGTTTAAGGTGCCTGGGTCCAGGTCACGATTTTCACAATTGTGAGCTCTGTAAAAAGTTTAGCCTACGACCCAAAAGAAAAAGGCTGAAAAAAGAGAAGATTTTATGGTTTCTCAGACTGCCTCTATGTAACTAAAACACAATAAGGCTCTGCAGAAGTTCCTAATGATGGTGGAAAGCATGCATCAAATGGTTCTTCACCTCAAAAACAACAGCAGTCCCTGTCAAAGGGGACAAATAAAAAATATAAAACTGCTCAGCCACCTTTCAGGCATGGTAAAGATGGTTCGATGCCAGAGTGTCTAAAAGTGGGAACCCTGAGCCCAACGATAGCAAAAATAAAAATAAAAGAGCTTCCAAGCAGGTACTAGAACCAATACTTGCCAAGATAAAGTAAAAAGAAAAGCATGTCCATGCCACTCCTCCACAAAAGGAAAAAGAGAGTCTCCAGACATGCTGCTGCAGCACCATCCCCTAAGCCACAGCCAAAGCAACACATGTGACAGTTTTGTCCGTGTTGTGCAACCATTGCCAGTGGGAAGAAGGCTGACCCACTATTTCTAGGAATGGGCAAAGGTTATCACAGATGAGTGGGTCCTAGACGTAGCGGGTCTGGGATTGTCTCTAGAGTTCAGAAAGTTCCCAATCAATCAGTTTGTTATTTGTTAGGCGTCCAATCCCGGAGGTTCTGGGCGCAGTACAATAAAAGATAAAACAATAAAAATACAGACATAAAACCACAGCATAAATTATTAAAAATTCAGCAAGACTGCAGAAACCAACAAATTCCCAGCTCATTCACCAACAAAGAATTCTGCTGGACCTGTGTGTAAAGAAATTGCTGCAGGCAAAAGCAGTAGAAAAGGTCCCTGCCTCATGGTGGGGCAAGGGCTTATTCTCAAGATACTTCCTAACCCACAAAAAAAAATGGAGAGTGGTGACCCATTTTAGATCTAAGATATCTGAAAAAGCATATCAAAAAAGGAAGGTTCAAGATGGTAACACTGGGTGCAGTAATACCATCCTAGCAACTGGGAGATTATCTGGGTCACTGGATCTGAAAAATGTCTCTTTTCACATTGCAGTCAGACCCACCCACAGAAAATGTCTGAGATTCATGCTTTGAAACTGTCAGTACCATTTTATAACACTCCCCTTCAGCCTTACTTCACCATCAAGGGTCTTCACAAAGTGCCTAGCAGTTGTGGCAGCACACGTGAGAAGACAAGGTGTGGTGTTTTTTCCTTGCCTAGATGACTAGCTGGGCTCAGGGAAAATAAAGTAAGTGGCAAGCGGCTTGATCCAAAAGGTAAGGAGCACCATAGAGAACATAGGATTCCTGATATATCTGCAACAGTTCCAAAGAGAACCTGCTCAGGTGTTGGACTTTATGGGCACAGAACTGGATATCCTGCAGAGGAAAGCTTTCCTACAACAAGAAAGGGTATCAAACCTGATTTCTACTGCAAAATGCTTCACGCAGGGTCAGCAAAAGCCCACATGGGATTTACTGCAGTTACTGGGCCACATGGCAAACATCATCCACAGTACCGGTGCCATGGTCAAGATTCCAAATGAGTGACATTCAATATCACCTAAGGGACCATTAGTCTCAAAGTTGGGACCCACTGTCCTATCTAGTACCAGTTGCAAAGACATTTGTGTGTGCAGTAGAGTGGTGGAAGGAGAAAAGCAACCTCGGAGAAGGAAATTGCTTTCTCCAGCAATCCCCAACAGGTGTTCTCACAACAGATGCTTCATTCACAGGTTGGGGCACCCACCTAGATGAACTTACAGTAAGTGGCATTTGGAGTCTAAAGGAGACATGGGAACACATCAGGCTCCTAGAGATCAGAGCAGTATTGTTAGCCCACTGTACAGATCCAAATGGGTCTATGTAAGAACAGCGAACGCCTAAAGACGATCGCCGTTATTGCTCAGTCAGAGTGCTGAACACATTTTTGGCACTCTGACAACCCTGGCGCACCAGCACAACAGTGCCAGGACATAATTTTACTACTTTCTGTGGGGGGGGGGCTGCGCTGTCCCACACCACCCCCTCGCAGGGGGGGGGAGTTTGCCCCCCGTACCCCCCTACTTAAGGATTCTCAACTCCAGGGGGGTGCATGTTGGGGGGAGTAGTAAAAATAAAAAGGTTCGGGCCGGGTACTGTAAAAATCGCACTAGCGCCTGGACCCGAACACAGTACCTCAACCACCCCAGCCATTGCCCAGTCTCCGACACCACGACACAGCTCGACCTACAACCGCAGTGCCACCCCTACAGCCTCTCCACCCCCTCCCAGCCCATGCTCACTCCTACCCCCTCTGCGCGTGTACGACATCCTGTCACCTAGTTCGCCCACCCCCTCATCCGGTCGCCCTACCTATCGGTCACAGTGAGTGGATTACACGAGGAAGGTGTCGCCGTAATGGACGGCACCCTTCTTCATGCGCCCACTTCACAGGTTACCGATCCAAACTGCGTAATCTTCCATGTAGATAAGATGGTCATTAGGAGCAATAGGAAGTTCCTACCCAAGGCAGTGTCTGAATTCCACCTGAAGAAATCAGTTACCCTTTCTGTGTGTGACCCTCAACATTCCAGTGTAGGTGAGCAGAAAACTGTCTGGATGTAAAAAGAGCTCTAGGTTACTCCTTGGACCAGAGAAAGGACGTCAGGGCCCAGGGTACACAGCTGTTTGTTACCTATGGAAAGGTAGACAGAAATAAGCTAGCAACTAGGAGAATTATTTCTCATTGGATAGTCTCTTGCAAATAGTTTTGTTATTAAAAAGCTGATAAAATACCTCACATAGGCTTACGGGCACATTCCACAAGGGGTACCTCTGCTTCTGGGGCAGATACAGAGGGCATTCACCTTCTTGACATTAGTAACACAGCTACCTGAAAAACAGAGCACACCTTCACAAAACACTACTGCCTGGACATACATTCCATGAGGGATGTCAGTTTTGGAATTGCTGTCTTGCAGAACCTTTTTCTTAAATTGGTTCTGGAGCAGTCCTCCCTAGGTACTGCTAGAGAGTCTGCTTATTGTAAAGCATCATTGATGGATTTCTGCTCTTTGAAGAAAAAATGACTTATCATAGTAATGTTTCTTCTCAAGGATCCATCAATGACATTTACAGCAATCCCTGACCCTGCCTTCCCTTCCAGAACCATGAAAATAGGTTCACACAAGAATCAGTTATTTTTTTAAAGTTGTTTAAGCTTTAATTACTGCAGTTCCTTGGCAACTGCTATTGTATGGTTAGTTAGATGATTTCATATTGTCTGCTTTAAATTTGCTTTTTTTTTTTTTACACTTTTCTTTTTTTATCCCTCCTTACTACCCTCTCGATCCACTCCTTCAGACTTCTGATCATCCCTGCAGACCCCTCCCACAGGATCTGCCTCTAGAGTACCAGGCTTACTCCTTTATCCCTCCTACCTTACTCCTTCTTCTTGGAGTGTCTGCACAATGGGGTCTGTCCTGCGGGTAGGCAATCAGAGGTGGATCGGTCGACATCTTGGCCTTGGGGGGGTCCGTTTTTTCTCTCCTTAGTCCCTCCTTTCCCTGAGGGCATCAGCACATAGGACTAATGTCCAGTCATATGGCGTGCTGGCGCAAGCCACAGACAAATGCCCATAACGTCATCCTCTCCCTGACTCTCAAAGAGATGCCCATGCATCCACCGGCACAGGTGTGTCGGGTATGTGAGACACCCCAGGATTCCACCCCTGGAGGAGGAGAGCATCCATTGGGATGCTCAATTCTCCTCGCCCTCTGACCCACGGTGACCCTGAGTCCGTTCCCGAACCCAGGTCACATGGCGTGATGCAAGGTGTGGTGTCCAGTGCCTCAACCCTCAGCGCCACTGGGCCGGTAATTTTTTAAAATTTTTAATTACATTTTTTTGTAGCCATTTAACTAGTTTAAGTGGTCAGAGCTCCCCAAGTTATAGAAACAAAACTGACATTAGAACATTAGGGGGAGCATGACCACAATGCAGAATTTGAACTTATATTCTAAATTCTAAAATTAGCATAAATTTCTATCTCAAGAACATTACTCACTGGCAGGAAGATGATGCTTATTGTAAATCTCATTGATGGATCCCTGAGAAGAACCAACATTACTACGGTGAGTATTTTCTTCTTATAGTATATGTATTTACTTAGGGGTACCTAAAGGAGACATAACATTTTGTTTTTAGTACAGCACTGCTTCTATTTCAATTGCTTAGTAGTAGTTTAATGCAAATAGTGGAATACCACAGGTTGACATTCATACTTTAAATGCACAAAGCTAGTGCATAAGATGAAAACATTGCTAAGTTAAATTGTACAGGCCATGCAACATATATTCATATGCTGAGTTATTGTTGTAACAAACTTCATCAATAATAAATTAATTTAGTACATAATCCATGCATGAGTAGTACTACTTCTGTCCGGATTCACAACTAGGAGGATTAGCTAGGACTTAAAGGGTACCTAAACAAGCAGTTTTTTTAAAACTGCAAACTCCAAAATCTGGCTTCATATGGAGGTAAAGTAAAGGCTGCTGTTTACATGTATGCTAAAACTGCATTTATGTAAATAACATAAATGTAGTTTCATAGCTCTTGAAAAATGTAAACATCAGCCCTTCACATTCAAAAAACAGCCTTGGCTTCTCCCTAAGATGTCTGCCAAGTGTGTTAAGTGATGAGTCATGATGACATCATTTGAGCCAGAGACAGAGATCAACATATATTTCTATAGTGCTAACTAGTTCTTCTTTCCCTTTATTTTGAATTGTTGTACCAGCATGATCAACACCATGTATTACCTCATGGATTATTTTGATCAGTACATGTTAGGCTATGATTTTGTTCATTTTATTTACTTTAACTTGCAGAAAATGTCTTGCAATCCAGCTGATTTTTACTTTGGCAGACTGCATTACAGTACAACACTTCAAATACCTGATGATCTAGTCATTATATGATGCACTGAATTTCTTTTTTGTTAACCAGGAGAGAGACACTAAGCTGACAGCTTGTTTACAGGTGTGGCCTGGGAGCACGAGGAAGTTTAGTGACTTGCTCAGGGTCACACAGCAAAGTACCGTTCTTCTTCAGTTCCTAAGCTCATGCTCTCTTATTAATCCACAAATTAGGCTTTCTTTTTTCATGTGAACCCCCTACACCTAGCCTGCCTTCTGCTGAACACCCCACCATCCATACCCTGTCCTTAGTATTGCCTGGGGACGCATATGAGCTTGTGGTCTCATGAAGAGAATTATCGCACCTCAGATTGTAATCTTGTACCTCAGTGGGTTTTGTGCACCTATAATGATACGCATCATAAGCTGGCACTGTTAAAAAAAATGCCTCCCAAATCACTCTCCAGTTCACATTCTCAATGTCTGACTTCTGCTCCCACAATAAATATTAAGTGGATCACCACCCTTCTGCACAGTGATGGTAGTAGTATGTACAGTTCCCTGTTGTGTTTTTTTCTCACCTTCCCAGCAATTCTTCTCCAGTACTTTTCTATGCTCTGCTCCACAATGCGAGTTGGCTGGCTACCACCCTTCCAAATCTTGAATGAGCTATACACAGCTCCCTCAATACTGTCCTAACAAATGTCAACATCCCTTCCCCCCCAAAATCTCCCTACACTGAAGTCAGTTAACAGTTTAGGTGCAGCCCTGCCACTCTGAGTATTTGTCATTGTTGGCTACTCTCATCCACAGTCAGGTAGTGGTCACGATGCTGGCAGCCCCACATTTCAGATCTCACAGTGATCTGCTCAGCATCCTCCTTCATGTCTTCAGCTAACCTGAATATAGCTGTACCCAGCTGGAATGGCCTCTTCAGTCCCTCTCTGGCATTCATTCTTCCCACTTGCTCCCCACACCAGAAACTAGTGAGTTCACTACCCTTCCGCATCATAAATGTGGTTAGTACAGTATCCCTTGTTATAGTTACATATTAATAATAAACATGATCTTCTGGTAAGCCAGGCTGATAGCAGCATGGCACAAGTGGAAAAAATAGGCTTTCCTACTCATATAAGATCTAAACCACCTATGATGAGGCACTATTAAATGACGTGCATAATGATGTACACACCAGTCATTTAATAGTGCCTAATCAAAGATAGCCTAGATTTTTTAAGGATAGGAAAGCCCATCATTCCCCTTGTTCCCTGCTGATATGAGCATGACTTACTGGAAAGATATTTTTATATTTGATATGTGAAAATAAAACAGGAACTGTACTACTTGCATTCATCATGCAGAAGGGTGATGAGCTCACCAGTTTTCGGTGTGAGGAGGAATAGTGAAGAATGAATACCAGAGGGGGACTGAGAAGGCCACTCTTGCAAGGTACTGCTGTATTCAGGGAAGGGGAAAACAGAAGGAGAGAAATATGAGCAGATTACTGTGAGAAATAAGATGTGGGACTGCCAGTACCTTGATCACTACCTAACCCCACCCCATTGTCCTGGCCAACATTCCCCTTCCTATAAAACCAGTGCATGCAATTGTCCAAGGCTGTGTGTGGATATTAATGTATGCAACAGCTGCCACTACATGTTCAGTCACTTCACTATCAGTCTAGTATTGCTTGTAAAGCACTTTGGGATACAGTGTGTATGAAAACCACTATATAAATGCTGATTCTTATTCTTCTTATTATTGTTATTTCCCATGGAAAAAGAGGACAAGACAAGCATATATTTGAGATTTGAGAAAGTATAAACTCTAGCATTGGACTGCACAAGAACTTTGCTACAAAAAAGTGGTGGCTCTAAGGGGTGGTGAAGGGTATGGCTGCAATCCCCCCCCCCCCACATTGTAATGTACTTGCTTGCAGCTGCTGCTGCATTTCACTTTGTTGAAGAAGTCTGATTTATTGATTGTACAAATGTCTACATTCAAACTATGGATTACATTTGTAGGTTCTGTCAAAAACGTACTAGAAAAGAATAATAGCAGAAAATATAAAGGTTTAATAAAAATGTTAAAAAGTGCATAGTAAGCATGCACACCACCCCAGCACCCCCATTGTAGCATCCTGGATCCACTATAACCTCTAGACCACCAGGTTATTCAAGATTTGTACTGCACTGTGGTTTGCCACAGAGAAAGTCGGTTGGATTAAAACACATTTTCAGCATATTAAAGTAAACAAAATGAACAGAACCATAGCCTAACACGTGCATTATGCAAAATAATGCACATGGTTTTGACCATTTCGGTGAAACAGTTCTGTACAAAGGGAAAAAAGAACTAGTTAGCACTACAGAGAGCCATATATCTCTCTGACTTTGGCTCAGATGACATCACATTTGGCGGCCATTTTAGGAAGCAGGTAAGACAGTTTGTTCTAAATTGGAAGGCTGATTTTACCATTTTCAAATGCTCTGGAACCACATTTAGGTAAATTATGTAAATGTAGTTTTAGCATTAATGAATACAGCAGCCTTTCCTTTAGTCACCTACGGAGTCAGATTTTTGAATAGTTTGTTGTCAAAATGTTGTTTAGGTATCCTTTAAACCAAGTCACACAGTGCGTCTGTGGACCTCCAGGTTTGTACATCAATGATCTCATCTAACCCCTTGACCTCACAGCTTTCAATGGGGGAAAGAAGAGATTAAAACAATGTAAAAGAGAAAGAGAAAATACTTCTGGGAAAGGGTTGAAACTAATAAACAAAGCCAGAGAGGGGTAAGTGAGACTACTGCAAAAGAGGAAAAATGGCCAACCAGATGGTTGAAGAATGTCAGTTTTAAGAATTGCTAATCAGTATGGTTTGATTGCTAATCAAAATACTTTTGATTAGTAATTACAGTTAATCAGCTTTCAGAAACCATTTGACTAGATGCCTTGCATGTTAATGACACTTGGGATGGATTAAAGCCCACCAAATTTCTACGCAGACAAAACTATTCTTTACTTAAGTGGTAATGACAGTGACACTATATGAAATTACTCTAAGTACAGTACTTGGCATCTGAGAGATGCCCCTTAGTTAATCACAAGGTTAATCTAGTGCCCTCTTAGCATTCGAGAGTTCTAGAAAACAAAGTAGTCATGACATACTGCTCTTGATTAGCCTAGAAACATCCCTCAGATACCACTCAGTCTTCATTAACGATGCTTTTTTCCACTGGAAGGCACAGCATACATAAAAGGTTCACTCACCCAGAGCACTCAGCTGTAGCAACAGCTAGAATAAAATCATACAGGCACAATCATTCATTCCTGTCACACGTGTGGTGATACAAAGAACAGACATTTTAAAAATGTAAAAGTTAGTTGGAGTTAGCAGTTGGTTTCTATACTCAGAGTTGCCCACATTAACACTGGCAAACTTTTTTTTTCATTTTTAGGTATATAAATTACTTCGATAGCTTATGGTGTGTGTAGTTAGACACTGTTAAAGATGTGTAAAATCATCAGAGCCCATTAAACAGTTTCCACAACTGTTGTCACCGTTCACGTGTAGTCGGATCTGCTAGCTAGATGAAATTCATGAAGTTTCTTTTAAATCCAAACAGAAGACAAGAATGGCTTGAATATTATACAGCACATGTTGATGTGCTGCCAACACTGGCCAGATTGGGATTGATCTTTATTTCAATTTTTTACAGAATTTTGAATTCAGAATGTTTGAATACATCTAAGTTGCAGCACTTAAAGGTCCCTTTGCTGTATAAGAGATATTTACATACCGCATCAGCTCTCATTTACTTCATTGCTATGAAAAATATACATAATTTATAAAGTGATTTTAATATATTTCCAACTAAGTGAACTATGGCTGCCTAACTTGTCAAAGACCCACAATGGCCTAGCAGTGAAGGCACCTGTTTTTCACTTGGGGAACCACAGGTTCAAGTCCTGGTCCCTGCCATCTCAGTCGACAGTGGTAGGAGCTGGAGCAGCTATTCCACAGATGCTGGCTCTGTTGCAGGGAGGACTTCTTGCACTGCTTTGTGAACAGCTGCCCTCTGTTGGGCCTGATGGAATGGGATCCATTTTGCAATAAACTGTTCAGGTCCCTCTCTCATCTTTGACATAGGAGCTCACAAGGGCCTATTGGTAGGAGGGCACAGAGGTGCTGACACCTGACACTTTCGATGATGTCAGTGAGCTTATAATGGTTCAGAGCATTGGCACTACCTCTTACCCCTTGAATCACAGGAGGAGATCTGCTACTCATTATCAACCCTGGAAATAGCACTAAGAGTTGGGACTGACCCATGCAGTTCTTCAGTGGTTATATTATTGGTTAGGGAGCCAGCTCTAGCATGTCACTTTCAGGCTGCATGGACACCATACAGGATGCAGGGCCACTGTGGCCTTGATGTGATCCCCAGGGACAGGTAGGCATGTCAAGGGTGGGTGGGTTACAGTATGGAAACCAAAATAACATAAATAGGACTGTGCTTTTGTTATAATTTATGGTGAAACTCAAGGTATTATCATGGTCAAAATGACAGAAGTCATAAAAATCATTGTAAAAGTCAGGAAAAGTCATGGGTCAATGTTACGTTAAACAAATGACTTTTATTGTGACATACAGTCCAACCCTGATTATCCGATCCCCATTCAGCTGACCTCCCTATCTAACGGACCTTTGGTTTGTACCCCACACTTTGCTAAGTTAAGCAGCTACTGCCTAATCGTGTGTCAAGTACAACTCCAATTAAAGAGCAACTGACACCATTCTGGCCAAAAGTGCTTCATTGCAGAATTAGTATAAGCATACCTCCAGCAAATCTCATACTAAAAACTAGACTTCTGTGTTACTTTAATTTAAAGTTATACGCTATTTTGTAACCCAGATTTTACTACCTATTCAAAAAAACCTGTTTCAGTGAAGAGCTGCTGCTAATGTCATCTCAGGAACTCACATTCTAGTACTCCCTGTCAGCAAGCTTATATCACATGTTTCTCCAAAGTTGTAAAGATCATGTGCAATGGTTTTCACAAGTAAAACAAGGAGCACATTCAATAAACACTGCTTTAAAAACTACGTGTTTCATGTTTTGTAACAAAGCTGACAGTTTTTTTGTGGGGGTGCCTTTTTGTTGTGGACCTTTTTTCCAGGGTTGCTGAATGCTGGGTCATAGCACACTGTTGTGAGGTTTACAGACTGAATGTTTGCTGACTGAATAAGTTTCTGAAGTGGTGAAAGGCTGAGATCATTCACACCTATCATTCAATTGAGGCGATTTCTAAGGATGGCACTTTAAAACAATTATTCCATCTCCTTGTCAATGGGGGTGGGAAAGGCAGTGTTGTTTTGAAACCTTACTAGGAGTTTCTAATTTAGCCAGCTCAATGCGTTCTCCCTGTCAGGCTGTTTTGACCTACATTCAGTGGCTTCAGGGTTGCTGGATGCTGAGTCAGCATGCCTCCAGGCTGCTGATGCCATTTGGAGTGCTACTCTACTGTGCCAGTTAGGATGTTGTATTGCTGCTAATATTGTAATGTTGGTAACTTCACTGCTGTTTGTCAGTATCTGCTTTACAATATGTTTGAATAGGGACCTTATATGTGTTAATTCCTATTGGGGTGGCATTTTTAGTTCTGGTAAAATTATCAGTTTAATTTAGAGTAGAAAATAGATGAGCCTGAATGTAGGTAAAAAAAAAACAAAAAAAAAAACAGCCTGACAGGGAGAAAACATTGGGCTGGCTAAATTAGAAACTCCTAGTAAGGTTTCAAAATAGCATTACTTCTCCCACCCCCATTGACAAGGAGATGGAGCAATTGTTTTACAGTGCCATCCTTAGAAATCGCCTCAACTGAATTATAGGTGTCCTTAGAAATCACCTCAATTGAATGATATGTGTGAATTATCTCAGCCTTGCACCACATCAGAAACTTATTAAGTCTGCAAACCTCACAACGGTGTGCTATGACCCAGCATCCAGCAACCCTGGAAAAAAGGATCGCAACAAAGAGTCACACCCAAAACAATTGTCAGCTTTATTACAAAACCTAAAACACACATAGTTTTTAAAACAATGTTTATTGAATGGTGCTGCCTGTTTTACTTGTGAAAACCATTGCATGTAATCTTTAGAACTTTGGAGGCACAGGTCCTATAAGCTTGTTGACAGGGAGTACTAGACTGTGAGTTCCTGAGATGACATCATCGGTGGCTCTTCACTGACACAGATTTTTTTGAACAGGTAGTGAAATCAGGGTTATAAAATAGCTCTTACCTTTAAAATGAAGTAACATAGAAATCTAGTTTTTCGTATGAGATTTACTGGAGATATGTTTATTCTAATTCTGCAATGTAGCAGAAGTGGTGTCAGTTGCTCTTTAAGTACAGTCAAGTACTGTGCGATGACTAACACCTGGCATTAACATTCATAGCACCTGGTGATAGTAATTAAGCACATCAATTAACTCAGTACACTACTTAGGCACATCAGTTAACACTTAACAGTGATTCTCACCTTGTACTGTTTGCAGAGATGGCTGTCAAACAAAAGCGACTCATCCTCAGTGTTGCACATAAATATTGCATTGTTGAGCGCCTGGAGAATGGAGAAAGGGCAGCCATTCTAGCAGGAGAATATGGAGTGGGCAAGTCCACCATTAGTGACATTAAGTCTGCAAAAGAAAAACTCCATGACTTTGCTCTTATAATGGACACAGCAACAGGAACTGAGGAGCATAAAAACATGCGCTCCTGCAAGGATGAGCAGCATGACTCTGCTCTGTATCTGTAGTTTTGCCAAAAGTGTGAGAAGGGGACACCACTTTCTGGTCCCCTTCTAAAGGAAAAGGCACTCATGTTTCACTCATGGCTGGGCAACACTGTACCCTTTGCTGCCAGTGAGGGATGGCTAATGCACTTGAAGCACCGCCATGGAATTCAGCAGCTCCACCTCTGTGGTGAGCGGCTCAGTGCTGCTGAGCAAGAGATCTCCCTGTTTCTAGAAAATTTGGGGAAAATTGTTGAAAACACAGGTCTCGTCCCAGACCAAATTTATAACATGGATGAGACTGGGCTTTTCTGTTGCCAATTAGAAGCCACCCTCAATTAAAAAGACTCTCTTGTATAGAAGCCACAGCAACAAAATAGTTAATAAAAGCTGCCCTCATTTAAAAGCTGCAGCTTTAATATGAGTCGACTTTTAATCGGAGGCATCTTTATAAAAGTCTTTGTGTCACCTGTAATAATCAGGTATGCCCACTTTCTGAGAGAGAAGGCCTCAACAAGACTGAGCAGGACTAAGCAGGAGGCCAAGTAACATAAGTATCATAATAAATATGTCTCTCATCTCAAGTTTTGATGGCCCATTTTTGTCTCCCCTAGTGTCCTCCCACTGGAGATTCCGTAGACTCCCTACCTGAAGTGGGTTAGAGAAGAAGCCGCTGACTCTGTGACTTGAAATGGGGAGAGACAGTATCTGTATCCCTCAATGCAAGCATATAGGTGTACCACCAGAGTGGCTGGTAAGGCTGGAAAAGGTCAAGGAGCTGTTGCAACTGGGGTTGAAACAGGATCGGGTTGGAAGCCATCTGTCCCAAATTAATAAAAGCTGCCCCTGATAACAAGCCACAGCTGAAAGTCATAAGCATGATTAGAACTGCAGCTTCTAATTGGGTGAAATGCATCCCATAGTTCATCAATTTGAAGCTTCCCTCAATTAAAAGCTACAGCTTCAATACAAGTTGGATTTTAATTAGGGACATCTTTAAAAGCCACCCGTGATTGGCAGCCACAGCTGAAAATCATAAACATGATTAGAAGCTGTGGCTTCTAATCATCGAAATACAGTATTCTTGTTACACTATCACATCAGTAAATATTTAAATGTTTTATAAATTATATGTTTGGGCTGACCCTGAGGTGGCAGTGAACTGTATGGCCATGTAAGAGGCTGGGGTATGCATAGAAGCCCCAATATCACACACTGGTGCAAAATGGGGACCAAACATATGGCCAAGGTGAGGCACAAAATCATGGGTCTGGCATAGCAAACATTAAACACAATGGTGTATTCAAGGAAAATATTACAAATCATGACATTGTCATGAAGAATACTCAAACAAAAATCGTGGTGTTGTCATGGAACATGTCAGAAATCATGGAGTTTTTTTTATATATAAAAATGGTAAAAATCATAGTATGCTTGATTTCTGTGGCAAATGCATGGCCCAAACATAAAACAAAATGATAAAAAAAACTTTGCCATAGGGTCTCCTGAAGAAGATCATACTGGGTGAAATGTCAGGTACAAAATGGCTTGAATACATAAAAAAAATTAATATAAAATGTTTAACTTTGGGAAGTAGGTGGCTGAATTAAGTTTCTGCTATTTTTGGTTCAAAGACTAGCTATAAAACACCTGAATCTGTTGGTGCAATGTGTTCACTCGGCTACTGGACCCCGCTAGATGAAGAGCCACTTATAGGGTATTTATCTGAGGAGCTTGGTCCTAAATCTTCATGGCCTTCTTGTGCGGGGCTGCTGATCCCAAGTCCCCATACTTGTTAAGGTATAAAATGGCCATAGTCATCTCCATGTTTACATGAACTTTCGGATCTCGGACCAGATAGGTGAAGACTTTCAGGTCTACATGAATAACTCTGAGCTCCAGCAGGTTGACATGCAATCTGGATTGTTGAATGGGTCAGAGACCATGCACTATCTTGCTCCCCAGGTGGTGCATCATCCTACGACAGAGAAGCATCCATCATCAGTAAGACAGATGTTTGACTGGACAAATGAGATTCCCTTCTTAAAGTTGTCCAGGCTCAGCCACAAGCCCAGAGCTCTAACAAAGTCCTGATTACATTCTGAGACAGACGGGCAGTGGGGGCAGTGCTCTTGTGCTATTTCCAACTCAGACAGAACTCCATGGTCCTTGTGCTGTCTGCCTTACTGAACTACTGCTGTAGTGGATGCCATGCATCTTAGTAGGTGAAGCACATTTCTTGCCAACCTTTTGTTGCTGGGCTTGGAAAAAACATTGCAAATAACATTTAGTCCAGGGCTCTCTGGGGTGGCAGGTATGCCCTGTCCTCTAAAGTCCATCATATGTTTGCTCCAATGATGGTTATCCCATTGGATGGAGGTAAAACAGATTTATGCAAGTTCATAATTAACCCCAATGTGTGAAAAATAATGACGGTCAGGACTCTTCCTATAGCTACGTCCTGTTTGGAAAGTACTCAGCCAGTTGTCCATGTACTGTCAATAAAAGTATACACTGGGCTGTGTTGCCTATGAGGTCTGGAAAAGTTACTTCTTGGAGGTAGGATTCTGTCTCTGAGCTAAAAAGAGAAGACTCTTCAGATGGCGTGTTAGACACATTCTGTAGTTACTAAGCATGGGAGGGAGTAGACCTAAGTCAGGCAAACTTTCTAAGAAGTCCTCTCTAGCCAATTAACCTAGCAGCATGTTGTTACTGTCCACTGCCAGCTTCAGTTGTCTTTTGCTGCAATCTAGACCATACTCTGTGTTGCGGCAAACCTGTTATTTGTTCTGATCTGGGAGTTTGTCCCAGACTGGGAGCATGTCCAGCCACAGGGAGTGCTGGTAATATGTTACATATGCCTCAATTGAGGCCTATTAGAAACCCAAGTATCCTGAGACATAAATCTTTTAAGTGATTTAGTTACATTCTGCAAATGCCTTTTTCACATAGTATGCCATTGCCACCCATGATTTATATGCTGAAGCTGCAATTTGTTTTGTAAAAAAATCTGACAGTCATTTTTTGTATGTTTTTGTTTCTGCACACCCTCTAGTTTTCTGTGTGTGGCCACACCCCGAGAATGATGTCATACAAGGGAACTGTCAATGTTTTACATATAGCAACAAGGAATTCTGGATAATTTATATAGTTGACTTAAATGATCATTACTCAGAGGTGCAGTCCTTTATTTTGTTAGTGGAGACTGCAGAATAGCACCTAATATGTAGTTATATAACCTAGTTATAGAGAAACTTGAAGGAGCTAAGTATGTGTGCAAGTGGGCAGACTAGGTGGGCCATAGGCCCTTATCTACTGTCAACATCTATGTTTATAGAGAGATATATATATATATAGCAAGGCATTCAAATGGGGGTTCCCAAAAAGTCTTCCTAGATCTTGCTTAAATGCTCACTGCCAGGTTGGTGTCCGGCGCCCTAGCCATTTAAATGGTAATGCCCTAGAGTGCCTGTAAAGCCTCTATGTACTGTCTGTTTAAGAGCTGCCTGACTGCAGTTATAATTGAACTGGGAGAGGGGCTGAGTATTGTCATGCTCGAGTCCCACCTGGTAATCGCTCCTTTTCTGCCATCGCTAATTGCGCAGAGGGAGCCCTGTTAAAAGATATAACTGTTTGCTGACCATTTGTTAGGGCAGTGAATATATTGCAGTTTGTTCTAACCTGTTTCTTTGCAGTGAGGACTGTTTTGATTATCTCCACCATCCCGGTCCTGAACTGCTGAATTGGACCAATCAGTACCTTGGGACTCTAAAATGGAGCCTACTTGAAGGGGCAGTGTGGAGTAAAACTGGGGGAATTGTAGTCCTGGGGTGTTGGCATCTTTTTGCACCTATAGGGGGGAGCTTTGTTGTGATTGACAGCTGAACCAACCAACCGAACCATTTGGATCTTAGGAACCCCCCTGAGCTGTCTGCTGGCTAGCCAGATCTAAGTGGGAAGCTGAAGAGCAACAGCTCGAGACCATCAAGCAGCCGTTTTGCGTAGTTTGCGGAGGAGAACTATGGATAGGCTAGGGTTTCAGCCTGCATGTCTGCCTGCTGCCCCGAAAGGGAACGAAGAGTGATTTTCGGACCAAATCCGAGTAAAGAGCCATTGCATTGTAACCAGGCTTCTACCTGAGGGAGACTGAAGATTTTGCTGAATGCGATCGGCCTGCCAGAAATTCCAGTCACCTCTGAACTGCTGATTTGTGCAAAGAGTTGTGCGAGTGTGAGTGGAGCAGGATTGCCTGGTACTGTAGAAGTTCTTACACATAAATGTGCTGTGCATTGAAAGTGGGTTATGATTTGGTTCCCCACTGTGTGAACTGTGTTCTGCTTGCTGGAAGCTATATCCAGCTCATTCGGATCGAATCAGCGATTATCTCCATGTGGCTGGGCCTTGCCATGAGGGCCCTGCCAGACTACCCCACTGCACAGAGAAAAAAGCCATCGACGAGAGACCTGCTTGGGGATCAGCCCCCTGCTCCACATTTGAACAGGAATGACGCCTCAGCGAATCGTGTGGGCCCTGCTTCTCCTGGCACTCCAGATCAACCACCTGCTGTCTCGATTCTCGTCCATCCTGTGTCCAGTCTTGGGTATCGTGAGTAACCATCAGGGTAGCTCCCTGCAACAACAGTTAATCTAAGTATGTCATCTGATTTCTTTGTTGTTTTCTTTCTTCACGAACTGAGCCATCAGGCTCCGGATTACAAATAGTGTGTACTGTGCATGTTGTTTTTTCCATCACAGGGCCCCAACCAGCTGCAACGCCAGCCTACCCCGGGCAACGGTCCTGGCTAGCCCCCTTTCATTCACCTGGGTACCCAGACGGTGTAACTGTTTTAGGGACTCTGAATGCATGCACAGCTGTGTGATTGATAGAGCATTTTTTTTTTATTTTATTTAGTTTTTGTTTACTGGGTAGGTGCGCTAGCCATAGCAATGACTATTTTCAGACACGACCCGAAAGAGTACAAAACAAACTTCAGGAACTAACAGTAACAGTACATTATTAGAAGTAGTCAAGGTAATGGGTACATACAAGCAGGTACTAACATAGGTAATACAGTATCACAGGTGAGTGTTAACAACACAGATTTAAGCAAATCAACCGATTATGCCCCTCCCTTGTTCACATCCCCTGAATAAATCAGATCTAACTTTTCCTGCATTCAAACCTGACTGTGGTTCCAGTTTGTACTCAAAGTACTGTACTGTTACTATTTGTTCTGTCTAACCTTGTTTTACAGGGGGTCCCAGGGTCAAACTGGAGGAACCAGCCCTGGTGGTAAGTGCAAACAGAGTGGGTACTTGAAAGGTGTATCAGGGGTATTGTGAAAGTAATTATAGTGTACTGTTTCGGCCACTAGCAGGGAACGAAGGGGGTTACAGTATCCCGGAGGGTAGTGCCCAGGCTAGTTTGACCACTACCAACCTTGACCTCCGGATGGAGGCACCCATTTCAGAACTCAGGCCCCTTAACCTACTACTAGCCAAGCAGGCAGGGGTAGTAGCCCTTGGGATAGTACCACCTAGGGGTTACAGTTTGGAGGCACCGCTGGGATTAGCGTCCTCTCGTGGCCAAAGGAGGTAAATACCCCAGTATGTTCAGATTTGGTGAGAAAATGGAGGAGCTTGCTACGCCTAAGCTAAAAATCGTCCCCCATAAGCTGTTAGTGCACCGAATTATGGGGTGGAGCAAGGCTGAGGGGTTAGATCCCTGACACGCTCTCCTGTTACTGGATGTCCCCTTAGAGACCACAAATGCTGTTATTATAGAAGCTGTGGGACATGTCAGAGGTTTGGGCAAAGTTGAAGTGAAGGGGAGGGATTCAGACCTGTTCAAGCAGACCGTGGTGGTTTTACTCTCCTGCAGTTTTCCTGTAGATCCAGAGAAGGTACCCTCTGTTATTCTGCCAGAACGGGCCCAGAAGGGGTGGAGGGTCATTCACCTGCATAGTGATCCGGCTACCCCGGGTGGGTCTCCCAGTATAGAGGGGTTTAAGGACAAGCTGCTCAAGTTATTAACATCTGATGGGTGAACCGCTCAAGAGCTAGTAAAGGTGCTAGACCTTTCTGAGGAACACACGCCATTGTAGTCCCTAGCTACATCCCCTGCTTCCCCTAAGAGTTCCCCTGTAGTCTCCTCCCTCATAATAATTCCATCTGTGCATTTGGACTCATACCGTAAACTCAGACTTTTCCTGGGCACCATCCCAGTGCTCACCAGGGAGGATGACCTTGAAACATGGATGGACTATGCTACCCCCTTGGTACAGGAGTGGCAGTGCTCTGAGGGGGAGAAAAGAAAGAGACTCATGGAAAGCTTGAGGGGCCCTGCACTGGAGGCCATCTGCTTCCTGCGAGCCACTAGCCCAGAGGCTACTGCTGCTGAATACTTCTCTGCATTGGAAGGAGTGTTTGGAAGCACTAGGTCGGGGGATGATCTGCTGTGGAAATTCAAGTCTGCCAAGCAATGAAAGAATGAGAAGTTGTCTGTGTTTGTTACTAGAATTGAGAGGGCTCTGCAGAGGGCCCACAGAAAAGGAGGGGTGCCGGCTAAGGAACTGAACCGGGTCAGATTGGACCATATTCTAAAGTCAACCAGGTACTCCAGTGTGATGATGTTAAAACTTAAGTTGCAAGACAGGAAGGCTAATCCTCCCGAGTACTGTCATCTTATGAAAGAGATTCGTGAAGCAGAGAATGGTGAAGAGGGCTGGGAGCCCTATGCTGGGGTTTTTGGTACCTGCCAGACACCGGAGAGAAGTGATACAGATGAGGCGCATCAGCTGAGGGAGCTGATTAAAGAGCTGATAGAAGCGGCCAGAGAACCTGACCTTTATCAGGCACCCCCTGAGGCAAAAAGTGGGGTAGGGGTGCATGTTGTTTCTTCAGAAACCTGGACTGAGGGTAACCTACTGGAAGAAGTACGAGGTTTGAGAGCCATGGTAGGGTACCTACTATGAGCCACACAAACCCTGAAACTTGGTGGAAGTCCAGAGGATCCAGAGCACAAGCCACAAGTCAAAGAAAAACTGTGAAATGCCCCTGATGTACCCAAACTGGGAGACAGCCCTCGGCCACCCAGAGATCCTAGAAAACCCACATTTTGCTACCATTGCAGGGAGGATGGACATACTCGTTTCTTTTGTCGCTCGCCGGAGAATCTGAGGAAGGTCACTACTAGACTATTAGCCTTGATTCGATGGAACAACAACCGGCCACCAGGTGGAGCCACTCGAAAAAGTTACTCCTCAAAGGCCGCTGCCAAATCGACATCTGAGTCTGTGCCACCTGAATGGTCCAAGGTGGTGGGTCCTTCAATGGAAACAACAGTCAAGGTGAACGGTGTGTCCATGAGGGCTCTGCTTGACAGTGGGTCTCAAATGACTATAATGTTTCAAGACTGGTATTGGAAGCAGCTGCCGTATGTGCCCCTACAACCCTTGGATGGCTTGCATGTCTGGGGGTTGAGTGAGAAGTCATATCCGTACTTGGGGTATATTCAGATCTGGCTGTCTTTTCCTACCTCGGTGGCTGGAGTGGCGGAACAAGTCAAGACCCTGGCCTCAGTGTGTCCCCCCACTGGACTATATGATGGAGTTCCCCTGCTAATTGGGAGCAGTGCTCATATGTTTGGGAGACTGGCACAACTCTGCTACGAGAAACAGGGCACCAGACTGGGAGGCCTCTAAGAATTCCCACCCTGATCAAGAGGGCCTATGATTTGCAACAGAATCCTGAGGAAGTGGACCCGGATGAACCGATAGGGGTCGTGCGGAAGAAGAATCCCAATTCAATGGTGCTGGCCCCTAATGCCCAGTGTACCCTTCAAGGGGAGGTCCGCCTACAGAAAGATGTCAAGAACAAAATACTGATGTTGGATGCGCCAGGCGATGGAAAATTGCCAGAAGGATTATTGGTCAAGCCCAGCATCTTGCCAGCTCGTGCTCATGCCTACGCATGATGAGTGATGGTCCAGATTCACAATGTGTCAGATCGGGAGATCCGGGTGAACAGAGGCTGCACCCTAGCTATGGTGCACTGCGCAGACACTGCAGTGTTGCCCAGCAACAAGCATCCTGGTGAGACAGATAGAGTGACTCCCTACTTGTTTGACTTTGATGACTCCCCATTGCCCACTGAATGGAAGACTAGAATCAGCAAGAAACTTGCTCAGAGAGACCAGGTGTTTTCATTGAAGGAATGGGACTTGGGATGTGTCCAGGGTGTGGAGCATCACATACACCTGCACGATGAATGGCCATTTCGAGAGAGGTCTCGACGCCTGGCTCCAGCAGACATAGATGATGTGAGACGACACCTGCAGGAAATGCTTGCTGCTGGTGTGATACAAGAATCCAGTAGCCCATATGCTTCACCCATTGTGGTTGTGCATAAGAAGAATGGGTCCATGAGAATGTGCATGGATTATTGAACCCTGAACTGGTGGACCATCCCCAATCAATACACCATGCCCCATATACAAGATGCTCTGGACTGTTTGAATGGGAGCAAATGGTTCTCGGTGGTGGATCTTCGCAGTGGATACTGCCAGATTCTGATGGCTCCGGAGGAACGTGAGAAGACAGCCTTCATTTGTCCCTTGGGGTTCTACGAATTTCTGAGAATGCCGCAGGGGATATCGGGCACCCTGGCCACCTTCCAGCGACTGATGGAACATGCGGTGGGAGATATGAATTTGCTGGAATGCCTGGTGTACTAGGATGACGTCATTGTGTTCGGGAGCTCCTTAGAGGAGCATGAGAGTCGACTGTTCAAAGTACTAGACCGATTGGAAGATTTTGGCCTTAAGCTGTCCATTGACAAGTGCCAGTTTTTCCAAACCTCCATGAAGTATGTGGGGCACGTAGTATGTAGAGAGGGGATAGAGACTGACCCCAGTAAAGTTGAAGCTCTGACCACCTGGCCCCAGCCCCACAATCTGAAAGAACTACAATGCTTCCTGGGGTTCTGTGGCTACTACAACAGGTTCATAAAAGACTATTCCAAGGTGATTTCCCCTTCTCTTGAATCTTACCCACTGGTACCCTCCCACCAATCATAAATACAAACAAGGGGCCACCCAAGGACCAGAGAAAGCATATTTCCACCCAGTTGAACTTTTTGGGCCCCTCTGGACACCTGACTGTGAAGCAGCCTTCCACGAAATCATATACCAGCTTACCCATGCCCCCATCCTCACCTATGCTGATCCCACCAAGCCCTATGTGCTGCATGCTGATGCTAGTCTACAGGGTTTGGGAGCTGTGCTGTATCAAGACCATGAAGATGGTTTGAGACCCGTGGCTTTTGCTAGTAGGAGTCTGACCCCGTCAGAGTGAAACTACCCTGTACATAAGTTGGAGCTCCTTGCACTAAAATGGTCCGTCATTGACCAGTTTCATGAATACCTCTATGGGGAGAAGATATTGATGAAGACTGACAATAACCCATTGACCTATGTGCAGACTTCAGCTAAGTTAGACACCACAGGGCATAGGTGACTTTCTGCGTTATCTACCTATGATTATGCTGTCGAATACAGGTCAGGTCTGAATCATATTGATGCTGACACCCTATCTCAAAGGTCCACTTCCAAGAGTGACTGGGTCAGGCTGTCTAAACCTGACATCTGAGCATTGTGCCAAAAGTTTGATAGAGATGAACAGATGTGTGCTGACACAGTGGACTGCTTAGTAGATTGCTTGGGCCGTTCTGATGCCTGCATACCACCTGCGTACTGTCACTTCTCTGCTCTAGCTATTAGTGCACTACCTCAAATTGACAATGACAACATTCAGTGGGCTCAATCCCAAGATCCTGTGATTCAGCCAGCACTTGATGCCCTTCGTGCAGGGAAAGATGTGTCCAAGTTGTGTTCCTCTGACTTGTGAACTGCTTTATTGTTTAAAGAAGGCCCCAGGCTGAAGCTGCTTAATCAGTTGTGTATAGAGAGACAGTAGATTTGGGCGGCCAAGTAGACAAGCAACAATTGGTCCTACCCACATCCTTCAAAGATTTGGTACTGAGGTCCCTCCACAATCATATGGGCCACCATGGTATCGACCAAACCCTTGACCTAGTAAGATTTCGATTCTACTGGCCCAGGATGGGGGCCAGTGTTGAGCACCATGTAAGGACATGTAGTCGCTGCCTGCAAAGAAAAGCCCTGCCTCAGAGAGCTGTCCCCCCTGGTCAACATTACTACCAGCACCCCAATGGAACTAGTCTGCATAGATTTCTTGAGTTTAGAGGCTGATCAGCGAAACATTGGTAATGTGTTAGTGGTTACGGATCATTTCACATGGTATGCCATAGCTTTTCCCACCAAAGATCAAAAGGCGTCTACCGTGGCCAAGGTGTTAGTGGTAAATTTCTTCATCTACTATGGTGCCCCCCAGTGAATTCATTCTGATCAAAGCAGAGACTTTGAGAGTCAGTTAATCAAAGAGATACTCTCTCTATGGGGGATGCAAAAGTCAAGAACCACCCCCTATCACCCGCAGGGGGACCCTCAACCAGAACGCTTTAACCGCACCCTGCTAGACATGCTAGGCCCTTCCACCCAAAAGACAAGCATAAATGGAGTCAGCAGATTGGCACCTTGGTACACGCATACAATTGCACGAAAAATGATACTACCGGGTTCTCCACCTACCGCCTCATGTTCGGGAGAGAGGCCTGGCTGCCTGTTGATGTCAGTTTTGGGGTTTCTCCAGATGGGGTCCGAGCCGAAAACTATTTGCAATATGTACAAAAACTGAAAGCCCAATTGAAACATGCCTATCAACTGGCCCAGACAAGAGAAATTTAGCCAACAAAGAGAGGCATGATAGAAAAGTGAAAGCTCAAGAGTTTTGGCCTGGAGACCATGTATCATTGTGAAATTTAGGACTGCATGGTAATATAAAATAGCTGATCAGTGGCACCATCTTCCCATGTAGTAGTAGGAAAGTTGGTTGATTTACCTGTGTACAAAGTGCACCCGGAGAATGACTCCAAAGCCATCAAGACCATGCACTGTATCAATCAATCAATCAGTCACTTTATTTAACCAGGCAAACACACCATTGAGCAAGCTCATTTTCAAAGTGGTCCTGGACACTTATACAATGAAAAAGAAATAAGAATACAATACAATAGAATAAAGTACATATTCACAGATAAAGTATACTCGACAGTAATGGAGACTTTTTACAGGTAGGATCATAAGGCTCCTAACACTGGCCTGTCAAGGTATGGCGATGTGCGATACCAATTGTTTTACAGAAAAAAGAGAGAAGCCAGTCATCCTGATATCTCTGCAATGCGATGTTAGCAGACCGGGAGAAGGAAGGCGGGGTGGGTACAGAGGAAAGGATAGGGTAAGAAAGGTCAGGGTAAAGTATGATAGGAAGCTGAAGGTCCCTATAACAGCGGACCTATGGTAAATTTAGTTGTACCAATTGATAATAAGGCTAGGTGCTAAAGGCTCAGTGTTGTCTAAAACAGTTGCATGTTTCCTTCAAAAGATGCAAGCAAGTTTTGAATGTGAAAAGGCCTGGCAGTGAAGATAGTTTTAGAGAGCTTTGCATATTATTCCAAAGCAATGGGAGTGAAAAACTGATTGCAGTTGAACCATATGATGCTTTTACTCTAGGAATCTTGAAACAAATTAAGGAGAAACGTCTCAGACCATAGGAGCCCTTGGCTCATTGGAACAGATTTGAAATGTATGTAGGAAGATTATTGGAAAGCGCTCTATAGATCCAGAGTAAGGCATTTCTTTTCCTCCTGGTTGAGAGTGATGGCCACCCTGATTCCTGGTATAGTAGGCAATGGTGAGTACGCTGGGGTAGATCAAGGATAAACCTTAGAGCTCAGTGGTATGGAGTGTCTAGTTTGTTAAGCACCGTTAAGGGACAGTGGGTGTAAAGAAAGTCAGCATAGTCCAGTATGGGTAGGAATGTAGACTGTACTAGTCTTTTTCTAGCTTCTATGGTAAGCAGATGTTTAATCCAATAAAATAGGCCTAACCGCTATCTCAATTTCTTCATAACTTCATTCAGGTGGCACAGGAAGTTGAGTTTATTATCCAGCCAGAATCACTTGCTACCTATTGGCCAAGTCACGATTGAGGCTGAACCTTTGGAGATTAATCCCCCTGGTCCAGTGACTCATGATGCTGCAAGAAAGAGACAGAGTCAACCCACCCCAGTGGTCCCTAATTTAAGGTTTTCTCCCTGGCAGGCCCAAAATGATAGTGACTGTCAGTCCACTTCTGATGAAAGTGAATGCGACCCTGCTTATTATCCCTCCTATTAACTGAGTCAGCTGTTTCAAGGTAATCCCATGATTAATCATGGGGATAAAGCTGGGCCTTCTGGACTGCCTAACCCCCAGCTTCATCCTTGGAGCCAATGCTCCCTGACAGTGAAGTGCAAAGTATCATGTCTGAAGATGCTAAGTCTCTGTGTATTGTAGAACTGTATGATTTGCCTGAAGGAGAGGCTGATGGTATGAGTCTTTCTGGCGACATGCTGGAACTTGAAGAATGCTGTGAGAATGATGACAATCCCCATTCAGTGTCAGAGTGTCTTAAAATGAACAAAGTGTTGTGGAAACAGAGCCTACAGAGCAAGGGGCCAACAGTGCTCCAAGTTTGGACATTCCTGCACAGGCAGAAGCATCCCACCCTTGTGTTGAAAGTCCCAGGACCAGTGCTGAGAGTAAAGAGACTGTGATTGTTCCCCCCAAAAGGACTGGCCGAGCTGTCAAGCCCGTAGTATGCTTTAGTTATGATTCCCCTGGGAGGCCAGTGGATTTGCCTCTCAATGTGGTCCACAAAGGGGTTTATGTCTCTCAGAGCTCACTGCCCAAGCTGAGCCTGAGGTGCCAATTCAGGTTGATTGTTCTTCCCTCTAGGTATGGTGTCCCTGCCCCATCTAACATAAGTTAGCTAATAGGGAAGGGCCCCTCTTACTCTGTTTAATGTACAAAGTTATTACATGATTCATAGTAATGTGTAAGTTACCTGTGTGAAATGTGCTGATGAATTGTTAGAATGGATATAGTATAATGAAGTGTAGTGAAAATGTAAGTAAAGTAGAAAGCTTATGTTAACTGATACATGATGGTACAGACTTGACGCGGACGTCAAGTTTTTCCAGGCAGGGAAGAGTGTAACCCCCCCTTCAAATGGGGGTTCCCGAAAAGTCTTCCTAGAGCTTGCTTAAATGTTCACTGCCAGGTTGGTGTCTGGCTCCCTAGCCATTTAAATGGTAATGCCCTAGAGTGCCTGTAAAGCCTTTATGTGCTGTCTGTTTAAGAGCTGCCTGATTGTAGTTATAATTGAACTGGGAAGGGGGCTGAGTGTAGTCATGCTCGAGTCCCCCCGGGCTACCTGGCAATCACTCTGTTTCTGCCATCTCTAATTGCACTGAGGGAGCCCTGTTAAAATATTTGTAACTGTTTGTTCACCATTTGTTAGGGCAGTGATTATATTGCAATTTGTTCTAACCTGTTTCTTTGCAGCAAGGACTATTTTGATTATCTCCACCATCCCGGTCCCGAACTGCTGAATTGGACCAATCAGTACCTTGGGACTCTAAAATGGAGCCTACTTGAAGGGGCAGTGTGGAGTAAAACTGGGGGAATTGTAGTCCTGGGGTGTTGGCATCTTTTTGCACCTATAGGGGGAGCTTTGTTGTGATTGACAGCTGAACCAACCAACCGAACCGTTTGGATCTTAGGAACCCCCCTGAACTATCTGCTGGCTAGCCAGATCTAAGTGGGAAGCTGAAGAGCAACAGCTCGAGACCATCAAGCAGCCGTTTTGCGTAGTTTGCACAGGAGAACTATGGATAGGCTAGGGTTTCAGCCTGCATGTCTGCCTGCTACCCCGAAAGGGAACGAAGAGTGATTTTCGGACCAAATCCGAGTAAAGAGCCATTACATTGTAACCAGGCTTCTACCTGAGGGAGACTGAAGATTTTGCTGAATGCGATCGGCCTGCCAGAAAATTCCAGTCACCTCTGAACTGCTGATTTGTGCAAAGAGTTGTGCGAGTGTGAGTGGAGCAGGATTGCCTGGTACTGTAGAAGTTCTTACACATAAATGTGCTGTGCATTGAAAGTGGGTTATGATTTGGTTCCCCACTGTGTGAACTGTGTTCTGCTTGCTGGAAGCTGTATCCAGCTCATTCGGGCTGAATCTGCGATTATCTCCATGTGGCTGGGCCTTGCCATGAGGGCCCTGCCAGATTACCCCACTGCACGGAGAAAAAAGCCATCGACGAGAGACCTGCATGGGGATCGGCCCCCTGCTCCACATTTGAACAGGAATGATGCCTCAGCGAATCGTGTGGGCCCTGCTTCTCCTGGCACTCCAGATCAACCACCTGCTGTCTCGATTCTCATCCATCCTGTGTCCAGTCTTGGGTATCGTGAGTAACCATCAGGGTAGCTCCCTGCAACAACAGTTAATCTAAGTATGTCATCTGATTTCTTTGTTGTTTTCTTTCTTCGCGAACTGAGCCATCAGGCTCCGGATTACAAATAGCGTGTACTGTGCGTGTTGTTTTTTCCATCACATGGCCCCAACCAGCTGCAATGCCAGCCTACCCCGGGCAACGGTCCTGGCTAGCCCCCTTTCATTCACCTGGGTACCCAGACGGTGTAACTGTTTTAGGGACTCTGAATGCATGCACAGCTGTGTGATTGATAGAGCATTTTTTTTTTTTATTTAGTTTTTGTTTACTGGGTAGTTGCGCTAGCCATAGCAATGACTATTTTCAGACACGACCCGGAAGAGTACAAAACAAACTTCAGGAACTAACTGTAACAGTACATTATTAGAAGTAGTCAAGGTAATGGGTACATACAAGCAGGTAGTAACATAGGTAATCCAGTATCACAGGTGAGTGTTAACAACACAGATTTAAGCAAATCAACCTGATTATGCCCTTCCCTTGTTCACATCCCCTGAATAAATCAGATCTAACTTTTCCTGCATTCAAACCTGACTGTGGTTCCAGTTTGTACTCAAAGTACTGTACTGTTACTATTTGTTCTGTCTAACCTTGTTTTACAGGGGGTCCCAGGGTCAAACTGGAGGGACCAGCCCTGGTGGTAAGTGCAAACAGAGTGGGTACTTGAAAGGTGTATCAGGGGTATTGTGAAAGTAATTATAGTGTACTGTTTCGGCCACTAGCAGGGAACAAAGGGGGTTACAGTATCCCAGAGGGTAGTGCCCAGACTAGTTTGACCACTACCAACCTTGACCTCCGGATGGAGGCACCCATTTCAGAACTCAGGCCCCTTAACCTAGTACTAGCCAAGCAGGCAGGGGTAGTAGCCCTTGGGATAGTACCACCTAGGGGTTACAGTTTGGAGGCACCGCTGGGATTAGCGTCCTCTAGTGACCAAAGGAGAAATACCCAGTATGTTCAGATTTGGTGAGAAAATGGAGGAGCTTGCTACGCCTAAGCTAAATCACCCCCCATAAGCTGTTAGTGCACCGAATGATGGGGTGGAGCAAGGCTGAGGGGTTAGATCCCTGACACACTCTCCTGTTACTGGATGTCCCCTTAGGGACCACAAATGCTGTTATTTTAGAAGCTGTGGGACATGTCAAAGGTTTGGGCAAAGTTGAAGTGAAGGGAAGGGATTCAGACCTGTTCAAGCAGACCGTGGTGGTTTTACTGTCCTGCAGTTTTCCTGTAGATCCAGAGAAGGTACCCTCTGTTATTCTGCCAGAAGGGGCCCAGAAGGGGTGGAGGGTCATTCACCTGCATAGTGATCTGGCTACCCCGGGTGGGTCTCCCAGTATAGAGGGGTTTAAGGACAAGCTGCTCAAGTTATTAACATCTGAAGGGTGAACCGCTCAAGAGCTAGTAAAGGTGCTAGACCTTTCTGAGGAACACACGCCATTGCAGTCCCCGGCTACATCCCCTGCTTCCCCTAAGAGTTCCCCTGTAGTCCCTTCCCCCATAATAATTCCATCTGTGCATTTGGACTCATACTGTAAACTCAGACTTTTCTCGGGCACCGTCCCAGTGCTCACCAGGGAGGATGACCTTGAAACATGGATGGACTATGCCACCCCCCTTGGTACAGGAGTGGCAGTGCTCTGAGGGGGAGAAAAGAAAGAGACTCATGGAAAGCTTGAGGGGCCCTGCACTGGAGGCCATCTGCTTCCTGCGAGCCACTAGCCCAGAGGCTACTGCTGCTGAATACTTCTCTGCATTGGAAGGAGTGTTTGGAAGCACTAGGTCGGGGGATGATCTGCTGTGGAAATTCAAGTCTGCCAAGCAATGGAAGAATGAGAAGTTGTCTGTGTTTGTTACTAGAATTGAGAGGGCTCTGCAGAGGGCCCACAGAAAAGGAGGGGTGCCGGCTAAGGAACTGAACCGGGTCAGATTGGACCATATTCTAAAGTCAACCAGGTACTCCAGTGTGATGATGTTAAAACTTAAGTTGCAAGACAGGAAGGCTAATCCTCCCGAGTACTGTCATCTCATGAAAGAGATTCGTGAAGCAGAGAATGATGAAGAGGGCTGGGAGCCCTATGCTGGGGTTTAGTACCTGCCAGACACGGAGAGAAGTGATACAGATGAGGCGATCAGCTGAGGGCTGATTAAAGAGTTGATAGAAGCGCCAGAGACCTGACCTTTATCAGGCACCCCTGAGGCAAAAAGTGGGGTGGGGTGCATGTTGTTTCTTCAGAAACCTGGACTGAGGTAACCTACTGGAAGAAGTATGAGGTTTGAGAGCCATGATAGGGTACCTACTATGAGCCACACAAACCCTGAAACTTGGTGGAAGTCCAGAGGATCCAGAGCACAAGCCACAAGTCAAAGAAAACTGTGAAATGCCTGATGTACCCAAACTGGGAGACAGCCCGTGACCACCCAGAGATCCTAGAAAACCCACATTTTGCTACTATTGCAGGGAGGATGGACATACTCGTTTCTTTTGTCACTCGCCAGAGAATCTGAGGAAGGTCACTACTAGTCTATTAGCCTTGATTCGATGGAGCAACAACCGGCCACCAGGTGGAGCCGCTCGAAAAAGTTACTCCTCAAAGGCCGCTGCCAAATCGACATCTGAGTCTGTGCCACCTGAATGGTCCAAGGTGGTGGGTCCTTCAATGGAAACAACAGTCAAGGTGAGCAGTGTGTCCACGAGGCTCTGTTGACAGTGGGTCTCAAATGACTATAATGTTTCAAGACTGGTATTGGAAGGCTGCCAGTATGTGCTACAACCCTTGGAAGGCTTGCATGTCTGGGGTTGAGTGAGAAGTCATATCATTTGGGGTATATTCGGATCTGGCTGTCTTTTCCTACCTCGGTGGCTGGAGTGGCGGAACAAGTCAAGACCCTGGCCTCAGTGTGTCCCCCCACTGGACTATATGATGGAGTTCCCCTGCTAATTGAGAGCAACGCTTATATGTTTGGGAGACTGGCACAACTCTGCTACGAGAAACAGGGGCACCGGACTGGGAGGCCTCTAAGAATTCCCACCCTGATCAAGAGGGCCTATGATTTGCAACAGAATCCTGAGGAAGTGGACCTGGATGAACTGATAGGGGTCGTGCGGAAGAAGAATCCCAATTCAATGGTGCTGGCCCCTAATGCCCAGTGTACCTTTCAAGGGGAGGTCCGCCTACAGAAAGATGTCAAGAACAAAATACTGATGTTGGATGCGCCAGGCGATGGAAAATTGCCAGAAGGATTATTGGTCAAGCCCAGCATCTTGCCAGCTCGTGCTCATGCCTACGCACGATGAGTGATGGTCCAGATTCACAATGTGTCAGATCGGGAGATCCGGGTGAACAGAGGCTGCACCCTAGCTATGGTACACTGCGCAGACACTGCAGTGTTGCCCAGCAACAAGCATCCTGGTGAGACAGATAGAGTGACTCCCGACTTGTTTGACTTTGGTGACTCCCCATTGCCCACTGAATGGAAGACTAGAATCAGCAAGAAACTTGCTCAGAGAGACCAGGTGTTTTCATTGAAGGAATGGGACTTGGGATGTGTCCAGGGTGTGGAGCATCACATACACCTGCACGATGAATGGCCATTTCGAGAGAGGTCTCGACGCCTGGCTCCATCAGACATAGATGATGTGAGACGACACCTGCAGGAAATGCTTGCTGCTGGTGTGATACAAGAATCCAGGAGCCCATATGCTTCACCCATTGTGGTTGTGCATAAGAAGAATGGGTCTGTGAGAATGTGCATGGATTATTGAACCCTGAACTGGTGGACCATCCCCAATCAATACACTATGCCCCATATACAAGATGCTCTGGACTGTTTGAATGGGAGCAAATGGTTCTCGGTGTTGGATCTTCGCAGTGGATACTGCCAGATTCCGATGGCTCCGGAGGAACGTGAGAAGACAGCCTTCATTTGTCCCTTCGAGTTCTACTAATTTCTGAGAATGCCGCAGGGGATATCGGGCACCCTGGCACCTTCCAGCGATTGATGGAACATGCGGTGGGAGATATGAATTTGCTGGAATGCCTGGTGTACTAGGATGACGTCATTGTGTTCGGGAGCTCCTTAGAGGAGCATGAGAGTCGACTGTTCAAAGTACTAGACCGATTGGAAGATTTTGGCCTCAAGCTGTCCATTGACAAGTGCCAGTTTTTCCAAACCTCCATGAAGTATGTGGGGCACGTAGTATCTAGAGAGGGGATAGAGACTGACCCCAGTAAAGTTGAAGCTCTGACCACCTGGCCCCAGCCCCACAATCTGAAAGAACTACAATGCTTCCTGGGGTTCTGTGGCTACTCAACAGGTTCATAAAGACTATTCCAGGTGATTTCCCTTCTCTTGAATCTTACCCACTGGTACCCTCCACCAATCATAAATACAAACAAGGGCCACCAAGGACCAGAGAAAGCATATTTCCACCCAGGTGGACTTTTTGAGCCCTCTGGACACCTGACTGTGAGCAGCCTTCCACGAAATCATATACCAGCTTACCCATGCCCCCATCCTCACCTATGCTGATCCCACCAAGCCCCATGTGCTGCATGCTGATGCTAGTCTACAGGGTTTGGGAGCTGTGCTGTATCAAGACCATGAAGATGGTTTGAGACCCGTGGCTTTTGCTAGTAGGAGTCTGACCCCGTCAGAGTGAAACTACCCTGTACATAAGTTGGAGTTCCTTGCAGTAAAATGGTCCGTCATTGACCAGTTTCATGAATACCTCTATGGGGCGAAGATATTGATGAAGATTGACAATAACCCATTGACCTATGTGCAGACTTCAGCTAAGTTAGACACCACAGGGCATAGGTGACTTTCTGCATTATCTACCTATGATTATGCTGTCGAATACAGGTCAGGTCTGAATCGTATTGATGCTGACATCCTATCTCAAAGGTCCACTTCCAAGAGTGACTGGGTCAGGCTGTCTAAACCTGACATCTGAGCATTGTGCCAAAAGTTTGATAGAGATGAACAGATGTGTGCTGACAGTGTGGACTGCTTAGTAGATTGCTTGGGCCCTTCTGATGCCTGCATACCACCTGCGTACTGTCACTTCTCTGCTCTAGATATTAGTGCACTACCTCAAATTGACAATGGCAACATTCAGTGGGCTCAATCCCAAGATCCTGTGATTCAGCCAGCACTTGATGCCCTTCGTGCAGGGAAAGATGTGTCCAAGTTGTGTTCCTCTGACTTGTGAACTGCTTTATTGTTTAAAGAAGGCCCCAGGCTGAAGCTGCTTAATCAGTTGTGTATAGAGAGACAGTAGATCGGGGCGGCCAAGTAGACAAGCAACAATTGGTCCTACCCACATCCTTCAAAGATTTGGTACTGAGGTCCCTCCACAATCATATGGGCCACCTTGGTATCGACCAAACCCTTGACCTAGTAAAATTTCGATTCTACTGGCCCAGGATGGGGGCCAGTGTTGAGCACCATGTAAGGACATCTTGTCGCTGCCTGCAAAGAAAAGCCCTGCCTCAGAGAGCTGTCCCCCTGGTCAACATTACTACCAGCACCCCAATGGAACTAGTCTGCATAGATTTCTTGAGTTTAGAGGCTGATCAGTGAAACATTGGTAATGTGTTAGTGGTTACGGATCATTTCACGTGGTATGCCCAAGCTTTTCCCACCAAAGATCAAAAGGCGTCTACCGTGGCCAAGGTGTTAGTGGTAAATTTCTTCATCCACTATGGTGCCCCCCAGTGAATTCATTCTGATCAAATCAGAGACTTTGAGAGTCAGCTAATCAAAGAGATACTCTCTCTATGGGCGATGCAAAAGTCAAGAACCACCCCCTATCACCCGCAGGGACACCCTCAACCAGAACGCTTTAACCGCACCCTGCTAGACATGCTAAGCACCTTCCACCCAAAAGACAAGCATAAATGGAGTCAGCAGATTGGCACCTTGGTACACGCATACAATTGCATGAAAAATGATACTACCGGGTTCTCCACCTACCGCCTCATGTTCGGGAGAGTGGCCTGGCTGCCTGTTGATGTCAGTTTTGGGGTTTCTCCAGATGGGGTCTGAGCCGAAAACTATTTGCAATATGTACAAAAACTGAAAGCCCAATTGAAACATGCCTATCAACTGGCCCAGACAAGGGAAATTTAGCCAACAAAGAGAGGCATGACAGAAAAGTGAAAGCTCAAGAGTTTTGGCCTGGAGACCATGTATCATTGTGAAATTTAGGACTGCATGGTAACATAAAATAGCTGATCAGTGGCACCATCTTCCCCATGTAGTAGTAGGAAAGTTGGATGATTTACCTGTGTACAAAGTGCACCCGGAGAATGACTCCAAAGCCATCAAGACCATGCACTGTATCAATCAATCAATCAGTCACTTTATTTAACCAGGCAAACACACCATTGAGCAAGCTCATTTTCAAAATGGTCCTGGACACTTATACAATGAAAAAGAAATAAGAATACAGTACAATAGAATAAAGTACATATTCACAGATAAAGTATACTCAACAGTAATGGAGACTTTTTACAGGTAGGATCATAAGGCTCCTAACACTGGCCTGTCAAGGTATGGCGATGTGCGATACCAATTGTTTTACAGAAAAAAGAGAGAAGCCAGTCATCCTGATATCTCTGCAATGCGATGTTAGCAGACCGGGGAGAAGGAAGGCGGGGGTCGGGTACAGAGGGAAAGGATAGGGTAAGAAAGGTCAGGGTAAAGTATGATAGGAGAGCTGAAGGTCCCCTATAACAGCAGACCTATGGTAAATTTAGTTGTACCAATTGATAATAAGGCTAGGTGCTAAAGGCTCAGTGTTGTCTAAAACAGTTGCATGTTTCCTTCAAAAAGATGGCAAGCAAGTTTTTGAATGTGAAAAGGCCTGGCAGTGAAGATAGTTTTAGAGAGCTTTGCATATTATTCCAAAGCAATGGGAGTGAAAAACTGATTGCAGTTGAACCATATGATGCTTTTACTCTAGGAATCTTGAAACAAATTAAGGAGAAACGTCTCAGACCATAGGAGCCCTTGGCTCATTGGAACAGATTTGAAATGTATGTAGGAAGATTATTGGAAAGCGCTCTATAGATCCAGAGTAAGGCATTTCTTTTCCTCCTGATTGGAGTGATGGCCACCCTGATTCCTGGTATAGTAGGCAATGGTGAGTACGCTGGGGTAGATCAAGGATAAACCTTAGAGCTCGGTGGTATGGAGTGTCTAGTTTGTTAAGCACCGTTAAGGGACAGTGGGTGTAAAGAAAGTCAGCATAGTCCAGTATGGGTAGGAATATAGACTGTACTAGTCTTTTTATAGCTTCTATGGTAAGCAGATGTTTAATCCGATAAAATAGGCCTAACCGCTATCTCAATTTCTTCATAACTTCATTCAGGTGGCACAGGAAGTTGAGTTTATTATCCAGCCAGAATCACTTGCTACCTATTGGCCAAGTCATGACTGAGGCTGAACCTTCGGAGATTAATCCCCCTGGACCAGTGACTCGTGATGCTGCAAGAAAGAGACAGAGTCAACCCACCCCAGTGGTCCCTGATTTAAGGTTTTCTCCCTGGCAGGCCCAAAATGATAGTGACTGTCAGTCCAGTTCTGATGAAAGTGAATGCGACCCTGCTTATTATCCCTCTTATTAACTGAGTCAGCTGTTTCAAGGTAATCCCATGATTAATCATGGGGATGAAGCTGGGCCTTCTGGACTGCCTAACCCCCAGCTTCATCCTTGGAGCCAATGCTCCCTGACAGTGAAGTGCAAAGTATCATGTCTGAAGATGCTAAGTCTCTGTGTATTGTAGAACTGTATGATTTGCCTGAAGGAGAGGCTGATGGTATGAGTCTTTCTGGCGACATGCTGGAACTTGAAGAATGCTGTGAGAATGATGACAATCCCCATTCAGTGTCAGAGTGTCTTCAAAATGAACAAAGTGTTGTGGAAACAGAGTCTACAGAGCAAGGGGCCAACAGTGCTCCAAGTTTGGACATTCCTGCCCAGGCAGAAGCATCCCACCCTTGTGTTGAAAGTCCCAGGACCATGCTGAGAGTAAAGAGACTGTGATTGTTCCCCCCAGAAGGACTGGCCAAGCTGTCAAGCCTGTAGTATGCTTTAGTTATGATTCCCCTGGGAGGCCAGTGGATTTGCCTCTCAATGTGGTCCACAAAGGGGTTTATGTCTCTCAGAGCTCACTGCCCAAGCTGAGCCTAGGTGCCAATTCCAGGTTGATTGTTCTTCCCTCTAGGTATGGTGTCTCTGCCCCATCTAACCGCAAGTTAGCTAATAGGAAAGGGTCCCCTCTTACTCTGTTTAATGTACAAGAAGTTATTACATGATTCCGCATAGTAATGTGTAAGTTACCTGTGTGAAATGTGCTTGATGAATTGTTAGAATGGATATAGTATAATGAAGTGTAGTGAAAATGTATAGTAAAGTAGAAAGCTTATGTTAACTGATACATGATGGTACAGACTTGACGCGGACGCCAAGTTTTTCCAGGCAGGGAAGAGTGTAACCCCCCCTTCAAATGGGGGTTCCCGAAAAGTCTTCCTAGAGCTTGCTTAAATGTTCACTGCCAGGTTGGTGTCTGGCACCCTAGCCGTTTAAATGGTAATGCCCTAGAGTGCCTGTAAAGCCTCTATGTACTGTCTGTTTAAGAGCTGCCTGATTGTAGTTATAATTGAACTGGGAAGGGGGCTGAGTGTTGTCATGCTCGAGTCCCCCCCGGGCTACCTGGCAATCACTCCGTTTCTGCCATCTCTAATTGTGCTGAGGGAGTCCTGTTAAAATATTTGTAACTGTTTGTTCACCATTTGTTAGGGCAGTGATTATATTGCAATTGTTCTAACCTGTTTCTTTGCAGCGAGGACTATTTTGATTATCTCCACCATCTTGGTCCCGAACTGCCGAATTGGACTAATCCATGGGACTCTAAAATGGAGCCTGCTTGAAGGGGCGGTGTGGAGTAAAACTGGGAATTTTAGTCCTGGGGTGTTGGCTCCTTTTTGCACCTACAGGGGGAGCTTTGTTGTGATTGACAGCTGAACCGACCAACCGAACCTTTTGGATCTTGGGACCCTCCCCCCGAGCTGTCTGCTGGCTAGCCAGATCTAAGTGGGAAGCTGAAGAGCAACAGCTCGAGACCGTCGAGCAGCCGTTTTGCGTAGTTTGCGCAGGAGAACTGTGGAAAGACTAGGGTTTCGGCCTGCAAGTCTGCCTGCTGCCCCGAGAAGGAATGAAGAGTGATTTACGGACTAAATCCGAGTAAAGAGCCATTGCGTTGTAACCAGGCTTCTACCTGAGGGAGACCGAAGATTTTACTGAATGCGATCGGCCTGCCAGAAATTCCAGTCACCTCTGAACTGCTGATTTGTGCAGAAAGTTGTGTGATTGTGAGTGGAGCAGGATTGCCTGGTACTGTAGAAGTTCTTACTTATTAATGTGTTGTGCATTGAAAGTGGGTCGTGATTTGGTTCCCCACTGTGTGACCTGTGTTCTGCTTGCTGGAAGCTGCATCCAGCTCATTCAGACTGAATCTGCAATTATCTCCATGCGGCTGGGCCTTGCCACGAGGGTGCTGCCAGACTGCACAGAGAAAAAAGCCATCGACGAGAGACCTGCCTGGGGATCAGCTCCTTGCTCCATGCTTGAACAGGAATGACACCTCAGCGAATCGTGTGGGCCCTGCTTCTCCTGGCACTCCAGATCAACCACCTGCTGTCTCAATTCTTGTCCATCCTGTTACCAGTCTTGGGTATCATGAGTAACCATCAGTGTAGCTCCCTGCAACAACATTTAATCTAAGTGTGTCATCTGATTTCTTTGTTGTTTTCTTTCTTCACAAACTGAGCCATCAGGCTCCGGATTACAAATAGTGTGTACTGTGCATGTTGTTTTTTCCATCACAGGGCCCCAACCAGCCATACCTCTCAACCTCCTGCCTCATAAATCAGGGACAAGGCTTAAAAAAATCAGGGACAAAGGACCAAAATCAGGGACACATCTTCAAAATTAGAGAGATCCACCCAGAAAGCTGGTAGAATATGGGGCTTAGTGCAAAATGCATTTTCTAAAGAAGAACAAGTCTGTAACTGTAATGCTTGACATTGTTTTGTGCTTACAGTCCCCACTGTTTAGCCACAAAAACACAAATTTTAGGAGGGACAGAGTAAACTTTTGAGGCAAAATCAGGGACGTCCCTGAAAATCAGGGACACTTGAGAGGTATGCTGAACCAGCTACAACGCCGGCCTACCCCAGGCAATGGTCCTGGCTAGCCCCCCTTCATTCACTTGGGTACCCAGAGGGTGTGACTGTTTTAGGGACTCTGAATGCATGCACAGCTGTGTGATTGATAGAGCATTTAAGTGAATCAACCTGATTATGCCCCTCCATTATTCACATCCCCTGAATAAATCAGATCTAACTTTTCCTGCATTCAAACCTGACTGTGGTTCCAGTTTGTACTCGAAGTACTGTACTGTTACTATTTGCTCTGTCTAACCTTGTTTTACAAGGGGTCCCTTGGTCGAACTGGAGGGACCAGCCCTGGTGGTAAGTGCAAACAGTGTGGGTACTTACAAGGTGTATCAGGGGTATTGTGTACTGTTTCGGCCACTAGCAGGGAATGAGGGGGGTTACAGTGTCCCAGAGGGCTGTGCCCAGGTAAGTTTGACCACTACCAACCCTGACCTCCGGGTGGAGGCACCCATTTCAGAACTCAGGCCCCTTAATCTGCTGCTAGCCAAGCAGGCAGGGGTAGTAGCCCTTGGGATAGCACCACCTAGGGGTTACAGTGGGTACAGTGCATAGCTGATTTTTCTGTCTCCCTAGTCAAAGTGCAGTCTCCTATGTTGGTAGTGTTTACAGCAGTACATTCTGTAGAAAAGGTTCTATAAAACTGTTTTTTGTGGTACAGATAGTCCAAAAAGATAATTTGCCAGTCTGTGTAGATGTTGTTTGACTTTTATTGCATGCTGATGAAGTGACAGGTCTGAAGTGACAGCCCGTATCAGAATGTGGGAGCATGATGATACTTTTCTTTGTTTATGTTATAGGGCCTGAATGACTATAAGTAGTTCAGGAGTGTAATTATGGGTCAGATTACTTTTCTTTTTTTTTGGTGTCCAGCTTCTGCCATGAGTTGAAAATTGTGAAAGAAAAAGGATGTCTGCAATACCAAGACTGACCAACAGAGGTCTCTGTTTCAACCCAGTGCTTAAAAACTTTGTTTCCCTTGCATGACATCACGGTTGGGGTTGTGGCACAGAGAAAAAAGGGGCAGGATTATACAAATAAAGCAGAGCACAGAAATAAAATCATTTTGTTTTCATGGAACACAGCACTCTTGGGCAGTTTGAATGGTAGGAGATTGATTTACAACTCCTACAGGTTATTACTCCCATTTTCTATGGCAAACATAACAAAATCACATTAAAACAACATTGATTATGCTAGAATCTTTTGTCTGCAAGCATTTGTGAGACCTATTGCTTCTGGGCTTTTCACAAACTATAGAAACTGTAAAGCCCAGCGGAGACCAATGCGACTTTAGGAAGATTAAACCTTCCTTAGGGACTAAGACCCTTCTCTCTCAGGTTTTTCATTGGAAGCAGGAGTGGTTGATAGATAAACCTGTTTTTACTTATTTAGATTAATTAATGATTCAGTAGGAGAGAGGAGAACTTTGTCAGCTTCTGGTTTCTTTAACATTTCTTGAAACCCTGGCCCCTCTTTCTCCTGCTACTTTTCCACAAGCATCCTCCAGGCCTGCACCATCCTTTAGACAAAGTCCTGGAAGAAGGGACCATCTTCAGGAAACAGCATTCTTGGGAATACCCCAAGATCTTTATCTAGATAGGTCAGCTGTAAAAACACCTTCATTCCAGTTTTCCTTCTCCTCAGGGAAGCCTGTGAGGCTCTCTATGGCTATAATGGTCTCCAAATGTGGCCTTTTTCAGTAAGCTTGAGAACAGACTTCAGAGTTGGAGATCGCATACCATCATGGAGTTTCCTTCTGCAAGGGGCTGATTGACATCCCCCCCCACACACACACACACACACACACATGTCCATAACAAATAACATTGGCGATTTGACTCACTTCTGCTCAACTAAATTAAAAAGAAGAAAGGAGCTGGGAAACCCATGGGCCCTGGAGAAACCACAGGACCGGAACTGAGTGGATCAAATTTGAAACAGGGAAAGAGTCATACCACAGTCTTTATACCTTTAATATGTTTACAGTAGCTTGCAGCCTCTGTTGATTTTTGTGAGATATTTTTATTAATGGTATTTACATTTTGTTTATTGGTACATTAACCCTTCTTGAGCTCTGAACTGCACAGCTTAGTCCTTGATTATCACTGAACCAGATCTGCTGTGTTGTTTGTGTGTTACCAAAAAAGATGTGACAGGTTTCGCACTGAAAACTGAAGCATTAAACCATAAGAGACATGGTACTCTACATTGCTTTCATGATTTCTAATGTAGGAAGTCATACTACCCTATAATACATTAATTCCTAGTATAATAAATGTTTTGGTGCACAACACATTTTACATGTTTTGTACCATGGCACTGCCCCTTTTTTTGTCCCTTCAACCTTATCCAGTAGGGGATGTCATGCCTACACTATACCTGTGGCAGGGGATTATGTGACTGACAGACTGACTGACTGACCAGCTGCACAACTGATGCCAATGACACATCTTACTAAACTGGCAGGGGTGTATGATCTATGGGCATCATGAACCCTTCCCCCAGGAATCATGCCGTGCCAATACCATCTCAAGGCTGCAGAGTCCTGATGGAAACCTGACACTGGGATGGCCTGCACACTTGCCTCAGCTTGGCTTTAAAACACCTTAGTATAATTAGTTTTTTCAGATAAATGTGATAGAAACAAAGAGACATAGAATTTGTCAACAGAAAAGGACTGCTTGGTCCCCCTAGTCTACCCAGATGTTCCCTGTCAAATGTGTCTCTGCAGACCCTTACGGGTGTCTGGTAATCCTCCCCCCCCCCCCGCCTATTTACTAATATTCACCTATGTCCATCTCATGCATACTTTAAGCCTCCACTGTTTTCACTTCCACCACTTGTGCTGGTAGTCAGGTATAGCTTCTACCACCCTTTCAGTGAAGTACTGCTTCCTCACATCCCTCTTGAACTGACCCCCCCATACACACTTTATCGATTGCCCCCGGGCCTGGGTCTCTTTCTCATTTGAAAGAGACTCCCCTCCTACACCCTGTTCACCCCTGTGAGGTACTTGTAAGTCTCTATTAAGTCATCTCTTGCTCTCCTCTTTCCCAGGGTATACTTGTTGAGATCACTCAGTCTCTCCTTTAGGGCTGCTTGTGCAACCCCTGTAAAATTTTAGTTGCCCTCCTCTCGATTGCCTCCACCCTGTTTATGTTCTTTCTGATGTACAGCCTCCACAACTGGACACAGTACTCCTGTTGGGGTGTCACCAGCGAACTATACAGTGGCAACTCCACCTCCCTCCTCCTGCTGGAGATACCCCTCCCTATGCATCCCACTAGCCCTCCTCACTGCTTTGTCACACTACCCTGCCACTTTTAGGTCATCAGTTATGATAACCTCAAGGTCCCTTTCCTGCTTAGTGACTTTCAGTGCCTCCCTGCCATCCTGTACTCCACTCCTGGGTTCCTATGCCTTACTAGCATAATTTTGCACTTTTTGGCATTGAACCTCAACTGCCATGCTCTTGACCACTCCTCAGTTTTCCCCAAATCTCTAGTACAGATTTTGATATAATCTGCAGAAAGGCATACTTTCCTTTCCAAATCTTTTGTAACGTCAGTTATGAAGACATTGAAGAGAACCAGTTCCAGTACTGAGTTCCACACCACCCCTCTGTTCACTCTCCCTTTATTAGAGTGACTGCCCTTAACCACGCCTCTGTTGTCTGTTAACCAATTACTAACCTAGTTCCGCACTTTGGATCTCATGCTTCGGCTGCTTGATTTCTTTATCGGTCTCCTGTGCAGCATAGTGTCAAAGGCCATGCTAAAGTCTCGATAGGCCATGTCCACTGCCCTACTCTGGTCTATTTCCCTGGTCACCTAGTTGAAGAAATCAGTCAGATTTGTCTGGCATGACTCCCCCCCCCCCACTCGTCCCATGAATCCATGTAACCATGTTGACTGTGGCCTTGCAGCTCATTGGATTCAAGATTCTATGTCAGGCTTTCCTTAAGCAGGGTTTCAATTAATTTCCCCACCACTGAAATGAGTCAGACCGGCCTAGAGTTGCTAGCCTCCTCCCTGCTGCTGCTTTTATGTAGCGGGACCACATGTGCTCTTCTCCAGTCCTCCAGATCCATGCCTGTTTACAGTGAACTATTGAATAAGGCCATCAATGAGGCAGCTAACAGCTCCCTGAGTTCCTTTAGTACTCTTTGGTGTATCCCATCCAGTACCATAGCTATGTCCACCTTCAGAGCTGCAAGTCCCTTCAGGACTCTTTCGTCTGAAAATGGAATTGTGCCCACCTCCCTCCCCTCCCCTCTTTTTCTGCTACTTTCTGGTGGTCCATTCCCCCTTCCCTTCACTGTGAAGACTGAGCAGAAGTACCTGTTCAGGAAGGCAATTTTTTCTTGCTCTATTTCTGTGCAGTCTCCCCCTGCCACCTCCTAATCCTCACTATCCCTCCCCTTGGTTTCCTCTTCTCACTTATGTATCTGAAGAAAGTCTTATTCTTTTTAGTTGCTCCTTTAGCTATCCCTGTAGCTATCCTTTCCTCTGTCTGCACCTTTTCTCCCTTCACTGCCTTTCCTGCTTCCCTCTGTTTTACTTGGCATACCTCCCTGTCCTCCTTCCTCTGTGTTTCCTCGTACATCCTGAATGACACCCTTTTTTCCTTCACTACCTTGGTCATTTTACTAAAGGATCTTAAGTCTCTTTATCTTCTACTTTTCATCACTTCCTTTATGCAGAGGCTGGTTGCCTTAATTATGCTGTCACTTATTGTTCCCCACTGTGCCTGTACCCCTCCCTGGCAATCCCGCTATGAGGCAGTTTCTGTGGCACTCTCCCATTTCTTTAAAATCTACCCTCCTAAAGGCCAGGACCCTTGTCTGGATGTTTCTTCAAGATGAGCTTGTTTTCACCTAATATTTAAATACTGTAGCAAGTTTTCTCTTCTGATATTTTTTTCTTTTCCAAACATACGTTTGAAGTGTGAGGAAAGCACTCTGACGTTATTTACCAGGACCGTCTTCTCTAGGTTTAGATTATACTGTAAGCAATACACAATGCAGGGCAAGCATTTGTACTGAGATATTTGCATGCCCTGGGTGCATTGTGAGGCACGAGGCTAAGGCCAAGTTCATTCAGCCATCTGGAAAGTATGTATTTTGTGGTGGGGAAAAAAGTATGCACATTTTGGATGGGATGAGGATGTAGATTTTAGGAGAGATAAGGAGTACAAATTTTAGAAATGGTGGGGCTGCACATTTTGGGAGGGATAAGTGGCACAAATTTCAGGAGAGAGGAGGGGTACAAGTTTTTGGAGAGGAGAAGTGTGCACATTTTGAGAAGTGCTAGGGGTGTAAATTTGGGAGGGGTAAGAAGATATTATGGGTTTGCCAGCCAGAAGCAAGTGGATAAAGTTAGTTTAACCTATAATTGGCAAGATTTATTTTCAACTGCCCTTTTATAACTCACCATTGTCGAAAGTATCAGCAATTAAAGTTGGATAGTTTGGCATTACGACAAAAAAAGCTGAATATATCTGATATTTAAAGTGAAAAATGGACTAGTTAAGGGCAGTTTATCCTTTGTACATGAGAAGGATGACCAAAGATACCATTTTAGGGATGTTGTACACAGAGGTCTAACAATTCCCAAAATTAGAAATAGCTATGGACAGATGACTTTCCAGTTTAATGCTGCAAGGATGTGGAATGAAATTTCCACATCAATAAGAAACTTGCCTAAGTTAAGATCTCTTGTTAAAGTGGTTCGTACAGCCTGTACAGAAGTTTGCACTTGCATTTAAACCAAATTTTCACTACTTGCAAAGTATTGTTGTTACTATGGTAATGTATGTAAGGAGCTAACACTATTGTGTTTTTATAATTTCACTTTTGTAAATTTATAGATAGGTTGTTGTTGTGTGATTCAGTAAATTTACTTGTATGTAAGAATGTTTGGATAGAATCTAATTGTATCATACATTTTTATGTACGTACAGGACAGCTATGTAAATAGGTTCTGTGAGCCTAAAGTTTATATCCTGTCAAAAATAAAGTTTTAACTAACTAAACTAACTAACTAACATACACATTTTGGGAGGGGCAACAACTGGGAGCTAAATTTTAAGAGGGGTGAAAGGCACAATTTTGAGGAGCAAACATTTCAGGTGAGGTAAAGAGTGAACATTTTTTGAAGGTAAGGGATGCAAATGTTGAGAGAAGTGAGGAGTGCAAGTTGCGGGAGGTGTAAGAGGCAGACATTTTAGGAATAGTGGTGCAAATTTTGGGAGGAGTGGGAGATAAACATTTTGAGAGGGGTGCACATTTTGCATTGGTTAAGAAGTGATAATTGCACGAGAGATGAGTGGTACAAATGTTGGGAGGAAAGAGGGGTGCACAGAAATACAAGGGGAAAAAGTCTAAAGCTAGGTAAAGGAAGTCTCAGGTAGGAGGCCAGGAGGCACTTCTTCACACAGAGAGAGTGGCTGCAGGGTGCAACAGACTCCCAGAGGAGGCAGTAAGCCAGAAAAAATTAGGGGTTTTAAGAAAAGGTGAGTTAAGATCAAGGGGAGGGTAAGGGTGTCACGGGGGGACTGAGCGTCATGTAACACACGTTACATGAGTGCCACATGGAGCAGACTCAATAGACTATAAGGCCTTCTTCCACTGCCATTTTTGTATGTTCATAATTGTTCTTTATCATTGTTTATGCTTCTTATAACAGTAGAGTTGCTACAGCATAAGCCCTAGAACATATGGCCATTTTAAAGTTAGGGTTAAAAACACAACAAGGCTTGACCAAGTGTACTTCACTGTATCTACTGTTATTCTTAAAATCACAGTAATACACATCTATGATGTTTCCAATGTTGAAACAAATTAAAAAGCAAGGCTCTAGTATTTGTTTTGGGTGACAACAAAAACAAGGCACTGCGTCAGCATGTGGTCTAAAAGCAAAACAAAATGGTTATATTAAATGCACGCTGAAAATAGAAAATTGAGTTAAAAATCTACGTTTCGACCATAGGTCTTCTTCAGGAAATATCTAAAAGAGAAAAAAAACAAGTTAGTGTGGAAGTTTTTCCATAGGTACAAATGTGGAAGTCATTCCCATTTTTTTGGTAGTCAGAAGACTTTGCAGATCCCATATTTTGAAGTTAACATTCTAAAAGAAGTCAATCTATATAAGTTAATATCAAATATTTTTGGTAAAATACACTTTCATTCAGAAAAATCAGTCACTTTGACGTGACTTCCATGCCTACAAAATTGCATGAAACTTTATTTCCCCTCTTTTAAAAATTATATTTAAAATATTTCCTTCCCTTTTTGAGTTTGTCTTGGCGCGCTGGCACAGATGAACTCACTACTATAAGAGGTGCTATACAGGGGTGTGCCTAATGGAGAGCTCAGTTTCAAGGGGCAGATCAGCTGCAGGCGAATCAGACAGCAGGCTGATGATGACTCCCTTTCAGCTATTCAGGCAGTGTTGGACAACTTTTCAAAGGACAGAGCTGCACCAATAGTGGCGTGGCTTGGTCCTTTGATGTTGCATTCCTGGTTGCGCGTTCACACTGCTGTGGCTTGCAGTGTGAATGTGCTGAGCCTAGGCTGTCAGCATGCCCCCTCCTAGTTTAATAAATAAACAGTGGCAGCTAGCACCATCCACCTCTTACAGCCCCCCATGAAAGCCAACGGGGGTGCCCAATCCCCCCTGTTGACATGCCCCCTCCCAGTTCTAGGTTGCCAATGGGGAGCCTACTCCCATTGGCATAATATCTCCCATTTGTTGTGTGCTGAGGGCGCCCAATCCCCTTAGCTCTTGTCCTCCCAAACACTCGATATGTGCTGATGGCGTACCCAATCCCCATTGGCTACAGCCCTTCCCCCACAAACACTCAGGTGGCACGCTGGGGGCCCCCCCCAGCGTGCCAAAGTCCCTGTTAACAAAGAAAACCTTCCCGCATTGGATTAATTTATTTTTTAACCTGTAAACTAGAAAATGGTCCCTTGCAGTCTGCCATGCTGCCCTCACCCAACCCACACCACCCTCTGCACACCCACCTCCCCACACCCCACTCAATCCATACTTACTTCCGGAGCCAGGCACGACGATCTTCGGTGGACCGGGAACACGTCTGCACTCTTCAAAGTCAACCTCGAACTGAAGAAATGCCGATAAGCTGTATAATGGCATAAATGTGTGTTTTTTTTTTTAACTTTGGTGCATATCTCAGACATTTGTGCAAATTTTGGCTCCAAATTTTCAACATGGGTTTCTTGGGACCCCACCTCATGAATTCAGTCACTGTCATCTGATTATTCGATCCTGAAATGTGATTTCGTGGTCACTGTGCGAAATCACCTTTTGGGACCACTTAACGAAATGACAGTGTCACTTTTCATGAGGTGGGCTCTCAAAAAGCCTATGTTGCAAATTTGGTGAAATAATTCCAAAAAATCACTGTGTTATGAGCGTGCATTGTGTAGTTTCCATGCACACTTGTAACATCGTGAATCTGTAATATTTTCACTCCAGATTTTCAACATTGTCATTTTTTTATACCTCCTCATTAACAGTACAGCTGTCATTTTTCACATCCTGGACAAAATGTGTTTTCGCACTTCCGGCGCTGAATAGCGCAGTTGCTGTGGGAAATCAGTGTTCAGAACAGATTAAGAAAATCACAGTGACACTGTTCATGAGCATAGGTTCCAAAATGCCTGTGCTGAAAATTTGGTGACAAAAATCCATAAAACGACTATGTTATGAGTGTGCATTGTGCATTTTCCACGCACACTTGTAACTTCAAAAATTTGTAATATTTTCACTCAAGATTTTCAACATTGTCAGTTTTGTACACCTCCTTATGAAGAGTACAGCTGTCATTTTTCACATCCTGCCAGAAATGTGTTTTCACACATCTGGCACAAAATGGTACGGTCGCTGTAAGAAATCAACATTTGGGACAGATTAAGAAAATCATAGTGACAGTGTTCATGAGCAGAGGTCACAAAATGCCTATGTTGACATTTTGGTGAAGTAATTCAGTGTCAGTAACTCAACAGGTAGCACACTTGCCTCTGAGGCCGGGAGATCAGAAGGCTGTGGGTTCTGTCCCCACACCAGGCACTTGGGTCAGTATCCCAATACTGACACTGTAGTGCAGCATGAGGGGGGTGCTGCACTCCTGAGGTGCCGTCTTTCAGATGAGACGTTAAACCGAGGTCCCATCTGCCTGTTCTGGTGGTACTTCAGGTGGATGTCAAAGATCCCATGGCACTTCTCGAAAAGAGTAGGGGAATTTTTATTTGAAAAAGTGGACTACATCACAAATAGATACAACAATTTGCAAACTCAAACATATTACAAAATCCATGAAACAGAAAGTGAGAAAACTCATAAGCTCATAATGAAAACATGAAAAACAAGAGATATATCCAATTACCCAGGATCCCATCTTTCCCAATTAACCCATAATCCCATTCCCGTATATCTTTCTTTAGAAAACATATAGTTATCTTTACTTTTGATATGTTGCACAGTAGTTTGAATATCATACAACATTTCTTGATATGAGATTATCCTCTGTTGGGTCACCCAAACACATCGACTGCCATAAAAAATATCTGATAACTGAAAAAATAATAAGCAAAGTTTCCTCATGATATTTACCCCACCCATGCACGCAAGACCCAAACATGAGATCCTTGTACTGTAGTGACAAAAAAAGTGATTCACTCCACACAGTGGCCAAAGTGCCCCAGAAGTTTTTAGCATACCCACATTTCAGAAATAAGTGTTCCTGTGTTTCCAGAATCTGAACACACGATTCCCTTAGACAATACTTTTCATCAAGAGATTTATGCTTATTATAGTATATAGTTAGGGCTTATAATGAATAGAAAGCCGTGGCTTTCAAAATCTTATTGTAGGACAGTTCAAAGGTCAAAAAAGTTGTACTATTGGTCTGACGTCACATCGATAGTACAACAACTTTTTTGCCTTGCCCTGCCACCTGATTGGTTTATTTAACAATGCTCTGAGGAGAAAAAAATGTGGAACATGGCGGCGTGATAAAGCAAGCGCCAGTCAGGGGACCCACGTCTTTTTGACACGGAGAGCCTCACAAGGCTCTGTGTCGCTAAAGTGAATCGCTGTTTTTTTAATTTTTAAACTTAGTGGTGCCGAGCTAGCAGGATGGGGTGAAGCCAACCTGAGAGCGGGATGAGTTGGAGCGGGAGCAGCATGACATTCCGAAGGTAACCATCAACTTGGGGAAAAAATGAAAAAAGACACACAAGCCAGGAACCATATACTATAAAAAATAGTGGATGGTTAACCATCCCCAACTGTGGCTGTGATTCCATCTCGGTTGTTGAAGACATCATGGAGACCTCTTGAGCTTTGCTCTCGAGGTCTCCATGATGCCATCAACAACCTCGATGGAAACACAGTCTTGTTGTGGATGGTCACCCATCCACTAGTCTATATATTGCTTTTGACCCCCAGTCTCCCATAATTACTTAACCAAATAGAATCCCATAAACACATTGGTAACCTTTTATTCTCTAAAAGTTTTAGCACCTCAGGAAATTTTATGTCAGGGCACTTAGGAAACACGACAGTTTCTTTCTGCTCAGCCAATAAAATAGTCTTATACCCTTTTTTCCTATCCACAGTTTGTATAAACTCTGGTGTAAGTTTCCACTTAATCAGAGCCTTAATGAGTTCTACACCAATAGGGGGTATGGGCCTAATGTTATGCAACAACAGTGCCTTATTATGTATCCATATATAGAATAGTGGATGGGTGAAAATCCACAACAAGGCTGTGTTCCCGTTGGTGATCCTGCTCACTCCCGATCATGCTGGTGCCACTTGTGCTCAGTCGGGCTTCTTAGTTTTGCCTCTCCAGGTCGATTAACATTAAAAGCAGGAAAAAAAAAAGAAAATATATTTTTAGAAAAGGAGCCATGTATGGCTCTCCATGTTCCGATTCCCGACTTCAGAGTCAGTGGTTCCGCTTCCCAGCGCTCGCTAAACTGCGTCACCATGTTTGTTTTAATTTTTTTACAGAGAGCCTCTTCTGAGCCAATCAGGTGGCAGGTCAAGGGTAAAAAGTTGTACGATCGATGTAGTGTCAGAATGATAGTACAATAGCTTTTTTGACCTTTGAACTGCCCTACAACAAGATTTCAGCACTTGCTGAAATCCATACACAACAGAAGGCACCTATATACTATAAAGGGATACTTGGATCCAACCACTCTTGAACTAGAGGCTTCCATATTTTGCATCCAGGCCTTAAGACAGTTCCCAAATTATAGCTAAGAAATAGACTGTAAAAAAAGGCTACAGGGTTCACCATATTAACACCTCCTTCAGCTATGGGTCTGTAGGTAAACTCTCTTTTAATAAGTTTTAACCTACTTCCCCAAAATGCTTGAAAAAATAAGTTCAAAAGGGAGGTTATCACTGCCTGGGGAGGAGGAAAAATATAACTAATATATAAGAATGCTGGAATCAATAGTGTGTTAATAAGGGTCACTCGTTTCTTTTTGGAAATTAACTGCCGTTTTCATCCAGCTGCCAACCTATTTGCTTTACCAATGCAAATATCCCAGTTATGTTTAGCTAAATCTCCTTCCCCAAACATCACCCCCAGTATCCTAATAGGCTGTTGGGAAAAGGAAAAACCTGCAAAGGTACCAGTACTAGGCAGAGGAATGTGATCTAAAACTATCCCCCTACTTTTATGAAAGTTAATCTGTGCTCCTGATAAAGCAGTGTACTCAGCAAACACCTCTCACATTGCAACCTCTGAAGAATTAGGCCATAAACATAGAACCAAATCATCAGCATAAGCCAAAATTTTGCTTTCCTCCCTATCTGGAATTACTTGCAGACCTCTTATGCTATTCTGTGCTGTAACATGGCAGATCAGTATGTCTATTCCAAAGACATACAATAATGGACTGAGGGGGCACCCCTGTCGCACTCCTCTCATGACTCTGATTTTCCGTCCCTTCCACACATTTATATTTGGCACCAACATCGCATCCTGATACAAAATTTGTAGCCAAAATAAAAATTGGTCAGGGATCCCATAAGCCTGAAGTGCTGAAAACAAGAAAGAATGGGCAATCTTGTCGAAGGCCTTCTCTTGATCAAGGCTTAAAACATATCCAGAAATTAAACCTTTTGCTCCCCTAAAAAACAGCTCCCTTAAAAGTATTAAATTATCCTGCTGGCATCTATGTGGAATTGCACATGTTTGGGCAGGATGTATTGAGTCCTCAGCCACTTCAGTCAATCTTGCCAAAATAATTTTATTCAATATTTTAAGATCTGTATTTAACAGACTAAGTGGTCTCCAATTTGACAATAACTCTTTGTCCCCTTTTTTGTAGAGTAAAATTAATACAGCTTCAGTCATAGATTGGGCTAGTCTGCCCTGAGTTAACAAGTAATTAAATAAAATAACTAGAACAGGGGCCACACAATCTATAAAAGTTTTATTGATACCAGCCCCAAACCTATCAGATCCCAGTGCTGCATCTTTCCTTAATTTGCCTATAGCACATTTTACTTCCTCTGTTGTAATGGGCTGTATCAGAGATACTTTATCAATATCCGCAACTTGAGGTAAGTGTAAAAGTGAAAAGAAATTACTAGGGATAGTTTCCACTGCACAAGTTCCATAAAGGGAGTCAAAATGATATTCTACCATCCTTAACATGTCAGTAGGTGAGGTACAGACCTGACCTGCAGCATCTTTTAAACCGGTCAAAACACTGTGCCCAACCCTGTCACTACATTCCTTAAAGGGGTCTAATGACCCCTTTTTTACTTGTGTACTGAACCTCAATTCTTGGTCTAATGATCTGGCCCTATTATATTGACAGGTCCTCATCTGATCTTTAAGCACCGAAATTTGTATGCTGAAATCACTATTGTGCTCCTCTGATAGAGATATCAAGGCCTGCAATTGACTCTATAAGTGCAAATACCCCATATATTCCTTATTAGTTTTAACCTGTGCTATAGTTTGAAAAAGGGACTTCCAAAACTGTTTGGTGTCCTCCCACTAACTGTTGGGATCCTCATAACAGGAGGAGACAGATAACCATGCTCCCCAATTTTTTATCCAGGCCTTTCTAATATCTGGATCATCTAATAAAGATTTGTTCAGTCTCCAACTATTTTTTTTGCATCTAGGAGCACCTCCCCTAGTTGAGATATACTGTAACAGATTTATGGCCAGAAAATTCCCAAGCAGTGGTAAAGACCCTATCAGCAACTAAAGATTTTGTTAAAAAAATAAAATCTATTCATATGGATAGAGAACCATTAAAAAATGTGTGCCCACCAGTAGGAGTCAGAGAGACCCGACAGTGAGAGTATGTTTTGCAGTGCATGGGTATCACAAAAAACTTTATTTGTCTGAAGCCCTCTATCTGCCAACTCTAAACCACAAGTAAAATTTCCTGCCCACACTATCAGTCTGGATGAGTGTAAACAAGGTTGAATGGATCTGAAAAGGGAAATTCTCTGAGCTCTGGACTTGGGTGCATAAACAGTGATTAGTCTTAATCTCTCCTGGCAGTAATTAATATCCAACATGAGAGCTCTACCAGGAAGAATGTCCAACAAACGAGAAACAGTAATCCCTGATTTAGAAAACAGAATACCCACCCCATCACAACTGTCTACCCAATTGGCCAAAAAGAAGGCCCAGCACTCCAAGTATTAGAGGCCTGTCTCAGGTCCTGGAGGGGTTTGAGCCTTGTATCCTGTAGACACCATATGTCACTAGAAAAATGGGACAAGGATAATAAAACACCACACCTCTTCTTCTTGTTTTTAATGCTATTAACATTTATAGAAGAAATGGAGAGAGAGTGCATTAGAGAGTGAAGAAAAAAATATCTCTAAAGAATAGAGGGAGAGGTACCTAATCAACCAGGGTTTTTAGAATTCCTTCTCTGCCTGATACGCTTAGCAATAGAATCCTCACCCCCTCCCTCCTCTGTGTCATCAGTGGTAGTGGAGGCAACCGATCAGGTATCTGACCCTTCCTCCTCAGAATCTTCCCATTGTTTGTCTAGTGGGAAAGGGGAAAAGCGGTTCTCAGAAGTGGAGAAATCCTCCCTTTAGCTCTCTTCCCATCTTTAACCTCAGTCGGTCCTGCTCTTGAAATACCCCCTGGTCTGGATCTTTTCTTAGAAGAGACCAGCTTGAAAGGCGTGTCCATAACTGGGGGTGGGGGAGGCGGCATGTCCACTTTCAAAACTTCATCAGAAGGGGGGGGGAACCTTAGGGGTCACTGACTGTGTGCTAATGACAATGGGTGCTTCCACTGTGACAAGGGATGGCTGCATAGGCTGTGAAGGCTGCTCTTGAATTTCCATGTCAGGAGTGCTCAAATCCTGTACAGGAATGGTATGCACCACAGAGGGGTTAACCCATTCATCCCCCTGCCTGGCTATCTTTTTGGTTTGTGCTTGCTGAGCTAGATTTATAAGACCCTCATGCGTGGGGCAGTCCTCCCTGTTATGGGATGCCCAGGGACACCTGCCATAGGCATGCCCAGTTTTCTCACGTAAATTACATCTAAAAAGGATTAAACAGTTTGCCGATACATGTCCATACTCAAAACAGTGATTGCATCTGATAGTATCACATGCTGAGCTCAGATGCATGCGTGCCTCACATTTAAAACAAGCTTTGGGCTGTCCTACATAAAAAAAGAGAACCTCTGTCTTTCCCTAAAAAGAAAAAGTTAGGCAAATGTACAGTCCCGTTATTGGAGGAGAACAGTTTGATCTTTAGATTCCAACCCCCATTCCAGATCTGTTCACTGTCTAGAATGGGGGTGGGCCTGTCCTGCACCTCACATCATTGTCTAAGCCAAAACAAGATGTCCTCAATATTGAAACCTTAATTTTTAAACATTACAGTGATGACCTTAACAGCTGGCTTAGTGAAGGGAATAGCTAAAAAAGGGAGCTACAATGGAGTATTCTTTAACTTGTGATATTGAGACCAGAATCTATCTAGGTTTGTGACAGTTTTAAAACTGATATCAAAGTTTGCATTCCCAACATGGATTAAGGCAAATATTTCTGATGAAAAAAACATAAGAGATCCTTTCAACAGCATTTTTGCAATATAAAGTCTGTCAGGTGGGTCTTCTGATCCACGTTTATAAATAAGGCGCACTGCATTTCTCCTGGGTGCTGGCTCTCCCTTGTTTTGAAACAAATCAGCCAATTTAAACATAGGGGAAAGCCAAGCACTTTTCTCTGGATTGCTCAATATTTTTTCTGCTGGGCCCAGACTTAAAGGTGTATCACTGGTAGATGTATCTTGGCTAGTAGGGTCTGTTACCAAAACAGTATGTTGCACAAAGGTTGTAGGTTCAACAGCAGACTGTTCAATTATAGTGTCTAAGTCTATGGGTTCATTAGTCTTTGCAACCAAGTCTGCGTATTTTTGTACTGCTGGATCTGCTGCATCAGGGACCCAGTGACCATCAGGTGTGGGTAGCCACCCGGCTCCCACTAATGCTCGCTCTGGAGACCAATTTGAATGAGGGAGCTCAGGAGGCTTATTGCCCTTTTTACGATCAAGAAAGGAATAGACAGTTTCAGTGTTTGCAGCCGGTTGCTGAGAAACAGAAAATGGTACCTCTGTAGTGTGCAGCATCCCATTTGTAGGTTGCACTCCTGACTGTCGCTTGTCCGATATTCATGCAATCCCCAACTTACGTCGTACTGCAGCCACTGGAGGAATCCTTTGTGGGAGTCCGTGCGGCTCTGGGCACTCGCTAGGAACAGCAATTTTACTGCCAGCCGCATCAGAGGAATTTGTTTCCTCAGCCTGAAGCACAGACCCACACATAGCTGAAGCGTGAGTCACCATCCTTACAGATGGGGCTGCTGACAAATCGCCCAGCTGATTGTCAGTATCCGCTTGTGGTGAGGACGTTCTGCAGTTTAAAGTGCGATGTGTGGCACAGGGAAAGCTCTGCACATCGCTGTGCTCTTCATCCACCACCAATTCAAATCCCATCTACAGGACTGACTGATTCTCTGGAACAACATCCACTTGAGCAGAGACAGGTAAATCAGAGTCTAATACAAGTTGCAATTCCACTTAGGCATCATCAGATTCATGCTTAACTACTATTTCCTGAAATTCTTGCTGTAGCATAGCTCGCTCAATGGCCTCAAGAGTAGAAAGGACAGGGAAGGAGGCCATCTCCCCTGCCACATCAGCACTTCCTCCTTGGTCCGGCTTCAAACTGTGCTGCTCCATTCCTGCTCACGGGAAGAAGAGCCCCCTGGTGCAAGAGTATGGAAATTTCCCCAGTGCCCTGCCCAAATTTTCGTCATTCACTAAAAATACCACCAACAACTTACTCTGGTTCAAGGACAGTTGGTATTTCATCTGTATCCCCCCCTCCCCCAGGTTGTGCCTGAAAATAGGCAGGATCTGCCTAGTGCACTTACCCGGTCAACAAAAACTAAATAAATAAATAATTCCACTAAATGACTGTTATGAGCGTGTGTTGTACAGTTTCCATGTACATTCAAGCATTTTTAATATTTTCACTCCAGATTTTCAACACTGCCATCTCTTCACACTTCCCTATGAATGGTACAGCTGTAATGTTTCACATCCTGCCCGAACTGTGTTTTCGTACATCTGGTGCAAAATGGCACGGTCGCTGTGAGAAATAAACATTCGGGACAGATTAACAAAATCACAGTGCCACTGTTCATGAGCAGAGGTCCTAAATGCTTTCATGAGGTGGGGGGGTCACAAAAGGCCATGTTGAAAATTTGTAGTGCAAATACCAACAAGCCCTGGGGGCATTAGGGTTTCTAACCATAATGTCCCCCCCCCACCAACCCATGATGGGGCTCCAGTGCCCTCATCTTCTCTGAGCTGCAGACACATCTTCACTCTTCAAAGCCAGATCACGAATTGAGACAGGAATGCACTTCACTGTATTTCAACGGGAATTTGAACTTAGTGACATAACTTGTTCTTTCTGCTGGGAACTGTAGCCCTGCCAATCGGTGCGCACCAACAGCAGTTCCAATGACGAACTCTGGCATTGACAAATGCTTGTTTTTAGAAGTTATTACTTTATGTTTGGAAGCCAAATAATTTACTTCTAGAACAGATTTAAAGGGTATACTCATGTACAAAGCTCCCCGCCAAAGTGTGGGTTGGACCCTGATTAGGAGATATAGTATCAAATATATATATTTTCTATTGTGTAGGTTTATAGTCTTTAATCAGTCTGCCTGATCCTGCGCCCCCCCCACCACCCACCACACACACCTCTCCAGCACATTAGAAATTTCTCATGGTTGCAGCCACAGGTGATTGAATTGATTGTACTGTGTCAAGGAACTTTTTAAAGCTCTGCTTTGCCAGTTTCTTGATGGTAATAGTGTACTCCTGAGGTTACACACCTCTACATAGCCTTAGGAGCACAGTGGGACTGGCAGAGTTTCTAAAAGCTCCTTGATATAACATAATACAATCAATTGAATGATGTCTGCTGTGAAGATATTCTGGGATACAACCAGAGTGGCCCACATTACAAAATACTGAAGGGGTTGACAGGACCAAACTGATCTATTAACAAATACAAACCTGCACAGTTAAAACACATTCCTATTTGATGCTACAGTAAATCTCCTAATTAGGGGATGCCTCACATTTAGGTGTGGGTCGAGCTTTACACAAGCGTGTTCTCCTTTACCTGAAGCTCTGGTATTAGGTAAGGAGCATAACTTTAACTTTGTCTGGCCATCCTGAGTGCCGAAGACAATATGACTCTGATGTTTTTGCTTTAGAAGTCTTTACTTATTGCAGAATGCTATTCGTCCTAACTTCTGAATAAACTGAGGAAAATGTCAGGGCTTTTCATTTATGTCACTGGTGAAAAACTCCAGATTCTTTAAGATGATATTAGGTTAATAATCTTATTTCTGTCTAGACTGAAATATATTTAATTGCAGTACTCTCTGTCTGCTGGTTTAAAATAAATCTAGGTAGCAAACTATATTCTACATCTATGGATAAAGTGCCATAGGATTATTCCTGTCTTCTGCATCAGTAGCATAGAGCCTCTTCACTGACACAAATCAGTGATCTTCCTAACTGAGACATAGATATGCTTCTTTCTGTCAGTGAACATGTCGAAACCTTTCCACTTATCACCAGTTGGCAGTCAGTGTCATCCATCAGCACTCAAGACAGTCCTGTTCTCTTTCTCTCTCTTATCCCAGGCAACAGCTACAGCTGCCACCACTCTCCGTGATTACTCTGAATAGGGCCTCTTTTTTCCATTAATGCTCTTTATTGGCATGTCTCATCAGATAAAGTATTTATAAGTATACTTTGTGGTTTCAAATCAGTTTACATTTCCTACGTGCCCAGAGAGAAAGGGAGGAGGGAGAAAACCGTTTGTCCTGTTTAGATCATTATTTCATTTTTAACTCTTTTACACAGAAACATAGGAACAGAATGTGTCAGCAGAAGAGGAACAGTAGACTAATCTAGTCTGCTTTATTTTCCCTGCCTAACACTACACCCCAGACTCTATTTGGTCACAGGGGTTCCTCCCTCCTCCCTTTCCTCTATTTGTTATACCCATGTGCCTATCACATGCATGTTTAAAGCTCCCCACTGTCTTTGTCCCCATCACCTCCTCTGGCAGGCTGTCTCAGGCATTCATCACCCTTTCTCTGAAAAACAAATTCCTCATATGTCTCTTAACCCCCCCCCCATGCTTCATGGCATGTCCCCATGCCCTGGTGCTCCTCTTCCTATTTACGAGACTCCCCTGCTGTACCTTGTTCACCCCCATGAGGTGCTTACAGGTTTCAATCATGTCCCCTCTTGCTTTCTTCTCCTTCACATAGAAACATAGAAGCTGACGGCAGATAAGGACCGCAAGGCCCATCCAGTCTGACCATTTTTTCTACCTTATGAATGTGCCATCGGCCTTTGCTTTGTCAATGGCCTATCTATTCATACTTATCTGTATTGCTCCCTTATGACTATCCCATGCCTGTTTGAAGCTCTGCACTGTATTCATATCCACCACTTCCTGAGGTAGGCCGTTCCATGCATCCACCACCCTTTCTGTGAAAAAGAACTTCCTCACATTACCCCTTAATCGGCCTCCCTCTAATCTTGTGCTGTGTCCTCTTGTCCTGCTATTTTTCTTATATTTAAACATGTTAGACTCTTTCACCTTGTTAATGCCCTTAAGGTGTTTGAATGTTTCGATCATATCACCTATTTCTCTCCTTTGCTCAAGGGTATACATATTGAGCTCCGTTAATCTGTCCTCATATGTCTTCTGATACAGTCCCTACACTATTTTGGTTACCCTTCTCTGGACTGCCTCAATTTGGTTAATGTCCTTGTGAAGGTGTGGCTTCCAGTACTGCATGCAGTACTCCAGATGGGGCCTAAACAGTGTCTTGTAAAGATGGATTATTATCTCCCTCTTACAACTTGTGATACCCCTATTAATACACCCCAACATCCCCCTAGCCTTACCTACTACTTTAGTGGTCTGCTTGGATGATTTCAGGTCATCTGTGATGATAATGCCCAAGTCACTTTCTTCCCTTGTGATTGCCAGCAACTCCCCTCCCAACCTATAGGTGGCTTCAGAGTTTCTCTTCCCTGTGTGCATGATCTTACACTTCTTTGCGTTAAACCCCAGTTGCCACTCTTCTGACCGTTTTGCCAGTTTATCCAGATCTCTTCTCGTTCTGCTCACCCCAACTGGATCATCTACTGTGTTGCAGATCTCGATGTCATCTGCAAACAGACAAACCTTACTCTCCAGTCCATCTGCAATGTCACTGATGAAGATATTGAAGAGGACTGGCCCCAGGACTTATCGCTGAGGTACCTCACTTGTGATTTGTATCTTTTCTGACTGTATACCATTTACCACCACTCTCTGTTTTCTGCCTGTCAACCAGCTTGCCACCCAGTTGATCAACTTCTGACCCACCCCAAGCCTACCCAGCTTATTAATCTATCTTCTATGTGGAACAGTATTGAAAGCTTTTCTGAAGTCAAGGTAGGCGACATCAACTGCTCCCCCTTGGTCCACCACTCTGGTTACCCAGTCAAAGAAATCTATGAGATTAGTTTGACAGGACCTTCCTGTTGTAAACCCATGCTGTCTTGGATCCTGTGCTCCTATGGATTCCAGGTTTTGCACTATCCTTTCCTTAAGGAGTGCCTCCATAATCTTGCCCACTACTGAGGTAAGACTGACTGGTAGTACATGTTGAGCTCCTGCAGTCTCTTCTTGTATGGTTTCTCGTGCAACCCTGCACCATTTAAGTAGCCCTCTTCTGGACTGCTTCCACCCTGTTGATGTCCTTGAGGAGGTGTGACCTTCAGAACTGGACACAGGACTCCAGGTGGGGTCTCACAAGTGAATGATACAGGGGCAACCCCACCTCCCTTCTCTTGCTAGGGATCCCCCAACCTATGCACTCCAGCATCCTGTTCACCTTGCGTGCTGCCCTTTTGCACTGCCCTACCACATTGGGATCATCAGATATAATCATCCTAAGGTCCCTTTCCTGCTTACTAACTCTAAGTGCATCCCCCCATCTTATACACAGTCTCTTATCCTGTCATAGGTGCATGACTTTGCATTTTTTGGCCCTGAAGCCCAGTTACCACTCCCGAGTCCACACCTTTAGTTTCCCCAGATCTCTTTGCATTCTCCCAACCCCCCCTCCTGGCTGTCCATTTTATTGCAGATTTTTGTGTCATTCACAAAGAGACACACCTTCCCATCCAGTTCCTCTGCAGTATCACTGATGAAGACATTAAACAGGACAGGGCCTAGTACTGATCCCTGTGGTACTCCACTGCTCACTCTCCTGTCCTCTGAGTGACTGCCATTTACCACCACCCTCTGCCTCCTATTTTTCTACCAGTTTGATACCCAGCACACCACCTTCACCCCCACTCACAGGTTATTACGTTTCTTTATCAGCCTTCTGTGTGCAGCAGTGTCAATGGTCTTACTGAAATCCAGACAGGCCACATCCACTGCCCTCCCCAATATACCTCCCTCATTACCCAGTCAAAGAAATCTATGAGATTTGTTTGACATGACCACCCCCCTATGAAACTGTGCTGCCAGTAGTCCTGCAGCCCATGTGTCTCCAGGTACTCCATCAGTCTCTCCTTCAATGGGGACCCCATTAACTTCCCCACCACTGATGTGAGACTGACAAGTCTGTAATAACTGGCTTCCTCCCTTCTGCTACTTTTGCACAGAGGGACCACATTGGCCTAATTTGAGGTGCTAAATTGTGTTGCCAGAGGGATGGCTAGCACTTTGTTCAGTTCCCTAAGTACCCTTGGGTGAATTCAGTCTGGCCACATTGCCTTGTTTTCCCTAAGGGCTTCCATCCCAGGCAGGATCTCTGTTCCAGAAATGGACTTGTGTCCACTCCGCTCAGTGTCTGTTAATGCATGATGACAACCCCCCCTTCCACTGTGAAGACTGAGCAGAAGTATTCATTTAAAAGTTTAGCTTTTTCATGGTCTTCTTCTGCACCGGTCTCCTGAGCTTCATTATACCACCTCCTTTGTTCCTCTTTTCACTCACGTACTGTACCTGAAGAAGCCTTATCCCCATTTTTTACCTCCTGGGCAATCCTTTCCTTAGTTTAAGCCTTTGCTGCTTTTACCCTCCTTCCTCTCTCCCCTTGTTTCACTAGATGTACCTCCCTGTCTGCCTCCATTTGGGTCTCCTTGTATTTCCTGAAAGCTGTTTTTTTTTCCTTTATCTCCTTAACCACCTCCTTCGAGAACTACAATGGCTTCTTTCTCCTCTTATCCTTGCTTATTGCCTCTAAACAGCTTGACATTTCTCTAGTTATTCTCTCCTTTATGCTATTCCATTGTGCCTCCCCACCTGCTGTCCCCTCTTCATGGTATTTCCTGAGACAGTCCCCATTTCTTTACAATCTGGCCTCCTGAAGTCCAGGACCCTCATCCTAGTGTTTTTTTCTCCTGCCCGATCTGTATGTCAAACCACACTGTGTAATGATCCCTTGAACCCAAGAGGCTACTCAATGTGAAATCTGCAACGTTGTCCCTGTTCATAAGTGCCAAATCCAGAACTGCCCTGTTCTTAGTGGGATCTGTAACCAGCTGTCTGAGAAATGCATCTTGCAAGGAGTCTAGGAGGCCCCTGCTACTAGTTGTAGCTGTAGCCTGGATGTTCCAGTCCACTTCTGGTAGATTAAAGTCTGCCATAATGATTACTTCCCCTTCATTTGCCATTATGCATATGGCCTTCCCCCAAACCCTGCTCATATTCTCCCCCTGTGCACATGGCCTGTATGCCACTTTATGTGTATAAAGGCCCCTGACCTCATCTTCAAGCCAACCCAAAGAACTTCCTGCCCCTACTTCATCCCGCTGTGACCTTATATTTCTGTGGCCTTAATTACTTCCTTTACATATAACCACCCTCCTTTTCTCCCTGTCCTATCCTTTCTAAGCATGTTGTACCCCAGTATGACCACTTTCTAGCTGTGGTTGTTGATGTACCATGACTCTGTTATGGCCACCAGGTCCAGGTCTGCCTCCGCAATGGTAGCCTCAAGGTCAGAAATTTCGTTTTCTAGGCTTCTTGCATTGGCACGCATGGCTGTCCACTTCCTTTGTCCTTCCCTGTCCCTGATTTGCTCTCCCTTCCTGAGCCCATCATTCACCCTTCTTTTTTCACTGATAATGTCCTTCCCCTTTTTATCCTTCCTCTGCCTACTCTCTCTAGTAGTTTCCTGCACCCTAGTTCCACCTCTCAATTCTCCTGTCCCTTCCTCCCCCTTGCTTTAACTTACCTCTGCCCCTGGGAAATTAATTTCCCTGGGATATCCATCACTGCTGCTCTATCATTGCGGTGGCATTCACTGCTTCCCACATTTCCTCTGCCATCCCCTTGGCTAGTTTAAATGGCCATCAAAGTAGCATTTAAACCTCACACTCAGGACTGCCATTCTCCTTGTGGATGGATGTAGGCCATCCCATTTGTACAGGCCTCCATCCCTCCAGGTAAAACCCCAGTCCCAACATAGCCAAATGACTCTTCTGTGTACCATGCCCTCAACCAGTTGTTGAAATGCATGGTACAGTATGCCCTCTTCTCTGCCTAGCCTTGCACAGATAGCAACTCAATGAAGGCCGCCATGTGTGCTACCTGTTTCTGGCTCTTTCCCAGCTTCTTAGACCTGTCCTGCATCATTCTGGCTGCCTCCTCTGCCAGGTCATTTGTCCCCAGATGGATAATGACATGGTCCCCCTCCTGTCCTGCAACCCGGGTGATACTAACGATCTGCTCCCCTATCCCTCCATGCTGAAACACCAAGTAGGCACCTCACCTCTCTCCTTCCCTCCTGTGTTGTTCCAAAAACTGTCTCCCTGATGACTGAGTCCCCCACCAAGAGTTGCTTTCTCATGTAGTGGGATCCTCTTCCTCCCACTTTGGGGCCTTTGCTCTGATGGACCCCCACATCTTCTCTTGCCACTATCGTGAATGCCTCATCCAGGCAGTCCCATCCTGCCAGAGTAGCAAAAGAGTTCTTCAGTGGCACAGGCTGAGGAATGTGTTCCCTTATCCACTCCTCACCCTCCTGGAGCTCACCACAGCTCAGCCCACTCTCCTTCCAGGTGCCCTTTGAGGCAATGGCAGTTGACCTGGCGGCCCCTGGGTGGGGGAAGAGGCCTTCCAAATCCTAGTCAACCCAGCCTGGAGTCTAGAGACCTCTTCCCTCAGCCCAGAGAGGTGCACACAAATGAGGAGCACCTCAGTCTGCAGAAGGTCTCCCTGAAGACTGCCACTCCACAGCCACTACACTGCACCACGCCCATCATTTCCAAATGTACTCCCCCATTACCTAAAAAAATGTATACCCTTACCCTTGATATAGTTTCTTGATTTCCCTTTTTTGTCCTGATTACCCCCTGCTGCTATTCCCTTGATAAGTACTAGTTTGCTTCCCCTTGAGCTTTTAAGTAGACTTTTGCTTGCTTACTCCCTTTGTACCCTGACTCTAGATAGGGAGTTATTTGATTTCCTCCATTCCCATTAATCTCACTCTCTACGTAAGTGTCTGAACCAGCCCTGCATATCTCCTTAGATTTCTTCTGTATCCTAAGGCATTTCTAGGGAGCAAACTTAGTTACCTGTGGGGTGATACAAACAACCAAGTATCCATTCATTGTCAAAAGCATTCTTCTAGACTGACCTGGAAAGCTGGAAAATTAGTCCAAGGTGTAGCAATTAAAAGTTTAATGCAAAGAAGTGCAAAATCATATACCTAGGGTGGAGAAACCCTATGGAGAACTACAGGATGGGGGGGAGGGAGAGCTGACAGTCACCAGGGAAGAAAGGGATTTAGGGATAATCATCTTAGATGACCATAAAGTTTCCAAACAGTGTAACAAGGCTGTGGTGAGGGCCAGTGGGATATTGGGGTGCATAGGAAGGGGTATCATTAGCAGAAGAAGGGAGGTGGTGATGCCCTTATACAAAACACTAGTGGGCCCACATCTAGAGTATGGTATTCAGTTCTGGAGGCTGCCTCTTTGCAAGGACATAGACAGGGTGGAGGCAACCCAGAGAAGGGTGATGAAGAGGGTGCGGGGGTTGCATCAGAATCGGATTAAAAGACCTCAGTATGCATATACTGGAAGAGAGGAAGGAATGGGGGTATATGGTAGAGACCTTCAAGTATCTTAAAGGTTTGAACAAATTGCAGGTGGGTGACATCTTTCAGTACAAGAGTTGTACAAGGACAAGGGGGCACAATATGAGATTGGGGGGCAGGATAAGGGGAAATGTGAGGAAGTTTTTCTTCACAGAAAGGGTGATAGATGCTTGGAACAGCCTGCCTCAGGAGGTGGTGGGTGCTGGCACAGTGGGAGGATTCAAGCATGCATGGGATAAACATAAAGGAACCCTAGATGTGGGAAAGAGAGGCAAAAGCCAATGGCCAAGTAGGATCAGCGACCGGTGATACAGACAGGGAATACGGGCAGACTAGGTGGGTCTAGTGGTTCTTATCTGCTGTCAACTACTATGTCACTATGTTACTATGACCTGATGGCTAATAGCAAGTATGCCCACTTGCCAAAGAGTGTCCTGACCTGAGCTGGGAATCCAAATTGGAAGGGTAAAATGTACAGTGGGTCTAGGGAAGGCCCATGGTACCTTCTTATTGCCCATGGGGAGGGAGGATTAGCTCACAGATTTCTCCTTCTTGAAGCCCTTCCTTAGCATTGAGGATCATTGGTACAGGTTATGTAAGTTTGCCAGTGCTCGCCTCTGATGTTGATACAGTACCATATGTTGGCTGGCTTCCCTAACTGTCAGCTGATATTGGTCTTCCACTGGGGTTGTTTTTTGCTTGGGGAAGCCCTGTTGTGGAGAAACATCTTGGCGAGTCTGTCGAGTCAAGCAATCAATGAGAGAATAACCCCTATAACAGAGGTAAAAAGGAAGGAATGCTCTGTGAGGAATGAAGATGGGGATGAGAGCCACACAGGCAAAACATCGTGAATAAAACATAAAAAAGCTTCCCTCTGTAGTCTCACAAGTGTGTCAGCTAAAACTTCATAATATCCTAAATGTTGTCCACCATTTCACCACTTCCTGGTTGGGAGAATTTTCTAGCCACTTTATAGTGATGCATTTCTTTGTTGTAGTGACAAGAACAGAACATAGGTATTTTTGAGCTTTCGTCAGCTTATCTTTAGGAAAGGCTATCAGTAATACATTTTGCACTAGTCTGTTTCTTTTTTTTTTAATTATAGTTTATTGCTTTTGTAGAAAAGACAAAAGCAGAAAACCATCTCATGCAAGAGATCACATAATAGTACAGTCAATACAATAATTGCAATAGTAGCCACAAGTCTCTGCATACTTGTTGAAGGATTTGAGGGTATTTCATGAGTAACCAGTCCATATAAATTGTTCAATATTAGCTGCACCCTACAGGACAATGGGTGGTCAAGTCCAAATCGAAAATATTCAAACCGGACTTCATTGACTCAACAGCCTGCGTTGAATGGCCCCCTACAAAAAATGCTATTCCATAACATATTTAGCACTAAGGAATAAAGAAAATCTGCTGTTTCTAGCTAGAATAGTTAAGTCTTAAGATCAGCTAATTGAAAGTTTCATTTTAAATATTTTAGATGTGAGATTAGGTTATTATAAAGAAATCTGAATACAGTATTGATCAATATCTACTGCCAAACTTAATTTGCAGGACCTCTGTAGGAATTACCATGTGGTATTAGAACATACAGCCTAGATATTTCAAATAACTTGAATCATAACCAGAAAAAAAACAGAGATACTGCATAGTACCCCAAATGTGGAGCACATGTGTTGAAATCTGTAAGAGAAATGCAGGTTAAACATGAAAACCTGAACCTCAAGTCAATGAAAAGTCCAAGTGTTAGATCACCGTCTCCTCAAGTGAAGTGACTTCATCAGACTCCGATGAGTTGCTGGCTTGTGGATGCTCAAACTCTCTTCCAATGGCCTCCTCTTTTCTTCCCGCCTAGTCCTGATCAGTGAACTGAAAGGTATGCCCTCCATACTGAATGCGCAGCCTAGCAGGCATCAGCAATGAATGTGCGATGCTTAGGCCACACAACCTGGCCCTCACACTGTCAAGCCTCTTTTGCCTGGCCCTGGTGGCAAATGAGAGATCAGGGAAAAGATGAATGGTTCTCCCTTTGTAGTGCAGTAGTCCTGATCCTCTTGCCACTTGTACTATCACATCTCTGGTGGAGGCCCCGGTGGTTACTAGCGGGACTGTTCGAGGTGCGTCATTCCGACTGGCTGCCACCCGTGGAGAGATGCAGTAAGTTTTTAAAAAGCTCTCAGATGATAGTGTCCCCTCCAAATGAAGGTTCTGGGTTAAGCAGTCACTTATAAATTCCAGTAAACTTTCTCCAGAGTGACTCTCCGATAGGCCCACAATGCGAACATTAGCTGCTCTTTGCGCATTTTCCAGGTTCTCAAGGTGATAATGAAGCTGATCATTCTCCTGCGTCACTTTATTTGTGCTCGCCAGTGCTTTAGTAGCCATGGATTCTGCTGTAGATGCAACTTTGGTAGTGGCATCAATTTTGCTATCTTGTTCAGTGAATTGGGTCAGAATTAACTCAACCTTAAAGTCGATCGCCTGCATGGATTTCTGCAAGCCCTTCCAGGGAGGTTCTGCATCCGACTGAGGTTGAGGCTCAGCCGCTTGCTGTGTTTCAGTTGCCAGCTAATTTTTCGGCCGCCACCCGCAGCTTTATTTGTGCGACCCATCTCAGAGATTTTGATATGTATTTTTTCAGCACACTATAGAGGATTCATTGGTGCCCTTCAATTAAATGCAGTAGGAGAATAAAATAAGTTTTTATAGCTAAAAATCTTAAATTGAAGCAGAGGTATTCCTTAGTGCGTCTTATATGTAGGTGTGCTCAACAGCGCCCTCCACTAGTCTTTTTCTGTTTCTAAAAAATCCCTTTTATATCCTCTACCAGCTCTGCTCAGTTTACGCTGAGTTTCTTTATGGAATCTCTCAGGTAATTTCAGAAACATCTTTTATCATACTTTTAAACATTTAGTACCAGTTTTCACAGCAAATTCCTTCTAGACCTGGATTTGTAAGAGATTTTTTTTTAGTTGTTTAACCAGGAGTAGCACACTAAGCTGAAAGCTTTTTTACAGGTGCGACTTGGGAGCACAGGGAAGTTAAGTGACTTGCTCAGGGTTACACAGTATGTAAGTGGAAGCTGTGGGATTCAAACCCATATCTGGTCTGCTGGATGTCACCAGATTTGCAGCTCAGAGCCTTAAACCACTGTGCTATACTGCCTCCCTTAAATTATCCATTATTCAGGACAGGACAACGTGATGGCACCCAAGGGGACGAACAGAAGCAAGTTTACCAGGAGAGTCTTAGTGGTTGGGGATTTAATGATTAGGGGTGTGAGGGTGGTGGGAGCAGGGGTTTGACAGGAGGGGGAGGGTCAGATGCCTTTCCAATGCATGGCCATCCGGGATTTAGACAGGTTAAGGAGGATGGCCAAGAGGGAGTGGGGGGACCTTGGGGTGCTGGTACACCTGGGTACCAATGATCTGGTGAACCAGGAGGTGGAGATGGTGAAACAGAAGTTTTGTAGACTAGAGGACAGATTGGCAGCACACTTAGCCTCCCTGTTTTTTTCTACGGTCCTCCCTGTGTGGGTCAGGGATGGAAAGACGCATAGAATAAAGAAGGATGAGACAGAGGAGTTTAATGGGTGGCTTAAGGGATGGTGTCAGGAGAATGGGTACCACTTTTTGAGGAACCTGGGGGACTTCTGGGACAGGAGATTCTTCAAGGGTGATTGACTCCATCTGACAAGAAAAGGGGCCAGTGCTCTGGGGCAGAAGTTTGACATCTACTGTATATTGGTTATTTAACTGACTATAGGGGGGTTCTGAGACTAGGGAAACTACAGTGACAGGTGTGAGGAAGGGAAACCTAGTTAGCACTCCCTCATATCTGGGTGCTTGTAAGAGCACAGTGGGTAAAACAGGGTTGTGGTCCAAACTGGGCTAGGATAAGGGGCAATAGAGAGGGGAACACAAAGTGTACAAATGCCATGAAGAACAAGAAGCTAAGAGGACCAGGGAAGAACTAGACAGAGTGACAGGCAAATAGCTAAAAGGGTTCAGGAGTTCGGTGGAAAGGGGTCTGCCTTAACACCAGTTGCTTGAGTAAAGAAATCAGAGCCTTCCGGGCAAAGATGGCAGGCACTGAGATGGACCTTGTGGCCATCACAGAAATCTGGGCCTCAGAAAATAACAACTGGGACCTGGCAGTCCCTAGGTACTCAATGTTTAGGAGGGATAGAAGAAAGCTGGCACAGTGGTATAGGGGCTGAAGTGCTGGATGCCTTGGATCTCATCATGTCGATGACCCATTTTTGGGAATGAGTGTTGATTGCCGGGGGTCAGCGGGGGGAGGGGCGGGTTGGAGTGGATAGAGCGGCTGTCAGGCAGCTCTCCTCTCCCAGAATGGGGAGGCAGGCCACTCCATCTCTTGGCTGCCACTGAGTGTAGATTTGATGGTAGTGTCAAACAAATGGGGGGTTGTCATTAGGGTGGGTGGGTGGAGCTAAGGGCAGTTGTCGGTTCCGGTGTGCATTTGCGCCTCCATGTGCATGTGTGACCGTGCATTGCCGAGGCCTTGGGGAGTAACAGAGAGAAAGTTGGAGGAAAAAACCCTGGTGACACGATGATGACTAACCCCCTGCAGGCCCTGCACTGGTAGCCGGGCACAGGCTGCAGTCCCGTGAGAGAGGACACCAGCGGAAGGTAAGTTCTAGAGGAGTCAGTTGACGGGTCTGGGAAGCTGATCAGAAGGGGGTAGCCAGGGAGACAGAGGATAAAAACCTGTAGGAAAAAAAAGGAGGAATAGAGGAAAAGATAGAGGGCAAGGCATAGCCCTTTATGTCATGGATGGCTTTGAGGATGTGGAAGATGGGTGCATCAGGGGTAGTAATGGGGAGACAGAGTGGTTGTGGCTGCAACCTAGGGCAGCTTCAGGCAAGAAACTATTTATTTATTTATTGGAATCTCGGATGACACCTTTGAGCTAAAAGCTCGTTTACAAAGGTTCCACGTTGTAAGGCAATAGACAAGGTGCGTAGACATTACAAAACAGATAGGGGTATATACAGCAGGAAAGTACATTATGGTACATATAGATACAGATTCAAGCAAGTACAGTTAAACTACATCAGGTAGGAGAGGTCAACTTCATTGCAACAGTGCTAAGCACATACCCTAAGGTGGACAAGCAATTTATAGTGGTAGCTGAGCTTTAGAGCATGCAGGTAGAGTTATGGAGGGTCAGAAGTGGCGGTGACCAAGGAGGGAGGACGGAATAGATGAGGCAGGGAGGGTGGGGGCAGAATAAGGGGTTGAGTAGTCAGGCGTGGGATTGGATAGGAATCTACCCAGGGTTATGTAAATAGGTGATAGGGCAGGGCTGGGTGATGTGGGGAGAGAGGAAAAGGAAAGGGTTTTAAAGTGGGGGTAAGGTGAGGAAACTGGGAGGAGGTGAAAACTGGGAGGGATTAATATTTGTGAAGAAAGCGGGAAGGCGGGGGGGATAAAGAGGAACATGGGGGTAAGTGCTCAGTGAGGTCACACCAGGCAGGGGAGGAAGTGGGGGGGAGATGGGTGCTATGCAGGACAGATAAGCTATCAATAACAGTAGGATTATGCACAGGTGAGGTGAAACTAATCTTGTATGTGATCTATAGACCACCAGGATAAGGGGAAAAGAGGGACAGAGAGCTTGGGAAATAACTAGGAAGTGGGTAGTAAAGGGGGAAGTAGTGGTTGTGGGTGATCTGAACCTGCTGGACATCAGTTGGGGTGTTCCATTGTCCATGAGTACCAGAAGTCAAGCCTTGCTGGATATATTCCCACACTGTCTAATGGTACAGCTAGTTAAGGAACCCACCAGGTGTGAGGCAATTCTAAATGTGGTGCTCACCAACTCAGAGGTGGTAGGAGCTGTGAGAATAGGGGCACCACTAGAGAACAGCAACCAGAACTCCATTTGGTTTGAACTAGCCCTTGAACCAGAAGACTCCAGCTGAGAGCTGACGTCCTTGATTTCAGAAGGGCAGACTTCATTAGATTGAAGGAGTTGGTCCAGGACAAGTTAGTGGGGTAGGCAGCATAGGAAGTGTGGAAGAGAGAAGGGGGGAAGTAGAGGGAGCCATTCTCGAGGCATCTAAGTTATGCATGAGAATGGTAACCAAAAGGAACAAATTCAAGAGACCATTATTGTTCTCAGCAAGGGTCAATGAAGCAATGAGGGCCAAGAAAAAGGCTTTTTCCAGGTACAAAGAAAAGCAGGGGGAGGAAGAATAGGTAGAATACTTACTCTGAAATAAGGAGGTAAAGAGGGTGGTTAGGAAGGCAAAAGCAGACACAGAGCTGTGTATTGCAGAAGGGGTGAAGGGTGGAGAAAAACATTCCTTCCTTTATATTACAGAAAACAGAAAGAAAGGAGGAGGGAATTATTAGGCTATCTGAGGGAGGTAAAGTGATAGAGGAGGAAGTCCAAAAGGCTGCTGTCTTTAATAATTACTTTTGCTGTCATCACTAGGAAGGATGGTGAGCCCTTGCCAGAGAGTATCATCAAGCAGTACAAGGGGGGGTCCCAGAGATGTGGCAGCCAGTATTTACAAGCATAAGGGTCTGGAAAGGGCTTGCAGATGTAAAGTAAGATAAGGCCTCTGGACCAGATGGGATGCATCCGAGGGTGCTCAGGAAACTGGCAGGGGAACTGACTGAATCCCTGGTAGGGCTAATAAGTAGCTCATTACAGATGAGGGTAGTTCAGAAGAACTGGAGGGTGGTGGATGTAGTTCCAGTCCATTTGGGGGGGCAAGAAACAAGTGGGGAACCAGCCCCCCATGGGGGGGAGGGGACAAGGAACAAGTCGGGAACTACAGACTTGTCAAGTCTTACCTGTATTGTATGGAAGCTAAAGGATTCACTGGTCAAAGAGGACCTTGTGGACTACCTGGAGAGTAGTGGTCTCCAGGATAGTAAACAGCATGAGTTTGTGGTTGGGATGTCTAGCCAGACCTGATAGTTTTCTTTGACTGGGTGATGAGAGCATTGAATTGGGGCCATGCCATGGATTTACTCTATTTTGACTTCAGCAAAACTGTGGCTTGGTTCCTTACAGATGCTTGCTGAAGAAGATGGAAGACATGGGTGTGGCTAGGGACATGGTAAGATGGGTAGGTAGCTGGCTAAAGGAGAGGAAGCAGAGGGTTGTGGTTTAGGGGGTCAAATCAGAAGATACAGAGGTCATGAGGGAGCACCACAGGGATCTGTCCTTGACTTGATCCTCTTCAGTATGTTCATCAGCGACATTGGAGTAGGAATCTGGGGCAGGTTGTGTCTCATCACAGGTGGCACTAAGCTCTGTGGGAGGGTGGACAACAACGAGGGAATCAGGGAAATGCAGAGTGACCTGAAAAGGTTAGAGAGGTGGTCTAAGGTTTAACAGTTGGAATTCAACACCAAAAAGTGTAAGGTAATGCACCTAAGGAACAAGAACCCCAGGACAGAGTGCTGGATGGGTGGGGTAAGACTTAGTACTATGACTGAGGAATGGGACCTAGGAGTTATCATCAGTGACACGCTCAAACAATCAAGTCAGTGCAACAAAGCTTAGAATAAGGCATATAGGATGCTGAGGTATATAGGGAGAGGTATTGACAGCTGAAGAAAAGAGGCAATACTAGCCCTTAACATATTTTAGGTGAGGCCACACCTGGAGTACTGTGCCCATTTCTGGAGTCCTCACCTCTGGAAAGATAAGGACATGCTGGAGCTGGTGCAGTGAAGTGTGACAAAGATGATTCAGGGCCAACAGGGCAGGTCTCACGTGGAGTGCCTCAAGGCACTGAACATGTACTCAGAGACCAGATTGGTGAGGGGAGATACTGTATGATAGAGGGTGTGCTGACTACACAATGAAACTGTGAAGGCGAAATCCCTCACAGTGACAATCTCGACAGATTTCAAGATTGTCACTGTGAGGGACCTGAGGGTGAAATTTCAACCCTTTGCTGTCTTTCGCCCCTTCCCCTCAAACTAACTCCAACTCGGAGTTAGTAATCTATAGAAGAAGAGTGCAGGGGCACAGCCCCCCAATAGAAACACACAATGTCTGATAGGTGAAATTTCGCCTGTTGACATTGGGGATCTCATCATGCTGAACTTCGACAACAATGTTGTCAATTCAGCATGATAAAACTGTGATAGAGACCTTTGAGTTCCTGAAAGGAATAAACAAGGTAAACCGCCGGGAGTTATTTAGCATGAGTAACAGTTTGAGGGCACGAGTGGAAACTGACAGGAGGGAGGGTCAGGAGAGACAGGAGGAAATATTATTTTACAGAAAGGGTGGGGGAACCATGGAATGGTCTACCAGCTGAAGTGGTGGGAACTAAAACTGTTAATGGTTTCGGGCTGGCCCAGTGGCATGGAGGGCTGAGGCATCATGCCTTGCCTCCTGCTATGCCAACAACACATGTTTGCAGTGTGAGCGGGTTGCCGGGGGTTGGCCGTGGAGGGAGAGGATCAAGCGTTCAGAGGACAGCTCTCCTCTCCTCTCCTTGGGAGGGTGGGGAACTTGGACCCGCCCTTGCGACACCTAGCGGAGGCTAGGTGTTGGCATGCTGAGTCCCATATGTTGGGGGCGGAGGAGGAGCAGCCAAACAGCGGGCAGTGCGAGGGCGTATCCACCGTGCCTGTCGGCATTGTTTGCTCTCATAAAAGCGGAAAACAACAGGTCCTGACCATGCGAATGAATACCGTCCCCAGCCCCCAGATGACACCTCCCTGGCTGGATTCGTTCCTGGTCAGTTGAGTCGCTCCCCACCACCCTTCCATGAAGGGTAAGTCATGGGTGCATAAGGGAGGGGTCTGATCCTTGGGGGATGGAGCTGGGGAGTGGTGAAGGAAGGATAGAGCCGTCCGGGACCATGGGGGAGAAAAAGTATATAAAAAAAAAAAAACTTAATGGTTTCAAGTATGGTTGGGACAGAGTGTAGGATATAGTGGTTACTCAGGTTACAAAAGCTGGGAGGAGACTAGGGTGGTGGATGGGTGGGCTAGCACCCTGGATGGACATTAGGTCCTGAGGTTAGATTGGCATCCAAAGGTAGACTGGATGGACCACTGGTCTTTTTCTGCCATCAATGTCTATATTTCCATGTTTCTGTGTTATCTCTTTAGGTTTAGTAGAAGTAGTAGTAGTAGTAAAATAGTTTCTTCTGTATTTCCAGAAAAGGAGAGCCCAGTTGAGCCAAGGCTCATTTACAATGGGATCCCAAATGCAAAAAAGGTTTGCAAAGACTTTTGTATTATTTTATAGTCTGGAATTCTGATGCCTTGTATCAGATATGTTAAAAAATGTAATCTTAGGTCTAAAATATAAAAAATATAATAAAACAAAGATTGGTAACTATTGGATTAAACTTGACATTGAAAAAATTGCTGTATACAAATATTCACAGTGGTTTGCAGATAACAATTACTATTTCAGTATAAATACTGTATCATTTGGATGTGCTAAAACAATCACCCACCTGGTGGTCTAGTGGACCCCCCAGCCCGATGTGCCGTATAATAAAATATATTTTTCCTGGTGGTCTAGCGAACCCCCTTTCTATCCCCGATGTGCCCATGTAATATAAAGATATATTTCCCTGGTGATTTAGTGTACCCCCCCCCACCCTGGCAGGCAATGCCTCACCACTCTGCTCCCCCATCTCATCCCTGAACCGGCAACCAACACAGTCCTCTGCTCATCACAATGGCTGGCCGTTGACTGAGCTGTCAAGGAGCGTGTACTGGGGAGGTGTGGCCAAGCCAGGGGGCAAGATGGACAGGTGAAAGAAGAGCTCCGAGACCATCCAACAAAACATAGATCCATCCTGCATTATTTCATCATGATTGAGCCCTATCTTTTACAGAACAAGAAATTTCAATGGCAGCAGCAAACAGAGCTACTAGGAAGCAGGCACAACTCCTGTTTAAAACGTTGGGAGAAACAAGTAAGCAATCGGGCCCAGATCATCTGGTTACATGCGCGGCCTGTAAATCTACAACAGACGCCACGCTGAGTACAAAGTCACCAATGGTGGAGTCGTCCACCCACTCTCACTCCTCTATTGAAAAACTAATCTCCAACCTTAAATTTGACCTAACCACCCAGATGCAAGCCAGATTTACGAATATAAAAGCAAAACTTACTCACTTGCAGCAAACGCTCAGTACAATGGGGGAGAAATTAGAAAAACTGGCTGGCTCAATGAGTTGGAGGAGAGAATGAGTGCCCAGGAGGATACCTCTAACAGATCGGACCCTTTACTATAGCAGGCCCTGCAGGAAATTGAACAATTAAAGGCTACTTTGGCCGATCACGAGAACAGGGAGCGTCATTGCAATATTTGCTTAGTGGGACTCCCTGAGGGGATGGAAGGAAAGAACTGTGGGGGTTTTATGCAACAGTGGCTAGTGCAGACCCTTCCCTTGCCTGTGGGCACAACTCTGGAAATACAGTGAGCACATCAATCTCCCGGTTGGAAACTGGGACCCAATGAGAGACCCGGGCATCTAATTGTTAAATTCCTGAGGTATCAAGACAGACAATGGGTCCTGGCAGCAGCAAGAAAATTAGACTTTGTTATGGTAGATGGGGATAAGGTCAGTATATTCCCTGACTTTTCCTGACAACTACAACAAGAAAGGCAAGCCTTTATGGAGGTCAAGAAAAAAATGACACACTTTGAAATGTCCATTTTCCCTCATCTACCCAGCCAGACTGATCATTAGAGTGCCAAATAAAATTACAAAATCATTCACTGATTCTAAGGAGGCTCTCACCTTTGTCTGCTTGGAGCTAGAACCAAAGGGTCAGGATGTTAATAGATCCTCTCGGTCTTCCCCTACTTGAAAGGGGATATTTGATTTCCAGGTACTTTTCTTTATTTTTGGATGTAGAGGTGGGGAGCGGGAGGCTGTTTCACTTGATCTGTAATGGGCTTAGTCCAGCCTATCAGGGCAGGACTGGGTGGACCCTCTCTCCCCCTATGTTGCACCAGGTGGATCAGTGGGACATGCCATCTAATTGAGGTCCTGGCTTGAGTCCCAGAACTTATGAAACATTTGAAAGGATTATCTGCTCCTTCATCACCTAAGCATGAGGCCTTCCCTTTTGTTTGCATTACTATTATTGAGTCAGGGAGGCAGAGGTGGAGACACTTTTAACCTGGCCCTTCGTGGAGGAAACGGGGACACTATTGACTATGTCTGTTGGATATGCGGGAAGACAAGTTGGTTTACTTACAGGGGGCCTGTAATCATTGATAAAAGATGCTGATGATTAAACAGGATAGAGAATTTCGACATAAGATTCTGGGACCTAATAATTTTTCAGGCACTGTGCCTTTAAGAAGAACACAATTCCTCTTGGATATTGGAATGCTTCCTTTTTGTTTATTCTTTGGGACTAATGATGGGACATTATAAGACACAGAGATGGACCTTTTTTGTTTTATTTGGTTTAATTGCCTAAATGTCAGTGCTCTATTGCTTAAATAATTTCTCATTGTTTAACATACTGTATGGGATGTGACTGTAAGGTGTATAATCTGCAGAGAGGGAATTTATTTGTCATCAGCTCTGGATTAAGATGATAGGATGGGAGAGCATATATACTAGAATATTTAGAATGTGCCATCTTGCCAAATATACTCTATTGGTTAAGGCAGGAGAGTAATTATAAGACTTGGGATTGGATCTATCAATGTTTTGGGCACGGGGGGCCTCCAAGGAGGCGGGCCTTTGGTGGGGGGGCAGCTGAGCCCCAGGTGTCTTGGTGCTATAGGGGGGAATTTATACTGGCAATTACAAGGTGGCCTTGCACACTGAAATGTGGATGATGGAGCAATTGTAGCCAAAGCTGAGTTGTGCATGGGGGGGGGCATCATCTTTGGACATGACCCAATGTGTCCCATGGGCTCCTACCTCCTCATTGCAGGCCACTAGTGGATAGAAAATGGATTTGGGACCTCCGGAGGCCAGAACATGTGGGGGTCTGGGCTGGCACCACTTTCTGAGAATCCTTCTCTCCACTATATGTGGGTGGAGTCAGAGGTCAGCCTGGGGGTGCCCCCAAGATCCTTTAATGAGAGTTAAGGGGGATAGATACACTTGGTGTGGACAATTTCATTGAGAGGTGTACGTTGGATGGTGCCAACTGACTCTTCCATGAAACGAAGTCGACTCTGGGTGTTTTGTCCTTTTTTGAGACTTGTGGGGGGGGATGGAGGGGGAAAGTTTGTTCTGGCATGTTTATTGGAGTTTTGATGTTGTTTTATCTTGGGGCTGTTTGCTTGTTGGGGTGGGACTATGGGGAGGGACTTATCTAGTAAGGCGCAGGGGCTGTTATACTTGGATGTTTCCCCATGTTGGGGTATGTTCTTTAGAGATGACGGGGGTAGATTTTGATTTGTTTAAGACTTATAAATGTTCACTGTTGTTAAGTTTTGTGTGTCTCTTTATAACTGTGTTTCCAGCTCTGTACATTATAGACAGAGAATGGAGGAATGCATACCGATATGGGCTCCTAGGTGTTCACATATTATATTTTAATGGGTTATGAATCACTTAAAAGTTATCTCATGGAATGTCAATGGTCTTAAGACTGTAGTGAAAAGGAAAAGAGTACTAACATACTTTAAAAAAGCCAAAGGGAATGTTTTCTTGCTGCAAGAGGCTCAGCTTATCAGGGATGAATATGATAAACTGGTGAAATCGTGGGGGGGGGGACACCCTGTTGAGGGCTAGTTTCACTTCAAAACCCAGGGGTGTAGCTGTGTGGTTCAGACCTGGTCTTCTAATGCAAATTGTCTCATCCCTTCCTAATCCTTAGGGTTGATATATTGAAGTCAAAGCCATAATTGAGTGGATGAGATTTACTTTTGTTTCGCTGTATGGTCCTAACTTTGTCCAGAATTTTTTCATAAACTGGCTTTACTTGTAGCTCCCTCAAAGGACAAGCTATATCTTTGGGGAGGGGGGACTTTAATACATTTTGGGACCCTGTGCTAGACTACTCGGGATCTAGGGTACTCCCACCACCTAGGAGTGTGGCTGCTGTCAGGAATTTGGCGAGAAAGGGGGCATTGGTGAAGTGTGGTGACACTTGCACCTCGATCGGCGTGAGTTCTCCTTCTTTTCCCACACACATAAGGTCTATACCAGAACTGACCTGGCATTGCTGTCCTCAGACCTTCTGGCACTTTGCAGGATGGCATCCTATGGGCCAATTTGTATATCAGAATGCGCCCCCTTGGAGGTGGAGTTGACGTTTTCTGGTGGCTCATTGACAGGCTAGTCCTGGCATCTTGACCCGACCCTTCTTATGGATGGGGCCTATAGAGACCAAGTAACTTCCGCAATCATGGACTTCCTAGTCAATAATAGGGTGGAAGATACGTTAGCGATGACTACTTGGGAGGCACTGAAAGCTTATGTCTGGGGAGTGTCCATATCATGTGCAGCCCATAAATGAAAAAAGGAGTCTCATGAGGAAAGGGATTTGGAGGCCCAGGTCATAGAATTAGAGAAAAAATTTATGACGGATAAGAGGACAGTTGATTTGGGGGAGTTCAGAAGGCTCAAAGGAAGGCTGAATCAGATCTCTTCCAGGAACATAGAACACTAGGGCTGGGGATTATTTCGAGGGGGACAAGGCAGGTAAAACAAAAATGGGCAGAGAGACAGATCCTGAAACTGGAGGGGTTGGCTGGGGAGGTTACAACAGATCAGAAAATTATAAATAGCTCTTTCCAAAGATTCTACCAAATCCTTTCTCTTCGGAAGTCCAGCAAGGTCTCACCCTGGATACTTTCTTGCAAGGCATTCCTGTGAATACCATACACCCTGAGGATATAGTGAAGCCTGACACTCCGATCACTCTTCCAGAAATGAAAGAGGCCATTTGGTCTTCAAATGTAGGCAAGACTCCATGACTGGGTGGAATTCTGTTATAATTGTATAAAACCTTTTGACCAGATCTTAACCAACTGATTTATCTGATGGTGCAGGAGGTTCTGGAGAGGGATATTTTGTTGGAATCCCAGTCTCTGGCTACTATTTCAGGTTTATTAAAACCAGGTAAAGACCCTGTGAAATGCGATTTATTTCGACCCATTTCCTTATTAAACGTTGACTATAAGATTCTGGCCAAGCTGTTGGCTGCTAGAATCGAGGGAGTTTTGCCACAGCTTGTCCACTCTGATCGGGGGGGGGGGTTTCTGAAGAGCAGACAGGCTAAACATAATATTAGGAGGACCCTCACTATCATGCATAGCTGGACATCGGGAAAGAAACCTGGAGTTTGAGGCCTTCTTGCACTGTATGCAGAGAAGGCCTTCAGTCGGGTGGAGTGGCCTTTTATGTTTGCTATTCTTAAGTATAGATTTGGGCCTAAAATCCGAGCCTGGATAGCTATGCTATATAGATCACCTCGAGCTAAATTCTAACAAATAACACCTTGTCCTCTCCTTTTGGACTCTTTAGAGGCACCAGACAGGGGTGTCCCCTCTCCCCCTTCTATACATATTGACAATTGAAGTGCTAGCACAGGCAATCCGACAAAACCCAGATATTAGGAGCTTTAATCAGGGAGGGGGAAGGGAGCACGTCATTTTGTTATTCCCAGATGATATTCTGCTATTTATTGACAACCTGAAGTGGGCTTTGCCCACCCTGACATAGCTGTTTAAAACCTATAGTCTCTTATCTGGCCATTAAATAAATTGGTCGAAATGTGAGTGGCTCGCCAGTCGGGGAGAACATACCTCTGTTCGGGTTGGTGGTATTTCTTTGCCCCCTGCGACAGTAATTAAAATATTTTGATATATTGCTTCCCAGGACCCTATCAGAGTTGGGGAGCTTAACTACCAACCCTCCTAAAGAAAATCAGAAAGGATTGTGATAGATTGTGATCCCTACCACTTACACTGATAGGAAAGGTAAACCTGGTCAAGATGAGAGTGCTCCCTCGGTGTCTGTATTTGTTTCAGACTCTCCCATCCCATATACTAAATAAATATTTTTTAAATATCTTATGGGCTGCATTACCTCCCTACTGTGGAATGACAAAAGACCTAGGGTTAAGCAGGAGTCCCTTTGACAACTGCCCTCAAAAGGAGGACTGGGTCTCCCAAATTTAAGACTCTACTACCTGACTGTGCAGCTAGCTTTTGCAGTGGATCAGCTGCCTGAGGGTGTTCCATGGAGGGCATGGGTAGCTTTGGAGGAGGAGGCCTTTGGGGCGCTGTTATATGATGCACTGTTTGCCCCTTCACTAAAGAAGAGGGTGATTAAACCGATCACGAACCCTTTTATGAGGTCCACTGCGAGAGCATGGCTTGCGACCTATACTATACTATACTTGGGTGCCTTCTAGCCTTTCACATGACGCACTAATACGATGTGCACTTTGGGAGAAAAGCCTTAACCCTCGCCCGGCTCTCGAGGCCTTGACACACTGGAAATCAAGGGGACTTCAGAGGATTTCCCAGTTGTTTGAAGATAGAAACATAGAAGTTGACAGCAGATAAGGACCACAAGGCCCATACAGGCTGCCCATTTATTCTACCTTATGAATGTGTCACAGGCCTTTACTCTGTCAATGGTCTATTTATTCATACTCATCTGTACTGCTGTCTTATGCCTATCCCATGCCTGTTTGAAGCCCTGCACTGTATTCATATCCCCCACTTCCTGAGGTAGGCCATTCCATCCATCCACCATCCTTTCTGTGAAAAAGAACTTCCTCACATTGCCCCTAAATCGGCCTCCCTCTAATCTCATGCTGTGTCCTCTTGTCCTGCTCTTTTTCTTATATTGAAACATGTTAGACTTTTTCACCTTGTTAATGCCCTGAAGATATTTGAATGTTTTGATCAAATCACCTCTCTCCCTCTTTTGCTCTGGGATACACATAATAAGCCCCGTTAATCCATCCTTATATGTTTTCTGATGCAGTCCCTGCACCATTTTGGTTGCCCTACTCTGGACTGCCTCCATTTTGTTAATATCCTTGTGCAGATGCGGCCTCCAGCATTGCACACAGTACTCTGTATGGGGCCTAAACAGTGTCTTGTAAAGAGGGATTATTACCTCCCTCTTTTGACTTGTGATACCCCTACTAATATACCCCAACATCCCTCTAGCCTTACCTACTGCTTTAGTGGTTTGCTTGAATGATTTCAGGTCATCTGTGATGATGATGCCCAAGTCTCTTTCTTCCCTTGTGATTGCCAGCAACTCCCCTCCCAACCTATAGGTAGCTTCAGGGTTTCTCTTCCCTACGTGCATGATCTTGCACTTCTTTGTGTTAAACCCCAGTTGCCACACTTCAGACCATTTTGCCAGTTTTTTCAGCTCTCATCTCATTCTGCCCACCCCATCTTGATCATCTGCTCTATTGCAGATCTCGGTGTCATCTGCAAACAAGCCTTACCCTCCAGTCCATCTGCAATGTCACTGATGAAGATATTGAAGAGGATTGGCCCCAGGACTGATCCTCTGAGGTACCCCACTTATGACTTACATCTCTTCTGACTGTATACCATTTACCACCATTCTCTGTTTTCTGCCCGCCAACCAGTTTGCCACCCAGTTGACCAACTTGTGACCCATCCTGAGCCAACCCAGCTTATTAATCAATCTTCTATGTGAAACAGTATCGAAAGCTTTGCTGAAGTCAAGGTAGGCAACATCAACTGCACCCTTTGGTCCACCACTCTGGTTACCCAATCAAAGAAATCTGTTAGATTAGTTTGACAGGACCTTCATGTTGTAAATCCATGCTGTCTTGGATCCTGTGCTCCTAAGTATTCCATGTGTTGCACTATCCTTTCTTTAAGGAGTGCCTTCATAATCTTGCCCACTACTGAGGTAAGCCTGACTGGTCTGTAGTTCCCTGCCTCCTCCCTGCTACCACTCTTGTGGAGCGGGATCACATGAGCCCTTCTCCAGTCTCCTGGGACCTCTCTTGTGCCCAGAGACTCACTAAACAGTTCTGTTAATGGCTCAGCTAGTTCCACCCTTAGCTCCTTTAGTACCCTGGGATGTATACCATCAGGTCCCATTGCCTTGTCCACCCTGAGCTTAGCAAGCTCTTGTAGGACCCTTTCTTTTGTGAAGGGACTTGTGCACACCTCCCCTCTCCCCTGTGTCCCTCATGCTGAGCTGTGGGCCTTGCACTGCCTTCTCCTCAGTAAATACTGAGCAGGAGTATCTATTTAGGATAGATGCTTTTCCTTGGTCCTCCTCCACACAATCCCCTTTATCCCCTTTGATCTTAGCAATACCCTCTCTGGACTTTCTCCTTTCACTAATGTATCTATAGAAGGTCTTGTCCCCTTCTTTTACTGTTTGTTCTAGTGTTCCCTCTGTTTGGGCCTTTGCCTGTCTTACTGCCTTATCTGCTTCCCTTAGAAAAGTTTGGTATGCCTCCCTATCTTCATCCAGCTGTGTTCCCTTATATTTCCAGAAGGCCAGCCTTTTGGCTCTGATCTTTTCTGCTACTGTTTTTGAGAACCAAAGTGGTTTCCTCCTTTTGCTCTTGTTTTTCTCTCTCTAACACAATGGGATGTTGCCTCAGGTATTGCATCCTTAATGCTTGTCCACTTTGCCTGTACCTCCTCACCTGTATTTCTTCTTGTCAGGGATAGTTTAACTCTGTTGGCCATCTTATCAAAGTCAGCTCCTCTGAAGTCCCATATTTTTGCCTTAGAATGGGATGATTTAGTTCTAGTGGCCAAACTGAACCATATCATGTGATGGTCACTGGCCCCCAGGTGACCTTCTACCTGGAGATCTGTGATCCTTTCCCCGTTAGTCAGTACTAGATCTAGGATAGCCCTGTCTCTTGTGGGTTGTTGTACCAATTGCTTGAGGCCCTCCCGTTGCAAGGAATCCGCTATGTGTCTAGTTCTGGTGGATGTTCCTGCTGGTATTGACCAATCTGTATCTGGGATGTTGAAGTCTCCCATTATCAGAAGCTCCCTTTAGCTGTCATGTTTTGTGTATCTTCTAACAGTAATGTGTCTATGTCCTCCCCCTGATTTGGAGGCCTGTAGACAACCCCAGTTCTTATGGCTGTCCCATTTCCTGTTTCCAGGGTGACCCACAATTCTTCTGGCTCCTTATGTGTATTCTGAATTTCTGTAGCTTTGATATTTTCATTGACATAAAGGGCCACTCCCCTCCCTTCCTTTTTTACACCTCGGTCTCTTCTCAACAGTACATTGCCAGGTACCGAAGTCTCCCAAGTGTGGTTACTGGTGAACCATGTCTCCCTAATGGCTACTGTGTCCAGTTTAGCCTCTGTCATTGTTGCCTCCAGGTCTGGGATCTTGTTTCCAAGACTGCAGGCATTTGTGAACATGATTTTCCATTGGCCAGATTTTGGTGCGTTAGTTGTGGGGTGAGGTCCGGCTTTTCCCCTGTGCATTGTATGGGGAGCTGGACCTTTTTCCTTACCTGGTGATGCAAATGAACTACAAACAAGCTGAACTCCTGTTTGATCACTAGCTGAGGGGGAGGGGTGTTCTTCCCGTTCAATGTATAGGATGCTGCACCCCTCCCCATTTGCTAATTTAAATATTCTGCAAAGACATCAAACTTCTGCCCCAATGCACTGAATTCCTCCTTAGTTAGATGCAGCCCATCGAATTTAAAGAACTTTTGCTCCCAAAACTGTTGCCAGTTACCTACAAATTTGTGTCCTTTTTCCTGGCATCAGTCCTTGAGCCACATGTTTAGGTCTCCTGTCTCCCCTTCTCTGATCTTCCGTCAATCTGCCCCACTTTCTCAGACCGGCATGATCTCAGAGAAGGAGATGCCACATGAAATGCATGACAGTTTGTCTCCCAGCCTGTTCAGGTGTTCCTTGGTCTCCACAACTGACTGCCTGGTGAGATAGTGAGTCCCTATGTGTACCAGGACATCAATGTTTTCTCCTGCTTGCTGCATGATTTTAGCAATGCGGTCAGTGTCTCTTCATGCTGATGTACCTGGGAGACATCTAACCATTACCCCCAGCCGGAGGTAGGTATCAACTTTTCGAATCATGGAGTCTCCTATGATCAGAAATGTTTTGGATTTCATTTTTGCCTTTTTTGTTTTGGTCCCTGTTTTGGGTGAGTTTTGTAGCACTAGCTCCTGTGCTGCAGTGTCCTACTCTGCAGTGTCCTCTTCCCCTTTGATTTCAACGAGAGAGGCAGGTACCTGTTTGTAGTTTTTATATGGTTTGTGGAAGTGATACATTGGTGAGCATTGAGTGATGGGGCACCCGATTTGCCTTTTTGAAAGTGTTCCACAGTACCTGCAGCTAATAATATCCATTCCAAATGAGTTGCTGAGTTTATAACCTGGTCTGAGTAATTAGAAGGAAAATGAAAGTGTTTGATTTTTTTTTTTAGATTTTTTACAATATTTTTGTTTGTTTGTTTGTTTTTGTATAACTTTTTATAACAAGTTAAATTAATTGTGCCCCTTAAGTGACATCTCTGTGTGGATACCCCTCTGATCCTCCCCTTCCTGCTTTGCTACAGGAAACATCACGACTGTGCTACTCTATAAAAGGAGTGTAGCATGGGGTGGTTGGGGATGGGTGTGTGTGGTTGGGCTCTTCACCTGCCAAGAAAGAAAAAACACAGATGAAAGAAACAAGGAGGTAAGAGCAGAAACAATCAACCAACAACAAATACAGTTGCTATCCCTCAGTCTGTATCTCGAATGTGCTCCTGTAATTAGCCCTGAAAGCTTAGCCGAATGATAGATAAAACTGTAAAACCTGTAAGCACCACCTGTAACAATTTCACAGAAGATATACCCTACAAAAAACACTTTGCTACAGAGAAAAATAAAGCAGTAAAAAAGTAACAAAACCTGTAAGCACAACCTGCAGAACAGTTTAACTTAAGATATACCTTGCAAAAACAATTTGAATCAGAGAAGATTGCAGCAGTAATCTGTAAGCACAAAACAGTAACAAATCTGTAGGCACACCCTGTAACAATGCAGCAGAAAGTATACCCTGCAACAGCAATTTGAATCAGAGAACAATAAAGCAGTAAAATGTAAGCAACAAACAGCAACAAAACCTGTAAGCACAAAAGAAAATAGTAACACACAGTAAATCTGCCTAGCCCAAAGAAGCCTTATTTTTTCCTTGCTCTGATAATGTTGTTCCTTGCTCTGTCCTGACAAGCAAACCTAGAAGAAAAGAGCTCATGTAAAGCTAGGTGCCTTGTCAGCAAACCTAGTCTTCCACCGAGATGGAACTCTTAAGACATATCAAAGCCTTGCTAAGGAGTTCCTCCTCCTACCCACACACGTTTTTGCATATCTGCAAGTTAGGGACTGGGTGTTGGATGGTCAGGACAACTCAGCACCACAACTGATTTTAAAAAGATCTCCAATAGAGGAGGCCCTGTTGGATGAAAGCAAAGTCCATGTTTAAAATATATAAGGCTCTTTTGGGAGGGCTGACTGACCCTATGAAGGGAATGAAAAGGAAATGGGAAAGGGATGTGTGGCCCGACTGTTTAACAGAAGGGGACTGGACTGTAATTTTGTAAAAGGGGACGGAGTGTTTCAAAAATAATAAACTTAGAGCAATACATTTTAATGTTCTTCATTGATCCTACTTAGCTCCTGCTTTGTCTAATAAAATAAATAAAGACAAATTAGATCTATGCCTAACATTCAAGGGTATACTTTTTCCATCTCACCTGGGATGTTGTGTAGTGAATCAGTTCTGGTGGGAGATAGTCACACTGCTACAGAGTAGGAGAGATACTGTGTTTTTTGCAAGACCTGGACCCAGTCCTTATCCTATTGGGTCTGTTGAGAAGAGTGGGTGGGGCAGAGAGCAGGAGCATCCCTTGTGGTGTTTAGCTATAGTAGTAGTGAAACAGGTCCTGGCACAGCAATGGGGATCTGAGCAAGCCCCAACGGTGTCCCAGTGGGTGCAGTCTCCATTACACTGTATGAAATTAGAACATATACAGTATACGGTGAACAATCAGGAGGGGAAATAAACACAAATGTGGGGTAGCTTGGAATCAGCATTGTGTTTCCCATGGTTCCCAACCTTTTAGCTCGGTCAGGGGAGAGGGGGTCCAACCCTAGAGGTAATTTCTTGGGTAACTGGTATATTCAGTAAATTCGCCCGTTGACATTCCAATTACTTTATCCTTGCATAATATACATAACCTTGTTGATATAATAGAACCAATCATTTATGGCTTCTAGATCTGTAGTTTTATCCTACAGGCTACCTGTTGTGCAGGTGTACATATAGTCACTAATGTTAGAAGCTTTTGGTACAGGGTCTCTTACATAGTTAAGGAACACCGGACTACTAAGTGAGCAATCAATTAGTATTACATAAAATTTGTGTATTTTGTCTCCATTTAATATATTTATTTTTTTATTTTATTTAAACTTCTGTTTACCGGGTAAACAATATGAGCCAAGGCCCTTTTTCAGATGTGACCCTGGACCATAATCAAAGTTACAGTCAAGATGTAAATACAGTTAAGTACATATGCAATACAATACAATAACTAACAGACAAACATTATCATAATAAAGCACTAACAACAATACATTAATAACAATGAGAAACCATAGTGCTTAAAAAATATTGTCTCACTGATGCTTTAAAAGCATTGTTTCCTTCAATATGTTGTAAAGTGCATGGAATATTATTCCAATATACTGGAGCATAATAAGAAAAAGCTTGCTGCCCTAATCTAGATTTTATTTTTGGAATGGTTAACATTACAGAGGCATTAGAGTGTAATTCCTATTTGATATCCTAATATTTAACAATGAAAGCAGTGGAGAAACTGTACCCAAGGCCAAGGTATTATAAACCAAGCAACTTAAACTACATTGAGAATTTAAACATGGGGGAAGCCAAGACGTAGTGAAGTACAAATCACAATGATGTGTTCAATATAGGAGCTTTAATGCAAATCTACATATAGCATGGAATGTTGTTGTTAATAAAGTGGCATCGGATTTTTCCCAATTCACAAATAGAAATTAATTATAATTCAACATTGTCCATAGACATTATTGCACATCTGGCTTCCCTTGTTAACAGATCACTCAGCTTAAACAAAGCCCCCAATCTTTGATTTACATTCCTACAAACAGTTTTATTATGTAATGTATAGGATAAACAAGGATCCAAAATTAGTCCTAAGTACCTAAATTGGAAAACCTGCTCTAACATAACTCCCTCATGGCTTACAATCTCAAGAGGACCATTCTGATTCAGCCTATACTTAGATCCAAAAAGCATACGCTTTGTTTTCCTTGTATTTAAAAGAAGACAATGGGAATGTAACCACAGTTCAAGTGCATGAAAATTAACAGTCAAATTAAATTTTATATCATCAACTGATGCAGCACTGGTATAAAGAATAATATCATCCTCATACATCAAAACCTCAGTACATACCAGGTAATTTGGTAAGCTATCAACAAACATAGAAACAAGTAGGGGCCCCATTTAATATATGGTAAATTGAACACGCTATTGTGTTTCTTTGATGTAAAGCTGGAACAGGAAACCTTGATTTAAATAAAGTTTGCAAAAATAAAAGGGAGCGTGTACTGTATACGATACATGCTCATTGATTGACAGTCAAGCAATGAATGGATACTCTATACAGTGCACGCTCCTTGACAGCTCAGTCGGTGGCTGGCCGTGGTAGTGAGCAGAGGGCTGTGCCAGTCACTGGCTGAGAGATGAGATGAGGTGGAGTGGGGTGGTGAAGCTCTGCCTGCTGAGTTGGGGGTCTACTAAACCACCAGGGAACTATATATTTCTATTATATGGGCACATCAGGGATAGAGAGGGTGTCTGCTAGACCACCAGGGAAAGCTATTTTATTATATGGGCAGATCGGGGTTGGGGGGCTTCTAGACCTCCTGGCAGGTGATTATTTTAGTAAAAAGGGGATGAGGTGGGGGGGTCCACTAGACCACCAGGGGTATAATTAGTTTAATAAATGGGGACTGGGGCTGGTGTGGGGACTGCTAGCCACTAGGGACATCCTAGAGTGGCACAGTCCACCCCACAACTTGCGGCACACCATCCAGATGCGCCATCTGTTTGACGCATGACCACAGTTGCTGAAAGCTGTTGGACTTTGCTGCTGGGGCCCTACCCAATAGTGAATTGGGTGCAGGGTTCCTGGTGCACCAGCAATCGCCTCAAGCTGCCTTCAGCACAGCTTGTGCTGACCTTTGTGAATCGGGCCCCATATCTTTACATTTTTCCTAACATTGTGTATATTTGGAATTGCAGACAGTAAAGGTACTGCACTCTATTCTCATAGGACATGTTATGGTGCAAGACGTGTGTGCCCAACCCAATGGCACAAGGTGCATTGTGTGCCACAGACAGAGCCAAATCGGATTCTCAATCCTGAAGTCCTCCATGCACCACATGCAGCAAGTTAGACCAGCATTTTTCTAATCACCAACTGAAAACAAAATGGCTGATTTGCGAAAGTAACAGGCCCATTTACGAAAGTAAAAATGCATTTGAGAAAGTGTTGAACTTTTTGTTAACTTTTCCCATTGACTTATAATGGGAAATTGTTTTTTGAATAACTTTTGAACCGTTTAATATTTTTTCACCAACTCTTCAAAAGGCACATCGGGAACCCGGCCGCACATTCCCTGAAGATTTTGGGCCAGTCGCGCAAACCATCGACCTGTCTGCAGACTGTAGAATTCCAGACCTTTACTGGGTATGCGCCAAGTATTTGGCACAAGTCACCATAAAAAGGGTGTACCAGAATTGGGTGCACCATGCACCAAAGTGTTTGGGGCAGCTGCATGGTTGGCCACAGGGCTTGTGAAAACCCTGTGCCAAACTTTGAGAATCAGGGGAGACATATTCAGAGCCAGACGGTTGCATGGGTGCAAAGATGCACTGCACAGCATACATGCTCCATCTGGCTCTGAGGGCATATTAAAACAATATGAGTGATCAGTACTGATCGCACACACTGTCTGAATATCCACCTTGGATGGGCAGCCCATAGCGGGTGGCCGCCAAGTCCCACACAGTGCAACCAGGGACTGTGCTGCATACCACCAGTGGGCTATGCGTGGTGTATACCTGGATGCACCATGACCCCAAGTGCGATATTCAGCTGGGAAATGCTAATGAGCTCATTGGACATGTATGGTGCAAGGAGGCATCATGCATGCTCATTACAAGCCTATTAGCATGGCTGCACCCGGCTGAATACGCCTGGTGCCCTGCAATCACCATGTTACAAAAAGAACACTCCACTTCACCCTGGTAGTCTAGTGGCCCCTCCCCCACCCTGAGATTTGATCATAAAACACAAGTTTCACTAAACACTGCCCTGGTAGTCCAGTGGTACCCCCTCCCATCCCCGAACCCTGTCCATATAAAATATTAAATCCTGAGCATCCCTAGTAGTCTAGTGGACCTCTCCCATTCTGATTGTAAAATAAAATAGTATCTCCATATTTTCCTGGTGGTCTAGTGCCCCCCCACAGCCCTGAACCCCATCCGTAGTATAATATAATGTTATGACCTTCCTTGGTAGTCTAATGGTACCCCCCTCCCAGCTCCGATCATAGCAGAAAAATGAATCCCAATATTTTCCTGGTAGTCCAGTGGACTCCCCAACCCACTGAGGCACCCACTTCCCCATCCCAGCATGGCCAATGAAGCCATCGGGCAGCAAAACCCCCACACACACACACACACACACACACACCTCCACAGCTACCTGCCAACTGAGTTGTCACAGAATGACAGCTTACAGTACACACTACAATACCATTGGTCAACAATGTCGACCAATGGGCTTGTAGTATGTACTGTAAGCTTTCATTCACAAAGACAACTTTGTGAACGAAAGCTTACAGTACACACTGCAAGCCCATTGGTCAACTGTGTGTAGTGCATACTGTAAACTGTCATTCTGTGATAGTTCAGTCGGTAGGCAGCTGTGGAGGTTTGCTGGTTGGTTTTGCTGCCTGCTGGCTTCATTGGCCATGCTGGGTTGGAGGGAGTGGGGTGGGGTATGGGTGCCTCAGTGGGTGGGCCGGGGGTCCACTGGACTATCAGGGAAATATTGGGATAAATAATTCTGTTATGATCGGGCCTAGGAGGGGGGTACCACTAGACTACCAGGGAAGGTCATAATGTTATGTTATACTATGGAGGGGGTTTGGGGCTGTGGGTGAGGGGCACTAGACTACCAGGAAAATAGTGCTCAGGGTTGGGACTGATCCAAGATGGTGGCTGCATGCTATGTTTGGTGAAGAGTACTTCTTTTGTTTTTTTACAGTGGCCAGGGAGGCAGTGGCAGTTCCATGTGCGCAGGTGAAGCAGGAGCCTGGCACCAGTGCTGCCCGTAAGTGTGATAGTACAAAATGTTCACACAACACATTCTTCTAACTAGATTCTTAGAACAAATAGTCTGAAAGTGTATGTTAATAGACATACCTGAAAAGTTACCAGGGGTAGTTAGCAAAGTAAATTACTTGATGTGTGGCAGTGCAGTATCCCATATGTGTGGGTGTGGTGTGACGCAAATAGTTAGATAAGTATTCAAAGTGTTTTTAACAAACTGTTTAATGCAACAACAGTGATTCACATTGACAGATGATTATTAAATTATTTCTGTTTCTATAGGTCCACAGTATAACTAAATAGAAAGGTTAGCTATTGCATGTCTAACTAATATTGAAAAATACAGTGTGTGGCATGTGATGAGCTGAAATGTTCTACCTTGAGGTGTAAGCTGGTTAGGATACAGCTGAACTATGCTGTGACATGGTGTGGGCAATATTAAACATTACTGAATCATGAATTGTATGATAACATATCATGAAGGAGGTTCCTGAGCAGGTAACAACGCACTGTCACAGTACAACATGTTCTTACAGTGAATGAGCAAAAGGTGTAATATATGAGCAGAGGGATATAACAGTGGCAACAGAACTGTAGCTGCAATTGGTTAATGGAACATAACGTACAGTGCTACATATGCAAGTGGCTAACACTGTATCAGAGGTGAACATGGGGCTATTTTCTAGTTTAAATGTGTCATTTACATGCAGTTACATTGCTCCTCGGCAACTTGCAACTACCGCACTGCCATGTAATACTCTTTGGTGACCCATGACTCATAACCCTCACTTGCAATCCACCACAATGTACGATTATAGTAATTGTTATGTTGAACGTTCCCTGTTGTTCCTATGTGCCATACCACCATCAACTGATAGCTAGCAAAATGAAGAAATCACAGTACATGCTGACCCAGTGTACGTAGTCCCAATTTCGATTTTGGGTTTTGTGAATTATACAATCCCTAGTGATAGAGTAGTATAATATTACCAACTGTTACACAAATAGGCGTCATGAGACCCCCCCACACACACTACCTCCTTCAGTGGTATGCAGTACCTCGTGACCTCTGAGCTGTCCAGGCGAGTGGTGATTGTTAGCTAACGTTAACAGGTGTTTTGCCATATGTGTAAGAAATGGGGTGACGCTCATGAAGACAGTTCTGTGCTACACAGTTCAATATGTGGATAAACCATTCACATATTGGGATTCTGTTGCAGAGTATTTAATGGATGTTCAGTTACCCACAATTAACATATTTACACATTCAGCTGTACTGTATGTGTCAGTTTATGAGTGGTTTGTTAGGCGCCTTGCTGTACACTGTCACCTATTCCTCATCAGGCTAGATGAGGATTGTGATGTTGGGTCTCAGTGGGTGGGTGGTCATTGTGGTACCATTGTACTAAGAAAAAATGAATGTGTCATTTATAACGAGCACTATCGGTGATAGGAACAGGTCTAGTGGACCAACACTCAGTGGTTCTAGTAAATTTTTACTATTGCTGTGCAAGGGGGGTAGAGTGCAGTAGACTTCTATGGTGTACATGTAGCTATCATGAGCATAACCTGATGAGGCTGTTAGAGTCTAGTGCTCCAAGAATTTCATTTAATATATAAAAAACTTGTGATCTGGAATATGGTAGAGTCCACTTGATCATCATGGCTACTCAACACATTGAAAGTGAGTTATCAGTTGAACGGGCAGAGCCCAGTGTACCAACAGAACAACTTTACATATTCTAAGAGTGTAACCAATTGTTGTGGGGGGTACGATAGCTATAAAACATGTTAGTTGAGATACACAAATGACGGGTGACATCTTATTTTCTGAAACTGACCCTATACATGCATCTTGACATAGTTTGAGTATAATTAAACAGTGAGGCATAAGCAAGGGTTACTTCAATGGTCAGTTAATCACCCTCTAGGGTAGTAAAGTGGCATGAGGTGTGGATGAGTGGTGCATGCCTCTAGACGTTGATTTCTTTCCTATCACCATTACTGTTGGGAGTGCTTTTTTTATGATAATAATTTTTATAAGTACTTTAAAATGTTGTTTAGTATATGATGAACATCTACATGTATCTGCGAAGAACACACCACAGTTGTAAAAGATAATAGTGTTACTGACAAAAGACAACTTCTCATTACTATCACATCGTTGTATGCTGCTGACAATAAGCATCTATATGCATATCAAATATCGCTAGGAGAAAAACACTGTTGAGATTCAAGACAAACAGAGAATCACCATTCCGAGAGCCACATTTTGACATGTTTCTTCTGTCTTCACAGGGCGGCCTCACAAGAGACGGTGCACTGGTCACTGCCGCTGTTACCGCAGGCTTGAGCGCAAGATTGACTGTCTAATATAAGACAATGTTGTGCTGTGGAAGGTACAGGAGAAATTGCTGTCTCTCCTGACAGCTCAGCAGGCGACCGTCAACCTCGTGCTCGAGCCTGTGGGGACAGTAGCAAGTGTCAGTGTGCGCAGCGGCACTGCTTCACCTGCCACTATAACATCTAGCCTCCCTGACCCAGAATGAACAGCCTCCATAGCTGCTCTGGTGTCTCCTCTCTCAGGTGCAACAGCTTTCACTTCTTCTGTGCCTACACATTCCATCCAACTTCTGGGCTGGCTGCCTCAAGCAGCAACACACCTCTGCATAAGAAATGTATATATTGTAAATATTTTTTTTTTGTTTGACTAGTTTTGGAAATCATTTTATTTATCATCATTTTTTTATATTATCAATATATTTTTGAAACAGCATTTAGTGAAATTAATAAAAGGTTTTGTTTCTAATGTATATTTTTCTATGCTTCTTTTTTTTAGGTTCATAGTTTATTTCAAAGCATAGAAGGCATGTGTCCATATAGCTCGCTGATTTATTAACAATACCCACGAATACCTATTCTAATTAAGTAAGTGTCCAACCTATTCTTAAAGGTATTCATGGTAGGACTGGATACTACTTCACTTGGTAGTGTATTCCAAATACCTGTTATTCTTATGCTAAACCAGTTTCCCCTTTTTTTGGTGTTATATTTATCTTTATACAATTAAAAAGAATGTGTCCTGGTATCGTAAATTTGTTTCTTGATATTGATATCCAGTTGTTCCCGTAATTTTTCATCACTGAGTGCCCTGTATATTTGACACATGTCCCCGCGTAGTCTATGGTACTCCAACGAAAACAATCCAAGTTTTTCTAATCTCTGACCATATTCCAAACCCTGAACCTCCTACATGCCCCTTGTTACCCATCTCTGTATCCTCTCGAGTGCAGCCACATCCCTCCTATAACCTGGTGCCCAAAACTGGGCACAATACTCCAGATGGGGCGCACCAATGAGATGTACAGTGGCAGCAGCACTGCGCTTTCATGACTTGTAATATGCTTACGTATACAGCATTGAATACTGCTTGCCTTTCTTATTGTCTGGATGTATTGCTGACCAAATTTTAATTCATTATCTACCATTACTCCCAGATCCTTTTCATCCTGTACAATCCTTAATTCCTTGTCGGCTAGTTTATATTTAAAACGCAAGTTATTCCTGCCAAAATGCATAACCACACACTTATCTATATTGAATGATGAGCCCTTTTTGTTAATAATGAGTTTTATTTATATATATATATATATATATGTATATAGAAGCATTTTCAAAAACAGAGTTTATTTAAATATGAGATTTTCATTTAAATATTTTTATAAAAAAGATACTAGTTTGTGATAATAAATACTTTTTGTAAAAAACACTTTGTGTTGCAGTATTCTTAGTTTGTGGGGATATTGCTTATCAAAACATTTACCACAAGACAAATCTTGTATAACTTATTTTGGTAACCAAGGACATTGTGTGTGCAATTTGAGGTTTAAAGGGATAACAGGTCAGCATTGTTGATGTGTTACATACTTTGCAGTGTTACCACCAGATTCTGAAGCGTTCATTAATATGTATACACTCGTGTTCACAATGTGTGCCTACTAAAGGTACAGAAGAACAGCATGCAACATATGTAGATATTTAACAGTAATAGTAAGAAAGACAGTGTCCTATTTAATGTTCTACTAGTATAGTAGCATTAAGTGAAATATGGGACTATGTGAAACAGTTCCATTAGATAAGTTAGTATGTGGAATGAAATGTTAAGTAAATGAAAAGACAAAATACTAAGAGCTATATACATGTCAATACAACCCTAGATGTACATGACTTATGTGTTCCGAACTGCATTCTCACAGGAATGCTGCACTGACAAATGTTTTTGTGTGTCACATACCTATGATAAGTGAAAGAGGAACAAAAAAAATACAGTAAATGTGTTTTCTGACAGGCTGTCAAATAGATGTTGTTCAGGCAGTGAAAGTTTTATTCCTGTAACAGCATACTACCACGACATGATATTATTTTCACACAATAGTGCGGTAAGTATTACGTAATAGTTTCTAACACATTTATCAACAGGATCATACTGTTACACCGTACATACATGATCTGGTGTGAGTACAAGGCTGTCACTGCCACACTTGTACCACTTGGTTTTCTTGTGCTTAATGGTTATTTTAACTGCAACAAAAATTGACGTTGTGACACCAGATGCACAAGTCCATACAGATCCAAATGCATATGTATCACCCTATGGGACCACTGGGTGCATCGTATGCAGTGTTCTACCAAATGATTTGTTGTGTAGGATAGCAATACGAACTGCAGCACAAGAAAATACAGTGATGCTTATGCATAGGTTTAAATAGTTCTACACACAAACATTATGTCTTCGCAAAGCAAGATGTTCACGTAGATTATAGAACAAATTTTTTTGTGTCTCATAGCAATTGTTACTGCAAGACTACTCAGTGCAGTTACAGGTTTCCACAGCTTCATACAGTTTAAAAGACGTGTGACTGCAACAAGGCATCATACGGCTAAACTCTAAAGTCGTAGCATATTCAGTGATTATAACTTCTGTGATAAAACTCCATTACTATCCATTTAGTCTATGTGTGTCTACTTATGTGACAGAAAAAGACCATCAAAGGTGTACACAGCGACATGTGTATATTGTCAGAAAGACCGTGGCAACATTTTATATAATCCCATAATAGTCACAGCATGTTCAGCATAATACTTTAGTGAGACAGACCAGCACATAATGTGTCATGTGGCATAGACATGGTACATGTATCACAACAAAAAACAGAAACATATTCATGCATGACAACAGAGTTTATTTCTCATCATACTGTTGATCAGAGTGTGTCCAGCTTCATCATGTGTTGTCAAGCGATGATATCAAGAGTAAGATACAACTTCTAACTACAGCACAACCTGAGACTCAAGTCATATCAGCAGTTACTGACAGCTCAAATGCATATGCATGAGGTGGATGTTATGTCACCCTTCATAGCAGACAATTCAACTGGATGACTCTGTGTGTTCTTGCATATGAGTGTGTTTGGCCATGTGTGTCTGGTGCTACTACCACGGCATTTCATGTACTATTTTCACTTCTTATTCTCAAAAAAAAGTAAATTCATGGCAAAAAACTCTGTTTAATGCATCAATTAGGGTTGTTCTGCAGCAACAAAACCGAGGAAATTCGGTGTTAGGATTGAAAACCCTAACGCCGCATTCACCCCCCCAGCACCACACACACACATACACACAGACACACACACACACACACACATGCAAGTAGGGGGAAGACCAAGACAACACAGCCAATCACAGACAACCAGCAGCAGGTGACAGAGATAAAATACAACTGTCTAAATGTAATACAACACATCCCACCCACCTGACCAGGTACTGCGTGCTCAGTGGAGATCCACAGCAAAACTGAGGCCTTGTACACCAAAACTACATATCCCTGATTGTGGGTGCACACAACGTACAACACTTACGAGTTGCATGGCCTTACCTCCCGATGCAGTCTGCCCCAACAGACATTATACTGCACTGTGACTGGACATCAACAGTGCGACTGTCTGATAACACCTGTGTACAGATGTGTACACTTAGGAGTATACAAAAAGAAACACACCTATGTAAATGTAGTGAAAGATACATCCAGTGTAAAGATACAAGAAATGTTGTGTTTCTGTTTGTGACATCCGTAGTGGTAGGTTTTCTGTGTCTCTCTACTCAAGAGACATTATTTGATCTGGAGGTATGGGGGAGGTGTACCTTGTATAAGATTGTTCAACTCCTAACGGTGGTAACAGAGAAACAGTTTCTGTGATATAGGTGTACTGTTGATGTCCATGGAGTTTCTTTAATTGTGTTTGTATACTCACTGTACAGGAACTGGTCTGTCTGTCACGGTGTTTATTTGGCTGGTGTAACACAACTTATTAACATGTGTGTTACTATACTTCTCTACTGGGGATACACTACCTGGTGAAGAAGATGGAATTGCCTGTCTGATGCCACAGAAATCCAAATACTGCTAAGTTGAATATCTTTGCGATGAGTGAGGTGCACCATCTGTCTCCATACCCTCTATTGTTTGCTGTCAAACTCCATTTCAGGATGTAGTACGCGGTTTTGGGTGTTGCAGTGCATTACATGGCTGATGTCATACTTGTGATAACTGTGCTAGTTGGACAACACCAGCAATCAGCAAGGTTAGCTGTAGATGTAACTAGAGTTTTTTCTATAGCTTTGCTTTCAGGATGGACCAAGTGTAGTAGCATAGGAGGGGGGCATTTTTTCTACCTCATAATGTGTCACTCATTCCTGTGGAAACCTTTGCGAGGTTGAATGATAGACTAACAGTGTATATATTCATGGGTTCTTTTTAATTGAGGTTCTTCAGTAAGCATGGAGTACTTGGACTCAGTGGGTGGAGCATACTATTGTGAAGTACCTGCACTGAGTAACAGTGGGAAGTTTTGTATACCTGAAAACAAGCACACATCCCATATATTTCCAAATCCTTAGTTTTTTCTGTGGCTGTATACTTGGTGAAGACAGTATCATGTGTGTAGCGCTGTCGTGCATTGCTAGGTAAGGCCATGCAACTCGTAAGTGTGGTACGTTGTGTGCACCCGCAATCAGGAATGTGTAGTTTTGGTGTACATGGCCTCAACTTTGCTGTGGATCTCCACTGAGCATGCAGTACCTGGTCAGGTGGGTGGGGATGTGTTGTACTACATTTAGACAGTTGTATTTTATCTGTCACCTGCTGCCGGTTGTCTGTGATTGGTCGTGTTGCCTTGGTCCTCCCCCCTACTTGCATGTGTGTGTGTGTGTGTGTGTGTGTGTGTGTGTGTGTGTGTGTGTGGTGCTGGGGGGGTGAATGTGGAGTTAGGGTTTTCAACCCTAACACCGAATTTCCTCGCTTTTGTCGCTGTGGAACAACCTAACTGATGCATTAAATGGATTTTTGCCATGAAAATGTGTATATATATATATATATATATATATATATTATTTTAAAAAACTCCATTCATGCATCAGTTAGGGTTGTTTCCACACCGACAAAAGTGTTGAAATTCAACGTTAGTGCTACCACCACACCACCACCACCACCCATCTTCTACACATCAACAGGCATCGGAGTATGCATTGAGGTCATCAGCCTAACTCTCACCCCATTCCATGTGTAAAGAAGCTATGATGGTGCAGTATAGGAGAATGGGGTGAGGGCATGACAACCCCAACGCACACCCCGATGCCGTTGGTGTGTGGAGGGTAGGGTGGTGGTGGGGGGTGGCAGGGGTGGTAACACTAATGTTAAATTTTCACACTTTTGTCAGGCTGGAAACAACCCTAATTTATGCATTAATGGAGTTTTTTGCAAGGAATGTCCTTTCTTTTTGAAAAAGTGTAATATAAATAGTAACTATTATGTGCTGGTGGGAGGCCCTGTGCACCCAACAAGCTGCCCATTTGTGCATAATGATATGTGTCTGTGGGAGCACAGGCCCTCCTGGCCCTGCACTCTCACTTACACATAAGTATGGAGCCAAACAGCAGCCCTATAAGGCAAGGAACCCTTGTAACACTAATTTGCCAATATGTCGGGAACCATAGCAGGTAGAAAAATAATTCAAGTGTCACTGTAATTATGAAAGTGAGTAGTTCTCACAACATTGATTGACCAAATCCATATCTTGCATCATTTCCAAGATACGGGCACCAAAAAGCACTGTGAGTGCTAACTCTGAGGGCATAATAGTGGCCTACGGACATGAAAATGAGCAATTGGAACAGTAATTGGAAGCAATTGGAACAGAAATTCCCAAATATCTCAGTAACCATACAAGGTAGAAAAAAATTCAAATTTCATGGCATTCATGGCTTTCTAACCTACTTCTGCATTTAGTACCTTATGGGGGACTAAGAATTTTTGTGACAAAAAATCTGTATCTTGAACCATTTTCAAGATATGGGCCCCGAAAGGCATCACGGGCACCGCAGTGTTAGCCTATGGGAACATTTCTGAACTTTGGAGTGCCATAACTATGGGCCCGTTTAATGTTTTCATACCAAACCACCAAAAGGCACATTTGTGGGACCAGGGCTTGGCACCATGAACATTTCAGGCTACTAGCACAATCCACCTTGCCACAATCAAGTGACAAAGAAATCAACACATCTAAAAATGTGTTCATGCAGTGTTACTGTGATGATGATAATATTTTCGTGATTCTCCTATCTCTTTAATGGGAATGTTATCGCACACAGGAAAATGTTGTCGTGGTTACTTTTTCCTCTGAGTGCAATTGTTTGCATGGCAACAAAAATGTTGCCACGATCAAAATACGGAAACATTTTTAAAAACATATTTTCAGACCAGCCGGTCCAAAACTAATGCCAGGGGCATGTTCCTCAAGGCCAGATTAGGTTAACACAACTGTTGATGTTTACCAAAGTGCACTATTTTTTGAATTACAGCATTTTTTTTCTCTCTCACTAACTGAAAACAAGATGGCGGCAGCAGAACAATTTTGGGGAGCTCGACAACAAATATTTGTGAATGGTTTTGCAGTACACATATAAATTTTTCCATAGGCCATAATGGGACATGAGAAAACGGAATAACTTTTAAAAGGAGCAATATTTTTTCACCAAATCTTCAAAAGGCACCAGTTCAACCCAGGACACATGTAGACCAACAAATCTGAACCCATCAAATGTATTCTTCAGTCTGTTATGGCTAGACAAAAAATTTGCAACAAGCATCAAATTTCACTTTTTGAGCGTGCTACGGTTCTGCAACTGTATATCTGACTGGAACAAAAATTTCCAGATCGAAAGATCTATGGTAGGCAGGTCTGCATTCCAAATTACAGGTAAATTGAACAAATGGTTTCAAAGTTATTAAAGTGCAAACTTTGAGGTTTAACATAGAAATGGCTATGCAACCCTAACTATAGTGGCACTACTATGCCACTATGATTGATATATATATATATTTATACAATAGGGGTGAGCATGTAACCTTGACAATAAAAACATGTATTCTCACTGCAGTGGAATATCTCTATGATGACATAGACACTGTGGGCTGGATATTCAAACTGCGCCATTCATAGGCGCAAGCCCTTGAGCTGCGCAAAATAGTTGCACAAGGGTGTGTCCTGGGCGATATTCGAAGGAGTTGCGCTATTGAGCAACTCCTTTGAATATCACCCCCCAGCCACAGCCACTGTGCATGGCGCAGTGGAACTTGCACCACCGCAAGTTGACAGAGTGGAGCATTCAACTTGCGGTGGCACAAGTACCATTGCGCCATGCGCAAAATCACGATATTCAAAAGGTGACATGCAAATGGGGCTATAATTCTTGCAAGGCACAGGGGGGGCCATTTGCTTGTGATTATGTCCCCATTTGCATGCCATTAGCATGTAGGTGCTCCGATCCCCGAGGACTTGCACCTGGCGCCCTGCCAGGCAGCAGCCATCGGGGACCGACGCCCCCTGCAGCCCGATCATGGGCATAGTGTATTCCCCCCCCACCAGCCCGATCGCGGGCATCAATGTGGCTCCCCACCCTCCTCCCGTACATATCCCTGGTGGTCCAGTGGACTGAAATGCCCCATCGCGGTGGTATGTATAATAATTCCCACCCGCTCCCGTACATCCCTGGTGGTCCAGTGGACCAAAATGCCCGATCGCGGCGTATGTGTGATAAAACCACCCCCGAACATAGCCCTGGTGACTAGTGTCCCCACCCTACCCACCCACGAAGCCCCACCACCCGCTCCTCCCGGTAGCCAGCGGGCGTCAGCATCCCACCCACCTGCCACTCCACTGCCCACTGACTGACTGCCCGGTAGGGCTGCACGCCTGTTGGTGCAGAGCAAGAGCCAATTCACAAATCTGGACTGTCATGTATTGGTATGGGCTGCACTCATTGGCTCTTGCTCTGCACCAATGGGCGGCAGCCCTACCAGGCAGTCAGTCGGCGGGCGACGGGTGGCAGGGCGGGTGGATGTTACGCCCCGCCGCCGCCGGGTGGGGAGCAGGGTGGTGGGGCTTCGGGTGGGTAGGGTGGGGGACACTAGCCACCAGGGCTATGCTTCGGGTGGTTTTATCATCATACCGCCGGCGATCGGGCATTTCGTCCACTGGACCACCAGGGATGTGTACGGGAGGGGGGTGGGAATTATTATACATACCGCCCGCAATCGGGCATTTCGGTCCACTGGACCACCAGGGATGTGAACGGGAGGGGTGGGAATTATTATACATACCGCCCGCGATCGGGCATTTCGGTCCACTGGACCACCAGGGATGTGAACGGGAGGGGTGGAATTATTATACATACCGCCCGCGATCGGGCATTTCGGTCCACTGGACCACCAGGGATGTGAACGGGAGGGGGTGGGAATTATTATACATACCGCCCGCGATCGGGCATTTCGGTCCACTGGACCACCAGGGATATGAATGGGGCCACATTGATGCTCACGATCGGGCTGGTGGGGAGTACACTATGCCCACGATCCGGGCTGCGGGGGGCACAGGGACTGGGTTAGGGGCAGCCACAGGTGGTAGCTGCTGTGTTGTGCCCTGCAATACAGCAGCTCACCTGTGGTGGCTCTCACTCTAAGCCTTTTTTGGCTCAAAGTCCTGCAGGCGCAGGTTAGGGGGTTGGCGCCAGAGTCAACGCCCTGCACAGCCCGGCTGAATATCGGGCTGTGCAGTTTATGCATGGTTCTTCCCCCTCCAGTTCAGCATGCATTCATTTGCATTGCGCTGTTGCTCAGCATGTTTTCTGTGGCGCAACTGCCTCCTGCTGAATATCGCAGAATGGAGCAAGTCTGGACTTGCGCAGGTGCAACCCTATTGCTCATGGCGCAACCCTTTTGAATATCTGGCCCCGTGGGTTTATTTCCTGATAAACCCACAGTGTCTACATCACCAGCAAATACTGTATACTCACAATGGTGATGTCACCAGAGTCAGACTATCTACGCTGCAGCCTGCATTTAATAGCTTCACAGTTTCTCTTTCTCACTGAATCCTGCAACTAACTCAATTAGCATTGTAAAATACAATCATCTGTGTCCCATTGTTATTCTGACAATCCTAGCACACTGTTGCGCTGCTCTAATCTTCAAACCAGCCAACTTTATAAAGAAGCTTCTCTTTCTGAGTGCTGACTGCAACAGTTTCTCTGTCTCAATGAAGCCTGCAACTTACTGAATACACAGTCTGTTTCTCACTCCTAGCTGCAGGTAACGCAATTATCATTGCAAATCACATGCACCTGTTCCTCATACTATCTAGCACTCCCAGCCTATTCAGAAACACTTACACATACACTCAGACCACACACAGACAGTGCTGTCAGTATAGCTTAGAGGTTAGATTAACATGCAATGAACCAACTCCTACATCCAGCAGCCCAGACCAGTGTTTAATTCTCACAATTTCCATTTCAATACTGTGTGACTCTGAACAAATCACTTAACTGCCCAGTGCTCCCAGGCCCCCACCCAAAAAAAAACACCCAATTACCAAAATAAAGTAAACAGGGAGACAACACAGAAAAAATGTTCCTAAAATGTACTAGTCCTATTGTATAATTAACATGATGGTGATGTAGGAATATGAGAAGATTGCACGTAGAGTGAACTGCAATAATATCATTGTGCCTTCAGCACTTGTGATATTATCACAGTTCACTCTGCACTCATGCAAATATATGCCATATTCCACAGTCGCCCATCATGTATCCTCTCTCTCTATATAGATATAGATATATATATATATATATATATATATATATATATATATATATATATATTCAAGCAGACTTACTAGCCCTCTAGGCCTTTATCTGCTGGCAAATTTCGTATGTTTCTGTAAGTATATATATATATATATATCTATATATGTATATGTATGTATATATATCTTATTTGTAAAAAACTCCATTAATGCATCAGTTATTGTTGTTTCCACACTGACAAAATTGTGGAAATTCAACGTTAGTGCTACCACTCCACCACCACCACCCACCCTCCACACATCAACAGGCATCAAGGTGTGCATTGAGGTCGTCAGCCTAACTCTCACCCCATTCCATGTGTAAAGAATCTATGATGGTGCAGTATAGGAGAATGGGGTGAGAATTAGGCATGACAACCCCAATGCACACCCTGATGCCTGTTGGTGTGTGGAGGGTGGGGTGGTGTTGGGGGGTGGCAGGGGTGGTAACACTAATGTTAAATTTTCACACTTTTGTTGGGCTGGAAACAACCTTAATTTATGCATTAATGGATTTTTTTGCAAAGAATGTCCTTTCTTTTGGAAAAAGTGTAATATAAATAGTAAATAGTATGTGCTGGTGGGAGGCCCTGCGCACCCACCAAGCTGCCCATTTGTGCATAATGATATGTGTCTGTGGGAGCCCAGACCCTCCTGGCCCTGCACTCATACTTACACATAAGTATGGAGCCATACAGCAGCCCTATAAGACAAGGAACCCTTGTAACACTAATTTGCCAATATCTCAGGAACCATAGCAGGTAGAAAAATAATTCAAGTGTCATTGTAATTATGAAAGTGAGTAGTTCTTACAACATTGATTGACCAGATCCATATCTTGCATCATTTCCAAGATACGGGCACCAAAAAGCACTGTGAGTGCTAACTCTGAGGGCATAATAGTGGTCTACGGACATGAAAATGAGCAATTGGAACAGTAATTGGAAGCAATTGGAACAGCAATTCCCAAATATCTCAGTAACCATACAAGGTAGAAAGAAATTTCAAATTTCATGGCATTCATGGCTTTCCAACCTACTTCTGCATTTAGTACCTTATGGGGGACCAAGAATTTTTGTGATGAAAAATCTGTATCTCGAACCGTTTTCGAGATATGGGCCCCGAAAGTCATCACGGGCATCGCAGTGTTATCCTATGGGAACATTTCTGAACTTTGGAGTGCCATAACTATGGGCCTGTTTAAATTTTTCATACCAAACCACCAAAAGGCACATTTGTGGGACCATGGCTTGCCACCATGAAAATTTCAGGCCACTAGCACAATCCACCTTGCCACAATCAAGTGACAAAGAAATCGACACATCTAAAAATGTGTTCATGCAGTGTTACTGTGATGATGATAATGTTTTCGTGATTCTCCTATCTCTTTAATGGGAATATTATCGCACACAGAAAAATGTTGTCGTGGTTACTTTTTCCTCTGAGTGTGATTGTTTGCATGGCAACAAAAATGTTGCCATGATCAAAATATGGAAACATTTTTAAAAACATTTTTCCAGACCATCTGGTCCAAAACTAATGCCAGGGGCATGTTCCTCAGGGCCAGATTAGGTTAACACAACTGTTGATGTTTACCAAAGTGCACTATTTTTTGAATTACAGCATTTTTTTCTCTCTCACTAACCGAAAACAAGATGGCGGCAGCAGAACAATTTTGGGGAGCTCGACAACAAAAATTTGTGAATGTTTTTGCAGTACACATATAAATTTTTCCATAGGCCATAATGGGACATAAGAAAATGGAATAACTTTTAAAAGGAGCAATATTTTTTCACCAAATCTTCAAAAGGCACCAGTTCAACCCAGGACACATGTAGACCAACAAATCTGAACCCATCAAATGTATTCTTCAGTCTGTTATGGCTAGACAAAAAATTTGCAACAAGCATCAAATTTCACTTTTTGAGCGTGTTGCGGTTCTGCAACTGTACATCCAACCGGAACAAAAATTTCCAGATCGAAAGATCTATGGTAGGTAGGTCTGCATTCCAAATTACGGGTAAATTGAACAAATGGTTACAAAGTTATTAAAGTGCAAACTTTGAGGTTTAACATAGAAATGGCTATGCAACCCTAACTATAGTGGCACTACTATGCCACTATGATTGATATATATATATTCAAGCAGACTTGCTAACCCTCTAGGCCTTTATCTGCTGGCAAATTTTGTATGTTTCTGTGAGTATAGATAGATAGATAGATAGATAGATATATACTATATCTATCTATCTATCTATCTATCTATCTATCTATCTATCTATCTATCTATCTATCTATCTGTCTATCTATCTATATATATATAATGAGAAAGCACTTCTATATTAAACTACAGTTTTTGCACCTTAATAATTCTGCCCCATTCAACCAATTTACTCAATATTCGGAATGCACAGAGTTGGTGCCGGTCTCTTTGGATCCTAAAAATGTTGTGTCAGTCAGTTCTTGGAGGAAGTTACAGAGGTGCAAACAAGCTAAAATTTGCCCCAATTTAGAGTTTTTTCTTAATTATAACTGAACATTTTTTTTAACCTGAAACTTATACATTTGATAGGATCTGACCCAAGGTATGTTCTCTTGCAAGTCTGAAGTTTCAAAATGATATAGTTTTTTTAAAATATCAGTTAAAAACTGCCTGTTTTCTGAGCTTGCTCATTTAAAAATATGAACATACTAAGCATAGCTGGAATTTTGCTTTAGTGAAAACAAGGATCAAAAATTGCTTTCTTCATTCAAAAAATCACTTTCCAACATTTTCACTAATGAACCATTTCATTAACACGAGAATCCTTTCCATAAGAATCTCTTTTGTGATGCTGTAGTGAAACACATGAAATATTTTGTAGTGAAAAATACAAAGAAGAAAATAATGTTACTGAAAAAGGATATAACTTTCAGATTTGCAAAAGAATGTACCTTGGCTTACCATGGGCCCCATGCTTCTGTGCGACTACAGATGCAGAGCACCAGGGGAACTGTCCATCTGGGTGCCATGCAGCTGTGGATGCAGATGCGCTGGGCTCCAAGACAGGAATCTGTGGGGCTGTCCATGGGGCTTTGAAAGCATAACGCACTTTAGGCCCTGTGCTTCCATATGACTATAGATGCAGATAAGCATGGCCATCCAGGCCCTGTGCCAAGGGAAGAGTCCATCCAGGTCCTGCACTTCCATGCAGCTATGGGTGCAGATGAACAGGGCACTTTGGGCTCTGTGCCAAGAAAAGAATACTCTTCACTATATGGTTACTTGTTTTTTCCACTAATGCACTTTTCAATAACTTTAATTTCACATTCATATTTTTCACTACCTGATTATTCACATTCAAATGTTTTCAATAACAAATATTTTCACTTTCATGAGCAAACCTCTTGTGAGAATCACTTTCATGATGTGGTAGTGAAACATGCAAAAAGTGTAACAACTCAAGTAGTAAAAAATACAATAGTGAAAAAACTGCTACTGAAAAGTATGTTAGTGGGGATAACAAACAAGAAACCATATAGTGAAGAGGATTCTTCTCTTGACACGGGGCCCAGAGGGCCCTGTACTTCTACAGCTAGATAGACTCTTTTCTTGGCACAGGGTCTGGATGGCCCTGCTTGTTTGAATCTGTAGTCACATGGACATCCCCACAGATTCTTGTCTTGGGGCCCTATGCATCTACATCTGTAGCTGCACTGCAGCCAAATGGACTTTTCCCATGGCAGAGGGCCATGAAGCACCATTCTCAGCCTGAGGAGGGAAGTTGCAGTGTTAGCTGCACAAGCAACAAGTAATCATATGGTTTATGTTGGTATCTGTAGCCACATAGAAGTGCAGGGCACAGAGGGTCCTATGCTTCTGCAGCCCCCACAGACGGCAGTATGAAATCTTTGCATCCATAGTTGCATGGAGCTGCTAGCCCCGGAGGGTCCTGCACTTCCATGGGCAGACAAACTCTTCTCTTGGCACAGGGTCTGGAGGGTCCTGCATGACTGGATCTGTTCATGCAATTCTTGCATGAATGAGGATGCAATTCCACTATCAAAAACAAAAAAAGGAGGCCAGCTCAGTGGTGCAGGAGGTTGAGGTGCTGGATGCCACATCTCACACCACGCTGGCAAATCGGGTTCGGGAACTAGCCCAGGCTGCTGGGGGTCTGCATGGGTGAGAGAGGATCGAGCATCCAGAGGACTGCTCTCCTCTCTCAAGGAGGGAGAGATCATCATCCTGACTGTTGGCTGCCCTCTGGTGGGGGCTGTGGCAGGCTGAGAGGGCAAGCAGCCAGTGATTGCATTGTGCATATGCCTCCATGCATGCATGGTCATGCATTGGGAGGGAGGGGAATCAAGAAAAACAGAAAATGGCAGCCGGGGGCTTCATGAAGCCTCGCCCCAACCCACTGGTCCGCCGTTGCTGCCTCCCAGATTTGGATTGTGCTCCAGGGAGGGGGGAAGCTCATTTTCTGGCCCCACCCTATAGGGCAAGCTGTGATGGGTCTTTGGGTTGGTTAGTAGCAGTTGGGCTGGTGGACGATTCAGGGCTGAGTTCCCACTCCAGGTGCGTAGAGAACAAAAAATGTAAATAAATAAAAAAGGAAATTCATTGTCCACCCACTCCGTTGAGCAAACAAACATGATCTCTTGCTTCTACTTGAAGAAAGATACAACTGATTCTGTTGGTTACATGTAACGAGATGTAATTTTCTACCTTCAAAGAGAATATGCCAATGAGGCACTGTCTTGGAACTGTATTTTATTCTTTGGACAGGAGTCTACAGACTGGAGGGGACCAGCACTTCGCCATAACTCCTGAGACTTCAAACCCTAATGTTTTTCATTTCTGTACTTTGTCAGCTTTGTGTTCTTCAAGCCTAATGTGTGCATTAATGTAGTTTTTTTGCAATGAATATGTATTTTAAGTATAGTTAGAATTGAACACAGTATCTAATGTTAAATCCATATTTTTGCACCTTAGTAACTTTGGTGCTGTTCGATAAAATTGCACGAAATTTGGCACGGGTGATCTGGGTGACAAGTTCTCAAGGTGTAGGATGTTTTGTGATACTCATTGAGATTCTGAGATGTGGAACACTAAAAAACCTCAAAAAAAAAAAAATTTCTGGCCATTTATTTGGTCTCACCTACAGCGAAGATACTGTAGTTTAGAATTTTGTTCTGAAACTTTCAGGGCAGAAGGAGCTTGTCTCAAAGGTGTGCAATTTGAAGGTTTTGTCAAAACAATATTAATTGGTTCTAGAGTTATAAGGTTTGGAAATTTGACTTCTGAGCAGGCTCAGTAGGATTTTTGAGTTAACTCTCTAATACGACCAAAGAACTCTTCTTTCACAAGTTGTTTTTTAATCATGACTAATTGTGTTTTTGGGTCATAAAAAAATTTTTTAGATGCTGAGGGCCACCATCTTGTTTTTTTTTTTTTGTGTGTGTGTGTGAAAACATTTCTTTGAAAATAATTAAAAATGATGCATTTTCAAAAAACAAACACCTGAACCTGGGTAAAGGGGACCCATTTAGCTAAATTCTGGTGCTTGCTTTTGAAAATCAGCCAAGAAATACCTTCTTGGGACACCACAAAAATCTTAGGTGCCCAGCTTAGTGAGGAGGTAGATTTTTGTATCAGAGCCAAGAATTCTTTGGTCGCATATAAAGTGCTGCGACCAAAGAATTTTGGGTTCACGCCATGCCTGTGGTTACCAGAGAATGGGTTCTGAAAGCAGCTAGGGCTCAGAGAAAAATCAACTTGGAGGGAGCCAGGATCTTACCTTTCTATTGAAACCACATAACTTTAAATTCAAACCCCAGGAATCCTTCACTATTGCATGAGAAATGCAACCATTCTCCTGGAATAAGCCACCCCGGAGTCCAGACCCATTCCCCTGGAATGAGCTGCCCCAGAGTACAGAATTGTATGCTAATTAGAGAGCTTAGAATGAAATTTGAAACTCTGCTGAGTGATCATGCTCTCCCCTCCTGGCCTCTAACAGCAGATTTATTTCTCTGCCCGAGAGGAAGTATCACCCCAAAGTCACTCTTTACAGTTCGACCTTCTGGTTAATTTCTTGGTTTATTTCATTTTTGTCAGTTTCTTGTTTAGTTAGTTTTTGATAACTATGCGTTAGGGTGTTTTTTGTCTATTTCACTCATTTTCTTTGGTTCTCTTGCGGTTCCAGGGAACCGAGGAAAGGCCTTGAGGAGTGGTTCCTGCCTTAGTGGAACCACATTTATTTATTCATTTACTTTTTAAAAGAACAAGTAAAGTAATTTTAACCTTTATGGCTAATAGCAGCCTTTTTTTCCTGTCACCACTTTGCAATTCCTAATTATTTAGGTACCGGTTCCTACTTTCAGGAACTGAGACAATATATTTCTTTTTTTGGCATTTAAATTGTAAAATAACATTTTAATTTGTGGTTCCTGTTTCTGTCGTGAACCATACTGCTAGCTATTATTGGAACCACTTTTTTCCCTTTGGTTTGTTGGTGATTGGCAAGTCTGACAGACCTGAGAAAGGGACAGGACAACAGGTTTTAAAAACTGTACCAAGTGTTTTAAACTCCTGGTGAAGCCAGGCTGCCACAAGTTGTGTTTTAATTGCCTGGGTCCTGATCACGATTTTTCAAGTTGCGAGCTCTGCATCAGGTTCTGCCCCAAAACTCTTAAAAAGAAGACTAAGAAACTTGAAGATATTATGGCTTCTCAGTCTGCTTCTTCCACACAACCAGGCTCTGGGAAGAACTGGGTTCCTCATAATAAGCAGAAGGACAAGTCTACTTAGGGAGCACAGAGGTCAGGGTATCTGACAAGGAGATCCCTGAGCTCTCTAAGACAAAAAGGGCTGCTAAGCAAGCAGACATCAGAACTGATGCCTGCTACAAAAAATAGAAAGAGAAGCATGTCACTGCCCCTCCTGCTGAAGAATTAAATGAGATGCCAGTTGACAAATCTAGGATGCTCTCTGCAGAGGACATGACTAAGATATTACAGTTTTTCCAGGTTATGGGAGACTTTATGTTTGTGCCAGTTCCCCCTCCCCAGGTTCCTGTACCTATACCAATGCCTGTGGTGGAGGAGGCTGAACTTTTTATGAGGAAGAAGAGGAAGAAGGTGAACCCACAGAGCCTAACCATTCCCCTGTTCAGGAATTTGGTTCTCCTACCTGATCCTCTAAGGATCACACCTCACGCTACTCTTCTGTGAGGCACATGGCAAGCACCCTCAACCTCTCTCTCCACAAGAGACAGCAGGGGATGAGGATGAGGTGGAGTATCTAGATATGATGGGTCTAACACCCACAAATAGGTTGTTTCTGCCTGTTCATAAATCTATAAAGAATGCCACCTCCAAGACTCTGGCAGCCCCACCTCTACAGCTGCCATTGACAAAAAGGTTGAAAGCAAATACCAGCTGGATAGACAGGGTGTCAAGTACCTGTATACTCACTCTGACCATGAAGAGGTAGGCAAACTGCTCCCTGTGACAAGGCCAAGGTATTCCTTTCCTCACTACCCCCAGAAAGGGATTTCAGGAAACTGGACAGCATGGGCAAGAAAGTCCATACTTCAGCTTCTCGTTTGCTGAGGTAGGAAGCTTATATGGCCTATACAGCTGAGTACCAGAATGCACTCTGGAGCTCAGTGGTGGCTATGAATGAGAAAGGTGCTGGTGACTTAGCCCAGGACCTGGCTGACAGCAAAGATTTCCACGGATGCCACCAAATACCAGTTTCATATGACTGTGGATGCCAATGACACTATTTCCAGAGTAATGGCACATGCAGTACCCCTGAGGAGGTTTGCATGGCTCAGGACAACAAATCTCTCACAGTACAGTCAGACTAAGGCCATGGATATCCCCTGCAAAGCAAAATCCTTGTTTGGGGACCAAACAGAGGCTTATATGAAAAAAGTAGATGAGTATAAGACCACCTACAAAAGTAATACTGAGAAGGAGAAGGCCTCCACTTCCCACAGGCCTTATGGAAGAGAAGGTAGGAGCTAAGAGTTATTTTCCTCAAGCCTATGTAACTTATGATTACCCTTCCCAGAGGGGTTTCTTCAGGGGAAAAGGCAAGAAGGGTGCCAAGTGGGCTGAAGCAACTCCAGCCCCCAAGGTGCAGGCAAAGCAGAACTCCTGAAGTGTGTTCAGGTCGCTCAGCTATTTCCAGTGGGGTGGGGGGAATGGGATTGTCTCACTATTTCCAGGCATGGAAAAACATTATCCCAGACAAGTGGGTCCTGGAGATAGTGAGCCAGGGTCTGTCGCTGTAGTTCGAGAAATTCCCAAAACTGCAGGTGCACAGGGCCTTCCCACCTCATACCCCAGCAGAAAAGCTCCTGCTGGAGTTGGAGGTGAAAAAGCTGCTACAAGCCAGTGAAGTGGAAAGAATTCCCCCTTCCCAGTGTGGGAAGGGGTTGTACTTAACATACGCCCTGACCCACAAGAAAAATGGAGACTGGTGGCTCATTTTTGATGTAAGATTTCTGAGCAAACACTTGAAAAAGGAAAAGTTCAAGATAGTGACACTGGCCACAGTAATCCTATCACTGCAACAGGGACACTGGATGGGGGTCACTGGACTTAAAGGATATTTACTTTCACATTTCAGTAAGACCCTCTGTTCTGGAATTTGAGTTTATAGTGTTTGAATCATTTGGTTTTTTGTTAATATTCTGCCACATCCACTTTATCTTTTGTTATTGTTGTACTTGGGTTTGAGGACTTTGTAATTTATTTTATGGTTGTTTTGCACCTCATCTTTTGCTGACTTTTTGTATACTTTCTGTTACATAGTTTACAACTTTAAGTGACTTATGCAATGTAATTGACAAATTAAATTCTTATTAAGCATGTGCATTTGACAGTATAAATTGTCGACATTTGTAACCCATTTATGCCCCCTGTTGAAATCTCATATTTTGAGGTGAAACATTGGGGTAGGTTCAGGGCAGTTTTTATGCATAGACTAAGTAGGCTGCAGCCTAGGCGCACCAGCTGTTTAAGGGCAGGTGGGAATGACAGGCACTAATTAAGATAGATAGATATATCTGCTACTGCTTGTTCATCGTCTCTGCCTCTGCTGCTGGGTTGGCGCTACCTGAGTCTGCTGAGCAGGTTAAACTAGCATGATGAATGATGATAATTAAGTGGAGGTGGTGGAGCGGAGTCCACCTCTGGCAAAAAACAACACCTGCCCATCCCACTGTGCCCCCTGCTATCAGGTCATTTGACATTTGACTCCCTTCCCTCCTCCCTTCCCCCCCATCTCCGCAGAAAAAATTCTTGCTCAAAATCATCTCTCTTGTCGTCCCCCCCCCACAGTGATGAATATTTCTGCCTCCTGGTCATGTTCCATCATTCCCTTATGTGACGTGATGCTGCTGAACCTGGCATCCTCCCCAATCAGCAGTGGATTTGGAGTTCAGAATCAGCTGGCATCAAACTGATTTGAGCGGCCAGGGAAGGGGGGTGGGGTGTGTTCGGTACAACAAGACCTTATTGCAGGTGAGCAGCTTTACTTTCATTTGGATGGGACAGTGACTCTATTGCTTCAGTTCAGATGGGTTGCAAGCATCTGGTAGCACATCAGCACTGTTGGGACTACTCAGAAAAACCATAACTGTTGTCTCTTCTCTTGGCATGGCGACGACCGACCGCAGTGTTTATGCTTTTTGGGAGCACTGAGCAGCAGCAGAAGGCAGAACAAAGAGGTTTGATTTTGGTTTTCCTTGAGGTAAGCAAAAAAGTCTCTCGATTCTAACTGATGGTTTGACCCACTAAGTAACTCCTACTCCCCACGCAAATCTTGCTCTGAATAAAGGCTAAAAAAATAACCATGCTAATTAGATTGAAAAATGATGATGATCGTCAAGTATGTGTGTGTGTAATACTTGTTCTCATCATCCCCCTACTACTATTAGTAATACTGGCTTTGGCTTTGCTTTTTTTTTTTTTGCCTTACCCTTCAGTAGTAAGGCCAATGACTATCGGAAAAGGATTTGCTCAGTTAGGTACATATGCACATGGGTCTCAGAGGTACAAGTATGGTTTCAGGCAAGTCCCAGTCAAGCAGAGTTGCTGAGTTAACACACTATAATAACAGGGATGAAGAGCATGGGGAAAGAATTTGCCATAGCTCTGATACTTAAAACAGTTTGTCCCATCCTACAGGTCAGGTTTTAATGCAGTCTGTTTTGGGCATCCCTTGTGTTTGTAGTAGAATCTGGTTTACTCCCTCAATACTAGAACAAGAGTAGGCAGTGTGGGTGCTAGACTTTACGAACATACAGAAGTTGCCAGCAGCAAAAGGCCATCTTGGTCTATCTAGGCTGCTCGAGATTGCAGCTAGCTCCCTATTCAGCAGCTGCCCCACCCACCTCCCCTCCCTTTATCTACCACTTTGCCCTGTCCCACCACTTCTTGAAGCATTCCACTGTGTTACATGCCACCACCTCAGCCAGTAGTGCGTTCCACTTTGCCACCACCCTCTCTGTAAAGAAATGCCTCCTCACCTCCCTCCTGAATATACCCCCTCCAATCTCATGCCATGGCCCCTAGTGTCTCTCCCCACCCTCCTCCTGAATAGACCCTCTGTGTCTGCTTTGATTATCCCCTTCATGTATTTGAAGGTCTCAATCATGTCCCCCCTTTCCTCCTCTCCTCCAGTGTGTACATGTTTAAATCTCTTAGTCTGACCTCATATGGCAATTCCTCCAGGCCCAGAATCATCTTTGTTGCCCTATGCTGCACCCCATCCAGCAGCCTAATGTTCTTTTGTAGGCATGGGTGCCAGTACTGCACGCAGTATTCCAGGTGGGGTCCAACCAATGATCTGTATAATGGTAGAATAACCTCCCTTCTTCTCAAGGTAATACCCCTTGCAATGCATACCAGTATTTTGTTGCCCATTGCTGCTGCCTTTCCACATTGCACAGAATTGTTCATTGCTCCTGTGATGAGCACCCCTCCTCTTCTGTTACCTCCAGTCACCCCCGATGGTAGCTACTCCTAGGATTTTTTTGTTTTGAAGTGCAGTACCTTACATTTTTTTACATTGAGCCCCAGCTGCCATCTGTCAGACCATGCCTCTAGCCTTGCCAGATCCTCCTGTAGCCCCCACCACCCAATCTGGTCATCCACCACCGGTCCCATCTTGGTGTCATCTGCTGATTTTGCTGCTGATGCCCTCCGAGATGTCTGCAATAAATATGCTAAACAGCGCTGCGTCCAACACTGATCCCTGTGGAACACCACTTGTCGCAGGCTTAGGGAATGAGTATTTCCCACCTACCACCACCCTCTGCTGCCTACCTTTTAGCCAGTTTTCCACACACCCCACCAGTTTAGATCCTGCCCCTTTGCCCTGCAGCTTGCTTCCAAGTCTCCATGCAGTACTGAGTCGAAGGTCTTACTGAAGTCTAGGTACAGGACATCCACCGCATGGCCCCCATCAATCTGCCTAGTCACCCAGTCATAGTATTCCACAAGGTTGGTCTGGCATGGCCTGCCCTTGACTAAGCCATTCTGCCTCCCATCCTGCACCCCGTTCACCTCCAGTAGTGCCACTAGCCTCTCCTTTAGGATGGTCTCCGTTAGCTTCCCCACTATGGATGTTAGACTTACTGGCCTATAGTTCCCCGGTTCATCCTTGGATCCACTCTTGTGGAGGGGAACTATGTGAGCCAGAGTCCAGTCATGGGGTACTCATCCTATGTCTAGAGATGAATTGAATCATTCTGCCAAGTGACCTTCCAGGACCTCTGCCAGCTTCCTTGGATGTACTCCATCCTATCCTGGTGCCTTGTACACCCTCAGTGCCCTTAACCCCCTCCAGCACCCTCCCTACTGTGATTTCCCCGTCCGTCATCTCCCCCTCATCTGTTTCTATCCTCCCTCCTAATATGGGTAGCACCCCCTCCTTTCGTAAAGACTGAACAGAAGTAGTCGTTGAGTACTTCTGCCTTTTCACCCATCCCCCCCACTTAATTCTTACAATTTGGTCTTTACAGCTTCTTTTCTCCCTGAAGTACCTAAAGAAGTCTTTTTCCCCTTTTTTTATGCTCTGCACCAGCCTGAGTTCTCTTGCTACCTTGGCTGCCCTTACCCCCGGCCACTTCCTTTGCTTCTTGCAGATATTTCTCCCCATCCTCCTCCCTCCCTGATATCCTGTATCTCCTGTAAGCTGCCCTTTTCCTCCTCACCCTGTCTAACACCCCTTTGCTTATCCAGTTGGGTTTCTTTCCCCTAGCCTTCTTAGTTTGGGCCCTTCTGCAAGTTTATGTTGCCTCCACTGTCTCCTGTTTTATCAGTTCCCACCTTTGTTGTGTGTCCATATCCGGTTGAATTTTGCACAGGAACCCCTGTACCACTTCCCTCATCATCTTAAAGTTGGCATTCCTAAGATCTAGCATCCTTATGCCAGATGCACTCCTCTCTTTAGCCATCTGTAACTGGAACCATACTGTCTGGTGGTCACTCCCCCCAGTGGTTCCTCCACCCTCACATCCCTCACCCACTCCCCATTCATAAATATGAGGTCAAGGGTGTTCCTTTCCCTAGTTGGTTTCTTGACCAACTGTACTAGAAAGGCATCCAGCATTACCTGCTTCCTTCTATTCTTTGTGGTATGTGTGTCCCACTCCACCCCTGGCAAGTGGAAGTCCTCGACTATCACCACATCCCCCTTCCCACAGTTTCTCCTGATCTGTTCTGCCAGTACCCCGTCCATCCCTTCAGACTGAGAGGGTGGCCTGTACACAACCCCCAGTCTTAGTGATCTATTTTTGGGATCCTGTAGTTGCACCCACAGTGCTTCTGTATCTCCCTTGTCTCCCTCCTCCCTTACAAACTTTAATCCCTCCTCTATGTACAGCACTACCACCCCCCTCCTTCCCCTTTCCCTATCCTTCCGGTGTAATCTGTACCCTGGATGCGTCATGTCCCAGTTGTGGATTTGGGTGGCCCATGTCTTGGTCATAGCCACCAAGTCCACTCCCCCCTCCTCCAGGAGAGCCTGTAGTTCCACTCCCTTTTTCCCCAGACTCCTAGAATTTAGTGTTACCACCCTCCAACCCTTGTCTCTACCCCCCCTGCCTCTCTCCCCTTATGTCTGCTCCCTTAGTAGTTGCCTTCCTCCTTACCTTGCTATCACGGGTGTAAGCCCATTTGGTTTCACATCACTAGGCCTCTGAACTCCTCTATCCATCCTGCTACCCCCCCCTCCTAGTTTAAGTACTCTTCAATGCGCTTCCCTATCCTTGCCTTCAGCACATTTTTTTCTTTTCTCATTTAGGTGCAGTCTATCTTTTGCATACAGACTGCTGTCCTCCTCTCCCCCCACCCTCCTACCAACCTGTACCCCTTTTCCCAACACCAGGCCCCCAGCCATTTGTTAAACTCTTGAATTCTCCCTTTTCTTTACATACTTGCCCTGGGAATGGGAAGTACCTCCGAGAAGGTGACAGATCTGCCTGCTCCCTCACACAGAGGTCCCAGTTCCTCAAACCTCCTCTTTACCTTCCCTACTGTCCCATCAGCCAGGTCATTTATCCCCAGGTGTATTATTAGGTGAGGCCTTTCCCTTCCCCTGCTTGCATACCTTAGCATGGATTGCCCCACCCTTTCTGCCTTCATTCCTGGCATGGTTTCCACCCAATTCTACTGTGCCTCTCCCTTTTGTTGCCCCACCTGACTCCTCTTAGTATCGAGTCCCCCAACAGCAAGACACGGGTTCCATTAGATATGTTTTTGTTTTGTTGTGTTTTTTTTTAAATCTGGATTTTATCCCTGCCATGTCACCATCCAGGGATATACCATGTTCAAGCAGAGCTATCATGGAGACAGTAGCTGGGTATTTTCTCCCTAGTTTTTGGCCACTATCTTCCTTTCTCCCTCCCCTGGTGTGGGCAGTGCCATCACTAGTCCCGTTGCACACACAACGTATCTCTACAAAAGAAGCAAGCTCTCTGGCCTGACCGCAGTGGTCCCTGAGTATAAGAACCTACCACCACCACTCCCCAGTCAAGATGAGCGGCAGCCTGGCCTGCCTCCTGACTCTGCAACCCAAGTGCACTCCCAAGCCTGGTTCACCTACATGACAGTGCAGTACACTGCCCATGGGCCATTGAGGTGGCCCAAGATTTGGCTTTTAACAGGGCTTTGTAGCTGTGGAGGTCAGTAAACTTTTGATATAGAAGATACAGGGTCATAATGTCACAGACAATCACAGCTTGGTCAAAAACTACAAAGCCAAAACACCAACAGCAAAGCTAGTGCTCAACGAAAACAGTGGAGCGCTATTTTGCAGAGTCAACAAATACACTTTGTTTTTGAGGGGAGCTCTGCCTCTCACAACACCCGTACCCCCCCTTCACTTTATTATAACTAACTCGGGGCTCAGGGATATGGAGAAATCTTGGGGATTGTCGAGAAGGGGAATGGGAAAAAGAAGATGTCCTGGGGAGACAAAAAAATTCAATAAAATAAGTTAAATATCCCAGGACAGGGAATTAACACTGGGACATTAGCACTCCATCACTTCCCCTGCCTGTAGCTTTACCCTGTGAGCCACACAACCCATACAAGCTGCTTGGTAGCACACTGCCAAACACAGGCCTTAACCTGTTTTCCCCAAATCAGTGTAGCTACAGGGATAGCTGTTTTGACCGTTTGCTATAGTATCCCTGCAGCTATTTTGCCTTTAGCTGTTTTTACTTTGCAGTTTTGCCTGCGCTGCATTCCCTGTGACATTTTGACCTGGTCAGGAGTGCCAGCTTTTCTGAACCTCTGAAGGTGCTCACTGCCACTAGATAATATTTTTTCTGTGACCAGGTTCCCCAGTAATCCTTTTTAGCGGGCTGCCCTTTAAAAAAATTGAGGGTGCTTAAGTTAATTTTGTGGGTGCTTGAGCACCCATGCAGCCATGGAGTCGGCTCATATGGGCCCGGCACCGATATGGCAAAGTTGTCATCTCTATAAGCAGAGAGTCAGCTCCATGACATGCTGCATCAGCCTCTGAATAGTAGGTCTTTGTGTCTTGTTCATCACCTGATTGCCAGGTGAAACGTTAGTCCTTTATATTGTTGTGTATGGTGCTGGTCTGCATTAAAATCTGGATTTTTATTTCCGTTTATAAGTCATTTTTATTGTGCTGTGCTGGTACTCATACTCAGTTTCTCATTGATTTACAGATTTCCAGAACATCTAAGGGTTACTGAAGATGTTTATCTTTTGATTTGTAATATCATCCATGAGGCATTTCCGCTGGCTTCCCAGATACAGATATAGATACAGATACTTTTAGTATCTCTAGGTCTTCTTTTTTCTGTTTCATTATTTATTTGTGACCACTGGGGGCGGTGCATGTGAGGGGGCGAATGAAGTTTCCAGCCTATGAGCACCATGTAAATGAATGCAGCACTAGATAGGTTTTGTTGGCCATTTGGGTCTCCTATTTGTGTCTTTATGGAGGAATAAGTGCTGTTTTTTTATGTCATTCTGTGACACTGAATAAAACTAACTTTTTCCACCTCCTAATTTACTGTGTGGCTTGTTGTGTTCAGTGAGTTTTCCTTCCGTATTTTGCTGTTAGTGTTAGCCACTGTAGCTTACTGCACTGGTGATCCTTGATCTGCTGGGAACTTTTATTTTTTGATACTTAACATGCCATTAAAACTGCCCCATTCACGTGACAAAACTCCTGGTGAGGTCTCTGATGTAGAGGTCAGTGGAGGACAACTTCCTCCAGGGCGACCTCTTCTCCCTGCTGAAGCAAGAGGTGATTCTTACCACAGATGTCTTTCTGTTGGGGTTGGGGATCCAATTTCCAGGGGCCTTTAGACACAAGGTATCTAGGACCTGGCAGAAGCACATCTTCTCACCAACATGCTTGAGATGCAGGCAGTTCTGTATGGTTTGAAAACCCTAGTGGACTTGGTCAGCTGAAAGACAGTTCTACAGACAGACAACAAGTCTGTCGTGTATTATATCAACAAGCAGGGAGGAACACACTCTTACCTTCTCTGAAGGAAGGCAATGAGAGTGTGGGAACTGTGCCTGGAACAGGGGATCCTACTCCAAGCAATCTGCTTTCCAGGAGTTCAGAACATTCAGGGAAGACATAAGTGTAACTGAAGGACAAGAGGAGGATGGGGAGACTGAGCTACTGTGGGTAACGCTAGGCAGGAGGATGGGAGAATCCTTGCGACTGGGGGTGGTATACAGGCCACCTATGCAAGGGGAGGAGGGTGATCAATGTTTAATTCAGGCAGTCACAAGGCTGGCCCTAAAAGGAGAACTACTGATGGTAGGGGACCTAAACATCCCAGATATAGAATAGGAAATCCAGGATGCAGCATAGTCAAGGAGCAGGGAGATACTAGCTGTGCTGCAGGGGGTATTCCTTCAACAGCTAGTCAGGGAGCCAACATGGGGCAACAACCTGCTGGACGTGGTCCTGACAAATGGGGAGATTGTGGAGGTGCAGGTGGGGGAAGCCTTGAGCACCAGAGATCACAGCACGGTAAGGTTCAGGGTCAGGGCAGGGAGGGAGACAAGTAAAACCAGTGCTACAGTCATGGACTTCAGACGCACAGACTTTAAAAAAGTGAGAAGGATAGTAAGGGAAAAAAATGGAGAGAACGGAGGATATAGGGGCAGTGGAGGAGTTATGGGGCTCTATCAAAGGAGGGTTACTGAAAGTCACAGAAATGTGCATAAAAAACATTAGGAAGAGCAGAAGGGAGAGGAGACCACTTTGTTTTACAAAAGAGGTTGAGGGGGAAGTCAGGGAAAGGAGGAGGCCTTTCAGAAAATTTAAGAGGATACTCGGCGAGTAAGATAGGGAAGCATATAGGGAGAAGAGGAGGCAGGCGAGGAAGAAGTTCAGGAGAGTAAAAGCGGATACCAAGGAGAAAATAGCCAAAAAAGCCAAAAGGGGGATAAAACTTTTTTCAGATATGTGAGGGAGAGGAGTGGGGCAAGGCAGGGGATTGTAAGGCTGAGGGGGGAGGGAGGGATAAAATTGGAAAGGGATTGCGAAAAAGCAGAGGTACTGAGGAGGAGGGGGATGGTAGGGGACCTGAGCTAAAGTCGAAGGGGAAGGAGGGCAAATGGGTGGATCAGAGCCCGTTCACTGTGAATAGGGTTAGGGTGGAGCTAGATAGATTCAGGATGGACAAGGCAATGAGGCTGTACGGGTTACACCCCTGAGTGATAAGGGAATTGAAGGAGGAGTTGGCTGCCCCATTGACAAGGCTCTTCAACTTGTTGTTGGATACGGGGAGAGTGCCAGAGGACTGGAAGAGGGTGGATGTGGTGCCTTTACACAAGGCAGGAGGTAAGGAGGTGAAGGAGAACTATCGACCAGTCAGCCTCACCTCAGTGATGGGGTCCTGTGGGGAAGGTAAAGGAGGCATTAATCAAGGAGAGGGTTGTGGAGTACCTGGAGAAGAGTGGCTTACAGGACGGCACACAGCATGGCTTCATGAAGGGAAAGTCATGACAGACTAACTGGATTAAGTTCTTCGATTGGGTGACTCAGACGATCAGCCAGGGAGGGACAATGGACATGGCCTATATGGGCTTCAGTAAGTCCTTCAGCACATCCCCCAATGGGGGCTGGTGAGCAAGCTGGAAACTTTGGAGGTAGGTGGGAATATAACAAGGTGGCTGGAGGCCTGGATAATGAGAAGAACTCAGAGGGCGATGCTAAACGGGGTGTACTCCAGGACGGTGAGGGTGAAGAGTGGAGTGCCACAGGGGTCGGTTTTGGGTCCGCTTCTTTTTAACATCTACATCAGCGATATTGCAGGGGGTTTGAGGGGGAGAGTGTGCCTATTTGCTGATGATACAAAGATCTGCAATAGGGTGGACACCCCGGGGAGGGTGTAGGATATGAGACAGGACCTGAAAATGCTTGAAGAGTGGTCAGAGATGTGGCAGCTGAAATGTAATGCCAAAATGTGCGCTGTGATGCACTTGGGGAGTAGAAACACATGAGCAGGATATACCCTAGGAGGGGAGGCAATCAAAGTAACAGAACAGGAGAGGGATCTGCGGATCATAGTCTCCTCCAACCTTAAGGTAGGATACCAATGTAGCAGGGTGGTGGGAAAGTCCAATGGAATCTTGGCTTGTATAGGCAGGGGCATTACTAGTAGAAGGAGGGAAGTAGTAATGCCACTTTACAAAGCCATGGTGAGGCCACAACTGGAGTACGGGTGCAGTTCTGGAGACCACACCTCTGCAAGGATATAGATGGGATGGAGAAGGTTCAGAGAAGGGTAACCAAGATGGTGTAGGGTGTGCAGAGGAAGACATATGAGCAGAGGTGTAAGGAGCTGGATCTGTGAATGCTGGAGACAAGGAGAGAAAGGGGAGACAGGATTGAAACTTTTAAACATGTGAAAGGGCTCAATAAAGTAGGGGAAGGGGCTTTACTTAAGAAAAAGAAGGGGGCCAGAACTAGAAGGCATAGCCTCAGACTGCTGGGAAAAACATAGAGGCAATGTGAGAGGATAATTCTTCACAGAGAGGGTGTGCAGTCCTGGAACAGATTGCCAGATGAAGTGGTGGTGGCTAAATTGGTGGAAGAATTCAAGATGGCATGGGACAGGCATATGGGGCTGAATAGTTGGGGGAGAGTGGGGACTGGCAGGGAGGAGGAGGTGTAGCGGGGAAATGGAGCAGACTAGATGGGCCGGTGTGGTCCTTTTCTGCCGTCAATCTTCTATGATTCTGTGATGAGCTTATTCAAACAGAGGGTGATTCTCATGAATGCTGACTAGTATCAGACATCATGAGATTGCTAATTCATGAGCGGGGCATCCAAGATGTGGATCTTTTTGCGTCTCCACTCAACTCCTAACTGCCTCAATTCTGCTCCAGATTTTGAAGAACATGGTGTTTTCTGTCAAAATGCTTTCAGAATGCCATGGCAAAATCTGTTTCTATATGAATTACCTAAAATACCTCTCATACAGTGAGTGCTACATAAGTTGGAGGTGCACAGAGGCAAGAGTTTTTATTTTTATTTATTTAAAATGTGTTAGCGGGTAATACCCTAGGGCTTCAGATACCCATTTTCATGGGGGACCCAAGAAAGAACAACATCAAAATATTATAATATAATACACACCACATCACATCATAGGTCATAACATAAACACTGAGAAATATTTAGACAGTATTGTTTAAGCATTTTTTAAAAACAAACAATGAGGTGATAGTTAAGAGTGACTCAAGCAGTATGTTCCACAAATTAATAGCTGGCACAACCAAAATCTTTGTCCTTGGGAAGTCTTATAACAAGGGGGGTGGGGGTACAATACAATAAAATGAACACACCTAGTATGAAGTGAAATTATACAATCCTGAACATCAGACATAACAGAGTAAGAAACATGGGAATTGTGAAATTACAAAATTGCACTTGCTGGGCCATCCAGTCTCTTTGCATATGGACCTGTTGTGCCTGCTACTGGTCTCTCTCAGCCTGCACCTGCTGCTGGTCTGTCTGAGCCTGCTGTTGCACCAGATGTTAGTCTCTCTGAGCCCGCTGTTGCACCTGCTGCTGGTCTGTCTGAGCCTACTGTTGCACCTGCTGCTGGTCTGGCTGAGCCTACTGTTGCACCAGCTGTTGGTCTCACTGCGCCTGCTGTTGCACCTGCTGCTGATCTCTCTGAGCCTGCTGTTGCACCTTCTGCTGATCTCTCTGAGCCTGCTGTTGCACCTGCTGCTGGTCTGTCTGAGCCTGCTGTTGGACCCTCTGAGCCTGCTGTTGGTCTCTTTGAGCCTGCTATTGCACCTGCTGCTGGTCTCACTGAGACTGCTGTTGCACCTGCTGTTGGTCTCTCTGAGCCTGCTGTTGCACCTGCTGTTGGTCTCTCTGAGCCTGCTGTTGCATCTGCTGTTGGTCTCTCTGAGCCTGCTATTGCACCTGCTGTTGGTCTCTCTGAACCTGCTGTTGCACCTGCTGTTGGTCTCTCTCAGCCTACTGTTGCACCTGCTGTTGGTCTCTCTGAGCCTGCTGTTGCACCCGCTGTTGGTTTCTCTGAGCCTGCTGTTGCACATGCTGCTGGTCTCTGAGCCTTCTGTTGCACCTGCTGTTCATCTCTCTGAGCCTGCTGTTGCACTTGCTGTTGGTCTCTTTGAACCTGCTGTTGTACCTACTGTTGGTCTCCCTGAGCGTGCTGTTGCACCTGCTGAGCCATCCAGTCCTTTTACATCTGGGCCTGCTGTTCTTGCAACTGGATCAGTTGTGCTTGCTGTTCTGACAGCTATTTCAGTAGTTTGTCTGAGTCCATCTTATCCCTATTTAGACAAGGGGGAGTTCCATCCCATCGCTATAGCTAACTATGTGTGACAGGGTAGCAAACCGGGCAGCTTCTGGGGGATACTCTCAAAGAGAACACTCTGGTCACTAGTTTAAATTAAATGAAATCTACATGACTTCATCAACAGGACAAAGAAACAGCTTGTATTCAGCTTAATAGAAACTTCTTGCAGTTCAGTCTCTTGCTGTCTCTACTTGAATTTCACTGAAGCAGAAACCTCCTTCTACCTGTTCACCCTCCTCCCTTTCCTGGGCTCAGGTGTTGTGTGTTAGTACTCCCTCCCCCTGAGAGATAGCCAACAGGTTGAACATCCAGTGCAGTGAGGCCTTAAAGGGATAACTTCAAAACAAAAGAGGTTTGGTACAAATCCCACCACTGCCCCTGTCAAAACCTGTGTTGCAGGGTTGTGAAGCAGTTTAGGGGTAAAAAGAGAGTGACAGACATACACTCCATCACAGTATAAATAAATACATTAAATAATGATAACAGTATGTATTCCCAATTGGAATACATATTGCACTTTTCAAGATAATTTCACCAGGCCACAATGTGCAAAACTTGCAACCCCAGTTGATAAAATGGGAACTCCACCATTCTGCTTCAGTTTTTTTTTTCTTTTCAAGCCTATTTGTCCCCAGAGGTACTAGCCCTCTTTCAATAGAAAGCAGTCCAATAACAAATGCTGTGTATTTATCCTCATTTCCTGGTCACATTTACATGTTATAGTTCCATCATTAATATAACCAGTTTTAAACACTGATCTTCGCATTTCTAAAGTTCCAAGTCTAAATCTGCACAGAGATGCCCTATGATTTGCTTTCTGACAGTCTGAAGATGCAATTCTTCTTTCCAAAATTCCTTGTGTTGTCTACATAGTGTAAGTCCAGTGTAATCTATTAACTTAGCATCAGTGTTATGGAAAAAGTGGTTGGTTATTCTTTGTTCTGCTTCTTTCATATAGGATTCTAAATGCACGGTGCTAAATGGATCCCAAATGCTGGGTAGAGCTAATTGTTTTAGTATATTGTTTCATATAGAAAACCAGTTATTTCTATTATTTATGTCTTACAATTCCAACCAGACTGCATGTGAGATTGTATGTGATTTTGCTGCCATCACTTTCCTCAGCCATCTTACAGCTGTTATATGCATCTTGGTTTCTAATGAAACTGTATTTGTTTCTACATATAACATTGCCTCGGGGGTGTCGATGTTCCTAAAAAAAGTTGTTTTGGACCACTTCTATACATTTTATTTCTTTACTCCAACATGTTGTGCCCCATACATCACTTTCATATAACATCTGACTATTTACCTTGACATCAAATGTTCTCTTGAGAGCTGCATAAGACTCATTTGCAAATTGTTTCCCAAAACGTATAACTCCTTTCAATGCTTGTAAAAAATGTTTTGTGTTTGTGTGTCTGCAATATGCTGCCCCCAGTTTCCTGAGCTCTCTATCTCTACCCCCCCAGGTACTTGTAATGTTTTGCAAATTCAAATTCTACCTTATGAATTTTTCATTTTGTATCAGTTCCTCTTCATTTACCAAGGACCATTAGATTAGATTTACTTTCATTTATATCTAGTTTTAGATTTTTTTTTACATGTTCAGTACTAGAGGTAATGGCTCTTTTTAGTCCTAGGGGAGTTTGGGAATATAAAATGGTGTCATCAGCATAACATAGTAACTGAATTTTTATAGTCTTTATTGATGGAGTGAATATAAGTATTGTGCCTAAGTGAGTAATTAATGATTTTATGTAAATATTAAATAAAAAAAGAGTGCCAGCAAGCAACCTTGCTTGACACCCTTTAGAATGTTTATCTCTTCTGTAACATTCAAATCCTTTCCCACCTTCGCATGTGTAATGTTATCAATAAATAACAACTGTGCCACTTTTAGCACATATTGATTTGTTTCTAATCTAACAGCATTCACAGGGTTTCTCTGTGCATGTTATCGAAGGCACCATGTAGCTCTAAGAATGCAATATATATGTATGTGTTTTTCTGTAGTGTACTTATTTACTGATTAAGCACAAATATACTATTAATTGTGCCTTTATTTTTCCTAAAACCAAACTGGAATTCCAAAATGATTTCCTGTGTGTTGGTTCATTTTTCCACTTTAGAGAGAATAATTCTTGATAAACTCTTTAAACCAATACATTGGGGAATTATAGTTCTATAATTTAAGGGGTCCAGAACATTTCCTTTCTTGTGTTATGGTACTATTATACCTTTTTTTCCTATCAGATGACAGAATCCGGGAGTCTAAAACGTCATTAAAAAGGGGGGTAAGTATCTCTGCGCATAACTCTGGAGTGACCAAAAATACCTCAGCTGGAATATTGTCATAACCTGGGGCCTTATTATTTTTCTGCAGTTCAATTGCAGAAATATAATCACTTTAATTATAAAATCATTTTCTCTGTCTTTGACTACTACATTTTCATGTCTTTACTTTTCTTCTCCAGTTACTTCTTACGTATGTATGTATGTATGTATCTAGCTCTCTAGCTATCTGTCTGCCTGTCTGTCTGTCTGTCTATCTATCTATCTGTCTATCTGTCTCTGTCTTCATTATACACATTGAAGTTTTCCTCAAAAACCTCTTTCCATTTAGTGTTGCTAATCACTGACACAGTGTTTCTGTCCCTGTTTGATGTTCCCATAGCAAGTAGCTCCCAAAAGGTTTTACTGTCTTTTTTTCTAATTCCCATTTATAATTGAGACCCAAGCATATTAGCATACTTTGTTTCTCAGCATGAGTCTATATTCTGCTGTTAGATAAATGTATGCACTCCTAAGACTCCAGCCTTTTTTGATTCCCTACCCAGTTTGTGCACTTGTTTTCTCAAAACCCCACATTCCTTATCAAACCACATACTTTATCTGTTATGTGCTCCCTCTACTTTTGTTCTGTTTTCAGACAAATCCACAGACATGTATTCAGCAATACTGATATAAGCGACCACTTTGCCTGGTAACCTCAGTAACTCCCCTTGATGTTCAATTACGCATATAGCCTATATACTTCTTGCTGATCAAGATATCTCTCCCCTACACCACTCTGATATTCATAGTAGGCTCCTACTGCCTTCCCAACTCCCCAGGTCAACAATTCTCGACCACCTGAGTGCTTTGAAATCCTGTGCCAAAGGAAATGAGCTACACATTCTGTGGGATTTCAATTTAAACTGGCTTTCCTGTAGTATCTCCAAGATGTGAAACCAGGTTGCTGCCCTAAACATGACACAGTTGATCTCTGAACCTACACAGCTAAACTTAAAATCCACAAACCACACACTCCGAGACTGGTCACTTACCACTCATCAGCATCGAATAATTGCCTCAGGTCTATTGTCTGACTCGTTAAGTGACCACCATATTATTTACTTGATACAGAAAATTTTCAGGCCTAAAGCACCCCCTAGAACCATATTCATAAGGTCGTACAAAGCACTAAACCTGTCCTCACTCCTAAGTGACCTGTGTCCACTGACTAGTCCTACATCTTCTGAGTGACCTCCATTGACTCCGTGTTAGAGTACTTCAGGCTTAAGTTCATAGTGGCGTGGGACTGCCATACTCAACTTAAGCGGACCCACTTGAGGAGCGCCCACCTGCCTTGGATCTCTGCTGACATTATGGCCCTTATGAGAGCCAGAGGTCAAGCTTGGAAATCCTTTAAAATCTCCAGTGCCCACACTGATCATGCCACCTACTGCTCTCTTTGGAATGCCTGCACTAGGCAAATCAGGCAGTCAAAAGCAACCTACTTCAAAGATTCCTTCCATGCATAATTAAATCAGCCATCCAAATTCTGGAAGGTGGGCACATCCCTTTTTCCCCACCCTCCCACCCCACCACACCTGTGATAAACATAGGAGGTGTGGCAGTAACGGACCCCCTTGCAGTTGCCATGGAATTCAACACCATTTTTACAAGATGCACTGATACACTGCATTCCTCCCTCCCCCACAATCCAGCCCTCACCTTCTTCCCCAACCCCCCTAGTCTCAACCCTCCTACTTCTCCTTCCTTCTCCTTCTGTCAGGTCACCACTTCTGAAGTATACAAAGCCTTGATCTCTCTTAACCCTAATAAAGGCAAATGCCCCTCCTGGCTGGACTCCAAGATGCTTCACCTGGCTGCCACTGCCATTGCCATTTCCCTGGTGGACCTATTCAATCTGTCTTTCTCCCTGACATCAATCCCCCTGGAATGGAAGCACACAACAGTTATCCCCCTCTCTAAGGGTGGTGACCCTGCTGCCCCAGGCAACCATCACCCCATTTCCCTTCTCCTTATCATGGCTAAACTCCAGGAGCACCTTGTACTCTTACAACTCTCCTCCTTTCTCAGCTCCTTCTCCTTCTTCTCCCCCTACCAGTCTGGCTTCAGGAAGGATCACTCCACCGCTACATCACTCCTTCATCTCATAAACTCCATCCTTGATGGCATGGACAAGGGCCACATCACCTCTGCTATCTTTGTCGACCTGGCAAGGGCCTTTGACACTTTCTCCTATGTGCTCCTCCTTACCAAACTCCACCTTGCAGGGATCTCTACCCTGGCCACAAATTGGTTCCAGTCCTACCTGGTAGGCTACTCCCAATCTGTGAGAATCGGATGCTCCACCTCCTTCCCCCTCCCAGTTAACTCTGGTGTCCCCCAAGGCTGTGTCCTTGGGCTGCTCCTTTTCTCCACCTTCCTAAATGACCTGCCAACCACCTACCCCCACTCTTCCATCCACATGTATGCAGATGATATGGTTATGTATGCCTCAGGCCCCTCAACTGCTGCTGTAGCGACCAGGTTACAGCAGGACTTCAGTGATGTTCAACTCTGGTTTTGCACTAACCAGCTTTTCCTGAATGCCAAGAAGACAGTCTCTATAACCTTGGGCATGAGGCAGAGACTCTCTCGGCTCCCCTTCACCCCCTCCTTCTACCCTCTGGATGGAACCATACTGGAGGGATGCTCCTCCTTTAGATATCTAGGGATCTGGCTCAACCAGCACCTGGACTTTTCAGTACATATCGATGCAATCCACAGAAAGCTCCATCCAAAGCTGGCCGCCCTCCACCATAACCATGGATGCATCCTGCTGCCTGCATGCCGTGAACTGGTACACAAAATGATCCTCCCTATATTCGACTATGGTTACATAGTCTACGGTGCTGCTCCCAAGTCCACCCTAGCCAGACTGGACCCTCTTTTCCACTCTATCTGCAGATATCTATCTGGAACCCAGGCTTCTTAAGTTTGGCGCTGTCTACATTGCCTCCCCAGTAGCCCACATTTTTAATCTATCCCTCAGCTCTGGGCTAATCCCTGATATCTGGAAAGAGGCAAGGATAGTCTCTGTTCTGAAGCAGGGTAACCCCAAACTACCTGACAACTATCGCCCAATTGCCATTCTTCTATCCCTTAGCAAACTCCTAGAAAAGCTGGTGGCCGAGCAACTCTCGGAGTACATCCACACCCATGAGCTGCTATCCAAGGCCCAGCATGGCTTTCAAAAGGGACATAGCACCACAACTGCCCTGATTTCTGTAACTTCAAGCATCAGATCAGCCATGGACCAGGGCAAACTCTCGGGTGCCATATTTATTGATTTGTCAAAAGTCTTCGACCTTGTTGACCACAAACTACTTGGACTCTCTCCCCATGCCATGAATTGGTTAATGGGCTACCTGAATGGTAGAAAGCAGCGTACCTGCTTCAATAAGGCCCTCTCTGAGCCCAGGGCAGTGACCATGGAAGTCCCCCAGGGCTCAGTGCTAGGCCCTCTCCTATTCTCACTCTTTATTAACCAACTGCCCTTGGCGATCTCCCACTGTCAAGCCACCTTATACACGGATGACCTGGTGATAGTGGCTCATTCTCACAATGTCACCGCCCTAAACCAAAGCTTGTCTGACGATTTCAACAAAGTCTTGTCCTGGGTTTCTAACCACAAACTGGTTCTGAACTTAAAAAAAAACACAGGCCATGCTCTTTGGTTCCACGGCCAAGATCAAAGCCTCATCAGCCTTGCTCAACATAACTAGTGAGGGTGGTCCCTCACTGCCAACAGTGACCTCAATCAAATATCTTGGTGTTACTCTTGACCCCCAACTTGACATGGGGAGTCATATCCTAAACATCTGTAGAACAACAAATTGTAAGCTTGGCCTGGCCTATAGGGCCAAATACAACTTAACTCCTGGGGCTAGACTTGCCCTTGTGAGAGGAGTGCTTCTTCCCTACCTCAGCTACGGACTTCACTTATTTGCTCGATCCCCCCAAACTCATCTCACTCGGTGGAACACGGCATATAATAATATCTGTCGTTTCGCACTAGCTGCCCCCAAACTCACCCACCGTTGTGAGCTTTACGACAAACTCTGCTGGCTCCCCCCCAGCTAAATACCTGGAATTCGGTGTTGGAAGCTTCTCCAGGAAGGTGGTTACTTCTGGCATTCCACAGGGACTGGCTCAACTGCTTCAAAAATGGACGCCCTACCACCTTGGGTCCCAGAATGCTGGGTTGCTTAAAGTCCCCCCCACCCAGTACTTCTTATGGGGACCGTGACTTTGTGATGCGCCTCAGACTCTGGAACTCTCTCCCTGATCATGTCCGTTCGGCCCCCTCCCATGGGAATTTTCGCACCTCCCTGTGGTCTCATCTGAAACAATCAATGGTGTGCGACTGCCCTAAGCCCCCTTAGAGAAATGAATCAAGCTGAATCAAGCCGCCCCAATTGTCAATTTTGTACCTTCTATACGTTGTGTAATTGTTGATTGTGTATCTTCTTTTCCACACATGTTTATTATTTCCTGTAATATGCTGTTCCACCCCTAAGTTGCCTTGTATGTATGTATTCTACATGTTGTGCTCTCCCGGGTCGTTCCTGAAAATAGGCATAATACTTGTCTAGTGTACTTACCCGGTAAACAAAAGCTAAATAAAATTCGCCCTCAGTTGCCCACCTACCACCCATCACTGTGAGCTATACCAGTCACTCTAACTTCCTTCACTCCATGGCTGCTGCCAGTCCCACTGTGCAAAGTTTGTGGCCAAATACTGGTCCCAGACCCTACCCACTTATCTTGTCTCTGTTCTAGCTACACCTGTCCCCATGACCTACTCCCTCAGAAATTCAGATGATCGCCTCCTGGCTGTTCCACACACGTTCTCCTCGATTGGACAAGCAGCTTTCCATCATTGATTGCCCAAAGTATGGCACTCCCTCCCTGCTGGTGTCCAGCAAACTCCTTAGCTCCCTCAACAATGCCCACTTTTCCTCAACCTGTGTCTGCAGCTAGGTTATGATCTCCTCCCTCAATTGATCTTTCCCCATTGATCCAGGTAATTCTCTCACAAATTGCTGCAGTACCTCATGAATGTATTTCAATATGTTTTTTAACCCGCTATTTGTCTAAATCATCTTGCCTCTGTTTTCACTTTGAATTGCACTGTTTGAACTCTGTACATAGTATATTTATGCCTTTTTGTATTATGTTAATTGTATTGTATTGTATGAATGACTTTTTGATCCTTCAAGTCCCCTTCCCCAGGACATACCTGGAATCGAGCAGTACTTTGCACAGTGTACCTTGCTGGTAAAACTTTTAAATAAATAAATAAAATTATGATTTGCTTGTTCCCACTTACTAATGCATCTAACAGCAACTTAAATCTCTGTCCACTAACAGGAGTCATTTACATTTTTTCTTGTTCTAAATAAACATATTATTCTCTGTTTGCAGATTTTGTTCCCACAGTTAAATTATACTGTATACCAATGTTGCTTTTCACTGTGATTACCAAAGGAAGCGATCACTGTCTCATATCTTTTTTTCATGTGTATTATATACCATTTTATATAGTTAAACACATCAGTTATTCATAGGTATAGCTGGGAACCACCATTTGTTGTTGGAAACACAATATTTCCATCTCTAGCCCCTACCACACATTCATTCAAGATTCTAAGCATACTGAATTTTGCTTTAAAATGGTCATTAATTTCTTGCCATATTTGCTGATTTTATTATCCACTGATTTTCTTAGGGGGATTTTATATATTGCATCTAGGTGCCAGTTGTATTTGTAGATTTCCTGAGAGTCATCAGTTCTTAGAGTAGTCTCCCATTAGCATAATCATATTATTTAGGTGTGGACTGATTTGCTGCAGCATCCAAGTAAGATGATCTAGAGGTTCTAGATCATATAATCTGCCATTATATCATACACACACACACACACACACACACACACACGAAATATGCACTCCCTCCCCATTTCCAGTCTTTGGGCAGATTTAAGTGCAGAAGTTGAAATTAGCAATCCTCCTTTTGCTCTACCCCTACTGTAAGTTCTACTTGCAGGTATTTCAAAGCTAATGAAACTTTGTATATAGAACTCTTTGCCTCTTAGCCATGTTTCTTGCAATGCAATACTATCATGAGATAAAATATAATTTTCCCATGCTAGATCTTCATATTTATTTTCTAACTCTGATATTTCCAACTAATGATTTGAAATTCTTACCTTTTCATGTCAGTCTTTGTTAATTATTTCCACTGATTCCTCATATGCTGTTTTCTCTGGTAACTATTGAATCATTGCTATCTAACATTGATTCCACTTCTCGCAATATCTGAATATTGTTTATTCAAGGTCCCTTTTGTTTCCTTTCTCTTTATCAATTTTCTTGCTTGCCATAAGGCATATGCATCGTCTTCACACTGTGTGTGTTATTTCTATGGATTTTACAAATCCAGTTATTTTATTCTTCTCATTTTATATCAGCATTTCCATCCCCTATACTTTGTTTTTTTGTTGGCTTTTGTCTGTTTACTAATGTTTTGAAGGTGTCATCCAGTCTAATATTTAATGGTACAAATTATTGGCTTACTTTTACTAGTTCTCTTCTTATATCTGGACTGCTTAGAGTAATACAAATAATTCCAGCTGATGCACCATTTTTGTACATGTAAACTGTCCTGGTGTCATTCCATCAAAGCTTTGCTCCTAGTACACCCTTGCACAAATTATATGTCATCATTTTGATGGTGTCCCTGGTTTTGTTCCTAATTTTAGTTACCCCTTTAAAAATAGGGTTGCAGTCTGACTCCATTATTAATCTCCTTTTCTCTACTATATTTTTCTTCTATAGTGGTCTCTACCTCAATTTCCTTTTTATATATTTTCTTTCTTCCTGAGCTATCATTATGTGTTGCCATTCTTTTTGTTTTCTTTTTAAATTCTTTCTGTTTTTCCCTGGTTATTATTTTTTGCATTTACTGTTCCTTTCTGCTGTTTTTCTCTCTGTGTTTGCATTTGCACTGCTTCATTACTGCTTCCTCTAACATCTTGCTTGTTGCCTAAGAACTATTATCTGAATTATTTTGATGCTTGCTCTTTGCATCCAGTTTACTGATGTTATAGTATTTATAATTTATCAACCACATTTATGTTCTGTCCTATCTCTCTGATTGTCAGTGTTTGTAAGGCACCCAGAGCCTCTGGGATTGGGCACCTAAGAAATAAAACTGGCCTTGCCTGCTCCCTGATTCTGTTTATTCAGTTCTACCAATTTTGCAGTTTCCCCTACTTCCTGTAATACAGTTTTTTTTCCTGTGGTTTTATGAATTTGAGTATTATTTATTTTCCTTCTACCCTACCTCTATATTCATAACTGTTTGTTGTGCTTTTACTGTTTCTGCTTGTATTAGGCTCCCCTCTGCAATCATTGGTGCCGGAACGGTTTGAAAAGTGGTAGGGCCAAAGACGTAACAGGTAAATTCTCCCCTATTAAATACATTAACATGATTGCAAAAACTGATAGGGCCACTTATGAAAGTGGTAGGGCCATGGCCCTAGTGGCCCCCCCTGTTCCGGCACCTATGTCTGCAATTATTGTCAGTAACATGATCCTCTATCCTAGTAAATTGTTGTTCTCCTTCATTTCTGTTTGTAAATGTGACCGTCTGTCCTAGTACACTGTTGTTCTGCTCCATTTCTATTTGTAAATCTCTTAAGACAATATAAAACATATTATTATCTGATTCTTCAGTATTTGATTTATTTGTATAGACTTCATCACTGGGTGTTAGTTCTTTATTGTGTATGCCCACTTCCTCATTTTCCCAGGTATTGGGTATATTGGGGGGTGAGGGGCTTTTGAGGGAGGTTCTAGGCTAAGACAAGCCAGCTAAGGTGATATGACATGGTCAAAATTTTGTAAAAAAGATAGTTTCACCCCTTCCATTAATTATCTTCCCTCAGCTCCATTTTCTGCTGTAAATGTAAATGTACTTCTGCCTTCTGTGGAAAATCTCTTTCAGTCTCTTCTACCAGGCTGGGTTCTCCTGTTCTTTTTTTGTTTGTTTGTTTATGTTTATTTTTATGTTTTAATCCCTCTTGTAATATAACTCCCTCCTTGATAACATTTACTCCTTCACTTTCCAGTTCTCTTATTTCTATCAGTAGTGGGTGATCAAAGTTTATAGGTAACAATCTCCCTGGCCTAGTTGGAGAGGATGAACAGTTTGGGATTAAAGTCCCCTTTATTCTGACCTATTTATGTCCATCTAGCAGTTCTATCTGATTACCAGGTGCAACAAAGTAATTTAATTTTTAAAAATCTTTTTCCACATTATTGATTCTATTCTTATCTTATTAGTTTTCCTTACAGATATACAAAACAGTGTACAGTTAATAACAATACCAAGATTAATAGTTTAGTACAATAAATGGTTACTACTTAAAATACATAGGCAAACAAGTATCCTTTTTTAAATAAAAACATTTTTCTTTCTTCTGTTAAATGGTGTTTTCAGAACAGTCCTCTGTTAGTTAAAATAAAATTATGTAGTACCCCAACATTTCTAGGGGACCAGTATTCATGTTTTTTCTTTAAAAAAAAAAAGCTTAAATGTTTGCTGCGGTCTCATCCCCTTCCAGTCCGGTTCTTAACATGATTGAGTTCTTTAAGATAGCCTGTTGCCATTGCTATTGTCACTTTGCTCCTTGGACATTCCATAGTACTACTGTATGTCCAATGGTGTCCACTCTTGTATACAATTCAGGCTATAGTTCAGGATATTCTTGAATCTGAGATTCTCCACTAAAGCAATAAATAAGTTTTAAATCACCACAGCAGTTTTATGAAAGTCCCTTATTCCTGCCCAAATCACAGCAACTGATTGAATTTACTGAACCACTTTCCCTAGTGCAACAGAATAACAGTGTGGTGTACTGTTTTATCAACACACATTGAATATTTGTAAGTTTTAAAAAGAGAAAACTTAAATATTTATATTCATGCTATTATTCACTTGATGATTTTATTTTCTTGTTGTAGTAAAAAAGATACTAAGCTCTTCCACATGTTTAACTAAGGCAGTTGGCTGTCTTCTTAAAAGCAAATAAAGGTAGGTGTTTCTCTTCTTTAGAAAATACCATGAAATCTCAGGCTAGTAAACAATATATGCTGACTTTTGTAGGCTTTTACTGCTACATACTATTGGTCCTTTCTAATGGTTGGCATCTTACTGCTTCACCATCAAATGCTACAGATAGACACTACCAGATGAGTCTCTGCTTCCAATTTTGGTTTATTTTTGATTGCAACTACTCTGTTCAGCTTGGCTATAGTAAATAATAAACTGTAGCTGCAGAGGTTTTCAAATGAAACATAAAATGATTGTGTTTTCTGCAGTTTTCTCAGAAAGTGTTTTGCAATAACTAAAATAAATTAATCAGCATGTCAAACTCCTAATGTTCACCTCCTTGTGGACAGGGCTACAGTGGACCTAACCATTCCCTATTTATATGTGACTGTTTACATGACTGCCAGGTGTACGATTCCTGTGATCTCCTACACAGTGAGTCATCAATTCAAGAATTCAATAAATACACTAAGTCTAGGAAAGTGCAGTAGTGAGATAACAATTATCTAATAATTAGTAATTTGTGCTACAGTTATTAATCATAAAATCATAAAAAACAAGTGAAGCACCCCCCCACCATTAAACCAATATAATAATAAAAAGAAATGATTGCTGGGAAATGGCATACAGACTTAAGATTTTGAGTAAAGCAATATCAAGGACATAACATTATTTATTTATTTGAAAACTGGTGACCAGGAACAGCACACTGAGCCGAAGTTCATTCATCTGTTCCTTGGTTTGAGATCCAAGTGCTGCCTGAGTGAAGGGAATAGGGGACACAAAATACATAGCACAGTCACAATTCCCAGTTACAATAAAGAGCAATCATAGAATGCAAATTAATTACAAGAGTGAGTGCAAAATGAGTCATCAAGGTAGACAAAACAAAATAAGGGTAGAGGCAACAAAATAAGGCATTTCAGCCACACCTACACCATGGTAGGATGCAAATGCAAGGGGAACAGTCAAGTAGAGGGAAAACAGGAGTGAGGGGAAGGAGTTTCAGCTGATACCTGTGGGAACCAGGGGAGGCAGTGAAGCAGAGGGAAGAGAGTGGCTGGTTCCAGAGTGATGGGAAACAATAGGAAAAGGCTGATTGTCCAGCAGAGGACCATGGATGAAGAATGATGAAGGTAGAAGAATCCCTAGAGTGGAGGAAGCAGGAGAAAGAGGGAATGAGGGAGAGGAGTGACAAGAGTTAAGAAGTAAGGGACCCAAACCAGTATTTGGATATGAATGATTCATAGTGGCTCTGGTGATGTGAGGATAGAGGGAGAATGGTTAAAAAGGAATTAAATGAGTAATGATGAGTACAAAAGAGAGAGCTGTTCTCAGAGTGGCAGAATGAGTTGCAAATGGTGTCCAGTGTGATCAGAGAGGTTGAAGGACTGATATCATAGACTATGTCTGCATAGTCAAAGACCGAGAGCACCATTTTGGTGACAAGCTCATCACAGACCTGCAGAGACAGACAGTCTTTATTGCAGTACAAGGCACCAAGGTAGCCACCACCAAAACTAAGGTCCTGGACTTCAAAAGGGCAGACTTTGGCAGGATGGGAAGTATACTGGAAGGGCACCTAGCTAACAGCTGCCCACACATGGATGCTGAGCAAAAATGGGCAATCATCAAGCTGGGCCTGGCTGAGGCCACTAGCGCATGTACAAAAACCCAGAGTAAAAAAAAAAACAGGATCAAGAAGCCAAGCTGGATGAACAGGCAGGTTGTGGAGAGGGTGAGGGAAAAGAGGATGGCCTTTAGGAACTACAAGAGATCCAACCGTGAAGAAGACAGGCAGGAATACATGAGGAAATCCAGGGAGGTGAATAGACTAGTAAGGACAGCCAAGGCGTGGAGAGAGCTGAGGCTAGCTCAGCGGATCAGAGAAGGGGAAAAGGATTTCTTCAGGTATGTAAGGGAGAAGAGAAAGAGTAAGGATCAGATTGTTAGGATCAAGAATGGTGGATGATGAGTGGAAAAGGGGGCAGATCAGGCAGAAGTACTCAATAAGTACTTCTGTTCAGTGTTTACCAGGGAGAGAGAGAAGGGCCCATGGCTAAGGGAAAGGGCAGGGTGGGTGTAGGGGGGTTGGAGGTTATGGATAGAAAGATCCCAGTGGACAGGGTGATGGAGGGCCTTACATCCCTGAGGGTGAATAAAGTGCCAGAGCCAGATGGAGTGCATCCAAGAGTCTTGAGAGGGTTGGCAGAAGTCCTGACGGGTCCTCTGGTGGACTTATTCAATAACTCCTTGGGTACTGGGTGCATGCCCAGGGACTGGATGATGTGCATGAGGTACCCAGGGATGAATCAGTCAACTACAGACCTGTGAGCCTTACCATCATTGTAGGAAAGCTAATGGAGACTATCCTCAAGGAAAGGCTGGTGAAATTTCTGGAGGAGAATGGGCTCCAGGACAGCAGGCAGCATGGGTTTGTCTCAGACAGATCCTGTCATACAAACCTGGTTAACTTGTCTGATTGGGTGATGCATGCACTGGAGAAAGGCCATGCAGTGGATGTCTTTTACCTGGACTTTAGCAAGGCCATTGACTAGGTGTCTCATGGAAGGCTGACCAGCAAGTTGGGTAACCTATGAGCAGGGAGGAAACTGGTTAGATAGGCTAAGAGCTGGTTACAGGATAGACAGCAGTGGGTAGTCATGGGAGGTGAGCTATCGGAGCCCAGTGCTGTAACAAGTGGGGTCCCACAGGGCTCGGTGCTAGGACCAGTGCTATTTAGCATTTTCATTGCCAACGTATCAGATGGGATAAAAAGTAAGATCAGCCTATTTGCAGACTACACAAAGATCTGTGCTGAAGTGGATGGGGGAAGGTGGTAAAGTACTCCAAGAGGATTTAGCAGACTTGGGTTGGTTGAACACATGGGAACTAGGGTTCAATGCCAAGAACTGTAAAGTCATGCACTTGGGGGCCAGAAATCCCAGGAATAGTTACTGGTTGGGGGGAGTGCAGTTATCCACATCAACGGAGAAGGATCTGAGAGTATTAGTAACAGGGGAAATGAACCACTCAGCCCAGTGCAGGAGGGCAGCAGCAAAGACTAATAGGATACTGGGGTGCATCACAAGGTGAATCACATCTAGGACAAAGGGACTCATCCTGCCCCTGTACAGGCTCCTGGTGAGGCAGCCTTTGGAGTACTGCATGTAGTACTGGTGCCTCTTCTTGAAAAAGGACATCAAGCTACTGGAGGGAGTACAACGTAGAGACAAAAATGATCCTTGGATTGTGAGATAAACCATCTGAAGAGAGACTGAAGGAGCTCAATATGTATTCCCTGGAGGGTAGAAGGGAGAGAGAGGGACCTGACCACTATAATATGTAGCACTTAGCATGGATGGTATGTAAAATTTCTAGTACCTATGATTGTATTGAACTATGTACATGTTTTTGTATTTGTTTTCTAGCATCATATCATCACTGTTATTACCTGAAATGTCTTGTATGTTCTCTCTTTTATGTTGTTGCTCATCTTCTGTATGAATGTCTGTAAATTGTTTGACTGCCTAAAATATCTGTAACCTCCCAGGTCGTATCTGAAAATAGTCATAATTATGGCTAGGACACCTTACCTGGTTAACAAAAGCTAAATAAATAAATATGATTGAAACCTTTAAGTACCTGAAGGGCATGAACAGAGTTAACACTGAGGGTATGTTTAAATTAAAAGGTGGGAGGGTAACCAGGGGACACAGTCTGAAACTGGAGGGAGGAAGATTCAGGGGGAAATAAGGAGGCACTGTTTCATGGAAAGTGTGGTTACAGGGTGGAATGCGCTGCCGGAAGTGGTGGTATCATTGAAGTCAATGAGCAGCTTTAAGAGGGGGTTGGACAGGTTCAAAGGGAGGGTCCAAACTGAGGATAGACTGGAGAGTGAGAAGGAAATAGGAAGAAATAAAGCTGAGGGGGGGCAGCTGTAGTTTAAATGGCTGAAGTGCTGCAAACTCGAGCAGACTAGCTAGATCGCAAGGCCTGTATCTGCTGGCAGTTTTGTATCTTCGTAGGTTACGGCGGAGCTTGGCATAGATGGCATCAATGTGGGCAGAGAAGTCAAGTTTGCTGTCTAGCCACACAGAGAGGTACTTGAAGGAGTAAACCACTTCTATAGGGGTGCCATCCAAGGTGGAGAAGACAGACAGAGTTGGGAGTCTGGCCAATTTCTTGCTGCTGCCAAAGGTCATAGATACAGCTTTTTTTGTGTTATACTGGTTATATACTGGATATACTGGACAAAAGAAGGCCATCATGGCCCATCGAGATTGTCCCCTACAAAAGTGGGTCAATTACCTTCATTTATTTGTTAACCAGGTATCTAGTTTGTTTTTAAAGGATTCAAAAGTTTTTGAGTTAACTAAATACTGAGGAAGTAAACTCCATTTTTGTGGTGCCCTGACACTGAAAAAGTTGTCTCTTTTGTTGGTATTTACTTGTTCAACACTTAGTTGTTTGCTATGTAATCTACCCACTATGCATTTATTGGCATATGACAGTCCACATTGTTTCCATCTGAATCGGGCATTTTAAAGTTTTAAATAAAAATAATAAGTCTCCTCTTAGTCTTCTTTGTTCAAGTGTATGTAATCCTGTTTTAGCCAATCTGGTGTTATAAGGATCTCTTTTTAGTCTAGGTATCATCCTAGTCAGTCTTCTCTGAACTTGTTCTACTCTATAAATGTCTCTCTTGAGATATGGGTTCCAGTATGGAGAACTATAGTCTAGATAGGGTCTGACATATGATCTATACAAGGTGACCAGACATTGTTCAGATTTGTTTACAAAGGTTTTATTTATTTGTTGACCCAGAGTTGGTTTGATTAGAATCAATGCAGGACATTGTGGAAGCTGTGTTGAAGCAGATCTTCCATGGCTGTGGTAGAGGGACTAGAGTTGTAGATGATTATGTCATCTGCATACATGTTTATATGCGAGTTGGCACAAGCCAAGGGGGAGGTTAAGGGAGATGGAGAACAGAGTGGGCCCCAGGATGGAGCCCTGTGGGACCCCTGTCTGGATGGAAAGTGGAGGTGACAGGGCACTTCCAAGCTGTGCAGACTGCAGATGGCCCAAGAGGTCAGAATGGAACCAGTCAACAGCAGGAGCTGAGAGGCTAGCAGCATTCAGCTTATCCGGGAGGAGTGGGTAGGACACTGAGTCAAAGGCCTTGGCCACATCAACAAAAATGGCAGCTATGATATGTCCCTGATCCATCCCTGAGAAGATATAATCACGTACATCCGACAGGAAGGAGACAGCAGAGTGATGCTTCCAGAAGCCAGACTGAAATGGGGAGAAGTCAGTGGAGGATGGAAAACTGAAGAGTCTGTTGTAGACAAGCTTCTCTTGCAGCTTAGCAAGGGAAGGGAGGAGGGAGACTGGCTGGATGTTGCCCGAGGAGGAAGAGTTCCCCCTTTGTGGAGTGGAAGAACTCTGGCCAACATCTAGGACTGAAGGCCAGCACTGAGGGAGAAGGAGAGACTGAGTAGGTGAGCCAGAGGAGATGCTATTGCAGGAGCAGAGATATGGAGTAACTTAGGGCTGGATTTGTGCAGGTTAAGGGAGTAAATGGCAGTCAGAGTTTCCTGGGTAGTAATAGGAGAAAGAGTAAACCCTTGGAAGGGAGAGGAACGGGAATGTGAGGTGGACTGGTGGAGGCTTGAGGATGAGTGGAAAGGACAGCACAAGTGGTTAAAAACTCATTGAAGTGAGCAGCAACAGAAGAAGGATCAGACACTGGTGAACCATTTACCAGAAGGACCGGAGCGGTGGACTGAGTGGAACTGAGTGGGAGGGTTGAAGAGGGAGTGAATTACCTTCCAGAACTTTCAAGGGGTGTTGAAGTTGTGCTGAAGGTTGGCCTTGACGTATTGTGATTTTGCAGTCAGGACAGCTTTTGCATGGGAGATCCTGATAGTCCTGTATAAGAGGAAATTAGGAAGGGAGTGAGATAATTTGTCATATTCTGAAGTGGGCTCATGGGACTTACACTGGTCAATTATTTCAGGAGTAATCCAGGGGTGATGGTGCATTTTGACCCTGGATTTTCTGAGTGGGATGTGCTTGTCCCAAATTAAAGGGAATTTGGAGTGAAATAATGGGAGGGTAGTGCCAATATCAGTGGCAGAGGGTATGGCTGTCCAATCTGCAGCAGCAAGGCCACTCAAGAGAGCAGAGGTGTTGAGTAACAGGAAGGACCTGATCCAGATGTATTTAGGGGGGGAGGATGGATGCTGGATTTTCATGATGCAGAAAGTCATGTAGTGGTCACTTATAGTGTCTGGCAAGATACTTACAGTACTACAAGAATACATGGCGTGGGAGGAGAGTACCCAATCCAAGAGGGAATGGTTGTGAGAGCTGGGTTCGAGTCGGGTGGATGTGGTGATAATCTGTTTGAGATTAAGGGACTCAAACTGGTGGGTGGTCAGCCTGGAGACTGGGGAGAACCAACTGACATTGAAGTCACCTAGCAGGATGAGTTCTCCAGAGGAGGTGTGAGAGAGATGATGATGGAAAGGGCATCAACCAGGGAGAAAGACGATCTTCTTGGTGAGACATGGAAAACCCAAATGAAGATGAGTACAGAGGAGTGGAAAGCTAGCCTGATGAGAAGAAATTCATAGGAGGAAGATGCAACCTGAGAGCCATGGTGCAAGACAGGCTCTGACAGGCACAGATGGCAACATCACCCCCCATGCTTTCCTCTGTCCTGCCTGAAAAGATGATAGTCAGAAAGGAACAAGCTAGAGTCTAGGATACTGGAAGAGCACCAGGACTCAGAGATACAGAGAATGTCAGGTTAATGTTATAAAATCTAGATGGACAGGAGGTTGAGTTCTGGAAGAAGGTTCTGAGCACTGAGGTGAAATATGCTCAGGTCTTTAGCAGTTGGGGAATTGGAGGAGGAAGGGGAGGGTCCAGGGTTGGACTCCACTTCACAGACAAGTGAAGGAATAAGAACAGGAGGAAGGAATGAGATTTCTACCCCTTAGAGCTGGGGAGAGGGGAGAGGTGGAGAAAGGAGAGGGGGCATGGTGGAGAAGCTCAAGATTAAGGGAGGGGGGAAGAGGAAACCATGGTAGATAGGAAGGTAGGAAGGTAAAGGGGAGGAAAGAAGGATGAATGGGTGGAGGAGGAAGGGAAAAGAGGGGGAGGTAGGTGAATTAGGGAGAGGAGGAGGTGGTAGGAGAGGGGAGGGGATAAGATATAGAACAGTAAGGTACATTGTGGGCATGAGGTGAGATGCAATAGCCATCAGTTATACAGTACAATACCATAGCTGTCAGTATGAACGAACGTTTGGCCAAAACAAAATTGCAGTCACCTAATAACAAGTCAAGGCTATAACTAGACATTAGCATAGCAATAGGCAGGTGAGAGCTTGAACACAGATGCACACAATAGATTTCTGGCTAAGCTGAATAAGTGCAAATAGCTGGGAGAAGCACTGATTGATGCACTTAACACAGACTACTACAAAACCTAAACAGAAAAATTGTTAAATAGACTGATACTAAGCAGGCTAGACTAGGCACAAAAACCAGGGCTAGAAAGGGCTAACTCAACAGATACAGCATAGCAGTAAACATTATTCAAAGAATGAGATAAAATGAATACCAAAATGAGTAGGCAGGTGAAACCAGTCTGATAAACTAGAAACATCTTACATCGGAGATAAGGAAGAGAATTGTGCAGTCTTGGTTGAAAGCTGTAATGGCTCGAGAAAGAAATAGCATGAGTCTTTGTGGTGGAGGACAGTTGTTAATAGTCATGTAAGGGTGGAAGGGGCTTACATGTCAGTGATGGTTGTGTGTGGTGGCCTCCCAATTCAGAGTGCTAGAGTCATGCAGGGGCAAGCTTGTATAGTCTTGTAGGCAGACAGTAGACAACTTGAAAACAATGGTCTTGGTATGCATCCAGTAGGTCTGAGTCTAACTGGTGTAGCTCATGAGTTCAAGTGCTAGAGGCAGAACAGGGGTCCAGGTGGGAGACAGATTTAAGACTTAAAAGCAAGCAGATGAATTGACACTGAAGTTGGAGACCAAATGGCAAGTAAAGGATCCACAGACCAATCTCCTGGAGTAAAGTTGAACAGGCCAGCAAATCTGACTGAATAAAAATATCAGATTATACTAACAAGCTATAATCCCTCAGCTATAAATCTTCGCAACCCTGACAAGCCATCATGGTTACATCAACATAGGACCAACTTAATTAGGGCCAGATGAGAAAGCATGGGGGTTTGAAGTTTGGGCCACTGAATGCAGCACAAGGTACATGATAGACAGTTATCAACAAGCAGGAATCAGGTTACTGGAAAGCCTCTCAGCTATACACATAATGTTGCAGAAAAGAAGAGAGCAGTAAATCCCAGGGGATAACAGAGTAGAAATTTCTGCTCATTAGGAGAATGCACTAGTCATATAACAGCAGGCAGACATCAGGGGCCCAATATTCAAAATGTAGCCCCAGGACAAAATTAGCACTGTCCAGCATGCAAAAATAGCCCAGAACCATTTGCACACTATATTCAAAGGAATAGCCCAGGGGCTAAATCAGTTGAATATAGCATGCAAACAGGGCTGAGAGTGCAGTGCAAAAACAGCCCGGCAAATAAGACTGCTCTGAATATAGCAACCTGGCAGTGCTAACTGCAACAGCAGCCCAGTGCACCCAGAGGTGGAGTAAGGCAAAGGTGAACTACGTGGCCATTGTGGGTGCTAGCAAAGAAGTGGAGTTACAACAACTGCAAACAACATTGCAGGCCAAATACTGCAAAACTGTGCTATGGTTCTGACAGCTTTGCCCGGGGCAAACTCGTTTGCCCGGCTCTAACACATTGGCTTGGCCCTAACACATTTCCCCGGTGCAGAAGTTTGCTATATTCAAAACTGATATGCAAATGAGCCTCTTTAGACCGTCCAAGGGCAAACAGCCACATTAGCATGTCATTATGGCCTGATTTGCATGCATTACCATGTAGATTGCCCAGCGCTATTTCAGGGTGCACACAGCTTCACCTGTAGGTCAGACTGGAACTACAGGTTGGCAACTGCAGACAGGGTCTGCTCACAGCAGCACCTGTATGTCAGACTGGGTCAACAGGTCGGTAGCAGCAAGCTATGTTTGTACATAGCAGCAGACTATTGTGTCCCAGGGGACTAGCACCACAGGCACAGGTGGTGGTGCTGCATGCCATAGACATATTGTTGTTTCTGCTACAGTGTGTATCAGACATTACAGTAACATAGTGGCCAGTATTCTGAGGGACACAGCAGTGCCTATGATGTGTCAGATATCCATGACTGCTGCTCTCCACACAGTGACAGGCCCAGATGGCAGGTGTGTTCTGACCATGGAAGCCATTGTCATGCTGTCCTGTGACCCGCAGATGCTGCACCAATGGCATGGGATACTTATAGTAACATACACATGGCTGGCCGTGTGTAATGTGGTGTCTGTGCAGGTGTGCGGTATGTGCCCGGGGGGGGGGGGCAGACACATACCATCAGACAGGCACACAGGTGTCAGGGTATTCCCATCAATGGAACACGTGCACTGTGTGGATGGCCCCAGACTTGTGGTAGCACCTACTATGTGGTGCAGCCTGGCCACCTGTACACCCTCCTCTCAACATCCTCCATTCAGTGCTGCATGTGTGTGCTGGATCGTGTTAGTGTGCCTCAATGGGGGAACCGGAGGTGTGTGCTGTATGGATGCACTGCCATGGTGTCCATGGGGTGCTGGGGCACCTGCAAACGCCTGGCAGGGTTGTGAAAGATGCCAGATGATGAGGATGTGGGTGGTGCCTTTTGTGTGCAGCATGTTTCTTCCATGGCATATGGAGTGGCCCAAGGTGGCTGTCTGCCCTCTCTGCCTCCTCATTGGCTGCAGTCATCAGGTGTACCATGCTGCTGTTGTTGCATACTGCCTTGTAGCCTGTTGCTGCTGTGTCCACGCCCCCATTCCTTGGTTTGCCTGGAGTTAAGACTACCTTTTCACAGGCAGTAATTTGTACCATTCTGCATGTCACGCTAACGCACATTACATGGCGCTACAGTTTTGAATATACTATTACGCCTATATGCATGTCTCTGCCCCTCACTTTGCACTGTGTATACATTATCTTTTAGCGCTGGTGCCAACACATTGTGCTGGCACTATTTGGCCTTTTGAATATTGCAGTCTAGCACAACTGCGGCACAATCCTGTCGAAATCGGTTTGCTCCTGGTGCAAAATTTTGGATATCTGGCCCCAGGTATCAGATTTCTGGAAACAGATGGTTGGAATGGCTAATGCCATAGAAACTTGCAGAAATCTCTGCATTGGAGTAGCTCTTTAAAAGTCAGTTCTAAAGAAAGTAGACATACCTAGTGCTGTATTGTTCAAGACATTCAGGTGATATTTATGGATAATGTGGTCAAAACTGAGTGAGTTACTCCAAGTTTGGAACACACACAAAAAAAGAAAAAACAGACAAAAACTAACCTACAGACACAGATAGAAAACACAACCCACTATCTAGACAGCCATCTTCATGCTCCTGCACCTTTGTGAGCACATAAACTCATCATATGAGTCGGAATAAAATCTGTTGTTTTCTTTACTTTCCTCTATAGAGCCTTTACACTACTTAGATTTTTCTCTGCTTTCAGTTATTTTATCATTGTTACTTTTCAGATTTTCAAGTCCCCCGCTAGCTGCTGCTAGCTCTCTGCTTATTCTTCTGCCTCTGTGTTTGCCTGTATTCTCCTTTTTGATTCCACCTGATGCTTCTTTCCTTCCAAATTCCTTATTCTCCCCAGTTCTCTCCGTGCTCCAACTCCACTTTTGGCTATGGCTATGTCTACAACTTTCCTTTCCTTCTTTTGTCCTTCATCCTTCTGGCTACTTTCACTCCCTCTCCACAATATCCCATTTTGTCACTCCTCTCTGTACCCAGTTCACTCGATAAAAATCTGGTTAAAAGGCAAGGAAAAAAAAACTTCTGGGAAAAAGATGACTCCATATATAAAAGGCTATAAAATGTTATCATGAAATAAAATTAAGGCAATGATGGCATACTGATAAAACATACAGTCAAGCATAAAACCATATAGAACCTGCTCTCTGCTATTTAACATGCAGTCCTCTGGCAGTCATTTATTCTTCTTCTACCTGGTGTTGTGAGTATCAAAATTGAAATGCGGCTCAGAACAACTGTCTGAATACCACCCAGTACAAATACAGTATGCATTTTATATCAACTGGAGTCCTTCACCTTCGCGCACCATTCTTAGCTGCTGGTTTATCCTGCCCCTTATTTTTCTCATAACAGTTGGCTTCAATCTAAGTGCCACCTTACAGGCATTAGAATTACATTGATCAAGTTCCTAGACAACCCTTTGCTGCCCCTTGTGCCATCATAATTTACTTTATTTTCCCATTCTACATATAGGTCAAATGACACAAGGGCAAAAAATACCAGAGCTGCACATCTTTCTGGATTGTCATTGGACCAGCACCTCAGACCCCTCTCCCTCTCCCTCTCACCTTTTAGAGGCACAGTGTGGATGTCAGGGAGAGTGACCCTACTACTTGTGTTGTGCCCATGGTGTGGTGTGTTGTGCACATGTCCTCCTTGTGCTGGTCCATGCACTGCATGCCAAGGTGGTACAGGTGGTGCACCTGCTGCTGTCGCTTCTATGAACGTTTTTTCGATATGCACTGGGTCAGTGCAAGGTTCCTCTGCTTGTGATACCATTTCCTCAGCCTCTGCCATGTTGTCCTCATAAAGAATTGCAGGTGTGTGCCTCTCCATAGGAGTCAATGTCCATGGCATTGCATTTGGTGCCATACATATCCCTCCATTCCCTTCCTACTTCTTGCATCATGGACTGCAGGGGAGTTGCCCGACTCTTATTCGCACAAGTGTGGCCCTCACCTTTTGGTGTTCCAGCTGTACTTGTTTACAGCTCTTCCTCACAACTCTCGAATTTGCTCTTCACTACCTTTACTATTTTCTTGCTGCTGTGGCTGCTCCATGTATTCTGCCCTTTCCTCTGACTGTGCCTTTGCCTATGAATGTGTCTGCTGCCCTTTCCTCAGACTGTGTCCCCTCATTTGGACCTGATCGCTCCTCATCTGCTGCCCTTTTCTCAGACTGTGTCCCCCCATTTGGACGTGGTTGCTCCTCATCTGCTGCCCTTTCCTCAGACTGTGTCCCCTCATTTGGACGTGGTCGCTCCTCATCTGCTGCCCTTTCCTCAGACTGTGTCCCCTCATTTGGATGTGGTTGCTCCTCATCTGCTGCCCTTTTCTCAGACTGTGCCCCCTCATTTGGACGTGGTCGCTCCTCATCTGCTGCCCTTTCCTCGGACTGTGTTCCCTCATTTGGATGTGGTCGTTCCTCATCTACTGCCCTTTTCTCGGGATGAGCTTACTCGTCTGGATGTTGCTGTTCCTTGTATGCTGCCATCTCCTTGGGATGCTCCTCTGGATGTGCCTCGGGATGCCTGCTCCTCTGGATGTGTCCTATCCTCAGTGGTTTATTTATTTATTTATTTTATTTAGTTTTTGTTGACTGGGTAAGTGCACTAGACAAATCCTGCCTATTTTCAGGCACGACCCGGGGGAAGGGGAAACAGATGAATGCCAGCTGACCCTGAACCATTTTAAGCTGTTGGTGGTATTTTTAGTGAATGAGGGAAATTTGGCCAGGACACCGGGGAAATTCCCCTACACTTTGCCTGCAGAGGGCGCTACCCGATTGTGGATTTTCGTCAGTGTGCCAGCAGACGGTGAAGAGGCAAGACGTGCGGGAGGCTGAGGAGCTGATCACTTCCTCAGCTTCCACCGGACGGCGTGATTGAATATGGAGTTGGATCCGAACCCGGTTTTGAGCACCGCAATGGCAGCGGAGTATGTACCTGCTATGGACGTTTCCTGTGATGTCTCCTTGGAGGCAGGTGAGGTGCTTCCAGTTCGCGATGTGGCTGAAATTAATAGGCAGCTTCATGCTGTGGAACTCCAGTTTGTTACTACCCGGAACATCTTGCTGCAAGAGTTGCAGCAGCACCGCACTGTATTGTCTGTTGGACAGGAACAGGAAGAGGCACGGATTGGCTTTGCACAGTCCTCTGTAGTTAGACCGACGCCGGCGGCTGTTTTGGAGTCTGGTCCTTCCTTTTCAATGCCCTCCTGTTCTGGTTCTGTTTTATCTTTGGATTTGGGTGAGTCTCTAAATTTTACTGCTTCTACGACTCAGCAGACGTTTGTTGGGACTCATGCTTCTCCTTCTGACTTGGCAGCTGTCCCTGAATTACTTCATGATCCGACTAAGGGGTGTTCTACCCTTGGCTCTATATCCAAAGGACATATGGGACTTGTTGAGGGTGCAGTGGATACCATTCCTGCTTTTATGGTGCAGCAAAACCCTCTGCCAGTTATAGATGTGTGAGATCCTCTGATGGGAAATCGTGGGACGCAAATGTGGCGTCTACAGGGGATATTGAACTTTCCTCTCCTGATATGAGCTTGGGTCTCCCCCCAGGACAAGTACATAATGATGTTATATCCCCTGGCCCCCTTGTATCCGGTCCAGATCTCATGGATGATATTAGGCACTTGGAAGATGGGGTTTCTGTACTCCCTTCTGACCCCCCCCTTCTCCCTGAGGCCTTATCTGAAGGCTCTGAAGCTCGACCCTCTAACTCTACATCTGAGCTTGGGAAGGAAAGCCTCTTCAGTGTGGCACAATAAGATAAATGAAAACTGTTTCCTGCTACATTTGGTCTTTTAAATGAGCCTGCTGCTCGACGTAATGCTGTTCATTTGAAATTTAGGGGTCTCTGGATGATGTACCTAATAGACTTTTTATTGGTCGAGAATTGTTAAAGAATAGTATGAGATTTATGCATATGAAATTTGTCGTTGATTCATATGCCTGGGGACACTATTTTGACATCAGCTTTAAGCATCCTGCAGGTTTGGACAGATTTTGGAAACAATATCAGGCTTTAAAGAATGCACCTATGTGGAAACCCTTTTTGGCTATTCCTTTGACGAAACCAGTTTCTAAGAAAATGACGATCCTGTTTCAGAATGAAGGGGTTAATGTTGCCGATATAACCTACTGATTACAGCAGCATTGTACTGTTAAAGGTCCCCCTGAACCTATTCTTGATGATGAACATCTCTGGACAGGGGGCTGGCGATATTCAATTGATTTACGTTTAGAGAATGGGTTAACTAAGCATTTGCCTACTTGTTTTTTTTCTAGGACGGGAAAGGGGTTTTCTCTTCTATCCAGGACAGCCAAGGGCATGATATAAGTGCGGGACATTGGGACATTTAAGCAATGTATGTGATCAGCAGAAGTGTGGACTCTGTGGGGATTTAGGTCACACAGGGGCCCGTTGTAAACGTCCTATGAAGTGTAACTTGTGTGATGAACAGGGTCATACTTTCCGCTCTTGTTCATGGGCCTCTCATAATCAGGCTGACCCTGCTCTTCGGGCTGAACAAGACATGTTGCAAATGCACAGAAAGAGCGACAAAAATTGCAAGATTTACTATTGCGTCCTGTTGCATCTGCCCCTGTTGCTCGCCCTTCTCCTGTTCAAACTGAGGGGGAAATGAGTCAGACTCCAGGTTTAGATGATATGGATACTAGTGCCCCGGCTTCATTACCCCTTTCTGCTGCTAGTAAGGATGTAGGCCCTGATATGGTTTCCCCTTCTCCTCCTATGACTGTGGTGCAGGGATCTCCTCCTATGGTTGTTGCTGTTCTTGCCCAGATTGAAGCACCTTTAGGTACTCAGGAGACCCCTTGTATGCCTCCGCCAGGAGTACAGACTGATGTTCCCTACCAAAGAGTTACCTGATCTAGGTCTACCAGGCCTGGCTCTGGGATCTCTCCCATTTGTCCTGAGCCTGATTTAACTCTCACCGCCAATCCTTTTGCCCCTTTATTGGAACATGAAGGAGATGATGATGGGGTAGAATCTGACTTCTCCTCGGTTGCCTCTTCTCTTCCTGATCACACTCTGGATGCAGAGGTTAAAGATAAGCCCAAACCAAAAAAGAGAAAAAAAAGGAAGTGATATGGTGTTGTAACTCTTGGGTTTTTCCTCTTTTTCTCTGGTAGATGCCATTTCCTTTATTACTGTTAATGTTAACAGTATTAAATCTCAATCAAGGAGACGTCTTACTTTTGCCAGTCTTAGTGCATATTCTGGTTCTATTATATTTTTACAAGATACCAGACTAAGCTCCCTAGAAAGTATAAAAGAAGCAGAAAGGGATTGGCGATGGGGTGTTTCCTTTTGGTCACCAGGGGAAGCTGTGTGTGATGGTTTGGGTATTTTGTTTTTTTCTAACATCTCTATACAGGTCTTACAATTCTTAGATATTCTACCTGGTAGAGCTATACTAATGGATATTGTTGTTTCTAATTGTGCGTATGCATATTATAAACATTTATGCCCCACAGTCAGAAGGCTAATAGATCAGCTCTGTTTCACGCATTTCTCATATTTACATACTTCAAAGTTAGTGTTATGGGGCGGTGATTTTAACTGTGGGCTTACTGCTCGGGATTGGGGGCGTAAGACCCAAAAAATGTTTTGTGACACCAATGCCTTGTTACAAGTTTTACGAATTAATAACTTAATAGATTCTTATGATCTATTACAACAACAGCCAGAGCATACCTTTTATAAAGGATCTATCTCTTCTAGGATAGATTTCTGGTTTTTGTCCAAGAGACTTTCCTGTTTTTCTATTTCCACACTACCGTTGGAGACATCTGATCATCTCATTTAAAATTAACTATTGGGCATTATCAAAACTTTTGCTGGGCCATGCCTGTGGAAATTAAATCGTCTCTTTTACAGGATATGGATTTTTCCTCGCAGCTTCATTTATTTTTTTTACTAAGATCAGATACAGTTTTTGTATATGATAGTCCCCTGGATTGGTGGGAAGATACAAAACAGGACCTTAAGTTATTTTTTCTCCAGGTTTCTCGGACTAAAGCCCGGAATTCTTATCTTACCCCTTTTGGGTTACAGAGCTAGGTATATGGCCTTATTATCACAGGCATGCTCCTCGCAGGGTACTAAGCGCCAGCAGTTTTTAGACATTAAGAAAAAAATGCTTGCTTTTCTTCTCACATGGGAAAAAAGGTATAGATATCAGCAAAAGTATGTTGTTACTGGCACTCAGGAACAAGTTAATCCTTTTGACCTTTCTGACCAGGAATTGCCACATTTGTGTATGACAACTTTACAATCTCTAGATGGTTTATTAGTACAGGATACTAGAGGTATTCAGACCATAGTTCAATCATATGTTACGCAGAATTTTCATGAGCCTGACTCTGTTTCTTTCTTTCCTTTTTATCACCATATTGAAATCCCGTCTTTATTGACATTTGACATTGAAGTACTAAACTCCCCTATTTCTTTAGATGAAATTAATCAGGCTATAAAACATTTATCTGCACATACCACGCCAGGGATTGATGGCCTACCAAATGAATTTTATAAGCTACATGCGGATATTCTTGCACCCTGGCTGCTAGTTGTTTTTCAGGCTGTTTGGGAAGAAAAAAGATTAACCTCTAGCATGGAAAATGGGGTAATGATTTTTATTTATAAAAAAGGGAATCCTGTTCTTCTGCAAAACTGGAGACCTTTGAGTTTGTTGACATCAGATTATAAAATTTTGGCCAACATTTTAAATCACTGTCTCTCGAAGATTGCTGATAAATTGTTGATTTCTACGCAAACTTGCACAGTTCCTGGCAGGAATATCTCTCAGAATTTAATTTTTGTTCGGGAATTGATTGATCAAGGCCTTCAGAATAAGCTTTCTGGATATTTGTTAGCGTTAGATCAAGAAAAGGCATTTGATGCTATACGTCATGATTATCTTTGGGCCATTTTAGGATATTATGTATCCCTACTCAATTTTAGATTTAGTCCAACTCTTTATCGTTCAGCAAAGTAACACCTATGGTTAATGGTCATTTGGTGTCTCTGTTCCTTACCAGGTTGGGGTAAGGCAGGGCTGTCCTCTGAGTCCTCTATTGTTTGTTTTTGGTTTAGACCCTTTGTTGCAGTTTATTGAGTCAGATAATGATGTTCTTGCTATAGTTTCTTCAGAGGGCTTTCATTTCTCAAAAATGTTGGCTTATGCAGATGACTGTGTTTATCCTATTGCGGATATTGACTCTGGGAAACGTGTTCTTGGTTTTTTACATTCAGTACAACTTAGCACTGGCATTAAAATCAACACCTCTAAATGCTCTTTATTACCGTTAGGACAGGCTCCCGGTATTCACTTTTTTGATATCCCGGTGGTTGATAAAAAATTTAAACTTCTTGGTGTATATTTTGGTTCACCTGACTCGGTACAAGCTAATTGGGATGAGATTTATGATAAAGCACTTTTATGTAAAAATGGCAATCTTGGAAAATGACACGGAAGAAACGTGTGTTTTGTTGAAACTTATATTGCCCTCTTTTTATTTATCTCTCGGATTTTCCGCTACCATTTGCTATGCATTCCAAAATTTTGAGTCTTTTTTCCAGCTGCTGTAGGGTAGCCGTTTGAATCCAGTGAAGAGAGGACACACCTACAGACCCTGGAAAGAAGGTGGATTGGGTATGGTACATCCCATTGTTCAATTTTTTGGTAACTTTTTCTATAGTTCTATTAGGCCTTTGTTGTTAGAGCAAAATGTTATGGGCTGTATGTGTATGTCTCTGTGAGGACGGCCTTTTTTGTCTGCCTGGGGACGGGGGAAATGGCATCCTATGGATAAACAATTACCTTTGTATGTTCAGCACACATTGAAATATATTAGATTGTGGAAAATAGAGCTTAGCTGGTTTGTGTCGCATGAAAGGAAATCTTTTTATAAAAATATTGTTTCTACCTGCTATTATGAGGTACCCCTTTTTTCAGTCCCTACTTGTGTGAATACACTTTCTTTATTGGCAAGTGTGATAGAACCCAGAATTCCGCAAAAATGCGGATGTGGTCTGGTGTAAAAGATCAGAAATTGAATGTGAGGGCAAATCATAAACATAAGCAGTTATCTGAGAGAGTTCTGTCAGGAGCCCTCTTGTCAGGGGCAGTATGAGACAATGCAACATTTGTTTTTTGAATGTTCCCTTACTAAATCCTTTTGGTATGCTCTGGCTCATTGGTGGGGAGAACCACTTTTTGGTTCTGTTACTTATAACGTCTTGGTGTTAGGACAGATTCCAGCAGGGTGGTATAAATGGCATAAAAGTACAATATTTGTTTTGCTAGCCTGCTAAAATGGCATATTTGGCAGGCCCGGTGCTTAAGAGTGTTACAAAACAAGCATTTACAAATGCAGGAAGTTTTTTTTCATATACAGGAAGAACTGGATGCTCTCTATGCTTATGAATTCAGCACTATGGGGACAGCTGTAGGTACTTTTCTTTGGAAAAATGTGGACTGGGTAGGTTGACATTTCCTACCCTTTTTTGTTTTCTTGTTTTTATTTTCTTTGCATTATGATCTATTAATTATGGTTGTTTATCTTGCTTTGTTGTATTTGTTTTTGTTTTCTTGAATAAAAATGTCCCCTACTCTTTTTGATAAGTGCCATGGGATCTTTAACATCCACCTGTCCCACCACCAATCCAGGCAGATGGGACCTCAGTTTAACATCTCATCCAAAAGACGGCACCTCAGAAGTGCAGCACCACAGTGTCAGTACTGGGATAATAACCCAAGTGCCAGATGTGGGAACTGAACCCACAGCCCTCTAATCTCCCAGCCTTAGAGGCGAGTGTGCTACCTACTGAGCCACTGACACTGCCTGCTGTTTGGGTGCCTTTGCCATTTCCTTCTCTAAATGTTCTTCCTGCTGTTTATAGGATCATGGTTCTGTGCCTCTGGTGATTATATCACACTGTGTGGAAGACAGAAATATTTGTTTAGACTACTATACAGTCAATGCTGATGTACAGGACACAGCCAAAAACTAAATTACTTTCCATTATTTTTTTATTAGCATTTATACTTTGAAATAGCCTACTGTGAAATAGCTCACAAGTGGGATAGAGGTGTGCATTTACACAGTTTCTGTATTTATATACCTATAGTTTTAGACATGTACAGTGTAAACCAGTAATTGTAATACCTTGTTACTGTGTATTTTATGGCATCCTTTCTGAATTTAATTGCACGGTTTCAGGTGGAGCTGCATTTTCTTTGCCCCCTTGCTTTCTGATTACTGATGTGCTGTTTAGCACGTGTGGCACCAGTGCCCTCTTTATTCCCAGCCTTGCTGCCTTGGGTATCTCATAAAACTTTGCTGTAGCAAATGTTGAAGTAGTCTTCAGTCCAATATACAGTTCACTTCAGTGGGGCAGTGTATTGCCTTGCAGTGCAACGTCTGTAATTGCAGTCTTCAAGTTTCCACAAAGGTCCCCATAAATTTTGTTCCCAAAGTGCAAGACATCTTTGCACACAGCTGTTGATTGAGTAATCTTTTTTTATGTCATTGCCACATCATGCCTGCATCCTTCCCAGCCTCTGATTTGCTCACTCCTGAATCCCTAACTTGTAATTGATCTCATTTCACAGACACAGTAATTTACGCCCCCTATAAGTACTGCACAGTTCAGTTTCATTTCATCTAATCTTTTTGAAGTTATTGAAAAAATTAGAAACCACCTCACTCACACTATCATCATGACCAAATGTGCAAACTGGGGACTCCAGTGAGGGCGATCCAGAACTACCTTGCAGTGGCTGTAATTCTGATGCCTGTCTCTGGCATCTACAGTCACATTCATCCATGCAACGAGCATCCATACAAGCTGACAGTGTGCACTCAGTGGGCAGCTGTGACACCTTAATACACTACTGTTACGCACTACAGGCCAGTGAGATGGCACTGTACTTCCCAAGTGGCCTTGAGCAAGCCACATTACAGGGTGGTGAGGTCATGCTGTGCTTATTTAAAATGAGCAATAAGTCAGTACACCATACTCTAAAGGAAGCCAACTCTGGCAGTTGTATTTTACAATAGAGCCTCAGCTGATGGGCAGTCCACCTTGTCAACTGGTGGCAGAGCTTGCTTTCACACCAGAGCTTTGATATGAAAATTAAGACCCCCCCCACACACGCAAACACATGCATACACTCCCCTTTGGGATATAATAAGTGAGGATCCATTTGAGGCAGAAAAAAAAAACTTGTAATAATTTGATGACTTGCCAATTTAGTGTGGAGGGGGTGCACTAGGTTTCTTGTTTTAACTTATGTATGCCATAACAGGTAGCACCCCAATGAGAAAGCAATATCAAGTTTATGAAAGTGCATAGCCAGAATTCTGATGACTGTTCTGGCATCTACAGTTACCTTTGTCCATGCTAAGAAAACCCATACAAGCCAAGTGTGTGTGCACTAGGTGGGCAGCTGTGACACCTTAATACACTACTGTTGCACACTACAGTCCAGTGAAATGGTACTGTGCTGCTTGAGTGCCTTGAAGAAGCCACATTACAGGGTGGTGAGATAGTACTGCGCTACCTGAGCGGCCTTGAGCAAGTCACATTACAGGTCACTGAGATGGTACTGTGCAGCCTGAGTAGCATTGAGCAAGCCACATTACAGGGCAGTGAGATGGTCCTGTGCTGCCTGAGTGGCCTTAAGCAAGCCACATCACAGGGCAGTGAGATGGTTCTTTGCAGTTCGAGTGGCTGTGAGCAAGCCACATTACAGGGCAGTGAGATGGTACTGTGCTGCCTGAGTAGCCTTAAGCAAGCCACATCACAGGGCAGTAAGATGGTACTTTGCAGTTCGAGTGGCTGTGAGCAAGCCACATTACAGGGCAGAAGATGGTACTGTGCTGCCTGAGTGGCCTTTAGCAAGCCATATTACAAGGCAGTGAGATGGTACTTTGCTGCCAGGGCAGCCATAAACCACACCCCCAGTCCACTGACTGGGAGACAGGGGGCAACATGCCAACCAGCCCCTGACCCATACCCTCACTGGAATTACCTCATGCCAGTGTCCTCTGCAATAAATTTGAAAGTATGGAGCAGGTGTGTAAAGGACTGCATGGGTGGGGAGTACTGGCCTGAGGTAATGTGGAGTGGGGGTGTTGGGGGCCTGTGGGGACATGGAGCTCATCACTGATATTTTGCACTTCTCTACAAATTCAATCTATATGCTATTGTACTGGCAATTATTGAATAAAGACAAAATAAATATATATGCCATTTTTTGTTTGTTACTGTCTGGATGGGGAGGTACTGTCCTGTGGTAGTGTACTGGGCAGAGGGGACATTGTGCTTAACACTGATATGTTGTACTTCTTTACAAATCCCATATACCTGTATGTGCTACTGTACTTGCAATTATCGAATAAAGACAAAATAAATATCAAGGGCCCAAGAATTCTGCGGTCACAGAATTTTGTGCAGAACTTGCAGCCTACCGCAGCATATCTGAAGCACAGCAGATTCACTGTTCTTGGCAATTCTTTATTAATATTTACAGTTTTTCCATAGCACCTGGTTCCCTACCCCTCCTTTCATATCCTAAATCCCTCTATGCTCAACATGTGATGTTATCAATGACATCACATCATACGTTAGCTAAAGACAGGGCTGCATTCTGTCAGAGAAATGAATAGTCATTCATCTACCACAGCTCCCACTCCCCCGGGGAAGCGGCAGAGCACATCAAGTACTGTGATATTTGCTAACCCTGTACTACAGCCTATTCAAATTTTAATTCTTAAGTTATTACACTGGGGCCAACTTAAACAATACTTGACAATAATATAGACATGTTAACTGAATACCTTACTTAATATAGATTTATTTGTGCCTCTAAGGCATACAGAAGCTGTCTGAAATGAATAACTGGTAAAATGAATTAATCTGTTTTTTTTAAATAAAAGAATTATGCCCAGAAATGTGTAATATAATGATGTGTAGACCTACTGAAAGAACAGACCTAGTAAATGAATAATTCTGCTGTACACATTTTTGCCAGGGTTATTGATTGCATGTTATCATGGGTTGATGGGATTACCTAACAGTTGTAAAAAACGTTGTGTGCAGGGTCAGCCATTGGGCCAGCAGATAACATGTTGTGTTCCCGTGCAGGCAACTCAAGTTCAGGAATGAGCTCAGGGGAGCTGGCTGGGCAGCGTGAGGATGGGGGAACCAGCACTGTTGCACACCACCGCTTTGAGCCTGGGAAGGTATGGCGCAGTGTTCCATCGCACAGGTGACACCTCATGATAGGCCGGGGTGCCTTCCCCTCACAAGGGATTCACATGCATGTCATGGCCTAACGGGGTGACGCAGTGCATCAGGAGAAGTGGGTTGGCATGAAAAATTAGTCTTGAAATATCTCCACTATTCTGTGACAACGTAGTGGGAAGCACTCACCCTCGCAGCAGCAACAAAAAGAGACTCAATGCAGTTTTATAAATGAAGCTCTTCTTTTACTCTTGTTAGACCAACAAGACAGACATGCTTACGTTTCACCCAACATTTCGGGCTTCATCAGAAATAGTCTCCACTATTCTGTTTATTCCATTTCCAAAGGGACCTGTATGAATGAGGATGCAATTTCACGATCACAAAAAGGGAAGTTTATTTTTAAAAAACTACGTTACAGAGTACATATAAAAGTGATACACAGTGGGGACCTTACAAGTGGTGTAAACAGCATGAGTATAGATAGGGGCCCAGATATTCAAAAGGGTTGCGCATGGCGCAACAGTGTTGCACCATGCACAACCCACTGATGCGCCCCGGCACGATATTCAAATGGGGCTTGTGTCTGGCACAAATCCTGATGTGCCGGAGCGTATCAGTACTGTATACAGTGCAGATGGTGGGGGAGTGAGCCCATGCATACTCCACACATCCCAGTATTCAGCCCGGGATGTGCTGAGTCCATGCATGCGCAACCCCTACTTGCACTGCACACAGGTGAGCCCAAAAAAAAAGGAACAACGCCTGGCCACCCACAGGTGAGCTGCCGTGTTGCAGGGTGCAACACGGCAGCTGCCACCTGTGGGTGGCCACCCGAACTCCAGCTGCACCTCCGTGGCGGTGCACCCCCCATGCCCGATCGTGGGCATCTGTTTAAATAAATAACATCCTATATCCCTGATGGTCCAGTGGACTGCCTGCAGCCCAATCACGGGCTTAGTATAAAGAAAAGCACATCCTCTATCCCTGGTGGTCCAGTGACCACTTGCAGCCGATCGCGGGCTTAGTAAAGAAGCATGCTTCATTATGGAAAACTAGTGTCCAATATCCCTGGTGGTCTGCAGCCTCACCTGCCCACTGGAGCCCCATCTCCCCGCTCCCCTAGTCAGTGGCGGGCAGCAGCCCCACCCGCCTGCCGTCAGCCGAGCTGACACCGGCGGGGCTGTGTGCCCATCGGTCCACAGCATGAGCTATGGGCGTGCAGCCCATACTGTACTACACAGTCTAGATATGTGAATGGATCCATCTCCATATCTGGACCGTAGTAGGTATGGTTGCATGCCCATTGGCTCACGCCAGGACCAATAGGCATACAGCCCTACCTACGTGTCAGTCGATGGGTGGCGGGGACAGGCAGGTGGGTGCTGCTGCCCGCCGCTGACTGGGGGGGAGCGGAGCGGTGGGGCTCAGTGGTCAGGTGGGGGGGTACCGCTGGACCACCAGGGATATTGGATGCTTGTTTTCCATACTGAAGCCCGCGATTGGGCTGCAAGCAGTCAACTGGACCACCAGGGATTTAGGACATGCTTTTTTTATACTTAAGCCTGCGATCGGGCTGCGAGCGGTCCACTGGACCACCAGGGATATAGGACGTGCTTTTTTTATACTTAAACCGCAATTAGGTTGCGAGCGGTCCACTGACCACCAGGGATATAGGACGAGCTTTTTATACTTAGCCCGTGTTTGGCTGCGAGCGTCCACTGACCACCAGGGATATAGATATGCTTTTTATACTTGAGCCTGTGATTGGCTGCAAGCGTGTCCACTGGACCACCAGGGATATAGGACGTGCTTTTTATACTTAAGCCCGCAATCAGGCTGCAGGCGGTCACTGGACCACCAGGGATATTGGATGTTTATTTCAATCAACATATGCCCGCGATCGGGCAGTGGGGCACATTGCCGTGCTGTGCAAGGGGCCTCGGTCCCCGACGTCTGCTGCCTGGCAGGGCGCCAGGTGCAAGTCGCTGGGGATTGGCGCACCTGCATGCAAATGGGGCCACAATGACATGCAAATGGTCCCATTTGCGCATTGCATACATTATGGCCCCATGTGCAAATGCACTTTTGAATATCAAGGGTTGTTGCCAGATAGCGCAACGGAATCTTGGCGCCTAATGCATCCCCTGCTCAACTCTGTGCCACTTTCACTGGTGCAGTGCCACTGCACCATTTCGCGAGCTCGCGTGGCCAGGGTAATATTCAATGATGCTGTGCCATGGCGCAGCTCCATTGAATATCGCCCAGTCAACGCCCCTGCGCAGCTAAGTTGTACTGCACCCAGACTTGCGCCACAGCCTGGCGCAGTCTGAATATCCAGGCCAAAGCGTTTATCACATGAGGTACTCTGGGTATTTCATTTATGCAATAGGACAGGACCGTAAATGATAGATTTTTTAAGTTGTTTTAAAAAAAAAAACATAATTTCTAAAAGTCTCTGGGTTTATTTTTTGAACTAGTGGTACTGTGTGTTTCCCCATTCCATTTGCCATAGCCATTGCTATGCATTTAGTGTCAGGATGACAAGCTGATGCTGTGATGTGGCAGTTCATTGGTGCTGCAGAACTTCAACAGAAATTACAAAGCACCCCCGCAGAATTTCTGTGGTGGATGGTAATCCTGCCACAGAAATTGGCCCCAAAGTGCCACAGTAAAATTGGGACCTTGATAAATATATACTGTATGCAGTGGGCGGAGGAGGGTGAGAGGCTTGTAGTGACATGCTGCTTACCACCGATATTTCACAATTCTCTAAATCCCATCTACTGTATGTGTTATTACAGTCCACATTACTGAATAAAGACAAAAAAATATGTATGCCATGTTTGATTACAGGTACTGCTGGAGTTGGGGTGGGGTACTAAAATGAAGTAATGCAGGATGGTGGGGTGAACTGATGGCCCTGTGGGGACATTGTACTTACCACTGATATTTGTACTTCTCTACAAATCCCATATATGTGCTATTGTACTTGAAAACATTGAATAAAGATTACAAAATATAAATTACAATTCAAGATGAGTGCCAACTTCTTTGACAATTTAAGTGAAGCATAATTAAACAATAAGCCATGACAGAGAGTGAGTTATTGGTGTTTTATGTCCATTGTATAATACTTTGAGACCAGAGAGGGAGGTTTAGAGTGTACTGTTACTGTCCCAATTTCTCTGGCCTTAAAGTAAATTCAATGGAATAAAGGTTTAAAAGTTTGTTATTGTTCCCTCCACTATCACAGGGCATTGACCGGCCCACAGTAAATGTTCTGATTTACAAAGAGGTACAATAGTAGGTGCCTTATTAAACCTGTATGATGTACATACACAGGTCAGCAACATGTAAATCAGAAACACCAGCTAGGACAGTTGGATGGAACGAAGACAGTCATTTAAAAATAGAAACATAGAATTTATTGGCAGAAAAGGACCAATTGGCCCACCCAGTCTGCCCAGATAGTCTCTGCCTAGTTTGTCTCCACAGACCCTAACTGGCCTCCCGTGACCCTCCTTCCTCCCTGCCTATTTACTAATATATCCCTATGTCTGTCCCATACCACCATTATTGCCTCCATAACTTCCAGTGGCAGTCTGTTCCAGGCATTCACCAGTCTTTCAGTGAAGTAGAGCTCCTCTCACCTCAGTTTCATAGCATTCCAGCTGGTCCAGGTGCTCTCTCTTATTTGAAAGAGACCCCTCCTGGACCCTGTTCACCCCTGGCCTTGAGGTACAGTAGAACCCCGATTATCCGAACTGCTTGGGTGACATCAGTTTAGTTCGGATAATCAGGAGTTCGTTATGCAGGGAGCCTGTGTTGTGCACAGGGGAAAGTGCTTGTACGGTGGTGAATTTATTTTATTTTGTTATGCTTGTGACACAGTGGTTTAAGGGGTACACAGGGATTTACTTCAGTTTGTATGCACTTTATTTTATTTAAAGAAATCTTTTATGCTTTTCTGTTTTTGTGTTGTTGCTCTTGATACCGAGGCTTGCGAGTGTAAAGTGCACAGCAGTAGCAGGTGCATACGATTGCACTCCTCTTGGTTCTCTAGGTACAGTAAGCATTTGTTAAAGCATTCTTCTGCTTCACTGTGGCTAGGAAGTTTACTCTGAAGATCTGTTTCACCTTCCTCTTCACCCTCCTCTTCTACATCTTCGGCAGCATCTTCTCCTTGTCCAGTAACAGCTGCGATGATCATATCATTGTCCAGATTTTCATGGCCTTCCATGCTGAAGTCACAGCTGACCCACTCTTCAATTTCACCCTCTGAAATGCCTATGGTTAGTTTGCTTGTGAGCTCTGTCAGTGTATCTGTGGCTGATGCTCTCTCCATTTCTGTCAGTGCCTCTGCCATGGTAACAGTAGTAACAATGGTAACGGGGTTATCTGGGGTCACAATGGGTTCGGTAGTGCATTGAGCTTGTGTCGTGTCCCCAGTCCTTCTATCCAGAATACTGGATTTGCACCATGCTTTGGCTATACTGTCAGGGCACACATCATCTGACGCCTCTGCAGCCATATACGTGACATCTTTCAGGGTGAGTGCTTTGACAGTGTCCTGAAGTGGCACTTCATGGTTCTTGTCATCCAGAACAGTCTGTAGCAGTTTACGCCTGTAACTGCACTTGAAGATCTCCAATATGCCCTGGTCGCAGGGCTGCAGCTTGGATGTGGTGTTGGGAGGGAGGAATAAACATGAGATGGTACCATTTCTAATTTTTATTTCTCGCATCTCAGGATGGGTGGGACAGTTGTCCAAAAGAAGGATGGCTTTCTCTGGAAGTTTTTTAGAACATAGGAAACACCTTATATTTGGTGCAAACTCATCTGTGCCTGATGCCATGTCTCCATTTGAATCTGTCCAGCCAACCATTGCTGGTGACAAAAGGAGATTGGCAGCCAGATTTCTGGTGAAAAATGCATGCCGTTTCCTGAAGGACTGGCCCTGAGATGGGTGTCCCCTTCGCACGCTCTTGCCTAAGCCATAGATAAATGGCAGCATCATGGCTGTCCTTGGCACACACACACATGTTTTTTCTGCTCTCTGTCCCAAGGAATAAAGCAAACCTGTCTCAAGGACAGTATTATTATATAAGTATAAGCAATGTAGGTATGGTAGGGCCCACAATTAAAAGCGATCAACACAAAAGCAAGAAAGAAATCTATATTAAAGCGAGTCTGAGAGAAGCATTAGAAGAGGATGACTTTATTAACTAATATATGATAAGCAATGAAGATGGAGCAGGGCCCATACAGTAAGTAAAAGCAATTGCCACAAAAGTGAGAAAGAAATCTGTATTAAAGTGAGTTAGAAACAAGCGTTAAAAGGGAACAACTTTATTAACCAATATATGGTAAGTATTAACTAATATATGATAAGCAATGAATGTGTAGTAGAACTCATGCAGTAATTAAAAGCAATAGCCACAAAACTGAGGAAGAAATCTGTATTAAAGTGAGTTAGAGACAAGCGTTAAAAGGGAACAACTTTATTAACTAATATATGGTAAGTATTAACTAATATATGACAAGCAATGAATGTGTAGTAGAACCCATGCAGTAATTAAAAGCAATAGCAAAATCAAGGAAGAAATCTGTATTAAAGTATAGTGAGAGACAAACATTAAAGGGGATGACTTCATTACATGTACATTGTACATGTAAAAGCCTAAATGTATGACTACCAATGCATTCAGCATTTATTTGGTTCCCTGTAACAAATCTATATTCCTCCTGTAACATATGTATGTATGTCATGGTTCTATGTTAGTGACAATTTTTCTACACAGAGTCAGATTGTATAATTTGTAAATACACATTTTTAATTATTCTTCATGTTATAGTCTACTCTCTAACCAGTACTGCTGTGTATACCTTGTCAAATAGTTCTTGTGCTGTGTGCAATGCTTCCTTACTATTGTATATTGCTATAAACTGTTCCTTGTTGTATGCTGTCCTACCCAGGACCGCCTTGAAAATGAGCTTGCTCAACAGAGCCTTTTTAATGGTGAAATAAAAAAAATAAACTAAACTACACTATTAACCAATATATAATAAGCTGTGAAAGTGTAGTAAGGCACATAATTATGAGTGATTGCATCACATTAAAATAGAAAGAAATAAAAGCAAGCATGATTCCATGATACCAATTTCTATGACGGGATTGCCAAGATGAGGCACCTGTGGTAGTGCCAAGGGAGGATGTAGGGGTTCTTCAGAGTGAAGACCCAAAGGTAGGAGTAAGAGGGCCCCAGCAAAAGAGAAGGTAACTTCTGGTGGGTGACTTAGTCATCATGGGATAGTTTTGGAAACACCACAGGAGGAAAGGAAGGAGGTGAGATGCCTACCCGGTGCCTCAGCATGGAGGGATAGGGAGCAGATCCTTAGGATCGCCAGAGCAATGGGGCAGTAGGGGGAACAAGATGTCATTGTCCATCTGGGGACAAATGACCTGGCAGAAAAGGCAGTTGGAGTGGTGCAGGACAGGTATAGGGAGTTGGGGAGGAGCCTGAAGCAGGTAGCATGCATTGTGACCTTCACTGAGGTGCTACCTGTGCAAGGCTGGGGGAAGGAGAGGTATACTGCACCATGAGCTTCAATAACTGGCTGAAGGCATGTGCAGGGAGGAGGGTTTGGCTACATCAGGGACTGGAGTCCTATCTGGAGGGATGGAGGCCTGTACAAATAGGATGGCCTCCATCCAGGAGGGAGGGAACAGCAGTCCTGGGTGGGAGGTTTAAATGCTACATTGATGAGTTTTTAAACTAGTCAAGGGGGGGCGGCAGAAGAAATGAGGGAGGCATTGAATGCCCTCCCCAGATGATAGCACAGCAGTGATGGATAGCCCAGGGGAAATTAATTCCTCAGGGGCAGTGGGAGGTAGGGGCAAGGGGGAGGAAGGGACAGAAAAGTTGAGAGGTGGAAACAGGACAGAGGAGACTACTAGGAAGGGTGGTCAGAGGAAGGATAAAAAAGGGAAAGCACAGTATCAGTGAAAAAAGAAGGGTGAAGGATGGGCTCGAGAAGGGAGGGCAAAGCAGGGGCAGGGAGGGACAAAGGAAGTGGAGAGCCATGTGCACCAACATAAGGAGCCGAGGAAACAAAATTCCTGACTTTGAAGTTACAATTGCAGAGGTGGACCTGGATCTGGTGGCCAAATCAGAGTCACGGTGCACTGACAACCACAGCTGGGAAGTGGCCATACCTGTATACAAGCAAAATGTTTAGAAAGTATAGGGCAGGAAAAAAAGGTAGAGGGGTGGTTTTGTATGTAAAAGAAGGTATTAAGACCATGGAAACACAAGGTCACAGCGAGGAGAAGGAGAGTCTGGAGGTTCTTTGGGCTGACTTGAAGATGGGGTCAGGTGCCTTTATACGTGTAGTAGTGGTATACAGGCCACCATCACAGGGAGAGGATATGAACAGGATTTTGGAGGAGGCCATAGGCGAAATGGCAGACAAAGTGGAAGTAATAATTATGGATGACTTTAATCTACTGGATGTTGACTGGAACATCCAGGCCACAGCTACAACTAGAAGTAGGGTCATCCTAGACTCCCGGCAAGGGGCATTTCTCAGGTGGTTACAGATCCCACTAGGGATGGGGCAGGTCAGATCTGGTACTTATGAACAGAGACAGCATTACAGATGTCATAGTGGGTAGCCCCTGGGTTCAATCATCATACAGTGTGGCTTGACATACAGATTGGGAAGGTGAAAAACCACACTAGGAAAAAGATTCTGGACTTCAGGAGAGCAGATTTTAAAGAAATGAGAGACTGCCTCAGGAAATACCTTTAAGGGGGATAGCAGAGGGTGGAGACACAATGTAATAGAATAAAGGAGGGAATAACTAGGGCAATGGCAAGCTGTTTAAAATTAATAAGAAAGGATAAGAGGAAGAAGAGGCCAGTGTGGTTCTCAAATGAGGCGGCATAGGCAGTAAAGGAGAAAAAAAACTTTCAGGAAATACAAGGAGACCCAAATAAAGGCAGACGGGGAGGTATATCTTGTGAAAAAAAGGAAGGAGCATAAAGACAGTAAACGCTTAAACTGATTTAAGGATTGTTAAGGTGGTCAAAATTGGGGATAAGACTTTCTTCAGGTATGTGAGTTGAAAGAGGAAGGCAAAGGGTGGTATTGTGAAGATCTAGTGGTATATTAAAGATTGGTGGGGGGGATGTGCAGAGGAAGACCAAGAAAAAGCTCACATTTTAAACAAATACTTCTGCTCAGTCTTCACAGTGTAAGGGGAAACAGGCCATCATGCATTGACGGACTCCGTTGGGGAGGGGAAGTGGACAGGGGTCCATTTATGGAAAAGAGAGTTTGCTGGGGGTTGAAAGCCTTTAAGGAAAACAAGGTGATGGGACTAGAGGGGATTCATTCAAGGGTACTTCTTAAGGACCTGAACACAGTGCTGGCCATCCCTGTGGCAATGCTATGTAACACCTCATTGGAGATGGGAGTGTTTCCAGAGGAATGGAGGAGGACTGATGTAGTCCCTCTGCACAAGAGCAGCAACTGGAAAGAGGGTAGTAATTACAGACAAAATCAGTCTCACATCAGTTGGAGTGAAGTTAAGGAAGTACCTGCTGAAAGAAACTGATGGAGTACCTAGAGATATACGGGGTACAGGACCACTGACAGCACAGCTTGGGGGGTCGTCATGTCAAACCAGCCTCATAGATTTCTTTGACTGGGTAACAAGGAAGGTGGATCAGGGGAGGGCAGTGGATGTGGCCTATCCAGACTTCAGTAAGGTCTTTGACACTGTTCCACACAGGAGACTAATTAAGAAACTTAGCAGCTCGGGGGGGGAGTGGGAAAGATGGTGTGCCGGGTATTGAACTGGTTGAAAGACAGAAAGTAGAGAGTGGTGGTAAACAGCAGCCACTCAGAGGATGGGAGAGTGACCAGTGGAGTACTACAAGGATTAGTACTGGGCCCGGTCCTCTTCAGTGTCTTCATAAATGATATTGCAGTGGAACTGGAGGGGAAGGTGTATCTGTTTGTGAATGGCAAAAAAATCTGCAACAGGGTGGACACCTAGGAGGGGGTGGAGAGAATGCAAAGAGATCTGGGGAAACTACAGGAGTGGTGTAGGGAGTGTCAGCTGGGTTTCAATGCTAAAAAGTGCAAAGTCATGCATCTATGGCAGGAAAACCCGGGTACTGTATATGAGATGGGGGTTGGGGGAGGTACTTACAGTTACCAAACAAGAGAGGGACCTTGGAATGATCATATCTGATGATGTCAAGGTGGCAGGACAGCAGGCAAGGTGAGCAGAATGCTGGGGTGCATAGGAAGGGGGATCTCTAGCAGCAGAAGGGGGATGGTGTTGCCCCTGTATCATTCACTTTTGAGAGTTCCTTGTGATAAAGGCAATTTTGGAATTGCGAATAATATATTGACGAGTGCACATCACCAAAAACAGATACAGCGACTGTGTACTACACCAACAACCACAGCCGCAACTCTCCGTCACCAAAAACCTAATGTTTTATGTGAGGGGCTACACCCCCGCACCCCCCTTTATTTATATGATCAACTCTGGGGCGGGTCTGACACTGGGGTACAGGCAAACCCTTGGGAGGGGGCAATTGGGGGGGACTACAGAACAGGGCACACATCCAGGGGACTCAGGAATGGGACACGGGAACAGCACACCAAAAAAAAAATAAGGAAGTCCCATACTACCGAAAGCATAACAACTTACCAAGCCCTAAATCGTTTACCTTCTGCAGTGTAGCCATCAGTGTGATCCACCACACCAAGTGAGCAGCTCGACAGCACTGCGCTTACTTGCTCCCATATTCCTTTCTACGTCATGCCCTCCCACAATCGCGCTGTCCCTTACTTGCCGTCATCTACCTGCAATGGTCACTAAAACCCCTATTCGTGAACCCTGCATCCTCACTCTCTTCCTGGACACTGCAAATGAGTCGCGCAAAACCCAGTCACTCATTTGCAATTGCCCATTTGATGGTATACCACTTTTAAGACCTCTCCTGGAGTCCTGTGTCCAGTTCTGAAGGCCAAACCTCCACAAGGACATCAACAGAGTGGAAGCGGTCCAGAGGAGGGCTACTAAAATAGTGTGGAGGTTGCACGAGAAATCATACGAGGAGAGGCTGCAGTGGCTCAACATGTACTCCCTAGAGTAGAGGAGAGCAAGAGGGGACATGATTGAGACCTATAAGTACCTCATGTGAGTGAACAAGGTGCAAGAGGGGAGTCTCTTAAATAGGAAGAGGAGGAGTGAGTCATCTCCATGGTGCTGAGCAAAGGGGCATTGCTGTGGCATGCTGGCGACCTGTGTTCATGCCCTGAGCCCGGATGTCAGGAGCAGAGACCATCTGGGAGGGAGTTAGAGTGTTCTTTGGATGCTTCCCTCCCAGGGGGTGAGCTGTACTGGACCGCGTGACAGTTGGATCCTGAGGGTGGCTAGCAGAGGCATTCTAGGCAGTGTGGGCCTCGACATACTGCCGTATGTCCCCACCCTCAGGATGTCTCTGTGACTGTACAATTGTGGGAAGTGGGAGGGGCTGCAGAATAGCAGATAATCACCTGCCCGGCTGACCGGATGATGGCCACAACATTCCGCTCATGCCACACAGCCTCTCAGCCCTCTCTGATCCCCTCAGCCCCCCCCCCGCCATGCTTCTGGTCAAGGCAGCAGAACCTCTCTCCCATCCTCTGCCTCCGTCAGGAAGGGGGCCCCCCTGGCAGGGATATGTGGGGTCTACCGGGACATGGGACCAATAAGGGATGGACTGATGGTGACAGGGGATGCCCGGCAGGTAGGTGTTAACACTGGGCGGCCCGAAGCAGTGGCTGGTTAGGGGCAAGGGTAGGTGCAAAAAAAGAATAGTAAGGAGGAACAACATCACAGAGGGGCATGCCATGAAGCTTGGGGGGAGTTTAAGAGGGATATGAGAAAATGCTTCTTCATAGACAGGGTTGTGGACACCTGGAACAACCTGCCAGAGAAGGTGGTGGGGCGAAAACAGTGGGGAGCTTCAATCATGTGTGGGATAGGCACATGAGTATAATAAGTAGAGGTAAGGGAATGATACCTGTGACCAAATAGAGTCTGGAGTGTAATGTTAGGCAGGGAAAATAGGGCAAACGAGATGGGCCTACCAGTCCTTTTCTGCCGACACATTCTTTGTTTCTATGAGACAGTGAGCCAGAGAAAGAGGGAGAAGGAGATGGAGTGGGATTTACAGAAGCCAAACTGGAAGGGAGGGAAGAAGGAGGATGACTCAAGGAAGGGGGAGAGCTGGGATAGCACCAGGTGTTCCTGGAGCTTAGCCAGGGTAGGGAGAAGGAGATAGGGCAGTAATTGACAGGAGAGGTGGGATTGCCCTCATTGGAGAGGGGTTGACTGTAGCCTGTTTCCAAGTATCAAGGATGGAGGCTAAGGAGAATAAGAGGTTAAGAAGGGAAGTAATAGGCAGAGCAATGGTATGGGCAGTGACATGCAGGACTTTGGGTCAGTGCCATTAGGGCTCACACCCTTGTGAGGGATTAGAACCAAGAGGCCCTTAAAGGATACAGAAGAAGTGGTAGGAGAAAAGAAGAGGTGGCATGCGGTGGTAGGAGATGGAGGGGAAGGGAAGGGAAGGGGTGGAAGAGAGGAGGGAGCGAGCCCAGGAGGTGAAGGAGTTGAAAGCTGAGGAGACAGAAGACGGGTCAGAGTTAGAAATGTCACCCACCTTAAGTACAGGGGAGGGGACTGAGTTGTGGGGAGAAGAGGGAGTGGATAACCTTTCAGAACTTTGAGGGGTGGTTAAGGTTGTTCTAGAGTGTGGATTCAAAGTATTCGGACTAGTAGTTCTGGTACAGGCATTGGGAAAGGATTATAGAAACAGAAACATAGAAAAAGTGATGACAGAAGGAGACCGATGGTCCATCTAGTCTGCCCAAGATTTCTCAAGACCTCTTGAAGATTCTGGGCCTAACTACCCCCTTCTGTGTTATGCTCTTCCCTGATCCTAACATACACCCTTGAGCCCTTGCTCTATCCCACCCATGTTTGAATCCTGACATGGTTCTTGCATTCACCACCTCCACTGGCAGGTCATTCCGGGGTTCCACCACTCTTCCATGAAGTAATGTTTCCTCAGATCCCTCTTGAAGCCCCCCCCTCCCCCGTGTAGCTTTCATTCATGCCCCCTTGTGGCAGAGCCAGTGGCCCTTTGGAATATTTCTGCATATGGTACCTTATTTATGCCTGCCAAGAACTTGAAAGTCTCAATATTATCCCCCCTCTCCCTCCTTGTTTCCAGTGAGAATAAATTTAGTTCCTTCAGGCATTGCTCATATGAGAGGCCATGGAGAAGAAGAAGAATAATCAGCATTTAATATGGCACTTTTCATACACAGTGTATCCCAAAGTGCTTTTCAAGCAATGCTAGACTTGTAGTGAAGTGACTGTGTAGTGGCAGCCATATCGCACATCAACACCCACACATAGCCTGGGCAATTGGAGGCCCTGTATCATCTTGGTTGCTCTTCTTTGCACAGTCTCCAGCCTTTCTTTGTCCATTTTAAGATATGGATTCTAGAACTGGATGCAGTACTCCAAGTGGGGCCTCACTAGTGACCTATACAGAGGGAGGATCCCCTCCCTTCTCCTGCCATCAAATCCTCTCCCTATGCACCCCAGCATTCTGTTTGCCTTGCCATAAACGTTGTTGCACTGGCTTGACTGTTTAAGGGTGTCGCATATAATGACCCCTAGGTCCCTTTCTTCCTGAGATGTGCAGAGTTTGACCCCATTGAGCCAGCACTCTGTTCTAGGATTCCCTTTATCTAGATGCAACACTTTATGCTACCCTCGACACTACATCAATTGCCAATGCCTTTGAATGCCTGTCCTTAAAAATCGAAATATCTACAGTACATCAATGGCCCTCCATGTCATAGGATGTTATAGACCCCTGTCCTCGGGGTCACAGCTCCTGTCCCACCTATCATCTACTATGAGTACCGACACAATGGAAACAATTATACTAGGGACCTTAACTACGACTGGCTGTCAAGCGCATCTCTTCCACTTAAATCCTTCTGTGACTCTCATGGGCTCACTCTACTTATTAATGAACCTACCTGATCAATAAGAAAACCTCAATAAAAGTACACTATTAGATGTACTTCTAGTAAGCAAACCCCATTTCTTCTCCCATGCTGGGATCTTTTCTACCAATGTTAGTGACCATTGTTTTATTGCTGGCATAAGAGCGGTCCCTAAACCAACAGCCTCAGCAAAGTTCTCTACCAAAAGATCAAAACGGAATTTTGACCCGCTTGCATATATCAATGACCTGAAAGCCTCCCTGCTTTGGCAGACCTTTTATTTAGCCAAATCAGTAGAAACAGCATATGCCATTTTCCACAAAATTGTATCCAGCGCCCTTAACACCCATGCACCCTTAGTCAAAACCCGCATAAAGGCTAGAAAGTGCCGTTGGTTTACAGCAGACATCAAGGCAGCACTATTAAAAAGAGACAAGCTCTGGAAGCTAGCACGCAAATCCCACAAAGCCGAAGACTGGCATCTTTTCAGAACAGCCAGAAACCACTGTAGAAAGCTAAATCGGGAAACCAAGTCCAACTTCTATCGCTCTGAACTTGACACTGCCTCCAACTGCCCTACCAAGTTCTGGTCCACAATAAAAGAACTTTCTGGTAATACCACAGGAAACACTCTCCCCTCAAAAATGATTTCTGACAATGTAACTATCAACAACAATGAAGAGATACTACAAGCCTTCAACAATCACTTTGCTACTGCAGGGCTAGCTTTTGATAACTCACCTGCATGTAACCTACGCTCCCAGCTTACCACGCAACCTTCAGAATCTAGTCCCTCAGATGCAGTCTTTTCATTCTCTCCTGCTTCACTAAAAGAGGTCGAAGATCTCCTCCTCCAGTTGACACCAGAAAAAGTGCTGGCGCTGACACCTGCGATCCATACTACCTAAAGATTGCCTATCATGTCTTGGCCATACCTATTACGCATCTATTTAACTTGTCCCTTTCTCAAGGGACCCTCCTCAAACTGTGGAAGACTGCACATTTTATTCCATTGTTTAAACCCGGAGACCCCTGTGATCCAAACAACTACAGGCCCATGTCCCTTCTCCCGGTACTATCAAAACTTCTGGAAAAAATCGTGAATGCCCAGCTGAGATCTTTCATAGATGATACTAACCTGCTAAACCCAATGCAATCTAGTTTCAGAACTGAACATAGTACAATCACGGCCCCGGCCAAGGTGACAAATGACTGGCAGCGCGAACTAGAGAACAAAAACTTTGCGCCATTTTTCTAGACCTAAGTAAGGCCTTCGACACTGTCGACCACAGCCTCCTTCTTTCTTCATTAAAAGCTATTGGTCTAGATTCTACCTCCTTGCATTGGTTCCACAACTACCTTTCTGATAGGCACCAACAGGTCAAGGCCAAAGGTGAACTCTCCCCCTCAAATCTGTTAAAAAGAGGCGTCCCGCAGGGATCCATCCTGGGGCCACTCCTATTTGTCATCTATATCAACAATATAGACTCAGGCATCAATGAGGCAAAAATTCATCTGTTTGCAGATGATACAGTGGTCTACCTAAGCCATACAACTCCTGAAACTGCCTGTAGCGACCTGCAAGCTGACTTCAACATACTTCAATACCAGCTCCTTAGTAAAAAATTGCTACTTAATGCCAAAAAGACAAAGGCAATGCTATTTTCACCTATTAACCATGCAGCCTACCCTGCTCTACCCCCCATCACCACCCTCCTGGGAGAAACCCTGGAATTTGTGCTGAAATTCAAATAACTGGGGGTCAGGCTAGACTTCAAACTCTCCTTTGCAGACCACCTGGAGGATTTGTTAAAAAAACTGAGGCAGAGACTAGGTCTCTTCTTCAGGTTAAACCGCCTACTAACTACAGAGGCCAAGAGACAGCTAGTTCAGTCTATGTTCCTTTCCCTAATTGATTACGCCAACTTTATATACAGCCAATGTGCTACTTCATACCTTGGTAAATTGGACATACTTTACCACAGAGCTCTGCGCTTCATCACTGGTCTCCCCTTCTCCACCCATCACTACTCTTTATATCCGGCCATAGGTTGGACCTCCCTACACTACAGACAAAATAAAAATGTGGCTCTCTGGACATACAGAGCTATCACTGGCAAACTTCCACAGTACATTGTTGATTGCCTGACTCTCAAAATGCCTGGAACCTATGCCCTAAGAAGCTGTTCACTGATTTCTCTGAAAGTGCCTAAAGCCCTAACGCGTTTTGGAAGAGCTGCCATAGGATTCATTCTACCGTCACTCTGGAATGTGCTACAGAAATCACTGAAACTGAGGACTCCTGTTAGTATTACTGTGTTTAAGACCTTATACTCAAAATACATTACAGAAGCCTGCAACTGCTTTCAATGATCCTAGCTCGGAATGTACTACAGAAATCACTGAAACTGAGGACTCCTGTTAGTCTCACTGTGTTTAAGACATTATACTCAAAATACATTACAGAAGCCTGCAACTGCTTCCAATGATCCTAGCTTACTTATACCCCCCTTCCACATCCTCCCTGCTTTTCCCATCCTCCTTCCTTCTTGTATCAGTGCATAACTTGTCCCTGAGCCACCTACTTATCTACCACCCTAAATCTCACCCTCCCTCTCCCACCTATTCCTTGTATACCCACAACATCTCATTCCTTCGCTCCTAGTATTATCCCAGTTCCAGAACCCCCCCAACTGGCTGCCCACTTTTCCCGACACATGTCTCCCCCTTGATATGCCTGGGTCTTTTTAAACTGACTATGTATGTCTCTTTGCTTGTAGCATCCACTTCAACTAATCTCTTCACTGGACTATAGTGCCTTTACCTTACAGGAATACTAAACCATGTATGTTGTTGTATCTGGTATAAATTTTTACTGACTTGCTACCCTATTGTTATGTATACCCTTACCGACTGTCTTTTACCTGAACCCAAATGTATTTTTCCTTATCCTGTCTATTGCAGGCCTACCTGTACTGTTGTACTCTTGTGTCTACAGTCTATTTGTCTGTATATAAATGCATTGTTACTTGACTTGTGTAATGCAGGTCCACCTTGTAAATGAGCTTGCTCAATGGTGTTCGCCTGGATAAATAAAGAATTTGATTGATTGATTGATTGATGCTTTTTTTGCGTTGAACTTCAGCTGCCAGACTTTAGACCATTGTTCCAGCTTCTAAGTCATTCTGAAGTTCCCTAATCACCTCCATGCTGTTTAACCTACCCCCCAGTTTGGTATCATCTGCAGACAGGTCCAGCTTTCCCTGAATACCTATGCCAAAGTTGCAGATGAACACGTTAAACAGGACTGGTCCTGAGACCGAGCCCTGGGGCACACCACAAGTGACTACCTTCATCAGACCTCACCCCGTTGATAACTACCTTCCGACTTCTGTCCCTTAACCAATTTCCTACCCACCTGACTAAGCTATCAGCAATGCCTAGATCCAACTTTTTTAACAGTCGGTTGTGTGGCACTGAGTTGAAGGCCTTGCTGAAATCAAAGTACAGTAGGTCCACTGGATGTCCCCTATCTAATTTCTTCATTACTGAGTCAAAAAATACAATAAGATTTGTCTGGCATGATCTGCCCACCATGAATCCATGCTATCTGTGGTCCTGGAGGTTGTGTTTATCCAGGTGATCAGCTATATCCTGTTTAATCAGTGTTTCCATTAGTTTTCCCACAACAGAAGTGATGCTGACCATTCTGTAGTTGCCTGCCTCTTCCCTGCTACCTCCGTTGTGGAGAGGAACCACCTCTGCCCTCCTCCAGTCCTCAGGTACCACTCCCGTCTGAAGCGAGTGTTTTAACAGATGTGCCAATGGGTCCACTAGTACTTCAGAAAGCTCCCTCAGTACTCTTGGATGTAGCCTATCAGGCCCTGGCACTTTGTCATTTCTGAGGTGCGTTAACACCTTCTTAACTCTTTCGGTGGTCATCTTTGGAGTCTCCAATCCATGGGTACCCTCTATTCGATGCTTTTATGCCATTTTCTGGCAACAATCCGCAGTGCTCCTTGGTGAACACCAAGCAAAAAGCAAAATAATTTGTTGAGGACAGTGGCTTTTTGTTCATCATCTTCGATGTGCTGTCTCCTTTGGTAAGTTTAACTGTCCCCCTCCTTTCTTTCTCTTCTCCAGGATATATTAGAAAATTGTTTGTTACCAGATCTGACACCTGTAGCGATCCGAAGTTCCATCGCTGTGTTTGCCAGGTTTACCGTTTTTTGGCCTTCTTACTTTTCTGAATGTAGCTGTCCCAATCACTGTCATTCTGGTTCCTTTTGTGGTAAACTACTCTTTTGGCTCTAATTGCTGCCCTGACCTGGTTAGTAAATCATATGGCTCTTTTTTCCTTTTAGATAATGTTCTAATGCAAAGTTTTGTGGCCTCTTGCATGACTTGTTTAATCATCCCCAGATGTCTTCTACCACCTGTTTTTCATGAACCCCAGTCAGGTTGTCCTTGACCATTGTTCTCATTTTACTAAAGGTGGCTCCTTTAAAGATTGATACTTAATAAGGTTGGCAGCGGAGCCAGAGGACTTGTGGGACCACTAGTCAAGGTCTTGCATGCAGAGGTAAGCCAGTAACTCTGCATGTCCTTCCATTTCTTTGCTGTTAGGAGTTTTCTTAAATTTGTCTGCTAGTATTACGGCTCCTGGGAATATACATGTTTGAACTTTTTTTTGCCTTTCTTTTTCCTACAATGCATCTTGTCCCTTGTGACAGTGATGCATTCATGATAATTGATTCAGGAAGTTCTGGTTTTGTGTGTGTGTTAATGCTGCTGCGAAGACCACTCTTCCAGTTGCAAGAATTGTATCACATGCATTCTTAGGGTATGAGAATCATGAACTGCAGGGGAGTGGTTCTGATACCTTAAGAATGTAAGTGAGCTCACTCTTACAACTGTAAGAGTGGTCTTTTTGATGGCATTAATATATTATTTATCGAGATCGGTCAGTAATACACTATATTACATTTTTAGAAAACCTTATCCAAATGTGCCTGTTTCCAGCTGCAGCTGCACATGAGATACCCTTTACAGAATAAGAGCATTTCACATGCAGAGAAAAGGAGCACTCCAATTAGTCGGGAGCAAGCCCTTGATCTATTATGAAGTTTACAGCAGTACAGCTGTGATTTTAAGAAACTCTCCTTATCCAGTGAGCATCAGTGAAGGCTACATTATCAGATGGCAAATACCTGAGGGATAATTGAGTGAACTGTTCTGTTCTATAAGGCAACAGCTAGAGTCTTCACATATTATAACACTGATGACCTGGGGTGATTTATGTGTTTTATATGGCTGTGTGTTATTTGATGAAATTAAAAGCTTTAAAAACAAAACATTTACTCCTGCTGGCTAGACCTAGACACATACTGTACCTAGAAAACAAAAAGACTGGATTAGAGTGATTTAGTTGAGGCTAGAGTATCAGTCTCCTAACAGCAGATTGCTACAGCTATAACTCCCTGCATCAATGGTTACAAACGCATCACTGTCACATGGGACAAGAGGCCTTGCATGGAAAGAAAAGCAATAAAAAATGCAAACATGGAGATCCCCAGGGACCATAACACTAGTAGGCAAATTCAGAAAAATAATCTCCTAACAGCAAACAAAGGGAAGGACACACTAGGATTACACTCACAAATCACAACACTCTACATTCTACACAACAAATGTTTTTGTAAATCTTGACTGTAGTTTTCCTTTAAAGTTAAATTAAATACAACCATCATTTAAAAATAATATAAAGTCAGCAATCGTCATGCACAAATACTAGCAGCTCACTTTCCAAAAGAAGTTAAGCACCAGTATTGATGCTCTGACTACAACTACCCCCCTAACACACTCATACATTTACTAAAAAGGAATGTATGAGCCAGAGGAAGAGCACAGGTGATAAAGGTACCACACAATGTTCCTGACAAGAACCTTTCTACTGCACACACAGAAAAATAGAAAAGTACAGTTAAGTAGGAACTTACTGTAACAGTAAATCTTCGAGAGAGGTTCCTTCAGTAGGTCATCACATATAGGACTAGTGCCACCTGGTGTCTGGCTGCAAAGCAGACTTTTTCTAGCAATGCCTGACAGGGGACTGCCCACCCAACGTCACGTGACCGATGTCAGCGTGACGCTATGTAGTGGATGGTCCCCACACCTGCCCTCCAGTTCTCCCGCTGGAGCCTGGAATAGGCCTGACAGCAGGAGGAAGCAGAGTCTGGAGTCCCTAAATAAAAAAAGGGGGCAGGAGGGTGGGAAAAATATGATCTACTGAAGGAACCTCTCTCAAAGATCTACTGTTACGGTAAGTTCCTACTTAACTGTACTATATTACTTCGAGAGGGTTCCTTCAGTAGGTCATCAAATATAGGACTGGATCCCAAGCAGTCCCTCTGCAGAGAGACTGAGAGAAGCAAGGGAGGAGGAAAGACTCCAACAACTAAGAAAAACACAGAGTGGAATCAGCCTAGGACAGAAGTCCCTGCAGAACAGCTAGGCCAAAACCTGCCCTCCGCCTAGAAGCAATATCCAGACTGTAGTGATTGGTAAAGGTATGGACAGAACTCCATGTTGCCGGTACGCAGATATCGGCTGCTGAAACATTGCACAGAAAAGTCACAGAAACAGCCATTCCACTTGTAGAATGACCTCTGACTGGTCCCGGCAGAGGCTTGTCATACTTCTGGTAGCAGAAGTGAATACAATTGTCCAACCAATTGGACAAGCAGTGCTCAGAAACAGCTTTTCCCAAAGATCTGGGGGCAAAAGAGACAAACAGTTGGTCATCCTTACGAAATTCTTTTGTATGGTGAGTATAGCATCAGAGGGTGCGATGCACATCCATAGTATTCAGGAGTGCCTCACCTCTATTTGCAGGGGATGGAAAATATACAGGGAGTTCCACTGATTGGTTCAGTGTGACCTGCAAAACCACCTTAGGCAAAAACTTAGGATTTGTCCTGAGGACCACCCGGTCCCTATGGAAAATTAAATAGGACTCCTTACAAACTAGAGCCTGAGGCTCAGAAATTCTTTGAGCTGAGGTAATGGCAACTAAAAACAATGTCTTCCAGGACAGGAAGCTTAAATCACAGCTCGTCGCTGGTTCAAAAGGCGGGAGAGTGAGCTTCTCCAAAACAAAGTTTAAATCCCAAGGTGGTGTGGGGCTGTGGATGGGGGGTTTCAGATGGAGAATCCCTTTCAGAAAAGTTTTCGAGACTTCCAACTGAACCACTGGTTTACCATCCACCAGCTCAAGGTACGCCGAAATAGCCAAAAGATGGACCTTCAAAGAGGAATAGGATAGGCCTGAATCTGAAAGATGAAGGAGGTATTCCATGACTTGTGGGGCAGAACAAGGGAAAGGGTTCCAATCTTTGGATGGAAAAATGTCTCCACTTCACAGCATAGGTGAAATGAGTAGATGGCTTTCTAGCCTCAACAATTATCTGGGTAACCAGAGAGGAGACCCCAAAGTGGGAGACCGCTATGTCTGCAGGAGCCATGCATGAAGATGCAGGGTCCTGAGCCCTGGATGGATGAGCCGGCTTTGATTCTGTGTCAAGAGTTCATGAGTCACAGGAAGTGGTTCCTCCGCTAACTGTTGCAGAAGCAGGAACCAAATCTGTCTTGGCCAGAGGGGGGCGATGAGGATCATCCACACCTTCTCTGGCTGGAGCTTGAGGAGAACCCTCTGGAGAATGGGAAACGGAGGGAAGCTGTACAAAAATGTCCCTGTCCAAGAGAGAGAGACAACGTATCGTGTCAGAAAGCACTATGCCCTGAAACAAGTGAGCAAAAACTGTGATGTTTTGCATTGAATGGCGAGGCAAAAAGGTTGAGATGCAGACACCCCCACCTTAGGAAGAGAGACTCTGCCACTTCCTGACTTAGTTCCCATTCGTGATTGAGGGTTTGAGATCTGCTGAAACTGTCCACCAGGACGTTTTGGACACCTGGAATGTGCATTGCCACTAAGGACAGATCGTGCTGGACTGCCCAGTTCCACACTCTCATCACTTCCCTGTAGAGAGGGTACGAATGAGTTCCTCCTTGTTTGTTGAGATACCAGACTACTGACATGTTGTCCATCTGGATAAGCAGTGATCCCTTGGGTAGAAGAGTCTGGAACACCTGAAGCACGTACAAGACTACTGTCATCTCCAGGACGTTGATATGCAACAACACCTTTGAGCTGTACCAAAGTCCCTGTGCCTGGTGTTCCCCCAAATGTGCCCCCCATCCCATATTCAATGCATCTGTAGTCAGAGATGCTGAGGGGACAAGACTCCTGAATGGGAGACCCAAGGAAAGGTTGCAGGGATCCCTCCACCACAGCAAGTCTTTCTGGACCACCGATGATATCAGGACCAGATGGTCCAGGTCATCCAGGAGTTGATCCCATTGCACCTGCAAGGACCACTTAGTAATTCTCATGGGGAGCCTCACCAGGGGAACAGTAGTGACGGAGGCCATCATCATGCCGAGAAGGTGAAGGACCTCCCTTCCTGGAATGGTCCTGGATGAGGCTACCACTGAAGCTTGATGGAGCAGAGTTTCCACCCTGTCTAGAGGAAGGAAGGCCTGCTCTGGACGGTGTCCAAGACTGCTCCGATGAACTGAAGTCTCTAATTCAGGGAAAGAGACGACTTGGGGAAATTGACAGTAATCCCCAACTTGGAGAACAGATCCAGAATGAAACACAGAGCTTCCGAAAAAGAATCTCTGGAAAGGCCTGAAATTAGCCAATCAGCCAGGTAAGGCAAAACTACTATACCCTGGTGATTCAGAAATGCCACCACCACCGCCAGGCACTTGGTAAAAACCCGAGGTGTGGAAGACAGACCAAAGGGGAGGGCCCGGAACTGGAAATGCTCCCCCTGGAAACAAAACCACAGGAACTGGTGGTGGCTGTGGAAAATTGGAATGTGCAGGTAAGCATCCAGCATAACCAGAGCACAAAACCACTGGTTCACCAGTAGGAGAGGGAGAAGGCTTTGGAGGGTCAGCTTTCTGAATTTTTTGTACTCGACAAACAAGTTGAGACTGCTCAGGTTGAGAATGGGGCTCATGTCGCCTGACTTTTTTGGAACCAGGAAGAAGTGGGAGTAGAACCCCCTTCCCCTTTGCCAGAGGGGAACGCTCTCTATAGCCTCCTTGAGCAAGAGAGAGAGAGTTGATTTCTTCTCTGATGAGAAGAGCCTGGTCTCGAGAGTAGGATGACCGGATTTGTGGAGAGTCTGGTGGAATCTCCAGAAACTCTATGGTGTGTCCGGTGGACACCAACTGCAGGACCCATGCATTGAAGGTAATGCCCTGCCACTCCTGCACATGGTGTTCAAACCTCTCCCCCCCACTACTGGCTCCTCGCACTGAGGCTGAGGAGGGGGTGGGGTGAGGCAGTCAGGAGATGGCAGGATGGTCGGGAGAGGGCCCCTGAATGTCTCTGATTCTTGGAGGTGGGAGGGGTGGTGGGACCCATGGACTCACACTTGCCCTGGCAACACACCGGGGCCTGCTTCCTCTGCCTCCAGGTCCTTTTCTGAAAGGTGCTTTTGTTGGGCACCCGATCAGTACATGGATCGCACTGATCTCAGTGCCTGACCTTTATCCCAGAAATCGGTGATAATGTCTTTGGTGTCACCGCCAAAGAGCACCAAGCCCCGAAATGGGGCATCCTGAATCGCAGACTGGACCTCATTTGCAAGGCCAGAGATGTGAAGCCAGGCCTGTCATCTCAAAGCAATGGCAATCACCGAGGCGTGGGCTACTGAATCGACAGAGTCATAAGTAGCCCGCAATGCATGCCTGCAAGAAAAATGAGACAGGTGGAGTTCCTTGGTGAGCTCCTCCTTGAGATCCAAAGGTTCCATGGATTGGACTTGGGCCTTGAGCCTGGCCAAGGTAGCTTTTTGGTGTGACACCACGTGGGCCACATAACTGAGGGACCAAAGCACACGTGGCCAAAGAATAGACCTTCTTACCGAACTGGTCCATCTGCTTCAACTCCTTGTCTGGAGGAGAGGTGCTCATGTGCTTGGGTGCTGAAGAGTGATCGTGAGCAGCTGAAATCACAACGGAGTCCACCTTCAGACGAGTGTTAAGAAATAGAGCATCCTTGAGCACCTGATATACCCTGTCCGCCCTCTTGGGGACAGCCAGGATGGAATGAGGCATCTGCCAGACCATAGAGGTGAGGTTCTGGTGAGGTCCTATCCATGTGGGAACAGAGATCGGGGACAGAGACTCCAGGTCCAGGTGTTCAGTGAGTCTCTGCCGCATCAGATCCTGCTCTGCTGACTCCCACTTAAAGTAGTTCTGCATGGACCTCAGGAGGTCCGAAAAGGCAGGGTCCTCCGGAGAGGATTTGGGGGAACCTTGCCCTTAGGGACTGAGGACTCGTGATCAGAGGGCTCCTCTGGTGACTCATCGCAATCATCATCTTCATCATCATCATCATTCCTCATGTCCAGATGGTCTCCAAGATCCAGAAGAGTGATATCCTTGCGAGATGTCCCCAGGACGTGAACTGTAGAGGGGGACAAGCTCCTCGGAGATGGAGACCTAGGAGAGTGCGGAGGTGGGAGTTTGCTCTTTAGGTCAGATACCAACTCTGAGCACGCCCCTTGCCACCAAGACTGAATAAGAGTCTTGAAGTCCAGTTGGACCAGAGCCTGTGGAGGTAGCAGAGGAGGAGGTTGAGGTTGAGGAGGGGGGGAGGAGGAGGAGGAGGAGGAGAAGGTGGAGTGATTACCGGGGGAGGAGGATAGTGATACCCCTGGTAACCCGGGTAGCCATAACCCAGGTACTGACTGTAACCCAGGAAATAATGCCCCGTGCCACTCCAATCTGGAGGAGGACCAGCCGGAAGGTGGTCCCCAGGATACCCAGAGGGGTAATGCGGGACAGTATGGGGTCTTGAGTATAGGCCCAATATCAGAAGATATGATGGAGGGGGAACCCATGTAGGGCCCGCCCTCATATAAATTGGCGGCAGGTCCAGCGTTGGGGGAGCTGGCATCTTGACCACCATCATCAGGACTGGAACCACCCAATCCGGCACCAGAATGGAGTCCAGCATTGGAGGGGCTGGCTTCGGAGCCAGGCGAAGGGGTTCCGACAGAGAGACCATGTCTGGCACCGGAGCCAAAGGCTGGGGCAGATGATTGGGCCCAGGCTCAGAAACTGTCGTAGGGGGGTCCGGCATTGGAGGAACTGTTGCCGGATCTGGTAGAGGGATCTCGACCGGGACAGGCATCGGGTCAGTAATGATCCCCCCAGAAGGTATGGGAGGGGCCTCCAGAGTAGGGGCAGTTGGCTGTGGAGGAGCCTCCAGCCCTGCGACCCCATCAAAGGAGTGTGGAACGGATCCAGAGGGGACAATGCACAGGGTTTCCACACTGTCATTGCTTGAGGTAGCGGCCTGAACAGGGGAAGCTACCGGGGAAGAGGGGCAGTCTCCCTTGGGCTGTTGCAGATGTTGGGTTGGGTGCCGTAAGGCCCCAACAGAAAAGCTGCATCTGAGTGTCCACCAGGGATGGACATCTGACCAGATGGAGCTGGGCAGGAGGGGGAGGAGCCCCCTGCCGACTTAGCAGCTGGTTCTGTGTGGGTTCCCGAGGCCTGGTTAAGCCATCTTACCAGCAGTCGGGTGATCCCCAGAGGAGTCGGGGGGGTTGACTTAACAGTAGGCGCAGTGCGGCCATCAGAGGAGCTGGCAGCTGACTCACCCACAGAGGAGGACTTGTCCGACTTACCTTCTGAAGCTGGCTTGGCATTAAGTGGCAGCTGGGAGGAAGCCTTACTGGTCAAGGGCCAAGAGACCTTGGGCTGGGACACCTCCGCAGAGCACTTTCACTCCCTGTGTTTCTCTTTCCTATGTTCTTTTTTGGAAGGAGATGAAGAAGAAGAAGATCGGATCTGCTCCCTCTGCTTTTCTAAAGATGCCAGCCGGGTCTTCAAAAGATGGGTCTCCAGAGCCTGCTGCCTCCTTTTACGTGTGGCCTGGTTAAAAGGCTGGCAGTCCGGGCAAGAAGAAACTGGGTGGTCTGGGCCTAAGCAGATAACACACTTCACGTGGCTGTCTTTGTGTAGAATTTGTGTGCACAAGTGGAACACTTCTTCTTCGGTGAAGACATAGAAGAAAATTCAACAAATAGAAGGAAAAAGCATGGTGAAAACTGACGAGAAAAGAAAACACTTTCACCGACGATCGCTTGGGAAATCTGCAATGCAACTTACATGAGGCAATGGTGGGAAAGAACTGGAGGGCAGGCGTGAAGACCATCCACTATATAGCGTCACGCTGACGTCGGTCATGTAACGTCGAGTAGGGCGGTCCCCCATCAGGTATTGCTAGAAAAAGTCTGCCGTGCAGCCAGACACCAGGTGGCATTAGTCCTATATGTGATGACCTACTGAAGGAACCCTCTTGAAGTAAGATCATAGAATCTGACTGCAGATAAGGACCGCGTGGCAAATTCATTCTGTCTATTCCTCCCTTTTTACATTGTTTCCACAAACTGTACCCAATCTACAGCTCTTTCTCCCACCCCCTTCCTTTCCATTGTGATTCCCTTGTGCTTGTCCCATGCATTCTTGAACCCCACCACTGTTTTTGCCACCACCACCTCCGCTGTAAGTCTATTCCAGAAATCCACCACTCTTCATGTGAAGAAGTACTTCCTCACATCTCTTCTGGATCTACCCTCCTCCAGCTTCATAGCATGTCCACTTGTACTTGAGCACCCTTTCACCTGAAAATGTCTCTATCATATCTCCCCTCTCCCGTCTCTGTTCCAGGGTGTATATATTGAAGCCCTTTAGTCTCTCTTCATAGGGCTTTTGATGCAGATCATGTGTCATTTTAGTTGTCTTTCTGTGGACCAGCTGTATTCTGTCTATGTCTTTCCAGAGATGTGGAGCCAGATTTCAAATGTCCTAGATCACCACAAGCCCTGGTGCACTAACAATACAGCACATGGGGCTTGTAGCAATCTAATGGGATTGTCTATCCCATGTGGCAATTGCCACAAGTTAGAACAACTTTTTCTGGTCTATCTTGTGGCAATGCAGGGGCCTCTTTTACAAAGCTTGCGCCAAATATTTGATGCAACTTGCCATAATTCGTGAACACTGTCACAACTGTGCCCAAGATTGTAAAATTGGGCACAGTTGCAGTGAAAGATTTGGCACAATGACGGAAACAAAGTATTGTGGCACAGATCTCAATGCAAGCCCAGCACCATGTTTTGAAAATCCTGCCCATGTTCTCTAGGTGGGGTCTTACCACCAGTCTATGCAGAGGCAATACCATCTGCCTCTTTCTGCTGGTGGTACCCATCCTTATGCAGCCCAGCATCCCAGTAGCCCTCCCAACTGCCTTGTTGTCCTGCCTGGCCATCTTTAAGTCATCTGATATGATTACCCCCTGGTCTCTTTCCTGCTTGGTGGATGCCAATACCACTCCACCCATTTTGTACTCTGCCCCTCAGTTTCTGTGTCCTAAGAACATTATTTTACACTTTTTCACATTGAAACCCAGCTGCCATACCCTTGACCACTCTAGTTTTTTTAGGTCTCTGCTCATCCTTTCCAACCCCTCAAGGGTGCACCCTATTGTAGAGTTTGGTATCATCCGCAAAGAGGCAGAGTCCCTTCCAGCTCCTCTGCAATGTCACTTATAAAGACATTAAAAAGAATCAGTTCCAGCACTGATCCCTGGAACACCCCACTGGCCACCCTCCCTTCCTCTGAATGAACTCCGTGTAACACCACCCTCTGTCACCTATCCTCTAATCAATTTCTCATCCAGTTTACCACCTTTGAACCCACTCCTAAGCTACCTAGCTTGCTTACTAGCCTCCAATGTGGAACAGTGTCAAAAGCCTTACTGAAATTTAGGTAGGCCACATCCACCACTCCACCCTGCTCTAATTTACTAGTCACCCAGTCAAAGAAATCTATTAGATTCGTTTGACATGACCTCCCTCCACCATGAATCCATGCTGCCTTAGGTCTTGTAACCTACTAGATTCAGTCAAAGAAATCTATCAGGTATTTGCTCATGGCTAAGCCCCTTTTCTGTAACTTTACTATTGCAATACCCCACTGCTATGGAACCCCACTTGGTGGAAATGACAATTGAAAATAACATTTTGAAGAAACAAAAATAATGTTCTTGTCAGTATATGTAGGGTGTCTATGAGGATTTTAACCCATGACTCCTGTATCTTAACCCTGTGACACTTCTACCAAGCTGCAGAGCTGCACTGTTGTGAAAGTGCTTTGTGGTACCCTACTGGCAGTGTGATATGCATATCATACTGGCATCCAGGGTTCTAATCCTGGCTGAGACCTCTATATTATCAGCTTTCTTAATGGCTACTGCTATAATACTGAATATCCCAGTTTGTTGGGGCATGCTGTTGTTCCCTGACCTTATGTAGCAGAGACCAACTATGGATGAACCACCCTCTGACCATGTTCCAAACAACTCCACCCTCTGCCCCCACCCAGCACACTGGGGCCTTCTGCAGCTGGATCGAGGGAGAGAGGAAAGCCAGGAGTGCAGCACAGTATCAGCCACAGAGAGAGTAATGCTTTGGGCTAGCATGGAATGGTCACACATGGTAATAGGGCCCATTGCTTTATGTGTTGACGTTCTGAAAGGGTATAGAAAAAGTTAATGTGAAAAAATATTGGTTAAACATGTCACATGTTGCAAATATTTTTAATAGTTTTGATTTTGTACCTTGCCTCAATTTCTATTTCATTACAATTTATTGACAACCACTGGTTGGAGAAAATGATTTTATTTTCCTGCTTGAAACAAACAGAGCCACTCAGAGGACCAGGTGCCAGTGACAAACAAACATTACTATAGCCAGAAGTCATGGCACTCACCTCCAAATGACAAAAAAGGGAGTCCACACCAATTCCAACATAACATTTCCCTCTTTATTTGTCAATGCCAAAACATGTATACAAATATTGCCACAGCAGCAGGGAGCAGATACAGTCCTGATGTTTTGACTTATAGTAAAGCGTTATCAAAGGTTTTATTTTCCAGTAGTCAAAAAGCTTGCCCCATGTTTTTTATCTTTTGAGGGTCCATTTGAAATGTTTAGTTTTAAAGGTGAAGAATTTGTTTCTCTAGCAGAAAGGGCTTTTACCACATGGGATGTTGAACTGAAAGTTAAGTCTAGAAGTTCCACTCTGATGAATAAAGTGCTGATGAAGGCAAGGTACTTTCTGTTTCCTTTTATTTTTGTGCTTATGCATGTTGCTTAATATAGAAATGGTTATCTGTTAAAGAACAATGTAAAATTAGCATTTATGTTTTCTTATCCTGTTAATGACAAAACAAGAGATATTTTTTTTCTCCTGATCTACAGTGGCTTGTATTTATTTAAAAAAGAGAAAGCAAATCTATAATCCTTAACTAAGCTCGTAGTCTGTTTCTTAAGGTACAGTTGAGTGATTCATTCCGGTTCATGTTTTGCAAGCAAGGGCTACAAGAATGGATTTTTAACATCACAGTTCATATTATTCTGGTGCTGATGATTTTAATTTGATTGCAGCATGTTGTTTCTGATGTTAATTGACTATATATAGGTACAGTAGCGGCATTTGGCGTTATTAGTTTATGTAGTTGTTTTGTTGCTGGGGGTGTAAAGTTGTTATAGACTTCTACCGATAGCAGTTGGGTATCAACAAGGGGGGGATTAGTTCCTTAGTAAATATTCTAGGGTGTTCAAAGTTGTTTTTTTTTTTTACTATAATTTCTCTTTATTACAAATAGTTCTTTAGGGTCAGTGGGGCTTATGTACAAGGTGGCTTTTCTTAGTCCTTTTTTTCTTCTTCTTTTCCCTACTGTCCCTTATTCTTTCTTCATGTTTCTTGTGGGCACGCTGGGTGGTGCATTTGTATCCAGTTTCAGACTGCAACATGAAGATGTGCATAGTATTAACAACTGAAATGAAAATGCTAATTTTCTTGTTTAAGCAAATATTTTTTTTGCCAAATAAGATTTCTCTTATGAGTAAACAAACTAATTTAGTGTCATGGAATGTAAGGGACCTCAATGAAAAGGTAAAGAGTTATTAAATCTTAAGGAATCTTGAAAAAAAAACTTAATGCTAATGTTGCATTCTTACATCTCAAGTGGCAAGATGTGGATCTTATGTGAAGGGGATGTTGGGACAAGTAACTGGTGCCGGTGACAGTAACCAAAGAGCAGCTGTTCTAGTTTTGGTCTCAAGAATACTCAGTTTCAAGTGGAGGAGATTACTGCAGACAATGAAGATCATTTCTTGATTGTGAATGAGACCCTTAACTCTTGGTCTACAGCTTTAGTCAATCTATATGGCCCTAACACAAGTGGACATTCAAAATTAACAGAGATTTTGGATAACTTGAATAAATTCTTAACCTCTAAAATAATTATGGTGGGGGATTCTAATTGTATTTTTATCTCATTCTGGATAGGTCCAATAAGAATGATATGTTATCTAAAGTGGATAGAGACTTAGAATTCTTAATTAATACATTAGATTTGATACTGCATGGAGTGTAATTAATACCAATATAGAAACATACATCTTCTGGTCACCAGTGCATAAGACAGGGTCTAGAATTTATCAGATTTTCATACGCCTTTGTTTCTCTGATTCAGGAGGTTAACATTGATCCTATTGTGTTATCTGATCATGTCCCCATATTGCTTTGATTGTCTAGTCACGTTAGGAGCACTTGCCCAAGTAGGTAGTGTCTAAGTCTATCTCTGTTAGAGGATAGTGCAGTTTTGGAGAAAATACCCATGAGATTAAAAATGTTCTAGATCTGAATGATTCCTACAAGCTGCCACAAATCATGGAGCCAGTTGTAAACCAGCTCCACCTTTGTGAATACTGCAGCTATGGGAAAAACTGTGGCTCCACAAGTGGCAACCTACTTGAGCTGGGTTTTTCCCACAGCTGCGGGATTTTCAAGGCTTTGTGAATCTGGCCTCCAGAATTTTGCAAGAATTATTAACCCATTTCATTGATCAACTCTGACACCAAAATCTTGGCAAGAATCATTTCAACAAGGTTAAATGGGGTAATGCAACAATTGATTGGGTCCCAACAAACAGCCTTTTTTGTTGTTGTTTGTAAGGGGAGGCATGCTGCTGATAATGTAAGACAAATCTTGCACACTATCAAAATGGCTGAAACAAGCAAAATCCCAATGGCTCTTGTCTCTCTCTCTGGATGCTCAAAAAGCGTTCAATAGGGATGACTGGTTGTATCTTTTCAAAGTGTTACAGATTTTAAATTTTCTTGAAAATTTCATCAGACAGCTTAAACATTTGTGTATTAGTCCTCAATCAGTTGTTTTTATTAATGGTACAATTTCATCTTACTTTGAAATCCAAAAAGGAATCAAACAAGGCTGTCTACTTTCTCCTAGTCTTTTTATACTCTCATTAGAACTATTACTACAAAAATTAAAGCATGAGCAAGATTTGGAATGTGTGGATATAAAAAGTAGAAAGTATATCAGTTCTGCTTATGTGGATGACATTTTGTTAATTGTCTCACATCCTTTGAGGTTTAGTCTGATAATTATGAATATTTTGCATACATTTGGTAGTTTTTCAGGATGCAGATTAAATTAAGGCAAATCAGATACTATCTCTAAATAAGTTTCTTTTTTTTTTTTTACAAAAGAGGACTCTAAAGATGTTGGTCTAGATTGGTCTAAAGATGAAATTCAGTACTTGGGCATAAAACTTCTTAAATGTTATAGCAATTTTGCAAAACATAACCTCTTACAGCTTAAACTTACAATTGATAAACACCAGGTTTCAGCTTAGCGAACTGCTTGGTATTCCCTTATATAGGAAAGTAATAGGTCAAAAATCAGTGATCTATAGGGCCATAGTGTTTTTTAATAGTATTCCCTCACCAGTAACAAATTCTAGTACAGTGAAGACATTTAAGTATAGGTTGGTGCAATGGCTTGACACTAAATCAGAATGCAATTGTTTTCATTAACTGTGTGTTTGACTGGAATGTGATATGTAATAGTAAATATTTTTTATTTATATGTATTTTATAGTGTGTTTTGTATTTAAATAATGTGTGTCTTTTTATGTTAAACTTGTTACTTGTGAAAATGGGCAATTTGCCCATCTTGCTTACAAGTATAAAAAATAAAAATGAAATGAAATGAAAATGATAAGGATCTCGAGAGATGGAATAAATTTTCTTTAAACCTCTGGGGTAGAACCGAATCAGTTAAAATGACTCTGTTGCCTAACATCTTGTACTATTTCATGCTTAGAACAAATTGTATACCCCAGAAATGGTTCTTGTTAATGGAGAACTCTATTAATAAGTTCATAAGGCGCTATGAAAGACTAAGACAAATGTATTTTAAGTTAATCAGGGCAACTGAGAAAGGGATGGGGCTAAAACTTCTTGAGTGTTATGTATAGAATAGACCATCTAGCTTGCAGGGTGTTGCAATACAGCAAATGGCTCAGAAAGAATGCTACTGCATCTTATTTTCCAGGACGGATTACTAATGAGTCTGATATTTTAAAGAGTAGTAACATAAACTTAGGTTGATTTCCATTTTGAAACTCCAAGTTAAGTAAAGCTCCTACTCAAAACCAAATAACTGTGGATTCTTTAGGCAAATTAACCAAACAACGACTCTTTTGGATCTTAAATGTAGTAGGTTTCCTCAACAATCTATCTGAGGTGACCCCACTATTAAACTTGAGAAAAAAAATGTTGCTAACTTTACATTTAAAGCAATTAGGACTTACAGTCATCAAAGATTTATTAGAAAACAATAACTGATTGGGCACTATAAAACTGAAAGATAAGTTCAATTTAAGTCAAGCTAAGTTGGATTTGATCACAAACCTAAAGCCACAAATACTTAAATTATACAATAGAAGTGAATCAGATTTTCTCAGTGCAGGAAGGAGTAGGGGAGACGGGAGGAGCTTGAGCCAAGGATCTTCCCTTGACACTGCAGGTGTGACCACAGAGGGACCTATAGATAATAACTACTCTAATCTAAGTATATTTGTCAAAGCAGATAAATTAAAATATTTGGGAATGGTTGTGACTAATAATTTGGAAAAAAATATTAGTTTCAACTTTGGGAACCTCAAAGAAAAGATAAAAAATAGTTTGACTGTCCAGAATCTTTCAATCTCTTTGTGGGGATGGATCAAAGTCTTCAAAATGATGGTGCTCCCTAATATGGTATTTGTTTTACAGAACTCTATAGGAGCCCCTAATTACAAATGGGTTTCAGAAGTAAAGCAATGCTTTAAGAAATTTTTGTGGAGAGGGGGAAACCCTAGAATTGCATGGAGCTACTTAATCACACCAAGGAACTCTGGGAGGATGGGCTGTCCAGAACCATTACTGTATAATCTTAGTAATATAATGGTGAATTTACGGGAATGGTCCTTCATCTCTAATCAAGAACATGAGATATTACAAATGGTAATAAAGGCCAATAAATCACCCATTGATATTGCAGAGCTATTATTTTTGACTAATTATAAAGAGGCCAAGAAGAATAAAATCTTAAACTCTCGGGTTAATTTTTTAACTTTGGCAAAAAAGAAAATGGGTCTGAGTAATATTCCATGGTTATACAGGATTATTTTTTTACAAAAAAATGAACTTAATGTAGCAAATGCTGCAGTTATGTTTTTGGGAACAATTGGTATTAGGGTGTGGAATGATTTACTGTATGAAAGAAATTTAATACAATATGTTAAATTTAGAGAATTAACAGGAAATAACCATCGGGCTAATTACTTGTTGTGTAGAGCATTGCGAGAAAAGCTATATCAAATTAATTATTTCTATGGGGATCTAGTCAATAATTATGCAAAGAAACTTAAAGACCAGGAAAAATTTATAGGATCTACAAACAAGAAACTTTAAGCTAAATTTTATAACAAAATGGTAGCCACTGTAGATGACACCTGACCAACAATAAATTTGGTGTGGGAAAGAGAAATGGGGTTTGCATTAACAAATTAGGAATGGAAAAAATAAGAATATATGCAAACAAAGGTATATGTGCAGCAAAGAATAAAACTATTCAGCAAAAGATTAATAATAGGGAATATATAACACCTATGTTACTTAATAAAATAAATCAAAAATATACGGGTGAATGCTGGCATAACTGTGGAGGAAAAGCATATTTATTTCATTGTCTTTGGCAATGTCCAGAAATACTAAAACTGTGGGATATTACTGCTACCCAAGTTTCTAAATTTGTAGGAATTCATATACAGTGTAACCCAAAAATAATTTTATTTAATTTATCTGATAAATGTAATTTAAGTAAAAATCAAAGGAAAGTATTATTTCTGGCCTCTATAGCAACCAAAAGATTCATTTTGAAACATTGGAAAAGCCCTTCCCTCCCGGGTAACTTTATAAATGAATGGTGGACTTTGTTATGGGAAACAATTGATTTTGAAAAATTGTGGCACAATTGTGAAAATATTAATGACATTTTGGATACTACTTGGAATGAATTGAAGAATGTATTCTCCCCTTTATTAAGATGTTAATATAAGAGGGTAGGGGGGTAAGTTGATGATTTGTTAGACGTATTATTGTAATTTATGTTTGTTATCTTGGAAGATTATTTGTATTCCTTTGGTAATAGACAACAAAACATATTTATTGTATTGAATATATAACATAAAGAAAAAACTAATTTTTAAAAAAAAATTAGACATGAATCCTTATTTCTTAAAAATGAAAATACTAAGAACTTTCCTTTAATTTGTAACACAAAGCCTAGTATTTTGATGTTTTTATTTTCCTTTTTTCTAAACTCTTTAGAGGCAATGCTGCTGAGCCTATAAAGTAGTGGGATAGTGTTGCAAATTCTGAGACCTTAAATTGGAATTGGGAAGCTGTTTGGGTTTTATCTCATACAATGTTTTATTTGATGAACCACAGATTGTTGCAGTACAAACTTTTAAACAACTTGATTTTTACTCCTATTCATAGAAAGAAAATTGGATTGTAACAAACTGATAACTCCATGCAATGTAACAGTAGAGAACTGGATTTAAATCACTGAATGTGGAAATGCTCTTATATCAAAAAATCTGGTCTCAAATACAACACTTTCTAAGAGGGTTTCCCAAGATTCATTCTAATCTGGACATCTGTTCTTGTATAATAGGTCAGTTTTCATCACTGCAGAGTCTCTTCTGGGGGAAATAAATGCACTGTTTCTTTGATTTCCATGACTGCTAAGAATTTTTTTCCTTAAAGTGACATTGTCAACCCCCTTAGGTCTCAAAGTGTCCCTAGTTTAAAAAACACATTTTATGATTGCCAGCAGTCTGTAAAGATTGCTGATGTAGCTGGTAGTTTGAGTCTGACTTTTTTCTTTAAAAAAATGAAAAACAGACTACCCAACATACTGGTGTTACCACACAAACACATGTTTGTTTACATTCCTTGATCAGCTCCAACTGCATCTTTCCTGGACTTGGGAACACCCACAACACAGTCTAGCCTCTCATGATGCAGTGAGAGTTTAGGAGGCTACTGTCTCATGAATTACAACACTGTATGGGTGCATTTCTAATGCTCAGGAAGCATGCAGTAAAAACAGATCCATGACTGTAAACAAAACAATGTTGTTTATAAATATACTGTACATTAGCATGCATTTCAGTTCTACTAAACAAGGAAACAGACAAAACAAACAGCAACATCAATGAATTTTAGAAAAGGTAAGAAATCATAAAATGTAGGTTTTGACTAGAAATAATATGATGAAAAACAGGGTGACAGTGTCCCTTTAAATATTGGATTGCGGATGGGGCTCCTTCCTATTTTATTAGAATGGAAATGAGAAATTATGTCGGTTCTTAGATAGGCAAAACATTATACATGGATATTACAGAAAATGTAAAGACTTTCATAAAAGGTGGGGTTCCTTATTAGCCTTTTGTACAACTGTTTCAAATTGTTGGGTGTGTCCTTTAATGTCTCTTCTTTACTACTTTCCTGTTTTCTTTTTCTTTAACATTTTCTCTTTTGTTTCTCCCCTTTCATTTCTTCTCTGACATTATTGGGGTTATCATTCTATATCTGTAATGGGTTTTCAATATATATATATTGTTTGGTATTAAAAAAGGTAGTTAGAGTTATTTGTATAAACACTTACATTTATGTAGTATTCATGTAGATTATTTGTTCTATACTAGGATTTGTAAGATGAACAGGACACAGAGGCCCCTAATGTTCATCTCCCACACAGCGGGTCACATGATTCCCAAAGGTGTTAACAAATGAATGTCTAGTCTGCATTTAAATGTTTGAAAGGTTTCTGCTTCTGCTACCTCTTTTGGAAGTGAATTCCAGACAGGTATAATTCTTTGCGTATAGAAGAATCTTCTATTTTTTTCTTCTAGGGAATGTTAACCTTAGCTGATGGATATGGCTTCTCAAGGTGATACATCCATTATTACTGATTAAGCCTAAGTCACCCATTAGCTGGCTATCTCTAGAGATATGGTACATCTGTAGCAGGTCACCCCTTACTCACCTGAACTCCAGTGGGTATAATTTTTGATCCATTAGCCTTTGTTCATAACTCATGTTGTGTACTCCATCTATAAGTTTTGTTACCCTCCTCTGTATTCCCTCCAGTAAATCAACATCCCTTCTAAGGTACAGGCTCCAGAGTGGTGAACAGTAATCCAATAATGGTCTTACATATGACCTGTATAGTGGCAAAATGCAAGACCTATTTCTTAATGTAAATGCTCTCTTTATACATGCAATGATTTTGTGATTTTTTTTTATAACTTCACTACAGTGATTACTAAATTTAAGATCATTGCTTTTTATAACACCCAGGTCTTTTTCATTTGTTACTGCTCTGAGAATATTTTCATCAATGGTATAATTGTTACATTTGTTTCTGTCTCCTAAATGCATAATGACACACTTCTCAGTACTAAGCATCATTCCATTTGCCTCTGCCCAATTTTCCAATATGACTAGGTTATTTCTTATTGAGTCGACCTGTTGTTATGTGGAAACCTCAGCTTCTACTTTTGTATCATCAGCAAATCTGACAAACTGATTTGTTACATTTTTGGTCATATCAGAAATAGACAATGAAAAAAGGATGAGCCTTTATGTATTATTTTCTGAAAATTGTAATAAATATTTATGAAAAAAAGAAAGCATGCCCCCCATTTTATAAAGTACAACTCCTTATTGTGGAACAAAACTGCCCTGCTATTATATTTTGCAGGCATTATACAGCAGCTCCCACTGTGTACTTTAGATGAGATTCAAAATTATGCATATCCCCCAAACACAAACCACCATGAGCAAAAAACACAAATCACCATGAATGAATTGTGCAGACTGTTTGTGAAGCCTTTTGACACCTTGTAGCCTTGCTTAAAGCATAGCTCATACAACAGAAAAAGAAACCACACCCAAGGTAGGCTCACTGTGCAAGCAACTGTAGCCAACTCATGCAGAAACTATAAAAACTAAACAGAAAAGAATATCAGTGCAAAGTTATGCACAGTGATGAAAGCCATCCCTTCCCCGGGTTTGATGGGTTTTGCATGTGCTTGTCTTGAAGCACTGGAGCTTTGATCAGTGTGACCCACATGCTGGAGGCTGAGTATTTGTAGTTAAAGTGCCAATAAAGGATTTTGCACTGATATTGTGTTATGTTGTCTCCATGACACTCCAGACATTACCTCATGGGTTCCCAACCCACCTGATAGGCTAGTGATGCACATGTGACCCAGATCAAATTTCATAGCATACCCAGGTCCCAGGAGTCCATATTCTGCAGTTCAACCTTTGCATCTGAGAGGCTACAAGCACTTCAGGAGTCCCTGAGTGGCCAATCAAAGAAGGTAGGCCAAAACAAGTTTGTTGCAAAACATGTGACTCCCACAGCAGTTAGCTATTATAGTTAGTTATATAGAGTTGTGTTTATATTGGAAGCAATGTGGTTAAATAAGTAATTGTTTCTCAGCTGGGAAACAGCAAACAATGTTCTGGGGCCTTCTTTCTCTGGCTGTATTGGATTATGCTCCTCAGCTGTTGCTGCTGGTTTTTGTTTTGCCTCAGGGCATGAGAGAGAATGAGAGAGAAACAGGTTGGATAGCCACAGGTTTATTGTGAAGTTGTGTTAGCAGCTAGAGGTGTGTTACTTGATAGCATGCAGATAAGAATTGGAAAACCTGAAATCTGTTCTTTCATTGCTTCTGTGTTTGTGCTTTGGGGCTGCTTAAAACAGTTTTAATTAGCTTGAAATGAATTCTGCAAGTTTTTAAACAATTTGGCTGAATTATTGGAAAGAAAGAGAGAATGTGGCTCGATGTTGTAGCAAGCATTCTTCACTGCATGCCTGGGTTGTGAGTTTAAAAGTTGCACCATAGCACCCGCCCAGTAACCGGTGGTCCTCCCTCCCAAGCGGGGCCCACTTTCAAAATGCTGGAAAACGTCTTCTCAGCATCTTATTTCTGTCCCTGTGGTCTCCCCTCCCAAGCGGAGCTCACGCGGTCACTTCCACCTACTACTCTACTCCCGAGCCTGCGGGTAGTGCAGTACCTGCAATCAGCCTCTGCTAGCAGTCCCTTAATTTAAGTGTTTGTTTTTATTTAGAATAATAGCAAACAAGGCCCAGGTTTCTTGCATGGAATAAAGTATGCACTTCAGCTGTTTTCTGTTTGTCTGATTGTGCCCTCATTAAGAGACAGAGAGAATGATAGAGTCAGATGTTTCTTTGTTAGAAATTGTTGGCATCTGATCTGTTTTGTTTGTAACTTGCTGAAAAAAGACTAGATTCTAAGCCCTGTATTCTCTTTTCACTTCTATGTAATCTGGTGGAATGGATAGAATGATAGAACACAATTTGAAACAAATCCCGTCAGTTTGAGATGAAATTGCTGAGTTTTTAATGAGAAACAAGGAATGTTTAATCAATGATATAGCGAGCGATTCCTACCTACATGCTTGGATACACCATTTAGGATTTGCGCTCCAGCGCCCACCTAGTAGCTGATGGTCCTCCCTTCCAAGCGGGGCCCATCACCAAATGCCACTAGTGTATCAACAGTGTCTTAGCCTGTCTGAATGAGCTACGCGCTTAACCTGTCCCCGGACCCGTGGTCTCCCCTTCCAAGCGGAACCCACACGGTCACTTCTGTGTGCTCCTATGCTACCACCGAATCCGCGGGTAGTGTAGGACATGGTATTAACCACGGCATAGAGTCCCTAGCTGAGCGACTGCTGCAGGGAGGTTTTTTTCTTTAAAACGAAATTGGGGCACAGAATTGACAGAATTTATGTTCCTGTTTGGAAGCACTGAGAAGTCAGTTATCTAAGTCCCTAATTGCTAAGAATGCAGCCTCTAAACCAGCGACCGCTGCGAGAAGCCTGAGGGTGCGATTGTTGTGAGAAAGAGAATGTTGTGATTCCTGCTGAAGTTCAGGCATGCCTGACACCTCACGGCACCACAGCTAGGGTCCAGAACCATGGATCGAGTGGATTGTCTGCATGGCTCAGGTCACAATAATCTCAGAACAAGTACCTAAGCCCTCAGCCACCATTTTAGGCGAGGCCTTCACCGCATGGCTTGGTCGCCATTCTATTGAAATGATTTCCATTTTGAAGCAAGTCCCGACCACATGGCTGCCATTTTAGAGAGGCCTTCACCGCATGGCTTGATTGCCATTTTGAATAGGACAATTCTAAAAGACTTCAGCTGCCATTTTTGAGAAGTCACATGGTGGCACGGCTCACCATTTTACAGTCTGGCCCACCATTTGAACTAGGACTCATCCACTGGGGCCCAGCCACCATTTTAAGCCTAAATTGATGTTTATTCCTCACTACGTTGCTTGACAGGCATGATGTGCAGGGTAAACATATGCCGCTTAACAGGGTGGGGTTAGCCTTTGGGCATTTTATATCCAGATTCAATGCATCAAGTTTTCTTGATGCATGCATTCTTTTCCTCTGTGCTGCTGTAGCAGTGATGGCATACCATGCCCTGGGATATTCCATAAATATATTGGTTTTCTATATATATATATATATATATAGAAAGAGGTATGATAACTGAATAGCACACCAGGGCGTCCCTTGCTGCTGAAAGGGCTTCTTTCGCCCACAATTCCATCAAGACCCTGTTTTAAGTTCATGCACCAGGCTTGTATAGGGTACTTATTTGTTTGTGTATGGAGCACCCCCCTTCCATGGTATTTGGAAGTGAAAACGCTCGTGGCGACCACGTGGTCAAGCGAACCCCCCCATTCCCCTTCATTAACTTCCCGAGGAGGCTCCAACTCACTGGTGTCCCAATTTCCCCTGAGAAGGCTCTAACTTGCTGGTGTTCGATGCTGGAGTCGCCGCTGTCCTTGGCGGCACAGTTTCCAGTCACCATGCGGCAGGCGTGTCTCTTCCAGCATGTCGGCAGGCCGCTGATGCACGAGCGTCCCAAGGGGCGGCCCTGCCCACTACACAGCTCTCTTGGTCCCTCTCTCTCTCTGTCTCTCCTCCGATGACTGAACTCGATCAGCGGCTTCGGGAGAGCATGACCCACCCTCTCAGGGTTTAAGTGAGAGGAAGAGAGAAAAAAGGGTGCAATAGAGTCAGAAGGGAGGAACAGTCTGCTAAAAGAGATGCAGCCTCTATTTCTGTGCAGAACTCAGACGGGGGAGGGGACCCTCAAAGAACCTTTGGCTGCTGCTCAGAGGACTCACTGATTTTCGCTAAGATAGATGATAATTTCCCTTGGGCCTCAGGGAGATCCTCTCCCAAGCGGAGACCTTGAGGCACCATAGGGACACAAAACAGCTGGTGTTTTCCTTGTGTTTTTGGCCTAAAGAATTACTGGAATTACCTCATCAGGTCTAGCCCCTTCCTCAGTGGCCTAAACCTTGAGGTGCCGTAGGGATGCAGGACAGCTGGCTCCTGACCTGCTGGCTTAAGGAATTTCTGGGATTACCTTGTCAGGCCTAGGCCCCTCCCACAGCAGCTGGCCTAGTCGAGTCCTCACCCCCTTAGACCTAGGGGCCCTATCCCTCTACTGGAATGTACCCTAGATACAGCTAAGTATCTGGGGGACATGGCAGTAGATACCCCGAAATTAGAAGCCAAATCTGCTGCCCTGACAAACAGAGCCAGACGAGCTATGGCTCAAACTTGGGAAGCAGACAATGAGTTGAAGAACCTTTTACAGAACCTGCCTCTGAAAGGGGATAACGTGCTCGGCAAAGACCTTAAAGAATTCCTGAATCAAAGGAAGAGGGCAAGGATCTCACTAGAGAAAAACAGAGGACCACTTATTTGCCATCTACTCAGCATAGAATTTGGAGGAATAACAGGTTTCAGCAGAACAGAAGACAGAATTACTCAAACAATTCCTTTCAAGGTAGAGGCCATAACAACAATAATAACAGTTTCAGAGATACCTCACAGGGCAGTTACTCAGCATCCAGAGGAAGGAACACACACTTTGGAGGCATAGGCAGAGGAGGAAAGCCAAAACAGTACTGACTATTTCCCCTCGACTGCCCGCTGCCAAGACAACACTAACTACCTGGCCCGAACTACCTGCTCAGGCTAAACTGATGTCATTCCATCAGCAATGGCAGCAAACAACTTCAGAGAGATGGGTCCTGGAGATTATATCCTAAGGTTACTCTATCGAGTTTTTAAACAAACCTTGCTGAGACAGAGTGATACTGTCCCCCATCGCAAAAGGAGGGCCACTGCCCACCAAGTCCAGGAGATCATCCGGGACCTGTTACAAACAACACAATCTGACCAGTACCAGGCTCTGAGGCCGGCACGGGGGTCTACTCCATATTCTTCCTGGTCCCAAAGAAGAATAGAGACCTCTGACCTATTCTGGATCTAAAATTTCTGAACCGTTTCATATCTACCCCACAGTTCAAAAGGGATACCTTTCGGTTGACTCTGAAGAACATATGGCTGGGGAACTACCTCATGTCCATGGATCTGAAGGATGCATACACACACATCCCAATCAGACCCAGCCACCAGCGCTTCCTCCGGTTCCACATACTGGGCCAACACTTCCAGTATCAGGCCCTACCCTCCGGACTCACTTCGGCACCCAGGGTGTTTACAAAAGTGTCCATTGTTTTAGCAGCCCGATTGCAAGAACAGGGGGTGGTTATCACTCCCTACCTGGATGACTGGCTGATACAGGCATGCAGCAGCGTCAAACCTCAAAAGGACACGGACACAGTTCTGTCGGCTCTGTCCCATCACACTTGGGTGGTCAATCGGGAGAAGAGCTCTTTACGACCATCACAGTGCATAGAGCAGCTCGGAGCAGAGATAGACACAGCCGAGGGGATGGTGAGACCCTCATGAAAATGGATCAACACAATGATATCAATAGTTCGAACACTGCGGTCCATAGCCGAGTTGATCATGGGTCAAGCAGCATGGGTTCTCATCTGCATGGCATCCTGCCTAGACCTGGTCCCTTGGGTGAGTTGGAATGTGCTCCCCCTGCAGAGCTGCATACTGCAACAAGGCTCCCCATCGGAGGATGACCTCAACAAGGTTGTTTACCTGCCAAAGAAGGTCAAGGACTCCCTGGGGTGGTGGACCCACCACCAGAACCTCGAGAGGGGCTATCCACTGGAGCTGTCATACCGGGTGACAGTGGAGACCGAAGTCAGCTTGATCAGTTGAGGTGCATGCATGCACAATTTCACAGCACAGGGCAAATGGACGAGGGTGGAGGCATGATTGTCCATCAACATCCTGGAAATGAGGGCGGTGTTCCACGCTCTGGGAGCATTCAGGGACAACATCGCCAGCCAGGCAGGCTTGGTAAAATCAGACAACCAGGTCACTGTAGCATACATAGCAAAACAAGGCAGAACGTACAGCAAAGCCATGCTTAGAGAGGCTGCCAAGGTGTGAAACTGGGCCCAGTCCAACCTCACCCACCTCCACGCAGTGCACCTGGCGGGAAAGCTGAATGTCAGAGCAGACTCAGCTAAGCACATGGTGCTCGGACACTAATAAAGGGACACGTACAGCCGGGCCATCAATTCTAACTTTACTGGCTGGTTTGAAAAAAAAAACATTTTTTCTAGTAGCAATCTGTTCGCCTGCAGAATTAGTGAACTAGGTGCCCTATCCTGCAAAGAACCCTACACCATTTTCACTGCCCAAGGGGTCTTTATGAAAACAGCACCAGCCTTTTGCCCCAAGGTCATGTCCACGTTCCATACAGAACAAACCCTGGAGATACCGACATTCCACACAACGGCAACAGGGCGACTCTGGAACTCCCCATCCGCTGGATGTAGGAAGTACTGTATCACAATATATTACACGGACACAGACAATTCACAAGTCCGAAGACTCTTCATCATGGCTCAGGGTGGCAAGCAAGGAATGGCAGCTTTGAAGGCCACCATTGCTAGCTGGTTAAAGAAGATGATACAGAAAGCATACAAAGCTAATGGCGTTACGCCTCCAGAGGGAATTAGAGCCCACTCAACAAGGGCAGTGGCTGTCTCCTGGGCAGAAAGAGTCAATGTATCCATGGAGGATATATGTAGAGTGGCGACATGGACCTCGGTCCACACTTTCGCAAGACATTATAGACTTGAGACTTTATACAGACAAAGGACTGAATTTGCCAGAAAGATTCTATCATCAGTGCGTCACAAGAACTGAGGCAGTATATCGCAGTGGTCTAAAGGTCTGAGCTGCAAATCTGGTGACATCCAGCAGACCAGACCTGGGTTTGAATCCCACAGCTTCCACTTGCATACTGTGTGACCCTGAGCAAGTCACTTAACCTCCTTGTGCTCCCAGGTCGCTCCTGTAAAAAAGCTTTCAGCTTAGTGTGCTATACCTGGTTAAACAACTAAATAAAATTAAAAAAAGAACTGTCTGCCAGATCACCCTGATGGATGTTTTGAACTGCTTATTATAGTAACCCATGATGTAATGTCTGGAGTGTCATGGAGACAACATAACACAATGGGTGTTTACTCACCTGGTAAAGGTGATTGTGTTAGTTGTCTCCATGACACTCCATGACCCACCCATCAGGGTGACCATGGCAGAGATCTTCTCTGGATATGTTTGTGTGTGCAGAGCTTCTGTATTCCAAGATCATTATAAACTGTTTTGAACACACAGTTGGTTACAGTCAGTATCATTCGGTTACTGATTTTAGAATTGTACGTATAGGGAATAAACCCAGGTGGCGGTTATCCTAAAAGACTGTCTTTCGAATTTTGTGTGGTTATACTCTATATACGTATAAAGATATGGGGTGAAGATGGGAGTCACGGAAGGGGGGGCTCTTTTGGCCTAAAACATTTGTATTTCAGCTATGGAAGAATCGAACTGGAGAATAAGGACTCCTGGGAACTGGGTATGCGATGAAATTTGATCTGGGTCACATGTGCATCACTAGCATATCAGGTGGGTTGGGAACCCATGAGGTAATGTATGGAGTGTCATGGAGACAACTAACACAATCACCTTTACCAGGTGAGTAAACACCCATTTTATCTGTTTCATTTCTACAGTTCCAATGAATGCACTAGATTTGTCTGCTTAAAGCATAGCCAGCCTGCATTCCTTCAGAGTAATTTGCATATATATTTCACAATACGTTGCATTTTTGGGCTGTGTGTAATTGTTTGTTCCTTTAATGAGACTGTGGTGCCTCTGGGGAAACTTTGGAAAGTATACATACAGGTAATTTTAGTTGTATTCCCTATAGTTCCTGTTTTTATCTTCAACTTATTCTTTCTTGCTAGGGAAATGTTGTATAGAAGCAGGATCCAGGTCCTTTGGACTTCATCTCCTCCTGCTGCTTGTCTACATGTGATGTTACGATTTACTGCTTGTGACATCACACTTGTTTCCATGGCAACCTTCTGTGTTTCATAAGCAGAGGATCATGACATTGCATGTAGGCAGTGCAGCGGGGGATGATAAAGTAAACAGAACAAAGATATTATTTTTAAGTATTTTAAAACTGGGTCTTTGGCAGTCTGCATTGTCTAATGTGTCCCTGTTTGATATTGGCCTGTATGGCTGCATTATAAAATTGATTTTTTTGTAGTTTTTGACCAGGAGAGGCATACTGAGTCACGAATGCTCATTTCTAGGTGCATCGAAGGAGGGGGATACATGGTCCTGTTTTAATGACATGAGGGATGTTGGCCGGGATGTGGGGGAAGATCCCCTACTCCTACAATAAGTGTGATGGGATCTTTAACTTCCCCCTACACAGCCACCAGATATTGACATATGGGACCTTGGTTTAACATCTCAGGCAAAGGATGGCACTTTAACAGTACAGCACACACACACACACACACACACACCCGACACTGCACTGCAGTATCATTATTGGTTATTAGCCCAAGTTCCTAGAGTGGGACTAGAACACAGAACCAGCAGTGTCAGTGGCTCAGTAGGTAGCACACTTGCCTTTGAGGCTGGGAAATCAGAGGACTGTGGGTTCAGTTCCCACATCTGGCACTTGGGTTAATATCCCAGTACTGACACTGTATTGCAGCATGAGAGGGGTGCTGCACTTCTGAGGTGCTGTCTTTTGGATGAGACATTAAACCGAGGTCCCATCTGCCTGGATTGGTGGTAGTTCAGGTGGATGTTAAAGATCCTATGGCACTTATCGAAAAGAGTAGGGGAATTTCCCCGGTGTCCTGGCCAAATTTCCCTCATTCACTAAAAATACCACCAACAGCTTAATCTGGTTCAAAGTCAGTTGGCATTCATCTGTATCCCCCTCCCCCGGGTCGTGCCTGAAAATAGGCAGGATTTGTCTAGTGCAGTTACCCAGTCAACAAAAACAAAATAAATAAAACCTTTTACTTTTCTGGTCCCAGAGGCAAGTATGCAAACCACTTAGCCACTGACATTGCAATATATACACATATAACCCTTTCACACCTTCATGGTGCTTCTATTAGGGCTGTACAGAATGTGGAATTCCGCTGTCAGAATTAGTACAGAATAGAAATTCTACTTCTGAAAATCCTTTTTGGCATTCCTTTTTATAATCCCATGGAATCTGAAACAGCATTTCTGTGCAAACCATGGAATAATTTTTCAAGATCATGTAAACTGTGAAACTATTTTGTATCGGTGGTGGGAAAATTATTCGTGGTTTAGTTAAACAGAGGATTATTAATCTGTGAAAAACATTTTGCATGTAGAATGTCAGAATTCTGCTGCTAATGGGATTCCATAAAAGTTTCCAAAATCCACCTAATTCCATCCTGTTGGAATGTCAACATTTCACACAGCCTTCACCTCTATAGCCTCTATGTACCTGCAAAGTAACCGCTGGTTGTGCTTGGCACAGTACCTCGAAAAAAGACAGCCAACTGTCTTGTCAGGTTAAGAAGGAGAAGCAAGTATGCTTTGCCTATTGACCTCAAAAAATGTACAGAACCATTAGTCTGTTAAACAATTCAGGTGTGCCTTGTTTAAACCTCACAAATTGTTCTCCAGAAACACATGAAAGCCACATTTTGTCATGTTTTCAAAAGACAGAGATGCATATGAAATGGTACTGTGGTTGATTATATAGATCATGCAAAAATTCATTTCTTTAAAAAATAAACAGAACTGTAGTATGTTTTACAAATACTGTTAACCTCATTGTACTTCAAAATGGCTCAAGAGCTTGCTGACATCCTTTCACTATGCTGTTGTTAGCAACACCAGTTTTCACCCAAACACAGTCATCACAGAAGATGTGCGTAATGAAGTGGGATGGAGTGGAATTATAAAATGACAGCTTCTCTTTGTAAATACAGTAACAAAAAGCCTACGAAATTGGCAAACCTACTGAAGACTCGTTTAGAAATGTTGGAGTACAAGACTGTTTTATTTTATGTTTTTAATTTATCAATTTAAAGCATTTCAGATCCTACAGTAAGCATATCACTAGAAGCTGGTTAACTAATATACAAGAAGCTGTCACTATTATCTACAGTAGGTTGTTTCTTGTAATGCTGTTGTTGAGTTGCCACCCAATTATATTAGACTCCTTGATAAACTCCTTCAATGTCTGTACCACATTTGCCTCATAACAGCTGAGCAGGGGTTGATGTTAGTAACATTCTTATAATATGAAACCCCCTGGTGTATGAATTACAGTCTATGATTCAGATTGCACTCTTGTTAGCATCCTAAGGCACTGAAATATTTATTTATTTATTTCAAATTCAGATTAATACCTTTGAGCTGGGGGCTCATTTACAAAGGCTCCAGGTCAACAAGGAATGCAAGACATTTACAGGTGATGAAACATTGCAGAACAGAAAGACATCAACTAACAAGTGGTATTAGTGTGCAGATACAACATTAAGCAGGGTACAAGAAGTAAGGAGAAACAGGACCACACTTCCAGAGAAACATATTAATGCAGCACTAGTTAAATGCAGTACAATGTTTAACAATCATGTTACAGTTCAGATGGGGTGCTCCCAGTCTGCAGAAATGCATGTTTTAGCAGCCAAGGTGAGGCTTTGTCAAGGGGAGGTAGTAGGTGGTGGGAGGTGGGAGGGGGAAGTGGGCAATTGTGGAACAGGAGGATGGGAGTGAGAGAGAGTAGTGTTTGACGGGTGTGAGAACTGCCTTCAGAGGCCATGGGTTAACAGAAACACTGGCAGTCAGATTTGCTGGCAAGAAGAGATCGAGGCCCATTTTTAAAGTAGCTAAGTCTGGGGGAGTTGGCAAGGTCTGTAGGCAGATCATTGAACCATTTAGGCCCACAGTAGGAGAGGGATCTTTGGCCAAGGGTGGTTCGTTTGAAGGGAACAGTTAGAACAGTCCTGGAGGCACTCCTTGTGCATTTAGATGGTTGTGCAGGCTCAAAAAGGGCTCAAGTAGCCGTAGGCATGGACCCCATCAGGGACTTTTTCGCAAGGAGGCAGGCCTGGTATTGGAGTCTGTGGTGGAGTGGGAGCCAGACAGTTTCCTTGTATAGGTCACAAGAGTGAGTCATTTTGTGTACTCCCAGGACCAGGTGGCAGGCCTTGTTGAAGATGGTTTTTGACCCTTTTAAGCACTGTGTCTGTGCCTGCCCCATATATGACAAGACCATAATCCACAGATGAGAGAACTGAACTGTACGTAACAAGTTTCAGAGCAGCTGGTGTCATTGAGGTGCGATGTCTGTACAGGATGCTAAGCTTCATGTTGGTGGACTTTACCAGTTGCTCAGCATGGGCAGTGAAGGTGAGGGTGTCATCAAGGTGAATCCCTAAGTACTTGAACGTATTGACTTGGTCTAGTACTTCTCCTTCGCTACTAAGTATATGCAGTGAGGACCCTCGAATCTTGCTCTGTGGGGTGCTGAAGAGCATGCTCTTTGTCTTTTTGTAGTTGAGTAGCAGTTTATTTCAGGTGAACCAGGATTCCAATGCATTCATATATGCATATTTATACTATGGGAGTTATGAGTAACATGATTAAATAAATGTGGTTATTCTGCCCTATTATTCCCCTCTAGGAAAATCACATTGTTCTCCCTTGGAACTTGTTTATAGTGTATGGTGGAACGCTGTTCCACATGGAAATCCATGCCTGGAACAGCATTGTTGTCCTTCACTCGGTGCGTCACGATCTTGTTGTGCTGCACCCAGTGCGTCACCGGTGCAGCACAACAAGATCGAACACATTCGCGCATGCGCAATAGAGCGGCGCGTGCACGGCAACACGGAAGGAAGCCTTTGGCGGCAGACACAGAAGTAAGCTTTTTTTTTTCCCCAAGTGTTCACGAGTGCTATTTATGGTTGCCCAAACACTATAAAAGATTGTGTATGAGCAACCATACACAAACAAGGCAGTTGTGCGATCTTGAGGTTTCCGTGGTAGCGGACCTCTCGAGCTACGCTCTCGAGGTCTCAGGTTACCACGGAAACCTCTCGATCGCAACTGCCTTGTTGTGTATGCTTGTGCATACACAATCCTCTATACCCTCCCTTAGAACCCCTGCACCTTCAGTTGTGCTGCTGCACCATTTTAAACCACGGCAGTTCCACACATCTAGCAAACTCACTCACACCCAATAAAAAACAATAATTACTTGAGTGACACATCATCAATAGACTGTAACCACAGCAATCTTTCTGTAATATTTTTTTATTGTAAAGATTTTTTTGTTTGTTTTTCTGTTGGTAAATTTACTGCTTGTGAAAGGTGCTGGACTGACAGCACTGGAACCTGAAGTCCTCTAGTTATCCACAACAGGTAAAACATGGGTGATCACAGTGCAAGCTTCACATACTGCCCTGACAATGTGCCTCAACCCTGTTATGGAGGGACCACCATGTAGGTGAGATTGAAGTTTAGAATCCGTGCCCTTTCAATCCTTGGCCTCTCACATGAGACAGTCAACAAGGGTGCCAATTAATGCCAATTGTGTTTGTGGTTTTCTGATGTGGACACCTGCCCACTATGAACTGGACTGAGACCACCACAACTCATTTCACATAGGCCACTCAACAGCCCTCAGGTGATAATGGCTTTCAACCACTACCAACCTGTGCTGGATTTGAACCAGTGATCTAGAGGTGAAAGGCTCCGTAACCTGCCACCAATTCACTGAGCCATGCAGTTGCCTTTTTTTTTATAAAACTGTTGAAATACTGTACATTTTAAAAAACAAAGGTAAACCACCCAGGGATTTGGGTATCACTCAATCACAAGTCCCGTGGCATAAATAGGACATCCCATAGGGTGTCCAGGGAAATTATTTGTATTCATTCTGGTATTATGCAAACAGTAACAGCCAAGCACTTAGGGCTGTGCCCCATGTTCCTATTAGGCAGCATTATTGGAAACATTCCACAGGGAACAAAAAGCGTATTCCTGGATGTCTTTTGGAGTATCCCTTATATATACATACATATACGTGTGAAGGAACTTCTATGTTAAATCTGAAGTTTACACAATAGTACCGCGGCCATCCTTGAATGGAATAATCTAAAATTTGTTATGCATGTTCTCAGGCTAAGGAACTCTGGATCCTGAAAATTTGGTACCAGTCAGTTTGGTGGCTATAAGGTTTTAGAAGGTTGAAAATGTGAACAAACGTATTTTCACAGACCTTTTTTTTTGCTCACCAATAGCACAAAAACAGCAAAGACTGGAAACTTGGAGCTTTCAGAATCCTTAAAATTTGGAACAAGGGTGATTCATCATTATATAGTTCCGTTTTGCATAAATTTTCATAAGGCGTTTTTCATCAAACCAGAATCTGCCATTTATGCAACTTGTAACTCCATTTACTGTATATATAAATTCTGCCATTTAGAAAGCAAACAAACAAGCAAAAAAGCCAAAATTCACTGTTTCATGAAAATCTGTTTTGGTGGGTTTTGAAATTTAATACTTACATGGTCAAGAAGGAGTGTGCCAACTCACAGGTTGACAAATGTCTGTCAAATATATTTCAAAATGAATAAGTTGTAATTAAAAGAAAATCAGTGCTCGTAAAAGAACTAAGTTTTTGTGCATGTACAGTTCACACTTTTCTGGATTTTGTCCAAAAAAGCATGAACTACCCATGCACATAGGCTTAGAAGTTTTTTTTAGGACAATGATTTTCTTATAATTATCATTTAGTCATTTTAATGTAGTCTGTACACAGATTTCGCCAATATGCAAGTTGGCATACTCCCTTACAGCCGCGCAACTGGTACATTTCCAAACCCAACTGATGATGTGTTTTCAGAAACTGGAACTAAAAAACAGAAAGTCCTGCCGCCCCCAGTGGCCCAGTGGTAGCATGTTGCATTACCGTGGTGACTACCCATGTTCAGAAGTGAGCCCAGGAAGTCCCATTGGAGGCCAGGCCATGCCTAAAACAGTTGCTGCCCAGCAGTGCATCTCGGCCAGGGAGTGTAGGTAGCAGCTTCCTCCACTGCAGGGACCCCTGCTGCAGGGCCAGAGAGCTTGCTCCTGCTGCAGGGGGAACTGTGGTTAGGGAGGCTGATAGAGGAGGGAGGAAGAGGAAGGTAAAACCCCTCACCATCTGAATGATGGCACACATTACCTGAACAGGGTATATCCCTGGTTACAGGGTATATCCCTGAGGTCGACAGCAGGGCAAGGGTATAAAAATCTATATAAAAACATAAATAAAATAAAGCCCCTGTGCATGTACAGCTCCATCTTTTTTTCAGATTTAATTTATTTCATCTCCCCCAAAAAAGACACAAACAAACTATAGGAAGTCTGAAAAAGTATGAACTCTGTATGCGTTGGGACTTCAGTTTTTTCGAGTTAAATTTTGTTTAATTCATAGCTTTGACATTGTGTTACATTTTTTAAAACAAGTTTTACTAATCATCAAGGTAACAACCTGCTTTACAACCAAATGAGTGGCAACTTGTAAATCCTTGCTGAAGTGTTTTGGGAGTAGTGCCTGCATGGGGTGTGATAAAGTGTGTGTGAAATGCAGCTGCTTGTTTGGGTTGCTCAGGAAGTCTGCTACAGGTCTGGCACAATGTACTGTATGTGATGATACAGCTGCTGCGGGCCACTCTTGAAGTTCACTACAGGTCTGGGGCGGTATGAGTGCTGATTCAGATGCTGTATGCCATTCAGGAAGTCCATTAAAGGTCTGGTGCAATGTTCTGGGCTGTGCCCAAGAGTGCAAGTACAGTTATGTAAGAACTTACCGTAATAGTAGATCTTCAAGAGGATCTCTTGCAGCAGGTCTTCGCCGGTAGAACTATCACTGCCAGGTACTAGGACCACACAGAAACTTTCTAGCTAGCAATCTGCCAGAGGGGGCCACCCACCTCCAACATCAGTCACTGATGTCAGCAAGTCCGATAAAGGCAGGCGGCCCCCATACCCTCCTCAGCTCTTCCACTGGAGACCAAAAGCAGGATGCCGTGAAGGGGAACCAAGGAGGATTCTGAGGTATCCCAACAACATAGACAAAGAGAAGCAGAAGGCTCACCCTTATGGAAGAGGAGAGAGAGAATCAAAAGAAGGGGGAAGAAGGGAGGGAGGGAAAGCAGGGCTGCTGCAACAGATCCTCTCGAAGATCTACTGTTATAGTAAGTTCTTACATAACTACTATCTTACTTCAAGGGTATCTCTTGCCATAGGCCATCACCAGTAGGACTGAGTCCCAAGCAGTTTTGACAACTACAGATAGACTGTCCAGGTGGTAGGCAAAAAAGATAACCTACGAAAGGAGGTTCTGAAAAACAGCGAGGCTGAAATTGGCCCTATGCCTAGAGGCAGTGTCCAGATTATAATGTTTGGTGAAGGTGTGGACAGTGCGCCAGATAGCAGCAGTGCAAATGTCAGCAGTTGATACATTTCTGAAATGAGCTACCGATATGGCCATACCACTGGTGGAATGACCTTTAACCACTCCCGGGAGTTCCTTACCGTACATCCAGTAACAAAAGACAATGCAATTGGCTAACCGCTTAGACAAACACTGTTTGGTCACTAGGGCGCCCTCTCTCCCAGGGTGAATGAAACAAACAACTGATTAGACTTTCTAGAGTCTTTAGTCCGATGTGTATAGTATCACAAAATTCTATGCACATCCAACGTATGGAGCAATGCCTCCCCTAGATTAGAATGCTCCATGTAATACACAGGCAGGTGGATGGATTGATTCAGAGTAAATTCTGACAGCACCTTAGGAAGAAACTTAGGACTGGTATGCAAGACATCCTGTCATTGTGGAAATTTAAATAAGGCTCCTTACAAATGAGGGCCTGATGCTCAGAAATCCTTTGAGCAAAAGTAATGGCAACTAAAAATAACATTTTCCACAACAGAAAGTGCAGCTCACGGGACATGGCCAGCTCAAAGGGAGGCAGCATAAGCTTTTCCAACACAAAACTGGAGTCCCAAGCTGGGACAGGATCATAAACAGGGAACTTTAAATGCAGAATGCCCCACAAGAATGTGTGTGACACATCAAATTGAGCCACTGAGCCTTCCCCTACAGGAATATAGTATGCAGAGCTGGCAGAAAGTTGTACCTTACTTGAGGAGTACAGTAAACCCAAGTCTGAAAGGTGTAGAAGATACTCCAGCACCTGATACACTGGACAGGTGAAGGGATCCAAATGGCGTGATGCAGCCCAAAGAGCAAAGCGCTTCCATTTCACAGAGTAAGTGGCCACGGTGGAAGGCTTCCTGGCCTCCACCAGGCTATCTGCCACTCTAGGAGACATCCCAGATCTGGCGATGGCTGTGTCTTCAGGAGCCACGCATGAAGATGGAGAGACTTGAGGTCCGGATGGATCAGGGTGCCCTGCTCCTGTTAGAGCAAGTCTGTGCAAAGGGGCAGGGACACTGGAGGTTCTGCCGCCAGCTGCTAAAGCAAGGAGAACCCAATCTGACAAGGAACAGAAGGGGGCAATCAAGATCATAGTCGTCCCTTCCAGCTGCCGCTTGATCAGGACCCTGTGAAGAAGTGGGAAGGGAGGGATGGTATAGAGAAACCTTCTTTCCGAGAGAGGGACAATGCATCTTGCCAGAAAACTCTAGGCCCTGGATCTAGTGAACAGAAAAGCGGTGGTTTGTGTTGTGTGGGGACGCAAAGAGGTTCAGTTCAGGACGACCCCATATGTTGAATAGATCTTCTACCACCAAGGTCAGAAGTTCCCACACATGGGCTCTGGACTGAGACCAGCTTAGACTGTCCACCAGAAGGTTTTGGTCACCGGGAACATGGACAGCCAAGAGCTTTTGTCTGTGCTGTATGGCACAGTACCAGACTCTCATCACTTCCCCGCACAGGGGTAGGCATGAGTCCCCCCTTCCTTGTTTATGTAAGTCACAATGCACATGTTGTTCATCTGAATCAGGAGTGTACCTGGGGAGAGCTGAATCTGGAAGGCCTGTAGGGCATACAGGACTGCTCGTATCTCCAGGACATTGATATACAGTTCCCTCTCCACCTTGATCCACGTCCCCTGAGTTTGGTGGATTCCCAGGTGAGCACTCCAGCTGAGATTCAAGGCATCTGATGTAAGAACCTGCTGAGGAGGGAGGAATGCAGAAGGGAACCCCTCAAAGCAGGTTGCTAGGCTCCAGTCACCATAATAGCACCCTCTTGACTGGATCTGAGAACATAACCAGGTGATCCAGGGCATCCATGCATTGGTCCCACTGGACCTACAGTGTTCATTGAGGGACTCTTATGTGCAACCTGGTGAAGGGAACCATGGAAATGACTGCAGCCATGAGGCCCAGGAGGCACAGAAAAGCCCTCATGGGGATGTAATGGCTGGAGTAAAGATGGTGGGCCTGGACCATCAGATGCTCGGCTCTGTCTGAGGTTAAGAAAGCCATCCCCTGAGCAGTATACAGCATTGCTCCTATGTACTGGAGATGCTCATAGGGGTGCAGGAAGGATTTTGGCATGTTTATAGTGAAGCCCAAATCATGGAACAGACTGCTGGTGTGAGCCAGAGTTTGAAGAAGGCAGTCCCTGGATGGAGTAGCCAGGAGCCAATTGTCCAGGTATGGGAACTCGTAAAACCCTTGCCATTTCAAGGCAGTTGCCATCACCACCAGGCATTTTGTGAAGACCCTGGGGGCTGAGGACAGATCAAAAGGCAGAGCTCTGAACTGGTAGTGTGCTCCCTGAAAGTGGAATTGGAGGAAGCGCCATTGGGAGGCAAAAACCTTGATATGCAGGTAGGCATCCTGCATATCCAGTGAGAAGAGCCAGTCCCCCTGATGCAGCAGGGGCAGCAAACCCTGGAGGGTAACCATCCTGAATCATTTGTACCCTATAAACAGGTTCAGCTGGCTTAAGTCCAGGATGGGCCAAAGGTCTCCCATGCATCTGGGAACCAGGTAGAAGTGGGAGTAGAACCCCCTGCCCTGCTGCAAGGGAGGGCTGGATCTATGGCCTTTTTCCAAAGTGGGGACTTAATTTCCTCCCAGATTAGGGGAACATGACCTGGAGGGTATGAGAACCATCCCAGAAGATTTTCTGGAGGTCACTCCATGAATTCTAAAGTGCGACCATGCTTGATGAGCTGCAGCATCCAGTCATTTGTCATTATCTCCCTCCACCTGTCCAGGTGAAGGGAGAAGTGACCCCCTATGACCGTCTCTTGATGTGTGACTGGAGGGGGGGGTCTGACAAGGAGTCAGGAGTGGGAGTGACCTCTGATTGGGCCATGGCTGCACCTCTGGTGCCACAAGTGTTGGCTGGAGAAGGAGTGGGAAGGGCTGCCACCACCTTGCGCTTTTCCTGGGCTTTGGGAGAGGCACCAGCTTGTCTGTGGGAGGAGTGATGAAAAGGACCTCGCTGCCCCGACTTTTGCTAGGTATGGTATATGGTGTGGACAGACTTGAGAGCCTGTCCAGAGGCCTGGATGTCAGAGATGGTATCCTGAGCATCTCCCCTGAAAAGTTTGAAACATCTGAAAGGTGCATCTGTTATATTAGACTGGACACCCAGGGCAAAGCCTGAGACCCTTAGCCAGGAGTGGCACCTCATATACATGCCTACAGCTGCTGTTCAGCCAGAGGTGTCTACCACATCATAGGCAATCCACAGGATGTGGGTACCAATGTCTGAGCCCATCTTGAGGGCCTGGAGGGCCTGCTGCTTAGAAGGGTCATCCAGCATGGTGACTGCCTCCCTGGCCTGGTCCTAGAGGAGATTCTGATACTGCACCATGTTGGCCAAGTAATTAATGGCCCAAATGACCAGAGCAGCAGAGGCAAAAGCACGTTTGCCCATCTGAGCCAGCTGCCGAGATGCACTATCAGGTGAAAGGGAGCTGAAGTGTTTGGGCCACTTTGTGCAGTCGTGCACTGCATTCATGGCAACCAAATCTACCTTGGCCTGTTCTCTAAAATATGGTTTGTCAGCCAGTGCATGCTAAAGCCGGTCAGCCTTCTTGGAAACTGCCGGAACCATGTGGGGGTGGTTCCAAGCAGCCCTGGTAGTATCCTCATAGGATTCAATGAATGGAGGGACCACCAAAAGAGAGGTGTTGGGCTAGCATAAGTAAAGTGCCAATTGACATCTCTCAGGATCCTGCTCTTCTGTTTCAAACCCCACAGTGGCTTGAATGTGCTTCATGATGGCCATGGAAGTGGGATCGTCCGGGAGGGATTTAGGAACATTTCTCAGAGGCCCCTCCCCATCTGAGGAGTCCCCCGCAGAGAGGAAGACTCACTGCTTTCACTCTTGTCTGTGTTGTCTGCGCCATCATCCATGCTAACACTGGGCTGATGGTCCAAGTCAGTCCTATCCCTTCGGTGGTGAGGAGCACTGGAGCTCCGCCAAACCAGGAAAGCGGCTTCAAAGAAGTCCCTTGAGGGGTTGCCAGGGCCGGTCCTCGTGTGGTAGCGACCTGCGTCTGCATAAGAGACCATAAGGTCGAGACCAGACCTTGGCAATTAAAGGGGACAGGTGCCAGTCCTACTGGAATTGGGTAATTGTAGAACAGCATTGGTCCCAAGGGCATCAGGTATGGGTAACCCAATGCAGGTCCAGCAGGCACAAGATAGGGGTAGGCAGGTGCTGGCTCTGCAGGTGTAGGTGAAGGTTACCTTGGTTGAGGTCCTACAGGCGCAGGCTGTGGTAGGACAGGCACTGGACCCACTGGCGCAGGCTGTGGCAGGATGGGTACAGGCCCAACAGGCATCAGCTAAGGAGGGGTCGGTGCAGGCCTGGTAGGAGCTGGCTGGTGAAGGCCAGGTGAAGGGCCTGTGGGCTGTGGAAGAGTGAGAGTGGCCACAGGCCCAGTGGTTGTCAGCAGAGGTGAAGTTGGAGGGGGATCCACGGGTGTCGGCCATGGAGAGGCAGGCACTGAAGTGGCAGAAGACCCCCCAGGCAAAGGCTGAGGAGAAAGCAAGCTAGAGGAGATGTCAGTGTCCTGCAGCATCTGCCCCTGAGAGGAAGGGGCAAAGCCAGCAGTGGTCCCAGAGGAAGAGACAGATGCCATTAGTGTGGGTGTCGGTGGGGCCGTAGTATGAAGTCCAGCATCTGTCGCACTCACTCTGGCTGAAGATACTCCAGTCGAGTTTCCTGACTGTGAGCCCACTGTGAACAAGGGCTGGAACAGGAGGGGCTGGGGAGCAGGATACAAGGTACCCTGACCCGAGGAGCCATCATCCGAGAGAGTAACCCAGGTGAGCAGCTGGGCCACTGGTAGCCCTGTGGAAGTTAGGGCATGCGGGGCTGGAGAGGTTAACCTTCTTGTGAGGGGTCCATGAGTGGGAGGCAGACCAGGGTCTTTCCCAATCTTTATCCCTGTATTTGTGTTTTTTGCTGGCCTTGTTCCAGGGTTTTGAGGGGAAAAAAATGAGGACTGGGTTGGGGAAACAGAGGAACTCCTGGCGTGCAGCTCCCGTTCCATCGAGGCAACCTTCTGCTTAAGGAGGTGACTCTAACAAAATCTTCTAGTAACGTCTCCTGGTGGCTGGGTTGAATTTCTGGCAGACCTTGCAGGCTCAGATGTCATGGTCTGGGCCTAGGCACAAGATGTAGGTAGAATGTCCGTCCTTGTCCAGGATCTGTTTGCCGCAGGCACACTTCATGGAGTGGTCGGAAGATGAAGAAGGATTAGAAGAATAAACCAACTGGTGAAAATTCCCAAAATTCAATGTTAAAACTGTTTTAAAATTGAAAATTAATAGTGTAATAAACATGGGAAATGGCAGTCAACTGTAGCAGTGGCAGTTTCAGTGGTCCAATGTGCATTGGTCGACAACAAGAAAAGGAGTGAGGAGGGTATGGGTGCCGCCTGCCTTAATAGGACTGGCTGATGTCAGTGGCTGACGTCAGTGGTGGGTGGCCCCCTCTGGTAGGCTGCTAGCTAAAAAATTTCCATGTGGTCCTAGTGGCTGGCAGCAATAGTTGTGCTAGTGATGGCCTTCTGCAAGAGATACCCTATAAGTAAGATCTGCTTTGCCCTCAAGAGCCATGTACACAGAAAGGTACCATGGCTATTTATCTCAAGAAGACAGACATTTCATTGCAAAAAACTACATTAATGCAGAAGATAAGGTTTGTTATTACAGCACAAAAAGTAAAGAAATGCGATATTAAGGTTTCTTGAACCCTCTCTCCACCCACCAACATCTACCACCCTGTGAATCTCATTTAATTGAATGCTAAAGAACAACCCAGGTTTCATAGATATGTTATAACACCATAAATAAATAACATGGTGTGAGGAAACATGACCTATGAAAACCACTACACTCCTACTGTAGATTATGAGACACAAGACTGCAAGATACAGGCCTGGGGTAATGTGTGTGGTATTGCTGCTGCCTTGTGAATGGCCTACAAAGCCATTTGGGAAGCAAGTTACAGGTCTGGAGATGTGTGTGTGTGATGCTGTAGCTGTGACTAACACACACACACACAGACACACACACACACACACACACACACACACACACACACACACACACACGTGTGCATTGACCCAGACCTGTGTCTTGCAGACTTCTGCCTGACAGTATAGAAGTATGGTGTTTATATGAGGTGCAAATGTATTCCTCGTACTCTGTTAGTTATTTATTAATTTAAAACATGTGTACGAGGGACTTCTGGTGACGTCATGGACCCAGCGGCAGCTCACTTGACATAGCTCCAACCCCCACGAGCTTTAAAACTATTAAATTCACCAGCCAGAAGCTCCAAAATGATTACAATGGCAAGCAACAGACGGAATAAGGATCGCCAGGGTAGATCTGGGCTGAAAAATATCCCCAGAGGACCTGATGCATTGGGATTACAACCACAGGCCAGGGAGAGCAGTCGGAGCCCATCTTCCGCGAGTATCGCAGACACTGAGGATGAACATGATCACCTTACTCATTCTAGGTTTGAGAAATTGTTCCACGAGCTTAAGGAAATGCGAGCGGAGACAAGGGCGGAATTCTGACAACTGAACCGAAATCTTGCCAGCTTAGAAAAGAGAGTGGGAGAAGTGGAAGAGAGAGCTGGTGCTATGGAGGACGAGACAGCAAAGCTAGACCTGATACTGCAGGTCCTTCTGAAGCACACTGATACCCTGCAACAGAAATGTATCGATTTAGAAGGGCGTTACAGAAGGGAAAACATACGTATTCATGGCTTACATGAAGGAGCTGAGACTGGTAGAATGATAGATTTTATATCAGACCTCTTAACCGACGTTCTACAGTTACTACATGGCTATCAATTCGGCATCAAGTGAGCTCAGAGCCTTTCAACCTAAACCACCACCAGAAGCCAAACCTCGCTCAATTATCATCAAATTCAACAGTTTCAGGGTGAAGGAGGAGATCCTCATGAAAGCTTGGCAACAAAAAGAGGTCAAATACCTTATCAGCAGATTATTTTTCTACCAAGACTATCCCCCCAAAGTGCAGAAACAAAGGCTGAGGCACGTGGATATGTTGAAGATTCTCCGTCCTAAAACCATCCGCTTTCACACCCCTTATCCAGCCCGCTTGCATGTTTTCTGGGCTAAGGGGGTCAAGACCTACGAATCACCCGAGGAGGCAAGGAAGGCCCTGACTGAGAAAGGCCTGATTGAAGCCTGAGACAAACCACCTCAGAACTCAGATTCCCAGCAGGCACCTCGAAGCCACTCTGGCTCATTGCCCTTACTAAAAAGAAGAGGGGTCACAGCTTCCCTGCATTATCATTGCCATCTATTAACGCCATCAGAGCAGCTTTGCAGAAAGCTCAAGAAGAGAAGCAACCGAGTGATATGGACACCTAGGACTGAGCAAGTACTGTTTTGTTTTTTTCTCTTGAAATTTCTTGTGTATCATCGGCTGGGTGCGCTAACTGGCACCACAACGTAAAGGAACCAAACAGCTGTTTCTCTAGCCTTTCTATTGAAGTCACTAGCAGACTGTATCTTAAGACCACAGAGGGATACACTCAGAATTCTAGATTTTCAGGGACACTCTGCAGCGGTCTTGTACCAGATGCCTTCCTTAGGAGAACTTGCTTTAGTACCTCAGGACTGCATAATGTGGACTCAGATGTTGATCTTCGTTATTTACCAGATTTAAATTTCTCCTTATTAGTACTGAAGTTAAGTACTGCGTTTCTGTGCTGGTTATAAGATGCTGATCAAGTTTATGAGAATACATATAGAACCCAGCCGGGGGGGGGGGTGGATTTCCTGCTTATCTGTGCCAGCCATGAAGGCATTGTTGATACCTGCCTTATCATAGAGGAAATGATCCACTACCTCCACTTTGATGTGACATCACACATTTGCTGAGTATTCAGCCTTAGAGTCCTTACAATTCATCTGGGGCTTGTAGGGAGAGCTACTGCTCGAAGTAGCAGGGGCTAACTTCCTCATCTCCCAAGACTGTTAACCCTCCCTAATTAGGGATGTGACAGCAGTCTGACAGAGATCTATATTTGGATAGATCTCCACTATTGGAAGCCACATGTTTGAGTTAATTATTTCTACAGTTACTAAAGTTACAAGTTTTTGTCCAGTTTTGGTATGTAGTTTTACAGGGAGAAATTTCTTGTTTTGTGCCTATGTTTTTTTCTTTTAGAGAGATAATGGCTATGACTCTAGTTTTAATCAGCAGACCAATACTATGCAACTTAGCTACTCTGACTAATCCCCATGGGTGACTCTAGTACCTTAATATCATACAACGTTAATGGTTTAACTCACCCCATTAAAAGAAGTTAAGTAATGCCTTACTTGAATACTGGGGCAGCGTTCATGATGCTGCAAGAGACGCATATGATTAGGACAGAGCACAACAAGCTGACCAAGTTTGGCTTTCAGAGGGTTGTCTCTTCTTCCTATGGAAAGGGACGTAGGTGGGGAATGGCAATACTGATCCCTCATAAAGCACATTTTGAATTTAAAGACTCCTAAGTAGATAAGGATGGTTGGTTTGTAGGAATTAAGGGAAGGTATCATGGCTCTCTGATCACCTTGATTTTCCTCTATGCTCCACTAGGCACAGATTTTCCTTTTTTCCAGGAGTTCTTGCTAAGAATCATGGATTGGGCTGAGGGACACCTGATTATTGGAGGGGACTTAAATTTAAGACTCAATCCCACCCTATATTCCTCTGCAGTGACAACCAGGCAGGAAAATGGGGTGACCAACAAAGTCACAAAACTTTTGGGGGAATAGGGAGTCATAGACATATGGCATCAACACCATAAAACTGCCAGACGGTACACATTCTTTTCCCATCCGCACCAAACTTTTTCATGATTGGACTACTTTCTGGTCCCCAAAGAATCTATGGGAATATGTCATTCCTCAGAGATAGGGGCTGGAGCTTTGTCCAATCACTCCACTATCTTGTTGAATCTTACAGTGGGCCCCACTAAATGCTCTACTTTTTGGAGGCTAAATATTTCTCTTATGCAGAAAGAAGAAACATAAAAAATCATTCAACAAACTATTGAGCAGGCCATACAATTAAACCAGCATCCAGACATATCTCCCAGTATTCTCTGGGACATGGTAAAGGCTATGGTAAGGGGGAAGTTTATTGAGCTCTCAGCCCATTGTAAGAAACAACGGGAACTGAGAAGTAGTGACCTTCAGGCCCAAATAAAAGAATTAGAATTATTACAACAACAGAAACCCGATAGAGAAAGGAGTAAACAACTAAAGAGGCTGAAGAAGGAATTCCTGAAACTCCTTGATTACCAGGTAGAACAAAAGTTGATGTAATTACGTCAACATTATTAAGAGGGTGACCCCAGGGCACGTAAATTACTTACAAGAAGACTGCGACAACACAGAGCAAGAGTCACTATAATTAGAGTTAAGGACCTAGTCCAACATACAATGTAGCATACCACTGCAGGTATAGCAGAAGCTTTCAGAGCTTATTATGAGAAGCTTTATAGTGGGGGGCCTAATCCAACTAAGCAGAAAATTCAAGAATTTTTACAGCCACTGAGGCTTCCACACTTAACACAGATGCAGAGGGAAACCTTAGTCTTGCCCTTTACAGAGAGGAAAATTCTAACAGCAATCCAGAAACTAAAAGCAGGTAAATATCCTGGGTCAGACTGCCTGCCAAGTGAATTCTGTAAGCAATTCAAAGAAGATGTAACCCCTATGTTATGCCAGGTATATAATTCTGTCCGTTATGAGCAGGGTAAGATGCCCCTTCATGGTCACAAGCCATCCTCTCTGTTATTCTGAAGCTGGCCAGGGACACTACCAACTGTTCATCCTACCACCCCATTTCTATCCTGAATACAGATTATAAAATGATGGCAACTCTGCTGGCTAAAAGAGTAGAGCAAGTACTCCCCGGACTTATTCATAAAGATCAGGCAGACTTTATCCCTGGGAGGCAGACAGTGGATAATATTAGGAGGTCAGTTAATATTATTTAACATTTACAGAGTTCATCCCAAACAGCATACATCATGAGTCTGGATGCTGAAAAAGCTTTTGACCAAGTTTCCTGCCCTTTCCTTCAGGGCTCCCTGGCTGGCTTCAGGATCCCCAATTCTGCCAAATTATAACAAAGATGTACACTAATCCCACTGCATATGTCAGGACTAATAGTTTTGTCTCCCGGCCTTTTGGGCTTACCAGGGGAACTAAACAGGGATGCCCCTTGTTGCCTCTTCCTTTTGCTTTATATATCGAATCTTTAGCTCAGAGTGTGTGATTGAACACAGATATAAGGGAAGTGACATGGGGTGACACTAATCATAAAATAGTTTTATATGCAGATGATGTCCTTTTATACCTGACAAACCCCGAAACATCATTGCCTGCTGTCTTTGACCAAATAGAAATGGTTTCTCGGCTGTCTGGATACAGATTAAACTGGTCTAAGACAAAGGTATTGAACCGATCACCTCAGATACTGGAGGACTTAAAAGCTAAATACCCCATGAATTGGGAATGTACGACTATTAAATACTTGGGGGTTCGTCTGGGTAACTCACCACACTCTCTTTACAAAGACAATTATCCTCCCCTTCTCAGGGCTATATGGATGGACTTGTATAAATGGCATCTCTTACCCCTTCCCTTTTACTCAAGACTACAGACTCTTAAAACAAATGTACTTCCACGATTTCTTTATTTGTTTAGGCTGTCCCCTGCCCAGTCCCACAAAGGGACATCATGGTCTGGCAGAAAAAGATAATAACTTTCCTTTGGGCTCATCTTTGCCCCAGAATTTCTAGGAAAACCCTCCTTTACCTAAACAGGAGGGAGGTAGAGCTTGTCCCAGCCTGCCTGATTATTGGCTAGCAGCTCAGATGAAGATGGTCATCCTTTGGGCACACCCAGGCTATAACCCCCACTGGAAACAAATGGAAACTATGAATACAACTACGATACCCCTCACAACAGGCTTATTCAATCCCCCCTCCCAAATAAACCCAGAGGACTACCAACATATGGTCCAAACAACATTATGGGGCTGGGTTCAGGGCACCAGAAAAGTTTTCACAACCAAATCTATGTGGAAATATAGATGGTGGTGTTATGATGAAAGTTTTCTGCTGGCCTCTCAGTTGGGCTAGTATAGGAGGCAGATGACAAAGGGTTTGTGTGCCCCCTGGCAGATCTTCAAAGACGAAGACATTTTGCCATTTTGAAGTGATTACAGCTCAATCCAGGTGGTGCCCTACAGATTGTATTTATTACTATCAGATTAGAGACCATATCCAAAACAAATTTCACCAAATCATGGGCTGGCAGGATGAAAGACCTTTTCCTTAGGCATTTGAGACCTTCTGGAAGGGCACACATGGAAAAAGAGCAATAACTATTTTATACTGGAACTTAATAGCTGATAAGACCCATAACATACAACGGATACACCAGAAATGGGAGGGAGAGTTGGGTCTCACTCTGAATTTAAGGGAGTGGACAAAATCTTTTAGAAATACGTGGAAGAACACCTCCTCTCCCACCTGGCATGAATATACCTGGAGGGTCAGGATCCGGTATTTTTACACTCCACACAAATTATACAAGGTAGACTCAGTATCAAGGGCAACCTGTTTGAGGCAATGTGGATCCTCAAAGGTGGACCAGGCACACATATTCTGGCAATGTGCCTGGATCTGAGGGTTCTGGAAACAGATCATAACCTACCTGATAGATATATTTACACTAACCATTGAGGTAGGCTCTGAGCATGTAATACTGGGCTTATATCCAGCCAACATTAAAGGTAAAGAAGGGTGTTATCTATGTGCAATTCTCACAATAGCAGCTTGGAAGGTGATCACAAAAAAGTGGCTCCAGCAGATTGCCCCATCCTTCATGATTGGGTGGAAATAATCTCACAAATTTATAATATGGACAAATCACTTTCGCTGTAAACCATCAAAAGGACAAATTCACTAACAGATGGAATAGATGGGATATTTATAAAGATAATATTCATTAATTTATTTATTATGTATTACTATCTGAAATGTATAAACCAATATCTCTCTCTTCCCCTCCCCATCCTCCTTCCAGCTCCCTTCCCTGACCCCCCTTTTTTCTCCCCTTCCCCCCTAACCTTTACCCACCTGATGAACCTCCTTAATTGCTTTCTTATTTTCTACCTGGGCACAACATTAATTTCTTGCTTAGAAGTTTATTCTCTCTATTTATTATACAGAAGTTTTTTTCTTTTTATCTGCAGTTTGAGTTTTAATCAGATTGTTATTACTGTGAACAGATGATGTTATTTTTAACAATTGTCAAAAACCTTAAGAAATTGTTGCACTTCCAGAAATATGTTTGTACTATGGAATTAATCAATAAACAAGTATAAAAAAAACGTGTACGAAACCTGAATTGTACTTTGGTATTCAGTTTGATGGGGTTCATGGGGTGTTGCATGCTGTGGTTGGAGTTAGGGTTCAAAAAACCCTAACCATGCATTTCCATTTTCTTACTTTAATAATACACCTTAATTTGTGCATCAACATAGTTCTTTTACACTGTTTACTGTAGTTGTGATATATGGGGGAATATAGCACTGAGTGTTTTTTTTTTAACATGAGCCATTTTATTGAAAGAATTTTCAAATTACAAACACAGTATTGAGAACACAATACAATGTGCACAGGACAAACAGTTGTTCACTTTCACTTTACAACAAAGCAGTTCAATATGGCAAACATGGCATGCTACAGTGAAACAGCACTTTGTTTGTAAGTGATCCAAAGATTGGTGTTCACTACACGGTACTCTAATGAATATGGTATCTAGAATGTTTTTGGTTTTTTTTAACCCTTGACAGTAGGGGAAAGTCAGAGGCACTTACTTATTTTAAAATAGACTGCACAAGTTATATGTTAAGAAGTATTTAGGAATTATGTTTTGCTACCTAGTCTTGAGTTGGGGACAGCTGCATTTCTTCCCATAAATAGCTGTGTATATATTGGCTGTTACTATAAAGGCCTTGTCCACAATGCAGAATTGGAAAAATATTATTTTGCATCTACTAAATGGGATTTCAGCTAGAGCCAATGGATATCTGTCAGATGGCACAATGAACAAAAAAGTTCTTGTGAGGTTAGCTACTACTTCAAAGGATGCACACTATGAAACTGCTGTGTTCAATATGCCATGTACCATGAATTCTTATGATATCTGTATAGTCTGCATTTAAAACAGCAATTCATGTTAGCCATAAAAATGGTTCTTACTGGTTCTCCCTCAGTAAGGAAGTATCTACACTGCCTTACTGAATTACACTATTTTAAAATAGGCTTTTAAAAATGATTATTTGCAGACTTGATTCATTTCTTTAGCGCCAAACAAAATAACACTCTTCTGTTCTAGTTCACCCCTACTTGTACTTAGGTCAGCTATGATAGATGCTGGAAAAGAATGTTTACCATGATTGGTTTAGAATTAGTGGAGGCAGGCTAATGACTAGGTATTGGGCCATTCTTTGATATCCAAAGAAATGAAGTTCAAAAAGAAATATTTTATTTATAATACTTTTCCCCTGCCTTGGCCAGACACCACCATCAGTCTTTTAGCAGGGTACTTCCCAGCCCTAACAACCCCTGTGCTGTACCTCTCTCCACTCAGATGTTCTAACATGTCTATTACCCCTGAGATGGAGCCATTAGGGAGGCATTTCTCCCTCAGGTACACAATCTGGTTGCTGGTTGAAGAGTGGCGTGCGTGGTGGCTGAGAGTGCAGGTGCCATCAGCGTAGCAGTTACCATTCTTCTACCATTCACCCTGACCCTACACCTCTCTTCACACACATGTTCCCATAAGGCTCTTCCCCTGTGACTGGGCCATCAGGGAGGCAATCCTTCCTTGAGTGCATATTTTGGTTGTTGGTGGAAGATGTGTGTGTGTGTGTGTGTGATGACTGAAAGTGCTGGTGCCATCATCCTTGCAACTACCATGTTCTGCTTTCAACCTCTGACCCTCCTGCTATACACTTACACCATGTGCACACCTGGGTAGGCTTGGCAAACACACACTAAGCTTCTGCAGAGGAACAAGCTCCACAATCCACTGCAGGGATCACTGTAGTGGTGGAGTATGTGGTCCCCTACTCCCAGGTTGAGACCTGCTGCCAGAAATAGCCCTTCCTCAGCCCTGGCTGCCCAACTACCAGTGTCCAAGGCTCACTTTCTAACCCACATCACCGGTATGGTAGCACAAGGGCCATCAAGTAGCCATTAAAGAAATCATTTTTAAAGCATTTTTCTGTTTTGCTTTTAAAAACCACAATTCAGTAATGGAGCCTCGATGCAGTCTTACTGAATGAAAAGCAGTCAGTGCTGTTTTGTATGGCTAACATGAAATTCTGCTTCAACCATAACAGCTCTAGCTGACAGCAGTCAGAGTAACTTATCCAGCCTCCACAAACTCATAAATTCTTCTGGTGGCTACAGGATGCAAGAACATATATTGCATATTTAATCACAAAAAAAATGCGTATAAAAATAAACATTATATACAATGACACATTTAGATTAATTCAGGGTGTTTGTAGTACTATGTAATGTCCAGATTTCCCAAAGGCAGATGGTATATACTGAGTAGTAAATGATGTTCATGATGCCACTTCTGAATGACGACGAATGTTTGCTAGAGTCAGTTGAGCTTGCATTGTTGGGTACTCTCTTTGTGACCGAAGCCAAAGCTTTCCAAAGACTCCTGTTATCACCAGAACTACCACCAGTAACCCAGCAAGGACAAAGGTTTCTACAGATGGAAGACTTCCTGTGGCTGCAACAAAAGAATAAGTTACTTGCAAATGCTCTTATACCAAACATTATCTATGTTATTAAAGAACTATACTGTTGTACCTAACCAGGATGCAAGATTCCATGGGAGCTACTGAGGTAAAAACAGAAAATCACATGCAGGCAATGCCTTAATCAATTACAATAAATGCATCAGGTACTTCACAATGAATTCACATATTGGTCAGCCTAGAAGGTATGTAGAGGGGGTTTGCCAACTGCTGTTTAGGTGGAGGAAGAGGTGGGGGGAGAATGGAAAAGGGGTTACAGTACAAAAAATTAATAATAGATAACTGTGCTGTACAGAAACTATACAATCGGGGGGGGGGCTTATAAGCTAATTGGCCATGAGTTGGAAGGGCAAGTGGCAGTAATTACCCCATGAGCTCCCCAAGATGGCATATTTCACCAGTATTTTACAGTTGCCTATCATTTATTGAATATAATACATTGGGATGATTACTGCTTTCATAGTTTTGATCACAGCTGCAATCTATGTGGCCACACACTTTGTGTTTTTTTGGGAGGGCATGAGCAAGCTCTCATGCTGATGCATGGTCATATGTGAATGCATGCTGTTGTATGTGCACAGTGCTGAGAGCCTGTGTTGTCAACTGATGATTGGCTGCACTGTAAAAAGAGGTGCAGCTGCCGCAGGATTTCACCTTGTGTTTGTCTGGCTAGCATTTGGAGCAATGGCACCAGTAGCAGCATACAGTAGTGGGGTCAACAGCATGGCAACAGCGTGGTAACAGCATGGAGCTCAGCATTTGGTGTTTGAAACTTGCAGCAGCATTGAGACATGAGATTTGGTGAGTGAGACAGGGAACATTGGCAAGGGAGATGCTTGATAAATGAGAAAATATCTGGGGTAGAGAATATTTTGCAGTATTTGTTGTTATTGTAGAGGCTACAGTTTTACTATGTTTGAAGATGTATTGAGTTTGCAGCATTTTACAATATGTTTTCAGGGTGTAATTTTTTTTAAATCTAGGCTTCCCTGATATTTTTTGTTAGGAGTTTGGTCTGTGTAGTGAGAGCGTTAGGAGGTGGTGCAACTTAAATTCTTTTTGTGTTGCAGGTTTGTGTCAGGTGGTGTTTGACTTGATAGGGGTTAATTGTTTAATTGATTGCTATTTTAATGTTTGGGGTGTTAATTAGACTGTGTAATTTGCTTGGTGTGGTGTTTTGAATAGTATATTATATACTTTTTTTTTTAGTTAGTACTTTTTTCGCTGGCACCAGCCTGCCTTACCTCTCATCCAGGCATGCATTCTCAGTCTCCAGCCGCCATCCCAAGGACTCCTCAGCTCCCATGCGGGCCTGCAGCAGGGATGTAGAGAGCCTCCCCCCTCGCTCTGCCACCCGGACCAGATCCAGTAACACTGCACGCCCTCGGAACCGAGCGAGTCTCCCTCAGAGACAGCCATCATGCTGCCATGACTGGTGCCCTGTTTTTCCTGTTCTCCCAGTATGTGTGAGGTGTGCAATGATGCCAAGGGACAGTAGCATGTGCACTACCACACGAACTCCTTCCCGGCATCGGCCCCAGCACACCCCCCCTTCTGAGACTGCCTGTGCACTGTAATACCTCAGCCATCGACAGAGGCCACCAGCACACTGATGGCAGCACACCCCCCTTCCCAGAGAAGGAGAGCAGTCCTACGGATGCTCAATCCTTCTCCTCCCCTGCCAACCCCCAACGACCCAGGCTCACTCCCGAACCCAGGTTGCCGGTGTGGTGTGAGGTGCGGCATCCAGTGCCTCAACCCTCAGTGCCACCGGGCCTATTATATACTTTTAATTACCATGTATATATATATATATATATATATATATATATGTGTGTGTGTGTGTGTGTGTGTGTATATATATATATATATATATCATTGATATTTCCCCACTGAGTGCAGTTTGACCTTATGACATTACAAGTAGTGACGCCATGAGTGATGTCAAAAGGGCAGACTGTACATGGGAAAGTATCTGCAATATTTATATTAGGGTCATAGCATATTTAATTTATGCCATGCCTTTTATTGTACAATGGCAAGAAAAAAATCCTGCATCTTGTTTGTTGGCTGCCTTCAACAATTATGTTATCTCAGCACATCACTGTATGAAAGTGATCAGTAACTTCACTCTTGTCAATAACTATTACCTGTATCTACATTGCCAATATGGACCTAGAGTAAGATTATCGGACCTAGAGTGAGAATGTCATGATATTTTCACTCTAAGTCCATAGTGGCAAAAAAATAATAATATCACTGTTATATGCCATCTTATATCCTCACAGGTATAGTGTGTATATATGTGTGTGTGTGTGTGTGTATATATATATATATATATAATTTTAAATACTCTGGCTCATAATACAGAATTTATCTTCAAGTGGCAGGGGGAAGAACCATAACTCATGAATGACAAAGCCTTGAATAAGCTATAAAAGTCCTGCCCCCTCATGAGCAATGATAAAGTATGTATTTTTAATCTGACCACTGAGCATTCAATTTTTACAATATCTATTTACTTCTGATAACTTTTAAATCATTAGAGTTACAATGTCGCAAAGTAAAAAAAATCTATAAAGTGCTAATGGAACAATATATTAAGATAAATAAATTGTTCTCCCTCATAAATGAATGACTTCTCAAATGCCATCATACATAAATTCTCATAAACTGGGGTTGGTGATATATCCATAGCTGTCCCCTTAATTTGCTTAAAATACATCCTAATTTATTGTTCTAGAAGTACTTTATTGATTATATTTTTATTTCCTGGAAAGGGGATATTAATAGTCAGAACAGAGTTTGAGTTCTTGCATAATAGAAGATCTTACTTGAAATTTACAATAAAAGTGAATGAAAATAACATATCTTTTCTGGTCATTAACTTTTTATTAAAGTGGAATAATTTACTTTTGACTATTCTTTATTGAAAAGAGACATCAAGGGGCACAACACTGCATGCTAAAAGTATTCATCAGCAGAATCTTATGAAAAGTAGTATTTATTTATTTATTCATTTGGCAACCAGGTTGGTGCACTGCTCCAAAGACCTTTTTCAGGCATGGCCCAGGCCAGAAACTGGCATAAACAGCATAAAAAACAGTGAGAAAACAGTTTGGATCATATAGGGAACATAACAGGGAATCCAGTGTAGGTCAAGCTAACAGAGAAAATATGAGGTAAACAGTACCAGCTATATCAGCAATTGAGCATATCAAGGTATATATCATTTAGGTAAACAGGGTAAGGTTGCTCCATCATTCAACAATAGAAATAACAATAGTATTCAGGGAGGGAGAGGAGAGCAGAGCACTAGAGGGGGGAGGGGGTAAGGTTAGGCTGCAAGGGAGGTGCAGCCGTGCAAGCAGACTGTGGGCAGATGCAGGTCATGGAGGACAGAAAGTGCATTCTTAATAGGAAATTTAGGTTGGGGGGGTCAGGAAACATATTCCCTTATATGCAGTTGTTACATATTTAAAAGGAATTGCTCCTTGGATGATGATTTCCCCTCACAATAAAGGAGGCACTATAAAATGCTTTATAAGAGGCTATACCCCCAAAAGTACTGAATGGAGCTTCAAATCACATAGAGAGGTTTAACAGAAATTAATCAATTAAAGGCAAACCAAAGGATTTCAGTAAACAGGGCAAGTTCACTTTTACCATGTGCAATTCAATTAAGTTTGGACTTGTGAAACAGTGTATCTTTAGGAATTTATATACTTTTAATATAAAGATAAAAGGCAGAGGATTTAAAAAAAAAGCCTTGGATCACAGATAAAATGACTAGAAATACAAAAAAAAAAAAAAAAAGAAGACAGGCTGTGTAAAACAGTACAAGCAATATTACAAGAAGAACTCCCAAGGACTATGTGACACATCCACAGGGAAATTCCCTTTAGAAATTGTTAACATTGCTTGAATACTGTAAAAACCTTGAATATTTATAATCTTTATAAGAGTGCAAATATTGATAGCAAACAATTCATTACATGTTCAATGGAAATGTAATAAATGCTTTAAAATGTACATGCAGTTTATTTTAAATCAGAATGACATTAAGACATTTGAACGTACATATTGCAGAACACAACTGTGCCTATATATATACACACACACATATTACAGAACACAAATGCATATATATATATATATATATATATATATATATTTGCAAAAACTTCATTAATGCACTAGTTCAAGTTAAACAGACAAAAAAAGGAAAATGTGGTGTTAGGGCTGTCAAGCCTAACACCCCACCCCCACTCTGCAGGCAGCAACAGGAAAAACTATTACGGTTTGACCTCTCCAGTGTCTTTGTAAATAAAGCATGACATGCGCCTTGGGGTTGTCAACCCTAATGCTCACCCCATTCCATCAGTAAATAAGCTGAGACGTGTACAGTATATGAGAATGGGGTGAGCATTAGGGTTGACAACCCCAAGGCACATGCCACACCTGATTTACAAAGACACAGGAAAGATCAAACTGTAATGGTTTTTCCTGTTGCTGCCTGCAGGGCAGGGGTGGGGTGTTAGGGTTGGTAATCCTAACACCACATTTTCCTACTTTTGTTGGTTGAACCCTAACTACTGCATTAACAAAGCTTTTTGCAATTAATTTCTTTATTTTTTGAGGTAGTGCAATTGTATCCTCATTTTCCTGTGAGAGCGCAGAACCCAGACCATCCCTCCATAGATGCATACATGTATGTTGCTATGGAAGCACAATGCCCTCTGGGTCCTGCATTTTAATTTCTGCTGAAACAGCAATGTCTTTCCTTTGTTGTATGGCTTCTTAAATTTCCAATGTTATCCTATAGAAATTTGCATGTTTTATTTTTTATGCTTTTTTATATTGCACCTAAATGTTTATGGAGAATATGTGTTATTCTTGTAGTACTCATTAAGACCTTTGTTTTGATATCTAGATTGCCCCTTAAGTCCAAATATTGAGGGAGTTATGGCTTGTTAGAGTTTCAATGTTATCCTATGGGAACTTGTATTATTTATTGGTTGGTTTTTATATTGCCCCTAAATGTCTGGGGAAGGGGTATGTGTTATTCTTGTAGTACCCATTAAGACCTTTATTTTGATATATAGAGTCTCCCTTAAGTCCAAATATTGAGGGAGGTATGACTTGTGCATTACCCTATGGGAATTTGTATTTTTTATTTATATTGCCCCACATGTTTAAGGGGGAATATGTGTTATTATTGTAGTCCTCATTAATACCTTTGTTCTGATATATAGTTTGCCCCTTAAGTGCAAACATTGAAAGACTTATGGCTTGCTGACGTTCCAATGTATTTTTTATATTGCCCCTAAATGTTCAGGGGAGATATCTGTTATTCTTGTAGTACTCGTTAAGACCTTTATTTTAATATACAGTATAGATTGTCCCTTAAGTCAAAATATTGAGGGAGTTATGGCCTGTTGAATTTCTAATGTAATCCTATGGGGATTTAATTATTAGTTGTTTTTTTTATTGCCCATAATTTTTTTTTCTGGGGGGGTATGTGTTATTCTTGCAGTACTCATTAAGACCTTTGATTTGACATATAGATTGTCCGTTAAGTCTAATTATAAAAAAAGGTCTGAGAAATGGAGCTTTCTGATTGGCTGTTAACATCCTAACAGCCTTATGTTCATCTTTTATTAACATACATGTAGAGCTTAATCATATGCTGAACAAGGTTTAACACTGTTTAAAAACATTTTTATTATAATAGCAATAAGGCACTCTCAGGGGTTATGTTAAAAGTCAGTTAATCACCCTCTGGGGCATGAGACATGAGGCTATGCCTCGTACCACATTACACCCCTACAGGGTGATTAATAGACCATTAACATAATCCCTGGTCATGCCTTGTTGCTTAAATATTGAGGGAGCTATGGCTTATTAAAGTTCCAATGTTATCCCATAAGAATTTTTATTTTGTAATTTTTATATTTTTTTATGTGGGCCCTACATTTTTTATCAGGATTATGTATTATTCTTATAGTACTCATTATGTAGAACCTTTGTTTTGCTATATATATTGTCCCTTAAGTCCACATATTGAGGGAGTCATGGCTTGTTGAACTCCAATGTGGTAAAAACAAAGAAGTCCAAATTATTTTTTCATATAAGGGCATTCTTTTTTCGTATGAACAAAAAAGGCATACAGAAAAGGATCTATTGCACAGTGGTGAATGCGACTGCACCAGGAATGGCATATGAGGACCACTTTGCTGTCATTATTTAAGGTGTGATGTATCAGGAAGCATCCATATTATGAGGGAGCGGGCATTTTTAATTTTCATGTGAGGACCACTTTGCTGTTGTTATTTATAATAAAGAAAGAGCACTTCTTGGAACTGACATTGCTGTGGTGAGACCTTATCTGCTCAAATATTTAAGCATCATTGACGTGGTTTGCAAAAATATCAGCGACGGACTGTGAAAGCACGGCTGAAAGCCTTAGGCAGGTGCTGATCTTGCTACTACATATGATACAAGAAAGAATTCCTTCATACGAAAAAATAATGCCTTTCTTTTTTCATATGGAAGTAGTCTTTTTTCGTATGAATGAAAAAAGCATACAAACAAGAATTCCTTCATACAAAAAAAAAGAATGGGAGAAAAATAATCAAATCATATTTTATTTATAAAAAGTGCCTTTCTTACAACCAAGGTGCTTGTACATAATAAAAGAAATACAATAAATCCCAACAATAATCAATAAAATCCTACAGTTTAAAACTCTAGCAATTATAATACAACATTAAAACTCTGGATATGCCAGTTCAAATAAATGGGTCTTTAGTTCAGTTTTAAACTCCTGGACAATCAGGCAATCTCGCACCCGGCGAGGTAGAGAATTCCCCAGGGTCAGGGCCACAAAGCTAAAAGACCGGGCCCCTGATGTCTTTAAACAGACCCTGGGAATCTCTAGCAATCCCTCGTTGGTGGATCAGAGAGGGTGGAGGGGACAGTAAGGGCGAAGGAGATCTTGTAAGTAACTATGTCCCTGGTCGTGTAGGGCTTTATAGGTCAGCAAACCGAACTTGAAAGTGATCCTCCACCACACTGGCAGCCAGTGCAGTCCGCAGAGCACAGGCGTTATACCACTGGTTCTAGATGTACCAGTCAACAGCCTGGCTGCCGCATTCTGCACTAGCTGAAAGTGGCGGACATCAACCCCCGGCAGCCCTAGGTAAAGGGCATTGCAGTAGTCAAGGTGAGAGGTAACAAAGGCATGGACCAGCATTAAAAGATCTTCAGGAGGAACCGGGTGTTTCACCTGGGCAATATTCCTCAGATGGTAAAAAGAGGTCTTGACAACTGCTGACACCTGTGGTGATTTTAGGGTCAAGCCATCATCAACAATAATGCCCAGGTTCCATACCCAGTCTGAGGTAGTCAGCTCAACACCCCAAGACATAGTCCCGAGAGTGAACCTGCTGACAAACCCGCCTCCCGATGATCAAGGTCCACAACCAGCACCTCAGTTTTCACCTGGTTCAACCACAACCAGCTCACACTCATCCAGTCCTGGATCTCGGCGAGACGGTTGTTAAATACCGAGAGAAACATATCTTGACCAGGTGCAAAGGACATGTACAGCTGAGTGTCATCTGCATAGCAGTGAAAACTCAAACCATACCACCTAATAATCTCTCCTAATGGCAGCATATACACTGCAAACAACATGGGTGACAAAATGGAGCCCTGTGGTACCCCGCAGGATAGAGGGAGAGGGGCTGAGGAATAAATTCAAGACACCACTCTCTGAGTCCTACCCTCAAGGAAAGATTGAAACCATCTGAGGACCATACCAGACAGTCCACAGATAAGCCACAGGCGCTCCAACAGTACATCATGGTCTACAGTGTCAAATGCTTCAGAGAGATCAAGGAGGACCAAGATGGAACGGTCTTCCGATCTCTCGCTATTAGAAGGTCATTTAGCACCCGGACAAGAGCTGTCTTAGTACTATGTCTCTTCCTAAATCCAGACTGGAGAGAATCATAGACATTGTGGCTGGTCAAATGATCATACAATTGCAATGCCACCACCTCAATAACCTTACCCACAAAGGGAAGGTTAGAGACAGGTCTGTAGTTTGCCAAGCAGTCTGGGTCAAGGGAGGGCTTTTTAAGAAGGGGCCAAACAAACTACCTCCTTCAGGGGATCTGGGAAGATTCCCCCTCTCCAATGACCTCCAGACTATTTCAGCTAGGACAAGGCCAATCTCATCTATGCATCCTACCAGGAGGCGTATGGGGCCTGGATCCAAACTACAGCTGGTTGGTCACAACGTTTGGATCATCATCACTATGTCAGTGACTGTGGGTTGGCTAAAGTCAGACCAGGTGAAATGGGGCCCTGACATCTCCTGCTGACCACCACAACTTCCATTAGAGTGAGCTGGACAGATATCGGACCTGATTGTGGCAACCTTATCTGCAAAGAACCGAGCAACCTCATCACACAATTCTTGTGACAAAGCTCCACCAGACTGGAGATAGACTGGATTGCACAATCTCTCCACAGTCCAGAAGAGCTTAGCTGGTTGGTTCTGTGCAGCAGCAATCTCCCTGGACAGGAATTCTGCCTTCTTATGGATGATTGCTAATTGGTAGACCAAATAATGGTCCATCAATCTAAGTCTGTCACCCTCCAGGCCCGATTTCCACCAGCACCACTCTAAACTTTGCCCCATTTTCCTCAGCAACTTCAAGGTCTCATCAAACCATGGAGACCTTGGGTGGAGGGTGAGGGGTGAACACAAACAGGTGCGATGAAATCCAGGGCTGCCACAACTGCCTTATTATAGGAAAGTACTAGATCCCCTGGATCCCTGCATTCACTTGGTACACCTGATAGATCCAGTACCCTCATTAGGCCATCTGGGGCAACACCCCTTAAAGGATGGTACCGGACCATCTCCGTAGTGGCAGGCCTAATAGAGGAAGCTGTGAAACTGAACCCGATGGTGTAATGATCAGACCACCCGACTGGCTCCACCACCAGTTTGGATATCTCCATCCCCAGGAGGAACACCAAGTCCATCGAATGACCTCCAATATGGGTTGAGGAGGTAATAACCTGTGCAAGGCCCAGCAAACTCATTAGCTGGAGGAAGTCTTGACCAAACTACGAAAGTTCATCATCGACCCAGGCATTCAAATCCCCCAGGATCAGCCATCTGGGGGACTCCAATGCCAGGTCCACAATGAAGTCCGTGACTTCCCACAGGAAAACTTTCCCATCTCCTGGTGGATGGTAGATGAGAAGAACCCTGCACCCTACACCCTCACCCAAGATACATTCAAAGGAGTTGTTGAACCCCACTGGAACCTCCACCATGTTCAGTTCCGATCTAAAGCACATGGCTACACCCCGACCCCTACAATCCATCCTCAGGGGGGTGTTACGCAATGACAGGTCTATTAAGAACAAGACTGCTGTAATAACAGATTTTGTTGAATCATCTGACCTGACTTGCATCACCGAGTACCCAGCTGGAATTGCTGAAACCAAAACTGGGCCAGCATTTTCATCCAGCCAGGTCTGGGTGATGTAAGTCAGGTCAGATGATTCAATAAGATCTGTTATTACAGCAGTCTTGTTCTTCATAGACCTGGCATTGCATAACACCAACTGAGTAGGATGGGTGACCAAAGAAGACCACGTTACTTGCCTGCCAATGGCAGAGCCCTTGAGTATGGGAACCAGGCAGGTGGGACCCCTTTCCTGGACACATTTCGCCCCAGGACATCTCCTTGTTTCCACTACCCCAATCCACCCACTCCTTTCCATTCCTCCACCAGTCCCAGACCCCTCCCTCCTCCTCCTCACTATCCCAGAGCTCAACATCACCTATACACTTCCGGGGACAGTGAAGGACAAACAAAGGGATGGAGGTTCCTGAGTCTGGTGGGGAAATTTTGCCTGACCATCCCTGCACCTTCCCAACACATATTCCCAGCAAGCAGCCTTACAAATATAAATGAATCTCAACCAAAACACAAAACCCAAAACAAAATAAATTAAATACAGCAGCAGCTAGTAATAATCAAAGTGGCGATAATACACAAATTGAATTTTGTCCAGCAATATTGTTATCAGGCCAGTAGTCCACAGTGTTAACTTCCAAATCCAAGTCTAATAATGGAAGGAAGGGCTCTCACCACCTCCTAACCATAAAGTCTTGCCATGTATTCATCTGAAAAAAGAGAGGCCCTCTCACTGCCTCCAATAGATTAAAGTGTATAGCAAACAAACACCAGTCAATCCAAGCAGCAGGGTTGGAAAGAAAAAACTCTATCGAGGCCTGATGGAGCAGAGTCAAAAACCATTTCCAGATCAGCCAGTCCCCAATGAGTCAAGTCCATTTATAGCCCCATTCATGATGGTTATTTCACCGGACTAAATACCAGACCCAAACTCATCCAGGCAGACCCCAGAGTATACCCAATCTCCCCACTGAGCCGCCGGAGAGACCTAACCCTCATCAGGCAAACTCCCACAGCTCCAGGAGCCCAGGCAAATGCCCACCCTAAAGCCGGCACTCCTGAACCTCCCCAGGGAGAACAGATGCACTCCGCACCCACCTCAGACAAACCCAACTGGTTAGTCCTCGATCCTCAGCTACACAATAGTTTTCCTCAGGATCATGATTTGACTCCACTCCAAAAGAAAATGAGTTCAGAAAGGGCCCAGCAATCCAAGACTTATGGCTGCCTCCCGTTCCACCACAGGCTCAGTGAGGTCCAAGATGTAATTTCAGACACCAGACATATCCCAAACACACTCTGTCTATAGCTCTTTCTCCCTCACATATAATCCAAGTTCAGAACTCTGTAATCGACTCACCGAGTCCTGCTCTTTCCAGCTCTCTCCAGCCCTTAAGGTGGACAACTGGTCGAAGTTCAGATACTACAATTGCACAGCTCACAGTTCATGGCCCGCAATTCAAACGCACACAGACCACAAACGAGCACTTCACACAACGACTGTGAGTGAGCCCGACCAGAGAAACGAGGTAAAACAAGATGCCGAAATGACAGTACGTTAACAGCCAACTTTCACTTCACTGCAGCTGCCGACAGTAAAATAAAATAAATAAAATGACTAAAACAAACTAACAAACAAGACTAATACTTAAAATAAGATCTAAAACAATGCTGCTGCTAAGCTAAAAACAACGACTGGCCCAGCATTTGTATGAGGGCATTCTTTTTTTGTATAAATGAAGAAAGCATATGAAAAAGGATGCCTTCATACAAAAAAAGAATTTGGACATAACTTTTTTTTCTCCATTCTTTTTTCATATGAAGGCATCCTTTTTCATATGCTGTTTTCATTCATTGCCTTCATACCTAAAAAGAATCAGAAAAAAACTAGATCAAAATTATTTTTTCATACAAAGCCATCCTTTTTCATATGGGCCAGTTCTTTTCTCGTATGCCCTTGTGAAAAAAGAAAATTGTCTCACAAAAAAGGATTTTTTAAATATTAAAAATAAATTTCTTACCTTGTGCTATGGCGGTGACCTGGGTTTGGAAACGACCATGGGTCATCAAGGAGATGGCATGGGGGAGGAGGGAGGGAGCAGGATTGAGCAGCTGCTAGGCAGCTCTCCCCTCCCGGGGTGGTTGCTCGCCACCCCTGTAGTTCCACTTCCATGGGGTGGAGGTCTGGTGGGGATTGTAGGCAGGAGTAGGTGGCAATACCAAGGGGTGGGGAAGAAGGGGCAGAGCCAGTACCTGGCATGCACATGTGCCTCCACAGATGTGCATGTACACCTCCCAGGTCTGGGAGAAAAAAGGGGACAAAAAACAAATTACTAATAAAGAACAATACATTTCTGGGTCATTTTCCAGAAACTAAGTGCAGAATTCACCTAACAGGGTCCTGATGAGCAAGACACATATGTTGGTGAATGTGCAGAATGTCATTTTTGTGGGTTTCGAATTTTTTTTTTAAATTGAAACAAGATGGCGGCCATATGAAAAAAGATTTTTTCCTCATAAAGAAGGATTACCCCCATACAAAAAAGGATCTTGTTTTCATATGGACCAAATTATTTTTTTCATTACAAGAAGCTATCCAAAAGACTATATTGAGCATGCCCAGCACTGACATTTCAAAATTTAATAACTTTAGAATGGATTATGGGCCTAGCCCTTTCCACCCTGAAAATTTCGGACCAAAATTCTAAACTGGGTGCTATGCGATGACACAAAATAGCAAAGTGGCATTTTTTAAACTTGTTTTGCTGTCTGCATCTCAGAATCTGCACATCCGACCAGAATAAAACTTGACACATCAAGAGATCTACCCCCAGAGACCACACCTGCAAAATTTCATGTAAATCTGCTGAACAGTTGTTAAGATATTAAAGTGCAAAATTTGAGGTTTAACATAGAACTCCCTGCTCAATCCTAACTATAGCGGTGCTACCATGCCACTATAATTAACTGTAAGTTTACTATTAGCCAGGCAGTTTTTTGAAAACAATCACTCTATAGTGAGCAAAGCTACAAGAGCCAGGAGGAATGAATAATGCAAATTAAAATATCCTGAAAAGAGAGAGTTGCAGCAACTGACATGGTAAGATTTTTCCAAAAATTTCTGTGATATCTCTAGAGAAATCCTCTACCTGCCTGCAGTACCACTGCATGGTCACTAGAGAAAGAATCTCTTTAGAAATATCACAAATGATATAAAAATATCTCACCATGTCTAGTGCTACAACTATATTGGATTTTTCAATTCAATTCAACTGTCTCAAAATATGGATAATATGGATTAGGAGGAAGAGTGGTCTGAGATTATGTAATAGTAAACATGTCTCCCCCATAGAAATTTCTAACCCGCATATCTCTTTAATATTTGTAAACATTATACTCTAGTGCATTTAAGTTGGTGAAATAGGGCTAGATAGTCAGACTGCGCCAGGCAATGACACAATTGGAGGCGCGGCACAACCGAGATGCGCTGGGGCCAGACAGGGGGGATATTCAAAGGTGATGTGCCATGTTGCATCAACTTTGAATATAGCACAGAATGTGCATGGCACACATACAATGCTCCGGTGCATTCCCCAGACAGGGAGGACTGGGAATGCTCCAGCGCTGGGTGCATTTCCGAGATATTTAGACCTGGGCATGCAAATGGGGCCATAATGTATGCAAGGTGCAAATGGTACCGTTTGCATGTCATTATGGCCCCATTTACATGAGCTGAGCAGGGCAGCCTGGTGAAATGTGCCTGGCACCCTGCACAGCATGTGATAGGGACAGAGGGGGTCCTGGGGCAACCCCCCGCCATGTAACTGTGATCATGGATAATAATTACGGATAGAAATGCCCTTGCAGTCTAGTGGTAACCCCCTCCCTCCCATAGCCGTGATCACTGTATAAGTATATAAGTCCCTTTCCCTGGTAGCCTAGTGGCCCACCACCCCACCCGATGCACCAACTGCCGGTGCTCCATACTGGAACATATCCCTGGTGATCCAGTGGCACACCCACCCACACAGGACCCCTGCCCAACAGCTCTCTCCAACATCTGCGGGCAGCTGCAACCCATCCACATACCACCCAGCTGACTGCTGAATGACAGCTGACAGTATGAGCTGTAAGCCCATTGAGTCCCCACTGTGGACCAATGGGCTTACAGAAACAAACTATTACTAGACAGTCGAAACAATGTGAATGTCATTGATACCCATCGATTGGGCTAAGGAGGGAGGGGGTACCACTGGACTACCAGGGACCAGATGGGTGCTTGTGGGCAGTGTTCTGTGTGGGTGGGTGGCCACCCATGGCTAGCGGTTGCTGTGTTGTACCCTGCAATACAGCAGCCTGCCTGTAGGTGGCCGGCATTTGAGCCTGATTTTTCTGGCTCAACTTTGTGCCCCGGTATGCGGTGCATCTAGGGGTTGTGCTAGCAGATGCACCACATATCCCTTGCCGAATATCGAGATGTGCCACATATGCATGGGCATGCCCCCTTCAGATGCACAGCATACAATACCACTGTGCCGCAGCGCATTGGGACTTGCGCGCTAGGTCCCCTTTTGAATATCACACTGGGGTGCATTGCAGAGGTTGCGCCAGGTGAAACCCCTTTGAATATCTATCCTATAGTGTGCTTTTAATATTCTCCTTTTGGATTGGATCAATGGCAGCTGAGATTGTGATTTTATTACTTGATTAATTGATGGGACCCTTTAGCACACTGGAACTGTTAGGGCTGCAGAAATGTACTTAGCATCTCACAACGATGCCACAATGCATGTCACAAATGCGGTGACATTACTGACAACATGATCCCATTCCCCAGATAAAAGAGAAAGTAGAGATGGTGCTGGTTGGACCCATGTAATGGAACAATTGCAGGCAGACAGTCCTAACAAGTTGCAGGTTGGTAGTATTTGTACCATTTTTTATGTTTGTTTGCTTGCACGCATGCACAAGAAACATTATGCGGCAGCTTAGGAGAGAAGTGGGTTGTGAAGGTGCGGCAGTGTCGTGGCCAATGCCAGCACTGTATTTGTGGGCTTGGTGGTGTGCATCCAATGCAAGCCCAGTGTCCTGATGACACTGGTTCTCCAGAAGTGCAACCAACTTGAAACGATTTAGCCACTGCCATGAGGGGCCGCCTCATCATTGCAGCATCAGCAATTCCGCTGCAATGAGGGAGTGACCCATCATTCCAGGGCGGTACCTCGCCTTGTGTAACAGTACCAGGAACATGGCAGCTCTAAGCGGCTGCCTCAGAGCAGACAGATGGTGCCCAATCCCCCTGTCAGCATGCCCCCGACCACCTTCATCTGCTGATGGGGAGCCCAGTTCCCATCGGCATAATGTCCCCACCCCCAAGTTTCTGTTGTATGCCAAGGGGGTGTCCAGTCCCCCTCTCATCATGTGCCCCCAACAGTCTTTCTTTGCTGATAGGAGGCCCAATTCCCATTGGCTTCAGTCCCCCCATCTCAGTTCAGTTTGCTGATGGGGGAGCCCACTCCCCATCAACATAATGTCCCCACCCCCATTTCTGCTGTGTGCGGGGGTGCCCAGTCCCCTCGGCATCATGCCCCCAACTGCTTTCAGGCTGCTGATGGGGGGCCTAACCCTCGTCAACTTTGGTCCCCTCCCATTAACACAGGTGGTACACTGGAGCTCACCCAGTGTACCAAACAACACCTGTGAAAGAAGAAAACCGACCCACGTAGTCTTTTTACCTGTAAAACAAGAAAACAGTCCTCATGATCTCTCCTGCCCCTCTCCCAACCTGTACCCACCCTTTGCATACCCTGCCTCCCACACACTCTCACCCCATACTTACCTCCGGAGCCTGGCACAATGATCTTCGGTGGACCGGGAACACGTCTGCACTCTTCAAAGCCGACCACAAACTGAAGAAATGCCGGGAAGCTGTATAATGGCATAAATAAGGTTTTTTCAACTTTGATGCATATCTCGGGCATTTTTGGGAATTTTGGCACCAAATTTTCAACATGGGGTTATTGAGATGCCTCCTCATGAATTCAGTCAGTCATGGTGTTATTCCGTCCCAAAAGGTGATTTTGCTGTCACTGCACGGAATCACCTTTCGGGAATGATTAATGAAATGACAGTGCCACTGTTCATGAGGTGGGCTCTCAAAAAGCCTATGTTGCAAATTTGGAGAAAAAAATCCAAAAACTTACTGTTTTATGAGCGTGCGTTGTGCAGTTTCCATGCATGCTCATAACTTTGTGAATCTGTAATATTTTCACTCCAGATTTTCAACATTGGCATTTTTCCACACCTCCTTATGAACAGTACAACTGTCATTTTACATATCCTGGCGAAATGTGTTTTCACATTTCCGGTGCAAAATAGCACGGTCACTATGGGAAATCAGTTTTAGGGACAGATTAAGAAAATGACAGTGACACTGTTCATGAGCGGAGGTCCTAAAATGCCTATGTTCAAAAATTTGGTGACAAAAGTCAATAAAATGACTGTGTTACAAGCATGTGTTACGCAGTTTCCACGCACCCTTGTAACTTCACAAATTTGCAATATTTTCATGCCAGATTTTTAATACTGGCATTTTTTCATACCTCCTTATGAACAGTACAGCTGTCATTTTTCACATCCTGGCCAAAATGTGTTTCCACACTTCTGGCACAGAATAACGTGGTTGCAGTGGGAAATCAGTGTTTGGAACAGATTAACAACAAGTGAGTGAGAGAGGGGGAGTGAGCGAGCCCAACAAAGCTCTGTCAGGACTGCTGCAGATTTGTTTGTGAGCAGAAAAAGGCACCAACGCAGGCAGGACCCAGTACAAAAGGGCATCCTGCAGCGCCGGGAGAAACAGAACGAGTGCGTGAGAGAGGGAGAGTGAGCAAGCTCAATGGAGCTCTGCCGGGACTGCTTTGGATTTCTTGGTGGGCAGAAAAAGGTGCCAATGCAGGCAGGAGCCCTGTACAAAAAGGCTGTCTGCAGCACCATGAGAAACAGAATGAGGGAGTGAGAGAAGGGGAGTGAGCAAGCTCAACAGGGCTCTGTCAGGACTGCTGCAGATTTCTTTGTGGGCAGAAAAAGGCACCAATGCAGGCAGAAGCCCAGTACAAAAGGGCAGCCTGCAGCACCGGGAGAAACAGAACGAGCACGTGAGAGAAGGGGAGTGAGCGAGCTCAACGGAACTCTGTCGGGACTGCTGCAGATTTCTTTGTGGGCAGAAAAAGGAACCAACACAGGAAGGAATCCAGTACAAAAGGGCAGTCTGCAGCACTGGGAGAAACAGAACTAGCGAGTGAGAGAAGGGGAGTGAGCAAGCTCAACAGAACTCTGTTGGGACTGCTGCAGATTTCTTTGTGGGCAGAAAAAGGCACCAATGCAGGCAGGAGCCTAGTACAAAAGGGCAGCCTGTAGCACCGGGAGAAACAGAACAAGTGATTGAGAGTGGGGGAGTGAGCGAGCTCAATGGAGCTCTGTCGGGACTGCTGCAGATTTCTTTGTGGGCAGAAAAAGGCGCTAACTCAGGCAGGAGCCCAGTACAAAAGGGCAGCCTGCAGCGCTGGGAGAAACAGAATGAGCGAGTGAGAGAGGGGGAGTGAGTGAGTGAGCTCAGTGGAGCTCCATCGGGGCTGCTGCAGATTTCTTTGTGGGCAGAAAAAGTGCCAACGCAGGCAGAAGCCCGATACAAAAGGGCAGCCTGCAGTGCCGGGACAAACAGAATGAGTGAGTGAAAGAGGGGGAGTGAGCGAGCTCAACGGAGTTCTGTTGGAACTCCAGAGTTGCCCACCCACCTGCCCAGGGTCCTGTGTGGTCCTATATTACAGCAGAGTCTCTGGCGTGGAGACAAAGCAATGATTGGATACTTTTACGATTGCTGTAATAATACAGATTTAGTTCTGTTTATTTCTCTAACTGAGCTAAGTACTGAGCTATACTGTTAGGATTGCTGTAATAATACATATTTATTTGTTCTGTGTATTTCTCTAACTGAGTTGAGTAATACTTGGAGTGCAATACAATTTCTAACTGGGCTAAGTGAAACTATGAGGACTGAGAACAAAAAGCATGGTAGCTGAGGGATAAAAAATGGACAAGGATGCTTTAGGATTGCTACAGTAATACAGTATCTAATGGATGAGATTTGAGACTGAATTGACCCAGTCAGCAAGGGGGCAGTAGGGGGACTAGCGTGGGGGGAAACAGAAATTTGAGTTAATAGGGCCCTAACAGTTGTAGTAGGGTAGAGAAACTGGAAGTAAGAGCCCGTAACATAAGAGGGGGGCCAAAATGGGGCAGGTGCCACGTGTCAATGGGGCAGGCATCTTTGGAAGGGTGGTAGGGTGTAGAGGGTGTGGGTCCGTCATGATCCTGGACTGGGCTTGGAGGATGGGAGGGTGTATGCTCTGTAGACAATCGGCTAGTTTGAGGGAAGAACTGTAGAGGTTAGGGAGGAGTCTAAGTGGCAGGGCAGATGAGTATGGTAGGCATCCTGGCTGGGGGGGGAATAGGGAAGCGCAAGGGGGATGGGGAAAGAACAACTAGGGACTGAAACTAACCCCAGTATCAGAGACACTAGCAGAAAAGAGAGGAGAAGGAAGGGAGTGCCCAAGGTGAGGCAGGGGACCTCCTGATAGGGGAGGAAGAGACCACGAGGAGTACCAGGGGAGAGAGCAGATGGCTGTGGGTGGGGAGGGACAGGGTGGGACATGGGGGCATGGAGGGAACAAGTAGGAGGGGAACTGATAGGGAAGAGATGTAGGAGGGGTATCGACTAGGAATTGATTTGAGCCTTTGCTATGGGAGAGAGGGGGGAGCAGGAACATACTGAAGGGGGGAGGACAAGTGGGGCATGAAAGGGATGGCAACAGGTAGGGGAAGAGATAACGAGGATGAAAGGGTAGAAGGGAGGCTAGTAAGGAAGAGGGGTGACTGGAGGAGAGAAGGCTATGGGAAGGGGAAGCATGGGAGGAGCATCACTACTGGGGTCAAAGGGAATGGGGGCTCTAAATTGACAACAACGGTGATAGGAGAGGGGTTGGAAATTAGCAGGGGAGGAGGGGAGGTCAACATGGGAAGCCCAGTAGGAAGTAGTCAGGCTGGGAAGGGGATCAAGGGGGATGGGAGGAATAAGGCAGAGAAAAGGGGTGAGACAGAAGTAGGGAGTGCAGATACAGAAGTCACAGAGGGTGCAGCTGGCAGGGGTAAGGGACAGGGAAGAATGAATACTGGGGTGCTGGAAGGGGCATTAGAAGGGAAAGGGGGTAAGGGACGGGGGGTACTTGTCTTGGGGGATTCTATACTGAAAGGGGTGAGATGGAGCAGAAGGGGGGAAAGGCACAGCCGTGTTTGGGTTGAAGCTACCTCTGGGTTGACTGCAGGAGGGGCAGGCATTGCTTAAATGTGCAGTGAGGAGGGGGAGGAGGAAGAAACCTCATTTACTGTTGCATGTGGGTACAAATGACTTGGCGGGAGAGACTGTGGAAGTAGTAAGGGGGAGGTTCTAGGAGTTGGACAAGCAGTGTGAGAGAGTGTAGGAGTCGGTGGCATTCTCAGAGTTACTCCCAGTACCATGTGCAAGCATGGGGAGGAAGGGCAGGATCTAGGACTTCAATGAGTGGCTGAGGATTGGTGCCACACCAAAAATTATGGGTTAGTGACTAACTGGGGTAGGGTCTGGGGGAATAGTGACTTGTACATGGCAGACAGGCTACACTTGAGCAGGGAGGGGATGGGAGTATTAAAGGTGGGATTAGAGGGGTATATCTCTACTAAGGTGGATTTAAACTAGTGGGGGGGTGGCCAAAAGACTGAGGTTGGTAGAAAGGTCCAGACAGGGTAGCTCATCCCCCTAGATATAGGTAAAGGCGGAGGCATAGTAACCCTGGGAGGGGTTGGGCAGAGTGGTCTGAGTGTAATACAGAAGGCACCAACACCTGATAAGAATAGTGAGGAGAATGGGTGCGGACTACCGGGAGAGGGACATAGGCCAAGGAGTAGAGTGAGGAGAAGGAGAGGTATGGGTGGAAGGTGGTCTCTCTCAACACAAGAAGCCTGGGGAACAAAATTGCAGAGCTTCAGACGCTGCTTTTAGAAGGGAAGGTGGACACTGCTGCAGTGACAGAGACTTGGGCCACAGAGTACCATGATTGGGACTCGGCAATCCCGAGATACAGGATATACAGCAGGGACCATGGGGTTGAAAGGGGGGGTTGGACTCTGTGTGAGGGAGGAGATCAAATGCATAATGGATGAGGGAGAAGAGGAGAGGACAGAGGCACTTTGGGTGCAACTCCTGGACTCCAAAGGCAGAAAGCTGAGGCTGGGAGTGGTGCACAGATCACCAGCCCATTCTGGGGAACTGGATGGGGGGTTGGCAGAGCAGAGCAGATGAGGGTCTGTAGAAGGGGGAGTGCAGTGATAGTGGGGGATTTTAACCTACCAGGGGTTGACTAGAGCACCCCGGCACTAGCAGTACCAGGGACCAGGTGCTCATTGATGCATTCCAGGATGGCCTTCTGATGCAATTGGTAAGTGGGCCTACAAAGCTTGGTAGCACTCTGGACCTAGTACTGGCAAATGGGGAGGCAGTGAGGGAGGTAAGGGTGGAGGACCCACTAGTGGGTAGCAATCACCAAACAGTGTGGCTCATTCTCGCACTGGGCAGGGAGACAGGAGGCACAGACACTAAGGTGGTGGACTTTAGTAGGATGGATTTTGGGAGGATGGGAGCAATACTGTGAGGGAGACTCCAGGATATAAGGCAAGGGATGGATGCAGAACAAAAGTGGGGCGTTATAAAGACTAGGCTAAAGGAGGCCACAGTAGCCTGCAACAGGCCAGGAGTAAGAAAAGCAGAGCCAAGAAACCATGCTAGCTGAACAAAGAAGTGCTGTAAGGGGTGAGGGCATAGAGGTATGCATGCTGGAAGTACAGGAGAACAGGGAAGGGAGAGGATAAGGAGGCTTACAGGAGTTGGTCAAGGGAGGTGGCCAGGAGGGTGAAGAAAGCTAAGGCCTCCAGGGAATTAAGGTTAGCACAGGGCATAAAGGGAGGGGAAAAGGACTTTTTAAGGTATGTCAGGGAAAAGAGGACGTGCAAGGTACATATTGTGAGAATAAAGTGGGGAGCAGATTGGGTGGAAAAGGAGGAGGAGCAAGTGGAAATTCTAAATGAGTACTTCTGTTCCATTACCAGCATGGGCTGGGGGGGAAAGGGGGGAGGAAGTGATGAACAAAATGATCATAGGGCCTAGGTTGCTAGAGGGGCTGAGGGCAGTAACAGTGGACAAGGCACCAGGTCCCAATGGCATCCACCCCAGGGTGCTGAGGGAGATGGCAGAGCTGTTGGCTGAGCCACTGGCAGATCTGTTCAACACCTCCCTTGAAATGGGGTGTGTGCCCCAGGATTGGAGGGTGGCCCATGTGGTGCCCATACACAAGAATGGGCCTAGGGAGTAGCCAGGAAATTATTGGACGGTCAGTCTCACTTCCATAGTGGGTAAGCTTATGGAGGTGATACTGAAACAGAGGCTGGTGGCATTCCTAGAGAGTAATGACCTCCAAGATGGGTGGCAACACGGGTTCGTCTCAGGGAGGTCTTGTCAAACCAGCCTAATAGAGTATTATGACTGGGTGACAAGGGAGTTGGACAGGGGCCATGCGGTACATGTCCTGTACTTGGACTTCAGTAAGGCCTTTGATACAGTGCCTCATGGGAGACTGGGAGGAAGGTGATGGCAGTGGGGGTGGTAAAAAAGCTAACTAAATGGATAGAGACCTGGTTACAGGGAAGGGTGCAGAGGGTGGTGATGGTGGGGGAGCTCTCGGCACCTAGAGCAGTGACAAGTGGGGTGCTGCAGGGGTCAGTGCTGGGCCCGGTGCTATTTGGGCTCTTTATCTCTGATATAGCACATGGAGTGGGTAGCAGGGTTAGTCTGTTCGCAGATGATACCAAATTGGGGGCAATGGTGAACAAAGAGGATGGATGAGAAAAACTACAGGGGGGACGTAACCAAACAAGAGACATGGTCAGTGGAGTGGCAGCTAGAATTCAATGCAAACAAGTGTAAGGTGATGCACTTCGGGCCTAAGAACCAGAATAGGAACAATTGGTTGGGGATCATAAAGGAGAAGGACCTAGGGGTGTTGGTAACTGGGAGCATAAACAACTCAGCCCAGTGTAGCAGAGCAGCAGCGAAGGCAAACAGGATGCTGGGGTGCATCACAAGGGGGTTCTCGTCCAGACACAGGGATGTGATCCTATCTCTCTACAGATCATTGATCAGACCGCACCTGGAGTACTGTGTGCAATACTGGAGGCCATACCTGAGGAGAGATATAAAGTTACTGCAGGGGGTGCAAAGGAGGGCAACAAAAATGTTAAAGGGGATGGAAGGAAAGGAATATGAAGTTAGGCTGAATGAGCTGAACATGTACACACTGGAGGAGAGAAGGGGTGGGGGGATATGATTCAAGCATTTAAATACCTGAGGGGGTAAATAAACCTAGCACCGTGGGAGTGTTTAAACTGAGGAGTGGAAGAGAGACGAGGGGGCATGGACTAAGGTTGGAAGGGGGACATTTCAAGAGGGAAATGAGGAGGCACTACTTCACTGAGAGGGTGTTGTCTATTTGGAATGCACTGCCAGAGGCGGTGGTAACATGTAGGGCACTCAGTAGCTTTAAGAAGGACTGGGATAATGCAAGAGGAAGAGTCAGGGGGGCAGGGACTGGGACAAGCGGGGGAGGAACTGAGGGGGAGGAGGCTGGGGCAGCTGCAATCTAGGGTGGTAGCTGCACACTTAGGCAGATTTAGATAGACCGATTGGTCTGTTCTGCTGGCAGATTCGTATGTTCGTATGTATGTTCATATGTAAAATCGCAGTGACTCTGTTCATGAGCAGAGGTCCTAAAATGCCTATGTTGAAAATGTGGTGAAAAACGTCCATAAAATAACTGTGTTACAAGTGTGCATTGTGCAGATTCCACGCACCCTCGTAACTTCGCAAATTTGTAGTTTTTTCACTCCAGATTTCCAACATTCGCATTTTTTCAGACCTCCTTATGAACAGTACAGTTGGCATTTTTTACATCCTGCCCGAAATATGGGTTTACATATCTGGTGCAGAATAGCACGGTTGCTGTGGGAAATCAATGTTCAGGACAGTTTAAGAAAATCATACTGACAGTGTTCATGAGCAGAGGTCACAAAATGCCTAAGTTGAAAATTTGGTGAAATAATTCCACTAAATGACTGTGTTATGCACATGTGTTGCACAGTTTCCACGTACGCTGGGAAGTTCTAGCATTTTTAATATTTTCACTACCGATTTTCAACATTGCCATCTCTTCACACCTCCGTATGAATGGTGCAGCTGTCATTCTTCACATCCTGCCTGATCTGTGTTTTCGTACATCTGGCGCACAATGGCATGGTCGCTGTGAAAACTCAAAGTTTGGGACACATTGACAAACTCACAGTGCCACTGTTCATGAGAAGAGGTCCCAAATGCTTTCATGAGGTGGGAGTCACAAAAAGGCCATGTTGAAAATTTTTAGTGCAAATACCAACAAACACCTGGGGTGTTGGGTTTCTAACCATAATGTCCCACCCTGCACAGACTGACAGGCATGAGGGGTGTGCCTTTGGATTGCCGACTGTAATGCTCATGCCATTTCCACCCCACCCACCCTACAGCCGGTGACATGCACTGAGGTGTGCCTTGGGACTCTTTGGCCCCAGAGTTAACCCCATTCTCCTATATTGTATCCGTTTCAGCGTATGTCCTTATGGAGTGGGGTGACTGTAAAGCCAAACACCCCAAGGCATACCTCAACACTTGTCAGTGTCTGCAGGATAGGGTGAGGTGAAATGGCATGACCGTTATGGATGACAACCCAAATGCATATCCCAATGCCTGTCTGTCTCTGCAGGTTGGAGGTGGGGTTGGCGTGAAGTTCAATATTTCACTGCCATTCCTACTCTGCATCTGTCTAACTCCTGTATTCCCGGTGCTAATACCAGCAAGCAAACATTCAGCATTGACAAATGCGTGTCATAGAAATGCTCCACAGTTAATTAAAATGCTTGTTTACTTACAAAAAAATTGAATAATTTATTTTTCGAGTTTCTTTTGTAGAGAAATCCCACATAAAGTAAAGTGACTTCAGTGTACTGAAGGATAGGAGGTGTTTAGAAGTAACCCTATTTAAAAAGTATGAAGTAAAACATATTTCAAAGCTCACAGTCTGTTTATAAAACAGAACTTAACAGTTTCCTTGCTGTTGTAAGATACTGATATTTTGAGTCTGAAATAGCACAAAGAGAAAGCACATTGCTATACACAGAACACTATGTGTGATATGAATTAGAAAAGTAATGACTTAAATGTTTTCTGACTACATTTGAATTAAAGAATTCATTATTTTTTATAAATTTTTACACTAAGTTCCAGCTTTATATAAAGGGATCTATACATCTAAAGAAAGAAAGTGATCAGTGCAAGTTAACTGAATGTTTAGTTATGGTATTAAAGAGCTGGTCACATGTTCAGGTGAACGTTAACGTAACATCAGTAGCTCTTTAAGGTACAGCATTATTTATTTATTCATTAATTTATTCAAAGTGTTTCAAAAGGTAGACATACAGAGATATACAAACAATCTCATTTACAGATGTGACCTGGGGTAGGGGGAAAGGGAGAATGAGTATGCAGTAATACAAAAAAAAAATTGCAATTTCATCAGATATGTTCAGCCATTAGCAGGCAGGGATCAATAACAGTTTACCAGCAAAAAATCAGGTGGAATCACAATAGACACAATTGTATTCCTGAGAAGCAATTTAGCAGAGGCAATATGGGTGGGAGAACTGTTACTCTAGGTGAGCTGCTTTCATACCAGAGGGAATCTGTGGTTAAAAGTAAGTTGCCCAGAATTCAGTTTGCACCGAGTGACAATGAATCTGTTACCAGAGTGGCAATGAAGATGGTGTGCTGTCAGAGCAGCAGGGCTGAGCTTGAGCGCTCGTTATGCCAGTATTTAAATTCATAGATAGCAAGGTGTTGGACATCTGTCAAACAGCAAAGAGCAGCCCAGATGGTCATAAAGCATGCAATGGTGAGTCTGGGCATGCAGGAGAAACCAACAGAGGGCATTGAGTAGGGTATCCAGTTTCATTAACTGGCATTTTGGGGCAACTTATGTCCTATGCTGTTAACATCTTCTCTTCATTGTGCACTTTTTCTGTGCCTAGCTAGATCTTAGTACTGTGGACCCAAACTGTAATTGTCTTTATTGTATCACTGTATGGCTGCATTCATCTACCTGTACCGTTTGTTTCGTATGATACTTTGATGTGTTGTATGTGCCATCTTGATGGCATGGGTCATTCCTGAAAACAGTCCCTCAGACCATTGTACCCACACAGTTATCAAATAAATAAATAAACAAAACACTGGAAAAAATATCTCCAAAGTCAATGACTGGAAGGATTAAGTGTGCAATTGGGCATTTGCTCAGGGAGAGGAGAGATAATCCACCCACCCGATGGAGGACACCAAGCTTCCAGTGGGATTTAGAAACTAGTGGCTGGATATGTGAGAAAAAAGTCAAGGGAACAGTCCAGAACAATGCCAAAATATTTATATTCGGACACTAAGGATAAATTAGCACACTCTGAGCTATTGACAGAAAAGGTAGGAGCAACAGCTAGACATGTTTTGTTGGCAAACAGCACAGTGACAGTTCTGAATGATTAAGGGTCAGATGAGTAACATTAAACCAGCTTGATAGTGCATTGAAGTCCAGTTACATGGCAGCAGAGATATCAGCAAGACAACACTTAGATGAGTAAAGGATGGTGTTATCCATGTACATGTGTACATTACAGGATTTTACAGACTGCAACAAGTCAGTTACAAAAATGGTAAAAAGGAGGGACCCAAGAACAGAGCCCTCTCAGGTATAGTTATCTTGAATTACTATTTGTATCTGTTCACTGCATCTAGAAATTGTCGATGTAAAGAAATTAAAAGTATAATGGGGAAAAAAAAACAGTTCTCAATTTATATGAAAAAATGGATTTAAAACACATTCTACTTTCTGTTTATGCAATGGCTTTTCTATTTTTTTAACTACATGTATTGGTTCACTGTGATTTTTTTTACATATGAAAACTTATTATATTTACAAAAACAAGGTGCTGCATCAGCATGTGGTCTGAAAGCTAAACAAAATGGTAATATTAAATGCACGATGAAAATAGAAAATAGAGTTAAAAAATGACATTTCGACCTTAGGTCTTCTTCAAGAAATATCTAAAAGAGAAAAAAGCAAAGTTAGTGTAGAGGGGAGGTAAAATAAGGGATATATATATATGTGGGGAAAGAAAAAAGGCAGAAGCTCTTGTAGAAGAAGTGATAAATGGTAACATAAAGAGAGAATCTGGAAAACAAGAAGGTGATGATGAGAATGACAAGGCATAATAGCAGGGATTAAGCTAGAGAAGTCCCCAGGTGGGGATTAATTAACAGGGCCTAGTGAGAAGGCTGAAAGGTGACAAATGATGGGGAAGGAGACAGAGATGGAGACATCTGGTGGAAATTAATATATATATATATATATATATATATATATATATATATATATATATATATATATATATATACACACACACTACTAAAGAACCCCAGAGCAAATGCCAAGGCATGGGTTATCCCGGAGGATATTGGCCATACAGCCAAGTTTTAAAGGAAAGACAATTGCACATACCCCAATAATGCAAAGCATCATGGGAAACTATGCAAATCCACATGAGAGAATTTGGACTGGCTCTACTTTAGGCATAATTGCATGGTGCCAGAAGGCCTCACAGTGCAATCAGCAAAGGCTAAGAACAGCAGACACATACACATGTTTCATCCTCATTTGGACTCATCAGTGTGCCATATCTGTGTCTTAGCCCAGGAAGAGGGAGCCAGCCACCCCTTAAGGGGGATGTTATTTGTTTGGGTCATGGGGACCTCACAATAGAGAAGGAAAAGAACTACAAAAGAACCCCAGAGCTCATGTGGATTTGCATATGTTTCCCATGCTGCTTTGCATTATTGGCGTACATGCAATTGTGTTTCCTATATATATACCTTATTTTACCTCCCCTCTACACTAACTTTGCTTTTTTCTCTTTTAGATATTTCCTGAAGAAGACCTAAGGTCGAAACATCAATTTTTAACTCTATTTTCAGCGTGCATTTAATATTACCATTTTATTTTGCTTCTTATATTTAATTTAGTTTAGAAAACAACACATCTTATCCTTCTGAAGCTGACTTATGATGAAACATTGATTTATTTATAGTGTGCTTGATGTGAATAAAAATGTTTTGATTATCATTTGGTGAGTCAAGACTGGCTTACTCCTGATCATTATTGTTTATACAAAAGTCCTTAAGCCAGCTCCTTGCGGTTTTTCTGCTATCTTTTAAAACCAGCTACTAGTGCTGCTTTTTCTTGCAGTGAAATAGTACATTTATTTTAATACATAATGCTAAGACCTTCATAATGAACTTGTAACTTCACCACGTGTGAGTTATAGGTCTTGCCACTCACTATTGAAGATAAATGTGTTATTCCACTGCAACCTGTTATGTATTCCACTTGGCCCTCCATGCTGCTGATGCAGGCTTTGACCTCCTTCACTTGCTGACTACACACACCATCCCACTCCTGACTACAGACACTGTGTTATTCCTGACTACAGACACTGTGTTATTCCTGACTACACACACCATCCCGCTCCTGACTACAGACACTGTGTTATTCCTGACTACAGACACTGTGTTATTCCTGACTACACACACCATCCCACTCCTGACTACAGATACTGTGTTATTCCTGACTGCACACACCATCCCACTCCTGACTACAGACACTGTGTTATTCCTGACTACAGACGTCATCCCATTCCTGACTACAGACATTGTTATTCCTGACTACAGACACTGTGTTATTCCTGACTACACACACCATCCCACTCCTGACTACAGACACTGTGTTATTCCTGACTACAGACACTGTGTTATTCCTAACTACAGACATCATGCTGCTCCTGACTACAGACACTGTGTTATTCCTGACTGCACACACCATCCCACTCCTGACTACAGACACTGTGTTATTCCTGACTACAGACGTCATCCCATTCCTGACTACAGACACTGTGTTATTCCTGACTACAGACACTGTGTTATTCCTGACTACACACACCATCCCACTCCTGACTACAGACACTGTTATTCCTGACTACAGACACTGTGTTATTCCTAACTACAGACACTGTGTTATTCCTAACTACAGACATCATGCTGCTCCTGACTACAGACACTGTGTTATTCCTGACTACACACACCATCCCACTCCTGACTACAGATACTGTGTTATTCCTGACTGCACACACCATCCCACTCCTGACTACAGACACTGTGTTATTCCTAACTACAGACATCATGCTGCTCCTGACTACAGACACTGTGTTATTCCTGACTGCACACACCATCCCACTCCTGACTACAGACACTGTGTTATTCCTGACTACAGACACTGTGTTATTCCTGACTACAGACATCATGCTGCTCCTGACCATAGACACCATGCCACTTCTGACTGCAAACCACATCAAACTTAAGCAAGGGTCACCTTGTCATGTCTCCTTTTATACAAGAACCTTACACTATGGAAACACTAGGGCATAGACTGGGGACACGAAAAATGCTGCTATACTATGGAAAAACAGTGGGACAATTAACGAAAAACACAAACCCAGAAATGACTGCAAATGTGATTTAACAGTAAAAAAAAAAGACCATCCTAATGTAGAAAGACCACCTTAATGTACTGTATTATATAACATAAATAAGAAATAAGGGTACTGTGGGCAAATGTAAGATTTTGAGGGGCTAATGAGTTCATAATCCCACTCCCCCTTTGAGCTCATTTTAGATATATATATATATATATATATTATAGAGTGCCACTATAGTTAGGGTTGAGTACCCCATTTAAAGTTAAATCTGAAATTTGGCAGCTTAATAACTTTGCCACCGTATGACAGATTTGCCTGAGATTTCGCATGCATGGTCTGGTACCATAGATCTCTGGAATTGCCAAGTGTCGTTACGGTCAGATGTATGGTTGTGGAGCTACAGAGTGCCAAAAACATGCAAAAATGACACATTTTTGAGCATTCTTTGTTTGCACTTACATCCCATACGGTTTGCGCGACCAGTCCGAAACCTTCAGGGAACATGCAGCCAAGGTCCCCAATGTGCCTTTCAAAGATTTTGTGAAAAAATATTAAACTGTTCAAAAGTTATTCAAAAAACAGGTTTCCCATTATAGTCAAAGGGAAAAGTTAAAATATTCAAAAGTGTCACAAATGCACTTTTTGCTTTCACAAATGAGCCTTGTAGTGTCATAAATCAGCCATCTTGTTTTCAGTTGGTTGTCACAGTAATGCTTGGCATTTAAATTTGGGACCCTCTGGGGACACAATTCTTGTTGTGTTCACCTAGTCGAGCCCTGAGGATGCTAGCCATGTCTTTTTTTTTTTTGGGGGTGGTAAAACACCCCAGAAATATATTTTTTAAATTTATGTAAAGTAGTGTCAAAAGTACTTTTGTATATGTGACACTTTCGTGATTTCATTTGCGAAAGTGTCATGATTTGCAAAAGTACTTTGTGACACTATGGCCAAAACAATAGAGAATCTTTGCCACTCTGCTGCAAAAGAACAGTTTGGTCTTTTTGGTCTGAAATTTGAAGGGAGGAAGAAAGCCAAGATCCCACAGATGTGCCTTTTGTTGGTTTCTGAGATATAAGGAACTTAGTATTCCAAGTGCTCATTTTCTGCTCTGAGGGCCATTATTATGCATACATTCTTTGTATTCACTGTGCTTCTGAATGCACCTTTTTGGGGAAAAAAAGGGTGTGCGTTTGCATTACTGTTATCATTAGCATTTCCGCTTGTGTTTCCATTACCGTTTGCATTAGCGTTTAATTTTACATCAGCATGTGCGTTATCTTTTGTGTTTGCATTACTGTTACCGTCTGCATTTCCATTACCGTTTTTGTTTGCGTTTACTTTTGCATCACAGTGTGCGTTACATTTGCATTTCGTACACACTTGCATATGTGTTTGTTTGAATTACTGTTTCCTTTTGGCGTCATCATTTGTGTTACCGTAACCATTTGTGTTTCCAATTGCGTTACCGTTACTGTTTGTGTGTTCATTACCATTTGCATTGGACTTTTTTTTTTTCAATTGTTTAACCAGATGAGATACACTAATCTGAAAGCTTGTTTACAGGTGCAACCTGGGAGCACAGAGAAGTTAAATGACTTGCTCAGGGTCGCACAGCATGTAAGTGGGGGCTGTGGGTTTCAAACCCAGGTCTCCAGATTTGCAGCTCAGAGCCTTAAGCCACTGCGCTATACTGCCTCCCTTTACCGTTTGCGTTATCAGTAGTGTTTCTGTTGTTGAGTGTGTAATTGCTTCCTTCTGCGTCGCTGCTGCCATTACCGTTTGCGTTTCTGTTTGTGTTTCTCTTACCGTTTGCATTTTCATTACCATTTTCTTTAATGATTGCATTTCTGTTGCCGTTAGTGTTTGCATAACCATTTGCATTACCATTTCTGTTTTCATTTACGTTTGCACTTGCATTTCTCTTACCATTTGCGTTATTGTTTCCGTTTGCGTCACCTTGTGTGTTACTGTTTGTACTTGCGTTTGCATTACCATTAGCATTACTATTTTCTTTTACCTCACTGTTGCCATCACGTTTACGTTAACGTTACCATTTGTGTTTTTGCATTTGCGCAGTGCAGTGCAAAACATTATGTTTTTGCTATTTTTCTGCACTGTTTTCCGCAAAGCATAGCACAGCCAGTGTGTGGTTGATTGATCTGAAACTTGCCATGTAGAAAGACTTGTCGTCAAGGAACATGCCAGTTTTGTTTGGCGTAAACATGTTGTTCCATTCCAGAGTTATTACCATTTGAAGTTGGCCCCCCTTGCAGTTACAGATTTTTTGGCCTCCAGGTCCTCCATTTTAGTGCATTTTTGGCTGCGATATCCGCCATTCTGTGGTGGAAGACTTCTTAAAGGTGCAGAAATGTAAAAATTGAATATCTCTGGAACAGTTTGGTCTTTTCACATGAAATTTGGAGAGTGTTGAGTGGATGTCCTGGGGATGTGAATAATGCTGTTTTCATTTTGGAAAAATTATTCATTGCAGAGATACTATGTGATGCAGTTAACGTTTTGCGCATAGCATTCTGCATGGTGCTACTGGCTTGAAATTTATAGTGTAGGTAGCCCTAGTAGTACGGAGGTGCCTTGCAATGGTTTGGTGTGTAAAACATTAACAGGTGTGGAATTATGCCACTCTGATGAATGAAAATTTGGTTCACTACACTTCAATAACTTCTGAACCATGTGTCCGATTTGCCTGGCATTTGGAATATGCAAATATTTCTATTACGTCTTTGACTGTGACAATTTTCAGGTTGCTGGCACTTACAGTTGCAGAATTGTGCATGTTACATTGTTTGCTCATGGCGCTGTGCAACCACTGAATGGATATACACACAATTGTGGACACACGGTGTGCTATGGTACATGTTTTCTTTTAACAATTTTTGGTTCTATCGGATATATGGTTCTTGTGTAGCGAAGTGGTAAAAATGTTATTTGCAGCACTCCTGTGCAGTTAGTGTGTGGTTGATTGATCTGAAACTTGCCACGCAGAAAGACATGTTTTCAAGGAACATGCCAATTTTTGTTTGGTGAAAAAATTTTGTGCTGTTACAGAGTTATTGCCATCTGAAGTTGGCCCCCCCTCACAGTTAAAGATTTTTCGTCCACCAGGTCCACCATTTTAGTGCATTTATGGCCGCGATTTCTGCCATTTTGTGGTGGAAGACTCTTAAAGGTGCAGAAACGTAAACATTGAATATCTCTGGAATGGTTTGGTCTTTTTTTCATGAAATTTGGAGGGTGTTGAGTGAATCTCCTGGGGATGTGGATGGTTCTGTTTACATGTTGGAAAAATAATTCGCTATGGAGATACTGCATGATGCAGTTAATGTTTTGCGCATAGCGTTCTGCATGGTGTTACTGGCTTGACATGTACAGCATAGGTAGCCCTAGTGGTATGGAGGTACCTTGCAATGGTTTGCTGTGTAAAACATTAACAGGTGAAGAATTATGCCACTCCCAACGAATGAAAATTTGGTTCATTATGCTTCAATAACTTCTGAACTGTGTGTCTGATTTGCCTGGCATTTGGAATGTACAAAGATTTATAATACATCCTTGACTGTGGCACTTTTTGGGTCGCTGGCACTTATGGTTGCTGAACTGTGCATGTTACGTTGTTTGTTCATGGCACTGTGTGACCGTTGAACAGATGTACACATAATTCTGGACACACGGTGTGCTATGGTACATGCCTTCTTTTAACAATTTTTGGTTCCGTCAGATATATGGTTCTTGTGTAGCGAGGTGGCAAAAATGTTATTTGTGGCACTCCTGTGCAGTTTCATAGTGCAGCCAGTGTGTAGTTGATTGATCTGAAACTTGCCAGGAAGAAAGACCTCTGTTCAAGGAACATGCTAGTTTTTGTTTGGTGAAAAAATGTTGTTCCGTTCCAGAGTTATTGCCATTTGAAGTTGGCCCCCCCTCACAGTTACAGATTTTTTGGACACCAGGTCCACCATTTTAGCGCATTTTCAGACATGATTTCTGCCATTTTGTGGTGTGAGACTTCTTAAAGGTGCAGAAACATAAAAATTGAATATCTCTGGAATGGTTTGGTCTTTTCACATGAAATTTGGAAGGTGTTGAGTGGATGTCCTGGGGATGTGAATAATGTTGTTTACATGTTGGAAAAATTATTCACTGCAGAGATACTGCATGACGCAGTTAACATTTTGCGTGTAGCATTCTGCATGGTGCTACTGGCTTGAAATTTATGGCATAGGCAGCCCTAGTGGTATGGAGGCACCTTGCAGTGGTTTGGTGTGTAAAACATTAACAGGTGCGGTATCGTACCACTCTGATGAATGAAAATATGGTTCGTTAGGCTTCAATAACTTCTGAATTGTCTGTCCAATTTGCCTGGCATTTGGAATGTACAAAGATTTCTATTACATCTTTGACTGTGACAATTTTCAGGTTGCTGGCACTTACGGTTGCTGAATTGTGCATGTTACATTGTTTGCTCATGGCGCTGTGTAACTGTTGAACAGAGATACACACAGTTCTGGACACACAGTGTGTTATGGTACAAGTCTTCTTTTAACAATTTTTGATTCCGTTGGATATATGGTTCTTGTGCTGTGAAGTGGCAAAAATGTTATTTGTGGCACTCCTGCGCAGTTTTCCCGGCATGACGATGCTCAACTGTTGAACAGATTTAGATAACATTTGTTATACATGTTGTGGTATGGTACATGTCTTCATTTACCAATTTTCATTTCAGTTGGTCATACAGTTTTTGCACAGCAAAGTGACAAAAATTCACATGGTGGGAGCGTGGGGCCCACCACCACATTCCATTCATTATTTATGGTGCACATTCTCAAAAAGAAGGGAAATTCATGGCAAAAAATTATATTTAATGCATCAGTTAGGGTTTTTCCACAGTGACAAAAGTGAGAAAATTCAGTGTTAGGGTTGCCACCCTGCACCCATGCCCACCCCACCCCACCAACAGGCATTGGGGTGTGCGTTGGGATCATCGGTTCTAACTCTCACCCCATTCTCCTATACTGCACCACCTCAGCTTATTTACACAAGGAATGGGGTGAGAGTTAGGGCGATGACCCCAATGCACACCCTGATGCCTGTTCGGTGGGTGGGGTGGTGTGGGTGCAAGGAGTGGCAACCCTAACACCAAATTTCCTCACTTTTGTTGCTGGGAACAACCCTAACTGATGCATTAAATGATTTTTTGCCATGAAAATATATATATATATTTTTTTTTTCATGGCAAAACTTCATTAATGCATCAGTTAGGGTTAAAGTGACAAAAGTGAGGAAATGAGATGTTGGGTTGGGCATCGCCCCCCACCCCCAACCCCCCCATTCTCCACACACCGACAGATGCCAGAGTGTATCATGGGGTCATCAGGCCCAACTCTCACCCCATTCCATGTATAAACAGGTTGGCATGCTACAGTAAAGGAGAATGGGGTGAGAGTTAGGCCTCACAACCCCATGGCACACCCCGGCATCTGTCAGTGTGTGGAGGATGGGGTGGTGGGGTGGTGGTGGGGGAGTTAGGGGCTCAACCGTAACATATTACTTCCCCATTTTTGTCACTTTAACCCTAACTGATGCATTAATGAAGTTTTTTGCAATAAATTTTCTTACTTTTGGAAAAAGTGTAATGTAATTAGTAAATGGTATGTGTTGGTGGGCCACCAAACTGCCCATTTGTGCATAATGATATGCATCTGTGGGAGTGTGGGCTCCCACTTACACATAACAACAAAGCCATACAGTAGCCCTATAGGCTTGAAAAGGAACCCTTGTAACACTAATTTGCCAATATCTCAGTAACCGTACAACTTATGAAAAACATTCCACTGCAGTTGTAATCATGGCTTCAAAACCTCCACATGTGCTTAGTCTACCTAGTGGACTAAGCTGCATGTAGTGAAAAATCTGTATCTCGCATTGTGTCTGAGGTACGGGCACCGAAAGTTGCTGTGGGAGCTGCAATGTTATCCTATGGGAAAAATCTCAACTTCATGATGGCATATCTTTGTGACTGATTAACTTTTTAACACCTAAATAGCATAATTCACATCTCTGGGACATCCCCTTTGCACCCTGCAAATTTCAAGCCAAAAGACCAAACCATTTATTTACAGTGCAGTGGCAAAGTTTTCAAAATCCTGGTTCACAAGGTATCAAAATCCCAGTTCGCGAGATCAATCCCTGTTCGTGAGCTGTCAAAATCCCCATTCGTGAGAAATCCTTGATTGTCAGATTTTAGCCATCTGGTCTGGAAGTCCGAAGAGGATTTTGTCACCTCGGCGAGGATTGGCTTCATAACGGGGTTTTGACAGCTCGTGAACGGGAATTGAAAACAATCCCTTTCGTGAGCTGACAAAATCCCTATTCGTGAGCCGATTCCCTTCGCGAGGTGTCAAAACTCGTCATGGCGAGCCAATTCTTGTTCACGAGAATGGCCATCTGGTCGTGAAATGATGATCAAGGATTTTGTCAGCTCACAAAAGGGGATCAGCTCACAAACAGGAATTTTGACAGCTCGTGAAAGGGGATTTTGTCAGCTTGTGAAAGGAGATTCAAAAACCCAATCCCCTTTCGCGAGCTGTCAAAATCCCCGTTCATGAGCCGATCCTTGTTCGCAAGATAGAGCCATGTGGTTCCTAAGTCATGATCAAGGATTTTGCTACCTCACAGAAGGGGATCAGCTCACGAATGGGGATTTTGTTACCTCACGAATGAGGATCGGAAGCGAGTTTCGAACAAAGAATTTTAAAATCTAATATGGCCATTTTTTGGTCAAAATGAAGTAAACCAAAGGTATAGATTTGTAGAGAGCATCACTCTGAACAAAACCCATGCCTTATTTGTGCAACAAGTCACCCATGGGGCAAGCTATGACATTTTGTTTGGGGGAAAAATGAAAACAAAATGGCAGCTCGCGAACGAATAATTTTTTTCTCATGAAATTTTATGATTTTATAAATCTCCATTTGTGAGCTGACAAAATCCTTGATCGCAAGCCAAATCCCCTTTTGCAAAACATACATATAAATCTTGGAGTGAACTGAGCATGCTCAGAACCTGACATTTCAAAATTAAATAACTTTGGAACGGATTAATATTTTTTCACCAACCCAATGCTAGAGTGTTCTTTGACCAAACCTCTTTCTAGCCTGAAAATTTCCGACCAAAATACCAAACAGTGTGGCTGCAGCATGATAGGCAAAAATCAGCAAAAAAGTGCCCAAAAAAGGAAAAAAGGCATTTTTTAGCACGTCGCTGCATGTAAACTGCAAGTCCGACCAAAACACAACTTGGCAGATCAAGAGAGCAACCATACAACACCACGCATTCCAAATTTCATGCAAATCCGTTAAACAGTTGCAAGTTATTAAGGTGCAAAAAATTGAAGTTTAACATTAAACTGCTTACTCAACCCTAAGTATAATATATATAGCAGTAGTTAGGGTTGAGTAGGCACTTCAGTATTAAACTCAAAATTTTGCACTTTAATAACTTTGCAGCCGTTCAACAGATTTTCACATGATTTGGTATACACTGTCCTGTCAGGTAGATTTCCTGATGTGGCAAGTTACTTTCTAGTCAGATATGCGGTCTCTGAGTTATGGAGAGGTGAAAAAAAACATGTTTTCACTCATTAACTTTGCTGGGATTTTTCTTTGAACTTGCCTACAACCCAGACTGTTTGGCTTTTTGGTCTGAAATTTTCAGAGCAGAAAGGGACTACCCCACAGGTGTGCCTTTTGCTATTCTGGTGAAAAAATAATAAGCAGTTTTTAAGTTATTGCAGTTTAAAAATTTAAAAAACAATTGTTTCTGAGCAAGCACTATAAGATAGCTATATGAAACAAAAACAGAATCCTGCTTCTTATGGGAAAATTCCTTCTTTGTATGGCCGCCATCTTGTTTTCAGTTTTGCCAGAAAAATTCTAATTTGGAAACCTCTCAAAATGATATTCTGAGGAGGAAGCAACACATGTAGCTTGCTTATTGGGACCTCTTAGGGCATTCTGCACTTTACTGTTCAAAAAATTCCATTAAAATGTGTTTTATTTAACATTTAAATTCTTTTGTTCGTACCCCCATCATACGAAGTCAGATCCTGATTCATATGACTACTCACAATAGAAGATCTTCTTTCATATTTGGGAACACCCCAAATTGATATTCTGAGGAGGAACCAACACATATAGTTTGTTTATTGGGACCCCTTGGGTGCATTCTGCACTTTACTGCTCAAAAAATGCCCTTAAAATGAGTTTTATTTAACATTGAACTTCTTCTTTCGTATCGGCATCATATGAAGTAAGATCTTGTGTCGTATGCTGACTCACGAAGCAATATCTTCTTTTGTATGGGAAATTAATGTATTTCAATGGTATTTTCAACTTTGGTGCATAACTTTGCCATTTTTGCTTATTTTGACACCAAATTTTCACGATAGCCTTTTGAGGACCCCAGCTATGGACAATATTACTGTTGTTATGCAACTCCCACCCGAAAGGTGATTTCGCATTTGCTTGGTGAATTCACCTTTCAAGCAGGATTTGCATAATGACAGCTGTATTGTTTATGAAGTGGGGTTATAAGAAGGCTATATTGAAAGTTTGGAGTCAAAATATATAAAAATGTCAAAGTTATGACCATTTGTTGCAATTTCGATATGCACGCTTGTAACTTTGGAAATTTTAATGACTTTCTTCCCAACTTTTCAACATAGACTTGTTATTATCACACCTCAAGTATGTCACAGCTGTCATTTTTAAAATCCTACTCAAAATGTGTTTTTCCACCTGTGGCATGGAATGGCATTGTACTGTGTGGAATTACATTTTGGTGGGGTTTTGTAAATTTTCTGTACCAGACACATGAGGTGGGGTAATAAGATGGCTATGCTAGCAATTTGGTCACTGTTGTTCTATAAATTGGAGTGCAGGGCCCTTCCACAGTGACATACATACACCCATCTTTGGAGGGTTGGGAGCGCAGGGTCCAAAGGGCACTGTGCTACCACAGTCAAATAAGGCTATGATTACACTATCTCAAAAAAGAAGGAAATTCATTGCAAAAAAAACCTACATTAATGCATCAGTTAGGATGTTATTAAAGCATCAAAAGCTGGGAAATTCAATGTTAGGGTTTCCAACTCTAACACACCACCCCCATCCTGCACAGATGAAGAGGGATTGGGGGTGGCATAGGGGGCGTCAGCCCTAATGTTCACCCATTGTCCTGTGCTGTGCCCACCTAGCTTATTTTCTATTGGAATCGGGTGAGTGTTAGGGCTAATGACCCTAACGCCACCCCCAATCCCTCATCATCTGTGCAAGGTGGGAGTGGAGTGTTAGGGTGGAAAACCCAAACATCAAATTTCCCAGCTTTTGATTCTTTAATAACAACCCTAACTGATGCATAATGTAGTTTTTTTGCAATATATATATATATATATATATATATATATATATATATAATACATTATAAAGGCGCAGTCTAGGATTGAGTAAGCACTTTAATGTTAAACCCCAATTTATGTACTTTAATATCTCTGCCTCCATTCAACTGATTTATTTGAAATTTGGAAGGCACAGAGCTGGAGCCAGGATGTTTGGATCATGAATATTTTGTGGCAGTTGGTTTACTGGGGCAAAGATACAGACACACATAAAATTTAAAACTTACATAAATTAAGACTTTTTTTGCTCACCTGTTACAGTACTAAAAAACCAGAAGGATTTCAAACCAGAAACTTGCAGGTTTGATAGTGTTTGTCCAAAGGTGTGTGATTTTGTGCTTTTATCTCCCAAACTTTGGGCCCTATTCACGAATGGGCTGGGGTGGCTACATGCCACATAACTTGGGTGCATAGCCACCCCACACCTTTTCACACCCACTGAGCCCCCTCGGTGACATGCACAAAGTTGTTACGCTCCCCCCATGCACCGGATCCTCGGGTGAGTGCGGAGCTGCATGCGTGGGTGGGCTGGAGTCTGCACGTGGTTGTGTGCCAGCACTCTGTACCATTCATGAAAGTACAGAGTGCCAAATGTGGGGGGCAATGGCTATGTGTCTGAAGGGCAGCCATAATGGATACACGCCCCCTCCAGCTGCCACCACCAGACCCGCTGGTGCAGGCGGGGTTCATCTGACCCACTCAGGATGGTGCCGCTGGTGTTGGGGAACAGTGGTCAGGCCAGGGGCAGGCAGCCAGCAAATACCCCCCGACAATATGACCGGTGCTGTGTGCACCCCTGCAACATGGCTCCAGACCAGCGCAAGTGATCCTCTGCAGACCCAGGTAGGGCATCTGATTGGCTGCTGAGCTGGGTCTGCGACCCTGCCCCCATGAACCTCTGCACTGGGGGGGCGTGGATGCAGAAGGGAGCCCAGCGGGGACCACTGCTTTGTAAATGCGGTCCCAGCGCAGATCTCCTGGGGGTGCAGAGCTGCACACGCCTTTATGCGCCAACTCCACATATCTTTGTGAATAGGGCCCAACAGTAGTTTTTTAAATATTTTCCCAAATGTTGGTAGTTTTTTTTTAATATTTAAGAAAAACAGTTCAGTTTCTGAGCATGCATGGTTAGAAAAATAAGCATTCTAAGCACAACAGAATGTTTATGACCACATTTCTTAATGTGGTCATTTTACATGAATGCAGTTCTATGGGCTATACAGACACTGCCAACAGCTTCCGAATATATTTTAATAGTGTTTGCTTAGAGGGTAAGGGAATTCACATCACTGCATAGTACCACCCCTTCTGAACAAAACTGTGCATGCCTTGTTTTGTTTAACGGTAGTTCAGCAGCCATTAGCTGCATTAGCAGTCTAGTTTCATAAAACTGACTAGCGGGGTGCCCAGTCCCCGGTGCCAGCTAAACCGATATGAATTCCAATACCGGAGTGCCAACCCATGGTGCCTGTTCAGCTCCTCTCTCCAATTAGGATTCCTCCCTCACCTGCCACACCAATATCCCAACACCAGCTTGCCCAATCCCTTTTTTTTAAATTCAATATGCTTTATTGAAATTTATAACAAACAAAACATGATGACATATGGAGGGGTAACATTTTGGTACAAAGAGCAAAACCAACACTACCCTCCTTTAGGAACAGTAAAATGATAACAACAATCTCCCCAATCCACCAAAGACCCTCCCTTCCCCCCAGTACCCCCCACTTCGAAAGCCTTGAGAAGCCCTAAAGGAAAGAGAAGTGTTTTACTTGATGCACATTGGGGATAAGAAGATAATTATTTGAGTTCGGTAGGTAAGTAGCTACCTGCTAAATTGAATAGTTATGAGATATTACAGTTACAATAACTGTGAATACAACCATTAAAGACTCAGGTCAAAAGAGCATCTGGATATACAGTATAGTTCATACATCTGAGGGGCGTGACTACAAAGTATGGAGTTTACTCCACATTTTGTTATAGGATATTAGTCTGCCTCTTAGACTGGCGATCATTTTTCTAGACGGAGGTTGGCCAGAAATTCATTCAACCACTCTGAGTATGGAATAACTGACTGGTCTTTCCAATGGCATGGGATCACTTGCTTAACAGAGAGGGAAATGAGAGATATGTAATACCGCCTTTCTTTCACTCTGATCTGCAAGTAATCCCCAACCATGCAGATCTCCAGGATAAATGGAGCTTCTAACCCCAGCAGGGGATCCATTTTGGATTGGATAGCCTCCCAGAGAGGGGCAATTTTGGGACATTCCTAAAAAACATGGAGCAGGGTGCCTGGCGCTTGACTGCACCTAAAGCATAGTGGAGTGGGTATCTTCCCCATCCCCTCCAGTTTGGCAGGAGTGAAGTAGATATTATGCAGTATGTAAAATTGCATCAGGCAGAGTCCGTCATTGGAGGAGTAGGCATAGAGGTCCTGCCATATCCATTCCCACTGGAATGCCATAGTGGGAAACTGGGAAGACCAGTATGAGGATTGTCCTTGTAAGTCTGGATAAAGCATGGAAAACAGATTGCCCAATCCCTGGTATTGGCTCAGACCAGTCTTCTGCCCTGAACCAACAGTCTGCAACACTGCATTGCCCTCACCCACTGCACCAAACATCATGCAGACACTGAGATGCCCAGTTCCCAGTGTTGAAACTTGTATATGCAAAAATGATCCCTCAGTGACTTTTTTCTTTGTAACTTGTAATAAAAAAAAACAGTCCATTAGCATCTCTCGATCCACCGTCCCGTCCCCCACCCTACCCCAACCCCCACTAGCACCCACCACAACCCCTCCACATCTCTTACTCACCTAAATCAGGTCCAGTGATGAAGATCCAGTCTACAAGCCAAAAGACATCTTCTTGCTGGAACCACGACTGCGAAATGAGGAAATAAGGTAAGTGTGGTTAATATATTTCCAATGCATTTTTAACTTTTACTCATAACTTGGTCACTTATCAATATCTTTTCCCCAGATTTTCACATGGCCTTTTCAGGACCCACCTCATGAACAAGGTAAGTGTATTTTTTTCAAATCCAGCCTGAAAGGGGATTTTGTAGTCACTCTGTGAAATCACCTTATGGGTGGGCTTATACAATTTTCACCTGAAGGATTTATGAGGTGGGTCATAAGAAGACTGTGTTGAAAATTTGGGATCAGAATATTAAAAAACAACAAAGTTTTGAAGGTATGGAGACATTTTTCAACAATCACTCAGAACTTTGATAATTGTCAATATGTTGACCCCAAATTTTCAGCATAGCCATTTTTTCACATCACCTCATGAATATGACAGCTGTCACTTTTCAGATCCTGGCTAAAATGTGTTTTTTGCACTTGTGGTGTGAAATGACATTTCAGACAGTATTTTAGAAATGTTCAGAAGGGGGGTCATAAAAAGACTATGTTGAAAATTTGGGGTGAAGTTTTAAAAAAAAAAACATTATGAAGTAATGTTGTTTTCAGGGACAGCCGTTAGCCCTGCTTGGACCCTGTTGCCTTCCCATGCCAGTGACCTGAGTTTGGATGCAAGATCAGTGAGCCATTTGAATGTGCTGAGACTGTGAGGAAGGTGCTGCAGCACCAGCCCCAACCCAGCCTGGGGAGGGACAAAGCAGTGTGCTGGTGCAAAGACAACACCTTGTGATAGGCTGGGGAGCCTTTGCTCACAAGGGGTTGATATGGATGTCGAGGCATGATGGGCCCATGCACTGTGTCAGGACAAGTTGGGTGGAAAGAAAAATGAGGAAAAGAGTACCTGGCAGGATGAAGGTGGTTTCAACCTGCCCTGGTGGCAGTTGAGGAATGGAGTGACTTGCCTTCCCCTGAGAGGACAGTGGTCCCAGGGACACTGAATCCTGCCCACATCCCCCTTGATGGCCTTCACGAGTGACCCAAGTCTATTCCCAAACCTGGGTCACTGTTGTGGTACTGGTATCACCTTCCCAACAGAATCACTTGTCCACCCCCACCAAAAAAATAAATTACAGTCCCTTTCTACCCGACACAGCTGATTCATATATGTATTACTCATACTAACACATTTTACACTTTATATCTATAGGTCCAGTGAAATAGTAACAACGATGCAATACAACCAGACACCAGCTCCAGCACTGGAGGATTTTGATTACATGTATCAGATAAGTACTATTTTATGTTTACAGTACCTTGTTTGTTCTAATTAGTGACTAACAAGCTGCAGATCCTTTGTGACCTCATTGCTATTATTATTATACAGGTAAGGCTGGATGTTCCCTCAAGCCACCCAACCCCGATCCCTCAATGCCCAGGACCCATGTAAGAAATCTTCATTATTAGTACTGTATCTAAGCTAGGGTGCTATGGTGTAATAGTGCACTACAAATATCATCACACTTTTGTCTTTCACTTGCTAGTTGGTTGGTGAAGCAGTGCTAGAAACATCTCCACTATTCTGTTTATTTCATTGGGACCTGCATGAATGAAGGTATGATTCAACTATCACAAAAAAGAAGGGAAATGAATTGCAAAAAACTACATTAATGCAGACATTAGGGTTGAGGAATACAAAGCACACAAAGTAGGGAAGTGAAAAAAACATTAGGGATTTGGGTATTCAGAGTCTTGTTAAATCAGATATGGGGTCTTCTTTATGGATGTCAACCCTAATACCCAGCTCTTCCACTGAGCAAACAAGGTTAGAAGTGATCTGTTTTCTTCATGCATGGTCCCTGCAGTCCCACAGCCCCTGAAGAAAGGTACAACTGATTCTGTTGGCAACATGTGGCAAGCCATACTTCTTTACCTCTGAAGAGTGTACCATTATGAGGTACTAGCTGAGAACTGCACCTTGTGCTTCAGGCAGGAGGTTATGGGCTGGGGGTGGGCATTAAGGTTCACAACCCCAAGGAATTCTAGAATTCTGTTGTAGAATTCTGGGAGCTGCAGAGTGGCTGTGTTTGTGAGAAGCTCCCTGAGCTAAGTGTTATTTACAATATTTTTCATATTTGTTGTCTGCAGAAAGGTGTAAAATTTATTTGATAGAGGCTGATTGGGAGTTAGAAGTCATCACATTTCTCTTGTGATTGGTTAACTCTGATGTAGTTTATTTTATTACAATATTTCTAACGGTTTCTGTGAGTACCTTTTGTGGTGTCTGGTCTAAAGGACTAATGTGTCATTTCTGGGCATTCTGGTTGTTTGGTGCCTTTTTTTTCCTTAAACAATAGATTTTTCTAGTGATTTATGCCTAATACACAACAGTGCATCAGATTTTATTGAGCATTCTCTGATTTTCTACGTGTCATATATTTTGGATTAGCTGATCTGTTGTGGCAGCCTGTGAATGATATGTTGCTGTGGTCTTGTCTGTTTGTTTATGGAGCTTTCTGAGCTGCTAATTTCTACTTTTTTCTTATTTCTAATTGTTTTTTATTTGTGTTTGTTTTTGGAAGGCAAACATCATAACTACATTTTTTGCCAGCTGCTGACTGTTGCTAAGAGCAACTGTTCCGTCACTGTGTTCTGGCTCTGCAATGGAATCAGAAGTAACAGCCTGCAGAGGTGTTTGATTTCACTCAGTCCCCTAAAGTTCTAGAATACCTGGAAAAAAATTCTAGAATACGGAGTGTTTTGTAAGTCTTAAAAAATACATTTTGCTTGTTATTTGTTTTAACATTTAAATTAACCAAGGTTACAGGGGTAAATAAGGGAGGTACAAGACATATGTGTGTAAGTGAAGCAAATGCGTTATAGTTAGATCTTGCAGCTATATCCTATCTGGACAAGCACACTGAGTTAATTTAGTAATAGTGTATGGTAGAATGCTGTAATGCAAGGAATTCTATGCCTGGAATATGCTTGTTCTGCTGCAGTAGTGACATCATTATGTTGTTTGGCTGCAGTAGTGATGTCAGTACGGCAACAGAACAACTTGGAATGCTGCCACATACTTGATTTCCCCTATACAATTAAGCTGGAAGTTGTTTTTTAAACATGAACTTGCAGAAACATCTGCAGTGCTCTGTGTCAGTAATTTGAGCCTACCACCAACCCTCAAGTGCCCCCTCAACCACTGGTTCACTGAAACAAAGTGCAATGTCCGAAATAGGCATGGATGCCCATATACTATACAGAATAGTGGATGGGCAACTCTATGCACAACCAGTGTGTTTTGCCACCTTGGGGATCTGATTCCCATGGACCTTTCAAGCTTCGCTGTGGAGTTCACAGGGAATCAGAACCCCCCTGGTGGCACAACACACTGGTTGTGCATAGTTGCCCATCTACTATCCTATATCTTGTGTTATAGTTGGGTATTACAGCTGTTTCCTATCTGGGTGAGCACTGCAAGGTAGTTTTTATTCCTGGCTCCTGTGCTATAGCTGAGCCTGACAGCTACACCCTATCCTGGTGAGCACTATGAGTTGACTTAGTATTTTAACTATGAACCTGTTGTTGGAAATACACATCAGCTTGGTTTAGCCTCATTCAATGGCCTATATAGGTATGGGGTTCAGAGGGGAGAAAGTCATTTGTGGCAGCTGAGTGGCATTCTTCTCTAGGGAGATGCTCTGGAGAAAGGGCAGTGCCCAATCTGCAGGACCATGGCAGAGCTCCAGGCTCAGCTGGTGGCAGCAAGGGTAGAAATATTTCAGCTATGTTACCAGCTCAACTGAAGCCCACACCCTGCATTGTCTCCCCCAGAGACCCACTGGTCCAGGGGGATGGAGAGTGATCAGGAACAGGAAAGGGGGGCAGGGGTAGTCATAAGGAGGCTGGTCAGCCCAGCACCATCCAGATGGTGAACTACTTTGCACATCTAGAGGAGGCTCAGGTACCTGACTCCACTGAGGGGGTGGTCCAAGTCAGTCAATGGGAAAGGACAGGACAACGCAATGTCACCCAGGGTGAGAAAGCCTACCAGGAGAGTCTTGGTGATTGGGGACTTAATGATTAAAGGAGTAGAGAGGGTAGGGGGTTGGACAGCAGGGGGATGGTCTGGTTTCCTGATGCATCAGCCATAAGGGATTTAAACACGAAAAGGAGGACGGTGGAGAGGGAGCAGGGAACTGGGGGTGCTGGTGCACCTGGGTACCAATGATCTTGTGAACAAGTCAATAGTGATGGTGAGACAGAAATTCTGTAGACTTGGGGACAGATTGTTGGCACACTCAGCCTCCCTGACCTTTTCCAAAGTCCTCCCTGTGTTGGGCAGGAAGGGGAAGCAGGATAGGATAAGGAGTGATGTAATTGAGAAGTTTAAGGGTGGATTTAGGGATGGTGTCAGGAGAAGGGATACCATTTTGTGGGGGATTGTAGGAACTGCTGGGATAGGAGACTCTTCAAGGGTGACAGACTTCACCTGACTAAAGAGGGGGTCTGCATGCTGGAGCACAAGTTTGATGTCTATATCAGATGTTTAAACTGACTATGGGGGACACTGGAACTAGGGGAACCATAGTGGTAGGTGAGGAAGGGGATTCTAGCTAGTACTTCCTCACATCTGGGGGCTTGAAGCATCACAGCAAGTGCAAAGGGGGTTGTCGTTTCAACTGAACTAGGTGAGAAGACAATAGATGGGTTAATACAAAGTGTGCAAGCACCAAAAAAAAAAAAAGAACGAGAAGAGAAGGAAAGCACAAGGGTAGTAGCAATGGAGGAACAGTGGTCAGATGGAAGGGGGTATGCCTTGATGCCAAGAGCCTGGGTAACAAAATCAATGAGTTTCAGTTGCTGATGGCAGACACTGAGGTGGACCTAGTGGCCATCACAGAAACATGGGTTTTGGAAATTAATGACTGGGATCTGATGGTCCCTTGGTATTCACTGTTTAGGAGGGATAAAAGAAAAGGTAGAAGGGCAGGAGTAGCCCCTTTTGTCAAGCAGAGCATCAAGATGGTGAAAGATGGATGCATCAGTGGTAGTAATGGAGAGACTGAGTCACTGTGGGTGCAACTCATGGCAGCCTCAGCAAGAAACTGCACTTGCAAGTGATCTATGGATCCCCAGGGCAAGGGGAAGAAAGAGACAGTGAGCTCAGAGAAGAATTTGAAAGAGGAGTGACAACAGGCAAGTGGTGGTGGTGGTGGGTGATCTGAACTTGGCAGACATTGACTGGGATATTCCAGTGGCCAGGAGCATCAAAATTCAAGCCTTGCTGGACACCTTCCAGGACTGTCTGCTGGTACAGCTAGATAAAGAGCAACTCTGCACTTCAGCATGTGCTTTCATAAACAAGATGTTTCAGCTGTTACAATTTACTACAGAATATGGTACATTTCTTTCATTTTCAATGTTCCTTTCCAAGATTTGCAGCATATCTTGATAGTCCATCTAAAAAGCCTGTATAGAAAACAATTGAAAGCATGTGCCTCTCCCCTGTTAGCCTCACAGTGCCTTGGTTTATGACATCATAGTGTTCACCATGGCAGCAGACTGTGATGTCACAAACAACAATTGTGTGGCTAACAGGGGAGACTCAGATACATTTCAAAAGACTTAGTGAAATAATTGCTGCTTTATCTACAATGGGCCGGATATTCAAAAGGGTTGCACCATGCGCAATAGGGTTGCGCCTGCACAAGTCCAAACTTGCTCCATTCTGCGATATTCAGCAGGAAGCAGTTGTGCCACTGAAAACAGGCTGAGCAACAGCGCAATGCAAATGAATGCATGCTGAACAGGTGGAGGAGGTACCATGCATAAACTGCACAGCCCGATATTCAGCCGGGCTGTGCAGAGTTGTACAGGCGCAACCCCCAACCTGCGCCTGCACAACTTTGAGCTAAAAAAAGGCTTAAGTCGCAGGGCCACCCACAGGTGAGCGCTGCTGCATTGCAGGCGCCGCTGCAGTTGCCACCTGTGGCTGGCCCCCAACCCACCTCCTTTGTGCTTTTCCTGCAGAAGCGGGTGGTGGGTCGGTGGTGGGTGGGGATCGCCAGCTACCAGGGCTATGTTCGAGGGGTTTTTTGAACTTACTGCCCGCGATCGGCATTTCAGTCCACTGGACCACCAGGGATGACCGCGGAGGAGGGGGGTTTATTATACACTGCCCGCGATTGGGAATTTCCGTCCACTGACCACCAGGGATACATTGGGGGCCATTGCTGCCGCGATCGGGCTGGTGGGGGAATACACTATGCCTGCGATCAGGCCACTGGGGTGGTGGGGATTCTACACTGTTTTGCCCGCGATGGCTGCAGGGGCATCGGTCCCCGATGGATGCTGCCTGGCAGGGCGCCAGGCACAGTCCTCGGGATCGGCACACCTACATGCTAATGGCATGCAAATGGGGCCATAATCAGATGCAAATGGCCCCCCCTGCGCCTTTGCATGAATAATGGCCCCATTTGCATGTCACCTTTTGAATATAAGATTATGATGGCGCAATGGTACTTGTGCCACCGCAAGTTGAATGCTCCACTCTGACAACTTCTGGTGACACAAGTTCCACTCACTACATGCACATTGGTTAGGAAATAGAGTGATATTCAAAGGAGTTGCTCAATAGCACAACTCCTTTGAATATCACCCCGGCCACACCCCTGCACAACTATTTTGCGCAGCGCAAGGGCTTGCGCCTAAGAATAGCGCAGTTTGAATATCCAGCCCAATATTTACTAGACCAACAGCAGGTGAAAGCAAAAGAAAATAACAAATAATTAGAACACAATCAAATTTATTTATTTATTTTATTTAATTCATAAATCAGATTTACAAGCTTTGAGTCACAGACTCATTTACAAAGGCACCTCGTCGCAGGGAGGGGAACAACAAATAGTGAGGCAAGACAGGGTGGAACAATACAGGTGCGATACATACATTATACATAGCATAAAGTTTCAGCGAGAATAAACATAGGCAGTTTACCAAAGTACATAACAGTAATTCATTGGTAGCTCCTAGCAGGTCATGCAGGCAATAGCCTGTGGAAAATGGCGTGGGGTAGGCTATCGAGTGGGCTGTTGGACCTGTAAGTAAACATAAATTAAAACATGATTGATGTAAATCTAGTGTTTTTAAGCTTTTTATTATCACAGAGTTGCTCTTTAAGGAACCCACCAGGCAGACTGCAATGCTTGATGTGGTGGTCTCTAACTTGGAGGCCATTGGAGCTATGAGAACCATTTAGTTTGAACTTGCCCTTGGGTCTGGAAAACCCCGATCGAGAGCTGAAGTTCTGGATTTCAGAAGGGTAGACCTCAACAGGCTGAGGGAGTTCATCAAGGAAAAGTTAGTTGAGGTGGACAACATGAGGAGATGGAAGAGAGATGGGGAGCAATTTAGAGAGCCTTTCTCAAGGCATGTAAGTTATGCATGAGAATGGTAACCAAAAAGAACAGGTTCAAGAAACTGGTATGGTTCTTGGCAAGAGTATGGGAAGCGGTGAGGGCAAAGAAAAAGGCCTACTACAATATAAAGAAAAGCAGGAATAGGAAGAATGGGTCCAATTCCCATGCCAGCACTGGAAGCCCCCCTCCCCCCCAGCACTGTGGGACACTGGGGATCCCACTCCTAGTGTTCCGAAATATTTATTTCATTTTTTAGCTGTAAAGAAGAAAACTGCCTCCAACATCCCTAACACTCATCCCATTCTCCTATACTGTACCCATCTCAGCTTATTTACTTATGGAATGAGAGTGAGCATTAAGGTTGATGACCCCAAGGCACAACCCTGATGCCTGTCATTGTCTGCAGGGTGGGAGTGGGGTGTTAGAGTTAGAAACCCTAACACCACATTTCAGTATCCAGTGATAGTGATGGAAAATGAGTGACTACAGAAATTGCTACTCATTTTCAGCGCTACCATTCTAGGCTACCCTGTAAGGGTAGTGATCCTACATGAAAGCGAGCATAGGGAAGAGTGACCAGAAAGGTGGAATAGGGAAGGGGTTTTAGGGGACTGGTGTGCCTGCTGCCACTGAGCTAGCCATGTGGTGTGGTGGTGGTGTGGGTGGCTAGCTCTGGCTCAGCAGGTACTGGGTTCAGGGCTGGGGACTGGGGGCGTGGAAATTTTGCCACTGCCTACGGCTGTGGGACTTAATTTTTTTTGCAAATCCAGACTGTGCCTCCTCCCTGACATGCACCCCCCTGGAGCTGAGAATCTAAATTCAGGGAGGTGCGGGGGGCAAAGCCCCACTGGCAAAACACTTTTATTGTTCGGGATGTTAAGTCACCAGCAAGTGTATATCACTGATTTGTTTTTTGGCGATATACACTCACCATAATAGCAATCACTTTTTTGTGATCGCTATTATGACATGGACCACCACATTTCCCTGCTTTTGTCACTTTAGTAACAACCCTGACTGATGCATTAACAAAGTTTTTTTGCAATGACTAATATATATATATATATCAATCAATCAATCTGTCAAAATCTTTATTTAACCAGGCGGGCACCGTTGAGCAGAATTCATTTTCGAGGTGAACCTGGGATAAGGTACAACTACAGAAGAAACAACAGGATTGCAATTGCTGCCAACACAGCAGTATACATATAATCAGATATGAGCAGGCTAGCGCAGAGCCATCATACACAAAAATACTAAATATACAAAAAACAGTACCATAAAAGAAATGTACAAGTTAAGAGGTTGGCATAATGTAAAACACTGAACTGTTGTAAGCTAGATTTACAGGTTTTTTTTGTTTGTTTTTTCGACACAGAGGGCAGAAGGTAAGAGGAAGCATAGGATAGAAGGGGAGAGGAGAGGGCAGGGATTTGGATCAAGGGATGACAGAGAGGGAGCAGGAATAAGCACAATGGCTGCAGTCTGAGGGATTAAGGGAAGAAGTTGCAGGGTTCCTTGAGTTGGCAGGTGATTAAAGCTTTAAATGCCACAAGCCTGCAAGGGAGGTTTAATTTCAGGTTTTTTTGCAGCTTGTTCCACAGTGAGGGAAGTACATGGCTTATAGACACCCTGCCGAAGCGGTATCTAACCTTCGGAATTTTCAGGGTTATGTAAGAAGCACTTCTTAGGGCATAGTTAGGTTGGGGGTTTAATGGTAGGCAATCGGTGATATAGCCGGGCAGGTTATTCGTAATGGCTCTGAAGATCCAGAGTACCGCATTTCTCAGGTGCCTTAGGGTAAGGGAAGGCCAGCCCACAGCAGTATATAAGAGACAGTGATGGGTGGAGTAGGGGAGCTCCGTTATAAACCTTAAGGCTCTGTGGTAGAATGTATCGAGTTTTGCAAGAGTACCAGCAGGACCTTGGCTATATAGGAAGTCGGCATAGTCTACTGGGGGAGAAATGTAGATTGGACTAGCTGCTTTTTAGCCTCCCTTGGTAGAAGGGTTTTTATCCTGAAGAATAGTCCTAGTCTCTGCCTGAGTTTCTTTATAAGCTCTTCAATATGACCCTGGAAGAAGAGAGAACTGTCAATCCAAGCCCCGAGGTAGTTGAAAGAAGACACATATTCCAGCTGATCCCCCAGTATGGTAGTGATAGGGGATAGTGAACCATGAAAGGGAAGGGCAATAGAGTTGGACACAGGGGAGAAGAGCATGACTTTATTTTTTTTCGCGTTTAGGAGCAGCTTCTGTTTTAGGAGTTGGAGTTGTAGCAGATCAAATTTGCTCTGGAGAGATGAGAGTATAGTGTCGGGAGATGGTCCACTAGTGTAGAGCACTGTGTCATCTGCAAAGAGATGAATTTTGGCCTTGTTAATGGAGGCATTAATTCTATTAATGTAGATTGCGAAAAGCAGGGGTCCCAAGATGCAGCCTTGCGGAACACCCCGACTAAGAGTTTTGAGGAGCGAGACCTCACCATCAGCCTTAACTTGCTGGGAGCAGTCAGTTAGGTAATTGTGGAACCACTTAAGAGAGACAGCATCCAGGCCAATATTATATTATATTATATTATATTATATTATAGATATATATAATTCATTGCAAAAAAACCTCATTAGTGCACCAGTTAGGGTTCATCCACAAAAGCAGGGAAATGTGGTATTAGAGTTTCCATCCCTAACACACCATCCCCACCCTGCAGGCAGCAATGGGAGAAATCATTACAGTTTGCACTCTCCTGCAACTTCACAAATCAGGTGTGGGGTGTGCCTTGAGGTTGTCATCCCTAATGTTCACCCCATTCTCATGTACTCCACACATCTCAGCTTCTTTAATGATGGAATGGGTTGAGCGTCAGGGCTGACAACCTCGAGGGAGAGAGGAGTGCAAATGAGGCAGACTGAATAGCAAGGTGGGAGAGTAAACCAAAGTTTTGGGAATCCAAAGGAGAAAGAACATGATGTCAGTTGTCATGGCACAAAAAAATGCCAAGGAAATGGTGAGAAATCAAAGAGGGCATCCGCGACATCAAATTTTTCATTTCAGGACATTACATTTTTCATTTCATGATATCAAGTGCTTCGTTTCAGGACATCACATTTTTCATTTCACGACGTGAATCCACAACATCAAATCTGTCATTTTGGGACATCAATTTTTTCTTTAAGGGCCATCAAATTTTTTATTTCGGGACATCATATTTTTCATTTCATGATGGGCATTGGCAACATCACATTTTTCATTTCGGGACATCAAATGTTTCATTTTGCGACATCAACATTTTTCATTTTGGGACATCAAATGAATATATTATCGCTATTGTGCTACTGTAACATATATTAATTGCAAAAAACTACATTAATGCAGACATTAGGGTTGAAGAATGCAAAGCACTCAAAGTAGGGAAATGAAAAAATATGAGAGTTTTCATTTTGGAACATCAAATTTTTCATTTTACAGCATCAAATGTTTCATTTTGGGAATCAAATTTTTCATTTCACGGCATGCATCCATAACTTCAAATTTGTCATTTCAGGGCGTCAAATCTTTCACTTTGGTACATCTAATTTTTCATTTTGGAACATCAAATTTTTCATTTTGCGACATCAACTTTTTCATTTTGGGACATAAAATTTCTCATTTCACGACATCAAATGTTTCATTTTGGCACATCACATTTTTAATTTCACGACATGCATCCACAATATTGCATTTGTCATTTTGGGACATCAAATTTTTCATTTTGAGACATAAAATTTTTCATTTCAGGACATAAAATTTTTCTTTTCACGATATCAAATGTTTCATTTCAGGACATCAAATATTTCATTTCATGACATCAAATTTTTCATTTCAAGACAACCAAGTTTTCATTTCATGACATTAAATGTTTCATTTCAGAACATCAAGTTTTTCATTTTGAGACATCAAATTTTTCATTTTGGGACATCAAATGAATATATTATCGCTATCGTGCCACTGTAATATATATTCATTGCAAAAAATGACATTAATGCAGACATTAGGGTTGACGAATGCAAAGCACTCAAAATAGGGAAATGAAAAAATATGAGGGTTTTAGGTCTCCGGAGTCTTGACTAATCAGTGGTGAGGACTTCCTTGGTTTTGTCAACTATAATGCCCACCCCCTTCCCCAGCCTATAGCCTCCTGCCCAAAGCACAAGGTGTAGCTCCAAGTGAGTGCCTCATAGTGATACATTCTTCAGAGGTAGAGAAGTATTGCTCGCCACATGCTGCCAAAACAAATCAGTTTCAGCTTTCTTTAAACAGGACCCTGAAAGATCACATCTGACATTGTTTGCTTGGGGAGGGGGTGGCATTATGCTTAACAACCCCAAAGAAGACCCCAAATCATCTTTCAGCCTGGATTTGAATAATTTCACTTACTGCATGCTCAGTAAAAGAGCTGTTTTCTTTAATATTCTAAAAACTACTAAAGTTAGGGAGAGAAAAAACACAAAAGCACAAACCTTGGGGTAAACTTTATCAAACCTGTACATTTCAGATTTGAAATCATGCTATTTGTTTTAGTTCTAGGTGAGCAAAACATTTATTTATAATGATCTTCTTTTTATGTTTTTTGCACCTCTGTAGTTTTGCCCCTGTTAAACTGATTATCACAACATTTTCAGGATCCAGAGATCCTGGTACTAACTATGGGCCTTCCAAATATCAAGTAAATTGGTTGAACATGGGCAGAGTTATTATGGTGCAAAAATGGGGTTTAAAATTAAAGTGCTTTAATATACAGATGCTATCATGCCTGTATAATATATATAATAAATTCTTTGTAAAAAAGCTTTGTTAATGCATAAGTTAGGGTTAAAGCAACAAACATAGGGAACTGTGTCATTAGGGTTTCCAATCTTAACATCCCACCCTCACCCTGCAGGTAGCAGCAGGCATGGGGTGTGCCTTGGGGTTGTCAACCCTAACACTCACCCCATTCCATGTGTAAGTAAGCTGAGATAGGTACAGTATATGAGAATATCAGTTTTTGTCACTTTAACCCTAACTGATGCATTAACAGAGTTTTTTTGCAAAGAATTTCCTTACTTTTTAAGTGCTTTTACACACATGCTTGCTGTGCCGAAATGAGCGTTACCTGTGAAGCACCGATACAGCCTGTTCTGCTCCATGTCCTGATTACATGAGTGCCATAAAAGTGCCCAGCCATCCTTACCGGCACAGTCCTCCTTGCGAGATTACCTGGGGTGGGTGCGAGAGGTAGCACGACCTGCACTAGTGGCCATCACGTGAGAACTAGAGCTAGAGTTGTAGTGCCGGAATGAACTCTTTACACTGCACCCTGCAATGGAACATTTTGGGACAAACCACCTACACCACGGAGTGCAGTTCAGGCAACCTTATATTTTTACAATGGAACAAATAGCATTTACACAGCATTGTATGGAACAGTAAGGTCCTTCCATAACACTTATTCCATTGTAAGACTGCCAGTATAAAAGCGCCTTTTGAGATAGTATAATTATATGCTCATTTGTCTGTGGAAGCGTAGTGCCCTCCAGGCCCTGCACTCCAATCCCTCCATAGATGCATACATGTATGTTGCCATGGAAGCATTTCAGTTAAAACAACAACCAAATTGTCAACATAGCCTTATTATTACCCCACCTCATGAACGCTGGGCTAAGAATTTTCAAATCCCTGCCAAAACATCATTTTGCACCACCAAAACATAATTTCACGCCTCCACAACAACATTCCACACCACATGTGAGAAAACACATCTTGGCCAGGATTTGAAAAATGACAGCTGTCATATTCATGAGGTGATGTAAAAAAGGTCTAGGTTGAAAATATGGGGTGAAAATATTAAAAATTACTGAAGGTATGAGTGAGTGTTGTTAAACTTAAACACGTGCACATAACTGCCATGTTTACATATTTTGACCCTAAATGTTCAACATAGCCTTCTTATGACCCCATCTCATGAACAAAGACAGTGACATTTTTCAAATTACCTCTGAAAGGTGATTTTGCCAAGCGACTGTGAAATCGCCTTTCAGGACGGATTTGCAAAATACCAGTGACATTGTCCGTGAGTTGAGGTCCCCAAAAGGCCATGTTGAACATTTGGTGTCAAAATATGCAAAAGGGCCAAGTTGTGCATCAAAGTTGAAGATCCCATTGAAATATATTGAACTGTTTCTGGTTTCAGCAGCAAGATGTGTCTTCCATAGGGGAGTGGATCTTCAGAGTGGCACCTGCTCAGGTGAGTGAGGGTCTGTGGGGGATATGGGGAATGTGGGGGTGGTGAGCATGGAGTGGGAGGTGGGGGTGGGGGGTAAGATCAGCAAGGGACTTTTTTTTTTGCAGATAAAACAAAAACAAACAAAAAATTCTATGGATCAATTTCTTTATTTAAGGTTGACGGTTATCAGAGGGTGGGGGTGCCACTAGAAGCCAGGGATAAAGAGTGCCTGTAAAGACAATCAGAAGTACAGCTATCAGAGGGTGTGGGGTGCCACTAGACAGAAGAAAAACAATGGGGACAGTGATTGGAGATGCCACTACACAAGGGAAACTACAGGGCCAGTGATCGGAGGGTGGGGGTGCCACTAGACATGAGGGAAGAAATGGGGACAGTGATCTGAGAATGGGGGTGCCACTAGATACCAGGGAAACTACATAAACAGTGGTAGGAGGGTGGGGGGCTGCCACTACACAAGGGAAATAATAGAGCCAGTGATCAGAGGGTGGGGGTGCCACTAGACACCAGGGAAAGGATTTTACATCATGAAAAAAGGATCCTTTTTTATGGATTTGTAATATGAAAAATAATCTTTTTTTTGTATCATGAGTCACAAAAAAAATGTATAATGTTAAAAAAAACAACTTCAAGAGCATTTCTGCAATGTATAATTGCAGAATCCAGCTGAGGGGGTCCCAATAAGCAAACTACATCTGTTGGTTTCTACTAAAGACATATTTTTTTGAGTTATTTTGTTTCCCTCGCTAACTGTAAAATAAAATGGTGGCCACATGAAAAAAGATATTCCTTTTGTGACACAGGGACACCCATTTGTGAAAAAGGATTACCCATTTGCAACAAAGGATCCTTTTTCGAGTGGGACATTTAACTGTTCCCATTGAAAATAATGGGACATTGTAATAACTTTGGAATGGATTAATATTTTTTCACCAGACTTTCATAAGGGATATCGGTGACCCAAGACCTTTCTACCCTACAAATGTCAAACCAAAATCCCAAGCCGTTTTTCACAGTGGCGTGACAAGGAATTTGACAAAAAATTGTAATTTTCAAATTTTTTGCCACTCCTTATCGCTGCACCCACATATCTGACTGGAATGAAACTCACTACATCTAGAGATCTTTGGTCCCTGATGGTGCATGCAGAATTTCATGTGAATCGCTTGAACGGTTACAAAGTTATCAAAGTACAAAATGTCAAGTTTAACACAGAAGTGGAGGTTGAATCCTAACTACAATATAGGCCCTATGGAATCAGCATGAAATCCCAACACTGAAAATCCTGACATTGGAAAGACTGACACCAGAATCCCAACACATTCAAGATCCTGGCTCATATTATGCTGACTCTCAAGATCCCGATCCCTGTTGACCAATGGGGTATGTCTTGAATTTTGATGGGATAGGGGGCTGTATCTTCAATAATTTGTAAGGTTCCTATGTGTGCTGGTTGAGCTGCAGCAATGAGTTTTGTTGCCAATGCCAATGCCAAAACTGCAGCAGGGAAACAATGCCTTTGCTGGCAACCTGAGACTTTGCATCAGTCTTTTGACACAAGTTAGTTTCCTTGTGTCTGTGCCGAGTGCACCTCGCATTTATATTTGCAAGATCAGCATTACCCTGTGACAAAGGTGACCATTACTGATCATCTCAGAAATTTTTGTCGACCTTGCAAAAGCCTTCGACGCCATCTCCCACCCCATATTGCTCTCGAGTCTCGCTGAATCAGGCCTCTCTGTCACAGCCTCAAACTGGTTCAGATCATACCTCTCTGATAGACCTCAGTCTGTTAGAGTCTCAAATGTGATCTACACCCCCTTCCCTTAACTACTGGTGTCCCACAGGGGTTGGTTCTTGGTCCCATTCTGTTCTCTATATTCCTAAACAACCTGCCACTCATCTGCCCTACTTCCTCAATCCACATGTATGCAGATGATACTGTACTCTACTACTCGGGCTCCGCCCCTGATGTGGTACAATCAAACCTCCAAGCTGACTTCAACAAGGTACAGCAATGGTCTAGCTCGCACCAGCTCTCCCTAAATGCAAAAAAACCTGTCACTATGACCTTCGGCACACAACAACGCCCGGCCAGACTTCCCTCCCTTCCCTACTTTGCCACCCTGGATAGCCAAAAACTTGAAGATGTCTCCTCGTTCCGTTACTTGGGGGCCTGGCTTGACAGCTATCTCTCCTTCTCTGACCACATCGATGCTATCTCAAAAAAACTATGCTTCATGCTCAGTGCACTATATAGGAACTGCAGCAGCCTCCCTCCCTGAGTCCGATGTGAACTGGTCCTGAAGACGATACTGCCCTCCATCGACTACTGCAACATTGTATACAGTGCAGCCCCTAAGTCCACCCTATCTAAACTGGGCACACTTTATAATGCCTTCTGCCACTTTGCTCTCGATGCCTCTCCCCTCACCCACCACTGCGACCTCTACCGAGCCTTGGCACTACCATCCCTTGAAAACTGCCACATCTCTCACTGTGCTAAATTTGTCTCCAACCTATGGCATGGGTCCATCCCCTCCTACCTTGCCACCATGCTCACAGATGCCCCACCCCCCCATCATCTTAGATCCAGTGACTCCCACCAACTTTCAGTCCCTAGGCAGAAGACCTCTGCCGGTCAAGCTGTCTTCTCACACCAGCTACCCAAGCTCTGGAACACCCTCCCACCACAAATTCAGCACTCCTCCTCTTCCTACTCTCTGTCTACCGCCCTAGCAAACTTTCTTACTACAAATTGCTCCTGTTCTTGAACCTGCCATGCCCCACTATCCCCCTCCCCAATGCCTGACCAGCAGCCTTAGCCTTGCTACAGAAGCTGGCATATAACCCCAACCTTGCACTTATGCCCTGGGCCTATTTTTCCCTATGTACTGTGTATAACTGTATAACTGTGATACACGTCCTCTTTTGTTACAGCTGTTACTACTGTGCTAATTTACCTTGTCTGCTGCTTCTTGTCACAAAAAAAGTTATTTAATACTATAATATCCTAAGCATTCAATGTGGCGCTGCTTGTATATTCATGCAATTGTGTATCTATATGCTGCTTTTTATTTGGTTCTGTTAACTGTTCACTTGATAACCTGTGTGTTATCATATCCATGTGTACCCCCCCTAGGTTGCACTGGGAGACGAGCATCTTGTTGCTCAGTGTGCCTTTCCTGATGAAACAATTGCAATAAATAAATAAATTACTAAGCAGAGTGGAGTGTTCCTTTTTAAAATAAGAACACAAGCAACAAAGAAATAAAACACATTGAGATGTATACTGTGATTCTGTAGGGTTTCTTTTTATTGATCAGACCATCACCTTTTGCTGCTTGAAATTCTAAATTTTTACATTGGCATTTAAAAGAAATGATTTTACTTTAGCATTTAAAAGAAAATATTTAAAAGAAAATTCCTTTCATTTTTGAACACCACTCACTCTTTCCCCCAGGTGATGATTTAATAATGACATTATTGTGTAAAAGCTATACTTAGCCATCGTACTGCAGTTAGAGGCATAGCTTTTGCCCTAATCTAAAGGAAGGAAAACATTCTGCTACCTGAAACAGTGTCTTAGTAGCACTATTCTAAGAAATCCTGCAGGGTGCAAGAGGCAGGAGCAGTAGAATCTGGTCTTAGTACAACACAGGATGCAGGCTAGCGCTGCCATAAAGATGCCATTAGACCAGTGGCAGACCAGAGAAGTGGGGCACATGAGAACTTGAGGTGGACATTCACTAAAGACCCCCATCTTGGTAACTATAAATTAAAACCTCCTTGCTGACAGGGCAAGGGTGTAGGCAGGCATACTCACTGTACACATTTGTGTACAGTTTTGTTGAGTGCCTGTCACAAACCATAAGCCACTCTGTTAATATTATTGTTCTAATTTGTAGTATTTGGGTTAGTCTAGTCCACTGAGGAGTGTCCCGTACATGTATAACCTCTTTAGAGAGTAGAGGAATCATCTGACAACAATCTGATTTGTTTGGAAGGAGGTGCCATTTGGAAAGGATGTGTACATTTTTTAATTGGGGGGTGTAACTGTTGGAGACTGTGTACAAAACGGAAATTTCTGGCTACACTCCTGTGACAGGGCCAGACTTAGCTAGGTGCAAACTGTACCCCTGCACCTTGGGGGCCCATATTTTTTCTTGAGGAAGCAAAAATAATTTATAACATTTAAAAATGCCTAAATTTTGTTTTACACGAAAATGCTTACCAGCAAATCAAAGTGGAAGACAACTGGCTCTGCTACTGTTACCAAAGGTGGGGGCAGCTTTGCTGCATGGAAAAGATTAGGTTAAGTAAGTGCGAATGGTGTTAATGGCCATACTTTACACCTCCCAGGTTGACTGCTTTCACAAACAAAGGGCTATATTGACAAGAGAACTTGTTTGTAACTGGGATATGTAGCTGAAAGAATGAATGATATGATAAAATCTGTTTCAAAAGTATGTGAGCACTCAAAATCAGGGGTCGAACTTAACATTGTTTTACTAGCCCAAACACTAGTGCAAATTGTCCAGGCTAATGCACCTAACTCTCTACTTGTCTGTCTTGACTAGTGCAGGTTTTCATGGCTGTTAATGAAGTTAAAGTCTGTACTTTAGCAGGCTCTTGTCCTCATGTTAATCTCTCTCAATGTTCCAGATGGCCTGGTGTGGTTAACAGCTCATTAAAAGCTGCAATTATCTGGCAGTTCAAGAGGGGGATCCTAGGAAAGACTCGGTGTGAGTTATTATCACTCCACTGTTAGGACTTTCAGCTAGTGTCCAGGGTGTGATCAAGGGTAGAGTGCTGTTAAGTCACTAGCTTCCAGTTTTCTGAATGTGTCTCTGTCTAAAAATGTGTCTGTATCCAATATTTCATAGAAACATAGAAGTTGATGGCAGATAAGGACCGCAAGGTCTGCCCATTTTTTTACCTTATGAATGTGCCATAGCCCTGTACTCTGTCAATGGCCTAGCTGTTCTTACTCATCTGTATTGCTCCCTTATGTTGCTATCTGTCCCATGCCTGTCTGAAGCCCTGCACTATATTCGTAGCCACCACGTCCTGAGGTAGACCACCCTTTCTGTGAAAAAGAACTTCCCCACATTCCCCCTTAATCAGCCTCCCACTAATCTCATGCTGTGCCCTCTTGTCCTGCTATTTTTCTTATATTGAAACATGTTAGACTCTTTCACCTTGTTAATGCCCTTAAGATGTTTGAATGTTTCGATCCGATCAACTCCCTCCCTCCTTTGCTCTAGGGTATGCATGTTGAGCTCCGTTAACCTGTATTATATGTTTTCTTATGCAGTCCCTGTACCATTTTGGTTGCCTTTCTCTGGACTGCCTCCATTTTGTTAATGTCCCTGTGCAGGTGTGGCCTCCAGTACTGCCGCAGTACTACAGATGGGGCCTAACCAGTGTCTTGCAAAGAGGGATTATTACCTCCCTCTTATGACTTGTGATACCCCAACATCCCTCTAGCCTTACCTACTGCTTTAGTGGTCTGCTTGGATGATTTCAGGTCATCTGTGATGATGATGCCCAAGCCTCTTTCTTCCCTTGTGATTGCCAGCAACTCCCCCTCCCAGCCTATAGGTGGCTTCGGGGTTTCTCTTCCCTATGTGCATGATCTTGCACATCTTTGTGCTAAACCCCATTTGCCACTCTTCTGACCATTTTTCCAGTTTATCCAGATCTCTTCTCATTCTGCCCACCCCATCTGGATCATCTACTCTGTTGCAGATCTTGGTGTCATCTGCAAACAGACAAACCTTACCCTCCAGTCCATCTGCAATGTCACTGATGAAGATATTGAAGAGGACTGGCCCCAGGACTGATCCCTGAGGTACCTTACATTTCAGTGACAAAATGCAAGGAGGTATACAGGGTCGTCCCTGCAAGCGGGTGAGTTTTATCCCAGCCTCACCATAACTTCCCTCTCCATCCAAATCTCTTAATTCTGTTCTTTCCTGGACACCACTGCAGACCAGACTCTGAAACAACCATCCACAGATCCATAGCTGCCATTACTGCCAAGTGTAGGGTTCCCCAGCTCTTCTAAATGGACCATGCCAGCCATCACTATCTATACAATCCCACCCAGTGTGTCCTTTCATCCTAAAAACAAAACTTTGGATCATGTATGGTACAAACATAAACTTTAATAAAATACATAATTGAGAGCTTAAAATAGGCATTCCTGGGGTATATAGATCATTCTATATAGCAATAGAGATAGTATAGCATTATGCCTGTGTACTGTTTCCCCCGGGCTGAAGAAAGGACAATGTTAAAGAAAATCTGTTATTGTTGGTGCAGAGCATATTAAAATCGATGTTTTTAAAAATAAAAATGTCATAGTTTTCTATTTCTCAAGCCCCTTAGGTTTGTGTAGTCCCCACCCCAAAGAAATCTTAGATGTGCTCCTGGCTTACTTGAGACAGTACAAAAGCTTCCAGAAGTGCAGGTCTCCAGGTGACTGTAGGATGGGGGCTGAGAGTGTCTTTCTCTGCCTGACTCTGTTCATTGCCCTGTGGGTGATGGTGACAGTGTGGTGAGGTGTATGATGATGTCAGCTACTGTGTGTGTGCAGAACTAGGACTGCTTGATTGAACATTTGTTGTTGTGATATCCACTGGTGTGTGTGTGTGTGCGTGCGCGCGTTCTCAGAAAGAGAAGAGGAAGAGAGGAGGCCATGGTACAAAACAATGGGGGGGGGGCCTCACTGTGTGTGATGGCATTGCTGTCTTTTTTTTCTGCTGAGGAGCTTGAAGCAGTGTGGGAGAAGGATAAATGTGCAATCAGAGTATTTCTTGGTGTGCATTGTTTCCTGTATAAGTGATCAAAATCTACCATTATAATTGAGGGCTAGTGCAATTTTGAATCAACTTTCCCTGCTGGTTAATGCAAAATTTTTCTTACAGTTGACCCCTGCTCACAGTGGCTCAAAAACCTGACCAGCACAGAGCAAAATTGGATTTCCTGATAGGGACCTTGAAAACCTGATCACCGGGTTAAAAACCTGATAGGTGGCAACCTTAAAGGTGTCCTGTGATATTTTTATTTTTACCAGGAGACACACTAAGCTGAAAGCTTGTTTACAGGTGCAACCTGGGAGCACAAGGAAGTTAAGTGACTTGCTCAGGGTCACACAGTATGCAAGTGGGGGCTGTGGCATTCAAACCAGGTCTCCAGGTTTGCAGCTCAGAGCCTTAAACCACTGCGCTATACTGCCTCCTATGATAATCTTTTCTATTCTCTCTCACACCTCCAGAAAATTTCAGTTGTTTAACTTGTTTGCAGATCGGAGTATCTGAGGTGTGAGTGTCCAGTGAAGATGTCCCTGTCCCTACAGAAAAGAATACGGTAGTAGTACCGTACTTACTTAAGTTCTGACTCCAGGCCCAGTCAGATTCATTTCCAGTGGTGAAGCCAAATAATTCAGTGTGGTCAATGGCACAAATTAAAAGATGCTGGTTAAACTAGTAGACCTGCTACTAGCTTTATTAATACAAGACAGGAGGGTTAGTTAGGTGTAAATGTTGGATGTGTGAGTGGGGGGCCCACAGGGAATGGAGTGGTGGGGTCCGGCAGGGGGCTGCACAGAGGCCCAGAATGATTAAGGCCGGCCCTACTTGCAGAAACAGTGTTTTTGTTAGAATATGCATGTAGATGATTGACACTTATAGCGATAACAGCGGACGATCTTACCCAACCATGATGTCAAAGCAAGAGACTTGTTCAATTTTGGACAATGGATGGGAGAGGGTCATTATATCTGCAGGGCACCTTCACCCTAGACTTATTGTGAGGAGCTTTAGCCATGTCGGCTACCAGAATCTCCAGGACTCTACCCCCACAGCCATTAATACAGCAAATATAGCATGTGGTCTTTCTGACAGAGCAGTGCAGTAGCCCCTACAGGCAAATGCTTTTTAGGTAACTCACTCATATTATGCTGACTTTCAAGATCCCGACACAATGTAGACTGTACTGCAGATATATTGGACTTTGCTTTTCAACAATACTCTATGTGTTTTTACAATGACGGGATTTTGAGAGTCAACATTATGTGTTTCTGGAACCTGAATGTGATGGGAATTTGGAGTCAGTATTTTTTATGACTGGCATTTCAGAGTCAGGATTTCATACTAGACCTGGCCCTATGATACAGATATATATATATATGTTTGTACAATACATAGTATAGGGACAGTGTGCTACAGAGGTTGGAGAAGGGGGTATGTTTTCTTGTTTGGAAAGGGAAGTGATGAGATACACCAGATATCTTTGTAAAGAGGTATAGGCTGACCTGGTGACATTGAGGGCTGAGGCACTGGATGCTACACCTCGCACCATGCCGGCGACCTGGGTTCGGGAATGGACTCAGGATGCAGGGGGTTGGCAGGGGAAGGAGAAGATTGAGTATCTGGAGGATTGCTCTCCTCTCCTGGGGTGGGTTGTAGAGTTTGCCTCACTCTGTAGCGGTCCCCGGTGAAGGTTGGGAGCACTACAAGGAGTGGCACTGTAGATGGGGAGAAAATATGAAAATGTGGCCACCTATGTTGGCTGGATGACAGCGGCCCCACCTCCCCATGCCACAAATCCAGGTAGTCCCTGAAACTGCATACCCCCACCCAGCATAGATGCAAGGTAGTGCCTACGAGCACTCCAGTCTACCCTCCTGATGGCCCGGGGTGGGCAGGGGGGCCCCACAGCTAAGGGATACATCTGGGTCAGCCGGGCAGTAAGGAACAGCGGACAGCAAAATGGGAGAGGTGGTGGTGGGTGAAAGGCTAACCACCCAAAGGAGTGGGAGGCTGGGTTCAGCAAGGAGGGATAAAAATAGTATGCAAAAAAAAAAGGTATAGGGAGAAAGTGGGAAGGTTAGGACTGAAAGTATATTGAGCAGAGGAAGGGATAGTAGTAGAGGAAGATGAGCAGAAGGCAAACATGCTAAATGACTACTTCTACACAGTATTCATGGTCAAGGACAATGGGCCTCTGCTAGAAAATGGCCTTAAGAGAGCAGCATGGGGGATTCAGGAAATGGGATGGATAGGGATAACAGTAGAAAGAGTAAAAGGAGGGGCTTGCTGCTCTGAAAATAAAGTGCTTGGACCAGATGCAGTGTATCTGAGTAGCTGAGCCCTTGTCAGGGTTATTCAATAGCTCCCTAAGGTTGGGGAGTGGTTCCCAGGAATTGAAGGGCAGTGGACTTGGTCCTGCTGCACAAGGGGTGAAGGGGGGGATCCAAGTAACTACAGGCCCATCAGTTTTACCCCATTGTAAGAAAGCTGGTGGAGGCAATAGTTAAGAACATAGTGACCTACCTGGAAGACTGTGGAATCCAGGATAATGAACAGCATGGGTTCATGGCAGGGCGGTTGTGTCAGACCAACCTGATAGTATTCTTTGATTCGGTTATGAAGGCTGAGGAGCTGGCAGGAGATTTACTCTACTTTGACTTCAGCAAGGCTTTCAACTCGGTGGCTCTCAGACGACTACTAAAAAAGCTATAGGACCTGGTAGTGGAGAGGAGCTTGTGAGGTGGGTGGCAAATTAGCTATGAGGGAGATAGTAGAGGGTGGTGGTTCATGAGGTCAAATCAGGGGAGAGGTCATGAGTGCAGTGCCACAAGGGTCTATCCTCAGACCTTTCCACAGCAATATGTTTATCAATGACATAAGAGAAAATATACAGAGCAGGATGTGTCTTTTGGCAGATGACACAAAGCTCTGCGGCAGGGTGGGCAGGAAAGAGTGGGTGATGGAGTTGCAAAGACAGCTGGAAAGATTAGTGAGATGGTCTAAAATATGTCAGTTAAGATTCAATGCCAAGAAGTGCAAGGTAATGCACATAGGAAAGAAGAACCCTAGGACACAATATTGGATGTGGGTGTCGGGTTGTTCACTGCTTGCAAGGATAGGGACCTTAGAGTGATCATAAGCAACTCCCTCAAACACAAAAGGCAATGTTACAAGGCATACACTAAGGTGACTAGAATGTTGTGGTGTAATGAGAGAGGTTTTGATCGCAAGAGGAAAGATGATATAATGTCCTTGTGTAAGTAACTGGTGAGACCACATCTAAAGTACTGGGCCAGGTTCTGGAGTCTGCACCAGAGGAAAGACAGAGATAGACTGGAGTTGGTACAGCAAAGGCTCACCAAGATGATTTAGGGCCAACAGGGAAGATATGAGGAAAGGCTGGAGGCCCTGAACATGCACTCAGTGGAGGATGGGGGGGGGGCAACATGACTGAGACCTTCAAGTTCCTAAGTGGAATAAACAGGGCAGACAGTGATCACCTATTTAGTTGAAATGGTGAGTAAGTAATGAAGTATCATGAATGGAAGCTGACTAGAGAAACATTGGTTTTATGTGATAAGAGCGACTCCTGAAGCACGGGTCCACAATGAGTGACAGCAAATGGATGAACGCAGCAAAGGGCGACCAGTGGGGTGATTGCCAGCAGCAAGTAGATGATGCATGGATGACTGGGAAATGACGACTGTACCACGGCGCGAGCAGCACATGGCAATGGTACCCTGGCAACAGGGGAAGGGTGACGGGAAAGTGATGAGTGCCACAGAGCAGTGTGTGATGAACGACTGACTGTGGGCGATGTTCCATGGGTGACTGGCACTGTTCCACTGCACACCTCACAGTGCACACCCTGAACCCACAGCACCAAGGACAAAGAACCCCCCCCCCACAGCATGCCCCCATTCACTAAAAAAAACACAAACAGCTTAATCTGGTTCAAGGTCAGTTAGCATTCATCTGTATCCCCCTCCCCCGGGTCATGCCTGAAAATAGGCAGAATTTGTCTAGTGCACTTACCCGGTCAACAAAAACGAACTAAATAAATAAATAAAGGGCCATACCACATACCCTGGACCCACAGACACAGTGACACACACACACCCCTTGCATCCCCACCACGCACAGCGCAAGCCCCAAACATCCATAGTGATCCTGCGACACCCACACAGTGGTCCACAGCAACCGCACCCCCCTACCCACACCCCAACACTCCTGCGGGAGTGGGCAGGCATGACTCACCGCACACCGCCATGCCCAACACGCACTGAGCTACAGGGTGATGACCACCCAAACGGAGGTGTACAGTGTAGTGTGGCACACGGTGCAACGATGAGTGACAATACAGGCAAGGTGTGTGTGGAGCATGGCACATCGTGCAAGGGATATGCACAGGACATGGTGTGTCATGGCACTGAGTGCCATGTACAGTACACCTGTGGCCTGACCTGTGGCCCCCACCCCCTTCCCCTTGTGTCAGTTTTCACAGCCCCATTGACCAGGTGTCCATGCTGTTGACATGCATCCTCCATGGAACGCCATCAGGGTGGTGCCCTACCATAGGTGAGTGTGTTACTGTCTCTTTTTCCACTGGGGCCTGCTGTGGGGGGGGGGCACCATGGGCTCAGCTGTAGGACTGTGTGTGGAACACATCCTTGCTGCCGCAGTCATCCTGCCGCCTGAGGCAATTACTGTCCCAGGGCCCTTCCTGCCTGGCCTTGCCTTTCCTGCGGCTGCCTTCCTTGGTGCGCTGCTGCAGTGGGCACCTTTCTGTGGCAGGCAGCCGTGGCTGTTGCTTCTCAGGTGCACAGCCATGGGGGTCGCCTGCTAGGTTGTAGCCGCATTGTGCATCGCCCTTACAGGGCTGCGACTGCAGTCACTCATGTACTGCTGTTCTGTCTTCCTGGGCGGTCGCCCTTTAGGCATCCGCTCTTCCGTCCTCGCCCACCATCCCGGCACCTAGAGGTTGCGCTCTACATGGCTGATTCTGAAAGATTCAGGAGGAAAGTGAAAAAGTTCTCTTGAACAGAAAGGGTGATTGAGTCATAGAACAGGCAACCAGCAGAAGAGGTAGGTAAAAGACTCTAAACAAGTTCAAGCACAGCTGGGACAGGGTAAGAGGACTAATAGTTATACCAAATTGAATTATTCAGGCAGTGGAGGTAAGGGGTAAAGGATGAGGGATACATGCCAGAACAGTAGGTAGGGAGAGATAGGGACAGCTAGGGTAATATTCCAGCAGACTGGGTGGACTGTTGGTCTTCTTGTGCCAGCAATGTTTGTGTTTCTATGTTTCTATGTCAGAAGTAAGAATGAGCTAATGCCAAGTTTGCATTTGGTGAATGTGCCAGAAATCCAGTGTTTTGGATGCTGGTGAAGCCGGTCTGAAGGAACTTGATTTCCATTCGGGACTTTGATGTCTTGACACAGCACTTTTCATGCAGCACACACACTGAGCATATTTATTTTTTTTATTTATTTAGCTTTTGTTAACCGGGTAAGTGCACTAGCCATAAAATGACTATTTTCAGGCACGAACCGGGAGAGTACAGACATGCAGAAACTTAACAGGATAACAATAAGTGCTTTACATACAATGAGTTAAAGTGGATACAATATATCAGAGACATACAGAGTAGACCATTCATAAGTTCATAGGTGCCTACCTATGTGATGAATAGAGAGGACCTCGGACAATAAATTATCAGGTGACATATCATATGAACAGAACAAGGTACACAAAAACAAAAACAGGTAATACAAAAGGAAGAAATAACCATTGAGAGCAGGGGGTGTCATTAAGGAAAAGGTCGGTAAGTGAGGAAGAGGGGATCAAGCCATAAAATTAGAGTATATGAGTGTATGTGAGTGTAAGGGAGATGCCTGCAGTGCAAGATTGTATATGGGCAGGGAAAAGAAGGCGGAACAGGCTGAGGCAGTAAGAGGGTTATATAGAGGTGAGGAAATACTATTGTATGGCCAGAGACATCAGTCATTAGGTAGGGTGAAAGCAGGAAGTGGTATCAGCAATATCCAAGTTGTTGAGCCACATGACCTGCAGCAGCTGACCAGCGATGCTAAAGATTGAGATGTTCTTGAAATGCACACATCCCAGTGTCCTTTTCAGCTTTAATACTTAGGAAGAACAAGGCAGTGAGTAGGCAGATGCAAGTGCTTTTAAGTTAGTGTTTTGGGGCAGTCCTTGATCAAGAGAGGGTTGGCAGTGTTAGCCCACAAAAAACTATGAAACAAAAACAGAATATTTTTGCTGGGTCAAGATTCTTTGTTAGGCTAAAGAAATTAAAGATATAAGCTTTCAAGGCCTACAGTTCTGCCTCTTCTTCAGGTATGTTACAATACAGGCTGCAGAAGCTTTTGTAAGAGTTTGATTCTGATTAGCAATGCAAATAAAACAGAAAAACACAGGTTTGAGTAAACTTTGAAGTGCTAATTAATATCGAAGCAGTATGAATAAGGTCACTGTTTATAGTCTAGCTATTGTCACTGTATAAACAGCATGTTTTTCTTTTAGAAATGAAGGAAAGCTAAAAAGAGTTTAAAACAAACTTTGCAATGCTGATTTACATCAAAAGGACTGAGCAGAAGGTGTTACGAAACAGTTTATATATAACCTTTTGTTATGTAGCAGTCCTGTGTTGCTGTTTGTTTAAAGAAAGAGAAGTGTTTATTTGTGCTGGGTTCATAGACTGTTAAGTGGTGGGACATAAAGCCTGTGGGCCCCATATTCAGAGCCCGCCAGACGAGCATGCAAAATGATGTGCTGCACAAAAAAGGTGGTCCGGCTGGCTCTGGCACCATATTCAAACAGATTGCGTGATCCAAACAGATTGCACAATCTGTTTGAATATTGGACCCTGGATGTGCGTAGCACAGCAGGGCGTCACCAAGTACTGCGCAGTGCATCCAGGGTGCGAGGTTGAGGACTGCCCATGGGGAATGCGTGATGCATATCTGTATGTGCCACAGTCCCAATGGGCTATATTTAGCCCAAACATGAAAATGAGCCCACTGGGCATGCATTGCACCAAGGGGCCATTTGTATGCCCATTATGGGCTCAATTGCATGGCTGTGCCTGGCAAAATGTGCCGGGCCTATCACCACCCCCATCCCCATAACACTAAAGAAAACTCCCAGATCACTCTGGTAGTCTAGTGTCCCCCATTCCCAGCCCCAAGCTCCATAAAATAAAGTAAAATCCCTTATCCTTCTGTTAGTCTAGTGCCCCCCCAGCCCTGATCACAGTGCTAATTAAAAAAAAAACATTTCCCTTTCCCTAGTAGTCTAGTGGGCTAGTCTAGTCTAGTGATTGGGGCTGGGTAGGGGGGACACTACACTATGGAAAAGGGGGATCAGTGCTATATAATGCTTTAAAGCATGATCGGGGCTGGGGAGGGGGACTGTGTACCTGGCCCTAGACTATGTGCAGGGCACCAACCTACCCCATGCATAGTTAAAGTAGGGTTTCAAAAGCATAACTATATGCCAGCACAGCCGGCCATAGTTACGCTTGTGGTTTCAGTATTGTGATGCACAGCATATGCATGAGGGACCCCTCATTTGCATAGGCACATCACAATATCGTACGTAGCGGCGCTGTCGGGGGTGCGTGGTGCATCGATGGCCTTTGATTATGGCCACGCCCCCGATGGCCTGCACTAGTCCGGAGATGCATGGAGGTGGGCCAGTGTCTTTACTGAGACCAGACTCCAGGGTGTTAAAAGTTTATATAAATTTGAACTCTGAGGCCCTTCTTTCCATCTGTGTTCTGAAATTGTCTTTTAAGACTGCCACTTGCATGTCACCAAACCATGTCCCAAGCTGGCGAAATGCTCACCCACTCTTGTGCCCGTGATCTGGTTTCTGATATTTAGGGCTCCTAGTGCTCTGCAGCAATTCAGTCTTGAGTTATGTGGCAGGGTTCCCAGGTTTCTGAGGCAGTGTTTGTTCATTTCTGCTGCATGACTTATTCATTTCTGTTGCAGAATACAGTCCTGCCATTGGCTCATATATGATGAGATATCATCAATGACATCACATGCTGAGCTCTGAGGAGGGGCTTCAGAATTATCAAGGAGAGGAAGGGAGCCTGGCATTGTGGAAAAACTGTATCTTTTGAGTGAAAAATTACCCACAGCAAAACATTCTGTGGCATTGCATACATTCTGTGAAAAATTCCATGGCAGTGAAATCACAGAATACTTGGGGCATTGCAGATATAACGGTACAGGTTCATTCACTTCCAAAGAGTCTGTCACATTTCTTCCACATAAAGATTTGTGCTGGGGCATTTTGAGCACCTGATCAGATATACAATATTAACAGAGCAGCAGCTGAATGATCCTTGGATTTTGTAGTCTTGTTTCTTGTAATGAATGGGGACTGTATCTGTTGTTATGATGTGAGTGCATGTTTGGTATCTTCTATTAGCAGCAGAATGTCCCTGCTACATTCATCTGTTGTATCTTGCTTTTCACAATATGTTGCCACAGATCATGTGGTTGCCTATAAGCCAGAAGTGGGGGTTGTGGAAAAACAACTTGGTAGTCTTTCATCCTCTTGAAGAAGAGAACTGAGATCTTTAATGATCATGTGCTGGTGTTCAGTGTAAGGCTGTACCTGACTACCAGTGGTGTGCAATCATTTTTCTCTTTCTTCTTATATTCCAGTGAGTTCTTTCTCGGTATTCTTGTTGCCCTGCAAATCTGGTTTTCAGTGATCTGAGACTCTCACAGAAGCCGTTGCAAATCAAGGATACCACCCACAGATCACTGAAAACCAGGTCAACAAGAATACCCAGAAATAACTTCATGCCTCTTTTTTTAGTAATTGGCCACAAATATCTGCATAGATTTACTGTACATACCTGAAAAAATTGTCAGTTAGTAAAAAGTTCCTACAACGTTAGCGCTCTCAGGACACTGTCCAGGTCTTTTGGATTCTGCACTGCTGAGCATTTGTTAACTAAAAACACTAATAACTTAAAATGGATAAAATTAGTTAATAACACAAAGGTTCCCATTGTTAGACCACACCCTCAGGTAAGTACAGTAAATCTATGCAGATACTTGTGGCCACATCGAAAATGAGCTTGCCCAACGGTGATCGCCTGGTTAAATAAAGACTTTGATTGATAAATAAAGACTTTGATTGATTGATTGATTGATTAAAGAATTGCAACATTTTTAAATGTAACTCCTTGTAGTTTTTGAGAACAGTTGATGTTTTTTTGTGTGTGACAAAAGTGGAGAAACAGCTGTATTTAATGCTCAAATTCTCAAAAAAAATTGGTCAATTTTGATCAAATCGATGTATTCACATAATGGCAAGACAAGGCAAATTTTATTTGTATGGTGCCCATTCTCGGAGGCTCTGGGTACCTCACAGAAAAATAAGAATAATTATAAAATGGGCACAAAAAATTCTAAATCCTGATTGGCTAATCAGCAGTCTTACCCACGTCCTTATACAGCCATATCATGCCAACCTGCACTACATACCAACTGATAGCCCTGCCACACCTAGAAATCACTGAGCCCGCACTGCCCAAACCACTTTGCTAAACATTCGAACTATCGCAAAGCGGCAGTTACAGCACGGCATTTCAAGCGCTACCAATGCCTCAGAAAATGCCACAATGAAATCAGCAGATGCGCGTGCTGCACGAATGCATCCTCAAACTGAATCCACAGACTTGTCCTTCAATAGACTGTTTCACCTACCAGTTAGTGACATTTAAAAACATATGGACAAACTTTTCGTTACTACAGCAGACGAGCACAGCGAGCGGTCTGGACGATTTTTCAAACAAGTCTAAGCAGCCTCTACGGTGGCTGGCAAGGGACACGCTCGCTCTTAATGAGCAGCCGCTGGTTCTCAAAATGGCTTTTCTGTCCACTCCAAGGCACCCTTCAGGAAATGGGCATGTGGTTGCAATAATTGTAAATATACTGGCCATCAAAATCAAACAGTGACTGTCAAAAACCAGCACATTGTTAAGCACCAGAGACACCTTATTATGACAGACAAAATCAAATGACGATGTGGAAGAGAACCTCAGCAGTCTCCGTGTGTGTGTGTGTGTGTCTGTGTGTGTGTGTATGTATGTGTGTGTTTCTATATGTGTAAGGGGTGGGGACACCACCCTAAACGCCCTATAGTGCCTATCAAATAATTCAGAGATGCCCTCAATACAGGGACTATTTTATTCCTTCAGACATTAAAACCTCAAGTTTTAAAAAGTGTTTGCATTTTTTGTTACTTTTTTTTTATCTTAAATACTGCCTTAATAGGGCCCATTTTATAAGCAGAATAAGACACTCCGAGGTGTGGTTTATGGCCTGATAAGAGCACTTCCCAGGTGCTAAAGGCACTCAGCGCAAGCGCCTCATGCCTCTTTACGCACCAGGGGCATGCTCTTATCAGGCCATAAACCACACCTCGTCGTGTCTTATTCCTTACACATGTAATGCAGAAGTGTAAAATAACATCATACAGTTTAAAAACTAAAATATAAGACACCTAAAAACTGATAAAGTATCATACATAGGGACTAGGCAATTTCTTGTCATTCAGAATTCATTGAATGCCAGGCTGAAGAGGTGTGCCTTCAACCTCCACTTAAAGACCTCTACCGATGGGGCCTCCCGGACTGCAGATGGCAATGCGTTCCACAGGGATGGCTCAGAAATGCTAAAAGCACAATCTCCAGAAGTCTTAAGCCACACCCTGGGAACAACCAGGTGGCACCTCGAAGAGGTGCGGAGGGAGCGGGCAGAGGTCACCGGTGTCAGGAGCTCCAACAGATAGCTAGGACCCAGTCCATTTAGGGCCTTGTAGGTGAGAAGTTCCACCTTGAACAGACCCTCCACCTGACCGGCAGCCAGTGCAGAGCACGAAGAACAGGGGTCACATGGCTAAACCTAGAAAGGCCAGTCAGTAGCCGAGCTGCTGCATTCTGCACCAGCTGCAGCCTGCGGAGGGTCCCTCCCATGACCTCTAAGTAAAGAGCATTGCAGTAGTCAATTCTGGAGGAAACAAAGGCGTGCACTAGCGTTGGCAGGTCCTCGGGTGGAACAAGGGGCTTAATCTGAGCAATGTTCCGTAGATGGTAAAAGCCACTCCTGACAACAGACAACACCTGATCTTCAAAAATCAGCCTGCTGTCAAGGATCACACCCAGATTTCGCACCCTCAGAGAAGTCATCAATGGAGTAGAACCCAGAACAAGACCAGAATCAGCCCCAGGCAGCAATCCATCACACCCACGGCCAGGCTCGATCACCAGCTCCTCTGTCTTAGCCGGGTTGAGTCTCAGCCAGCTGGAAGCTATCCAGTCATTGATTTTAGTCAGACAGATGATAAGCACATCCACAGCTCCTGATGTTCTGGGAGCAAAAGATAAATACAGTTGGGTATCATCTGCATAGCAATGAAACTCCACACTGTATTGTCGAATGATCTCACCCAGGGGCAGCATATACACTGTGAACAACATCGGTGACAGGATTGAGCCCTGTGGAACTCCACAAGACAGAAGCATTGGGGAGGAGGAGAAATTCCTCATCACCACCGGATGCACCCTGTCCAAGAGATAGGACTCAAACCACCTGATGACAGTACCGGCGAATCCACAAAACTCACAGAGCCGATCCAGCAACACGACGTGATCCACAGTGTCAAAAGCTAAGGAGAGATCAAGGAGCACAAGAACTGACCAGTCTCCTCTATCTCTAGCCCTGAGCAGATCATTATGCACCCTCACTAGAACTGTTTCAGTGCTGTGTCTAGCCCAAAAACCCAACTGAAATGGCTCATAAATGTCCAAGGACACCAGGTGATCCTCGAGCTGCTGTGCCACCAGCTGCTCAGCAACCTTGCTCAAAAAAGGCAGGTTGGAGATCATAGATAGTATCATAGTATCATAGTAAAAGCCAGCAGAATAGGCCCCATGGTCTATCGTGTCTGCTCAGAAGCTAGCCCCCTACTGGGAGCTCGCTCCTCCACCCCCCCAGCCACAGAGGTGTCCCTTCCTGGCCTCAGCTTCCCCGTACCTGTCCCAACCCTTCTTGAATCCTTCCACTGTGGTCTCTTCCACCAGACTTCTGGGCAGTGCGTTCCATGGTTCCACCACCTCTTTGTGAAGAAGTGTCTCCTGCGCTCCCCCCTGTACTTCCCCCCTTCCAGCTTCCACTAGTGCCCCCTGGTAGGGCCCCTCTTCTTAAACCTGAACACTTCCCTGGCTCCGCCCTTATTTATCCCCTTTACATACTTGAAAGTCTCTATCATGGTCCCTCTGTCCCTCCTCTCCTCCAATGTGTACAGATTGAGTTCATCCAGTCTCTCCTAATAGGTCCTACCCTCCACGCCCTGAATCATCCTGGTCACCCTCCTCTGGACCCTCTCCAGCAGCACTATGTCCCGCTTAAGATGAGGTCTTCAGAACTGCACACAGTACTCAAGATGCAGCCTAACCAGGGCATTATACAGAGGGAGGATCACCTCCCTCCTCCTGGAGGTAATCCCCCCTGGTTATGCAGCCCAGTATCCAGTTTGCTTTTGCTGCAGCTCTTCGACAATTCTCTGTGTTATTCATTTTGCTGTCCACCACTATCCCTAAGTCCCTCTTACCCGATGTGACTTGCAGTGTGGTCCCCCCAAGGTGTATGCATGTCCCAGGTTTCTGACCCCCAGATGCAGCACCCTACATTTCCCTGCATTGAACTTCAACCCCCACTTCCTTGTTCATCCCCCCAGGGTATCCAGATCCCTTGCAGGGCCCCTCTCCCCTCTTGCCCGTCTGCCAGTGCTCCCAGTTTTGAGTCATTCACAAAGAGACTCAACCTACTCCTAACACCCCACCCTATGTCTGAGACATAGGAATTGAACAGGCGTGGCCCCAGGACCAAACCCTGGGGGACCCCACTTATGACCCTCCTGGGGGAGGAGACTATCCCTTCAACCACCACTCACTGTATTCACCCTGTAAGCCAGTTTTCCACCCACCTGAGTGACTGCCCCCACCCCATCCCCCAGCTTTGTTAGTAGGCCATTGTGGGGTACCAAATTGAACACCTTACTGAAATCCAGATAGAGGACATCCACCGGCCTGTGTTGGTCCAGGGCACCCATCACCCAGTCATAAAACTCCACCAGGTTAGTCTGGCACAACCTCTCCAGAACAAAACCATACTGCCTGTCATCCAGGTACCCCAACCTTTCCAGCTGCCACCCCAGCCTCTCCTTGATAATGCCCTCCATAACCTTGCCTACCACAGACGTTAGGCTAATGGGCCTGTAATTCCCCATGTCCTCTCTGGACCCCCCTTGTGGATAGGCACCACATGAGCCACCTTCTGATCTTGAGGCACCCACCCTGTCATCAGGGAGATGTTGAAGAGAGAGGCCAGTGGAGCTGCCAGCACATCTGCCAGTTCCTTCAGCACCCTTGGATGCAGCCCATCTGGCCCCGGTGTCTTCTCAGTCTTTAGCAACCGGAGGGCCTCTCTCACCCTATCTGCTATCATTTTGCCCTCCCAACCCCCCTCCTCATGCGTTCTCTCCTTCCCTTCTGGATATGACCCATCCCCTGCCCTAGTCTCATCCAGTCCTTCAGTCTTCAACTGACCTCCTGGTTCAGTGGGCTCCTCTACCCTCCCATCGGGTTGGAAAGATCCCCCACCTCCCCCGGTAAAGACAGAGGCAAAGTACTCATTTAGCACCTCTGCTTGTTCCCCAGCAGCCTGCGCCCATCCCCCCCCAGTTATAATCCTGCTGATCTGTGCCCTCCCTTTTCTTTTCTCCCCTATGAATCTATAGAACCCCTTTCCCCCCATGGATATCCCTGACCAGGTTAACCTCCTTCTTCGCCTTGGCCCCCCTTACCACCCTGGTGACCCTCTTAGCCAGGAAATCATACTCTCCCCTCTCCCCAGTCCCCCTTGAGCACTTTAAGCACGCATAGGCAGCCTTTTTCTCCCTCACCGCCTCCTGCACCTCCCGGATCCACCAACATGGCTTACTGGCCCTACATTGCTTGTGCCTTACCTTTGTGCAGGCCCTTGAAGCCTCCTGCACCCCCTTCTTAATGGTCTTCCACAAGCTACCAGCATCCATGTCTGGCCTTATCTCATCCAAGCACCCTTTAAGAATCCTTCCCATGCCCTCAAAGTCCACCCCCCTGAAATCTGTTACTTCTGTGTTAGTGCAAATTTCCTCTCCCTCAAGGAACATAAGAAACCAGACTGTGACATGGTCACTGCTTGCCAGCAGGCTGCTCACCTCCAGGCCCCTTATCTGGTCACTATTTGCTAGGACAATGTCCAGGATCTGATCCTGCCTAGTAGGCTCCCCCACATGCTGGACTAGGAAGGCATCCTGGAGGACATCCATCAACCTCTGCTTCCTGGCCACCGAGGATGTCATAGTGCCCCAGTCTGCCCCCGGCATGTTCAGGTCACCCATGATCACCACCCTGCCCTTTCCGAGGCCACAGTGACCCCTGATGTTCTTAGCTAGATCATCCTCCAGTTCTGCTTCCATTGCGGGGGGTCTGTATACACCACCCCTATTTTTAATCTTTTACACCCCCTTATTTGTAGGGTTGCCCAAATTGCCTCCACATCTCCTTCTGCCTCCTCGATTCCACCAACTACTATGTTATTTTTGACTATCAATGCCACACACGCCCCTCTTCCCACCCCCCATCCTTCCTAAACATTGTGTATCCCTCTAAATGTAGGTTCCAATCATGCCTCTGGGTGGCCCATGTCTCAGTAATTGCCACCAAGTCTGCTGCACCTTCAACTAGCATTGCCTGGAGCTCTGGCATTTTATTGCCCATGATCCTGGCATTGATCAGAACCGTTCTCCACCTGACCACTGACCCCCTCTCCAGTCTTCTCAGCCCAGCGCAATCCCCCATCTCTCTTCCCCTCAGGTCCCCCTGGTCTTTTAACACTACCTGCAGCCCGCTTTGAGTGATCTAGTCTTGAACCCTCAAGCTTCCTCGCTGGGGCTTTCAGTCTTTCTATCCCTCCCCCCTTTACAAGTTTAAACCCCACCTATCATCAATGAATCTAAAAAGTTTTAGTTTAAGGATCTCCCTCCCTTCCAGGTTGAGGTGCAGCCTATCCCTGGCATATAGCCGCTTGTCGTCCCATGTATCACCCCAGTCCCCCATCAATCTATACCCTTCTGACTTGCACCACTCCCTGAGCCACTGGTTCACCCCCCTAAGTTTTTACTTATTTTCCCCGCTTGCCCTTGGCACTGGCAGTATCTCAGAAAAGGAGATTGAGCATCCTATAGAGTGGCAAACCCCGGCCAATTCCCTGAATCTTGCCTGTATCTCCAGTTCACTGTTCCCATCTAAATCGTTTGTTCCCAGGTGAACTAGAAAGTCTGGGGATCCTCCGCATTCCCTTGCCATTAAGTATAGCTGGAATTTGGTCTTATGTACTGATAGGCCTGGGATACATTTAACCTTGACTGGGCTGCCTTTTCCCTCCCCAACCCCCTCCCACTGGATACCGCTAATCATGGAGTCACCCAGCAGAAGCACCTTCACCTCTCCCCCCAAGTTACTAGCCCATTTGTGCCCTTCCGCACTCCTTCTTCTGTCTATGTCCCCGGCTTGCTCCTTGCAACCCCCCCCCCGCAGCCTGGGTGTCTCTATTGTGTGTGTGCCCTTCCAGGCTCCCTCTTCTGCCTATGTCCCCCAGTTTTCTCCTTTCACCCCCTGCAACTTGGGGGTCATAGGTCTGTATGTGCCCTTCCAGACTCTTTCTCCTGACTATGGCCCCCTGCTTGCTCCTCGCCTCTCCCACAGCTTGGGCATCACTAGTTTGATTGTGCCCTTCCAGGCTCCCTCTTCTGTCTCCCTCTCCCAGCTTGCTCCTCGCACCTCTCACAGCCTGAATATCACTAGTCACCCCTTAACTCTTCCCGGTTGGTCTGTTGCCATTGACTTCTCCACCCAGGCCTCCTCTTCCTGCTTTCCTTCTCCCTCCTCCCCCCTCAGGTTCTGTAGTAACCGACCCTTGTGCCCTAGTACTCTCTACACCCCCCTCTTCTGGAAATTCCAGTCTCAGAGCTGGCCTACCCAGAGTGCTCTCCTCCTCACCCCCCTCCTTGTCCGCTTTTCCCTTCCTCAACTCTGCCCTGTCTTGGGTCCTGGCCTCGTCCACCCTGACTCTGTTCTGTGCATCCCCCTCTGCCTTACCTCCCTCAGACCTGGGCTCCACGCCCATCTGGTGCCCTGGTCTCATGTTCTCCATGCCCTCCCCTCCTTTGGATCAGGGTCCCCCCCATCCCTTGCCCCCTTCTGACACCTGACCAATCCCTCCCCATCATCCTGCACCCCCTGCCCGCCAGCCTCTTCCACCTCATCAGTCTGCCAGGACATCAGGGTTGAGGGAAGATTTCTTAAGGAGGGGCCTCACCAGCACCTCTTTCAATACGGCGGGGAGAACCCCCTCCACCATTGAGCACCTGACAATCCTGGTGAACACCGGCCAAGAGCCTCAACACATCCCATTAATATAATTGGACCTGTTCATGAAATGGGGTTACCAATGCCCAGCATAAATATTACTGGCAATAAAAAAAATCTGACTGTTAATGTGATTCTGTTTTCATTGCATCTGATAGCTGGTCATGTGTAGAGATATAAAACATAGGGGCATGGAATTGTAGGGGGTGTGTATATATATTCATTTTTATTTTCAGCATGATTTCTGTGCTTTTTGTCCATGCTAAAGTGTGACATTGCAAGCCACATCTGTTCTTGTGTCTCTCTGTGCCATTTATTTTAATGCCTGCCACTAATAAATGTATTTATTAAGCAGTATGCATCTGTGTGTTTATTTTTATTTTATTTCCCCCTTTGTGCTGTGTAAAATAACATTTACCCCCCCTTGCAATTACTGTGGTGAATGTAACTGCTGGTGTCACAGCAAGTTACGTTCCCCAATAGCCTCCCCAAATGTTCTGTGGTGCTACTACCCCTTAAAAACATTTCTTTTCTGATGCCCCAAGCTCTGATGAGAAGTATGCTGCTGTTTCCCAATGAAGAAGTGAGCCCTTTGATATCGGGGTGGTGCGACCTTTCACCCCTTGCTCCACTGTGTCAAGCTTGCCTGGATATTCGTCAGTCACCTTGAGTGACTGTACCCCCAATTTCAAGTGAGCAGCAATCGCGATTGTTTGTGGGAGCGGGCGGAGTTACTTTCCTAATATAAAGCCCAAACACCATTGCCCGGTCTCATTTACCGAACTGCAACAAAAGGAAGAAGAGCATCATATCACAGCGTTCCACTACTGTTACGTTACTGCACAGGTAGGCCCCAAATTACGATCACCACAGTCTTTGGGGAGTTTAATATTCAGCTTTAAAACTACTACTCACTGGTATTGGGGTATTAACGGTGTACTGCTGCCAAATGCCCCTACCATCTAAAACTTTGATGTAAGGCAAGATTGCAGGGGTAAAGTGTTTGTATTTTTGTGTTTATGACACCAGGCACTTTCGTTTACAAGTTTGCCCAACACAGGGTGTGCCTGGTGTCACAGTTACTTCAGCCACTCCAATGGGGGAAAAATGCTTTTGGGGATGTATTTGTGAGCAAATTGGTGGTGTATGGGGGAGGAGGGTCAAATCACTGAAACATAGGATGCATATTTTAATGTATTTTGGGGGTATTTCTGCTTAGTATGGTTCTTGCTGTGGGGAAAGGTTTGAGAATGTGTGGGGTTTGGTAGTGGTAGGGGAGGAACAAACTGTAAGGAGTTAGTTTGCTGTGAATGTGTGGCCAAACATAGGTGAGAAACACAACTGGATGTGAGCTTTGCAGGCACTTTACGTTGTTTTAAATTCCCACTATGCTTTTGTCCATGTATGTTTGTTCACCTACGTTCGGCCATTTTAAACACCATGCGGCCTCCTTTATTCGGTTGGGGGGGGGCTTGAGTTCTGTGGTGCTGCTGTTTTGGTTTCAGGTTCTGTGTTGGTACTGTCTGACTGAAGGTAGATGAACACAGACACAGCCGAGGAGGCATCGACCTGGTGGCTTAAAAGCAGGTTACATTTTTTTCATTTTTTGTAACTGTGCCTGCACTCCTGCCTTCGTTCCAGCTCTGTGTGTTTGTTCACCTACGTTCAGCCATTTTAAACACCATGTGGCCTCCTTTGTTTGGTGGTGGGGGGGGGTTGTTTGGGATTGAAATCCAGCCTGCTGTTTTGTTTTGCTACTATGTTGGGAGTTCTGGCTGAAGGTAAGCGAGCAGACACAGATGGAGTGGCATTGGCCAGGTTTGGAGGTTCAAAAGCAGGCATTTTTTTTTGTAAATGTACCTGCACTCCTGCCTTCGTTCCAGCTGTGTGTGTTTGTTCACCTATGTTCAGCCATTTTGAGAACCATGCAGGCCTCCTTTGTTTGGTGGGTGGGGGTGGGATTGAAATCCGGTCTGCTGTTTTGTTTTGCTACAGTGTTGGTACTGTCTGGCCAAATGTAGGTGAACACAGACACAACTGGAGGGGCATCAGCCAGGTTCAGTGGCTTAAAAGCAGGCTATATATATATATTTTTTTGTAAATGTGCCTGCACTTCTGCCTTTGTTCCAGCTGTGTGTGTTTGTTCACCTACGTTCGGCCATTTTAAACACCTTGTAGCCTCCTTTGTTCAGTGGGGGGTGGGCTTGAGTTCTATGATGCTGCTGTTTTAGTTTTAGGTTCTGTGTTGGTACTGTCTGACTGAAGGTAGGTGAACACAGACACAGCCGAGGGAGCATTGACCTAGTTTGGTGGCTTGAAAGCAGGTTACTTTTTTTTTTTTTTTGTAAATGTGCCTGCACTCCTGCCTTCGTTCCAGCTGTGTGTGTTTGTTCACCTACGTTCGTCCATTTTGAGAACCATGAGGCCTCCATTGTTTGGTGGATGGGGGGGTGGGACTGAAATCTGGCCTGCTGTTTTGTTTTGCTGCTGTGTTGGGAGTGTCTGGCTGAAGGTGAGTGAGCAGATACAGCAGGACGGGCATCTGCCAGATTCAGTGGCTTAAAAGCAGGTTAAATTTTTTTGTGTGGGAGGGGACTGAGATCCATCTTGCTGTTTGGTTTCACCTTCTGTTAAGTGACTGTGTAAATTGCCTTTTTTGGTGTTTTGTTTCTTCAGTGACTAACAACTGTTTACATATAATTTTGAGTGCATCTCCTTTGCTCTTCTGATTCTTGTGGCGTGTTTAGCACATCTCCTTTGGTAATGTTTAGCACGCCTCCTTTGATAATGTTTAGCGCATCTCCTTTGGTAATGTTTAGCATGTCTCCTTTGGTAATGTTTAGCGCGTCTCCTTTGGTAATGTTTAGTGTGTCTCCTTTGGTAATGTTTAGCATGTCTCCTTCAGTTGGTCTGTCTGCATGAGAATGTGGCATGAGTCTCCTACAGTCAATCTGCCTGCCTGAGAATGTGGGGCATGTCTCCTATAGTCAGTCTATCTGCCTGAGAATGTGGAACACATCTCCAACGGTTGGTCTGTCTGCCTGAGAATGTGGTCCAACGGTTGGTCTGTCTGCCTGAGAATGTGGAGTGCATCTCTCACAGTCGGTCTGTCTGCCTGAGAATGTGGAGCACGTCTCCCTTGGTCAGTCTGTCTGCCTGAGAATGTGGAGCGCGTCTCTCACGGTGGGTCTGTCTGCCTGAGAATGTGAAGCGCATCTCCCATGATTGGTCTGTCTGCCTAAGAATGTGGAGCGTGTCTCCCATGGTCAGTCTGTCTGCCTGAGAATGTGAAGCGTATCTTCCATGGTCGGTCTGTCTGCCTGAGAATGTGGAGTGAGCCTCCTTTGGTCAGCTCGTCCGCTTCATGCCATTTTGTCAGATGCGTACTTACCTTTTGTGTCAGTCCATCTATTTCCTGTACAGCCTCTCTCTTTGCCGCTTTTTATTTGAGAGGAATGCCTAGCTAATATCAGACTTATCTCGGTTTGTTTTTGAAGCAATGGAGGTGAGAAGAAGACCTCGTGTATCCACTGCAGATTTGATCAGAGATGCACTGAGTATTTCCCCCTGTGCACTGTCAGTAAAGGAAAGAAGTCAGTGGTACAGAGACAATGTGGAGAAGGATCCAGAACATTATGGCAGCTATTTGGAGAAATGCAAAGCACGGTCACAATCTTATCAAGATACAATGAATGAAGAAAAGAAGAAAAACTATAATGAGAAGCCCAGATTAAGAATGCAGCGATACAGAGCATGCAAGGCCCAAGCTGCAGACTGCAGAGCCACTTCTTCAAAGGCAACCACCAGAAAAGATTCACAAAAGAAGAATAAAGAGAGAGAACATTGGAGGGAGGGAAACAAAAAGAATAGAGAAACATGTCTAGTCAGAAACGCAGACGATTGAATGAAAAAAAGGTGAGAACTGTACAAGACAATTAAAGAGAATGAGATACCGGTTTGCGCCCCCTCCACCCCCATCCACTGCCACCTGTGTCATGTGCAATGCATGTCTCGCAGAAAACATGTGTGTGACCTAGGATACATCTTGTGACACCTCAATGCCTGACCTGACTCAGGATACATCCTGTGACACCCCAATGGCTGACCAGCACTCACAGAGTGCTATCAGGAAAGCAGTTCAGAGAAAATAACAAGGACTGCCACAGTCACCCATAATACGGTTTGCTTGCACAATTGCAAAGGTAATTTCATCATTCACACCAGCAAAACAGAATGCACTGGCAAAGCAAAACATGAGCTTGACCTGCCGCACTAACCTTCAGGACAAGATGGTTGAGGTCATAAAGGACAAAATGTCACAGCTGAAGGAATGCAATACCAAACAGCAGCAGGAATTCAAAAAGACCTTTATCAGTTCTTGTCTGGTGCTGAAAAAGTAATGAATGCTCCGCGGTGCAAGCACAGCACTCAGAATGGTGATAGTAGAGAAAGTCGGACTACCCGATGTTGTGTAGTGCAAAAGCTACAGGAATCGCACGCCGTTATAAATGTAAGCGTAACGTAACGCTACTCAGGCAAGTGAAGTAACGGTGACGAGACACGCGTGGCAACTGACCAAGCTATCGGGGGTCCGTGCCCCCTTCCCACAACCCCCCCTTCTCCTTCACATCACACAACTACCATTAATAGGGCAATAAAAAAACTAATATGAAAAAGTGAAAAAGAAAACAAACTAGGAGATAGTGTAGTGTGTCAGACTATCTCTGATCAATTGCAGACATAATCAATTTATTTTACCTTTCATCGGTGGGGCTGTGCCCCCCGCACCCCCCTTCTAATTCGGACTATCTCTGATCAATCGTAGACATAATCAATTTATTTTACCTTTCATCGGGGGGCTGTGCCCACTACACCCCCCCCGATGATTGAGCATTGTCAGTTACACATTAAGCGCAGCACCACGACTAGTCAGACACACTCCACTATCTCCCTCGGAATCAGTTGGAGGAGAATGATGAGGGCATCAAGGGGGGAAAGAGAGCCAAAGAGCAATCAGCACAAGGCCGCACTGTCTGCAGAAACAGTGAAGAATGTTCAGAACTTCTTTGAGGCCTCTTCTACACCACTGCCTCACAAGAAGACAGTTTCCAAAAGGACTGGGGCAACAAAGGCTTTCTTGGACAAGACCCTTAATAACCTCCACCAGGAGTTTCACCAGTAACACCCTGAAATAAAAATAGGGTTCACTAAGTTTCACAGCCTGAGACCAACAAATAAACTCGCCAGGCAACAAAAACTGGATCAGTGCCTGTGTGAGTACTGTGCTAATGCAGAGTTAAAGCTGTGATCCTTGAATCGGTTTGCGATTGTTAAACATTTTCCACAATGCAAAACTGAAAACATTTATAGGGCTGTTGAGCTCACCATGTGCCCACACATGCCTGGTGACAAATTATTTCCAAACAATTCATCAGCAAAACTTGTGAGAACTGCACTACCAATGCAATATTTAAAAAAACAGATTAACTTGTGCCGAAACATGGAAATGATCTAGTCAAATGGTTCCAATGGGAGACCATCAGTGTGACCAGACATGAATGACACTGTGGTTAAACAGTCTAGAAAAGTGCTCCAATGCAAACAAATCACTGTGATCTAACTTATGGAAATGGTAACAGAAGATGTGTGTCTTTTGCACCAACATCTGCACGTTGCATCATGGCAACATAAAATCAGTTCATAACTCTGAAAGACCAAATGCCAACAGGTTGGGTCATAATGGTGCTGGACTTCGCAGAGAATTACACTTGAAAGTTCCAAGATGAAATTCAGTCCTGTCATTGGCACCATGAACAAGCCACAGTACACCCTATAGTCACGTACTACAGGTGTTCAAAATGTGAAGGCCTTGTTACCGAGTATATTGACTTTATATCAAATGACCTTAAGCATGACCACCATGCTGTTCACCATTTTGTGGGACTTGCAAATAGACACCTGCATAACATTCGCAAACTGAATATCGAACGAGTGATACAGTTCACTGATGACTGCAGAGGCCAATATACTGTAAATCTAAGTGGGCTTTTAACTCTATCTCATCTTCACCGATACAGAATGGGTTTCAAACTGAATGAGCCTTTTTTAGTTCACATCATGGGAAAGGCCCATCAGACGGAGAAAGTGCTGTCATCAAATCTGCTGCAAGTCTGGCGGTGCAGAATCGTCGGGCAATGATTTGTAATGCAGAAGAACTTTTCCAATTTTGTGCAAGTAATCTGACAAAAAAGCCCAACGATGGAGGATGCAGTCATGTGCTAAGAACCTTCTTTTGGGTGGGAGATGGACAAATAAAATGGCGAGCAGGACCTGAAGTGCACACCATACCTGGAACATGGAGGATCCATAGTGTTAAGTGGCAGACAGTGTGGTTGCAACAAGAGGACTGAGCGTTTCTGTAGACCATGTCAAAGGGAAGATGGCCCATGTGAGAACTCTTGTCATGTGGAATCATGGAAGTTATATACAATTGGGAAATCTTCTGGATATTCGAGCTATGACATGCCAGTCACAAATGCAACCTCAGCATCTCCTGTCACAATGCCTGATACTACCCTGCCAACCCATCCTGACAAAGACATCATTCCTGAGACTCCGGCTGTTCCCCCAAGCAGCAGCAGCACTACCACCAACCAGAGTTCTGTCACAGCCACTCCTTCATCTGCCATGGTTCCTGAGACTCCAGCTGTTCCATCAAGCAGCCGCACCACCAACCAGAGCTCTGATGCAGCCACTCCTTCTGCCTGTTCAAAGAAAGTGAAGTTAAAAGAATGTATACAGGTGAACAAATTTTATGCCGTGTATTATTCAAAGACCTTCTACATCGGTCAGCTAACCACCATGGATGAGAGTGGCAAATACCATTTCAACTTTATGCAGCAGCATGGGGCTAGCAGCTTCACATGGCCATGATGCAAGGACACAGATTCATTACAGAAGACAATAAGCATATTTTATGGGCCCATAAACTTTGAAGGGAAGGGCACTCTCAATCTTCTACCCGAGGAACTGCAGACCATCAATACCAAATATGAAATTCTGAGACAGCGCTGGAATTAACTGGTGTCCATACTGCAATGCAATAGCATCACTCACTAACAGAACTGAAAATAGACATCCCTACACTTTGCTTTTCAATCTTTAAAAACACGAGCTGGCAGCAGAACTCCACAGTCACTCCACTGGCCCATGGGATTAATGCTAACTCAATATACAGCCTCACAAAGAGACTTAACCAATCAAGTTGCCCATTCCTGTCAACCCATGTTTTATGAGTCAGTAGTATGTTAGCCGTTAGTAATGTTCAGTAAAGTTTTTAAAAACTGAAACAAATTTGATGGGTAATTACATTCACCACGGTAACTAGTTACATTCACCACAGTATGTTGGGTCAAACATCACATCTGTCAGTAATGTTGAATTGTCCAATTTCTCCAGGTTTTGTAGTGCAATGTCAGTTATTAGCAACAGCATGTTAGCAGTTAGGCATGTTCAGTAAAGGTTTTACAACTAAAATAAATGTGTGGTGTCACTCATTACAGTCACCACGGCATGTGGTGTCAAACATCACACTTGCCAGTAATATAATTGTCAGTTTTTTGCAAGTTTTGTAGCATTATATCAGTCAGTAGTACTAGTATGTTAGTTGTTAGGCAACTTTATTACAGTTTTAGTGAGCAAAACATATGTGTGGTGTCACTTGTTACATTCACCATGGCATGTGGTGCCAAACTTCCAATTTGCCATTAATGCAATAGAATTCTTGTAAATATTTCTTTTTCATGTGTAATATAATTCATGACATATGTTAGTAAATTTTTTACAACTAAAACAAGTGTCTTGTGTCACATGTTACATTCACCAAGATGTGTGGTGTCACTTGTTACACTCACACATTAGAGTTCTTTTATCTCAGGAATATGTAAAGCTTTTGTCTATCAATATGTTTCTTTTTTCATGCTTGGGTCATAGTATCTTGAAATTAATTACAAAACTAATCTAGAAGTAATCTGAAAATTTGACCCTCGTGTCACACTTTGGTAACCCCTTTTCATGAATAGACCCACTTACAGAGAACAATATCTGAAAGTTTTAAGCCACTACCCCACAGGATCACAGAGTTATAAACAGTGCAAAAATCAACTGTTGTGTAACCTCCGCACCCATCAAACACTAAAAGTTGGATCACAGAATCAGAAACCGAAGAATAATAATAGAAAAATATTATGGGCCTGATTCTCAAAAAGTTGGCCAAGTCGCCAAAGGCAGCTTGCGCTGATTGCCAGTGCGCCAGGGACCCTGCACCCGATTCTCTATCAGGTAGATTCCCAGGATCAAAGTCCCATGACTTTCAGCAAACATGATCCTGCACCAAACAGGGGGAGTATCAGGAAGGTTTGCCACAAGCCATGGGTCGGCCATGTGGCAATAGCACCATGGACAGGTGTATGGTGGCTAGTGCCCCCCAGCCCCAGTCCCCGATCATGTATAAACAGTTTTCCTGGTACTCTAGAACATCCCCCCAGCCTGATCCCTGATCCTGCATAAAAATATTCCCTGGCAGTCTAGGGCACCCCCCCAGCCCCGATCCCTGATTGTACATAAAAATATTCCCTGGTATTCTAGGGCACCCCCCCCAGCCCTGATCCCCGATCCCCATGTAATAATGAATACATTTCCCTGGTAGTCTAGTGATCCTCCCAGCCCTGATCGGATCCACTAGTGGGGGTGCCCTAGACTACCAGGGAAACTCTTTATGCATGACTGGGGATAGAGGCTGGGTGGTGGGTTGGACTTTAATATACTGGGATCAGGATTGTGGCACATTGACGCAGCCCCAGGAGGACAACTCAGTATACTTAGACCAGCCCCTGGCTGTACTTAGACAGTTGTCCTCTGGGGGAGTTTTTAGAATATTGATTTAGGGGATGTGGCAGCTTGCATCTGCTGCAAACTCCTTAGCATCATGTCAGAGACCCTTTTTGTGCGCAAGGCTGGCGCATGCTCCCTTTGGTGCATGCAGCCTGCATTTGAAGCAGGCTGCTTTCCAGAATTGTTCCTGGCATATCTTTTGATGCAAGGTGCCACTTGTGTCAGAAAACGTTGACGCAGGCACCTTGCATCCCTCTAAGGCCTTTGAGAATCAGGCTCCATAATTCTCTCAAGTCTGCCATTCCCCCCCCAGTATCTTCCTTGTCTCCTACCACCCTCTTTTTTGTAATAACCCCCTGAAGGTGTTCCATGGTGTTTTGAACCCACCTACTGTCCCAACATTGACCACATTACTGGGCAGATTATTCTGTGCATCTGCCCATTCTGTGACAAACCGCTTTCTAATGTCCTTTTGCATTCCCCATTCCAGCTTGCGATTGTGCCCCCTGGTGGATGAACTGTTCCTCAACTTGAACAACTCTGGGAAGTTCTCCCTATTGTACTCCTGTATGTATTTGTGCATTTCTATCATCCCCCCTCCTATCCCCCAGAGAGTACATATTAAGACTTTCTAGTCATAGGACTTTCCCTACTGCCCCTGTATCATTTTCTTTGCCCTTCTCTGAATAATTTCCAATCTTTCCCTGTCCTTCCTCAGATGTCATCTCAAGAACTGCACAGGTTGCCAGCCTGGTGGCGTTGAGGTGCTGGATGCCACATCTCGCGCTACGCTGGCGACCCAGATTCGCGAGTGGACTCAGGTCATTGGGGGTTGGCAGGGGAGGAAAGGATCGAGTATCCAGAGGACAGCTCTTCTTTCCTGATAGGGAGGGGGGAAGTAGGTTTTGCCATCTGGCAACCCCTAGTGATGACTGGGGGTCACGCAGCAGTTGGGTCCTGGCAAGCTTAGGGGGATGGCCATGGTGGCGCTTCTGTGGGAGTGAATGGGAACGTTCATGCACCACACTGGAGAGCATTGCACTGCTGGACCAATGGGGGGACAGTAACTAGAAAATACCCCCTTCCCATTGGTAGGCGAAGGTGGGTCTAGTGGTACTGGCACCACATCCAATGCCAGACTGAGATGTTCTCCTGGTCTCCCCTTATCCATCTCCACCAGACACTTAGAGCACCGGCTGGAGTTGGCGGTCCTTGCTCCCTGGGGACTCAGATCCGGGGGGGGGACTTCAGAGACGCGGTGTGGGGAGTGCCTGGACCAGGAGGGCATCGAGCTTCAGGCTGATGGGATAAGCCGGTAAGCCCCACGACCTAGCTGGAGAGAGTCCAGTGTGGATAGGGTGCATAAATAAAGTCAACAACAAAAAAAAGAACTGCACACCTTGCTCCAGGTAAGGTTGAACCCATGACCTGTACAGTGGCAGTATTATCACCTCCCTTCTGTGACTGGTGAAACCCCACCAGTTGTAGCCTAACATCCAGTTTGCCTTCCCATACTGTTTACGGCACTAGGAAGACATTGTTGATGCTATTGTTAATTATCCCTCCAGGCCCCTTTCCACCTCTGAGTGTTCCACCTTTACCCCTTTGATGCAATCATTTTCATGCAGATTTTGATCACTGTTGCAATTAGGGATCTCACGGTATCAAGGTTTCATAGTATAACATGGTATCAGAAGTTACGGTATTGATACCATGGCCAATTTCATCTGCTTTGATAACCATGGTTCATGGTATACTGCAGTTTTATGCCATTCAACTAATTTTTGGATCTATTTATAGGGACAACTGTCCTTTTTGTGCCAACTCTCCCTGACAAAATAGTTCAAGGAGACATTTTTGTACTACAATTATTACTTTCATAATACCACAGTATTTACAATAACCACAGTAGTGTGAATCGTGTGGTCAATGTTTGATACCATGACATCCCTAATTTTGCAATGCCATCATCTAGCTATCAACTTAATTAACTATCTGTCTAACTGTCTATCTATCTGTTGAGCAAGAAATAAGACACTAGTAGCTGGTGGTACTAGGTTTACCACATATCCAGGGGCATAGTAAGGCACGAGGCCGCAGGCTGACTTTTAAAAAGTTAAAATTATATTAATGAACATAGATATGGAATGTGTTCTGTCTAGGTTGGTAGGGACTTGTTCTCAACCATTGGTAGGGCTCCCTTAAGGCAATGGCTATAACTAAGTCATGGCCAATCGGGACTTAGGGATTTCCTTACCCATTTGATATGCTAGCCATCCTGCACTGGATGCACAAAGTACGTAATCTGATGCTTTTTATTGAACTAACAAGAAATCCTCAGTACACAAGCTTTCATGCTCACACAGAGGCCTTCTTCAGGTGCTGGCAGTTTCTACAAAAAACATTGCTTATATTCACTAAATAGTGCTTCCTACTACCAATTGGCATATACACAAGAAGGAGTCATACGACTAAATGAGAAGAAGGCTTTTAGGAGGTGTGTAAGTACCTCTGTTGTCATGTAATATAACCCAGGACACAGGCATATACCTGTGCCTCAGCACCATGTTGAATCTAGGAACACGCACACTCGTGGAGCAGCCATCAAAGGCGGGTCACATCAGTTTCTTTTTTTTTTTTTTGCAGTTAAACTTTTTATTGTTTTACATGCAGTGACGTCAGGATGTACTCTCAAGTGTGCAGTGACATTGGTAACACAAGACAGCATTATGGATTGCTAATACAAGAGATTACTTTTCCTGTAGGCACGGGGTTATAAGGGCAACCACTTATATAGGCCTAACTTGGCAACACTGGTATCTTAGTAATAGGGATGTTACATATCCCTGAAAGGCTTTTACACTTCTGGTACATTTTATAAGAGATGAGCCATACATCCTCCTGGACTTTCAGGGGGTTTCAGCAGATCATTGAGGGAAGAGATAGGGTTGTCACTGCTCTTGTTTGGATATACAGTACATACTGGCCCCATTCATCCTAAAACCTATCCATAGAGTTTGTTGCATAATGCTGCATTCAGTGGCGGATTTATGTCATGGTGTGAGAGTGTGTGCCTCCCCCTTTGATAAACCAGACACATGCCATCCCCTTTGCTTAAGTGGAAACTGAAGATGGATGGTATGTGACTTTAATGCCAGTAAAAAAAAATGACACATAGCATTTCTCTGTATTATTAGTTTAATAGGTACTCTCTGATTCAGTGCAGATTGTTCTCACTGAGAGTTACTATACACAGTGTGGATGAAATGTAAAACTGGGTATTAGTATCTGTATCTGTTTTGTATTTTGTGCAGTTTTTATGGATATATGCATAGCATAATTCAGCAGAGCGTAGTTCCATATATTTACCATTCTGGGCCTCTTTGTGGTACCTTGACAGTTAGTGACTCTAGCGCTCAGAACACGGCGGCTGATGTTTCTTTTGTAAATTTCACCCGCTGGCCTGACAGCTGTCAATGGGCCCAGAGTGTGGTTCTTGCTGGAGATTTGTCAGGTGTATTATCTTTGAATTTCAGTGGATGATTTTTGCCAAAGTAGTCTCAAAAAGAAGGGTAAAATATACATGCATTTTCTGGTCCTGTTTTCAACCAATGCACTCGTGTGGATTTGCAGATTAATTTATTTATTTATTTGCTTTTGATAACCGTGTGGGTGCACTAGGCATGAAAATGCCTATTTTCAGACACGACCCGGGAGAGAACAGTTAGAAAAAAAAATACACACATGGGGTGCATGTGACGCAGCACATGCAGTAGTAGGGCAACAAACAGAGTACACAAGTTTACAGGTAATACAGCAACAATACTATATGTACAGGTAATGCATTTCGAACACTTTGAGATGTACAGGTAATGCATTTCAAACACTTTGAGATGTACAGGTAATGCATTTCAAACACTTTGAGAAGTACAGGCAGTGCAAAAGTGATGGTGTACATAAAACAAAACAGTAAAAGCAATCAAAACAGTAAAACAGTTTAAGTGCCCGGCTGTGATTGATGAAAGAGCATGAGGAGAAGCAGGAAGAGTAGTGGGAAGCCTGGAAAAAAGGGTTTGAGCCTTAAAAGGGTTTGAAAACCAGAAAGAGAAAGAGGACAAGTGAAAAAAGGGGGGGTGTAGGGGAGGTGGGAAGAAGGTGTCAGAGGAGTGGATTTACTTGGTGATGATCTAAGGTGGATTAAAGCAGGTACAGGGGCTGGCTACCCACAGATGCTCATGGTGCAGTTGCTTGAAACTGGCATGGGAGGTTGTTTGACGGATTGAGCAGGGTAGGGAGTTCCAGTATTTTGGAGCCATGCGAGAGAAAGCTCGTGCACCCATATTTTTTCTACAACTAGGGATGTGAAGAGGAGCTTCGTCAGTAGATCACAGTCCATAGGAGAGAGGTTGTGCATGTAGCAGGGAGGCAAGGGATAGGGGGAGACCTGATCTGGTGATGTAGTCAATTAGAGTGCCAAGAGATTGAAGTCGGTGGGTAGAGGGACCAGGCCATTTAAGGTCAGCATAGAGCTGGCAATGGTGTTTGTAACGTGGGGATGCAGAGGCGTAGCGGCAGATGTTATTATAAGTGGTGTCCCATTTATGGAGGGGAGGATTTTGAGGCAGTTTGGAAGATGACTGAGTCATAGGCCAGAGCTGGGAGCAGGAAACCTTGTGCCACTGCTAGTCTGGCCGAGGGGGTGAGGGCATAGCTAGTTCTGTAGGTACTACCTAGTTTGGCATTCTCAGACTTGCAGACAGTTGTTATGTGCAGGTCAAAGTCAAGAGATTCATCCAATGTGACTCCCAGATATTTGAAGGATCTGGTGTTGACCAGAGGGGAACCGTCTGCACTTCGAATATCTTGGGCAAGGTGGTTCATTTTAAGCTTGGCAGGTGAGTCAAAGAGCATGGAGTGTGTCTTGGAAGTGTTGAGAACAAGTTTGTTCTTAGCCAGGATTGGATATTTGTGAAGTCTGAAGCAAGAGAGAGGGGTTATGTTGTCGGTATTTCTAGCACTGTGGTAAATAACTAGGTCATCAGTGTAAAGCAGAGATGAGCAGTTTGGTGCTAGGAGTGGTAAGTCATTAACGAAAATTGAGAAAAGCATGGGACCAAGTATGGAGCCTTGGGGTACTCCAACATGTATAGGGGAGAGATCTGATATGGCTGAGTTGAAAACTACAGCCTGTTTCCTGTCAGATAAGTAGCTCTTGAACCAGGCTACTATGTTAGGGGAGAAGCCTAGGGAGCGAAGTTTATCAAGAAGAAGGGTATGGTTTACCAGGTCAAATGCCTTTGTTAGATCAATGAAAACTGCACCTGTCAGGAGGCCTGAGTCCATGGAGGCATAGATGTCATTTGTGAGTTTCAGAAGGGCGGTAGAGGTGCTGTGGCCTTTGCAGAAACCATGCTGTGAGCCAGATAGGTTGTATTTCTGAAGATATTCAATTGATTGGGTGACCACTAGCTTTTCCAGAAATTTACTGAGTATTGAGAGAATAGCAATGGGGTGGTAGTTCTTGATTTCCTTGGGGTCACCTTTTTTTGGGAATTGGGGTGACTTTGGCTATTTTCCAGATATCAGAAGCTGAGCCATGACATAGGGAAAGCTTGAAAATTTTGGTTGGGGAGAGGCAATGAGCAGGCAGCTGCTTTCAGAAGCCTAGGTTCTAGACTGTCAGACCCTAAGCTGGTATTTTCGGGAGCAGAGAGCAGTAGTTTTAGCACTTCTGCCCTAGTGATACTCCGGAACCTAAATAGGGGGTGCTTAATTAGAGGTTCAGTTGGGGGTGAGGCGGAACTTATTGTCTGGAAAGATGTCAGGTAGCTAGTGAGATCTGAAAAATTATGATTGAAGGAGTTAGCTATGGTCTCCGGGTTATTGCAGTGAATACCGTTTAGAAGCATGTCACTGGTATGGGCCCTAGAATTTGCACCAAGGAGTGTTTTTATGGTAGACCAGAACTTTTTAGTGTTGCCAGCAGCCTTTGTTAGCAGGTCTCTGCAGAAAATGCTCTTTGCTAGGCGAATATTTCTTTTACATATGTTTCTCTGAGATCGATACTGGTTGTAGTTGTTTGGTAACCCAGTTGTTTTGAAACATCACCATAGTTTGTCTCTGGCTCTTAGTTGTGTAAGCAGATCTTTTGTTAACCATTTAGTCTGCGTTCCTCGAATCCGAGTGACACGGGGGGCATAGGTGTCTTGAAGCAGGCTAAAGTGAGCCAGGAAGTAGTCAAGTGCTGCCTGGGCATTTGTAGAGGAGTAGATGGGGGTCCAGTCAATCAAGAAGAGATCATGAGTAAACTGGGTTAGGTTGAAATGGGCCATGTTGCAGAAAGTAATTAGTTTAGGAGGTGGTGATGGTTTATTTGTAGCGCGCCAGATGCAGAAAATAGGGGAATGATCACTTATGGCATCTGCAAGGGTGTCTGCACATACTATGCTGTCAAGGCAATTTGTAAGGACCCAGTCAATAAAGGTGCTTGTCCGAGGGGGAGTCATGACCCTTGTAGAGTCTGTGATAAGTTGGTGAAGGTTGTTACTTTGTATCATAGTATGTGAAGATAGATTAGATTTACTAGTCCAGTTTAGGTTGAAATCCCCCAGAATAAGGACTTCATTACGGCTGATAGTGCTGTTAATTTGGGAGAGGAGTTCGTCAAGACCCCTGCAACCACCAGCAGGAAGGTTATAGGCACAGACGATGTGTAGTTTCTTTGAGCCTAGTTGTAAGGTTGCATGGATTGCTTCACAAGTTAGTAGTGTTGGCAACACATTGAGGGATAGCACCAAATGGATGAAGTAAAGTTCCCCAGCGGAGCTCCTGCTTCAAATTATGCTGCCACCATCTTAGTTGGCAAGCTCTGCCCCCCTTCAATTTCTATTTTTGGGTGAATTATACAAAAATAACACAATAACCCACATCATATACAAATATGAGGATGAATATGTACTTTCTAAGCACAACCTGGTACATATCAGATGACCTAAAGGCAGCCAAACAGATTGACAAGGCATTTGGGAGGGCTAATGGGATGCTGGGGTGCATAAGGAGGGTATCACCAGCTGAAAGAAGGAGATGGTGTTGCCTCCTTATAGATCACTGGTAAGACCTCACCTAGAGTACTACACCCAGTTCTGGAGACCACATCTCCAGAAGGATATATACAAAGTGGAAGTGGTCCAGAGGAGGGTGACTACAATGGTGCAAGGTCTGCATCAGAAGCCCTACAAGGAGAGACTTAAGGGCTTGAATATGCATACAATAGAAGAGGTGGGAGGATATCATAGGGGCATTTAAATACCTCATAGGAATAAACAAGGTACAGGAAGGGAGTATTTTTCAGGAAAACGGGTGCTGAAGTACAAGGGGATGTGATATGAAGTGGTGGGGTAACAGTGTCAGTGGCTCAGCAGGTTGCACACTCACCTCTGAGGCCAGAAGATTGAAAGGTTGTGTGTTCTAGCCCCACACCAGGAACTTGAGGAAAAACACAATACTAACACTGTAGCACAGTATGAGGGGATGCTGTACTCCTGAGGTGCCGTCTTTCAGATGAGATGTTAAACTGATGTCCCCTCTGCTTGTTCCAGTGGTTGTTCAGGTGGATATTAACAATCCCATGGCACTTCTTGAAAAGAGTGGCATGGGGCATGCCTCAGACAGCTAGTGTTGGAACCCACTCGGGAGGGAGCAATCTTAGATGTGATACTCTCAAATGGGGATAGAGAGAGGATCTCAGATGTAGAAGTGGGTAGCCATTTGGCAACAAGCAATCACCAAACAGTGTGGTTCACAATAAACACAGCTGTAGAGTCAAGCTATACAAAAGCAAGGGTGTTGGACTTTAGGAGGGCTGACTTTGGCAAAATGAGAGAGTGCCTCAGAAAAGCACTAGCAAACAGGCAAGAAGAAGGTGTGGAAGAAAAATTGGGAAACATCAAAACTGCCATCACAGAGGCAACAAGCCTTGTGTAAAGCAAATCAACAAAACAAAATGAAGGAAAAAGCCACTATGGTTCTCAAAAGAGGTGGCAGAGAAGGCTAAAGAGAAAAGGATAGCATTCAGGAAATATAAGGAAACACAGAAGAAGCAGGACAGAGAACTATATCAGTTAAAGCAGAAGGAGCCAGGGAAGGCAGTCAGAATAGCAAAGGCCCAAACTGAGGAAAAGATAGCCAGCTCTGTTAAAAAGGGGGATAAAACCTTTTATAGGTACATTAGGGAGTGAAGAAAGACCAAGGTAGGAATGCTGAGGCTTAATACAGGGGAGAGAATGTGGACAGAGGGTGACAGTAAAAAAGCAGGGATACTGAATGAATACTTCTGCTCAGTATTCACAAAAGAAGAGGAGGGGGAGGTACCTAAACTAAACAATAGAAACACCCTGGATATGGGAGTCGATACCAGTCCATTCACAGAAGAAAGGATTTTGAAAGAACTCTTCAAACTGAATGTGGACAAAGCAATGGGGCCTGACGGGATTCACCCAAGAATTCTAAAAGAACTAAGGGTAGAACTAGTGACACCACTGACTACCCTCTTTAACAAATCATGGGAGGGTGGGGTGGTACCTGAGGACTAGAGAAGAGCAGATGTGATTCCACTTCACAAAAGTGGGAGCAAGGCAGAGGCAGAAAACTACAGACCTGTTAGTCTGACCTCAGTGGTAGGGAAAATGATGAAATCACTTCTGAAGGAAAGAATTGTTGAGTACCTAGAGGCCAGTGGGGCACAGGACCCAAGGCAGCATGGATTCACAGCAGGAAGGTCATGTCAGATGAATTTAATAGATTTCTTTGACTGGGTGACCAAAGTAGTAGACCAGGGAGGGACTATGGACATGGCCTACCTAGACTTTAGCAAGGCATTTGACACAGTTCTACACAAAAGATTAATAAACAAGTTAGCCAACCTTGGAGTGGATCCCAAGGTGGTAACCTGGGTAAAAAATTGGCTGGACAACAGGATGCAGAGGGTAATAGTAAACAGAGTCCACTCTGAAGAAAGGGGGGTTACTAGCAGGGTTCAGTACTGGGACCGGACCTCTTTAATGCCTTTATAAGTGACATCGCAGAAGGACTAGAAGGAAAAGTATGTCTCTTTGCAGATGACACAAAGATCTGCAACAGGATTGATACACAAGTTGGGGTGGAAAGGATGAGAAGGGACTTGGCAAGGTTGGAGGAATGGTCAAATGTATGGCAGCTTTGATTCAATGCAAAGAAGTGCAAAGTAATGCACCTGGGAAACAAAAACCCAGGAGAAGAGTACACAATGGGGGTAAGATACTAACAACAACAAAAATGGAAAGGGCAATTCGAGTAAAGCAGGTGTGCTCCAGACAAAATCCGTCCGTGCATACCAGAGTAGCTAGCCCAAAAGCATAAGTCAAAAAGAAGGAATGTGCACTCACAGGAAAAAAACTCAGGCAATAATTCAGTACACAGAACAGTGTTTATTCCAGTAGACATAGGACACTGAAAATAGCAGCCCCAACTCTTCGACCGCAAGATCTTCCTCAGGGGGTGTGTCACATAGTGGGGTTCAACCCTCATTTACACTGGTAATTGATCAGATGGTATTATATTCTAGTCATTAGTGTTACATACACAATAAAAGAGTCAAACAACAAAGAATGAAATCGCTTTAACCATTGTAAACAAAAAATGTAACCAATAAAAACAAAACATGATTAAACATTGCACTTATTGCAAAACATATATGTTAAATAATTGGATGGAGAGTAATCAGTGTCAAATATGAGCCACAAATCATGTTAAATCAGTTTTTGAAAAGATGAAATTAAATCTTCTCTATTATTGTACACTTAGACACTCATTTTAATGTTACCATATACATATTTGACATTTTGACAGATAGTCGCTTCATAAGATCAGACAGAGGTTACCAAACTACAAATAACTGGCTACCTTCTAGACTGGAGATTGTTTTCATTGTGACTTTTGTAATGTGTGCAAATATGTCTCGAGTGGTAACCTATATATACATCCACATGAACATAACATAGCTGTGAAAATTAAACAGTTTTTGACATGCAGGAGCAATTTTGTAGTATACATGGTTTGTTGTTCATGCAGATTGCAGCATGTAGGGCTTACAACACATATGTTAAAAATTAGGCTACAAGAGCATATTAGAGCAATTGTTAACAAGAATCTTAAAAATGCTACTGGAGTCCATTATGCTGTGGCACATCGTTCAAGCCCTGTCGGACTGCAATTTACTGCCTTAGAACAAGTACCAGTATTACCCAGGGGAGGAGATCGTGTTAACCTATTAGAGAAAAAAGAAAGTAGGTGGATATCTACCTTGGGGGCTTTAAGCCTCCGGGGGATGAATGAGGAAATTGACTATAGACCCTTTTTGAAAAATACTTAACTTCTTGCTTAATTCCTCCCCTTTTTCCCATTTCCCAACCCCCCAATTTCCCTACATTCTTGACATGGGTTGAACTGTACCATTTTTATGTTCTTCTGTTCATTACTATTTCTTAGTAATACTTGACATTGGTCTTGGATGATTTGTTTCTTCAAATCACTTGAAACTGCCTCTATTATAATTGAGAGATAAAAATTTCAGATATAAATTTCAGATCTAGATACTAAATACCCACAATATGACCTTTTGAAATAGTTCTTTTGAAATAGACCATTAAGTGTCTGGAACTCAGGCTTCCTTATCTATATGTAAATGCTCATATATGATTTCCTGTGCCCTTTGGTTGGTCCATGAACTATGGGCACTGACATACATTTCTTTGCTTTAGAATTTCTTTTTAGATTAGTTGATGTTTATGTATAAATTCAGTCATACTCTGGATAACTACAGTTCTTCTATAAACAACTAGGCTTTTATCAGGGTCAAAACCTAATCCTCAAGTTATATATGTTCATGTGTATATATGCATAATGCGGGCTTTGTGTGTGTGTGTGTGTGTGTGTGTGTGTGTGTATATATATATAAGACAAAGAACCTCTGTGTGCAAACACAAAGGGCAAGGGTTACCCCAAAGGGCATTTGGCTGGGAAGCCAAGTTTCAAGAAAATACAAAATCACACATGCCCCCACAATGCAAAGCATCATGGGCTGCATATGCAAATCACCACAGAATGTTATGCTGGTCCAACTTTAAGCAGAATTGCATGGTGCCGAAAGGCCTCTCACACAGTTTGCAAAGGGTGCTAACAGAAGATGTAGACACGTGTTTCGTCCTACCAGGACTCATCAGTATGCCTCGTCTGTTTGGCACCCCAGTGGAATGGACCAGCTACCCTTAAGGCAGTGTGCCTTGGATATATTGTGGTGAACCCATTAAAATAAAAAACTATTTAAAAGACAAAGAACCTCTGCGCAAACACTGAGGCAAGGGTTACCCCAAAGGGCATTTGGCTGGGAAGCCAAGTTTCAAGAAAATACAAAATCACACATGCCCCCACAATGCAAAGCATCATGGGCTGCATGTACAAATCTCCCTAAGAATGTTATGCTGGTCCAACTTTAAGCAGAATTTCATGGTGCGAAGGCCTCTCACACAGTTTGCAAAGGGTGCTAACAGAGACATAGACACGTGTTTCATCCTACCAGGACTCATCAGTATGCCTCGCCTGTTTGGCACCCCAGTGGAATGGACCAGCTACCCTTAAGGCAGTGTGCCTTGGATATATTGTGGTGAACCCATTAAAATAAAAAACTATTTAAAAGACAAAGAACCTCTCTGCGCAAACACTGAGGCAAGGGTTACCCCCAAAGGGCATTTGACTGGGAAGCCAAGTTTCAAGAAAATACAAAATCACACATGCCCACACAATGCAAAGTATCATGGGTTCACCACAATATATCCAAGGCACACTGACTTAAGGGTAGCTGGTCCATTCCACTGGGGTGCCAAACAGACGAGGCATACTGATGAGTCCTGGTAGGACAAAACACGTGTCTATGTCTTCTGTTAGCACCCTTTGCAAACTGTGTGAGAGGCCTTTCGGCACCATGCAATTCTGCTTAAAGTTGGACCAGCATAACATTCTGTGGTGATTTGCATATACAGCCCACGATGCTTTGCATTGTGGGGGCATGTGTGATTATACATATATATATATATATATATATATATATTTATATATGTATTCCTTACAGCTTGAAAACATGAATACTTTGAAGTGAACAATGAATTTTAAAGTTCCCTTTGAATAAGTTTTAAAAGTCAAAAAATTAAATATTTAAGAACAAGAAATTTAAAATGAATATTCATGTAGCTGTAAGATTCTGGGGATCTTTGGAATATGATGCCAACTAGAATTGATTTTCTCAAAAGATTCTTATTGGAATAAATACTTGAATGCACATTTTGAAAAATACAAGATATGTATATGGTAATATTAAAATAAGTGTCTAAGTGTAAAATAATAGAGACAATTTAATTTAATATTTTCAAAAACTGATTTAACATGATTTGTGGCTCATTTTTGACACTGATTACTCTCCATCCAATTATTTAACATATATGTTTTGCAATAAGTGCAATGTTTAATCATGTTTTGCTTTTATTGGTTGAATTCTTTGTTTACAATGGGTAAAGCGATAAATGTTGTTATTTATTTCATTCTTTGTTGTTTGATTCTTTTATTGTGTATGTAACACCAATGGCTAGAATATAATACCATGTGATCAATTAACAGCATAAATGAGGGTTGAACCCCACTATGTGACATGCTCCCTGAGGAAAACCTTGCAGTCAAAGTGCTGGGCCTATTATTTTCAGTGTCCTACCTCTACTGGAATAAACATTGTTCAGTGTACTGAATTATTGCCTGTGTTTTTTTTCTGTGAGTGCATATTCCTTCTTTTGCCAAAAAAATGAAAAGGGACCTGGGGGTAGTCATATCAGATGACCTAACGGTGGGCAAACAATGTGAGAAGGCAGTAAGGAGGGCTGGGGGATACTGGGATGCATAGGGAGAGGCATCAACAGTGGAAAACTGGAAGTTGTTATCCCACTGTACAGGCAGTTGGTGAGACCCCATCTGGAGTACTGCATGCAGTTCTGGAGACCCCATCTCAGCAAGGACATAGACAGGATGGAAGCTGTTCAGAGGAGGGCAACTAAAATGGTGCAGGGTCTGCACAAGAAGACATACAAAAAAGAGACCAAAGGAGCTTAATATGTATACCCTCTAGGAAAGGAGGCAGAGGGGGGACATGATAGAAACTTTCAAGTACCTCACAGGAATCAACAAAGTCCAGGAGGGTAGCATCTTTCAGAAAAAGAGATGTGCAAGAACAAGGGGGCACAATTTGAAGATAGGGGGACGACTCAGGGACAATGTGAGGAAGTATTTTTTCACAGAGAGGGTGGTGGATGCATGGAACTGCCTTTCTGAAGAGGCTGTGGGGTCTAAAACTGTGGGTGAATTCAAGAATACATGGGACGACATAAGGCATCTTGTGGGGGGGTAGGAGGAAGTAGGCTGTTGGTTAACTAGGATCTGCAGCTTATCCATTAGGTAGGGAAATGGGCAGACTAGGTGGGCCAAGTGGTACTTATCTGTCATCAAATTCTATGTTTCTATGTAGAGTAGGGGAATTTCCAGAATGTCTTGGTCAAATTCCCCATTCACTAAAAAAAAAAAAAGAAAAAAGAAAACCACCAGCCACTTAATCTGGTTCAATTTCAGTTGGTTTCCATTTGTCTCTCCCCTCCCGCCCGGACAAGGCTGAAAATAGGCAGAAGTGCCTAATCCTCCTTCCCCAGTCAATAAAAACTAAATAAATAAATAAAAAGTCAGTTTACAGAAAGAGAGATGGATTCCTGCAACAGCCTTTCAACAGAGGGGGTGGTGGTGAAAACAGATGTGGGGTTCAAGAATGCATGGGACAGGCACAAGTGAATCTTAAGGGAAAGGAAGGGGAAGGATAACATTACTGGAGGTCAGGTAGGATCTGTGGTGATACTGTGGGCAGGGAAAAATGGGCTGACTAGGTGGACCAAGCAGTCCTTATCTGCCTGCAAATTCTATGTTTCAATGATGACAACAGGCACCCTGTTTAATTACAGTCTAAAAAAATCCTCAAAAAGCTGATAGTGTCCCTTTAACTAAATTTAGACACCTAAATTAGTATGCTACCGTGAAATTCCTTTTGAAATTCAGGTCCAACTAGTATAGTATTATACATTGTTTTATAAGGAAATGAGGCCACCTCAGAATCATTGGTTGGTCTTATGAAATCACAATGACCTGTTTGGCTAAAATACAAACAATAAATAACAGTTTACCCCAATCATAACTGCTTCAGCACTCAGTTTACTCATTCTACTGCACAATGTGCAAGCAAAGATATGCAGGCCCAGTTTACTGTATCACAGTCATACTAGCTACAGCAGACAGACAGCACAGGTAACAACTTGCATTCAGTACAACTGCTTGTACAAGAACATCATGAAAGGGCATTACATAACAACTAAAAACACTGTGGTCACTAATTATGGTTGCACAAGTTACTGTATCTTTACCAAAACTTACTTTGACTGGCTTCTCCACTGTGTATTTGTTTCCTTCTAATTGGACCATAAGAGACTGTATGTGTGGCTGCAACATCCCTCCTTGTCCTGATCAGTCCAGTTCCATTTGTACAGTTCTGTTAAAAGCAATATAGAATCAGAGCTGGACATAAACTCACAACACACTTACATATCAAAATGTTGAATACACTGTAATCATTCATCAATAAAGCATTAATCCATGATCATGTGGATAACTGTTGAGAAATGCTGAGTGTGGTCATTTTGTTTTAAACAGATTGGTCTTTTTAAGGCTGCAGGTAGGCAGAACCTGTAGCCCTCTTGCATTAGCTCTACAAGTGAGCTTACCATGGAACTTCCTTTTTGGACTTTTGGAAGTATCCGTCCACAACTGCAAAATAGTGCACTCCTCTTCTGATTTTTGCTATTTGCAGCTCTGTCTTAAAGGCACCTGAGGGGAGGATGCTACTGTGCCTCCCAGCGTCTCAGGATATAAACAAAACAACATTTTGAAACTGCTGTGTTGGAACTCGAAAGGAGTTGCAAAATTACTTTTTTAATGGCTGAAAAGAAGAAGCATACAAGTACTGTATACTGTATTGGAATTTCCCTTATTGAAGCTCTGAAGCAGTCAGTGTCTCATTAAGCAGACTACAGTGTCAAATTACAGACAGATCCATTCCAGCTTTACCCATGTAATTCAAAACCAAGACTCACAGTACTGTGGAGGAATGCTGTGTATTTTTTTATATTGTAATAAAAAGGAATGCATTTGCAAACTGGAAACTCATTGCAGTATAAAATAAATATGTGCAAATTGGCACTGAAGAATGTGTGTGTGTGTGTTTGTGTGTGTGCATGTGCGCACACGTGCATGCATGTGTATGTGTCTTTGTAGAACTCTGTTGGAAGCTCAACCACTCCCTCCCCCCTTACAGACAAACTAAGTTTTAACCTTTGTTCCTATGGGCATTTATTGGCATCTGAGATCACTTTCTTCTGTTGCTTTCTATTTTTTCTATTCAACCTTTGTATATTTGCTATCCAATGCTAGTGAAAGATGATGGCTTACAACACCTCTGTTTTTCCACAGAATTGGATTCGCTGCTCACTTTTCTACTCTGATGTATTTAATGCTCATAAAAAGTACAGCTCAGACAGCACTGGACAGTAAACTAAAGCTTGTTGTTTATCCACAGGGACAGGTACAGTGCAGGCTTCCCCTACCCACTCACCCACTGTGATGAATTTAGTGCTGGTAAAAAGGGGAGGAGGGGGGCATGACTAGCTGCCGAGCTTGAAGTACCAATATTGTGGAGCTCTGTTAAACATAACTAACATACTAATATCTGATGGTTAACAAATCGCTGGACAGCCTGAAAACACCTTAAAGAAAAGCTGAAGAGGCAGAGAGAATATTAATATAATTTGTAGCTCCATTTGTCATCAGGAAATATAGCTATGGGACAGAGTAATAGACCAGGTGCAGGAGGACAAGAAACCCAACCCAAGGATGCCAAACCAGGCAGCAGCAAGGAGACGAGTAAGGAGGCCAACCATGGAGCAGAAGAGTAGGGAACATTGCAGCCTTCAAACGCAGCCTTGCTCAAAGCCATACAAAGGCTAGACCAGAAGGTAGAAGATTTTACAACACAATTCAAGGTACTTGACACTAAAATGGGAGTTCTGGAAGAGAAATGAAAGCAGCTTCAAAATCGGCTGAGATGGCTGTAACAGTATCCTATGGGCCTAGTGAAAGAAAATGCCATCTTGTGCTGCCATTTAGAGAACCTAGAAAATGTGGCCGAGCTACTCAGCTCCGTATTATTGGGCTCCCTGAAGAAGTTGAAGAAGAGAATCCAATAATGTTCGTGGCTAACCTTCTCAGAGAGGTCTTTAATGTGGAAGATCCCATAACCGACCCTTAAAGTTTACCAGATGAGTACACATGGTGGGAGGAAGTGGACCATCACCAACGAATTTCCACCTCGTACACTAATGGCGATATTAGGAAATGTATTGGACAGAGACAGGGTCCTGGCCCAGGCTAAAAGATGTGGTCCACAAGAATGGCAAGGGAATCGCATCCATCTATTCCCAGATCTGAGCTATGCAACCCGGCAGTGCAGAAAGAGTTTCAATAGAGTGCGACCGCGACTCCGACAGTTGGGAGTACATCATATTCTTCTAATGCCAGGAAGTTTGCAAGTGGTGTATGGGGAGAAAGATTACCAGTTTGCCGATGCTGGAGAAGCTGCAAAACTGTTGGAATGTATTGAGAGAGAATTCCAGGCTAAAGGAGAGGATGCAGAGTCTGGTTCGGAGATTAGTGAGTAATGAACTATGGAATATAACATTATTAATGGACCTAAACCATTGAACTGAACCCTGGCTCCTGTGTACCTGAGTTGCCACAATGCATATGGACATTAATGCTGGGTAATTCTTTGATAAAGCTGGCTGGGGGTTAAATGGGGGTTCGAAAGGGTCTGTTCAAAATGAAGTCCACACAGATTCAGCCATGCCATTTATTCATGGCGCATTTCTTCTTCAGTTACTCCACTTGTTTTAGCGCTTGCAAGAATCTGCTTGTCTGTGCATGCATAAAGGCCTAGTGTGGGGTGCATAAACGTACTGAAAGTATATAGTTTCTCTTTAATTCCTCCCTGGGGCTTATATAAATAAAGATATAAAACGTGTTCTTACTAAGTTACTGTTTGATATAGGGCTTTGCTTTGTTAACTAAGTTTGCTACAAATTTGGAGTTAAGGGATGATTTACCCATATAAAAGGGATATGATACTATACTGTGTTTTCCTATGCTTGTAATCCCTGCTCATGGCAGAAGAAACCAATTGATTTTTGATACTGGGAATAAATAGATATAATTGAGGTAACCCTCCGTATGTGGTATCAAGATAGTAGGGGTACAATCAATCTTTATTGTAAAAATGTTGCTTGCATGTACTTACGGTAACTGCAATGATATTAATATATGCCTACCTACAAGATGAATAATACTGTGTAATGTATACAGTCTAACTTAATAAGAATAAAGTTTAAAAAAAAGGGGTAAAGCCCTAAATTTATCCACAGGCACCATGTGGGGCAGACTGACAACACTAGAGGCTGAAGCCCTCTGTTTACCCACATGGGTAGGTACAACATGGGACAGGGACAGTGCAGGGTTCTCACACTGATGATTTCAGTGCTGACAAAATCTAAGGGATGGGCAACACTGGGGACCACTTTACTGTTTTCATGTCCACAGTCTCTATTGGCAGGTCATTTTAGAAGGCCATCATCTTCTGGAACAAACTATGCTTCCTAATGTTACCCCTAAACTTGCCATCTGGGACCTTCAGAGCATGTCCCTGTGTCCTGCTGGAGAACATATCCATATGTTCAATCCTGTCAATACCCCTGAGAATGGGCAGACTGAGATCATGCCCCACCTCAGCCTGCTGTTCTACAGGGAGAAGATGGTAACAACTACTAGCAAACATAAATGTAGATATTATCTATTAGATCCTTCCAGGTATTCCTGTTTTGAAAATGCGGCTTCTCCTTAACAGTGATATCTAAACAGAAAGCCCACCAGCAAATTTGTTTCTGTTTTTAGTACTGAACACATTCTCTTTACTGCTACAGTAAATGTAAACACTGGAGGAAATATGAAGAAACTGATAGAAGGAAGCTTACAAAGGCTGTCAGTAGGCATTTTATGCAACTGCGTAGATATGCAGAATTAAAAAATGCTACATACTGTAAATTCACTGCCACTAAGCAAGTAGCAGATTTGGGGGAGAAATTTGTCAACACAAAAAGGGACTTGGTCTGCACTCAGAGAGGAGTGAGAAGGTTAGTTTTCCTATGTCGGACAGTGACCCACAGGGTGTAAAAAGTTGGGCTTGAAAATATGATGGATCATAATGGTCTACAGAGCCCATTTTCTTAAAGCAGCAGTTTTGTCATCAAGAAAGTAAAAAAAGATGGGTTGGAATTGACAACCATCTGACATTTCTCATAATCCCCCACTCAGAAATAAATACCAAAACAATTTAACTTGCTGTATAAGACCGCATCAAAGAATTCAAGAATTCAGCATCTATGCCAAGCTGGTGTTTCTCTGCTTGACATATGAGTTGCATTCTTTCCGCAGGGTCTTTATACAGTACAGTACCACAATAAATTGTCTTGACCTCCTCACTTCCATCCGAGTGCACCCTAATCCCTTTCTGCCCTGATATCATAATATTTAGAGCTTGATTAAGTAAAGCTGTATCCAAATTTCCTCCCCGTGGACCAAGTGAAACTTGTTCAATGCCAGAAAAAGACTAGCAATGCTTTCCCTGGCCTTGAATAAATTTAGTATGAGGTGGTATTATACTTTGCACATTCTTGCATTCTATGATTCTAATATGTTCCCCTATTAAGTTATGAGGCTATGTTGAATTTTGCAAATGCAGGTTCATAACTTTGGTAATAGTGAATATTTTTAACGAAAATTTTCAGCATAGCCATTTTGGTACAGCAACTCATGAATGTGACAGCTGTCATTTTTCAACTCCTGCCCAAAATGTGTGTTTGCAGCCCAAATGTTGATTTTGCAGTCTCTGCATGACATCACTTTTAGGCCAGGAGCTGAACATTTTCTCTGCCCTTCTTTATGAGGCAGGGTCACAACAAGGCTATGTTGAAAATGTGGTGTAAAATGTAAAAAAAAAAAAAAAAACAGTTTTCAATATTTTTTACACAGATTCCTCTCCTGTAGCCCTATCAGCTCTGGACAGATTTTGTTTCTTTGGCCATGATCCATCAATATATTATATTTTTGATGTTGTGTGTCCAATTGATGTTTAAGTATAGGTGCTGCGGTTATATTTTGAGTGCACAGTAACATAAGCTAACATAATAAAAAGCATTTCTAGCTGGTCCTGATGAAATAGCAATTCACAGACACCAGTTTGCACTCCCCAAAGCAGAAAAGGATTGCAAAATGCCATGTTGGATAGCATGGTTACTGAATCGCTAACCCATTTGTGACCGGCCATAATACACGCCGTTGTGCCAGTGCAAAGCAGCTGATAACACCATGTGTATAGGCACATTGGCATGCTGGGAGGTTTGAAGAGACAGCAAATAGTTGCTTGTACCATGCTAATCACTGCCTCCTCAAACCAGATCTTAACAACTGCAACCCTTTAATGCAGCCCCCCCCATCACCCTATATGTAATGAACAGCATTATCCCTGGTGTCCAGTGGTCCGCACACTCCTGAACATCCCACCAATACTTTAGATAGTTTTCCTTGATGTCCAGTGGTGTCCCCTCCCCTTGAACATCCCACTGATACTTTATAGAGTTTTCCCTGGTGTCTAGTATTATCCCGGCCACTCCAAGCATCCTGCCAATCATGTGATCATGATTCCCTGATGTCAAGTGGTCGCCTGACCCTGAGTTCAAATTCTGTTACGTGACCCACCTGCCTTGTCTCTGGCATGCCCCTTGTAGATCCAACTCCCCCTCCTCCCCACCTAGTCTTCAGCAGATGTCCCCCTCTCGACAACTGGCACAGACCCACCACTCACTTCCATGGGCAACTGCCAACTGACAGTTCACAATCACATGCCTATTGTAGTAGCAGCTGATTACAGTAGGTGTTCGATCATGAACTATCAGTCAACAGCTGGCAATGAAGGTGAGTGGAGGAACTGTGCCAGTCACCTGAGGGCACATGTGAGGACAGGGCAAGCAGGTGGGGGTGTCAAAACCTATGGGGGAGCATACTGGGGATTAATGATGAACCACTGGACATCAGGGAAGGTGTCTAATGTCATTATGTTGTTCGGTGTTGGGGGGCAACACTGGAAATCAGGAAATATATCAGAAAATATGATTTCAGATGTGTTACCAGGTAGGACATACTGAGCTGATAACAGCTCATACATGGTTGGCAGCCCTGAGTGGCTGCAAGCGGGGGTAGAAAAAGTGTGTGTGCTGGGCTTGTAATGAGGCCCTAATGAGATACAAATGTCTCCATAGCACCTTGCTTGTGCTAGGGGGTCATTTGCGTGTTAAGGTACCAATGTGGCAGTTTGCTCCAGTGGAGCAATTTTCATTAGGGGGCCCTAACAGTTGGATTGCTACCGCAATCTCCATAGTGCCGTATTGGCCACATACCTCCTGCAGCCAGTAGAGACCTAGGGCTTGCGAGCACAGTCTGGATATTTGCCTAGCTGGTATATTGGAACATGCCTTTAGTGTTCACAAAGTGCCCAAGCATGTTCCAATATACTGTGGTTTGCTCCAGGAACAAAAATTAGTTAGCCTGATCCAGGATTTTCAGATTTCCTGGACTTGGGGTCTTAATTTCATCAGTGCCTTGTGAAAGCTAGAAAATAGCACCATATACAATTTAGACATAATTTACTAATCTTTGTTCAAAGGAGACCAAAGACTTACGGTGCATATAAATTTGTGCTTGGGGAACTTAGAAAAGTTTGTTTTACCTGCTTTTCTTGAAGTGAGCAACATTTTCACTTAATTTTTATGCTATTTACAAATTCTTTTTTGTTCATTAAAAAACATAATTATGCATATGAAAAATTCACAATTTCACAAGTAGCAAATTTATTTTTTTACAGAAAATTCCCTGATTGACAAATAACCCTTTTTATAGATATAAACCCACAAGTATTGAAATATTTTAAAAAAACCTTGTCATTTGTGAAAACAGGCACAATTGCTCATCTGCTAACAAGTATAAAAAATTAAAATGAAATGAAAACAAAATTATTGCTATATTGTAAAAAAGGCAGTTTCTCATTCTGGCACCTTTATGACACTATGCTAAAGAGGTCAGGTAATTCTCATTGTTCCACTCTGTCATGTCAGCTAACTTTTTTCAGGGTAGTACAGTTTTATGTGCAAATTAATGAAATTGAGCATTTTTACATTTTGTATAAAAAAGCAATTTTTTCATTGCATCTTTTTTCTTGGTAAAATGTTATAATTTGAACAGATTACATTCTTAGGCCACCACTGTCCTTGCTATTGAGATGATGAGAATATAGTGTTGATGTTTAAATCTGCAGTTAAAACCAACAGTATGCACACACACATAGCAGAACACTGTTCGTAGGCTGCCACTGCGCTTGCTACTAGAACTGCTCAGAATGTAGTGTTGACACCTAAATTCACAGTTTAAAACTATTCATGCACACAACACAACAGCCCATTACTCCACCTGCTATTGAGACTGCCAATATAATATTTTGTTTCTGTCAAAATGTTGTGGTTTAAACTTATACACACATGCAGAACACTGTTCATAGGCTGCCACTTCCCTTGTTATTAAAACTGCTCAGTTTATACTATTGATGTCTGTTTAATTCTATACATGCACACTGTACAAAAACCTATTAGGTTGCCGCTTCACCTACTGTTGAGAGTGCTAATAATATTCTGCTGCTATCTAACTTTCTATGTTAATACTGCCACAGAGACCATCTATCTTATGGTTGTTAGATTATCCTCATGTCTGATCTTAGGGTATGAGAACCACAAACCAAAGGTGAGCGGTTAAGATACCCTAAGAAAGTGAGACCATGTTTACAACCATAAGATAGTCTTGGAGTATGTATTAATATATTATTGATACAGTTCAATCAATAATATTTTAAGCATTTAAAAAAAATCTCCCCAAACCAGCATGTTTCTAGGGCACCCACAGGTGAGACACACCTTACAGAATAAGAATGTCCTACATGCAGGGGCAAGGAAGTCTCTAATTGGTCGGAAGCACTCCCTCAATTTATAATGCAGTTCAAACCTACTGTATGCTCACACAGCAGCAGAACTGGCTGTCAGGCTACCACTGCTATTGATGCATCTGATCTGGAGATTCTACTATTGTCGTATAACTTCATGTCAGTATATACACAGAGAAAATCTCCTAAAATACCTATAAAAAAATGAACCTTGGAGATTTTATAAACACATATACTAGTGAGAAACCACCCATGTGTCCATTACTACTGGTGAATTTGTTATTGAATGGAAAAAGGCACTGGTAATTCAAATTTTTTAAATCTGGCTCAGTAGCCAAACTTGACAACTATTGACTGATCTCTGCTGCCTCCAGTAGCTAACATTTTGGAAAATGCATGGCTTCACAACTGAAATTATTTTTTTAATAAAAACCCATGTTTTAACCCATTTCAGCCAGGCTTGCATGCTACTCATAGAACTAATAAAGCACTAGTCAGGGCAACAAGTGATATTCAGATAGCTATAGATTTAGGTCTCCTTATGGGAACCATCTTTGTTGACTTGTCAAAGGTATTTAATACCTCTGACCACATAATCCTATTAACTAAACTTGTCTCACTGGGTCTGGGTGGTCTTTCCCTTAAATAGATTACAAACTATATTCTGGATAGACAGCAGCTGGTCTCAATGGAAGCTGTAAAATCCATATGTCAACCAACTATTACAGGTGTGCCTCAGGGCTTTATAGTGTATGGTGAGGCTTTGTTAGGCATGGAATTCCATGCCAGGTAAAAAGTTGTTCTGCTGCAGTAGTGATGTTTGTACTTTTCATTCTGCTGCAGTGTGGATGTCATAAGATAATCAGCTACTGATCAGCTGATTAGCAGATGTGCTACTGCCACTCGTGCAACAGCAAAACGCATGGTGAGTATCACTTTCAAAAAATTAAAAAGGCACAGACAAAACAAAAAAAAGGACTTTTTATACCATACACTGTATAAAATAGTATATGGGGGCTCCAATGCACAACACGGCTATTTTTTCATCTTGTATTTACCAGCACCACAGACAGCCCTTTTGAGTTTCACTCTCAAGGTCCTTGTTGTCCTGGTAACCACTCAGTGAAATAATAGCTTTGTTGTCTATGCGTTCCTATACACTATTCTATATGTTGTGGGCCCATTATTGTACAAAATATACCAGGTGGATATTTTGTTTAACTTAACAGGCATTTCTTATCATTTAAGTGCAGATGATAAATCATGTATGCCTGTGGTAGAAGATTATCGTGGGCAGGTCACTTTACATGAAGGTTTTGACCAACTGTACATTTACAGAAGTCTTATGTATGTGACACAAAGGAGATTTTAAGAATATTGGAGGAAACTGAGGTTAATGATAACACATTATTAGCCACTTGTGATGTACAAAGTCTTTATACTACACAAAGGGAGATTGCAGAACATGAAGTGGGTATTGGCATAAAGATATGATGCTTAAATTCCAACAAATGAATTCATTGTAGACCTTGCAGATTTTGTATTAAAATCAAATTATTTTATGTTTGGAAATTAGTTTTTTGAGCAAATCCATGGAACAGCTATGGTTACATCTTTTGCCTCTTGCCTTGCTAATATCTATGTAGAGGAATGGAGGATACATTCATTCGGGACAATAAGAACAATAAATGGAATACCTACATCAAGAGATGGATACGATTTATAGACAATGTGCTCCTTCTATGAGAGAGGCCAGATAGGGCACTTTGGGATTATTTGTCTTACATTTATTCAAGTGACAGCAATTTGAGATTCACAGCAGAGAAGAGTAATAAATTGGTGATTTTTTGGATTTAACAATATATAAAAGAGACAAGAGGTTACATACAAAATTGTTTCATAAGACAACTGATAGAAATACCTTTTTGCACTTTGAAAGTGAAGATCCAAAACATACAAAAGAAAACATTCCATTTAGCCAGTTGATATGAGTTAAACGCAATTATAGTGAAGAGGTTGAGATGATAAAGAAATGGCAAACACTTGCCAGAGATTTTTGGATCATGGATACAAACTGTATGTCATCTTGAAGGCAGTTGAGAAACTGAACACAGTAGAAAGACAGGGATTACTAAATGATAAACCGATATTAGCACAAAAGGCGACTTTCTGTTCTTTGCCTTCTAGCTATAATGCAGCATATAGAGAAATTAATGATGTAATATGGAAAGATTGGAATGCTCTTGAAGAAGAACCTATGTTACAGCCATGCATTGGAAGAAGGCCCAGATTTAGTTACAGAAGAGGGTTCAACTTGACAGATATTTTAGTACACACCTTTTATGAAGAACCAAAAGTGGAAATAAGACTAGAATGGATGACAAGTCGACCTGTGGGAAATTTCAAATGTGGTAATTGTATACATAGTAATAACACCTGGAATACTAAGACATTTAATCAACCACGTACAGAGAAGAAGTACAAAATAAATAAATTTATAAACTGTAATACAACCAGTGTGATATACTGTAGAACTGTTTATTCTCTTGCAAGCTATATTTAGTGCATGGTGCTAATTAGCCACAGTTGCAAAAATGTAATTTCATACTCTGCAATTAGCTCCTAATTTATCCCCTTTGAAAATATGCAATTTTGGCAAAATAGCATCATTTTATTTCAGTACGATTATCACTTTAGCGAATATACAGTAGCTATAATTATTTTTCATTAAATATAACCTGTTCTACGGTACATGTTAACATGTCCCTATGGCATGGTTTAGATCAGACCCAACGTGCCTTTAAAACAAGACTGAGCACAAAACTGCAATATGAGTGGGTAATGAGAATTATACAATGGCAAAACATTATAAGGAAGTACGTCATGGGTCAGCAGAAACCTTGAGGCATTTAGGTAGTGAGAAGGTGACAATTTCATCAAGTGAGGGAGAATGGAAGCAGGTCCTAATAACACCTGATTATAAGAGTTGAAAAAGATCCAATATAACCAACTACAGACCTATAAGTCTGACGTCAGTAATTGGTAAAATAATGGAAAGACTGTAACAAAAAAGAATAACTGAACATATCAATCAAGAACAAATAGTGAATATAACACAGCATGGGTTCATTCCAGGCAGATCATATCTTACTAATCTGGTGCATTTCTTTTAACCGATTAGCACTTCCGTGGACAAAGAAATCCTGGTTGACATTATTTTTTTGGATTTCGCCAAAGCCTTCGATAAGGTATCTCACAAAATCTTAGTCGAGCAACTATGCAAAACAAAATTAAATCCAAATATAATAAAATTGATCATATCATGTTAGATAACAGACAACAAAAGGTAACTATCAGAGGATATCAATCAGAATGGGGACAGGTTACTAGTGGGGTACCACAGGGATCTGTTCTAGGCCCAACCTTGTTTAATATAATGGTATCGACTCTGCAAACCTCCATAAATTCATGGACCTGCAAGTATGCAGATGACTGTAAACTTGGTAGAATTGTCCAAACACAAACAGAGGGAATTCAAATGCAGGAGAACATTGATAAATTGTTTGAATAGGCCAAGGAAAATAAAATGACTTTTAATGAAAATAAGTGCAAGGTGATGCACCTGGGCCTAAAAACCCTCAAGTAAGTTATAAACTTAGCAACATTATATTGGAAACTACCAAGGATGAAAGAGACCTGGGAGTACGTATCTCAGATAACTTCACATTTGACAGTCATACCAAATACACTGTTAGAAAGTGTCAGAGAATTGCAGGTTGTATTTTGAAAAATATTAAAAGCAGAGACTACGAGGTACTAATTCCGCTGTATTCAAGTCTTGTACATCCACATCTGGAAAACCGTTCACAATTTTGTACACCTCAAACAGTAAGAGGTAGATCCTTGATAGAAGGGGTCCAAAGAAAAGTAACAAAACAAATTAAGGGCCTAAAACCACTTTGTTATGATACCAGATTAAAACATTTAGGACTATTCTCCACTGAATACAAACAAATTAGAGGGGATTTATGTTTGACGTATATAAGACATTCCATGACCAAACTATTATGGAAATAGTTGGACTAAGGACACATACAGTAACAAGAACAACTAGATCTCACAATTAGGTTAATTGGAGGAAAAATAACACCAAGAAAAGAAGCAAATATTTTACTCAGAGAGTTATCAATATGTGGAATACTCTACCATAGAGAATAATAGAAAGTAATAACATCACCACCTTCAAATATAGATGAGATCAATATATGGGAGATAAAAAAATATAAGTTCCACCTTTAAAGAAGACTAAGATGGTGAGTTCACTAAAAGGCAAACTGCCTATTGAACTTGTAAATACTGTGAACCTATGAACCTTCAAAAAAGACTTTTTCAGCAAGAGACAGTCTGAATTAATGAATTAGATACTTTGCATTCACATGTTTTGAATGATGATTTAGAACTGAATAATTATTTATAGGACTTAAAGGGACACTGTCAACCTGTTTTTCATCATATCATTTATAGTTAAAACTCACATTTTATGATTGCTTACCTTCTCTAACATTCATTGATATTGCTGTTTGTTTTGTCTGTCTCTTGTTTAGTAGAACTGAAATGCATGGCAATGTATATTTATAAACAATTTTATTTTTGTCTACAATCCTGGATCTGTTCTTACTGCATACTTCCTGAGCATTAGAAACACACCCAAACAGTGCAGTCACTCATGAGGCAGTAGCCTCCTAAACTCCCACTGTAACATAAGTGGCTAGACTGTGTTGTGGGTGTCCTCAAGTCCAGGAAAGATGCAGTTGGAGCTGACCAAGGAATGTAAACAAACCCATGTTTGTGTGGTAACACCAATATGGTGGGCAGTCTGTTTTTCACTTTTTCTAAAAAAAAAATAGAGTCAGAATCAAACTACTAGCTACATCAGGAATCTTTGCAGAATGTTGGCAGTCATAAAATGTGTTTTTTAAACTAGGGACACTTTGAGACCTAAGGGGGTTGACAGTGTCCCTTTAACAGATTTTCTACTTCTGTTTAACTTGCCAGTTTTTGAATCAGAACTTTGTTGGAGTATTCTGACTGCCTAACTTCTGTCCATGCCGATTCATGAAGCATACTAGTACTCTTACTTATTTTACATTTTTTAGCATGTTTTGTATTTAGTAAATAGTTTGCATATGTTCATAAAATGGGGGCATAGAGATAAATTGATGTGGAAGAGTTGCCTGCCCTTGAAAAATCCTCTTAAAGATCACTTATAAAACTCCTACCCTTAATTATGAGATTGCAGGATATCTGGAGTGCATGTAATGAAATTCATCAACTAAGAGCACCAGACCTGTAATTAGGGAAGCGGTGGAATATTTTTTTAAAAAGTAAACATACTGTGTAAGTAGAAAAATTAATGGAAGTATGGGTCCCTCCATCCTCTGTCCTCTTCCCCCCCCCCCCACACACACTCTTTGACTGAAGTGAATCATACCGATTTGTGGGAGTTTCTTTTCTAAAATGAGAGCATATTAAAATGAAAATATATCAGCACACTGAAAGTTTTTATTGTATTGTTAACATGTTGTTGATGGTTGTTGTGCACTTGGTGTAGGTTGAAACAGCAATACATATTTTTGCCCATGTGGAGAATCGGAGGAGTATGGGACAGAGGAAAAGATCCCCCTTTCAATTCTAATTGAAATAAATAGAAACACATGACTGCTCAGGTGATGTAGCTGTCAGGAACTATGGAGACAATTACAGATATATACCTGTCTCTAGGAATAGCAATCTAGCTCTGAAGAAGGGGTCACATGACTCTGAAATGTTATTACATTTCTTCAATGCCATTAGACGTGGTACCTGTTCAAGGAACCAGTTGGTAGTCCAGGGAGAATGATTGCAACCATGAACTTAAGACTGGGAACTAGAGTTACTGAAGTGTCCGAGGAGCAGCCAGAGGTGCTGACCAAAGACAAATGGGATTAGGCAATTGAGCCTGGAAGAAAAACGAAAAACACATATAATATGTTGGATTGGACACTATAAGTGACTGCAGTAAGAAATAACAGTTTCTGTTTTTTTTACTTAAGAATTCTACAGCTACTGTGATTCATATGTCTATATTGTGTGGCTATTAAAAGAGATTCCCATGGTTAACATTACGTCCAGGAATCAGTTATTTTTTGAATGCTGATTGACTGATATGCACTGGTGGTGGCATGTCTTGACATAATGGACTAGATTCTCAAAGGCTGACACAGGGCTTCCACAAGCCCTGCATCAAACCCTGCACTGCCCCAAACACTGTGACACACCGTGAGCTCGATTCCCATAGGTCACATGCATTTGTGACACTTTACCCTTTTTGCAGTGGCTCGTACCAAATACATGACACAAACCCTGTAAAAAGGTCCCGGAAGTTACATGAACAAAAGCTGGTCTAACTCAGGACATGTGGCGCACGGGACTGAGAATCCCAATTGCTAGCCAGGGAATGCCGCAAGCCTCATGCACTGTGTGTTCCACAAACCTGGGGCTTGCGACATTCAATCACTTTTGAGAATAAAGCCCAATATGTTTTTCCTCTTAGCATTCAAAGCTACAGTCATTACTGTCAAATGCATCTTGCCGAACAAAGGAAGTCATGGATAGGATAAAGATCCTCAGTGCTCATACTGATAGACACTGACTTGTAGGACTGGTTTTATAAATATGTGCCTTTAAGCATGACAGAATACCTTTTGCCTTGCCATAGATAAAGCATTTTTGCCATTTCAGGGTAATTACCCTAAATGTTGTTTTGACAATATTGATGTTAATGTATAAACAGTTGTTTTTAATGTAATAGATAAATATGTAGTGATTTTAACTTGTTTTGTGCACTTTGTACTGTGAGCACTTTAGTCACATCTCATCCTGCTATTCATCGGTCCCCTTGCACCAATTATATTGGTAGCTGATACTAGCCATAGTATTTAAAGTGGGTCCTCAAAGAGTAGGCTTGTCCCCTTTGAAAAAGCACCAAGCACAAGCATGAAACGATGGGGTCTGCTGGCACCACTCAAACTCTGCACTATTTTGAACAACTTGACTGATTTTTGGTATTATAATAAAGAATCTATAACATCTGAACATGCAAAGAAGCCAGCAGAAGACAGCCATTCAGTCTATTCAGTCCGCTCATATTGCAGGGTCCTTAGCTTATACCATTGACCTTGCCCCTGAGTGATGTGGAAGCTTTCCTGGGATTTTTTACCCATTACCAGCTATGGAGGGTGAGTGGTTAAACTTTCTTGGTTGGAAGTCTTGACTGTACTTGTTTGTTGCACCCTCACTTTGCCTTGTAGCAGTATAGCCATGTTTTCTATTCTTGCCAAGCTCTAGCTGTGTAATAGCTCTTGATCAAGTTTCAGATCACTGTAGGAATTGTTTTTCGAGCAAGCTATGAAACTCAGCAGTGCCATGCAATACATGGGATTGAGCAATGTGAGTTAGAAATCAACCATATCATTTTATTACTGCACAGTTCCTTTCTCACAGTGATTAAGTCTCCCTGTTAATAATTGTACTGGTCTATGATATGCAGTTGCCAGATTTAGTTATTGTAATTTATAGTTGCATATTCTGCCACTATTAATATATGTAACTTGAATTCCATGTTTATGGGAAACCATGGAAAATGAGCCCAGGCTCAATGGTGTGTTCCATTTCAATCTTTTTTTTTCCAATTCTTTTTCCCTCCAGTCACCACTGAATGGACAGCCCTCAGTCATCACCCAGCCTGCTCTCACCCTGCCTGAAACCCTCCTAACCTGTGACCCTGGTCCCCAAACCCACCCTCTACACACCTGGAGACAACCCCCCCCAGCTTGCCCCCCCCGGGCCTGGGTTGCCTTCTGCTTCTTGGCATTCCCTTACAGTTATCCAATGGCCTGCAGGCAGAAGTGAAGGTCAGAGGGTAGTGGGACCCAGGATTGTAGGATCCAGCAGTGGATGTGGGGGCTATGGAGTGACATTGCCCATCCAGCCAACATGGTTTTTCCTTGTTCTTCGCAGTACTTCCCCCCCCTTTGATGGGAGCAGATATGCAATGACATCAAGGGGAGGTGAACATGCTCCTGTGCATGCTACACTGAAGTCCACCACATCCCACCATCCCTTAGTATGGAGGACTGTCAGTTCAGTACCCCCTAGTCACCACCAGGAGGTATCCCATCACTGGAGCCCTCGATCTTCCTCCCTCAGAGAAGGTGAGCAGCCCATCAGATGCTAAAACCTTCTCCCTCCCACCGACCCTCTGACACCCTAGGTTCACTCCTGAACCCAAGTCATTGGCATCACAAGCAGTAGTGCTACAGCTGCACCAGCAGGCTGGCCCTCCATTTCAATCTTAATAAACGTATTACTACTGCTGTGCAAACTCACCTGGCCTACCGACACATCAGTAGCACTACTGCTTGTAGCGCTAATGACCTGAGTTTGGGAGCCAGCTCAGGGAGTCAGAGGGTCAGCCAGATGGAGGAGGACTGAACATCTGCTAAACTGCTCTCCAACTTGCCTGACCCCTAGCGGTGGCTGGAGGTGGCAGCAGGTTGAGACCCAAAAAGTTGGGAGGAGGTGAGGCAGATGGCCAGCACGAGGTACACAGGAGCATCCAGCACACTCACCATTGTTGTCATTGTATGTCACTCCTCTGACAGGAGCACCGGCAGCAGTATGACTATGACCACCCGCTGGACCTGCACGTAATGACCCTGGCCACACTGCCTCTGCATGACCATAAGTCCTGGGAAAAGTCAGGAAAACAAGGCTGGAGTGGCTGACATGACAGGGGCTAATGGTACTTGGGAGAAACAGAGACTAACTGCAAAAAAAAAACTACTGTACAAGCTCAGTCTTCAAACTAAAGTAAAACAAAGTCCTGAAACATTCATTTTCCAAATGAATATGGACTTTGCACTAAGTTAGATAGATACTGGTCTTCTTCCTCTGAGAGTTTTTTCCTGACAGCACAGAGAATCTTGAGAAAACGTGAGATGGGAAAATGTGCATAATATTGGTGTCAGTTTGTGAAAATTGTGCAAAAGCATAATCGGTATTTGCATACAATTTTGCGCTGTGCAGCATAAATAAAATTTTGCCCAGTACTAATAGAGACTGAGTTACTCTTTCACTTCATAGGAGTACTTGGTCCCTGCAGAATATCTGATGAATTATGTTGGAGGGTTGCACTATCATATAGTATTTTTTCCGTTTTGTCTACTTCTCTGAGGTTTGGCTGGATCGGAGTTTTTTGGTTTTATCTGGATTTCACAAGCACTTGGCTAGGTGCTTTTCCGTGGGGGCAGATCAAGGTATTTTTATTGAACAAGATGGAAGATATGAACATAAAAGAATTACTAGCATAAAAGAAAAATTGAACATTTCTGAAAGGCACTAGATCGTAAAGGTTTCTAACTGAGTAACAGAAAAAGAATATTAACATTTTGGTGCTTCCTGGAGGTTCTATTGACTGGGGAACCCTTATGGACATAGTGAGCCTATCTTCACTGTTCAGACTTAAGCACATACTTGAAATGCATTGTTCAAACAACATGAAGTCTTGCTGTATTCTGACAATTGCAGTTAGCCCCAGCACTTGAACTGCTCCGGAGAGTATAGGGTTCAATTTCTATGCAGGGCATAGAACATTGAGCTTGAGCTCGGTTGAAGACTCTGTCTGCAGTACTTTGAATCCAATCCATCAGATTCTTTACTCCACTTCACTGAACAGTCGCTCCGGAGATTTCTCCTATTGCTCGGTTCAAAGACGCAGTTAAAGTGTTGGTTAAAGTCTTGGTTTTCCGAATTATTTTACTGCGATTTGGTTCACTCTGTCTGCGGTACAGTAAGTACTTAGATGGTGTTTTTAGATTGTGGAAATTGTAAAAGTCCCTATCGGGTTGGCTGAACCAATCCTTTAGGTCTTTTGATTTAGTTATTTTAGAGTGTGTCTAAATCAAAGACCTGAATCGGTTCAACAAACCCATACGGACTTTACAGGACTACAATCTAAAAACACCATCTAATACTCATGCACACATGAACTGAAATGAACAGGCTGTGACAAAATAATTGACAGACTTTAACAGCATTAACTAGTCTTTGGCTCGAGCAATCGACGTGTGAGCAGTAATAGAATCTGATGAATGGTCAAACTACTGAGAGACCTCACACCACCAAATTCCTCCCGAAGGTGATGTTGGGAGTTTCACCTTAACCAGGTGTTGACTCTGCCTGTGTTCTACCCGAACTACACCTTGTATACCGAGTACAGGCTCCATATTCTGGACCTGAGATGAACTCTCTCCTATTACGGGAAGAGGTTCACCAGCTGTTCATCACCTATGCTGAAGTCACTTCTGGCAGACCTGCAGCAAAGCGGATGATTGCAAGATGGATTACATATTGCATTGATCTCTGCTGTAGGTTGGCGGGCAAGGAGGCTCCCACAGGGATAAAAAAAATGTGTTTTTAGCATTTTTTTCAAACACCCGTAACACGGTTATAAGAGAGTCTTGCTTGGCAGTTGCCGAAAAAAGGGTACGTTTGGTTAGATTGGCCATGTCTGAGAAACCCAAGAAAAAAACCGGGCCCACTGGGTTTCAACACTGCAGTGAGTGTGGGGAGGTCTTTGCTAAGGCTGATCCCCACACCACCTGTGTTTACTGTCTGGGGTTTGACAACCTCGATTCAGACTGCCAAATATGTAAGAATTTTCCCAAGTCTACCCTGGATAACAGATTAGGTAGACTTAGGGAGAAGGAAGCAGAGAAATCTGCTAACCCAGAAGGCTAGCCCAGTTCGGTTACCACCAAACCAGAAGAAGTGCCCTCTGACCAGGTCGATACTTCTTCAGGCTAGAGGAGAGCTGATCCTGAGGGGTCAGTTCCTGCAGAAAGGAAAAATCTGCCGGTTCGGATCCAGATCTCCGTGTTCCGACCGCGGAAGAAATTGCCCGAGTGATTCGGATTGTGGAATCGCTTCGTCCAGTTCCGACCGATCCAGTCCCGGTTGGTAGGGGTTCGGTTCAGTCGGTTCCTCCGATTCAGGATTTTGCCCCTGAAGATTTTTATGTACCAGATTTTGAGGAGGGGGACTGTGAACAATGTGAAGATTATGATGACGAGTGCTTAGAAAGTCTGGATGTGCCTATAGAACTGGACATCTCCCCAGACAGACCTTCTGTTGTTTCCCCTCCTAGGCTCTCTGAGTCCCCTCCCCACTTTCTGTTTTACAAGAAAGTGGCAGAAACCCTTCAGCTTCCTATAGAGGAGGCTGTGCAGGACCAAGAAAAGCCTGACTTCGTTGAAATGATGGATATCCCAGAGTCTAAGAGACTGTCTATTCCCCTTCATAAGTCTTTTGGGAAGCAGACTCGAAACATTCTAAAGTCTTCTAACTCTATACCTCCTGTGGACAGAAGGATGGACAAGAGGTATACTCTGTCAGGCTCGGATATGGAGTTTCTTTACCAGTAATGCAGCCTTGTTGGGATAGCGCAGGCTGCAGCCTGTGACAGGGCAGGCATTCCCTTGGCTTCACACCCCCCAGATAAAGACTCCAGGAAGTTGGATGCCATGGCAATGAAACAGTACATGGCATCCTCTTTGGGACTCAGGCAGGCTAATTATATGGCCTATACAGCCAGGTACCAGAAGTCCAGATGGGACACTGTACTGGCACTGGCTAAGCAGGCTTCCCTCCAGCTGGCCAAGGAGCTGGAAGGGGTGGCTGCTGATGGGATCGAAGCACCCAAGGTTCGGTTTCATGCTGCTGTGGACTCCAGTGATGTGTCATCAAGAGTCATGGCTACATCTGTGGCTTTTCGGAGAATGGCTTGGCTCAGATGTACTAGCCTTTCACAGGACACCCAGGCTAAGGCCATGGATTTCTCTGTGGTGAGTAATTCTTTTTATTTGGGGAGCAGACAGAGAATTAAATGAAGAAAATGGATGAATACAGGACCACTTACAGGAGTGCACAGGCCAAGGAAAGGCAGGCAACTCCTCAAAGGCAGTAAGCCGGGGCAGGGGCAGGCCTTTTCACAGGCCTTTCTACCAAGCGCAGGCCTCTTCTCCCTTTTCCCAGAGGGGGTTCTTTAGAGAGAGAGAGGCAGAAAGGGGATGAGCAGGGTTGCATCCACCTTTCAGCCTAAGGCTCCTGCCAAGCAGACACCCTAAGGTGTCAGCCCGGGTCGACTCCCCCATACCAGTAGGAGGTAGTCTAGCTTACTTCGTCCAGGACTGGAAGTCTGTTACTTCAGACAAATGGGTCCTGGAAGTGATAAGCCAGGGACTGGTCCTCAGCTTCAAAAGATTTCCAAAGCTGAGGCCCAGATCTTTTTCACCTGCAAGCACCTCAGAATCCCTTGCCTTGCAAGCAGAGGTTTCATCTCTGTTGGCTCTAAGGGCCATAGAGAGGGTGCCTTACCTACACAGGGGCCAAGGTCTGTACTCCAGGTACTTCCTTACCCTAAAAAGAAAGGGGAGTGGCGACTCATCCTGGATTTAAGATATCTGAACAAGCATTTGTTAAAGCCAAAGTTCAAAATGGTGACTCTGGGAATAATTCTTCCCTCTCTAAGGCCAGGGAACTGGCTAGCCTCCCTGGACTTCAAGGATGCCTATTTTCACATTCCCATCAGGTGCTCCCACAGAAAGTGCCTCAGGTTCAAATTGCCTTCAGGCCATTATCAGTTCAGAGCAATGCCCTTTGGCCTAACATCAGCTCCAAGGGTGTTCACAAAGTGCCTGGCAGTAGTGGTGTCCTTTTTAAGAAGGAAGAAGAGTTCAGTGTTTCCATATCTGGATGACTGGCTCATTGTGGGACAGTCCCCAGACCAAGTCAAGTCAGACCTCCAAGTGACCCAGCAAGTGCTCACTTCCTTAGGGTTTCTTCTCAACCTTTCCAAGTCAGTTCTTGAACCTGTACAGCTTCTCACTTTTATAGGAGCAGAGCTGGATACAGTCAAGGCAAGATCTTTTCTTCCCATGCAGAGGGTTACAGCCATTTCAGAGCTGGCCTCCTCTTTCCACCTTCTGGTTTCTCGACCAGCAAGGCATTTCCTTCAGCTCCTGGGTCACATGGCAGCTTCTACAGCAGTGGTCCAAGGAGCCAGGTTTCAAATGAGGGCCATTCAGTTCCACCTAAGGTCCTTTTAGTCCCAAAAGAAGGATCCTATTGTCAAACTAGTTCCAGCGACTCAGACTCTGATTCAGGTACTTCAGTGGTGGCAGGATCAGGACAATCTCAGGCGAGGGGTTCCTTTCATCAATCAGCCCCACTCTGTGATCCTTACCACAGATGCTTCTCTGTTGGGGTGGGGAGCCCATCTTGGGGCTCTCACAGCACAGGGACAGTGGTCCCATCAAGTGTTCCTCCTGCATATCAATCTTTTGGAGCTCAGGGCAGTGTTCCTGGCTCTGCAAGCTTTCTCTCAGTCAGTGCAGAACAAGGTGGTACAGGTCAGGACAGACACCACCACATGTGGTACATCAACAAGCAGGGAGGCACTCGGTCCACGGCCTTGTGCATGGAAGCCATGACACTATGGTCTCTGGCTTACTCTCTGCAGACATCTTTAGTTGTAGTCCGCCTTCCGGGAAAGGGCAATGTACTAGCAGATGCACTGAGCAGAATCTCCCAGGGTCATCACGAATGGTCTCTGGATCCCCTGGTGCTAGAAGTGATTTTTTCCAGGTGGGGCACTCCAGAGATAGATCTCTTTGCAGCCCCTGACAATCACCAACTTCCTCTGTTTTGTTGCAGACCTCCAGTACTGGGCTCAGTCCCGGTGGATGCTCTGGTTCTGAACTGGGAAGGGAAATTCCTCTATGCCTTTCCTCCTTTTCCTCTGTTGTTCAAAGTTCTGGTCAAATTGAGGTCACAATCATGCAAACTAATTCTGATTGCTCCAGATTGGGCCAGGCAGCCATGGTATCCCCTGCTGCTGTCCCTAGCAGTCCATCTTTCCCTGTCTCTTCCCAGGAAGTGCAATCTGTTAACCTCATCTCAGGGGAGGATTTGGTACCCAATCTTTGGTCCCTCAATCTCAAGGCATGGCTCTTGAAGAGTTAGAATATGCAGATTTGCATCTGTCCCAAGGGGTTCTGTACATTCTCAAAGCCTCTCGAAAGCCTGCCACCAGAAAAACTTACAACTCCAAATTGAAAAGATTCAGCATTTGGTGTTCCAAGAAGCATATATCCCCAGACACTGCTGAATTGTCTACAGTTCTGGATTATATGGTTCATCTTAATGGTCTAGGCCTCAGACCAGCTACTCTCAAGGTACATTTGTCAGATGTTGCTGCTTTTCTGTCAGTGGGAAAGCCTTCCACTCTGTCATCTTATCCTGTATTCTGTAAATTTTTCAAAGGATTGCTTCATACCAGTCCTCCTTTTAGGGATCCTGCTTCTGCCTGGGATTTGAATGTTTGCATTGCTCAGCATATGCAACCCCCTTTTGAGCCTATGTCCTCAGCAGAGCTCAAGTACTTGACTTGGAAAACTGTGTTTTTGGTTGCTGTTACCTCTGCCAGGCGTATCAGTGAATTGCAAGCTCTGTCAGTTGAACCGGACTTCATCTCATTCCATAGGGACAAGGTGGGTCCTTAGAACCAATAGTTACCCAAAGTGGTTTCTGATTTCCACTTAAACCAATCCATGTCTCTTCCTGTGTTCTTCACTGATCATGCTTCCTCAGGAGAGCGAAGGTTACACAGCTTAGATGTTAAAAGAGCCCTTAGTTACTACATAGAATGTATAAAGGGTCACAGGTTTGACTCCCTCCAGTTGTTCCTCACTTATGGGAAAGTAGGTAAGGGCAAACCTGCCACCAAGAGAACTATTGCCAGGTGGATTGTGTCCTGTATCCAATTCTGTTTTGAGAAACTGGGAAAAATTCCTCCCTCGGGCCTGAGGGCTCATTCCACTAGAGGCACAGCTGCATCTCTGGCTGTGGCCAGGGATATTCCTTTGTTAGAAATTTGCCAAGCAGCCACCTGGAAAACAGTTCATACCTTTACCAAGCATTACTCCCTGGATATCCAGGCTCAGAGTGATGCTAGATTTGGCACAGCAGTGCTTCAGAGCCTATTTCCAAAGTAAGTTCTGTCCCTCCTCCTTGGAGGTACTGCTTGGTAGTCTGCAATTGTCAGAATACAGCAAGACTTCATGTTGTTTGAAGAAAAAATTACTCACCTTAGTAACTGTGTTTCCTCTAATGGAGTCTTGCTGTAGTCTGACCTCCCTTCCTGCCTCCCCTCTCAGAACCTGTTTTTGAGAAGTGGGTGGGCAGGTGCAGTGTTGCACCCCAGGGGTGTCTTCAGCACACTTCCTGTTGGGTGCTTTAGTTTGCTTATTAAGAATTTGTTATGCTTTATTACCTGGTTTTTGTTTGGTTTTTGGGTTTCCTAACTTGAGTCTTCCTTTGGGAACCTAGGCTGTTAGTTGCCAGTTGGCTAATAGAAATTTCACAATTTTCACAGTTTGATAGGTCGGTGAGTTTTTAGCTCGTAAGAATCTGATGGTTTGGATTCAAAGTACTGCAGACAGAGTCTTCAACCGAGCTCAAGCTCAACGTTCTATGCCCTGCATAGAAATTTAACCCTATACTCTCCGGGGCAGTTCAAGTGCTGGGGCTAACTGCAATTGTCAGAATACAGCAAGACTCCATTAGAAGAAACACAATTACTAAGGTGAGTAATTTTTTCTTTCATGCTTTTAGCAGATAAAATTGGCTTCATCTAGTGGCCTGGGGGGGTTCGAACTGTGGAACTCAGGAGAAGTACACCATCAATAATAAAGTTTGGAATGTGTCTTCTTGATAGTTAGGAAATCTTTAACAAGATCCAGTGTTAAAGAAAGCACTTAGTATTTGATTTGGACATGTATTAAACTTATAAGAAAAAGTTCTTCTTTAAGTTGTTTTAAAAATAGTCTGCAACAGACACCTCCTAACAGTAGGTGCCGCTGTAGAGTGGATCTGGCAGACAATTGAGCATACATACACTCGCACACACACATTTGTTTCTACTGGGATCCAATGGGTGTAACACTGCCAGATTCTGTTGCAGTGGGGGTATAAATAACAGCAACACCAGGGAGCTGGACGCACTTACTAAAGGTCAGCACTTGTTACATAATGGCTAGCATTTGTTTATTCGCTTTGAAAGTTAGGAAAGGAACTTTGTAAAGAAATAGGAAGTTTGTTATAAACAAGCAGTGAGGTGGCAGCAAACAGCTAAGCAAACAGAATTTGAATAGATTTGGATTGCTGGGAGAGGAGCTTTGCAGGAACTGACTTCGCATGCTTGTGATTGTGGAGTAAACACTGGTTGTAGGGCCACACAGCTTTTTTTATGTTATGAAAGGTATGCTACCAGTTGCCTGAGAAGTGTGGCCTTACCAGAACAGCTTATATGTCAGAATTTCTTCATTTTAGTTTTTTTTTGGTCTCTGTCCCTTTCCCCCTCTGATGCAGGAGAGGACGCCTTGAATCAGGCAGCAGGTGACTCAGAGGAGGGAGAGGCCAGTTGGGTGGCTGGGATGGAGAGTCGAGATGAATCCAGCATATGATGAACAAGGGATCCCTGGACTATTACTGCGACTGAACAGAAAATAAGAAGCTCCAGGAAGTTCTATGGATACATAAGAACCGCTGTGCTTTAAAGGGGCACTATCAGCTTTACCCTTCATTTTTTGCTTATTTTCTATCACTGGGTTGCTATGCATTTAACTGCTGAATGGTCACTGTAGAAAGTATCCAAGTAAAGCACACATGATTCCGCTTACCAATTTTGGTGAAATCTGTATTATTTGTAACCCTACTGTCCTGACTGAAAATCTCCGTATACCGGACGCGAGTTCATGGTGACAGCGTGCTGAGAACGCGCGTCTACCTATAGCACAGTCTCGTCATGCATAATTTCACATGCCCACTGTAATAAACATAAGGTCTGTTAGCACCAGTTATTCTATATATCTCTTGGTATGTGAAACCCAAAACTGAGGGCTCGTTCTTGAGCAAAATAATTTGAAAAACCGGTGCCCAAATCCTGCGCATGCATTGTAGCGCTCAGGTAAAAGATCCAGCGCATGCATGAGAATGAGCTGCTGCTGCGCATGTGCAGGATTTTGGCATCAGTTTTCCAAACTAATAAGGGATGAACTGCAAAATATAATAGTTGGCCTAAAAAGTCTAATTGACACTGTAGAGAGAGAACAGCTGCAGTCTGATAGAGATGATAAACCAGTTGTCTATAATCACTTTTTGGATAATGACTTGGCTGAGGTCTTAAGACATCCTCACATTGCCAATATTGCTCTGATGGAGCAATTAATACTAATTAGGAGTGAACTTACTGCAGTAAAAACTGAAGTGGCCTTCAATACGAAACATTTAGATTATTACAGGATGAGAGATTGGAAGTGAGTAAGGACAGAGTGAGGGGGAGGTGCAAAAGACCCCCTTAATTGAACAGGAAGAGTTCCAGAAGGATGAAGTGCAGAATATTGAATGAAGAATAGGAATTAAGCAGAGAACTGAAGGAAATAATAAAGGCTATGATAATAAAAAAAAAGATAGGGCATACTAAAGTATACAATAGGAAAGGGAAGGGAAAAAGAAGGGCAGTAAAAAAGGCAATAAGAGACGACGAGTGGATAAGGAACAAGAAACAAATTTATTGGTTAAGAAGATATCTGACAACAGTCCAAGAATATCTAATAGCATAGAACTGAGGGGAATTGATGTAAATGGAGATGGAAATATAGATAGTAAAGTTGGAAAACATCAACAAAATATACAACAAGATGTGGATGAGGAAATTCCTCATGAAGATACCACATTTGAGGACCAATTTAATGTAAATGCAGAAAGCTATAATTGCACTAAGAGGGGTTCAGAAGGAAATAAAGGAAAATAGCCAGATCAGGATAGAATTGGGGAATCTGATATGTAGAGAATTTTTTGATTTAGAGATACAGGAGGATGACATTGTTGATGCAATAAGAGCAGATGACTTGACCTCAAGGGATATTATATTGTTCTTTTTTAAACACAGCAGGATTGCACAATATATATGGAGACTGTCTGAAGCTCTAAGTAGGGTTGATCTATCAATGGATTACCCCACAGAGATAGGAAATCTAAAAAAAATAATAAGATAATGGTAAAATCACACCTAGTAGTGCAATTAAGAAGCTCCTCATCCCTAAACAAACTTTGGGCACCGCAGGCTAACACACAGACTGAAGTGACACTTTCAATTTTTGGAATAGACCACATTGGGACAGAAACACACTCAAAACTCAAAACAATGATAGTTTGTCTAATTGTCAACCTCCTGGGCATTGAATATTATGAAGATGACATAATTAAAGTGGAACAGATATCTAGAGATTGGAAGGGAGGGAACCAAATTGACTTAACATTACCAAGTAAAGAACTGATTGAGAAAATACTGCATGCTAGTATTAAATTAGATAATATGAACATACTAATTACAAATTTAAGCTGGCCCGTCGGCGCAGCGGTGGGATTTCTGCTTGCGACGCCAGCGACCCGGGTTCGGGAACGGATCCGGGTCGTCGGAGGGCTGGCCGGGGGGAGTAGGATCGAGCGTCCATTGGGCAGCTCTTCTTCTGGGGGAGGGGTGGCTGCACTCGGTGTATTACAGATTCTCATGGAGGCCGGAGTTCTCACGTGAGCCGAGGCTTGACGCGGGGAGGGCAAGAGGCCAAGTGTCATTGCACGACTCCCCGCCTCCTGGGGAGAAAAAGGAGGAAAAGTTGGCAGGGCAGGACCACCGATAAATGAAGCCCTCCCTGGAGAGCCTCGCATCGCCACCGCCACTGCAGGACCCCAACCAGTTACAGTTCCGGGGTCACGAAGGTGGCCCGTGGCCCCACCCTCCGCGGGGCAAGCCAGGGGTGACTGAGGGTCCTCTACAATAGGCGGTAGGTAGAGAACCCAGGGGCCGTGACCAGGGTGGAGAATGTACCCGGTGGTCCTGCCAGGGGATAAAGAAAAAAAAAATGTAAATGTGGTAACTGAGGAACAACGGGTACAGCGACAAGCGGAGGAAGTTACACAGGAATTAATCTATAACACAGAAACATCGAATAGGTTTGAATTATTGGTAAAAGAAAGTAACAGTTGACAGTCAAGAAATGACAGATCTGCACATGAGATTGTGCAATTGCACAAAAATGATATTCTGAATGATAGAGGTTCTAATTATTTAAGTACAAATGCCAGTAGAGTAGGCTTTATGACTTGGAATACTGCAGACTTGGTATCTAGATTTGCTGATGGGGAATTTTGCAAATTTCTAAGGAAATGGATGTGTTAGGATTTCAGGAGACATGGCATGGGGAAGACCAAGAAGAACATATAAGCCTAAATGGATACACCTTGATACATACACCTGCAAAGAAATTTAAGAAACTAGGCAGGTGTATGAGAGGTTTAGCTTTGTATGTAAAAATAACCAATTACCTCAAAGTGATTAAATATATAGTTAAATCAAATTATAGAATTCTCATATGAACAGCATGGGAAAATAAATGAATGGTTGTTAATGTATATAACCCACCGACTAGTTTAAGTGCATATGATAAATCTTTAATGGAAGAGTTGGTGGAGGATATTAGGAAATTGGATAATGGGAAATATACAGAGCTTCTCCTCCTAGGGGATTTCAATGTTAGACTTAGGGAAAGAACAGATTTGGAATATGAAGAGACATTGTGTGCATTGAACATACCTAAAAGATATGCATTGGATAAGAAAATTACAGATGTACATAAGCAAATGAAATATTTACTTGAGACACTCCAGTTATTAATCTTAAATGGACGTTTTGAATTGGATAACAGAGGAGAATTAACCTGTGTTACTATCAGAGGTTCAGCAACAGTGGATTATATGATGGCCTCAATTTATGATTATGATAAGTATGAAGATCTTAAAGTTATAAATAGGCCAGACAGTGATCATTTTCCACTGGTGTTGTTTAGAAAGACAGATGAATCCGTATTAAGGGAAGAACAACAAATAATTTGTATAAACAATAAACAAAATAAAATAAATTGGGATAAATCTCTTGGGGATAAGGTTGTTAAGCAACAAGTATGTAGAGGAAGTAACAACAAAAACCGAGTGTGAGATGGATCCCATAAATATTTGTGATACAATAATCACGCAGTATAATCATCTTCTAGGACACTGCACACAAAAAGAATGGAAGAACGTTAAAAGGCAAGGTTACAATAATTGGTTCTATAAGAATTGTAGAAAGGAAAAGAGGGAGGTGGCCAAATTAGCAAGGAAAGCTAAAAAATACCATACACAAGCTAATAGGATTGAGTTGAATAAAACTAGTAGACATTATAAAGAACATGTTAAAATACAAAGATATAGACGTCCAAAGAACTTTGGGGCATAATGCAAAAAGCAATAACGGACAAAGATGATAAAACATTCTGGAACTTGGTTGCTAAAGGGATCAAGTCCTTTTAGAAATACTATAATATTTACATTGAGCCAGGCACATGGATAGATTACTTTAAAAATATATACAAATTAGAACAGACTATAAATAAGCTGGAAGAAAATGAAATAGATGGTAAGTTTATCTGGTTCACAGAGATGGAAGTTAAATGAACTATAGAAAGTTTCAAGAATCATAAATCTCCGGGACTGGATAATATATCAATAGATTTTTTTAAAAACATATATAGATTGGTGGGCTAAAGTTCTTTCTGACTTCTATAATAAATCAGTAATGTATGCCTATACACCCAATAGCTGGCTGGGAAGTTATATCATCCCCATTTACAAAAAAAGGTTTGTTTAAAGATCCTGCAAATTATAGGCCTATTAGTCTGTTGGACACTATAGCTAAAATTTATGCTAAGGTGTTATTAAGTAGACTAACTATATGGCTAGAGAAACATAATGTTATTTCTGATTATCAAGCAGGATTACAAAAAATTACTGGTACTGTAAATCAAATATTTCTTCAAACAACATGAAGTCTTGCTATATTATAACATATGCAGTGAGTCCCAACCTTCGAACTGCTCTGGAGGTGAAAGAGTTAACTTTCCATGCCAGGCATGGAACACTGAGCTCGAGCTTGGTTGAAAACTCTGTCTGTTGTTCTTCAAACTCAGACTGTCAGATTCTTTACTCCGCCTCACTGAACAGTTGCTCCAGAGATTTTCTCCTTCTGCTCGGTTCATTTTGTCGGTTAAAGTATTATTTTCTCGGTTTTTTGACCGAATTTAAACCGCAACCAGTCGGTTCAAGTTCTGCCTGTGGTATTGTAAGTACTAGATAGCTTTTACATTTAATTCTTCTGTGTGGAACTTATAAACAGTTATCGGTTCAGTTTGAACCGATCCGGTTGTTAAGAAATATATTAATCTGTCTTTTAGAGTGTGGTTACCGGTTCTTATCGGTTCTAAAAAAAACAGATTTTATTACGTTTTTTTCCACGACCCGTGACACGGTTGGGAACCAATAAGAGGGTCTTGCTTGGCGGATTGCCATAAATGGGCAAGTTTGGTTAGGACTGGCACTATGTCTGAGAAACCCAAAAGAAAAACCGGGCCCACTGGGTTTCAACACTGCAGTGTCTGTGGGGAAGACTTTGCCAAGGCTCACTCCCACACCACCTGTGTTTATTGTCCGGGGTTTGACCACCTCAATGCAGACTGCCAGATTTGCAAAAATTTTTCCTGCAGCTACCCTGGATAAGAGAGTTGGTAGGCTCAGGGAAAGGGAGGCCAAGAAGTCCGCTGACCCGGATGGCCAGCGCGGTTCGGTTTCAACCGAACCGGAAGGAGTGCCCTCTGACCAGGGCGAGACTTCCTCTAGCAAAAGGATAGCCGACTCAGAGGAGTCGGTTCCAGCAAAAAGGACAAGGAAATCAGCTGGTATGGAGCCAAAACTTTCCTCTCCAACCGCTGAAGAAATAGCCAAAGCAATTAAAATTGTCCAGTCGCTTTCCCCGGTTCCGACTGAACGGCACCATCAAAGTAAGCTGCAGTTCTATTCCAGGTTCCACCGGTTCAAGATATGAGTTAGAGGAATTTTATGAACCGGAGGAGGGGAAGAGAGTGAGGAGAGTGAATGTGGATTTGAAAGTCTGGATGTGCCCATTGAACCGGACATCTCCCCAGACAGACCTTCAGGAGTGTCTCCTCCTAGGCTTTCTGAGTCCCCTTCTCATTTTATTTTTTATAAAAAAGTGGCTGAAACCCTCCAGCTCCCTATGGAGGAAGCTGTGGATGATCAAGAGGAACCTGACTATGTGGAAATGATGGATATCCCAGAGTCCAGGAGACTGTCTATTCCTTTGCATAAATCTTTTGGGAAACAGACAGTAAAAATTCTAAAAACTCCTCACACTATACCTCCTGTTGATAAGAGAATGGACAAGAGGTACACATTGTCAGGCTCTGATACAGAGTTCCCACACAACAATGCAGCCATGCTGGGGTAGTGCAGGCTGCAGTCTGTGACAAGGCAAATATTCCTTGGCCTCACACCCCCCTGACAAGGACTCCAGGAGGATTGATGCCATGGCAAAGAAACAGTACATGGCATCATCCTTGGGACTCAGGCAGGCAAATTATATGGCTTATGTTGCTAGATACCAGAAATCCAGATGGGATACTGTTATGGCTCTAGCAAAACAGGTCCCTGGCCAGCTTGCCAAGGAGCTGGAGCAGGTGGCTGTTGATGGTATTGAGGCATCTAAGGTGCAATTCCATGCTGCAGTGGACTCTAATGATGTGTCATCAAGAGTCATGGCTACATCTATGGCACTTCACAGAATGGCTTGGCTCAGATGTACTAGCCTGTCACAAGATACCCAGACTAAGGCCATGGATTTTCCTGTTGTGGGTAATTCTCTGTTTGGGGATCAGACAGAGAATTACATGAAGAAAATGGATGAGTATAGGACCACCTATAGGAGTGCACAGGCCAAGGAAAGGCAGGCCACTCCTCAAAGGCAGCCTTCCAGGGGCAGGGGCAGGCCTTTTCATAGGCCTTTTTACCAAGCCCAGGCCTCCTCTTCAGCCTACGCCCAGAGGGGGTTCTTTAGAGGGAGAGGCAGATGGGGTACAAGCAGACCTGCTTCCACCCCTCAGCCTAAAGCCCCTGGCAAGCAGGCACCCTGATGGGGTGGCCAGGGCTGATTCTCCACTACCTGTAGGGGGCAGGCTGGCTTACTTTGTCCAGGACTGAAAGTCTCTCACATCAGACAAGTGGGTCCTGGAAGTAGTAAGCCAGGGACTGGTTCTCAGCTTCAAAAAATTTCCAAAGATGAGAACCAGATCCTTTCCACCTGCAAATCCATCAGAGGCGCTTGCCCTAGAGGCAGAAGTCTCTACCCTCCTGGCTCTCAGAGCCATGGAAAGGGTTCCACCCCTACACCAGGGCAAAGGATTGTACTCCAGGTACTTTCTTACCCCAAAAAAGACAGGAGAATGGCAGCCCATCCTGGATCTCAGATACTTAAACAAGCACATTTTAAAACCAAAATTCAAAATGGTGACTCTGGAATTATTCTGCCTCTCTAAGGCCAGGGACTGGCTAGCATCCCTGGACCTCAAGGATGCCTACTTCCATATTCTCATCAGAGCTCCCATCAAAAGTACCTCAGGTTCGAGCTGCCCTCAGGCCATTACCAGTTCAGAGCAATGCCCTTTGGCCTCACCTCTGCTCCAAGGGTATTCACAAAATGCCTGGCAGTAGCAGTTGCCCACCTAAGAAGGCAAAAAATTGCCATCTTCCCTTACCTGGATAACTGGCTCATAGTAGGCCAGTCTCCAGACCAAGTCAAGTTACATCTTCAGATAACTCAGCAACTGCTTACCTCTCTAGGTTTCCTTCTGAATCTTCTAAAGTCAGTTCTGGAGCCTGTCCAGCTCCTCACCTTCATAGGCACAGAACTGAACACAGAGGAAGCCAGAGCCTTCCTGCCTTTGGACAGGACAAGGACCCTGGTCTCTCTGGCCTCCTCATTCACCCTCCAGGTGTCTCGACCAGCAAGGCATTTTCTACAGCTCCTAGGGCACATGGTTGCTTCTACAGTGGTAGTGCAAGGAGACAGATTTCAGATGAGGGACATCCAGTTCCATTTGAGAGCCTTTTGGTCTCAAAGAAAGGACCCTCTAACCAAATTGATCCCAGTGACTCGAACCCTGATCCAAGCCCTACAATGGTGGCAGGATCAGAGCAATCTGAGACAGGGGTTCCCTTTGTCACTCAGTCTCACTCTTTAATCCTTACTACAGATGCATCCCTCTTGGGGTGGGAAGCTCACATGGGCGACCTCACTACCCAGGGACTGTGGTCCCCTCAGGAATCCCTGCTCCACATCAACCTGTTGGAGCTCAGAGCAGTTTTTATAGCACTTCAAGCTTTTTCCAAATCTGTTCAGAACAAAGTTGTACAGGTCAGAACAGACAACACCACTACAATGTGGTACATCAACAAGCAAGGAGGCACTCGGTCTACGGCCTTGTGCACCGAAGCAATGAAGTTGTGGTCTCTGGCTTATTCCCTGAACACCTCCCTTACGGCAGTTCACCTCCCAGGCAAGGACAATGTCCTGGCAGATGCTCTCAGCAGGATTTCCCAGGGCCATCACGAATGGTCACTGGATCCCCTGGTCCTGGAGGTAATATTTGCCAGGTGGGGCACCCCGCAGATAGATCTTTTTGCAGCCCCAGACAATCACCAACTTCCCCTTTTTTGCTGCAGGCCCCCAGTGTTGGGCTCAGTCCCTCTGGATGCCTTAGTTCTCAATTGGGAAGGGAAGTTTCTCTATGCTTCCCCTTCCCTCTCCTGTTCAAAGTGTTAGTCAAAATCAGATCTCAATCCTGCAAAGTGATTCTGATTGCTCCAGATTGGGCCAGAACAACCTGGTATCCACTCCTACTGTCCTTAGCAGTCCATCTTCCCTGTGTCTTCCAGGAATCATAATCTGTTAACCTGTTGTGTTTCAGGAAGGGTTTGGTACCCAAACCTCAAATCTCTCAATCTCAAGGCCTGGCTCTTGAAGAGTTAGAATTTGCTGATCTACACCTCTCCCAAGGTGTATTGGATATATTGAAGGCTTCTAGGGAGCCTTCCACCAGGGCTACTTACCATTCCAAATGGAAGAGGTTTTCCATATGGTGCTCTGGGAAGCATATTTTCCCAGAATCTGCTGATTTACCCACAGTCCTGGATTATATGGTCCATTTGAACACTTTGGGGCTCAGACCAGCTACCCTAAAGGTGCATTTGGCAGCTGTGTCTGCTTTCATTTCAGCAGGTAAACCCTCTTCTCTTTCAGCTCATCCTGTATTCTCTAAGTTTTTTAAGGGATTGCTTCACACCAACCCTCCATTCAGGGCCCCTGCCCCTGCCTGGGATCTTAATGTTTGCATTGCTCAGCTTATGCAACCTCCCTTTGAGCCCTTGTCTTCAGCAGACCTCAAGTATTTGACTTGGAAGACTGTGTTTCTGGTAGCCATCACTTCTTCCAGACACATAAGTGAATTACAAGTTTTGCCAGTGGAGCCTGATTTTATCTCCTTTCATAAAGACAAGGTGGTCCTCAGGACTAACAGGAAGTTCTTGCCTAAGGTGGTTTCAGATTTCCACCTTAATCAATCTATTTCTCTTCCAGTGTACTTCACTGACCATTCCTCCTCTGGCGAGAGAGGAGGCTGCACAACTAGATGTGAAGAGGCCCTTAGTTACTACATTGAGCGTACCAAGGGTCCTAGGTTTGACTCCCTCAACTGTTCCTCACTTATGGTGGAGGTTGGTAAAGGAAACCTGCCACTAAAAGATCCAATGCCAGGTGGATTGTCTCTTGTATCCAATTCTGTTATGAAAAGCTGGTACGGTTCCTCCCTCAGGCCTGAGGGCTCACTCACCAGAGGTACAGCTGCTTCCTGCTGCTGCCAGGGACATCCCCATTCTAGAGATTTGTCAAGCAGCTACCTGGAAAACAGTTCACACTTTTACCAAGCATTACTCTCTGGACACCCAGGCTAGGAGTGATGCTCAGTTTAACACACCTGTGTGTCACAACCTATTTCCTAAGTAGGTTCTTTTCCCCTCTGTGGAGGTACTGCTGTGTAGTCTGATATGTCATAATATAGCAAGGCATATGTTGTTTGAAGAAAATTACCTCACCTTAATAATGTTATTTCTTCTAATGGAGTCTTGCTATATTATGACCTCCCCTGCCTGCCCCTCTCAGAACCTCTGTTTTTGGGATGTGGGTGGGCAGTGCAGTGTTGGCACTTAGTAGATGCCCACCTTGTTTTTCACCCCTCTCTTTTCTGGGGTGACTGGGTGTTGTGTTTTTCATTTATTGGGTCTCCTGACTTGAGTCTTTGTTTTGGGACCAAAAAATGTGTTGTTATATTTAGTAGCCAGTTGGCTAGTATAGGTTTACAGCTTCCACACAGGACCTTAGTGAGTTTAGCTCGTAAATATCTGACAGTTTGAGTTTGAAGAACAACAGACAGAGTTTTCAACCGAGCTCGAGCTCAGCGTTCCATGCCTGGCATGGAAAGTTAACTCTTTCACCTCCAGAGCAGTTTGAAGGTTGGGACTCACTGCATATGTCATAATATAGCAAGACTCCATTAGAAGAAACAACATTACTAAGGTGAGTAATTTTTTCTTTTATATCATATATTGGAAAAGTACTGTAAAATCAAAAAACAACCAATATTTGTGACATTTGTGGATTACTCTTCAGCCTTTGATACAATAATAAGAGAACTTCTCTGGGAAAAGATGAAGAAACTGGGCATTGAACTAAATGTAATAATACTCATAAAAAGGATATATCAGGATGCTTGGACAAGGATAAAATATTCACCAGCTGGTGCACTAACGGAAAAAGTAAAAACTGAAATTGGAGTAAGACAGGGCTGTGTACTTGCCCCAACACTTTTCAACATCTACATAAATGACATCATTATGGCACTTGATGACCCAGTTTTTCATAACCCAAAAGTAATGATACGGAGACTCCCTGTATTGGCGTATGCCAATGATTTGGCAGTTTTATCCACAAGTAGACTGGGATTGCAGAGGGCTTTAAAAAGATTGAGGAGATGAGTAAAAAACATAACCTTAAGCCAAACATAAGAAAAACAAAAGTTATGGTATTCAGCAGTAATAAGAAATTTAGAAATTTGACTTTACTAAATAAAAATCTTGAGTTTGTGAAGGATTTTTCCTATTTGGGAGTGACATTCTCCAAAAACTTATGATGGAATAAACATATATAGGAATGTATTAAGAAAATGCAGAATTCAATAAAAACACTGAACAGATTTAATCATCTATATGGGGGAAATATGGTTGTACTGATGATTAAAGCAATAAATGCAAAAACTATTCAACAGGCAAGTTATGCTGCTGAGATTTGGGGTATGGACAGAATAGCTAAGATAGAAAGTATACTAAATAAGACTTACAAATAACTTTTAAGACTACCGAATAGTACACTGAGCTCACTAGTAAGAGTAGGACTGGGTCAAATGAGTTTTCAATATTTAGTATATGCATAAGAATATGGTATATTAATTAACTACTGGGTAAAATTAACACCTGAGAATAAGAATTCATTAATGGTGATATGCGTAAAGAAAAAATACAATTATTGGCAAACAAGAATGTTGGTTAGCTAAGTATTGTACAAAAGGTAATAAGAGAGAATGACTTACAATAGCTATGGAATTAGGTTATGCAGAAGATTAACATAAGTCCAACATATACAACACATATTGCCAAATTGATGAAGGAATATTCAAAAGTAGCAGATTTTAAGAATATAGCAACATTGAAAGTTGCTCCCTGGTTAATTAATAATACCAAAGAACATGCTTTAAGACCATATTTGAATCTTGTACAGGATTTGGAAAATAGAAATGTTTTAACCAAATTTAAGTTTGAGACATTCCCTAGTAATATAGTAGATTTAAGATATGGCAAAGACCATGAACAGGAGAAAACAAGAAACTGTTACTGCAATTTACATGAACCAGAGGACTTAAACCATGTGGTACTCAGATGCCTGTGGTGTAAATATATCCGGGCGAAAATATTGGGGGAATATATTGGAACTCTGTATATGCCAACAAGATATGTTCTTGATTTATTATCTAATGCAGAAAATTCTGAGGTGCTAAACAACTTAGCTATATACTTAAGAGAGTGTGTGAAAATAAGAACAAAAAGAATACAGGGGTTCATAGTATAGGAATGATGTTTAATATTATTGAGGTCCTGTGATGCATTTTCTCAGAAAATTTTACTGCTTATAGTAATAACCTTCCCCTTTGTAAGATATAAAATAATGCTATTGTTTTGCATGGATTGTTTATGATGATAATGTATAGAACCTAAAAGTGAATGTATAGGGATATTTTAACATGATGTATGTTGTATTGTGAGTATTGTATGTGTGTATCAAGCTAAGAATTTGTAATAGTTTTACTGTTTTGTACTATGAGCTAACATTTTTTGTAATATCACTATTTTGCTGAACAAATAAATTAAATTGAATTGTATAGATTTAAATGTAAGAGAACTTATGAGGTTAGTGTGGAACACATGTCTTGCAGAATACGTGCATAAAATTTAGAGAGAGATGTTAGAGACTTTAAGCTTTGAGTGTTAAACCTGTATTTGCTTATGAAAGACAAGTTAAGGAGTGTTTAACTAATGAACTAGTAAAGAGAATAACATTGTATGTATTGGATGTTTACAACCTTATATGTTTTACATGGTGAAGCAGTCATTTCCCGTGACAAAGGAAACATGTCTAGATATATGTATTTCAGGACAGTAATAAAGTTTTAAATGAACAAGTATGATGTACTCTCTTAGAAAGAGCTGTTAAGAATAGAAATGAAGACTGTTGAAACACATGACAAGATACAGGTGACACTACCTTTTAAATCAATTGTTGAAGTAACAGGATGCTTAATTTAAAAGAAATCAAGTAAATAATATGAAAAAAATGTTTGCTTGGTAAATGCATGTATTTTGTTTGCAGGAGCTATTTAAAGACAGGATACATTTTGCAAATATGAATTGATACAGCACCTAAGGGTATGCATTGTTTTTATACATCGCAAATTATTTTAAAAACATATATTTTTGAAGTGATAAACATAATAATAGAAAATGATAAGTACTGACTTATTAACATGTTAGTTTATTTTAAGGAAGCACAAACTATAAAGTACATTGATGGTAAATCTAAAACAAAAGAAAGAAAGAGTATAACTTGATGTAAGTGTTGTTGTTATATGCCCCCCCACCTAGTATTAGAAATAGATAGCATGTATGTTAAAATGTAAATAATATTGTGTTAGTATTACTAGAAGCAGACTCCCTGATGTAGAGTGTCACAAACTCACTTAGCCGGTCAGCCCTCTACTCCCAAAGTGCCAACCTCTGAGCGTATGATTTGTGTACAGTGAACAGAACAAGGTAGCCCTCTTGTCTGTTTTGTGGGTTCAAGTCACCTTAGTCTCAAGCTCTGGAGGGATTCAAACTGATAACCTCTTGTTAGCGTACCCAATTATTAGGCTCAGATAATTCTGTCTTCGGGGGGCCAGATATCTTTGCCTACGGGCACCCAACCAGGTCTTTCAAATGAACCCTTAGAACTCTATGCAAGACTTTTAGAGAACTCTATCCATTTCCCAGTTTGGTATACAATAAGCCCATACACAGTGTACTTATAACCTTTAAAAGCTCCACTTAAAATAAAAAGAAATGTCAAAGCACTCCAGCAGTTTAGTTTGTAAAACAATATCTTTACTTTAAAAATATCAAAACAGAACAATAATTACAGAACAAAATATATATCCCAACACATACAGCCTTAAAACAAACAGGAAAAAGTACAGTTTCTACAATACATACATTTAGACTGGTCTAATCTAATGCTTACTTTCTTTCAGTGCTTTGAGGGTCTATCTTCTCTCAGTCAGAAATATTGTCTTGTGTGTCTCTAAGGCTTGCTCAGTTGGATAAAAGAGTTCTGAGCCGGCCTCCTCTCTGAGATCATTAAACTCCGCCTTGGTGTATTAAAAGTTATATGTTACCACACAGGATGTCCCAACAAGATTTAAAAAAAATGATAAGTGACATACTCAATTTCCTCTCCTCAGGGTAACTGGTCAGAACTGGTTTGTGCTCTGCTACACATACATTTCAAAAGTTTCTTTGATCTAAGTCACTGTATTCAAAGCAAAAGTGTATTTGCCTCTGTAATCCCGTCCGGACCTTGGAATCTACACCTCAAAGGTCTCTCTGATGCAATTCAAGGGTTCCCCGGGAAATGTATATTGGACCTTCCAAATTCGTCTGGGTCCTCCCTGGTTCAGACATCAACGTCTTCAATGTCCATTCTGGCTTCTCTCCGACACTCCTCCCCACAAGTCCTTCCTGGCAACTATGCAAGTCAAAGGATCTCCCTGAGGGCATTATAAATTGGATACTTTGGTTCCTGCCTTCAAAGAAAATTGAACAAAGGAATTGCATTTTAAATAGCTGCAGACTCAAACCACCTCTTGTCCTTTGAACTATCTCTGGGGGGTCTTGATGTGTCAGTTCCAGTAAGACAGTAATTTACTCAAACTGACCTTCCCATCATATATTTTATATGTAATAAAAAAAATTAATACAGCACTCAGAGCACTCAGAGCTGGCTGTCTACGTCACACTACTCCCCACCTAGATTGAATTTGGGGGATCTATTCCCTGCATGGGATGAGCTTCCCAAATCAGTTCACTCCTCATAGACCCTAGACAGTCCATCTGAGTTCTTATTCTTGGCTCCAGCCCTATGTACAATTTTCAGATCATACCCTTGTAAAGCAAGACTCCATCTGAGCAGTCTGCCATTGTTTTCCCCATCTGTGACAACCAAACCAGGGGTTGTGGTCAGTCTGCACCACAAAAGGCTGCCCATACAAGTATGGCTCCAATTCCTTTAGGGCCCGCACTAGGGCAAGACACTCCTTTTCCACCGTGGAGTATGCTTGTTCCCTGGGGAGCACCCATCGGCTCAGGTAGGCTATCGGGTGAGCCCTCCCTTCGCTGGATGTCTGGCTTAGTACTGCTTCAATACCCATGTCTGAGGCATCAGTCTGAACTACAAAAGTTTTGCTATAGTCTGGACTTGTCAAGACAGGAGCACTGCACAGTGCTTCCTTCAGTTTGGTAAAGGCTTCCTCACAGGCTGGGTCCCAGGTGATTTTCCATGGCATTTTATTCTTTGTCAGGTCAGGTAAGGGAGCAGCCAGGGCACTGTAATTAGGTACAAACTTTCTGTAGTACCCTGCTGTCCCGAGAAAACTCCTGACCTGCTACTGTGTTTCTGGTCTGGGCCATGCTTGTATTACCTCTATTTTGATTTGGTTTGGACGGAGCTGTCCCCGGCCTACCACATGCCCGAGGTATGCCACTTCTCCTATGGCCACCTGGCACTTCTCGGCTTTGACAGTGAGCCCGGCCCTCTGTATTCTGCCCAGCACTTCCCTAAGGTGTGACAGGTGCTCCTCCCAGCTGGTATTGAAGATGGCAATGTCATCCAGGTATGCCACGGCGTACTCCTCAGCACCATTTAACACCTGTTTCACCAACCTTTGGAAAGTGGCCGGGGCGTTCTTCATTTTGAAAGGCATTACTTTGAACTCAAATAAGTCTATCAGAGTGATGAAGGCCAACCTCTCCCTAGCTCTGTCCATCAACTCTACCTGCCAATACCCTTTTGTCAGGTCAATGGTCATAAGGTAGGTTGCCCCCCTCAACTTGTCCAGGAGTTCATCCATCCGGGGCATTGGGTGGGCGTCTGACTTTGTGACTGCATTCAGTCCATGATAGTCTATACAGAAACAAGTCGAGCCAACTGGCTTGGGTACAAGGACTACAGGTGAGGCCCAGGGACTGTGGGAACTCTGGATTACCGCTAAATCCAGCATCTCCTCCACTTCCCTCCTAATGTCCTTTTGGACAGTTTCCGACACCCGATATGCTGTCTGCCGTATAGGCGTCTGTGTTCATCTCCACATTGTGTGTTGCTAAGGGGGTTAGTCCAGGCTTGGTGCTAAACAAGGGGGCCAAGTCTGCTAAAACCTCCCTCACTTTCTGGATCTGGCCCGGGGTCAACTGGGGAGACAATTTTACTGCCTCCACAGAGGACTCCCTCTTACTCTCTTCCAGCAAGTCCAGAAGGGGGTCTTCTTCATCTGTCTCCTCCCCATGACTACACACTGCGAACACCATGTCAGCCCTATTTGCATATGGCTTCATCATGTTGACATGGTACATCCTTTCTGTCTGTCTATGGTCAGGTAACTCCACAATGTAGTTTACATCATTTACCTTCCTAACCACTTGTACGGTCCTGTCCACTCAGCTTGCAGCTTGTCTTTCCAGACCAGAATAAGGACCATGACTTCCTGACCCACCATGTACAAGTGAGCTCTGGCTCTGTGGTCGTACCATTTTTTTTTGTTTCTGTTGGGCAGCTGCCAGGTTGCTCTGGGCTGTCCCCATAAGATCCTTCAGCCTTTCCCTAAACCTTAGGATGTAATCCACAATGGGAGTTCCCTGGGTGGCGTGCTTGCCTTCCCGGTCCTCCCGGATTAAGTCTAGGGGCCCACGTACCTGGCATCCATACAAGAGCTCAAAGGGGGAAAATCCTGTTGACTCTTGGGGCACCTCCCTGTATGCAAATAACAGGTGGGGAAGGTATTTCTCCCAGTCCCTCCAATACTGTTCAGCAAATGCCTGGAGCATTGACTTAAGGGTACCATTGAAGCGTTCCACAAGCCCATTGGCTTGTGAGTGATATGGCGTCATGCATCACTGCACCACCCCACACTTCTTCCATAGACATTTCATTAGGTCTGACATGAAGGAACCCCCTCAATCGGTGATTACCTCCTGCAGAAACCCAACACGGGAGAAAATCCCAAGCAAGGCATCTGCCACTTTGTCTGTCCTCAGTGAGGAAAGGGTGACTGCCTCTGGGTACCAGGTGGCATAATCCACCACAGTCAGGATGAACTTTTCCCCGAGGAGCTGGGGGTATTTAAAGGCCCCACAATATCCATTCCCACCCTCGATAATTGCTTCTCCACTATGGGCAAGGGAATCAGGGCAGCTTGGGTTTTCTTGCCTGCCTTTCCTATTTCTTGGCACCGGTGACAAGACCTGCAATACTTCTTCACCTGCTGGGTGAAGTTAGGCCAGTAGAAATTTTGGGCCAACCGCTGTGTTGTGCGCATGATTCCCAGATGACCAGACAAGGGAATATCATGGGCAACCTTGAGCAACTGCTCATGATATCCCTGAGGAACGACAAGCTGCCTGCCTAGCATCCCTCCCTCTGTCTGTACTGCCTGTGTATACATAAGTCCATTTTCCCAATAAACCCTATGTCTGCCGTCACCTCCCTGTGCACCGTCTGAGTCTGCCCAAGCCCTCAGCTTCTCTAAACTAGGCTCATTTCTCTAAGCAGCTGTGAACCCCTCACACATTCCCAAGGCATGGGACAGGTCGCCTTCAGTAGCTAAACTAGGGTCCCTAGCACTAGCGTCAGGGCCCTCAGGATCACTGTCAATCCCAACCCTCTTACAAGAGGTCACCCCTCCCTCTTCGGAGTAACCCTCTGCAGCTATGTGGTTACTTGCTACTGGGGAAATTTCTACCCTCTTTTTATCAGTCTCCCCCTCTGGAGACCCAGGCTGGGGAACCAGCCTCTCAGTATCTTCCCCAATGGCTTCTGGGGGGCTCAGGGAACTACAGTTTTCCCTGGCCACTTGGCTACGGGTAATTGCACATACCACCCCCTGCTGGAGATTGTTACCCAGGATCACATCCACTGGTAATGTGTTAGCTACAGCCACCTGTTGCACAGTTCCCCCTGTTTCACCCCAGTCCAGGAGAACACTGGCCAGTGGCAAGGTTTTCTATTCACCAGTAAACCCTTGTAAAGTTATGTATTTATTGGGTATAAGCTGACCAGGCTGTACCAGATCCCTCTTTACCAATGTCAGAGATGCCCCTGTGTCCCTTAACCCCTGTGTCTGTATGCCATTTACCATGACTGAGTGCATGTGTTGCCTCATGTTCACTGGCATGATTCCAGGGACACACAAACAACCCACTTCCTTTCTGGTACTACTTTGTGTATTATTGCTTGCCCTTCTTGGACACTGTCTGGCAATGTGCCTAGTTTCTTTACATAACCAACAAACATTTCTTACTTCAGAAAAATCTTTTCTTTGAAACCTGGGGGCTAACTGGTTTCGGTGGAGGCAGTGAGGGTTTTAGCTGCCCCGAAGGTGTGCTTTTCCCTTTCTGCACCACACTCACCACATTCGCTCTCAGAGCAGGTCTGCTCTTGGCATAGCGGTCCGAGAGTTCAGCAGCCTCTTGCACTGTTTTTGGATCTCGGTCCTCTAGCCAGGTTTTTAACTCTGCTGGGCATGCCCAATAAAACTGTTCTAATAAAATCACATTTTCAATTTTATCAACAGTGTTTGCCTCATTTCCTTCCCACCAATGTTTTAAAAAACTGATGTTGTTTCGTGGCTAGCTCCTCATAGCTCATATCAGGGTTTCTCCTGAGCTTACGGAATTTAGCTCTGTATGATTCAGCAGTCAATTCAAACTTTTTTAGTAGTGCAGCTTTTAACTTGCTGTAATCATCACTGTCTTTATTGTCCATTTGACCCAATGCATCCTGAGCTTTTCCAGTAAGTAGTGGGATAGCTGGAAGCTCCAGGACTCTCTAGAAATTTTAGCCTGAATACAAACTTTTTCAAAACAATTTAAAAAGGCATCCATGTCCTCCCCGTCCTTAAACTCAGCTATTAATTTAGAGTTCAATTTGTAACCAAGTCCTGCAGTCCCAGTTAAACCCAAGCCACTTACCTGCCCTGGTGCTGCTGGTTGGAGTCATAGCTTCTCCAGTTTGTGTTGCCACTGGCGCTCTTCTCCTCTGCAGCTCAGCGTTTTTGCTCTCTTTTTTTCTCTGCCTCTCGCTGGCACTCACGTTCCTCACGGTCTGCCTCCCTCTGTTGTTGCTCCACCTCCAGTTCTATCCTCTGCAACTCAATTTGCAGCTTGAGTACCTCTGGATTCAGGATACTGGTGACCTTCCTCTGCAGCTGTAGCCCTTCACTGACAGTGGCCCTGCTGTCTGCCTCATCAGCTTGGGACCCCTCACTGGCCACTAGTTCTGCCACATTCGAGGTCTGGTCCCTTTCAGTCACAGTTGGTGACTCGCTGCTCTGGGTATCTGCTACCATCAGGGCCTCTATGAGGTTCTGCTTACTGGCTTTCACCCCAAATGGGACTCCCCTGTCCCTGCACAACTGCTTTAAGAAATCTACAGTGTGCCTACTGTAGTCAGAAGCCATTTTCTTCTTCCCTTACTACTAATACTGTTCTGACTGGCACTTCAGAAAAAAAAATAAAATGGGTGGGAACTTAACTGTAAGTCAAGGGATATAGTTCTGTTTCCTTTTGAAATAAAACACTGCCTTTCTTTTTTTCCAAGTGAGCTAAATGGTTTCAAGCTAACACACTGAACAATGAAGCTTATACCACCAAACTTTTTATGCCACCACTGCCAACCAATCTGTCACCAACTGGCTCAGCCCTCTACTCCCAAAGTGCCAACCTCTGTGCGTATGATTTGTGTACAGTGAACAGAACAAGGTAGCCCTCTTGTCTGTTTTGTGGGTTCAAGTCACCTTAGTCTCAAGCTCTGGAGGGATTCAAACTGATAACCTCTTGTTAGCATACCCAATTATCAGGCTCAGATAATTCTGTCTTCAGGGGGCCAGATATCTTTGCCTACAGGCACCCAACGAGGTCTTTCAAATGAACCCTTAGAACTTATGCAAGACTTTTAGAGAACTCTATCCATTTCACAGTTTGGTATACAATAAGCCCACACACAGTGTACTTATAGCCTTTAAAAGCTCCACTTAAAATAAAAAGAAATGTCAAGGCACTCCAGCAGTTTAGTTTGTAAAAAAAATATCTTTACTTTAAAAATATCAAAACAGAACAATAATTACAGAACAAAATATATATCCCAACACATACAGCCTTAAAACAAACAGGAAAAAGTACAGTTTCTACAATACATACATTTAGACTGGTCTAATCGAATGCTTACTTTCTTTCAGTGCTTTGAGGGTCTATCTTCTCTCAGTCAGAAATATTGTCTTGTGTGTCTCTAAGGCTTGCTCAGTTGGATAAAAGAGTTCTGAGCCGGCCTCCTCTCTGAGATCATTAAACTCCGCCTTGGTGTATTAAACATTATGTGTTACCACACAGGATACCCCAACAAGATTTAAAAAAAATGGTAAGTGACATACTCAATTTCCTCTCCTCAGGGTAACTGGTCAGAACTGGTTTGTGCTCTGCTACACATACATTTCAAAAGTTTCTTTGATCTAAGTCACTGTATTCAAAGCAAAAGTGTATTTGCCTCTGTAATTCCATCTGGACCTTGAAATCTACACCTCAAAGGTCTCTCTGATGTAATTCAAGGGTTCCCCGGGAAATGTATATTGGACCTTCCAAATTCTTCTAGGTCCTTCCTGGTTCAGACATCAACTTCTTCAATGTCCATTCTGGCCTCTCTCCGACACCCCTCCCCACAAGTCCTTCCTGGCAACTGTGCAAGTCAAAGGATCTCCCTGAGGTCATTATAAAGTGGATACTTTGGTTCCTGCCTTCAAAGAAAATTGAACAAAGGAATTGCATTTTAAATAGCTGCAGACTCAAACCACCTCCTGTCCTTTGAACTATCTCTGGGGGGGCTTGATGTGTCAGTTCCAGTAAGACAGTAGTTTCCTCAAACTGACCTTCCCATCACATATTTTATATGTAATAAAAAAAATGAATACAGCACTCAGAGCACTCAGAGCTGGCTGTCTATGTCACATAGAGTATTCCTGAAATGTAAGACATTGTTGGTCTGGATGTTATGAAAATAAAATTATTTTGTATTGAAGAATATCTGAGTGAGCGGGCCATTATTTCCAATCTTTGCTTAGTGAATATAAGAAAGCACACAGTTGCAGCCATGAAATAATGACTGATGAACTTGCAGTTTCTGCAGTAAGTAATAGCAACTGTTTTTTTCAATATATATATCCTTTGCCACGAGGTAAGAATTGCTTGAGCTACTGTAAATCAGAGACTTGTTTCTTTTTACTGTACTAAAGTTGGCATTTTGATTTCTACTGAGAAAGTCATAGGCAGCATGTCACAGAGCACAAGCAATGAAAAGAACACTGAGAATACAAATGCTCAATATGCATTCTCTTTTGTCCTGTTTTGAGAAACTAGGTGAATCGATAAGAAGCAGATTAGATTTTACAAATAACAGCAGTGAAAATACTGGTTTGTAAATGGACCAGGATTCTCAACTTAAAGAGTTATTCAACACATTTGAGAAATTGAAATTCAAAGAAGTAAATGTGTTTTACAATAAACAATCACTGAATGACTATAAGTTCAAAGAGTGGGTACCATGTGGTTTGCACATATACAAAGAACCCACAGGTGGATTCCTTAATGAGACTTATCAGCAGAGATGGGAGACAGCATTAGCAACTTGTTCGAATGCACTGGTCAAAATTCTAGTTGACCAGTATGAGGAAATCTGCAGTGAGGAAGTAAAGGACTTGAGTGCAACATAGGAAGATTTGTTAAAACTAAATAACCATCCTAACTTTAAGAGCTTCAAGCTGAACTTGCAGAAGAAGCTGCAAATCATGAAAAAGAACCAACAGTGAGGAAACAAACCAAACTTAAGAGGGACTCTAATGACTATGCACTAAATCAAATCTTTAAATGGCAAAGACCAGAAGATCAAGCAAAGAGGAAGAGCACGGTCACATTCCAGCTGTAGAGGTTATAATAATAGATTTAAAAGCAGCTCTAGATCACAAAAAAGACCTGCACAGAAATCAACTATTAATACAAATCAGCAAGCGGAGAGGCAAGTGTCTTTTTCTGGCAACAAGCAAACTGCTTTATAACCACCCCCCCCCCATAAGAAAAAATGCAAAACAAGGCATGGCAAGCATGGAGGGGCAGGAACAAGCAAAACCTTGGTGTAGAATCTGAGAAACAGAACACAGAACTCGTAAGCTTGTCTGACTTTGTTTTGACAGATATTCAGATACATTTTATAAGCAGGGGCTTATCTTTCATGCCAGACCCTAAGGTTAACCAATTTGAGACATTTGTGGACATTAAAAAGTTTTTAGAAAACTCAACTGAAAGAATTACTTTTGTAAAAAAAAAAAAGTACAATAGGATACAGCAATATACAGTACATGTCACATTAAACTGTCCCGACAATTAGTTGGTATAGCATTGCTTTTTACAGTTGGCAATGCACTGGCAACTCATACTGCATTGTTTTCCAACACTTAACCAGCTCAAGAGCAATGTTTATAAAATGTTTTTGCTACTCAGTTGGCATGTATCTGAAGCCCAGTCACAATGGAATGTAAAACTGAGATGTAACTCTTAAGAAACAGTTTGAAATACTTTCTATTGACTCCAGCAACACCTTTGCAACTTATTCAGAAATGCTAAAGCAACTCATTGGTGGAACAGTTTAATGTGACTTGTACTGTACTTTTCACCTCAACATTTGAAGATGGTGTTCAAACTTTATTGGATTTGGCTTTGGAATCAGAAGTTTTGCTAGATGAAACTGCTAGCTCAACTACAGATGGAGGAATGTCTTCACAAACTACTCCAGAAATCCTCCCTAGGGAAACAAATTTTAGAGCACAATCAAAGTTTAATTCATCACCTGTAAACAGTGCAGCACTCGTTAACTTTCAAAATTTGGTTCAGAGGGATATAAATGCCTTGTTTTCAATGAAATGGAGATACCATAATTTCAACTTAACACCAGAGGAATCACTTGCATTACAGGAACTCTAACAGAATGATTCCATTATAATAAAGGAAGTGGACAAAGGTGGCAAGATTGTCATTATGAATAAAATACAGTATGAAAAGGAGATTTATAGACAATTAAGCAACACCACAATATGTATGAGAATGCAACAGGATCCTACTAAGACATTCAAATGTCAAATTGATTCCTTTTTACAGGACTCTTTTCTTTCAGGTTATATAACCAAATCAGAACTTGAATACACGCAGGTTGATTTTCCAGTAACACGTACAATTTAATGTTGCCAAAAATTCACAAGGACCAGACAAACCCACCCGGCATACCCATTGTTTCTAAATGTGGGTCTCTTATGGAAAAGATATCTACCTTTATAGATCATTTTTTGAACCAGTTGGTACATATTCAACCCTCTTATATAAGTGGTGGTACAGATGTCTTGTCAAAACTGAGTGGGTTTGTCTGGTCTCATGAATACAGATGGATAACAGTGGATGTAGAAAGTCTGTATACCTCAATAAGACATGACTTGGCTCTTGCAGCACTTAAATTTCATTTGTATCATTCTTCACATTTAAGTAAGGATTTTCCATCACGCTTCATTATGGAAGGAATGGAATACATTCTGACAATGAATTATTCTCTTTTTGACAAAAAAAATCACCTACAGGGGCTGGTTCAGTGGCATGGAGGGCTGAGGCATCTTACCTTACCTCCTGCCATGCTGGCGACCTGTGTTCATGGTGCGAGCTGGTGCCGGGGGTTGTCTGGGGAAGGAGAGGACTGAGCATCCGAAGAACAGCTCTCCTCTCCTGGGGAGGGGTGGGGATAGAGTTCACTGCCTGCCTGACCCCTAGCAGTGGCTTGGAGCTGGCTCAGCGGGCCCACTTATAGGGGTCAGTTGCAGGGCAGATGCCCGGCATGCCACGTACAAAAGCATGTGCAGCTCAGCCATTGGTGTCATTGCATGCCACCACACCACACTTGGGGATGAGCACCAAAAAGGAGGAGAAAATGTCAGCTGACAGGATGAAGGCAGCTCCTTGCAGGCTCCACACCCAGCTAGCTGGCACCTCGCTAGTGTGAGAGGTGAGTCCAGAGGATGCCGGGTAATGGAGCTGGGGCACTAAACTGAAGGGGACAGGCAAGAGCATAAAGAAATGATTAAAAAAAAAATTACCTACAGAATCAGGGCACATCCATGGGTACTACGGTGGCCCCCTCCTGTGCCAACCTCTTTATGGCATGGTGGGAAGGGACCACCATGTTTAACCATGAGTGGAATCCCTTTCTCTCCCCCCCACATAATTAAGTGGGGGAGATTTATGGATTTATTTGTACAATATCTGAATCTGAATGATGCTGGTTTAAAATTTATGCACACAAGTGACCCTGATACCATTTCTTTTTTTGTATTTAACTTTGAGAGGAATAAATGGTGAACCAGTACTAAGTCTAACCTATACAAAACCCACTGTAGGCAACATGCTGTTACATGCATCAAGTACCCATCCATCGCTCCTTATTAGTTCAATACTGTTTGAGCAATTTGCCCAAATTAGAAGGAATCATACATCTTTACATGACTACACTGAGCAAGCAACAGAATTGAAAAAATGCTTCTTCATGAGAGGCTATTCAGAAAATATTTTGGATGAAGCTCTAAACAGAGTAAAAAACATGGATAGGTCAGATTTGTTAACACCTAGAGACAACATAGGTAGTCAGTAGTAACCAGTAACATTAGTCACTACCTACAATCATATATTCAATAATATTTAATTTATAATAAATAAACATAGGCATGTTTTAAGAGGGGGACCCAGTTTTGTATCAAGCAGTGGGTGAAGCGCCATGGATTACCTATTAGCAGGGGGAAAACCTAAAAGAAGAATTGACATCGAGTTTGTATGTCAAAGGCAAACCTAACATTAGGCTGCAGTGGATGCTGCCAGGCCCAATTGGGGCATACAGATGTGACAGATGTAACATTTGCCACTTTTGTGTACAAACCGAAACTTAGGAACATCCTGTATTAAATCCAAAGATGACTATTAATCAATTTAACAATTGCACTACCCCATTTGTAATTTATGTTCTATCATGCCCATGTCCAAAAATCTATTTTGGTTGTACAGTGAGACATTCAAAGGAGCGGATTCAGGAGCACATCCACTCCATCATTAACATGAAGATTGATAGTCCAGTGGGTATGCATTTTACAGAAAAACATAATGGGAATACTGAAGGGTTTAGATTTCTTGGTATTGAACATATTTCAGCAAACCCTTGGGGAGGTAATAGAGTAAATTATTACAACAGGAAGCTAAATGGATTTTCACTCTCATAGCTCATTCTGTTCTGGGACTTAATAGAAAAAATATTGACATCACACCTTTTTTATGAATTTAGGTAAAGATGCTCCTATCTTGCTTTTGTACTGTTTTGTATAAAAAATACAAAAACGTTTTTCTTTTTAACTATGTGATCTTATTTCTACTAGAGTCCTATAAAATTAGTATATAGTACTCCAATTACTCTGGTTATGTGTGAAGACATGGTACCCACTGTCACAAACCCACTCAGCAGGTCAGGCCCTCTGCTTCCACAGTGTCAACCTCCGAGCGCAGTCTTGCGAACAATTAACAGAACAGGGTAACCCTCCTATCTGTTTTGTGGATTTGAATCAAACTTTGGTCTCAAGTTCTGGAGGGATTCAAACTGTGAACCTCTTGCTAGTATACCCAATATACAGGCTCAGATAATTCTGCTCTTCGGGGGAGGCAGATATCTTTTGCCTACGGGCACCTAACCAGGCGTACAAAATGAACCCTTAAAACTCTATTAAAGACCTCAGAATAAACTCTTACCTTTTCCCAGTTTGGTAAAACCAGTAAGCTTTGTACAGTGTCAACTTTAACCATGTATGCTTCACTTGTCAAGAACAAGAATTTCAAAGGCACACCAAGTAGTCTCTAAAGTAGAGGTTTACTTAAAGATAGATAAAAAAATGTAACATGTAAATACAGAACCATGTATCACAAAAACATACAATCATTCAGAAGAACAAGGGTTAAAAAAAGTGCAAAATTCCTACCACCAGGCAATTAGACTTATATATCTAATGTATCTCTTCTAATAGTGCCGATAGACAGATGTTGTTGTCAAGAGAGTCCAAACATGTGTGTCAGTGGAAAACAGAATACTGTTTTAAAACTGGCTTTGCCAACCTCTTTGCATGAGGTCACCTAGCTCCTCCCTGTCAGAATATAAAAAAATATACACCCAGGATGTCTATCCAGCAGGAGGTAAATTAATAAAGGTGACCTCAGCAAAACTCATGTCCCCACATGACTTTCTTTAAATAACATCCCCTCTTTGATCTCAAGTAGCTCTTCTTCCCAGAACACATCAAAGAATCTTTTATGACTTTGCACTAAAGCGTCATAACCTGCTCTCTTCCTCTAAATATTATAAAAGTTTATGATTTCCCATCCTAGCAGCTGACAAGCTACAATTAAGCTAGATAAACAGGGGATCCTTAATTTAGTCTCTTCTAACCTGTAATTATCTCCTGGCTGTTATCTTTTAGCTGAAACAGCATGTCTCATGAGAGACACTCCATAACACATTTTTATATTACAAAAATCATACAGCGATCAGAACCAGCTGTCCAAGTGTCACACTCACAACTTGATATATAGATATAGAATGAATAATTAATTGGTACTGGTCCTATTTACACCAGGATTTTTCTTATCATTGTATGATACAACCATTATTGGATTTACATCAGGGATTTTTTTCCTTTTGAATTAGAATAAGTATATGCAGCACTTTTGTAAGCAGCCCCTTAAAATAGTTAAGTTAATCCAATTGGTTGTACTAACATCGACTGGGAACTCTGGATTGTTTTGGCGCATCTTATGATGGCTACATGAGTTTAAAATTTGGAACATTCTGTCTTTTAAAATTATGAATGATATTCTTAGTGATGGACCATTCTGTGGTGATGCACTTTAAAGGGTGACTTTTATACTGGCGTTTTGTATTTTTGTATTATTGTATGGCACATGTTATGAAGTTTTAAATGCAATGTGTTTGTGTGTACTGCTACTTTATTGTGTGTAAGATTTAAACAGAGCCAGTTCGTGGTCAAACTCCACCTCCTGATCTATTAGAGGAAATCCACAGAGTGTCTGATAAAGGTGAAGTAATACTGGTAGGGGACTTCAACCCACCAGCTATTAACTGGAACACACTAACAGCAGCAACAACAAGAAGTAGAGACTTCTTATTGTCACTACAAGGCACAGGACTGTGCCAACTTGTTAAAACCTCAACAAGGAGAGATGCTATTCTTGATCTTGTCCTCACAAACTCGAAAAGGATCAAGGACATTGAAGTGGGATGCCATATAGGCAACGGCAACCATCGCATGGTAAGCTTTAAGGTAAACATAACACAGGACACCAGCCACTCAAAGATAAAGGTGCTAGATTTCAGAAAGGCTGACTTCCAAAAAATGAGGAACAACATAAGTAGCCAGTTAATGGAAATAGAGGTTAAGGAGATGGAGTTCATGTAGGGAAGACTCAAGAGAGCAATAAAGACTGCCACAGATCAATGTGCCAGATGGGTCAGCAAAGAAAAAAGAAAAATAAATTCTCTATTGTTTCCAAGGAAGTGGCTACCACAGTCAAAGAAAAAAAGAAGGCGTAAAGCATATACCAGGAAACCAAAACTGAGAAAGACTGGGAGTCATACAAGGAAAAAATGAGAGCGTCTAACAAACAAATTAGAAAGGCAAAAGCCCAGACAGAGGAAAAGATAGCAGAAGGGGCAAAGAGAGGAGACACATCATTATGTTGGCGTGCTTGCGCAGCCAACATCTTGCGGCAGTAGGGATTTGGAGGCGAGGTCGCTGTTGGGTGAATGCAGGGCACGCACCAGTAGGTGCGTCCCTCATTCCCCAATCAGCCTGCATGCAGGCGTCACACCATGCATAGTAATGTGGCGAGCACATCTAAGGAAAGGTCCGCTGTAATCTGAGCAAAGCTCGTCACACCAGCTACTATAATGGTGGCTAAACTGACGATTTTCGAGGTGCCCAATCCCCCAGTCAGCTTGTTCTGCAAACTATGTGCCGACAGGGGAGCCCACTCCCCATCGGCATGATATTCTCCCTTCTTCTGTGCCGACGGGGGTGCCCAATCCCCCGTCGGCTACTGTACCCCCCAAAAAAGAAATCACCTGTAAAAAAGGAAACCATCCACGATGTGTTTTGTTTTGTGCCTGTAAGCAGAAAACGATCCCTCGTAGTCTCCCTACCCACCACCCGCACCCACACGCTATGCACCCTTCCTCATCACACCCCCCTCACCCCATACTTACCTCTGGAGCTCAGCACGACAATCTTCGGTGGACCGGGAACACATCTGCACTCTTCAAAGCCGACCGCGAACTGAGGAAATGCCGGTAAGCTGTATAATGTAATAAATAGGGTTTTTTCAACTTTGGTGCATATCTCAGGCATTTTGGGAATTTTGCACCAAATTTTCAATATGGGGTTTGGGACCCCTCCTCATGAATTCTGTCTAGTTATGATGTTAATCGGTCCCGAAAGGTGATTTCGAAGTCACTGCAAGAATCACCTTTCGGGACAGATTAACACAAGGACAGGCGTGTTCATGAGGGAGGGCTCCAAAAAGGCAATTGCAGGAAAAAATCAAAAAATTCATTTTGATGGAAACAAGACGTTGTACCATCATCATAACTTCATGAATTCAAATATTTTCATGCCAGATTTTCAACATTGTCAGTTTTCTACACCTCCTTGTGAACAGTGCAGCTGTCATTTTTCACATCCTGGCCGAAATGTATTTCCGCACTTCCAGTGCACAATACCGTGGTCACTGTGGGAAATAAGTGTTTGGGGCAGATTACAAAAATGACAGTGACACTGTTCATGAGCAGAGGTCCTAAAATGCCTATGTTGAAAATTTGGTGATGATACTCCATAAAATGACTGTGTTATGAGCGTGCGTTGCGCAGTTTGCATGCACGCTCTTAATGTTGTGCATTTGTAATATTACCACTCTGGATTTTCACCATTGGCATTTTTCCACACCTCTTGATGAGCAGTACAGCTGTCATTTTACATATCCTGCCCGAAATGTGTTTTCGTACGTCCAGCACAGAATAGCGCAGTCACTGAGCAAAATCACTTTTTGGGACAGTCTGAGGAAATGACAGTGACACTGCACATGAGCTGAGGTGCTAAAATGCCTACGTTGAAAATTTGGTGCCAGAACTCCATAAAATGACTGTGTTACAAGTGTGCGTTGTGCATTTCCCATACACACTTGTAACTTCGCACATTTGCAATACTTACATGGCACATTTTCACCACTGCCATTTTTTTACGTCTCCTTATGAACAGTACAGCTGTCATTTTTCACATCCTGCCAAAATGTTTTTCCAAGATTGCACTACCACAAAGCTAATGCCAGCGGGACAACATTCGGCATTGACAAATGCTTGTTTTTTAGATACATTAGGGAACATAGGAAGACAAAAGGGGGGATAGTAAAGATTGCTACTGAAAAAGGGAAATGCACAAAACATGACCCAGAGAAAGCCAAAATCCTCAACAAATACTTCTGCTCGGTGTTTACCAAAGAGGACACAGGGGATTGCCCAGCCCTGAAAAAAACACAACACCCCAGGACCAGGGGTAGACATGAGTCCCTTTACAGAAGCTGAAGTAAGGGTGGCACTAAATAAACTAAAAGCAGACAACGCCATGGGACCAGACGAGATGCATCCCAGAATCCTTAAGGAACTGGGGGCAGAATTAGCAGCTCCTCTGGTACTTCCATTCACGAAATTCTTGAAGAACGGTGTAATACCCAAAGACTGGAAAAAGGTAATAGTGGTTCCACTTCACAAATCAGGCAGTTGTGAAGAGGCTAGTAATTACAGACCAGTGAGCCTCACATCTATAGTAGGGAAACTAATGGAGACACTACTCAAACAGAGGATCATAGTATTCCTCAAAACTAGCAGCCAACAAGACCCTAAACAGCATGGTTTCACAGCAGGTAGGTCATGCCAGACAAATCTGCTCGAGTTTTTTGACTACGCTACAAAAATAGTGGATAACGGTGGGACAGTAGATGTGGTCTACCTAGACTTTAGTGAGGCCTTCGACTCAGTTCCACACAGAAGGCTGGTAAAGAAGCTTGACCACACAGGTGTTGGTCCAGAAGTAGTCAGATGGGTACAAAACTGGTTACAAGGCAGACCCCAGAGGGTACAGGTTAATGGAATGCAATCGACGGAAGGCAGGGTGACCAGTGGGCTGCTCCAGGGCTCAGTGCTGGGGCCTGTGCTCTTCAATGTTTTTATAGCAGACATCGCTGATGGACTATAAGGGAAAGTGTGTCTGTTTGCAGATAACACCAAGATATGTAACAGGGTGGACACCTCACAAGGAGCGAGCAAGATGGAAGCTGATCTCGAGAAACTAGATGAATGGTCTGGAGTGTGGCAGCTGAGATTTAATGCCAAAAAAGTACAAGGTCATGTACATAGGAAAGAAAAATCCAAGAAAGGAGTATTACCTAGGAGGCGAAAGATTGGTGGCCTCAAACCAGGAATGAGATTTGGGAATCATAATCTCAGACAACTTGAAGGTTAGTAAGCAGTGTAGAAGGCAACATTGAAGGCCAACAGAATGCTGGGCTGCATTGGGAGGGGAATCATGAGCAGGATGAGAGAGGTGATACTACCACTGTATAGATCGCTGGTCAGGCTTCACCTGGAATATGGAGTCCAGTTCGGGAGGCCTCACCTCAGGAAGGACATTGACCGGGAGGAAACAGTACAGAGAAAGGTGACAAAAATGATTCAGGGTCTGCAGTACATGTCCTATGAGGAAAGACTTAGGGAACTGAATATGTACTCCCTGGAGCAGAGAAGAGAGAGAAGGGACATGATTGAAACATTCAAGTACATAAAAGGCATTAACAAGGTACAGGCACGGGAACCTTATCACTTCAAGAAGGGCTCCAGAACTAGGGGACATGACCTCAGGCTGCAAGGAGGGAGGTTCTCTACCAACACCAGAAAGTTTTTCTTCACAGAAAGAGTGGTGAATGCCTGGAACAGCCTGCCACAAGAGGTTGCGGGGGTCAACACGGTGGGGGGATTCAAGAATGCATGGGATAGACACAAGAGAGCCCTGACTGCAATGGGCAACTAGAGTGTCAAAATAAGTCTAAAACAAATGGGCAGACTAGATGGCTCTAGTGATCTCTTTCTGCCATCAACTTCTATGTTTCTATGTTTCCTGATGAAGCATCACATCACAGACGCAAAGTGCCGAGGTTTGCAAGTGCTCATGGGGGCTGTCTGAATAAAGACTATGGCACGTATCATCTGAGTCAGTTGCATTTTCTGGATTTAAGTTTTGGACTTTGGAGTGCATTGTGGTCATTGAAATAAGATGCTTGGCAGCATCAAATGCAATGCAATGGTGCTTTTATTTTATAAATACTTAATTTAATAGGCCCAGTTAGCAAGTCAATGCCTTATATAACCTCATCTTCTCTAAATGTCTAGGCCCATGGTTCCTTACCAGATGCCTATACTAACTAGGAAACTAGTGGTTGTGATCGCATTTGTTTTTTGCAAAGAGCATTGACGCTCATAAAATACTTAAAACCAGGTCATCATACTCCCGAAAATGAAATTTGATTAATGTTGCAAAAAATATTGCCCTTCAAGAGGATTGAATACATGGGCTGGAAGTCTTTAGATGTTATTATTATATTGAATAAAACATTATCTATCCCAGGCTGTGTGGTTACCAAGATAGGTACGGACAGCATAATTGGTTACATGTAGGGTATAACAGAAGGTGTGCAGGCAAAAATTATTGCTGAACCAGGAAGTTATCTGCTTCTAACCTCCTCTGTGCTTCTCACAGAGAAAGCACCAGTCAAATGTAATCAACAGATACCGGAAAACAGTGCTTGGAAATATGTTTTGGCACCTGCAGCATACGTCACTGACCTATCCCACAGCTGCTGACATTCGCCAACTACCAATACCACAAACAAACATTTGGAGACATAGCTCTGAAGATAGGTTTGATAAGCTCAAACTCATAGTGAACCAACCCTATGCTAGACCACTGTACTACAGTAGGTTGGCATCTATTGAGATCTTTTCTGGTTTAGTTTTCAGTCTTGGAGAACCCTCTTAAGGAAAACCCAATCAATAAAGCTACTTGACTGAAAATCATGGCATGCTTCCTTCTAAGTAAATGAAATAAATAAACACAGCATATGTAATTGGGTTGGTCAGCACCAGCCAGAACAATACTATAATTAACTCAGCAAACAGATTTCCAGACATAACTGCCATGATTTAAGGTAATACATTTATGTGGGTGTATTTATCAAGCCTTGTGCTATAATAGTGTTGCATTACTTACTGGCTGACAAAGTCCTGCTGTATTGTGACATATCTGAACATTGCAGTGTAGGAAAACATCTTTGTAAGTGTCACCAACAAATTTGAACATCTGGATCCTAAACATTGCTTCTGGGCCACGTCCATTCAAAATAACTGATAAGGTGTCATCATTCATTGCTTCAGGGCAACTATGCAATACAAAAATATTAATTTCCAGTTAGCAAAATATTACAACAGCCTTGACATATGTGTTTATTGATGAACCTCCTGAAAGAACCAGTAGGCTCAGTTGAGTTGAGTATGCAAATGCAAAGGGAGGACAAAGACACCATAGTGGACATGGAACAGCAAGTAGCTGTGCAACCTTTACTAACAGTACAGTGTCTGCTTGTATGCAGTGCTATTACTTGCTGCTTGTTTATTCATGGTGTAGCTTTACTGTAGCTCTCCCTTGCTGTGGCGGTAACTTAGGAAAAGGCTCAGCTATGCAATTCTGTGAGTTACCTCTCCCATTCTGATGTCATATCACACTATGACATAATGTGGGACATGACATTAATCCCTCTCCTATTTTGATGGCGCAATACTTCTGTTTAAAAATGGTCATTCAAAAGTCACATGAAGACATAAAATACCCATAGTTCAAAACTATTTACTAGAAACAGGACAATGTCTCTTCATCCAGCGAAATGTAATTTTTGTACATGGGATCATTCCATTGGATCATATTGCTGTAAAAAATGTACTCATCAAATATTTCTAAATAGTTTGGAGCCCCAGTCCTGTTTTATTTATTCAAACGTTTCACCAGGATGGCATACTGAGCAGAATTGCTCATTTCCAGATGTGTCCTGGGGGGGAAGGGAAATGGGGTAGTACAAAGTACAATACATATGAAGCTCAAAGTCACAAGCATATGTTGAAGATAAGTGACAAGTTGAAGGTAAACATTAAACAAAATTACATACCAACAAAATGTACATACAATTTTGCAAAATATTTGCATTATAACTCATGGATTATATCCAGTCTCATGAGCTACTCTCTCCCTCACAGCATGGCTTTCATAAGAAGCACAGTACAACCTCTGCCCTGGTCACTGTCACTTCTGGGATAAGGGCTGCTGTGGACCAGGGCAGACTCTCTGGGGCTATCTTTACTGATCTCTCTAAGGCATTTGACCTGGTTGACCATGCCCTACTATGCACTCAACTTGGGTCCTTGGGTCTGTCCCCTCCTGCGCTCAGGTGGTTCTCCAATTACCTTCAGGGCAGGCAGCAACTTACCAAATATAGTAAGGTGCTTTCGGACGCCACTGCTGTCTCCTTGGGGGTTCCCCAAGGGTCAGTCCTTCGGCCCCTGCTCTTCTCCATCTTCGTCAATGATCTTCCCTCCTCAGCTGCCTCTTGCAAGGCCATCCTGTATGTTGACAACCTAGTTATTCTCACCCATTCCAGGGATATTGGGGTCATTAATCTCCAAATGAGTGAGGATTTTAGGAATATTCAGTCTTGGATATCATCCCACAAGTTGGTCCTAAACCTTTAAAAACCTCAGGCCATGCTGTTTGGATCCCTGTCTAGGTTAAAGGCCTCCCCTGTCCCTCTGTGCATCTTGGGTATTGGTGGTGCTCCCGTTCTCATCACCGACTCTGTCAAATACCTTAGGGTAACTCTCGACCCTCAGCTCGACCTTGGTCACCACATCCACAATGCGTGCCAAACTGTTAATGGGAAATTGGGTTTGGCTTACATTGCGAAGCATAATCTTTCTTCTGCTGCTCACCTAGCACTGGCCAGAGGTGTGTTTCTACCATCCCTCTGTTATGGGCTCCACTTGTTTGCCCGTACTTCCAAGGTCCACCTCACTAGGTGGACTGTAGCCTACAATAATATCTGTCATTTTGCTCTTACAGCTCCTCGTCTCACTCACCATTGTGATTTGTACAGTAAGCTTAACTGGCTCTCCCCACCCAACTACATGAATTTTGTTTTGGGCTGCTTCACGGGTAAAGTTCTGGGCACAGGCACCCCCCTTCCCCAGATTGGTGGAGCTCCTTGTGCCTCATGTCTCCACTACCTACTCCCTAAGGTCATTGGGCCCCGCTATCTTTAAGGTTCCTGCTACATGTACCCAAATGGGGACAGGGATTTTGTGTCATGTGCCCGTAGATTATGGAACTCCTTTCCTGTCCAGGTCCAGTCCTCCCCTTCCCAGGCGTGCCTACGAACCTCCCTGTGGAACCACTTGAAGCTCTTCTCAGTATGTGACTGTTTCAGTCCTTCCTGATTTCCCTGGTCCCCTGCACTGCATTTGAGCATAACATCTCCTGTACCATGGCTCCGGTCCTGCTGTCGCTGCCTGCCCGCATGGGTGTGGCCCTGTGAAAATGTGTATATTCTGTATATATCTTTATATATTGCTTGTAACTTTGCTTTAGTGACTCTGTATGTTTTTTATAGTTGACTGTGCCACTGTTGTAACCCGAGTTATCTACTATGTATGTTATGTACCTCCTGACCTCAGGGGAACTGCCTTACTTGCTTCAATTTGTACTCTGTATGTTCTATTAATTTCCTGTACTGTCCTGGGTTGTACTGGAAGATAGGCATATGTTTTGTCTAGTGTACTACCTAGTCAACAAAAGCTAAATAAATAGATACACTAGTGGAATCTAAACAAGGCAGTAAGTGCAACAAATAACATGGCAGTTAGTCAAGTACAGCAAAAACTTAGGACAACAGCAGAATTAGGCTAGAAAGAGAGACCAAGTAAAGGTCAAGACCAGAGGATAGCAGATGATTGGTGAGGCATTAGGCTGCCACCCAACCAGAGGTGTATCCAATAGAGGCCATATCTTGGGACTAAGCATCAGGAGTGGAGAAGGAGTAGTAGTGTGAGGAGAGAGAGGATGATGGGTTTTGGCAGGAGCAGGCAGGGGTTGTGACTTCACAAAGGAGGATGGAGAGAAATTTGCGTGAGGTGGCATTACAAATAGAAGGGGGGAGTGTGTTCCACAGTTTAGGACAGAGGAACGAGAATACTGATTGACCAGTGGTGGTAGAGCTATGGGGGATAGAGAAGGATTTTAGGTCAGAGTTGCCGGAGGAAATAAAAGTGTTAGTAGGAAGCACAAATGGAGGAAGAAAGACAGGAGGGAAGGTTACCAGTCCAGAATTTGGCCATGAAAGAGGCAGTTTGGGACAGATGTTTGGACTCCAGGGACGGGAGAGATAGAGCTTTATAACAGTCACAATGATGAGTGTGAGGGGGCAGGATAGGACAAAATGACAAAAGGAGTTGCAGAGGGTGTCCAGTCTAGACAGGGTGGTTTTAGGAGTGGCACTGTAGGCTATATCAGCGTAGTCAAAGAAGGAAGGATCATTTTCTGCACAATTGCACGGCATGCAGCTTGAGGAATATAATCCTTGTTCCTGTATAAGGCACCAAGCTTGGAGTGCAGATCCATTTGGACAGCAATCTCATGTACCAAAAAGTCCAGATGGTGGTCAAGCCAGACCCCAAGGTATCTAAATGCAGTGATGTTTTCAATGGATGTGCCATCCAGGGAGTGAAAGGCTGGGGGGGGGGGATTGGAGTTTAGCTAGCTTATGTTTACTGCCAAAAGACATGGAGACTGTCTTTTTTGCATTCAGGAACACCTGGTTGGACTGGAACCATAGCTGGACCTTGTTGAAATCAAGTTGCAGTCTAGAATCCGCATCAGCATATGAAGTACTAGACATGTATAGGACGGTGTCATCCACATACATGTGGATTTGCAATGAGGGGCAGACATAAGGGAGATCATTAAGAAAAATTGAAAACAGAAGAGGGCTGAGTACTGAGTCCTGTAGGACTCCAGAGTTGATAGGGAGTGGAGGTGAGAGGGAGGAGGCAATCTTAACTGATTAAGATCTGCCTGTTAGGTAGAAATGGAACCAAGCTGTGACAGAGGAAGTTAGCCCAGCAGTCATGAGTTTTTGGAGAAGAAGGGAGTGGGATACAGTGTCAAAGGCTTTAGCCAGGTCAATAAATATGGCGGAGGTAACATGACCCTGGTCCATACTGGTGAGTATGAAGTCAGTGAGACATATAAGGGAGATGGTGGTGGAGTGGAACTTGCAGAAATCAGACTGGGCAGGGTGAAAAATAAAGTGGAGTCCAAGTAAGAGGTGAGCTGAGCAAGGACTAAGCCTTCTTGGAGCTTAGCTAGGATAGGAAGTAAAGACATAGTCTGATAGTTCCCAGAGCCAGTAGGATGACTGCCTTTGGGGAGAGGAATAACTGTAGAGTGTTTCCAGGTACAGGGAACTAGAGAAAGAGAAAAAGATAGGTTTAGTAATGCAGCGAGGAGGAAGCTATAGCAGAAGCGGACAGATAGAGCAGTTTGGGGTCCAAACCATCTTTTCCTTGTTGGGGTTCAAGGCAAGGAGAGCCTGAAGAGCCTCATTTGAAGATATGCCTGAGAAAGAGAAGGATGGAGTGGTAAAAAGATTTGATATTGAAAGGGGGTTTAGGGAGGCAGTAGGTGTGTGAGGGGGAGGGTGGTTAGGAGTGATGAGGCACAGGATGTGAAGAAGATATTGAAAGTAGATGCAACATATGGGGGATCAGAGTGAGTAGCATTTCCATCTATGAGGATTGGGACAGGGGCTGGGAGGGGGGAGAGAAGAAGGATTTGACAACTTTCCAGAAGTTCCTCTATTAAGTGGCAAATATTGGAGGCAAGGCTTCAATTATCTGAACTCATTTTATAAGCTTCCCCATCTCTAACCCCATTAATATCTTTGGTGCAGGATTTTCAAATCTTGGATGCCAGCTGTGACAATGGCAGCTTGTGCCAAGTGCTGGTGCATCTGGGACCCTGCACCCACTCTTCCATCTGAAAGTGTCCCGGCACCTAAGTCCCGCAGCTTGCGGCAACAGTGGCAGTGTGCCAAACAGATGGCGCACCCACAAGGCATTCCACAACAACTGCGGGGCAGTGGGTTGTAAGCTACACCTTCATACAGGGGCACAGTACTGGCTAGTGCCCCCTTAACATGGCCAAGCTGCCAGTACCCTTACACCCTACTAAACCAGTACCCTGGTGATCTAGTGCCCCCATTGCCCTGATATGCCATGCTGTAAATAGGTATACATCAATCAGTCCCCATTAAATTAGCAGCCCCCCAAGCCCTAGTATGCCCTTGATGTAAAACAATATACCCCACCAGTCATAACTGTAATTCCCTAGTATCCTTCCCCCCCTCCGTATGCCCATAATGCAAATTATACCCCTGTCTAGGTCCCCGCCCCCAGCCCAATATGCCTGCATATCCAATGGCATATACCATCCCTACCTGGTGGTCTAGCAGCCCCCACACCCCATCTGGCAGGTGTGTCCACCACCCCGCTCCTTCGCCGCGTTCCAGACACAATCTGTATTGCGTCTTCCCACACCATGGTCAGTCACAATGAACTGTCAGTGTACTGTATATAGTACGTGCTCTGACAGTCTCATTCGGTGGCTGGTTGTGGTGGTGAGGAGGGCTGTGCCTGTTGCTGAATTGGGGTATGGGATGGGGGAGGGAGCGAGGTAGTGGGTACTACCTGCTGGGGTATAATTTGTCAGTGTCAGTGGCTCAGCAGGTAACACACTCACCTCTGAGGCTGGGAGATCAGAAGGCTGTGGGTTCTATCCCCACACCAGGCACTTGGCTTGAATCCCAATACTGACACTGTAGTACAGCATGGAGAGGTGCTGCACTCCTGAGGTGCCATCTTTTGGATGAGATGTTAAACCGAGGTCCCATCTGCCAGTTCTGGTGGTAGTTCAGGTGGATGTTAATGATCCCGTGGCACTTCTCGAAAAGAGTAGGGGGGAATTTCTCTGGTGCCCTGGCCAAATTTCCCCCATTCACTAAAAACACCACCAACAGCTTAAACTGACTCAAGGTCAGATGGCATTCATCTGTATCCCCCTCCCCTGGGTCATGCCTGAAAATGGGCAGAATTTGTCTAGTGCACTTATCCGGTCAACAAAAACTAAATAAATAAAAATAAATAAATAGCAGGCATACGGGGGGGGGGGATAACAGGGAATTACAGTTATGACTGCTGGGGTATATCATTTTACATTGGGGCATACTGGGGCTTGGGGGGGGAGCTGCTAATTAAGTGGGGGACTGATTGATGTATACCTATTTACAGCATGGCATATCAGGGCAATGGGGGCACTAGATCACCAGGGTAATGGGTTGATATGATGTACTGGTACCAGCTGATCATGGCTGGAGGGACACACAATGGCCTGCAGTTGCCAATCCTCCCAGAGGATCTCTAAGTACTGTTAGACCAGCTCTTTGCTGATATAACTGTACTTGGACCTTTGTCCTCGGGATCAGTTTTGAAATTTCAAGATTGGGGGATATGGCAGCCAGCATCTGTTGCAAGCCCCCTAGCACCATGCTGCAGCCATGTTTATGGTGCAAGGCTAGTACAATCCCCCTTTAGCACATGCAGCCTGTGTTTGATGCAGGCTGCACTGGAAAATAACTCGGGGCACAGCCCTTGGTGCAAGGTATCTACTACGCTAGACATGTTTGACGTAAGCTCCTTGCGTCATTCTGAGGGCTTTGAAAATCCTGCCCCATAACTCCAGGAAGTTAGATGCCTAGGAGCCAGGAAAATAGAAGATAGTTTGTGATATTAAGATATGCTCTCATCTGCTTGCAATACAGATGTACCACCAGGACAGTGGAAGACAAGTACTGGGTAAAAAATAGTTAAATATAGGTTTCCTTTGCCAAATGTTAAACCAGACTTCAGAATTGTTTTCTTTTTTTCTTTCACTCTTCTATACTATCATCTCTCTGCTTAATAAACACAATGCAAATGGTCAAATTATAATTAAAGCACAGTGACATTGTTTATGACTGACACTTACACTATGTCTGTCATCAATAAAGAAGTTACAATAAGTATAATTGAAATAAATGCTAATAAAACACATATATACAATAGTTCACTAGGAAATGCACTTTACGAGCAGTACAATGTCTGAGTTCTCCAAACACTGCCCCAGTTGCTAAGTGATAGGCATAACAATACTTCCAATGTAAAAGACAACTGGCTGACTATGTTTGGTGTCAGTAATATAAAATGGATGGTCAAAATCCTCAAATCTGATTGTCTGAGACCACATTCAGCCAGAATAATATCTCAGTACGTAATCCTTATCTGAATGAGGTCATGCCATCAATCAACAAAATCAAAATGGATTAATTTAATAATTGCATTATAAAATGGTAAGGGGAAAATCCTGAAATCTTGATTGGCTGTTGTTCATGCAGCAATTATGTTCCACGCATGGAAAATAAAAAGTGCTGCCAAATGTGCATTGATCACTACTGGAATCATTACGTTAATAGAATGTTAAGAATTCAACTGGCAGCCATTGTTTTTTGCCCTGTAACTGTAAGCATCACATTTACTTGCACTGGGCCCTAAAAATAAAACTACCTTAAACACAAAATAAAACAGATTAATTAAATGTTGTTTCCCTGATCATCACATTCTCCTTATACACATAAACAAATTAGAAACATTAAGTATTGTTTATAGTTTTCATTACAACTATTTCTTTGCTGACAATGAAAAATCCCACTTCTATCTTTTCGTGCTCATCAGGGAAATCTCTTCTCCTTGCCCTGACAGTGAAATAATTGAGTCTCTGGCTGTAACAGAGGCCTTTGTTGTATGTGTTTAGTATGTTAGGAGAGTAACATTCTACCAGTGGAACGGAACAGAATTTTGAATCCATGTATTCCATGGTAAACATTCCATGACAAACATTCCACATCTTGAATGTGGGGAAAAACAGAGAAAAACAACAGGAAGAAGAAAATAGGCAACAATACAATGACAAAATCAATGACGTCATTTGCAGTGGGCAGAAGGACTACTTTATCATAAATGCACACAAGTAAATCTATTGTTTTTTACATATAAACACGCTTTTCCCAACTGGGAAAGTTTTAAAAAAAGGAGCCCATTTTATAAGCACAATAAGGCACTCCGGAATGTACGTGGAACACATTTTACCGCATGGCCAGTGGCTAAAGTCACTTGGCTTTTGGCCGTGTGCCTTATCATGCCCCTGGCCGTGCGGTAAAATGTGTTCCACGCACACCCCATCATGCCTTATTGCTTACATAATGCACTCCAAGGTGTGCAGTATCATGGGATATCATCCCTTCTCAGGTGGTTGAAGTAACTTGGCCAATGGCCCCATGCCTCACATCACACCTGAGGCAGAATGATATCCATTGATATTGCACACCTTGTTGTATATTCTTTGCTTAACTAACAATGTGGCAATATTCGCACAACTGCATAGTACTTGAAACATGATTTGCTAAAACAACACTGCCAGCTGTTTTCTTACAACACTTGCATCCCTGAAGTATTGCATCTCCTTGTATTTTGGTACTGCCTGCAACTTCCTCAGAGCAGCACTGTTGTTTTAAACAATGAAGCTATAGCACTGTCAGCTTGTCTTTTTACAACAAGAGGATATTTTTCGCTTGTCAACTGGAGGACTCAGTTTGGAGTCCTTGAATGTAGAAAGACAATTGTGGTATAATTTTTGCCTCAAGTAAGAGGAATACCCTGGTTTGGTCAGGTCTGTGGAGCATCAGTTACATTTTGTATGTTGTGTTAAGAATACCACAACTATTTCAAGGTTGTCAGGAATACATCACTGTAAAAAAGTAAGGTAAGCTGAAATTTATTTATTAATTTGTTTTTGTTGATGGGGAAAGGAGGGCTAAGAAATATGTTCATCAAGCCCTTCGCTCTGTCCCAGACGTGTTTGAACCCATTCATGGTTTTTGAGGCCACCACCTCTGCTGGTAGGCTGTTCTGCTGCTCAATTACTCTCTCAGTAAAGTACAACTTTCTTGCATCCCTCCTATATCTATCCCCTGCCCCACCAGCTTACATTCATGCATCCTTGATTTTAACCCATCATTCCCATTAAACAGTTTTTCCAAGTTTATCTTGTTTATTTCTTTCAGGAACATGAAGGTCTCTATCATGTCCCCCCTCTCCCTCCTGGCCTCCAGAAAGTACATATTTAGTGCCTTAAGTTGATTTTAATAGGATCTGCCCTGTTGGCCCTGAATCATTTTGGTTACTATATGCTACAATGTCTCCAGCCTGTCTGTCTTTCGTCGGGTGAGGACTCCAGAACTGAGCACAGTACTCCAGATGAGGTCTCACCAGTGATCCACAGAGAGGTAGTATTACCTTTCCTTCTGCTATCAAAACCACTTCCAATACACCCCACCATTCTGGTTGACTTGCTTTAGGCCTCAATACACTGGCTAGTTTGTGTTAGCAAGTCACTTATGGTAACCCCGTGGTCCCTTTCCTCCAAAGTAGTGGCCAGTTTAACCCGTCCCATGCAATATTCATTCCCGGGGTTTTTGTTTAATATGTGCATCACCTTGTACTTTTTGGCATTGAATTTCAACAACCAGACATTGGACCACCTCTCAGACCTTTGCAGGCCATTTTCAACTCCCTTATCCCCCCCCCCTCACTGTCTGCCTTGAGCTTAGTGTCATCTGTGAAGAGACACATCTTTAGGTGTATCCCTTCTCCTGTTGCTGATGAACTTATTGAAAAGGACTGGTCCCTGGACTGACAAAGCCAGGAAACCTTGTGCACTCAAAAGAACTACAGTCACTGTCAACACAAAGGCTGCATTACAAAAGCACTACGTTTATTACAAGGTAAAGTGCAGACAGTGAAATTAGCAGGTATACCACCCATCACTCTTACCCCAGATCATTTCTCTTCAGGTACTAATTTCACTGTTAGCACGTTACCATGAAATAAATCTAGTACTTTTGCAATGAGCCTTTGACTGTGGTTCTTTTGAGTGCACAAGGTTTCCTGGCTTTGTTTATGTACACTGGGGCTGGCCACTACTTCCCTGTGCACCGACCCAGAACTGATGATTTTGTGGTCCACCTTTGCCTGAACTGTGTATCCCAAGACTAACCCTTCTGTACCCCACTCATGATCTGCCTTCCCCTAATTTGAATGCATTTACCACCACCCTCTGCTGTCTCCCACCTAGCCAACTTCCCACTCATTCAGCTGGGAGGGGGCAGAGCAGCATGATGGTCGCGACACTGCTCGGCTCCTCACAGTTCCTCTCTGATGCAGTGTCAGTAAGCTTTTTTTTCTTTTAAGAACACTGGTATTTTGTTTGATAACAAGTTTATGAATGAAATATAGTTTTAATTCAGCTTTAGTTCACCTCACTGCCTTTTTTTTGTTCCCGAGCTCCTGGTGCCTCTGTTTTGCGAGCTGGTCAGCATTCGGCTTTTGGCATTTGGCATTTGGCCGACGTGATAAGTCTCTCTGGAACAAGATGTGAGTTTAAGCTGCTTGTCCTGTGGTGCGAGGCTGTCTTTGAAGGTGTGACAAGTGGACAGTGACTGTGTGGTATCTGGAAATCCTGAGAAGGGTTGCTGGTTGACAACACTGAGGTATGGCGACTTTGGCTTTGAGCCTGGGGCTCAGAAGAAAGAATCTGGAAGATTAAAAGAGCACGATATGTGCAGAAGTGTCTACATTTTTTTTTAACACAGGTATGATAGCTGGCCTGGTGGTGTAGAGGGTTGAGGTGCTGGCACCTTACCTCAACCCACGCCGGCGATCTGGGTTCGGGAATGAGCCTGGATCATCAGAGGTCAGCAAGAGAGGGGAGGGTGGAGCTGGATAGAGCTGCTGGCAGGCAAGCTCTCCTCTCTGGAGAGGAAGCATGGCATCCCTCGGCTGATGGTGGCCCCCAGTGGAGGCTGGGGGTGGCACGGGTCCAAGGGTGCCTAGGCATTAGGCCATGGGATGGGGGAAAGGGGACAGAACCGGGGCTGTATGGTGCATGCGCGCCTCCACACACACATGCATGCATGCATGCATACTCCCGGGGCCCCTGGGAGAAAATCAGAGGGGAAAATATGCTGGTCAGCAGGATGAAGACTGACTCCCCACAGGCGCCTCTCCTGGTCCGGGCAAGGTAAGTGCTGGTAATTCTGGGGGACAGGGATGGGGGGTCGGCTGGATGGGGGCTGACTGGCAAGGTGCATAAATACAAAAATAAAAAACAGATATGATGTCGCTACCTAGGACTGGGGTTCTGCTAATTAAGAGAATGTTGAATTTACTACGTTCAGTGGAGCAATGTTTTCTTTGTCCTGTAGAAAGAAGAGTGTGAGTCTGAACCTAGTATACTGGAGACTGTTCAGGAGATTGGCAGACTTAATGTACTGCCTGAGTTGCCTTACAGAAGATTTACCATTTTTGCTTCACAAAGCATCCCATAAGTGGTGATTATCTTTGTTTTGAGAATAGCGGTAGCTTTCGGTGAAGACGGAAGCTAATTTTGATGCGGTCCTGCTAAGGTACTACCTTACTATAATGTTTTAATGTGTTGATTAGCTGGCCAGATTAACTGACAAAAACTTCTGAGTTCTCTGTGTCTCATTTAAAAACATTTGAGGGGATATGAACAACATGCAAGATGTAAGATGGCAAGTGCTGGGACATTCTGTTACAAAATTTCTACAGCCTCCAGCACAATAAAGGAGCCTTAACCTCATTTAACGTTTTAAAAAATGCATTTCAACTAGTACCCATCTCTTAGTATTTTATTGAAAATAGAATGCCTTTTTGAGCCCATACATTTATGGTTTGAGTCACTGAAGGTTTGGTACCAAAGGATAAATAGTATTATTATGGTCCGTGATGTAGTCAACATTTGGAATGCTGGAAACAATGGTTTTACAATTTAAGTGATGTTACCTACATCTGTTTATAAACATTTTATGGATGCTGGAACACAGATGGAGCCATTTTTCCCCACATTAACCTATGGACTCCTGGGCAAATGGAGCCTGAATGATGATTTAAAAAAAGAATGGACACACCTCGTGCCACACCGGCGACCCCGGTTCGGGATCGAGCATGGGTCGTCGAAGGCTGGCAGGGGAGGAGAGGGATCGAGCATCCGATAGACTGCTCTTCCTCTCTGGGGAGGGAGTCTACAATAGTTGGTGTCTGACTGCCCCCTGGAAGAGGCTGGGGGGTGGGGATGCACGCCATACTCTGGGCAGGAGTCGAGGGCAGACGCCTGGACGGGGACATGTGTGGACACATGCGCGTTCACACCCGCTGGCATCATTGCATGCCCTTTGACTCCAGGGACTTGAGAACTGGGGAAAATTGACGCTGTCGTGGCAGCTTGATAGCCGTTCGGTGGGACGCACGGCTCTGGGGCTCACTGCGGTGTGACTGGATCCTATGTCAGCAGAGATGGGGGGTCTCTCCGCCACCCTACCGCGGGGGTATGCAGTGAAGCTCCAGGTGTGAGTCGGACCAGTCTGGATGGTGGCTGGATGAGGTGGATGCCTGGACGTGGATGTAGACCGGGGGCCAAGGTCAGAGAAAAATGACCAACTAAAAAAAAAAAAAAGAAAGAAAAGAATGGACTCCAGACCATAATGGAGCCATTACTCTGCCTATTGCAATTTACTTTGCAAATGTTTCATGCATGTTTCAGCTATTTATACGTGATGTCTAAAGGCTTTAAAACTGATACATACATGTTTCTTAACAACTATTAAGTATCTACTTATATCAATAGAATGAGATAGCTAAGTATTATAAATTGTTCAAAAGTTGTTTGATTTTATGTTATTGCTTGTATTATTGCTTGCACTTTAAGTCCATTACCTTCTGTGGAAAACATAGAATTCATAGGTTATACTAGGTATACAGACCCCTCCGAGTAGAAAAGGAACTTTTGTTGTAATTAATATGCCTAATCTCTAACGACTGAGAGGCTCACGCAGAAAGACATGATGGTAGATTTAAGTTAGAACTGGAGAGAGCTCCAGGAAGGCCCATGGAGATTTACGACTAAATGACTGCCATTTTTTTTTTTCCAGTAAGTGGCTATCACTAGCCTCACAACAAAAAGGCATAACTGAGTTATGTTATAGTGCCTATGACTGAATCCTGAATTTGTGCCTAAAGCGAAATGACCCAATATGTGATTATGGGTTTAGTTCCTTGACTTGGTAATTCTGACCCAGAGTACAGGCCTGCAGAGAGTGCCTGAGCCAGGGATCCATATAAGAGGGATAGGGGACAGCATGCGCTGCAGGGTATCCCCATTGGGACCTAGGGATGGGGCTAGCTGCTGGTACAGCTAGGTTCAATCCAGGTAATGAGGCAGTAACCTGTTAACAGATATCTGGGACAGAGTAGGCTGTTGCACTAATAAATAGATTTTAGTGTAAGACCAAAATTCCATTACTTGAATTTGTCTGCGGCTGGGTTTATTGATGGATCCCTGAAGGAGGAGTGCTCCAGCTAGAGTGGTAGGTCTTTGGGAGAGCCATGGTAGGCCACTCCCTATAAACTACTGTAATTAGCCATCCTGGGCCTTTGGTTAAACCAAATAAGAAAAGTGAACTGAAGGAAGGGATCAAAGTTAGATGTATGTAATCAGTAAGACATAGAAATTTAGATAAATATGTCTCTTATGAATTACTTATTATGTGCAACTGGAATTTTGAAAGTTGAAAGACAGTTTGTATTTGTTAACGATGGACTTTTGGAATGTTTTTCACATTGATTATTGTGTGGACTATTGTTTTCTAATGTATTTTAATGTATTATGTTATAATGGTTTTTTATAACCAATCAACAATAAATCTTCATTCATTTAATTAGGTTCTTTGGTGCTCCCGCATCCTCTAATTTCTTCAACAGCCATCTGTATGGGACTGAATCAAAAGCCCTGCCTTGCTGAAGTTGAACTAGAGCAAATCTACTGCTTGTCCCTTATCCACTGCCCATGTTACCCAGTCAAAGAACACTTATCAGGTTGGTCTAAAAAGAACTCCCTACCATGAATTGATGCTGCCTGGTATCCTGGAGCCCACTTCTCTCCAGGTAGTCCACTAGGTCCTCTTTGACAGATACCTCCATCAGTTTCCCAACAATAGAGAGGTACGACTGATGGGCCTGTAATTTCCAGATTCCTCTCTGTCCCCTTCCTTGTCAAGCAGCACCACATCCACTATCTTTCAGTCTCTCAGAACCACCCCTGACTATAGTGAGATACTGAAAAGCCCTTCCAGGGGTTCAGCCAGTTCTGATGCCAATTACCTGAGAACCATTGGATGCCTCCTATCTGGCCCTGGAGCCTTGTCTTTTGTCAGGACTGGTAGCCATTTTCTAACACTTTCTCCTGAAATTACCTCCTGTCCCATTTCTGGGATCCCCTTTGCAGCAGCCCTTATGCCACTTTCCAGCAGAGGCCCGCTATTCTCCTCTGTGAATACTGAGCAGAAGAAGTCATTTAGAATGACTGCCTTCTGCTTATCCTCCTCTACTACCCTGCCCCCCCCCCATCAGCCAAACAGCTTCATTCTGATGAGGATCCTCAGAAAAAGGCTGTTACAGTTTATTTTCATCTTTCAAGCCTGCTCTATTCCTGGTTAAAGCATTCAGGATAGTCTCCTATGAGTTAGAGAAGTAATGGAAAGGAGAGATATGGGAATTTGAAGTGATATTCTCCTGGCTATGGATCATCAGAAGGCTTTTGACCAGGTGTCACCATCTTTTAGTTTACAATTCTTACTATCATATAGGTTGCCAGATATGTTTTTTACCTGGAATACCTTTATCTATGGTAATACAATTGTTACACCATTGGTTAAATTTTGGTTTTGGGCATCTTGTCTGATGTGGAGAGGGGTTTGTTAGGGTTACCTTCTTAGCCCAACATTGTACAGTTGTAGTAGTAGTTTTTATTAATTTATGGTGCCCTTCCCTGGAGGCCCAGGGTGTCATTACATTGCAACATAATTTCAAACCAACAAACAATTAACCGCATCAAACCCAAAATAAATAACAATGAATAACTATATGGATTTCATCTAAGACAAAATAATAAAACTAATTGATAATTTGTGATGTGCTTGGAAAAGCTGTTATGGGAAACCCCCACATGCTTGTTGGAATAAGTACGTTTTAAGGTCCCTCTTAAAAGCCTCAACTGAATGGGGCCTCCCTCAAGGTTCTGGACAAAGAATTCCAAAGAGATGGGCTCACTACCTCAAAGCCCTGTCCCCCGAGGTCTTCAGCCTGGCCCTAGGAATCACCAGAAGGCCCTCCCCAGCCAATCAGAGTGGGTAAATAGGGATGCGTGGATGCAGGAGCTCAGCCAAGTATTCTGGGCCCAGTCCATGTAGGGCTTTGTAGGTTAACAAACCTACCTTAAATGAGATACATCACTTCACTGGCAGACAGTACAGGTCTCACAGTGCCAGAGAAATATGGCATGATCTAGAAAGGCCATTAAGTACCCAAGCAGTTATGTTCTGCAGCAGCTGCAGGCATCACAGGGTACCCCCACTAACCCCAAGGTACAGAGCATTGCCGTAGTCTAACCTGGAGGTCACAAATGCATGAATCAGTGTGGCCAGGTCCTTGGGTGGGATAATGAATCTGATCTGGTGGATATTCTGATGGTGGGAAAAGCCAGTCCTGACTATGGCAGGCACCTGGGTCTCCACTGTCAAGCCTTCATCCAGTATGACTCCTAAATTCTTCACCCTAGGGTCAGCTAACATTTTTTGTTTAGATCCTATCTTGAGGAAATTAGAGCACATATTAAGAACATTATGAGTCCTGACGGTCCCTTGCTTATGAAGTCAGTGGCATATGCTGGCATCAGTTTCCTGTTCTAGGATAAGACATCAATAATACATGAGATTAATACCTGTTTCTCTAAAATTGCTGGCTCAACCTTGAATTTACAAAAGTAGGACAATTTTGGGGGGGGGGGGGGACCCTGGAAATCCTAGCCTAGCTGAGGTTGTAGGAATTAAGATATCTAGTGATCCTATAAAATTTTATGAATCACTTTTGGGAAGGGAACATGGCTCTGATTAACTTTCAAGAAAAATGAAATTAGTACTAAGAGGAAGAAAACAAACGGAATAGCTGGCCAATGGCAAAAAGAAGAGATTATAAAACATTTCTATTACCCATTTTGTTGTACATTAGTTATATTCCCCACCACCCACCACCCACCTCTTCAGCTATCGAGACAATATTATGTAGTGTTTTTTTTACTATTATAGAGAAGTTGCAGAGAAATTAATGAAGGGGCCTGCTTATGGTGAACTCTGTGTTTTTTTACTACTGATTTTTTTGTGTCTGAATGTAAAAGAAATGATTACCACACCCTCACAGTTTTGGGTTTCTCTTGTAATGTTTTTGTGTGGACCTCTGCTAACTATGTGGGAGGCAAACAAATGAAGGATAATCAAGGATATCGCTACACAGCATGCCGACTGCACATTGTCACCTCCACCACGAAGACCATCACAGAGACAGAATCTGATTAAAAGCATCGGGTTGCTGTGATGGTCCCTGCAGACACTAGTGGCACATCTCCCAGTGTTTTGCCCCCTTCCCAAGACAACTCCGACTTAGAGTTGTATAAATAGAGACCGGGGGTGTTGGGGGCAAAGAAACACACTGGCATCCCCAACAGTGCAATGCTGACACTTGGCATTGTGTCTATCGCTGTCGGGGTTGTCACAACGCTATAGGTAAACCCCTCTAGATCACTCCCCCTATATAGAAGTGAATGTATTTGGGAAATCAGACAGTGGTTTTAACCTTTCAGCAAGTTCAAACACGTAAGAAATAAGTTTATTACTGTTATTTCAAATGTTTTCACTGCGGACCCTATTTTTACCCAAAATGAGGGGGTTCTGCTCAACATTTACTAAACAGCTTGAGGAGAGACAGATACCTGCTAAAATGTGGAACATGATGTGGCTTAGTACTCATGGATGACTTACTGTAACATGAAAGGTAATCTAAAACATACATATTAACAGTATAAACACTGCATAAGGGAAACCTGCTCTGCTCATTGCAAGAGGAGACTATGGAAAATATGTTTTTTTACATGTTAATACATATAGGGTTTTTTGACTATGTTAGGGTAGATATGGGAAGTGCCACTTTTTTGTCAAATGTCTTATACTGTTTTGAGTCTCTGTAAAGTTAATTCTGAATGGGAAAGATGGCAGGAGAGTACTTTATATGTAATTCTAGTCTGCTTAGAATGGTGTATATGGCAAAACAGATGCCAATTTGTATTGCAACAAAAAGAAGGATCTCTGGAAAATTTAACAGGTTACTGCTGAATTTCAGGCTATCCAGAATTGTGAGTTTAGGAATTTACCTTGTGCTGTTTTTATTTTTTATTTGGAAAGGGGTAACTTGGCTGCACTAAGAATGTGAGCAAGAACGAGGGATCTTTCTCTCTGATGTAGATTTTTCTCTTTCCCCTCTTTGAATCCTTTTTGGTTTTTAGTAACACATTTGCAGTCAGGTTTTAGAAAAGGGCATAATACAATGTACACAATACTTAAAGTGGTTGATGACATGCTGAATGCCTTTGACAGAAACCAGGAAGTTCCTTCAATATTCCTGGATCTGTCGAAGGCATTCGACACTGTACATCATGTTATATTATTAAATCGATTAAAGAAGGTTGGTTTAGGTATCCCAGCATTAAGTTGGAGTCATACTTATTTGAATGGGAGGTTACAGTCTGTTAGAGTTGGGGGTGTTTGTTCAGTACCAACCATTTTAATGAACGGGTACCCCAAGGGTCAGTGCTTGGCCCCCTTCTTTTCTTGAAATACATAAATGATTTACTAAACTACTGTTCATCAAAAACTTGTATACATCTTTATGCTGATGATACAATATTGTATCCCAGATGTGATGATGCAGACACAGCAATGATGGTCTTGCAACAAGATTTTTACAATATACAGAGGGAACTTATTGAATTAAGATTGCTTCTGAATGAACACAAAACATAGTGGATGTTATTTAAGAAAAAAAACATAAGACATCTAAAAAAGAACTTAGATCTTTGACAACAACTATTTTAGAATGTGTAGAATCTTATAGATATTTAGGGGTAATATTAGATATTATACAATGGCAAGAAAGAATCCTGGCTCCTGATTGGTCAGTTGGCATCACAGCAGGGATGTTATCCTGGCATAATATCCCTGCTGATGATCTTGCTGATCAGCACATTCATTGTTTGCATCTTTTCTTAAAAAAAAATATTTTTAAACACTAAATAAAATTCTTTAAAATTCTCTTTTTTCTGTATAAAACAATGAGCCATTGTATAATAGGAATAATGCCCTCCAGGGTGGGTGTTATGCTGGGATAACATCCCTTCTCGGGTGTTGGACGCCCTCGGCCGGTGGCCTCGGGCCCAACCACCCGAGGTGGGATGTTATCCCTGCATAACACCCACCCTGTCAGGCATTATTCCTTTAATAATTTGACTTTTCAACCTCACATAACATCTATGTCAAAACAATTGAAGAGACTTTTGAGTTTCTTCTATAGGAGCAAACCTATTTTTAGTTTAAGGATTAGGAAGCTACTGGTTTCTTTTATGTTCTTGCCCATATTGGATTATGGTGACATAATTTAGAAAAATACTAAAAAGTCATTACTGTACTCACTGCATGTCTTATTCAATAGTGCTTTAAGATTTGTAACAAATCTTCCATTTAGAACTCATTGCTATGTTTTGTATCAAAATTCAGGTTTCCTCTCATTGTTTGACAGTAGGGATATTCATTGGAATTTATTGATATACAGGTTTGTGTTGCAGACATTACCGATTTTTCTTTTGAATTTATTACAAATTAGGTCACAACAACATTATTCTTTAAGGTCCTCTACTCGAATATATTTTTATATACCAAGATGTAGAACTAAAACTGGTGATAAAACTATATCAAGATTAGTACTCAAAACATGGGAATGACTGTACAAACAATTAGACAGTACAGTATTGTTGCCGTTTAAACACTTTAGGTCCTCCTTGATGACTTTGTATAACAAACATTGTAGCTGCTATGGTTAAAGGATGTTTTTATGCTTCACACTTAAAATGAAAATTGCAATTTTATATTGAAACTGAAATTCTGTATGTAAGTCTTTGATTTTGTTTTGTATGTTATATGTTTGGATACAACTGCAAAAGAGATAATATCATCTCAATTTGGTAGCCATTAAAGTTGAAAGTTAACATGTTATTTAGTATCATAGACATCATATTTGTTAAACCAGTATTTATTTGTGTGTGTGCCTATTCTGTTGTATATATTTGTGTTGATGTTTTTATTTCCATAAGAATTCCCCTTAGTTTTTACAGGATGTGCTATGGAATCTTTAATACCTGCCTGAACAACCTTCAGAACAGGCAGAAAAGACCATACCTGGGATGTTGCTATCCTAGGGCACACTTTATACAGCGGAGGGAGGTAGCAGGCAGAAAGTCAGGGAAAAGGAGATCACTGTCTTGAACACCTGGCTTAAGGAATGGTGCAAAGAAAAGGGTCATCACTTCATGGGAGGTTGGGGGAATTTCTGGGAGCAAGAATTGTTCAGGTTCAATGGCCTACACCTCACAAAGGAGGGGACCCATTCGCTCATTCAAAAGTTTGAAGTATTTATGAGTCATTTAAACTAGTGGAAAGGTGGCGGGTACTAGCACCCACTATGGCAACAGGGGTGGCAGTTCCCCTCCCCTACCACCTGCTAGTTCTGCAACAGTTCACAAGACAACAGGCACTGACCAGGACATAACAAGTGCAGCCCAAGCCAAACCACTCAAGAAGCACAAACAGCTTAACAGAAGGAAAGACACAGCAAACAGACACAGCCAAACCTGACAAGAATTCTGTCTCAATGCCCGTAGCCTACTAAACAAGATACCAGACCTCACTGCCATAATAGCAGAGGCTAACCTTGACTGGGTAGCTGTAACAGAGACTTGGTTCAACAAGAACCATACCTGGGATGTTGATATCCCAGGGTATACTCTGTACAGGAGAGACTGCAAAGGAAGGAAAGGAGGGGGAATGGCTATCTATGTAAGGGAAGGAATCAAGGCCACAGAGGTACAGATGGTAAACAATGAGACTGGAGCCCTATGGATCACCCTTGGAGCTGGGGAAAAGTCCCCCATCCAGGTGAGTGTGATCTACAGACCGCTGTCTCAACAGATAGATAGAGACAAAGAGCTACTAGAAACCATCTTAACGATGGCCGATAAAGATGACTTGCTGCTTGTTGTAGACTTCAATCTGCCTAATATAGATTGGTCCTCCTGCATTGCTTCATCAGACAGGAACAGAGAATTCCTCATAGCTCTAAAAGGGGCAGGATTAAAACAGTTGGTGGAGTCACCCACCAGAGAAAATGCAATCCTGGACCTCATACTATCAAGCAATACTAGCATCACAGACATTGAGGTCGAAATCAATCTGGGTCAAGCAACTATAGGTCAGTCTGTCTCACAGTCAAAAGGGCAGAGGACACAAGTCACACAAAACTGATAATCCTGGACTTCAGGAAGGCTATGTCAAAATGAAAATGTGCATTAAAACCCATCTCAGAGATTTTGCGGGGGTGACATGGAGGAAAGCTGGTAGGCCATAAAGAACGCAATAACTCTGGCCATAGCAGAATGCACCAAACAGATCAATAAAACTAAGAAGAGGAGAAACCCTCTTTGGTTTTCTAAGGAGGTTGCCTTTAGTATAAAGGAGAAAAAAAAAGCTTTCAAAAAGTACAAACAGACAAAAAGGGACAGCAACATGGAGAAATACAAGGCAAGGATCAAAGAAGCAGGGAAAGTGATTAGCATAGCCAAAGCACGAACAGAAGAAAGAATTGATAAAGGGGTTAAAAAGGGGGACAAGATCTTTTACAGATATATATGGGAGAAAAGAAAAAGCAAAGGGGGTATTGTTTAATTAAGAACCAGAGAGGGGCAGAACATGGAGACTGACAAAGAAAAGGCAGAGGTTCTGAATGAATACTTCTGCTCAGTCTTAACACAAGAGGAACAGGGTAGTGGGCCGGTACTAGGAAATGAAGGACACCACACCAGTGAAGCTTACACAAATACCTTCACAAAAGAAAGGGTCCTAAAAGAACTTGAAAATATAAAAACCAACAAAGCAATGGGACCTGACAGTATCCACCCAAGAACACTTAAGGAACTCACAGAGGAACTTGCCTCCCCATTAGCAGTCCTTTTTAATAAGTCCCTGGAGAGTGACAGAGTACCAGATGACTGGAAAAAAGCCACAGTGGTACCCCTACGCAAAAGTGGGAGCAGGGAAGATGCTGGTAACTACTGTCCAGTCAGCCTCACCTCAGTGGTGGGGAAATCATGGAAACATTACTGAACGAAAGAATAGTACAATATATGGAAGCAAATAGAAAACTGGATGCAAAGCAGCATGGCTTGTCAGCAGGGAGGTCATGCCAAACAGGACTGAGTTCTTTGATTGGGTGACCAGAACATTGGACTAGGGTGGTGCAGTAGACATAGTCTATCTGGACCTTAGTAAGGTGTTCGACTCCATTCAACATAGGAAACTAATAAACAAGTTGGAACACACTGGAGTGGGGCATATATATATATATATTTATTTTTTTTTTCACCAGGAGAGGCACACTAAGCTGAAGCTTGTTTACATGTGTGACCTGGGTGTACAAGGAAGTTAAGTGAGTTGCTCAGGGTCACACAGTACAAGTGGGGGTTGTGAGATTCAAACTCAGGTCTCCAGGTATGCAGCGCAGAGCCTTAAACCAGTGTGCTATACTGCCTCCGGTATATAACATAGTCAGCTAGGTTAGGAACTGACTCCAGAGGAGAACCCAAAGGATCATGGTAAATGGCACTCTGTCAGAGCAAGGTGTGGTAACCAGTGGAATCCCCCAAGGATCAGTACTGGGGCCAATTCTATTTAACACATTCATCAGTGACACTGCTGATGGATTGAAGGAAAAGGTATGCCTATTCACAGATGACAGTAAGCTCTGCAACAGAGTAGACATGCAAGAGGGGTCCACAGGAATGGACTCTGGTCTAAAAAAGCTGGAAGAATGGTTAAAACAACAGCAGTTGAAATTCAACGCCAAGAAGTGTAAAGTTATGCACTTAGGGAGAAAGAACCCATGCAGGAAATATACTCAGGGAGGGGAACAACTGATAGAAACTAAGGTTGAGAGGGATCTAGGAGTACTCATGTCTGATGATTTAAAGACAATCAGGCAATGCAAAAAGGCTGCACAGAAAGCTAATGGCATCCTTGGATGCATAGGTAGGGGTATCATGAGTAGAAAAGCAAGGTGATAATCCCACTGTACAGGTCCTTGGTGAAGCTGCACCCAGAGTATTGTGTCTAGTTCTGGAGACCACACCTCAAGAAAGACAGAGATCATCTGGAGACCATTCAGAGGAGAGCTACGAAGATAATTCACTGACTTCATCAAGAACCCTACTAGTCAAGACTCAAACATTTCAAGGTGTACTCATTGGAAAGGAGAAGGGACAGCGGGGATAAGATTGAGACATTCAAATACCTCAAAGGAATGAACTCAGTACAAACTCAGGACATTTTCAGAGAAAGGTTGTCTACATGAACAAGGGGGGCACAGCATGTGCCTACAGGGAGATAGATTCAAAATAAACATCAGGAAGTTTTTCTTCACCGAAAGGGTGGTGGAGCCTTGAAACAGTTTGCCCCAAGAAGTCATGGCAGCAAAGACAGCAAGAGAGTTCAAGCTAGCATGGTATAGGCAGTGTGGAAACTTAGGAATGGAAAAAAAGACTAGGGGGGTAGACCACACAAGCAGACTAGATGGATTGTATGGTCCCCTTCTGCCAGCACTTTCTTATGTTCTTATACAGTAGGTTTAACATATCATCTAAAAAGCATCACCTCCTGACATTACATGTCTCTCTCCAATACCATGCTGGGGCATCAATATGGTTACTTATAATCAAGAGGAGAGTGCCCCTGCAGAGCTACAATATAGTTTTCTACAGCACCAGCATATGGTGTTAAAGGTTTTCCATCCAACTACAGACCAGGCCCAACACTCTTTAGCTTCTGAGATCTGAACAGATCAGGTTCTAAAGTGGTAAGGATGCAGGCAAAGTTGAGCATCCTTACCATTAGTACATAAGGGTAATTGTGCAACATTGTGCATATTACATACAGTATTGTGTGTACAGATTAGAAAAACATGATAAAACTCAACATGACATTGTACTAACTCAGATGAATATGCATAGTTCATATCAACATGAATAAATAGATCATGTTTAGGCTTAGTTTGCATGGTGTGTAAAATCCCATTTATAGTTGTAGTATTTTAAGTGACATATACAGTATGTATGATGGTATACCAACCTATCCAATATAAGATCATACTGAATGATGTGATAAGGATTATTTGTGGGTGTAGCCCAGCATCTTTCAAGCTGTATTATTAAATGAGCTGGCTCCTGTAGGGAGAGAAAAAAAATCAATCAGCTTTTTTTATTGCATCAGATGTGAAATTAAGTCTATTTCTGTATAACAAACCAAGCCTTTGGTTTACTGACTCTACTAAGTTTTCAATGTGTTGATAATAACTGAGGCAACTGTCATGGGTCAGGCTGAGGTATTTATATTTAACAACAAGAGCAATATTTGTTTATCACACACTGAAGAGACATATATGTGCCATCTAGTGCAAGTTATTTCTGAAGGCTATTATCACCATCAGTTCTTATGTGAATTGCTTCCTGCTGGGCAAGACCATGCAGAGGATGTTGCTCTGATCTGCAACTGAAGTGCACATTTTGAGGAAAAATGCCAGCCATAAACATCACAGTGAAAGATTTTAGTTCACTACAATATCTTAAGGGATCATGTTCTGGGTTTGGAAAGTCTTATATTTATGTATTTATTTATTTATTAAATTTTGATGGCCGGGTAGACCCACTGGGCCCCAAAGGTCCCTTTTTCAGGGGTGACCCAGAGAGACATTACATGCAGAGGTACAGGCAGTGTCAAGGTAACAGTGTACATACAGGTTCAATAAATACAGGTTTTGACACACATGTAGAGCCATAATGGGATTCCATCCTTAGAGGTATGGCATGACCCATGAATATAGGTGAGTTACTGAACTGAAGACTAGTTCTGTTCCACATTTGTGCAGGGGAGGAGATTAGGATAGTTGGGGGTGGGCAGATTGTCAGATGCCCTGACATTGGCAAGTGCTAGCCACAAGTAGGTGTGCATTGAGCCTGGTAAGGAAGTTCAGGAGAGAGGGGGCTTCCTGTACCTCTGGTGGAAGTTTGTTCCACAGGTAGGGGGCTTTGACAGAAAAAGACTTGCCGCCCATGTGGGTCCTGACCTTGGCGGTTTCCAGCAGAGTGCAGCCTGAGGTCCTCAGGGTCCGAGGGGTTGTGCTTGGGTACAATGGTATTGGAGAGGCTTGGAGGAGCCCCTGGGCTGTGTAGCTTGAATGCTAAGCAGAGAAGGGGATATTGTAGACGAGCTTCTAAGTACTTTTCCACGAACAAGTAGTTGCATTAAACATAGTAATCCCAATGATCAGATTAGTAGCCCAGTGACAAATCAGAACATTTCAAGTCAATAAAGAGAAACAAATCTGAATTAGGGGTAAATAATATAGAGGATAATATATGGTCATCAATGGTTAACTGGTTTGTTAACCATTGAGAGATTGCCAGGGTGACCTGTAAACCTCAAGAGCAAAGCTCAAGAGATTTACGTCACCATGGCAACCTTGAGATAGCTTAACAAACTGGTTAACCATTGATGTGCCATACATTATATTTTATAATGTATGGTACCAATAATATTTTAAAAAATAGCAAAACAGGTCCTTACTGAAGTTCTTTCAGTCACCGCTGCACTGCTCCAGGTCATGCTCTCACCGCCGCAGCCATTTCAGTGCTGTCAGATCAAGCTGCGCGCATGCACAGACTGTTCCCGGTTGTTAACCCATCAATATGACATACCACCGATGGGTTGACAACATTGTGACATCACATTGATGGTAAAATATTGTTACAAAAAGGTGGATTTCTACATATAACAATGTTCTACCATACATTATAAAATAATAATGTTATTTTCTAAATTTATTTTCCAGAATTCAGGGCATAGCTTGGAGGGATCAAAAGAGCTTATTGAAAATGTTGACTCAGAAGTATCAGGAGCTGGAGTAGCAGAAGAGGTAGTAGAAGCAGCAGCAGAGTCACCACTTTGTCCTTCCAGGAAGAAATTGTTAGCTGCTGTGCTAGCACCCAAGTAGCAGTCACTGATTGCATGCATCAACAGATGTTAAAATAAAGACATGCCAGTCTCCTTCCAGCTGGAATGCTGCCACACACACACTCATGTTAATACTGTGGAAGTGCGCTTCAACTCCATCCAGCCCTAGCACTTCAAATGCAGCCAGCCACTTTACAGGCACATAAATGTTTGCTGTGCTTTGTGCCATCCATGCCAGATGTCCATTGGTCTTTGTCCAGGGTAAATTGTCAGTAGCCTGCGACATTGGGCCTAATGGACTTGTCAAACCCCAAACACACACATCATCAGACACATTTTTTTTCCAAAATACAAAATACTTTTATATTTAACAGGGAAGTCAAATAAAAATCAGAAATTTCTTTCACCAATTGCAGATAGAATGCTTTAGAAACATTAGGCAAAAGTTGTAAATAATTTTTTTTAGAGATATTTTTTTACTTTTCACTGGAATTTATCAGTCTGCTTTCACCTGAATCAACCCAAAATGTAATGCATGGTTTACTGCTTAATAAAATCAAGGTTGCATAAGGGAAAGAGAAAAACTATTTTTATGTTTCTGGACACTGACTCCACAAGTCCGGTCTTTTCCTGGTTTCTCTCTCTCTCTTCTGATATTAAAGAAGACAAGCATTTGTCAATGCCGAATGTTGTCTTGCTGGCATTGGCATTGGTAGTGCAGGAGTTAGAGCTGCATAATAGGAATGGCAGTGAAGTATTGAACTGACGCTAACCCCAACCCCACCCTGCAGAGACTGACAGGCGTTGGGGTGTGCCTTTGGGTCATCAGCTATAATGCTCATGCCAGTTTACCTCACCCTACCCTGTGGACACTGACAAGTGTCGTGGTCTGCTTTGGGGTCCTTGGGCCTTATACTTACCCCATTCCATAAGGAAATATTCTGAGATGGGTGCAGTATAGGAGAATGGGGTGAACTTTAGGACCAAACACTCCAAGGCGCACCTCAATGCCTGTCACTGGCTGCAGGGTGGGGGTGGGGGTGGAATGGCATGAGCATTACAGCCAATGATCCCAAGTTACACCCCTGATGCCTGTCATTCTCTACAGGGTGGGGTGTTACAAATGGAAACCCTAATGCTGTAGGCGTTTGTTGGTATTTTCACTCCAAATTTTCAACATGGTCTTTTTGTGACCCCACCTCATGAAGAGCAGCACTATCAGTAGGTTAGCTGAAAGGTGGTTTTGCACAGTGACTGTGCCACTTGGTGACACAGGCAAGAAAACACATTTTGGGCAGGATGTGAAAAATGACAACTGTATCATTCATGAGGAGGTGTGAAAAAATGGCAACATTGAAAATCTTAAGTGAAAATATGAAAAATTGGTGAAGTCATGAGCATGCATAGAAACTGCGTAACACACATCCGTAATCCAATTATTTTTGGGATTTTTTTAACCACATTTTCAACATAGGCATTTTGGAACCTCCCCTCATGAACAGTGGCACTGTAATTTTGTTAATCTGTCCCGTAAGTTGATTTCCCCAGCGACAACACCACTGTGCGACACAGGTGTGAAAACACATTTTGGGCAGGATGTGAAAAACGACAGCTGTACTTTTCATGAGGAGATGTGAAAAATACCAGTGATTGAAAATCTAACATAAAATATGCAAATTTGCGAGATTACAAGGGTGCGTGGAAACTGGCAACACACGCTTGTAACACAGTCATTTTATGGACTTTCATCACCAAATTTTCAACATAGGCATTTTAGGACCTCTGCTCATGAACAGTGTCACTGTCATTTTCTTAATCTGTCCCTAAAACTGATCTCCCACAGCGACCGTGCTATTCTGCGCCAGAAGTGCAAAAACATATTTTGGCCAGGATATGTAAAATGACAGCTGTACTGTTCATAGGGAGGAGTGGAAAAATGCCAATGTTGAAAATCTGGAGTGAAAATATTACAGATTCACTAAGTTACGAGCGTGCATGGAAACTGCATAGCGCTCATAAAAGTCATTTTTGGATTTTTCACAAATTTGCAACATAGGCTTTTGAGAGCCCACCATGAACAGTGGCACTGCCGCCTTCGATATCGAACCCGAAGGTGATTCCGCAGTGACCGCGAAATCACCTTTCGGGACTGAATAACGCCATGACAGTGACTGAATTCATGAGGAGGGTTCCCAATAACCCCATGTTGAAAATTTGGTGCCAAAATTCCCAAAATGCCCAAGATATGCAACAAAGATAAAAAAAAAACCTATTTATGCCATTATGCAGCTTACCGGCATTCCTTCAGTTCGCAGTCGCCTTTGAAGAGTGCAGACGTGTTCCCGGTCCACCAAAGATCTTCATGCCAAGCTCCAGAGGTAAGTATGGGGTGAGGGGTGTGTGGGGAAGCAGGGTACATAGAGGGTGGGCGCGGGTTGGGGGAAGGGACAAGAGAGACCGCAAGGGACCATTTTCTTCTTTTACAGGAAGAAAAAAAAGACAATAAGGGTTGATTTTCTTTTTTTGCAGATGTTTGTTTGATACAGTGAGGTGGGCTCCCAGTGTACCACCTGCATTACGGGGAGGGGGACCACAGCCGATGGGGATTGGGTCCCCCCAATGGCACAGAAAGGGTGGTGGCATGCATGATGCAGAGGGGGATTGGGCACCCCCTCAGCACACTGCACAAATCGGGGGTTGGGGACATTATGCCGATGGGGAGTGGGCTCCTCTGTCGGCAAATTGAACTGGGCAGGGAGGACTGAAGCTGATGGGGATTGGGCCCCCCATCAGCAAAGAAAGACTGTTGGAGGGCGCATGATGCCAAGGGGGATTGGGCACCCCCTTGGCACACAATTGGAATGGGTGGGGGGCATTATGCCAATGGGGAGTGGGCTCCCCCATCGGCAAATGAAGTGGGTCGGGGCATGCCGACAGGGGGATTGGGCAGCCCTGAAGTCAGCACTCTGTGCAGCGGCAGTCAGTGCCACCATGTTTATTGAACTGCTTCACCAGGAAAGGCACGTCGGGAGGTGTGTTATTGTGCTGCTGCATGACGAGCTTGTCTCTCATTGCAGCAGCACTTTTCTTAGATCTGGTGGCCACTTTACATATTGCTGGTGTCAGCACCTGCATGCTGGCTTATTGAGGAATGAGGGACGCACCTACTGATGCGTGCCCTGCATTCACCCACAGTGACCGCACCTCCAAATCTGCTACTACTGCAATATGTTGGCTGGTGCGCAAGTGCCAGCCAACATAAAAAGGGGAGAACAAGGAATAGAATTCCATACCGTATTATTTATTGCATGTTTTTTTTTTATTTTAATTATAAAATCCTCTAAGAGGAGTTTCAAGAGCAAATTTTGAGACTTGGAAACATTTCACTGTTCTCTTCCCCTAGGATGCAACTGGAAATGAATTGTATTTCAGCTCTGCATGCCTTTATGGTCAGAACATGAAATAAATAAACCTGTGGCAGTAGAAATATTTTTTCCATTGTTCAGCCTACAGACTCAGTCCATCAAGGACCTCTGTCAGTAAATTTAGTCTGAACAATGGGTTCTGCTACCTAGGGAGATGTGTACAGTATTAAGAAGTAAGGGGTCTTTTGTCTACCATTCTTGTTAAACAAGAAACATGTTTTTTTTCATTTATTCAAAACATATTTTACTAGGGGAACAAATGGAACATATGAAGGCTCATTTCTAGTTACAACATGAGGGAATACAGAGGAGTACACAAGAAATGTAGTGGACATGATATACAGTATCAGCTGAAAATCGTAGAAGCTCCAGCAGAACAGAGAGCTCCAACAGTAATACATAAACAAATAAGATGATGGGAGCAGACATAAACAAATCAGTACTCTGACCAGTGTGAGAGTAGGGTAGCTAGCACTGGTTGGGGGCAGGGGGCTGGAGTGAAGGGCTCTATAGCCAGGGGTTGATTTTAACATTGCTTGACTTGTCTGGGGCAAACTGCTCCAGACTAGTGCAGCAAACTCTCTACCTGTACATCTTGACTAGTGCAGGTCTTCTGTGACTGCCACTTAAGTTGCTGCTGTAACCCTACCCCCCAAGACTAGTTTGTGGCTACACTCTTAGCACAGTGTGGTCTCTTCTGGAAGTGCAGATCTCTGTTTCGTCACAGTGTGGGGGAAAAGCATGTCTTTCTCTGCCCATCGCTGTTATTCACCCTGTGGTTTGGGGCAGAAGTGTGGTGAAAGACATTATGATGCCAAAAGATCTGTGTCAGCTATTGTATATAATATATAATACAGGTGCGGTTACACCTATATATTAGGGTTGAGTAAGCACATTAATGTTAAACTCCAATTTTTACACGTTAATACTTTTGCCCCAGTTCAACCAATTTACAAGAAATTTGGAAAGCACGGCCTTTGTGCAAGGACTTCTTGATCCTGACAATTTCATATACATAGCTTCAGTGCATGTAAAGTTACAGAGGTGCAAAAAACAAGCACATTTCCATTTTTAATATTTTTTTGCTCCCCAATGACTAAAAAAATATGAGGATTTGAAACCTGAAATGTTCAGGTTTGATAGAGTTTGGCCCAACATACATGCTTTTGTGTTTTTGGGTATTGGGGTCAAGTAATTTTTGAATCATTTATAAAAGATTTTTCTTTGTTGGGCATGCGTAGCGTTAAAAATAAGCGTTCTACAGATAGATTTTTTTTTTGCAAAACCGTGATGTCCTGTTGTCATGTTTCATTATGCGTGCCATTTCGTATACTAAGGTGTTTCGTATAAGTAGAACACCACTGTATATGATATGATACACATAAGGAAAAAGTTGAAAGTTGTTTCCCTCTTTGAATGAGATGCCCCAATCCCATTTTTATTTAACAAAAAATATGACCCTGGTGGTCTAGCGGGCCCCCCCAGCCCTGATCCCCTTTTTTTTCCATATCAGTGTTTATCCTCTTGGTGGTCCGGTGGCATTTGTCAGCCATCCGTAGCGGACATCCGTGGTCCCTTCAGGTCCACTCCCACTTCCCCAGCAGGACCACCGGAGCCTGGGGGCATCATCCAGCTGCCGCCCCCATTTTTTCTGCTTTTCTTTCCCCTTACTCCCTGGAGCCCCCAAACAAGGTCAGATGCACATGTGGAGGTGCGCGTGCATGCCTTGGCTTGGCTGACTCCACTCCACCCACCCCTGGCCTAGCGCCCAACTCCCTCACTGCCTGCACCACCATCATACCTCCATGTGGTGGTGGTCTTGAGCTGAGAGAACCAACCTCCCCCGATCAGGGAGAGGAGAGCTGCCTGGTGGCCACTCAATCCACTCCCAGCCCTCCCCCCAGTGACCCATGCTCATTCCTGAACACGGGTCACAGGTGTGGTGAGAGGTAAGGTGCCCAGCGCCTCAGCCCTCAGTACCACTGAGCCAGCCTCCTGATCCCCTTTTTATTAAAACCAACAAACCATGATGTCCTGTTGTTGTATTTCATTATGTGTGTTGTATCATACACTGTGGTGTTTTATTTAGCAGAACAACACAGTATATGATTTGACACATGTAAGTAAAAAAGCAGAAAGTTGTCTCCTTCTTGTGCTCTGTTAATTAAATTGTGTTTCTCTGGTGTCTAGTGGCACCTCCCACCATCTAGTCACTGTCCCCATAATTAAATTGTTTTCCCTGATGTCTAGTAGCACCCACCACCCTCTGATCACTGTTCCTCTTGTTTTTTATGTTTCTCTGGTGTCTAGTGGCACCCCTGCCATCTGATCACTGTACCCATTGTTGTTTCCTTTTTCCCTGGTGTCTAGTGGCACCCCCCATCCTCCGATCACTGTCCCCATTGTTTTTTTCCTGTTTCCCTGGTATCTAGTGGCACCCCCCAACCCTCCAATTGCTGTCCCCATTGTTTTCTCCTGTTTCCCTGGTATCTAGCGGCACCCCCCCCAACCTCCAATTGCTGTCCCATTGTTTGCTCCTGTTTCACTGGTGTCTAGTGGCACCCCCCACCCTCTGAATGATGTCCCTATTTTTTTCCTGTTTGCAAGTATATTTATTCTCCTGTTCCTGGAAAGAAGAAAACCATCCTACAATGTCTTTTTTTTGTACCTGAAAGAAATAAAATGGTCCCTCATTGTCGCCACCATCCCCCTCCCCCCATCCTAATCCTCCCTCTGAGCACCCACCACCCTACACACACCCTTACCCTATAGTTACCAGCAGGGGTCTAATGCCATAATCCTCTGTGGACCAAAGACACGTCTTCGCTCTTCAATGCCGAATCATGAACTGAGGAATATGGCTTAGTGCCGTATAATGTATTTAATTGGCATTTTAAACTTCCCTTCATAACTTGGCCATTTTTAGGAATTTTTTTCACCAAATTTTTAACATGGCCCTTTAGAACCCCACCTCATGAACACTGACAGTGAAATTTCATTAATCGGGTCTGGAAGGTGATTTTGCAGTCATTGCGTGAAATCACCTTTCTGGCCTGATTAACATAATTTCACCACCTGTGTTCATGAGGTGGGGTCCCAAAAAGGCCATGTTGAAAATGTGGTGAAAAAATTCCTAAACATTACAATTGTAAATTAAAATATTTCTACACACATGCATAATTTTGGTAATTTTAAATATTTTGACCCCAAATTTTCAACATAGCCATTTTTTTTACACCACCTCATGAACATTACAGCTATCATTTTTTTACATCCTGACTGAAATGTGTTTTTGCACCAGTGGCACGGAATATCATTTCGGTGGGGATTTGAATGTTTTCACCTACCGGGTTCATGAGGTGGGGTCATAAGAAGACTATGTTGAAAGTTTGGGCTCAAAATAGTAAAAAACAAAGAATTTAGTAAGTAACGTTGTTTGCAGGGATGTCTGTTGCACCAGTTGAGGAACACATTGCCTTACCGTGCAAGTGACCTGAATTCAGGTGTGAACTCAGTGAGCTGGTTTAATGGGACAAGGCCGATGGGGAAGGTGCTGCAGCATGCAGCAGCCACCCCAGCCTGGGTAGGGACAGGGCAGTGTTTTGGCACAGATATGAGAACTTGTGTTGTGTCAGGGAGACTTCCCCACAAGGTACTGACATGCGTGCTGAGGCCTATTGGGCCCATGCACTGGATCATGACTGTCTCCAATATTGTATTTATTTCATTTTGTGCAGGTCTCTTACAAATGAAGATACAATTCCACTGTCAGAAAAAGAAGGAACACTCATTGCAAAAAACTATGTTAATGCAGACATTAGGGCTGAAGAATGCAAAGTAAACAAAGCAAGGGAATGAAAAAACATTAGGGGATTTGGGTCTCCAGAGTACTGGCAAATCAGTGATAGGGTCTTCCTTGGGGTTGTCAACCCTAATGCCTACCGCCGGCCCGGTGGCGCTGAGGGTTGAGGTGCTGGATGCCACACCTCACGCTGCGGACCCAGGTTTGGGAATGGACTCGGGCACCAGGGGTCAGCAGGGGAAGTGATGAGGACTGAGCACCTGTGTGGTGCTCTCCTCCCTGGATCAAGGGGATGGGATGGCCCGGTGAGCCAGAGACGCCCCCCGGTGGAGACCAGGGGCACTGTAGCAAGCCAGGCAGGCACGTAATAGCGTGGCTGATGCAGGCAGGGTTGCCATGCGCCAGAAGCGTTGGGGCATGCCCACACATGGGGAAGGGACAGAAAATGGAAAAACCCGGTCCTAGGGGTAGGAGACGGCACCAACCCCCATGCCCACTGCTGGGTCCGACCTAGCCGACCTTCCTGGATCCTCCGCCTGAGGCCCACATCTGCAGCTTGAGTCTACAAAGTTTGAAGAGCGCCCAAGATAGGAGGAGTGGCCCCACCCCGGAGAGGTTAAGCTGGGGGTGCCAGCTGCGAGGCGGGGTGGGGGTGAAGAAGGTACGGACAGGGTGGACTTCAGGTAGGGCAGGACTCAAGTTGGATGCCTGAGAGAGGCTTCTAGGACCACGACTGGAGCAAAAGACAGTTGAAAAAATAAAAAAACCTAATGCCTACCTTCTCCCCTGAGCAAATGAGGTAAGATGTGATCTCTTTTCTTAAGTGAACTATGACACATTCTGTTTGCAACATGTGGCAGGCCATACATCTCTACCTTTGAAGAGTGTATCACTTTGAGGTAGTGGCTTGCAGCTGTATCTTGTGCTTTGGACAGGAGGCTATGGGCTTGGGCGAGGGGTTGGGCATTAGGGTTGACAACCCCAAGGAAGACCCCATGACTGATTCACCAATACTCCGCAGACCTAAATCCCTAATGTTTTTTCATTTCCCTACTTTGTGCACTTCACGTTCATCAACTCTAATGTCTGCATTAATGTAGTTTTTGCTATGAATATACAGTATATATATATATATATATATATATATACACAATATATATATATATATATATATATACATATGTACAGTGGTGTGAAAAAGTATTTGCCCCCTTCCTGATTTTCTCTATTATTGCATATTTGTCACACTGGATGTTTTCAGGTCTTTAGACAAAATGTAATATTAGATAAAGGGAACCTGAGTGAACAAATAACATTTGTTTTTTTTTATTTCACTTATTTAATGAAAAAAAGTTAACCAACACCAATTGGCACTGTGTGAAAAAGTAATTGCCCCCTTACACTTAATACCTGGTTATGCCACATTTAGCTGCAATGACTGCAACCAAACACTTCCTATAATTCTATATCAGTCTTTCACATCGCTGTGGAGAATTTTAACCCTCTTCCTCATAGAACTGCTTTAATTCAGTAACATTTGGTAGGTTTTCGAGCATGAACTGCTGTTTCAGGTCCTGCCACAGCATCTCTATTGGGTTTAGTCTGGACTTTGACTAGGCCACTCCAAAACTTGAATTTTACTTTTTCACCATTCTGATGTGGACTTGCTTTTGTGTTTTGGATCATTGTCTTGCTGCATGACCCAACTACGCTTCAGCTTCAGCTGACGGAAGGATGACTGGACATTCTCCTTAAGAATTTTCTGGTACAGAGCAGAATTCATGGTTCCTTTAATTATGCAAGTCATCCAGGTCCTTAGGCAGCAAGCATCCCACACCATCACACTACCACCACCATGTTTGACTGTTGGTATGGTGTTCTTACTGTGGAATGCTGTGTTTGCTTTCTGCGAGACATTATGGGATCCATGTTGTCCAAAAGTTCCACTTTGGACTCATCTGTCCATAGAACATTTTCCCAAAAGGATTGTGGATCATCCAGGTGCTTCTTGGCAAATGAGATATGAGCATTTATGTTCTTCTTGGTTGTGAGTGGTTTCCGCCTTGCTACTCTCACATGAAGCCCATTTTGCCCAGTCTCTTTCTGATTGTGGAGTCATGAACTCTGACCTTAGCTGAGGCAAGAGAGCCTGCAGTTCTTTGGATGTTGTTTTAGGATCCTTTGAGACTTCTTGGATGATTTTACACTGTGCTCTTGGAGTAATTTTGGCAGGCCGCCCTCCTGGGAAGGTTCACTACTGTTCAAGTGTTCTCCATTTGGAGATTATGGCTCTCACTGTGGTTCGATGGAGTTCCAGAGCCTTAGAAATAGCTTTGTAACCCTTTCCAGACTGATGAAGGGCAACAAAATGTTTTCTGATCTTTTCAGGAACTTCCTTTGATCATGGCATAATGTGCTTGTTGAATCTTTGTGCTGGCAATGTGACTCTGATGGTAAGGGCCAAAATAAGTGAGGTTTATATTGAGCAGGGCTGGCTGTAATCAAGCCTGGCTGTGTTCAATCAGCTGACTCTAATTATCCCTTTAATTGGGTTGATTTAACTAGGGGCAATTACTTTTCACACAGTGCCAGTTGGTGTTGGTTAACTTTTTCATTAAATAAATGAAATAAGTAAAAATAAAAAGTGTTATTTGTCCACTCAGGTTCCCTTTATCTAATATTATATTTTGTCTAAAGACCTGAAAACATCCAGTGTGACAAATATGCAATAATAGAGAAAATCAGGAAGGGGGCAATTACTTTTTCACGCCACTGTATGTTCATTGCAAAAAACTTTGTTAATGCACTAGTTAGGGTTGAAGCGACAAAAGTAGGGAAATGTGGAGTTAGGGTTTCCAACCCTAACACCATCCCCCACCCTGCAAGCAGCAACAGGTGTGGAGTGTGCCTTGGGGTTGTCAACCCTAATGTTTACCCCATTTCATGAGTAAACAACCTGAGATGGTACAGTATATGAGAATGGGGTGAGTGTTAACATTCATAATCCAAAGGCACACCCCATGCCTGTTGCTGTCTGCAGGGTGGGGGAATGGGATATTAGGGTTGGAAACCCTAAAGTCACATTTTCCTACTTTTTTTGCTTCAACCCTAACTAGTACATTAATGAAGTTTTTTTGCAATAAATTTCCTTACTCATTGAGATAACATAATCATATTATTATTTGCCTGTGGGAGCGCGGGGCCCTCTGAGCCCTATGCTGCCATCAATCCATCATTTTTCAGATAGTGTAACTATATCCATACTTACCTGTGTGGCACACAGGGCTCTTTGGGCCCTGTGCTCCCATCCCTCCTTAGAGGTGTATATGTATGTTGCTGTGGAAGCACAGGGTCCTCCGGGCCCTGCACTTACAATTTTAGGAAAACCAGAACGAAATTATCACCATAGCTTTCTTATTTCCCACCTCATGAACCTGGTACTGAAAATTTCCAAATCCCCATCAAAATGTGATTCCATTAAAAAACAGTTTGGTCAGGATTTGGAAATGACAGCTATGATGTTCATGACGTGGTGTAAAAATATGGCTATACTGAAAATTTGGTGTCAGAATATTTAAAATTACCAGAGTTATGAGCAAGCATAGCAAAATTTCAATGAATGTGCATAACTTCTTCATTTTTACATATTTTGACCCCAAATTTTAAACATACCCTTCTTATGACCCCACCTCATGAACAAGGGCATCGAACATTTTCAAATCCCACCCAAAAGGTGATTTCACAAAGCAATCACAAAACTGCCTTTCCAGCTAGATTTGTGTAATTCCACTGACAGTGTTCAGGAGGTGGGGTCCCAAAAAGGCCACGTTAAAAATATGGGGTCAAAATATGAAAAAATGGCTACGTTATATATATAAAGGTGTACTAAGCTGTGCTTAGCAAAAAATTCATATCTCAAACCGTTTTCAAGATCTAGCCACCGAAAGACACTGCATCCACCACAATGTTATCCTATGGGAACATTTGCAATTTCGGAGTGTTGTAACTATGGAACCATTGTAAATGTTTTCACCAAATCAGCAAAAGGCACATCTGTGGGGCAAGGGCTTGCCATCCTGCAAATTTTAGCCCAAACATCCTAACCATTTTTTTTGCTATGAAGTGGCAAAGAAACTGGATTTTTGCAGCTGTTTACCCATGGAACTATCACGCAAGTTCCGCACACTTTCCCAAAACAATTGTGCACTTTTGTGCAAGTACCATTAGTTTAAATGTGGGATTTTCACGCGCGTTCCAGCACTTGCGCCAAAGTCTACATAAACCAATGAGTACTTACATAATCTTGTGAGTTCTTGCACAAATGCAAAAGTGCTTTCGAGGGGAACATATAATTTTTTCCCATAGGCTATAATGGGAAAATTTAACATTTAATAACCTTTGAATGGATTTATGTTTTTTCACCAAACCTTCAAAAGGCACTTTCCTGACCCAGTCCCCATATACCCAGAACATTTTGGACCAGGTGAACAAACCATTAGTGCTGTAGAGATGAGCAAAGAATTTGTCAAAAATGGCCAAAAAAGTGTTATTTTGCACTTTATTTGACACTCCACAGCTCCACAACCGCAAATCCGACTAGAACGGAACTTACCACATCTAAAGACTTATGGTACCAGGTGGTGTATGCAACATTTTAGGCAAATCTGTCACATGGTTGCAAAGTTATTAAAGTGCAACATTTTGGCTTTAACATAGAAGTGGCCATGCAACCCTATAACTATAGCTGCACTATATATATATATATATATTTATACTATAGGGGTTGGAGATTCTAGAGTGTGATAAATTGAGATATCTTCACTGGGGCATGATAAATGATGATGACATCAGCACAGTGATGATAAATGCTGTTTATCCATACTGTGCTGATAGTAGTAATAATAATAATAATAACTTTATTTGTACAGCGCCTTTCAAGATATCAAGGCACTTTAACAGTAAGAAGATAAAACAGAATATGATAAAGCACAATTAAATACAGATAGCAATAAAATTCCATAGCTTCAATAAAATCAAAAAGAATAGGCTTGGTGCCATAGATAGGTTTTTAAGGCCTGTATGAATCCCCCCACGATCGCGCACTCCCAGAGCTGACGTGGTAGAGAATTCCAAAGGGTTGGGGCCACACACATAAATGCACAGGCCCCTGATGATTTTAAGGATACCCTTAGAATCTCTAGTAACCCTTCATCAGCCGAGTGTAATGATCGCCCGGGGCAGTAAGGAACCAGAAGCTCTTTCAGATAGTCCGGGCCCAGTCCATGTAAGGCTTTAAAGTCAAAAGTCTGACTTTGAAGGTAATCCGCCACTGACTAGGCAGCCAGTGCAGTTCACGCTGCACCGGGGAGCTAGGACATGTTCGGGGAGTTCCCATCAACAATCGGGCTGCAGCATTCTGCACCAGCTGAAAGCAGTGGCTATCAACCCCCAGTAGCTCTAGATTGAGGGAGTTGCAATAATCAAGGCATGAGGTCACAAAGGTGTGGACCAGCGTAGGAAGATCACAGGATGGAACTAGGTGCTTGACCCTGGAGATGTTTCTCAGATGATAAAAGGAGGACTTGACGACTGCCAACACCTGAGATCGCAGTGTCAGCCCATCATCAAGAATCACCCCCAGGTCCTGCAGCCATTCAGAGGCAAGAAGCTGGGAGGCCACCAGGAAGAGTTCCATAGGGAAACCAGCTCCCAACCCCTCTATCCGATGACCTGGGTCCACAACCATCACCTCAGTCTTACCTGAGTTCTACTTCAGCTAGCTGGAATTCATCAAAAGCTGGATTTCAGTGAGGCAGTTATTAAATACCGACAGTGCTCTATCCTGGTCAGGTGCAAAAGACAGGTAGAGCTGGGTATCATTAGCATAGCAATGAATCATTTGCCATTCCATCTTACAATGTCTCCAAGGGGCAGTATGTACACGGTGAACAACATGGGGGACAATACTGAACCTTGAGGGACCCCACATGACAGAGAGACCGGGTTGGAGAAATAAATCCCCAACACCACCCTCTGAGTTCTGCCAGTGAGGAAGGATTTAAACCACCTGGGGACCATACCAGACAGACCACAGATGAATCTCAGGTGTTCAAGCAGAACCCCATGGTCCACAGTGTCGAACGCTGATGAGAGATCAAGAAAACCCAAGATGGAATGGCTTTTCTGATCTCTCGCCATCAGGAGATCATTGAGCACCCAAACCAGTGCAGTCTTGGTACTATGCCTCTTTCGAAAACCATATTGGAGAGGTTCATAGATGTCATGGATGGTCAAATGGTTCTCCAGTTGTAGAGCCACACTATTTTCTCAATCACCTTCCCCACAAAGGGGGAGGTTAGAGATAGGTCTGTAGTTGGCAGGGCAGTCTGAGTCCAGAGAAGCTTTCTTCAGGAGGGGTGTCACCACCACCTCCTTCAGGGAGCTAGGGAGCTCACCCGACTCAAGGGAGCACCAGACTATCCATGCTAAGACCGGGCCGATGATATCACCACATCCCATAATCAGGGAAGTTGGGCCTGGATCTAAACTACAGCATGTAAGGTGTCTTTAGGGCGGCAGTAAAGTGCAGTGGTTTAAGGCTCTGAGCTGCAAATCTGGTGACATCCAGCAGACTGGACCTGGGTTTGAATCGCACAGCTTCCACTTGCATACTGTGTGACCCTGAGCAAGTCACTTAACATCCCTGTGCTCCCAGGTCGCACCTGTAAAAAAGCTTTCAGCTTAGTGTGCTACTTCTGGTTAAACAACTAAAATAAAATAAAAAAAAAATACCCTGGACAATCCACATGACATCAATGAACTCTGGCTGGTCGAAGGTACTCCAGGACAAGTGAGGGAGAGTGACCGACCACCGATCAATAGCTTCTCCCATAGAGTGTGCTGGTTGGAGCCCTGCCCTGATGTCAGCCACCTTATTCACAAAGAATCGAGTGAGCTCATCACACTCCACCTGTGAAGAGGCTCTTTGAAACTGCAGGCAGGCTGAGTTGCACAGTCTGTCCACAGTTCGAAAGAGCTGAGCCAGTCAGTTCTGAGCAGCCGCAATCTCCCCAGACAGGAACTCTGCCTTCTTACAGGAGATTATAGATTGATAGACCTGATAATGTTCCATCAATCTAAGATGGTCGGCCTCCAGGGTGGATTTCTGCCAGCAGTGCTCTAACTTTCGTCCTAGTCGCCGCATCTCCCTCAAGGTCCCATCAAACCAAGGGGACTGAGGGCGAAGGGAGAGAGGACAAACACAGACAGGAGCGATAGAACCCAGAGCTGTAGAAATGGCCTTATTATAGGCCAAAACCAAGGACTCTGGGCTACCACTTACCCCAGGAAGCGCCGATAGGTCAAGTACCACCGCCAGGCCATCAGGACTTACATCCTGTAAAGGGCAGTATCTGACCATCTCCACAGGGGTCAGCCTACCAAGAGGGGCACGGAAACTGAACTCCACAATGTAGTGATCGGACCATCTGACAGGTTCCACCCCCAAGTCGAAGACCAGGTCAAGAGAGTGACCATGTTTTCTACAACCTATATTCTAAATGAAACTGCTTTACCAGTTTCTTTTTCTCACTGAGGCCTGCAAGTTACTCAACTAGCACTGCAAAAGACACACACCTATGTCCCATAGTATTTCTGAGACTCTCAGCCCATTACTATGCTGATCTCAGCTTCACTACAGCCTGCATTCTAAATGAAAGTGCTTTACAAAACAGTTTCTCTTTCTCACTGAGGCCTACAAGTTACTCAACTAGCACTGCAAAAGACACTCATTTGTGTCCCATAGTGTTTCTGAGACTCACAGCCCATTCGGAAAAACTCACACACACTAAAACCACATACAGAAAGAGCAGAAAGCACACAAAAACAGGAAAAGAACACAGGAAAACATAATATTTCTGAAGCTCCCACCCCTATTGTATAAATAGAGCACATGATGTGTAGATCATGTGCTATGGAAAATATTCTCACTCTGCAGGAATGAGAACATTTTCCATATCACACTCCTTCCCATCATGTACTCTCTCTCTCTCTCTCTCTATATATATATATATATATATATATATATATATATATATATATATATATTTAATTGCAATAAAACTTTGTTCATGCATCAGCTAGGGTTGAAGCAGCAAAAGCAGGGAAATGAGGCATTAGGGTTGACCCCTAACAACCCTACCACCCCACCCCCACCTTCCACAGGCCAACAGGTGATGGAGTGTGCCTTGGGGTTGTCGGCCCTAACTCTTACCCTGAGCTCCCATCTATCCATAAATGCACAGACACTGTAATGAACTGTCATCTCCCCAGGGTCCTGAGTTCCCAGTATTGCATAATGGATGGTCCAGCATTCTGATTACTGCATAATGGTATCCATATGACCTAGCTATCCACCAAACCTCACACTGCTGCCTACACTTCTCCAGTATCCCCTCCCTGAAAATCCCCATGGTAGCCAAGAACTTGGGTGCTAGAGCCCTGTCAGTAGTAGTACCCACACCATGGAACAAGCTGCCCACTGAACTGTGCACCATAAACGCTCACCACCAGTTCAAGACTCACCTCAAAGACTGGCTCCTGTTGGCATCCACCTGCCACTTCTTTAAGGACTAGCCCCCCCCATAGGTTCCAGGGGTACAGCCAAATAGGTTCTCTTATTTACTGAAACTGTACCACCACGAGCCTTACTTTGCTTTATTTGTTGTCCCTCAACAACTGCCACCATGTATTGCCAAATGTAACAACTGTAACCTTTCACTATGTATTTTCTGCCCTTGTTATGTTCTTGTTATTCTGATGTTTCTACTCTGTGCCACCTTACGTGGCCCAGGTCATGCCTGAAAATGGTCCCTGGGATCAGTGCACCTGCCCGGTTAACAAAGTCATAAATAAATAAATAAATACCTATAATTGTAGAGATGCAGCACAGCCCTAGACACATTCCAGAAAAGCCTTACTGTAGCAACTTTGGAAAAAATTCCACTGCAGTTGTAATGATGGATGGGTAACCTGCATATATGCTTAGCAAAAAATCTGAATCTCGAACCGTTTTTGAGATATAGGCACCAAAAGGCACCATGTTCACCATAATGTTATCCTACGGGAAATTTCTCAACTTCAGAATGCCATAATTATGTAACTGATGCAAATGTTCACACCAAACCAGCATAAGTCACATCTCTGGGACACCCCCTTTCTAACCTGTAAATTTCAAGCCAAAAGTCCTAACCGTTTCTGTGCAGTGAAGTGGCAAAGAAACAGCAACCTTTAAAAATCCCTGTTCGTGAGCTGTCAAAATCCCTGTTCTTGAGCTGAATCCCTGTTCGTGAGGTGTCAAAATCCCTGTTCCTGAGCTGATCCCTGTTCATGAGATAGGGCCATCTGGACGTCCCCATACGAACAAGGATTTTGACTGCTCACAAACTGGGATCGGCTTGCGAACAGGGATTTTGACACCTTGTGAATGAGGATTGGAAGCAAGTCACGAACAAGGATTTTCAAATGTAAAAACATCAATTTTCTGACTAAAGTAAACAGAACCAAAGCCATGGGTTTGAAGAAGGTGTTGCCCTGAACAAAACTCATACTTCAATGTGTACAGAAGACATCCCTGGGCAAGTTACAAGGTTTTGTTTTGGAAGAAAATTGAAAACATGATGATGGCTCATGAATAAGGTTTTTTTTTCATACAAACAGGGATTTAATGAATCTTGAATCTTAATGAAATATTTGTACATTTTTGGCAGCACTGGGGTGGGCTACCAGTGTGCCATGTTAGTAGAGAGGGTGGATACATGCCGACACTGGTATTGGGCACCCTGTGTTGGCAATTGAAGATTACCGGCTTTGGGGGGGCATCTTCTGAGTGGGCATCCCAGTGTTGGAAGCATTAAAATAAAAATAAAAATGCATATATATTTGGCACATTGGGGTGGGCTCCCAGTGTGCCTTATTAGTGGGGGCGGGGGATACATGCCAACACGGGGATTGGGCACCCCAATGGCGGCATTTAAAGAATAAGTGCTGGGGCCATTTTTCCTTGGGGGGAATCCACCATTGTGGATCCTCGTTCATCAGCCGATCCTCATTTGTGAGGTGAGATGAGGACCAGATGACCCTATCTGACCATCTGGTCTTCATCTTACAACCAGATGGCCATATCTGACCATCTGGTCTTCATCTCATGAATGGGGATTTTGACACCTCATGAATAGGAATCGGCTAATGAACAGAGATTTTGACACCTCACGAACGGAGATTTTGTTTGTATAATTCCCATTCGTGAAGTATCAAAATCCCCATTCATAAGCCGAATCCCAGTTCGTGAGGTGTCAGAATCCTCATTCGTCAGTCAATCCCCATTCGTGAGAAAGGACCATCTGGTCCTTATCTCATGAACAGGGATTTTGACAGTTCACGAATGGGGATCGACTCACTAACAGGGATTTGGACACTTCACAAATGGTGATCGGAAGTGAGTCATGAATGGGGATTTTCAAGTAAAGAAATGGGCTTTTTTTAATAAACTGATGGAAACCAAACACATAGTTTTGTAGAAGGCATCACCCTGAACAAAACCCATGCATTTGTTTCCACAGAATACATCCGTGGGGCAAGTAACAACATTTTGTTTTGGGCTAAAAGTGAAAACAAGATGGCGGCTCAGGAATGGGGAATTTTTTCCCACGAATGGAAATTTAATGAATCCCCATTCGTGAACTGTCAAAATCTCCATTCATGAGCAGAAATCCTTGTTTGCAGCTGAGCATCTGTCCAAAGGACTGAACTGAGCATGTTCAGAACCCCAATTTGCAAAATGGAAAAACTTTGGATTGGATTAATATTGTTTCACCAAACCAATGCTGGCTTGTTCCTAAGGGCAAGCTCTTTCTATCCTGAAGATTTCAGGCTAAAATCTCAAATGGTGTGGGTGCAGGGTGAAGAGGAATATTCAGGAAAAATTGGTGAAAAAAAGGCAAAAAAACGCTCTTTTTTCACAATGCACTGCAGAAAAACTGTACATTTGATCAAAACAAAACTTGACACATCAGGACATCTATCCCATGGGACAGTGCATACCAAATTTCATGCAAATATGTCTGAATGGTTGCAAAGTTATTAAGGTGCAAAATTTGGGGTTTAACATTAAACTGCCTACTCAACCCTGACTATAGGGGCGCAACTACGCCCTTATAAAATATATATATATATATATATATATATATATGTATTAGATAACCCACTCTAGGTGTGTGGTCGCTCTGATATCGCCGCGCGCCTTGGTGTGCGTTATGATGCACGGTGCAGGCTGAGTGCATTCAACTTCACAAAGCATGCGATATCAGAGCCACCACACCCTAGAGTAGGTTATCTATCTTATAAAATGGACACAGATTTTTTTGTGGGGTGGGTGGAAAAAGTAGTCCCTCTGTCTAGCTGGTAAATAAATGATATGTTGGCAGAGGTTTAAAATAAGGTTGTATTGAAAAATGAGGGAGGCAAGTATGATTGGGAGCACTTTCACTGTAATTGGTGAAATGTACCTGCTAAATGATATGGTAAAGGATTTAATAAAGACTGCCTGTGTAGCAAAAAGTAGAAGGAACTAGTTGTTTTTAAGTAGTGTCCTCTTAATTTGTGTGAAAAAGCTGCATTTGGAGGGAGAGTACCGCGATCGTGGACGACTTTCACTTTCACTGCCGAAATGTAGCGTGACCGAGTGGTGCACATTTCAGAAAGTGAGAACCTGTTAAGAGACGAAAGTAAGCCCCTCTTTGTTTAAAAAATAAGAAAAGTGACTCCCTCCTGTTAGTTTGTGTTCCCTTTGGGTAATAGAAGTTACATACTGTATGCGAAAGGGAGCGAGGATAGACCGAGCGAGTCGGTAACTTTAGGAAGGTAGGAGAAAGCCAGAGAGTGTGCCATAGCAACACTCGGTCTCGCCTGCGTCACGTCCTAAAGCTACCAACTCGTAAGTCTATCCCTTCGTGACATAGTATGTAACTTCTATAGTAAAAACACATTTTGGCGATGCTGTGAAAAATGACAGCTGTACTGTTCATAAGGAAGTGTGGAAAAATGCCAGTGGTGAAGATCTGGACTTACGAGAGTGCGTGGAAACTGCGCAATGCTCGCTCATAACACAGTCATTTTATGGACATTTGTCACCAAATTTTTAACATACTATTTTAAGACCTCTGCTCATGAACAGTGTCACTGTGATTTTCTTCATCTGTCCCGAACATTGATTTCGCACACCGACTGCGCCATTGTGTGCTACATGCGCGGAAACACATTTTGGGCATGATGTGAAAAATGACAGCTGTACTGCTAATAATTAGGTGTGGTAAAATGGCAATGTTGAAAATCTGGAGAGAAAATAATAAAAATTTGCGAACTTACGAGCGTGCGTAGGAACTGTGCAATGCACACTTGTAAATCAGTCATTTTTGGGAATTTTTTCACCAAATTTTCAACATAGGGTTTTTGGGGTCCTATCTCATGAACTGTGACACTGTCATTTCGTAAATCAGTCCTGAAAGGTGGTTCCATGCAGTGGCCGCAAAATCACCTTTTGGGGCTGATTAACACCATGACAGTGCCAGAATTCATGAGGAAGGCTCCCAAAAACATCATGTTGAAAATTTGGTGCCAAAATTCCAAATAATGCCTGAGATATGCATCAAAGTTGAAAAAAACCCTATTTATTCCATTATACAGCTTACCAGCATTTCTTCAGTTCGTAATCGGCTTTGAAGACAGCAGACATGTTCCCAGTCCACAAAAGATCGTCCCCCCAGCCTCCGGTGGTAAGTATGGGGTGAGGTGGGGGTGTGGGGGTGTGGATGAGCAGAAGGTGGGCGTGGGTTGGGGGGCAAGACAATCAATGAGGGACTGTTTTTTCTTTTCAGGTGTTTGTTTTCTTTTTAGAAAGACGATGCAGGACTTGCATCATGCTGGGTTGGGCTCCCAGTGTGGCAGCTGGAAGATTTTTTGGGGGGTCACTGGAGCCAACGGGGGATTGGGCACCCCTGTCAGCCATACAGATGTGTGCCACGCTGGGGTGGGCTCCCAGCTTGGCAACTGGAAGTCTGTTTCTTTTGAGGGGGAGTTTAATTGAGCTGACGGGGGATTGGACACCCCCGTCACCATTCTCATTTATGTCACACTGTGGTGGGCTCCCAGCATGGCACCTAGAACTCTGGTGGGGGGAGCGCTGAGCCGACAAGGTTGGGCACCCCGTCCAGCCACATACTGTCTTGACGGGGAGCACTTGAAGCACGCTGAGGGCAGGCTCCCAGCATGCTAGCAGGTGTTTTGGGAGGGGAGTAGACACAAAGAAAGCTGTCTATGACAGCTGTTTAGGGTGCAGTGCTGCTGTAGGCACTTTGCATACTGCTGACGGCAGTATGTAAATTACCTGCTTACGCCAGTATGCAAATTGCCTACATGTTACAACCGCTGATTGCAGCGGTTTTTCACTTTCAACTGTACGCCACTGCATTCTGAACAGCTGTCATCGACAGCTCAAACATTCATTGGTGTGGTGCAGCCGCACCTGCAAAAGGGAGCAGGGCACTGGAAGTGAGGGAGGCACACCTATGAAAACTTGTATGGTGGCACTATGTTTCTTGCACATGCATGCAAGCAAACATAAAAATGATTTTGCTCTGATGAAAAAGGATCCTTTTTCTTGAGGGGCCAATCCTTGTTAGCCAGAAAATATTCCCTTTTTGTTAGCCACCATCTTGTTTTTTATTTCTGGCTGAAACAAAGTCTTATAATTATAACTGTGCCCAGGGATGTCTCTTTGAGACATCTAACTATGTATATTGCTCATCAGGTGTTGATGAGCTGTTCTGTGTGGTTTCTGACTTTTGTTTGCCCCAGAACATTTTTTTAAGTATTTTATTCCTTTTCAGTACTCGCTAACTTCCTTCTTTGTGAGTCCTTATTTGTCATGGCGAAGAAGGAAATCAGCTGGTAAAAAAGGATTTCTCCTTTTCACGATCAGATGGCCATGCTGATAATCCTTTTTCGCCAGACGATTTCCTTTTTCACCATGACGAAAAAGGATGGCGAGAAAGGAATTGCTCTGGTGAAAAGGGATTAATGGCATTGCCATCTGTTCATGAAAAGAGGAAATACTTTTTGCCAGACAATTTCCTTTTTCACCATGATGGAAAAGGATGGCAAAAAAGGATTCTTGGAACAGCCATCTGGTTGTCATCTGGTCCTGAAAAATGCAGTCATCTGGTCTTCGTCCCTTTGTAAATATCCCTGGTGTCTATTGGGATCCCCCCACCCTAAATCCTCATATGATTTTTTTTTAATATGTATTTTTTTTGTTGTTTTTTTTTCTGTATTTCTATTTTTATAATTTTTTTTTTTACAATTGTGGCTTTCTGCCACTACAGTTCTTTATCCCTGGTGTCTAGTGGTACTCCTCCCCACCCTCTAAGTTGTTCCTCGTTACTTTGTTGGTGGTCAGTGTCATCCCCCAACCTCCCAAGTGTGTTTAAGGCTAAAATTAAGAAAAACGTCCCTCATTGTCTTTTTTTTTGTTTACCTGTAAAAAAATGTCCATTGATGATCTCTCTTACACCCCCACCCAACCACCCACTGTGCACCCACCTCCCATACCCCACTTGACACCCCCACAGACAGTAACTTGCCTGAAGAGGTCCTAGGTTTGAGATCCACTCTCCTGAGCGAAGACACATCTTGCTGCTGGAAATGGTGACTGCAATATGAGAAACTAAGGTAAATGTGCTTCAGTGTATTTCAATGGGGATTTCAACTTTGGCACATAATTCAGCTGTTTTTGGAGATTTTGATCCCAAATTTTCAACATGGCATTTTGGGGACCCCACCTCATGAACAATATGATTGCTGTTGTGCAACTCCCATCGGAAAGGTGCTTTGTGGTCAGTTAGCAAAACCACATTTCTGGTGGGATTTTTTGTGATGACAGTCATATTGTTCATGAGGTGGGGTCATAAGTAGGCTATGTTGAAAATTTGGGGTAAACATTTTTAAAAATGGCTGCGTTATGACCAGTCGTTGCAATCTTGTTACGCACACTTGTAATTTGGGGCATTTTCAATATTTTCACCCCATATTATCAACATAGCCATCTTATTACCCCACCTCATGTATGTGACAGCTGCTATTTTTCAAATACTGGCCAAAATGTGTTTTCACACCTGTGGCATAGAATGGCATTGCAGTTGTGCAGAATTACATTTTAGCAGGGATTTGAAAATTATCTGCACTGGGTACATGTGGTGAGGTCATGGGAAGGCTATGTTGAAAATTTGGGGTCAAAATTATTAAAAATGGCAGAGTTTTGACTGTTGCAATTTTGCTACGCATGCTCTTAACTTTGGAAAGTTTAAATATTTTGAGCCCAAATTTTCAACATAGCCTTCTTATTACTATTATTATTATTATTAAATCTCCTTAGCACCATCTCTGACATCCCCACCCCCTGCTACCCTACCCCTTCACCTTTCCTCCCCTCTACCTAATGCCACCCCCCCCCCGTCTGTCCTGACAAGGTCTGTTGGCTGATTTCAACTTACCTTATGATTTGACCAGTAACTGACAAGTCTTGTTTTGGCTGATTTTCAATTTACTGTGTGCATTCCTGCGCATGAAACTGCTTAGCGTTACTCGTTTCTATTCTTTAATTCACTGTGAATGTCAACTATTGCTTTCTTTTCTTACTTACAATTATTTTACCATACCCTGTTTAGTCTGTAAACCTGTTGATTTCCTTTCTCTATGTATTCTGTTTTGCCATACTTTTTGTTCTGTTAACCTGTTGTATTATTCTGCTGACATGGAACCTTTGTAAAAGAGCTCTAAGCTCAAAGGTACTGTATTTGTAATCCAAGATCTATATAAATAAAAAAAAAGAAATAAAAATTACACCACCTCATGTATGTCACAGCTGTCATTTTTGAAATCCTGTCCAAAATGTGTTTTTGCACCTGCGATGTGGATTGGCATTGCGCTTGTGTGGAGTTATATTTTGGTGGGAATTGAAACATTTTCTGCACCAGGTACATGAGTTGGGGAAATAACATGGCTATAGTGACACTTTGGTGATTGTTGTCCTATAACTGGAAGCGCAGGGGCCAGAGGTCCCTGTGCTTCCATAGCTAGATACATATATGCGTCTATGGAGGGATGGGCCTGCACTCAACAAGTAAGGAAATAAATTGCAAATAAATTTGTTAATGCATCAGTTAGGGTTAAACCAACAAAAGCAGAGAAATGTGATGATAGGGTTTGTAACCCTAACACCCCATTCCCCACCCTGCACAGACCCACAAGCAGGGGGGCTGTCTTGGGGCCATCAACCTTAACACTCACCCCATTCTATGTTGTAGCCATGTGACCTAATTTTGTAATGGAATGGGGTGGGTAGTTGATTGTCAAGACAGCCCCCACCTGTGATCTGTGCAGGGTGGGAATCGGTATGGGGTTGAAACCGTAATGCCACATTTCCCTACTTTGTCGGTTTAACCCTAATTGATGCATTAACAAAGGTTTTTTGCAATATCTATGTATCTATCTATATATATATCTATATTATATATATATATATATATATATATATATATATATATATATATATATACACATACATACATATACATATACCACTATTGTATATGCAGGCCAGGCTTGCTTGGCTAAGTAGCCACTGTCATTAGGATTGTCTGGTTCATGATGAGGAGGTGCACCACAAGTTAGAGAGGCAGCTGTAGCACAGAACAACTGAAGGGGATGCAGACTGTGTACCTGTACAGCACATCATTCTTTCACTGTGTTTGGGTGTGAGGGAGCAGTGTAGAAGGATGAAAAATGTGCAATAATCATGGAATATTTCTGTACTTGTATGTTTTACTGTTTAAGTGCAAAAAATATCTGCATTAAATTGTGGACTAGTGCAACCATCTGCAGGCTAGTGCAATTTTAAGCCAACTTGTCCCGTTGGCTAGTGCAGAAAAATTTAAGGTCAACCCCTGCCTGTAGTACTCTGTGCCATAAAGTGGGGAGTTGTCCTAGCTCAAGTAGTACTCCCTACTCCAACAACAACCTGATAGGTGCACTGTACTCAGGACAGCAAAGATGGGAGCTCAAGGAAAATTCCTAGGTAGCTGTACTGGCGCTTTAACAAAGTAAAAGGACTATGAGGTCTTACTTAAATTACTCAAAAGCCTTTATTCTATTTGGCTCCTTTACTAAAGTGAGAAATGGGCTGAGTGTCCCTGAAGAAGCTGTCTCACTCACGGTGAACTGTCAGACTATTCATGCATGCACCTGTGACCCAAAGCACTCCACCACTACCTCCCTTATTCAGAACACTGATCACATTCCTATGCAGATGGATTCTGGCCATGGCACTGGGCAATTTTTCATGGATCTGGCCACTCAATGAACATGACCTACTGTAGAATTATATCAATGTCAAAAACTGGTTCCACTCAAACTAAATATTTGCAAGCCAAAAGAAAACTGCCTCTGTGCTACTGAATACCAAACAATGGCTAGCCCAGTACCCCACATCTCTGAATATCCACTACCCATCAGGTATCTGTCTAAATAATGTAACATGTGGCAAATACTTGATTGGAAGGGGGTCAGAAAACAAATTCTGGCATAGTGGAAGGAATGAAGGAAAGGAAGGTAATTAAGTCTGGGTGTAGTTTATAGGCCATCTAATCAGGAGTAGGACAAGGATAGGGAGATGGATACCATGATCAGGATGGTGCTTGAAAGGGGAAAAGTGGTGGTGATGGGAGACTTCAGTTTGTCTAAGGTGCATTGCAGCATCCTCTCCACCATCTGTGCCAGAAGCCAATTGATACTGGATGCTGTCCAGAACTGGTTCCTGGTTCAAGGGGGGACCAAGCCAACATGGAAGGGAACCATCCTGGACCTAACATTAACACATGGGGATCACGTCTGACACATCATGGTGGAGGAGCCCTTAGGGAGTACTGATCACTGGATGGTGTGGTTACAGATTGACATGGGAATGAAACACCAAGCATGAAGGCAGAAGTGCTAGATTTCAGGAAGGTTGACTATGGTAAGATTGGAGAGATTTTGAGGGGGGCCTAGCTAGCATCATGGATGACATGAGTATGGAGCAAAAGTCGACAGTGATCAGGGAAAGGATTGCAGTAGCCACTAACACATGCCTAAAGCAGAAGGGAAAGAACTCCAAAGTCAGGAAACCAAGTTGATTCAGTAGGGAGTGAGTCAGGCAGTGAGAGATAAGGGAGCCACACATAGGAAGTACAGGAAGTACAGGAAGTACTGGAAGGACAAGGATGAGGGGGTCTACCTGGAGAAAACTAGGGAGGCTGGTAGGATAGCCAGGCAGATCAAAGCTCAGAAGGAGCTGCAAATTGCAGAGGGGATTAAGGAGGGAGAGAATGCCTTCTTCAGGTATATCAGTGAAAAGAAGAACACAAAGGTAGGCATCGTGAAGCTAAAAAAGGAGGAGAGGTGGGTGGAAGGCAGTAAAGAGAAAGCAGAGGTGTTGAATGAATACTTCTGCTCTGGTTTTACTAAAGAAATGGAAGGACCAGTGCCAGAAGGGAGGATGGGGAGGAAGGGCAGGAAGGGAGAACATGGCTGAAGACAGGATAATGGAAACAGAGAAACATAGAAACATAGACTTTGATGGCAGATAAGGACCACTAGGCCCATCTAGTCTGCCCATTTCCCTACCTACAGGATAGGCCGCAGATCCTAGTTAACCAACAGCCTATATCTTCCTGCCCCCCACAAGAATTGCCTTATGTCTGTCCCATGCATTCTTGAATTCTCCCACAGTTTTAGACCCCACAACTTCCTCAGAAAGGCTGTTCCATGCATCCTACCCTCTCTGTGAAATAATATTTCCTCAATTGCCCTGAACATCCCTCCTTCTATCTTTAAATTGTGTCCCTTGTTCTTGCAAGTCTCTTTTCTGAAAGATGCTACCCTCTTGGACTTTGTTGATTCCCTTGAGGTACTTGAAAGTTTCTATCATGTCCCCCCTCTCCCTTCTTTCCTCAAGGGTATACATATTAAGCTCCTTTAGTCTCTCCTCATACGGCTTCTCTTGCAGACCCTGCACCATTTTAGTTGCCCTCCTCTGGACTGCCTCTATCCTGTCTATGTCCTTGCGGAGATGGGGTCTCCAGAATTGGACACAGTATTCCAGATGGGGTCTCACCAACTGTCTGTACAGAGGGATAACATCTTCCTGTTTTCTGCTGCTGATGCCTCTCCTATACATCCCAGTATACTCCGCCCTCCCTACTGCCTTCTCACATTGCTTGCTAACCTTAAGGTCATCTGATATGATTACCCCCAGGTCCCTTTCCTGTTTTGTTGTTGTTACTACCTCCCCACCCATTGTGTATTCTTCCCCTGGGTTCTTGTTTCCCAGGTGCATTATTTTGCACTTTTTGCATTGAATCCTAGCTGCCATACGTCTGACCATTCCTCCAACCTTGCCAAGTCCCTTTTCATCCTTTCCACGCCTCCTTGTATATCAACCTTGTTGCAGATCTTTGTGTCATCTGCAAAAAGGCATACTTTTCCTTCCAGTCCCTCTGCAATGTCACTGATGAAGACATTAAAAAGGACTGGACCCAATACTGAACCCTGCGGTACCCCACTGGTAACTGCCCTTTCTTCAGAGTGGACTCCATTTACAATTACCTTCTGTGTCCTGTTGTCCAGCCAATGTTTTACCCAGGCTACCACCCTGGGACCCACTCCCAGGCTGGTTAATTTGACTAATAATCTTTTGTGTGGGACTGTGTCAAATGCCTTGCTAAAGTCTAGGTAGGCCATGTCTCAGCCCTCCCTGGTCTACTACTTTGGTCACCCAGTCAAAGAAATCTATTAGATTTGTCTGACATGACCTTCCGCTGTGAACCCATGCTGCCTTGGATTCTGTGCTCCACTGACCTCTAGGTACTCAACTATTCTTTCCTTCAGAAGTGACTCCATCACTTTCCTACCACAGAGGTCAGACTGACAGGTCTGTAGTTTCCTGCCTGTGTCTTGGTCCCACTTTTGTGAAGGGGAATCACATCCGCCTTCCTCCAGTCCTCGGTACCACACCATCCTCCATGATTTATTAAAAGAGTAGCCAGTGGTTTCACTAGTTCCTTCCTTAATTCTTTTAAGATTCTGGGGTGAATTCCATCAGGACCCATTGCTTGTCCACCTTCAGTTTTAGGAGTTCTTGCAGAACCCTTTCTTCTGTGAAAGGACTGGGATCAACCCCTATCAAGAGTGCTTCTGTTAATTGGATTAGGCACTTCCCCTCCTCTTTTGTGAATACTGAGCAGAAATATTCGTTCAGTATTCCTGCTTTTTCACTGTCCCCCTCTGCCCACCCACCGTTCATTCTATTCAGCCTCACTATCCCTCCCTTTGTCTTTCTACGCTCGCTGATGTACCTATAAAAGGTTTTATCCCCCTTCTTAACTGAGTTGGCTATCTTTTCCTCAGTTTGGGCCTTTGCTATTCTGACTTCCCTCCCTGCTTCTTTCTGCCTTAACTGGTACAGCTCTCTGTCCTGCTCCTTCTGTGTTTCCTTATACTTCCGGAATGCTATCTTTTTCTTCCTGACTTTCACAGCCACCTCTCTTGAGAACCATAGTGGCTTTTTCTTTCATTTTGATTTGTTTATTTGCTTCACACAAAGGCTTGTTGCCTCTGTGATGGCAGTTTTAATAATTCCCCATTGTTGCTCCACACCTCCTTCTAGCCTGTTTGCTAGTGCTTTTCTGAGGCACTCTCCCATCTTGCCAAAGTCAGCCCTCCTAAAGTCCAGTACCCTCACTTTTGTATGGCTTGACTCAGTAGCTGATTTTAACGTGAACCACACTGTTTGATGGTCACTTGTCCCCAGATGGCAACCCACTTCTAGATCTGAGATCCTCTCACTGTCCCCATTTGAGAGTACGAGGTCTAAGATTGCTCCCTCACGAGTGGGTTCCAAAACTAGCTGTCTAATGCCTGCCACCTGTAGGGCATCAAGAATGGCCCTGCTCTTGGATGTGGCTGCAGCAAATGTGCTCCAGTTGACATCTGGCATATTCAGGTCTCCCATCAACAGTATCTCCTTTCTCTGCCATTCTAAGAATGCCTTCCATCATATCTTGTCCATTCCTTCCCCTGACACTGGGGTCTGTACACAACCCTGTGCGGATTGTGGTGCCCTTTCCAGTCTCAAGGTGACCCACAGTGCCTCCTCTCCTCCTGTTTACTCTTTTGTTCAGTTGATTTTATCCCTTCCTTTACATAGAGAGCTACTCCTCCCCTCTTCTCCCTGCCTGTCTCTCCTGTAAGTTATGTACCCTGGTATGTTAACATCCCAGTCATGGTTCTCTGTGTACCTGTGTTTCTGTGACTGCTCGATATCCAGGCATCCCTCTTCCATTAAGGCCACCAGCTCAGGAGCTTGTTGCCCAGACTACAGGCATTGGTACTCATTACCCTCCATTTCTTGATGGCCTTACCCCCTTTGCCCCATCCCTGTCCTTCTTGCCTTTGTCACTTTCTCATTTACCTCTGCCTTCTCCCTATCGATACCTCCATGTTGGTGTTTGCCACACTTACTACCGTTATTGTTTGGGGGCTAAGTTTTCTGCTCCTTTCAGTGCCTCCCCTTGGCTAGTTTAAAAGCTTGCCAATGAAGCATTTAAACCTATCACCTAGGATCCTGGTTCCCTCCCGGACAGATGCAGCCCATCATGCCAGTATAGGCTTGCATCACTCAGGTGGACCCCAGTCCCAATGAAGCCAAATCCCTGAGCTCCACACCAGTTTTTCAACCACTGATTGAATCCCATGGTACGGAACATCCTAGCCTCTCCTATGCCATAGATGGGTAGCACCTCCAAGAAGGTTACCGTGCGTGCTACTTGACTAAGGCCCCTTCCCAATTTCCACAAACTCTTCCTGCACTTCTCTAATCCCTTTCTTAGCCAGGTCATTTGTCCCTAGGTGGACAATGACATCCAGCTCCCTCCCCTGTGCAGCTGCTCTGGCAATCCTGAGGATTCTCTCCCTGTCCCTCCAAACCATGGTGCCAGGCAGGCACCTTACCTCCCTCTCCCCTTCCTTGCCCAGTTCTACCTTCCTAACAATGGAGTCCCCCACCAGGAGTTGTTTCCTTCCTGCAGGATCCTGCCACCCTCCTGTGGGTCTCCTTTGTGGAGGTTCCCAACATCCTCCTTGGTCTCCACTGTAGGTGCCTCCATAGAGGAACACACTTTGCCAGAATGGCATAGGAACTGTGGAGAGGTACAACTGGAGGATGTGCCTCTGTTCCACCACCCTCACCTCCCTGAGCCCACTGTGGTCCAACCTCCTCTTTCTTGGCAACCTCTGGGCAACGGCAGTGGCACTGGTGGTCCCTGGATGGAAGAGGAGGTCCCTAAATCCTGGCCAACTCAGCCTGGAGATGAGCAACCTCCTCCCTCAGCCCAGAGAGGTGCCTGCAGATGGGACAACACCGCATCCTCCAGAAAATCTCCGGAAGACTGCTGCTCCACAGCCACTGCACTGCACCACTCCAATCATGTCTTATTTCTGGCCCCTTAACTGTTTGCAATCCTTACTCTTTCCTCTGTTTTTTCTCTCTCCTTACTTTCTGCCTGTGTGCCCTTTAAGCTCCTGATTGTCCTGTTCTGAGATAAGAATATCCTATATTTCTCAGTAGACCACTTACTTGTTCAGAGGCAGACCTCCAGCAGCTAGAGGGCCGGAGGCTACTCTTGCCCTTCTGGGATGGTGGGTCCTGGTGGTTCTGTGATTACTCACTTCCTGCCCTAAACAGGAAGTTCCTGTTGTCAGCCAATCCTGTGCCTATAAAAATAGAACTAGCTTTGGGTTGGGGTGGAGGGGAGGTAGGAGGGCAATATAGTCCCAGCAGGAAGTCAGTCACACAGCAGTCCTTTCGCCTGGTGCCTTCTGCTAAGCTATTAGCTAAACTTTCTGAGGCAGTCTTTAAATGTAGCTTCCTTCTAGCTAAGCCACTTCCCCTACTTACCAGATCTTTCTACAAGTAATTTAAACCTCACAGCAGTTAAGTCCTTTCAGTCACCTGAGATTTACACCTAGATGAATTTTCAGTTACCCATTCAGTTCAGTTAACCCAAACACACACTTTTTTTTTGTTTTGTATGTTAGTTTTTTTACCCTAAATTAAAGGTCCAAATACAAAAGTTCTTCTACTTTAGTCCCAGTTGAGAAGTTCAGTCACACAGCAGTCCTTTCTCCTGGTGCCTTCTGCCAAGCTAGGGTTAGGTTAGGAGCTATGCATTAAAGCTAAACAAGTCCATGGGCCCAGATGGCATGCACCCAAGAGTGTTGAGAGATCAGGCGGCAGAGCTAGTGGGTCTCCTTTTGGATCTGTTCAACAGCTCTTTAGATACGGGGAGTGGTACTACAGGAGTAGAGAACTACACATGTGGTACTGCTGCACAAGAGTGGACCCAGGGATAACACTGGGAACTATAGGCTGGTCAGTCTGGCCTTTACTGTGAGCAAACTGACAGAGACCATTCTGAAGAAAAGAGTAGTTGATTTTCTTGAAGCAAACTAGTTGCAGGATGAGAGACAGCATGGGTTCATGTCAGGGAGGTCCTGTCAAACCAACCTATGAACATTCGAAGAAGCCAGCAAAATAATGCCATCAGGTCTATCTAGTCTGCTCTTATTACAGGGTTCTCAGATTAAGTTACTGACCCTGCCCCCCTCCCCAATCCACCCTTCCACTGCATCCACCTCTCCTTTGACCCTTATTTTCCCCTTAACTTCATGCCAGCCTCTCGTAAAGCTACCAACCATCTTCAATGAAGCCACCTCTTCTGGAAGCACATTGCAACCCGCCACCTCCCTCTCCATGAAGGAGTGACTCCAGGCCTCTCTCCTAACCCCCCCAAACTTGAGACTGTGTCCCCTCATGTTTTGGTTCCCAATAAGCTTCAAGAGACCCTTCTTATCCACCCTATTTATTCCTTTTAAATACTTGAAGGTCCCAATCATGTCCCTTCTCTCTCCTCTTGTTTTCTCCAGGGAGTACATGTTCAGGGCCTCCAGCCTCTCCTTATATGTCCTACCCTGCTGTCTCATGATCATCTTCACTGCCCTCCTTTGGACCATCTCCAGTAGGCTAATGTCATTTTTAAGGTATGGGTACCAGTACTGTACACTTGCAGCATCACTAATGACCTGTACAAGGCAGTAGTGCCTCCTTTCACCTGCTGCTGATCCCTCTGGCAATGCAGGCTAACATTTTAGTTACCTTTGCTACTGCCTTCCTGCATTGTGTGGAGTGCTTCAGGTTACTAGTGATCATCACTGCCAAATATTTCTCCTCATCTGCTGCAGATACCATTGACCTCTCCCAGGCTGTACTGAGTCCTTGGAGTCTTGGCTCCAGTGTGCATATCTTTATATTTCATTGCACTGAAGCCAAGCTACCAAATCCCAGACCACCTGTCTAGTTTTTCCAGATCCTACATTAGATCTTGTATCCCTTCTGCTGTGTTCATCCTCCCACAGAGCTTGGTGTTGCCTGTGAATAGGAACATTTTACCCTTAATGCCATCCCCAATGTCATTGATGAAGACACTGAACAGGTCCGAGCACTGAACCTGGACCACTCTGGTGACCTCACTGGTGCTAGGAAACACCCCCACTGCCACGTTGTGGGCCCTGCTCCTCAGCCAATTTTCCACCCATCTGGGCAACTTCTCTGCAACCCTGAGATCAGCCAACTTCCTGATCAGCCTCTTGTGGGGTACAGAGTCAAAGGCCTTGCTGAAGTCCAGGTAAAAGATGTTCACCATTTGGCCAATGTCCTGTTTTAGTGACCCAGTCAAAGAAATCAATCAGATTTATTTAATACGGTTTTCCTCCCATAAACCTGTGCTGCCTCTCATCCTGGAGACCATGCTAATTCAGAAACTCTACCAACCTTTTCTTAAGTATGGTCTCCATGAGCTTACACACAACAGAGGTCAGATTGACTGGTCTGCTATCCCCTGGGTCATCTTTGGCACCACTCTTATGGAGGGGCACTACATGTGCCATTCTCCAGTCCTGGGGTTCCATGCCTAACTACAGTAAACTAATGAACAGGCCAGCCAATGGATCTGCAAGTTTCTCCACCAATTCCCTCAGCACCCTTGGGTGTATGCTGTCTGAGCTGGGGATTTGTCTACCCTCAATGCTAGCAGCCCTCTCCTCACCCTACCCATCTCTATCAAAACATATTTGCCCCCCACTCCCCCTATTCCTCTCCTTCCTCCGAGTGGCACCTGTTCATCTCTCTCTCCCTGGTGAAGACAAAACAGAAATGCTCATTTAGTACTGCTGCTTTGCCCCCATTCTCCTGCACCCACCCACTCGTCCCCTTTTTTGAGCCTAATAATCCCATCTTTTGTTTCCCTTTTCTCACTAATATAGCAACAAAAGTCCTTCTCCTCCTTCTTAATTCCCTCATGCTATGCTAGCCATCTTCAGGTAATCTGTCCTGTCTTCCTCTCTCTTTATCCCCCTGAATTTCATGTAGGCTGCCCTCTTATCCTTACTGCCTAGGCAAACTCAATACTAAACCAACTGGGTGCTTTGACTCTCAACTTTTTTCCCTTTGAGCCTAATGCAGTCCTCTGTGGCAACCGTTATTACCTCCTTGATGATGGACCACCTTTGGTCAACCCCATATCCACTCAGATGCCTGACAGATGACTTCTTAGTAGGTTGCCCATCTTTCTGAAATCCAACTTTCTAAGATCCAGGATTTTAGTCTTAGTGGGAACCTTTTCCCTGCCCATGTCCAACTGGAACCACATTGTGTGATGTTCACTCCCACCCAGGGCTCCTTGACCTTTGTTTCCTGGACATAGTCCCCATTCATCAGCACCAGATCAAGCATTGCCCCCTTCCTGGTGGGTTATATGATGCCCTGAGTCAGGAACTCACTTTGCAGTGCATCTAGAATCACCTGGTTCCAGGTGCAGGTCATGGCCAGTGTAATGGGAATCACCATCAGCCAGTTATGTGTATATAATTTTGATATAAATATATGCTTTTGAATTCTGCTTGTGAAACATGGCAGTCAGCACAAGGCATCATGGGACATTGGGTTTTTAAAAGAGAAAAATGTTCTGCCCTTGCTTCCTGGAACAGATGGTTTGGAAAAATAAAGCTGAATTCCTGGGACTATGATAAAACCAAGTTATAAAACAATCCACTGCTTTGAACCCAGGCAGCCTGTCATGAACTATTACCTTTTATGGTGTATCAGGAGGGAAGCAGTTTCTGATAGATACCAGTTAAAATTCACCCAGCTGTGAGAAGTGTTTACAGGATGTTTCTCTGAAAGATCAAAGGGGTAATTCTGACCTGTCATAAAGCATGCTCTGGGCTCACTAATTAGGAATTATATATATATATTTTTTAATTGGGATGTTTAGCAGTATGCAGGGGCATGTGACTGATCAATTAATTACAGGATTAAGAGTGACCTCATACCAACATCCAGAGCTGTGACATCACAGGATGGGAGGGACATTTTGGCTTCTGATATTATCAAGCTGGCTGAAAGGACAAACACTTCTACTTCTGGACTCCTAAGAGACACTTCTGCCGAGACCGATAATTCCAGTGTGAACCTTTACCAACTGAAACTGAATTAGAACTAATAAGATTTGATGGACTGCATCTGACTAAGGAGGGAGTCAGTGCATTGGGGAAGAAGTTTGACATCATTGCAGAATATTTAAACTAGCAAATGGGGAGAGGGGTGCAGCACCCCATACGTCGAATGGGAAGAACACCCCTCCCCCCTCAGCTAGTGGTCTAACAGGAGTTCAGCATGTTTGTAGTTCATTTGCATCACCAGGTAAGGAAAAAGGTCTGACTCCCCTTACAATGAACAGGGGAAATGCCAGATCTCGCCCAACAACTAACACACCGAAATCTGGCCAATGGGAAATCATGTACACAATGCTCACAGTCTGGGAAACAAGATCCCAGACCTGCAGGCAATAATGACAGAGGCTACACTGGACATAGTAGCCATTAGTGAGACATGGTTTACCAGTAACCACACTTGGGAGACTTCAGTACCTGGCTATGTACTGTTCAGAAGAGACCGAGGTGCAAAAAGGGGTGGTGGAGTGGCCCTTTATGTCAATGAAAATATCAAAGCTACAAAAATTCAGAATACACATAAGGAGCCAGAAGAACTGTGGGTCACCATGGAAAAAGGAAATGGGACAGCCATACAAACTGGGGTTGTGTAGAGGCCTCCAGACCAGGGGGAGGACATAGATACATTATTGTTAGAAGATATACAAAAAATAACAGCTAAAGGAGAGGTTCTGAAAATGGGAGACTTCAACATGCCAGATACCACATCTGCCAGGACTAGACACATGATGGATTACCTGCAGAGGGAGGGCCTCAAACAACTGGTACAACAACCCACAAGAGACAGGGCTTTCCTAGATCTAGTACTTTCTAACAGGGAAAGGATCCCAGATCTCCAGATAGAAGGTCACCTGGGGGCTAGTGACCATCACTCGGTATGGTTCAATTTGGCCACTGGAACTAAATCATCCCATTCCAAGACAAAAATATGGGACTTCAGAGGAAATGATTTTGATAAGATGGCCAACAAAGTTAAGCTAGCCCTGGCAAAAAAGAAATACAGGTGAGGGGGTACAGGCAAAGTGGGCAAGCATTAAGGATGCAATACTTGAAGCAACATCCCTTTGTGTTAAAGAGAAAAAGAAGTGCAAAAGAAGAAGGAAACCACTTTGGTTCTCAAAAACAGTAGCAGAAAAGGTCAGAGCCAAATGTCTGGCCTGCAGGAAATATAAGGGAATGCAGCAGGATGAAGATAGGGAGGCATACCAAACTTCCCTAAGGGAAGCAGGGAAGGCAGTAAGGCAGGCAAAGGCCCAAACCAAGGAAACACTAGCACAAACAGTAAAAGAAGGTGACAAGACTTTCTATAGATACATTAGTGAAAGGAGAAAGTCCAGAGGGGGTTTTGCTAAGATCAAAGGGGATAAGGGGGCATGTGAGGAGGAGGACCATGTAAAAGCATCTATCCTAAATAGATACTTCTGCTCAGTATTTACTGAGGAGAAGGTAGGGCAGGTCCACAGCTCAGCACCATGGACACAGGGGAGGGAGGTGCACTAGTCCTTCACAAAAGAAAGGGTCCTACAAGAGCTCGATAAGCCCAGGGTGGACAAGGCAATGGGACCTGATGGCATACATCCCAGGGTACTAAAGGAGCTAAGGGTGGAACTAGCAGAGCCATTATCAGAACTGTTTAGTAAGTCTCTGAGCACAGGAGAGGTCCCAGAAGACTGGAGAAGGGCTTATGTGATCGCTCCACAAGAATGGTAGCAGGGAGGAGGCAGGGAACTACAGACCAGTCAGTCTACTCTCAGTAATGGGCAAGATTATGGAGGCACTCCTTAAGGAAAGGATAGTGCAACACCTGGAATCCATAGAAGCACAGGATCCAAGACAGCATGGGTTTACAAAAGGAAGGTCCTGTCAAACTAATCTCATAGATTTCTTTGACTGGGTAACCAGAGTGGTGGACCAAGGGGGAGCAGTTGATGTTGCCTACCTTGACTTCAGCAAAATTTCAATACTGTTCCACATAGAAGATTGATTAATAAGCTGGGTAGGCTCAGGGTGGGTCAGAAGTTGGTCAACTGGGTGGCAAACTGGTTGATGGGCAGAAAACAGAGAGTGGTGCTAAATGGTATACAGTCAGAAGAGATGCAAGTCACAAGTGGGGTACCTCAGGGATCAGTCCTGGGGCCAGTCCTCTTCAATATCTTCATCAGTGACATTGCAGGTGGACTGGAGGGTAAGGTTTGCCTGCAAGATCTGCAACAGAGTAGATGACCCAGATAGAGTGGGCAGAATGAGGAGAGATCTAGATAAACTAGCAAAATGGTCAGAAGAGTGGCAACTGGGATTTAACGCAAAGAAGTGCAAGATCATGCACATAGGGAAGAGAAACGCTGAAGCCACCTATAGGCTGGGAGGGGGCTGCTAGCAGTCACAAAGGAAGAAGAGACTTGGGCATCATCATCACCGATGACCTGAAATCATCAAGCAGACCACTAAAGCAGTAGATAAGGCTGGGGGATGTTGGGGTGTTGTAGGGTATCACAAGTCAGAAAACGCAGATAATAATCCTCTTTACAAGACACTGGTTAGGCCCCATCTGGGTACTGCGTGCAGTACTGGAGGCGACACCTTCACAAGGACATTAACCAAATTGAGGCAGTCAGAGAAGGGCAACAAAATGGTGCAGGGACTGCATCAGAAACATATGAGGACAGATTAACAGAGCTCAATATGTATACCCTAGAGCAAAGGAGGGAGAGAGGTGATATGATCGAAACATTCAAACACCTTAAGGGCATTAACAAGGTGAAAGAGTTTAACATGTTTCAATAAGAAAAATAGCAGGACAAGAGGACACAGCATGAGATTAGAGGGAGGCTTATTAAGGGGTAATGTGAGGAAGTTCTTTTTCACAGAAAGGGTGATGGATGCATGGAACAGCCTACCTCAGGAAGTGGTGGAGATATGAATACATTGCAGGGCTTCAAACAGGCATGGGATAGGCATAAGGGAGCAATACAGATGAGTATGAATAGATAGGCCATTGACAGAGCAAAGGCCGATGGCACATTCATAAGGTAGAAAAAGAAATGGGCAGACTGGATGTGCCTTGCAGCCCTTATGTGCCGTCAACTTCTATGTTTCTATGTTAATTCAATTACAAGGCACTTTGTTTTGTAATTGCCCATTTATTTTCTGACTGAAATCATTATGTATATGTGTTCCATTCAATGCACTGTATTTATTTACTATTTTTAGTTTTAGTAAATTTGGTTTTCTTTAAACCTGCCTGAGAAATTTTCTCATTTTGAGTGTGAATGGAGGAACAGTCTTAATATTCGAACACAGCTGTTAAATGCTTATTGTGCCACCTTATGCAGCCACACTAACAAAGATCTATGTAGCGATCCAGCAAAGTAAGAAAAATACCAGCGTCTCAATTGAGTTGGAAGATGGTTGTGAACCAGGTTGGTTGTAGATCCGCTGCATTAAGTATATTGCGCTGCTTTCCCCAAAAAGAGTGACATTTGGACCTGTTACTTGGGTGTGCTAGCTAAAAAGGGTCCACAATTGACCCCAGGACTCGAGACTGGTAGTTGCTCGGACTTTGTGTGTTCAGGGAGTCCACCCAGAGACTGAGCCTCCTTTCATTCCCTCCCATCTGCCTGTCTCATTTCTCCCAATTTCTTGTGCCCCCACCTCCCTCTGCTAACCCCTTCACTACCCCTCCACCGCCACCCTCCAGTCCCCTCATACTGGTAAGGGGGGGAGGTCTACTGATCTCCTCCTCCTGGAGTCTCAGGGCCTGCAGGCCCACTTGCCCCACCCCCAGTAGTTTAAATTAAGTTTTTGATTTTTGTATCCCCCAATTTGTTCCTGAGGATCCTCAAGCTCCCATAACTGAGGTGTGGTCTGTCTGGTGCACAATGTGCGTTATTTGTCCAGACCTCCCCCCAGCTTCCAATACCTTCATACCCTTCCTCCTTGCACCATTCCCTCAGCCAATCATTAAACTCCTCTACCCTTTTCTTCCTGACTGTGCTGGTTTTCAGTACTGCCAACATCTCTGAAAATGCCATCAATCTGGCTACTTCTCTGCAGATCCTCATACCGCCCTGAATCATTCTTGTACTACCCCCACCTCCTGGCTAGGTTATTGGTACCTAGGTGTATCACTATGTTTGGTTTCCCTCCAACCCCCTTCACGAACTCCCCAGTTTTTTGGCATACACCCTCCACTTTCATCCCTGGCATGCAAACCACATTTCTGCCTGTATTTGGGCCCCCTTCCTTCCACAGTGAATACCCTTAACTATGGAGCCCTTAGAATTACTACCCTTCTACCCCTTCCATTCCTGCCTCAGTCCTTTCCTTCTTTGACTGCTGTATAAGCTTCTCCCCCACCTAACTGCCCCTCTCCTTCCTGGTTACCATACCACCCTTATTCTCCCCAAGCCCTGCTTGCCTGACACCTCCACAGCCTCTACTTACCTCCCCACTGTTTTCCCACCCCCCCATGTCCTTTCCTTTCTGGCCACCCACACACACCATCTCTTTGCCCCTTCTGATGTTATCCTACCCCTTCTCTCCCCTACCCCCTACTCCACTATCCATGTTTGCTGTTCCTCACCCACCTTGACTACTTTGTGCAGTCCTACACCCCTCCTCTCCTACTCCCCCTGATGCCATTGTCTTAACCTGACCTCTCTCCCCAGCACTCTCCCACCTCCTGTTACCCCCCTCCTCACTCCTAGACAGTGGGATAAATCTATTCCTTAAAGACTCCTTTGAATGCTCCCAGTTCTGTTACATCTCTCGCAGTCCCACCCCTTCCCCCTACCACTTGCCATTATCTCTCCTTGACTCTCCCTGCCCTCTGAGGCAGGGGTACCCCAGGAGCTTGGGTGATCCTCTCTACCCCTTACCCTGCCTGCTAACCTCACTCCCCAGGACATCATCTATCATTCTCTCCCCCACCCTGCTCTTCTTACTCTCCACTCCATTCTCCCCGGCTCCCACCTGAGTTGCCTTACTTCTGGCATTAGATGTTCCAGGCTTCTGCACACTGGACAGCCCCCTATTACCCACATAGTCTCTGATTAACTTATTTGATTGGGTAACGAAGGCGGTGAACAAGAGTCAGGTGGCTGACATTCTAGATAATATTTGTATTTCAGCATGGTCTTTGACTTGGTGCCCCACAAAAGGTTGATCAGGAAGTTGGAGGACCTTATTGTTGGGAGCAAATTAACTAGGTGTGTGGCAAATTGGCTCAGTGGTAGGATTCATAGGGTAGTGATGAGGGGGAATTCTCAGGAACAAAGAACGTTACAAGTGCTGTCCTGCATGGATCAGTGCTTGGCCCAGAGCTGTTTAATGTGTTTATTTACAACAATGGTGATGGTGTTAAAGGCAAGACCTGCCTCTTTGCAAATGACACCAAGGTCTGTGGGAGGGTGGGCACAGGTGAAGGGGGATCAGGAGCTAAAGAAGCAAATGAGGGCCTGGCAAAGTTGGAGAGGTGTTCAGGTGCCTGGCAGCTGGGGTTCAATGTGAAAAAGTGCAAGGTCATACACATAGGAACAACCTGAAGGCCAAGTACAGTCTAGGGGGTCAAGTTCACAGAATCAGTGAAGGAAAATGACTTGGGGATAGCCACCACCAGTGATCTTAAACAGGCTATGTAGTGTAAAAAGGCAGCAGCCAAGGCAAACAGAATGCTAGGATGTATTGCTAGAAGGTTCATCAGCAGAAGAGAGGAGGTTATACTGCCACAGTACAGATCCTTGGTGCGTTCACACCTGGAGTATGGAATACAGTATCAGAGCCCCTACCTGAAAAAGATATCAACTAGCTTGAGGCAGTTCAGAGGAGGGTGACAAAGACAGTTCAGGGACAGCAGGGCATGCCATATGAGGACAGGTGAATGACCTCAACATGTACTAACTTGAGGAGAGGAGGGAGAGAGGGGACAATGACTAAAATCTGCAAGTTCCTGAAAGGTATAAACAAGGTGGATAATGGGGAACTTTTCTTTCTCAGTGAAAACAAGGACGCAAGGGGGCACAGTTATAAGCTGGCAGCATGAACGCTGAAGAAGGAGGTCAGGAGACACTTCTTTACAGAGAGGATGGTGTTGGGATGAAATGAACCCCCATATGAGTTTGTCACTCAGAGGACTGTTGGGGGGTTCAAGAGAGGGTTGGATAGGGTGAAGTGGAGGGTCAGGGTTGCTGGGGAGAGGGGGTGGGACCCACTGTAATCTCTGGATCAGGGGCACTGCAGTTGAGCAGGCTTGATAGACCATATGGTCTTTTTCTGCTGGCTATTTCGCATGCTTGTTTGTAGAGGCAGCACCATCATGTTTACCCTCTAGATAGCTAGTTAGTGGGGTTTAAGAAGATGAAAATTTTGACAGTACTGATGCAGTCATTGCTTGTTTGAACACAGGCCCTTTATAACTCACTAATACAAAACTCTTCATATGAAAAGGGTTAGTCCTTTATAAAAAAAAAAGTAGAAGTTAGAGGGCTAAATTTCATGAACATTTATAGTAAATGTTCCATTTCAGCTTGAGAAAATTTATAATGGGGAATTTAATTTCTTCTGCACTAATTTTTTTTTTTTTTTGGTTGCAAAAACTATTTTTATAAGGGATTTTCATTTGGGACCACATTATGTTAAATGCATAATTTCATACACAGTATGAGGTCCAGAAACCTTCACGTGTACTAAAATGACACATAATTTATCACTTGACAACATTATATTGGACATATATACTGTATAGCCGATCATTCTTTAAAAAGCAGAGTTTTTTTAAAGCAGGTGGCCCGTTTATTCATATTAAAGGGACCATGGTCAGAAACATTCCAACTAGCCAATATTAGCTGTTTAAAAAATGAGTAGGGAGATTTCCTGGCCTCTGATTTGCTGAATCCCTTTCCAAGGGGTACATTAATATGCTGATAGAGACCGGGAAATAAAAAGTCCCTGTGCCAGCTGACTCTTTACCTAAGAAAATCAAGCAGTGGTTGGCATTTTTCAAATCTGAAACTCACCATGTTTTTTTTTCTTGCTTAGTGAGTGAGAGCCCCCAACTCAGTCCCGAGATGGAGTCAGTAACACCTGAGAGCCAGTCATCCACACGACTCCAGCTTCATACAAATAAAACTAAATAGAAACAATTTTTGTTTTATTTTACAAACCCGAACCTGACTCCAGTGTTGCCGTAACTCCTGACCTCTTGCTTCCCGCCTGCTCTCACTACCGCCGCAATTTTGCAGTGCAACTCCATTTGTGGGATCATATTTCACAAAAGTCCTGCTACTCTCATTCCTGACTGCACTGAAGAGCCGCACAGTTCTAATGGGAGTAAAATAACAGCAAAGGTAAAAAGCAACCTTTCTGTGCTGTTCACCCCGCCTTCGAATGCTCAAAACATTAAAAAGTCACAAAAACTTTCAAGTAACCTTTGTCTGCTGGCATCTTGTTTTCAGCCACTCTCCTGAGCACATTAATTGAAATCGCCTGTTGCACATTACCAACCATGCAATTCTGTTACTGTCTGTTATCTGCACTGTCTCCTGACCACACTAGAGAATGCTTGAACAACAGCAACATACTGCTATCGGGGGTAAGCAACAGCCACAACATTATGTAAATGAGTCTGGAGACATGCTACAATAGGCAGCAAAACAAAAAAGTTGTAAAAACAGAAGTGGTCTTTACTGGTAATTCTACCAGTGGAGGGACTACTTTACATATAAAATGATTTTTAATTAATTTTAACTACTTTTTTACAATTTTTAACTACATTTTTACATGTGATAAAACTTAAAAAATGCCTGTTTTCTATGGTAGTAATACCCTGCAGGGTGGGCAGTATTGGGCTATACTGAACCTTCAAGGTGCTGTTAGACCCTCCATCTGGGATGTTGGGCCTCATTACGCCCCCTGGGCAGTCTGGTATAGCTCAATACTGTCCACCCTGTTAGGTACTGTTATTAGCTTTGTAGACATGCTGGCAAATGCACACATCTTTTGTTTTTTTTCACTCAAAGCACAACCCTCAAAATTATTAACTATCAATATCTCTGAAGTACAAGGAAGTGGATGATGTATAATTCTAAGAAGTCAAAATGGATGAAGAACCTCCGGTAATTTATTTGGGGGCACTCCCAAAACAAGTGGAAATAAGACTATTTTCATGTTTGTATTACAATGCCAACAACTAAAATTATCTCGCAGGGCCATAGCAAATATATTATTTTAAGTCATATATGCCTTGCTTAAAATTTTAAATTGAGTGGTTTTCTTTTTAGTGTACATATATAATTTATTAGCATTTTGTCTCAGTTTTTGCCTTATCTGTGCAACCAGATTTCTATTAATTTCCTTAGCCCAGTTTTTCCACTGTTAGTGAACTAATAGAAACATAGAACATAGAATTTGTCAGCAGAAAAGGACAGTTTGGTGCATCCAGTCTGCCTAGATGTTCCCCACCTAATCTGTCTCCACAGACCCTAACTGGTCTGCAGCAGGCCTCTCTCTACCCTTCTTGTTTTCTTTATTTTTTCTTTGTTGTTGATCATTTTCTCCCCTCCAGTCAGACTCCATCTACCAGACACCCCAGCCTAACCACCCCAACATCCACCGAGACTTACCACCAGCTATCTTTCCCCAGGGTTTCCCTAGTGGGGCCAGTGGGGTTCCCCCACCCCTGCTGTCGAAATGGATCCACTTTTGGCAGATGGGCCCAGTTTGTTAGGTGCAGCACCTGCAGGAGTCCAGCACCATCCTGCATTTTCCACAGTGTGGTCCCCAAAGGGGCATGGCATACACTGATGTCATGTTGTATGCCATGTGCTCCCGTGCAACGTGCATCGATGTCTGCCATCCCACTTGCACTCATGCAGTCCCAGGCAATCATACTGGTATTGAGAAGAAGGAGTTAAGATTATGTTTATAAAAAATATGTAGTTTTACCTGGTTTGGCTGGTGTCTTTTCAGGTATAGAAATAATATTTATATTGTAGGAGGTATTAATATTTTGTTCCATTTGTTTCTTTACATACATAGAGTATTTATTAAAGTCAAATATTTTAACCAAGGATTAAGCTTATCTCTTTGGTGACACCATTACTCAAAATTAGAAAATGGGTCAAAATTATGTCCTTCTTCTATGTCACCCCAATTTACTTTAATACTTTCAATTCTTTAGGCCATTTCTTACCCCTCTCATCCAAGGCCCAAATAATGGGGCCCCATCTGATACTAAAGTTGAATTATTGTTTGGAAACATTTTACTTCATTTAAAAATACAAGCCTTGACCACAAACATATCATAGGTTATTTAACTTTCTTAAAGAGGCCAAGGAAAACAAAAATATTTTGAATACACAAATCTGAGTCTACAAAAGATAATACAAATTGTGTAATACTCTTCTACCTCCTTCACAATCCTTTTTTATTTTCAAAAGTTATCCAATTAGAAGCTACTTTTAGATTAATGCAGCAAAATATGTTATTCACCATATATTTTTTTCTGATAATAATGTTTTTTCTGGTTAAAAGAAATCAATATATCCATTTGTCTTTTGTTTTCTTTCATTCCTGAACTAAGATACTGGAGTTTGAAGTTTTTAAAAGTTTTTCATGTGCCATGTCCACCATAAAACATTTAAATATCTTGGTAGAGTGCTGTGCTGTTTACTATCAGAAACATAATACATACACAGTATAAATCTGGTATTTGCATTTAGCAGGTAACCCCAACCAAATAAATATTTAAAAACTTTGAGTGGCAGCCATCTTTAATGTCATTAATTCATTTGTTAATTAATTGCATCATTAATGACAAATATATTATAAAAACTGTTCTAAAGATATCTGAAAAACTGAAAACTGAAATTATACCAAGGATGACTCTAAGGATGTCAGAAATATATGATGACATTTTTGCTGACTAACAAATACTGTTGCTTTAACAGCTTGATATTAATTTATAAGAGCTGGGCATGCCATACTTCCTTCTACTCTAGGAACAGTTGATTTATTCCATCTGATACATGGAACCCCACCTGACCAGACATTTTTTAAACACTTTCTTCATTTGTTCCAAGCATGAAATTGGAATGCTCCCTTGTACAGCTTGAAATAAAAACAGAAGATGTGGCTTAATTAACATTTTAATGGCTCAATACATCTCCAAAGTGGAAGTAACTAATTTTCCCAGTGTTCTAAGAAACATTATATTTTTTTCCTGTACCGAGTCATATTAGAAAGTATAGTAGAGTCATGATTACTTGCTAGGATTATGCCTAGATGCTTATTGTTGTTTTTTTTGTCTTTATATCACTGAATTAAGTAAGTCCGTTGAGTAAATTCTGTTATTTATTTAGTTTCTGTTTACCAGGTAAGTGCGCTACCCATAGAGATGACTATTTTCAGGCACGACCCGGGAGAATTATAGAGCAATTACAGAGATAACAAACAGTGGCAAATACAGAAATGGTTCAAAACAAACAAGGTATTATACATCAGGGTTACATCATGAAATAAGGTACAGTGTATAGAGTAGGTTACAGAAACAAAGTTACATTGATTGGCACAGAAGGTTCTTAGAAACATGGTAATTTAGATCAGGTTACAGTATTAATTTAATTATTTATTTGGTTTTTGTTTACCGGGTAAGTACCATAGCCAAAGCATGACTATTTCCAGGCACGACCCGAGAGGTTACAATGAGGAGGGGTTAAAACAGGGTGTACATTTTGTGTACTGAGAGAAAAAACACGGGTAGTGCAGCTGTTTTCCTGCATTTAACTGGCATCCTGGTAGTGGTGAAATGTATCAGATTCTTCAATTAATGCAGGAAAAGACAAAGTAGGGTTTGATAATGAAACCAACATATTGTCTGCATATACATATGTATTACTTGCACATTTTCTTTCTTAATCCATGACATCTCCACATTCTTCCTTATTCTATTCAAAAGAGGCTCAACACTTGAAATAAATAACAGCTGTACTCACCCAGTGATGTAGCTGTAGTGCTACTGCCCACCAGGTCAGTAGCCGGAGGAGGGGGGAGTGAGTGTCTGATGGACTGCTCTCCTCTCCTGGAGAGGGAGACTTGTCACTTCCACCAAATGACTACCACCAGGTGGAGGCCTTGTGGAAGTGTTGGTCTGAGAGTGGCAAAGAAAGGAAGGGAGCTGTGGGACTTCCACAGCACACACATGACTTCACACATGTGCACATTTTCATGTGCACCCCAGCATGGTGATGGGACACAAAACTAGAGGAGAAAGGACTGACAAGGCAAGCATGTATGATGCCCTGTGCACCACCTCCCACCCACTCTGCTGCCAGGACTCTGCAAGCTGACACTGGATAGGTACCTTGGGGTGGAGGATGGCCCTCCCCCTCCTGACCCCTCTATGGGGGCAATCTGTGGGGGTTCATCAGCTGCAGATAGGTCCTGAGAGGTTGGAGATGATGGTGGGGGGGTGGCTGGGATGGGATTGAGGGTAGCACTGCCTGCCTCAGCTACAGAGCATGAAAACTGCTATAAAAAAACACCGGAGGGATAAGGGGCATCCATGCTTTACCATATTTAACATATGCAGCACAGATGATTAATTAAGCAATAATGCACAACAGGGTATGTGTTGTGCTGGGATACTGTCACACCTGGGATGGTTGGGCATGAGACCACAGGCCAAGTGCATCCAACACCAAAGAAGTGACGTTATCCCAGCATGACACACATCTGGACTGCATTATTGCTATTATATAATGGCTCTTTTGTAAAAATAATAAAAAAGTAAAACAAAATATTAAAAAGCATTCTTGTCTCTGAGTAGGTGTACATACATAAAGAAAAACCTTGTTACTGCTGTTGGCCAGTAGGTGGCACTGTCTATATATCACTTTTTCCTTAAGTAATTATTTTAATGTCCCTCTGCTGTTTGTTTTGTTGTTCATCTTCCTTGCATCTCAGTACAGGGCAGGGACCCCCCTCCCCACCACCAATTCTCCAGTACATTTTTTTTGTAGTTATACTGAGTTACACTGCAGTGCTTTGTGAAAGATCTTCTGGCAGGCTGCTGGGCGAGGACTGCCCCAAGGCCTGGTCAGGTTTCATTGTCAGACTCGGAATGTCAGGTGGCCTGGTGAGCAGATAATGTCTTTCAGTTGTTTTGCTAGGTTACTGAGCAGGGACTGCAAGGAAGACAACCAATTTTTTTAAAAAGTTAACTTTTTGCTCTCAGACAAAAAAGAACACTGGAGCTGGCAATCATAACTACTGCGATGTTCAGTACAGACTGTCACACACTGACAGAGCTCACTAACAGTGGGGATTTGAATGAGCAGGAACATGTGTGCATGCTTGATATTTAAAAACTGAGAGAATGCTAATTGCAGGCAAGGGGATTCACTTTCTTTGTGAAGATGCAGGGAGTTGCTGGTTTCAAAGGGCCGTGATCGGGAAAATGGCAGGGGTAGAAGTGCTCCGTTTGTGACAGCCCTCAGGTCGGTGTGGTTGGCTTGAAGTGAGAATGACCACTAGCATGGTATCAGTGGACCGTGGAGTACTGATGAGGGGAGCGCTCTGATATTTTTAGGTTTGCTGTGGTCATGTGTGCCAGACCTTCATACAGTGATGTTATACTCAGACCAATATTGCCCAGGAAATGTTCTTGCCATTGTATAATATTGGTTAACTTGGAAACAGACAGTTGGTTTACTGTGGAAGGCTTTTACAAAGTCATTATTAATAGAGGGAATCACCATTATTTCAAATAATTTAATATATACCTTAGTGGCATCTAATGCCAAGGTAATATATTTTTGTGGGAAAATATTTGGAATTGAGATAGCTGCCTGCACATCCTCTGACCCCTCAAACATGTTTCTCCTCCAAACAAAACCTCTTTGGGCTAGATGAATTATCAATAGAATGTAATTATATGTATTCTTTCTATTATAAGTTTGGTAGGTATTTTATAGTCTGTATTTAACAAAGCTATTGTATGTCAGATTCTGTGTTGTAACACATCGTTATTTTCTTTTGGTAGCAGTATTTTATTAGTGTCTAATAAAGGTGGAGGCAGAAGAATATCATCAGCTATCACCTTCACAATTATTTAACCCTTGCTGTGCCGTAGACTGATATGACAGTCCAGAATTACTGTGTGTTCTAATTCTGTTGGCAGCCTAAGGGTTAAAACTAGGGAAGCAACCCTTCTATACATGGGTTAAAAAATTCAGATGCATAACCATCGGACTCTGGGGTGGAGCTTTCCTTTAAACTGTAGAAAAGTTGACTTATTTTTAATTTAGAAAAGTTGTCATTTGACAATAAGATTTTTCATATTGCCACTTTCTTGAAATATTTTTTTCCAATGCAACACTGTTTCTACTATATATGGTTTCAAAATATGTCAAGAAGACTTCCACTATTTGTCTTATCTTACCAGGTTACCGTCCAGATCCCTCAAGCCAGTTACAGTATTACATTGTCTCTGTGTTTTAAAAGCATTGGAAAGTAAGCAGACAGTCTTATCCACATGAAAATAAAGCTTTTTTCTTTAAATAAATCCTTTACCAGTTTTTGAATTAACTTCTCATTCATAATTTGAGTTTTTGTTTCTGCCAGACATGTTTTTGCTGAAATATCCCCTTGACTTAATTTACCTTGTAAATACTTTATCCCTTTCTCTAATGTTCTATCATTCTGTTTGTTAATCTTGTTTCATCTCTGAAAAGAAATGGTTACACCCCAATACATGATTTAAATGTATCCCATATCGAACAGATTAGAATTTCCATAGAGTTTACTAAAGATTTATGAACTAAAATGTAATCCAATCCGGAAAACATATTTAGTTGTTTACCTCTAAAGGAACATTGTATTAAGGTTAGACTGAGATTCCTCCAGATAGCCACCAAATTATGATGTTTTACAAATTTATTAAACCCAAAAGAAAATAATTTATTGTTAGTTAGTTAAGTAGATTTGTCTAATATGGGAGAAGGCGAGGTGTTAAAGTTTCCCATAGTAATCACATCAGTTGAGTTTAAGTTAGTAATAGATTGACCGAATGTTGCTAAGAAGGCAGCACAATGAAAAAAAGGAGCATATAATGACCCTAATAAGATGTCTTTTTGCCACAAACTAAACCGTACCAAAATAATCTGTTCACTTTCATCCTTCCATTGTTGATAAATTTTAAAATCAACTCCCTTTGCCATTAGAAGATTCATCCCCTGCTGTTTGTGGATAATGCAAAATTTGATTGAACCAGACTCATGTTTTTTTTACTCCATACTATTAAATGTTTGTTTTTTGAGAAAAAGAACTTTTCCCTGGTGCTCTTTTGCATATAATAAAATCTTGTTGCACTTGTTAAAATTAATACCACTGACATTTAGAGTGGCCACAACCACTGCCTGTTCCTCTGGTATAACTATATTGGTTGCCATAATTTTGCAACAAAACCCACATGAATCACAATACCTTCCCTTATTATGTTTTGAACTTGCAAACAAGAACATATTGCCCTAAACTTTTTCTTGTGAATACCTTGTTTCTTTTTTTCCTAACATTTCTGTTCTCTTTAGAATCCCATTTAGTTTCTAGCCCTGCACGCTAATACTTCAGATATTCTGCTCTGTGCAGATGATGCTCTCATTTACACGTGCTCCAACAATACTGCCAACATCAATCTTAGTTTAAAGGAGTTTGCAACTTCCAAACTTGGTTTATTCAGAACAAGTTCTTACTAACGGAGAGGAAAACAAAATCCATATCTCTCAGTGAGAGATGTAAGATCAACTTAAGGGCCATATTATAAGAACTGTGTCTAACCCAGGTCTGATTTGGGAACAAGTCCAGGTCATCAGAGGGCTGGATGGTGGGAGGTGTGTCAAGCATCTGCTTAGACACTTTCCACCTCTGGGGGAGTGAACGGCTGCTTGTGCACTACTGCCACCTGGGTGACCATAGGTGGTGGTACAACCGGCACCATCAGACCAAGGTAGGAGAACACCAGAGATTCTCTGGCGCATGTGCATGTCTCTGTGTGCACATCGTCTTGGGGGGGGGAGAAAACTGGAAAATGTCCAACTGTGGCAGGAGGCCATCCACCCCCGTCCACCCCGCGTTGCAGGCCCTGCACTGCTGACTGTGACAGTTGCTCCTGAATGTACTGACCAAGTCTCTGTTATGTAAGGGGGAGTTGCCAGTAGCCCCACCCTGGAGGGTGAGCCAGGGTGCCTAGGGAGTCAGAGGTAAGTCCAGGACTGGGTGCAGGTGTTGGACCAGTGGGGGCTGGTTGGCTGTAGGAGAATAAAGCACACTAATTAAAAAAAAAATGTGTAGCCCTGTAGTTTGTGGGAGGGGTGCTAATTGTGTGGCCTCAGCTACTTGATAATTAACCTCTCACAGCCGGTAACTTGCCACCACAAAGGGAGGAGGTTCTGCATAAAAGCAGCCACTGCCAACATGTCCCACACTTTTGTGTTCAACGAGTGAGTGGAACAGCAATGGAGTAGAACAGGTAACTGGTGTTGTAGGTGTCTGTATGCATCAGCAAAAGGAAGAGGAGAAGTGGGGGACTCTGCTGGTCAGCTAAGGCAAGACACCTGTTCACCAATGTGTAACAGTCACTGCTGGGGGAGGAGAAGATCAAAAGTAGACCAAAACTGGGAATAGAAGCAACACCAATCTAGGGTAGGAGTATAAAAAGACTTAAACAAGGCACAGAGGAACACAGACAGAAACAAACAAAAGAAGGCAAAACTAGAAACTCCCAATTAGGGGTAAGGGTACAAATGTATTTCCAGGTAACACAGGGAGAATAGAGGCTGAGAATGCTGGGAGTGATCCAGTGCAATGGTTGTGAGGGGGCAGTTTTCACAGAGAACTTCTGGAGACTGTGGTGCTGCCCCATCTGCACACACCTCTCTAAGTTGAGGGAGGAGGTCGCTAGACTCCAGGCCGAGTTGGCTAGGATTCAGGGGACCTCTCCACACACCCAGGCCACCAAGTCTGCCACCATTGCCTTAGAGAATGCCAGGGAGGAGGAATGGCTGGACTATGGTGGGCTCTGGAAGGGTGGAGGTGGTTAGGTAGAGACACATTCCTCAACCGATACCACTGCATAATTCCTACGCCACTCTGGTGGGGTGGGACTGTCAGGAGGAGGTACCTGCAGTAGTGATCAGGGAGAATGTGGGGGCCTTCCACAGTGGAGACCCAAAGGAGAGTGGTAGAAGACCCCAGAGGAGGGGGAACCAATTTCTGGAGGGGACTCAACTGTAAGTGGGACAGATTTGGGGATAGGAAAGGGGACAGAGGTAGGTTAGGTGCCTACCTGGCACCATGGCCTGGAGGGATGGGATGCGGATACCCCCCACTAAAGGATTCTGAACTCCAGGGGGGGTGCATGTTGGGGGGGGTGCAAAACATGAAAAAGAAATCCCGGACATGGTGCCAAAAACAAGTGCGCACCCAGAACCGAACACGGCACCCTCGAAACCCTAGCCTGCCACCAACCCACCACACCACATGGCCAGCTTGGCAGTCCACCATTGCATAACACTCCACAAAGCTTCCCTTCCCTTCTGCCAGTCACACAACATGGTCCCCCCCCCATGTGCATGTACATAGAGTGACATCCTATCACTATATTCACCGACCCGCCTATCCAGTCACCCTCCCTGCCCGGTAGCCCTGTGCATAGGCGTCATGATTGAGTCGCCCTTTTTGAAAGCACTCAATCATGGTCACCATCATCACAAGCTACCTCCTGAATCCAGATGATTATAAGACCTGAGAGAGCATGGTTTCACAGCGGGGAGTTCATGTCAAATGAATCTGACAGATTTCTTTGACTGGATAACCAAGGAACTAAATAAGGGTGGAGCAGCAGATGTGGCCTACATAGATTTCAGTAAAGCATGGCCGGCCCAGTGGTGCTGAGGATTGAGGAGTTGGACGCCACACCTCATGCCATGCTGGCAACCCGGGTTTGGGAACGTGCCCGGACCATCGGGGGTCAGCAGGGGAGGGATAAGAATGAGCATCTGAAAGACTGCTCTGCTATCCCTGGGGAGAGATTGGGGTTTCTACCACCCTACAGTGGCCCTCGATGGAGATCGGGTGCTCTCCAGGGGCAGTACACTAGTGGGTGGAGTGCGGTGGACGTCGGCACGTAGTGCCTCTGATGTAATTGCACATCTGCATTCCAATGGGGGAACTATATGGAGGAAAATGTCTGGGTGCAATCGTGCAACTTGATGGCCATGTTTGGCTCTGCCCGGGAGGTCTGTCGTGATATCGCGCTGAGGGTCTGGTCCTGGCCCAGCATGGGGAGGCTTAGGGGCCCCCCCCAGTGGTTTGGGGTGCAGCTGCACCAGACCCCATCATATGAGTGAGCCTGCTGACTCTCATGCAGTGAGCATCGGTGGCTGGATGACCCCACCAGTTGAGCTACAGAAGGCAGAGAAAAAAGAGCAATTAAAAAAAAAATAGATTTCAGTAAGGCATTCAACACTGTTCCACATAGGAGACCAGTAAGCAAGCTGGGTACCTTAGGAGTGGGTCCAAAGGTGGCAAACTGGATAAGAAATTTATTAGGGGATAGGTGATAGAGGGTGGTGGTTACCGGAGTTCCCTCCAAGGAACGGAGGGTGACCAGTGGGGTGCCTCAGGGATCAGTGCTGGGAGTGTTTTTATAAGTGATATTGCAGAAGAGCTGGAAAGGAAGGTCTGTCTCTTTGTAGATGATACCAAAATCTGCAAAAAGGTGGACACCCCAGGAGGGAGTGGAATGGATGGGCAGAGACCTGAGAAAACTAGAGAAGTGGTTAAGGGTATGGCAGCTGGGTTTCAATACCAAGAAGTGCAAATTAATGCACTTAGGGCACAGAAACCAGGGGCAGAGCACACAATAGGTGGACTGGTACCGATGACCATGAAGCAGGAAAGAGATCTGTGGGTAATCATATCAGATGACCTAAAGGTGGACAGGCAGTGTGACAAGGCAGTAGGAAGGGCTAGTGTGATGCTGGGGTGCATATGGAGCGGTATTGTCAGCAGAAAGAGGGAGTAGTGCTGCTTCTGTATAGATCACTGTTAAGATCCCACATAGAGTACCGTGTAAAGTTCTGGAGATCATATGTCTGAAAGGACATACACAGAGTGGAGGCGGTCCAGAGCAGGGCAACTAAAATAGTGCATGGTCTGCCTCAAAAGCCCTATGATGAGAGACTAAAAGACCTCAATACTTACACCCCAGAACAGAGAAGGGAGAGGTGAGATATGACAGAGACCTTTAAGTACCTCACAGGGGTAAATAAGGTACAGGAGAGGAATATTTTTCAGAAGAAAAGGAGTTCAAGAACAAGTGGACTTGCTATGAAGCTGGGGGGGGTTAGGTTCAGGAAAGATGTCAGGGGTGTCGGCAGGCATACGCACTGTACTCAACAGAGTACAGTAAAAAAAATCAGGCAGGGGCAAACAATCAGGCAGGGGCAACAAAAAGAGGAAAGCAAAGACATTGTGAGTCACATTGTATCTGTGTCACCCTGAGCCCTTCTGCCTTTGTTGTTCACTATGGGGCACTGATGCCACCAGCCAAATGCACAAATAAGAACCTGACGCACTGTTGCCCCCCACCATTATGCAAACATAAACCAAAAATATGTGCTGCCATGTCACTCTGATAGGACGCCCCCCCATTTACTTGAACTCAGACATGGCAATCAGTTTTTTCCTGTAATCCTCCTTGCTTTGTGATATGATAGAGACATACAAGTATCTTACAGGGAGGAACAGGGTGCAGGAGTACACTATTTGTAAGCGAAAAAGATGTTTCAGGACTAGAGGGCATGGGATGAAGTTGGAGGGAGGACGATTCAGAGGAAACGTGAGGAAGAATTTCTTCACAGAACGGGTGTTGGACAAGTGGAACACCCTGCCAGAGGAAGTGGTGGGGGCTGAAACAATCATCGGATTTAAGAATGCATGGGATAGACATAAAGGAATTCTGGAGGTCAGGGGTAAGGGGCAACAGACTTCTAGGAAATCATAAACTGAACTTACAAGCTCAAATGGGCAGACTGGGTGGGCCATAGGCCCTTATCTGCCAACACTGTTTATGTATCTATGTATCTATGTATCTAAGAACAACTTACCAGGCAGGCAGAAGAACAAAGGAAGGAGGATTACAGGAAGAAACTGATTGCCATGTCTGAGTTCAAGTAAATGGGGGGTCTATCAGAGTGACATGGCAGCGCATATTTTGGTTTATGTTTACATAATGGTGGGGGCCAACAGTGCATCAGTTTTGAGTACAAGTTTAAAATTCCTGGCTACACCCCTGAAAGATGTGACAAAGTACCGCTTCATAGAAAGAGTGGTGGATTCCTGGAACAGCCTTCCAGTAGAGATGGTGAAGGTGAAAACAGTGTTGGGGTTCAAGAATGCATCGGATAAGCACAAGGGAATCATAATGGAAAGGAAGGGGAGGGTGGGAGAAATAGCTGTAGATCAGGCACAGTCTACAGTAATGGTGTAGGTAGGGAGAAGAGGGAAGACTTGATGGGCCAAGTGGTCTTTATCTGCTGCCAAATTCTATGTTTCTAGGTGGCGGCAGTGAGACAATAGGTCTCTCAGTGAGGGTGAAGGTGTATCAGAGTGGGGACAGGTGCATGAAAGAATTGGTGTTTTCCATAATTTCATATGGAAACCATAAGTCCATAAAGAAAAGAACTGGAGGAGAAAGGGGTTCAGGTGAGAGGACAGGAGCAGGGAAAAGTTTCAACATGCCAGTTACACCGAGTACCAGTACTGCTAGTAGTGATGGTGGAGACAGAGATGAAACAGGGACTGGTAGTCTCAGTGATGGGGCAGAGGCTAAGCCTGAGAAAAGGACTAGAGCTGGACATGTGGCAGTGCAGCCAGTGTAATAGTACAGCTATGGTTCTTCACTTCCCAGAAGTACACTGGTTCAACTCCCACTTGCAGCAGCTTTCCCAACTGGTTGTCCAGTGCATCTGTTGATTAAACCATGCTAAGCAATCCAGAAGCACAGTGGTCTCCCCTCTCACTCCTCGCAATGCTTCCAGTTTCCTTGCCCAAGATAGGATAGCTCCATCCAGATTTGTAAACACAAGACCAGCCCGTCCATGTTCTAATAACAACATGACAACAGTTGCCACTGCAGTCACCTGTGTCTGTTTGTGGGCAGGACAATTTCCAGTCCACCTTGAAGAAGTGTTGCTGGCTATGATGCAACACAGTATCTTGCAATATTACTGCAGAGAGTAGCAGTGTACTGGAGGGAGCAGTGCAATTCAATGGCAGATAAGCCTTTTGTCATGCATTATTTAGTGACATACAATTTTTCTGCAAAGTGTTGCATTGCATCTTAGCTGGCTCCACTGTATATTTATTTATTTATTTAGTTAAACATCAGTTTAGAAACCTTTGAGCCAGAGGCTCATTTACAAAGGTACCTCGTCACAAAGAGGACATCAGAACAGTAGTACAAGGGACACAGTACTTACAAACAAAAAAAGTTACAGTTCAATTACAGTTTTGTTACAATAGAGTACAATCTCCAATGAGCAAAAGATAACAAAAGGTGCAAAACTTATGGTGGAGGAGATAGGGAGGAGGAATAAGTAGGGAAAGGAAGGGGGAGCTGCTCAGTGAGCATTGTCAAACAGAGTATATATATATATATTTTTTACACTAGGCTAGCGGCAGTTGCATTTAGAGAGCTAAGCAGGAAGTTTCTGAGCCTGGGCTTAAAGCAAGCTAAGGTTAGAGAGTTTGAGACACTGGCAGGGAGGGAGTTATACCAGTGGTATACGGTGGGGAATGCCCTCTGACCTTGTGAGGTCCTGGCTCTCGGAAAGAACTAGGGTAGCTTTGTGACGACTGCGCGTGATCAGGGTGGTGCATCGCTAATGGAGTTGGATAGGCCTATGGGGATAGGCCATGCAGGGCTTTAAAGGTGAGCTGGCATGTCTGATACATGAGTCGCTCTTCCAGGCTGAGTAGGGTAGCCAGGGTGTACAGCTCACATGTGTGAGTGAGTCTGGGAGCACCAGTGATAAGTCTGCAGGCTTTATTTACTGTGAGGCAGAACCTTGTTGAGGGCAGTCTGATCTGCTGAGCCATAGACCGGAAGGCCATAGTCAATGAGAGAGCATGACAGAGGAGGTGACAGCCAGGCGGAGGGCATCAGGAGGAGGCATTTCTTGTGCGGTAAAGAATGCCTAGCCGTGAGTTGGCGACAGAATTTAGAGCAGATATATGTCCATGGAATGAAAGTGCAGGGTCAAAGGTTATACCAAGATATTTATAGGACTGCACCGGTCAATGACGAGATTGGTGTGGAGTGGACAGCTAAGGGAAACTTGCTGTACTTATTTTGGGTGGGAGAAGAGCATCGTTATTGTTTTCTTAAGGTTGATAACAAGTCGGTGCTCAGTGAACCAGGTAGCTGCAGAGTCAAAGACTAGTTGGAGGGAGTTCTGTAGCAGCATGGGGTCATTGTGGGAGGCAACGAGAACAGCATCATCAGCATAGAGAAGCATCTTACCCGTACAACTGCTGGGTAGGGAGTTAAGAAAGAGTGAGAATAGTAGGGGTCCAAGAATTGAGCCCTGCGGCACCCCAGAGCTGAATGGGGCATGTTTCAGAGAGAGTACCGTTGACTTTCCCACATTGGGAGCGGGCGGAGAGATAGCTGGTGCACCAGGAAACAGGTCCTGAGGCAAAGCCTATTAGGTCGAGGGTGGAGAGCAAAAGAGGATGCGAAACAGTATCGAATGCTTTAGACAGGTCAATGAATATAGCACCAGCCAGGGCACCAGAGTCCAAGGAGGCATGGAGGAAGCTGGAAAATTCCAGGAGTGCTGTATTGGTACTATGACCTGCTCTGAACCCGTGTTGTTCAGGGCAGAGAACATTAACTTACAGAGGTAGTCAGAGACTTGGGACGACACAATTTTCTCTAGCCTTAGAGAGGGGAGAGGATTGAGATGGGTCGGTAGTTACCGGAAGAGTCCTGTCACCACCTTTATGGACAGGGGTAACTGTGGCAATCTTCCAGACAGAGGGAATTGTCCGAGACAGAGTGATTTGTTGAAAATGCATGTAATAGGTGAGAGACCTGATCCAAGACCTGGCGTAAAGGCAGGGATCAAGTGAGTCATTACCGATGGTGTTACCTTTTAGGGCTTTTAGCAAGTAAGGCCTAGCTTCTTGCATGGTGACACAGCACGAGGTGGAAAGGAGGCGGGCAGTGGGTGGTGGTACAGATGGAGGAGGTGGACTGAAAAAGTTACCAGGAAGTACTGAGCTAAGGTCGGTGAAGGAGTTATTGAGGTGGGAGGCAATGAGGGCAGGGTCAGAGGAGACGGTACCATTGATGTTGAGAAGAGAAGGAGAGGGGGACTGGGAGTGACCATTCAGTTGCTTAATGTTGTCCCAGAAGCACCTGGGGTTCCCCCAGGAGGAGGTAAGAGAGGCTTGGTAGTATTCCGCCTTTGCTTTGCGGATGGCCCAGGTGCACTGGTTACGGGCAGCAGCATAGGACTGCCTGTCAGCTGAACGGCCAGTAGCAACAGCAAGGTGCCAAAGATTGTCACGTTGCTTAAGTTGCCACAGAAGGGCAGGGGTGATCCAAGGGGCATGTTTCACTTTGGACCTCCTAGCAGTTATGGGAGCAAAGATATCACAGGCAAAGTTGAAAGTGCTTACAAAGAAGCCCAGGGCCAAGTCAATGTTGGTTGCCCTCGTTAGAGGACCAATCAGCGTGGGCAAGGCAGCTTAAGGCCTGAGTCCCCAGGCCTAAGCCGCCTTTGAGAGGTGGTTTTGACCGGGATGAGAGACGAGGGTTTCCCAGTTGAAAAGCACAGGGAGTGGTCACTGAGGCAGTCAGGGAGGATTTGGATGTTGTGGATGCGGATTGGCCTGTTGGTGAGGACCAGATCCAGGAGGGTGCTTGTCCCCCCCCAGGGTTTTTTCTAGTAGGCTGTGTGACCAGTTGAGTTAGGTCAATTGAATCGAAAGCCTCACGGTGGGAGGAAGATGAGGGGCAGAGCCAGTTTATATTCAAGTCGCCCACCAAGATTTGGTCCGACGAGTTGGGTAGGGAGGTGAGGTAGTCAATTAGTGGGCCCAGGGCCTGGGATTGGTTCTTGGGGGTATGTAGGCTACGGTTAGGAATAATGGGCCTCTAGCTGGGTCCGGGGACAGCTTTAGAGTAAGTGCCTGGGCCTTATGGTCGAGGTCAGGCGGGGGGAGTGGTAGCCCCACGAGAGAATCCTTCAAATAGAAGACACAGCCCCCACCTCTCCTGCTGACACGGTCCAACCGGTGGAGAGTGTAGCCAGGGAGAGAGACATGAGAGTTAGGAGTGGAGGGAGACAGCCAGGTTTCAACAAGGGCAATAACATCAGGTTTATGAAGAGTCACCCAGCAGTGCATTCAGATGTCAGTTGCTGCAGTACCCCTGGCCTCCACTAGGAGTCCATCAAGCACCGGACATACACCCTGCCCTCCCCCCGGAGATGCCACCCTGTCCCTAAAGCATGCATCAGCGGCAGTAGTACCACCCCAGCCGATTGCTGCTGCTGCTCAGTTATTGTCACATAAGGAAGGTGACAGTGAGTCTGGGTTTGTCATGGACGCTACTGTTATCTAGTCACTACAGGAAAAATTATTAGTTATTCACAGGAGTAAAGTACTGGGAAATAAATGTAAGGTGGTTAGCAAAAGTACACGTCTCAAAGCAGGTGTGTAACACAGTGCTGTTCTGCAGTACCATGCTGATAGGCTACTAGAAGCAACATTACTTAATTAGTAAATAATTCAAGCTTTTTAATACTGAAAGGCAAAGCTGATGAAAAATGGCATATGATGCAAAGCTTTTTTAATGAATGTGATTTTAGCTCATCCTCTACTTTGAAGGCACTTCATATTTTTCATAAGATGACAGGGTGATGACAGAAAAATGCAATCTGGGCTGGCCCATCGGCGCAGTGGTTGAATTTCTGCTTACGATGCCGGCGACCCAGGTTTGGGAATGGACCTGAGTCGTCGGCGGGCCAGCTAGGGGAAAAGGATCGAGCATCCTAGAGACAACTGTCCTCCGGGGGGAGGGCAGGGTGTATGTCCGGTGCTTGATGGACTCCTAGTGGAGGCCAGGGGTACTGCAGCAACTGACATCTGAATGCAGTCGGAGGGGCAGGATGGACGCTGGATGTCATTGCATGTTTCCGCCCCCCCATGTACAGCACCAAAAAACACTTCCTGCCTGCGGCCCTAGATGAAGCCTGCCCTGGCCTTCATCAGCCTCCAGGACCAACCCTCGGACCTAATCCCATCATGTGGCACCGTTAAGGGGTCAGTGCTACACCCCAACCTGGGGGGCAAGCCACGGGGTATCTGAGGGGTAGGGTCTAATGTGGAGGTGGAGGTTAGGGTCCGTGACCAGGCTGAGATGCCTGGTCACAGGTAGCAGGGGCCAAAAGCATAATAAATAAATAAATAAAAAGAAAAATGCAATATATGCTGGCACCCAAATACACTTCCTTTTGAAAATCAAGTCTGAGCAGATTCAACTTAGAAAGGGTTATGCTGGGGCTCTGGAAGCAGTCTCCTCTACACAGTTCTGCAGAAACAAATGCAAATTGTGTGTTGGCTGATTAAAGGGGAGAAGGGTGATCCACGCCTCACGCTAAACCTGGCACGGCAGTGGGTAACGTGTGTCTCCATACCTGTGATGTGCTGTAAGTGCTTGAGCATGGTAGCTCATTTCACATGAGTAGATTGTCCAAACTTTGCCCAGTTTGGAAATAAGTATAGAATGTTTCACTCTTTAGTCTAGTTGCATTTAAGACTGTTATTGCCATCAATTTATTGATGGCTTAAGAAGACACATAACAGTTTGCTTAGCACACATTTGCCCTGTAGGTATTCTGATTAGCCACAGAAATAATGTATTTAACTCTGAAGAATGGGCAAAAAAGTGTTGCTAAATATTCTGAGAAATTCAAGCATACACTGCATATTTACTTCGGTGTCCAAGGTAGTTGAAGAGGCAAATATTCTGTTCTGGATTTCATTTATTGTTTTTTATCATCATGATATGCAATGGAATGAATGTACAGTCTGTCTTCTCCATTAAAGTGAACAGGGAATTATTTCTAATTGGCAGCAGTTTATAACGTTCATATTTGCAGGAATGATATTCATACTCTTAAATAATTCATATTTGACTGTACCTGAATAAAAAGTGATGTGAAAACTATATTTTGCATTGTTCTGTTTCTTGGGGCAACATCCTGTTTCAGTTCTCTTCAGGGAACCAGTTACCTGGAGTTTTAACAATGTCACAGTTTGTGCACAGAACTCTGACCATCGTTCTGATTGGACAATAGCTCATGCTTAGCATTCTGTACAGAAACCGTGACATAGTAAAAACTCCAAATTACAGGTCCCATGAAGAGGACTGTGCAGAATATTGTCCTTAAAAAGAAAACAATTGAAAACTCAGATTTTCTCATCAATGTTTATTTAGGTACAGTTAAATACGGACCATTTAGAGGGGTGTATTTAATTCCTATGAAAAGGAACTTTACTATCTGCTGTCAGTTAGCACACATTTCCTTTCCCCTTTAAGCCGCTCTTGAGAGCTGAGAATTCTGCATGTTATAGCAAGGTACCTAGATACACAGATTACATAGACATACAGATTCAGTGGCAGAGAAGGACTCAGTACCCCATCCAGTTTGCCCATTTTCTATCTAATTCCATGTCTGACATGGGGTCAGACCAAAGTTACTGGGGCTCTTGCCCTTTCAGTGTCCCAGTGCCTCCTCCCCAAGTGGACTATCCCTCCTGTATTATAGAGATACCTTATAATGAAACCACACTTTCTCTGTGCTTGGGTATATACAGGTAGATATAGTGAGAAAAAGTAAGATTGTGTGGCTCATCAAATGTGTCTCCCTGTTACTTTAAACAGCAATTACCTGAAATGCCATTTCCTTTTTGGTATTTATAAAGCCTACTCTTGGAACTCTGAACACTGTTTGCCCTTATCCCAAATCTGAGTCCACACCCCATCATCTCACAGATGTCATGACATGAACATTTTATAACGTGCATAGGGTTACCACCTTTTAAAAAGCCCAAAGTGGGACATTTCTTACTGAAACATGATTTTTAGTGAGGACAATATGTAGTCTCGACCAGTGCAACAGACTTATATTGTCTAAATAATCAGAATTAAGACTAAATGTTGTCGTTTTTAGCTGGTTTAGTATTCCTTGCCATTTTAAAGGTATTTTAGTTAAGGTATTATATTGTTTTGCAGCATTTAGAGGAAAGTCAGAAAATATTTTTTTCTGCTATACTGTCAGAACATGTAGTATTTTTCATGTTTTTCTGCAGGACACAGATGCCCAAATCAGGACTGTCCTGCAAAAATAGGGACAGGTGGTAACCCTAAACGTGCATTCCTACAATTGATTATGTCGGTGAAGACATTCACGGGCATTTCTTGGAGAATTAGTGATTATCTGGAAAACGGTTAAAAACAAACTAGCTGGTCATTGTCCTCCATTAAATGCAGTCAAGATTATGTCAGTTTTATCACCAAAATACAAACTGAGGAAAAAATTAAAATAATATCATTATCCAAGTGTTGTTGCTCTTATTAGTAACATAAGCATAAAGATCACTTTGGATTTAGCATGAGCTGACAGTTGTACATGGAGGTAAGGAAAGAAAAGCACATTTTACCATGTAAACTTTAACAAAAATGTTGTCTTCTAGTTTGAGAAAAGGAACAGTAGTCCATTCATCCTCAAAGTTTTCATCCTTGTACAGTACCATTGAGACCGAAAAATTCCCATCTTCTGTATTTAGTGTGATGGTTCTAAAACCAAAATTCAAATGATTAATTAAGAGAAAACAGAGCTTTATAGGACAAAAACATGTGAGCAAAGCAAGGAGCAGAAGCTGCTCTGAAAGACCAGTGCGTGGCAAGAGGGATTACCTGATATCAACACTTATCATGTTCTCGCCATTTGGCTGCTGGACCATGTAGCTGATGGGGTAGCGACACACAAATGTGATGTTGACATATGATCTCGTGACCACATCAGAGTTGTTATTGTGTATGCTGTTGATGAACATGATGTGGGTATCATCAGAAGCCTGAGGGCAACATAAAATCATGTTAGAGGTGTTCAGAAAATGTGCATTTGAACTATGTTAATAGTTACTAAAAAGGACATATGAAACTCCACTTTTTTAATCTAACAGGCTGTTTCAACCCCTCCTGAACACAAACTCATAATCTATTGGTTTTTTTTGGGGGGGGGGTTGTAATAAGCCATCTTATTTATGTTTTGGTGGTAGCGAAAATAGCTTATCGAGTAACCTTGGCAAACATGCAGATACTGATTTGTCGGAGAGGGAGATTTTCAAAAATACAGTGACTGCAGTGACTTTTTGTCCTTGATGGCCAAAATCTGACTAAGTGACATTAACCAGTATACTAATGACCCTACCAGAACTAGCATATCTTCTGGGAACCAATCACTCATTGACTGGCTTCATTCCTCACACCCCACAGGATCATTGATAACGGTGTCACACTCTTCTTTCATGGCTATAAGTGACACGCACTCCTCTATTAGGAGAACCAGGGTAAAGTGGACTATCTTCTCTGGGTCACTTGTGGCCTACTGGCCCTTTTTGCATGGAGGGTGTCTTATGGTATATACACAAAGACTCTTGTGACCTTATGGCTTATCTGTGATACAAACAACTTAGACACTGGTACATTAAGGCTACAAAACAGACAAAAGCCACACATTTCAAGTCTCAGTTCTAGACTAATAACCTCTAAGCCTACCAAGTTCTGGAATGCAGTAGGTAGCCTGTTTGACACACCAGCTAACCATACGCACCTTACCTTCAATTGAGGTACCATCCCCATCACCAATCCCCAAGACATAGCATCTAAATTCAGTGATTAGTTTGCAAACTGTGCCGGGAATATCATACATCCTCCCCCACCAGGATCCCACTTTTTTTTTTAAGATTTCTCAGTTTTTCCATTTTATAAGTGTAATAAGACATGCCAGGATGTGGGTAGTTATGTGATAACTGCACTTCCAGGTGCTGAAGGCACTTGACGTAAATGCCTCATGCCTCACACCTCACAATACACCTGGGCCAGTCTTCATCACATGACTAACCACACCTTTTTGTGTCTCATTGCTTATACAGGTGGTGTAGCTGGTGTGTTCACAGACCCTTATTTATATAGCCAGATTTTAAAGCTAAACTGCTGACAACAATAATTATTTATTTATTTAAAAGTCGGTAACTGGGAAAGGCACAGTGAGCTGAGGTTTGTTTCCAGATACAACCCGGGGAGGGAAGGTTATAAATACATCAAAAGGGTAGAGACACAGCTCTGTACAATACAAATGCAAAAATGTACATACAATAGGTAGTTTGAAACACAGTTGAAAATTAAATCAGGAGTCAGAGTACAAATAAATCTGGAGGCAGAGTACATTAAGCCAATAAAACAACTGATGTTGATATAGTGGCAGTTACGGAGACATGGTGTAATTATGAATCTTTCACGGGATGTAATATACCAGGATATAAAACCTATAGTAAAGAAAGGGAAGGGAGGAGAGGAGGTGGAGTAGCTATGTTTATAAGGGATCATATGGTGTGTAAACAAGTACATGAGGAAGTAGCAAACTTGAAAGTGGCAGACTGTCTATGTTTAGAAATATTAGTTGAATGCTGTAGGAAACTATTAGAGGGGGCTATATATAGACCACCTGATATAAATAACCAGGATCATATAATGCTAATAGACAGTGCAGCTAGTATAATCACTGATAAGAATGTTATAATCATGGGTGATTTCAATGCCCCAGGAATACACTGGCTGAAAGATACAGCATTAAATCAGCAGGAACAAAAACTGCTAGACAACTGTCTAGCAAGTGGTTTGCACCAAACAGTGGATAAGCCTACAAGAAAGAATAATATACTCAACTTAATTCTAAAAAATATGTATGAAAAAGTTAGCAATGTGGAGATTCTGGAGCCTCTGCTAGGGAGAGTGATCAAAATGTAGTGATGTGTACGTAAAGACTGGAATAGATATATATCATGGAAAACAAGTGGTCAGAAATTACAGTAAGGCAAATTTTAATAAAATAAGAAATTCATTGAATGGGTGGGACTGGAGGGAAGGCAGTGACACAACTACAGACCTTTAGAACAGATTAAAGGATAAACTGCTTGAATTAGAAAACTTATATGTCCCAGAGAAAATTGTCTATAATAAAAAAGTAAAATTACCAGTATGGTTTTCAGCCAAACTGCAGTATCAAATTACAAAAAAGAAGGGTGCATACAAGGTAATGCGTAGGGTGAGCACTGAGTTTAATGTCTCTAAGTATAGGCAACAATTAAAAATCACCAAACAAATGATCAAATATCACCAGAGAGCAGTGGAATTTATAGCAGCACATGCTAAGGATGGGGGTAAGTCCTTATTCTTGTATGTAAATAATATATCTGCTAACAGGTCTATTGGTCCAATTAGTTCAAATGGGATAGAAATAGATAACCTTGTAGTAATGTCTGAAGCCTTTAATTCATATTTCTGTTCAGTTTTTAATTCAGATCAGAAAATATCCAAATTCATTGGTAGTAAAGATAGTCATGAGTACTTTACAAGACAGGAGATCTCAGAGAAGCTTAGAACATTAGGTGCCTCTAAGTCAGCAGGTCTGTACAGATTACATCCAAAACTGATTAAAGAAATAAAGGACTGGTTGGTAGACCCACTGTACGAAGTTTTCTACTCCTCCGTAAATTATGGGGAAGCCCCCAGGATTGGTGGACAGCTTACGTTGTTACAGTATTCAAAAAGGGTAGTGAGACTGATATTGGTAACTACAGGCCTATTATCCTATCATTGATTTTAGGTAAATTACTAGAGATGAGCTAGAAACTGAAATACAGAGTAGGGGGCAAATGGACAAAACACAGCATGGCTTTAGAAAGCAACGATCATGTTTGACAAACATGTTGGTGTTCCACAATAAAGTAAGTCTGCTGTTGGACCAATCTTTGTGATTTACTTGGATTTTTAAAAGCCATTCAATAAAGTACCTCATGACATACTTATAAATAAGATGATGTCTATGGATCTAGATCAGAAAATAATTAAATGGGTAAATAATTGGTTAATAAATCAAAACCAGGGGGTCAATATTAGTTTTTTTTTTTTATCTTCAAGTGGTAAGGTCTCGAGTGGCGTGCCACAGGGATCTGTACTGGAGCTGGTAGTGTTATCCCTCTTTATATCAGACTTTGGTAAAGACATTAAAAGTGAAAGTCTGCTGGCCCGGTGGCACTGAGGGTTGAGATGCTGGATGCCACACCTCGTGCCACGCTGGTGACCCGGGTTCAGAAATGTGCCTGGGCTATCTGGGGTGGGCAGGGATAGGATTGAGCATCCGGAGGACTGCTCTCTTATCCCTGGGGAGGGCCTGGGGTTCTTATTACTCTCCAGCGACCCCTGATGGAGATCAGGTGTGCTGCAAGAAGTGCACTAGACAGGGTGTTGTGTGGCGGATGTTTGAGCATAGTGCCCTGACATCACTGCACGTCCGCACTCCAGGGGGAAAAAAGGAAGGAGGAAAATGGCTGGGCATGACCATGCAGCTTGATGGCCATGCTCCATGCTGCCCGGAGGACTGTTGTGAAATCATGCTGGGAGTTCTGGTCCTGGCCAGGCTCAGAGAGGCATGGGGAGGCCCCCCCCCGGTGGGTTGGGGCGTGGCCGCACTGGACCCCCATCATGCAAATGAGCCTGCTGCTCTCCAGGCAGGTGGAGCCAGTGGCTGGATGGCCCCACCGATGATGCCACAGCAAGGCGGCAAAATAAAGTACTGATAATAAAAAAAAGTGAATGTCTAAAATTTGCCGATGACACCAAAATCTGTGCAGAAATAACTAGTAGGAAACAAGCTGAACTACTGCAAAAGGATCTAAGTGTTTTACAAGAATGGGCAGTAGTTAATAAGATAGAGTTTAGTACAGATAAGTGTGTGGTAATGCATTTTGGATCAAACAATGGGGAATATGAATATTATTTAAATAACACCAGGTTGAAAAAAGTAGGAGACAAGAGGGACTTGGGTGTCATTATCAGTAAAGACTTTTCCTTTTCAAATCATTGTACCTCGACTGTGAAAAGAGTAAATAGAATTCTAGGGGCAATTAGGAAATCTTTTATAACTAGACACAGGGCATGTCTCCTACCTTTATATAACAACTTAATTAGACCCCATCTGGACTACTGCAGCCAACTGTGGAGCCCACATTTGGTAAAGGATATTACTGTTATTGAGAGAGTGCAGAGGCAGCTAACAAAGATGATTATGAGATTGAAGAATCTGACCTACGGTGAGAAATTGGAGGTCTTGGGGCTATACTCCCTGGAATTGAGAAGAACTAGGAGGGATCTATTGCTTATGTTTTGAGTGTTCGGGGATAATGAGTTAATGACAAGTCTTGGTTTAGTGCCAGCAAGTAAAAATTATAACCTTAGAAGTCATGATAAACAATTAAAATTGTCCAACCCTAGGATAAATCAAAGAAGGTATTTATTTACCCAATGAATAATTACACAGTGGAATAAACTACCTGGTGACATAGTAAAATCAGAAACATTTGAAACTTTTAAGAAAAAATTAGATAAGCATTTGCTAAGGTAAAATAGGGATATACACCCCTATACGGGGAGGCAGATATTTATGGGCTCAAAAGCCTTCGACCTGTCTGTAGTTCCAAGTATGACTCCAAGTATAACTAACAGATGAGACAATAAGTTTCACAGAGTTAATGCAAGTGTTGACTACAGTAAGCATAATAACAATACATTAACTGTTTGCTATGGAGATAGAGCATAATTTTTTCTAAATTATTATATAATACTAATAATATGCTCACAAGGCTAAACTGTCTAAACTGAGCTCCTTATACCTAGAAGGTACTCCTTCTGTACAGAATATGCGCTCTAAATATCACCCTTGTGATACAAAGAAATGCCAAAATGACATTATAAGAAGTATGGTTACGCTTTGTGTTAAAACATTGTAGTGTCACAAACAGTGAATACAATTAAAAACAGCACTTCCGAGGATTAGTGTGCTTTAAGGATGATAATTGCTTCAAAAACCCTCCTTCTATAAGGAAGTCCAGAAGAAAGACATTTGATATTGTTGACCATATTCTGTTGCTAAAAAAAACTATCTAACGCAGGCTTAGCATCCTAGCAGTGCACTCTTCCAATCATACCTATCTAACCACCTTCAAATGGTGTAGATTTGTGGTGCCACTTCCACATCCCTCAGATCAGCACAGGGGTCCCTAGCACTCAGTTCCCTGCTATTCTCAGTTTTCTTAAATGACCTTCCCAGCCTTTACAAGTCTGTCTCTAGCCACATGTATGGAGAAAAATAGTACCTATGCCAGTGAACCTAGCACCACTGAAGTGGAGGCCATTCTGTAACATGACATGATGGAGATACACAGGTGGTTTCCAGAAAAGAAGCTCATACTTAACCGTAAAAAGCCAGTGGCCATGCTTTTCAGAGTAAAGGACCTCTTTCAAAGCCTATACTTAAGGACTCTCCTGGCCTCTGCCTCAGTACTCTGGCAGGGCCCCCTTCTGGAGACTGTGAGTATTTTAAGTACTTTGGTCTCTGATTAGTCGTAAACATGACTTCTCTGCCTGTATAGACCACCTTGTTTCCAATGCCACAAGCTTGATGATCTCTACTGAAATCAAGGCTGCACCCCCACTCACTGCAAGAAAAGAGCTAATATGTAACATACTCAGTTATGAAGACATCATCTATGGGGCTGCTCCCACATTTCAACTAGCCAGACTGGACCTCTTATTCCACTCCTTCTATAGATTCATCCTCAACTGCCCACCTACACCCCCCATTGTAACCACTATTGTCTGATTGGTCGGCCCTCCCTTGAGACCCATAACCTCTTCCCACTGCTCCACATTTCTCCACAAGTCATGGGTTTGCAAGACAAGGCAAGGCAAAACTCATTTATACAGATCCCTATCCTGAGGGCTTAGAGTGCCATAAAGGGAGATATATAGAAATAGCAATACAGAGCCAGAGTAATACTTAATAAATTATTAACAAATAAATACTACTAATTAACTAAAACAGTGGACTTGCTCAAAAAAGTAAAAATGTGCTCTCCTGCAAAGGAGGCAGTATAGCATAGTGGTTAAGGACACAGAGCTACAAACATGGAGACCTGGGTTTGAATCCCATCACCCCCACCTGTGACCCTAAGCAAATCATTTAACTTCCTTGTGCTTTGAGGTTGCACCTGGAAACAAGCTCTGGCTTGGTGTGCCTTTCCTGGTTTAACAATCCCCCCTTTCCCTTGCCCTGCAAAGGCCTATACTGAGCAAGCAGAATAAGTGTGGGAAGGCAAAGAATTCCAAAGAGATGGTGCAACCACCTCAAAGGCTCTGTCCCCAGAGAAATATAAGCCTTGAATCGGGGACCGCCAACAGGCCATTCTTAGTGGAGCACAGAGAGTGAGCAGGGGTGTAAGGAGGCAGGAGAGCTCTAAAGTAGGCAGGACCCAAACCATGTAACATAGAAACAGAATTTGTTGAGAGAAAAGGTCTGGTTGTCTCATCCAGGCTGCCCAGCTGTTCCCTGCCCAATCTGCCTCTGCAGACTCTAACTGGTCTCCAGCGACCCTACCCCTCCCTGTCTATTGACTAATATTCCCTTATGTCTATCCCATGCATGCTTGAAGCCCCCCCTCCTCAGTGTTTACACCTCCAAAACTTCTGCTAGCAGTCTTCTCCAGTCTCCCACCACCCTTTTACTGAAGTAGTACTTCCTCACATCCCTCTTAATCTGTCCCCCACCACCAGCTTCATCACATGCCCCCTAGTCCTGGTGCTCTTTCTTATTTGAAAGAGACTTCACTCCTGCATCATGTTCACCCTTGTGAGGTACTTGTAGGTTTCTATCATGTCCCTCCTCTCCTCTCCTTTCCTCTCCTCTCCTCTCCTTCAAGGTATTCATGTTGAGATCCCTCAATCTGTCCACATAGGGCTGCTCGCACAACCCCTGCACAATTTTAGTTGCCCTACTCTGGACTGCCACCACCCTGTCTAGTGTCAGTGGCTCAGCAGGTGGCACACTTGCCTCTGAGCCCATGAGATCAAAAGGCTGTGGGTTCTATCCCCACACCAGGCACTTGGGCTAATATCCCGATACTGCAGTGCAGCATGAGGGGGGTGCTGCACTCCTGAGGTGCCGTCTTTCTGATAAGATGTTAAATCGAGGTCCCATCTGCCTGTTCAGGTGGATGTTTAAGCTCCCATGGCACTTCTCGAAATGAGTAGGGGAATTTTTATTAGTTTAGACTTCATTACATACATAACAGAATACATTCCATAAAATACATTTCATTTCACATCAGTACACAATAAACAGATCATACATAGGAAAACTAAAGAAACAGAGAATAATTCACCCTATTACAAGAATCCTCCCCAAAGTAGGTAACAATCCCAGACCTAATAGACCCTTATATTCTCCATTCATGCAAACAATATATCAATATTTTCAGTCCGTTAATGTCCAGAGTTCACAATTTACCTACAGGTAGTATGCCTTTACTGCATTGTCATGAGACCTATCAGAATGCATAATTGACTGTAAGGTTTTCTTATCATTTGCCAATAATTCTTTATGCATTACCCATTTTAGCTGCAAAACCCATAGGCCCTGACCGGGCCTGCCATATGTAATACCTAAGAACTGACAATGTGACATACACTGTGTCACTATGATATTTCCCCTACATCCCTGCCTGTGGGCCATACATAATTTCTGTATAGGATAAATTCAAAAACCCAGGTTCTTGCCATTCTTTGGTTAGAAAGGCCCAGAATTCTTTTACATAGTTACATTTGGAAAATAAATGTTGCTGTTTTTCTGTGATCTGTACACATGTATCTCTAGGACAGTATCTTCCTGTTATCTGCTTGTGTTTATTATTGCCATGAACGCTTAGCCTTCCATAATTTCCTAACCAAAGACTGTCCCATATGAAGGCTGGAATCCTAAGGTTGGAGAGCTGTTTGAGTACTTCAACTAGCTGTAAGTTGCTACAGAAGGGAAAGACTAGTTGAGACTGCCCTTCTGTATGTATGATAGTATGGTAAATCTTTTTCCTGTCTACTGACAGTAAATGGCTTGGAAGTATTTGCCATTTCACGGCTTACTTCATACTTTCTACCCCATATTGTTGGATCCCACCTCCCATCTTTAAACATTTAATCTTGCCTTGCTGCCAATCCGAGACAATGGGGCCTAACCACTGATTTTCTTGTGGTATCCATCCTTTAATGCTAGGCCGTAAAGCCAGGCCCAAATTATAACATAAATAAATGCTCATAAAGAAGGCTACAGGGTGAACCATATTGACCCCACCATCTACTATAGTTCTGTACGTAAATTCCATTTTAATGGGGTTCAATCTAGACCCCCAAAAGGCTTGAAAAAAATACTGAATAACTGAATCACCAGGCTTTGGGGGGGGGAGATAAACATAACTTAGATACAAGAAGATGGGCACCAACAAGGATTTAATCAACATCACCCTCCTTTCTTTGGACAACTGATTACCTTTCCAGCCCCATAGTAATCTCTGAGCCCTGCCCATGGCCTTTTCCCAGTTCCTTATTTGATTATTCCTTGACCCAAATTCTATTCCTAACATAATTATAGGATCCTGCGAAATAATGATAGCTGCTATTTCCCCAGAGGGTGGTAAAGGTGTGGACCCTAATGTAACCCCTTTACTTAGAAAAATTAATGTTGGAACCAGAAGCATTAGAAAACCGCTGTAATTCTCCTAACAATGCATTTTCACACGTCCCTGGGCCCAATATGAGGACAAGATAATCTGCATGAGACAAAACTTTTAATGGTTCGGTGTATCCCGCTATAGTGATCCCCTGTATACTCTGCAACTGTAATATGGCTCTAATAAGAGTGTCAATGGCAAAAGTATACAATAGGGTACTTAGGGGCACCCTTGCCTCACCCCTCTATGGACTCTAATCTGTTTTCCGTACCACCTATTGATGTTAGGTATGATTACCCTTATCCAATCTACAAAGGTCTGAGGGAGCCCAAAGGCCAGTAGTGTCTGGAACATAAACTCATGTGACAATTTGTCAAAGGCTTTTTCCTGATCGAATCCAACTACTGTCCCTTTTACTTCCTCCTGCTCGCCTCTAAAAAAAGCTCTCTTAAAATGATAAGATTATCGTATTGTTGTCAATGTGGAATTGCACAAGTCTGCTGGGGGCTAATTAAATAAGAAGATACTCTGGACAGTCTTGCTAGTAATATCTTAGCCAAAATTTTTAAGTCCATATTTAGTAGACTCAAAGGCCTCCAGTTGTTACTATCTGTCCTGAGGCCTTTTTCATGTATGAGAACCAAAATAGCTTCCTTCATGGAAGCAGAAATTTTGGACTCTACTATCATGTGGTTATACAGAATTACCAGAGCAGGGGCTAATTCATTACAAAAGTGCTTATAAAGGCCTGTTCCCGGTCCATCAGACCCAGGAGCTGAGTCCTTTTTTAATTGGCTAATTGCCTTACGTACTTCATCTAGCGAAATTTCTTCCACTAGCTCTCTAGCATCAATGTCAGAAACCTGAGGTAAATTCAGGCCCTTTAAATAAGATAGAATATTAAAATCAGTGGGAGGCATTCCCAACAATTCACTCATATGTGCTTCTACTACTCTCAAGGTACCTTGTGGTGTTATGGCACTATGCGCAGAGCTATTAGTTAATCCTGTTATGACCCTACTCTATATTCGTGATTTGCACTCTTTATACGGGCCCAAACGGGGCTTCCTGCCCTAAAGATTTGGACCTATTATATTGGAGATCCATCATTTTCTTTTTTACATTACTAATCTGTGTGCTGTAGTCGAAGTTTGTTGTTTCTGATTGTGAAATTAAATATTGTAATTGGTGCCCGAAACTGTAAATAATCTATATATTCTTTGTTGGAAATCCACTGTCCTGATTTTTGGAATAACTCCTGCCAGCTCTTTTTGGTGTCCTCCCACCATGCAGTAAGATCCTTGTAGCAACCTACTACAGATAGCTTAGCCAACCACCCTTGCCTTCATTTACTTTGTAACCTGCGATTATTTAGCAAAGATTCATTCAACCTCCATTTTTTTTTTTACAACGTGGTGAATTACTCCATTCAATATGGGCTTTTAAAGCTACATGGTCATAATACTCACTCATCTAAGCTGCAATTTCCTTGACCTTAAGAATAGAGGAGATAAACATGAAATCTATTCTGGTTTTCTCTGTGTTCCTAAAATATGTGTATCCTCCCAAAGGGTGCACACTCCGGTAGGCATCGTTAAGATTAGCAGTCTGTACAATCTCACACCAGTGCCATAGTGAAGGAAAATGCAACTCAGATATTTGTTCAAACTGTTGCTCCTTTTTTATTTCAGCCTCAAACAGCATACATGGATCAGGCAGGTCCCTCCAGGTACAAACACCTTAACGTTTCACGTTTACATGCTTTTTCAAGAAGATCCACAGTTGAAGTCTCCCACCCATACAATTAACCTAGAAGAGCGTAAATATGGCTGAATTTCTTGAAATCAGGCAGTTCTCTGGGCTTTTGTCTGTGATGCATAGGTCACTATTAGCCTAAACCTTTCTGAAAGAAAGGAAATATCCAACATCATGGCTCTACCTGGGTGGATATCAAGTAGTCTTTTGACTTGAAGAGAGGGGTTGGCAAAGAGTATGCCAATCCCATCATAAGCATCCAAACCCACAGACCAAAAGGAAGGGCCAACAACCCACATCCTGGAGGCCACCTGGAGGTCTGAATTAGATTTAAGATGGGTATCTTGAAGACATGCAATATCACAAGGGGAATCCTGAAGGGAATACAAAACACTACCTCATTTCTTAACCCCTTTTATACCATTAATATTAAGAGATAATATAGATAAGCTATCCATAAAAAGGATACCCCGAGAGAGAGAGAAACCTAATAAACCAGCTGAAAAAAACTATGGAGTCCTAGAAGCATGACTCTGGTGGGTGTGTTTAGCAATAGGGTCTGTACCCACCTTCCTCTGTGTCAGTGGTAGATGGAATAGAGGAAGAATCAGTGCCTTCATCATCAGATTCTCTCTCCTCTGTGGGAAGGGCAGCAAATTTATTCCCTAGCTTCCAACTGCTTTGAGGGCCCCTAACCTGGGAATCAGAGGGACCCATCTTCTGGGAGACTGGTTTCCCAATATGGGATCATTTTTGTTGGGTCACTATCTTAAAGGGTCTCTCTTCTGGAGGGGGAAGGGTTGGCATTGAGGTAGAAGGATCAGCTTGCTGCTCTACTGGAGGGGGAGCAGCTGCAACTATTACAGACGGAGTGTCCACTAAAACTGTCTGATTTTCAGGAGGAATCTCCATCTCCTGGTTCTCTTCTGATTCTGGTGCAAGAGGCACTGCTGTATCTGGCAGAGAAGCTAACCCTGCTCTTAAGCGCTGCCCAGCCACCCTTTTGGCCTGATGTTGTTGTGCCATGTTAATAATTCCTTCATGTGAGGGACAATCTTTTCTGTTATGGGAGGTCCACAGGCACTTCCCAAAAGCTTGCCCAGTCCACTCACATAAGTTACACTTGAAGAGGTTCAGGCATTTGGCTGGAACATGCCCAAACTCCAAACAGTGACTGCATCTTTGTGTGTCACATGCAGTACTCAAATGTGCACGAGAGGCACATTTAAAACATGAATGGGGATGACCTGCATAGAATATAGAACCCTGATCCCATCCCAGAAAAAAGGTACTAGGGAAATGTACCGGGCCAGTGTTAGTAGAAAAAAGTGTCACCCGAATTTTCCACCCCCCATTCCAGATTTGTACACTATCTAAGTTTGGGGAGGGTTTGCCCATCATCTCATACTTTTTCCTCAGCCAGAACAGAATGTCTTCTATATTCACATCCTCGTTTTTAAACATTACAATAAGGTTTTTTTACAAGGGGTTTTATTAGAGGAACAGCTTGAAAAGGAGACCAAACTGGATTATTTTTATGCACATTATATTGAGCCCAAAAATGATCTAAGTTAGACACATTTTTAAAGCTAACATCAAAGTTAGCATTCCCAATGTTTATCAAGGCAAAGATTTCAGAGGAGAAGAACTTCATAGACTCTTTTAGTAATGTCCTAACAATATGAAGCCTATCAGGAGAGGAGTCTAAACCTCCTTTGTATAGGAGGTGCATAATATTACGTCTGGAAGCTGGTTCCCCTTATTTTGAAATAAATCAGACATCTTAACCACAGATTCCAAGCCTGCCCCTCCAGCGTTTCCCTGTAATAAATTATTTGGTGGGCCAAGTCTAACCATGCCTTCTCCAACCACATTCTTTCTGCCCCCTCCTGTCAACCCTTTTACATATTTTCATATCATCTGCGAAAAGGAATACCTTCCCTTCCAGTTCTTCTGCAGTGTCACTTATGAAGACATTGAAGAGGACTGGTCCCTGTACTGAGCTCTGTGTCACCCCGCTAGTCACTCTGTCATCATTAGAGTGAGTACTGTTAACTACCACCTTCTTTGCCTATCTGTTAACCAGCTTCTAACCCAGTTCACTGCTTTAGATCCCACCCCTAGGCTGCTTAATTTCTTTATCAGTCTCCTGTGCAGCGCAGTGTCGAAAGCCTTGCCATAGTCCAGATATGCCAAGTCCACTGCACTCCCTTGATCTATTTCCCTGGTCACCCAGTCAAAGAAATCAATCAGATTCATCTGGCATGACCTCCCCCCTTCCCCAGTGAATCCATACTGCCTGTGATCTTGCAGTCCATTGGATTCAAGATACTCTATCAGCCTTTCCTTAAGCAGGGTTTCCATTAATTTCTCCACCACTGAAGTGAGACTGACTGGCCTATAGTTGCTAACCTCCTCCCTCCTCCTGCTCTTATGTAGAGGGACTAGGCCTGCTCTTCTGTAGTCCTCCTGTTTTCCTAAAGTCCAGAACCCCTGTTCTTGTGTGGTTTGCCTCTGCCCCTGTCTTTATGTTGAACCACACTGTACAGTGATCACTGGTACCTAGGGGACTGCCCGCTGTGATGTCTCCAATGCTGTCCTTGTTTGTAAGCATCAAGTCTAGCACTGCCCCATCCCTAGTGGGCTCTTTGACTAGCTGCCTGAGGAAAGCCCCTTGTAGGAAGTCAAGGATGGCCCTGCTCCTTGCTGAAGACACTACTGGAAGGTTCCACTCCACATCTGGCAGACTGAAGTCACCAACTAACAACACCTCCCTCTTACTTGCTGTTCTGATGATGGATTCACCAAGTGCCTTATCCAGCTCCTCTCTCTGTGCTGGAGATCTGTACACTACCATGGCATGAATAGTGTCCCCAAAACATGTCTCACAGCACCTTCAGCCCTTTCTTTTCTTCTAGGTGACCCTGTATCTCTGTGGTCTTGATTTTGTCCTTCATTCCCCTCCTTCACAAATAATGCAACCCGTCCTCCCTGCCCTGTCTCTCCTAAACAGAGGGTTGACAGGTATGGCTATGATCCAGTCACGGTGCTCTGTGCAGCACAATTCCATTATGGCCACTAAATCCAGGCTAGCATCCATCATGATGGCCTCCAAGTCTGGAATTTGATTTCCCAGACTCCTTGCATTGGAGCACATGGCTTTTCCACAAGTCCTCCCTGTGTGGGGCAGGGTGGGGAGGGGAGGCAGGACAGGATTAGGAGTAAGGAAACAGGAGTTTTACAGCTGGCTTGAGCGGTGGTGACAGGACATGGGGTACCACTTTGTCATGGAATAGAGAGATTTCTGGGACAGGAGACTCTTAGAGGGTGATGGACTTCGCCTGCAAGGGAGGCGACTAGTACACTAGTGCAGAAGTTTGAATACTACATCAGATGTTTAAACTGACTGGGGGGGGGTCCAGTTCTAGGGGATCCATGGTGGATGGTGAGAAGGAGGGGATCATAGACAGAACTCCACCAATATCTAAGGGACAGCAGTGGAAAAAAGGGTACAGGGAATGCAATAGGGTTTACAGGACTGAGCGTAGGAGTACCACTGAGGACTTGTTCAGACAACATTGCTACTCCTTATTGACTATGCTGACATCATTTATGGCCATGGCCCAAAAACAGCCTTAGCAAAACTGGACACCCTCTATCATAGGGCAATAGATTTATCACCAATGCCCTGATCAATACTCATCTGTTCTAGCAATAGCAACTGTGCCGCTATGTACTACTAGACTGGACATCGTTATCGCTAGGAGGTGGCGAAATGCTTCCTTCTCGGCCTACAGAGCTATCTCCAAGAAACTACCACCTTGTATATCTGACCTATTCAAATTCTCTCCCTGCATGTATTCTCTTAGATGGTATACTTTCATTCTACTTGACATGTAGAATTAGATCCCTCTACAGAGACTCATCTCTAAGCCACGCTCTCCCTACCTTATGGAATAGCCTTCAAGATTCTCTAAAGTTAACATGGCTGGTTGGGATGCTTTTTTTTTCAAATCACTGCTAAAAAACTCACTAAATGAAAGATGCCAATGTTTCTCATAAGTTGCCCTATGCCATAAGGCAACCCTCCAGTAAGTAATGGAACTCGGGAAAAGGAACCACAAGTTGGAGTACTGGATGGGTGGGGTGAGACTTAACACTACAGAAGAGGAATGGAAATTATCATCAGTAACAAACAAATGAGCCAGTGCAACAAGGCCTATAATAATGCTAACAAAATGCGGGGATGTATTGGGAGGGGTACTAACAGTAGAAGAAAAGAGGTAATACTTCTCCTATACAAAACCCTGCTGAGGCCTCACCTGGAGTACTGCATCCAGTTCTGGAATCCCCACCTCAGAAAGGACAAGGATAGGCTACAGACAGTGCAGCGCAGAGTAAGAAAAATGATTCGGGCCCAGCAGGGCAGATTCTATAAGGAGTACCTCAAGGCACTAAATCTGTACTCACTGGAAACCAGAAGTGAGAGGGGAGATATGATAGAGACCTTCAAGTTTCTTAAAGGAATTAACAAGGTAAACTGCAGGGAATCATCTACCCTGAATACCAATTCAAGTTCATGTGGTCACGAGTGGAAATTATCTGGAGGGAGGTTCAGGAGGGATGTGAGGAAGTACTTCTTTATGGAAAAAGTGATGGAACCTTGGAAAGTCTGTCGGCTGAGGTGGTGGGTGAAAATACAGTTAGGGGATTTAAGCAGGCCTGGGACATAATGAAGGGAATAGTGGTTGCACAGGGCAACAAGACCAAGGAGGAGAATGGGGATAGGATGGGGAGGGTTAGTACCCTGGAGGAACAATAGGTTCTAGGGAAGGTTCCAGGGATTATAGGGGATATGGGCAGACTGGATGGACCTCTTGTCTTTTTCTGCTGTCATGGTCTATGCTTCTATGCTTCTATGTCCACATTGGACATTAACCCTGTGAGCTACAAAAAGACAGTTACAACTGGGTATCATCGGCATAACAATGAAACTCTCAGCTTTAACATCTTATGAGCTCAGTAGCAGCATGTAAATGGCAAACAACATGGGTGCAAGGGTCAAACCTTGAGGCACACTGCAGTCAGTCACAGAGGTTCCATAGATGGAATTACCTAGAACTACCTGCTGTACCCTACCCATAAAGTTGGACTAAAACCAGCACAAAACCATGCCTAGGAGTCCTACATAGTGCCACAGGCAATCCAACAGCACTCCATGATCTACAGTGTCAGACGCCGATGAGATATCAAGAAGCACCAAGATGGACTAGTGCCCTCTGTCCCATACAGTGAGAAGCTCATGAAAACCTTGATGAGTGTGTTCCCAGTGCAGTGAAGGGGTCTAAACTCCAACTGGAGAGGCTAATAGATGTCAAATGTTTACAGGCGAGCCTCCAGCAACACTACCACCAGCACCTTCTTCGCAACCTTCTCTAAAAAGGGAAGGTTCAAGACAGTTATGTAATTCACAGCACTGTTGAGTTTCAGTGATGGCTTCTTTAGGAGAGGTCTCACCACCACCCTTTTCAAGGTGGCAGTGCAACCCCCTCCTTCAAGGAACATTTGATAATCTCTGTGATGATTAGACCTAGGGTGGTCTCCCAACCAACAAGCAGCAAGGTGGTCCCAGTATCTAACAAACAGCAGGTGGGGTGCATATCCTAGATCACCCAGAATAGCTCCTCGTCCAAATCTGAGTGAAACTCTCCCTGTGATAACAGGTCACCTAAGCCTATCCATGACAATGTACTACCAGCACATGACAGGCTACTTTAGGAGATCCCAGTCCAAATGGAGGATAACTTGTTAAGGAAAAAGTCAATCAACCTCCTCCCACTTTTCAGTAGAAAACACTAATTCAGACTGAAGATGGGGGATTAGTCAACCTGTCTGTGGTGCAGCAAAAATATGCACACGATTCTTCCTGCAGCAAGCATCCTTGACAGAACTCTGTTTTTTTCAGGGTGATTGCCTATTGATACTACCCATAGTGGGCCTTCAGCATCAACTTGTCCTCCAGTGATCATGACCTCCAGCAGAAGTGCTACAACTTTCATCTCTTTGTTTTCAACTGCCTCAGCTAATCACAATACCATGGGTACCTGCGGCAGGATGTAAGGAATGGACACAGTACAGTGCCAGAGAGTCGAAGGCAGATGCAAGAGCCATATTTTAGCTCTCCATAACCTTCTCAGCTCCTTCAGCACATGCTGGCATCATACCTGAGATGTCCAATACAGCCAGGAGCTTGCTAGGCTCCAGATTAAGCTTAGGGCAGTATCTGATCATCTCCAAAGGTGAGGTATTAAAACCAGGGGCTCCACAGAGGAACAGCATACTATGATGATTGAACCAAATGGTAGGCTTCCCAGCTACCTCGCATGCCTCCAACCCCTGCACAAAATTACATCTACTCTCTCAGAGACGATAAAGTCAGGTGCCTTCTCAGACCTAGGTACTCCAGAGAAGTAGATCAGTTATCCTTTGCCTACTGGCTCTCAAAGTTGTGGAACAGCCTTCCCCACAAAATTTAATTTTCAGTGTGAAAATATTTAAAGAAAGTACTCAAATTCCATTAGGCTTACATTTGCAGTTGTTAGCCATCCTAGCAGAGTAATTTTATTGTTTTTATGTTTTGTTTACCAACCCAGCTGCAGCATTTCACATGGTTATGACTCCCGGTTCCAGAATGCATACTGTTCTATCCTAGCCTGTATAATACCATAACCTTGTTGAATGAGGCTCATCCCCAGCAAAACTGAGTTGCTTCAAGTAGGCTCAGATCACCTGATATCAGCAGCAAAGAATAATGTTACTCTCCCAGTAATCAATGGGACTGAACTGCAGATGAAGAAGGGGGTTTATAATCTAGGTATGATTTTTGACAGCCGACTGACTTTAACTTCTCAAATTTCTGTTGTTATTTGTAGTGGTTTTTATCACCTAAAGAATGTAACTAGATTGCATCCCTTCCTTGACCAGAGTGACCTGCACACACTAGTGAAAGCTTTCATTACCTCATGAATTGACTACTGCAATGCACTCTTTTTTGGCCTGCTGGCTACTCAGTATCACCGACTTCAGCTGCTTCAGAATTCGGCAGACAGGTTGTTAACTGGGACATCAAGATTTTATTATATTACTCACACTTTACAAAGGTTACACTGGATGCCAGTAAGATGGCATTCTGAATTTAAAATTATTTTGCTGGTTTACAAGGCTATAGATGTACTGGGCTGCCTCTATATCCGTGAGCAGCTGGGAATCTCCCAGGATGATTCTTGGGGCAGCTGAGTTCTTTGATTGAAATCCCAAGGACGATTGACTGTCCCCTCAGTGAGACTGAAATCTGCTGGGGACCAAGTATTCTGTTACAGCTCCAAGATTATGGAATACTGTCCTGAGTTTGATCCATTCTACCTCTTCAAGTTGAAAATTTTGAATCTAAACTCAAGACCTGGCTATTTAGATAGACTTTTTCAGGTGATTGAAAGGTAATTGGTGATTTACCATTGTTCTTAGAACTGATCTGTGTTGTATGTTATTGTGTTATATATTTGTTTAATTGTGAAGTGCGTTGAGCTCTTTAAAGGTGCTGTATAAATACAATTCTATCCATCTGTCTAGCTATCTATTTAACCTTCAATGTGACAAAAAATGACCTTCAGGATAATACACTTTCTAATAGTTTTTGTTTCCTTTTCCAGTATGATCTGCATGCTTTTCTTTGTAATGTGTTATTACTGATTTTTTTTTCTGTCTCTTTCCCTGTTTTTGCCACAGATGCACATAGGAACAAGTTGTTTCTGACTCAGTGTACCTCCCTGGTTAAAAAAAAAAAAAAGCTTAATAATTCAATGAGAGCCGGCTGGTGCCACCAAGCTCAGTTGTGTGGAAAGTGTATGAGGTGAATGCTCAGATTTTACTCTCTGTAAAGGAGTGTGCAGCAATCTCACTGCATTACTCTCAATTATTAAACAATGACTGGAAATACAATATAGTAACTGGTGACCCCCTGGATTTCCAGTCCTGATAAAAGTCCATAATTACCCTCTGAATTCTGTAATAACTTGATAGTGGGTTATTACAGCATTTTCCTCCTTACGCTCGCACTTCACAATAGCTGTGCAAGTACAGTGTCTGCTCAGGGACATGCTTGCTCGCACAAATACAGCTTACAGTTTTTCTCTCTTTTGGAACTTTGCACCAGTTATTATAAAAAATAATGCCTGTGCAAATTTTGTTTTATCATAACACACTTCTGCACAGGCATTAATCTCTATATTTTAATCAGCTGACAGCATTTCAAAAGGGTTATGTTAATTTCTGGAAACCCTCATGTAAAATAAATATTAGTATATTAGCTGTAAAAGCATTCATTTTAAATGTATAAAAACAGTTTAGTTTCATAATAGCATTGAGGCACTCGAGGGGTAGGCTATCTTCATTAATCTAGCCCTGGGGGTACAAGGTACTTGGCTTCACCTCATGCCTCATGATTCCCCTAAGGTTCAATAACAGATGGTAACTCAACCCCTTGTTGTACCTTAATAATTGATTATATTGCGTCTGTGTGATATATGCTTATATATTAACATCTTAAACAATCAGGGAACACTCAGTAGATGAGATATGGCCTGCCTTCTGTACTTCAGTACAATACAGTACTGTTTTATACAGTGTCTTTTATACAAGTGTATGGCAGCATGTTTAACAGAATAATGAAAGTACAAAATAAAAAAAAGAAATACATTTGAATAAATGAGAAATAAGATTCTAAAGAAAAGAAAATCATTATACTAATACTAAAACATCTTGGGCTGGATATTCAAACTGTGCTATTTTGTGGCGCAAGCCCTTCCGCTGAACAAAATAGTTGCGCTGGGGTGTGCCGGGCGATATTCAACAGAGTTGCGCTATTGAGCAACTCCTTTGAATATCACCCCCGCCACAGCCACTGTGCATGTGCGAGTGGAACTTGCGCCACCGCAAGTGGTCAGAGTGGAGCATTCAAGTTGCGCTGCTAGTACCATTGCGCCATGCGCAAATTTCCCATATTCAAAAGGTGACATGCAAATGGGGCCATAATTCATGCAAGGCATGGGGGGGGGCCATTTGCATCTATTTATGGCCCCATTTGCATGCCATTAGCATGCAGGTGCACTGATCCCCGAGGACTTGCGCCTGGCATGCCCTGCCAGGCAGCAGCCATCGGGGACCGACGCCCCCTGCAGCCCGATCACGGGCATAAGTGTAAAAAGCACCCATCCCCCGACTAGCCCGATCGCGGGCATAAGTTTACATAAACCCCCACCCCACTAGCCCGATTGTGGGCAAAAGTGTAAATTAAACCCCCGCCACCAGCCCGATCGCGGGAAAGTGTAAAATAAAACCCACCCCACCAGCCTGATCACGGGCTGCAAAGTGTTCAAACACCTCCCCAAGAACATATCCCTGGTGGTCCAGTGGACCTTGAAGCCCAATTGCAGGCTGCAAAGTGTTCAAACACTCCCCAAGGACCACCTACCTTGTGATCTAGTGGTCTCCCACCCCACCCACCCACGAAACCCCACCACCCTGCTCCCTCCCCATCAGCCGGCGGGCGGCAGCATCCCACCGCCTGCCACCCTGCTGCCCGCCAACTGGCTGCCAGTTAGGAGTTGTGCTATTGGTAGAGCAAGAGCCAGGGCGTGCGCTATACCGCATAAGGCAGTCCAAGGAATTCATTCACATATCTGGACTGCTACGGTATGGGCTGACGCCCATTGGCTCTTGCTCTGCACCAATGGGCGTGCAGCTGCTGTGTTGTGCCCTGCAATACGGCAGCTCACCTGTGGGTGGCCCTCGACTTACTTTTTTTGTTCCAAAGTTGTGCAGCGCAGGTTGGGGTTGCGCCTCCACAACTCTGGACAGCCCGCTGAATATCTGGCTGTGCAGTTTATGCATAGTTCCTCCCCCTCCGGTTCAGCATGCCTTCATTAGCATTGCGCTGTTGCTCAGCTTGACTTGGGAGCGCAACTGCCTCCTGCTGAATATGGCAGAATGGCACAATTTCCGACTTGCGCAGGTGCAACCCTATTGCACATGGCGCAACCCTTTTGAATATCCAGCCCCTTGGCTCTATATTTGTTTAAATGAAATAATTACTGAAGTTTAGAAAAACTAAGTTAAATTAATTACTGTTACTGCCAGCCAAAATAGGAAAATTTATGATTTATTTTGTTAAATTTCTCTTGGTGAACAGTAACTGCAGTCTGGCCTTTATGCAGACAATGTGATGCTTTCCATCAAGAATAGAACTGTTTGTGCTCAATCTCATCTCCTTAATTCAGAATTTCACTGGTAAATAGAAATTCTGTAACCGCGTAGTGTGAGCACTGTCTGGCTGAGTGGGGAGTGTCATTGTGTAAATTCATAGACTACGATCTTGTTTATTTTGGAGCATTGAATATATCACTTTTTAGAATTCATGTACAGTAGCTTTAAATAGGGCCTCTCATTTTGTATTGCTCAGACTGAATCCTCATTACCACCTCTGTACTCTGTATAACACACTTAGTTGATTACGAACCTTAGCTCTGTCATCCCCACTGAGCTAACTCTGCCCTCCAGCTGAGGTCCTGGTCATATTTGTACTCAAACACGGCCCCAAGCCAGAATATCCTAAATTCTATTTTAAACTGGTCTCAGTAAGGGACATCTCTAATTATATAAGAAAGGTGCTGGGTAAAACCAATATTGGTGGCGATCCAGTTGCTTTGAGGCTATTTGCCATGGTTGTTGAGGAACTTGCCTACCCCACTTTCAAAATTTCTAAATTCTCTCTGTGCTACTTCCACTTCCCTTTAAAAAAATGGAAATCCATGCTGGTTACACCAGTCCTTAAAAGTGGGGACTGTTTCAGCCTTGCCAGTTACAGGCCAAGTTCCATACTCTCCCTCCTTGCCCAAAGCCCTTGAGAGAACAGTGTCCGATCAACTTGTCTCATACTTAGAAAAATATGAAATACAGTGTCTCCAACAGCACAGATTTTGGGAAAAACACAGTACCAATTCAGCACTAATTAATTATTGCAACTTCGCCCATTAGACCCTTTACAATGGAGACATCTATATCGACTTGACAAAAGCCTTTGACTTGGTCAATCATAAGCTCTTTCTCAGCAAACTCCATGGTCTAGACCTGTCACTAGATACAGTTACCTGCTTCCAGAGTTATCTTATTAATCATACTCAATGGGTGAAGATAGAGGGCTCCTTGTCAGACATTAGGAATATATCCATTGGCGTTCCCAAGGGCTCCATTCTGAGCCCCTACTACAGTATTTGGCTCATTCATAAACTGCCTGCCTGATGCCTGTCAGGCTGCATATGTACGTCTCTATGCAGACAATGCTGCCATCTATTCCTGGAACCCTGACCCTGGCAGCCTTACCTCTATCCTCCAGTATAATTTTAAAACTCTTTAAAGATGGTTCACCCATAATAAACTGGTTCTAAATTACAAAAAACTAAGACCATGCTCTTCACAAACCCCGAAAATGAAGAAAAAGGTACCCTCCTTGTCATCCGTACTGACTAGGGACATATACTGTACTTGAACAGGTGGAAACCTTTAAATACCTTGGGGTGATCCTGGATAATACCTTATCTTTTGCTTCACATGTTAGGTTAGGTTAGTTAGTTAGTTAGTTAGTTAGTTAGTTAGTTAGTTAGTTTTTGTGGACTGGAAAGGAGGGCTAGATAATTCTGCCTATGTTCCACCTCATCCCATGGGAGGGGGGAAGATACAGATTGTAACCAACCGAAATTGAACCAGATTAAGCTGTTGGTGGTATTTTTAGTGAATGGGAGAAATTTTGCCAGGACACCGGGGAAATTCCCCTACTGAACCATAGGAAGAACCTCTGGCCTGCGGATGGCCACTTCCATGGAATCACTGGCAGAGATGGACATGCAGGAGGTAGTGGAGATGGTCTCCTCCACTGCCTTGCAGACTTTCGAGACCAACAACCTTTTCAAAGCTCCAAGTACATTGGCGGGAGCATCAGAATCCTAGATGGATACTGTAAAAGAAGTTTTGAATGGACGAGGATCGGAGGGAATGAGTTGTGCAATAAATAAACAAAATCCTGAGGTGACCTTGATAGTCTGAGCAGAAAATCAGCAAGATGCTACAGAAGACTTGGAAGCCCAGCTATTACAAGAGGAATAAGCCTTTTTCCAGAAGCAAAAAAAATTGTGTGAAGCTATTGCAGCAAGAAACCAGGCAGGCTTATCTAGAGCTATGAGCGCTGAGGTGCCGCTCATTAGCAACCAACAGCAGGCCTAGCTGCAAACCTCAGTCGCAACTTGAAATGTACAGCCACCGGCAGCAACGCTTGATTGCAGAAATGAATCAACGGACACACAACAGTCTGCAAGTCTGCAAAATAACCTCACGGCAAGTAAAAACACTGCTCTCTTTTTTGTATTTAATGGAAATAAGACTGGTACTGCTACAAAGTTAAATCCAGGGGTTACACCAGGAATGGCTTTTACAGGAGCTCCAGCTCCCGTCCTAAGCTGTAGCCCTAGAACACCAGAACATACAACTACAGATTGGTCAGTTGAATCTGCCTTACAGGGTGCAGGTTGGGAACTTAACCCACAAGGACAATGGGTGTCAGGTCCTTCCCCAATCCGAATAGCTTGAACAGAAACTGAAAAATCAAAGGTCGTGGCTGATGTCATCCCATCTGACCCTGCAACAATAGCAACAGAAAACTCTGTAAATGTTGAAATGTCCCCATTACACGTCCCTGAAATCTTACAGCTAACACAGAATCCATAACTGGAATTAAATGCCCCAACTATAGGACCTGAGGAAGAAATGGCCTTCACCCAGCCTGCGAAATAGCCAAATGGAGATACTTGAACCAACCACAGTATATCTACCAAATACTTCAGATGCTAATAACCCAGATGGGCATCAGAATGCAAGGGGTAACAGGTCCTATGCATCTTTCTTTAGAGAGCCAGTGTACTCTGCTAAGAGACAGAGGGCCAGATATTCAAAACGTTGCACTCGGCGCAAACCGTTTGCATAGGGTTAGTGCCAGGTTTATGTGGATCTGCTATATTCAAAAAGTCAAATAGTGTGGGCAAACTGCATTAGCACCAGGCAAAAGTAGAATGTATGCAAGGGGCAAACCGAGGGGGCGTATACATGAATACAGGTGCAATGCTATATTCAGCGCATTAGTGCCGTACAAAATGTTTTTACGTGACTTAGCGCGATTCTTCGCATGGTGCAAATTACCACCCAGGAAAAGGTGCAATCTTCTATGACGAAAAAATATGGAAGGGGGTGGAGGGTACAGATTGTTTTGCACACCACCGAAACAGGGTTACAGCACCTACCCAACAGTTTTTTTATAGGGCGTGATAGGGGTGTCTTATTTTATCAAGGTTAGCCGAAAGCTTGCTATAGGTATGGGGAAACAGGGCACATTAGTTCTCTCTGTGACAAATTATGTGGAGAACTTGGGCATACAAGTGGCCACTGTCACAATGAGTAACTTTGTAACTTGTGCAATACAAAAGGGCATTCTTACCACACTTGTGCTTGGGCAGTGCACAGCCAACGAAATCAAGCAGATGGTGAAGAGCAGAGATTGCTAATAGCTATAGCTCAAAGATCAAGAGGTAGAACTGTTTCTAATCCCACCCCCCACCTTCCACAGAGGGTACTGTAGAGAGTGAGCAGCCAATAGAGTCAAATGGAAGGGAGCAGATGGCCTCGGACCACACAGAAACAGGTTATTGCAGCCAGGTTTTGGACCCCCCCCCCCCAAGAAACTTATGAACATGGAAGAGAAATAGCAATACTGCAAGGGGACATGGACATAATAATAGAAATGCTCCCCCCTCCAAGAAGTAGAGAAAACCAGATGAGCAAATAAGTGATGGCAGAACTGGTCCCAACCAAAACCAAAAGTTTTAAAAATGACAGGGATCTCAGTCACCAATAGGTTTGAGGTGCTAGCAGATATTCCCGAGACCTCAGGCAATGAATCAGATGATTCCTCAGTCTTGTCCTCCTTGCAAGATGGCAGCTTCGATAAGGAAGACCCCCTCCAGCCAGAGCATATTAACACCTCCATATCTCAACCTCCAGCTAAAGCTAAACTGAAACACGTTAGGCAAACTAGGAGTACACTGGAGCAGCACCCATGAACTCACTAAACCCGTACTTCCCTAACAATGGAATCTGATTTTGCACTGTATTCTTTCAGTGTTAATAGTGTTAAAAATCATGGCAAAAAACAAGCTGTATTTTCATACCTACAGTAACAACCTTAGGATCTGGAATTGTTATACTACAGGACACTAGACTACGCACTCTGTGAGACATCAAAGAAGCCACACAACAGTGGCACATTGGTCCCTCATACTGGTCTATAGGCCCAGATGCATGCTCAGGGGTAGCAATTTTATTTTCAGGGGTGCCATTCCAATTGATAAAAATTCTTGACTTGTCCCCAAGGAGGGCACTCATTGTAGAGGTCAGAATTCAAGGTACTCTCTACAGAATACTTAACATTTATGCTGCTCAGACAAAAGCAGAAACAGTAGCACTATTTCAAATGATACAACCCTACCTATACTCACAGAATGTGATCCTAGTAGGAGACTTTAATTTAGTATATCCCTAGCAGATAAAGGCAGAAATATGAAAACTAAGAAGATTTTTATGTGACATGGCATTTTTGGATAAAATGATACACGCTACAAATCTAATAGATGCGCACCACCCCACATCATGGAACACGGAGCCCACATTTTATAAAGAACCACTAGCCAGCAGAATAGATTATTTCTTTATCTCACCATCTCTTCACATTAAGAAAGCAGAAGTATTGGTTTCTGAACTCTCTGACCATAAGATCCTGAGGGTTAAATTAGGTAACATGAATTGATCTCCTTATGGCCCAGGAGCCTGGAAATTTAACTGTTCTCTTCTCTTCTCTTCTCTTCTCCTCTCTTCTCTTCTAGAGTCTCCTGAAATCACTCAAGAAATTGATTCTTTTCTTGAAGCCAGAAAGTCTGTATACGAGCTATATGAATCCCCCCCCCCCTTTGGTGGGAAGATACCATTACAGATCTGACTTTATTATTAAAAATATATAACCAAAGTAAAAGGAATAATGAACATGACCAATATCTAATAAAACAGAGTCCAGCTCCAGAAATTGTTATCCCTGTCACATATTACAGGTCAGAACTTTGCCACACAGATTTATAATATAAAACAACAAATGGTAGAGTTTCACGTATCACAAGCCCAGTACCTACAAAACCAACAAAGATTCTCTACGCAGGGGAAGAAAGAATACACCTGTCCCTTTGAAATGTGTAATAAAAATGCTAAACAAAAGCAAATGGATGGTTTGTGGGATAGAAACCAGGTTCTATGCTCACACCTGCCTAGCATTAGGAGAATAGTAGATAATCATACTTAGCAATTGTTTACAGCTAAGCACACAAAAGAACAGGATTACACAGTCCTTTTCCATGATCTGAGGAACCCCAGGTGTTCAAAGGAACATGCTCAACTCCGAGTGCAGGAGATTTGGCAGGACGAATTAATTCAAGCCTTGAATACCCTGGCAAACAATAAGTCACCTGGTAATGACGGTTTAACTAACAAATTTTATAAATACATTGGTTATAAATTACAGTCAGAACGAACACAAGTCTTTTCATGCAGACTTAGGGAGCATGCCCTTCTCTTAGAATGGTCAGTGGGCAGATAATCTATATATTCAAGAAAGGTGACAAATGTGACATCCAGAACTGGAGGCCCATTTCCCTCCTAAATAATGATTTTAAAATACTTGCCAAAATTTTAAACACCAGATTATTAAAAACTGCAGAATACCTAATTTCCCCAGCACAAACCTGCTCAGTTCTTGGTAGAAAAATAACAGATCACTTGATCCCCTTAAGAGAACTGTTTGAACAAGGCCAGAGAGAGAACACAACCGGTGTAGTCTTGCCATTGGATCAAAGAAAGGCATTTGATTTGGTTAATCGTAACTTTTGATGGGCAGTATTAAAACTGTATGGAATACCTAGTAAATTTATAGAATGGATCCAGTGCCTATACAGAACAGCAACAGCAACCCCTATGGTGCAAGGCTGGAAAGGAGCCATGTGTAAAGTAGGTAAGGGGTAAGATGGGAATGCCCCATGAGTCCCCTTCTCTTTGTTTTTAGCATAGATCCCCTCTTGAAATGCCTAAGCAGGTCTCCTCAACTCAGGCATATTACCCTAATTAATAAGACTCTTCAGTTTGCTGAAATAGCATATGCGGATGACTTATGTATCCTAGTTCAAGACCCAAGATCGGCTTCTGAGGCCATTCAGTTATGTAATCAGTATGAAGCGTCTGCTGCAATACACCTGAATGTTGGGAAATGTGTGGCAAAGCAACTAGAGGGGGTTAATCCAGAGCTGCAGCACATTAAAGGGATTAACGTAACAACAGATCCAATAAATATATTAGGAGTAACTTATGGCTATGAGAATGATGATACGCTTAATTGGGAACCTAAAATAAAACAGGGGCAGCAATTGGTAGCAGGCTGGAATAAATGGAAGCATAGTAAGCAGAAGAGAGAGTCTACTTGATTAAAACATTTCTTGTGAGCATTTTTTATACATTAGCCACATCTTCCCTCCTCCAAAACTGTTAGAAATATCCATTCTGAGCATCTTCTTTCAGGCAGTCTGGGGAAGTCGGTTGAATCCGATGAAGAGAAATATAATGTATTTAACTATAAAACAAGGGGGATTGGGGATGGTCAATCCTATTTCCTTCTTTTTTAGTATTTTTTTATACAAGAACATCAGGCCACTTTTAGTTTTCGGCGGGCAAGAATGGGTCCCCTTCCTTTTGTCAACCTGTTTACAGTGGTTGTCTCAATGGGAGCAAGTGTGCTTGATGGTTCTTAAGAAGTCCACAGCTAACCCAGAATACATTAGAGAAGTGTTTCAGAAGCTTAAGCACTGGAAAATTACTAGTACTATGGTGATCATTAAAACAAGAAAGGAAACATACCTGTGGGTACAAGGAAGCTCTTTCCAGGAATTAATAACATTCCCAAGCTGCCCAAAAGCTTACATCCCCCCCTTAACCCTTGTGGTTAAAGAAAGCAGAATTCTGAACAAAATGTGGGATTGTCACTGGCTGAGTTGCCATGAGAAGATAAATGTCAAATCAAACTATAAGCATAAGCAGCTGGATGATAGGTTCTGTAGTAGACAGCAGTGTTTTCAGGAAATAGAAACAATTCAGCACCTATTTTTCACCTGTTCATATATTCAGGAGTTTGGGGCATTATTAGCTACAGAATGGAAAGCACCCTGGTTTCAGACTATTACATATGAAGCTTTAATATATGGACACTATACATGCTATGCAATAAAATGGAACAAAAGTACTTTATACGTTGTACTAATGGTAATTAAGTGGTTTATTTGGAATGTCAGATCACTGTTTACGTTACAATAGAAACAAATTAACCACATTGAATTACTTGCTAAGATTCAACATGAACTTCAATACATATATATATATATATATATGAGGTTGGCATACTTACACAGAATAATTTAAGGGCACACTGGAGAAATATGCCTAGGATTATGGATTCAGATGCCTCGGTAGCCTGAATTATCCAGTATCATTGGGTATACAAGGATGCTGTAAACCCTGTTAAGCTCATACCTTTTTGATTGTTCAGAAAGTTTCCAAATTATGTTTTTTTTTTCTTTTCACATTTTTGTATAACTACAAGAAATGATTGGAGTAAGGCAAGACAATATTATTTTCTTATTTCTTATGCTGAAATTTTGTCAACCTTCTTCTTATTGGACAGTATGGTTTGTCTAACTTGATTTACTTGACTCTGTATTGATATTTCTATTGTGTATTGTTTGTTTGATTTTTTCCTTTAATAACCTCCCCTACGCCAGCTGCAGGTAGCGCAGTTACTCTGCTGCTAGATGGATGTTCCCAGTCCAGGTCAGGGGATGGAAAGAGAAGGATGAGTGTTGCATGTTATGGGTGCTGGAGACACTGAAAACACAGTAACAATTAATGATACAGTGATTGCCACAGAATCTGCCTCTCAGGAGGAAATGGATTTGACTTATGGCACATCCCTCTTGGCTGAGAAATGAGAGAGTCTACAAAAAGAACCACAGAAAGCGGAGAGCCAAATGTTACAAGACCACTGCAATTCAGACAAAATTGGAAAAAGAAAACGAATGTCGGAGAACTCACCAGGTCAGTCTGTTTCTCCCAACATGAAGGTTTTCGCTTTGGGGACCTCAAAAGAAGAACCCATGCCTGCAAATTTTTCTGCTACTGAAGTTGGGGTTGTAACTGTACAAAATGAGTCTGACATCATGGAATGGACACCAGAAAGCGTTATCGAGAAAGCAGGATGGATAAGATCTGAATCGGGAGCTTGGATCACTAATCTCCAAAACCCAGAAGGTAACTTGATGGAAGAAAATGTTTCTGGTATACAAGACCGCACAGATGGTCCAGCTATGTCTTCACAACCAAACAGGGCTTTTCTGATATGCCAAAAAAAATAGTGGTAATGCCACAGCACAAGAAAACCTGGCTTCACATTCCCAGGCTCAGGGACTTCAAAGGGAGTCAGGTAGTATTACTTTCTCATCATTGGGGTCTCAAACTGAATTGTTTTTTGACGCACAACAGGGTAAGGCTGCACAGGGGAATGCTTCAGAGGGAGGGAAGGAACAAGAACAAGAAGAAGCACAGGATGGGGAGGTTCCCCCTCAACACACTTCCACAGGTCAGAGGCCTAGACAAAGCTACCCTAGTACCTTTCATAGACAAATAGAGTTGGCCAAATAGAGGCATGCCATCCGACTACGTTATATGATTAGGATGGCAGAACGTCCAGACAGACAACACATGGGGCAAGTTTTGATAAAGCAATCGCTGGGTTTTACTCCTGCTGACATCTATGCCTTTATACACATTTCAGGGGAGCATACCTTTGATATTAGCTTCCATACATCGGATTTATTGGAGCGATTCTGGGCAAAATACATTTTGTTAAAAACAAATCCATTATGGACCCCCTTCCAGGTCACCCCTTTAACAAAACAGGCATTTCATGTTATAACAGTTCTTTTTTGCAGTGAAGGGGTAAACATCATGGACGTCCTTTTCTGGTTGGAACAGTATTGTGAAGTACTGGGCACACCAGACCCCAATTTAGATAGCGAGGGTTTCTTGAATGGGGAATGGAGGTTAAAAGTAAAACTTTTTCAAGAAGGTGCTAATTTTAAACATTTGCGAAACTGTCTTTTTATTGGTTGAGATAAGAGCTTTTATATTCTACCCTGGGCAGCCACACAGATGTTACCACTGTGGATCTGTGAGACGTATTAGTACCTCTTACACTGTGGTTCAATGTACATACTTTGGGGAGTCAGGTCACTCAGGGTGTCACTGTGACAAACCCCTGAAATGCTCCCTTTGTGGAGAAGTAGGTCATACCTTTGCAGATTGCCCCAAAGCATCTCACAATACTGAAAATGCTGATTTTGGCATTCAGGACTACTACCTTTCCAGAGCCTCCAGGGAAATGACTGGCAGGTCCCAAACTCAAGCCCCACCAGAGCCTCACACTTGAAATCATCCTTCCTTGAGGAAGACATATGCTGATGTCACCAAAAGAAGAATGCCATCCCTACTGAAGATTTGGTTATTACAGACCCAGTACAGATGTGTGCCACCCTTATACCTGTGGCCAAGCCAGTTCATATTGAGGAAAATGCACCAATAGAGGTTCCTAGAGCTTCTACCTCTATACCACCTGCACCTCCAACAGACTTTCAAACAATCCCACATAAGGGTAAGAAACCTCCTTCATTACCAGACTCTGACCCACAGGGAGGAGGGGTTCTAGTATTGAACCGTTATGATGTGTTACAAACTGAGGAAGATATGGATTCTGATACATCCCACACTTCTTCACAGATGGATGCCACATTAGAACAGGATTCCTCTGTAGATCCTGTGAAGGCTCCAAAAGAGGAAAAAAAGTATGGGTCCTAGAATAGGTTTACATAAAAGTACTCAGAAAAAAAACTCCTATAGCTAGACACTTTGCTTTCAGACCCTTTGACATATGATATAACTTTGCTAGTTTAAATGTAAATAGTATAAGATCTAAAAAAAAGTCTAGCTACCTTTGCCATGTTCGCTGATTGTACCACTGATATAATTTTTTTTCAGCATACTAGAGTATACGATGTGGATGACTTTGATACTGCCTTAATAGCTTGGATGTGGGGCCCTAGTTATTGGTTGGGAGGGGAGGATTTGTGTTGCAGCATTGGTATCTGTTTTACTAATTCTGATTTCTCAATCACACATTTTGTGGATATTTTCCTGGGTATAGGGCTATGTTATTGTATATTCAGGTATGTGGAGTAGATTTTAGATTACTTAATATATATGCTTCGCAGGGTAAAGTATCACAAATTGATTTATTAAAACGAATTAGGCCCTATTTATATACCAGTAAAAATATCATTTTGGGGGGTGATTTCAATATCAGTAGATTTTCATCCGATAAGACAGGTACCACAGATAAGACTTTTTGTGATGCAGGTTTTTTAAATACCTTATTGGCACAAACAGAGCTTCAGGAAGTTTTTTTGAATGTAAAAAGGGAATATGCCTGGACCTTATTTCAAGGACAGAAGGCAATCCGTATTGATCATTTTTTATAACCCCAACTTTAATTTTCAATCATCAAAAAGTTCAGCTTGTAGCCACCTCAGACCATGGGTTATTAACTATGACTAGCTCAAATTTTCATGATACAACAAAGAATCCAGGTTATTGGAAACTGAATTTATCCTTGCTTGAAAACCCAGAGGTTTTGGAAGGTTTTTAGTCTGTTTTAGAAGCCAGAAGATTGGTTTATTTTTTATATAATTCACACTGTACTTGGTGGGAAGACAATAAAAATGACATACAGGATTATTTTCAAAAAAAATAGGAAAAATCTCAGGGAAACAAAAAAAAGACAGACACTGGGACTTGAGGAAACAATGATATCAACTGCAATCCTTGCAAACAAAAGGGGATCAAATCTCACAGGAGAAGATAGCTGAAATCAAAAATGAAATGACACATATTCAATATAATAGGATGAAATCACTTGAGAGAGAACAAAGATTTTGGACCCAGGGAAAACAAGCTTTTATGAACCCTTTTGACTGTTGTAATAGTCAGAGAAAAAAAATATAAAACAACTTAAAAAACTAGATGTAACTATACTAACAAAAGAGAAGGACATTCTACAGGAAGTAGAATCTCATATTTCTACTATGTTTTCAGCAGATCCAAATATACTGGATGAACAACTGGAAAACTGGTTGCGAGATATCAATCTTCCTGCACTTCCAGAACAATATTTTATTTCTTTGACAGCTCCCATTACAGCAACAGAACTCACAGCTGTGATTTCTACTTTGTGCTGTGGGAAGGCTCCTGGTGTAGATGGTTTGCCAAATGAGTTATAGTCACACACAGGATAATATCTTTGGACAGAATTGATACACGTATATAATGAATGTCTTCAACTTAATCACATTAATCACACGGACACCATGAATATAGAACTTTTCGTTTTGTTATTTAGAACAGGAGATAGGGATAACTTGAAAAATTGGAGTCCCATTTCATTATTAAACACTGATCTTAAAATTCTTACCAAACTTCTTAGCAACCAATTGAGTATGGTTCTTCAGGAGATAATTTTCCAAGAAAGTCCAGCACTCACCACCACAATAAAAATGCTGCTCGCTAATTCCAGGTGCAATATTGTATTTAAAGTGCCAAAAAAGAAGACAGCACATCTTGACTAGTTTCAGACCAACCATCCTTTATCAAAAGACATGCTGTATCAATTCAAAACCTGCCTTAAATAGGCACAGCCAGGTGACATCATCATCAGTGTCCACAATTACAATAGGTGTAAAGTGAAACAAACACCATATAAAATAGCTAATATAAAAAACATACTGTACTAATGTAGAACATACAAAAACACACATACCAACTTTAAACGGAAAAATATGTATATGTATTTCATATTCACAATATTATAAATATCAGCACTCAATATGAACTGAAATAAGATACTATTTCTAAAGCGATCACATATCTTTCTTTTATCCAAAATAAGGTGCTGAAATTATAAAGCACAATATTCATGCTATTTAAAAATATATACTGTTGATGGATCATACATATATATATATATATATATATATATGTATATATCAAAATATATATATATATATATATATATATATACACACACACACACACAAAAATGTCCAAAAACCTTGTATGCATCCAAAAATGAATATTATTATTAGTTATCCAAATATCTATCATTCATTCAAAGAATGCACCACAGGGCTAAGAACAACCTAGCACCAAATTAATTCCACATACACTATTCATATGAATAAAAACACTCATGCGAAAAATAAATTAAAATGCACCTAGATGTAAATACATAAATAATATTAATAGATTTAAGATGATAACTCCATTTCTACCTATATTTAATATAAGGTGCTAGACTAATCTATTAATATTATTTATTCATACTGTATGAATAGTGAATAGTGTATGTAGAATTAATTTGGTGTTAGGTTGTTCTTAGCCCAGTGGTACATCCTTAGAACGAATTATATATATTTGGATAACTAATAAAAACATTCATTTTTGGATGCATACAAGGTTTTTGGACATTTTTGTATATATATATATATATATATATATATATATATATATATATATATATGTATGTGTGTGTATATATATATATATATATATATGCTCCATCAACAGTATATATTTTTAAATAGCATGAATATTGTGCTTTATAATGTCAGCACCATATTCGGATAAAAGAAAGATATGTGATCTCTTTAGAAATTGTATCTTGAGTTCATATTGTGTGCTGATATTTATAATATTGTGAATATGATATACATATACATATGTTTTATTTTAAAGTTGGTATGTGTGTTTTTGTATGTTCTACATTAGTGCAGTATGTTTTTTATAATAGCTATTTTATATGGTGTCTGTTTCACTTTACACCTATGGTAATTGTGGACACTGATCATGGTGTCATCTGGTTGTGCCTATTTAAGGCAGGTTTTGAACTGATACAGCATGTCTTTTGATAAAGGACGGTTGGTCCGAAACTAGTCAAGGCGTACTGTCTTCTTTTTTGGCACTTTAATTAAAATATTGCACCTGGAATCAGTGAGCAGCGTTTTTATTGTAGTGGTGAGTGCTGGACTTTCTTGGAAAATTATTGTTTGTTTGCCTGAGCACCACAGCCTGGTGCAGTGTTCTGCTGTGATGTTCTTCAGGAGATCATACTCCCCACACAATTTTGTTCAGTTCCGGGAAGGCATATTACTGATGGTTTAATTTTAATATGGGAAATTGTGGAAAAAGGCTGCTCAGAGGAGTTGACAGGTTTTTTAGTTAGTTTAGATCAGGCTAAAGCCTTCAATAGAGTGACTCACTCTTAGCTATGGAAATGTTTACAGAAATGTAAGTTCCCTATGCCCTTTATACAGTGGATCAAAATGTGTTATGACACAGCTTTAACAGTACCATACATTAATGGGTGGTTGGGAAAACCTTGTAAAGTGATGAGGGGTGTACAACAGGGCTGTCCGATGAGCCCTATGTTGTATATTTTAACTTTAGAACCTTTGTTGCACAGGGTGACATATGATGAGAGAATTCAAGGATTATCTGTTTCTAGTGATGATAAAGAGATCAAATATATTCCATATGCTGATGATTTATGTTTTGTTTTAGCAGACATTTCCTCTGGTGGAGTACTGGAAGAAATGCTGGATAACTTCATCCAGGAAACAGGTTCTAAGATTAACTTGGACAAAGGTAAGTGCATTTCCATTGGGACAGAGATTGGGGTACAGCAGTCAATACTTGGTATACCTATTTCCTTTTCACATTGTAAACTGCTGGGTATTTATTTTGGTCATGGAGATATGGGCTTGTCCATTGGGATATATTACTTACTGAAGCTGAGAGAAAGGTATCACAATGGAATAAGTGGGTTCTTTCCCCCCAAAAATGCATATGTTGAAAACGTTTTTTATTAAGCATGTTTTTACACTTGAGTTCTTTAATTATGCTTCCTAGACAATTAGACACGAGGGTATATGGTGTTTTTTTTTTCAGAGAATTTGGGGCAGTCACCTTAATCCTATTAAAAGAGGTATGACATACTTACCGATAACCAAAGGAGGTTTGGGGATGGTGAATCCAGTTTTATTTTTTTTCAGTATATTTTTCAAAATAATATAAAACCAGTTCTACAGAAGAAGGAAAAAATATGGGTCCCATGGGTTCTAGACTGTCTAGACCTGTGGATAAAAATCTGGGAAATGGAAAAGGGAATACCTCGACAAAAGTCTTTTATGGACTACCTGACTATTTGCAATATTGTTTTGTAATGGTGAAACTGTAGGGTTTGTCCAGAACAGAAAGTTTATCATTTTCTAGGAAGGATATGTATAATTTTCTAATACAAAAATTCTTTGGGGAACAATCTCATTTCGGAACTAAGTCAGGAGCAGAGGTTAAACAGACTGAGAAAATGTTAAGACAGACCAGGACGCCTATTTTTATGTGGGACATTCTTGGCTTAGTACTCATGGCAAGCTAAATGTTAACGGTAATCTAAAGCACAAGGAATTACAGGAGAGGGTGTGTCCAAGATTCAATCTTTGTTTGGATCAGATTGAGTCAATGAAACACTTGTATTTTGATTGCCCATATATTCTCCAATTTTGTGTACAGGTCTATAAACATTGGGTTACCTCTCCATTTAACTTATTAACCCCAGATATTTTATTTTTAGGCATACTACCCCACACATGGCAGAAGTATAACATGGATATAATCCATTTGATTCTAATTTTCCTTAAATATTACATATAGCAAATCAGATGTCAATGGTCTCTGCAAAAACATCATGTTACTCCAGAACAATTTTTTGGGACCATATATAAGGCTATTATAGCATTTAGAGCAACAGAGAAGACTACCATTCCTCAGGATTTATATAAGAAATGGTGGGATAACAAAGAGTGGCTGGATACAGGCTGAGGTTTTGTTTTTCCAGTATATCAGTTATTTAGGATTATAACTGATGCTTTTTCTTTTACTTAAAAATGTGATTTTAATTTCTCTCACTAAAGTGGGGGGTGCATAAGAGGTATGTAATAATATTTAGTTGGTCTCCTTTATGGCTATGGTACAATCTAGAATTAGTATAGGATTGTCAGGGAAAATGTATGCATAAATACTTCTTTTCTTTTTTGTTTTATGGTATTGTTTTCCAGTTTACAGAGATTGTTTAGGGTGATTTTTTTTTTGGAGAGACTTATGACTGTATGATTGAAATACTTATTTTTGTTTAAATGTCCATTTTGATTTGATTTCATTACGTATGAATTAATACTGTTGTTATGATTTGTTTTGATGTTACAAAAACAAATCCCCCTACTCTTACAGTAGTGGGGGGGGGGGTTACTGAAATATCTCCTTTTATTTTCTTTTGTTTTATATTTGTAGGTGTATTTCATGTGAATTTAACATGTACTGTGATATGATTTGATTATTTTTTGAAGTTATAATAAAAAATTCCCCTACTCCATTTGAGAAATGTCATGGGATCTTTAATGTCCACCTGAACAGGCAGACAGGACCTCAGTTTAATGTCTCATCTGAAAGGTGGCACCTCAGAAGTGCAGCATCCCCCTCATGATACACTATAATGTCAGTATTGGGATTTTTTACCCCGAGTGACTGGTGTGGGGCTTGAACCCACATCCTTCTGCTCTTCTGGCCTCAGAAGTGAATGTGCATCCTGCTGAGCCACTGACACTGTGCACACATTGACTACTTTGTATTCATGGTAAACAGAAGACTGGGTGCCTTGTACTGTAACTGGATCAACCTCACTGCAGATGCTAGATGCCTCATATTGGCAAGTTTAGTACTCTTGCTAGTTTACTATGGCCTCCCTGTCTATGCAACATCCTGTGACTCCATTCTCAGCAGCATAAATTTGATCTGTAATAAGGCTTGTCGCTTTGTGCTTAAGGCAGAATTTTGCACCCAAAGCTGCACCCTCTACACCCAAACTAACTGACTACTCCTACCTAGCAGAATTAATTTCCAAACATGTCTGCTAGCCAAGAAAGTGCTACTAGGCCTACCTCTCTGGTCCTATCTCACTGCTTCCAACCTGTTGCCAATCTTTACAATACCAGGAGCATGGCTCAGAATGCCCTCAAACTACCTTTTTGTCATACTCAGCTGGGCAAGTGTTCATTTGCTGTTAGGGACATTGGCTGGTTAAATGAGCTGCCTGTAACCCTGCTAAATCTTCCTAAATTTCACTAATTTAAGAGAGCACCATGGGTAACCCTAATAGTTCAATGCAACTGTAACTGTTAATCATCCTAACTACATCCCTCCCAGTGTACACTTCAAACTGTATCAGACTCTGGCTCCGAGGCCATGTACCATTACTATGCTTGTTTTACACTGTTTCTGTTTACCTGCTTTATTGTAAAATTGTATGCAGTTGATCTAGCCTGTTCATTTTGTACTTGTTTAACCATTTTGTACTTGTTTGTCTACATTCCACTGAGATTCATTTTTTTCTATTTGTTATGTTACACTGTAATCTCTGTCAGTGATGTGGAACCTTTGTAAAAGCGCACTTGTGCTGAAAGGTATTCTTTGAAATTTTCAATAAATAAATAAATACCCATTAGTCACCGATCCTCTTTTAATCTACTTCATGCCAAAAAGTTTATAACATCACAGTTATCAAAATGAACTTGTAAAAACATAACATTCATATTTAACATGTACAAAACAAGGATTGTGACTAAGAAAGAGCTCAATCTACCACTGTGGAAAACAGCTGTGGGCCAAAGGTCTTTTACCTTTCATGTTATTTAATTCTGGAATGGGTTACCCTCAAACACTGTCTCCATTAAGGAAGTTGGAACCATTAATTCTGCACTTAAACTGCCCCTTAATCGTTCACTGTACTGCGCTTGCTTCTTAACATTACTCTGATATATGTTATTGTTGTATTATGACAAATACTACTTTGTATGATTCAATGGTATATTTTCTAATTATGCATTAATGACTAAGAACAACTCTGAAAAGGGCTCTCATATGCTCAGAGGATTTTTCCTAAAACTAATAAAATGGAAATGAAATAAAATGATGGTGAAGGATAAACAAGAGATAAATGCTGTGCGATGACACTTAAAATGTGGAGTACATTCAGTCTGATAGAGATGAAGAGTAGACTGGTATACCATCATAACAGCGACTGAAAGTGAGCAACTCTAATATGAGCGACTCACTTTCAGTGCCTGTTATGTGGACTACCCTGCAAGGGTAGCAATGTGAGTGAAGAACAGGGTGACAGGAAGAACGGAGGGAGACCGGAAGAGGAGGGAGGGTGTGTAAGGGGTAGTGCGGTATGAGGCTGCTGAGCTGGCACCGTAGGCGAGTGGTGAGGGTGGCTGGCTGCAGTGGGGAGGGTGCAGGGTTTGGGGCTGGGGAGGCAGACAGTATTCTGTCCTTTTTGTTTACACCGTGTGGAATTTTTTTATCAAGTTTCTCCCTCCCCAACATGCACCCCCTGGAGTTAGTGATCCTAATGAAGGGGGGTTGGGGAAGCCCCCCCGGAGAACAATCTTTTCTGAATGTGCTGGTATTTTCTCACATGAGTGTATATCTCCTTTTTGTTCTTTGGCAATGTACACTCACCGTAACGGCAATCACTATTCCGCAATCACCGTTATTACCTACCACCAAGGAGAATTATTCCAGACATTGAGGCAGAGAGGGTGAAGAAACAAGTTCCCAAGAAAGATTGGGAATAAGGAGATAAAATAATGCAGAATGAGGAAGGCAAGCAGGAACATAGGGAAGAATTAAATTAGAAAGGTTGGATGAGGCAAGACCATAAAACATTAAAAAAACAGTATAAAGGGCAATCATGTATCACTAATGAAGTGAGAGGGGCCCATGTAGACTTTTGGGAATACATGAGATGGTTTCATGTTTTGTGGTACTATATACTGTATGTTAAGAGGAAAACTGCATTTTGAAGACACTGAAGCTTTCATCTTTACTGTACATCTTTGATAAGAATTTAATATATTTTTGCTTTTGCTTAGAGTACTGTAGCAAAGGAAGAACTATCTTTGGATACTTTTCCTTTCATCTGTGGGCTAGTGAAAAGTTTATTGAGAGATTTGGTACACACTGATTTATCTTCCCTCTTATAAGAACACAACAGGAGCTTTGCTAAAATGTGTATATACTGCTGTGTGCTGTCTCTTTATTTATTTTTTTTTTATTTTAGTCTTTGGTAAACAGGTAAGGCCCACCAGGCACAAGTATTCTTTCTTGGTGATGGCTGCTTAACAGTTTGAAAAACATTACAGAGAGATCAATCACCTTTGAGAAATATTTTACATAAAATTAAATCTTGTGACTCTGTTTCCCTCTTTATAAACTCAGTGAAATGTGCTGAATGCTGCAAATGCTAGTCTTCATTGCACATAGATCAGTTCTGAAATTAGTGCATCTGAACCACAACCCTAAAATGGTTTAAGTGGTTTGAATGAATAAATAAATTATAGCACACCAACTTATGGTAACTACATTGTTAATTATATTTTAGTTAGGCAATAAAGTCTAAGTTTGGGGATCTTTCTATAAGGATAGTGCCCTGTGGGAGGAGTACACTCCAGGCATCAAACCTCCCAATATGAAATTTCCTCCAGAAAGGCTTTATTGCTATTAGAAACTGTTCTTTTTTTAATTGTCTAAGACTGCCTAAACAATTTTAGATAGTGCTAGGTTCTCTGTAGTGAGCATGACAACTGAAAAAATAATGTTTTATTGCAGCATTCTCCAGGCATTTACTCACTTATAATGCATGTTTGCTGGACCAGTCAGCACACAGCTTTTAGCAGAGGGCACTATCAAACTATTTATAGCTAAACAATAATGCCTGGGTTTGAGTACCTTTCTTGAAGGACAATGCCTGGTGGGATGAGTTAAGATCCAAAGTACAGCTAATGAAATAAAACTTCCCAACATGCATTATCCCCTGAGAAAGGGTGTTATAAACGTGTTTTTATTTTTAAATCGTCTTAAAATGTTAAAACAGTTTTAGATGTTGCTAGGTTTTCTGTAGTGATCGTGGTAACCATAGATGTTTATCGGAGCATTCTCTGGACATTTACAAGGCAATATCGTATGTTCTCTTGACCAATCAGCACACAGCTTTTCACAGATGACACTGACAAAGGTTCATAAAACACAATAATAACAAATTAGTAGAAGCACAGTAATTAATGCTACTGTAATTACTAATTTTACTATCAGCACTGATAATGGAATCAATTTACTGAAACAATACTGCAGACACTATTCTTTCTTGAACTTATCTCCCTGTAACGTAGCTTCATTATTCCAATACCACATCAGCATGATTCAGCACTCTGAAGAAATGTGAAGGGAAGGAAAATCATAAAATTGTCATGATTTTGTTGGGATTCCAACCCAGATCTCCTGGTCCATAGCCTTGTGCAGAACCACTAAGTTACACTAACTGGTGTTTTGTTAGCTGATGGTTAGATACATGTGACACAAATGCTTCCTTGTTCAGTTCAGCTGATACACTGATTTTGGATCAATGGGGCTAGTAAACTAATCCAGGATCAGTTATTATGGGCACAATCTATCTGGATCTTTAAGCTGTTCTAGAAAAGGGCCAAAACAAGAGCTCTTCCCAACCTTCATGTTCCACATTTAAACCTGTTTAATCACGAATCTGAAAATGTTTATACACCTCTTCTTGCAAGTTAAGCATTTTACATCTAAAAACTTGAATAGTTGCAGCAGGTGGTAGTATAATAAAGAGAGACATAATATAGAGAATAATGTTTGGGTAGGGGTGTGTAACAAGATTCTACACACACCCACGGTGTGTGATGCTATATAAACCCTGAGAGGGGTTTATAAAAGCATCACATGTTGAAGATATGTGTGTAAAATCTCATTGCACAATCCCTTTCCATATTTTATTTTTCATAATTGCTGGCTTTAATATTTTTTACATGAGAAGATGCAGGCAGGCGTGGCGTTAGTCACGTATGCCTTCCATGAAGGAAACTTTACTCATGGTCATGTGAGAGGTTCTCCTTCTGGCCACCTGACTTTGGCTTTTACTCTCATGGTCAATGATCCAGTTGGGAAGTGTAGTTTTTCTGTGCTCTCAATTTGTATGTGGTAACAAAGTTTAGTGAGTTAAGATACTGTATCTCCGTTTTAAAGACAGGGCTCATGCACAGTAATTGACATCTGTATGCTGTCTCACACTCCCCATTACACACAACTGTATGTGCTGGCAGACTACACAACAGTTTTGCATGTGTAATTAAGCCAAGTCAGTAATTATAGCAGCATTACAGCAGTATCATGGTGAAGGTTTACTGTACAAAGTGCTATACCTTAGCCTTCCCATGAAATACTCTTAGCGAGGCAATATAGCGCAGTGGGTTAAGGCTCTGAGCTGCAGATCTGGAGACCTGGGTTTGAATCCCACAGCTGCCTAGGTGCATACTGTGTGATCCTAAGCAAGTCACTTAACTTCCTTGTGCTCCCAGGTTGCATCTGGAAACAATCTTTGGCTTAGTGTGCTACTCCTGGTTAAACAATGTTCCCTTCCCCTTTATAAATGACATGGTTTGTTGTTGTACGTCATGTTCCAAGTGTGGCAACTGATAAAAAAATGTCCTAGATGTAGTCAGCACATCATAATTAGCTTAATGCAGTTTTTTTCAATATTTAACACACCAGGAATATGTCTGAATCCCATACTCATGATTTTACCTAAACTGGTGCTGATTCATAATGCAAGGATATCACAAGAGCATTCCAGCTGCAGTACAGTGCTCATGTGGCACCATGCAGTTATTTACAGCTACTGTCGTTTCCCTGTTATGGTAAGTAACGGAGCTAAAGTTATAATTCGATTGTGTATAAGAGACTGCATGTGAACTTTTAACTAAGTAAAGTAACTACAAATGTCTGTCATGCAACCCCAAAGCAGTTTTCAAAAGAGAATGCTTTTGTTAATAGAGGATGCAATGACACTGAACCATAAGAGATACATTAATGAATTCAAGTGTTTGTGGGTGGAGTTCCCAGTGGTTCCAACATTGCACATCTTGCCCAAGGTGTATAAGAGACTGGAAAAGTTACCTGGACATTCAGTTGTTTTTTGGGGTAGTATCTGTGACAATTTGTCAAGATGTATTAACTGTTTTCCCCAAATAGTGTTAAGGACTTAAGATCCCACCTCAGAGACACTATGGGTGTTTTACCCAAGTTTCAGGAGTTTCAAATGCAAGGTGACTTTTTGATGATTTAAACTGACACTGAGTCATTGTACATCCTCATGTGTCATTGCTATGGTATTAAAAATGATTTTTTGCAACATAATGCCAGTAAGCCTTTGACACTAATTGTTTTTATTGTGCAGAGCCTTGGCTATACATGGAATCATAATTATTTTGAGTCTGAAGACTTTTGTTTTTTGCAGACACGTTACACAGCTGTGGGGGCCTCTATGGCCTCCTCTTACGCAAAACCATTTTAGGATTATGGATGCTTGGCACAGCTGTAATTCTGATATGACTAACTACTGTACACAAGCAGCATTATTATGTGGGTTACATATGTTATTGATATTGTCTGTTTCAGGAGGGGCACCACAGACAAGGTGAAGTATTTAATGGGATGGCTTAGTCATAACAATGTTAACCTGAGATTCACCTACACAGTAAGCAAGGAGAGTATTAACTTTCTGGCTATCACACTTTTGAGTTATCCATCCAAGCATGTGAAAACTGTAGGTTATCACAAAGAAACAGTCACCAATACACTTTCAAGGGCTTATAGTGCCTCCCTAAATCTTTAAAAGAGGCCATTCCCATTAACTACTTCCTGTGTGCCTCCCTAAATCTTTAAAAATACTCCATTCTTATTAGCCAATTCTTTCAAATAAAAATAAACTGTTCTTCATGTGGGGATTTTGAAATCCAAGATGGTGACCTAAAGAACAGATTGTTAGAATGCAGGTGTCAACTACATTTATTGAAACAAGCATTGGAAAGGCAAAAAATAGAAAAGTTCAATGTTATTCACCCAAAGTCAAAAATAAAAATGTGTGGGTTCCAGTTACTTTTGTCACAGAATTTAACAATCTATCAGGCAGACTCAGCCACATTGTATGAAAAAGTGATCTGTTTTGTTGGGAGAACCAAACTTTGGCAGCTCCTATCAGTGAAAAATGTAGGGTTACATTTAGTAGAGATCATCTTCCTCATCATTTATTTGTCAACCATGTAAATCCAAGAACAATATGTGTCCATTTACAAGGATGACCCAGACAAGAAACAATGAGGTGCAAGATAGGAATACATCCACAGCACATTATAAGTCACAGTTACATTAAGATGACTCTAAAAACTACATCTAATTTTTTTCTAACAAAGAGCTAGGGATTCACATTTAAGTATATCTGGAGGTATGACCTTCCGTTTTTAGCTGACACAAATTTACACAGTCTTTGTCCCTGTTCTGTTAGCAGCAATGGAATCTTCCAAAGAGATGTCATTTGATCTTGTACAGTAAAATGAAAAAAAAAAAAAAAACACATTTTTCATTCTTGGAACCTTTTTATCAAGAACCAAATTATAAGTAGTCAACCCCATAAAGTATTTTAACCGATAGTCCAATTTAAGCCAATCTATACTACAGTATAATTCACAGAGTTGCATCTGTTTATTCGATTTTAGGATAAATCAACAAATGGAGTTCAGGAGCTTCATAACCCTGGACTGTGCTGAGTCATTTGCAGATGAATAAATGACAGGATCATAGTCTATTGTTGAGACTAACAAACTCAGTGCAGTCTATCTCTTTATCTCACTAGGAAAATTTCTTTGAATCTGGTACAATTATCCCAGCCTAAAATGAACAGCCCCAAACATTGTTCTGTATGAGATATGAAAGACAAGGCATTATCCAGGGTGTTCTCCAAGTACTTAAAATGCAGTACTCTCAACTATTTCAAAATGTAGTTTTTTGATTTCCAGTGGATGTGAGTTCCAGTCAAATGTTCTATTGTTACAAAAAATAATTGGATTTACTTTATTTACATTTCATAATAGCTAATTATCCAAGAGCCGCTTATGAACTGTTAAAAATCATGTTGTAAATTGCATTTTAGCATATCAAAATGACCTACACAGAGAACAAAACAGCATCATGCTGTAATGCTATATTAACCAACCAACAAACTGTAGGTAGATCATTTAAATAATGCGAAACAAAAAAGGTCCCATTACTGTCCCATGGGCATACACAAGTCATTTGAAATTATTGTTGAGTAAGTATTATTGAATCTAGTTCTCTGCCTTTTGTCAAGGAGGTAATGCTCAAACCAATCCACAACTTCATTTGATATCCCCAACACAATTAATTTATTTGTTTTATTTATGTTTTTGGTAACCTGGTGAGCAAACTGATCCAAAGGAGCATTTTCAGTTGTGACCCAGGCCGTACAGTAGCACAGACAATAGGTACAAGTTATAATACAGTAGGTACATATAATACAGTGAGTACAGTGGTATCAGAAACAGTGATACATAAACATCATATCTTAAAAATAGGGGTTAAGGACCTAAAAAACAAGTTCATGACAAATAAAGTGACACTTCTCTGCTTGCAGAGAACTAGGACATACACTTACAGCAAATCAAGACATTATTTAGTCACAAGCAGCTTGGATAGCAGGCAGCTGTAGCTACCAAGTCAAAAGCTTTTGTAAGGTCTAAAATTACCACTGCTGCCACTTCATTGTTATCAAAAGCTGTATGTATAACATCGGTGACACCCAACAAAACTGTAATGGTATTGGGCTTTGCTCTCAATCTGCAGCCGTGCTGATGCAGTGTCAGTTCATATTTTGACAAACACAATGTTAGCTGGTCAAAATTAATTTTCCCCCAATACATTTGATAATGAAGAAACAATGAGATTGGACAAAACTGTAGCTCTCTACCACTGTAGTTGCCACAGACTTGAAAATAAGAACCACAGCCACTTTCTTGCAAACCATAGGCACCATCCATGTACTCAAGGACAGACTGATCAGTATATTTAATGACAGAGCAACTTCTTCCTTAGCTACTGTATTAAACACCTCTCGAAGGCGGCTTAGGCCTGGGGGACTCATAGGCCTTAAGCGCTTCCTTGCCCACACTGATTGGTCCCCTCTGACGAGGGCAACCAACATTGACTTGGCCCTGGCCTTCTTTGTAAGCACTTTCAACTTTGCCTGTGATATCTTTGCTCCCCATAACTGCTAGGAGGTCCAAAGTGAAACATGCCCCTTGGATCACTCCTGCCCTACTGTGGCAACTTAAGCAATGCGACAATCTTTGGCACCTTGCTGTTGCTACTGGCCGTTCAGCTGACAGGCAATCCTATGCTGCCGCCCGCAACCAGTGCACCTGGGCCATCCGCAAAGCAAAGGCGGAATACTACTAAGCCTCTCTTACCTCCTCCTGGGGGAACCCCAGGTGCTTCTGGAACAACATCAAGCAACTGAATGGTCACTCCCAGTCCCCCTCTCCTTCTCTTCTCAACATCAATGGTACCGTCTCCTCTGACCCTGCCCTCATTGCCACCCACCTCAATAACTCCTTTACCGACCTTAGCTCAGTACTTTCTGGTAACTTTTCAGTCTACCTCCTCCATCTGTACCACCACCCATTGCCCACCCCTCTTTCCACCTGCGTCGTGTCACCATGCAAGAAGCTAGGCCTTACTTGCTAAAAGCCCTAAAAGGTAACACCATCGGTAATGACTCACTTGATCCCTGCCTTTTACGTCAGGTCCTGGATCAGGTCCTCTCACCAATTACGTGCATTTTCAACAAATCACTCTGTCTCGGACAATTCCCCTCTGCCTGGAAGATTGCCACAGTTACCCCTGTCCATAAAGGTGGTGACAGGACTCTTCCGGGTAACTACCGACCCATCTCAATCCTCTCCCCCCTCTCTAAGGTGTTAGAGAAAATTGTGGCATCCCAAGTCTCTGACTACCTCTGTAAGTACAATGTTCTCTGCCCTGAACAACACGGGTTCAGAGCAGGTCATAGTATCAATACAGCACTCCTGGAATTTTCCAACTTCCTCCATGCCTCCTTGGACTCTGGTGCCCTGGCTGGTGCTATATTCATTGACCTGTCTAAAGCATTCGATACCGTTTCGCATCCTCTTTTGCTCTCCACCCTCAACCTAATAGGCTTTGCCTCAGGACCTGTTTCCTGGTGCACCAGCTATCTCTCCACCCGCTCCCAATGTGTGAAAGTCAATGGTACTCTCTCTGAAACATGCCCCATTCGCTCTGGGGTGCCGCAGGGCTCAATTCTTGGACCCCTACTATTCTCACTCTTTCTTAACTCCCTACCCAGCAGTTGTACGGGTAAGATGCTTCTCTATGCTGATGATGCTGTTCTCGTTGCCTCCCACAATGACCCCATGCTGCTACAGAACTCCCTCCAACTAGTCTTTGACTCTGCAGCTACCTGGTTCACTGAGCACTGACTTGTTATCAACCTTAAGAAAACAAAAACGATGCTCTTCTCCCACCCCCAAAATAAGTACAGCAAGTTTCCCTTAGCTGTCCACTCCACACCCAATCTCGTCATTGACCAGGTGCAGTCCTATAAATATCTTGGTATAACCTTTGACCCTGCACTTTCATTCCATGGACATATATCTGCCCTAAATTCTGTCGCCAACTCACGGCTAGGCATTCTTTACCGGCACAAGAAATGCCTCCCTCCTGATGCCCTCCACCTGGCTGTCACCTCCTCTGTCATGTCTCCATTGACTATGGCCTTCCTGGTCTATGGCTCAGCAGATCAGACTGCCCTCAACAAGGTTCGCCTCACAGTTAATAAGGCCTGCAGACTTATCACTGGTGCTCCCAGACTCACTCACACATGTGAGCTGTACACCCTGACTACCCTACTCAACCTGGAAGAAGCGACTCATGTATCAGACATGCCAGCTCACCTTTAAAACCTGCGTGGCCTATCCCCATAGGTCTATCCAACTCCATTCGCCGTACTGCACTGACCCTGATCACGCTGCAGAGTCGCCAAGAGCTACCCTAGTTATTCCGAGAGCCAGGACCTCTCAAGGTCAGAGGGCATTCCTACCATGCGCCCCACTGGTATAACTCCTCCCCTGCCAGTGTCTCAAACTCACTAACCTTAGCTTGCTTTAAGCCCAGGCTCAGAAACTTCCTGCTTAGCTCTCGCAAATGCAACTGCCGCTAGCCTAGTGTAAAAAAAATATATATATACTCTGTTTGACAATGCTCACTGAGCGGCCCCACCCTTCCTTTCCCTACTAATTCCTCCTCCCCTATCTCTCTCCCCCTTCTACTCCCACCAGCTCTTCCCCGACCATAAGTTTTGCACCTTTTGTTATCTTTTGCTTCGTTGGAGATTGTATTCTATTGTAACAAAATTGTAATTGAACTGTAACTTTTTTGTTTGTAAGTACTGTGTCCCTTGTACTACTGTTCTGATGTCCTCTTTGTGACGAGGTACCTTTGTAAATGAGCCTCTGGCTCAAAGGTTTCTAAACTGATGTTTAACTAAATAAATAAATAAATAAATAAACAAATGTCGATTCCATCATCGCTAACTTTTGTTTTTGTGGTCATTTGGTTAACTATTTTATCATCTGTCTAACAGTGACACAGTTAAAATAAAAATGTGGCACAGAGACATGCTACCTATTATTAATTGTCAGAGTCCAACATACCATAATTTGCATGAACTGAAACATACTCTTTTACTTCACCAAAATAATAATTAAAAGTCATCAAAGTACCCTCTGGATCTGTTACTGGACCAGTTGGAGTGCACAGAAAAATTGGTTATGATCTGATTGTTTAACAACTCATTAAAAGTTTTGTAAGAATTATTTGAATCAGTAAAGGAATCGCTTTGCAGATCCAAACAACACTTTACTTGTTGCTGCCATACTCATTTGTACATGTATTTCTAAGTTGTTTGAAAGCCATCAGCTGTTTATTTCCCCCTCCATTTATACAACTTCGGCCTTATCCCTCGATCATATTTCCCTGCAAAGATTTGGGGGCAGCCATCCTTGATTTTCACCAAGAACTCTAATTTTGCATATGGGGCAAAACTATTGGTTATCTGACTAAAAATTCAACAACAAAAAAGTGCAGTGCATCTCCATCTGGCATACTGTTCATAAAGGACCAGTTAAATTGGGTGACTTTCTGTTTAAACCATTACATAGATGATAGAGTGCTCTATGCAACTAGAGCTAGTACGCTAGAGGCCCTAATGGCCACCACAATGCTTTCAATGCTCTCCAAATGAGACTGTGTGCATCCAAACTCCTCTTTAACGCCCCCAAAACTAAACCTATATGATTTTCAATTGCAACAGCAAGCGGCCAGCTAGCTCCTGTCCTTCTGAATGCCATACACTACTGAGTGGTAATCTGGAGCAAGCAGACAATTTCAAACATCTGGGAGTATGGCTAGATAATAAGCTTTCTTTCATTACTTACGTTGAAACGCGTGTAAGAAACTGTTCCCTAGGTTGTGCTTCTACTACAGAAACAATTTGGTTGCATGTCAATTGCACAATGCAATAATAGTGATGCCAATTTGGGCAACGTTGTTATAGCCACTACAATTACAGCGCCCTGAGATATGGGCAACTACCATTAGGGTGACTGAAGTATGCTTCCCTCCCCGAGGTGCTATGACCTCGGAGTTGGTTATTTTAGTAAGGGGGTGTGGGGAGCAAAGGCCCCCATGAAAAAATCATTTTGCAAATGTCACCCTAATGGTGGTTGCCCATATTTCAGGGTGCTGCATTTGCAGTTGCTATAATAGCGTCACCTGAAATGGTGTTGCTTTTATCGTGTGGCACAATTGATATGGAACCAACAAGTTCAATCTCCTAATGGATGCCCACAAAGCCCTAGTAAGGGGCATGTTCTTACTTCTGCTGGATTATGAAGACCTGGTATATAGAGGCATTACTCCCAGTCGACTTGCCAAATTAGACATCCTTTAGCGTAGGGCATTGACATTCATTACTGGGCTGCCTGCAAGGATCCCACCACTGCAACCAACCTCTATGCCTCTGTTGGTTGCCTATTCCTTACAACTAGAAGACTGAAAAAACTATATTTATAGTCTAGTTCAGATGCAGTTTCTGCTTGACAGATGAGATTATGATGTCATTGAATGAGAGTTCAGCATCATAACAAATTCTCATCTGATGAATTCTGTGATCTTGTAGGCATTGCAGCGAGTTGTAATAGTAGTAGAAGAAGTACAGTACTGGTAGGAGGGGGGCTTGGGGGACTTAACCAATCCTGTGTGGGGGGGGGGTGTGGGGTATGCAGCCTCCCCTCTCTATTGTCTCCATTCTCATCAGTGCCCGAGATATGAAATCTCGTCTGCCATTTTTACCGTCCAGCAAAAACTGCACTCGATCCTTATAGTCCTACAAGTCTAACAGACATGATGTTCCACAATACATCTCTGACTTTTTTCCACAGACCCTCTAGTTTGTACAGTCTGAGAGCATGTAAATATATCTTATTAAAAACTCCCAGATTTGCATCTAAATATGGCAAAATGGCTTTCAGCTGGTTCACACCTACTTAGTGGAACAAACTACAAGCTTCTTTCAAATTGAATTTGATGGTGAGCCTTCATACTTTCACACAACTGTTCAACACCCACTGCACTGATAGTTATTATTGTCTCTAGGTTCTCCATTGTTACTCAGTGTTACTTGATTGCCATTATTTAAACCGATTTGTTTTTGTAATAACTTGCTATTTTTACTATCTTTTGTATTATACTTATTTTCCTTTGCTGCTATATATAATTATTTCATATTCTAGTGTAACATGACTTGCATCTTTTGTAATTACTGCATTTTCTTCCTGTACTGTTACTGTCCTCACCAGGACCTCCTTGCAAATAAGCATCACTCAATGGAGCTTTTCCTGGTAAAACAAACAAACAAATATATAACTGGTCCCTCATGAGAGACAGTTTACAGTAGGTTCTGGAAATGTGATGCAATCCCATGTAATATTTGAATGATTCTAATATTGACTGTAATATCATATTACCTATATTTAAATACATTTTCTTTTATCTCCCTTCTGTAGTATCAGCTTGGTTTACCTGTGGCCTCAGGTTTTCTTTCTTTCTCACCTCTCCTCTCCACGATGTTACTGTATATGTTCTGTATGTATGACGGCTATGTCTTGCATCTGTGCATTGTATCCAAGGTTATGTACTTATATTATGTTGCTGCCCAGACTCACCTTGTAAATGAGTTTGCGCAATGGTGATTCATCTGGTTAAATAAAGATTGATTGATTGATTGATTGATTGGTATTGGACTTGTGATGCCCTGACTTGATTTCTGAGGGGTAAGGGGCTCACAATAATACTTAGAGTTAATTTCTGTTCATTTTTTGGAGCCTCCTATTAAATCAGTCTGTGCTTAATAATAGTACTTTTCTCACCTATAATACTAAACTTTGAATCAGGAAGTTATTTATATGAAATTGCTACCATACATTTTTTTTATATATGGAAATCTCAATACTGTTATTCGACATGATCTTCCAAAAATCAGTTTTCACCATTGACTCCCACTTGTGGGTCTGTGCCAGAGGCACTAGGACCCCATAGGAGCCAGGACTTTTCTGGGGGCTGGTGATGCACCTGCACCTGCTAGTATACAGTGGCACCAGTCCCCAACTACCTCATTTCCTTTTTTCCCACCATCAGGTGTGTAGCAGTAGCATCACCACTCTCCTCTTCAGGGACAGAACTTCACTGTCTACATGATGATAGCATTGTTTTTCATCTTTAATTTTAATACAGTAGAGTTTGTTATTTTTATGTGTAGTTAGCTTAGCACACAAAAAGTATAGTTTTTTCTCAGCCCTACCTTGTGCCAGTGGTTGATAACCATGGAAGAAAGTAGGATGCCTGAAAAGGCTAGTTGTTCTGGAAACGGGGCTGTGTCTGGCCACCACCTCTCTCTTGGTGGGTGCTCTGACAATAGGCAGTCTGGCACCCTGGAGCATGGAGAGTCCTCCCAGAGTCACAAAAGGAAATGGTCCAGATCCTGCACATTCTCTGTGTTGGGGTCTTTGCATCATTTGGCCTCAACCTCCTCCCACAAGCATAAGAGGAAGAAACAGCAGCAATTAAGGTCATCCTTTAGTAGTCATTCTGCTGAGACACTCAACCTCCACAGGCCTGGGTTCCCCACCATCACCACCAATGACATTAGGGATGCCTTAGCCTGTGAAGTCCATGTCTCTATCCCAGAGTTCATCTCTGTCCAACAGAAGAGACCCTGGTAGGCAGTTTGCCCATTGGGCAGCTCTTACAGAGCAGTGAGTGCAGGGTACAAGTCTAATGGCACCATTCTTGGCACCAGTTCCTGACCCCTTGGGGTCATTTGAGCTGATGCCCTCTTCAGTTATGCTTAACTTATTCACGTGGCTAACTGACTTCAGCCTCTGGGCTGGGACTGCTGTTGGTGCCACCAACACCTGCCCTGAATGTGGTGTTGCTTGTATCCCATCTGGGGGCAGGGTAGAAACAGTGCTGTCACCAGTTTCTTTACTGCCAACAATGTTATTGACACTGATTGAAGTACGGCATATGACACTGGGGTTAGGCTCTTTGGGGCCTATTCCAGTCCTGGTGTTGCCTATGCTGTTGCATGGGCCTTCGGTATCAGGATCATTCCCCTCAGTGGTGGTCCCAGGCCCATCCTCAGCATCACAGTTGGCACCATTCTGAAGGCCCTATGTGGGGCCAAGTAGAGTGTTGCCAGTGTTGCTGAGGCTGCAACCTGCACTGTTGACCCTTTGACCCCTCCTCCCCTTTACTACTCTTTGAGCAAGGAGAGAGTAGAGGGAGATGAGTCAGATCTTGACTTCATAATCTCCGATGGTGTGGAGGATGACTCATATTATGGTCCAGAGAACTCAGAACCAGTTCCTGTCACTGTACCTCAAGAGGATCTCTCCTTCCAGGCTCTGCTCAGAAACATATATTCTTCATTGAATTTCAAGCCAGCAACCATAGACCAGGCTAGGTGTCTTCAACTGGAATTCCTAAACATGCTTAATATCACAGTCTCTCTAGTTACTCCCATCCAGCTGACCCTGGAGGCGCTCTCTGAAGCAATCTGGAGGAGGCCTGCTACTATGGCAGCTATCCCCAACAGGTAGACAAGAAATACATAATGCCTAGATCTATGCCCATGTATTTCACTCAGTCAGCAGCGAATGCCATTGTTATTCTGGCTGAGAATGACAAAGCCATAGTGCCCAACGAGATCACTGTGCACCCCCCCTAACAAGGAGGTATGTAAGGTGAACACCATGGACTAGTGGGTCTATACCTTGGATACCCTTGGCATGATGATAGCTAGCTACCAGGATCACTTTTCTGAGTATGCCTTCTGGGGCAAGCTTAAGTCTCTGGCACAGGCCCTGCCAGACAAAGAGGCAAAACAAGAGATCATAGGTATCATAGGTAATTACAAGCCAAGTGGGCAAGGCCCATGATGGCTCATCAAAACTTATATCCCATGATATTATTCATAGTACAATGCTCATCCAGTCTCTTTTTAAAAATATCCATACTTCCACTTCCCACTATCTCCACTGGTAAGGAGTTTCACAAGCTGACTACCCTCTGATTGAACCAGGAAGCTCTTTTTCTGGCACGACACAAGTTCCCCTTTAGCTGCAGGCCATTCAACCTAGTATCATAATGTAAGTTCCTTATCTGAAGTCTCAAGCGGTCCCATAAATCTGGATTTAAAAAAGCACTATAAATTAGACAGAGATCGCACCAAAGTCTTCTGTATTTCAATGAGTATAGTTACAAGCTTTTAAGTCTCTCATTGTAATTTAAATTAACTAGGGTTGTTATCATCCTCATTGCTTTATGCTGAATTTTCTCAATAACTTTTATTTTTGGTCTACTGCTTGAAGGCCAAAATTGGACATTGTATTCAAGATGGGGTCTGACCAGTAAGAGATACAAAGGCAACACAACCTCTCTATCCCGACTCTGGATATATCTCCTAATGTTTGTTAAAATCCTATTCCCCTTTTTGTTACCAAATGGCAATGCTTTTTAGTTTCTAGGTTATTGGATATTAAGATCCCCAGATCCTTTTCCTCCTTAGTTATCCTTAGAGATTTCCTGTTTAATATATAGTGATTCACTTTATTATTTCTACCTAAGTGCATGACTGCACATTTGCCAAGATTAATGTCTAACTTACTTCTGCATGCCTAGTGTTCTATTTGTGATAGTGCAGTCTGTGAATGCACAATATCCTCCCACTATTGCCCCCAGTTTGATGTCATCCACAAACTTTGATAAATATATGTTATCAAAGCTGGGTGCCTTAGACACACATAGTTTAAATAAACATGGACCCAAAACGGGTCCCTGTGGCACCCCACTACTGACCCAAGCCCAACCCAATAAATACGAAGAGATATCAACCCTTTGTCTTCTATCAGTAAGCCATGAATTTATCTAGTGCACAGTTTTGTTATCCATTCCAATATTTAATAATCTTTTTATTAATTAATCATGAGGGACTTTATCAAAGGCTTTGCTCAGGTCCATATAAATCACATACACTGACTGGCCGTGACCTAGTGCCCTGCTAAGATTGTTATAAAACTCTAGCAAGTTTGTTTGGCATGACTGACCCCAAGTAAACCCATGCTGTGTTATATCCATCAATCCTTTTGTCTTTATGAAATCCTCTATCCAGATGCTGCTTGTTGTTAAACAAGATACTGAGTCTAACAGCCACCAGCTTAAAGCCTCTATGGATGCCTTTGATACAGCAGCTCACTCCGCAGCTGCAGGTATTTGCATCAGATGGCACTCTAGCTGTGGACTGCTGACTTCACCCCAGATATCCAACAGCAGATCATGAATGTGCTCTTTGATGGCACTTATCTGTTTGGACAGCAGGTGGAGCAGTCTCTTAAAGAGTCTAATGAAACAGGAAGACCTCCTAAGACTTCCTGGCTGACTCCCTAACCCACAAAAGCATAGAGGACATGTTTCTTTTCACAACAAGCAGTCCTCTAGTGGTAGGGGCAGAGGAGCCCAAAACAACAAATCCTAGTCTCCTCAGCCCCAGAAGAAGATACGACCAAAGGCACAGGTGGCAAAAGTGCTCAGAGCCACCATTTAAAGCTCTGGCCCTGGGTTCACTTCAGCTGTCTGAGGTAGACCACTCCTCTCCAAAAAGGGCACCTAATCCAGTTTTCCCACTAGTGGGAATCCATCTCAATGGAAAAGTGTGTTCTAAGGATCATTCAAGAAGGATAATCCCTGAAATTGTTGGAAACCTCTCTGGACAATCCTTCCAGAAGGCAACTCCCCTTGTCAGCTCACATGTCAGACATTCTGGCACAGGAGATTGCAGGCCTTCTGAGAAACAGGGCAGTTGAAGTAGTACTAGAGAATTATAACAGAACACAGGGTTCTGATCCCACTACTTCCTGGTACCAAAGAAATCTGAGGGCATGCACCCCATTCTTGACCTCAGAAATTTAAACAAATACATGGATGAAAAAAAGATTCAGAATTATTTCTCTGAGATCCTTGCTACCTTACATGAAACATCAGAACTGGCTAGCAGCACTGGATATGCAGAACCCATACCAGCACATACTGGTGCACCCCAACCACCACAAGTACCTACCTCCCTTTCTTCAGCGAGGGCAAAACTACCAGTTCAGGGTCCTATTCGTTGGGCCTTTCTCAGCGCCTTGAGTCATTACAAAGTGCCCTGCAGTACTCACAGATCACCTCAAAAAGCTATAACTCCAAATTATCACATATATGGATGACTGGCTAATCTCAAGCCCATCCAGACAGGAGACAGAGCAAGCAGTGGCCACTGCCTCTCACTTCTTAGCATTGATGGAAGCCCTTCTGAATTCCTAAAGTCTCAGCTGGAACCATCCCTGGAATTGCTGCTTATGGGAGCTGCTGTGCATATGACCTGGGCTCTGGTCTTCCTTTCAGACAGCAGACTACAGGCAGTCTTGCAGATGGTATGCTACATCATGGAAAGCAAAACTGTGCCAGCCCACTCCATGCAGTGTATTCTAGGCCTAATTGCCTTCTCAGTGTTCACAGTGCCTCTGGCAAGGCTTCACATAAGGACAGTTCAGTGAATGTTCAGTACCCAGTGATCACAGGCATTCTGCCCTCAAAACTATCCCATTCAGGTACCAAACCCCTGGTGAGGTCCCTGATGTGGTGGTCAGTGGAGGACAATCTACTCCAAGGTTTCTCCTTCTCCTCACCAGAGCCAGAGGTGACTCTCACCACAGATGCCTCCCTACTGGTGTAAGAAGTCCACTGCCAGTGTCTTGAGACATAAGGTGTCTAAAGCCCATCAGGAACACATCCCCACATCAATGTGTTGCTGATGCATGCAGTGCTATACAGTCTGAAAGCCCTAGTGGAGTTGTTCAGTTGCAAGACAGTTCTCCTCCAGACAGACAAGTCTGCTATGTACTATCTGAACAAACAAGGAGGAGCACTAACTTACCCTTTCTGCAGGGAGGCAATGAGAGTATGAGAATGGTGCCTGGTGCAGTCTATCTGCCAGGAGTTATTTTATTTTTTATTTTATTTGAATCTAGGATTACAAGTACCTTTGAACCAAGGCTCTTTTACAAAGGTTCCACGTCGGATGGGGTACAATTCAAACAAGACATTGAATAACATCATAACAGTGGGTTACAGGCAGTTATATACTGTTTTATACATTCAATACAGTGGCAAAAATGCCAGAAGGAGGTCTGGTAACAGGGTTAACACAGTATGGAAGAGAGACACACAGTAGTGGGGTGCGGCCGTAAGCACTTTTCAAATATCAATTAAAGTGCTACAAGGGGGTAGGGAAGGTGGGTGGGAGAAGGGGGATGAGTGGGTGTATGGGAGAGGGAGTTAAGGGGGAAGAGGGTTAAGTGCTAGGTGGAAAGAGCAAAGAGGAGAGGGGAGAACAATTAGGAAAGACAGAACACTTTGGCAGACAAGTTAAGCTGAACAGATGTAGATCCTCACGAGTGGTCACTAGCACCAAATGTCATGAAACCGCTATTCAACGAGTGGGGCACCCCAGATGTGGACTTTTTTGCATCCCCATGCAATGCCAAACTGCCTCAGTTCTGCTACAGAAATCCAGAACATGGCATTTTCTGTCAGAATACATTCAGACTGCCAGGGCAAAATCTGTTCCTGTATGCATTCTCAGCAGTCCTTCTCATCCAAAGAGTGCTGATCAAACTGGAGGCAGGGATTGTAAGGTTAAAAGGGAAAGGGGGACTATGCTGAGGAGGACCAGAAAAAGGCAGACATCCTAAACAAATACTTTTGTTCAGTGTTCACAGAAGAAGGAGAAGGAGAATGGGAGGGGCCACAAAAAAGTAACAGGAGCTTTAGAGGGAGGGAGGTGGACACTGGTCCTTTTTGGAAGAGAGAGTCCTGAAGGGACTCGCTTATCTAAAAGTAAACAAAAGCAAATGGGCAGGGGGAGTGCATCCAAAGGTATTGAGAGAGCTCAGAAAGATACTGGCTGTGCCTTTGACAGTCCTATTTAACTGCTTACTAGAAACAGGAGTGGTTCCAGAGGACTGGAGGAGGGCAGATAATATCCCACCAAAGTTGTAGCAGGGAGGAGATTGACCGTTATGGGCCAGTCAGCCTGACATCGGTGGTGGGAAAGTTAATGAAATTGCTGCTGAAGGAAAGTATTGTGGAATATCTGAATGCAGTGGGTTACAAGACTTGAGGCAGCATGGATTCATGGTGGGGGGAGGTCATGTCAAACAAATCTGATAGATTTCTTGGACTGGGTGACTAGGGAATTAGATTAGGGTGGAGCGGTGGATGTGACCTACCTAGATTTCAACAAGGCGTTTGACACCATTCCACATAGGAGACCAGTAAGCAAGTTGGGTAGCTAAGGAGTGGGTCCAAATGTGGTAAACTGGGTAAGAAACTGGTTAGAGGATAGGCAACAGAGGGTAGAGGTAAACAGAGTTCACTCCAAGGAAGGGAGGGTGACTGGGGGGGGGTGCCTCAGGGATCAGTTCTGGGACAAGTCCCCTTCAATGTCTTTAAACGTGACATTGCAGAGGAGCTGGAAGGGAAGGTCTGCCTCTTTGTGGATGACACCACAATCTGCAATAGGGTTGACACTCCAGGGGTTGGAAAAGATAAGCAGAGAAATCTTGAGGAGTGCTCAAGGGTATGGCAGCTGTATTTCAACTTGAAAAAGTGCAAAATAATGCACTTAGGGCACAGAATCCCAGAGGCAGAGTACAAAATGGGTGGAGCGGTATTGATGACCACCAAGCAGGAAAGAGACCTGGAGTAATCATATGTGATAATCTAAAGGTGGCCAGGCAGAGCAGCAAGGCAGTTAGGAGGGCTAGTGGGATACTAGGGTGCATAGGGATGTGTGTGTCATCAGCAGAATGAGGGAAGTGGTTGCCTCTGTATAGATCGCTGGTAAGACACTCCTAGAGTACTGTGTCCAGTTCTGGAGACCACATCGCCGGAAGGACATAGACATAGTGGAGGCAGTCCAGAAGAGGGCAACTAAAAAGGTGCAAGTCTGTATCAAAAGCTGTATGAGGAAAGATTAAAAGATCTCAATATGTACACCCTGGAAGAGAGCATGGAGAGAGGGAATGTTATAGGTAAGCAATAATACCCGACAGGGTGGGCATTATGGGGAAATACCAGACCGCCCAGGGGCGTGATGCGGCATTGGGCCTTATAGCCCCTGGAAGGTCTAGTATTTCCCAATAATGCCCACCCTGGAGGGTATTATTGCACTTAGAAAATGGTTTTCTTAGTACGTTTTAATGAAGTGGTGAAAGAAGAGAGGAAATGATTATAAAAAAATTAATAGTATTAGCAGAAACAGAAATATTTAAAAAAATAGTCCATGTTTCTTTAAGGCTGTTCCAGGTTCTGTTGCTCCTCCCCACAGCCATCACCCCACCCCCACCCCCATCCCCACTTCCCGACACAGACACATCCACCTGAAGAACTAGCAAATATCCAGAAGCAGTCTGTGGGCATCGTTTTTAAGGCGTGTCATGTTTGTTTAACATTTTAATTTTTTTTAATTGGGCTGCAGTTGGACGTTGCATCTGTTAAGCGCGGGACTTGTGGATGAGAACTATGCCTTGATGAACAGCCCCGAGGTAAATGATGCATTTAATTTAGATTAGCAGATGGAATAAGTGTGGGAGTATTGTAGTTTGAGGCAGTTCTGGCGTTTGTGGCAGTAGAATGCTACGGTTTTGAAAATGGTGTTTTGTAGTAACAAGCTGTTCGGAGCAATGGATTCTTTCACTTCCGGTTAAGTGCAGTGCTGCGAGAGTGCGTTCGGGAGAGTGCAGCTGTAAGGAAAAAAAGATTTTGCCACTCTTCCCGACTGCAGAATAAGTGGAGTGTCTTTTTTTTTTTTTTGGAAGAGGAGCAAGCTTATACTGAAGGAGCGAATGTGTGTGTGGAGGGGGGTCCAGTTGCTCTCGCTAAGCGAGAGAAACACATGGCGGGGATTTTAAATTTTAGCTGGTGGTTTCAGTCAATGACTAAGCAGGGTGAGCACCCCTGCACAAGGGTATGTGGTAAGGTGGCAGTCAGGCTGGTACTAATTTCTTGCTGGGCATTTATTGAAAAATAAATGCCCAGCTTGGAGGTGGCATTAGCCAATCAGTACTGAGAATCCATTCTTGCCATTTTCTAAAGACCTTTAAATAACTCACAGGGGAAAATAAGGTACAGGAGGGAAATCTTTTTCAGTAAAAAAGGTGCTCAAGAAAAATGGTACATGCTACGAAGCTGGAAAGGGTTAGATTCAGGAGAGATGTGAGGAAGTTCTTCACAGAAAGAATGGTGGACTCCTGGAACAGCCTTCCAGTGGAGATGGTGTGGTGAAACCAGTGGTGGAGTTCAAAAATGCATGGAATAGGCATAAGGCAATATTACTGGAAAGAAAGAGGGGAGGGAGGGAGAAAGAGCTGGAGATTAAGTAGGGTCTACGGTGATAATGTAGGTAGTGAAAAATTAGCAGACTGGTTGGGTCAAGCAGTCCCCATCTGCCATGAAATTCTATGTTTCTGTGTTTCTACATGGGGCAAGATGAATCCTCTGTTGAATCAACTTTTAGTCAGTGAACAGTGGGTCCTGCCACTCTGGATGGACTCATTGACCCAGGGTCAACTGGTCCATCCCAACCTGCACTCCCTTCACTGTCTGGCCTGCTCCTAAGGAGATAGAAGCAAACAGGTTCAAAGTATTTCAGAGGGTCTGAATTACCTTTGGCTGTATATAAACCTTCCACCACAAAGACATACACAGCCAAGTGAAAAAACATTTTCTATCTGGTGTTCCAAAACCCCCCATGGACCCCTTCAGGTGTCTGCCTGAAAAGGTTTTGGAGAACTTACTGGACCTTTCTAATGCTGACATTCAGTACTTCACAGTTAAAGGACTCATAAACAGGAATGCTGATATGCCCCCCAAAAGCACAGCATCGTAGGTCAGGAGCTTTCCTACATAATGCTGTCATCTGTTTTTGTCCAAAAGTGTGTTAATCCAGAGTTGCTAATCAATAAAAGTTTCGGCGAAATGTAAACAAACCCAGCAGCTCCTGTTTAAGCTCCCCACCGCAGTAGCTTCAATAAGATGGTGAATATGTCACTAAGTGATGACATCATTGTAGTGACAGAGCCTGGAAGCAATAGTGCAGGCTGAATGGGGACTTAAGAATAATATATGAATTAACCTTACTGAAGCACTTCCCCTCCAAATCTTTTACCTGTGCAGGTGTGGCCACCGATTTCACACCTGCACAGGTAAAGGATTTGGAGGGGAAGTGCTTCGATAAGGTTATTTCATATATAATTATTTAGTCCCCATTCAGCCTGCATTATAGCTTCAGGGCTCTGTCGCTACGATGATGCCATCGCGCGCAATGACATATCTGCCATCTTAGGGAGCCACTATGGCAGGGAGCTTAAACAGGAGCTGCAGGTTTGTTTACATTTCATCAAAACATTTATTGATTAGCGACTCTGGATTTAACACACTTTCAGATGAAAATGGATGACAGCATTATGTAGGTAAGCCCCTGACCTACGATGCTGTGATTTATTTTTTTGGGGGGGCATATCAGTGTTCACTGTGAGTCATTTAAGGTCCACTTATGCACTATATCACCATTCCATGACCCTGAATGTACTCTCTCCTTGGCACAGCTGCCATTGTTTGAAAGGCTTCTCAGGGTTATTCTACACACAAGGCTTCCATGAGGAAGCCAGTTACTTCTCAGAATATAAACTTTATGCTGGATATGCTCGTGCACAAGCCCTTTGAGCCTATTGTAACTTGGATCTTGAGGTTTCTCACTTGGAAAGCATCATTTTTGGTAACTGTCACCTCTACTCACAGAGTACCTGAAGTCCATGCTTTGGGTACAGATCCTCTGTATACTGTTTTCTATAAAGATAAGGTAGTTCTCCACACACACTCCAAGTTCCTACCTAAGATGGTGTCAGAGTTCCATCTTAATCAGGCTATTACCCTGCCTACCTATTTGCCAGCTACCAGAATGAGGGAGATGGACCCGCCACTCACTGGATGTTAAGAGGATCCTTATGTTTGTCGGCCCAGTGGCGCTGAGGGTTGAGGTGCTGGACACTGTACCTCATGCCATACTAGAGACCTGGGTTCGGGAATGGACTCAGGTTGCTCGGGGGTTGGCAGGAGTGAGGAAGGATTGAGCATCTGTAGACAGTTCTCCTTCCTTAGGGAGGGGGGGTGACAGTGCCGTGCACTGCAGACTGACACCCAGCAGTGGCTGGGTGTCTGCACAGATGTGCCACCCAGAAGAGGGAGAGCCCACTTCCAGGGTGTATGGCTGCTCCCACAGAGGTGGGGGCCAGTCGCTTAGCCCATTGCATGGTTGGTGGAACTGGGGGGAAAAATGGGAGCCGACAGGGTCCATGACAACCCGATGCATTTCCTCGCAACATGCCGCCCCAACATCTGGATTTGGTTTCCTGAGGGGGGGGGAGTAAGCTGGAACTCCTCTCCTTGGACAATCTGCTGGAGAATTAGGGGGCCTGGCTGAGTGGGGATAGTCAGGGTAAGAGGATGAGTCCCTCCGAGGGAGGGCCAGAGCTACCTGTCAGCTCTGCGGAGGAGGAGGAAAAATTGCAAATAAAAAAAAAAAAGAGGATCCCCATGTTTTACCAGGAAAGGACTAAAGACTTCAGACAGTCTAAATGGCTCTTTGTTTCTTTTGACACTAATTGAAAGGGATAGCCTGTCACAATCAAATGCATTTCTGCCTGCCTTGTAAATTGCCTCCATATGCTGTGACTCAGGTTAAACTGGAGGGCAAGGTACATGCAGCATTTAACACAGGAGGGAAAATAGTGAGATTTATTTTGTTTATTTAATTTTATTTATTTTAGCAATAGAATGGGTCTCTTAATTGTTATCATAATCTCTGTTTTAACCATATGTTTACTACACTGGGGATCCACCCACAGTCACGCATATTGGGATTTGCAGGTAAATGGTCTGGCCTTAACACTGCCTAGCTACAGGACTGTTACAGACCATGATTTTCGATGGAAGGAAAATTTCATTAGGTATACCAATTTATGACTATCCTTGTTGTTACTTCAGGAAGATTTGTAATAATGGCAAGAGGTTGCATGCACTATTAGCTCTGGTTCTGGGTGGTTTCTGGGTTTTGCAATAAGAAAATCTGATCTGTTCCCTCTCCTTAAAGTTTTCCTACTAGAATCTGGGATGCCAACTAGGGCCTGCATTTCATTGAGCTTATTGTTGAGCAGGGACATTTGTCCAAATCCTGGGCCTTTCCCAAGTGATATTAATAATAGGAAAGGAATTTTATTTCTCCACTCCAATGTCTGGAGTATTTTACCAAAGATGGATTTGATTAAGGAATATGTGGTTGAACATGAACTTGGTTTTATGATTTTTAGTGAAACGTGGTTGAATGATAAACAGAAAGATGCACTTGTGAAAATACAAGGTTATAGTATGATGAGAGCTGACCGGACTAAAAGAGGTGGAGGTATCTTAATTTATTATGCTGAAAAATATGCCCCAGTGTGTATGATTTTAAATTTAGATTCTAACAGCTGTGAGTATCTGGCCTTAGAAATACGTTTTCATTTAGGTAGACCCCTAGTAATTTTGAAGGTTGCAGGCCACACCATCTTCCAATGCATGCTTTATCTTCTATTCATAATGCTCTCTCCCCTTATAATACATGCCACAAACTTTTATTGTTGGGAGCCTTTAATGCTGATTGGTTGTGCCCTATTAAATCAAAATGTAGTAAACCTATTGTCTTGGAATTGGGGTTGTCTCAACTTATTGAAGAACCTATAGTACTCGTATAAATCTAACTAATCCTAATGATTCTTCTCTGTTGGACCTAATTTTAACAAATAGCCCCCACTTTTACCCTGAGTTTGGGGTGTGTGCAGATCTTTTTAGTGACCATAATGTTATATACCATTTAAGGGGGTCTAAAAGAGTTAAAGGGCCTGCTAAACATATTACTTTTCAATCTTTTAAGAATCTTGATTACTTTAGCTTCTTAGGTGACTTTAGTAGTGTAAATTGGGAATGCTTGAAACTGATACCCGATCTTGATTTAGCATGGGACTACCTTCTGAGTGAACTCTTAAAGATTTGTAATAAACAAATGCCTTTGAAAACTGAAAGGGTTAAATCAAATGTTGCCATTTGTTTTTTTCCAAAACATATGAAATTAAAAAAAGATAAAACATGGCTTGGGAAACTGCTAGATTTATTGGTACGTCCGCAGATTGGCAACATTATAAGAAGCATAGAAATAAATATGTTACTGGGGTTAGAGAAGCTAAGAGAAATTTTTTCAAAACTAAAACTTCTGAATCTGGGAGGAACACAAGGAAATGTTGGTCCCTTATTAAAAATTTAAATGAACATTCCAAATATAAGGAAACAATTCAATTATCCTCAGATGAAACTTTTGACCCTGACAGTAGTTTGCCTGATAGATTTAACAATTTCTTTATTAACTCTGGAACTTTTTTTGGTGATAAAACCCAACCTTTACAGTGTCCATTAAATATACTGGAAGACAGCTCTTCAAAATTTTGTTTCAAGAAGGTTGTTAGTTATGAGGTATTGGAACTGTTGTTATAGTTAAAATCAAGTGGAAGTTGTGGTCCGGATGGCCTGACTGCCAGTATGCTAAAATATTCTGCATTTGACATTGCTGAGCCTCTTGTATATTTGTTTTACCAATCTCTCTCTCTCTCTCTCTTTTGGTTATTTTCCCCAGGATTGGAAGCTGACCAGGGTTGTCTCCATATTTAAAGGGGCAATCCTGGTCATCTCTCCAATTATAGGCCTACAGTATTTCTCTTCTTCCCTTTGTTAGTAAACTATTTGAAAGGCTACTGGCCAGACAGTTGGTAGATTATTTTCACATATGTAATCTTTTTGATCAGTTCCAGGCAGGCTTTCATAAGTTACATGATACGGTGGTCTCCGTGTCGAAGGTCTTGGATGACATTGGTAGAGCTAATGATTTACAACAATACACTGGGGCCATACTGATTGATTTGTCTAAGGCCTTTGACATGGTTAACCACCAAATATTATTCTCACAATTATCAGAGGTGGGTCTGGGCCATGGCTTATTGGCATGGTTTTGTTCTTATTTGAGTAATAGGAGGCAGTTTACAGAAGTCGGTGGCCACAACTCTGTACCCTCAATGGTGGCAAGGGGGGGTACCCCAGGGCTTTGTCCTGGGACCCCTCCTCTTTTTGCTATATATAAAAGATCTCTGTAAAAGTACTGGTGGAAGTAACTACCACCTATACGCCGATGATACTATCATATACACCTCTCACTCTTCAGTTTTGGAAATTCAAGCTATCTTACAAAATAATTTTGATGCCCTACAATAATTATTTTCAGATTCTAAACTAAAATTAAATACAACCAAGACTAAGTCAATGCTGTTTGGCCCTCCTTCTAAAATAAAAGTGGGTCATAGGTTGGCAATATCTGACAGTTCTGGAACCGTACTGGAAAAATGTTGACACATATAAGTATTTGGCATACTGGCTGGACCAGAGTGGGTCGGGAGATATACATGTTGAGAAACTGGTTGCCCAAATTGGTAAAAGGGTAGGATTTTTATTTAAAAATAAATATTGTTTAGATTCAGTTTCTATGAAAATGATAATCACGGTTCAGATACTTCCCTTATTTGATTATGCAGATATTTTATATGCTAGCGCAACCCATGACCATTTACATAAACTTGACATCCTCTACAATCGCTTGACTTGATTGATACTGAAGTGCCCAATGGATGTTCATCACTGTGAGTTATACAAGACCCCGGGTTGGGTCTCATTAATTCAAAGAAGGGACAACCATAAGTATGTGTTTGCATATAAATGTGGTTTGGGCCTTATCCCAGATTACTTGAACAATATGCTAAATTTTGGGTCTATTGATCAATCATTGAGGAATGCTTCTGTTCGGGAATTATCTGTACCAATTATCAAAACTAAATGTTCCTTACACTTTTTTAGTCAATTTGTCCCTAATTTTTGGAACAAACTCCCGTATGAATTTAGGAGGTTAGATATTTCATCCCCATCTGTTTTTATGACACTTGGCATCTCATGTACATGTTTGTGACTGTTATTGATGACCTGGATGTCCATGCCAGGCAGCATGCCACCTCTGACAGGACAATTCTGAATGGATTGCTATCCTGAGTGAGTACTAAGCTCCAGCCACTCTAGTCTGGGGAACTTTCTCTGAGCTTGGTGCTCTGTCCCACAAGTGGGACTCAATCAATGGTGAAGCCTGATTCTTGGAATATAGGATAGTCATGTACTTACCATAACTATTGATCTTCCAGAGTATCTTCAGCATTGAGTATCACACATGCTCACCACCTCCTGGACTCGCTCCAGTATTCCTGCGTTGGTCTTCACCCCTTTGTACTTAGTTGGAGCATTGGTGGCCCTTCCTATATGGGTCACCAGGGCTATCTTATGCCCTTAGGTTAAGTGCATAGGTTACTCGTTAGGTGCATGCTGCTCACCTCCTTGGTAGAAAATGTACTGAGGTAGCTGGGGGCTGGTGTAGCTGTATACCAGTGAACATGTGCAGTGATGCATGCATGGGGCCTTCTTGCATCACCAGTCCCCAGAAAAGTTCTGGGTCCTACAGTGCCCTAGCATCTGCAGCACAGACCCTCAAGTAGTAATCAGTGGTGAAGACATTGTGGAAGATCAACAGTTATGGTAAGTATATAACTTTCATTTCTGGATTATCTGCATTTTACACTCTAGATGATGTGTATGCTTTTCTCCATACCTCTGTTATGGTCACCAGTGAGCCACTTTGCTTACTATACTTACGTTGTTTTCCTTAAGAGAATATGTCTGCTTTAGAAACATTATCTTCCATACTGTTATGTCATACATGTAGGTGGCTTTATAAATGGATGAACAACACCAATCCAGGTTCCTGGTGCAGCGCTCATGGAGCAAAGTGCTGGGGCAATCACACCACCTTTTACAGAGGTTAGCTTAGATTACCTGTGAGTATAAGGATGACTGTTGTGTATTTGCATTTGATTTGGACTGGCCGCTTTAAGAATTTGCAGTCAATTATATACAGTACTTTTGCAGCTTTTGGTCTTTAGAGTGTTTCTTTACCTCTGCCCCAATGAATACATTTGCATTTTATTTATTCATGATAATAGCTTTTTATCAGTAACTTACTTGAATGGGATACAAGCTATAAATAGCTATACTGTGCCATAAGGGTACAGCAATAATTTGTTAGATGTTTTTCAAACTGCTCATCATGTCCACTACATCTTGTGTGGTGTACATGATGTGATGTACATGCAACCTACTGTATGTGGGTTGCACCACAAGACCCCCAAAAGAATGGGTGCAAGAGCACTACCATGCAGTTTCTCATCAACAAGCTGACAACCCAATTGCGAGACACTGCACTTCTGTGCACCAAGGGGACCCCTGCTCATTTTGTTACATCAGCCTTAAATCGGTTCCACCATCTCAACATGGTGGAGATAGGCTGAATAGGTTACTGAGAAAAGAAAGTCAATGGATATTCAGTTTACAAAACTTACCTCAGAATGGACTGAATGAGGAATTGGAACTCACCCCATTTCTTTAAATTCAGTCATTTCATTCTTGTTTTTAAGTTTTCATTATTTTTCTCACAAAATGACCCATACAGAGGAACAACACTAAGTAGCTTTTACATGCTACTGCAATGTCCTGTGTTTCCTTGCTTGCTTTCCTAACAAGGTTTTTGGTTTTTATATAATGGTACTCATTATCTATCAGTATTAATTTTGTATTATAAGTTGCTGTCACTTTTGCTGCTTCAGCCTTTCCTTACATATTGTCTATTCACTTTTTCTTTGTTCACCTAGTCTCCCTTTTTACTTAGCTCACTGGGTGTTGGCTTTGTTGCATAGCTACCCTTCTTGGTTTTTTGTTCTTGTTTAATTTTTCACACTTGTCATTTTTTCCTTTATTATCTCACTTTTTTACATCAGTTAATATTGATGTATGGGTATTATGAAATGGGCATAAGATTGCAAGCCCTCTGATTGGTTGTTAACTGTGCACTGACAGTGTTTAATGCACACATAACCTCAAGCGCTGGCAGCCTGGATTCAGCACAAAAAAGAAAAAAAAAGGAAAACAAACAAATCCACATTTGGAATGTTGAGAAGAAATTTAGAATTTTAAGGACCACCATTGTTTTCCAATTCATCTTCAACTTCAACATAAAAACTCGTCAGATACAGTACTATTTCACTTCACAAAACATTAACAGTTTTTTTAAATTAATTGTTTTCTCCTCTGCTTTCAGTGTTCTATTTTACCTGCCATGATCTCTCCGGTTCCCTCTCTTACCCCCGCACATTTTCATCACAGTCTTAGCTTAATTATTTATAATTTATGTTGTTCTCTTCAAACCTGCTGCTGGTATTCTTACTTCAGATGCCGCCCTGCCATTCCCCGCTGTAGTTCCGCACCTGTTTCCCCCACATCATTAAAACATTAGCAGTGTCTACTCCCTGGCACTGCCTGCTGCCATAATACATAGAAATCCTTAAAAAAAAGGCATCTGCTTTACTCCCATCTCCAAATACCAGATTTTCAGTATGTAACATAAACAGGAATGGCGGTGGTTGGGGGGGTAGTACTATGACAACCACATGAACAAGAAAACTACAACTATGGAGGCCTTAGTAGGAAAACATTCTTTTAGCCAAAAAAATACAGTAAACTGATGAAGGCAGCAAAACTATTTTATTTATAACTAAGTCAAAAATGTAAGTTTTATATTACTTAATAGTATGAATTTTAGTTTTGACATACATGTACAATTAAGAGGCCTATTTCATAAGCATAATAAGACACTCTGAGGTTGTGTGCTAGACAATTCTAGCACACAGACAGGGGCTGAAGGCACTCAGTTGTCTCACTATGCCCCTGGACATGTGCTAGAAGTGTCTAGCACACACCCCATTATGTCTTATTGCTTACTTAGAGCCTGATTATTTAATCACAAATGTATCTAGGAGTAGGTATGTGGTATATGAACATAAGAAAATGTATTTATTTATTTTATTTATTGAAATGTTTCACCAGGAAGGTATGCTGAGCAACAAGTTGCTTGTCTCCCGGTACAACTTGGGGAGTAGGGGAACATGAGGATAGTATACAGAGATTTGGTGCACAATATAGATATACAATGTGATTACATTCAATAAAGTGAGCAGACTATACAGAAGTACTGAAAAGGAGGTATGCTAACAGGTATGAACTAGACGGATACAATATAAGCAGAGAGCGGGGGGGTGGAAAGGGGGGATTTGAAGGTGGGGAAGGCAAGGGGTGGAGGAGAAGTGTCTGCTAGGGCCTGACCCCTCCAGAATGCTGGGTACCCTGCCTGCACCAGACAGAGGTCAAGCATGAACAGAAGGGAAGCAGGTTGTAGGCAGTGGGAGTTCAATGCATGATGTCAGTTACAGCATGATGTCAATGTCAGTGGCTCAGCAGGTAGCACACTCGCCTCTGAGGCCGGGAGATTAGAAGGCAGTGGGTTCTATCCCCACACCAGACACTTGGGTTAATATCCCAATACTACAAATGTACGAATGTGCCAACAGAAACAGACCACCCGGTCTATCTAAGTCTGCTCAAGTGTGCAGCTACCACCCCTAGTTTGCAGCTGCCCCAACCCCTCCCATTTGTCATCCCACTGCCTCCCCTAGTCCCTGTCCCATGCCCTTTTGAAACTGTTCACAGATTTACATGATACCACCCATTCTGGTAGGGCATTCCATTTTGCTACCACTCTCTCTGTGAAATAGTGTCTCCTCATTTCCTTCCTAAATCTTCCCCCCTCTATTCTTAGTGCGTGCCCCCTGGTGACCCTCCCCCTCCTTAACTTAAAGACCCCATCTGCCCCATCCTTATTGATTCCCCTCAGATACTTGAATGTCTCTATCATGTCACCCCTGTCCCTTCTATCCTCCAGGGTGTACATATTCAGGTCTCTCAGCCTGCTGTCATAGTCTGTCCCTTCCATTCCACATATCATCTTTGTTGCCCTCCTCTGCATCCCCTCCAGTAGCCTGATATCGCGCTTTAGGTATGGCCTCCAAAACTGCACACAATACTCTAAGTGTGGCCTTAACAGTGACCTGTAGAGGGGCATGATCACCTCTCTTCACTTGGATGAAAAACCCCTCGCTATACACCCCAGCATTTTGTTTGCTTTGGCAGCCACTCTCCTGCAATGGGCAGTGTTGTCCATGGTCCCTGTTATCATTACCCCTAGGTCCTTCTCCTCCTCAGTGATCCCCAGCTTAACCCCTCCCAGCCAGTGTTCTCTCCTTGGGTTCTTCACTCCAAAGTGCATAAACTTACATTTCTTTGCATTGAACCCCAGCTGCCATCTCTCTGACCACTCCTCTAGCTTGCTTAGGTCCCCCTGCAGCTGCTTCCATCCCTCCTCTCCATTCACCACTGCTCCAATTTTGGTGTCATCAGCGAACAGACTTATCTTGCTCACAACCCCAAGTGCAATGTCTGATATGAAGAGCCCGAACAAACTGGCCCAGCACAGAGTCCTGTGGCACCCCACTCGTCACCGGTCTTAGACTTGAGAGCTCCCCTCTCACCACCACCCATTGCAGCCTCCCACTTGGCCAGCTTGTAATCCAGTTCATCATTTTTGCCCCTACCCCTACACCAGTTAGATTCTCCCCAAGCTGCTCATGAGGCACAGAATCGAAGGCCTTACTGAAGTCCAAGTAAAGAACATCCACTGCATGACCCTTATCCAGCTCACCTGTCACCCAGTCATAATATTGTATCAGGTTGGTTTGACAAGACTTACCTGAAACAAACCCATGCTGCTTACATCCTGGAGGCCATTGTCCTCCAGGTACAACACCAGTCTTTCCTTTAGAATTGTCTCCATGAGTTTGCACACTATGGAGGTGAGACTTACAGGGCGATAATTACCCGGTTCATCCCTTGGTCCACTCTTGTGTAATGATACTACATGTGCATCCTCCAGTCCATGGCACACATCCCGACTCAAGTGAGGTGCAGTACAGATCCTCCAGCGGCTCCGCCAACACCTCCACCATCTCCCTCAGCACCCTGGGGTGGATACCATCCGGCCCTGGTGCCTTGTCTACCTTCAGTGCCCTCAGTCCCTCTAGGACTCTACTTGCCTCAAATCTTCCATCTGTTGCCTCCTCTCCCCCTGTCCCCACCTTCCCAGCCCATGGTGTTAGCGGTCCCCCCTTTTCTTCCGTGAACACTGAGCAAAAGTATTCATTCAGTGCTTCTGCCTGCTTCTCACCCTTTTCCGTCCAATCCCCACCCCTTTTTAACCTCACTATTGTCTCCTTGCACTTCCTTTTCTCCCTGATGCATCTGAAAAGTCTCCCCCTAATTCTCTGCGCTAATCTCATCTCCCTCTGGGCCTTGGCTTATCTCACCTTTCTGGTCACCTCCCTGGACCGTCTTGCATACTTCTCCCTGTCCACTTCCTTCCCTGTCCTTCTATACCTCTGGTGCACCTGTCGTTTTGCTCTCACCACCTCCACTACCTTGCTGTTCAACCAGCATGGTTTTCTTGCTCTGCTCCTCTTACTCTGTGTCTTGGTGCAAGCTTCTGTTGCCTCTGTAATCCCCCCTTTTAATAATATCCCATTTCTGCTCTGCATCCATCTCCTGCCTCATGCCCTCTAGTTTCCTTTTCAGTACTTCCTGCATCCTCCCAAAGTCTTCCCCCTGAAGTTTACTACCTGAGTAACTGATTTCTCTGGCTCCCCACACTTCATGATATTAAACCACACCGTTTGGTAATCGCTGTTGGCTAGTGGGTCCTCTACCTTTATTTCCCCTACTGCCTCCCCATTCGACAACACCAGATCTAAAGTGTTCTTTAGCCTAGTAGGCACACTAACCAACTGTGTCAGGAGACCCTCCTGGATTGCGTCCAGGAACACTTGCTCCTTAGCACTGGAGGTGACTGGAATGCTCCAGTCAACCCCTGGCAAGTTAAAATCCCCCACGATGACCACCTTCCTTTTTCTACATACCTTTCTGATTTGTCCTGCTAATTTCCTGTCAAGCTCCTCAGACTGGGACAGTGACCTGTATACCACCCCAAACCTCAGTTTCCTACCCCTTGAGTCTAGGAGCTGAAGTCAGATTGCTTCTGTTCTCCTTTCTTCCCCCTCGTCCCTTGTGTATTTGATCCTGTCCCCCACATAGACTGCCACTCCACCGCCTCCCTCCCTCCCTTCCTTACGGTCCTTCCTGCATACTTTGTTTTGCCAGATCCCAGTCCCGGTGCTCAGTTGCCCATGTTTCTGTGACAGCTGCAATATCCACCCTCCACACTGCTAAGAGTGCCTGTAGCTCAGCAGATTTATTGCCTAAGCTTCTTGCATTCAGCAAGACCACCCTCCATCCTGCCCCCTTCCCTTCATTAGCCTCCATTTCCTTTCTTTTACCCCCTCCTTTTTTGGCCACCCCGAGTTCTTCCCTGCTAGCCTGAGGGGTAGGTTCCACTCTATCAGATCCCTGCCTACCTGCTGTCCACTTGCCAGCCACCTCCCATCTAGTTTAAATCCACCTTTGTCACGATATACCTCCCCAGTTTTTGCTTTAATACCTCCTTCCCCTTCCCACTCAGGTGCAGCCTACCCCTTGCAAACAGATTGTTATTATCCCAGGTACTGCCCCAGCCACCCACAACCCCATATCCCTTAGTTTGACACCATTCTACCAACCATGTGTTCAACTCTCTAATCCTCTCCTTTCTCACTGTGCTTGCACAGGGTACTGGGAGCACATCAGAGAATGCCACAGACTCCCCAGTCTCCTCACACAACCTTCCCACTTCCTCAGTCCTCTCCTTCGTTACCTCCACCATTTCCCCCCGCTAGGTCATTTGTCCCCACATGTACCACAATGTGTGGTTTCCTCCTACCCCTCCTTACCCACCTTAGGATTGCCTGTCCTGCCTTGTCTGCCTTTAATCCTGGTATGGACTCCACCCATATCTGACTGTGCCTCTCCCCCTAGCTGCCCCATCTGATCCCCTTTAGTATGCAGTCCCCCAACAATAGTACACCTCCCTCCTCTTTCCTTGTGCCTGTCGCCACCCCCCTACCCAGTTTCTCATTTCTGGGGTCACTCAAGATGGTGCTTTTACAGTGTGTCCCTGTGTCTTCCCCCCCTGCCCTTCTCAATTGAGACTCCTCCCCTCCTCCTGTTTGACTGCCAAACTTCCACTCCCTCCTCACCTCTCCAAGTATTATCCCTCCCCCTGCCATGCCATACTCAGTGTCTCCTCTAGTAATGCCCCTCTTTCCCTTCTCTTTGTGAGTACTATCTCTTGTGCAATCTCCTTCTGCGTCCTCTTTCCCATGCGTTGCTAGTACAGCAAACATGTTCCCTCCTCCCTTTGCTTATTGTGTGTTTCCTCCTCCCTCCTGCCTACTGCTGCTCCTCTTTTTCTAGGTCCTACTACAGTCCACCCTTCATCAACTGGCTTCTTATCTACTGTGCCTCCTCTCCCGACCTCTCCCTTGCCCCACTGTTCCTTCTCTGTGGTGCCCCCACAATACTCTCAGATGTCAGCCCTCCTACCGATGCAATCCTCCCCTCCTCCCTCAACCTCCCCAGCTCCCTGCCAAGCCACTGAACCTCTTCCTCAAGCCTCCTTAGCCTGTGGCATATTGGACACCCTCCCAGCCTCCACAGTATGTTCATCTGCATTGCTGCCCAACAACCATTGCACCCTACAATCCTACTCATGGTCCACACTACCTAAACAGCCTATCCACACCACTCTCCCTACAGCAAGTAGAATCAACTAATCCTATCCCAGCATCTAACAGAAACTGTTATCCTAAATGCCCTTGCATGCGGCATAAGACAGTCAACTACAGTACTAACTGGCAACCACAATCCTACTCATAAGGACTATAGCTCTACTCACACATTTTGTATATTTATATGTCCTTAAGACTTAGCTCATATGGGTGTTCCTTGTTTCCTCCTTCCTGGCCTGTTCTGAGGGCTCAGATCAGTTTGCAGCTCCCCAAACTCCTCCCTCACAGCCTTCAAACCCAACCCCCAGTGGTATTTCAGTATTTAAGAAAGGCTGGTGGAAGGGGTGGGTAAAAGGGCTTTTACAGTCACTCCAGTCACAGAAGCCTTTAAGCTAAATTCTACTTTAAACTAAATTAAAAAGAAAAGAAAACTATATCAAAACTTACAGAACTCCTCTATACATTAACTCCATCAACAGCAAGTAGAATTAACTAATCTTTCTCTCCTGTAGTTTAAAAAACAGTAGCAAAACGTAAAGAAATATTCTCCACAGCCAGCAAGCAGACTTAACCAGTCCTTCTCTCCTGCAGTTTGATGGCTTAGTCAGAATTTAAAGGCTTTGTGGGTGGGCATGTCTTGTGCACTCACTCTAGCCACAGGCTAAATTCTACTTTAAACTAAATTAAAAAGAAAATAAAACAATATCAAAACTTACAAAAATCCTCTATACATTAACTCCCTCAACAGCAAGTAGAAGTAACTAATCCTTCTCTCCTGTAGTTTAAAAAACAATAGCAAAACTTGCAGAAATATTCTCCACAGCCAGCAAGCAGACTTAACCAATCCTTTTCTTCTGTAGTGCAGCATGAGGGAGGTGCTGCACTCCTGAGATGCCGTCTTTCAGATGAGTCGTTAAACCGAGGTCCCGTCTGCCTGTTCTGGTGGTTGTTCAGGTGGACGTTAAAGATCCCATGGAACTTCTCGAAAAGAGTAAGGGAAATTTCCCCAGTGTCCTGGCCAAATTTCCTCCATTCACTAGAAATACCACCAACAGCTTAATCTGGTTCAGTTTCACTTGGTTACCATCTGTATCACCAACCTGGGTAGCCCCTGAAAAAGGGACTTCTAGTCTCAGTGGGCTTACCAAGTCAACAAAATTCAATAAATAAATACAGCACATCAGGAAGGAAGAGAGGGGGAAGGGAAGGGTCTGCCAGGGCCTGGCCCCTTCAGTATGCTGTGGACACTGCCTGCACAAGGCAGAGGTACAGCATGACAGGAGGGAAGTATGCAGTGATGGGGAGTAGACTTCAGAAGGACCAAGAGAGAGGGAGGTGGGAGAGAAGAGGGACAGAGACCCAGCCCTTTCAGGAAAGAATGCGGTGGGAGTAGGAAGCGAGAAAGGTGTTTGCCTAGGTTCTGGATCCCTCCAGGATACAGAGAACCCTGCCAGGGGCCTAGGCCAAGCAACAGCAAGGGATAGTGAGGGTAAGGTGATGTACAGAGGAGGGAACGGGGGTGGGAGTAAGGCAGAAAGTAAGGGGTGCTGGGGAGGATGTAGGGGAGGGTTTTGCAGGAAAGAGGTGGGTGTGAAGCTGAAGCAGGCTCATAGGGGAACAAGTTAAGGAGGTTTGTAGCAGGAGCAGCTAGCAGAGGAAAAAGTTATGTAAGGCAGAGGCTAGGGAGTGGGAGGAGTGGGAGTGTCATATTTGAGGTAGGAGGGAGTTCAGATTTTGGGGAAGCAATGGGAGAAGCCTGATTGGCTGAGGGTGGTACGATGGGGGACTAGCAGGGTGTGAGTGCCAGAGGATCTGAGGGAGTGGGAGGAAGGCTGGGGAAGAGGGAGGGAGGGAGCATGAGAGGTAGGAAGGAAATACACCAAGCCAAAGTTTGGAAGTTAGCTTAGCACAGCAAGCCAGGCATCTGTTAGCAAGTGAGGGGAAGGACAGAGCATGGTAAAGGTCACAATGATGGGTTCAAGATGGGGCATCAAGAACGAATCGACAGAAGGAGTTGAAAAGAGAGTCCAATCTGGTAAGGGAAGAGATGGGAGCAGCACCATAGACTACATCACAGTAGTCAAAAATGGGGAGGATCATCTTCTGGACAAGTTCTCGCCGGGCCATAGAAGGGATGCAACTACAGTTCCTGTAAAGGGCTCCAAGCTTGGGGTGCAGTTTTTTTTCAGAATGGCATCAATGTGGCCAGAGAAGCTGAGGTGTTGGTCCAGCTAAACCCCAAGGTATCTGAAAGAGGGGATGTCTTCAAGGATTGTCCCATCAAGGGTGTGGAAAGAGGGTAAGGGGTGGAGTCTAGAGAGTCTCTGACTACTGCCAAAGGTCATGAAGACTGTCTTTTTGGCATTTAGGAATAGCTGATGTGGGGCAAACCAGAGTTGAACTTGGTGGAAGTCATGCTGAAGAGCAGGTGCTACATCAATGGTGGTTTTGCCAGAGGTGAACAAGACGGTGTCATCAGCATACATATGGATAGAAGTGAAGGGGGAGGAGACTAAGGGAAGGTCATTTAGGAAGATGGAGAAAAGGATGGGGCCGAGCACAGAGCCCTGTGGGACTCCTGTGGAGATTGGGAGGGGTAGTGAGATTGCATTCTGAATCCTGACTGATTGTGTTCTGCCTGTGAGGTAAGCTCTAAACCAGGAAAGAGCAGGAGTAGACAAACCCGCAGCCATAAGGGAGTCAAGAGGAAGGGCATGGGAGACTCTGTCAAAAGCAAGAAAAGAGGTCAGTTGAGAGAGGACCAGGTGTTCTTGGAGCTTAGCATGCAGAAGGAGACCTCTCAGTCTATCATGTCTGCTTGAACTAATAAGGCAGGGTCCCGGCCTTAAGCTTCCATCAGTGACCCTGCATCCCTCCCCCCAAATCTCCTTTTCTTGTCCCTGGCATGGCCCCGTGACATTCTTCTATGTTTGTCCCAGGCTCTACTGAAGGCTCCCACTGTCTTTGTCTCCACCACCTCCTCTGGCAGCTCATTCCATGCTGTTACAGTCCCACTCTTTTTATAAAGTGTTTCCTTACGTCCTTCTTGAATGTACCCCCCCATCAGTTTTAGGCTCTGTCCTCTGGTGGTGTGTTGGTGCTTTTATTGAATAGTACTCCCATTCCACTCTGTTAATTCCTTTCAAGTACTTGAATATCTCACTCATATCCCCCCTCTGCCTTCTCTCCTCCAGAGTGTACATCCCCAGGTCCCCAAGCCTCTCATCATATATTCTATCCCGCTACCCTTCAATCATTTTAGTTGTGCTCCTCTGGACCCCCTGCAGCATATTAATGTCTTTCTTCTGGTATGGATGCCAATACCTTACTCCGTATTCCAAATGTGGTCTCACCAATGACCTGTACAGTGGCAGAATAACCTCGCTATTCCTACTGCTAAATCCCCTTGCAATACATCCCAGCATCCTATTTGCCTTTGCCACTGCCTTTTTGCATTGAATTGAATGTTTCAGGTCACTAGAAATTATCACCCTCAGGTCCCTTTCCTCCTCAGATGGCATAACCATCCCCAGCTCCCTGCCAAGCCACTGAACCTCTTCCTTTAGTACTCTGTTATTGGGTTCTTTGCCCTGATGTGCATCACTTTGCACTTTTTGGCATTGAACCCCAGCTGCCAGATACGTGACCAACTCCCTAGTCTGGCTGGGTCCTCTCTCAATTCATGAATCCCTTCCTGGGTGTCTACCCTCCCATAGAGCTTGGTGTCATCTGGAAACATGCACATTTTGCTCTGAATGCCTTCCCCTATGTCGCTAATAAAGACGTTGAACAATACTGGTCCCAACACCGATCCCTGTGGAACCCCACTGGCAACCTCCCTGGTACTGGAGAACTCCCTCCCCTTCCCCAACTACCACTCTGTATGAATTACAATTATCTATTTGAATTATTTTAAGTCAGTTTAGCAGCTATTCCACTCAAATTCTGCATCTCATAAAGGGGTTGATCACTTTGGATTTAATGCAGCATATTAACCAGTGTAATTTATATGAATTATTTGCCCCAAATGTACAGGTGTTGGTATGGATTTTGGCTCCTTACCTTCAAACTTAGGGTCTTTCTGTTCTTAAATTTAATTGCCCTACCTCATTGATCTGTCTGTTTAATTGGCAATTATTTGCTTCATATTTTTTTCCTGATTTTGTCCTGTTTTATTATCTATTTAAGAATCAAATTCTACTGCTGACACCACCCACTGATGAAGAGGCTGTGTCTGGCCTCAAAACTCCAGGGATTCCTTCTGTCCTGGTGATGCTGTACGTGCGAAGATATCGCAACAGACTTATGCTATAATAAAAAGAAATTGAGCAGAAGATTGGCATATGAGCACTTCCTCAAAATTGCCAGTGTTCCTTTTGAACTTTTCCTGGGAAAAGCCTCAGGGATCACCAGTGGTGCAGTGCCCCCCCCCCCAGGAATTCTAGATAGGTTTCTAATTAGGTTTCAGAAGGTATAGATTGCTACTACACAAGTTTGAAATCACAAATTCTGTCACGCACAATTATGATGTCATACCTATGCATGATAATATTTTTGGAATGCTGAAATAAGTTTCTGCTGATATTTTCTTTCCTCTTCTCTCCTGCCACTTCCCCACATATTGAGCAGTAACCCCCCACACACACACACACACACATACACATGTTCATGGATCTCAGAACTATTCTCTACAATTTTGATTTTGGAATACTTCTTTTTTTTTACCCTTTCCTTTTTAACGGTTTTCGTTATTCATCCCTCATTCAGTTTGTCCTCTTTCCTGCTTTCCTTCTGTGTTTATATAAGTATCTGCATTATGATGGCAGCTGTACTACCATTAAACAATTTAGCTTTTTTGTTTTGACACTCAAAACTATAGCTGTCTTAGCTACAGCCATCACATTTGCATTTTCACATTTTAGTCTTATTTCCTGCCTAATGTCTCACATTTTATTTATTATTTTGTCCCTTGGGGTGTTTTACATATCTTAAGTAAATTAGGTTTTTCACAGTTTATAATTGTAGTAAACTGGTGAGATGGTTTTAGTGATGTGCTGTATCGTTGCCAGCTATGACATTTTTAACCTTCACCTTTAACAGCAGTAAGTATTTAAATGCTGTGTTCTGAGTTTCCAGCAGGCCTGCTGATGAAGGGTCATGCTGAAAGCCAATTCCAAAGTGCTGAGGCTATGGTGCCATGCTTTTGCTCTGCAATAAAAGCATGAGTTATTTGTACTTTTGAGCATCAAGTTTATTTATAACTGACTGGAGTGCAGTTTCCCTGTGCTCTGTGGACCTTTCAGTTCTATACCTGCACCAATTATACCTATCTGAGCCCATGGACATCTGCGTTTTCTAATATTTTGGGAATGCTGAAAGAAGTTCTGTGCTGATATTTTCTTCTCCTTCTCTTCTGCTCCTTCCCTGCATATTCATCTTTAAATGCTCCCCTACCAAATTCCCCACACACAAAGACACATTCATGGATTTCAGACCAGTTGTGTTATGGAAATTTGATACTGAAATATTCCTTTTTTGATTTCTTTCTTAAATATTGGAAAATCAGTTATTACTGTACATCAAACAAAATATGGGGGAGATGTCAACAATTTTTTTTTCTGAAACACCCACGGTATGTGATGATCCTTTAAAAAATAGTCATAAAGGTAGTTTGACTCTTTGAACTGCTGCTTCCCCTCCATCCTTCCATGACTGTATGCAGGGACTGATTTTCTGGTAATGGTACCACAGAAGGGCACACACTTTTCAAACAGGAAACATAGAAGACATCATTATGTGAATGATTTCTTTTACACAAAAATTTAAATGCCACAGTACAACCATAATTCCCTCTTCATCAGGATTTGCCATCTGATAGGTATGTTGTTTTTTTTGTTATGCTCCCTTACAATGATGTTTTGCTTGCCATGGACATGGCTCAGTTTACATGAGCTAGTTATATAGATGTTTCTAAGACCTTTTATACCATGGGCATAACCTGGTTTGGTAGCTACCTGATGGGTCACTACCAGTCAGTATAATTTAAAAATGTTGCTTCTGAATTTTTACCAGTGAAGAGAAACCTATATATACCTCATGGTGGTAAATAAGGTACAGAAGGGGGGTTTTCAGAGGAAAAGATGCATGGGAAAAAGGGAACACGCAATGAAGGTTGTCACCTTCGAAGACTGAATAAATGGACTGGATGATATTACACTTTTTCATTGTATAAGTTACTTCTTTTGTTTGGAGTACTGCTGTTAGCGTGTCTCATAAAATGATGCAAAAGATCTGTATCAAAAGTTGTACGACTATGAGAAGAGACTAAAGGATCTCAGTATGTACATCCTCCTACAACAGAGATGGGGGGATAGAATATAGATCTTTAAATACCTCAAGGGGGTAAATAAGTTACAGGAGGGAATTATTTTTCAGAGGTAAAGGTGTTCAAGAACAATGGGACATTCTATGAAGCTGGGGGGAGGGTAGATTCAGGAGAGATGTGAGGGAAGTACTTCTTCACAGAAAGAGTGGTGGATTCCTAGAACAGCCTTCCAGCAGAGGTGATGGGGAGAAAATAGTGGTGGAGTTCAAGAATGCATGGGATAAATATAAAGGAATCATAATGGAAAGGAAGGCGGGGGAAGGAGAAAGAGGTGTAGATTTGGTACGGTCTGTGGAAATAGTGTAGGTAGGGAGGAATGGGCAGACTGGATGGGCCAAGCAGTCCTTATCTGCCATCAAATTCTATGCTTCTATGTAACAGTAGTTTAACTGCTGGTAGCACCTTTTATTTTATTTTTTTGAAATTCTCTTTTTATTCATTTTCAATAACAATAACATCAAACTGGTACGTACAGGAGAAAAACAACACTATAACCATTTCCAGCAGCAAGACATAGAATAATAAGCATGGGAAAAAATAAAATCCCTTTTCTCCCCCCCCCACCCCGAAGAAGGTGTCACCACTGAAAAGGAAAGGGGAACACAAAACATTCATAAGGGAGGGAAAGGGAAATTGACGAGTCTAGAAAGCAGGCGAGATAGCAGCCGGTCCTTAAAACACAGAGGAAGACACAGTTCTACTGAGAACTGGTTCTTGAGTAAAAAGGGGATACACCAGGGAGACCGTAGAGGGGAAGGTACCATCAGGAATCAAATGGGTCAAAATGAACCTGGAAATCTTAATCAGTGCAGGTACAGGGCATAAAGTTTACCCCACTTTTTCTGAAAAGCCAAGGGAGAGAGTCTGGAGCTGGCTATCAGCTTCTCGACTTTAAAACACAAAGACATTTCTTCTACCCAATCCATATACGAGAGTTCTAAATTATCTGACCAGTGATGGAGCACTAATCTCTTAACCGCCATTGGGATAAGAGCCATATGATATCTTCTCTCTCTGACGTTAATACCTGAATAAATGCCTAGAATACAAATCTCTAGTGTAAAGAGATCTTGCAGACCTAGAATGGGATCTAGGTTGTCCTGAATAGCCCTCCATAATGGGGCTACCTTGGAACAGTACCAGAAAATATGAGGGGGGCTGCCTAGGTCCTCACCACATCTGAGACAATTAGGGGAGCTGGAATGATCAAATTTTGATTTTTTGACAGGCGTAATTTACATATTGTTAACAATAAAATATTGAATAAGCCTATTCTTATCGAGAGTATTATACATATACAAGTCTCTCCAAACTTGGCTCCATGTGAACAAAGGGTCCAAGGGGAGTAGAGGCCAAGATTTGGAACCAGCTAAAGGGACGGGAAAGTTAAGCTTCATAAGATGTAAATATAACTTAGATACACCGTGAGATTTAGCCGCACATTCTTTAACCACCCTGAGTGTAGCACCTTTTACTAATAGCGCAGTCCCCTTTTTTTTTTTTTTTTATTTTGCCTGTTTTTCCCACACATTGAAGTGCACCAATTCATTAATTTTGGCCATCTTTCCCACACATTGAAGTGCATGTTATACTTTAGAGTTTGAATACACATGTCACCAGTAAAAGTGCAGTTTTGCTGCCAAGGCTGTCTAGCATGCTAGCGAGAAAATGTCTGTGCCAGATGTGTGACTCTTTCCCACCTCCGTAAACTATAGTAAGGGTAGGCTCAATGGACTTTCCATCTCCTGCCATTAAATTATGTGTTCCTATGTATGCACAACAGACCAAAAGACAGCACACTTGCACCAGGAGATTAAAAAGTGCAGAATTATTTAAGATGCAAGGTAATTTATTAATGGCAATGGCTCTCATTCTAGGAAGTGCAGAGCTGCTAGAATGCAATTTTGACAAAGTCCCAATTCAGCCTAGAACAACACAAGAAAAACTAAACCGGTGCTTCACCCACTAGAGCTTTATTGTGAGACACCCTGACAGATTTCCAGCAGGCAAAGCACTGGGACAGTTTTTCTTGTGTTGTTCCAGGTTGATTTTGTTAAAATTGCATTTGAGCACTGCTGCACTTTCAGGGAACAATGTTGTTTGGAACAGAACAAAGATTTAGAACTAGTAAAACACAATTACAAATCACCACATTTGACTCTGAACCTAGCATGGGTAGAGTTATATACTGCACCTAGGAATGCGGTTTTCTAAAATGGGATACACCCATACAAAAACTGATTGCTAAATTGAGTTAAAAATTAGGGATTTTGATACAGATGTATTTATCTAAACTTGATGTTGTGTACAACAGGTAAAACATGATTGATTCTAACAGCTTTAATTGGAGTGCACCACAGTATTTTAAATGTATGTATGTATGTAGGTATGTGTGTATTTATGTATGTATATATGTGTCTATTTTTTGTTAAAAGTTTTACCAGAAAAGACATACTGAGCTGGTAACAACTCATTTCCAGATGCGTCCTAGGGAGGGGAAAAGGGAGCAACAGTGCAAAAACATTACAGTAATAAGATGCATATACAATACAAAATATGGTGCAAACGTAATGGAATAATAACATGTTAACAAGGAAATAAAATGTGATCAAAGCAGCACAGTGACTCATACCAGAGATATACAGGTATGCTTGGAATTAAATAGTAGTCTTAACTGGCTTCAATTACACCAGAGACCATCCTCACACATAGCACAATTTGTGCACAAATGTGTACACATGGAGGTTCCTGGATACATATCTGAACTTCTTTTGCATAAAAAAAAAAAAACATTAGATCTGATATCAGAGCTGCAGTTGGTTTTGAAGTCCTGCACCCAAAAGTTCCCAGTAAGATGGGCAGGCAAAGTTTTGCATTCATGTGCCCCTGTTGCTGGAACTCTCTTCGGCAGAGCTGGAGTCCTTCTTCTGGACCCCTCCCATCAATACGGTAAATCAACAAATGGTTCTCTGATGATGTGCTATATAGTGTATCAAAATGTCTGGTTTGTTTACTTTTATTATTTCTGAGTTTGTATTATGTAGTGCACTCACATACATATATAGGTGCAAAGAACCACATACGATGCGTGGTTCTTGCACTCTATATATGTGTGGTCTGCACTAAATATAATGTCGCCAGGCTGGGTGGCTTTGAAGGTGCTGTACTGAAGGTGTTTGCTTGCTTGACGAGAAGCCAGTGGCTTGTGAAGCCTGTAATAAGAACTTTTAACTGAAACTAATATAAAGAACATTTTTAGAAATTTGTAGAAACAACATTATTAGGTAGTAATATAGTCAGGCGAGTCATTAGAGTAGTTTAAGGATCTCTAAGTGAGTTGACATGAGGAGATAGCTTTTTTTGTTTTTAGCTAGGAGTTTATGTTATGCCCTACAGTGCTTTTTACCGATTCTGTATACAGGATATTCACTGGGATGTGAACTTGACCTATTCGGGTCGTTTCTACAGCTTGTGATATTCCAGCTTTGTATTTTCACACTTTTCTGTTGGATTTCCATCCTGATAGCCCCAGTCTCATCACTGTCTGAGAAACCAGCATAGAATCATTGTATCTACATCCAGCAGCCAACAGCTTTATGATGTTCTGCAGACTGATGGATTCTTCAGGATTCTAAATGTCCTTCGTCAGTTTTGAGTCGGACCCAGAGGATTGCTGGTGGATGAGCTTAATCTGGATCTATTATGATTTATGGAGGGATGGGCCTACAAGTTAATGCAGGTGTTGAATCAGTTTTTGGTGCTGTTACTGCTGCCACTGTTGTGATCGGAGCCGGTTCCTTCAGAGTCAGAGCTTTTCACTGCAGCTATAGCTGCCTGTCCCCTCGGGATTATCTCCATCAATCTGTGAGTACTCAGAAACTGCCTAACACCACCAAGTTACTCCCCAGCTGCTGCTTAGCTTTGAATTTTCTTCCTGTTGAACTGTTGAATCCATTCACCTGCCTAGTTTACCCAATTAATTACAAGGATGGTAAGAGCACCCTCAGGTTCAAAAAAACAATGTTTTCTTTAATGTCTACTATTCCTATTGCTGCATGCTGATTACTGAATTTTACTTTCCTAGCTTCCTGGTTTGTGTATTGTTTGTACATGAGGTGTCAGATCGGCTGGGTTCTCTGTTGTGCACTGCCTAAGGAGGGACCACAGAGGTGGGGGAGTGGCTATCTGTTTTAGATCCAGCCTGAAATTCTCTGTGTTCCTGGTGGGACCTACCATGTTGTTCGAGTGTGTGGCCATCCAAGGGGACCTGGGTGCAGGTTGCAGGATCCTCCTCATGTACTGACCCCCTGGCCACGAGGGGGAATTCCTATGGGAAGTCACAGACTTTATGTCTGACCTGGTATTGGAGTCACCCAGATGGTTAGTTCTAGGCAATTTCAATGCCTGGGTCAATGATGAACTCTCACCTTTTGGTCGGGACTTCTTCTAGATTATGGAACCGCTTGGCCTCTCACAAGTATTTACATCGGCGACCCACTAGTGCAGTCATGCCTTGGACCTGGTGTTCTCTCTGGGACTTGAGACCGACAACCTAGAGACTGATCCAGTCATTTGGTTGGATCATTGAACAGTGAGGTTCTCATTTGGTGCCTCCCCCGAGAATTCTCCCTCTGTGGAAATGGTCTGTTACCATCTTTTAAGGGGTTTGAATCCCATAGGATTCCAGACGGTACTGGACCTATCGAGTGTGATGACTGCATGCGAGACAGGACTGGGGGAGGTGGTGATGGCCTATAACAGAGCTGTCATCACAGCCCTCAATTCTGTAGCACCAGTCCATGTATGACCTAGGTCCTTGCGCTTGCAATCCCCATAGTTTGATGGGGAGCTCAAGGAGCTGAAGACTAAAGATCAGAGGTTGGTGCACTGCTTGCGGAGATCTCAGACTGATGAGGACAAGTTGATTTTGAGATCTCACTATTAGGAGATCAAGCAACAATCTTCCATAAGAAGGCACATTTCCTTTCCAGTGATATTGCTGCAGCAAAGAACAGACCAGCTCAGCTCTTCCAGACTGTGGACAGCTACTCCATCCTGCCTGTCTTTAGCCAGTTAGAGCTTTATCAGCCACTAGATGGGAAGAGTTTGCTCAGTTCTTCACTGACGAAGTATTGCCATGTTAGGTCGGTATCTCCCTGGGGTTCTGGCGTGCAGTGCCAGGTCTGAGACTAACAGGAGCCCTCCTCAGGTCTGGAGTGAGTTTGATCCATTGGGGGTGGAAGAGGTTAATGAGCCAGTCTTGAAGTTATGGCCAACATACTGTGATCTGGATCTAGGCCCAACACATCTCCTTGAGTGTTGTGTGGAGTTAATTGGTCCAGTGTTTGCCGAGATAGTCCAGTGTTACCTTTCGGAAGGGGTTTTCCTGGAGCCCTTGAAAGAGGCACTTGTGAAACTTCTCTTGAAAAAGTCTTCATTTGACCCAGATTGTCTGGCGAACTACAGATCTGTCTCTAACATACCCTTTTTGGGGAAGGTTATTGAGAAAGTGGTGGCCACTCAAATCGAGGCACGTCTCACTGCCATTGACACTTATGAGCCACTCCAGTCTGGATTTAGGTCTAGGCACAGTATGGAGACTGCACTCATCAAGGTGCAAAATAATTGCCTTAGAGTGAGAGACAGAGGTGAACAATCTACGCTTGTTCTCTTCAACCTCTCCACAGCATCTGACATCGTAGAACATGGGGTGTTATTGGATTGCCCTAAAGAATATTGTGGTCTCTCCAGCACTGTCATCACCTGGTTTGAGTCCTTTCTCACAGGCAGGATGCAAATGGTGGGGATGAGAATTTACTCCTCCGCCTGAAGTCCCTGTCCTATAGAGTTCCACAGGGTTCAGTCCTTTAACCAGTCCTGTTTTGCTGTGCACTTGCTGCCTCTGAGAGACATCATTAGATGGTACAGTATAGGTTTTCACTGCTATGCGGATGACATCCAGCTGTATATGTTTTTTATCCCAGAACTACATAGCGTAGTCTCTGTAACTCTTACCTGACTGAGGTCCAGGACTGGATGTCCTCCAACTGGCTAAAACTTAACCCAGACAAGATGGAAGTATTGGTGATTGAGTTTGGAAGTCAGCGGGATGTCAGACAGCTAGAGGAGGCACCCAGCCTTATACTCAGTGCTTCTCGGCTGGCTGCTTCTGCTAAGGTGAAAAACTCGTGCATGATCCTTGATAGCGAATTGGCACTGGAGGCTCAGGTGTTGGCCATTGTCCAAAGTAGGTTTTATCATTTGAGGAACATTGCCCGGACTAAACCCTTTATCCCACCCGATGATCTGCCCTCACTAATACATGCTGTCGTGACCTCCAGGTTTGACTTCTGCAACGTCTTGTACCTGGGGCTACATGGAGGAGGCCTGCCTCACCTGCAGCTAGTACAAAATGCAGCGGCTGGATTGTTGGCGGCCTTCCTAGATCCTGCCATATAATATCGGTCCTACTGCTATCTGCACTGGCTGCCGTGGTGGTGGCAGATTTCCTTCAAGGTCGGCTTACTGACCTACAAAGCCCTACATGGACTTGGGCCTAGCAACCTGTGAGGCCTACTGGCTTCTTACCAACCCTCCCATCCTCTCCATTGTTCTGAGGAGAGCCTCCTAGCAGTTCTCAGGGTTCGGCTTAAGTCATCTGGGGAGTGTGCTTTTTCAGTAGCAGCCCCAACCCTGTGGAACTAGGTCCCAAGGTCACTGAAGGAGACCCCCCTCACTGGAAGCTTTTAAGAGAGGACTGAAGTCCCATCTATTCAAGGAAGCCTTTTCCTTGTATTACATTTGATGGCTATTTAATATTGTGTTAGTTATTTAGTTTATCATTTTAATTATGTCATCTATTTATTATATAGTGCTGATATTACATTTTGCATGTTATTGTTCAACACCTGTAGCCTCCAGGGATGAGCACTTTAGAAATAAAATGTTGCTTGTTTCCCTGCTTGCATATGTTTGTGATAAATTATATTTGTACATAATATATTCTTTTTTTTTTTTTTTCTCCCAGCTCCAGGGATCAGTCCAGTCATAGTCCCTGTCATCCCTCTCCCTCATATCAGCTGCTTTCCCTAGCCCCCTGGCTTGCCCCCCAGGGCAGGGCCACGGCACCAGCCAAGGTGCCCCGGACACAGTTCGGGTTGATGGGAGCCAGCCTGAGAGCTATCAAGGGGCGACGAGGTGGCTTCATAGAGAAGCCAAGGCAGATTTTTTTTAATGATGCTCCCTCTGGAGCCGAGTGTGTGCAATGACACCAGCCGAGGAAGAACATGCATGCTCCCATGCGTGTTGTACATAATATATTCTATTTTCGTAATGACTGTAGCTTGAAATTGTACTAATCAAAGGATGCCACTGAAAATGAGTTGATAGTTCCAAGGTTTTCTTGTTCAAATGCTTTGCTATGAATACATTTATTAATAATTATAGTAATAATACTTTTGAGATGCATAATTTTCCCAAAAGACCCTACCAGACCACAGTTACCTCCTCACCAACCTCAGAAATCAGGCAGGTCAGCAGTGTCCACATACACAGGGCTAGAATCAAACAGTACTGTACCCAGAAATATGTTAATTATGCTTTTAAAATGGGGTGTGGCTAGTTCTGTATCCTCATTTGTCAGAATCTGCCACATAGTACTGCATCAACCTTGCACCTTCTCCCTGCTACCATTACATGATAGGGTGCATTAATCAACAGCACGACCTGCTGGGATAAAAAAGATCAATAAACTAATTATGTAACCTATGGGACAAAAAGATCACAATGCAAATCAAATAACTCAGCAACAACAAAAGAAAATTCATGCCAATAAAAAAAACATGAACAAATCCCCATGGACACATCGCACAAAAGCGTAAAATACAAACTAGATCTATCCAACAACTTTGGAAAAAAACTTCATTTTAAACATCCAAACTCAAAATGCAAAAGCCATCTAATAAAGACATAAACTATATTACAAAACTATGATTCTACACAACAGCAGAAACACATATACATGCAGCACTAAACCATCAGCAAAACTTCTACAAAGATTGCTCACATCTAGTGAAATATCCACTTGCCTATCTGGAATGCAGCAGCAAATACACAACAAGTCTCAAACTCTCAGCTTTTACCTCATTATCAGTTACTCTGCAGTGCACCTGGCCTGCACTCCATGGCATTTAATCAACAGCCCAGGCTTTCAGGTCAGACTCCAATCACATGGAAAGTACAGGAAGCACAGTCCAGGCTTCCTGCTCAACCTCACAGATAATGACAAAGTACAGCAAGTTAAAACTCAGAACACCAACTCAAAGCATCAGGACCAACTATATCTTTGCAGCCATGACCCACTCCCTGCTGTGCAGCTGCACCCAACTAGTGAAGTGGTCTAGCTGCAACCTAATCCTTGCTGCATATTAAATTTATGCTAATTCTCTGTAACTGCTAATGCAAAGATACCTCATCAAATTACAACACAACTGCACTGCTAAACAGCTAACATTATTAAACCAGTTTATAAGTGAAATACGGCAATTCCATGGGGGGATATGCTGACCAGTATACCTACTGGTAGTTGAAGTCCCTCACCCCTTAGGCAAGGGACTCCAACCCACCAGTCAGTACAAGAACATAATACACCCCCCCATCATGCCTTACTCCTTGCATAACATTGGCATTACTCAGTGGTATCTGTTTATTGTATTAATCTATTGTGCTTATTGTGAATATATGTTCACTGCTTCCCCAATATACATTGCACCTAAAGTTTTGTATGCTGAACATTTTACCTAATTGCACAACTGATCTGTGCAAATTTATATATGAAGTCCTGATGCCATAGGGCTTCATCAAAACATGCTACTTATATGCCTGAAGAATTACCTTAAATATTCTTAATAACTAATAACATTTAAAAGCACAATTTAAAAAAAACTAAATAAAATCTTCTAAAATATCAAACAGGTTTTTTTTGGGGGGGGGTAGAAAAAGAATGCTAATCAGACTGTCTACTGTTTGTGCCGATTGCAATTCAATGATAGCAGTGCCAAATAGCATTTGTTTTCATCCTTCCCGGATTGATGATCTAGTAATTGCTAGGAAAATGAGGCCCTGAAATGGATTTAACATGTTGAATTTATCTACAAACTCCACATCATAGCAACAGGAGCAGTCATTTTTAAAGAATCTCAAAGCTTAGTAAAAATCTTCAATGCTAACACCATCTGACCTTCTAAGACCTGAACATGCAAAACACTAGAGAATGAAGTGGTCTGTAATGGTCCTGGCTGTAGTGGCAGCAAAGAAGACATGTCAGTGAGAAGCTATGCACCACTGAGTTCATGCTTTATAGGCTTCCGGTCACAGGTTAACCAGTTTTTGTCAGCACTGGGCTGTCTCCTTCAGTGTGTGCCTGTCTGCTTCAGCTCAGTGAGTAATCTGATTTGTTGCGACCATTAAAAGGCACAGGAACACAAGAAGGTTAATCTTTTATGCAGGCCTGAGAAGCAGAAACCTCTGCATTTCAAGTCAGAGCTTGGGGGGGGGGGGGAGTCTAGCCTTCATTTTAACTCACATTTATCTCTCTCTATCAAGAAACCAGTCATCCTTGCAATTTGGCAGCTGCTTGCTGTAACTTCCAGAAAATGTGTGCCTGCTATTAGCAGTAACACTGATATATTGTCAGGTTGTTCACTGCAGAGGAAGAAGAAACTGCAGGAATATCTATATATCTAGGTAATTCTGCATTCAAATACATTTGCTGCCATTCTCCATTCTACAGTCATGTGGGAAATGAATGCAGGGGGGCCAACAAATAAAATTGTTTGTGCTAATTAAAACCTACAAAATAGCAATAATAAATGTAAAAAAAAATACCCTATGCCAAGTGAGGATGCACATTACTTTTTGTAATTTCTACCCTATCAGTAATACATTTCTTTTCGAGCGGGGTTTTTCTAATTAAGTGAATGCCACTCATGAGGGGATTACTCTAGGAAATGTTTTTGTAAAGTCTCGGTTCTTATTCACTTCAGTGTTATTTGATGTTGATGTATTTATCTCTGAATGTCCTGTTTGCAAGAATATTTGAAATGCTCTTGCAAGCACTGTAACATGCTGAAAATACAATCAAAACAGTGCACCCATATCCATTCCAGTCTTTAAAGGGGAACTGCTCTGAAGCCATAGGTCATTTTATTTCCCTGTAGAAGTTGATTTTTAAATACAGGTTCCATTTCTGCTATTTTTACATCTTACAGACTTTTTACTGCTGCATAGCAAGAGCTATGCTGACATCTTGCCAGCAGAGGAGGAGAGAATATTGGGTATCTGGAAGGGCAAGACTGGATACCGAATGCATCACATAATGCTTGCTTTGCACCTTGGAGTTGAAGCACATAATGAGTATGCATAAATCTCTCTCTCTCTCTCTCTCTCTCTCTCTCTCACACTTTTTGTTTCATATTTCCAAAAGTTCTATTGGCATCGCCTCTTGCTCCAGACCCTAGAGCTTGCCCTGAGGTCAGGGAGCAAGTAATGGTGGTGTTGGCTGTTCTCCCAACTCACCCACACTGCCTACTCGGGGCTTGGAGAACTATGCAGCTGTACAAATCCCTTCCATTCCCTCTCTCCCTCTGCTTGGTCTCTTGCCTCTCCCTCTAACTCCATCTTCAAAACAGGCCAAATCCCTCCTGCTCCCTCCCTCTTCGTGGTCTCCCACCCCCACCTTGTAACCCTGTCCCCTACAACACCTGTAAAAAATAATGGTTCCTCAATGTTTTCGCCCCTGCACCCTCTGGCCTCCCCACCCCCACCCTGAACTCCCTCTCGGCATCCACCACCCCAACCCCTGCTTCCCTCACTTACCTATCTGGTGAACTCCCCCGATGGCCGTAACATCCTGCTGCTTCCAACACCAACTGACTGACAGCAAGGTAAGTTCTGTTACTGGCTTTTTAATGCATGTTTAGCTTTTACTCATAACGTTGTAATTTTTAGGTATAGCTGCAAGTGCCCACTGAGGTCATGCATACTCTTTTTGCGTTTAGTTAAGTTCAAAGGTACATTACGTTTCAGTGATTTGGCTGCATGTTGTCACTGATGATGTAAGTACAGTAATACAGTTTTTAAGTCCTGGTGTAGAGTTTCAGACCTACACAAGCCTGAGTTCAATCCTCAATGCAGAACATGTCTTTCTTTCTCACGACAATTTCTGTAGTATGAGAGGAATTGTTACACGCGCTTGCTGATGTTAGTGATAGAGTTTCAGCAAAATTTGGGACTTTTTTTCTTACTCAGTTTCTGTAGTATGAGAGAAACTGTCTGAGGCCATTGCTGATGTTAGTGATAGAGTTTCACCAAGATGTGAAGTTCTGTATTGCTGATAACTTGAACATGCCCTGGGACTTGGAGGTTTGAATGCAACTTTAGAACATTTCTTCAAATTGACAGATTGGTTCATTACTAAATCCAGTGCAGCTATGTGTGTGGGGGGGGGGGGATCTGCACTTAGTGCTGAATGTCCTTTGCCACAGCAGCATGTATTTCCTGTCACAATGTCTTTGTACAGCAGTAGAGCTACAGGCTACCCAGTATAGTGGGTAGAGGGCCTGGGACTTTTTTTCATTCTCACAACAATTTCTGTAGTATGAGAGAGGCTGTTATATGCCCTTGCTGATATTAGCGATATAGGTTCAGCAAAGTTTGAAGTTCTAGATTGCTGATAACTAGAAAGGTGCCAGCTGAGGCTTTCAGGTTTCAATGCAACTTTGGAAACGTTACTTTAAATTGACAGACTGATACATTAGTAAATAAACTGTAGCTGTTGGGGGTGGAGGGTCTGCATTGAATGTCGGATGTCATTTGCCGAGGCATGTATTTCCTGCCAATGAGATTTAGTACAGCTGTAAAGCTACAGACTTACAAGCAGTAGTGGGTGAGGTACTGGGTTCAGTCCCCAGTGTGGGATTATTTTTACTTTCTTACTCAGTTTATGTAGCATGACAGAAATTGTTTGATGTCATTGCTGATGTTAGTAATAGAGTTTAGTAAGATGTGAAGCTCTATATTGCTGATAATTTGAAAATTTCCAGTTCAGACTAGCAAGTTGAATGCAACTCGGCAACATAACTTCAAATTTCCTGGCAGGTTTATTACTAAATCCACTGGAGCTGTGGGGGGTGGAGGGTCTGCACTCACTGCTGAATGTCCTTTTGCACAGCATGCATTTCTTGTCAGACAGTCATTATGCAGTGGTAGAGCTACAGGCTACCAAGCAGAAGTGGGTAGGGGGCCTAGGTTTGATCCCTAGTGTGGGACTTTTTTCATTATCACTACAATGTATGTTGTATGAGAAAAATTGTTAGATGCCCTTGCTGATGTTAGTGATAGAGGTTCAGCAAAGTTTGAAGTTCTGTATTGCTGATAATTTGAAAAGTTACAGCTGAGAACTTCAGGTCTAAATACAACTTAGTAAACATTACATCAAATTGCCAGACTGGACCATTACTAGATACTCTGCAGCTGTTGGGGAGGGGGATCTCTGCTAGATGTCTTTTGCCACAACATCCATTTCTGGCCAATGAGCTTTAGTACAGTGATAAAACTACAGAATATCAAGCTATAGTGCATAGGGACTCTGGGTTTGATTCCCAGTGTGGGACATTTTTTTCTTTCTTACTTAGTTTCTGTAGTATCAGAGAAAATGTTTGTTGTCATTGCTGATGTTAGTGACAGAGTTTCAGCAAGATGTGAAGTTCTATATTGCTGATAACTTGAACATTTACAGCTGAGACTTTGAGGTTTGAAAGCATCTTGGGAACATTACTTCAAACTGACTGAGAGGTTGAGTGGGTCATTTAAGCAATATACCATGAGAAGGTGTTGGTGATGCCAGGATTTACCCACACCCTGGGGTGATGTTCGGTCATGAGGCACAGCCGAGTGACCAATAACACACCAGGGGTGGGTAAATCCTAGCATCACTAACACCCTCGAGTGGCATATTGTGATTATACAATGTGTAAAAGAAAGAAAATATTAAAATGTTAGGCATCAGGCTTTTTTTTTTATATACATTTTTAATAAAATAGAGGAGCTATGGTTCTGCAGAAAAATAAATAGTCCTGGGATGCTGCGGTGTCAGGGGATTTGGTTTGTTTTCAGCACAACACATCTGTTGGAATGTATAGAGCCCCTGATGATGTAGTATTGTTTCAGAGATGAGCGTCTGGGAGAGCATTGAGTGGCAGCGCTGTTTACTTAACAGATATTGAGCGCTGTTGAGTGATATTTTTGGTTAGCTGTAGTGGGGCAGGGGTAGTTTAGAGCTCGGACAGTGGGTCCCAGCGAATTATTTTAGGGGTCTGGGTGTGAGGGTTATTGGCCACATAAAGGAAAGAAAAATAAGGAGATATGTATCTTACAGTTCAATGAGAGCGCGTATATTCAAATTAAGGAAGCAACAAGTTTCGCTGGCTGGGCTCAGCAGTGATGCATATGGAGTCGAGAGGGAGGCAGCACCGAGAAGACAGCGACTGTTAAGGTGAAAGAGTTTTATTTTTTTACACAGCAGTCACTAAGAGTTTTCCTAGGCTGGGTTTCTAAGTTTGTGGAGTGGTGAAATGTTACAGCTCAAGTCTGTTTGACTTTTGCGGTCAGCTGCAGTACACGGCAGTTTAGTGGGGTTCAATATGGTGGATTTTGTTGGTGATTTCAGTGGTCGGATGTGTTTTAGAGATGCAGTTGACTGCCACCATTTCCCATGGGGTGATGCTAGGATTTACAATGCTGGAAAGGTGCCAGCCAGTCAATCAGAATGAAGGGTTTGCTGTTTTTTCTTGTGCTCATTGTATAATTAAGCAATATACCACTTACAGGGTGTGGGTAAATCCCACCGTAACCCACACCCTGGAGTGGCATATTGCATATATACAATGTGCCTCTTTTTTGGAGGGGCAAAATGGAAAGAAAAATATTTTTTCCCCTTTTAAATAATTTTTATTGAATGTATTGTTGCTCCACAAAAAATAGTTCTGTGCTGCTAGGGAGAATAATGAGGAGATGCCCTCAGAAGTAAGACCCTGATATGGTTAGAGGAATGTAATGTTAGTGTGTACTTTTTCATTTGTTTGTTTTTTTGATGCACATGCTGTAGTGTTTTTTTTTTCATGAAGCATTGGATGTATTTGTGGGGCTGACAGAAATGAACATCTGGCAGAGCAAAGGGTTGGATGTTTGTGAGTCCCCTCTAGCTCTGTAACAGGTGGCACATTGGGAACTGACTGTTTTTTTTATTGATTTGTTAACTATCTTATTGAGTTATGTTCTGGAGGCAGGTACTCTGGGGAGCCGTAGGGAAATATCAACGTGTCGATTAGATAAGTTCTGCAACTGAACAGCAGTGCTGCCAGGGGTTGCAGGTACGATCGCGCATCTGAGTCCACAGTGACAGCACCAGTGAGGTTCGAGGGGAGCAGCATTGTTAATACAACTAATAATATAGATGGACTGTATTTGGGAGACAGCTAATTACAGGTATTGTGAAAAAGAGAAAAACTGATTGGAAAGTTTTTTTAAATGTGTACTCTACTGCTGTTACTGCCAGTTTTCCACCTCCGGTTGTGCCTGCCAGTTGTGAGAGACGGCCATTTAGCGGGGATTCAACATGGCAGTTTTTCATTGTGGACTCCGGGGGTCGGGTGGATTTTAGAGACGCGGTTGACTGGCACCTTTTCCCGTTGGTATATCGCACAATTTACAATGGGTGAATCGTGCCAGTCAGCCAATCAAGTTGTAGAATTTGTAAGACAAATTGTATAATACTAAATCTGCTGCAGCTATGTATGTGTGTGTGTGTGGGGGTGGTCTCCACTCTGTGCTAAATGTCCTTTGCCATGGTATGCATTTCCTATCAATGAGCCTTGGTACAATGCTAAAGCTACAGGCTACCAAGCAGTAATGGTTAGGGAACTTGGGTTTGCTTCTCAGTGTGGGATATTGTTTTCGTTCTCACTACTATTTCTGTATTATGATAGAAATGGTTAGATGTCTTTGCTAATGTTAGTGATATAGTTTCAGCAAGGTTTGAATTTCTGTACTGTTGATAACTTGAAAAGTTCCAGCTGAGTGTTTGAGGTCTGAATGCAACTTGAAAACATTACTTCAAATTGAGAAAAGAGCATGTGAACTCTAGAGGCCCTAATGAAGGAACTGATCAGGTTAAAAGTTTTGAGTTTAGGGCTGGCCCGTTGGCATGGAGGGTTGAGGCACTGGACACCACACCTCGCACCACACCAGCGACCCAGGTTTGGGAATTGACTCAGGTTGTTCAGGGGTCAGTCGGGGGAGGAAGGATTGAGCATCTGGAGGTTTGCTCTCCTTCATTGGGGGCAGGGGGATTGTGCTGTGCACTGTCAACTGACACCCAGCGGTGGCTGGGGGTTGGCACAAGTGCACAGACACATATTGGCCATCGTCCTGGGTGATTGACTGCCTCTGCAGAGGCGGAGACAGCCTCCCCACCCATTGCATGGACATGGGTGTGGGAGAAAAATGGTGGAAAAATCCGGGACTCGGCAGGACCCGTGATAGCCCAATTGCTCCGGTAAGTCCGCCCCTGATTCTAGATTTGACGTACTGGGGGGAAGGGCACGCTGGCACTCCTCGTCCTGGCCCTGCTGCGGAGGGGGAATTCACAGGGGAATTCTGGGGCTGGATGGAAGGGGGCAATCACAGGGGCCAGAGGATGTGCCACTCTGAGGGAGGGGTCATAGCCCCTGTCAGGTCTGCGGCAGCGAGGGAAAAATTACATATGGGAAAAAAAAGGTTTGTGTATTGTGTGAGCTATGCTTGTTTATTTTTTGAGGTGTGTGTGTGTACTTGCATGCATGTTTGTGTCTCTGTTGTACAGCCTCTGCATGTACATTGTTTAGCATGTACACTATATGTGCCTTTTACTATACAAAAATGACGGCGCCATACCTTGACGCTGCTCAGTACCATTGGTACTTTGATTTAATATTTTTGCCCCAGATTTTCATCTTCACCTTTTTTTGCCCCACCTCATGAACCTCTTTCCTCTTTTCCCTTGTGGCATAGACCCATCCTTTTCTCTGGTGAACAACAAACAGAAATTCTCATTAAGTGCTTCTGCGTGGTCCACTCCCTTTTTTACCCAACCCCCTTCCCTCTTGATCCAGATAATCTCGTCCTTACAGCTCCTCTTCTCTCTTTTGTACCTGAAGGAATTATTTTCCCCTTCTCTGATTCCCTGAGCCAGCCTTAGCTCCCTTGAAGCTTTAGTCACCCTAACCATTCTGCTCATTTCTCTGGATCTCCTTGAGTACTCCTCCTTGTCCTCTCCACATCTAGTTCTCTTGTACCTGCCAAAGTCCACTCTGTTGTCCCTCACTTTCTCTGCTACCTGCCTGCCAAGCCAGCTTGTTTTTTTGGTCTCATATTTCTTACTGTGGGTCATGGCATATGTGTTGGTGGCTTCTGTCAGACCCCTCATGATAATGGATCATTTCTGATCAGCATCTATCTCTGGACAGAATGTGGCAAGACGCCCCTCTAGGATGCTACCCATCTTACTAAAATCCACCCTTCCGAAGTCCACTACTCTCGTCTTGGTCCTGGCTGCTTCCTTGCCCACATTAAGGAAGAATCACATGGTAGCACATTATGATGGTGACTGAAATTGAGCAACTCAGTTTTGAGTGACTCATTTTCAGCGCCTGTGATGTGAGCTACCCTGAAAGGGTAGTGAGGCGCAGTTATAGCGCCACAGTACAGGACAAATGAACAAGATACTAGGAGGGCAAAGGAATGGAAGAGGAGGGTTCAGGAAGGAAAAGGTATGTGGGGTGTAGTTTGGCGGTGTGCTGCCAAGCTGCCATTCTAGTGTGGTGGCAAGGGTGGTGGGCTGCAGTGAAGGAGGGGCTGGGTAGGGAGTTTATTTTGTTTTGCACCTGTGCAGCACTTCATTTTTTTTTCCTGGCCAAGTTTCTCCCACTCCCCGACATGCACCCCCCCCCGTTGAGTTGAGAATCATAATTTAGATGGGTGCGGGGGGTGCATAGCTACATTGTTAGTTTGTCACTGTTGTCGGGTTTGGTGGGGAGTGTACATTGCCATTTTGATTTTCAGCAATGTACACTTGCTGTAACAGTGATCACTGTTTTGTAATCGTTGTTATGACATGGAACCAACCACACTGTGAGGTAATCGCTGCCTGCTAGAGGGTCCTGCCGGCTATATCCTGGACATGGTACCTGTTTGACAACACAAAGTCCAGTATGTTACCCTACCTGGTTGGCTCTGTTATCCCCTGCACAAGGCAGCTGTCCTGGAGAGCATCCAGAAGTGCCTGTTCCCTGGCATTAGAGGTAGCCGTGGTGCTCCAGTCCACCCCAAGAAGATTGAAGTCACCCAATATGACAGTGCTACCCTTGCCACTGAGTCTTTTGATTTGATCCCCCAACTCTCTGAAATGAACAGTCATTTGTCTACCACTACTCCTACTCCCTGAGGAAGTGGCACAGCACATCAGCTACTGTGATATTTGCTCAACTTGTACTACAGCCTAATACATTTTTTTGTCTTGTGTTATTACACTGGGACCAGCATAAATAAGTACTTGATGACAGCATAGACCTTTTAACTGAATACCTTACTTTGTGCAGATTTATTTATTCCTTTAAAGTATAGAGACACATTCTGAAATGAATAACTGGTAAAATGACTTAACCTGTCTTAAAAAAAAAGAATTATGCCCAGAAAGGTGGAATATAATGATATGCAGACCAGCTGAATCAACAGACCTATTAAATGAATAATTGTGCTGTACACATTTTTGCCAAGGCTATTGATTACAGGTTATTATGGGTTGACAGAATTACCAAAAAGTTACAAAGAAATGTTATGTGCAGGGACAGCTGTTGGGCCAGTGGGTAGCATGCTGTGTTCCTGTTCCAGTGACTCAAGTTCAGGAATTAGCTCAGGAAGCTGACTGGGCAGCATGAGGATGGGAGGGGGCAGTGCTGTTGCACACCATCATTCCAAGCCTGGAAAGGTATAATATAGCGCACAGGCTTGTCCCACAGCTGACACTATGTGTTGGGCCTAGGTGCCTTCCCTCACAAGGGGTTCACGTGCATGTCATGGCCTAACAGGGCGACGTAGTGCATCAGAAAAGTGGGTTTGCATGGAAAATAAGTCTTGAAATATCTTCACTAATCTGTTTATTCCATTTCCAGAGGTGCCTGTACAAATAGGGATACAATTTCACAAATACAAAAAGGGAAATTTATTTAAAAAAAAAAACTATATTACAAATTACATATAAATATGTAAGTGATACACAATGAGGATCTCATGAGTGGCATAAACAGAATGAGTATAGATACATCATTTATCACACAAGGTCTTCTCTGTGTGTTTCATTTATGCAATAGGACAGGACCTTAAGTGACAGATTTTTTTTTTTTAGCTTTTAAAAAAATATATATTTCTAGAAGTCTGTTGGTTTATTTTTTGAACTAATGGTATTGTGCATTCATTCATCCCATTTACCATAGCCATTGCTATGGATTTGGTGTAAGGATGACAAACTGACACTGTGACATAGCAGTTGATTGATGCCACAGAACTTCCACAGAAATTACAAACCACCGCCAGAGATGCTCTGTGGCAAGTGTTAATCCTGCTGCAAAACCTTGTCCCAAAGTGCTGCAGAAAACTCGGGGCCTTGATTACAGGCAACAATATACAGGCAGTAAACACACAGGGCATACATTTTTTTGCAGGAGGAATAAGATAACATAATATATACGGTACACGTTGCATCATGAGTAACATTACTACGTGACAAGGATATACAACTACAGCAGGTCACAGCAGCACAAAATCTGTGAGAAAGAAATGAGGGGAACTCTCTAGATATGGCAATCATTCAACGGTAGCAAGAACAATGACAGCTTTTCAGTAAAAAGGTCTTCAGCCCTTTTCTAAAACCGTTGAGAGAAGAGGAGTTTTGCAGCTCAGCTGGTAGAGAATTCCATTGAGATGGGGCAGAGTAGGCACAGGATCTCTTACCTCTATTTGTTTTAACCCTGGGAACTGCAAGCAGGTTACAGTTTGAGGAACGGAGTAAGCGCCTTTCAGGTTTAGGGACTAATACTCTAGTTAGACTCAGCAGGTATAAATTTTGGTGAGTTTAAATGTCAGGCATAACAGGGGTACAGCATTCTTTCCTCCAAGGAGGGCCAATTCAAGGAGGAGAGGACCTCACAGTGATGTTTCCTGGACGGGCCCGGATGCAAAGTGACTAATTTTGTTGTATAAAACCTTGAGCCTGTTAGCCCCAGAGCTCCTGAAGAACTGAAGAACAGAGGTACCAAATAGCAGTGAGGGGAGAAAGATGCTGTTTGCAATGGCAAGCCTCGACTCTGGGGTTAAAACATCACCTAGGTGGTATAGTAGTCCAATTTTTTTGTGGAGAGATTTTGTGATATGATCTGCTTGAGATCTGAAAGTGATTTATTGGTCAATATAGACCCCAAGATATTTTAGCTTGTACACCACTTTGATTACTGAGCCAGATGAGGTGGCTAGGGAGAGCAAGTGCTGCCTATCCGTTCCAAGGTGTTCTGGGCCAAAGAGAACAGCCTTGGTCTTTCTTTCATTCATAACAAGCTTATTAGCAGAGAACAATTTTTCTGGACCACAGAGTCAATGGAGAGCTGGGCATAGATCATAGTAACATCAGTGGAGCTTCTGTACAGAACTGCATCATCTGCATAAAGCTGTAGATTCCATCCACAACAATTTGCAGACATGTCATTGACAAATACAGAGAATAGAAAGGGACCCAGGACAGTCCCCTGGGGGACACCATCTGTAATAGGCTTCTGAGGAGTGGATACCTTTCCATTTAACCTCCAAATACTAGTTTGTCAATTAGTGAGTGAACCAGCAGTGTGGGGCACAATCAAGGTCCAGGCAACCAAATCGAATGCCTTTGTGAGGTCAACAAACACAGCCCCCATCAGCATCCCTTTGTCCACGGCATTTAGTGCATCAGTGATCAGTCTAATCAGGGCAGCACCTGTACCATCATGCTTTCTAAAACCATGCTGCCTGTCTAATAGTTGGAGGTGTTGCTCTAGACAGTCCTGTAATTGATGTAAGGCACTCTCTCTCCTATACCTTTGCCAGGGGGCTAAGGAGGGAGATGGGGCAGTGATTTTCAGCTGGTTCTCTGTGGCCTCCTCTGTGAACTGGTGCCACCAAAGCCACTTTCAATTTTTCAGGTATTTTTCCTTCCAGAAAGGACCTATTGAAGAGCATGATAACAGAAAGGGCAATCACTGGGGCTGCTAGTTTGGAAAGCCTGGATTCCAATTTGTTAAGCCCAGCAGAGCCACTTTATTTAATTCACTTTAACAAGGTTAACTCTTTCCGTGTTGGGACTAGCTGGAGATGAAAACAGGGTTATTGATTTCTTTATTCCACCTGCCTCTGTGGGAGGGTGGCCCAGGAGGGGCAAGTCCGAACCTGGTTAGATCCATGAAGAAACAGCTGAAGGCATTGGCAATGTAGTGGGGTTCACTAATCCTCTGATTATAAGCTATAATATCTCCTTCTGTGGAACCAGTAAGCCCTTTCAGTGAGTTAATGTATGACTAGAACCACTTGGGGTCTGTCAGGTCTTTACTTTGTAGCCTCCTGCTGTAATCTCCTTTTGTAATTTTTGTACCCTTTTTGCACAGATTTCTTGATTCCCTGCGTTTGTCTCAACCAGCTTTAAGGAATGTACTTTTAAAGAGCACCCAGGCTTTGACCCTCAGGATCATTTGTTTTTTTCAGCTCAGGAACCAACCATTTATGACACTTATCTTTCACTCTGAGCTTTCTGTAAGGGGCAGGTCTATTTGTAGCTGAGAGAATAAAAGTCTAGAGCATCACCTATGGTAATCTGATTAGGTTCCCGGTAATTTCAGATAGGATGGTCTGGAAAGACCCTCATCAAATCTAGAGAAATCTTCTGCTAGAAAGGTTCTAGGCTGTGCTTTAGGGGTGTTATTCTTCCCTAGTAGGTCAGCTCCTATGGAAATGGTCTGGTACTGCCCATTAAGGGGTGTTTCCCTGGATGACCTGATGGCAGTGCTGGACCTATCGGGCTTACCGAGAGATTGCATGGATCCAGGAGAGCTGGTACTTGCCTATAATAAGGCAATGGCAGGGGCCTTGGATTCCATTGCTCCTGTTTGTGTCCGTCCTCTCACTCTTTGCCCCAGGTCTTCTTGGTTTGATGAGACTCTGAGGGAGTTGAGGAGAGTTGGACGAAGGTTGGAGAGGTGCTGGCGGAGGTCGGGTCTGGATGGTGACAAACTTAGTTTGATGGACCACTATGTGGTCTATCAATCCGCAATCTCTCATAAGAAGGCAGAATTCCTGTCCAGAGAGATTGCAGCTGCACAGAATAGACCAGCTCAGCTCTTCCGGACAGTGGACAGATTGTGCAATCCAATCTGTCTTCAGCCCGGAAGAGCCTTTTCTCAAGAACGGTGTGAGGAGTTTGCTCTGTTCTTTGCAGATAAGGTTGCCAAAATCAGATCAGATGTCTGCTTGACCCTCTCAAATGGGAGTTGTGATGGTCGGCAGGAGATGTCGGACATCCAGTTTGTGTGGTCTGACTTCAGCCTCCCCACAACCGGTGACATTGTGATGGTCATTCAATCACTGCGTCCGACCAACTGTAATTTGGACCGGGCCCCACACGTCTCTTAGTGGATTGTGTGGATTAAATTGGCCCAGTCCTTGCTGAGATAGTCTGGAGGTCCTTGGAGAGGGGGAATTTTCCAGATCCTCTTAAGGAGGCTGTAGTTAAGCCCCTTCTTAAGAAGTCCTCCTTGGACCTGGACTGTCTGGCAAATTACAGGCCTGTCTCTAACTTACACTTTGTGGGTAAAGTTATTGAGAAGGTGGTTGCATCACAATTAGATGATCATCTGACCAACAACAATGTCTATGATTCTCTCCAGTCTGGATTTAGGAAAAGACATAGTACCAAGACAGCACTTGTTCGGGTACTAAATGACCTCCTAATAGCGAGAGATCAAAGGACCTGTTCCATCTTGGTCCTTCTTGATCTATCTGCAGCGTTTGACACTGTGGACCATGGTGTGCTACTGGAATGTTTGCAATCTATCTGTGGACTGTCTGATACAGTCCTCAGGTGGTTTCAATCTTACCTCGAGGGTAGGACTCAGAGGATGGTGTCTGGAATTTTTTCCTCTACATTAGTCTCCCTATCCTGCAGGGTACCGTAGGGTTCCATTTTGGCATCCATGTTGTTTGCAGTGTATATACTGCCATTAGGAGTGATCATTAGGTGGTATGGCTTGGGTTTTCATTGCTATGCAGATGATACCCAGCTGTACATGTCCTTTGTGCCCAGCCAGGATGCTGCCATTTTGGTCTTTAACAACTGTCTTGCTGAAATCCAAGACTGGATGAATGTGAGTTGGCTGTGGTTGAACCCTGAAAAAACTGATGTGTTGGTTGTGGACCAGGGTTGCTGGGAGGTGGGTTTGTTAGCTGGATCACCCTCGGGCTTATGGCTTGGGGGTGTCCAGCTGACTACCTCAGACTGGGTGCGGAACCTGGGTGTTGTATTTGACGACTGTCTGAATTTGAAATCTCAGGTGTCAGCAGTTGTCAAAACCTCTTTTTACCATCTGAGGAACATCGCCCGGGTGAAGCACCTGGTTCCTCCAGAGGATCTTCCAACTTTGGTCCATGCCTTCGTTACCTCCCACCTGGACTACTGCAATGCCCTATACTTAGGGCTAACAGGGATTGAACTTTGCCGCTTGCAGCTAGTGCAGAATGCAGCACCCAGGCTGTTGACTGGTTCTTCTAGGTCCAGTCATATAACGCCTGTGCTCTGCGGACTGCACTGGCTGCCAGTTTGCTGGCGAATCACCTTCAAGGTCAGTTTGCTGACCTATAAGGCCCTACACACGATCATGGACCTGCTTACCTGAAAGAGCTCCTTTGTCCCTACTGTCCCCCCCCCCCGCTTTCTCTGATCCACTGATGAGGGATTGGTAGAGATTCCCAGGGTTTGCTTAAAAACTTCAGGGGCAAGATCTTTTAGTTTTATGGCCCCGACCCTGTGGAATTCTCTACCTTGTCAGGTGCGAAACTGCCCGACTGTCCAAAGCTTTAAAGGAGTCTTGAAAACTACCTTTTTAGTAAAGCTTTTAATCAGTGTTGATTATTTTAATGTTGTTTTAATTATTTATTGTTTCATGTAACCTGTACAGGCGCCTTGGTTCAAGAAAGGCGCCTTATACAAATAAAGAATGATTGATCGGATTGATGATTGAAATACAGAAAATAGGAGAGTGGTCACTAAGACAGTCCAAGAAGACACCTGCAGCCTGAATTCTGTCCAGATTAGTAACAACTACTCAGTCAAGCAGGGTATGGTTTCCAGATTTGTTATTAAGTCTAGTGGGCTCATTGATTATTTATGTAAGGTGAGTATCAAGCAGCCAGGCTTTAAGCCCATTTTCTGTATCTGGTGCCCAGTTTAAGCTGAAATCTCCTAGGATGATTAGTTCACCGGGTGTCTTTGTTATCACATAGAAAGCCAAGGAGGCCACCAGAAAAGGACTGTAAACACAGCCCACATACGGCTGTTTAATGTCACCAAGTAATAGTTTGATAAATAAAGCCTCTTATTCAGAAGTCTCACAGTTAGGGACATCAGCCTGGGAGACATTTGGGGAGAAGCTGATAATATACATAAGTACACTACCATTCTTCTTTCTAATTCTGTCTCTCCTAAAGGTAGTGCAATTTGTAAGTACTAGTTTCTGGATCATGACATGAGGCTTTAGCCAGGTCTCAGAGACTGCTATAATGTCAGGTCTGTAGATATCCACTCAGCTTTCCAGTTCCTGAATTTTAGGTCTTAAAGGTCATATGCAAAGGTTTTTAAAACTAAGAAAAACAGCATCATTCAATAAACACTGCTATAAAACCTATTTGTGTTCCAGGTTTTGTAACAAATGTCAACAAATTAACGCATTTTCAGTGCCTTTTTGTTGTGGTCCATTTCCCCAAGGTTGCTGGATGCTAAGTCAGCATGCCTCCAGGCTGCAGATGTCATTTGGGGTGCTTGCCTCTTAGGAAGTTGTATTGCTACTAGTAATACAATGCTGGTAGCTTCACTGCTGTTGGTCAGTGTCTGCTTTACAATAACTTAGATTTAATAGGGACCTTATCTGCACTAATTCCTACTAGGGATGGCTGTGCTAGCCCTGGTAAAAGGATCATTTTTAAAGTGATTTATTGAGGTTTGCCATAGAAAATTGGAGAAGTGACTTGTAAGAGTGTACTCTACTGTACCCACAATGCCTCACTATGTAAATTAGTATACAGGCTTTTATTTTTCTGTGCTCACTAAAAAAATAGGAGCCAACATCTCTCAGTATAGAAGTCTTGTAGCTAGATATGGTATGTACAATGAATTGTTGAGAAAATAAACAAACAAAAGCTTATATTGTTGACACCACCACACAAATATGGGACAGCATCTCATAGTATGGAAATTGTAAAACACAAGACAGGTTCATATTTTGCCCACAATGCCTTGCTACTGTTATTTACATATTACTGCTCACCCCCCAGCAGCAACATAAGGGACTGTACATCTAAGTAAGGCACATTTAAGGTAACATTATAAATTACTCAAAATTCCTTGTTGCTCTATGTAAAACAATGACAGCTCCTTGGTATGACATTATTTTGGGGGTGTGGCCACACACAAGAAACCGGAGGACAAAACCCTGACAAAACAGTGGAAAAGTGAGAATGATAGATTTTTTTTTCAAAATGTATTGCAACTTCAATATTTGAAGCATTCCTGGCAATGGCATGTGATGTGTAACAGGTATTTGGGGAACCTTCAACATTTACTTTAACATCAAAAGTGCTACTCTCCCCTGATTTCTGCACAGGCTATAATATTACATTTAAATTGTTATTGTATATTACTGGCATTGAGCATGACACTACCACAATCAAACAACTTTCAGATTCTTGCAACAAGCACAGTGCAAGGAATGAGAAGTCTTTACAGACCTCAGCAATGAAACTACCTCCATAGCTTATGTATTGATGGAAGATAATAGCACCCCAAATGACATCACCAGGGTGGAGACATGCCGATTACCACAGGGAACAAAAAATCTCAGCATCTAGTGGTGGTGTTGAAACACACCACACAATAAATAGCTATAAATGGTATGAACTGGTAGATTTTCATATAAAACGCTAGGCAGACATTGCTGTTATAACAATATTTAATGAATGATGCTGACAGTTTAATTTCTGTAAATTTCATTGCATATGATCTTTAAGTTATTTACATTTAGGTAGACTAGTTTAGACCTGCCTGGATCAATGGGAGAGCAGATCCTGTAGTTAGTGGGGAAAGGGCCAGGATTAGGATCAATATCTCCAGACAAAGTAATTTTTATAAAAGGTGGAATCCTGGAGAGTAAAGCTCGACATAACCAGAAACATGGCCCCCTGACATACTTAGATGAAGAAAGCAGTTTGTAGTTTTTTCCCTTTCTGTACATACCATGGAGCATCAGAGGAAAGGGGTTGCACTCATTCACAGCTGGGGACAGGAGTGAGGGAGGAGGTAGCATATTTTGTCCTTCATTTGAGGTAGGAACACCACTAACCTGTAGCACTCGATCTGTATATAGCACAAGCAGGTTGTAGGATGTAGAATGTGGCAACAGTAAAGCCTTTCAGTGCCATGGTTAAAGCTGGAGCCAACACAGTCCAGACACCAGAGACCAGAGTGAGCTGGAAGGTGGACAGGGGTCTGCAGTAGTTAGAAATTCACCTGCCCTAGATAGGGCATCACCAGGGGAAACACACAGGGTACTAGATTAGTAAGTTCAAGTAGTGAAGTAATTTAGCAAGAGCCCACATAAAGTCCTTACAGGAAGCCTCTAGTCAGAGCAGCAGAGTTACCACAGTGTTTAGATCACAAACTGAACACTTTGCCTATGTACGGTATATCTGGAAACACAGGATTTCAAGTTGACAATAATATTAGGATATACAGATAGGGTGCAACTAAGAACATAGGGGGAGTTGGTTAAGTAGGTGGGTTAAATAATCATGTGCCAATAAAATAAGTCAGCATTTGGGCAGTGCTGGGCATTCCCAGTCAGATGGCAAGACAAAATACAGGAAATTAGCTCTATTTTCCATTAGCACAATGTATACAATTGCAGCAAGTATAACAGCAGAAGTCTCACACAGCTTAACCTACCACACAGCCTAGCTCCTAGTCAGAGGGCTAGACAATATGTGGAGAGTAGTGCTGTTCATCCATTAGCACTAAGTATAATTGCACCAGATGTAGTAGCAGCAGCAGTCCTGGACAGCCTTCCCCACTACATACCCTAGCCATTTTGGAGGTGAAAACAGTTTAAGTGAATGTACCTGTAGTCCAAGCAAAGCAAGTCCACAGTTCTGATATGCAATAAATGGACAGAGCTTATGGCCACCAGCTGCCTCCTGGGATGACTTTGGGCAGACATGTTTGATGCCCTTTGCTCTCGGCCCTTTGTGCAAGGATGCAGCATGTGGACCACTAGGGAGCTACAGTTTAATAGAGGGAATGGAGTGATTTGATTGGCTGAGCCTACTGTGTGGAAGGGTGGCTCAGCAGAGGATTCCCACCAGGTAGGGCATCCAGCAGCAGTCAGCACTTGGGGGGGGGGGGGTGCAAGGTATCCAATCACAAGTATCTCACAGCCCCCGATGAGCCTCCTACAACAGTTTGGTGACTTGACACAGGAATGAAGAACCACTCCTGATTTCAAATACTGATGGACTTTCAAACACTGCCCACTCCCGTAAATGCAGCAGTGCAATTGGCTGAGCGTGCTGTGTAGAGAGGCAGATCAGCAGAGAGTTCCCAGGATGAGGAAGGGCATCCAGCAGTGATTAACATTGGGGGGTGGGCAAAGTATCCAGCCACAAGTACCTCACGGCCCCAAAATGTCAAAAAACAAGAAAGTTATGAGTAAATGTTGATTTTTTTAACATTTACTCATAGATTTGTAATTTAATTTTTGCAGCTTTGGGGCCCAAATGTGCAGCATATCCCATTTCTTACCCCACCTGATAAACATGACAGGTTATTCAGATGGCATTTGAAAAATTCCACTTGTCTTGATCATAAGGTAGGGTCATAAAAAGACCTTGGCCCCCATATTTCGAGCTGGTCGAGCATGCAGCCAGCTGTAACCAATATTACAACAGCATGCTCTGAACAAAGCATGCTACCTGTCTGACTATGGACCTGTGGTAGCAAATAATGACTATACGCTGCTCTGTCACTGCCTCTTACTGAACATGCAGTGCTAACCCAATTAGCACTATTTTAAATGTTTGAATATGTGGATCTATGTTGAAAATGTGGGGTCAAAAAGTCAAAAAACAGTAAATACACCATACAAATTTGCAAAAGAAGGACCACACTTAATATATTACACCTCAGATGGGCTATCCTGGGTAAATACATTGTAAAAATGGGTATGACAGGATCCCACTGAAAATGAGATAGTGCATCTCAGTTGACCTATCTTGGGCAAGTACATTGTAAAAATGTGTAAAATCAGGGCCCCACTCTAAAACAAAATAGTGCATCTCCACTGTGCAGCCCTGGGTAAACACAGTATACAAATGTGTAAAAGCAGGACCTCACTGAAAATCTGACATTTCCTATCAGCTGCGCTATCCTGCCTAGATATAGCAAAAAGATATCGCTTCTCAGCAGGCGTATCCTGGATAAATACATTGTAAAAATGTATAAAAACATGACCCTACTAAAAAAAGGCATTACATCTCAGCTGGGCTATCCTGGCTAAATACATGGTAAAAATCGATAAAATCTGAACCTCACTGAAAAAGAGATCTTGCAGCTCATCTGGCCTATCCTGGAGGTCAAGTAGGACCCCACTGAAAATGAGATGTAGCATCTCTGCTGTGCTGTCCTGGATAAAAACAGTGTGAAAATGTGTAACAGCAGGACCCTGATGAGATATTGCCTGTCAGCTGGTCTATCCTGGGTAAATACTTTGCAAAAATGGTTAAAAGGAAGACCCCATTAAAAATAAGATATTGCATCTTAGCTTGGCTATCTTGAGTAAAGAGATTGCAAAAATGTGTAAGAGCAGGACTCCATTGAAAATGAGATATTGCATCTCAGCTGGGCTATCCTGGGAAAATTAATTGTAAAAATGGGCAGAAGTAAGATCCCACTGAAAATGAGATATTGCATCTTAGTTACTCTATCTTGAGAAAATACATAAAAAAATGGATAAACACAGGACTCAACTGAAAATGAGATATTGCGTCTCCAATCTCCACTAGGCTATTGTAGATAAATACATTATAACAACTGGTAAAAAAGCAAGACCACACTGAGAATGACATATTGCATCTCAGCTGATCTACCCTGGCTAAATACACTGTAAAACTCGTTAAAAGCAGGAAGGACCACACTGAAAATGAAACACAGTATTGCATCCCAAATGCTTTATCCTAGAGAAAAGACCATGTAACAAATGTGTAACAGCAGAACCCCACCAAAAATGAAATACTGCATCTCAGCTTATCTTTCCTGAGAAAAATACACTTTAAACCTGGGCAAAACAGGACTGAAAATGAAATATTGCATCTTAGCTGTGGTATCCTGGGTAAATGCAGTGTAAAAATGTGTAAAACCAGCACCCTCTCTGGAAAGAAATACTTCACCTCAGTTCACCTATACTGAACAAAATACATGGAAAAGATGGTTGAAAGCAGGACCCCACAAAAAACATATATTGCATCTCATCTCGGCTATCATACATATATACTTTATTCAAATTAGTGAACAAGCAAGGCATCACTTAAAACAAGATATTGCATCTCCGCTGGTCCATCCTGGAATCAGCTGCTCTATCCTGATTAATCTCCCAGTGATTTCCCTGCCTATAGTAATACCTTCTCTCTCCTTGATCCTCCAGTAACATTATCCCTGGTGCCTACTGGCACACCACCCTTATCTGTCCTGCTGCCAGTATCCCTAGTATCTGGTGGCTCCTCCAAAAACCACTGCACCCTAAATCCCACACCCAGTCCCAGAATACCAGAGGCACATGTTCTCTACTGACCTTCACAGTCAGGTGCCATCTGCCACATGGAAGTCCTGTATCACTATACAAGCAACTATAATAATACAGTACTCACTAGAACTCTAATTAAACCATTGTTGTTTGTGTATACACAGCTATTATGACGTGTGTGTGTGTGTGTTAGTGTGTGTGTGCACATGTACGTGAGATTGTGTGTGTCTCTGTGTGCACACGTGTGGCTGTATCGGGGGGTGTACTGTATGTCCAAAGTCAACAGCACCTGCTTCTACATCATCTTGACCTTTAAAGTTTTCTGTTTTTCTATTACAGTCTGGAATTTTAATATCATAATACTAGAACAAATAAATTAAAACCCAGCCCACACTTTTAATTCTGTATCTTTTATCAAATTAATGTATTAGTAGCTGCTTTGGCTCTAACCAGATTTTGTTTGTTATCCTAGTGGGCATTTATGCAATAATGCACAACAGAGTGTATGTCATGCTGGGATAACATCATGCCTGGGGTGATTGGACATGAGGCTGCAGGCTGAGCGCATCCAGTGCTCCAGAAGTGATGTTATCCCAGCACAATACACACCCTGAATTGCATTATTGCTATTGTACAATGGTTCATTTATATTAAAAAAAAGAAAGATTACAAAAGCACTCTTTAGCAGATTTTTAGTTCATTTATCAGGATGGAGGTATACAGAGGAATAAAATAGTTCTCATCTCTGATGCTGTCCTGTTGAAAGTAAAAGATCCCCAAGGTGCTTTTTCATAAGAGATGGGAATTTTACCTGGCGTCCTGGCCAGCATTCCTCTTGTCAAAAATATTTGTCCATGGCTGTGTATTGGTGCTGATATGTGGAATGGCTGCTGTTACACATTTGCATTCACTTCACTACTAGTCTCTGTCATTGCTTCTAAAGTGCTTTGGGATTCAACATGTATGCAATGTACTCTGTACATGCAAATTCTGCTTCTTCTTCTTCTTCTTCTTTTAGGACAAGGCAATGTTGAGATGCAGATGCAGTCCCACTCTAGAAACTGTCTAAAGGGACCCAATTCTTAGTCACAAGACAGTGTTGCAAAACTGCTCACACACTGACATAGAAACAGAGACTTGACAGCAGATAAGGACCGCTTGGCCCACCCAGCCTGCCCATTTCCCTACCTATTGAATAAGCTGCACATCCTGGTTGACCAAAAGCCTCCTTCCTCTTACCCCCCCCACCAGAATTGCCTTGTATCTGTCTCATGCATTCTTGAATTCCCCCACTGTTATTGACCCCATGACCTCCTCAGGAAGGCCATTCCATGTGTCCACCACCCTCTCCGTGAAACAATACTTCCTCATGTTGCCCCTGAGCCACCTCCCTCTATTTTCAAATGGTGCCCCCTTGTTCTTGCACATCTCTTTTTCTGAAAGATACTACCCTCTTGGACTTTGATTCCCTTGAAGTACTTGAACGTTTCTATCATGTCCCCCCTCTCCTTCCTTTGCTCAAGGGTATAAATATTAAGCTCCTTTAGTCTCTCCTCATATGGTTTCTGGTGCAGACACTGCACCATTTTAGTTGCCCTCCACTGGACTGCCTCTATCCTGTCTATGTCCTTGCAGAAATGGGGTCTCCAATACTGCATGCAGTACTCCAGATGGGGTCTCACCAACTGTCAGTACAGAGGGATGACAACTTCCTATTTTCTACTCTCCCTATGCATCCCAGTATCCCCTCAGCCTTCCTTAATGCTTTGTCACATTGCTTGCCTACCATTAGGTCATCTGATATGACTACCCTGAGGTCCCTTTCCATTTTTATTGTTGTTAGTATCCCCATTGTGTACTCTTCCCCTCGGTTTTTGTTTCCCTGGTGCATTACATTGCACTTCTTTGCATTGAATCTAAGCTGCCATACTTTTGACTATTCCTCCAACCTTGCCAAGTATCTTCTCATCCTTTCCACCTCCCTTGTGTATCAACCCTGTGGCAGATTTTTGTGTCATCTGCAAAGAAACATACTTTTCCTTCCAGTCCCTCCGCAATATCACTTATGAAGACATTAAAAAGGATCGGCCCCAGTACTGAACCCTGCGGTACCCCACTAGTAACCCCCCCTTTCTTCGGAGCAGACTACATTTACTATTACCCTCTGCGTCCTGTCATCCAGCCAATGTTTTACCCAGGCTACCACCCTGGGACCCACTTCCAGTCTGGCTAACTTGTTTATTAATCTTTTGTGTGGAACTGTGTCAAATGCCTTGCTAAAGTCTAGGTAGGCCATGTCCACAGCCCCTCCCTGTTCCCCTCCACACTGCTACAGACCTTAGCAACTATCATTCCCTTTACTCCATCCCAGCCATGGTTGAAACCATTTATGGTCTTGGCATCCACCACCTCCTCTGACAGACTATTCCATGGCTCCACCATTGGTCACTCAGTCAAAGTAATCTACTAGATTCACCTGACATGACCTTCGGGCTGTGAATCCATGCTGCCTTGGGTCCTGCGCCCTGCTGACCTCTAGGTACTCAACAATTCTTTCTTTCAGAAGTGATTCCATCATTTTCCCTACCACTGAGGTCAAACTAACAGGTCTGTAGTTTCCTGCCTCTGCCTTGCTCCCACTTTTGTGAAGTGGAATCACATCAGCCCTCCTCCAGTCCTCAGCTACCACATCATCCTCCCATGATTTGTTAAAAAGGGTAGTCAGTGGTGTCACTAGTTCTCCCCTTTAGTTCTTTTAGAATTCTGGGGTGACTCTCATCAGGCACCATTGCCTTGTCCACCTTGTGTTTTAGGAGTTCTTTCAGGACCCTTTCTACTGTGAATGGCCTGGTATTGACCCCCCTATCCAGAGTGCTTCTATTGTTTGGTTTAGGTACCTCCCCCTCCTTTTCTTTGGTGAATACTGAACAAAAGTATTCATTCAGTATCTCTGCCTTTTCACTGTCCCCCTCTGTCTACCCCTCTCCCCTTTATTAAGCCTCACTATCCCTCCCTTGGTCTTTCCTTGCTCCCTAATGTACCTATAAAAGGTTTTATCCCCTTCTTAACTGAGTTGGCCATCTGCTTTTGGGATACTTTCATGCTTGCACCCCCACCCCAGCTGTGCTTAAAAATGGTTGCAACCCCTTCTACCTATCCAGAATTCAGCCTGCAGATGTGCATGGGAGGGGGTTGGGTGAACCACCATGCAAATGGCCTGTAAAGTCATTCTCAATGCATGACAAACCACCTTTGTTGATGCAGTATTTTTTTGAATGCCCCTTGCCCTAGAACATTTGATGGCAGGTGGTACAGGTGCCAAAACACTGTACTGGCAGCACTGAGATCAGTGAGATACTAGCACTAGTAATGGACATATGGGGAGGAGTGGTGCTAGAGAACAGGGTTCCACTAAACACCAGTATGAGTCCAAACTACACTGTAATGATCTGCAACATGATTAAAGTTCCACAAGCAATTGTTACATTTATTGTGATAAATATTGGAGCTGGAGCAAGAGCCAGACTACCCCAGCACTTTAGTGACCCACCTTTGTCGATGCTTTTGGAACTTTAATCATGTTGTGGATCATTATTGTGCCTGGGAATGCTGTAGTTTGGACTTGTATTTATGTTTTGGGCTAGCCACCCTTTTACAGCACCCACCCGTACTATGGTTCACAGTGGGTGTCCATGAACCTGTCTATTAGACACCAGGAAGTCTAAGTGGGCCAGGGGTATGGGTGGGGTCCAGTGTGCTAACAGGGAAAATGGCCAACATCAGGACCATGTCAGCCTAGAAGTGGTCCTAAAGATACTGATTTGGTTGGTAGGGGAAACTTTAGCATGTGACTGGCGCTATGCTAGGCACATAACCCTGTGGGTCTCACTAAATAGGTGTTCATGGGGACAAACATTGTTTGCATCCATTAACATCTGATAAACCTAATTTGTATTCCACCATAGTTACAGGGGAACTCTTTCCATGACATCTAACATGGTTTTCTGATAACTGCTCCCAAGTGTGTGGTCACAACATTGTTTGCACCCTGACTTGTTGCCCCACACTTAGTGACTGAAGACTGGGCAAAGCAGGAAGCTCTAATGCAAATTTTGGTACTGACTGTGTAATAATCACTGGTGGCCATGAAATAAATTCTGCAGTAATTCCGCAACACATGACACATAAGCAGGGTTTCTGCCAGTAAGAGGAAATGTTGCACCCTACCCAGTTGCCTACAACTTTCTGTGCAGTTTTGCAAATGCAAAATTCCATGGTGTGTGAAATGATTTAGTTTATAGCAAGCATTTTTTTTTTTGCTCTTATGATGCTGCTCTTGTGTATATGGTATTATAAATAGCACAGGGAATGCTAACTTATCGGAAGGTACAACAAAACTTCTGTAAAGGATGGTGCTGCTTGACATTTGTAACAAAGTTCCCTGTACCATGCTGCTTCATCTCCTAATACCTGAGCATTTGTGTATGCAGTCCAGGAAGAAACATAGGAACATAAACAGTGACACCAGAAAGAGACAACAGATCCATTTAGTCTGCCCAGAGTTCCCTATCTGCCTTGGGACCTATCGTCCATGCAGAATTTTGCCCCACCCACCCCAATCCACCTCCCTGTACCCCTCCCCACTGCTACAGACCTGATCATACCCTTTACTCTGTCTGAGTCATGCTTGAAATCATTTATGGTCTTGGCATCCACTACCTCCTTTGGCAGACTGTTCCACAGCTCCACCGCCCTTTCTGTGAAAAAGAGAACTTCCCCACATTCCTCTTAAACCTTCACCACATCAGTTTCTACTCATGACCTCAGGTTCTTAACTATATACTCATGCTAAATAGCTTCCTGCAGTTCACTCTGTTTATTCCCTTCAGGAACTTTAAGGTCTCTGTCATATCACCCCTTTCTCACCTGGTCTCCAGAGAGTACATGATCAGTACCTTGAGACAATCTTCCTTAGCAGTCTTATGCCAAACATAAAGTTACTTAATGGACAATAAGTGAACAAAAAATACAACAATCTTTAATATCTTGGTTTCAAAAGTGCAAAAATAAAATGAAAATGTAACATATTTGTTTTATCCTATCAACCGCCAAAGTTTGCCTGAGCAGGATTAACTTCCTCTTACTAAACAAAGATGAAGCAATGCTAATATATTTCCTGCTTATAGGTAACTTTGTAGTATCTAACCATGTCTGATCTCCCTAGTATTCATGGATGCTGGGGCTGAAAAAGAGAGAAAGAGAGAGAGAGAGTTGGTCCCCTACTCAGTAAAGATCCATCTTTTCAGCAGTCGGACAAAGTAGAGGCCACTCTATATTTCAAGGTCAATTTCACACCTAATGCTGTCCCAGAGATGGTATGGGAGACCTTTAAAGCCTTTATGAGTGGTTGCATCTTTGCATGTGCCTCAGATATTCTTAAGTTGCATTACAAAGACTTGCAGGATCTGGAGATCCTATTGGCTAACAAGCAAACAGTCTATTGGGAAGGACAATGAGCTTCTTTCAAGCATCTGGCAGCTATAATAGTTCTTAAATACCATACCAGTGCCCCTTCTTACTAGGAAAGCAGAGTTGCCCATTCTCTGCACTACACACAGGCACTGGGAAGGGGGTAAAGTGGGAAAACTCCCAGCATATAGGCTGTGAAAACAACAAAAAGAGGCCAGGAACACTGGCAAAACAGCCTAAATTGATATCTGAAAACAGGCCTCTGTAAAGCTTCAGTCCTACTTTTTACTTCCACCCCAACACCATCCCAGTACTCTGGCTACCAGTCTAGTTACAACTCCCCTGAATGTCCCTGTGCCCCCCCCCCCCCAGCAAAATGTTGTGGCAACTCCAGTACGGGTTCACTCCACAGGCACATATCCAAGAAGGAACTGTTGCAGTGGGGCTAGTAAGACCCTCCCCCCACCAGTGTTCAAGATCACTGCCTCCTCAGTGCTCGCAAGACTCTTCTCACCCAGAGCTGGGAGTGGAGATTACAACATGAACCTGGATCTTCCAGTTGGTACTGCAGTGTTGTACTGCAGGCTGCACCAGGCCAGTTTTGTTCTTGTTAGTTTTTGTTTAACTTTCTTTTTTTCATCTTCTGATGCTTTCTTAGACAGCACATCTGAAAGCAAGGAAGAGTAGGGGTTGCTAGAGGAGAAAGTGAAATGTTCGCAACACAGTTATGGGCATAAGATGAATGAAAATAAAGCTGCAAACTATGCAGTTTTTAGTTAAATAATGTGTAGCATTACCAAAATTCAGAAAAAGTAAAAAATACATGAATTTATAAAAAGGTGTTTTTAAACTGTCATATACTGTAATTTTATGTAATGATACAAAAAAATAGTATTAATATAATCTGTCAATAATGAAATTATATCAATACTATATGTTTGCTGTTTTTTGTCTGTGTCTTAACTAAAAACCATAATACACTCAGAAAGTGGTTTCATATAGTTTCGATACATATAGAGTACTATTAACACATATAAACTACATTAATAGGAATGACACGTAATTTCATGACACCAAGCTTTTATTTAAAAAAATTACATTTCTAGCCCAAATGGGCCCAAAGTTAGGCTTTTCCAAAGAAAATTTCTTTAGAATGGGAGACAGTTAGAATCATTAGGGCTAGAATTTTTTTTTTTAATGAAACCTTGGAGTCAGCTAAGTTCATATATCAATATATGACATTGCTACATCTTCCATATACTTATTATACTGATATATAAGAACATAAAATGGTTCAAAACATTTTTAAAATCCAATATATAGTGAAATGTCAACTCAGGAGAACTGTATCAGTATGATCTATTTGTGTAGATTTGACTTCAAGCTTTCATTTAAAACAACCTTACCTGTGTAAGTCTAACAGTTCAAAAGTTACAACTATTGAAATATTAATGTAAGCTTTATAAAATATCATAAAAACATTTTGGAAGTGGTCAGAAGATATTAGTGGTTGTTTTGTTTAAGAATAAAAACATTCCTTTCTAATGCTGTATTTTCACTCAATACATATACAACTTGCAATTGAAATTCCAGATATTTTGTTGTTGTTTTGACAAATCTTATTACAAAAAACTGGTTGAATTTCTGCAGATTTTAGATCAAAACCTACATGGCTTGTTAACTCCTAACATGGTGCGTTATGAATCAGTTCACATCTGGGCACAGAGAGTGGGTAACTAATATGTAACGTGCTGGCACAGAATGACTGCCGCATTATGCCCAGAGGGCGTTGCAATTTGCTGACTGTTCAGGGTTGAACTGTGCAGTGATCGTAGAGCTCTATCATTTATTACATGTATTGAGACCATTCTTTTTACGGCAGTTGTTTTTTATTCTCTTGGGGTTGTACTGTGTTTTGTACTCTGCCCATGCTTAATGAATCTCACCTGAAAACCTCTTTTCTCTTTCTACCTTTATTCCCAATGCTCTTGTTCTCTCATGCTAGTCTAAATTTTAGCTTTACTGTTTGACTATCCAATTGTCATCAAATCCCATGTTGTTAAAACTATCTTTTATCTAATATTGTATATACATGTAAAATGTCCATGTATTATAGATGTTGGTTACATTTTATAGTTTTGTATAATTCTATTCTCTAGTTTCCTTTCCATTTTTTACTTTTATTTTTACTGTGAAGTGTTTTGAGATAGAATTTGTATGAAAGATGCTATAAATAAACTGCATTGTATTGCACTGTACTGTACTGTACTGTATTATAATGGCTTAGATTATAAATGTGTCAGGCACTCTGCTCACCAAATCACAGGATGTCACCTATGTGATATAAGAATCTTTTTACTGTTTGAAGAGATTCAAGAACACTCCCTTCCTCCCTTGGCCAGTTTCTCAAGAGTACAGTCCTCACAAAAATCTCAGAAGAAGGGTCTGGAGTACTCAAAGCTCCCTGGACCCTGGCTAAAATTTATTTATTTATTTATTTAAGAGTTTAACCAGGCAGGCATGCTGAGCGGAGAACCACTCGTTTCCAGATGCGACCTGGGGGAACAGGGGAGGGGACAAGGTGAAAATAGCAATACACATATGCTTTGTACAATTGAGGATGCACAATATGTGAGACTATACAAATAGACAGGGACACTGGTTTACCGGGATTGAGAAAGGGCATATTCCATTTTGCACATTGTAAAAAATGGTATTGTCACCGGTATCTGCTAAGCCAAAATCCAGTTTTACTGGTGTTTGGTTTTGTGTACTTTATTTAGCAATTTTTAACTCTGCTAACATGCATTCTAGCAATTTTGACCTCCACTATTACACATCCTTCCATCCTTGTACCAATTTAAGGTTATTTTAGGTACAAGATGTGATGGCAGCAGCAACAATACAGCCTCCATCCTTAAGGTGTGATGGAAGCAGCACTACGGTCCCATCCCTCAGGTGCGATGGCAGCACCAACAGCACTATGGCCCCCATCCCTCTGGTGTGATGGCAGCAGCAACAGCACTACGCCCTCCCTCCCTCAGGTGTGACAGAAGCAGAAGCACTGTGGTGCTCATCCCTTAGGTGTGATGGCTGCAGTGCTACATTCACCATTCCTCAGGTGTGATGGCAGTATCAGCACTGTGGCCCCCATCCCTCGGGTAGGACAGCAGCAGTACTACATTCCCCATCCACCAGTGGTGATGGCACAAGCACTACAGCCCCCAACCCTTCGGTGTGATGACAATAGCAACAATGCAGTCCACATCCCTCTGGGGTGATGGCAGTAGTGACAGCACTATGATCCCCTTTCTTCAACACCCACATGCCACATGCACAAGTTACAAATGACTTGGTCTGTTTGCTTGTTAGAACTCAGATGTGAATTAATCTGAACCATCACCGCTAAGGTGGACTACCTTTGCTTTTTCCCATCTATAATTTTACTGCCTGAATTGGATTTCTGCCTGTGACACCGCTGACCATGGTTAGGGAACAGACTTGGATGTTTGAGGGCCAGCTGGTGGGTGAAGGCTTGAGTGTCCAATGACCATTCACCTTCTCCTGGGAGGGAGGGTGGGTTCACGGCTCAGCATTTGCTGGCCCCTGGTGGAGGTCAGAGGCATGACAGAAAGTCAGCCCTTACTGCAGGAGGGAGTGTGACAGACATCGGCTTGTGCCTTGACATCATGTGGCCTGTCTTGCTCCCAAGAGAATGGGAAAACACTTGCTGACCAACCGAAGGATGGCTGTTCATCCCTCCATAAGCTGGAAGCCCAGACATGTGTCCGTTCTGACCCCTGCCATGCCCAAGATACACAGGAAGCTCTTTGGGGCAATTCTTTTCCCCCTGGTAGCCTCCCACAGGGGTAGGGGCCCACTGAATGAAGGGTTACTTTGGGTTACCTGGTAGCACAGCAGTAAGGGGCAGTGGATGGTGGTCAGGACTCTGCAGCAGTGGTAGGGGGCCTTGGTAGGCCAGAGGGAGTGGATGGCCAGGGGTTAGGAGGAGCAAAAAAAAACTGATTGAATTTGCTTCTTTGAAATAAAGTGTCTTCACCTAAAAAATCCACAAGTGATTGTTGGAGGACCTTCAAATGGATTCATGCATCTCCCAGACATGTGGATGCTTTTTTTTTTTACTTGGTGTCCATAAAAAGGGTGTCTCCCAGTTTTCATGTCTTTGTTCAGATGTGAATTGAGCACCATTCTGCCCACCAGCATCATACAGCCCCTGGGGTCTTCTTGTGAATGAGCTTGCTCAATGGAGTTTTCCTGCAATAAACTTGAACTTGAACTTGTGCTTTCACAATCCACTGGCCAAACATAAGTACACTTAAATACTTAACATTTGCTTTTTGTTGAAGCAGTCTATCAGAAAACTTTTTGTTGTCACAGAGACTGAAACAGCAGGAGGGAGAAAAGGTGCAAATGATCCAATTCACCTAAATGGGGTGCTAACTGTGAAATCTTTTCATAAGTAGTAAGGCAGTTTCTTCTTTGTGAACATACTTTCATTCAGACTAGTTTTCATTCAAATAACTGAGGATTTTGGATGGCCCTACTGATTATAAACTTGAATAAGCTAGTTGGTAACAGTGATCCTGTGTTTAGCAGTCTACAACCTAGATGCTTATATGCAAAGAATACAATAAAAACCTGACTAAAATCTAAAAATAAGCTTATAAAACACAGAAAATGTATCTGAACATTTATCTTAACCTATACAAAATCATTGCAGCCCAAGTAAAACTCAGGCAAATTATATGGTATCCTGACTACTATTCTATGATGTAGTATACTGGTATTTTTTTTATATTCTTTATAAAGCAGGTAAGGCCCACTAGGCAGAACTGTCTGTTTTCAGGAGTAACCTAGAAGCACTGGGGAGGTTAAGTGACTTGCTTGGAGTCACACAGCATGCAAGTGGAGGTTGTGGGAATCAAACCCAAGTCTGCTGGATGTACCCAGTTCAATCATTGTTTGTTACTCTAACCACTAGGCATGGGTGCTTAAACTGAATGGCTGATTACAACAAAGCAGTGTGGGTGATTTCCTTACGGACTCTACATGCAGCAAAGCAGAAAGAATGCAAAGCACAGCAGCATTCATTGTAAGATGCTGAAATCTGGGTCAGCCCACTAGTGCTGCAGTAGCACTATTGCTTGCAATGCCAGCAACCCAGGGTCAGAAGCGAATTCAGGTTGCTGGAGGTCTGGCCAGGGGAGTAGGATTGAGCACCTGGGGGATGGCTCTCTTCCTCCGGGGAGGGTGGGCTGCAGGTCCTGCTGCTTTACCACCACCTGTGTGACCATGGGTGGTGGTGCAATGGTGCTGCAGAGTGATCAGGAGGGGAGGACGCTAGCCAGGATCTGGAGCAGTGGCATGCCTCTATGTAGCCTACTTCCTTGGATCTCCTCTAGTGCTGGTGCCCTCAGGGACAGAGACCAGAAAACCAGGAACAATCACCCCACATCGGCCACTGGCAGAAGGGACCCAGGTGCCCCAGACTTCATAACCAGGCTCCATGAGGGACCCACTGAGCTGCCCAACACACACTAAGGGAGTGTGGAGGGGTGACCTGGGATCACCTCCCTTCCCACCTGGGGGGGGTACAATCCAGGCAGGATAGGGACAGGCCCACAGGAGCTCCTGAGCATTACCTGGGGTGAAGCTAGGGGATACCCAGCCTAGGGATCTCTGAAAAGTGGAGACTGATGTTGTGAGAAGGGTACATAGAAAGAGAAAATAAAAAAAATTAAAAAGATGCTGAAATCTTAAAGATTCTGTGCAGTGATATGCAATTTCCGTGAGGCACCGGTACAAGAATTCAAAATCCGTAAACCAAGCAGGATTCCGTGATTGTTACCGGTGTTACCGGTTAAAATGGAAAACCAGGGTCCCTGCAAATAGGTAGCTAGGGCAGACATGCAACTTATAGAAAAACTAAAGCAAGCACAGAGACAAAAACCATTACATAGTACAGAAAAAAATTAACACAACTATTGGTTTGTAGACTTTATAGAGGGACAGAAGAAAGGAGTGAGCAGCAGTGCGTACCTTGCCACTAAAATAATAAAAGCCATTCAGAAACTCACACCCTCCAAAGCCTCTGGGAGGATGGCTTCATTGTAAATTTTCATCAAGCTATGGTGAATGTGGCATTGCTGTACCTGTATACAGGATTGCTGAAATCACATAGAAACAGAAAAATAGAATTTGATGCAGATAAGGACCACTTGGCCCACCCAGTCTGCCCATTTTTTTTCCTGTCTATACTATCACCACTGACCCAGCTTGATCACTGGCTTCCCCCCCCCATGCTTTCCACAAAGATACCCTTATGCCTACCTCATGCATTCTTGAATCTCACCAATGTTTTCACTCCCACCAGCCCTGCTGGAAGACTGTTGCAGGCATCCACCACTCTTGCAGTAAAGAATTACTTCCTTACATCTCTGCTGAATTTGCCCCCTCCCAACTTCATTGCTTGTTCCCTTGTTCTCAAGCATCTTTTCCTCTGACAAATACTCCCTTCCTGTACAGTACTTAATTTACCCCCATGAGGTATGTATAGGTCTCTATCATATCCTCTCTCTCCCTCCTCTCTTCTAGGGTACACATGTTGAGGTCCTTCAGCCTCTCTTCATAGAGTTTCTGTTGCAGACCATGCACCATTGTAGCTGCCCTTCTCTGGACAGCTTCCACACTGTCTATGTCCTTCCTTAGAAGAGATGTGTTCTCCAGAACTGGACACAGTACTCCAGGTAGGGTCATACCAGCGATCTATACAGTGGCAGCAGCACCTTCCTCCTTCTGCTGGTGATACCCCTCCCTATGCACCTCAATATACCATTGGCCCTACCAACTGCCTTGTAGCACTTCCTCACCACCTTGAGGTTATCAGAGATGTCTACTGCAAGGTGCCTTTCCTGTTAAGTGACTGTCAATACCTATTTTCCCACTTTGTACTCCACTTCTGAGTTTCTGTGCCCCAAGTGCATGATTCTGCTTTTCCACGCTGATACCAAGCTGCCATGCCCTTGACCACTCTTCAAGTTTTCTCAGGTCTCTGCAATTTCTTTCCACCCCCTCTGGAGTGTCCACCATATTTCAGATTTTGATGTCATCCAGAAAGAGGCAGACCTTCCCTTCCAGCTCACTTGGAATGTCACTTATAAAGGCATTAAAGAGGACTGGTCCCAGTACTGAGCCCTGAAGCACCCTGCTAGTCACCCTCCCTTCCCCAGAGTGAGCTCTGTTTACCACCACCCTCGTCATCTATACCTTAATCAATTACGCAGTTTGCAACCTTAGGATCCACCCCTAAGCATCCCAGTTTCCTTATGAGTCTGCTATGTGGAATGGCATTGAAATCCTTTAAATTTAAGAAGACCACATCCACCACCCCACCCTAATCTAGTTTTCTGATCACTCTATCAGATTTGTCTAAAATGACCCCCCCCCCCATGAATCTGTGCTGCCATGGGTCTTGTAAGCCACTGGTTTCAAGATACTGCTCAATCCTTTCCTTTAGCAGTGAGTCCATTAACTTCCCCACCACCGATGTCAGAATGATTGGCCTCCTCCTCCTCCCTGCAACTGCTTTTGTGAAGCGGGACTACATCTGCCCTCCTCTAGTCCTCTGGAACCACTCCTGTTTCCAGTGACTTGTTTGAAAAGGCTGTCAGAGATGCAGCCAGTACCTCCCTGAGCTCCCTCAATACCCTTGGGTGCATCTTGTCTGGCCACATAGTTTTGTCTACTGTCACATTTGGGAGTCCCTTCAGGACTCTCTCCTCTGTTAAAGGATGTGTGTCTACCTCCCTTCCTCCAGGACCCACATTGCTTTTATGTGGCCTTTCTCCTTCCCCTTCACCAGTGAAGACTGAACATAGATATTTGTTCAGATCTGCTTTTTCTTGATCCTCCTCTGCTCAGTCCCCACATGCCCTTCTTAACCTCACAGCCCCTCATCTAATCTCCATCTTTTCACTTATGTACCTAATTTATGTACTTAAAAAGTGTCTGCTTTCTTTACCTTCTGAGGTATTCTTTTCTCAGTGTGCACCTTCACACTCATCACCACTTTTCCTGCCTCCCTTAGCATCTCCTGATACATTTCTCTGTCCTTTCTTTGTCTCTTTATACCTCCTGAATGCTACCCTTTTAGCCTTTACCTTTTCACCAACTTCCTTGGAGAACCATAGTAATCTCTTTTTCCTCTTGCTTTTGCTCTCATGTGAAAGGTCATTACTGCCCTACCAAGGGAAGGCAAAGTTCTACACATGTAGTAATTACTGGCATATATCTTTCATTTGCACTGATACACTCATAGAAACATAGAATTTTTTGGCAGAAAAGGACCGTTTGGACAATCTAGTCTGCCCAGAAGGTCCTTGCCTAATCTGTCTTTGCAAAACCTAACTGGTCTCTGTTGACCTTCCCTCCTCACTACCAATTTCCTAGATATGCCAAAGGACGAGCGAAACCCCGATGGTGAAATCCTCCACAGCGGCAATTTCAGGAAGTTTCGAAATTGTTGCTGTGGGAGACATGCCGGCCAAATTTTGTCCTTTCTCAGAGTTTTGTTCCCCTTCCCCTTGAGTTAACTCCAACTCGGAGTTAGCAATCTATAGAAGGGGGTGCAGGGGCACAGCCTTCTGCATGGGGGGTTCCGGGGGCACAGCTCCCTGCTAGAAAAACACACTGATGTCTGACAGGTGAAATTTCGTCTGTCGACATCGGGGATGTCACTATGCTGAACCATGACAACATTGTTGTCGCATCAGCATAGGTAAACCCTTTTCCTAATAGTTCCCTATGTCTGTCCTATGCATGCTTGAAGCCCCCGCACTGTTTTCACCATCACCACTTCTGCCTGGCATTTTTTCCAGGTGTCCACCACTCTTTCAATGAAGTAGTATTTTCTCACATACCTCTTAAACTCCCTCTCCCCCTCCAGCTTCATTGCATGCCCTCTGGTTCTGCTGCTTTCCTCATTTGAAAGAGACTCCCCTCCTGAACCCAGCTCATCTCCGTGAGGTGCTTGTAGACCTGTATCACATCCCCTCTCGCTTTCTTGTCTTCCAGGGTGTACATGTTGAGATCCCTCAGTCTCTCCTCATAGGGATTTGGGTGCAACCCCTGCATCATTTTAATTGCTCTCCTCTGGACTTCCTCCACCCTGTCTATGTCCTTTCTGAGGTGCAGCCTCCAGAACTGGTGAGATCTCACCAGCAAGCGATATAGTGGCAACACCACATCTCTTCTCCTGTTGGAAATACCCCTCCCTCTGCATCCCAGCATGCAACTGGCCATACCCACTGTTTTATCACATAGCCCTTCCACATTGAGGTTATCAGATATGATAACCCTTATGTCCCTCTCCTGCTTAATGACTGACAGTACCCCCCCCCATCCTATACTCAGTTCTTGGGTTCCCATGCCCTAGATGCATGATTTTGCACGGTTTGGAATTGAAGCCCACCTGCCATGCTCTTGACTACTCCTTGAGTTTCCCCAAATCCCTACACATTCTTTCTACCCTTCCTTATTTATTACAGATTTTGGTATCAACAGCAAAATGGCATCTTCCCTTCCAGTTCATCTGCAAGGTCACTAATGAAGACATTGAAGATGACTTGTCCTAGTACTGAACTCTGTGGCACCCCACTGATCACTCCCATCACTAGAGTGAATGCCGTTAATCCCCACCTTCTGTCGCTTATCTGTTAACCAGTTTCTAACCCACGTCACCACTTTGGATCCCATCCCCAGGCTGCTCAATTCCTTAATCAGTCTCCTGTGCAGCATAGTGTTAAAGTCCTTCCTAAATTCCAGATAGGTCACATCCACTGCCATCCCCTGATTCAAAGAAATCAGTCAGATTTGTCTGGCATCCCCCCCCCCCCTCCGAATCCATGCAGCCTTTGGTCTTGCAGCCCATTGGATTCAAGATACTCCACTGACCATTGACACTGTAAAGGAGAGATTGGGGGGGATTGATAACCCCAGATCCCTTGCCAACCTTATATAGAAAGATGTGTCCTCTAAAATCCCTACAGCAACATTGCCATCTGACTTTGAGAAAGCAATTAAGTCATCGGAGTGAGAATATCCCTCCCCTGTGCCTAGAACATCAGAGCTAAGCCCTAGGTTTGTATAGTGGGTGCCTTGTGTTGATCCCAGGGTCAGGATCCTAACAAATGGCATCCTCACTCTCTTTTCAGATACACTAAGGCTCTCATCAGAGAAACCCAGTTTAGCCCTTGCTAGATGGCATGGCTGTTGAGCCCTAGACCATGGCTTTTAAACAATGCCTTCGAATCACCAGCATGCTGATTGGCCTTAAACTTCTTGTTGCAAGCCTCTATGCAGAAGACATTCTAGGTATGCTTACCCATCCAACTAAATCTCTCTCATCCCTTGTCAGTACTTGATGTGTTTGCAGCCACTCCAGGACTCAGAACAATCTGGTCTAAGATGGAAGTATTACCCCTCATGGGCCCTGTTCACCAGAGAGTTCTTGGACAGCACTCCCCTTGAATTGGCCGGGGAGAACATCACCTATTTGGGGATCATGAACTCAGGTCAGCACCATGGAAGCATGATGCACGGTACCTGAGCTACTGGGCCAAGCTGTTTTGTTCTTGTTTTTATTGTGCTACGTTTGAACTACTGCCTTGTGTAGCATTTTATGATACTCTGCATGAAAGATGCTATATAAAATTGTATTGCATTGTATTGTATTGCACTGTATTGTGCTATGTTATATTGTCTTGTATTGTATTGTATAGTATTTTGCTATGTTGTGTTGTCTTGTATTGTATTGTATTGTGTTGTCTTGTATTGTATTGTATTGTATGAAAAAAATACCACATGTTGATGAAGAGAACACGACATTATGCTAAGTGGCAGCAAGACACAATGCTGAGATACTGAGAAAACCAAATTATATATCAGGTGAGAAAGATGTCCTAGTTAGAAAGGCTGAACCACGCACGCCAACCTCTTCTAGAGGTGCCACCATACACAACCGATCAAAACTTTTCTGAATAAGATAACAAATGGCACACACACACCACTAAAACTGCATAAATTTTTTATTTACATGAAGCTAAAATACCACAGCCAAACACCTCTACATAGCGCCTTATTCAGAAGGCTTCAACAGGGGGCAGTGTCTGGTTGCAAACCACATGTTTAAATACCCAAGTCATATACATATTCATTAGTCTTAATCACATATGCAGAGAAGAATATGTTTTAAAATGCGTAACCATATATTTGTATCTTCAACAGACAACTGTCACAAACAAAGCACCATCAGTCTGTGCAAACATTTTATATTCTAACACAAAAGTGAACCCCTTAAAAACTATTTGAATTCTGGGTGTATATGTTGTATACACATAGCATTGTAGCTGCACTTGCTTTGGATGCCTTTGTAAATGAGTCTGGCTCAGGCCTTTCCAGTTCTCTGAATAAATGTAATAAATGGATGAATGAATGAATGAATGAATGAATGAATGAATGATGGATGAAAAACATACCCATTGATTTTTATTGACAATGCCAATCCTTTTAATGGCAAGTACAGCTGGTATCCAGTGCTGCTGCTCAAACTCATCCTACCCTGTGCCAAGCAGACCCTGCCCTAAGTCAGTTATTCCTTAATGTCCAGCAGTAGACCTCCCTCACCCTGCCCAAAATCAATCAGTCCCTGGCATCTTGTATTAACCCTCCCACCCTGGGCCAAACCAATCAGTCCCTTGTGTGCACCAGTACCTCCTTCCCTCTACTTTCTCAAACCCAATAATTCCTTGGCATCTAGCAGTGCCTCCTCTCTCACCCTGCCCCAAATGAATTATCACCTGGTGTTCAGTGATTCTCCCCTTCCTCACTCTGGCCCAAACCAGTTCATCCCTGGCATTTATTGGTACCCCCTCCCTCACCCTGCTTGAAAGAAATCAGTCTCTGGCATCCAGTTATTCCCTGCTCTCTAATGCTGCCCACACCAATTAGTCCCTGGCATCCAGGGGTGATGCCACTCACACTACTCCCATGGTCCTGCTGCCCCCCCGATAGTGGCCAGCACAAACCCTCCACTCAAGTCCTTGGCTGCCATCTGACTAAATTGAAACCATGATTACTAATACGTGCGTACACGTATCCTGGGGATTGAAGCCTCCGACTTGGGGGTGGAACCAGTTGGATGGTCTGATCACTACACTGTGGGATTCAGTTTTAGTGCCCCCTTCATAGGCCTACCCCCATGGAGATGGTCAGGCATTGCACTTTGTGAGATATTAGCTGTGAAGGCCTGGCGGTAGTACTTGACCTATTATCCTTTCCACAGGCAAACAGCGACCCAGAGGCCCTCGTTGTGGCCTATAATACAGCCATTTTGGTGGCCTTGGATGTCATTGCTCCTGTTCACGTTCATCCCCTCTCCCTTCACCCTCGATCCCCTTGGTTTGATGGGGCTCTGAGGGAGATGCCACGACTAGGACGAAGATTAGAGCGTTGTTGGCGGAAGTCTGCCCTTGATGCCGACCACCTTAAATTGATGGATCATTATCACATCTATCAATCTGCAATCACCCATAAGAAGGCAGAGCTCCTGTCCGGGGAGATTGCAGCTGCTCAGAATTGACCAGCTCAGCTTTTTTGCACTGTGGACAGACTGTGCAATGCAGCCTGTCTACAAATCTGAAAAGCCTTTTCGCAGGTAGCATGAGATGAGCTTGCTCGATTCTTTACAATTAAGGTGGCTGACATCAGGGCGGTACTCCAACCAGCACACTCATGGGTATTGCACTTGACCAGCACTTGGTCACTGCCTCTCTGCATTCCTGGAGTAGCTTCGACCAACCAGAGTGCATGGATGTCATGCGGATTGTCCAAGGTGCGCGCCCTGCATGATGTAGTTTGGACCCTGGACCAACTTCCCTGATTTTTGGGTTGTATTGATTCCATCAGTCCGGTCCTTGCACGGATAGTCTGCTACTCCTTGGAAACAGGAGAGTTTCCTAGTTCCCTGAAGGAGGCGGTGGTAACACCCCTCTTGAAGAAAGTTTCTTTGGACCCTAACTGCCATGCGAACTACAGACCAATCTCTAACCTCCCCTTTTTGGGGAAGGTGATTGAGAAAGTAGTGGCCGCACAGCTGGAGAACTACTTGACCATCCATGATATCTATGAACCCCTCCAATCCAGTTTTCGAAAGAGGCATAGCACTGAGACAGCACTGATTTGGGTGCTCAATGATCTCCTGATGGCTAGAGATCAGAAAAACCATTCCATCTTGGTTCTTCTAGAGCTCTCTTCAGCGTTTGACACTGTGGACCATGGGGTCTTACTTGATCGCCTGAGGTTCATCTCCGGACTGTCGGGTGCAGTCCTCAGTGGTTTACGTCTTTTCTCACTGGAAGAACTTAGAGAGTGGTGTCCAGAGTTTATTCTTCAGACTTAGTTTCTCTGTCATGTGGGGTTCCTCAGGGTTCAGTATAGTCCCCCATGTTGTTCACAGTGTACATGCTGCCCCTCGGAGACATTGTAAGAAGGTATGGCCTGAGGTTTCATTTTTATGCCAATGATACCCAGCTCTACCTCTCTTTTTCACCTGACCAGGATGGAGCTCTCTCGGTCTTTAACAACTACCTCACAGAAATCCAGGGCTGGATGGATTCACGCTGGTTGAAGCTGAACTTGGAAAAGACTGAGGTGCTGATTGTGGATCCGGCGCACCGGATATGGGGGTCGGAGGTTGGTTTATCCTCCGAGCTTTTTCTTGGGGGTTTACCACTCCTGACATCTGAACAGGTGCAAAACCTGGGGGTAATTTTTGATGAAGGGCTGACTCTGCATTTGCAGGTGTCAGCTGTCATCAAGTCCTCTTTTTACCAGTTGAGGAATATCTCCAGGACTAAGCATCTTGTTCTGTCTGGCGATCTTCCTATGCTGGTCCACGCTTTTGTGACCTTGCGCTTGGACTATTGCAACTCCCTTTACCTAGGGCTTCCTGGGGTGGAAATCTGCCACCTGCAGCTAGTGCAGAATGCTGTGGGACTCCTCTTGACAGGGACTTCCCGGTCCTGTCATATTTCGCCAGTGCTGCGCATGCTGCACTGGCTGCCAGTACAGTGGCAGATCACCTTTAAAGTTGGTTTACTGACTTTCAAAGCCCTACACAGACAGGGCCCAGACTACCTGAAAGAGCTCCTGATTCCGTACCGCCCTGAGCAATCACTCCACTCAGCTGATGAGGGGTTGCTAGAGATTCCTAAGGTGTGTTTGAAATCTTCTGGGGCCCATGCATTTATGCATGCGGCCCCAACCCTTTGGAATTCTCTACCCCGTCGGTTACGGGAGTGCACGACCATGGAGGGATTTAAGCAGGCATTAAAGACATACCTGTGGCACCAGGCATTTGGTGACTGATCTCTTTTAATTGTTATTACCTGTTTTATTTTAATGTTTGGATTGTTTGATATGTTGTTTTATATTTGTTAGATGCCTTGGTTTTTGAAAGGTGCCATAAAAATAAAGAATATTATTATTATTAATTCAGAGGTCCCAGTTTGTGATCATTATTGCAATCTGGGAGCTATAGGGGTTGCCAGCATAACTATTGTGACCACTGGGGATGGGCTGACACTGTTTTTTTAAAACTGGGGTTGGGCTTCCAGTGTCCCAGTAGAACTGGGGAGGGGGGGAATGCTAATTGGTGCTGGTAGTTTCCAACACTGGGAGCCAACACTGGGTTTTGGCTCCCAATGAATTACTTTTTCTTTTTAATTAAGTGAATTTCCGACAGTGGGCTTTATTTACTTATTTATTTGTTAAAAAGTTTCACCAGGAAAGCACACTGAACAACAAGTTGCTTGTCTCCCGGAGCATTCTGGGGGAGAGGGTAGTGGAGAATTACAACAAGAAAAGCTAATAACAATATGTAACTATACAATAATAGCAATGTTGTACAAATAACAGTAATATAGAAATACATCATACATTTGGACAGGTATCAGCATACAGTTTGGGCAAGTATAAGTTAAGAACAGCATCAGCATCAGAACGCAGTGTAGATAGAGGCAATATATACAGTTAGTGCCATTACAAAAGTAAGTAATAATTGGATGTTAATCCGGGTCAGAAGACCCAGGCTCTAGAGTAGGCAATGGGGCAAACCAGAGAGCTTGTGCTTCCAGTGTTGGCAGCATGAAAAACTTGCACTTCCAGTGTTGGCAACATGAAAAACTGAATGGGTTTTGGGGGCAATATTGGCTACAAGGGATGGGCTCCCATTAGTGGCCATACTGTTTTCTGTTTATTAATTAAAAACTAGGAGTAAAAAATATATTTGCACATCTGCAAACATATTTCTGCTTCCTAGTTTAACTGTAAGATATTTTCATTTGTTTACTTGTGCCAACGGAAAATAGCTGTTGGAAAAATTGACTGAAGTTGTTCTGCTCTTGAAGAGCCATGGCACATTTAAATTAATAGAATTCAAAAACTATTAGAATTTTAATTTCAAAACATCACATGCATCACCATTTGAACAGAATCTAATGAACCTGAAAGATTCAGGTTTCAGATCTCAGCTGTTTTTGAGTTATAGCCGAGCAAATCAAAGTTTTATGTAATGTAGGTTTTGAGATCTTGCCACAAAGGATGTCATGTCAAATTTCAGGTTGATAGGTCTAAGGATAAAAAATTTATAAGCTGCTTAAAATTGAAATTTAACATAGAATACCTACTCAATCATAACAATAGTGATGTGTAAGAGGTGACATGTCACAACCACACATTCAGCAAAAGTAGCTTTGTTTCTGAACCAGTCAGAGTGCAGCTTCAACATTGCTAATGACACTGGTGTTAGAATTACACTTTGTGAGCTGTGGGAGCTAGTAGGGCTTATAAGGACTCTATCTTTAAAGTGAGCACCCTTCCCCATTGTTAGTCAATGGCAGTGATGCATGAGCTACCAGGGTTCACTTCAGGGCTGGGAGCTAAGCCCTGGTAAGCCCCCCACTGTAATTCCAACACTGAAATCACAGTAGTCCTGTCCTGCCTGAAGTCAGTTGCTACACTCAAAGAGAAACAATTCTATCTTCATACAAACAGCTAATTCTGAAGTTATAACTTATAAACCAATATTGTATAAATCAAACGCACAATAGGTTATTTAAAATAATTAATCATCATTTGTGAGTTATGGTCTTACATACTCTCTTATGAAGAAAAATAGTGTATTTTAGTATGGACATTGTGAATTTGGTAGATAGACAGACAGACAGGCAGACAGACAGATAGATAGATGGATTTATACAACAGATTCAAAGATATTTGTACAAGATAAAAATGATATTTTGCAGGTATTATAGGCATAGGATGTAAATATTGTTGATATTCACATCCTAGCTGCATTACCAGTTTCTGTTTATTGTCACTGACAATTTGCACAGGCCAGAAATAACATTTTACCTAACCGCTTAATGTCTTTCACTGTTACCAATCAAAATAAATGGCACTTCCATCTTTCAGTTTTAGATCAGTGTGTCTACTAAACTATATCACACCAGCTAGACCAAGTAAAGAAAAACAATAGCCTGTTGAATAAATCAAACATAACGTGAGGCTACTGTTGATATTAGAAATACCTTTTATATGAGCTCCTTGACCCATGTGGCTTCACTGCTGGCTTCACCACTCATGAGGCCAGGGTCAAGCAACACTCATAAAAGATATCTCTAAAATATCAATTGTTGCCCCATGTTATATTCCATATACAATGTGTGTGTACTGTCGGTATTTCTGCTTCCATGTCTGTGGTATGTTTTGGGATTACCTGAAAAAATGCTGTGACAGCACCATGATCAGTTGTTTGCTTTCATACACAGTTTTTTTCCCTTTTCCCCCAGTCACACACCCCGATGATCAGAGTTGCCATAGCAGCACATTTCCTCCAACTGTTCATTAAAGCACTTTCTGTGTTTCAGGCCTTTACTTTGTTAACTGAAGATACCGGGTTACAATCAAAGATATTCATAACTGAGGCCAGGCTACAAGTTCACTTAGAGTGCCTGAATGTTACATGATTCTTTCAGGAGGAGAGGACTGACAGCATCTTTCAAGGATTACATTTGAATAATTTGAACAAGTATAAATTGAGATTAAGTAGGATCTATGGCATTTTAGTAGGTAGGAAAAAAGGGCAGACTGGATGGGCCTAGTGGTCCTTATCTGCCATCAAATTCTATGTTTCTATGTTTCTTTAACTTGAGTGGTCATAATTCACTATAAACCATTCTAAATATGCAGACTCAATATGTTTCCTCTCATACACAGATACGTTGTACATTACCGTTATAGTTCCACAGTCAGATAAATTGGTTTTAATTCGGAACACATAGGAATTCCCAGCTTCAATACCACGGCATTCAGGATCATTTAGGTGTAAATCCCAGATCTGCAGCAAAGTAAAATAATAAATTGTGTCAGTGATAACCATTAAACTGCTGATGCTGTATGCACAGCATGCATGACATTTTGTTCTAAAACTGAATTTTTCAAAACATGTAGAGATTTGTTCCCTGTTGGGATTCAAAGCCAGGCATGCTGTATTCTGATGACAGAAAGGTACTGTTTAGCCTCCGATCCTAAAAAAGGGGAATACATTTATATGAGGGAGTAGTCTGTCCCAGCACAAGTTAAAATAATACTATCCCATACAAGCATTGGAAAAATAGATTCATTCACCCAGTTTAAAAAAGTTGAAACTGATTTTATTGCCGAAGAGTTATAGTATAACAGGCACCGGGGCTGCCACCAGTGTTTCAGGGCCTACCATGAGCCCTTTCTCAGGGTAGATAGGTGTCTACCAAAAGTAAATATTCTCAGTAACTTCTATGCCTCTGTAATATGCATTATCCACATTCATGCAATCTGAGGTGAGTCACTCTTGTGCCTGCTGTCTGTAAGCACGACATAAAAAATTTGGGCAATATGTTATCCTTATTTATGCAACAGGTATGGGTGAATAAACTATTTATTTTTACTGATGTTAAATAAATCTTAGAACCATCATTTATTTAACACCCTAATGTCAATCAAACAACATTTATGTAATACCCTGCTATCTGTCATAATCCCCTCCTGCCAGATCTTGATCATTGACCTTCCACCAACCACCATTCATTATTATCCATTTTTGTAGCATTCAAAATACACACAACTCCTCACAAATCTTCATTCCCACCCACTGCTCCACACCTCCCAATACCTCATAGAGATTTGAATAGTTACAGCTCACAACAGTACCTCCACAGTTCACACAGCTTTCCCACATGCCGCACTCCTCACTCTCGGGACACCCAAATGGTCCTCTCTCTCTTTCTCCAGCCACATATTACCGCAGACCCATCGAAAACCACAATCAGTCACATATGTCTGAATGTAACCCGCCGAATCCAAAAATCAACCAAATAATTCTCAAATGAAAAAAATACACTGCCACACGAATAATTAAAAGCAGTAATCAAACTTTACAAATACCTTCTCCAAATGGAGAACGAAAGTCGCCATGTTTTTTTTTTTTTAGGAATGCCCGCCCACACAACAGAAATGCACCAATCGTGCAAGACATCAAAGGCAATCATACGACGTTGTCACTCCCCTCTTCCTGGAAACCACCCTGCGAACACACAACCCTAAAAGGACAGCACCACTTTTTAAAAAAAGAAACCATACATGTTTACTACACTTTCGAAAATAATAAAAACAAATAAAATTATTTCTCACAACCCACAACGTACCTGCCTATTGCATAAACTGAACATGCGATAGGCCGCCTTTACATACGCTATTTATTTTCCCTCATCCCCGCTGTCCTCAGGCAAACCATTCATGGCTCCGCTCTGCCACTTGTGAATTCACCCAAGGACACTGGGGACTCATGAAAATAAATAGCGTATGTAATGGCCACCCATTGCATATCCCTTATTTATAATATAAATACCACCATATTTATTTAAACCTTATGAGGAACATGCGAAATACCTTGATTATGGCTCTGCATTGACTAACCAAATTACGTTGCGTTAATCATTCAAAACAGTATTTCCAATAGAGAAATTCAGACCAAACAACTCCTCACAAAACCTCTTAGTTCATAGCTTCACAGATTATAAATCAGAAGTTCATGTTACTGCATATCGTACTCACATTCATAATCCCAGCTGATTTATGTGCATAGGTTCAAAAAAGGGGATATCAACTCAGTTACTGTGTTTAACCTATATTAGTGCACTCAGTGTTTTAAATCATTTACAGTAAATCAATCACTTATCAGGTATCAGTGCTCACTAGCATGGTTCCCTGCTTCCCGCTGTAGAGGAATAATCTGCAGCACAGACTTCAGGATTTAAAAGCCTCCTAACATAGCCTGTATTGGGAGATTGGTGCATGTGTCATGATGGCATCACATGATGATGTCAGTGACTACAAGCACAGGTGCTAGGGTGCCTGTTTATCTCCCAACCTGATGTCATAGCAGCACCTAGTGGTATGGAGGTACAAGATGTCAGGCATTCAAGAATACCATAAGTGTTTCTGCATACCTAGCCTGTTGTTAAATAGATGAATTTGCTGGAAGCCAACTAATTGTGCTACCAGCCTCTTCAGATGCACAAGAACAACTAAAGAACCTCAGCTGGGGTGGGGAAGGAGTCACAACACCATCAGATGTGATTCTGTCATGTATCGGTCTGTTAGATGGTAACACTGTGCAAGATGAATATTGATCAGTGCAAATACAGCTGAATATGCTTTTATTTGTGTTACTGAGCCAAAACCCAAATGCATGCTATTTTCAGCTTGTATTTATGCATCACATGGGGATTGCCGTCTGACAGCCATAAACAAAAGCAGCGTGCAACACATATCGAAAACAGCAACCTTTTTTTTCCCCACTGTTTTTTCCACTTACATTTATGGTTCCTTTCACTTTCATGGTGTAGGCGTGAACATCAGCAGGAGGAAGCAGTGAGTGGAGGCTGGCTGAAGCCATACCAGGAGGTGCAGCAATGATGACAGGCAGCATCATCTGGCCAATGCTTGTGGTAAGCACTTGTAGTCCTGCCAACTGATTGGCCATGGCAGTGAGTTAAGCATTTGATCCAGGGGGTTGTAGGCAGGACTGAGTACTGCAGTGCTCATTCTGGGACAGGCTATTGATCAGTGCACTGCATGCTGCATCATGGAGTTGGACTGCAGTGGATGATTTAGTCTGCTGCTTAATTCTTAAAGTTTGCCTTTCAGCTTGGAAAATAAATGCACTACAGTCATAGTAAATCAAGAGAGATCAGATCATAAAAAAGAGACAAAAGAAAAAATGACTGGATCTCAAATCAATTAAACAGTATTGCAGATGGAGAGGGAGGTGTGGCAGAGGAGCAGTTCTGCAGTATTGTTGTGGACTCTGTGGGGGTGGCATGGTGTGCTTGTCCTCAGAAACAGAGTGCTTGTTCTTTGGCAATAAAAAACAGCCACAAACAGACAAAGCCTACAAGAAGTGAGTACTATTTAAAAACAAAATTTTGTTCAGAAAAAAAGAGTTATGAAGAAGGAGGTAGGCAAGTAAGTGAGGTGGCAGGGAAAGCATAAGATGAAGCCTAGTAGGCAGAATTATGCCTATTTCAGACTAAAAAGCTTGGCCCTTAGTAGGACTGGGGTGGTTATAAATAAAATCTTGTTAATGGTGCAGAGGGTCAGTTACCTTGTGCATCTTGCCCAGTGTGACTATTAAAGAAAATCAGTTATTTGAGGCACCACAGTGGTGAGAGGTCAGTTACCTTGTGTGTCTTGCTCAGTATGACCATTAAAAAAAAGTTCTTGAAGCACCTTAGTGGTGCAGAGGTCAGTTTTCTTGTATGTGTTGCCCAGTGGAACCATTTAAAAAAAGATCCATTCCTGAGACACCATTAAGTGCAGAGGTCAGTTACCATGTGCATCTTGCCCAGTGTGACCATATAAAAAATCAGCTATTGAGGCACCATAGTGGCACAGAGGGTCGTGTTACCTTGTCGTCTTCCCAGTGTGGCAATTTAAAACAATTTAGTTCCCGAAATATCAGGCACAGTAGTAACTCTGCTCTGTTGAGGTCCCATTGTGTATTTATTTCCCCTGTCACCATTTAAATTCTCTGCCCTTTCAGAGGCACCATAGTGCTGCAGACAGTCAGTTACCCTGTGCGTCTTGCCCAGTGTGACTATTTAAAAAAAATTGTTTTTTGAGGCACCGTAGGGGTGCACAACATCAGTTACCTTGTACATCTTGCCCAGCCTGAACATTTAAAAAAAAATCATTCCTGAGGCACCATAGTGGTGCAGTGCACCAATTACCTTGTGCATCTTGCCCAGTGAGACCATTTAAAAACAAATTCAGTTGGACTCTTGGTGATGTCACCAAGCATTGAGCTGTGTGTAAGAGTGGCTCCCAAACCTTGACCACAAAATCCATTTGTAACAGTGTAAGCACTACACTGGAAAACAAGAGGTTAACCTCTTGTTTGAGGCTAAGGAAATGCAGGGAATGCAACATGAACAGGTAAGGGGGGCCTCCCTAGGTGTTGCTAATTAGAGGGATTGCTGAAAGGCAGAGAGAATCCAGTAAGGAGTTAGTTAGAAGCAGAAAACTGCTGCAGGGAGCAGAGACTCCTAGGCAGAGAGCCCTGCAAGATGGAGGGTGGAATGTGAGACAGGAACCAGAGCAGAAAGCCAAGGAGAATGATTAAATATTGGAGAGAGCCTTTGGGGAAAAAGTTGAAACCTGCTGCTGAGAAGCAGACCATTTCTAGAGCAGAGAGTCCTGAGGCAAAGGATCAGTCTAGCCAGCTGGGCCAAAAACAGTGAGTGGAATGTACTGCTGATAGCCTACAAATAAGGAAAAAAGAGAAAACTGTATGTGTTTTATTTGAGACTGTGCATTCAAAACTGCTGGCCCACAAACCGTTTGTTTTGTTTGAGACTGTATATAGAACAAACTGCTGGCCCACATAGGTGGTGCAAAGATTCTTTTGTCAAGTCAGCCTAAAAGAATTGTTTTGTGTTAACCTTTATGTTACCTGACCAGGCTGGAGAAGTTGAACTGACTGATTATGCTTTTCTGGAGCAACAACTTACATTTGAAGCAATAAAAGTACATTCTGTTCTGCGAACTTTAAAACTCAGCGTGTTGTCTCTCCATGTACCATAGGCCAGCATGTCACACGTGGTGTTAGCAGTGGGATTTGAAGCCCTGCTGGAGTGAGCAGGACTAGTTACATTCTAGAAAAATGGATAAAGAGAAATTGCTGAAGTTCCTCACTGAACAACAACAGGCTTTCAGGCATCTGACACAGCAGCAGAAGGAGGCGCAACAGCGGGCGCAACAAGCACAACAGGCTCAGCAACACCAGGTTCTCACCCAGCTGGCTCAGCAGCAGCAGGAGGTGCAACAACGGGCCCAACAAGCACAGCAAGCCCAACAGGAGGCACAACAGCAGTTTCTTATACAGCTGGGGCAACAACAACAGCAGCTCCTGCAGTCCTTTTTGCAACAGCCACAACAAGATCGTACTGGTGAGGCTGGTCCGGCTATTGTGGGGCCAGGGGTTCCTAAGATAAATGCTGTGCTAACCAAAATGATGTCTGAGGATGATCCTGAGGCCTTCCTTGTAATGTCTGAGTGAGTAGTGGAAGCTGCTGGATGGCCCAGACCCCAGTGTGCTATCCGCCTTGACCCCTGTCTGACCGGGGAAGCCCAAGCAACCTATCGAGCTATGGACAGTACCATAGCAGGGGAGTACACAGAGGTGAAAGCAGCAATCCTGGACCTCCTAGGCATCAATGCAGAAAGTTACCAACAGAGGTTTTGGAACTTCAAATTTGCAGCAGGTGCACGGCCTAGAGCAGTGGGACAACAACTGTGGGACCTGTGTTGGCTTTGGCTAAAACCCCAAGGATGCAGTGGCCCTAAAGTGGCCAAGTTAATCATCTTGGAACCATTTCTGAACATCCTGCTCCCTGGAATTCAGAGCTGGGCCCGCAAACAGAAGATCACCATGCTAGCAGCGGCCATGCAGATTTCAGAACAAGTGTTGGATGCTGAACTCTCCTCCTGCCCTGTGATCCAGTTTACAAGGCCACCTGGGAAGATGGGAAATCATCCCAGGAGCCAGACTGAAGGAATACTGGCTGGAAATGTGAAGGGACCTTGGGCATGTGAGGGGGGTTATGGGCCAAATAATGGTCAGACTCTGGCAAAGATGACAACCCAGCAGCCCAGGGAGACATTTCCTGAGGGCCCACTGTCTAAACCCTGAGGCTCACCCCATAGCCGAGACACAGGGGCATGTTTCTCATGTGGACAGAAGGGTCACTTTGCGAAGAACTGCCCCCACATGGACTGTACCATCATAGACTGCATGTTTACAGATGTGTATTCACTGTACAGTGGGGGTGGGGGCTGTGAATCCCAAGATTTTGTGATCCCTGTCAAGGTAGAAGGGATAGAGATGGAGGCTCTGGCGGACTCAGGAAGCCATCAGACCCTAGTCAGGGTGGCACTTGAGAACCCTCGATGCTGGCAAGACCAGAACCCTGTCCCTATCTGATGTGTGCATGGGGATGTAAATGCTTACCCTGGTGCTATGGCTACACCTACTCTGGGGGGCCAAACAGAGACTATAAAGGCCGGGGTTGCCCCAGGGTTACCCTATCCGGTGTTACTGGGGAGAGATTGGAAATGGTTTGATGACTTATGGAAAGCAGACTTATCTTTGGTAACTACCTGGTCTCAGGGTCGTGAAGGGAGGGGGGCCAGCTACCTGCAGCTGGGGGACGTTTTTCCTTTCCCGGACCCAGGGATTTTTAATGCCCAGACAAGAACCCACAAATCTAGGAGAGAATGCAGGGCAGCAAAGGAAAGGGGTCCCGAAGAGGCAGGTGCACAGGAGGGAGGTGAAGGAAAGGCAAAAGTGGGTCCAGTCCCACAGCCCGACCTTAACGCTGACCCACCTAACCAAAGTCCCAGAGGGCCATCCCTATCAGAGTAAGATGTGTTAAAGCACTGCCCGGACATTGCCAAAGAACAACGGGCCGATGGTATACTCAGTTGGGTATACACCCAGTTGGCTGTCATGGAAGGAGAAGTGGTAAATGAGAATCGAGTAGCACGCTATCCTCATTTTGAGTTACAAGGGGGTATCCTGTGTCAACTGAGTAAGGAGAACCAGATGGAGGATACCTGGCATCAGTTGCTAATCCCTCAAGTCTTTCAGGGAGGATTACTCCACTTCACCCTGACTCTATTCCTGTGGCAGGGCACTGTGGGGTAGAGAATACACTAGCCCAACTGTTACCCCATTTTTTTTGGACGGGCATCTATCAACATGTTAAAGATTATTGTGCATCTTGTCCAGAGTGCCAGTTAGTAGCTCCAAAGAACAATCCAAGGGCCTCTCTAGTGACCTTACCTGTTGTGGAGGCACCTTTTGAATGGATTGGGGTTGATATAGTGGGACCTCTGGAAAAGAGTTCAGGGGGGTACCAATACATTCTGGTGATTGTAGACTATGCTACCCGGTACCCTGCGGCAATCCCGTTATGAAGCATTTCAGCCAAAATTGTAGCCAGAGAGCTATTAAAGGTCTTTAGTCATATGGGAATATAGAAGGAAATGTTGACTGACCAGGGAATTAACTTCATGTCCTGCCTGACTCAGGAGGTTTGTATTTTATTGGGAATCAGCTCCATAAGGACCTCGATCTACCATCCCCAGACGGATGGCCTCATGGAGCGATTCAACAAAACCCTTAAAACGATGCTTCAAAAGTTCATAACCACTGAGGTCAGGGACAGGGACAATTACTTCCCTTACTGATGTTCACAATGCGGGAGGTCCCTCAAGCTCTACAGGGTTTGCTCCTTTTGAACTCCTCTATGGGCACCACCCATGAGGTGTTCTTGATGTAGTAAAAGAGATGTGGGAGAAACCAGACCCCAAGACTGAAAACGTGGTGCAATATGTCCTGCAATTGAAGGAAAGATTAGATCGGGTGGGGAAATTTGCCTGAGAAAATCTGGTGAAGGCTCAACAAAGACAAAAGTACTACTATAATCAGGGAGCCTGGTTGAGGAAATACAAACCAGGGGATCAGGTACTAGTTTTGTTGCTGAGCTTCTAGCCAAATGGAAGGGGCCTTACGAAGTTACCCAGAGGGTGGGCCCAGTTGACTATGAAGTTTGCCAGCCAGAGAGACAAAAAAAGACCCAGGTCTACCACATCGATTTGCTGAAATTCTGGAACCAGAGGGATAGCCTATTGATTTCCCCTGAACCAGATATAGTGGATCTGGGACCCCAAGTGCCAGATGACAATCTGGGGATACACGTCCCAATGGGAGAACAGCTGTCTCACAAACAGAAACAGCAACGAGGTGAGTTGATAAGCCGGTTTTTGGATGTTTTCTCCTTCCTCCCGGGGACATCCCATATAATAGCTCATCATATAGAAACAGAGTAGGGGAGAAGGTGCAGCAGTGACCGTATCGCTTGCCAGAATCCATACAAGACACTGTTAAGAAGGAGTTACAGGACATGCTAGAGTTGGGGGTGATTGAGGAATCCAGCAGTGATTGGTGTAGCCCCATAGTGTTAGTACCAAAAGAAGGTGGGGCTACCCGCTTCTGTATTGATTTTCACAGGGTCAATGCCATCCCAAAGTTCGATGCCTACCCCATGCCCCAGGTAGACAAACTGTTGGATAGACTAGGGTAAGTCAAGTACATCACGACTTTGGACCTAATGAAAGGGTACTGGAAAATCCCTTTGACCCCAGAGTCTCAGGAAAAGACAGCATTTTCTACCCCCTTTGGGCTATACCAGTTCCATGCCATGCCTTTCGGCTTACCTGGGGCACCTGCAACCTTTCAAAGGCTCATGAATTGCTTGCTGTGACCCCATGCCCCTGATGCAGTTGCTTATCTAGATGAAGTGGTGATCCACAGCACTGATTGGGAGTCCCATGTATCCAAGGTGGCAGCTGTACTGCAGTCCTTACGGGAAGCGGGTCTGATGGCCAATCCAGCAAAGTGTGCTTTGGCCAAAGCTGAAACAAAGTACTTAGGGTACTGTATAGGCAATGGACAGGTAAGACACTTGGTGAGTAAGGTCCAAGCCATAGCTGAGTGCCCAGTACCCACCACAAAAACCCAGGTGAGGGCCTTCTTAGGATTGGCAGGGTATTACCGCTAGTTCATACCACACTTCTCTACCCTTGCTAGCCCCTTACAAACCTCACCCAGAACTCTGCCCCCAGTAAGGTCCAATGGTCAGAGGAGTGTGACCAGGTCTTCTCACAACTCAAAGCAACACTGTGCAGACAGCCAGTGTTACACACTCCTGACTTCAACAGGACCTTTATCCTGCAGACGGATGCCTCTGAAGTCAGGCTAGGAGCCATGCTCTCCCAGGTGTTTGAGGGAGAGGAACATCCTATCCTCTACCTCGGTCGAAAATTCTTTCCCCATGGAGAAAAATATGCAGTGATAGAGAAAGTGTGTCTCGCAGTCAAGTGGGCTGTGCACACCCTCCTCTACTACCTGCATGACCGTCAGTTTATCCTGGTCACAGATCATGCCCCTCTGAGGTGGCTACAGGTGATGAAGGATGACAACCCCCACATCACCAGGTGGTACTTGGCCTTCCAGCCAGTTTCCTTTATGGTGCATCACTGGGCCGGGACCCAGAATCGAAATGTGGGCTTCCTGTCCCAGCAGGGGAATGGTCAGGGGATGACCAACTGTGTCTTCACACAAAGGGGGGAGGTATATGACAATGTAAACACTACACTGGGAAACAAGAGGTTAACCTCTTGTTTGAGACTGAGGAAATGCAGGGAATGCAACATGAACAGGCAAGGGGGGGTGCCTCCCCAAGTGTTGCTATTAGAGGGATTGCTGAAAGGCAGAGAGAATCCAGCAAGGAGTTAGTTAGAAGCTGGAAACTGCTGCAGGGAGCAGAGTCTCCTAGGCAAAGACTGTGCATTCAAAACTGCTGGCCCACAAACCGTTTGTTTTGTTTGAGACTATATATTGAACAAACTGCTGGCCCACATAGGTGGTGCAAAGATTCCTTTGTCAAGTCAGCCTGAAAGAACTGTTTTGTGTTAACCTTTATGTTACCTGACCAAGCTGGAGAAGTTGAACTGACTGATTATGCTTTTCTGAAGCAACAACTTACATTTGAAGCAATAAAAGTACATTTTGTTCTGTGAACTTTAAACCCAGCATGTTGCCTCTCCATCTAACATAAGCCAGCTTGTCACACCATTGAAATCCTTGATCAAACAATGGCAGATCTGTCTGAAACCGGTGGAATAGCACAAATAAGAATGGCAGCTAAACAACACTTAAAAGACTTCAGAGCAGCAAAAAAATCTCTTAGGCAGCAGATGGAGGAAGGGTCAGCCACCCCGGTCTCTCTCTCTCTCTGTCTCTCTCTCTCTGCAGCAATCTGAATTGGAAAATCCTAATGAAAACAAGGAAGAAGAGGTGAACTGCACCATCACCTCACAGCAGCTCATTAGGGAATTGCAAAACATCACGAGCATCCTAAACAGCATGAAGACAGATTTAGCTGAAGCAAGAAAACAGGGGCAAGAAATTGGCACCAGAACTTCTGATCTAGGAGCATGGCCTCATGTAGGTCCCTGAACAGGGAGACCACCACAAGACAGCCCTGTTACACCTGTATCAGAGTGAAGGCAATTGACTGGTAAGATAGATGACTTTAAACAAAGATCATGGTACAACAACTTGAGGCTGCATGGGATGCCCAGGGATGTGGAGTCAGATGTCTTGGAAGAGTTTGTGGAGTCCCTTTCTAAAGGAAATATTCTGCTGGAGCAAGGAAACTAAGCTGCAGATAGAAAGGATGCACAGAGCTCCTTCACCAAAACTGAAAGTCGGAGCAGCTCACCGTAGATCAAGTATGGCCAGATTTGTCAACTATTTGTCAACTACTCTGTAAACATCAGGATCCTGAGAGATGGAAGGACCTGATCTTTGAAGGAAAAAATAATTTTCATGGAGCACGGTTTCACCCACATGGTGATGGACCACAGGCAAAAGGTACTGTCAGTCATTAAGGACCTTAGAGAATGGAACTTTAGAGCCCATCTCTTTGCTCCAGCACAACTAAATATTTTAACTTTGAATAGACCACACTTCTGCCAAATCTTACAAGAGGCCAAACAATGCCTACAGCAGTGGGGGAGCCAAGTGGAACCAGACCAGCCACCAACTGATGAAAAGAACCTACAACCTCAATGGAGTTGACAGGGAACAAAAAAGAAAACTCACGAGCTCTCGCTGTCAACATCCATGAGCTGGGGGCAATCATCGGGAAAAATAGACTGCTGCTGCAAGCTCTTCCAGATCCAGGGGAGACACTTGGAGCTCAGAAGTACACTTCACAAACACAAACTGTACAATCTGGACATTGTTACAAATAAGACGCTATGTAGCAGACCAAGTGAGTATAAAACATTTTTATCTGATTTGACTTATGATTTTAGAATGAGGTAAAGATATATAAATACTTTGAAAGTGTGTGTGAATGGGTCCCTCTCCAGTATCTTTGATTGAAGTAACTGCATACAGGGCAGGAAGACAAACTGACAAAATGGAGTTGGGAAGAAGGGAAGGGGAACCCGAAGTGATAGCACATGAAATCCCTTGCCGCTGAACACAGTGTATGGCAAGCCTGTCACAAGCGACAAGCACAGTTGGGACTGTGCTTGGACTCGGGAGAAGAGATAAAGGGGGTAATGGTCATAAAAGTATAACAGCCCCTTGACTCTCCTGGGCTGTTCCGGGGCCCTTGGGGTCCACTCTGTACGCACCTCCTAGGGCCAGCCTGGGTTTACTGACGGATAAGTTACCTGGATAGAAAAATGGCATGGTGTCTCCACCTGGAGTAGTGATAGGGGATACCTGTGGATGAACTGCAGATTACCACCCCCAGGAAAATACAATAACTGCCCACACAGTACCTACCTCCCACACAGTAACAGAACACACTTTGCAATGATCAGTAATGCCAGATGTGTAACATAACCCAGCTTCAATATTTATTTTGGGGATGGGGGAAGTGGAAATATTACAACAACAATAATAACTGGCACAAACAGTAGTATCCCACACAGTGTTTCCCACCTCCCACCTATGGGTGCACCTGGCTTTTCTCCAAATGGCAGTTCACAGTATAGTCTAGATGTATCGGTAAGTACCATACCGTGGTGTTGAGAAGGTGACAGTCTAATGGCTCAAGCTAGAAAGCTGCATTGAGGCCCAATAACTTTTAAACACAAACAATTCTCAACTTTTCTGCTGAAGTGCAGCTTGAAATTTGGTGCTGTCTAGCCCAGGACTTAACCCCCTCTGAGACTTGACTAGCTAGCTAACTAAAGGAAAAGACCCCCTCTGAGCCACAGCTCAGAAGCAGTTTGAAGCTTCAAATGGGGGTTGCAGAAACTTGTTTCACAGTACAAGAATGGTACCAGAAATTGTTGGTGGTGCATCACAACACAGGCTGCAGAATTGCAGAAGCTGGAAGAAGGACTGAAGAACATTGGGCTTCACCAGCCTGGCCTTTCCAAACTTTGCCTCTTAGGCCTTTGTGGATAGTGTTCACTAGGCAGGCCTCTCGATGTCTTCTTCTACGGTGCTCTCTGATGGTCTGGGGGACTGGGCAGGCTGGGTGTCCCCTAGACTTCCTCTTGGCACACAACATTCAAATTCACACTTGCAGTGGGGCTCTGGCTCAGTCTCTAGGCCCAGCTCACACAGTCACTTTGGCTAGCAGCAATAAAGCAGTCTCCAACTTCTTGACCCTCCGAGGGGGAAACAGAGGGGCTCAGTCTCTCTATTCCTCTGCTGCAATTCTCTTTATTTCCAGGCTGAAAATTTACAGTCTTTGGCTCCAAACTGCAATCTGTCTCCTCTCAGGCTGCAAACTCTCAAACTGCAAATTCTCAGGATGCAAATTTTCAATACCCTTACTCACAGTCACAGTTTCAAATTTTGCTTTGGGAAAATCTCTCACAGTTCAAATATCTTACCTGTGATCACAATTTATGCAGGTTCTATGCCCCTGTATTCAGATTTGGGGTCAGCAAAGCCGTTAGGCACACAAACAGACCTTAGGGCTAGGTAGCCCACAATGGCCTCTCCTGTCCTGATTCAACTGGGGAATCTCCTTTGGCAGGCTGCCACCACCTTTTATAGCTTCTAGCAGCTCCCTTCCTAATTGGCTGCAGCTCTTCTGGGAAAATCTAGTGTCCTCTGACATGTTACCCACCAGCCTCCTGCTGCCAGAGGGTTGCCAGGTTTATTTATTTTTAGTCCCAAAGCTGTCTGCCCTTCTTAATTTATTAATATAGCCCCAAGGGGCAGAAAACCAGTCACCCCTAAGCACAGAGGCTTCCCGGCACTGATCCCCAGCTCCACTGCCTGCCCTGAAGCTGGGGATAATATTAAATAATGGCCGTAACTAAGACACTTAAAAGGAGCTGTGGCTCCTTTAATTTTACTCCCTGGAGGCTGTGCATCCGCAGAAGAGCACACGCTGCAATGTTTTCTATTTATATTTCGTGGTCTGGTTTTTCAGTGGTTCTGGGACTGTGGGCATCCCTCCCACAGTGACCGGAGGTGCAGAACCAATGATTGAAGCTTGTCCCCCTACTGACCATGGGGTAGAAACACCAGAAAATGGCAGCCGCGAGGAGCACACGGGGTGCCACAGGTTCTGAACCCTCCCAGGATCACTGTAAAATGCTGCAGGTCAGTGACAAGGTCATAGTCCACAAAGTAAGCCCCAAATGGGGGGGGCTTACAAACTCCTCTTGCCAAACACTTGGCGTCCCTGACAAGCCATTAACATTCAATCCCCATATTATATACAATAAAGCATATCCATAGACATTTGCTATCTAGACACCCGATTCCTGTCCATCATGCAATGTAGCGTAGAGGTTACAGCACTAAACTACAAACCAAAAGACCCCATAGTCATGGGTTTGAATCCCACAACCACTAGAAGTACATTGCCCCATAACCAGTCACTGCACATCAGATCACTTGATTCTCAGTGCCGACAATTCTTTTCGTCTGGACAGCACAAGTGGGTTGAGCTGTTGAACTAAAGGAGCCTTGTTTGCTCCGTTGGAGAAACAGCCTTACAGCTTGACTCCAAGCAGCGGGTCAGTGAGCTGTAATGGCAGTCACTACAGAAAGTGAAAACAGGGGGGAGCTGATTGTGGAGAGAAACATGAGCAGCCTTCAGAAGTAAGGCAGTCTCTCTCACCAGCCCACTCTCACTGAACAAGGGATGCCTACTGCACTTCCCACCCACCTACCCCTCAACCCACCCTTCAAGTTCCTGTGCCATTTATATAGGCAGAGATCTGATTGACAGCAAGGTCCAGGCCATCCCCATTGGGTGATATATCTGTTTCAGAAACATCCCAGCACAGTGAGCTCAGGCTCTGTCTGCATAACTGACTGGGGCAAGATCATTGGTTCTTGCTTGCATTTGGTGCTTTAAGCTGGCATTTTGGTAGTTTATAGGAAGAAGGAAAAACAACTAAATAAAAAATATACTGTATATATATTTTTGTATTTTTTCTTTATGCCTTTTTGGCAATAAATAACTGTAGGAAATGGACCTGATAGGTTGCCAGATATGTAGAGCATTTGTCATCAGGAGCCATCCCTGGAAGACAGGGCAGTGCCCTATGTGTAGAAACCTCTGTAGTCTCAGACTCCAACTGATGCTGCTAGAAGGGAAATCACTAGGCTTCATCTTCTGCTGAACTGGAGCCCACACTCACCTCAGCCTCTCCCACAGAGAACCACTTGCCCAGGAGGATGGATACTGGCAGGAGGAAGGGGAAGGCAAGCTGCTGACAAGATCCATGTAAAATCAGATTGGCCCTGCAAAATCTTGACTACCAACTGCTTTACACCACTGGAGATGGATCAAGATCAGGACCCAGCAAGAGAAAACAGAAGGGCAGTCGAGAAAGAGCAGTGTTAAGGCATCCAGTGATGACATAATGATGAAGGGAGTAGAGTTCCACTTCAGTGGAAACCAGAAGTCCAGGGTGTCTGTTAGGTGCCTACCAGGTGCCTCAGCTTGGAGGGGAAAGGACTAGATCACAAGAATTGTAGAAAAGGTGGAAGGTGAGTGCAAGGTGCTGATCCACCTGAGGAAAAACGATCTGGCGAATCAGACTCTGGAAGATACCAAGGAGAACTTTACCAAGCTAGCTGAAATGTTAGCAGCACGTCCTATATCACTAACATTCTTGGAGGTCCTTCCGGTGTGGGGCAGAAGGGGTAGCACAAACAGGATCAAGAAAGAGGAGATTAACTGGCCCGGTGGTGCTGAGGGTTGAGGCGCCGGACGTCACACCTCGCACCACGCTGGTGACCCGGGCTCGGGAGCAAGCTCAGGCTGCCGGGTGTCGGCCAGACAGGAGAGGATCAAGCATCCAGAGGACAGCTCTCCCCTCCTGGGGAGGGTGGGTCTAGGACTCCTTGGAAGCAGTGACTTCCAGTAGAGACTGGGAGTGCATCAGCCAGGGGGTTGTGCACGCAAGGAGTGGAGACGTCGGTGGATGTCCGCGAGAGGGGTACAGGAGCACACTCAGCTCACGCCAGACATCATTGCATGTCCGCACCCCCAAGGGGACCTTCACAATCATGCACAAGAAAAAGGAAAAACCCCGGCTCTTGAAGATGACGATGGCACACCAGCCCCATGCCCACTGTCAGACTCCACCTTCCCAGGTCCCGATATCCTCCGACCTACACCAGACCACTTAAAGAGATTGAAGGAGTGCCCAAGATAACAGCAGGGTGATCCCACCTTCAGAGGCACAAGCCGGGGAGCTGCGGTGGTACAGGGTGCTGGGTCGGGGTTCCAGGGGGAACCTAGGGTAAGGGGAGTCTCAGGCTGTGTGGGACAAGCTGGGTATGCCTGAGGGATGCCTCAGGACCAATGACTGGAGGGGAAAAAAAAGAAATGTTCAAATGAATGGCTGCACAAATGGTGTCAGGAGGAAGGGCACCAGGTCATAGACAACTGGGGAAACTTCTGGGAGAGAAGACTTTTTGGGAACGATGGCCTTCACCTAGCTAAAGAAAGCATGAGTGCATTGGGGGAGAAGGTCAACATTCACCTTGGGCATTTAAACTGATGGGGTGGGGGTCTGGCATTAGAAGTCCTACCAATAACCACCATCAGGATTGGAACTTAACTGCCACTCCTCTCAAAATGAATTACTCTCTGCCATTACAGGTGCCCAAATGCAGAACACGAAAAAGGAAAATGGAAATCTGTAAGAAGGGCAAGGTTGTTAGCTGCCAGCAGAGTGAGCCTAAAGGTAAAAAGAACTTTAAGGGCACTGGGCTGTGGAAGGGTGTGTGCCTCAATGTCAGAAGCTTGGGAAACAAGAACAGTGACCTCCAGGTTTTGATGACAGAATCCCAGGTGGACCTGGTGGCCATCACAGAGACATGGTAGAAAGGACTGGGAGCTTACGGTAAATGGGTACTCTCTCATAAGGCAGGATACAGCCAAAGCAAGGGGGGGTTGCACTATATGTGAGGGATGGGCTTAAGGCTACAACATTGGAGGATGTAATAAACAATGGGTTGGAATCACTGTGGAAACAGCTGAGGTCTCTGGCGGGGAAAAAAGGTATACGTAGCGGTGGTATATAGGCACCCAGGCCAAAATGGGGAAAATGACGAGAAGCTCCTTCTAGAAATCAAAGAAATGACTGGGAAAGGAGATACAGTGGTGTTAGGAGACCTGTACCTGCCAGATGTTGATTAGAACATTCCAATTGCGGGGTCAGGAAAACGTCAAGTCATAATGGATGGCTTGCAGGATTGCCTCCTCACACAGATGGTAGGCAAGCCAACTAGACAGGGCACCATTCTGGATGTTATCCTTACCAACACAGAACTAGTTAGTGCTGCTAGAGTGGGTGAACCTCTGGCTAACAGTGACCATAACACAGTCTGGTTCGCGTTATCTATTGGGATTATAAAATCTCAATCCAGAACAGATGTCCTGAAGTTTAGAAAGGCGAACTTCTGAAAAATGGGAGAGGTAGTCAGAGAAAGGCTAGTGAAGATCCACAGTTGGCTGTAAGTGGAAATTATTTGGGGCCAGATCAAACAAGACATCCTAGAGGCCACAAGGTCACACATAAAGCTAGTAACAATGAAGAATAGGCATAAAAGGCCAATATGGTTTATGGACCAAGTGAGCTCAACGTTAAAAGCCAAACGAAAGTATTTTCTCAACTATAAAAGATGGGGGGGGTGCAACAACTGGGAGGAGTAAGTACAGACGAATAGGGAGGCTAAAAGGGTTGTGAAACAGGCTAAAGTGGCAGCGGAACAGTGAATAGCAGAAGGGGTCAAGATGAGTGACAAGCAGTTTTTTCGGTATATTCTGGAAAAAAGAAAGAAAGAGGGGTCAAGTTAAAGGATAGGGACAGAATTGTGGAAGACAACAAGCAAAAGGCCAAGGTCTTGAACAATTTCTTCTGCTCAATGTTCACCAAGGAACACCTAGGGCCAATGCCTGATAGCAGTTTTAGAGCTGTAGACAGGGGGGTCTCAGATGGAAATGGTGGCTATTTCCACCAATAGGGTCAAGGAAGCACTGGAACACATAAAGCAGGACAAATCACCTGGACCAGATGGGATCCATCCTAGGATATTGAAGGAGCTAGCAGGGTGCTAGTGGATCCATTGACTCATTTATGCAATAGATCGCTTCAGATGGGTGTCATGCTGAAGGAATGGAGATGAGCAGATGTGGTACCTCTTCACAAAGGTGGTAGCAGGGAGGAGGCTGGGAACTACAGACCAGTCAGTCTCACATTGGTGGTACGAAAATGAATGGAATCCTTGATTAAGCAGGATCTGGTGGATTACCTGAAAAAAAATTACCTTCAGGATGACCGGCAGCATGGGTTTATGGCAGGTAAATCATGTCAGATGAATCTGATTTCATGCTTTGACTGAGTAACTAGGGAAGTCAGTAGTGGACATTCAATAGATCTCCTTTACTTTGACTTCAGCAAGGACTTTGATTCAGTACCACACAACCGCCTGCTGAGGAAGCTAGAGGATCTAGGCGCCACAAGGTGCATTGTTAGATGGGTAGGTAACTGGTTGGAGGACAGAAAGTGAGAGTAGTCATCAATGGGGAGAAATCAGAGGAGGGAGATGTCACCAGTAGTGTACCACAGGGCTCAGTCCTGGGTCCGGTACTGTTCAACATATTCATCAGCGACATTGGGGTTAGTATCCAGGGTAAGATAGCCCTATTTGCTGATGACACAAAATTAGGAGGGAGGGTGGACAGTGAGGATGCAGCTAGAAGCCTACAAGAAGATCTTCAGAGGCTGGAAAAATGGGTAGGCATCTAGCAGCTAAATTTTAACAACAAAAAGTGTAAGGTGATGCACCTGGGCAACAAGAACCCTGAAACAGCCTACTGGCTAAATGGGATCAGACTCAGTGTTTCACAGGAAGAGAGAGACCTAGGAGTCATAGTATGTGATGCTCTTAAGCAGTCCAGACAGTGCACCACAGCATATGGCAAAGCTAGCAGAATGTTAGGATGTATAGGGAAGGGGTTTGACAGCAGAAGCAGGAAAGTAATTCTGCCACTAAACAGATCCCTGGTGAGACCTCACCTGAAGAATTGTGTCCAGTTTTGGGGCTCCCACCTAAAGAAGGATATAAACAGACTGGAGACAGTTCAAAGGAGAGCAAAAAAATGATCCAGGGTTTACACAAGCTTCCATATGAAGGATGCTTAGATGAGCTGAACATGTTTTTGCTGGAATCTAGGTGGGGGGACATGATAGAAACCTTCAAGTTCCTGAAAGGAATAAACAGGGTTCCCTATCCAGAACTGTACAACAGGGCTCCCTGCTCCAACACTAGAGGGCATGAATGGAAGTTGAGGAGGGGAACTTTAAACAAGATTTTAGGAAACACTTCTTCATGGAAAGGGTGATGGAGGTTCCACCACTGGAACGCGCCCGTCATTAGGGTGCACAGATTTGAATTCACTAATCTGTGTTTATGCGGGGGGCTGTGCCCCTAGCACCCACCCCGTGTGGGGGGCTCTGCCTCCCCATGCCCCCCAACTAAATATATCAACTCCAGGGGGAGCAGGCCTTGGGGAGGGGGTGGCGAATTTGAAAAGTTGGCGCCCTACTGATGAGCGCACTCAGACTGGCGCACGGATGGCTGGAAGGGGTCGTGGAAACTTGGAACAGATTGTCTGCTGATTTGGTGGAGGAAAAGTCGGTAACAGCATTCAGACTGGGCTGGGACAGATGGAACAATGGACTGAGGCCAAGGGAAGATGAGCAATGGTGTTTTGTGGGGGCTAAGTCCAAGGATCATTAATGATCATTAATAGGCTTAGGAATCTCTGGGCAGACTTGATGGCTCTTACGTCTCCCTCTGCCATCAACTTTCTATGTTTCTATAAACATGCTGCAGTAGGCATTAATACTCCACATTTCCCTACATTGAAATGAAACATAGAGCAGAACCTTGGAACACTGGGTATGGCATATACTTTGGACACTATATGCTTATGAAGAAACATATAGGGGGCGTATTGAAGAAGGCACTAAGCGTGTCATAGGTGAGTTTTATGATGGGCTTAAGTTCTCTTCCAGACTTCTAGGTAAAGCTACATTTTCCATAGCCACATGTGAATTTTCAGGAATTGCATTACTTTCAGGAATTTGCTCACCACAAACCAAGTCTATCACATTGTCCATATCAACGTCCATCACTGGCTCGGGCACTTGATTAATGGGCCCTCTCCCAGGGACAAAAGGTACTGCATCTGGGTTCACGTGTTGCACTGTCTCAATTGGGGTGGTACTTGTGGAGGGCTGTGAGTTTTTACAATCATTTGCCATTGATACACACTTTGATTTGTTTCTGGCATGAGAGATATTAGGGCATGTCTTCCTCATCATCCTCTTCAGATGAACTGGGCACAGACTCTGTTGCAGGTACTGTTACCAGGTTGTCAGACCCTGGAGGTATTCTCTCTTGGGCCTTTTGAACTGTTTGACTTCTGGTTGTAGGTTTTCGTGCTACTGGGCACTCATTTTCTGGTTCAGGGGCAGGTATGATCTCTCCAAAGGGGAGCAGGTGATTTCTGTGTAGTCTTTTCCAAACCTCTCCCATGCTCTTGACAGTTTATAAACTGGCAGATCTGGCATTTGCTCAGCAACAATGTATGCCTCTGGTGCGCAACAGTCCTGAATCTTGTGATTGCCTTGCATGCCCAGATTTCTCAGCAGGACCTGGTCTCCTGCCTATAACACCTGATGTCGCACTCTTGTCGTATCTCTGTTTGTTGCCTTGGCTGGTTTTAGCTGCTGCCTCAGATGCAAGTTCATAAGCCTGTCTCAATTGTTCTCTCAGCTTTTGGGTATATTCAAGATAGCGCTGTTCAGACATACCATCAGAGGACACACCAAAACAGAGGTCAACTGGCAACCTGGCTTCACGTCCAAACATGAGATAGAAGGGAGATCTTTGAGTGGCATCATTTTTTGTGCAGTTGTAAACATGGACAAGGTAAATTACTCTCTGACTCCAGTTAGCTTAATCATCTGGTTTCAGGGCACCTAACATATCAAGGAGAGTTTTTTTGAAGCGTTCAGGCTGTGGGTCCTCCTGGGGGTAGTATGATATGGTGCAAGATTTCTTGATGCCATAGGTTGCTCAGAACTCTTTAACTAGGCGACTTTCAAAATCTTGGCCCTGGTCAGAATGGATCTGTTGCAGGATACCATAGTGACTCATGAACTACTGCAAAACCTTTACCACTGTACTAGCCTTCTGGTCCTTTGTTGGATATGCCTGGTCGTACCTGGTACAATGGTCAGTAATTACCAGGATGTTGGCCTTGTTTTTCCTGTCAGGTTCTAAGGAGAGGAAATCAATGCACACCAGTTCTAATGGCCCACTAGTCTTGATATTTACCAAGGGAGCAGCTCTTTCTGGGAGGGTCTTTCTCTTAATACACCACAGATACGATTTATAGTGTTTTTCAACATCCTTCATCATTCTGGGCCAGTAAAATCTTGTTTTTGCCAGGTCTAAAGTGCACTCATAACCCAGATGATTCATCTCATCGTGCAGTGAGGTTAGGATGGCTTTATGATATCACAAAAGGAAAACCATTTGGGTTTTAGAGTACTCAGGGTTGTCACCGTCTTGTATCTGATGTATCAACAGTCTATCTTTCAAGGCTAATGTGTTCCACTCTCATGACATTAATTTGATATCAGGGTGATTAATGCACACTTACTCTGCCTTAAGCCCTTTCTCTAAGGCTTTTACTATGTCTCTGAACACAGCGTCCTCGCTTTGTGCCCTTTCCAGCTCAGGTTTGCTGGGTTGGGGTAAAGAGCACAAGTCCAGTCCAGTAAAATTCAAATATGCAGCAGGAACCGCATCTGGCAAGGCTCCTAGCAAGTTAATTGCTCTGTCAGGGTTTACTGGAGTGACTTTCTCAGTGACCTCAAACTTGGAACAAACTGCTTATACTGTGACATTTGTAAGCTGCACATTTCCCTGGGTCGGACCAACATGAGGGCACCTGGACAGGGCATCAACATCTCTGTTGCTTTTTCCACTCCAATATTCCAAATTATAATCATATGTCAAAAGTTTAGATAGCCACCGGTGTCCAGCAGCATCCAGTTTTGCAGTGGTGTTCATGTACATAAGTTGGTTATTGTTCATTCTGACTGTGAAGGGAACACTATACAGGTAGTCATGGAATGTCTTGGTCACTGCCCACTTTAGAGCCAGGAATTCAAGTTTGTGCACCGGTAGTGCTTTTCAGAAGGTGACAGGCTGTGACTGGCAAATGCCACAGGCCAGAAACCCTCTGGATGTTCTTGGTATAACACTACTCCTAACCCATTCAAGCTGGCATCAGTGTGTAGAATGTACATCTTGTGGGGAGCTGCGAAAACCAGGACAGACACTTCACTTAATCTTTTTATGATTTCTCTCAAAGCTGTTTCACACTCTAATCCATCTGTCACCAAAAGGTTCACTGACTTTTAAGTACTCTTTCAGGGAATTGTCTCTCTCAGTCCCAGCTTTCTTCTTCTTGTTGTGGGCAGATACCCTTGCGTTGTCATTCAGCAGGATCGCAACTATGGAATAGTCCTTCACAAAACCCTGTAATACCTACAGAAACCAAGGAAGGATTTCAATGCTTTCAAGTTCTGTAGCCTGGGCCAAGTAGTGAGGGCCTGTACCTTGGCTGGGTTGGTCTGAACTCTGTTGGCCAAGACTATATGGCCATTGTACTTTAACAAAGGCTGGCAAAACTGGCACTTGTCAATAGAGACCTTTAAACCAAATTCTTCTGGCTGATCCAATACTTTCATTAGGGGCATGTCATGTTCTTCTAAGGTCCTCCCAAATACAATCAGGTCATCTAAGTAAACTATGACCTCTAAAAGGTTCATGTCACCTATGGCCTTTTCCATCAGCCATTGGAACATGGCAGGTGCTCCTGATATTTATTTATTTATTTCGTTTTTGTTGACCGGGTAAGTGCACTAGAAAAATTCTGCCTATTGCCCTGAGGCATTCTCTCAAACTGATAGAAACCCAGTGGGTGGATAAAGCCGGTTTTCTCCGTGTCCTCCTCCACCATGGGAGTCTGACAGTATCCACCACAGTGAAACAGCAACTCCCTGACAAGCTGGTCAGAGCAACTTCTGCACGAGGCACTGTATATTGGTCTGGAATCATCTTTTTATTCAGAGTCCTATAATCGATACGCATTTGGACTGCACCGTTTTTCTGGCATGCCACCACAATGAGGAGTGCATAAGGGCTTTGTGATTCCTTTGTTATGCCTGTCACCAACAACACCTGGAAATGTCACCGAACATCTTCAGTGTCCCCAGGGGCCAGTCTCTGGGAATTTTCTCTAAACTGGTGGTCATCTCACAGACAGATTTGGTGCTCTTCACCTTGGATGCACCTAATGTCCCATTCATGTAGTGAAAATACTTTACATCTCTTTGATAGCTTCTGGCTTAAACTCCATCTGTAGCTGTTGGGTATGGGCTAGTCTCCAAAATCAAAGAGGGCTGGATCTATTTCTGTGTCAGTGACCACAAGAGGGTCCACCTTGGTGATGCTGTCAGCTCTGAAGATGTGGCCAGTACTCATCCCTTTCAGATGGTTATCAGTTTCTTAGTCTAATTTCACACCTTCAGCATTATGTGTCTGGCCCATGGGGTCTCTGGAGGTGGAATTACTACTCACTGTACCATTAGGCCTTCAGGCATCTATCAGGAATGCTGGTCCAATCAGCGGCTGTGAAAACTCTGTTATTCCACTACCCAGCAAAGTGAGTTGGGAGGCAAAACCAATTCTTTTGTATCAATTCTTCAGATTAGACCAATGGGTTCCTCTGTCATGTCGAGTGCTAAAGCAGTCACTGATAAATTGACTTGTTTCACTATTGCTTTGACTGAAGGGTTCACCAGACTCTCAGCTCCCTCCCTCTCTCTCTCTTGGCACAGTCTGGCCAATCGGTCAAACATGTTCACATTTGTCCCAGTTAACACTGGAGTATCCAGCATACCTTTGTACTCTGGGCAAATCAATGCAACAGCATCAATTTTGTGTGGTTCTGCTTGGCTTTTTTCAGGAAACATAAACTGAGCTATATAATATCCATCATACGAATAACTGGACTCGCCTAACCCCGACACTGAAAGTTCAGTCAGGGGGTAGAGTGGCAAATGTTTCAAGAAACAGTCATAAAATGTTCAGTGAATAATGGTGACTTGGAAGACACTGTTCAGCAGTGTCATACACAAGACTCCTTTGATCACCACTTCAGCATCTGCCCTGGGACCTATTAACCTGGGCTGCAAGTTACTCCCAAGGGGAATCTTTGGCTCTGTCCATTTTGTGGAGCTTGGCAAACTCAGAGACCCAGGTTGCTCCCTCACTGGGCTCTGGGGAAGTTTCCCTGATTGCTGGAGTGCTTGTTTCTTTTCTCTTCCACCAACTGTGAGTTTTTGGGGCTGACACATCCATGGGTGAGATACCCATCTTGTCCGCAGCGGTAGCAGAACAGTCCTTCTCAGAACATAACAGCTGGCCATGACCTGACCCTTGAAGTAGTAAAGGCATTCACCTGGCATCCCTGTTCAGACATTCCACAATTCAGCTGTGATCAGGACTCTTGGGCCACTTGCCCTCACACATTCTTTAAGCTTTTTCAGTTCATTACTCAGATCAAAAGGTGGGGACAATCTCCTTACTGCTTTTTATTTGGGTTTGCCAGGGAGCAGCAGTTACAGCAGGGGCCCAAAGAGAGTCAACAATATCCTCTTGCACCTCTTCTCTCAGTTCACCTAGCCACTGTTTGAATGTCAGAGGGTCAGCCAGGCGGTCCTTCAGGCGGAGTGACAATAGGGCCCACTGGGATAACACTGCACTCCCTAATACCTGGTCGAGTCTCAACTGGGACACCTGAGTGGGGGGTGACTTCTCCAGCCTCAGCTATTTTCCTCAACACAGTCTCCACTCTGGTAAGGTAGTGAGACAGCTTCTCTCCCTCCCTCTAGGTAGTGGTCCTGAGCTGAAAGATTAAATTCTCCTTCCTCTCCACTGACCAAAAGTGCTTTGCAGCATGGCTAAATGATCACTTGCACTGCAAACTGTTTGGGTGGCCCACCAAGACTGGTTTACATCTAGGGCCATACACCGTAAACTCTCCACTATCCTCTTGTATTTTTTGCTATCCGAGCACTTCCACGCCTGAACCATTTGGGTGGCCTGGCTCATCCAGCTTTCATAGCCATCCTTTCCTGCAGGGGTGGGAAGGGCCCCTGAGAAAGTACGCAACCTTTTATGTTGTTCATAAGGGGCTACTGCACAGGGTATCTGTCCACCTTGTAGCACTATCTGAGCAAGCTCATCCCCTTTTAACAGGGCCTGCACATCTTGTAGAGTCTTTTCCTCTGCAGCAAGGAATGATTTAACCTTGGTCATGAACTCTGTCTCTGACGCTGGCAAGGGGAGGCCTAGTTGAAGACTGCTCCCCTTGCCAAATAGGTGCCGCACTTCCCCAGACTCTCCTGCCATGAGGGTGGCAGGTAACTGGCTGGCATCAACCTCTGTATCACTTTCAACCAAGGCAGAGGTACTTTGACTACTCCAATCATACCTCATTCCATAAATCTTTACTTTTCCCAAACCTGATACATCTTTTAAGACAGTACAATTTTCATTAGGTACAGGCGTTCCCCTCAGCACCAATCCTCCAATTCTTGCTGCATCATGTTTACTTGCTGCACCATTTTGGGGGGTGGGGGTACCAACATTTCAGCTTTAGGGCTGAGGTGGTCACTAGGGGGCAGCAAATCCCAGCAGTACCTCCACTTTGTAACAGCTCCTTGACTCGCCTGGACTGCTCTGGGGCACTCGGGGTCCACTCTGCACACACCTCCGCGGGGGGCCAGCCTGGGTTCACGAATGGCAAAAATACCTGGATAGGAAAATGGTGTGGAGCCTCCACCTGGGGTAGTGATAGGGGATACCCGTGGATAAATTGTAGGTTACCACCCCCCAAGAAAATACAATGACTGCCCCCACAGTACCTACCCCACACACAGTAACAGAACACACTTTGCTATGACCAGTAACACCAAATGTGTAACATAAACTAACTTCAATATTTATTTTGGGGAGGGGGGAAAAGGGGAAATATCACAACAACAGTAATAACTGGCACAAACAGTAATACCCCCACACAGTATTTCCCACCTTCCACCTACAGGTGCACCTGGCTTTTCCCCAAATAGCAGTTCACAGTACAGTCTAGCTGTATCAGTGGGTACCACACCGGGGTGTTGAGATGGTGACAGTCTGATGGCTTGAGCTAGGAAGCTGCGTAGGGGCCCAATGACTTTTAAACACAAACAACTTTTAACTTTTCTGCCTGGGTGCAGCTTGAAATTTGGTGCAGTCCAGCCCAGGACTTAACCCTCTCTGAGACCTGATTAGCTAGCTAGCAAAAGTAAAAGACCCCTCTGAGCCACAGCCCAGAGGTATTTACAGTTTGAAGCTTCAAATAGGGGTTGCAGAAGTCTGTTTAACAGTACCGTGCTGTATCAGGAATTGTTGGTGGTGCACCATGATGCAGGTTGCAGAACTGCAGAAGCGGGAAGAACAGCTAAAGAGCACTGGGTTTCACCTGCCTGGCCTTTCCAAACTTCACCTCTTAGGCCTTTGTGGATAATGTACACCAGGCAGGACTCTCGACGTCTACCCCTCTCTGATGCTATCTGATAGTCTGGGGGACTGGGCAGGCTGGGTGTCCCCTAGACTTCCTCTTGGCACACAACGTTCAGATTCACACTTGCAGTGGGGCTCTGGCTCAGTCTCTAGGCCCAGCACACACAGTCACTTAGGCCAGCAGCAAAAAAGCATTCTCCAACTTCTTGTCCCTCCGAGGGGGAAACAGAGGGGCTCAGTCTCTCTATTTCTCTGCTGCAATTCTCTTTATTTCCAAGCTGAAAATTTACAGTCTTTGGCTCCAAACTGCAATATATCTCCTCTCAGGCTGCAAACTCTCAAACTGCAACTTCTCAGGCTGCAAATTTTTAGTATCCTTACTCATAGCCACAGTTTCGAATCTTGCTTTGGGAAAATCTCTCACAGTTCAAATCTCTTCCCTGCAATCACAATTTCTGCAGGCTCCATGTCCCTGTATTCAGACTTGGGGCCAGCAAGGCCGTTAGGCACACAGACAGTCCTTAAGGCTAGGTAGCCCACTACGGTCTCTCCTGTCCTTATTCAACTGAATAATCCCCTTTTGGCGGGCTGCCACCACCTTTTATAGCTTCTAGTGGTTACTGATACTGCAATGAAACCTTTACGGTGAACACGTAGATGCTGACAACATTGACAGCTCACTGTAAAGTCCCCCAGTCCTGCACATCCTCCTCAAATCAATTCCGACTCAGAGTTGATAATCCCTAAGTCCAGGGGGTGCAGGGGGCAGAGCCCCCTGCATGGAGTGTTAGCAGAAACAGTTTCTCCGATGGATTTATGTCAACCGCAAATTGCGGTCGACATAAATCTGTTGCTGTAGGGTCGCATCTCGGGAAGATGTTGACACTGTATCATCATAGATCTGCTTCTAGCAGCTCCCTTCCTGATTGACTGCAGTTCTCCCAGGCAAATCTAGTGCCCTCTGACATTTTTCCTAGCAGAACCATGTTGCCAGAGTCCATGAGTGCTGCCATATTTATTTATTTTTAGTCACAAAGCTGTCTGATCTTCTTATTTTAATATTATAGCCCAGAGGGGAAGAAAACCAGTCCCCATAAGCCCAGAGGCTTCCTGGCACTGATCCCCAGCTCCACTGCCTGCCCTGAAGCTGGGGATAATATTAAATAATGGCCGTGGCCAAGACACTTAAACGGAGCTGTGGCTCCTTTAATTTTACTCCCTGGCAGCCGCGCATATGCAGAAGGGTGTGTGCCACCATGTTTTCTATTTACATTTAGCTGCCCTAGCTGATAGGGGTGTTTTAGCTATAGGCCTGAATTTCACATTCTGCTCATTTGGAAAGAAAGTGTATAATACATCTGGTTTTAGAAATATTTTATGTGTTTCACTGGGCAAGATACATAGGCAACAACCTGTCTGCTTGCCACTGGTCTGGTTAAATATTTCTCACACTTAATGTAACACACCAATCATGACTTCATAAATTCTACTCTGTAACATACATAGTAGCATAATAACATACAAATTGACGGCAGATAAGGACCACTAGGACCACCTAGTCTGCCCGTATTAGATACTTGAAGGTTTCAATCATATCTCCCTATTCCTGCCTCTCCTCCAGTGTATACATATTGAGGTCATTCAGTCTCTCATCATATATCTTCTGGTGTAAGCCCTGCACCATCTTAGACACCCTTCTCTGGACCACCTGCACCCTGTCTATGTCCTTGTGAAGAGGCAGCCTCCAGAGTTGTACACCGTACTCCAGATGAGGCCTCACCAGTGTTTTGTACAGTGGCATCACCACCTCCCTTCTTCTGCTAGTGATACCCCTTCCTATTTACCCCCAACATCCCACTGGCCCTCCCCACAGCCTTATTATTGTTTGGCCATCTTTATGTCATCTGGGATGATAACCCCTAAATCCCTTTCTTCCTTGGTGACCATTAGCCCCTCCCCCATCCTATAACTTTCTGCAGGGTTTCTGTGCCCCAGGTGCATGACTTTGCACTTCTTTGCATTAAATTTTATTTGCCACAGTCTGAATGTGAAACATGGCGGTGTCCCACATTATTCTTTTAGATAATATATTTTTATTTTGTTCTTGATAAATTAACGATCATTAACACTCATCCAGAAGTTACAATGTTTCAATGTATTAATATACACCCAGTGCCCAAAATAAAAAATAGAGGAGTCTTAGTTGGCTTATATGAAATATTTACTATAGGATTCGGGCAAATAGTACCCAGCCTCGCTGGGGATGTACGATTATGGGCCTACAGCCCACTGTACATCTAATAAACTCCTAGTATAACTCCTAGTATAGTACATATCATATACTAATCCAAGTACATCAAGTCAGTTACTTAAACCAATATTTCAAGTTTTAAAATGGGTGGAAGATAATCTTCAAAGGTTCGCCATCCTACCCCTGTTATGGCTTACTCATCTTCTAGGATGTCCCACAATAGTTTCTCATAAATCAAGGTTTCTCTGAAGATTGCCCACCATTTCCTCTCATTGAAATCAGGAACTGGAGGTGAATTCCATACTTCTAGTATCAGTCTTTTTGTTGCCATCGTTCCTAAAGCAAAGATTTTTAATTTGGTTTTATCATTCTGAATTTCTGGCATATGATTAAGTAATAATGCTTCAGGGCCAAATTCGATATGCATTTTGATTAGATTACTCAACTTCCTGAATGTTTCTATCCACCAGAAGTTAATTTTTGTACAGCTCCACAGGCAGTGTTCTAAGTCCACTTCTTTGGAGCAGCCATGCCAACATAGGGTATTATCATTCTTTGCAATTTTGGCAATGTTGACCAGGGTGAAATATTTCAGATCTATAATTTTATGTTGGATAAACTTGTTACATGCAGATATATAAATTTTATTGGCAAGTTTTTTAGTATTAAGCCATTGCTGGTTTGTCAAATTTTATTTATATCTGTTTATTTATGTAGATTTATTAATATCTGTGTTCCTTTTTAAATTTTTATTATTAATCTTCTCAACTGCATTACTGGTCATTGTTGTATAAAATCTGCTTTGTAATTTTTTGTCTCCTTTATTCATAATGTTGTTTTGAGAAGAAATAATTCTTGTAAAATCATTATATTGGTCCATGGTATACCAATTTTTAATTTCCTCAAAGTTTTTTTTTCATTTCCAAATACCCAAAAAGGGGATTTTATTTCCCCATGTATTAATCAGGTCAGTGTATTGATATGCCGGTAATTCATTATTCTTTAAGATGTCAGTCCATATGATTATTTTTTTATTGTCAGTATATCTTTTCCATTTGGGATTAGTTGACCCATTTAAACTGTTTTTCCAGATTTGAAAATTAAGCCACAAGATTTCCTGTTTCTTAATGATTTTGACTGCCTGGTCAACTATTGACCAACAAGATTTGAAGAGAGGAACTTGGTGCAGTTTTCTAGGTGCTTCATTAATTAATTCTTCTATATATATTTTACCTGTAGTCTTTTGTTCTATTATTGTATTTATTACAATATTTTCTTCTTTTGGAAAAAAAAAGTCATTTTCTAGACCAATGATGTGTATTGGGCCTTAGCAAAAAGTTCCAGGTCTGGACATCCTAGACCTCCCTTGTTCTTGCTTAGAATGAATTGTTTCCATGCAATAGCTGGTTTTCATCCTCTCCAAATGAATTTCTTAAAAGATCTCCTCAGTTGGGAGAACCAGTTCATCAGCGGGAGTCCAAACACATTCGGGATAATGTAAGTTAAGTGGGATATTGTCATCATCTTAATAAGGTCTATGCTTCCCCATAATAATATTGACAAGTTGTTCCGGTTGTTTAATTGATCTTGAATTGTATGTAATGTTTAATTAAAACTATTTTTTTATCTCTTTGATTATTAATCTGTAAATCTAAATATTTTACCTTATCATCAATCTTCAATTCTTTTTTAATTTGGTTGATGATTCTATCCTCTTTCTGAGTTATCTGCATGATTATTGATTTAGATTTATTTATTTTATAACCTAATACCAAAGCAAATTGTTCTACTAATTTAAAAAAAAATAGGTCAAAGATTGATTCATATTTTTAATTATTAGTAGGATGTCATTGGCAAAAACTTTGATTTTTTTTTGTTGAGATTGTTAATTTGGACTACCTCAATGGCCTCACTCCCCCCAATCTTATCCAAAAATGGTTCTAAACTTAATATAAATAATATGGGTTAGAGTGGGTATCCCTGTCTCACTCAGTTTATCATTCCAAAATGCGCTGATAAATATTTATTAATTTGCAACCTCACGGTGATTGTTTGATATAAAACTTGTATTACTGAAATTAAAAAGTTAGATACACCCCAGGCTTGCAATAAAGTGAACATGTATGTTCTATTCAGAACATCAGGGGCCGGATATTCAAAGCTTTGCACCTGGCACAAATCCGTTGGGCTGGAATAGCATCGTAGTTGCGCCAGGCTGCAATATTCAAAAGCCCTTTTAGCGCCGGTGTTGTATGAGAGTGCCAGCGCTAAAAGTTAATGTATGCAGAGGAGGGCGGTAGTGGAGTGGCCATGAATGCTGGCTCACCTGCACATTCAAAAGATTAGCGCTGTGCTACAGGTTTTTGCACCACCTGTAGCACGGCAGTACATACCGCCTGCAAGAAGCATGTGGTAATGTGGCAATGTTACTTGAAGTAATTCAAAGATTAACTTCAATACACTTTGAATTACTACTATGTCAATCCCCGGTAGTCTAGTGGTCCCCCCAACCCTCATCACAATCCCCAACCCCCGTAGCATTAGAAAATAAATAATGTCCCCAATAGTCTAGTGGCCTCCCCACCCTCCATCATGATCCCTGACCCCCATAGCTTCATATAATGATTAAATTCCCTGATAGTCTAGTGGCCCCCCACCCTCCATCATGATCCCTGACCTCTGTAGCATTAAAAAATAAATAATTTCCCTGGTAGTCTAGTGGCCCCTCCATCAGATCCCTGACACCCCTTGCCAATAATTCAGTAATATCCATGGTAGTCTAGTGCTCCTGACCCCCAACCCAACAGTGCTGACCACCCCATGCCCCCTCATCCCAGAATGGAGCCAGTGCTGGCTCAGTGCACTGCTCACCTCCGTGGTCAGCCAATGACTGAGTTATGTATGAAAATGTATGTATACAGTACTTGCTCATTCATAACTCAGTCAGTGGCTGGCCACAGAGGTGAGCGGTGGGCTGAGCCAATCACTGGCTCCATTCTGGGATGGGGGCAGGGTGATCAACACAGACAGGTGGGGGGCCACTAGACCACCAGGTATTGGGGAGTTGATTTCTAAGGGGAATTTGTTCTGCTGCTGCTTGAGGGACCACCGGGGACACATACAATTAATGATGCTGAGATCAGGCTGACGCTGCTTAGGGGACCACTGGGGAAACATGCAAGTAAATATACAGGAAATGGGGTTGGAGCTGTGCACCAGACCACCGGGGAGGTTTACATCTCCCATTCTGGGGTTCGGACTGGAGCCATATCTCTGAACTGCTATGAAGGTTGCATAGCGCTATGATTTTCACACACACATATGTAACCTTGCTCACCATAGGTTTACTGCTGTACCTCATAATGTGAAAGCTATTTCTGCACACACAAACTATTGCATAATTGACATTACATGATAGCCACATTCATTGACACTAGATATATATATATATACTATATATATATATATATATATATATATATATATATATATATAGGAGTCACTATTTAAAAACAAGTTGTTCTTTAACATAGGCAGGTGCTCCACATTCTGGTAATTTTTTCTGATGTTTGACTTCCTCACGAGTGTCCCTCATTACATGAGACATCCCACATTCTACTCCTCATAAATGCCCTGTCCCTCAGTTGTCCTTCATGGAATACATGCTGCACACACAGAGTATGTGCTGTACATCCAGACTGTAAAGCGGGCATTAATACTATTCTATGCAACTCACTAACACATGATCTTTGTACATACAAAGGTGATGGTTTCCATAGTGTTCTGTGTTTGTTTGTTTCTCCATGTTTGAGGATGTGTCCCTCATTATGGGGATCAGTGTCCCTCACTGACCCTCATTCTGCACCTCTGTGTCCCTCACTGCAGTGCTGCATGGGCAAATGGTATGCACTGAATGTGCCTGCAAACACCCATTCCCTGCAGCATCCAACCTATATATCCATTGCAACCAACAGGGGGTTTCTGTGAGCACACCCTGACCTGCAGCTTCCAGCCCGTGCTTCCATTTTGACCAACAGGTGGTTGCTGTTACCTCCATGCAATAGTGCTGGGCAAAGTACATGGGAGTGCATGCAAAGCAGGCCATAATGAGATGTAAATGTGACTGTTTGCCCACAGAGTGCCTGAGTAGGCTCATTTGCACAGGATCTTTGAATATGGCAAACTTTTTCCCTGGGCTAACATGTTTGCACCGGACTAATGTGATGGCACTGTATAATCGGGTTTGCCCCGGGCAATCCTCTTAACAGCATAGCACAGTTCTGCAGTGTGTGGCCCGCATTGCTGCTTGTTGTTGTTGTGCAACACTTCATTGCTATCACACACATTGTCCACCAACTTCAGCTCTGCTGTACTCCACCTCTGTGTCCACTGAGCAGCTGTTGCATTTGAACTTTCCTGTCACTATATTCAGAGATGTCTTGTTTCCTGGGCTATTTTAGCACCACACTCCCAGCCCTGTTTGCACTTCTTCCTTTGCACGCTATATTCAGCAGGTTTAGCCCTGGGGCTTTCCTTTGAATATAGCTTGGACTGGTTCAGGGCTATTTTAGCATGTCAGGTAGTGCCAATTTAGCCCCAGGACTAGGTTTTGAATACCTGGCCCCAAAAGCCTTACTAGCATCCAAGACTATTGCATAATATGCATTATTTTTAATTAGTTCTCTGGTCCTTATATACTAAAAATCAATTGTACCTGATGGTTGGCATCAGCAATATTCCTTTCTGGTATAAATCCAAATTGGTTTGAATGAAGTAACGATGGGAGAGAACATTTTAGGTGATTGGCAATAACCTTGGCTATTATTTTATAATCAGTTGTTAGTAGTGCTGTAGACCTGTAGTATTCTTGGTTCAAAGCTGATTTACCTTCTTTGTGTAACAAAATTACTTTGGCTTCCTGCACTGATGGTGGAATTCCTGCTCCTTCATTAATAATCTGCTGTATTAGTTTCAATATCCATGGGGCTAGTTCATATTTAAGTACTTTGTAGAATTCATTTGTGTATCTGTCTAATCCTGATGCTTTTCTATTTGGTAAGTCCTCTATTACTGTTTCTATTTCTTTTAATTGAACTGAGGTATCGTCCCATTGATATTTATTTTTTAATTCCTTAAGGTATGTGTTGATATGTTCCTTCTCTAGTACTTGCATCTGCTGAAATATATTTTTATAACATTTACAGAATGCATCTGCTATATCCTGATCTTTGGTAACTATATTGTCATGTATGTCTTTTATGGCAGTAGTAATATTTTTTTCCTTTTGTTTTTTAACTTGACTAGCTAATAATTTACCTGATTTATCTCCTTCTAAATATTTAATCATTTTCACCTTTTTGATCATTTTTACTGTTTCCTTGTTAAATAGTGCTTGTTTATATAGTCTTAATTCCTCCCATTCTTCATAAAGTTGTTCATAATTGGTAGTCATTAGACAATCAAGTTGTTGAAGTCTTGCATATATTTTCTCATTTTCTTGTTTTAGTTTTTTATAAATCATACTCTGGTAAGATATTATATGGCCTCATAAAGTTGCTTTCACTGTGTCCCACAGGATTACAACTAATTTGTTTCCCATATAATTATGGAGCTAACATTTTCTAAGTCTTTCATTTGTTTTACAAACTCAGGATCTTTCAATAGTTCATTGTTAAAAGTCCATGACTCAGTAGTAACTCTATCAGAATCTAGGTACCGCATGTCCATTTGTACCATTGCATGATCTGAAAAATATAGTAGTATTTATTGTATTATTGTTAATTTTGGATATTAATGATCTAGAAGCAAAAATATCATCTATATGAGTAATTTTTTTTTTTTTTTTATCAAGATGGGTATATTCTTTTACTAGACAATTTTGATTTCACCAGCAATCTACCAGGTCATGGCTCTCCAGAAAACTAGACATGACTCATGATATTTGTATGTTTACTGCTGTAATATTACCAGATTTATCCATTGCTGGCCAGTGTAGAGTGTTCATATCACCTCCAATTATTGTGGGGATAGATCCTAATTTGATAATTCCTTCTGTGAATTTAGCTAAAAATTGTTGATATTGAACAAAGGGAGCATTTACGGAGCCAATTATTGTTGGGAATTTAGTAATTTTGATTTTTATCATTATGATTCTTCCTTCCTCATCCTTGTAACAGTCTATTAACTGAAAGTTGATAGTTTTTTTATAAGGATTGCTACCCCACAACTCTTTTTTTGTTCCTTCTGAAAAAAATATATGCGGAAGCCATTTTCTTTTTAGTTTTAATTCTTGTTTTCCAAATGTACTTCTTGCAATAAAATTACATCCACTGCCTTCTTCTTTAAATAGTTCAATATTCACTCTCTTTGATTGAGAGGTTAATACCATTAATATTCCAGGAGGTGAACCTTATTTTGTTAGTAGATTCCATTATAACTCATAGAGGTAAAACTGCAACCAAGTAACCCACAAGTTGTCCGTAATGGACATTCCTCCTGCTCTAATAATGTGCACCTGTCTACCAAAAAACATTTCCCAACCCCACCACTCCACACCATCATTCCCTTTTTGTTGATACATAATCAATCAAGTTTATAGATGTCCCCTAAAATAGGGTGACTAAGCCACTTCCCTTTACAGTGGCTGTTTCCTCCACCACCTTGCTGCTAATTCTAGACCTTATTTAACAAATTAATACAAAAATAAAAAAACAAAACACACAGGTCTTCAAGTCCAAGTAATGCTTATATTTGAGATACCCTTCATTGTGGTAAAATCTTGAAAAAAACATTTGTTAGGGTTCAGGTAGTGCTTGTAATCATAGTAAGTTCTTTAAAAGTCACATTATTATTCTTCCTTTCTCTTTGTTCTGGGAGGAAAAAAAGATAGTTCTTAAAGACCAGGTAGTACTTATATTTGAGGAGATCTTTAAAAACCCCATTGTTTAGAGTTCAGATAATGCTTATAGTTGTGATAAGTTCTTTAACAGTCACATTGTTATCCTTCCCCCCTTTGTTCTTGAAAGAAAAGAAAAAAAGAGAGAGAGAAAAGATTAACTTGGATACAATTCCCTTTAAAGTAACCAAATCTATCTTCAAAATTCTCTTAAGTTCTATAGTTGCCTCTTCAGGAGCTTCAGATGTGCATCTGAAACCATCCAGAACCAAGCGCAGTCTTGCAGGATAAATTATAGTATTCTTGATTCCTTTAAGCCATAACATTTTCCTCAACTCGCCAAATTTCTTCCTTTAAAATATAAGACCTGGTGGTAGATCATTGAAAATAGAAATAGTTGCACCATTTATGGTGATTCTCTTTTTCTTGTAAACTTTCCCCAATAGGTTATCCTTATCCTCAGTTTTGAAAAATGTTGCTATTATTGATCTGGGGGGCCCAGTGAGTTTGACTCAGGTCTGAAAATTCTATGGACTTGGTCAAATTCAGCAGTAACTTCCTCCACCTTCATATCCGTCAGTTCAGCCATTATCTCTAACTACATTGCTTAGAGATTTCTCTTTTCCCAGTTTTCAGATACCCCCAGGATTTGTATATTTTTTCTCCTTGCTCTTGCTTCAAAGTCAATTTACTTTAGAATTCATTGTGTTGTAAGGTAGTGTCCCATAACTGCCTTTGGTATGGGTGATTTTGCTCTTCTAAAGCCCCAGTTCTCTGCTATGCCTCCTGTAAGTCCTTTTTAAGTTGTTGATTTTCTTTTATCAATAAGTTCACTGGATTGGAGAAATTTAGTAATTTGTCAGTGTTTTCATACTGAGGTTCATACTGAGGAGAGTTTGGAGCGAGTAGGCTAGCTGTCCATATGTGCTCCTTGTGTATATCTAATAATATTGCAGAGTTTTGCCATTCAAAAAATATTGATCCAACCTGGACTTGAACATAGCTGTATCTTTACTAATAATCACATTTTCAGGTAACGCATTCCAGGGATTGGCCACTCTTACTGTATAGAAGTATTTCCTTTTGTTTGGACAAAACCTTTGATTTTGTAATTGTAAAGAATGACCCTTAGTGTTACAAACATACTGTTTAAAGGTTATCCCTTATTTTCCTTTATTAGTTTTCCTTATTAGCTTTTTCGACCTTAGCAGTAAGGTTGGTTAACTTAAGTATGATAGTTCGAGCCCAGGGGGGAAGGGGTGACTCTTCTAAATAACTATCAACAATATTACCAGGGTCTACTGAGCCTTCACTGTCTGATGAAGTTAAGCTTTTAGATGTATTTCTCCACCTGGTTTTATTTGGTAAATGGGGTAAGTCTTTGAATGAATTACTTGGTTGACCAGACCCCGATTCCTTAGCCCCTGGGCTTACTGAAACATTCAGCTCTCCCTGAGTTACACACTGATTATAGACATCCACAGTATACTTATTCAGTGACTCCTCACTTTTTTCATTAGCCAGTTCTGTTTCCATGTTAGAATGTACCTGTCCCAGAGGCAGGCTTGAGACCACCATTGACAAGGCCTCCTGCAATGTCACCACTTCCACTGGTATATTCTCCTCATTGAGGGGTTTCTTTATGTCACTAGTGGATGGCTCAGTATCCGTTGCTGGAAGTAAAGGTTTCGCTTGTGAGATATTCTGCTTGGAAGGTCTTGTCAATTTCACTGCCTCAAAAACTTCAGTTGAGGGACCTTGTGGATGACTTCCTTTGTTTTCATTAGCAGGAGCAGCTCCATTCACACCAGTATTACAGTCTACATGTTCAGGTACAACTGGAGTAGCCATCATATAGATTTTATTGCTATTTTGTTTGGCAATTTTGTTTTTTGTAAAAATGGGGCAGGTGTAAAAGCTGACTTATCGTGAGGCGCCATTAACTCAGGTCCTTTGTTCTCCATTAAGTTCTGGCATTCAGGGCAATTATTAGAGCAGCGTTTGAAACCTGAAGTGTTTGCTTTCTGTCAGGTCTGCATATCAGGAGACTTAATAAAGCTACTGGCGTGCCTGGCCATTATTTGTTTCCTTACTGGCCCTTTTTTGCTTGGAGTCATTCTTGTTTGCCAGTCAGTCCCCTCTACATGTTGAGGGTGTTAAAACTTAGGTTGTTGAATGACCAAATGGTATGCCAGTTCACTCAGGGCAGTTCATTTGGGGACTAGGAGTTATTTTAAAAAATGAGAATAAAAAAAGAGATAATGCAGAATGGGTCACCGAAAACTCCTGACAGAAAAAAACAATTAGTGGTTCAACAGCAGCATTGGAGCGCCTAATGCACCAAAGTGGGAGATCAGCCGCCAGGTTCAAACTCGGTGCACTACTTACTACATCATCTCCCAGTGCCCAGATTGTCCGGGGCTGTCCCACATTATTCTGTCATGAATTGAAGCCTATCATAGTCAGTCACTGAAAGATAAACTGTGCAGGACGGGGCCCAGAGGTTGCATTCAGCATTATTTGTCATCTCAGATGCTGAATGCATCAGTCCATCAGCCTAACACTTAAACCATCTTACACCTTGGCTGAGGCTAGTGTGACTCAAAATAAATATTACAATGGTAAAGTATGTTTAGGGCATGGTCCTTAGTAACTTTAGATGAGGTGACTAACCTTGGAGGCAAACGTTACCACAACCCTTGCTTTATTCTTATTTTTCCAAAATTGTTCTAGTAGTAATATCTGCAATCATATGGGAGGATGAGAGGGTTCTCTGATGCAGAGTTAGCCCTTTCATCAAGTGTGTGTTGAATTTGTTTTCCAACTAGCACAAAATTATACAATGTGTGACACTGGGCAAGATGGAAAAGGTAATAAAACAGCCTGCCTGCTACTTACCTTGCATGTTGTATTTTTCTATTAAATTGATACCCTGTTAATAACTATTAATGGAATAAGGTCTCTATATAAGAGAATAAACACTTCATTGCTGATAATAACTCAAAAACCCTTGATACTCTGCTGTTATCAACAAACACATGAGTCCGAAGTGGCCTGAAACTGTTTAATTAATAATGTATTAACTTAGAGCAACAAAAGTATGGAAATGTGGCGTTAGGGTTTCCAACTCTAATTGTGCACCCCCAAAGCAGCACAAGGGGCAAGGCAACACAACCAAGCAGAGACAGCCATCATCAGGTAACACAAACAACATGCAACTTTCTAAACATAATACAAGAGAAATCCATCATCATGGTCCACCAGCTGTACTAGGTCCGCTGCCATGCTAGTGTCTTGGGGGTACACCAAGTGCTCCCTAGAGATCTACCAGGAGGCTGGTGGGGTCATGGAAGGGATGGAAAAGTGTTTGGTTGCAATTTTTCCACAGCTGCCTAGTTCCTCCTCTCCCATTATTCATTACTGGCTAGTACTTTCTGTAGGGGTGGGGAGGGTGCAATACCATCTATTCCTAATTTGAAAACATTGTAACCAATTCCTTACTATCAAGTGGAAGTGTAGGGCCCAATTCCTCCACTCCCATTCCTCCATAGGTAACTAGTACAATTTTTTTGTGTGGGGGTGGGGGTGCCTGGCTGCACTCCCATATATTCCTAGTTTCTAAATACTGAAATGAATTCATTACTTGAAATGGGAGTACAGGCCCTTCATGCCCTGTGCTCCCATTCATCCATAACTGACTAGTACAATTTTGTTTTGTGGCAGGAGGGGGAGAGGTGGCTGCACTTCCATCCATCTCTAATTTATAAATAGTGTAATCAATTTTGTACTATCAAGTGGGAACACAGAGCCCTTCAGGCCCTGCTGTACCATTCCCTGCAGCTGACTAGTACTTTTTTTTTTTTTAGCAAGGAGGCTGGCTGCACTCCCATCCATACCTAATTTGCATGTAGCTTAATTAATTCTTTATTTGGCAGTGGGAGTGCAGGGCCCAAACACATTTTTAGAGGGGCTGGATGCACCTCCATCTATTCCACCAGCCTCCCAATAGGTCTCTAGGGAGCAGTTTGTAGTGCAGGGCATGCAGTGGCCCCTCTCCAATGGTGCCCAGCATGTGGGCGTACCCCCCAAGACAGTGGCATGGCAGCAGACCTCATACAGCTGGTGGATCATGATGATGGTTGTCTCTTGTGTTATGATCAGAGAATTGTATGTTGCTTGTCTTACCTGATGATGGCTGTCTCTGCTCGGTTGTGTTGCCTTATCCCTTCCACTGCATCTGGGGGGGATGTGCAGTTAGGATTGGAAACCCTAATACTGCATTTCCATACTTTTGTTGCTTTAGTATGAACCCTAACTGATGCATTAATTAAAGTTTTTTGCCATGAATGTCCTTACTTTTTGAGATAGTATAATCTTATCCTTAGTTACTTGTTGGAGCACAGGGCCCTCTGGGCCCTGCACTCCCATCCATCCATAGTTTTTGAGAGATTGTAATTGTATCCTTATTTCCCTGTGGGAACACAGGGCCCTCTGGGCCCTATGCTCCCATGACTCCATAATGGTATGCATATTTGTGTGTGGCAGCACAGGGCTCTCCGGACCCTATTCTGCCATCAATCCATTAGGCCTGTGCTCCCATCACTCCATAATGGTATTCATATTTGTGTGTGGGAGTGCTTGGTGCCATCCATCCTTAATTGCTGAGATATTGTAATCATAGATACATAGATACATAGATACATAGACAGTGTCAGCAGATAAGGGCCTATGGCCCACCCAGTCTGCCCATTTGAGCTTGTAAGTTCAGTTTGTTTTCCTAGAAGTCTGTTGCCCCTTACCCCTGACCTCCAGAATTCCTTTATGTCTATCCCATGCATTCTTAAATCCTGTGATTGTTTCAGCCCCCACCACTTCCTCTGGCAGGGTGTTCCACTTGTCCACCACCCGTTCTGTGAAGAAATTTTCCTCATGTTTCCTCTGAATCGTCCTCCTCCAACCCTCATCCCATGCCCTCTAGTCCTGGAACATCTTTTCACTTAAAAATAGTGTTTTCCTGCACCCTGTTCCTCCTGTAAGATACTTGTATGTCTCTATCATATCCCTCTCCCTCCTCTCCTCCAGGGAGTACATGTTCAGTTCCTTCAACCTGTCTTCATAGGACTTGGATGCAATCCATGCACCATCTTTGTTGCCCTCCCTCTGAACCTTCTCTACCCTGTCTATGTCCTTACATAGGTATGGTCTCCAGAACTGTACACTGTACTCCAGGTGGGGCCTCCACTAGTGTCTTGTATAGCAGAATTATGACCTCCTTTTCCTGCTGGTGATGCCCTGCCTATACATCCCAGCATCCTGTTGCTTTACCTGCTGCCTTGTCACACTGTTTCCCTACCTTGGGGTCATCAGAGATGATAACCCCAAGATCCCTTTCCTGCTTGGTGCATGCTATATCCTCACCCCCTAACTGATATATTGTGCCAGGGTTTTTGTGCCCCATATGCATTATCTTGCACTTCTTTGCATTGAATTTCAACTGCCAAACCCCTGACCATTCTTCAAGTTTCTGCAGGTCGCTTCTCATTCTGTCTACACCCTCTGGTGTGTCTACTCTGTTACAGAGCTTTGTGTCATCAGCGAACAGTGAAATTCTGCCTTCTAGGTCCTGCGCCATGTCACTGATGAAGATGTTGAATAAGACCGGTCCCAGCACTGATCCCTGTGGTACCCCACTGGTCACTCTTCCCTCTGTGGAGTGACAGCCATTTACCACCACCCTCTGTGTCCTGCCACCCAGCCAGTTACCTACCCACCACACTACTGTCCTGCCCACACCCATATGCCCCAGTTTGTGTAATAGTCTTCTATGTGGCACAGTGTCAAAGGCCTTGCTGAAGTCCATATAGGCCATGTCCACTGCCCTCCCCTGATCCACCTCCCTAGTCACCCAGTCAAAAAATTCAACGAGGTTGGTCTGACATGACCTCCCCTGGTGAAACCATGCTGCCTTGGGTCCTGTAGTCCATTGACAGCCAGATGTTCCACCAATCTCTCCTTCAGTAGTGCTTCCATGATCTTCCCCACTACCGAGGTGAGGCTGACTGGTCTGTAGTTCCCTGCTTCCTCTTGTTCCCACTTTTGTATAAGGGGACTACATATGCTGTCCTCCAGTCTTTGGGTACCTCTCCTGTTTCCAGTGATCAGCTAAACAGGATATCCAGAGGTTCAGCCACCACCTCTCTTAGTTCTTTAAGGACCCTGGGGTGCACCCCATCTGGCCCCATTGCTTTATCAACTCTTATTACTTCCAGTTCCTTCAGGACCCTTTCTCGTGTAAAGGGACTTGTGTCCATTTCTGCACCATTCTCACCCTTGTACTCCCTTCAGACCCATTACCCTCCTCTTCCTCAGTAAAGACTGAGCAGAAATACCTGTTCAATATGTCAGCTTTACTGTTGTCATCCTCCACAGCCCCATCCTCCCCTTCAGTCTCACTATCCCTCCATTTGTCTTTCTTTTTCACTTATGTACCTGTAAAAGGTTTTGTCCCCTCTACCCACTGATTTTGCAATGTGTTCTTCTGTCTGAGCTTTGGCTTCCCTTACTGACCTCCCTGCCTCCCTTTGCTTCTCCTGGAACTTCTCCCTATCCCCTTCTGCCTGTGTCTTTTGTATTGCCTGAATGCAATCTTTTGGCTTTCACTTTCTTTTGCCTCTTTGGAAAACCATAACGTCTCCTCTTCCTTTTCCTCTTGCTAACCTGCTTATACATAATTCTGTTGTTCTTGTAATCCCATTTTAAATACTGCCCACTGTTCCTCAACCCTGATTCCTGTCCCATTCCCTTAATACCTCTTTCAAGTATCTCCCATTTTCCCAAATTCTGCCCCCCTACAATCCAGGATACGTGTTTTTGTGTGGTTTGGTTCTGCTCTTTCTGTGATTTCAAACCACAATGACTGGTGGTCACTGTTTCCCAGGTGCTCCCCCACTGTTACCCCATCACACTGTCCCTGTTTGTGAGCACAAGGTCCAGTATTGCCTTCTGCCGAGTTGGTTCCCTGACCAGTTGCTTGAGGAAGGCACCCTGAAGGAAGTCCAGGATAAATCTGCTCCTAGTTGATGCTGCTGCTGGGATGCTCCAGTCCACATCTGGAATATTGAAGCCTCCAACCAGTACTACCTCACCCTTGTCTGCCATCCTTTGGATGGCTAGCATCAGCTCCCTATCTGTTTCTTCCTCCTGGGCTGGTGGTCTATAGACCACACCTGTGCGGTTGGCTGTCCCCATTTTCCTTTCCAGCTTAACCCACAGTATCTCTCCCCCATTTTGTTCCTCCTGGATCTCTGTGGCCCTTATGTCATTTTCACAGAGTGCCACCCTCCTCCTTCCTGCCTGCTCTGTCTCTTCTGAATATGTAGTAGCCAGGTGTGGCCATCTCCCAGTCATGGTTATCATTACACCAGGTTTCAGTGATGGCCACAATGTCCAGGTCTGACTGCACCATGACAGCTCAGATCTTCCATCTTGTTGCTAAGGCTCCTGGCATTTGCACACATGGCTTTCCATGATTTGACCTCCTAGACTGTTTCACTGTTCTACTCCAGCCCCTTCCTTGGTTGTCATTTATCCCTGGTTCTCCTTGCTGTCTGCCCTTCTGCTGAATTTTGCCCCTTTTCTGCTTATCCACCTCTTGGGCACTAATCTCCATCTTTTGCACACTGCTTTGCAGAGATAGCCACTCCTCTGGTTCACTGGTTCCACTGCTAGCTGTGGGGTGTGAGCAAGTAGGTACCCTCCTTGCTGGCCTGCCACTCCCCTTTGCTAGTTTAAATGCTTGTCAATGTAGCATTTAAACTTATCATTGAGTGCTTGGATGGATGCAGGCCGTCAGGCTTGAACAAACCTCCATCCCTCCAGGTGGGTCCCCAGTCACCAATGAATCCAAACCCTTCCTCACAGCACCAGTTCTTCAACCATGAGTTAAAGTTCCTGGTGCATGCACTCCTATGCTCTCCCTTGCCTCTCACAGGTAGTACTTCTGAGAAAGTGACAGAAGTAGCTACTTGCTTGAGCCCCCTCCCCAGTTTCCTAAACTCTTCCTGAACTTCCTTTGGCTCCCCATTTGCCAGGTCATTAGTACCTAGGTGGATAATGACATCCAGCTCACCCTCCCTTCTTGCCTTCCGAGTGATCCCCAGGATCTTCCTTCCATCCCTCCATGCCGTGGCACCTGGTAGGCACCTCACCTCCCTGTCCTCACCCTCCTGTGTTCCTAGCTGGATCCCTCTTATGATGGAGTCCCCCACCAGGATTCACTTCCTCCTCCTCTGGGGTCCACTGCTTTCCTGCTGAGGTCACCTCCTTGGCTAACCTCCACATCCTTTCCTTCCACTTCTCTGGGTACCTCTATTTGGTTGTCCTCATTTGCCAGTGTGGCATATGAGTTCTTGAGTGGAATAGGATCTGGGATGTGCCTCTGCCTGACTGCTCTAACCCTCCCTGAGCCCACTGTCATCCAAGTGCTCCTCGTTCTCGGCATCCTTTGGGGCAGTTGCATTGGACTGGGTGGTCCCTGGATAGGGTGATGGTACTCCTGCCCAGTTTACTTCCACCTGAGTCTGGCTACCTCATCCTGCAGTCCAGAGATGCATGCAGATAGGGCAGCACCTCAGTGTCCAGAAGGTCTGCCTGAATATGGCTGCCCCACAGCCACTGCATTGCACCACTCCCCACATTATACTGCAATTCCACTACTTGTCTGCTACTGACGCTCTCCTAGTTCCCTTTTTATTAATTTACTGTCCTAAAAATCCTGCCACTGATCCTCAGATAATTTTCTTTAAAAAAAAATCATATCCCTATTTCCCAGTGGGAGCACAGGGTTCCCATCAGTCCCTAATGGTATTCGTATTTGCCATCCATGCATCATTTTTTGAGATAATGCATTGGTATCCTTATTTGCCTGTGGGCCCTATGCTTCCATCCCATTGTATGCAACATCAAACACCTCAGACTGCAATATTATTATAGAAAACACAGCAAAATTTGAATCCTGTGTAACTCGACACCAAATTATTATATTTTCACAAAACCAGCAAAAAGCACATCAGTGGGGTAAGCCTTTGTATCCTGAACACTTTAGAGCAAAATTGCAAACCATTCCTTCACAGCATAGTGATAAAGAAAAGACTGTGTACACCTCACATTACAATGTTATCCTATGGCAAATGAAACAAAATTTAAACCTGCAGAACTCCAGAGCAAAGTAATATCTTTTCACCAAACCAGGAAAAGGCACACCTGTGAGGCAAGCCCTTTGTACTCTGAAAATTTCTGGCCAAAATCACAAACCATTTATTAACTATGGAGTGACAAAGAAAACAGCTCTCTTAAAATTCCTTTTTTGCAAATTGCGAAAAATAATTCTTTTTCACGGTTTCTTTTTCACATTTTTGTAAAAAGAAAATCCTTTTTCACAAATTGTAACAAAGGATCCTGTTTTGCTATTTCTTTTTTGCAATTTGCAGAAAAAGAAAAATCCTGTTTCGCAAATTGCGAAATAGGATCCTGTTTCGCAATTCCTTTTTTGCAATTTGCAAAAACAGATTTTGGCATGTTAAAAAAAAATTCCAAGTTATCTTATAGGTCGAGACAGGAGGTGGGTAACATCAGGCCAGTGAGCTTCACCACGGTCTTTGGGAAAATTCTAGAAGCTATTATAAAGGACTATATAGTGGATTTCATGGATCTAGCAGGGATACAGATGATACACAACACAGTTTCAAGAAGGGCCCGCTCATGCCAATCTAACCTCATAGAATTTTATGGAAATGTAAGTAGGGCACTGAATGAGGGAAATTCAGTGGACATCATATTTCTGGACTTTTCGAAGGCTTTTGATAAGATACCACATGGAGAACTAATTGACACACTAATATATAATAACATCCAAGGTAATATTACTCGCTGGGTACCCTCATGGCTAAGCAACAGAAAACAAAGGGTTTGTTTAAAGGAGTCATACTCAGCCTGGTCAGAAGTAGGGAGTGGTGTCCCCCAGGGATTGGTGTTGGGGCCTTGTTTATTCAATATTTATATACACTCATTGACAGGTGGAGGGGAGGTATGGAAATCCAAATTTGCAGACGACAGCAGGATAGGCACTATTATAAACAATATCAGTGATACACACAAACTGCAGACTGCTCTAACTAAAATGGAGAAATGGGCACAGGAGTCAAAACTGTCTTTTAACACCAACAAATGTGCAGTGATGCACTTTGGGAAGAAGAATAACAAAGGAGATTATGTATTAAATGGCCAGACATTAAGAAAGGTCACTGACGAATGAGATCTGGGTATCAAGGTGTCAAATGAGCTTAGGTTCAAACAACACTGCAGTAAGGTGGTTAGGACTGCCAGTGTTTTACTAAACAGTATTAAAAAGCACATTAAAAGTAGGAAGAAAGAGGTGATTGTTCCATTGCATGTATCTCTGGTCAGACCACATTTGGAGTATTGTGCCCAATTCTGGTCACCTGGGTACAAAACAGAGATCAGATCATTGGAGAAAGTCCAGAGAAGGGCAACCAGAATGATAACTGATATAAAGGAAAAGGAATATGATGAGAGATTATCAGACCTAAAAATGTACACACTGGAATACCGTAGATTGCAGGGAGACATGCGTATGGTCTATGAGGCACTGACAGACATAGAATTTTGGGGAAAACTTGGGTTCACACTTAAAGAACAAAGCTACCATACTAGAGCACACCCATTACAGTTGGTGGGAGAAAAATGCCAATCAACAAGGAGGAAACAATGGTTTAGTGTGAGAGTGGTACCCATTTGCAATAGCCTACCAGTGGAAATTGTGGCAAGTAACAATATGTAAGAATTTATGAGAAGGCTCGATAAGTATTTAATATCAAGAAATGTACAGGGATATAGCTAAATGGACATGGCGAGCACTATGGACTAAAGTCTTCTCTGCTCTGATATTACCTATAATACCTATGACTTCTCAAAAAGTAACCCCAGAATCGGATTCTACAGGTCTGATTAGGTAAAGAAAACCGTTGGTGTCTCCTAAACCTGTCTTTTTTTTAGTTATTTAATTTTGTTGTCACCGCTAACTGAAAACAAGATGGCAGCAACACAGAAAAAGATTCCACATTTGTGGCAAAAAATCCCAGATTTACGAAAAAGGATTCCACATTTGCGATAATGAATCTTTTTTTCAAGAAGGGCATCTAACTGGTCCCAAAGTAAACAATGGAAAACTTTCAAATTTAATAACTTTGGAACAGATTAATATTTTTCACCAAATCTTCAAAAGGCACATCTGTGACCTAAGACCTTTCTACTCTAAAAATATCAGACCAAAAGTCCACACCGTTTTTGCGCAGAGGCATGACAAAGAATTTTACCAAAAATGGAAATTTTCACAGTTTTTTACACCCCATGTCTTTGCACCCATATATCCGACCAGAACGAAACTTGCTGATGGTGCAAGCAAAATTTCATGAGAATCACTTGAACAGTTGCACAGTTATTAAAGTGCAAACTTTTGAGTTTAACACAGTAGTAGCAGCAGTAGCAGATTTTATTTGCTTTGGGTGCCCTTCCCGAAGGCTCAGGGCACCCTCACAGGTTTTTACATAAAACAGTACACCCACATCTCATCAAAAAAAAAAAACAACCAAACAAATATAACATATAAATACATACATTAAAATCTGCTCTTAAAATGACAGTATTCAGTTGTACTTAGCAGTTAGACCCCAAATGCCTGATTAAACAGAAAAGTTTTAAAATGTTTTTTAAAAACTGACAGTAAGGGAGCCTCATGGAGGTACCACGGCAACGCATTCCATAGGATACGGGCAGCCACTTCAAACACCCAGTCCCCGGAAAATCTAAGTTTCACACTGGGCACCTCCAAGAGGCCCTCCCTTGCTGATTGGAGTTAACATCCTGGGGTGTAGGGATGCAGAAGCTCACTCAAGTAACTTGCACCCAGCCCGTGTAGGGGTTTATAGATCAATAGATCTTTCTTGAAAGAGATGTGCCAGCACACTGACTGCCAGTGCAGTTCACACAACACTGGCATAATATGACAGGCCCTGGGAGGTCCTGTCAATAGCTAGGCTGCAGCATTCTGCAGCAGCTGTAGGCACCACATCGCACCTCCAATGACCCTGAGGTAGACAGCGTTGCAGTAGTCAAGCCTTGAGGTAACAAACACATGTGTCAGAGTGGCCAGGTCATCTTGGGGGACAAAAGGTTTGATTCGGACAATATTCCAGAGATGATAAAACCCAACACAGACAGCAGATGACACCTGAGCTTTAAGCATCAGCTCACTGTCCAGGAAAATGCCCAAATCCTTCACCTTTGCAGCTGCCTCCAATCTGTGCAGGTCTATAAATAGACCCAGGTCCATCCTGGAGGTATCCGCTCCCCCCCAACCTGGCTCCACTACCAACACTTCAGACTTCCCAGGATTGAGCCCCAACCAGTTCACCAACATCCATGCCCAGATCTCGGACAGGCACTTATTAAGCACATCAACTGCATCTGATCTTCCAGGTGTAAAGGGCATGTACAGCTGTGAATCATTGGTGTAATAATGAAAACCTGGCCCATACTGCCTTATGACCTCACCCAGGAGCAGCATGTACATTGCGAATAACATGGAGAGAGGACAGAGCCTTGGGGTACTCCACAGGGCAGGGCCCTCAGGCTTGAGGAATAATTCCCCAAAATCACACTTTGGGACCTGCCCCAGAGAAAGGACTCAAGCCAGCTGATGACCTTGCTAGTGAGTCCAACATATTCCTGTAGCCTGTCCAACAACACCCCATGATCCATAGTGTCAAATGCTGAGGAGAGATGGAGGAGAACGAGAATTGATTACTCTCTTCTATCCCTCACCATGCACAGGTCATTCAACACCCATACTAAAGCAGTCTCTGTGTTGTGCCTTGCCCTAAACCTGGACTGGAGTGGCTTGAAAATCTGAAAGTCTGTGAGGTGACCCTCTAGCTGTTCTGCTACTACCTTCTCCAGAACCTTCCCCAAAAAGGAAAGGTTTGAGATAGGATGGTAATTTGCCAAGACGTCAGGGTCCAAAGATGGTTTCTTCAGCAGGGGCTTCACCAGAGCCTGTTTTAAGGGCTCCAGAAAACCCCCCACTGATAAGGAACTCCCCACAATCTCGGCTAACGCCGGACCCAGGACTCTGATGCATCCCACTAGTAGATGCGTCAGGCCTGGGTCTAGGCCACAGAAAGTTGGCTTCAGCTTCAGAATCACCCCATTGACCTCAGCCAATGTTACTGGCCGGAACTCTTCCCAGGGTGGCCAAACGCACACATCACCCCGGGGCCCAACTCCCTCGGCCGATGATATGCCAACTAAAGAGATCCCAGAATGGACAGAGGACACCCTGTCTGAGAAGAACTGCACAAACTCCTCACATTTCTGAGCTGAAAAAGCTCTTACAGGTTCTAGACAAGCCTGCCCACCACCTGGAAGAGCTGAGCCAGTCGGTTCTTCCCAACTGCAATGGCCCTAGACATAAACACTGTCAATTGTATTCTGATACTCATGATAATGAGCCATCAGAATCAGTTTGTTCTCCTGAGTTCTGGTCCCCCTCCAACATCTCTCCAACCTCCATCCCCTGGTTTTCAGTGCCCTCAGCTCACCATAAAACCAAGCGAGCCAAGTCACAAAACCAAGCGGTGTACACGGACCGACACTAAAAGGTCCAGAGCACCCCAAATGACAGAGGCATGATCCGTATCTCTGCACCCATACATCTGACTCAAATGAAACTTGCCAATGGTGCATGCAAAATTTCATGTGAATCACTTGAACGGTTGAGTTTAACGTAGACCTGAAGGTTGAACTCTAATTACAGGGGTACGACTGCACATATCAACTATCGAGGAATGAGGACTTCTGGAATGCTATGAAAGGTGAAAGATATAATCTCTCTTCCACAGCAACCACTATTCAGTCACTTCCCACATAGTAAGTGCTGCTTAGCTGTCTATCTTATCACTCCATCACTCACCTCACAGCAAGCACTACTCCCCTGCCAAGGTGTTCCTCTTCTCCCATGTCAAGAACTTGTAAGCTGGAATGAAAGTACTGTACTTCAGAGTGCAGCCATCATGCATCATAGTGTCTATGATTCTAGGGAGTGAGGTGCACAATAACCAGAGTACCACCAGAATACAGAAAAAGATCCATAGTAGTAACAGACAAAGCCAGACATGATGAATAAACAGATACAGGAAGAATGTAAACAAAAAAGATACTAAAGCATATGAAAGTAATGAAGATGTAAAATTTTAGAACAGAGGTGAAAAATAAAGATGACACAAAAATGCACATAGAGTAGAGAATTTGGCAGAGTAGGTTGAAGAATTTAAGATTAAAGACAAAGAGAGTAAGGAATGCAAAATGTAAAAAATGGAAGACAGCATGGATTGGAAAGCTAAGAGAAAAAAAGAGCAGTGAAGAACAAATGAAACAAGAAAAAAAAGCCACTGCTGAAAAAGGATAGAGAAGATAACTAAATAAATAGACCAGAGGGAGAGACAAAAAGATAATAACTATAGAAAAAAGTCCAGAGAAAGGTGGAAGTACAGTACAAGGTATTTAAAAAAAGAGGTAACAGGAAGAAGAAATACCACAAAGGGAGATTTAATAAGATACAAGGAGCACAGACAGGTAAGACAGGGAGAAAAAGGGTCCCCCGATGGACCTGTGGAGGATGTGGTGCTGCCGTGTGGGTGATCCGGGTTTAGGAACAGACCCCTGGAGCCATGTCGGAGAGATGCCATGGGCAGGAGTAGCTGCTACATGTCAGTATGCTCTGCCTGGGGAGGACTGCTGGTGAGTTCCAGAGCCACAGTGACATCTGCAGGAGGGCCAGGGAGCTTGTTTTCCTCTGCAGTGCACTGTGATTGTACAGAGGTGAAAACTGTTATTGTCCCACATATGGAGGAGTGAGGAATGGAGAGAAACATGAGAGAAAAACAGCCAGCTGCCGTCATAATGATGGCTGTGGCCTGACTCGGGGTATATCACTGTAGGACAGGCATCTGGTCAGGAATTAAAATATACATGGTGAAAAAAAGTCAAGAAGAAATAATGGGAAACTTGGGGGGCTGGTTTGGGCAAAACTCCATTTTGGAGTTTTGGGTGACATCATGGAACCATGCGAGTATCACTGTCATAGTTATGATGTCCCCAGAACCTCACAATGGTATTATGGTCTTGTAATTGATTTATAATAACTGGGGAACATTTTCTCCCATAGGAAAACCTGGTTATAATTTGTCGTTATAGTCTGCAGGTTATAATGGCGAACATGTGCCAGGTTTCCTTTGCTCCACAAATGTGCAAGACTCCACTTTTCACTGTCTCAGTTCTACTTCACCGCAAGTTGTACTCAGTGGTGCTGGTGGTAAGTAAACAAAAAAAACTCCCTCTGACGTAATCTGTCACAATTTCTTACTGAAACAGTTGCTCCTTGATTTAAGAAAAAGAAAAGAAAAAACGGAAAGCTTTCAGCAGACGGTGGACCACAGGGCTAGACCATACCTCATCCCAACCAGATGACCCCTACTGAACACAGCTGTATTTTATATAATTGCTGTGGTGAGAAAACGCTCTCCAGCAATTATATAAAATAAAACATGAGGTGGTGTGTTTAACTTGAGATTTTACACACCCCACTCAGTGTTGGATGCTGAAATAAACCCCTCAAGCTTTGCTCTCAGGGTATGTAACATCCAGCACCTTGAGGGTGTTGAAAATCTTGTTAAACACACCACCCCATGTATTATTCTACATATATATATATATATATATATCACCATGCTTGGCAGCTGTACACAAACTATTGTCTTAGTCACCAAGGGAGGAAGAAGTTACCCCTGCACCTAAGTTGTAATACAATTGGAGTTTACCAGATGTTCCAGAAAACTGACACCTATGGAGGTCTGTGTATGGCATATCACCACTCTTATGACACTGTGCAATGGCTAGAGGCCATAGGCATTATTGCTACCACCTTAGTCATCCCCAATCTTCCTGACTCACCTTTAGGCCTGCTTCGTTATGTCTGCAGTGAATGTGTATTTCCCTCACTGTGGTCTGTCCATGGTGGTCCAGTGCCACCCCACCTACTTCCCATATCTTATGTAATCTCCAGTGTACAGCTGAACTTCCTCCCTAGTCCTATTCCCCTGCACCATCTGTCTGATGATCTGGTACCACAATGACCTCCATCTCCCACCAGTTCTCCAGTTACTAGTTATCATCTGCCTATAATAGTTCTTCAGATGGGGGTATCCCAAAAGTTTGCAACCAGGACTGAGGTGGTCCCCATGCTGTGAGAATGGCCCTGTGGGTGATTCACATGATGTTCCTTTTGCTGTAGTTGAGGAAGAAAAATGAACTGGGGGTCCTAACTGATAAGGGGCTGAAGCAAAAGAAGCCATGCATGGCTGCTGTCAAGAGGATCAGACGAAAACTGGGATGAATCAAAAGGGTGGCCAGCAGAGCATGGGACATAATCATGCCACAGGACAAGACCCTGGTCAGTCTACCCTGGACTATTAAATGTAGTTCTGGTTTCCTTAATGCAAAACAGACATTGAGGCAGCTGAGAGAGTGCAACATAGGGCTACCACAAAGATTGGTGGTATGGGGGATAAAGGTTATGAGAGGCTGGAGGCCCTTAACATGTTCACCCTGGAGAAAGGAAGGCAGAGAGGGACATGATAGTCTTATTTTGCATACTCAAGGGTGTCATGAAAACTGAACAGTCAAAGATGTCTAATCAGATGCATTTCCACAGGATGCAGGGACACACCCTAAAGCTCATGGGTGGTAAATTCAGGGATAACGTGAAGTCCTTTTGTCCCAGAGTGTGTTGAGCCAATTGGAAATCCTACCAGTGGAAACACAGGCCATGAAGACATTACAGGCCTTAGGATAAGGCTGGACAAATCACTGATTTCCAAGAAAATCACTGGGTACTTTGGAGGAGCAGAGTGGGTTGAGAATCCCTATAAATTGGTATGTGTTTACACGGTATACTTATTTTGTCCCTGCTTATGAAGAGGGGTCAGAATTGATGGACCTAGGGTCCCTGCCAACCTTAAAGGCAAACATTATAGAAACACATGTTGTGCATTGAGTTTTTGTTTCTCTGGTGACCCCTGTCATTCTGTTACCTGTGTCTGTAGCAATTTTTTTTTTTACTTTTCTCTGCCAGTTTTACGGCCCCCGGGGGTAGCCTTTCAGGCTTCTTTTATTGCCTTTGATCTGTTTGGATTTTCCCAGAATGCCTCTGGGAATTATATGAATTAGACCCAGCATTAGAACTAAGAGCCCAAGATCCTAGTTATCATCTAGTCACACCATCTAACTGCAACTGCTTGTGAAAGTTAACTGCTTTGAAAAAGTGTTTGCCCTCCTTCCCAAGCCGAAGTCATATTTTCCTAAGTGCCAGCTGTTGTTATTCTGGATGTGTGGCAAACTTCTTTGTAAAGTGCTGTTACTGTGTAATAATAAAGTCAATAGATCTTTGAAGGACTTAGATCTAATTTACATGGAGGCAGATGGCGACCATACGAAAAATAATTTTTTCCTCACAAAAATGGATAACCCCCATATGAAAAAAGATCCTTTTTTATATAGACCAAATAATTTTTTAATTCCAAGCAGCTATCCAAAAGACTGTACTGAGCAGGCTCACAACCAAAATTTTAAAATGTAAAAACTTTGGAATGGATTAATATTGTTTCACCAAACCAGTGAATGGCACACTGTGGGTCAAGCACTTTCTACCCTGAAAATTTCAGACCAAAATTCCAAACTGTCTGGGCATGAGGCGATGACAAAAAAACCCCAGCAAAAAACACACATTTTTTTACTTTTTTCACTATCAGCATCTCGGAATCTGCACATCCAACAGCAACAAAACTTGGCACTCAAGAGATCTACCCCGAGACAGTGCATGCAAAATTTCATGCAACTCCATTGAATGGTTGTGAAGATATTAAAGTGCAAATTTTGATGTTTAACATAGAAACCGCTACTCAACCCAATTATAGCGGCGCTACTGCACCACTATAATAATATTTTAATACTTCCAGATATTTACACAGATAATACAGGATATTACAGCAAGACTATGGGGAACAGTAATTCTACAGAAATGGCAAAGTAAATGTTTGAACAGTAGGTTACACACAGAAAAACCTATCTCTTCCTCTCTCTCTCTCTCTCTCTCTCTCTCTCTCTCTCTCTCACTTTCTAGCAAGGTAGAATGGCTTACCACACAGGACACTTAGATGAATCATAGGATCATAGGGGTGCATGAATCGGTAGTCATAGGCCTTCTGACTCACCTAGTATTAAAAAAAATTCAGACTTCCTTTTGCTCATGTTCTTATCCAGTGATAAATGCAGACATGAACCATTGGATGGTAGCTTGTTCATAGTCTCAAACCTGACTGTCACACTTTTAGGCTCTGCCAGACCTTAAAACCCTCCAGCTTCCCCCCATGACATATCATGCAGTATGTCACTCTGACATCATAGATTCACCATTGTTTGTGTCTTGAACTGCCTGGAAAATTGGTCCAATCTGGATGTAAAACAAATACATTTGTTTTTTGTCCCAAGACCTGAACCCAGCAGGAATGTTTGGTTTAGCTAGCCATTTCCTGACATCAAAAGACACTTTCAAAGCTCAGCTATAAATTGTCTGGGGGTCCTGTCGTGATAATGCACAGCATAAATAGTAAACTGCTAACAGAGCCAGTGGGTCTGCTCTAATAAGAATCTTGACTTTTCCCCCAAGAAATAACAGCTTTGTCCCTTTAGCTGCTACACTGTGATACTCATGGAGAAAGAAAGAATTGAATAAAATAAAATAAAAATATATTGAAAGATGTATACTGTATAGCAAATTGTTACATCCCCCAGAGAAAGAAAAAAATATTTTAGCCCCAACTAAATGATGTTGGTTTTTAAGGTGAGCCAGCTGTCTCCCATTGTTATGCCTTCAGTTCCCTCTCTGAGTGAACTCCACATTAACTTCTCCTAGCATCTCCCCACTAAAAAAAAGGCATTAACTATTGTCTAGATAGCCCATCTACATATCCATGTTGCAACCCATTGCAGTGCTTAATGTCCATATTATAGGGGTACAGCACCAGGCTCCACTTTAGTAATTTTGAGTTCTGGCCACTGGTCCTATGCAACCATTTAAAGGGGTTGTGATAAGTAACCAGGGTGAACTCCCAACCATACAGGTATGGCTGCAGCTTCTGCAAAGCCCGGACAATCCCTAGACACTCCTTCTCAATTGTGGCATTGGTCTCTTTTCTGGAAAGCAGCTTCCTACTCAGGTACATGACTGGGTGTTTCTGTCCCAAGTGTGGGGCCTGACTCAGAACCACATCTAGCCCATGATCAGATGCATCTATGTGCACAGTAAACCTAAGAGAATAGACTGGGCTGGCAAGCACAGGTGCCCAACACAATGCCTCCTTCAGCTGGAGAAATGCAGTATCACAAGGTTTCCAGCCACTTAACCTTTTCCAGCATTTTCTTCCAGATAAGATCAAACAGGGGTTTGACCATGCTGCTGAAATTTAGCATAAACTTATGGTAGTACCCTGTCATCACTGGGAAGGGCCATACTTTCTTCCTGATCAGGGGTGTGACCCATCCCTGAATGGCCTCAATTTTCACTGGCTAAGGTCAGGTGTGCCCACTCCCCACCCTATGCCCAAGGTATGACACTTCTGCCATTCCTATCTGGCACTTCTCTGCCCTGGCTGTCATCCCAGCAACCTGCAGTCAGCAGACCACCTTGACTGCATGCCTGATGTTATCCTCCCAAGTATAGATGGCAATGTCATCCATGTACAGCAGAATGAAGTCTCCTGCCCCATTCAAAATGAGGTCTATGAGCCATTAATAGGTGGCTGGCACATTCTTCATCCCAAATGGCATTACCTTGAATTCAAATAGTACAAACAGGGTGATGAAGGCTGACCTCTCTCGGGCTTCGGGGTTAAGGTATACCTGCCAATAGCCCTTTGTCAGGTCTATCATGGACAGGTAAAGGGCACCCCCTAATCCCTCTTGAACCTCATCCATCATGGGCATGGGGTATGAATCTGACTCTGTGCTGCTGCTGAGCTTGTGGTAGTCGATGCAGAATCTTGTGGTCCTATCCTTTTCGGGAATCAGTATCACAGAGGAGGCCCAGGTACTACAGAACTTGAAAATGTCCAACTTATGAGCAAGCACTGAAAAATTACAACATACCTTCATAACTTAGTTGTTTTTAAATAGTTTTGACCCTAAATTTTTGACATAGTCTTGGAATGATCCCACATCATGAAACCAGTAGGTGAACATTTCAAATCCCAGCAGAAAAATCATTTCATGCCACAGCTGCAAAAACATATTTTGGCCAACATTTCAAAAACAACAGTTGCCACATTCATGAGGTGGTGTGATAAAATATATGTTGAAAATTTGGGGTCAAAATATTGAAAATTACCAAAATTATGAGTGAGTGTTGAAACATTTCAACATATTTTTATAACTTTGTTGTTTTTTAATATTTGTATCCTTTCAACATAGCCTTCTTATGGCACCACCTCATGAATCTGGTAGGTGAAAATGTTCAAATCCCCCTGAAAGGTGATATCACAGAGCAACTGCAAAATCACCTTTCAGGACAGATTTGAAAAAACTTCACCTAGCCTGTTCATGTGATGGGGTTCCAAAAAGGCCATGTTGAAAATTTGGGGAGTGAATATTAAAAAATGACTAAGTTATGCATAAATGTTCAAAACCTGTGAAATACATTAAACGCACTTACCTTGTACCCTCAGTTCCTGCTCGGCTTTAAAGAGTAAGTTGTGTTTCCAGTCCAGAGAGTATTATGGTGCTGGAACCAAATTTAGATGAGTAAGAAGTGTGGGAGGGTGAGGTGTGGTGAGTGCTGAGTGGGGGGTCAAGGAGGGTGTCTGTGGACGATGGCAAAAAAAGAAAATTAGGAGCCACTTTCTATATTTCAGTTTTAGGAGAAAAAAGAAAACATTGTGGCATGGTTTTCTTTCTTGCCTGTGCTTTGATACTGTGGATTGGGTACCCCAGTGTCAGGTTGAGATTTGGGGGCACCAGGGTGAGCACCCGATGTCCCTGACTGTTCAGTTCAGTTGGGGGGTGCTGTATGCCAACACCGGGGATTGAGCCCCCTTGTATTATAAGCTTGAAGCAGTGGGGTGGGGGAACTAACATAACAGAGGGGAGTGGTAGATGACTCTACACAGGGGGTGGGCACCCCAGTGTCAGAATCACTGATATTTAGCTGGTACTGGGATTGGGCAGAGTGTCCAGCACATATAAATTAGGTTGCTGATGCAGTATTTGGTGGGTGGTCAGAAGGAACAAGGAATCCACAAGCACAGCTGCATTCAGCAGGGGCAGGGTTATACACTGACACATAGCCCCATCCCTGTAAGTTTCAGGTTTTAAATTTTACTATTTGTTTAGTTTAAGGTGGGCAAAACAAAAGGTCTTAATTTATATTTTTGTGGGGCTTGCCCCTCTGTAACTTTGTCCCGGTAAACTCATTGCCACAGACTTTTCAGGATCCAGAGATCCTAGCACTATCTCTGTTATTTTTAAATTTCAGACAAATTGGTTGAACAGGGGCAATGTTATTAAGGTGGAAAAACTGGAGTTTAACATTAAAGTGCTTACTTAACCCTAATATACAGGCATGACTGCACCAGTATAATACAGAGGTTTTGCAAAAAAGAAAAATATTATGCATCATTAGAGTTCTGTGGCTGCAAAGGGAGGAAACTTTGATGCTAGTGTTTTTTTAACCCAACACCCATCCCCTTCCCCAGCCCATTGGCTCATGGCCAAAGGCTTAACTACAGGTATGTGTCCATGCCCAGTGGGTCTGCTGCTTCAAGCTACAGATCAGAGTTTGTGTCCCACAAATCTGTTGCTTCATGTAGGGTTCTCAGAATCAGCCCCAACTCTCTTCACACAGAACCTGTGCAAAGAACAAGTCCAGTTTCATAATCACCTCTGCGTGAAGCACAAAATCAATCATGATTTTCTTCATGCACAGCCCAGAAGCACAACATCTGTCATCAGTTTCTTTGTGCAGGGCCCTGTGGCAAAGCAGCAGATCACTCATGAATTTCTTTGCAATAAGTCCACAAAGCCTGCATAAAGCAGGGGATCAGTCATAACTTTCTATGTGCTGGGACCTGTAGATTCTGCCTTAAGCAATAGATCAGTCATAGTTTTCTTCACACAGGGTCCCAGACTGGAATCTTGAACCAGAAGACCTATGTGACACAGCCCTAGATATGAAGCTTGAAGCAGAAGATCTGTTGGGCATAGGCCCTGACATGTAGCTTGAAGCAGCAGATCTGTGGGGCATAGGCCCTGACATGTAACTTGAAGCAGCAGACCTGTGGGGTACAGCCCTGGACCTGTAGCTTGAAGCAGCAGACCTGTGGGACTCAGCCCAAGACCTGTAGCTTGAAGTGCTAGACCTGTGTGGCACAGCTCCGGATCTGTAGCTTGAAGCAGCAAACCTGTGGGGTATGGCCCTTGACCTGTAGCTTGAGGTAGTAGACCTGTAGAGCACAGTCCCAAACCTGTAGCTTGAAGCAGCAGACCTGTGGGCATGTCCCCAGTCCTGTAGATTGAAGTACCTGTTAGCAGACCTGTGAGGCATAGCCCCAGTCCTGTAGCTTGAAGTAGCAGACCTCTGGGGCACAGTGCTGGGACCTGTAGCTTGAAGCAGAAGACCTCTGGGGCACAGCCCTAGACCTGTAGCTTGAAGCAGCAGACCTGTGTGGCACAGTCCCCCAGACCTCTAGCTAAGCCTTGGGTGAATGGCGTTAGGGTTGAAAAAAAAATGGCCACATTTAGCTCCTTTAGTGGCCACAGAACCCTAATGGTGCATTAACATATTTTTTTTTTTTTGCAACAGATGTCCTTACTTTTGGAGAAAGTAGTATCGTAATTTGCTTTGTGCATAAAACACAATATGATTTCTGACAGGTTTCATCTGCAGGATAATAACTTGCTTTTCACAGAGCCATTCAGGACCTGCATGAAACATGATTCACAGGGTATATTAGGCCCTGTGTGAAACACAAGCTGTATCCTAACTGGCTTTGCACACAGCCCTTACAACATGACACCTTCAGGGCCATTCAAACATTTTGGAACTTGAGAAATATTTTTGAGAAGTGTTTTTGTGCTTTTATGGTTGGTGCTGGACTTTTTTTGTTCCTGCTGGAATTAAAAATACCTTTGCGAGGTTTTCCATTTTTATGTTTACCATGCACGTGTGTGCGCAGTGAACATCTTGCCATGGTAGTTGGCTTTTGAGAAGTGTGACACTGTCTGTTCAATGCAGAATAGTGTTTTAGGGGTGTGACAGTGCCACAACAATCATCAGCCAGGCTAATCATGACAGAGTTTTGGCTTGCTGGGCAGCGACATCGTGAACTTAAAAAGGAAATGTTGAGCCAATCATGGGTCAGCTTTTTCCTTTGATCTATGCCACCCAGCAACCAGAGTTGAACTGTCATGATCAGCCTGGAATTTCAAACATCCAGGGACTCATGCCAGCTGTAACAGACAAAATCATCCATCAATGTCTGTTATTGGTGCCCCCGTAATTGTCCCCTGCACCCAGCCTTCCCACTCAGCACCCCCCACAAATATAGCACTGACACTGGAGGTGCCCAATCCTCCTGTGTCGCCACCGCATAGGTTTTCTTTTATATATATATACATATATATATATATATATAATAAAAATCCATGTAATGCATCAGTTGAGTTGTTCTGATGGCGACAATAGTGAGTGAAAGTTGTTGAGAAACTTGACCACCCTCAACTGGCATCAGGGTGCATTGGGGTCGCCAGCCCCAACTCTCACCTCATCACATGTGTAAAGAAGCAGAGGTATAGGAGAATGGGTGAGAGTCAGGACCGATGACCCCAAAGGGCACCCTGATGCGGGTTGGGGGTGGGCTGGGGGTCCACGGGGTTTTCAACCCTGTTAATCGAATTTCTCACTTTTGTCACTGTGGAACAACCCTAACTTTTGCATTAAATGGAGTTTTTTGCCTCTAATTTCCCTTCTTTTTGAGAATGATGACGACAAATAGTGAAAGTAATGCAGCGGCGAGACCGTGGGGCCCACCGTAATGTCTTGTGACATAGTAACAGGAACAGCAACACAAACAGAAGTGCCAATAGTGGTGCACATGGTAACTGAAATGTAAATGGTAAAGGAAACGTTAATAGAAATGCAAGTGCAAAGTGACGCCAAAGCGAACAGTGACGCAAATGGACATTGAAGCCCTTATGAAAACACAACTGGTAATGTGAACAGTGATGGCACTGGTATTTTAAATGGAAATGTTAAGTATCACAGCAAAAAGAACGCAAAAGGGAACAGAAACGAAAACACGTATGCGAGCTCAAACATAAACACACCGTAACGGCACAGCCAGAGTACCGCAATAGTAAATGCAAATGGTAAAGTTAACATGAAGAATAATGCCAAAGGAAACAGAAATGGGAACGGAGGCGCATTCGGAAACGCAACCCGCAACGTGCATGGTCACAGAACCGCAATTGTTAACGCAAATGGTAACGGTAACAGCAACAATAATGCCAAAGGAAAGAGAAATGCAAGTGAGTACAGAAGCGCAAACCATTACATGCATGGTCATGGTACCACAATTGTAAATGCAAATGGTAACAGTAACAGCAAAAATAACGCCAAAGGAAACAGAAACGAAACAGAAATGCAAGCGCATATGAAAATGCAAACTGTAACACATGTGGATGGTACCGCAATTGCAAGTGAAACTGGTAATGGTAACAGCAACAATAATGCCAAACGGCACAGAAACACAAGCGAAAGCACAAGCTGTAACGCACACGTTGGCGTAGTCGGTAATGGTGCCACAAACGGTAATGGAAACGCAACTGGAAATGTTAACTGGAACAGTAACGAAAGGGCACACCCTTCTTTTCCCCCAAAAATGCATTGGAAAACACAGTGAAAACAAAGAATGTATACATAACAATGGGCCTCGGAGCAGAAAATGAGGACTTGGAATATTAAATTGCTTATATCTCAGGAACCGAACGACGTAGAAAAATAATGTAAATTTCATATGAATTATGACTTTCCTGGCTAGTTTTGTACTTAGCCCCTGCTAGGGGACTAAGTATTTTTGTGATGAAAAGTCCGTATCTCGCACCATTTCCGAGATACAGGGTCCGAAAGGCGCGACGGGCATCGTAATGTTATCCAATGGGAAAAAGCGCTAACTTCGGAGTGCTGTCACTGTGCCGCCCTGTAATATTTTTTCACCAAACCACAAAAGGCAAATCAGTGGGATGTTTGCTTTCTTCTTTCCAAATTTCAGCCCAAAAGACCAAACTGTTATTTTGCAGCAGGGCGGCAAAGGATTCCTGTAATGTGACGGACGCCATAATGTTGTCCTATGGGAAAAAGTGTCAACTTTGGAGTGCTGTAACTTTGCTACCCTGTAATATTTTTGCACCAAAATACTGAAAGGCACATCTGTGAGATGTTGGCTGCGTTCTCTCCAAATTTCAGCCCAAAAGATCAAACTGTTCTTTTGCAGCAGGGTGGCAAAGAATTGCTATCATTTTGCCATAGCTTGGAAAAGTAGTGTCGCAATTTGCGAAAGCTTTCGCAAACATTTGCGATACTTTCATGAGTGCGACACTACTTTGCTAAAGTACTTTTTCTAGAAACTTGAAAAACATGTTTCTAGGGTGTTTAACCTCAAAATAAAGACATGCCTAGCACCCTCAGGTAAACACAAAAATAATTGTGTTGCTAAAGGGTCCCAAATTTAAATGGCAAGCATTTTTCTGATCATCAACTGAGAACAAAATGGTGGATTTGTGAAAGTAAAAGGGCCATTTGCGAAAGTAAAAACTGCATTTGCGAAAGTGTTGAATTTTTTGTTAACTTTTCCCATTGACTTATAATGGGAAATTATTTTTTAAATAACTTTTGAACCGTTTAATATTTTTTCATGAAATCTTCAAAAGGCACATTGGGAACCCTGGATACACATTTCCTGAAGTTTTTGGACTGGTCACGCAAACCGTGCAACCTGTAGGGACGAGCAAAGAATTCAAAAAAGCGTAAACGCGGGTGCAAATCATGCTTAATAACTCCGCAGCTGTATATCTGAACAGTATGAAAGTTGGCAGATCCCAAGGTGTATGATTCTTGATTGTGTATTCCAAATTTCAGGCAAATCTGTTGAACGGTTGTAAAGTTATTAAGGTGCAAAATTTTAGGTTTAACATGTAAATGGCTCCTCAACCCTAACTATGGTAGCACTACCGTGCTACCATAATATATATATATATATATCCTGCAGAAAATGAAAACTGCTCATTGATGTCTCTTGCTGGCTCCACTGTAACTGTTCCCCCCACCCGAACCTCCCACTCACCACCCACCACCCCACCCCACCCCCACACTCACGCAATATAACACTGACACTGGGATGCTCAATCCCCAGTGTCAACACCTAAAATAAAGAAAACCTTCCCTGTGTGTGTGTGTGTGTATATATATATATATATATATATATATATATATATATATATATACCCTGTAAAAATGAAAACTGTCCAGTGATATCTGTTGCACCATTAGTCCCACCACCTGATCCTCCCACTCAGCAACCACCAACACCACCCACACACACAAATATAACACCGGCACCTGAAATAAAGAAAACCTTCCCTCAGCATTTTGTTTTTATATATATATATATATATATATATATATATACAGTAAACTCTGTAAAAAAGAAAACAGTCCAGCAATGTCTACTGTGCCATTAGTCCCCCCACCTGACCCTTCCACTTAGCACCCACCACCCTACACCACCCCAAGCCCTTACTTACCCACTGGGCATCTGACACTGTAATCCTATCTGGACCACAGACACGTCTTTACTCTTCAAATTTAGACCATGAACTAAGGGATATGAAGTTCAATGTGTCTCAATGGGGTTTTGAACTTAGTGGCATAACTTGGCCATTTTTGAATATTTTTGCCCCACATTTTCAACATACCATTTTTGGGACTCTGCATCATGAACAATTGTAGTGAAATTAGGCAAATCTGTCTCAAAAGGTGATTTCATGATTTTATTTTATTTATTTAGTTTTTGTTAACCGGGTAAGTGCGCTAGTCAGCAAGTGACTGTTTTCAGGCACTACCTGGGAGGTCCAATTACAACACACAAAGAGTACAGCCAGATTATTAAGACAACGAGTACAAAAAATGCAGAGAGAAATACATATGGCAATGTAACATACATTAGTAAACAAAAATATACTTTAGCACTTGATCATGGAACATACTCAAAATGTGAATAGTGAAGGCAGAAAATAAGAGGATAGGCATCAGTAGAAAAGACACAAGGAAGGAAAACTGGCAAAAGGATGGGGAGGGAGAGATTAAGTGGAAAGGAGGTGCAAATCCAGATCTGACAACAGGGTGAGTACCAACCTAAGCCGGGCCTATGGAGCAGACGGCAGGCGAGAGAGGGTGGTAGGGGAGCGGCAGTAGACGGCAACAGTGTAGGAGGTAGGAAAATACAGCCGTCTGGTGGAACCGAGACGGCAGGCGAGATGAGGATGCCGGTGAGAGGGGGAGAGGCGGAGGAGTTACGGCAATAGCGGCAAAAGTGTCAAAAGTCAAGCCGAGCCAGTGGAACCAAGAGACAGCAGGGCAGGGAAGGGGTTGGTAGATGGTGGAGAAGTGGTGTAGGTGGAGAGAGGTGACTAAGCACAGCCAGGAGGGTGGGGACTAAGGAGGGGCATGGATGAGGTAGGAACAGGTAAAGGTGAGTTTGGTGGGGAGTGGCAAAAAGGGGGGAAGAGGATATAACAGAAGAAGGGGGGGGGAGAGAGCAGCAGTGGGGTTAAGTGAGGAGAGGCTGTGAAGTGAAGATAAGAATTGCTGTGCAAAATCACTTTTCAGGCAGGAGTTGAAAATTTTCTCTGCCCATATTCATGAGGCATGGTTATAAGAAGGCTATGTTGAAAATTTGGTGTAAAAATAATAAAAAACAACAAAGTTATGAGCCTACATTGAACTTTGTGAATGTAGGCTCGTAACTTTGGTAATGTTTAATATTTTTTTCCCCAAATTTTCAACATAGGCATCTCTTCATAACACCTCATGAATGTGATAGATGTCAGTTTTTGAATCCTGGCCAAAATGTGTTTTGCGTTCTGAAAGGTGATTTTGCAGTCCGTGCATGAAATGACCTTTCAGGCAGGAGTTGAACATTTTCTCTACACTTGTTCATGAGGTGGGGTCATAAGATGGCTCTGTTGAGAATCTGGGGCAAAAATATTAAAAAGCAACAAAGTTATGAGCTTACATTGAACTTTGCAAACACAGGCTCGTAACTTTGGTACTTTCCAATATTTTTACCCCACATTTTCAGCACTGCCATTTCTTCATAGCACCTCATGAATGTGAGAGCTGTTATTTTTCAAATCCTAGCCAAAATGTGTTTTTATATCCTGAAAGATGATTTTGCAGTCCCTGCGCGAAATCACCTTTCAGGCAGTAGTTGAACATTTTCTCTGCACTTGTTCATGAGATGGGGTCATAAGAAGGCTATGTTGAAAATATGGGGCAAAACCATTTGAGAACAACAAAGTTATGAGCCTGCATTGCCATTTACAAATGCAGGCTCCTGACTTTGGTACTATGAAAACCACAAACTGCACAACAAAGCATTTAGTACCCCAGAACTTCTATACCAGTGGTGAACATCTCGCATTGACAAATGCTTCTTACATACTACATAGTCTCCTTGACTTTGTGGGTTAGTTTTTTTTTTACTTTTTTAAATATTTACTCATATCTTAGCCATTGTTTGGGGCAAATTGCCAACCACTCTGATGATCACATAAATGTGACCCAAAATGTGTTTTTGTGGATTACCCCCCCACCAGAAAAAAACACATTTTGAGTCAGATTCAAAAGGTAGCACTTAAGTGATCATCAGGTGAGTAGTGACTTGGCCACCCTGACAATCTGAGGGAAAAAATTTCCAAAAAATGGCAAAGATCATAGGAAGAACAGATATAAGAAGGCACAAGCCCATTTCGAATGCCTGCCCCTTAACAATGATTATAACCCATTATTCTCAAGCCACCGAAGTAAGCATTCAAATCAATCCTAAAGGCATGTAAAGTGTATAAAGCTACTGTATGAGTGAATGTTAAAAAAAAATAAAACAAATTATAGATCCAAGAGGATGTGCAGTACTCCCATTTCCAGAGTTAGAAAAAACATAAAAAACAGTGTGAAGATTTTTCTGCGTCTTGGAAAGCATGTACTGCACACGTGCTAGGATTTGGAACTGTGCTGTGAATTGGATTTTTTTGGTGACAAGTACAGGAGTGCATTGAGGGGCACAAAGGAATCATGCAATGAGGGACACTCCTGCAGGACAGGTACCATTAAGGGGCGGGGGCTGGCATTTGGACCAGTGGGTGTGTAAGTGTGTTTTTTTACACACAAGCAGTTACAGGCCATGGTGTCAGGAGGGTTGTGCCAGCTGTTAACCATAGGAGCTGTCAAAAATGACAGTGTGGGGGGAGAACGGTGGTATGGGTGCCAGAGTTGGAAGATTATTTTTAGACTTTACTGTTTTTGTACAAGTTGCAATTGGTGGGGGGCACTGAAAAAAATGGCAACTGGCTGTGGTGAAAGGAGGGGTGTGTGACAGTCGCCCACCATGGGATACTGAAATTTAATAAAGGGGTGCCACTGTGTGAGTGGTGAAGGCTGGACTGGGTGCCAAAGGGTGGGGGATACTTAAGTGATCAGTCACCAGCAGAGGGATTAGACTCCTGCTACTGGACAAAATGCCATAAATCGGGGAACCGGGATGGGGATATCAGCAGCAGTATTAGGCACCTGCCACCAGAGATCTATAAATCAGCTTTAGGAGGGATGGGGTGGGTGCCTATTGTGGGAGTAGGCACCCAACGCTTGTCTTTTATGTAAACGTGGGTCAAGCAGGAGAGAGCAATTTCTGTGGTGTGTGATGGGAAACATGTTGGTTTTTCTTTTTGTCTTTTGTGACTGAATTCAAAAATGAAAGAAAAAAGTTTTGTGTTTTCCAGCAAGTTTGTTAACCATACCATGCATGCACCTGCTTGCAAAACTTTAAAACCTCATAACTACAAAATTGTAGGTCAGTTTGCTCTCAAATCAAAAAAGACAATATTCTGACAAGCAATCAAACAAACCTGTAATTTGTAGGTCATAAATCAGTTTAGTTTTGTTTTTTTTTCACTAGATGAGTGCAAAAAGGTATTAACTTGATAATTATCACATAACTTCACACATTAATAACTTCTGAACATATTTGCACCTAACTTGGCAAACAAATAGTACATAATAGTGTGAAAGTGCACAGCAAATTTCACCACTCTTTGGGCTATGGTCATCAAAATATAAGATATCAAAGCCTCTGTTTTGATACAAAGACCAACTCAATCCTAACATACAGGTGCTACTGCGCCTGTATAAGATATATGTAATACATGTGAGATGGCTCTGTATATGGGGGTTGAGTATGCAGTTTTATGGTAAACCACAATTTCTGCACTTAATTCTACTGCCGTCCTTGAGCCAAATAGCATGAAATTTAGCATGAGCAGAGTCAGTGCCAGTCATTGCTTTCGTGAGTTACAAATCTACTTTCATGACTCACACACCCACTTTCATGAGTTGGGAAAAGAACAGAAATTTTTGTGCATCAAAACAAGAAAATCTGCTGTAAGTTAAGTCTGAACCTTATGTGGTCAAAAGTGTAGGTTGTAAGGCTGAGTCTTTAGCTGTTGCTTTATTAAAAAAAAACAAAAACATTTTTTAAATTATAAATAACATTTGGTGTTCAGTGTCACGAAAACAGGGCCTGTTTTCATGACTCAAAAACCTGTTGCCATTTTTGTGAGGTATACCTTCTACTTTTATGACAGTGTCAAAACAAGAAAAATATAGATGGCGTCACATGATCATGTGTAAAGCAAGCTACAGGTCTGGTGCAGTGTGACGCTTCAACTACTTGATGAGTATCCTGGACCACTCGTGAAGCAAGCTTCAGGTCTGATGCAGTTAGCATCATTATGCAGCTGCTTTTAGATATTCAAAAAGTAAGGAAATTAATTGCAAAAATCTATGCTAATGCATCTATTAGGATTTAAATGCAAAGCCATGATGTGGTGTTCCTTAGGGTTTAAACAATCATCATGCAGGGTTGGCACTATCCTAATTTTGGAACTGTTTGTCACATAAAGTAAATGATGCAGCAATGCTTGCATAGAGAGTACCGATATTAAGGGTAAGGGGAACTTGTTTAACCAGGAAAGGCACATTAAGTCGAAGCTTGTTTACAAGTGTGACCTGGGAGAACAAGGAAGTTAATTGACTTGCTCAGGGTCACACAGTATGCAAGTGGGGGCTATAGGATTCAAACCCAAGTCTCCAGGTTTACAGCTCAGTTCCCGTAACCACTGCACTATACTGTCACTGATATTAGGGCAATGCCAATCCTGAATCACATGATCATTTAAACCCTGAGGAACACCACACCACTGATGATTTGCCAAGGTTCCAGAGACTTTAAACCCATTTTTTTAATTTTCCAACTTTGTATGTTTGAGTTTCAACCCTAATAGATGCAATAACATAGATTTCTGTAATATATATGATGAGAGAGAGACGGGGGGGGGGAGAGAGAGAGGAAAGAAGAAATTGTTTAACCAGGAGAGGCACACTAAGCCGGAGCTTGATTCCACATGCAACCTGGGAGCACAAGGAAGTTAAGTGACTTGCTCAGGGTCTGTGGATCTCCAGGCTTGCAGCTCAGAGCCTTAAACCAGTGCACTATACTGGAGAAAGAAAGCGAGAAAGAGAGAGAGAGCGAGGGACGGAGGGAGGAGAGAGAGAGAGAGAGTAGAAAGAGAGAAAATAATCTGACAGGTAGTTGCCAGATATCAGGAAATATCATCATCGAAGGGTCAAACAAGTCATAAAGCCATGAGTCCAAAGGGCAAGTGGCCTTTATAAGCTTGTTTGGCCATGCAACTGTGATATTTCATGAATATCTGGGAATTACCTGTCAGATATTTTATATGTTGCATAAGGTTTTTTGTTTTTATTTTTGGTTCTTTTTCAGCTATTTCTGTGATCCCCTAGTGTTTTTTTTTTCTGTTTGTAGGGCTTTTCTGTAGTGCAGTGGGGGTGCAAGCTCTTAGTGTAGTACTTTTCTGTAGTGTAGTGAGGGAGCATGCCCTTGGTGTAGTGCTTTTTAGTAGTGTGGTGGGGACGCATGTGTCTATACTTGTGTAGGCGTCTATACGTGAATGTGATGCCCATATAAGAGGGTGCTGCAGGGCTGGCCCTTTTTTTCTTTCAATTTCAAAACTGCACAAGCGACTAGTGCTAGCAACATGGCAGGACAGTGTAGTCAGTTGAAAGAGCCATTTTGTGGTTTGTAGCTGGGAGTGTCAGGACATGCAGCAGGGGCAAAGGAGCAGTAACGGGGCAGAGGTGGAGGAGCATCAGCAGTGACGGGGCAAAGGAGCAGCAACAGCAGTAAAGGTGGAGGAGCAGCAGCAGTGAGAGGGACACAGGAACAGCAACAGCAGTAGAGGTAGAAGCACAGCAGCAGTAACTGAGGCAGAGGAACAACAACAGCAGAGAGGTGGAGGAGCAGCAGCAGTGACATGGGCAGAGGAACAGCAGCAGCAGAGGTGGAGGAGCAGCAGCAGTAACAAAGGCAGAGGAACAGCAACAACAGTAGAGGTGGAGGAGCAGTGACAATGGCAGAGAAACAGCAGCAGCAGTAGAGGTGGAGGAGCAGCAGCAGTGACATGGGCAGAGGAACAGCAGCAGCAGTAGTGGTGGAGGAGCAGCAGCAGTAATGGGGCAGAGGAGCAGCAACAGCCGTAGATGTGGTGGAGCAGCAGCAGCAGTAGAGGTGGAGAAGCAGCCATTAGCAGGGGAAGAGGAGCAGCAATAACAGTAGAGGTGGAGAAGCAACAGCAGTAACTGGCAGAGGAGCAGCAAGAGCAGTAGAGGTGGAGGAGCAGCTGCAGTAACTGGGGCAGAGAAGCAGCAGCAGTAACGGGGCAGAGGAACAACAGCAGTAGAGGTGGAGGCGCAGCAGCAGTGATGGGGCAGAGGAACAGCAACAGCAGTAGAGGTGGAGCAGCAGCAGCAGTGATGGGGCAGAGGAGCAGCAACAACAGTAGAGGTGGAGAAGCAGCAGCAGTAATGGGAGCAGAGGAACAGCAACAGCAGTAGAGGTAGAGGAGCAGCAGCAGTAACTGGGGCAGAGGAGCAGCGACAGCAATAGAGGTGAAGGAGCAGCAGCAGTAAAGGGCAGAGGAGCAGCAACAGCAGTAGAGGTGTAGGAGCAGCAGCAGTAACAGGAGCAGAGGAACAGCAACAGCAGTAGAGGTGGAGGAGCAGCAGCAGTAACGGGGCAGAGGAGCAGCAATAGCAGTAGAGGTGGAGGAACAGCAGCAGTAATGGGCAGAGGAACAGCAACAGCAGTAGAGGTGGAGGAGCAGCAGCAGTGATGGGGCAGAGGAATGGCAACAGCAGTAGAGGTGGAGGAGCAGCAGCAGTGACGGGGAAGAGGAACAGCAACATCAGTAAAGGTGGAGGCACAGCAGCAGTGACAAAGGCAGAGGAACAGCAACACCAGTCGAGGTGGAGGAGCAGCAGCAGTGACAGTGGCAGAGGAGCAGCAACAGCAGTTGAGGTGGAGGAGCAGCAGCAGTGACAGAAGCAGAGGAACAGCAGCATGGAGGGCCTTGAAGAGAAGGATGAAGCATCCAGTGAAATTGATGTTTGATGAGTTGCTGAATGGAGGTTGTGATTTAGGCTAGGGCTTTCTGCAGGTAGTTTTAGTTTTTACAGTGTTTTTATTTTGGAAGTTGTAATTATTAGAGGCTTGGGGATTTTTAGGGTGGCTGTTTCCTTTGTTATTAAAATTCGTTATATGTTTAGTTAAGCAAGTTAATGGTATTATAATAACATTGAACCATAGAAAGTGACGTTAGAAGGAGACCTTTCATCCAGCTAGTCTGTCCATTGAAAAAAAAACTACCCCCCTCCCTCAGTTTCTGTTAAGTGTTAAGATGCCTTTGTATTTATCCCAAGCATTTTTGAAACTTTTTACTGTCTTGGCCCCCACCACCTCATGGGGAGGCTATTCCATGTGTCTACCACCCTCTCCATGAAGAAGAACTTCCTCATGTTGCTCCTAAACTTGCCACCCTGTAGTTTCATGTCATGCCCTCTAGTCCTTGTGTAACCTCTGCCCTGAAACAGATCCTGTACTTGTATATTGTTAATTCCTTTCATATATTTGAAGGTTTCTTTTAAGTCCCCCCTCTCCCTCCTTTCCTAAAGGGAATACATGTTGAGATCTCTCAACCTATCTTCATATGATTTCAGGTGCAGACCCTGTATCATTTTATTAGTTCTCCTTTGCACCATCTCTAGTCTATGTCCTTCCTAAGGTGAGGACTCCAGAACTGTACACAATACTCCAGCTGTGGTGTTCACCAGTGATCTATAGAGTAGGAGTACCACTTCCCTTTTCCTGCTAGTGATTCTCCTTTCTATGCATCCCAGCATGCCATTTGCCTTTTAATGCAGCCTTTTCCCACTGCCTAGTCATTTTCAGGTTATCCGTTGTAATCACCCCCAGATCCCTCTCCTGCTTTGTGAAATCCAATCTCACACCCCCTATGAGGTATTCTTCTCCTGGGATACACTCCTGGGTTACCCTTCCCTAGGTACATGACCTTACATTTCTTCATGTTAAAATTCAGCTGCCGGGTCTTGGACCATTGTTCTAGCTTCTAGAGGTCAGACTTCATCCTGTGCACCTCCCCCCCAGAAATGCCAACCCTGTTGCATATCTTTGTGTCATCTGTGAACAGACACACTTTGCCCTCCAGACCTTCAGCTATGTCATTAATGAAGACATTGAAGAGGATAGGACCCAGCACAGACCCCCTGAGGCACACCACTGGTCACCTCCCTCTCCTCTGAAAGTGTACCATTTACCAGTACCATCTGGGTCCTACCACTCAGCCAGTTTTGTACCCAGTTTACCACCTTCCAACCCACACCCAGACTGGCAAGCTTGTTCAGCAACCTTCTGTGTGGAACATAGTCAAATGCCTTGCTGAAGTCTAGGTATACCACGTCCACTGCTCCGCCCTGATCCACTATTTTGGTCACCCAGTTAAAGAAATCAATTAGATTTGTTTGGCATGATCTTCCCATTGTAAACCCATGTTGTCTTGGATCTAATTTACCACTCTCCCCAAGAAAGAAAATAAGAATTTCCTTGAGGAGTGCTTCCATTATTTTGCCCACAATCAAGGTGAGAGCTACTGGTCGATACTTTCCCCGCAACCTCCCTACTCCCACTCTTGTGGAGTGGGATCACAGTGACCCACTTCCATCCTCCAGTACCGCTCTCTGTTCAAATGACTGGTTAAAAAGTTCTGCCAGGGGTTCTGTCAGTTCCTCTCTCAGTTCCCTGGGAATCCTAGGGTGTATTTTGTCAGGCCCCATGGAGTTGCTTATCTTGAGTTCCTGCAGTTCTTCTAGGACTCTTTCCCTTGTGAATAGCCCTGAGTCAACCTCTTTACCAAGGGTACTTTTACCCATCAGATTAGGACTACAGCCATTCTCTTCATTGGTAAAAACATGTATACATTTTGTGCACACTTGTAAAAGTGAATAAGTTCTTCATTATATTGTAATAAGTTGTGTAGTTACACATGTAGTGTTAATTGCCATCAGGTATGGGGAAATATCTGATGATTTATATCTCTGGAAAAAGTCACAACCATGCAAGATAGATAGATAGATAACATTTTTATCCATCTATATACATACATATGATAGTGCACCTGTTAGGGTATAACATAAAGCTGCAAAAATAGGGAAATGTGGCATTATAGTTTCTAGCCTTAAATCCAACCTCTCCCTCCTCCAAGCAGCAAAATGACAAGACCACACAAGCAACCACAGACAACCACCATCAGGTAAGGCAAACAACATACAAGTGTTTGCAGATGACACAAAAGAGGATCCAGTATAAAATCCCGACGTGTCTGCTCAACACACAAGTATCCCAACTCCGTTTGCCTGACAGTGAAACTGCTCAACAACCTAACTTCCCAACATGAGACTGCACGACAAAGGAAGTTTGACCGCCATGCCCCATTGCAGGGGGCTATGCTCCCGCACCCACCCTTGCAGGGGGCTTTGACCCCCCCATAATTAATATAATCAATTCTACGTCACTGCAACTTGTAGTGTCAGGTAGTGTCATGTCAGGAAAGTTAGGTTGTTGGGCAGTTTCATTGTTGGGAACTCAGAGTCGGGATGTTGTGTGTCAGGCAGACATAAGTCAAGATTTTGTATGGCTCCCAACAAAAGACATCCATCATCAGGCTCCAGCACTTACACATGCACACTGTATAACATAAACACCCACTGCTGGCTGCAGATAGAAATCCATGAAATTCAAATCTCGACACCACATCTGTCTGCACTGTGGGGGCCAGCACCTGTGCAACCACAGAGATCCACGCATAGTGCAAGACATACACACCCATTTCTAGCTGCAACGGTACTGGCCGCTGTGAGGTATGCACTCCTGCAGCCACAGATACAATTCCACAATATTGCAGAAACATATGCCCCTGAGGGCCAGCAGTTCTGCAAAAACAGATACACATATACACATACACTGTTTAAGACACACACACACACTTCTGGATGCAAAAGCATAGGCTCCCTAGGTCCACAGATACACATGCATATTCAAAACATACACACCCACTTCTACAGTCACACTGTTAAATTTCTAAACAGCACTAATGAAGTATTTTTTTTTAAGTGCAGCATGCTGTATGTATATTTTCAAAGGTACCACATCAGTGCTACTGAATGTGTTATCTGAAAACAGTTGCATGTTATTTGTCGTACACAATGATGGCTATCTGTGATTGCTTGTGTGATTTAGTCCTTTTGCTGCTGGGGGGGATTAGAGTTGGAAACCCTAATGCCATATTTTCCTGCTTTAATGGCATTAAGTTGAATCCTAACTGGTGCATTAATGCAGTTTTTTGTAATGAATTTCTTTTCTTCTTTTAGAAAGTTAATAAATGCACTACAATACTAACCGCAGTCAAAGATACACATTCACACTGCAGGACATACATAGCCACTTCTACCTGCAGCTACAAATCAATGACACCCAAAGTACAACCCACTTCTGGGTGCACAAGTGTAGCTCTGCTCATGTGTGATGTGGGTGTGTGATTTGCATAGGGCCAAAACAGCCTTACTTACGTTAGATTAATGTATGTGTGGGCTGTTCTGTGCATACATAATTTGCATAGCCCAGTTCTGTCCCCATAAAATCCCTTACCACAGTGTTATGTGCATCTTCAGAATTTGTGTAGGGCACATTGAGCCCTATGCAAAATCTTGTAGTCCAGCATTACATGTGTACCAGCATAATGATACCGCAACATACATCCTATTTTTCAATATTTATATCACAAACTCTCAGAACTTATATGTTAAACCCCTGCAACATCAATAGAAGTGACAGACTTGTAATCCAACCTTTAAATACTTGTGACAGTGTTACAACATAAAAACACATTTGGAGGTGGAAGTAACACTTCTCACCCACTGTGTTAGTCTAAGGGCCTTGAAAAAATAAGATTGTTAAAAATTTGGGAAAAAAATGTTTAACAAACATCTGAGTTATAAGTAATGGTTGTATTTTGGTACAAAGTATACCTTTTATTGTTGCGAGTTAGTATTCTTCGGTCACAATATGTGGCAACCAAAGAATTCTTTGTTGAAGCATACAAGTTGTTATCTGGCATGTAAAACAAATTTTTATGTGTGAACAAAGAATTCTTTGTGTGCGCTTACATGGTGAACAAAGAATTATTTGTTTGAATATAACAATTATTATCCAGTACTAAAAATACATTTTTACGTGTGAATGTTTTGTTCATATTTTCTCGGAAACAAATAATTCTCAACTTACAACAATAACATCACAACTCTTACTAAGCTGGTGACCTATGATTTTCATGGTGCCCAAAAAACAAATTTCTTGATCATTTTTCTTCAAAGAAACTATAGACTCTAACTAAATGGATCCTGTTTACCTAGGTTCAGGTGTTTTCTTTTTCGAAAATGCATCATTTTTACATGTTTCTACAAGATGGTGGCACTCACAACAATAACATTTGTTTTCGTGAACATAAACATTTTCTAGCAAAATAAAATCAGCTCATAAACATCAATTCTTTGCCTACACCAGACAGGTATGCTGAAAACTCTACTGAGCATGCTCAGGAGACTAATGTAAAAACCTTACACCTTGAGAACTGATTGATATTTTTTTCACAAAACCTTTGAAAGAGACACCCTTGGGCCTGACCCCATACTATAGTACCATTAAAGTTCTAGAACAAACTTTCAAATGTTTTTTTGTTCCACAAGTGAGCAAAGAAACAGCAAAAAAGTGTATTCTTAAAGGCTTTTTAAATTGATGGATCTCGGAGTCTGGATGAGTGGCCATCACAAAACTTTCCAAGTCTTAAGAACTTGCTATTTCATTGAACAGTGCCAAAGATATTAAGGTGCAAGAACTTGGGATTAACGCTAACTGTACAGGCCCCACAATGCCTCTGTACTAAGAAACAGCTATCCTGAAAACCCTACTGAGCATGCTCAGAAGCAAAATGTTTAAAACCATATAATTCAACCGACCCAATGGCATGGAAGGCTGAGATGCTATACACACCTTACCTCCTGCCACTCTGGCGACTCATGTTAAGGAATGGACCCAGGTTGCCAGGGGTCTGCTGGAGGAGGGAGGATTGAGTATCCAGAGGGCAGCTGTCCTCCTTCGGGGAAGGGAGTGGGGTCTGTGCTTCACCACTCTACTGCCACCTGGAGGAATCCAGATGGAGGTACATGCAGTCACATAAAGTGGGAGGACCCCATATCCAGAGTACCGTGGATGTCTCCATGGAGGCAGAGCTCGCACAACATGCTAATTGCTCATTTGTGACCAGTTGGGGAGAAAAACAGAGGAAAAGAAGTGGAGGTCAGGCTAAATGAAGTCCTGTCCATCTGACCACCAACCCGCTCTGCTGCTTTGGATCTGGGGCATATCTAGATGTGTTTCGGGGGGGGGGACAGCCCACCTCTCCTGGCCCTGCTGCAGTGAGGGGGGAACTAGTAGGGGATACTGTCCTGAACCTCGGAGGTGGTTGGAGATGGCTGTGGCAGACAGAAACAGGTGCTGATACAGTGCCCGTCCTGCCCAGGAGGAAAAACACTTGTATAGAAAAAAATAAAACCATATGACTCAAGAATCGATTCATATTTCTTCACAAAATCTTCAAAAGGCACCACCATTGGCTGAGCTGCTTGTACCCTGAAAATGTAGGAATACAGTTCTAAACCATTTTTGGTCTAGATGCAAGCACAGAAAATGTCCAAAAGTGCATTTTTTAAATGTTTTTTACACTCCCTGAATCTCAAAATCTGGACAAGCAGCTGTCATGAAACTTGCCATATCCTGACAACATGACACCTTGACCATGCCTGCAAGCTTTTATGCAGTTTTGTCAAATGACCCCAAAAGGTGTAAAAATTGGGGTTAAACATTTAAGTGCCTACTTGACCCATGCACAGAAGACAAATGTTTAAAACCTTATAACTCAAGAACTGATTAATAGTTTTTCATGAAATCTTCAAAAGGCACACCTTGGGCTAAGCTGCTGCCCTAAGAATATCAGGACAAAATTACAAACCATTTTTGCTCTAGACGCAGGCATAAAAGTGCCAAAAAAAGAGCATCATTTCCTTATTTTTACACTCCCTTTCTATCAGAATCTGGACAAGTGATTATCACGAAACTTGCCATATCATAGGAACATGGCACTCTTTCAGTGCATGCAAAATGTAATGCAATTTCATAGAATGGCACTATACCTACTATGGCTCAAACTCATAACCATAACATTTTTCTCACAAACAATTTTTTTTTTCTTGTGAAACAACTGTGAAACAAAAATTGGCTTGAGAGCTAAATTCTTTGTTCTATTCTTTGTTCGCACCAGTTATCCTGAAAACATTACTGATCATGCTCAGAAGCCAAATTTTAAAACCTTATAACTGAAGAATTAATTAATATTTGTTCACAAAACATTCAAAAGGCACACCCTTGGTCCAAGCCCCTTCTACCCTGAAACTTTTGGAAGAAAATTCCAAACAGTTTTTGCTCTACAGGTGAATGCATGTAAATGGTAAAAAAGTGCACTTTTAAAGACTTTTTAAATTTCTGAATCTTGGAATCTGGATGAGTGACTGTCACAAAACTTGCCAGATCTTAAGAACTTGCCACCCGGAAAATGTATGCAACATTTCATGCAATTTTGTTGAACGGTGCCAAAGTTATTAAGGTAGGGAAAAATCAGGGTAGACTAGATGGGCCTACCGGTCCATTTCTGCCAACGCATTCTATGTCACAATTTAATTCTGACCTGCTTCTACTCAAGTTTAAAAAAAAAAATACTGTCCTCATTGTTGGGCACCAGAGGGACAAGCCTCACTCCCATGGCCATGAAGGAATTAGTCACACCATGCCTAGGGATATAAACAAAGGACTCCCTCCCTTTAATAAATCCCCTAAATGCCCCCCCCCCGGGAAATAAAATACTTAATTGCCTCATTATTGGGCTAGTCCTAGTACTGGCTGCCTAGTAAAGTCCCATTCCCCGATGGCCTATAGGCACAGGGCACTGCTGGAATCCCATCATCATCTGTTCTTGTGGGAGCAGAGGGGCCCTCAGTCCATGTCCCAGTCTGTGGAGTACAAAGTTTAACACTCCTGTGTGCTGCCTGGCCTGCTGCTGATTGAGCCCACATGGGCTCTGCAGTTCTGGGAATGGACTGGGAAAGGACAGGGCTGATGCAACTACATCTAATTAAAGGGCACATTTACAGCAGCTGTGCCCCTTCCTAGCCCAGCCAAACTGCTGGAGATGTGACCCGCTTACTGACACTTTTGTGTTATCAATTTTTTATAAAATCAGGTGGTGTCAGTGCTGTGTGAACAGCAATGAGCCAACATTTCAAAGAGCAATTTCCACTTCCTTGGGGCTGTACAGTTACTGTTTTATTTTTTTTGTTTGTTTTCATTTTTCAACTTGTTGGCAATTTCAAGCAGTTATATTCCTCCTACTATTCTCCACCCTGCTAGAGCAGGGAAATCTCTTGCATGCTGCCCGACAATTAGCAGGGACCTCCCTAGATGAGCCAAGAATTACAGAGTCATTGAGAGCTCAATCAGCAGCAGGCCAGGCAGCATGCAGCAGAGTACTGTTGCACATGGATTCAACAAATACTGAGACCTTAAGGGAGGCCTTTCCCTTCCCCACCAAGAACCGATGGGGAGATGAAGACACCTTATGGAAAATATACTGAGGGAATGGGATGCTGCAGTTAAGAGAGGGGGACTGGGGTGAGGAGGGTTGCTGATGGGATATAGGCAGTGGATGGCACCTGTAGGGCACATGGGAGGACTTACTAGGCTATAGGTCTGGTATTCCCCCCTCTGGTGGCTCAATAATGGGGCTTTTATATATCTGATATCCCGCTAGACCAGGAGGGCACTTAGGGGATTCTTTTAAAAGTAAGGAGGTGGGAGTCCTTTATTTATGGCACCAGGTGGTTAATTTTTTCCTACCCACCACTCCAGAAAGCCAGAGCACTACCCTGGAAGTAGACAGTGAAGCAATTTAATGTTTTCAAAATCTACTTTATTTTAGACAAAATCACCATCAAACATGTCAAGGGCTGCCTCACTTGACTACCCACCCCCGAGCTTTGCTCAACAGAGCTTCCTTAGGACCTGGACATGTTGGATGGCAATTTGTTCAAAAATAAAGCTGATTTTGAAAATATTAAATTGCTTTGCTGTCTACTTCTGGAGGCAGTGCTCTGACTTTCTGGAGTGGTGGTTGTGAATCGGAGCTTGGCTGGTTCCTCTCAGTAGTGCACCCACGCTATTCACAGTGCGCTGTGTTTCACTTTGGATTTCTTAAATTTTTTCATGATCCTGAGACTGGAGCTAGCTGATGCACAGCCCAACAATGACACTGACATTTTAGAGAAGCTCTTATGTTCCACTGGGGGTTAAAGGTTTATTTGGGGGGCAGGAGAACCAAATGCTAATTACTCAAATACAGTGAAATGCAGGCTGATATTTGACTGAATATATTGGATACTGAGTGTAATCAACAACCGAATCATATTCAAAGCACATCCGTACTGTTTACAGGTGGGCCCATGCACTGGCTGGGCTGGACATTACACAAAATGTTGAGGAAGGGACACCCCTGCTTCACAAAGGGTATGCAGCTGCATAAGTAATAAGCAATCTGTAGTGGAACAGCACACTAGTGGTGAAAAATCATAAAGATTGGGAAATTATTACATTACAGTTGAGTTGAGCAACCTATATCTGAACCCACATCAGAAAATCAGATTAGATAGTTCCAATCCAAATCATTTACTCAGTATCAAAACTGTACAGATGCTATTGGCAGGGAGTACCAGGTAGCCTGTGATGATGGCGACGGCAATTGAGCTCTTTCAAAAAGGACGACTCAATCCCAGGCCTGTGCACAGGGCTACCGGGCAGGGAGGGCTACTGGATGGGGGGTCGGCTAATATAGTGACAGGATGTTGCTATATGTACACACGTGCAGAGGGAGGGCCCATGCAGTGCGATAGGAGGAAGGGGAGGGAGGGTTTGTGGGGCATAGTGTGGCGATGGGCTGCTGAGCTAGCTGTGTGGGTTGGTGGCAGGCTAGGATTGCAAGGGTGCTGGGTTTGGTTCTGGGCATGCGCTCATTTTTGGCGCCAGTCCATAAAATTTTTTTTTCATGTTTTGCACCCCCCTGACATGCGCCTCCCTGGAGTTAAGAATCCTTTAATAGGGGGTGCAGCCCCCCACATAATAACAAAAATCCAAGTCTCTGGCACCTTTTTGTTGTGTGCCAGGAGTGTACATCACCAATATTGATTTTCGGCGATGTACACTCACCATAACGGCGATCGCCTTTCCATGATCACTATTATCACATGGAACTGAATACTTTGCAAGACCTGTCCTCTTGGTTTTTACTAACCTGGAAACCATTCCTGTGTTGGTACCTATGCAGCAGGGGTCAGCAAAACACATTCTCACATGAGATCCAGCTCTCAGTGTAAGAGGATAAGTGGCAGTCAGATGATAAAAGGGACAAATATTAAAATCATATTTCAGACCAGTAGCTTTTCCATAGGTTGGTGTCATTGTGAACTAGAGTGGCATCCTTATACTGAGCCAACCTTCCAGGATGTCTGGTGCCTGAGAATAAAAGGAATCCCAAGCAGTGGAGCCAGCCCCCCCCCCAAAAAAAAAATTAAAATGGAGACATAAGAAGCTCAGACAGAGCTTAGAGCAGGAAGGAGGACCTGAGCCATAAGAGGAGGGTCAATGAGGCCACTGGTAAGAAGCTTTGTCCAGCCCATGCCAAGTGGAAGATGTCAACAGAATGTCTAGTAATCCAATTGAAAGGGGAGCTCAGACAAGTCATGATCCTGGTAGCGCTGTGTGAAGTTTGCCCCTTCACTACATTTACTGTAGCAAATGTACAAAAGTGAACAAAATGCACTTGTTTCATGAGCCACAGTATGTACTGTACATGTGCTGACTTCTCATGGTATAATACTGAAAGGATCTGTAACCCCCTCCCCCACCTACTAGGCACATTGGTGCAGTCCTTCTATATGGCTGGGAAACCTCACCTTTAAACCTTTGTGCAGATGGCTCTGGAGCTGGTGTTACTTTTGGCTGATAAATTTGAATTACACTGACACAATACCTTCACATGTAGAAGCTCCTTGTAGTACCTAAGCACCCAGGACAATATCCCACAAGAAAGTCTGTCATTAACATCAGTACCCAACAGCCCCCCAGAATTCTAGGTAGGAAAACGGGGCAGACTGACTGACATTGAGTCTTATTCTGCTGTCATTTTCCATGTTTTGAATGCATACAGTAACAGGTAAGTAAGGCAATGGTATACAGTAAGTGAAATGCAAAAACAAGGGCAGGATTTATTAGGGAAAGCAGAAACAGAAATAAGGCAGAAGGATGGGAAGGGTTAATCAGGCAATTGACAGATAAATCAAACAAAATGCAATACTACATAGTGCCTCTCCCAGCAACCCCACAATGTCCTGAAATAGGTTGGTGAACAAATATAACTCCACAGTCCCTAGGGAACTCCCTTGTATTAATGTGGTACCACACAGTCTAGTAGACAAGGTGCAGGCTCAATTCTCTGTAGATAATGATGCTTCATAGAGACAGAGAAGTAAAAAGCAAACAGACAAGCAGTTCAACTATTTGTAATCCTAAGCCCAGTGGCCTACATGCTGGTCTTCTGCCCAGGCTGTCTGCATGGCACATTCCTACCCAGGGCTTCCAATGCCCTAACACCCTATCTAACTGTCCCACAGTTCTGTAGACCCCTGTGCTTATGAAGCAGGTCCATCACTGGTGCAGCAGCTACTACCTGTTTATAAGATCTGAGTGAAAGTGGAACAGTAATCACTGCAACAGTCTCAGCCAGCCTGGTCTTACTCTTTACCCTGCATGAGAAAATTTATCTTCAGTCTTGAGATAGGGAGGTTTCCTTTTCTTCTGCTCTATATAGGGATGTTGCTGATGGTTGATGTCAATGGCTGAGGTACTTTGTACTCACACAAGCTCTGCTTAAACTCTAATATTATGCTCCACTTGGAACATACTCCATGAAGTTGGTCATCTGAACACACTCAGTCTCTGGCTCTTTAGAAAAAATTCCCTGCAGTGCAGAAGTCTCTAAGAGTGGCTGCATAGCTTCAAGCACTCTGTGTTTTAGCTCCAGAACAGGAGACGCTCCACCTTCACACTTAGACAGGTCTGTTGCAACTCCAGCACACTGATAGTCCTCTGGCAAAATCTCTGGAAAATCTGGGCTGTACAGTTCCTACTGAAGTTTATATGCTCTCCAGCCCCAGCTCCTACACTGGCCAGACCCTGATGGGGGGGGGGGTGTTGATTAGGCAAAATCAATGTCTCGTAACTGGTTGAGAGTTCTTGGGCTTTTCTCTCTGCCCACACTTCCAAAGAACAATTTTTGACTTATCTGCTTTTTCTTTCTGATGCCCTGCTACTGGATTTTTGGGGGGATTAATATAATTTTTATTGACATTTTACAACATCCAACAGCAATTGTCAAGGCAGTTCTTACAATAATATTTCAGTGTGGTAGTACAATGTTACTGATCTCATCCTATCTGAATTGGGTGCAGTCTCATCACAGCTCCCAAGAGTTAAAGAGAGGGGTGTCCCACTCTATGGCATAGTTTGAACCAAGTTCCACTTGGAGGGGTTATTCAGATTTGCTATCTAGGAATTGGATGGACCACCCTCAATTAAAAAGGTTGAAGCTGCTGGGGAGGAGGCAGGGAACCTCCATCTGTGGTGTAATGGGTGGTATGGGGCCACTCTGGTTCCCAGAATGATTGGTAGTTATCACCCTCCCGCTAGGGTGCCCAAGGGTGGGTAAAGGAGGTATGCCCTCATTAAAAGGTACCAGAAAATGAGATGTCACCAGTCCTGATTATTCTATATGGATTGGGTGAGGGGACCAGTGTTTGGTCCTTACTCATGGTACACAAGAGCCAAATGTTCCATCTGGAGGGAAAACTGTCTGAGTGTCCGTTGAGAGAAAAAGTGTGATTTTTTCCATGGTGTAGATTTCCCTATGAGTTTGTGCCAGGAGGAAATATCTGGGAGCTCTGTGGTTAAACAGAGATGAGTAATTAACTTTTTAGCAGTTGTTAGCAGGATACCAAGTAGGTGTCTAGCACTCCAGTCTCTGAATTCCCTCAAGAATTGGAGAAGCAGGAACAGCTCAGTGGTTAAGGGGAAGTGACTACTGTAGAGCTCTGTCAGTTCTGCTTTCAGCTCCTCGAAGAAAAATCAGAGAACTGGGCATGTCCACATCATGTGGGTATGGATTGCCAGGGATCTGCACAGTTCTGCCAACAGGAAGATGAGTGGCTGGTCACAAAGAGTTCACTGATTATCAGGGTCCTGAAAAATCTAATAAGTTGTTTCATCCATACTCCCTCCATTGGTGTGAGCTTGTCACTTTGGAAGAGGTAAAACAGGCTGGCTGCCAGACCTCTAAGGGAGTTGGTGTTCTTGTTTCTTCCTCCCACTTTTGGGATATTTCCAAGGAGTCTTCCCCTATGGAATCCTGGAGAGCTTTATATATTTGTGAAATCATATTTTTAAGTTTTAATAAAAGACAAAAAGTAAATGATAATTGTGCGGTAGGAAGTTGAGGAGCAGGCTCCCAGTGGCAGTACCTGTATGTAATGCGTGATTGGAAGGAATCTGAAAAATGTCTATTGGTGCAGGCCAAAATCAGCCAGCAGCTCTGTAAAGGATGTTATCCCAGAGTCCAGGATTAACTGTGATAAGTATTGTAGTGAGTATCTTTCCCAAATACAATAACTGGGATCCCATATGGCACGGGGAAGTTTTCCAATGGGGGACTGGGTAAAGTAACATCAGGAAGACAGTGAGATGTAAGGTCTTTCTGACTGAATGCCAGATCTGCAGTTGCTGGCTAAGCCATGGGTTACCTCATTTGTGTATATCTTGTGGAGGAGAAGAGTGATATAAATTTCAAATGTAGTCTGGGTTTGGGAGCAACTCTCTCTCCACCTCTATCCAAGCATTAGGGGTGGACCCTAGGTTCTATATAACATGAAATAGATCTGGGCAGCCCAATAGTAAAGCCTAAGCTTTGGCAGTGTGGAGGTTTATTTATTTCATTTTGATGCATGACCTCTGTCTTCCCCATATGAAATGTAAGATTTCTCTGTTCCAGAGGCACCCGGTGGTCATAGGGATATGTAAGTGATAATCTGAAACAAATATAAAGCCCTTGGGAGTGTCACCAGCTGGACAACCTCCACCCTTCTAGACAGACTCAGCATTAATGTGCCCCAATGGGTTAAATCCTGGGATATTTGTTGTGTGAAGGCATGGTAGTTGTCATTATACACAGTGGTGATGGAGTAGGCATCCTGGTTCCCAAATATTTCATTTTTTGCGTTCCCAACTAAAGAGAAATTGTGATCAGATTGTTGGGGATGGGGCATAGAGAAAACTGAGGGTTTCTGTCTTGCTGGTGTTTACTTGGTAGCCTGAGACCTTTGAAAAGGCATCCTCTGGGTTAGATAGATAAAGGAGCACATTGTCTGCATATAAAGTGACACAGTGTTCATCACTGGCAACCTGTATGCCCTGGAACTGGTCTGTCTCATAAATGGCCTTTGCAAGAGATTTAACACAAGTGGTGAACAACAGTGGGGCAAGTGGGAACCCCCATCAGGTGCCTCTCCATAGGATAAAGTTCTCTGAGTGGAGGCCATTCACATTCAGACAAGCACGTGGGGATGCATAGATCCTCTGGTGAAGGTGGACAAAAGGAATAGGGAGCCCCAGTAACTCATGCAAGAAGTAGAGGAATGGCCAGGACACCAAGCTGAATGCCTTCTCAGCATCTAGACTAAGCAAGAAAGAGGGGATTGGGGTTCTGTGAATCTGATATGACAGATATAGAGTCTTGCAGATGTTATCATTAGTGGTTCTAGAATGAACAAACCCTGTTTGGTCTCTGTCAATGAGAGTGGGGAGTAATTTATCCAACATCTGGGCTAATATTGCCATGAAGTAGTTACAGTGAGTATTTAATACCAAAATTGGGTGGTAGGACAGGGTTTTAAATAATTGATTAGCATTTTTTTTCTTGGGACAATGCTAACTGCACAGAAAGTATTTATATACATTTTCTAGAAGTGCTATGCTTGTTAAACACAGTGAGGCAAGTGCTAAGCATTTTCACAATGCTTTAGCACTTTTATGAGCAAAACGCTAATCAATTTTTGGAGTTAAATAAAACCCTGTAGGAGGGGCAGTGGAGTGGATTTTGATCAAATTTTAATATAACATATATGGCTGCTTGTGGCCAAGAAAGGGGGGGTCTCCATCTGATAAGGTCTCTCAAATGCTGCCAACAGAGTTTGCTAAATAAGTTCCCAAGAGAATTTATAAAATTCAGCCCTGTAACCATCTGGACCCATGGCCTTCATCATCTTTGATTTCTGTATGACTGCCTCAAACTCATCTGCAGTGATCTGAGTTACAAGGCTGGTGCCCTGTTCAAGAGACAGAGTCGGGAGAGAGATGGAGTCCAAAAATGTGGCCATCCTCTCCTGTGTGGCCTTTGCCTTTGGTATATCTAAGGATAGGTAGTAAGTGCAAAAGGCATCAGCTATTTCCCTGAACTTTATGTGCCAGTGACCCACGGATGGATGAAGTAAGGCAGGAATGAATGCCTGCATCTTTGCTTACCGATTTGATAGTCCAGCAGGCGTGAAGAATATGCACCTATTTCATAGTACTTCTGTCTCAGGAATGTTTGAGAGATCTGCTTGCTAGAGGCAGAGGGCATCTAATTCTGCCTTAAACTTTTACAGCTGCTTGGTCACCAAAGTGTACCCTGTTAATGGTCGTTTTGTAAGAAGCGCAGGGTGTCCTTTAAGTGGGTTTGCCCTTCTTGATGTTTTCTCTTGTTGGAGGCAGCATACTGACTATAACTCCCCAAAGAACTGCCTTTAAGTTGTCCCATTGGACAGAATGGGAAGTGCTGGAGGCAGGGTTAATGGCAAGAATCTCCTCCACTCTCTCCCTGAGGAAGGTTTGAAATTCTGGTAATTTGAGGTAATATAGGTTTAGGCACCGCCTCGTGTCTCATCAGCATTTGAGGCCTCAGTCCCACTCACAACTGAGCGGAGAATGATCAGAGAGAAAGAGAGAGATAGATATCTCCCATAGAGCAGGACAAGTCCAGGGTGAGATATTCTATTTGTGTGTAGAGATGATCTACAAGTGAGTAGGTTCTGTGTACATGAGAACAGAATGAGAAGACATGAGTTCTGGGGTGACTTGGCCACCATATGTCTATCCAGCCCACCTCCTGCACAAATCTATGGACAAATTTATGGGCCGCTGGTTGCTGGGAGGGTCTAGGATTTGAGGAGTCCCAAGTGGGTTGTGGGGTGATGTTAAAATCCTCTGCTAGGAGTAAGGTACCCCAAATAAAGGAAACTATCTTGTTGAATAACTTTTTGATTGTAGGGGTGTTAAACTCAGGGAGCAGATATAAGTTAGCTAGGGACAGGTCCTGGCCATATAGGGGGCCTTCGACGAGCATCAATTGTCCTTCAGATTAGCCCATACTGAGTCTTTCTGGAATGGGATACTCCTAGGGATCACCAGGTTAGAGGAGGAATGGCAAAGTATTCATTTTTGTAAAACTGTCATGCTTCGGCGTGGAGAGGTGAATCTCCTGCAAGTTCAGGAGGTCTGCCTGGCACCTTTTATGTGTGAGAGCATTTTGATCCATTTAATGTGATTGGTGAGTCCATTTACATTAAGAGAGTATAAATGTAACTTTTGAGTGGTCATCTAGGAGAGTGTGTAATAATGAGGCATGAGACTCAGGGGGCATCCCACCAACATATCATCCCCCTTCCTCCTCAAGCCGCATAGTCCACATCATGCTGCAGACCAATTAACAGTTGGGTACAAAGATGAAGTAGGTTATAAGTGGAGTTGGACAGTTAGCAGTCAATCCAGGGGCAGCAAAACTTGGATTTTGCTGGATATGACACCCAAAAACAATAAGAACAAGAGGGTCAACTGAACTCATGGAACTAATGCTAAAGCTATCTGGACTACCCACCATGGCTTCCAAGGTAAGGGTCCAATGTGGGATCTATGTGCAAGCTGCTGCCTCTCCGGAGGAAGTTCCTCTCGGGGAGGGGCCTCCAACCAGTTTTGGCTAGGGAAGGGCTGTGGGCTGAATGCCACATCCCCAACCAGCAGTACCTGAAGAATTCAGTTGAGGAGGGGAACCCCATCACACCCCCTTGGAGGGGAAAACATTCAGACATGTATGGGGGGTGTTCACCTCCGCTTATACATCAGTGCTTTATGTAGGGAGACAACACCCAGCACAGTGTGCAACAATTGAGATTAACAAATACAAGGGTAATAAACTTTCAGATGCGATATCTACATCTGAAATGCTGTATAACAATCAACTAGAACTTTTGCATTGGGTCTGATGTCACAAGTTCAGATCTCCGTCCAATCAGGCTAAGTGTTCAACCAATGCAAGAGATGGAAGGAGAAACAGTCCCCATAGTTCCAAAGAGTTCAACCAGAATTCCTCAGCTTTTCCCAGTCTAGCAGGGGATTATAACTGTGGTCCCCAGTCCCATGTCCAGGCTGGAAACATGTCATGGACAGCCAAAACTAGGGCCAGGTGACCACCTGGGTTCCCAGCAAGATTCAGTCATCATCCTCCCAAACAGGAGGTTCAAGGCTGCACAGGGAGGCAGAAGCAATGTGGTGGCAGATCCACAGGTCCTCCGATTCCCCAGACAGAAAGCTCTCCCCTCACTTCCCCAAACACTCACTTCTACCTTCCACCTCTCTACCTCCCCACAGACCAAACTATTGAGTAGATCTGATGCAATGAATACCTTTGAGGTCCATACCCCCTGCAGATCCTCTGGGATTCATCAGCTCGGAGTCCCAGATGTTTCTGGCAGTTGGGCTGTCTCGCCCTTCACCTCGTGGGGCTAGGAGTAAGCACTGCCTTGCTGTTGGAAGTGGTGCACATGCAGCCATGGCATGACTGCCCTGCATATGGGCCCAGAGGAATCACGGCAGATATCAGAGTGAGGAGGCCAGCGGGGGATGTGCCCTGCTAGTGCTCTTCCCAGGAGCTACTCTGCTGGGGAGAAGTGAGCAAGCTACTACTTGGGGTCCAAGTTGACCATGGATTACACACTCAAGGGCAGCTTTCCAGGGACTGCCAGGGGACCAACAGCATGGGGCTTCTTCAATGGTAGCTATGTTATTATTTATTTTAATTATTTATTTATTAGAAAGAATTGGATTACATTTACCTTTGAGCTAAGAGCTTGTTTACAAAGGTTCCTCATCAGTACAGCGAGATACAGAGATGCAGAGACAAAAAATAATACATATAAGCAGTAATAATATACATGGAGGCAATCAGATGATACAACGTAAGATTGTAGCTAGTTACAGACTAGAGAAGTAAAAAATGTGAACATGTTGAGTCAGTTCTTGTCATAAGTGCTGCAGGTGGGGATAACAGAAGTTTTATTTTTTATTGGATGGTGGGCCTATAACCAGTGCCTGTTGAGAAGGACAGGACCTAGAAAGGGAAGATTAGGAGGTGAGGGTGATCAGAGGGTAATGGGAGTGACCAAACAGAGAAAAAACATGGGTTGAGAGGAGGAAGGAGGAGAGAGGGGTAAGGGTGGATTTACAGAGGGGTGGGCATTCACTGCATGGTATCTGGCTAGGCGGAATCGAGGAGGAGGGGGAAGGAACCATGGGGGGAGAGGAGGATCAACAGGAGAGGAGGAAAGGGAGGTGTAGAAAAACTAGTGGGGTTGTAGGGGGAAATGTGGTCTGTGGGCTTTGGAAAGAGAGATAGGGGAAGCATACATTATGTTCACTGGTCACAGAATTACTGGTAGATATAATACATCAAACAGTACTACAAATATTGGTTGAGGAATTATGTACAGTGGAGGCTCTACACCAGGGCCCGCCAGGGCATGTGCCCCGGTAAAAACATTCTGTGCCCCAGTTGGTGCCCCATATGGTGCAAAGCTTCCCCCATAGTAACAATATATCAGTGCCCTGGCTGCCATCGGTTGTGCCCCAGCTGTGCCCTGGTAACCATTTGTGGCTAGAGCCGCTACTGATTATATATTATGCACAATAGCCACAGTCAATGATTGATGTAAGTAGGGCATGAAGCTTGGTTTTGAATAGACCTAGCTTGGTTGCAGTCAGGATTTCGTCAGTCAATGTATTTAACCAATAGGGCGCCCGATATTCGTAGGATCTTTTGCCTTGGGAGGTCCATTTGAATGGGACTAAGAAGGATTGGCAGGTAATACCTCTAGTACTCCTACCATTGTTAGACTTGCTGAATAGTTTCTGAACACCCGGGGGAGTTAAGCCCATTGTGGATTTCATGGCCAGTAGACAAACCTGGTACTTTATCCTGCTATCTAGGTTTAGCCAACCAGATTGCTCATAAAGCTGGCAGGTGTGGGAGAGGCGATGAGCTCCCGACACAAGTCTGCATGCCTTATTGAGCATCATTTTTATACACTTGAGGGCTGAGTCAGTTGCAGCACCATACACCACCAGTCCGTAGTCTATTATAGACAGAACTGAACTAGTCACCGCTAAATTTAGCGCTTCATTGGTGAGGCACTGCTTGTTCCTGTGGAGAACTCCTAGTTTGGCATTAGCCGCTTTGGCAACGAGATCGATATGCTGGGTAAAAGTGAGAGAGCAGTCTAGGGTAACCCTTAGGTATTTGAAGGTTTGCACCATTTCAAGTGGTTCATTATTGCAGTTTATTACATTCTGGCGATGGGTCCTATTTCTGCTATGAGAGGAGGTGGAAAGCATGGTTTTGGTTTTTTATAGGTAAGCAGCAATTTTGATTTTAGAAACCATGCTTCGATTGCGGAGAAACTGGATTGCATATGATTTTCTAATGCTACTGGATTGGTGTGCCTTGAGTATAGTACTGCAGCATCTGCATACGGTAAGATTTTGTCATTAACTGAAAGTGGTAGTTGATTAAGAAACAAACTAAAGAGCAGAGGACCCAGGATGGAACCTTGGGGGACCCCAGTTACTACCCTGCATCTCTCTCTGAGAAAACGTCTATGATTTTCACTCTTTGAACTGTCTCTGAGAGGTAGCTCTTAAACCAAGTTACAGATTGAGTGGATAGGCCAGTGTGCGAAAGTTGGGTTAACAGTAGGTCAAGGTTAACTGTGTCGAAGGCCTTGGTGAAGTCAATGTAGGTTGCCCCCACCAAGAGCCCCCGATCTAATGCATTGTGTATGTACCCTGTAAATTCAACTAGGGCAGTAGTGGTACTGAGCTGCTTTCTAAACCCGTGTTGTTCAGGGCATTGCTGCTGGTATTTATCAAGGTACTCAATAACCTGGTCAAATACGATGCTTTCTAATGCTTTGGACAGTGGGGGGAGGATTGAAATAGGTCTATAATTCATGTGGCTAGTTCTAGCTCCACTTTTAATACCATGGCGGCCTTCCATAGTCAAGGGAAATTACCAGATATAAGTGATAGGTTTAGGATGCTTGTTAGAGGTGGGAGTATCACGTCTAAGGTGAGTGCAACAAGTTTAAGGTCAAGTGAGTCACTACTTGCTCTCGCCTTACCGGAAACTTCAGAGAGGTATTTTTTGGCCTCAGCTAGTGTGGCAATTTTGAGATTAGGGGGGCTTGTCATGGGAGAGAGTAATCCTTCTTCTCTGAGCTATTGGTGCTAGGGGCTTTAAAGAAGTCACGCAGCAGCACATTACTGAGGTCGGTGAAGGCCTTATTGAATGTGTTGGCAATGATACTAGGGTCTTGTGTTGGGGCACCGTCAACATTAAGCATGGTGGGGGGAAGTTTATTTGGTTTGCCATTAAGGGTCTTAATGTTTTCCCAGAATTTCTGACTTATTACTCCAGGTGTTAGCCAGTTCACTTTTGAAATGCTGATATTTGACAATTCTTATGGCCCAGGTACACTTGTTACGGGCTGTTTTATTGGCATGTAAGTCTACCTGTGATCATGTGCTTATTGCTACATTCCACAGATTGTCTCTGACCCTCACCTGTCATTATATATTTTTTTTGAGGTTTAATGAGGTGCCAACCTGTGGGAAGGAGGGAGGGAGAGAGTGACCGAGATGCTGCGGGGTGGGGATGGAAGGGAGGATCCTAAGAACCCTCTGTGCTTTCCTGTTTAATCAAGCTATAGAGTGATTTCACAGGCATCACACTCATGGTAGCAGGGTCAGATTCAGTTGTTGAGGCCCTCAGGTGCTTTATAATATCCTGTATGGCATTGACTGATTGCTGTCTTTGCTGGGCTTTCTGGTTCCGTTTCGTGAAACTTGTTCCATGCTTGTTGGGATAACTTAGGGGCAAGTGACTGTTGCTGGTGCTGGGGCTGGAGGGGCACAGAGATACCTAGCTTTGTAAGTTCTTTCACTACTGCATCAACAAAGTCAAAGGTCTGAATGCTGTTCAGAAAATAAATGAGCAGCTGGGCAGGATAATAATAATAATAATAATCTTCATTTTTAAAGCGCAATTCCAAAATCAAAGCACTGTACAAGATAAAAACTACTAAAAACAGATAAAATAGTAAAATCATCCAAATTGAAATGATTACATAAAGAGAATACAAGCAGAATTACTATGTATGATCTCCATAAGCAAAATAGAATAAATGAGAGTTTTTAAGGCCGTCTTAAAGCTCTCCACAGTCCGGCAGTCTCGAGTCTGACAAGGTAGAGAGTTCCACAGGATGAGGGCTGCGTACATGAAAGCACAAGCCCCTAAGGTTTTCAATCGTACCCTGGGGGTCTCTAACAACCCCTTGTCAGCTGAGCAGAGAGGTTGGCCAGAATAGTAAGGATTCTAGAGCTCTTGCAGATAGCTCAGACCCCGTCTGTGCAGGGTCTTATAGGTCAGAAGCCTGACCTTGAAGGTGATCCACCACTGTATGGACAGCCAGTGCAGTTTGCACAGCACAGGAGTGATGTGGCTTGAGTGAGGAGTGCCCATCAACAACCACATGGCAGCATTCTGCACCAGCTGCAAGCGGTGAATGTCAAACTCCTGAAGCTCTAGGTAGAGGGAGTTACAGTACTCCAAGCGTGAGGTCACAAAGGCATGGATTAACGTCAGGAGGTCATCGGACGGAATGAGGTGCTTAATCCTGGTGATGTTCCTCAGGTAATAAAACAAGGACTTGACTACTGCCGACACCTGCGAGTGCAGTGTCAGACCACCATCAAGAATCACCCCCAGGTTTTGCACCCATTCGGAGGAAGGCAGCTGGACACCTCCGAGCCAAAGCCCAGAGGACAGCCTGGCCACCGACCCCTCTATCCAGTGACCTGGATCCACCACCAACACCTCGGTCTTCTCGGAATGCAGTTTTAACCAACTGGATTTCATCCAGTCCTGGATTTCTGCAAGACAGCTGTTAAAGACCGAGATTGCACTATCCTGGTTGGGTACAAAGGACAGGTAAAGCTGGGTATCATCTGCATAACAGTGAAACTTCAGCCCATACCATCTCACAATGTCTCCAAGGGTCAGCGTATACATAGCGAACAACATTGGGGACAGCACCAAGCCCTGGGGACCCCACATGGCAAAGAGAATGAGTCCGAGAAAAATATTCCCGACACCACCGTCTGAGATCTGCCAGTGAGGAATGATTGAAACCATCTGAGGACAGAACCTGCCAGGCCACAGATGACCCTCAGGCATTCGAGCAGCACCCAATGGTCCATGGTGTCAAAGGCTGAAGAGAGATCAAGGATCACCAAAATGAAAGGGCACTTCTGATCTCTTGCCATCAGGAGATCATTGAGCACCCGAACCAGAGCAGTCTCGGTACTGTGTCTCTTCCAGAAACTGGACTGGGGAGGACTGTAGACATCATGGATGGTAAGATGGTTCTCCATCTGCAGTGCAACTACTTTCTTGATTACCTTCCCTACAAAGGGAAAGTTAGAGATAGGTCTGTAGTTAGCAAAGCAGTTTGGGTCCAGAGAATCTCTCTTAAGGAGCGGTGTCACCACTGCCTCCTTCAGGGAGCTAGGGAACTCACCCGACTCTAAGGAGCACCAAACAATCTTTGCAAGGATGGGGCTGATGGAATCCACACACCCCATTATCAGGCGTGTTGGACCTGGGTCCAAACCACAGCACATCGGTCGCATACTCTGGACAATCCGCATGATATCCACGATTTCCGGCCGGTCAAAAGATATCCAGGAAAACCGAGGAGAGGTGACTGGGTGCTGACCACCACCAACCCCTGTAGAGTGAACAGGCCGGATCTTGGCCCTGATGTTGACCACCTTATCCGCAAAGAATCGAGCAAACTCATCACACTTAACTTGTGAAAATGCACTTCAAACCTGCAGACATGTTGGGTTGCACAGCCTGTCCGTGGCTCAAAAGAGCTGAGCAGGTCAATTCTGAGCTGCAGCAATCTCCCCGGACAGGAACTCTGCCTTCTTACAGGTGATTGCTGATTGGTAGACTTGGTAATGTCCTATCAATCTAAGGCGATCAGCATAGATTTCCGCCAGCCTCGCTCTAACCTTCGTCCAACTCGTCTCAGCTCCCTCAAGGTCCCATCAAACCATGAGGACTGCAGGCAAAGCGAGAGAGAGAGAATGAACACAGACAGGAGCGATAGAGTCCAGAGCTTCAGTGACAACCTTGTTATAAGCCTGACCCAAACTCTCTGGACCCTCGCTTGCCCCCGGTAATCCCGATAGGTCTAATACCAACCATAGACTATCGGGTCACATCCCTCAAAGGACAGTATCTGACCATCTCCACAAGGGCAGACCTATAAGGGGGAGCCCAGAGATAGAACCTTATGGTGTGGAGATCAGACCATCTGACTGGCTCCACCACCAAATTGGAGGTCTCCATCCCCAGGAGGAAAACCAGATCGAGTGAGTGATCATGATTATGGGTTGCAGAGGCAACTACATGTGTGAAGCCCAACAAATTCGTAAGTTGGAGGAAGTCCTGACCAAATTGTGAGAGTTTGTCATCGACCCAGGCATTGAAGTCACCGAGGACCATCAACCTAGGTGACTCAAATGCCATGTTGACCACAAAGTCAGCTACTTCCTGTAGTAACAATTTCTCACCCCCGGGTGGACAGTAGATGAGAATAGTCCTGCACCCCACACCTGCAACCACAGTACACTCAAACGATCTGGATTCCTCAACTGGCACACCTATAAGGCTCAGTTCTGATCTAAAACAAATGGCTACACCCTCACCCTGTGGTCAGATCTCGAGTGATGTATCACCAAGAACCCAGCTGGAATAGCTGCCTCCAAAATGGGACCAGCATTATCATCCAGCCAGGTCTCGGTGATGCAAGCCAGGTCTGTTGTCCCAACAAGATCAGCAGTAACAGCCATCTTGTTCCTAATAGACCTGGCATTGCACAACACCACTCAAGTCGGACAAGATTCCAATGCCGGATGAGCTATTGACCTAGAAACACTGGAGCCCTTGGGTATGGAGACCAGATATGGAGGACCATGTTCTTGAATCCATTTCACTCCAGGGCATCTCCTGGTCCTCTTTACCCCGATACGACCAGTCAGCTCACCCTCCCTCCGAGGTTTGGGATCCCCAGCCCCCATCCGCCTCCTACCTACTATTCCCAATGCCCTGCAGCATCTGTAAACTGCTGGTGGCAGAGGGGGACAATTAAAGGAGCGGAGTTCCCGAAGTCTGGAAGGGAAGTAGTGCCTGGCCGGGACAGCGGCCTGCCAGCACATCTTTTGGCTCAACAAAACTGTTGACAAAGCAAATCAAACTTAAATTTATAAACCAGTATAATCTACACACCCTCACATACACAACCATACACACTACAACCAGATTCAACACACTCCTAAAAATAAAATAGAATACAAATTATACAAAATTATCAATCTAATTATAACTATCCAAAATAAAAGAACAAGGAAAAAAACTGTTGCTTTAATAAAGTGCAATTTGAGTTCTGAGACCAGAATGCTCCCACCACTCTGGTTAAATGATCCAAAATGGTTCAACCCCACCACCACTTCTCACATAGTGTGGGAAGAATCAGCAGGAAGTCAAAAAGTGAAAAAGTCTAAAGGTCAAAAATAATACAGTAAATAAAAGATAGGGAATAAAGAGGTGAATGTCCTAGACTTTCTGGGCCTTCATCATCAGTAGGTAGGATCTTCACTTTGCCATATACCTACTGTGTCAGAAAGGTGAGACTTACCCACTCCACCCCCAAATACATATGTTCTAGATCACTCAGATCTCGACACTCAAGCCCTACTACATGACCTTACAACCTCAGACTGGTCACCTGTCTATCATGCCCCTGACGTTGACACTGCCCTATCCCACTTCCAAGCCATACTTACTCACACATAGAAATCTCATGCCCCCTAAGAAAATCAAGGATCAAGCATGCCCAACCTCCATGAATTGCACCCGACCTTATTGCCTTGTGCAAATCCCACCACCGAGCATGGGCCTGTTTAAAATCTCCAATCCTTACCTGACCTCTTATTCTATAGGTCACTAAGGAACTCATGCACCAAGGCTATCCACTCTGCTAAGGCCCTTTACTTAAAAACTAACCTCCAGTCTAACCTCAATTCCTCCACAAAATTCTGAAATGTTATCCACTCCATTTTTGACCCCCCTGCCCAATCCGCTCCTGCCGTCCTCATGGTGAATGGCTCACCTGTCTCCAGCCCTTCCTTTGTCACTAGTCATCTTAACAATTCCCTCCAGTCCCCCCTCTGCCTCCCCTCCTCCACCTTTGCCCTATGGCTGCCATTTCCCCCTGTCTCCTCCCATGATGTTTACCTCACCCTAACCTGACTCAACCCCTCTAAGTCCAGCCCTGATGGGATGGACCCCAAGCTCCTATGTATCTCGGCCCCAGCCATTGCTCCCCCCCACTAGCTCACATTCTGAACATTTCCTTCTCCCTCCATGCTGTACCCCAGGCCTGGAAAAATTGTTAAGGTACTCCCTCCTGCATAAAGGGGGTAACCCCTCATCCCCTTGTAACTTCCAACCCATCTTTCTCCTCCCTTCCCTTCCCTTCCCTTCCTAAGCTTCAGAAGACCCTCTTCTGCTCCAGACTTGCTAACTTCATTCACTCCACTGGCTTTGTCTCCCTCCTCCAGTTTGGCTTTAGGAAGCACCATTCCACCGTATCCTCACTACTGTGGGTTACTGACTCTACCCCCACTGGGATGTATCACGGTCACATTACTTCAGCGATTTTCATTGACCTGACTAACTCTTTTGACTCGGTGTCCCACCCTCTCCTCCTTAACAAATTTTCCTCCACCAGCCTCTCAGCTGATGCTGTTGATTGGTTCCTTTCATACCTCTCGAGCTGTTGACAGTCTGTACAAGTTGGAGGCAACCTATCCTCTCCTCTCCCCATCCTTCCCGGAGTCCCACAGGGCTCCACCCTGGGTTCTGTCCTCTATTCAGTTTTCCTAAATGGCCTTCCCTCTGCATTGTTTCCTTGCACATCCATATGTATGGATAATATGGTCATCTACATTTCTGGCCCAATGGTTTCTGCTGTGACTGGACCGCTTCAGCAGGATTTCCACAATGTATTGCACTGGTTCCATGATAATCAGCTCAAGGTCAACATCAAAAAGATGGTGTCCATGAACTTTGGTACCTGCCAGAAACTGGCCAGGCTCGCTCCCCCTGTTTTCACCACTTCAGATGGCACCCCCTTGGAAGTGGTCCCTGCTTTCAAGTGAGTGTGGCCTAACAGCAAGCTCAACTTCCCTGTCCACATAAACATCTACGCCAAATTCCACCCCAAACTAGACACCTTGTTCCACTATAAAAACTGTCTCTCCCTCCAGGTCTGCAGGGAACTAGCAACCAAAATGGTTCTCCCAGTATTTGATTAGGTAGACATATTCTATGGCGTCACCCCCTACTCCTCCCTTGCCAGACTGGATACCCTGTGCAATGCCTTCTGCCATTTCACCTCTGACTCCTCCTTCCATAGCCACCTCTTTGCCCTCTACTCCTCCCTCTCCTTCCTAGCCCTGCCAACACATTGCCATGACCACTGTGCTGCCTTCATTACCAAATACTGGTTTGGGTCCCCTCCTATCTTTCTTCCCTATTAGCAACCACTCCCTACTCCTTCTACTCATTTCACTCCAGGGATTCCTGCACCTTGTCCAGTCCCCATCCTCTCTCCTCTGCTGGACAAGTGGCCTCCTCTTATTGCCTCCCCTCCCTCTGGAATATGCTCCCCTTCCCCTCTGCCTCTCCAGTTCTCTTCCTGCCTTTAGATTCTACCTAAGTCAGCTTCCTACAGCCTCCTGTTCCTGTCTACCCCCTCCCTAACCCCTTATCCTCTCCCTTGACCCTCTCCTGTCCAGTCCCCTAGTTTTTACCTTTTTACCCCTACCCTAACACACACTGTGCACTTTGTCTCACACATAACTGTTCACTGCTGTATAAAAAGTGTTATTGTATCACAGTAGTACATTTACTGATGCCTCTGCATGCACCCATTATCCTGAATAGTAATACTGTTTCTGTTTTTGTGCTGTAGAATGTTCTCCCTACAATTCCTTCCCCAGGTTACACCTGGCAGCTGGGAGCACTTGTTGTCTGCTCCCCCCACATTGAATCGGTCTCCATCCACTGACTCGGAAGGTGAGAGGGCCCTGCTGGAATGTCTTATAATTTTAGATGATTTCTAGCTGTAAATATTTAGTGAAATATTAAAAGCTGGAGTAATTTTAGAGGTTTTAACAAAGATTCCCAGGCAGAGCACTGTTAGGTGGCTGTTCACAGCATCATGACATTATCAAAAGCACTCCCTGCTGCTGGACTGACCATCCTCTTACCAGGCAAGTAGCCCAGTGACCCCTGACCTCATACCCCATGAGTCCTGTGTGGTCAATATTCAAGCAATATGGCCATGGCCACAGTTGGTCGTGGCTGCTTGCCAATATGTGCCCAGTGGTGCAGTTAAGTTTCCCCAGTAACTTAGTGCAGGCACTCAAGCATAGTCTCTGTCCCAAATCAACAGCTCATCAGCCACAATCATCAGTGCACTGACTGGTGCTGAGGAAAGAAAATGTGCACTTCTCCCACTGCCCAGCCTCCATACTGCAGCCCTGGATGTGGCAAGGAAACAAGAATGTCAAGGAACTATAGTACAGTGGTAGAGCCACAGATTACTAGGACAGTAGTTGGTATGGGACCAGGGTTTGAATCCCAGTTGTGAACATTTTCTGAGGACAGACTAAGGATTCTGAACATGTACACCCTGGAAGCGAGAAGAGTGAGAGGTGGCATGATAGAGGCCTACATGCACCTCACAGGGGTGAACAGGGTGCAGGAGAAAAGTGTCTTTCAAATCAGAAGGATCAAGAGGCATGCAATGAAGTGGGAGGAGAGTTTACGAGAGATATGAGGAACTATTTATTTACTGAATATGTGAGGAAATACTTCTTCACTGAAAGGGTGATAGAAGCCTGGAGCAGACTGCTAGCAGAAGTGGTGGAGGTAAAAACAGTAGGGTGCTTCAAGCATGCATGGGATAGACATTGGGGTGTATTAGAAAACAGTCAGGGAGGGTTGCCGTTAGATCAGTTTGGGTTCATGGGGACAGATTAGGCAGGGAACATCTGGGCAGACTGGGTGGGTCAAGTGGTCCTTTTCTGCAGACAAATTCTATGTTTCTATGCTTGTATGTTTCTAAGATGCAATGGCAGTCCTCCAGGGGCCCTCAGGAACTCATTAGGTAAGCCCACACTTGGGGTGGCCAAATACTACTTCTTGGATCAATCAGACAAGTCACTGGAGAGGTGGCCTATGCAAAATTAAAATGATCCCCCACCACCACCAACCTTAAATGTTGGGTGGCCTTCATGGTTTTCTGGGTTCCTTGTTATCCCCTACTGCTACTGAATCTGGCAGTGAACTCCATCTAGGTGAGAAATAATCCAGTCTTTAGTTCCCCATCCTGTATTTACTCTTGCCCCATTACTGTCTGCCAGTAGCAGTCTGGGTTCAACACCTTCCCATTTTGTCCTCAGTGTCACTACTGGTTAACTAGTTATTTGATACATGTGCTGTCTAGCTACAGCAAGTGCACTACACAGATAAAATTAAAAAGTGTGTTTGCAAATGCATTACTTTTTTATACTACATATATATATCTTCTCACTGTTATACTGTGAGGAGTCTGTTTGTGTGAGGGGGGCTTTAATGTTTGTTTATCTTGAATGGAATGGTGGGAGGGTTCTACGCTAAAATCTCTTAGTTCCTCTTTTGTTCATGGGCCTCATCTGTCTTCTTGGAGTTGTGATTTGCACACCAAGTAAACCCTACCGTACAAGACACCTAATATCAGGATGTAGAGAAATCCAGTAGCTAGATGGCCAGTAAGTACTTAATAAATTACCACTGGCCACCACAGTAGTATTTTAAATTGTTGAAAAGTCCTAAGTATACCTGTTCTGAAACAATCTTCAGAATATCCAGTATGTGATGAATAATGGACTGTTCAGCTACCCCCCCCGTTCCTCTGTCTCATCCATGTCCTTGCTCACGTCCAATTTGCATTATAAAACATGCAATCAAACGTTAATTCAGCATTTTTAGATGCACTTTACTGTTTTTGTTGCATTTGTTTTGTTGGTTTATTTTGGTTGCACTTTATATATGGTTTTGCTTTGTTACTTCATTTTTGTGGCCTCACACTTTACATTTGTTTTCGCTTTGTTTCTTTATTTTTGTGACCTCACACTTTACATTTGGTTTTGCTTTGTTACTTTATTTTTGTGGCCTCACACTTTACACTTGGTTTTGCTTTGTTATTTTATTTTTGTGGCCTCACACTACATTTGGTTTTGCTTTGTTTCTTTATTTTTGTGGCCTCACACTTTACATTTGGTTTTGTTTTGTTACTTTATTTTTGTGGCCTCACACTTTACACTTGGTTTTGCTTTATTTTATTTTTGTGGCCTCACACTACATTTGGTTTTGCTTTGTTACTTTATGTTTGTGGCCTAACACTTTATATTTGGTTTTGTTGTTTTCACTTTTTTGTTGTTACATTTCATTTTTCAATTGTTGTGTTTCTCTAATTGCATTTTACTTTGTTGTTTGTGTTTTTTCACATCAGGACCACCATAAATTCCACTTCTAAAATGCTTGTCAGAATTTGTGTTGAAATTCCACAGAATACCACAAAGCATTTCTGTGTAAACTGTAGAGTAATTTTCTGCAGATAACATAAACCACAGAATATTTTTCAGTGAGTTGCGAAAAAAGAATCTGCAGTTTATGTAAACTGTGGATTATTAATCCACAAAAAACAGTTCATGCAAAATGTTGGAATTCAGCTACCAATGGAATTCTGTGGAATTGCATTCCATCAAAATCTGAACATTCCATACAGTCCTAGTACAGATGGGTCTGCATCCAGTGGGCTACAAATGGTGGGCCCATAAACTCTTGCAACAGTCTGTGCCCTGAACATCACAGTTCCCACTACAAGAGAGCTCCTACAGTAATTAGGGATGGGCAAAGTCAGGGTGACTTTGGATTTGGTTTTTGGATTTGCCAATTCCAGGCTGAGTGTGGATCTGGATTTACAAAGGGTCTGGATTTGCCAGCTTTGGCCTATATGTATAATTGAAGGAAAGAAAGGGTTTATCAAGAGAAAGGCACCAGAAAATATCAATGGAGTGGCAGTAGTATTAAAATGGGGTCCAGTGTCTGAGATGCACTGCAGCCTCCTGTTTAAACAGTGTTAGTTTCTGACCAACCTGCATAGGAAACAACCAAACAGTAGCGTGCGGAATGAAAATGCTTATGTGGAACCCACTCTTATGAAGTCAGCGTAAATTTAAGGCCAGTTAAAATGTAGCAAAGCAAATGCCTCAGATAGTTTTAAATTTCTAACATTATAGATATAACCTAATGTTTGTTTCCGTCCACCACTACAAGAGAATAAAGTAGAGTTAATGGAACTGGGTCAGATTTTTTTAGTCAGGCTCAGACAACTACAACTTTATAGTTACAAAAATGTTTCTAAAACTTTTGCAAGTGTATTGGTGCATTGATTTGTTAGTACCCAACACTGGCTCATTGCAGATTATGTGTTTGGCAAGCAACTTTGGGATGCTTCTGATTCAAGGGTCTGGCACTGATTCTGCAAGGAATCTGTACTGCCACTTATTATCCATGTTCTTGCTTTTATAATGGATTTTTATAGTTTACTCTGGCTGTATACTATATTCGGTGTTATTTTGCTGAAAGTAAATACAAGTTTTCATGATAAAAAAGGAAAACTTTTGCAAGTGGATTGTTTAAGTAGAAAATACAAGAAGAAGACCAGAGATATTTGGTTAGATATTCATGCCAACTCAAACAATTACACAAGTGCAGTAGTTACTAGTTAAGAATGTCTGTACTAAATTTCACAAGTGGATTGTTTCTTAAGAAAGTACAAGAAGAGCCAGTGGTTTGGGTTTGGCTTTGGTTACATTTTTTAGTCAGACCACTATGAAAAAATTGTTATATGCATCCATATAAGGCTGGATTGGTCAGCTAGCTAGGGTTTATGTTTTGCCTTTGTCTTACACATACACGTAATTTAAGATTGAAGAAGAAGACTAATTGACATTTGGCATTTATAACTGCACTGCCCCCAAATTAATAGTATTACTTTAACGCAATTATAAATGCCAAATGTCAAATGTCAACTTGTCTTCTTCAATCTTAAATTACGTATGTGTGCCTATGATTTGCCTCCCAGTGTGCAAGACAAAAGCAAAACATAAACCCTAGCTGGCTGACCAACCTAGCTCTATATGCACTGTTGTGCAAAATATGTGCAGATGTCTCTAGTATTCCCTTATTATACAGTATTAATTTAATACTGTATAATATGGGTATACTATATTCATCTACTTGCCTTCTACATGATTTTACATTGGCCTTAATTTTAGTTGTGTTCAAGCTGGCTTGGGTGTCTTTAACAACATCCAAGTCACCCTACTTGATGTTAATTTACTGTTTCCTTCCACACGCATTCTGATGCATGCTGCTCCCTCTTCTCCACACACACAAAAGAAGAGAATGGTCCCAATTTTAAAAGCCTGAAATTTGGCATGAGGAGCCTGCGCCAAAAGGATTTGAAACAAGTGGCACCAAGCACCAGAGTTTGCGGCAATCCCAATTTCCAAAAGCAGGCTGTGACAAAATCTGGATGCCTTGTACCAAAGCTGCCCTGCATCACCCCTGCACCAAAAGTGCTGATGTAGCATGCCACAAGGGGGCTTGTGTCACAACAGGCCTGCAGCATCCCCTTATTTGGGATTTTGGAAGCCCCGCCGTGGACTCAGCCGTGGACTCAGCATGGTGCTGAGGTTAGACCAGCCATGAGCTGCTGTAACAGTCCTTGTGCCAGGTGGCTAGTGTAAGCCATATTGGGGCACATGCTGCATGGCACAGTGCAGCAGGACCAATGGGGGTACCAGTGCTGGGAAGAATGGGCATGGTGGGGTGTGGGAGGGAAAACTGGTGGTGCTGGGGCAGGCGTGTCCTGGACAGTGACACACAGCCACAGAGTGACCATGGGCAGTATACTGCCACTGATCCTTTCCCAAACCCCCAATGCTGCCACCCCTGCCAGCTTGACCTGCAGTGTGCACATGCCCCAACATGCAGACTGCTAGACCTCGGGATGGCATCTACCACTTGTGGTGCCCATCCCACCTGTCATCACTCTTCTGGCACCTTTGGTTGTGCATCAAGACAGGTGACTCTGCCCAGGATAGGTTCCCTACCACATGCACCCCCTCATCCTGTGCCACCATGGTCAGTCACCCCCTGTTGGGGTGGTGGCACAATGCTGGTGGCTGGCAAAGGCTGTTAGCATCAGGGGTCTGGGACATGGTCTCTGCCCACTGCAATCCATGGCTGTGCTTCTTGTCTAGGGCACACCTGCCCCGGTGTCACCAGAGTACCCTTACACAGCCCACCATGCCCCCAATGTCCACTACTGGCACCCCCACTAGTCTGCCTGCTGTGTACCACCCAGCCTGTCCCCACCAACAGTGAAGCTCTGGGCTGGGGTTGCACCAGGCTGGGGGGGCTTGACAGGACCCTCTGTCAAACCTCTCTGGTGCTCCAAAGGTTTGACACAAGACTGAGACTGCAGCAACTCCTGGGACTTTGGCGCAGAGACACCCTTTTTTCTAGAATAGGGCACAGGGTCCCTGATGCACCAGGAGGATGCTGCAGCTATGGATTGGCACACCATGCATTGATCCAGTGGCCCCTTAAAAATCGGCCCAAGATGTTTTACTTTTTCATTTTCTGTAGTATGTTTTTTGATTTTAGAGAATGCATTGCTGACAACAACTTCAATGGCTGGAGATGTACATGATTTGACAATGAAGATCACTTTGTGCAGAAAAGCCCAGTGCAATGAAGTTTAGAGCACTAAAGAAGGTAGAGCAAGTCTACTGGAGCACCAGGAGAAACTTGTGGTGCTATTCAAAAAATGTAACGTACCATCAAAGCAAAGAGAAGCACCCACACTAGCAGACAAATCACCAGGACAGCAAAATCGATTGTTTTCAGTCCTTTATAAAGCAAATGTGCACATTAAAAACACTGCCAAGGTGGCTAACATAGCAAATAAATATTGACGTTTCACCTGGTGTGCTGCCAGGCTTCTTCAGAGTAATTAAACGGAGTGAACTGGTGCTCAATTTATAGCAGTCAGAGAATTATCACATGACTTGTAAAAAACAATCACCTCTTATTAAAGTGCTCAGTGCTAAAGTAGCTATCATTGATAGAAAAAAACATTGTACATTATGTGTGAACACATCCCTTTGCAAACAAAATTCATATTCTTGGAATAACTTAATCTGTTTTTGCACAAAGTCTCTCACCCTATTACATGTATTCCATACCTTCATTACATAGATTTTACATCAAATGGGTTATGCAGTTTAGACTCATGTTAATTTAATAGTCAAAAATAATACATATATATATATATATATATATATATATATATATATATATAATGTACCCCTACCTCTAATATGTGGGATATAATATTTACGTGCATTTTAGTTATTCCAGGCACCTAAACTTTCACTCCCTGGCTGCTCAGAGAGTGTATCTGCCCACTCCTGGTTGGGTTGAGATGTATAACAGAAGTGTCAAAATGCCACCAGCTACACTAAATGCAGATGTTATTGTTTTTCTGATGTCATTCTAACATATATATGTTTTAAGAAAAGCATGCAAATCAATACTGTCATTCAATCCCTTATTGTGGCGTGCCCCCAACTCAAATATCCAATAACTTACTCTTTGTCCTATCAGCTTTTTGAGATCCCCCACCCCCACCCCAGTCCCAGTGTGACCAGCTCAATACCAATAAAGCTAAAGACATGTTGTTTTGTCTTACTTTCTTGGATGTGTTTAACAATTGCATATGAAGTATCCCTTCTGTCCACTGCCCTCATGTGTTCCCCTAATCTAACCTTAAACTTATGTGTGGTTCGACCCACATAGTATACCCCACAATTGCATTGCAACAAATATACCACTCCAACACTGTTATAAGTTATTAGTTCTTGAATCAGTATAACATCCCCTGTAATAGGGTGATTGAATGCTTTGCAGGAGTGGATGAATCTACAATACACACAGTTTCCACACTGGTGTGTGCCCTTAGGTACAGGTGCCAGCAGAGTCTGTCTGCTGGATTCTTGACCTGGCACAGCATTTGAGACAACCACATCTCTAATGCTTTTGCATTTGCAGAAAATTGTTTTGGGTCCTTGTTTGACTACATGTGTCAGTTTAGGTTCCAGTTCCAGAATTAGCCAATTAATACTGATGATCTGCCTTATTTTGTCAGCCCTCCTTTAGAAACCTGTTACAAAAGGGCACTCCATCTTCCCTTCTTTAGGTGTGGAAGTCGTATACTGTAGGGTCTGTTCTCTATCCATTCCATCAACTTTTTGTATTGCCATAACAATGCTCTGTTGGCTGTACCCCCTATCCAAGAATCTCCTGACTTGAGCACTCCTCTTCTGTTTATATATCCCCGGTTCCGTACAGTTTCTTAGGGTCCAAACCAGCTGCCCCTTTGGTATACTGTAACGTATATGATGTGGATGGCAACTGTCGTACCTTAATAAGCTGTTACAGTCTGTGCTTTTTGAAATAGGGTAGTGCACACTCCACCCTTACCATTCTTATAAAGCTTCAGGTCCAAATAAGTGATCTCTGTTTGACTCACTTCACACTTATATCTCAAACAGCTGCTAGTCTGTTCCATCCACTCCAAAAAGAGGGTAAATTCCTCCCATGTTCCCTTCCAGACAATTAGAATATCATCTATAAAGCATCACCACAAATCCACATATCTGGACTGCCTTGTACGGTATGGGCTACACGCCCATTGGCTCTTGCTCTGCACCAATGGGCATGCAGCCCTGCTGGGCAGTCAGTGGGGGTGGTGGGGCGGCAGGCAGGTGGGATACTGCCCGGCTGGCCGGGGCGAAGGGGTGGTGGGGCTTCGTGGGTGGGGTGGGGCCACTAGATCACCAGGGTAGGTGGTCCTTGGGGGGTGAACACTTTTCAGCCTGTGATTGGGCTTCGAGGTCCACTGGACCACCAGGGATATGTTCTTGGGGGTTGGACTTTGCTGCCAGCGATCAGGCTGGTGGGGGGTGGGTTTTATTTTACACTTATGCCCGTGATCGGGCTGGTGGGGGTGGGGTTTATTTACACTTATGCCCACGATCAGGCTGGTGGGGGTGGGAGTTTATTTATACTTATGCCTGCGATCGGGCTAGTGGGGGTGGGGTTTATTCAAACTTATGCCTGCGCTTGGGCCAGTCGGGGGGAGGGGGGTTGCTATATGCCCATGATTGGGCTGCAGGGGGGGCACAGGGAGTAGGCTGAGGGCCACCCACAGGTGGCAGCTGCTGTGTTGCACCCTGCAATGTGGCAGCTCACCTGTGGGTGGCCCTCGACTTACTGTTTTTTTTTTTTGGCTCAAAGTTGTGCAGGCACAGGTTGGAGGGTTGCGCCTGCACAACTCTGCACAGCCTGCTGAATATCGGGCTGTGCAGTTTATGCATGGTTCCTCCCCCTCCGGTTCAGCATGCCTTCATTAGCATTGTGCTGTTGCTCAGCTTGACTTGGGGGGCGCAACTGCCTCCTTCTGAATATGGCAGAATGGCACAATTTCGGACTTGCGCAGGCGCAACCCTATTGCACATGGCGCAACCCTTTTGAATATCCAGTCCTATGTGTGAACACATCTCTTTGCAAACATAATTCATATTCTTGGAATAACTTAATCTGTTTCTGCACAAAGTCTCTTACCCTATTACATGTATTCCCTACCTTCATTACATAGATTTCACATCGAATGGGTTACGCAGTTTAGACTCATGTTAATTTAATAGTCAAAAATAATACATATATATATATGTAATGTAATGTACCCCTACCTCTAATATGTGGAGATATAATATTTATGTGCAATTTAGTTATTCCAGGCACCTAAACTTTCACTTCCTGGCTGCTCAGAGAGTGCATCTGCCTACTCCAATAAAGCTAAAGACGTGTTATTTTGGCAGTGTTTTTAATGTGCACGTTTGTTTTATAAAGGACTGAAAACAATTAATTTTGCTGTCCTGGTCATTTGTCTGCTAGTGTGAGTGCTTTTCTTTCCTTTGATGGTAAGCAATAAAGAAGAAGAGTAGCATTAGTGTGGTTGTGGATTAGATCACCAGTCGAGAAGGAGCTCAGAAGACTGAGGAAGCAGAAGAAACTGGGTGCGAAAGAAAGTGAGAGAAAGATATTGATCAGCACAGCAGTTTACATCTTCTGCTCTTGCACCTGCTGGTATATTGAGTTTAGCAGTGCAATTTAGTGTATCGTGCCACATTTTAATATACTCTCTTGTACTGTGCATTGCTGAAGGCACGAATGCTTGTGCTAAGTTACGAGAGAGAGAGAGAGAGAGAGATCCTGATGAAATTGCAGCACTAATACGAGGAAAAACAGGAGATTTTATACAGAGTACCAGGCTTTAACTTCATAATTTTCACAGTGATCAGAATCAAAGCAGAGCCATTTTTGACGCTGAATGAAAATAAAGTGGAAGTTTAACTGGAACTTAAATTGCATTGAGGAGAACACAACAAAGCAAAAGGAAATAACTATTTCTATCAAAGTATTGGTTGGAACATTTGTTTTGGAAAAAACGGCTGCTGATTGGGACTGGGATCCTAACAGACACTTGATATTCACCTATATCTTATCTATATTCAACTATTCAACTAAAATAAGACTGAAGAAGGACAAGGAGAGGAAGTAAGAGGTGAAATTATAAAATCTGGGACTAAAGACTTTCTTTCCTTTCCTTTCTCAGTAATTACATATAACAAATATAACAAATTGAAGGGCTTTGCTAGAGAGACCTTTGCAGGTCCCACAATTAATAAATAATTATTTTGCATAGGTGGTTTTGCACAGATGAGAGTGTATTTAAGCGTATTTTAAGATACATTTAATTTTAGAGTGTGGGAGCAGATTATTCCAGGTGTGTAATTATAAGTATTTTAGAATTTCAGTGGAAAAGTGCAATTAACCGATTGAAGGGAAAGGAGGGTATATGGTATATAGGAAATAATTTTGATATTTTTTAAGCCTTATAGATTAACAGAAGTGATTTGTGGAATGAATTTGACAAATTTAACAAATCTAACTTAAGGGAGATTTGTTGATTTAGATAATTGGTATTCAATGCTGTTTAAAATTATTTATTTAAATCCACTAAATTGACTGTTCATCAAAATTGTGAAACAAGGCTCTCTTTTGATGGTTTATTAATTTACTATCTAGATATCTTATTCAAAAATTTAATAAACCTAATTAGAAATAATTATAGGTAATATAAGGTTGTAGAAAGGGGATTAAGTGAAGGGGAGATAACTGCAATTAAATTAGTTGAATTGATTTGAATTGCAGAATTAAGTCCCAAAGCTGGAATTCGGCCTTGTGGGATTTTTGATTTAGCCCTAATTAATTGGTACTATTAAAAGGAGAGCCTTGTTACCTCATAGGAATTGTGTTTCCTGTTAAACAGAGCAAATAACGACAATTGAAACAAGAAGAGGAAATACCTTGGTGATTAGTAAAGAAGCAGAGAGGACCAGGATGTAGCTAGGAAATAAGCATAAATTAACTGAAAAAAAAAACAACAAGAGGAAACAAAAAAACAAGAGGTAATGTCAGAACAGAAAAAATGAAGATAGCTTATTAGGAAAAGGTAAGGATAGAATGGTTGAGAATGGATTAAAGGGACCGTTTGATAATGAAGGAATTATTAGTAATAAAGATAAATCATCCCATAAAGAGCAATTTACTCCCAAAATGAAACAACCACTAATATGGGACATACTGGATAGTTATTTCAAATGAAGAAACATGAAAGATAAACAGAAGGAAAGTATAAATCTAATACAAAAGGATTTAACTGATTTAATGAAACACAGTACACCAGCTTCCCTGGATAGTGAAGTAATAGAAAGGGATGAAGCTAAAGGTTTAGATAAGGATTTATTGGAAAGGGTAAATAGAGAGGTGACAAAACAATTGATAGTATAAAAGAAACAGTTGAAACAAATAATAGAATTGAACAGAAAAACAGAGAGTTTAAGGAATTAAGGATAGAGAAAACTAACCTCCTATCAGCTTTTGAATTAGATCCTGTAAGTAAAGACATGGAAGATATGGGAGATATTATGGACATTAAAGGGGAAGATGAAACTGGGGAAAATACATTAACAATGAGCCCAATAGAAATGAAGACTCCCCCTATAGATACTCTAACAAGATATTGTGTAAATGCACTGAAAGATCCACTGCTGGCAAATGCAATGATATATGAGCAACTGCTAATGCTCAAAAAGGAACTATCATTTCTAAAAGGAATTGGAATAGAGAATAAAAATAATATAGGAAAAATTATAAATTTGATTTATAAAGGAAATGGGCACCCTAAGGAAAGACATTTTGAAAATTATTCATTGGAGGAGCCGGAACCATCTTTTTTGATTCCTGCAAGTTATGGAGACCAAGAAAGTAAGGACTTTAATAAATCTAAATTATGGACAACCAACACAGAGGAGGACATGGAACTTCTGATGCAACCAGAAAACTATATTGAACAGAATAGTGTTATTATAGAAATGAGAGCAAAGCATCCTAACTTATGGGAGAAAGGAATTGAACAAAAAGAAAAAGAAAAGAGTAAAGTGATAAAATATGTGGATAGTAATGGGAAAGGAAATAATAGATGCCCTCGTATAGAAAGGACTAGTAATGTGAAGGAAAGTGGCAGAGGAAGTGGGGATAAGGAACAAGACGTGGATATTATGGAAGATAGTTCAGAAAATGAACAAAGAAAGAAAGGAGTGTGTTATCTAGGGACGGTGAGGATAAAAAGAAAAGAAAAATAGATCAGATGTTTTTAACAACACAATTGGGAATTGACAGAGTGGAAATGAAGAATGAGAAAGAGATGTGTAACAATAAGGAAGGAAAGAAACAAGTATTAAAAACAACAAAAAATGCAGAGAAAAGAAATTGATAAAAGGAAAAAGAAAGACAAAAATCAAATAATAAAATGTATTTGAGAAACTTGGGAAAAGGATTGAAGGATAAAGAGCAAGGAAAGGATAATAAGAAGAGGAAGTTAAAAAATAATCTAACAAAGGAAAGGGAGAACAGAGATGAATATGTTCAGACACAAAAAGAAAGTGAGAAGGCAATGGAAGAGACACTAGAGGTCTCAGTAAGGGAGTGTGAGGGAAATTATATAAATATAGATCTACTTGAGCAGGAAATACTGAAAGAAAAAAAGAAGGAAGAAAATGACTTGAGCAAGGTGTTGAAAAGGACTTTGGGGACTGATTATGCACTTCCAATGTATAGCTTAAATGTGTTACCAGAAGAGACTGAAGATAGGTTGAATTTACATTTAAAACCGTTTTTGGCATCTATATTATATGGAAATAAGAATAGGGATAACATGTTGCATAACTTAAGTAGCATTAGACCATATGAAGGTTTGGAGATGGTACTGCTATGTTCTGATCAATATTTTATATTAAAGGCAATAGAAAATAAGAAGGAAGAATAAGAGCTTTGGGCTTCCAGATGGAAAGTGTTGTAAGCATGAAATCCCTATTCTCAGATTATTATCAAAAGGAAGGGAAAACAGAAAAGGAAAAATTAAAGGAGTAAGTGATCTCATTATATGGGATAGGAAACTTTATAAATGAGAGTAGGACAAACATGAGAGGTAAGATCTTGGATCTTCTCCAAAACCTATTAAAAATTACTCATTTAAATAAAATGATTATGAAAGTTAGAAGATGGGAGAAAGATGGACAAGTATCATTTGGGTAAAAAAACAAAGTGCAATATCTTCAGCTTTTGACATTTGTAGAGAATGTGGATAAGTTAGAAATATATATGGTGGGAGAAGAACCAAGTAAGCAAGTAGAGGAAGAAATTATCTATAGTGACAATTGGATAAGCCTGATAAAAACGGCAAATAAATACCAGGTTTTACAAGATATTAGGGAAGATTGATATAATATAAGAATAAACACACAGGGAATGGAGGAACGAATAAAGCTAGGGTCTGAAGTAAAAGTATTATCCAGGAATTTAACAGGCTTAAAGGAAAGATTACCAGACCCTACTTTCTTAAAATATATAATCGAATATGACTATATCTGTTTACAGGAAACTTGGATGGACACTGAAATCAATATAAATGGTCACAGGGACACTGGTTTACCACATATGTGGTGATGCGGACGGAAAAGCGGAAATTTGATTGGTCGGTGGAAAACGGCACGAAAAACGGAAGCATCATTTGTTCTTGCTGACTCCGAGAACACAGCATTGTAGCATGTTTGTTTTTCTCCCTCTGCCTTACTTTGTTGCTGATATTATTCTCACCAACTTGTTCCTGCTCCTGACCTGTTCCTGTGCTCATTTTAACTGCTTTTCTGACCATTCCATGCAAAAGGAAATAAGTTTTAGCCGCCTGTGGTACTTACTCAGCTATTTTCTTTTTAATCTACCCTGCTGTTTTGATTATTGCTGCCGAGGTATGCATGCTGGGGTCTGCTTTGAAGTCTCAAGCTATCTGCTCTACGACCAGGAATTAATAGCTGTTCTCCTCTGCTCACAGCTCCATACAGTCCAGAAAGGTGTTTTTGTTTGTCCAGATTGGCTATCTTGTAAGTACAGTAACTAACTAAGTTAAAATAAAATAAATAATTTAGATATTCCGCTGTAGAGTGAGTGTGTGCCCAGCCTTACTGCTGCCTAGAATTCTGAATCTCCATGGTGGTGGTGGTGCAGACTGAACCCTGCTCGTTTAATATTTGCTGTGGTTTTAATCACTTAGGGTCACATTTATTATATACTGCGGCTGCTGGATCTGTGTGTGGATGACTGGAAGTGTGTTCCATGTTGTCGTTCACCTCCATTTCGGTTTAGCTGCTCCTTCTGTGAAGGTAGGTACGAGTGATGAGAACCTGCTGACCTGGGTTGGTCCGACTGGGATGCCGACACGTATGTTGGTGCTACAGGGCTTAATATTTTCTACCTATTGTTGCTGCTGCTGACATTCTCCAAAAAAAGTTTACTCCATCGTTTGTTTAGTGTTTGCTGCTGAAAAAAAAAAACATCTGTTACATTGGGTGTTTGCTGCCCCAGTGTGTGCCCTTATGCTGCCCCAGTGTGTGCCCTTAGTTTGCCCTTATTTTGTGTTAGCTTGTCAGGAGAGTGGCGGTGAGCCAGGCCGGGGCTGCTAGCTGTGGGGGGGTTGCAGTCCTTGTGTTGTTTGGGTTCTGTCCTTGTCTTCGTGTGGTGCTGTGTCTTGGGGGAGGGTTGCTGGCCAAGTCTCTGGGTGGTATTTTGGGGGGGTTGCTGGACATGAGCAGGGGGTTGCTGTCCGTATGTTGGAGAGTTGCTGGCAGTGTCTCTGGGGGTGTGTTGTCCATGTCTCTTGGGATTTTCTGACTGTGAGCAGGGGGTTGCTGTCTATGTGTTGGAGAGGTTTGCTGTCTGTGAGCTGGGGTTGTTGCCATCTGTGTGTTTGGGGTGATTTCTGGCCATGTTTCTGGTGGGTTTGCTGGCTGTGAGTTGTGTTTGTGGGGGTTGCTGCCCATGTCTGGGGGGGTGATTGCTGACCATGTGCCGTGTCTCTTGGGGGGGGTTTGCTGGCTGTGAACTGGGGGTTTTGCTGACTGTGAGCTGGGAGGCAGGGGCCATATGCTGGTGGTGTGGTGTGGGGAGAGTGGCCGGGGTGGAGATAGTGGCTTGGTTGTAATCTCAGGTTTCAGCTTGGTTGGGGGTGTATGGCCTGGTGGCTGCCTTATGTTTCTGCTGGGGAATATATGGCTTGGTGGTCATGTTAGGTTTCAGCTTGGGGGGTGTATAGTTTGGTGACCATATAAGGTTTCAGCTGGGGGATATAGCGTGGGGGGGTTAGAGGTTGGTTCTGTTTGTGGGGAGTGGACACTGGGCATAGAAGTATGGTGGAGTGGGGACACTGACCGTGGCAGTATGGTGGACACTGGGGGGGATACTTGATGTGTTGGCGAGGGCACACTGGTCAGGTGGGTTGGGCACAGTGGCTTGGTGTGGTGTGGAAACAGGCTGTGCTGGTGGTGGGATGTGGACATTGGTCAGGGTGGCGTGGTGGACACTTGGCATGTTGATGTAGGGATACTGATCGTGGGATTGGGACACTGGTCATGTTTATGTGTTGCTGGGGTGGGTGTACTTGATGTGTTGACATGGGGACACTTGCTTATTGTGGTGGTATGGGGTGAATCAATGCTGACCTGTGGTGGATAGAGTGAGTGTACTGGTTCAGCAGGGTGTGGAGAGTGGCTGTGCTGGTTTGGGATGTGAAGAGTGGCTGTGCAGGTGCATTGGGATGAGCACTTGAGCCTGGTTCTGGTGTGCTGTTCTGCTGAGCTGCCCTGCTAGCCTACTCTACCAGCTTCCTTTGGCTGATGATGCCCTTTCTGCTTCTTTATGCTGCCGCTGACCTGACCTCTTGCCATCTTCTGCCACAGAACAACTGCCTGTCATAGCCTGGTAAGTTTTTTTTGGGGGGGGATAGCACTGCTGCTGTTTGTATGGGAAAACAAAGGAGGGAAGATGGAGATGGGTGGTTGCATGAGCTGGTATGCTTAATTAAAAAAATAATGTTTTTTTTGGGGGGGGTGTTACCAGTAGGACAGGTCAGTCCTTTGCTACTGTGGTCTCTTGTTTATGTGTGAAAGGACAGGCCTGGCAGGTACATGTTTAAATAAAACTGTTCTGGCCTTGGTTGCTATTGGGTGGGGGTGGATGGGCAGACTGGCACAGAACCATTTTTCCAACATGTGTGCTGGGACCATGCCATGCTCCCGTGGCTTGTCATTGATGGTTGGCAGACTGGTATATGTGCTGGGAAAAATGGTGCTGGCCTCTGGTCATGGAGGGGGGGGTGGACAGGCATACTGGCACAGAACCATTTTTTCAACATGTATGCCAGTCTGCTGGCTCTGTGCCATGTTCCTGTGGCTTGTTGCTGATGGTTGGCAAAGGGACAGGCTTGGCCGATTGGTACACATGCGTGAAAAAAATGGTTCTGGCCTCTGGTGATGGAAGAGGGAGAGGTGGATGGGCATACTGTCACAGAACCAATTTTTCAACATGTATGCCAGTCTACTGGCTCTGTGCCATGTTCCTGTGGCTTGTTACTGATGGTCGGTGAAGGGACGGGCTTGGCTGACTGGTACACATGCGTGAAAAAAATGGTTCTAGCCTCTGGTGATGGAGGAGGGAGGGAGGGGTGAGTGGACGGGCATACTGGCACAGAACCATTTTTTCAACATGTGTGTTTATGCAGCAATTTCATATTATTGTGTAGTTCAGCAAGATGTTTTGTGGCCTGGCCTGTGACCCAGCCAGTCCCCCCTGGGGCAGGGGGAAGGTACGTTGTTTGGTGGTCTTGGAATGGTTTGCTGGGCATGTGTCTTCTTAATTGTAAAATGTATTTCATTTACTATGTTGTGCTTCTGGGACCTGCTTCACCCTGTCTCTATCCTGAATGTAAATATGATTTTTAAAAAAAGGTCACTTTTGGGTGGTCTATGTTTGTGTCTGTGTGTAGAAGAATAGAGAGACACACACTAGAACAAAAAAAACTTTATTAAACCACATCACTCAACCATGTTTCATCTGTGCCCTTCAAAACTGTTGGATGAGACAATTTTGAAGTAGCTGGTGGTGAGGGGAGCATTCGCAGCAACCCGGGCTACCGCAACCAGGCCCACCATCCACTGTCACAGGTGATGCTAATAAAAATCACCAACCAAGTACTTACCTTTTAGGCTGGGTCCTGCATGGCTATGCATGGGTGTCTGGAGATGTCATTCCCTCAGACTTCCTGTGGTGTATGTTCTCTTAGGTGGTGTGGTGGGACTGCCTTGTTGCCAGTACAGTCTGTGTTTGCTTGGGTTGGGGAACTACAGAAATGACAAGTTTTTTTTTTTTACTTTCTTTATTCACTGGGACCTAGGGCATCTCTCCAGGGTGCCACTCAACTTTTCTGTCTCTAATCCCTGCCTGAAACCTCCTCTGCTGGGCTCCTACAGGGCTGACTCCATTCGGCTTCATGGCTTGACCAACCCCCTGATCACCCCCCACTGGGCTATCTGTGATTAGAAGGACAGCCGTTGAAGCCAGTAGAGCTGGGTTCCAGGGAAGCAGGTCCAGCGTTGGGATGTGGGCAGGTCTCCAGGCCCCCTTTGCCTTCGCTAGGCCACCAGGGGTTTTTCAGCACAGTTTCCCCCTGGAGCAGAGATGTGCAATGCCAGCACTGCATTTATGTGCAGCCTGGCTGCCACCACTCCACCCCTGATGTAGCCTCAAGCCCTGCTGTCTGTAGGGCCCATGGTCTCCACCCAGAGCCACTATGGAGCAGGCATACCCCAGAACCCACCCCAGAAGGGGAGAGCAGTCCTCCAGATGCTCAATTCCTTCCCTCCCTTGCTAACCCTCCGATGTCCCAAGTCATTCCCAAACTGGGCATGGTGCTAGGTGTGGCATCCAGTGCCTCAACCCTCAGTGCCACCAGGCCGGCCGTGATGATTGAGTTCTTAAGAGGAGAACTACCAGCAGAGGTGAATCCATAACTGCTGTACAGATTGGGGCTTCACCTCTCTGGTCCCCTCTGTAGGCACTAGATTAAATTAATAATCTTTGTACCTGACACTCAAATTGGCAAATTCTCCAGTGCATGCTGCATTTTAATTTTGGCACTCGTGAGCATGCCGCGCTCTCACGAACTGTTGATATGACCTTGCACCTTCCCCAATAATGCCCTTATGCATGGAGATTGAAGTTCATATCTCCAGTGCCCTTTTATAAATCCCATGGGTGTGCCTATTGCACTATTGCTCTGCCTATTGAGGAAGAGGCATGGAAGCATCATCAGCTTGCAGTGCTGTGAGCAAGAGTGTATCATGTCCAATAGCACTGTAAATTAAAATGCCGGGCGCACTGGACTAGTGATCAGGCACAAAGATTAATTTATTTATGTTGACTGCGGGGGGGGATAGGAGAGATGAAGCCCCGATCTGTACAGTGGCCATGGCTTCACCTCTGCCAGTAGAACTTCTTTCATGAGTTTGAGCTCTGACATGAAAATTAAGAGGCTCCATTTTCATGAAGACCAAGTCAGAAAGAGCCCAATTTACTGTGCGTATAATTCTGAATTGGTTTATTACTTGGGAGAGATTGTGTATCACTCCATTAGCATCCTCAATCACTTATGGATTTTTTTTAATTGGATGCACTTTGTTTACAAGTAAACCAATTCAAGCAGCTTAAATGTTAGCTAGGGACTGAACTGATGGAGTCCACCTTGGCATCTGGTGGTTTGACTTAATTCCTGTCTGAGCTCTGACAGACAAGCTTTGGCACAAGGCATTTTTGGATGAGTACTGTCATGATGCCTCTGAGGCCATGACACCTAAGGGGTGGGGGTTCAGTGCTGCACCACCTGCTGTCACACCTGAGGGGTGGTGCTTCAGTGCTTCACTGTCTGCCATCACACCTGAGAGATGGGGACTTCAGTGTTGCACCTGCTGCTGTCACACCTGAGGGGTGGGGGCTTCAGTGTTGCACCTGCTGCTGTCACATCTGGAGGGCTGGGGCTGGAGTGATGCAGCTGCTGCCATCATACTTGAGGGATGGAGGCTTCAGTGTTGCACCTGCTGCCATCACACCTTAGGGGTAGGGGCTGCAGTGATGCACCTGCTGCCAACACATCTGAAGGGTTGAGGCTGCAGTGATGCAGCTGCTGCCATCATACCTGAGGGATGGGGGCTTCAGTGCTGCACCACCTGCCATCACACCTTAGGGGTGGGGGCTTCAGTTGGGGGCTTTGATGTTGCACCTGCTACCATCATGCCTGAGGGGTGAGGTCTTCAAGCTGCAGTGATGCACCTGCTGCCATCACACCTGAAGGGTGGGTGCTGCAGTGATGCACCTGCTGCCATCACACTTGAGGGGGTGAGCGCTGCACCTGCTGCCATCATCATTGCACCTGAGGGATTGGAGCTGCTGGGCTGCTGCTGTCAAACTTTTAGAATTGAGGGAATACCGCTGTTGCTATCTTGCCTGGAGTTGGAAGTTGAAGTCACTGCACAGTGCTTTCAAGGATGTGTGTCTGAGGGATGGGGGGATGCAGTGCTGCTGCTTCTGTCACACCGGAGGGAGGGGGGCCATAGTGCTGTTGCTGCTGCCTTCTCACACCTAAGGGATAGGGGCCACATTGCTGTTGCTACTATCACATCTGAGAGATGGGGGCTGTAGTGCTGCTGCTGCCGTCACATCCTGAACCTAAACTAACTTTTAATTGGTACTAGGATGGATGGATGTACAATAGTGGATGTCAAAATTGCTAAAATGCATGTCAATGCAGTTAAAAATTGTTAAATAAAGTGCACAAAACCAAACACCGGTAAAAACGGATTTTGGCTTGGCAGACACCAGTGACAATACTGGTTTTTACAATGTGCAAAATGGAATTTGCCCTTTCTTAATCATGGTAAACCAGTGTCCCAGATCATTTAGTAAGAAGGCAAGAAGCACAAAGACATTTGGCAGACTCTCGGGTGGAATAATAACATGTAAAATAAAAGAGAACACAGAATACTCTGAAGAGAATATTGATGCAGAACATATGTTAGTGGTTAGAATAAAACAGAGGGATTAGATTTTCTATATCATTAACATATACTTGCCTCCAAAAGGATCAAAGTATATAGAAAAAAATAAGATAAATGTTTTAGCTGGTTTAATGAAGTAATATGTTACCAATGATCTGGATTGTAGTACTATTTTACTGGGGGATATGAAAGCCAGGGTTGGACGCGGTCTGGACCCCTCAGAGGAATTAACTTTGGCATATGCAGCCTAGTGACGGTATATATGATAAAATGGAGAGAAACACAGCTGATAAAAAAACTCGCGAAAGAGGGAAAGAACTTATAAAGATAATGAATAACCAAAATATGTTATTAATTAATGGAAGTACTAAAGGAGATTTCTTGGGGGCATTTACATACATAGGACCTAGGGGATCATCAATAATAGACTTATGCTGGTGTACAGAGAATATGATACCTTGGATTAAAGACTTAAAAATAGGATGCAGAGGGAAAGTGAACATTGCCTGGCGGAAATCATGATGGAGACAGACACACCAACCTTGAATAAAAAAAGGACAGATTAGACATAATAAAAGTAAATAAAGGGGTTAAATGGGATTTAATAGATAATTATAGATCTATACAGATGTTAAATGAGATAGATGCCAGACAAGAATTGTTAGATCTGATTCAAAATAAGTGAGGAACTTATTATATTGATACCTTCAAGGACATAAGGAAAATTATTTCACAAAACTTGGTGAAGGTTACAGTCAGTAAACGTAAAATGGGTAGTAGATGGTATGATAAAGAATGTAAAAATCATAAATGAAGAATAAATAAACTGGTTAAACATTTACAAAAAATAGAGATCAAGAGGGGAAGAAATTATTAAATAGATTACGGAAAGACTATAAAAAGATAATGGAGGAAAAAAATTATAGAGAACAATTATGGAAGGAATTTGAAAGTACAGTAAAGAAGAAGAATAATATAAAATTCTGGAAAATGGTAAATAAGGGATGGGATAATTATAATGAAGAGATAGAAAATTACATTGACCCAGAAATATGGGAACTATATTACAAAAAAAACTATTCTATAATCAAGATTTATATAGTGAACAAATTGCCTGGACACCTGTAGCAAATTTTTCATTTTCAGTAAAAGAAATCTTAGAAGTTATACAAGAATTAAAATGACATAAGGCCCCTGGTCCCGATGGGCTACCTCAAGATATTGTGAAGGATGATCCAGAACTATGGTCCAATGTATTAAATGGAGTATTCAAGATTGTATTGGAGAAGGGTATTATACCACAGACATGGAAAACTAATATAATAATCCCTATATACAAAAAGGGGGATAAATCTGATCCTGAGAATTACAGGCCCATAAGTCTTTTAGATGCCGCACAGAAAATCTTTACTAAATTACTTCAACAAAAAATAACGGATTCGATAAATAAATATGATCTAATCAATGAGGCACAGGACGGTTTTATGCTGAACCATTCTACAATAGACCAATGCTTCACATTAATGCATTTAATTCATAAGTATGTATATATAAAGAAACAAAAATTATACTGTGTCTTCGTAGATCTAAAGGCAGCTTTCGATAAAGTTTCAAGAACAAAATTATGGGAAGTCTTGGGGAATTATAGGTTAGATATAGAGGTGCTTAACATTTTGAAAGTATTATATAAGGATAATCTTACAATAGTAAGATATAATAGAGAAGGGGGATTGTACTAAGAAATTTGGATCCAATCTAGGTTTAAGGCAAGGATGTGTTCTCTCCCTGATTTTATTTAATCTATTCTTAAATACGGTACTGAAAGATATGTACGACCTGGAGCTGCACATGCCTAGGGTGGGCTCTAGACCATGTCCATACCTGGCATACGCAGATAATATAGTACTGATCTCAACTAGTTTTCTAGGAATTAAAAGAAGCATACAAAAAATTAAATAAGAGCTGCAAGAAAGCAGCACTGAAAATCAATTTTGGGAAAACTAAATGTATGGTTTGCAGTAAACAAATGACTAAGAAAAGGATAATAAGAGAGTTATACTGCAATAATAACAAAATTGAAATGGTCAGATCGTTTTGCTACGTAGGAATTACTTTCAGTTATAACTTAAATTGGAATGAGCATATAAATTGCATATAAGAAAAAATAGAAAAGATTTGACCCAGCTCTATAAAGATTCTCATACAAGTATGGAGGCCAATTGATTAAAGGATGTCTGGTAGTTATAAATGCAAAATTAAGATCACAGCTATTATATGGAGCAGAAATTTGGGGTATACAGAATAACAATAAATTGGGAGAGGGTTCTCAATAAAGTATTTAAAAGAATACTGGGATTACCTAACTGTGCTCCATCGGGCTTAGTTAGATTGGAATTGGGGCAAGCTTCTATTCAACAAATTATAGAACAGAGACAATGTAATTATTGGGTAAAGGCATATAACAAACAAGATAAAAGTTTTCCAAGACTTTGTATAGAAGAATCACTGAACTATAGAGAAAGGGGGGTTTATGTCCAAGCAAATCTATTTTGGAAACAATAATGAAACCATATGGTGTTTTAGAATACATAACTGAATCTATTAGACAACCATGGAAACTGAAAGAAGAAAATATAAAAATAAGAATTCAGGATATTCATTATAACTATGAAATTAGTGTTGTTAAAAAGTATAAACTCAGTAGGTGGTTGGCAGAAAATAGGAAAAAGAAATGGGGGATTGGAATATTATTTATATAACATTTCCAACCCAATCAATAGAAAGGCAATAACCAGGTTTAGATTTGGATATGTTAGTTCACAAACTTTAATGAAACACTATAAAAAACTAATTTAGCAAGGTGTGCCTGTGAAACAGGAGAAGATACCCCTTTCTATTTATTGATTCTGTGCCCATTATACACATTTGAAAGAGAAAAGATTCTTGCAAATGTTCTCAAAGAATTAGATATGGAGCCTCAATACCGGTTTAATGCACTACTGAAATCTGAGAATATTTCTTGGCTGGAAAGGATAGCCAGATTCTGTAGGGTAATAATGAGGAAAAAGAAGCATCTCTAGAATGAGAATAGGTGATCATTGTGTATTTATTTTTATGGGATATTGTGGAAATTGTATAAATTATATGTGATAATTATGATATATGAAACTTAACTGTATTTCTGTGTTTTACATTTTTGTACAAACAAATTGTAAAAACCACTTTTTAATTTTGTTATACAATAAACTGAACTTGAACTAGTGAGGTTGTGTGTGTTGTGTCTTTCTTTAAGTCACACTTCAGGATATTAGTGTAATTTTCAGTGGTATCTTTACCCTATGACCTTACAGACATCAGCAGCAGCTAAAATAACCACATGACACAATGGCCTATTAATCTTCATCATTAATGCATACTGGCTCCTCTCCATCACTTCACTCACACCCTCCATCTCATAGTACATGATTTCTCTGGGATGACAGAAGCATTCAGAATGCCCTTAGTGTTGCTGGCAAGATCTGCGGACATTTCAGCCATTCCACAAAAGCATGCAAAATATTGTGGCAGCTGCAAAAGATCAGTGTGATCTTTTAAAGAAGAATTGCATCCACTGAAAAGATGAAGATTGGCCTCAGAAATGTAAGGCATTCAATATTTTCAGGTAGCAAATGGTTATGTAGGTCAGAAGCAACAATACCAGCTGTACTGAAGATTCTCTCCAAATAGACACTGGTGGGAGGGCAACTCAAGTAAAAACTGGCTGTTTTGTACAATGCTGACCAGAATTTTCTCTTACTCTGCCAATATGTCAGAGGATCATCCCATATAGATAGTTTGCTAAGGTCTTTTAAATTGTCTTCCACCATACTGGCAGCAGTATGTCCTTGGAAAACACTGGAACAAGTATTGTTTTTATCAGTATCTTGCAGCTCTGACCAAATGCCCTCTTCTTCATCTAGATCTTTTACAGTGGATGCGCCTCTTGCTGGTAGTGAGGTTTGGGAGTCTGTACGCTCAAGAGGTTGTTGTGATGAAATAGTATTCACCATTTCATTTGACACTTTTTCAATGAGTAGGTCGTTATATCTGCTGATGTCTGAGATGCCAGAGGGGAAGAAGGACGCTAGAACAGCACTAAATTGAGGTTCTAACATAGTGTTGGGAATATAATGTACAGATTGTAACATCATTTATATTCTGGGGTCCTTTTCAAGGGACATAGTTGGGTTTTCTACAAACGAAGTTGCAGTACCTTCCTCCAGGAATTTTGCCTTCTGTTGTTCCAGGTTTTTTTTTAAGTAGGCATATCGAGGAAATAACCTGACTCAAACTGGAATTGTCTGCATTAATTTCCCTAGTGGCTTCCTCAAAGGGTTGAAGAACCTGGCACAACTGTGCCATAAGGTTCCATTGGGTGGAACAGAGACACACATCCCCTTTCCCTAAGGAGTGATCTATCATGTACTGGTGTACTGCTCTATGCTGCTCAAGGAGCCATTGTATCATATAAAAGGTGAAATTCTACCTGGTAACTACCTCCTGCTTTAGTTGATGTGGGAGGTCATTATCCTTTTGCAGCTGCCACAATATTTTGCATGCTTTTGTGGAATGGCTGAAATGTCCGCAGATCTTGCCAGCAGCACTAAGGCCATTCTGAATGCTTCTGTCATCCCAGAGAAATCATGTACTATGAGATGGAGGGTGTGAGTGAAGCAAGGTATGTGCATATACCCACCATCATTCGGAGCACGTATGATATTAACCCCTTTATCAGATGCAACAAATCCTGGAGAAAGGCCATGAGGAGTGGGGCATTCAGCAAAGTGTTTTCTTTGCTCCTGCAAGAGATTCACTGCAGTATGATCTTTTGACTCAAAACTAGTAATACACAAGGCAGCCTGATTCTTAAATGTCCTAGCTGAGTCTAACACAGAGGATGAGGCAGAGAAATCATGGAAGGAGGCCCAGTGAGCAGTGATGGTCAAGTAGTCTATGGTTTGGCCACTAGTTCATACAGTATGTTGGTTGTAATATGGATTTGTGGCACTCCTGCCAGATTCAAGGCCTGAGTCACTTTCTCATGCAATTCACAATACAAATTTGGTACTACTTTTGTGGCAAAGTATTTGCTGGATGGTATTTAATATCATGGCACTGCAATCTGCTATAGTTGCTTAAAACCAACAGACTCAACAAAAGAGAAGGAATGCAGGTGTAGTGCTATCATTTCTGCTATGGCCTTGTTTAAGTTTTGGGTAGCTGGATGATTGGGTTCATACTTACATGTCCTTTGAAATGACTCTTGCATGGTTAACTATTTTGATTTTGGGCCTTCTCTTCTCTGTACAGAGTGGACCAAATTAAATGGAGGGCAAATGTCAGATGCTAGAGTGCCTGATGGTGATGGTGAATTATGTGCTTGGCTTTTTTGGCTGAAGTGGGATGCAAAATAATTGCCAATGCCACCTGTTTTGGTTATAGAAGAAGAACAGTCTAGGTCCCTGTCATCCAATAGCACATCCTCTGTCTCACCACTCAACATTGGCATCACAACTTTTCTGCGTACCATCTGGTGCATTCTCTTTAAGTATCTTATCAATGTCAAAGTGTCAAGGTGATTTTCCTGTCTCCCCCTGCTGACACCAGTTTTACAAATAGTGCATATTGTACCACAGATATTTGTGAAGTCAATACAATAGTAATTCCAGACCCAAGCAGTGGCCTTTTTAGTTGTACTTCCAGACATAAATAGTTGTTCAGTAGCACTAGTGGCAGTGCTTACATTGTGATTCCTGTCATTATTGTTTTCCTTTCTAACATAACAGTGTCAGCAGGGGAGACAGGAGGATCTTCCTTGTCACCATTTCCTTTTTGGTTGGTCCCACCCAATGACCCATCTCGAGAGTTTCTTTGAATTTTCTCCCACACTACATCACTAGTATCAGAATCAGATGACTTGGACCCATGGTCACTGGGCACAAAGTTGCTACCTCTGCTGTCATGGTCTATGCCGGAGTCTGACTCTTGAGATGATTATTGGGACAATGGTGCATTGAATGCATAAATAATCATCCTTTTAGTGCCTCTTTGAGTGATGCCACCAACTACTTTGGTTCTCTTAACAATCATGCCATTACTACCATATCTCTCACTCCTCTTGCATGGCACAGTAGCACTCATGGTTCTCTTTTTGATACTACCTTGACCTGATGTACCAGCACCAACACCTGGGAATGGATCATTTGTAGGACTAGGGAAAGAGGATGTGCCACTTGTCATCTTGCTCACACTCTGGTTCTTTTGGGTTGTTTTCCAACTAGGATTGTTCTGGACCACTTTTGGGATTGGAAAGCCTATTAGTAGTATCTTACCCCTCCCTTTTACCTTTTGTTTTAAACAATTCAGACAGTTCCTTACATTTGTTTGTTTAGTTTTGTCCATGGTTTGTAAATAGTGAATGACTAAGAAAACCAGTAAAACAAAATAGAAACAATGACAGGTGAGTCAGTTAAAACACGCTCACACACACTATTCAAGTAAGGGTTTCGATCAATGGGGTGGCTAGCTCAAGCAATTTTAAAAAGCATACCACTAGCCGCCAAGCTGTCACAAATAGTCAGCAGCAATATCAGGATCATAAGTGTCCCCTAGCAGTCCCAGCATTGCAGGCAGCAGCACAACAGTCACCAAGGGGCCCAGTTTAGTAATTGATAACTGATTATTTTCTTCTACTATGGTCAGGGTGCTTCTGTATGCTGCGTTCACTTTCGTAGTGACCCTTTCTGCTGTATTGTCATCAATTTGCTCCTGCTGTTGGTTTGTGGCTGTAGGTAGTGTGTGGGGACACCAGGTAACTTTCCTGTTCCCTGCTACTTCATCAGATGACTTCTCCCGCTGGGTATCCCTGGTTAGCATGGATAGCTTATGGCAAGCCACTTCAGGGGGGAGTAGGCACTGGCAGGTGCGCAAGTTCATAGCAGGACAACAACAAAAAATCTTGGATTAATGCGCTAGACTATTCGGGTTAAAAAAATATTTTTTTGGGGGGTGGGGGCAATTTATGGCAAGCCACTACCCAGGGAAGGCACTAGTCTGGCAGCAGTAGCTGTTGCTTGAGAATGGACATAATCACAGCAATATGATGGTAAACCCTTGATATTAATGCACTACATTATTTGGCATTAAAATATGTTTTTGTTTATATTGAAAAATGGACTGGCTAACCCAGATGGATTATGGTAAGTCACTACCCGGGGGAGTAGGCACTGCAGGTGCTCAAGTTCACAGTAGGATGACAAAAACAAAACCTTGGATTAAGCCCTAGACTATTTGAGAAAAATATTTTTGGGTGGGAAAATGGACTGGCTAGCCCAGATGGCTTATGGCAAGCAACTTCACATGGAAGGCACTAGTCTGGCAGCATTGGCAGGTGCTGGAGAATGGAGATATTCACAGTACGATGACAATAAACCCTTGGATTAATGCACTACACTACGTGGCATCAAAATATTTTTTGTTTGTATTGAAAAATGGATTGGCTAGCCTGGATGGCTTATGGCAAGCCACTACCCGGGGGAGTAGGCACTGGTAGGTGCTCAAGTTCAAAGAAGGATGACAAAAAAATACTTGGATTAATACACTATTCGGGTTCAAAAAATATTTTTGGGGAGCGGAAATGGGCTGGCTAGCCTAGATGGCGCAGCCACCCAGGGAAGGCACTTGTCTGGCGGCAGGGGCAGGTGCTCAAGAATGGAGATAATTCACAGCAGGATGATATTTAAAAAAAAGTTAAAACCCTTGAATTAATGCACTAGACTATTTGGGTTCAAATAATATTTTTGGAACAAATAGGCTGGCTAGCTCAGATGGCTAATGGGAAGCCCAAGCTACTACACAGGAGACCTGGGTACTGGCAAGTGCTTGAGAATGAAGATAATTTGCAGCTGCAGGATAACATTAGATCATGGAATTGAGGGGCAGTGCATGCAGTACCAGGATGGAGCCCCACTCAACACACACACACACACACACATTCACTAGCAGACTTTGCTTTCTTGTCGTTCTCATTTTCTTGTTTTATTACTCCTTCTCTTACTCTGTCAGAGTCACTCTGTTCTTTCTTTTTATTTATTTATTTATTTTTTTCAGCAAGCAAAACACAGTGCAGGAGAGTTAATGAGGCAGGCCTGTACCCTGCACCAGCCCACCCAAAACTACCACTCAAACCCCCCATTTATTTTTTTCTGGGTTTTTCTTTATATATATATATATATATATACATATTTTTGGTTTTTAAGTTTCGGTCTGACTCCTCTGAGTCCCCCTGGAGAAGAGTACCACCACGTGCACCAGCCCACCACCTCCCAGGAATACACATTCACAACACACCCCCCCCACACACAACACACACAGACTTTGCTTTCTTGTTGTTCTTTCTTTCCTGTTCCCCTTCTCTTCTCTGTTAGAGTCAGTAGAGTCACTCTTATTCTTTCTTTTTAATTTAGCAGGCTAAAGAGGAGGGCAGCAGGAGAGTTAAAGAGAGCACTGCCCTGTACCAGCCCATTTCGCAAGTAAGTAAGACCCAGAGATCTCAGTGAGCTCTTCCCCAATCCTGACCTTCCCCTTCACCTTGTCCCACCCTCTCTTGACCCCCACCCCCATTGTCACCACCTCTCTAACTTACCCAGGTCCTCCTTTAGGTCCTGCACCCCAAATCCATCCTCCTACAGAGCTTGGTGTCATCTGCAAAGAAGTAGCTCTTATGCTTTACTCTGTCCCCAGTGTCATTTCTGAACACATTAAACAACACTGGTCCAAGCACTGATCCCTGTTGGACACAGTATCCAGTAATAACCGTGAAACCAAAACAGTGTGACCATTTAATGCACGGCCTAAATAGTGCAGCACATATGAGTGACCACAGCATTATAGCGAATTACATATTTGCCGTGAGTGCACGCTGCAAGTCCTGTGTAGCTTCAAGCTTGATTACTGGGTACACCACCTGCCTTTTACTGATTCAGTGCAGCTTTGCCTAGTGCACAAATTATTCACAGGTACCATGGGGTTAGCACAGCACAGATTAACACAGTGTCATATTAAGCGAGGGGCCAAACACTTACAGTTTATGAGTTTGATTTCCAGCCAGTTGGTACTAATTAGGGCTGTAATGATGATTACTCTTCGGTTTTTGTTTGGTTTCTTGATCCTCTGTTGTGTAACATAAATGATGTCAAATGAAATGTTATAATGATATAATTAAGAGTTTAAGTGCTAAATTAGGTTTCAGACCATTGGTTTATATGTTTACTTGAGCCCACACTAGACACCAATCGTTTACTGGAACACTTAGATATTTTTAACTGCTGATGTCATTATTACACTGAAACACATTATTTTTTATATATGCTTTATATATGCTGCCTATTAAAGTATTAAAGTTTTATACGTTTATGCAGAGACCGTTTCTTTCATTAATGTTTGTAATTCCCAGTGAAACTGTGGAATAGAGCTGGAGCAATGAGTGACAGTCATATTACACCTCCCCCCATACATATCATCAGCACAAAAGGCAAAATTATTTTATAAACTGCTGTCAGATCACTGCGCTGTTCAGCATGTTAGCTAATATTTCAAAGTGCTGTACTGAGCTGTGAAATTATACAAGCACAAATATGCCAGGTGTTATTGCGGCCACATTATTTTTACATTAAACTGTTGAACACCACTTGTAGCTTCACTTGTACCCATGAGTCCCTACCACCACCACCACCACTATCCTCTGTATTCAACCCGCTAAGCCAATTTGTCACCCACCTGGTTAACTTGTTACCTGCCACTAGGTTGTCCAACTTGTTGATCAACCTCTTATATGGTACTGAGTAAACACCTTGCTGAAATCCGAATACAAAATGTCAACCACCTTTCTTGTTACCCAGTCAAAGAAGTTAATGAGGTTGATGTGAAAGGTCCTCCTGACATGAACCCATTCTGTGTTTTATCCTGTAGCCCTTTGGCTTCAAGGAGCTCCGCTATTCTTTACTTATCCACCTCTATTTTGGGCCTTCTGTCCTCAGGACTGCTCAGTGGCAGTGAAAATAGATCCCGACAGCAGGAAAAATGGGGCTTGCATGTACAGTATGAGACCAAGACTGAGCCACACTAATGGCTGGCTGCAGTCACATGGTTGCTGCCCCAACCAGTGACACTGGAGCTGGAAGCCAAAAATCCTACCCTCAATATGCCCTCTGACAAGGCCTCACTCTTTAAGAATTCTTCTTTGAAGAATGCCCAGGTAGATTCTTCATAAGGGTTGTGCTACCATATTCCACTCCCACCAGACACTATCCAGATCAGTTATAAATGTGTCCTTCTGGAATAGCCAATATCACCTAATTGTTACCAGTGTTTTTGTTGGGGGATGCTCTGTTGTTAGTTTTTTACCATCTGCAGAAGGTTTGATTAGTAGCCTGCCTAGCATCTCCAATAAGGCACACTGCTCCACCCTCACTCCCAGTTGTGTATCTAATTGCATGCTCAGTTTGTCTTGAAACAAACATTATGGATTGAGCATGCCGCCAGAGGTGTGACAGCTTGGCTGGCTGGGCTGGTTATAGATGACATCTCAAAAATCACAGACCAGGGGTCAGGAGAGGGGCCAAATCTTAAAACAGATCTTTGCAGACTGGAGGGGTTGGGAGGGTGTATTCATAAAGACGGTGTCAGCCATTGGCACAGTGCAAGGGGCTGACCAGGATTTTATTAAAAAAATATTAGGGGAAGATGGGGTGTTGGAGGACAGGAGATGATTAGGACTTAGGGGGCTGGCTTAGTCCACCTGGGGAGAGACAGAGGCTTTTCTAAAATGCCTTATTTCAGCTGAATACAGCGGCTGAATATGAATAAGGAGCAGCTGAGTATCTGGATGCCAAATACAAATACTCACTGAGTATTGAAAGAAAGTTATTCATACATCTCTATGTTTATAATAGTAACGTTAAGGTGGCAATTACAAATATTGCCTTAGTCTGTTATATGAAGATGTTGCAGCTCAAGTCAAAGCCACACTGAGCTGGAAGAAAACTCTGCCAATGATCTTCCACCAACAAAATAGAAAGTCAAACATAACCCCTGTCTTAACTATCTAATTATTAAATGGGGATAAAATCACTTCTACTTGGATTTACTCGGTGTGTAAGACAGAAGGAGGGGCTAGGCCCATCTAGACTGTCTCCCACTCCTAGTGGGCGTATCAGTCCCGGACATTTTAAAGCAGTAGATACTTGTTCAATTCAGTTTTACATCGCTCAAATTCTTTGATGTCTATTAGATATTAGGGCAAGGAATTCCATGCTTTCAAAGCCCTTACAGTAAAGAAATTGTCTTGCTTGTTAGTGTTGACTTTTGGTATCTATTCAATAAAGGAATACAAATATCTAGAAGTGTGGTTAAACAGTTCACTAAACTTTGTTATAAAATGGGAAGGGAAAATCCTGCATCCTGATTGGACATTAGCCGTGCACTAGAAGTGTTTAGCGCACAGCTAAAAACAAGCACTGTCAACCTAGACAAGCACACAAAGAATATCAATGTGCAGAACATTAATTTTTTGTGGAATTATAACTGCCACTATTTTGTTTTAAAGTCTTCTCAGATAAACAGAAACACTGTCCCTTATGTTTCTTTTGCTCACCTAATTTTATTTAAGTCAGTTTAACTGTCCTTGTCTTATTCAATAGTGGACACTCAAATATGACATTTTTTTTCAGCCACTCTGAACCCTACACACACATATCCCTCCTCCCTCACCTGCCCCACTGAGTATCATGTTCATCATTCCTTCCTGCTTGTCGCTAAACTCTTCGGTTGCACTCAGTTGAGAACCCCCACCCTGCAGTACTAACACACTGACCTGCACTTTAATGAGCAACTCCTACACCAATGTAGAACAGACAAAATCAGGACCTCTTTCAGTCACTTCAGAGATTCAACGATCATCTGTACTGCTGTGCTCACGTCTTCTCATCAAACCGATGACTGCTCACTTGCTCACATTCTCGCTTGTACCACTCACCACTGGATGATAGAAAATATTGAGCTTACAAGGAAAAGAATGTTTTTTTATAATTCTTTCCAAGGTCATATTACAATAGGATCTGTGTCTCCGAGTGAGTGAGTGAGTAAGTGAGTGAGTGAGTACATGCATGTGTGTGTGAGAGAGAGAAAGAGAGCGAGAGAGAGAGAGAGAGAGAGAGAGAGAGAGAGAGGAGCCATGGCAACAACACTCAACTACAGTGGCACAAGTAGGACAAAAATTCAAAGCTTCTGAATACAGGCATAGGAACTGCTTTATATCAAAACACACTATTTTACTTTTTCACTATTTAAAATTATGAATATAATTTTCTACATACATCTAAAACATAGAGCCCATTTTATAAGTACAATAAGACACTCTGGGGGTATGCGCTAGACACTTCTAGAGCATGGCCAGGAGCTGAAGGCACTTGGCCTGTGGCCTTGTGCCTTACTATATTCTTGGCCATGTGCTAGAAATGTCTAGTGCACACCCCGTCATGTCTTATTGCTTACGTACACACATTATTGGCACTGTAAAGAAGGTTAATGCCAGAATTGGGTTGAATTTCTTTAGTATTGCCTAGAAATGCTGGAGCCACTATCACAACCCCTCCTTCCACTATTAGAATGTGGTAATATGGTATACCAACATGCACAAAAACAGCTTTCAGATAAACTAGACATGGTATACAAAAACGTAGCCTGTTTTGTTCTCTGTTGTCCATATAGCAGAAATCACTGTCATATATACAAACAGATGGACTAAGACTCATTGACTCTGAAGAGGTATAAACAGGAGGGTATTATTTCATATAAAATGGTCCAGAGCTTTGTTCAAGAGTACTAACTAATATATTGCACCAACTACTCCATAAATACCATATGTGGGAGATCCAAAACCATAGGTGAAAAATTCCATTAACACAAGCAAGTTATGAAGTCCAAACGATGCTTAATGTCTATGTGTCCAAAATTTGGAATTCAGTTGCCCCTGAAACTCATACTATACCTATGATCTCTAGATTTAAAGTGGCTTTAAAAACTGAACTGATAGAACAACGGGAGTGTTTTAATACTTAAACCATCAAATTGTTTTATTTAAGTGATGCCTGCAACTACATGTATGTATCTAGAAATTGCAATTTGTAATATAATTACAATCTTTGGCTTTAACAGGGCTTGAAATACTGAACCGATGGTAAACTGTGATTGTCTTAACATCTAAACCAACAAATTGATATGCCTTGTAGTTTATGTGATTCCTGCATTTATATGTCTGGAAACTGTGTTGCACTAATTACCATATATTGTTTAAAACTTGCTTATAGTCTCATGCAATTGTAACTTTGAATGGAAGGACAACTTTGTAAATAAGACCTCCTGGTCCTAGTAGTTTGATCCTGTCTGAAAATAGTGGTTTTACTACTGCCACTACTACACAGAGAGAAATGGCGTCTACCCTCTAGGATCTATTCAAGTGGCAGATAAAGTAACCAAGTGTATCTGATTTTTGTCTACACTGAGATGTAGCCAAGTTTCTGAGACTGCAATGGTGATAATATCCAATGTTTAAGAGAGCGTCCAATTTTCATTAATTTAGGGATTAGACTTTTTATGCTGGCATATATCAGTTGTATCATATCACACTTTTTCAAAGTAACTAGAACTGTTATAGGGATAGTACCATGTCTGGCTTGATTAAAAAAAATCTCAGGCTAGTGTTGACCTTTGTGTTGCCCTCAAAAATGAGTAAGCAAAAAAGAAAAAGACTGCAGACCTGATGGAACCTAGGAACCTGACTGGACTGAATGGTTATGGCTTTGAGAGAGTGGTGCGAGCATGACATTGTAAATCAGGAAGGGGGATACTGAATTGAATCCACATCAGCAGGAGAGTGTAAGTACATTCAGATCATTGCTGCTGGCAGCTGTGGAGGGGAGTAACTCCAAAGGAAAGACAACTACACTGCATCAGATTGTGTGTCCAGATGGGGGATGCTCTTGAGTAGGGGGGTTTACCATGGAGGATGCCAATGCAGGTAAGGTCACTGGCACTGGCCGAATGGAGGGATGGCTGGCGTGGTACGAGTAACATAAACACCTATTTGAAAAACATTGGAATAAAGGGGGCTATCTAGATATGCTTTGGGAGAGCATTCTACCATACAGAAGACAAGTGGAAAAAAAACAAAAATGCACTTTCACACATTGCATGCAATTGTCATTCAGAACAAAAGACAAGGCAAAATAAATACACCCACCGTAAGCTAAATTCTATGGCAATATTATGTTTTTTAAAGTGTTCTCTAAGCAATCAGCATTTTTAAGTCAAGAAATAGAGTGCATGTCATACAGTTACTGCAGACAAATTATACAATTATGCTAGAAGGAACAATACATCCTTTTTTTATTTTACATTTGCAACAAAAAAATAAAACTCACGGCTTAGTAGAAATGCTGACTTAAATACAGGTCACTGATGATGTTTTTGGTGGTGTTTGAGGCAAATGTTTTGATTTAGTTATTAAAGCTGAGTTATTGAGTACCAGTAAAATGTAAATGACTTTGTTTGGGGGGGGGTGTAAGCAGGCTTACTAAACAGTAACATGTCCACATGACATATACAATGGAAGCCTTCTAACTGGAACTGCTGTGGCTAGCAAAAATGTTCCTTTTATCCAGTCGTCCCCATTATGCAGGAAGTATAGTGTTTATGGAGGTAGAATTGGTGCTGCAGCAAGTGTTTTTTTCTTTAACCAAACTCAACCCATTCACAGGCTTCTATTGTATATTCTTAGGTGCAACTGCACAAAGGGGTCTGCAGAAGGACACAGTCTTAATGTAAAACAAGAAAAAGAATAAGCATTGTGTTATGCTGTGAGAGATGGCGTTAGAGCAATTTATCAGATTATTCTGGAGATACACAACAGACTTATCGTGACCTCAAATCAGCATTTGTTCAATAAATCCATTCATTCATTCAAAGAAGCTAAACCCCCAACATAAAACCAGTCTGCTGTTACATGTTGATAAAAACAACAACTGATAGAGAGTTACAAAAGACTATACATGGCTGTGCATCGCTAGTGTCAAACAACCAAACTGTAACATCCAGGAATCAGAAGGCTTATGGAGAATAAAACGACATACTTACAAAGACTGGAGGGTTCTTTCTGAGGAAGAATGTACTAGGAATGTCCACTTCCATCAGATCTTTGGTGCAAATGAGAGTTTCATTGATTTCTAAATTAAAAAAACATTAAATGGTACACATTCAAATTAATTTATTAACAGGTATGGAACTGGATCGTATAACATATGTAGGGTTGGTTGTTGTGTTTTTTATTTGCACTGTATGTGTTCCTTCCATATTTTTGCTTTCACTGCTGTACTATTAGCTAGTCCCTTCCCATTCATTTATCTTCTTATACTTTACACCTCTGATTATTGAGTAGTAACACACTGCCATGAGAGGGATATACTATGCACTCCACTTATAACGGACAGTTATAATGGGTAATTGGTTATACAGGCAGTGGACAAAAACGTATTTCTCAAACCAAATATATCAAATCCAATGCATTTTTCTGTGGTTATAATGGACAGAAACATTGCTTATAATGAACAGAAACATTGCTTATAATGGACACTGAGAAAGGTTTCATGGGCATTTGTAGTGAACTTTTTTTGGGGGGGGGATTGCCAAGCCAGTGATGAGATTCAGCAAATGTAGAATTGAAACTCAGGAGTTACAGAGATTACATTTCTTACAAAATAATTCTACACTAGTTGCATAAACTTTTTTTAGCTAATTAGTTACACAAAAAGAAAATGGTTTTATATTTCAGTAAAACCCTTACTTTACAACAGCTTTTGTTCTTACTGTCCTAGAACCCCAACATCCAGTCACTAGAGTTAGCATCTTCTTACCCTCTGCAATAAACTTCCTTAAGAAACTCAGGTTCCCTGACAGTTAAATAACTTTAAACACGCAGAATATGGTAACATATAGGATTCTGAGTACTCTATGAAGTATTATAATAAGTTCTCATTCAATCTGAGCCCCTGATCACTCATATAGACACACCAAATATAGATGCAAAAGGCTTGAATGGCACTCCAATACTAAGGGGATGACGAAGGCCCTATCATAAGACTGAAGCGCTGGGACTAGCATCGTGGGACTGTCTGATTGTTTGACTATTTGAAAAAAATGCTTCAATAAGGTTCTTGAAGATGGACACGAGGCTGGGCATGCTACAAGCTACTCTGGTAGCTAGTTTGTGATTCCGTTTTATTTCTTACCCTATTTTCGCCTTATTGTTCTCCCTGCTGTTATTTCATTTTTATTTTGCTTCATATCCTTGGTTAGGTTAGTAAGGGTTGAAAGTGACCTATTTAGAGTGTATTCCAGAGCGATACTGGGACGTTCGAAACAACCCCGCAGTGTGCACTGGGGCTGTTCTGATTCGGTCCCATTATCACCCTGAAGAATTAAGTTTTATGCTGGGCCTTCTGTTTATGTTCTTTTAAGCACCTCACTGTCCCTTACCTGGATTTAGTGATTTGCTGCTGTTTCTGCCACTTGCCCTGTCTTGTCTTGGTTTGGACTGACCGGGAACTGAACTAAGAGGTCATGAGGGGAAAATTAGAGGAGAGGAGGCGACTGTCCAAGGAAACTGATCGGCTGTGACCGGCATAGCGAAAGAAAGACTGTCGGGCTTTTGGTTTGGCTGTGGATTAAGCTGCTGGTCAAAGGCCTTGTGATGGCATTCAGCCCAGGAGGTTGGATTAATTCTATGTAATTTACTGGGTGGTCCCAACCCTGTAGGGTGGCTGGCGGCTGAGGCTTGTGGCTGCACGGGGGACTGGGCTTCGGTTTTAGCCAGGTAGCCGACAGACTGAGCCGACGGTCATCTCAGGTTCTCTGGGGGCCCAACTGGTGGGTTGGCACCAGTGGGGATCCATAGTGGCGGCTGCGGGTAATTTCAGTTGTGGTCCCCCCATATTGGATTTTTGGGGCTCTGCTCCTGCATCATATGGACTGTGAGAAGAGGATTCATGTTTAAACCTACTCTACCTGCTACGGTCAGACTTTTAACTTCATTACTTGCTTTGTTGTTACATATTTTGGAAGGCAGCGAGAGTGCCTGCTTTTCTGTTAGACTCCCCCACATAGTGAGAGGGCCTGAGAGCTGAAAACCATCCGTGACAGTGACACTATTTCAGCTCAGGTAGTGAGAGCACCTGTGCTTTGTTGGCCTCCTCAGGCTGTGAGAGGGCCTCAGGGGGCTGAAGATTTTTGTTACTTTTATTAGACTCACTTAATACCTTTGGATTTGAGTTACAGTTTAAGGAATTTTATTATTTACTTTATGATTGGGCCCTCTTCAAACTGACCAAACTGCTGTCCTAGACTCCGTGACGAGTTATTTATATTTTAAACTTATTTTACATATGGGGGATGTGGGGTATTTAATTATAATGCTTGATTTATGTTGTTTGAAGTTTTTAGCCTGTCAGTGAGAAGAGGAGATTCCGATAGGGATTTCATTCATTTTATGGCTGTTTGTTTAATTGTTTTGTGGGTTTTAATTTTTCTCCCCAAGTGAGAGTTGTGGAAGTATTTTATTTATTTTAGATTTTGTTTAAGTTAATTAGTTGGGGCTTTTCTTGTGTGTTGGCTTGGTGTAATTTTGTTTGATTGGGGTTAATATTATGTGTTGGAGGCCTGCCCCCATGATCATGTGCTATTCATCCTCTACCCTTCGCACCCTCTGCCCTTTTATCTCCCCCCATTACAGTTTTCAACTTACCAGCACTGTAGAGTGCTGGGTATTGCCTGTCAGGGGGACTGGGGATGCGAACGGTGAGATGAATAGGATGAACATCGCATTGGGGTTGTTAGGCCCAGAAGATGCCCTGGGGTGAAATGGAACCTGGATCGTGGTCCTCCATGCCAGGTTTCCATACCCAAGAGCACCACCGATATTGGTGGGCAGGTAGCTCAGGCAGGCCAGGAGCCTCGTCCAACTTGTGTAGTGTTATGCAATGCCAGATCTAGTAAAAACAAGACTGCAATTATTGCAGATCTTGTTGGGGCAGCGGATCTGGCTTGCATCATTGAAACCTGGCTGGATGAGAATGCCAGCCCCACACTGGAGGCTGCAATTCTAGCTGGGTACTTGGTGATATACCACCTGAGATTGGACCATGGGGGGGGGTTGCGGTCTGTTTTAAGACCAAACTGGGCCTCATGAGTGTACCAGTTGAGGAGGCTGGGTCATTTGAGTGTACTGTAGTGGCAGGTGTAGGTTGTAGGATCACCCTCATCTACCGTCCACCCGGGAATGAGAAGCATTTCCTTCAGGAAGTAGCAGATTTCATGATCGACATGGTGTTTCAGTCACCCAGGCTGATAGTCCTGGGTGACTTTAACACCTGGGTCAATGACGAACTCTTGCAATTTGGACAACACTTCCTCCAGTTGATGATATCACTGGGCCTTACACAGATTTTTACCTCTGCTACTCACAAACACGGTCAATTTGTTGACCTAATCTTCCTCCTGGGGATTGAAACCTTCTACTCGGGGGTGGAACCTGTCAGATGGTCTGACCACTAGACCATGGGGTTCATTTTCCATGACCCCCTTCATAGGCTAACCCCTGTGGAGATGGTCAGATACCACCCTTTACGAGATGTAAGCTCTGAAGGCCTGGTGGCGATGCTTGACCTAGCGGTGCTTCTTGAGGCAAGTGGTAGTCCAGAAGCCTTGGTATTGACCTATAATAAGGCCATTTCCACAGCTTTGGATTCTGTTGCTCCTGTCTGTGTTCATCCTCTCTCCCTTCGCCCTCGGTCCCCTTGGTTCGACGGAACCTTGAGGGAGATGCGGCAACTAGGACGAAGATTAGAGCATTACTGGCGAAAATCCACCCTGGAGGCCAACCATCTTAGATTGATGGAACCTTATCAAGTCTATCAATCTACAATCTCCTGTAAGAAGACAGAGTACCTGTCCAGGGAGATTGTGGCTACTCAGAATTGACGGGTTCAGCTCTTTCAAGCTATAGACACACTGTGCAACCTGGCTTGCCTGCAGATTCAAAGAGCCTTTTCACAAGTGGAGTGTGATGAGCTCACTCGATTCTTCGTGGATAAGGTGGTTGATGTCAGGGCGGGGCTCCAACCAGCACACTCTATGGGAGATGCTACTGATCGGTGCCCGGCCACCTTCTCTCACTTTTCCTGGAGTACCTTCGACCAGCCGGAGTTCATCAATGTTGTGCAGATTGTCCAGGGTATGCGCCTTACGTGCTGTAGTTCAGATCCGGGCCCAACTACCCTGATTATGGGTTGTTGTGATATCATCGGCCCGGTCTTGGCATGGATAGTCTGGTGCTCCCTTGAGTGTGGTGAGTTTTCTAGCTCCCTGAGGAGGCAGTGGTGACACCCCTCCTGAAGAAAACTTCCCTGGACCCAGGCTGCCATGCTGACTACAGACTTATCTCTAACCTCCCCTTTGTGGGGAAGGTGATTGAGAAAGTAGCGGCTATACAATTGGAGAACCATCTGACCATCCATGAGATCTAAAAGCCTCTCCAATCTGGTTTCTGAAAGAGGCATAGTATCGAGACTGCACTGGTTCGGGTGCTCAATGATCTGCTGATGGCGAGAGATCGGAAAAAACATTCCATCTTTGTTCTTCTTGATCTCTCCTCAGCGTTTGACACTGTGGACCATGGGGTGCTTCTCAAATGCCTGAGGTTCATCTGTGGCCTGTCTGGTACAGTCCTCAGGTGGTTTAAATCTTTCCTCACTGGCAGAACTCAGAGGGTGGTGTTGGGGATTTACTCCTCCGCTCCAGTCTCTCTGTCATGTGGGGTCCTGCAGTGTTCGGTATTGTCCCCCATGTTGTTCGCAGTGTACATGCTGCCCCTCAGAGACATTGTAAGATGGTATGGGCTGAGGTTTCACTGCTATGCTGATGATACCCAGCTCTACCTGTCCTTTTCACCCGACCTGGATAGAGCACTCTCGGTATTTAATAACTGCCTCACTGAAATCCAGGGTTGGATGAATTCCAACTGGCTGAAGTTGAACTCGGAAAAGACTGAGGTGGTGGTCGTGGACCCGGGTCACCGGATAGAGGGGTTGGGAGTGGACATGCCTTCTGGAATTTTTCTGGAAGGCTCCCAGCTCCTTAGCTCTGAATGGGTGCGGGACCTGGGGGTGATTTTTGATGATGGGCTGACACTGCGATCTCAGGTGTTGACAGTCGTCAAATCCTCTTTTTTTATCATCTGAGGAACATCTCCAGGATCAAACACCTAGTTCCTTCTGGTGATCTCCCTACGTTGGTCCACGCCTTTGTGACCTCACACCTTGATTATTGCAACTGCCTGTATCTAGGGCTACCTGGGGTTGATATCCACCGCTTGCAACTGGTGCTGAACGCTGCAGCCCAGCTGTTGACGGGAACTTCCCGGACTTGTCACATCTTCCCGGTGCTGCTTGAACTGCACTGGCTGCCAGTTCAGTGACGGATCACCTTTAAAGTCGAACTTCTGACTTATAAAACCCTTCACGGGCAGGGCTTGGACTACCTGAAAGAGTTTCTGGTCCCTTACTCATACATGTGATATGTCAAACTTGCTTAAGCGGGAGATTTGGGTCAAATTAGTAGGGAGATTGGCCTGCTAGTAGGGAGATGCTGTAACATCATGAGTTTGTCCTTAAATGGGGTCAAAAAATAAGACAAAAAAATGTAATATATTTCATTTTGTCAAGAATAAGCACTAAAAAGTATCAACAACTCATTGTACAAAGTTATCACTTGCATTGTTCATCACCAGTTTACCTTTTGAGTATCTTTATCTGTCAAAGAAAACATGAATGGATATTGTGGACAGAATTTTACTTAAGCAGGAGATTTTGTTTCCTGGGAGGGAGAGAGGGAGTTCAGTCAAAAAACCAGGAGTCTCCTGCAAAAAGTGGGAGATAGCACATGTATGCTTACTGCCCCAGAGCAATCGCGCTACTTGGCTGATGAGGGGTTGCTAGAGATTCCAAGGGTACCTTTAAAATCATCGGGGGCCTGTGCATTCATGTATGTGGCCCCAGCCCTTTGGAATTCTCTACCCCCTCACCTTCGGGAGTGCACGAACATAGAGGGATTTAGGCAGGCCTTAAAAACCTATTTATGGCACCAAGCCTACCCTGTTTGACTTCATTGAAGTTTGAATTTTTGGTAACTTATATTTTAACTGTTTTTATAGTATTCTGCTTTATCTTTTTTGTAATGACGCCTTGATTTTTTGAAAGGTGCGATATAAATACAATTATTATTATTATTTTATTAATGAAAATGTTTATTTGTTATTGGGAATCTGCTGCCATTTTGTGAGTATTGTAGTGCCATTCAAACCTTTTCCCTGTATCGATGTTTGAGGGTGAGCTCTCTCCATAGTCTGGCACCCGCTGGAGGCTACCTGTATTGCACCACCAAACCCCTCTGTTTACAACAAACATAGAGACCACACCTCCTCTAGATATAATGAACACTGGATATAATAGACGAAAGCTGAATGCACAGATGCATCTGTTATAATAGGATTGCACTGTACTGTGGTCCAGTGGTCAGAGAACTAGCTTGGGAGCTGAGAGATTGCTGGTTCAAACTCCACTAAAGCCTAATAGTCATTATAGGCAAGTCACTTAAAGGGATATGCATGTGTTCTGTAAAAAAAAAAAAAAGTACCGTACACATTAGCAAAACTCAAATCTCAAAGCATTCCCAAAAAACCTGAATTTGAGGACAATCCAGTCTTTATTCCTAAAGATATTTGCACAGAAGTAGGTTTACTGCACTCTTGACTTAATCTGTTCCTCTGCTGTTTTCCTGCCCTGAAATCAAAATCCTCTGCTTGTGACATAAGAATCATTTTCATGACAGCAGGTTGTGCTGTCATAGCAGAGGACAATGACTTCATGCCAGGACTAAGCAACGTGAACAGATAAAGTCCAAAGGAAAAACAATATGTTTCACAGTAAATGTAATAAAGAAAAAAGAAAATGGAAGGTCCCAAAATTCTAATTTTTACAGAATTTTATGTTGCTGGGTTCTGTGGGTGCCAGTTGAGAATCTTTTGCTGAAAACCAGAAAACAACTTAAAGGAGCAGTACAGTCAGAATTTGCAAAAACGTATGCAGTGCAGAGTGTTTTGATTTGTGTGTAGTCCTAGTGTGCCTTCCCTTTGTCTGCTATTAGGAGTGTTTTCTAAACTAGCCTGCTAGTTTTACAGTAGGTTTTATGGCCCCTGGGGATCTCCATCTTAGCATGATTTATTGCTTTTCTGGTTCCTATAATGCCCACATCTCATGTGACAGTGATGTATCCGGGACCATGGATTCAGCAAGTACTGGGGAAGTGCCTAATCCAATTAACAGAAGCACTCTTGATAGGGGGGTCGATCCCAGTCCTTTCACAGAAGAAAGGGTTCTGAAAGAACTCCTAAAACTGAAGGTGGACAAAGCAATGGGGCCTGATGGAATTCACCCCAGAATTCTAAAAGAATTAAGGGGGAACTAGTGAAACCACTGGCTACTCTTTTTAATAAATCATGGGAGGATGATGTGGTACCAGAGGACTGGAGGAAGGCGGATGTGATTCTCCTTCAAAAAAGTGGGACCAAGACAGAGGCAGTAAACTACAGACCTGTCAGTCTGACCTCTGTGGTAGGGAAAGTGATGGAGTCACTTCTGAAGGAAAGAATAGTTGAGTACCTAGAGGTCAGTGGGGCACTGGAGCCAAGGCAGCATGGGTTCACAGCGGGAAGGTCATGTCAGACTAATCTAATAGATTTCTCTGACTGGGTGACCAAAGTAGTAGACCAGGGAGGGGCTGTGAACATGACCTAAATAGACTTTAGCAAGGCATTTGACACAGTCCCACACAAAAGATTAATTGTCAAATTAACCAGCCTGGGAGTGGGTCCCAGGGTGGTAGCCTGGGTAAAACATTGGCTGGACAACAGGACACGGAAGATAATTGTAAATGGAGTCCACTCTGAAGAAAGAGGGGTTACTAGTGGGGTACCGCAGGGTTCAGTATTGGGTCCAGTCCTTTTTAATGTCTTCATAAGTGACATTGCAGAGGGACTGAAAGGAAAAGTATGCCTCTTTGCAGATGACACAAAGATCTGCAACAGGGTTGATACACAAGGAGGCATGGAAAGGATGAGAAGGGACTTGGCAAGGTTGGAGGAATGGTCAGAAGTATGGCAGTTAGGATTCAATGCAAAGAAGTGCAAAATAATGCACCTGGGAAACAAGAACCCAAGGGAAGAATACACAGTAGGGGGGAGGAGGTAGTAACAACAACAAAAAAGGAAAGGGGCCTGCGGGTAATCATATCAGATGACCTTAAGGTTAGCAAGCAATGTGAGAAGGCAGTAGGGAGGGCTGGGGGTATACTGGGATGCATAGGGAGAGGCATCAGCAGCAGAAAACAGGAAGTTGTTATCCCTTTGTACAGACAGTTGGTGAGACCCCATCTGGAGTACTGTGTCCAGTTCTGGAGACCCCATCTCCGCAAGGACATAGACAGGATAGAGGCAGTCCAGAGGAGGGCAACTAAAATGGTGCAGGGTCTGCAAGAGAAGCCATAGAGAGACTAAAGGAGCTTAATATGTATACCTTGAGGGAAAGAAGGAGGGAACATGATAGAAACTTTTAAGTACCTCAGTGGAATCAACAAAGTCCAAGAGGTAGCATCTTTCAGAAAAGAGACATGCAAGAACAAAGGGACACAATTTAAAGATAGAGGGGGTTCAGGGGCAATGTGAGGAAGTATTATTTCACAGAGGGTAGTGGATGCATGGAACAGCCTTCCTGAGGAGGTTGTGGGGTCTAAAACTGTGGGAGAATTCAAGAATGCATGGGACAGACATAAGGCAATTCTTGTGAGGGGTAGGAAGAAATAGGCTGTTGGTTAACTAGGATCTGTGGCCTATCCTGTAGGTAGGGAAATGGGCAGACTAGATGGGCCAAGCAGTCCTTATCTGCCATCAAAGTCTATGTTTCTATGTTACTGATTTAGAGTCAATTTTACAACAGCAGGGCTGTGATATTAAGTAGCTTTCCTTATCCAGTGAGCACTAATGGCTACATTTACAGTTTAGCAAATACTTAAGGGCTAACTGAGTGGGTTATTCTGTAAGAAAACAGCTGCAGTCTTTACTAACTATAGCACTGATGATCTAGGGTGATTTGTGTGCTTCTTATGGCTGTGTGTAGTTTGATGAAATGAAAAGATTTAAAAGCAAAACATTTACTTCTCCTGCTGGCCCGGTGGCACTGAGGGTTGAGGCGCTGGACGCCACACATCATGCCACGCTGGCGACCCGGGTTTGGGAATGGACTCGGGTCACCGTGGGTTGGCTGGGTAGGCGAGGGATTGAGCATCCATTGGACTGTTCTCCCTCTCTGGGGGAGGGGGTCTTCAGTGTTGGTGCGCTGCTGGCTCGTAGTGGAGGCTAGTGGTGGTACACCACTGCTGCACACAGTGGGTGAGAGAGAGGGTAGGTGCTGGAGAGATCGCATGCGGATGCGTGCATGCCCCCCGGCACCATTGCATGTCCCTCACTCTCTAAGGGAGAAACATGGAAAAAGATGATGTCCCAGGTTGTGGTGGCTTGATGGCCTTTCAAAGGGTGCCCCTGCTTCGGGGACATCGCCGTAACTGAATCAGAACTTGGTGGTGAGTGTGGAGGGGCTCCCAACACCCCGTGGTAGGGGGCAAGCCATGGGAGTTTACCGGTGAGGGTCCTAGGCAAGCTGGGGTCTGGACAGTGGCTAGAACCAGAGATGCATGGGCGAGGTAGCCAACCGGGACACCAGGTAGGAGAAAGCACATAGCTGTAAAAAAAACATTTACTCCTCCTGGGTAGACCTGACACACATATAGAAAACAAAAATATTGAATTAGAGCTATGTAGTTGAGGCAAGAACATTAGGCCCCCTATGTCTAGTACTTGCTAAATCAGTGGTCCTGGACACATCACTTTCACATGGGACAGGAGACACTGTAGGAAAAAGAAGAGCAATAAACCTTGCTAAGATGGAGATCACCAGGTGCCATAAAACTACCATATACCAAGGGGCCATAAAACTACCATATACCAATTCATATGCCTTTCTGGTGGAGCATTGTTCCTCTATGGAGACACGTGCAGTGGAGACCAAGAAGGATGCTGGGAACATCCTCAAAGGAGACCCACAGGAGGGTGGCATGGGATCCCACAGGGGAAGAAAACAACTCCTGGTGGGGGACTCAATCATTAGGGGGGTAGAACTGGGGAGGCAGGGGAGAGGGAGGTAAGGTGCCTGCCTAGTGCCATGGCATGGAGGGACAGGAAGCAAATCCTCAGGCTTGTGGGAGCAGCTGCACGGGAGAGGGAGCTGGATGTCATTGTCCACTTAGGGACAAATGACCTAGCTGAGAATGGGATCAGAGCTGTGCAGGAAGAGTTTGTGGAGTTGGGGAGGGGCCTTAGACAAGTAGCATGCATGGTAACCTTCTCTGAGGTGCTGCCTGTCTATGGCCTATGGCTTGAGTGAGGATAGGGTACTCTGCACCCTGGGATTCAATGAATGGTTGAAAAACTGGTGTGGAGCACAGGGTTTTGGCTTCATTAGGGACTGGGGGTCCACCTGGAGGGATATAGGCCTATACTGGCATGTCGATCTGCATCTGTCCGGGAGGGGAACCAGGATCTTAGGTTATAGGTTTAAATGCTTCATTGGCAAGCTTTTAAACTAACCAAGGAGGGGAGGCACTGAAAAGGAGCAGGGAATTCAGAGCCTCTCCCCACAAAACAGGGTAGTTAGTGAGGTTAATACCAAGGTAGAGAGGTCAATAAGGGGCAGAGCTGGGGTAAATGGAGAAAAAGGCAATGGCAGTAAGTACAGGGATGGGGCTAAAAGTGGTAAGGCCATCAAAAAATGGAGGGTGATGAGGACCAATGCCCGTAGTCTGAGTAACAAGCTTCCTGAACTAGTGGCCTTGATGGAGTATGGATGCCCTGATATCGTGGCAGTCACAGAAACCTGGTGCACAGAGAACTATGACTGGGATGTCAACATACCAGGGTACATAATCTACAGGAGGGACAAGGATGGAAAACGAGGAGAAGGAGTAGCTCTCTAGCTAAGGGAAGGGATCAAAGCAACAGAACTAAAGGGTAAACAGGGAGGAGAGGAGGCACTGTGGGTCACCTTGGAGACAGGAAATGGCACCACAATCTGCACAGGGGTTGTATACATACCCCCATCTCAGGGGAGGACATGGACAAGGAAATGATAGGAGACATCCTCAGAATGGCAGAAAAAGGGGAGATATTTTTGATGGGGAACCTAAATATGCCGCATGTTAACTGGAGCACATTTGCTGAAGCCACATCCAAGAGCAGAGTAAATCTCGATGCCCTACAGGAGACATGCCTCAGGCAGCTAGTGTTGGAACCCACTCAGGAGGGAGCAGTCTTAGACCTGGTACTCTCAAACGGGGACGGTGAGAGGATCTCGGATTTGGAAGTGGGTAGCCATCTGGGAACAACCGATCACCAGACAGTGTGGTTCACAATAAACACATCCATTGAGTCTAGCCATACAAAAGCAAGGGTTCCGGACTTTCGGAGGGTGACTTCGGCAGAATGGGAGAGTGCCTAAGGAATGCACTAGCAAAAGGGCAGGAAGAAGGGGCCGGGGAACAATGGGGCAAAATCAAAACTGCCATCACAGAGGCAACAAGCCTTTGTGTGAAGCAAATAAACAAAACAAAATGAAGAAAAAAAACACTATGGTTCTCAAAAGACGTGGCGGGGAAGATTAGGGAGAAATAGATTGCATTCGGAAAGTATAAGGAATCACAGAAGGATCAGGAAAGAGAACTCTATCAGTTAAAGCAGAAGGAAGTGGGGAAGGCAGTCAGAATAGCAAAGGCCTAAACCGAGGAAAAGATAGCCAACTCAGTTAAGAAGGGGTATAAAACCTGTTATAGGTATATTAGTGAGCGAAGAAAGACCGAGGGAGGGATAGTGAGGCTTAATAAAGGGGATGGGGTGGGCAGAGGGTAACAATGAAAAGGAAGAGATACTGAACGAATACTTTGTTCAGTATTCACAAAAGAAGAGGAGGTGGCCGAAGCCAAACAATAGAAGCACTCTGGATAGGAGGGGTCGATACCAGTCCATTCACAGAAGAAAGAGTCCCAAAAGGACTCCTAAAACTCAAGGTGGACAAGACAATGGGGCCTGGCTGATGGGATTCACCCCAGAATTCTGAAAGAACCAAGGGAAGAACTAGTGACACCACTGACTACCCTTTTTAACAAATCATGGGAGAATAGTGTAGTACCTGAGGACTGGAGTTAGGTGGATGTGATTCCCCTTCACAAAAGTGGGAGCAAGGCAAAAGCAGGAAACTACAGACCTGTTAGTTTGACCTCAGTGGTAGGAAAAAGGATGGAATCACTTCTGGAAGAAAGAACTGTTGAGTATCTAGAGTGCCCTACGATATGATTTTAGTTTGCTCCATTATTAGTTTGATAAACATAAACTAGTGTTACATTCTGCAAAAACTAAGACAATGGTATTTTCTCACTCCAGGAGAAAGCAAAAACAGGATCTAATTATTCAGGATAACTTGGGTAATTTAATTGAACAGGTTAGACTGTTCAAATATTTGGGACTATTAATTGATTGTCATCTAACTTTTGAATCTCATGTTATGGAATTAATAAAGTACATGAAAGGTTGGGGTTTCTTTATCGAATTAGATGTAACCTTACAGTTGATATTAGGTTATTACTTACACATAGTTTATTGCTTTCTATAATAGATTATGGGTCCATTATATATTCTTATACTTCTGATACAATGTACTCTAAACTTCAAGTTACATATCATTCCGTGTTACGTTTTGCTTCTGGCCAGTCAAGGTTAGCACATCATTGTTCTCTTTATAAATTTTTTGGTTGTTTGCCTTTAAGGGAGCAATTCAACTTCAGATCACTGATGTTTTTGCGTAAGGTTCAGTTAGGTATTATGCCACAGAGTATCCTTAGTCTGTTCTCTAGGAATACAAAATCTGGTTGTACAAGATTACGGAGTAAGGAGGGTTTTATGTTGCCTTTCTTCCATACTTCTTTTGGTCAAAATTCCTTGAACTTTGCCACTGTTGTCTTCCTTATAATGTTACAAGTCAAAAGCAGTTATCAAAATTTAAGACTGCTCTTAGGAACAATTTGTTGGTGAATTCAATTTGTAAATGTTTTACATAATGTATATTTATTAGATGTTTAATGTTTGTAAAGTCTGATGTGTTATGTTTTGTTGTATAAACTGGTCATTTGTGAAAATGGGCTCGTCCCACAAACTAATCAGTATAAAAATAAAAATGAAATGAAATGAAAAATTAAATGAAGTGGGGCACAGGACCCAAGGCAGCTTAGATTCACAGCGGGAAGGTCATGTCAGATGAATCTAATAGATTTCTTTGACTGGGTGACCAAAGTAGTAGACCAGGGAGGGGCTGTGGACATGGCCTACCTAGACTTTAGCAAGGCATTTGACATAGTCCCACACAAAAGATTAATAAACAAGTTAGCCAGTCTGGGAGTGGGTCCCAGGGTGGTAGCCTGGGTGAAAAACTGGCTGGACAACAGGATGCAGAGGGTAATAGTAAATAGAGTCCTCCAAAGAAAGGGTTACTAGCAGGGTACAGCAGGAGTTCAGTATTAGGTCGGTCCTCTTTAATGTCTTTATAAGTGACATTGCAGAGGGACTGGAAGGAAAAGTATGCCTCTTTGCAGATGACACAAAGATCTGCAACAGGGTTGATACACAAGAGGGTGGAAAGGATGAGAAAGGACTTGGCAAAGTTGGAGGAATGGTCAAAAATATGGCAGGTTAGATTCAGTACAAAGAAGTGCAAAGTAATGCACCTGGGAAACAAAAACTCAGGGGAAGAGTACACAATGGCGGGGGGGTACTAACAACAACAAAAATGGAAAGGGACCTGGGGTAGCCATATCAGATGACCTAGAGATAGACATGCAATGTGAGAATGCAGTACGGAGGGCTGTGGGGAGACTGGGATGCATAGGGAGAGGCATCACCAGTAGAAAATAAGAAGTTGTCATCCCTCTGTGCAGACAGTTGGTGAGACCCCATCTGGAGTACTGCGTGCAGTTCTGGAGACCCCATCTCCACAAGAACATAGACAGAATAGAGGCAGTCCAGAGGAGGGCAACTAAAATGGTGCAGGGTCTGCATCAGAAACCATATGAAGAGAGACTAAAGAAGCTCAATATGTATACCCTTGAGGAAAGGGAGGGGGAACATGATAGAAGCTTTCAAGTACCTCTAGGGAATCAACAAAGTCCAAGAGGGTAGCATTTTTCAGAAAAAGAGATGTGCAAGAACAAGGGGCACAGTTTGAATATAGAGGGGTGACGGCTCAGGGGCAACATGAGGAAGTATTTTTTCACAGAGAGAGTGGTGGACACATGGATCTGCCTTCCTGAGGAGGTTGTGGGGTCAAAAACAGTGGAGGAATTCAAGAATACATGGGACAGACATAAGGCAATTATAGTGGGGGTAGGAGGAAGTAGGCTGTTGGCTAACTAGGTTCTGCATCTTATCCAATAGGTAGAGAAATGGGCAGACTGGGTGGGCCAAGTAGTCCTCATCTGCCGTCAAAGTCTATGTTTCTATATAACTAGCAGGTTTATTTAAAAAAAGCTCTTAATAGCAAGCAAAGGGAAGGACACACCAGGACTGCACATACATAGAAACATAGAAGTTATCAGCAGATAAAGATTTTCTGGCCAACCTAGTCTGCCCTATTTTCCTTACCTACAAAGCCATCGCAGACCCTATTCAATCTTCATGTTCTACCTCCCCCCAGTCTTTCATCTAATATCCCCTTGTGTCTATCCCATGCATTCTTGAATCCTGTAACCATTTCAGTCCCCACCAACTCCACTGTGAGGCTGTTCCATGCATCCAAAACGGTTTCCATGAAGTAGTACTTCCTCACATTTCCTCTGAGACCCCCTGGCTTTATATTGTGACCTTGTCCTTAAGCATCTTTTTCTTTGCAAAATGCTATCTTCCTCTACCTTGTTTATACCTGTGAAGTATTTGAATGTTTCTATCATATCCCTCCTTTCCCTCCTTTCCTCTAGGGAGTACATGTTTAAATCCTTAAGCCTTTCTTCATAGGGCTTTTGATGCAGGCCCTGCACCATTTTGGTTGCCCTCCTTTGTACAGCCACAAATAAAAATACTCTGCACAACATGTTTTTGCAACTTTTGACTGTACTACTCCTTTAGACCTCTTAGTGCAGCAGTCCACTTACTGCGGCAGTGGAGATGGGTAGAAGCAGGACCCACCAGAAACAAGATGTTGCATCTCAGCTAGGATATCATGAGTAAATCAATTTAAAAATGCTAGCAAAGAGGTATAGTCTTTACATTACATATTACAGGACTGAGATACAATAATCTTCTGTCCAGCTGACATTCCAGGCTAGTTGCTGTGGATACACCGACTTAGCTGAGTTTACTTATTAACTATGGTGAGGGGTAATCCCATAAATCGTCTTGCACAGCAGCTTAACAGACACCTCCTACCAACAGACCACCCCTAGCATTGTGCTGTGGAGAGGTTTATGACTGTGCTTCAATTCTCACTGCCTGCTCTGTTGTTGTCACCAGTTAATTATGTTGACCATGGTGCGTTATAGTTAAACACTTGTGGTTCTAAGCTCTTTGAAAAAGTTCTTTAAAGGTTCCTGCATCTGGCTTATTCAAAGGAAGAAGAAACATGATTTTTACTTTGCTGCTACAACAGTGGTAGTTAATACAACGAATGAATGCCTGTCACCAAACCCTATAATATTCAACAATCTTAGCATGGCTATACAGATGCTGGATAGACTATTTCCATCTCGCACCTTTTTCACCAGGTCATTGTATGGTGCATGTATTGTAACTAGATGCAGATTACACTTACCACTCTAGTTTCACATTTGCAAGGAAGAACCTCAGCTTCTTATTTTGCCTACATTGAGATTTTTATACCCTCTAGCCTCACTGTACTTTTAGGCTGTTTCCAGTTACTACCAAGTCCCATTGTCCACTTTCCCTGCTGCCATCACAGTCCCCCATGGTTTTACATTTGGGGGGGTGGTCCAAGGGAGGTCTATCCTCCTTACAGCCCAGTTTCAGATCCGGATCAAGCTGCAGCTTGGGGGCTACATAGTGTGGGGCCAAACATAGTGGCAGCCATTATCCTTGAAGGGGGCTGGGATTTTAGTTTCATGTTTTCTCATTGAGTCCTCCCTCTTCCCTTTGGCATGGGCAAAGACAATGGTTGGCTCCACACACACACACACACACACACACACACACACACACGTGTGTGTCTCTGCAGATAAAGCAAGCTCTCAGGCTCAACCACATGGGGTATCTGCAGTGCCAGAACCCAGCACCAGCCCTCCCTGGCTCCAGTGCAATGACAGCTGGTATCTGCCCCTGCCTGGCATGCCTCCCAGTGTGAGTAACCCAGTTCTGCTTCCAGACCTAAGTCATCAGCACAGCATCACAACTCACTGCCATGGAGCCCAGGACAAGAGTTTCTTGGCATTGATGTTATAGAGCCTTGATCAGTGCTTCCGTTTTCTTTGCAGACATCAGTAACTCATTTGCAATATTTACATAACCATGGTGCTTAATGAACAAACATTTGAGTTTCTTAGAAGTGCAATACTTGTCAGGTCTGAGTCAAAACCAGTCTTTGCTTTCCAAGGGACTTGCCATGTTCCTGACAGTGACTGCCACATCCTTTCAGAGCCATATCTCACATTGCTGGAAAGGTGGGGGTCTGTTACAGTTCCCCCTCAAGGGGCTTGGCTGATGGCATCCACCATTTCAATCCTGTTCCAGTGACCAGAGGACCTTCACTGTTTGGCTGCTGTAATTAATGACTAATTGTGACTCAGGTCACCATGTCAGCGTCCACCATGGTTCCACCCAGAGGGGAGAGGGAGTGAAGGTATTCAGGTAACTATCTACCTTCTTGTGCCCATGTGGGTACTGCTGTGTGTAAATAATGAGTAGGGTATATCCCATGTTAATATTTAAATGTAATGTGTAAAGTAATGTATGTAGTGAAGGCACCCTCCTGAGGCCAACAGTATCATCTGGTGGGGGCATGTAGCCTTCACCCTGTGGTTCCAGGTGATTTGATATGATATTCTTCATTACATCATTGCAGTTGATCTGATATGATACAATCCTTATCTCCATTTTCCTCAACTGCCTTCTCCATTGCCTGTGTCAACTTGCATATTTACAAGTATGCTGATGAGAAAGTCATCTTCACCTCTGGTCCCTCCACCAGAGCCATGGAAGACCTGCTCCAGGAGGATTTACGCAACTTTCTCTGCTGGTTCCAACCTAACCAACTCAGGGTCAATGCTAAAAAATAGTGTCCTTGACCTTTGATACCCAGCCAAAAACTGGCTAGACTCCCATCCCTCCCTGCCTTCCCCACATTGGATGGCTCCCCCTTTGAAGTGGTGCAGACCTTCAAGTACTTCAGTGTGTGTCTGGAAAGCAAACTTGACTTCTTAGCCCACATTGATGTCATCCATGCAAAACTATGACCCAAGCTCATTGTTCTGTACTGCAACAAATGCTTCTTATCTCCATATATCCACAGGGAGCTTGTTACCAAAATGGTGCTCCCCATCTTCAGTTATGCAGATGTGGTCTGTAGCACCACTTCCGTCACTTCCCATGCCATACTGGACACCCTGTGTAATGCCTGTTGCCGCTTTGCCACTGACTCCCCTTCCCTTGCACTCACCACTGTTCCCTTTACTCCTCCTTATCCAACCTCCCTCTACCCTCACATCACCAGGCCTACTGTACTTCCTTCCTCTCCAAATACTTGTTTGGTTCCCTTCCCTTCCCTCCCACCTCTCCTCACCCCTTTCCCCAATTCTCCCTGCCTCACGTTCCCTCTGCTCCAGGAGCCATGGCACTTTCTCCATTTCTCACTCTCCATTCCTCTGCAGGGCAAGCTGCATTCTCCTACTGACTTCCCTTACTCTGAAACTAGTTACCCTCTATCCTCTGCTTCTCTCCCTTGGATCTGTCAGGCACCAGTTGAAACTCCCCCCCTCCACCTGCTCCTGTTTTCCTTCCTGCTGACCCCTTCCCAACTTGGAGCCCCAACTGCCAGGGCCTCCACCAGGGTCCCCACTCTATGCCCACTGCCCTCACTTCATCACTGCTGCTGCACTTCTTTCCACCATGGGGGGGGGGTTGTTTCCTGCTAAGCAGGACTCTTGTCAGGTTCAGAAATTGTGTCGCTATTAGCATGGTGCACCTTGCTGCTATTAACATAGTGTCACCAGTAATTCTGCAGTTTTTATTCCACTGAGCATTGCTGCTGTGTTTATTTGCACCTGTAATTATTGGCCCTGTTGTCTTGTGACTGCACTTAAACATACAAAGATACAAAGAAGCCAGCAGAAGAAGCCCATTTGGTCTATCTAGTTTGCTCATATTGCAGGGTCCACAGTTTGAGCGACTCTCCTTGCCTCCCTCCCCTTTCCTCCCATCCTCCCTACCCACTTGACTGACGTATCAATGATTGTACCTATTTTGTACCTGTGATTTGCTATTTGTATTTACACTTCTGCATTCTCCTGTTTCCTTCCCCCGAGGTTGTACCTGGAAACAATCCTTTGCTCTCTGTGCCTTTCTCAGTTACCCATTTTCAAATAAATAATAAATAAGTGATCCAGTTATGTGACAAGATAACCACTATATGTGACTCACTGCCCTCCGAGCCATAACTACAGGTATGTGTATTACTGAATGTGATGTGACATCTGTGGTGCAAGTGCATGTCCTGATGCACTGACACAGGCCTGTGGTTGGGAAGTTTACAAAGAAAATATTTGGGCCCTGTATTCAAGTGTCCATTCCATGTTTTACTGGCCTAATGCTGGGGGGCAGAATTCAAGGGATGGAGTGATTGTACAACATTACAAATCATTACAGAAAGTAAGTCAAGACAAGAAAAGGCAAGGCAAGGCAAATTTTATTCATATAGTGCCCTATCCAAAGGCTCAGAGTGCTTAACAGTAAAAGCAATAACCCCAAGATTTAAAATCAAAAATTTAAATAAAACTAAAAGCTTTTTCAAGAAGAAAAGTTTTTAAAGAGGCTTTAAAGGCCTCCACCAAGCTGGCTGCATGTATATAAGGTGGAAGAGAATTCCATAGCACTGGCGCAGCAGTACCGAAAGCTCTGTTGCCCGATCTCTTAAGACGAGAAGAGTGTACAACAAGCAAGCCAGCCTCAGCAGAGCATAGGGGACAGATAGGTCGATATGGCACCAAGAGCTCTTTGAGGTAGTCAGGCCCCGAGCCACTTAGGGCCTTGTATGTTAACAAGCAGATCTTGAAGATGATGTGTGAAGTCACAGGCAGCCAGTGCAGAGTGCACAGAATGGGAGTGACATGACCCCTCAAAGAGGCATCCGTCAGCATCCTGGCTGCAGCATTCTGCTCTAGCTGCAGTCAATGCATCAATCCTCCAGACAGCCCTAGGTATAGAGATCTCCAGACAGCCCTAGGTATAGAGCATTGCAGTAATCAAGTCTGTTGGTAACAAAGGCATGGATGACCATAGCCAGGTCATCAGGCATCAAGAACGGTTGGATTCTGGCAATATTCCAGAGATGGGAAAACAATGGATTGAATAACCAGTTGCCTTGGCATTAAGGTGCCCAGTCCCCATAGCCCCTGTTCCAGTCCCCTAGCTCCCAAGGTACTCACCAAAGAAGGTATCATGAATCATCCACTCAAATGCGCTGAGCATTCAGAATGTCCCGGGAGTACTCCCCAAATTTCTCCAAGTGTAGGCATTGAAAATCTTGTAACTGCAGAAAGAATCCAGGTCAGCCCCCTCAGAGCATTTAAATGTAGGACTCCTAGGGCATCAGGAGGACCTGATGCTGGTTGCGAGCATTATACCCTAAACTTCCCAAGCCCCCATCATTCAGACCCCATGCCAGGAGCTGTAGCTACACCTGCTTTACTGATGGCAATTCTCTCTTAGTCCATAACCTTATCATTGTCAATGCCATTGATATTCCTCTCTTTCACTGAAACCCCCTTCCTTTGTATTTTTTTGTTCTTACAGATTTTCATTCCCACTTCTGTGGCCCTCCTCAGGAACACTTGTGACCTCCCAGTCCGAACACTTCACCTCCCAGCCCAAACACTTCTGAAGCAGGGCCCTAAAGAACTTGCAGCTCTCATTCAGACAGCTGAGGTAGTAGTTTGGCTCCCATTTCTTATATGGCGCTCCAGACTCCCTCTGATACTTCAGTCAGGTGCACCGTCAGCCTTGCTTGCATGCACCATGCCCCTTGTGGAAGGAACTTAACATTGCGATGTGCCTCAGGGGTCCTGCAGCAGCAGAGCATTACTGTGCCCTCACCTGTCCAGGAAGTGCTGTAACTGGTAGCACTCACTTACAGTACATGCCCCCTCAATTGTGAGATCGTGGGCTACCTCCTTCCTTAACCCAGGTTCCCACATGGCAGCGTAGTGCGCTTCTGCTGTGTCATCAGGTAACCCACAACACTCCTATTTTATTCTCACACCTTGCCTCTTTATGAAGCCGAAGCAGAACAAAAGGTTGGACGTAAGGCCCACTCACCAAACTATATATGTTTCTTTTATCAGTTTATTTGCTGTTTAAACTGTCGGGTATTAGCCTGTAACATTTCATTTGTTCATTCACAATTCTTCATGGCACAGTACATACTGTTTATGTATATATATATATATATATATATATATATATATATATATATATGTGTATAAAATAAAAATACATAATGTAATCATTCTGATTATGAAATGGACTTAGAAGATCCAGTGACCTGACTGGTCAATCACCCAGCTGACCAAGGTCATTATCCCAGCACAATGGCATTCTGGTACTAAACTGACCGCAGCACAATCACTCCTCCCTGTCAAAATTTAACATTCCATTTGGCAGCCATTACTCTCCCTCAGCCTAACTAAAAATGCTGACTAACTTTGAACCATTTGAACTGTTTGTGGACATCCTCAATCAGTCACAGCAGGAAATCAGCATAGAAAGTGACCATGGGACAGAAACTAGAGCTACAGTGAGTGAAAACACCACAGCCAAACCAAAAACAGTTAGTACTGTAAACTGTCATGAGACAGCTTCTGAGACAGAGCTGTCACACTTAGAGAACCATAATGAAACAAACACAGTGTGGCAGACCTACTGGGCAGTGAACCAATTTTGTGACTGGTTGAAGGAAAAAAAGTAGTTTTAAACTTTGAAACAATTAAAAAACAAAGCTTAATTTCATCCTGAGACAGCTAGCTATATGGTACAGACAGGAACAGCGCCGGAGAGATGTACAGCATTTCCTCGTATGTCTCCCTCAGAGTTGGCATCAACAGACATTTTAATAATCCTCTTTAAGCCACAGCTTTAATGTCATGCAGGATGTTGTGTTCACCAGATCAGACAATGTTTTGTGGATATCCTGAAGTCACGGAGAAGACTGGGTAGAGACAAGGCTTCCCAACACTCTGTATACCTACAAGTGACCTTAACAAAATAAAAAAACAGCCCAGCACTAAACATCAGTACTACAGCAGGGCTCATCCAAAATGTCTGGCCGGATATCTAGCTTTTCTTCACCCACCATGGTAGAGAAGGTCTGCTCTCACTAATGCCCAATAGTTTCCAGACAGAAGTAGATGAAAGTGGGTTGAGATATGCTTCAGTGGCTTTTAATGAAGCCAGCAAAAACCATGCAGATCTACATGAAACCAACAGAGGTAGATGTAAGCCCCCCAACCCATGTTGGGCTTACTTTGTGGGGCTATGGCCCCATGGTGCATTGCCAGTGGCCCCGGGAGGGATTCAGGCCGGGGGCGCCCACCGCAACTTCGTGGCCATGGCTGCCAGCATCCTCAGCCCCACAGAAGAAGGGGGCTAAGGTTGTGATGATGTTTTCCATGCCTCCGGGTCACTGGGAAATGTCATAGGGCAGCTAGGGTGCCTGGGAAAGATGCAGCCAATCATAAGACAACTGCAGAAAAAGTATAAAAAGGACTGTTTACCCACCAAAGGGAGATTCTAGAGGACCCTTTAGAGAGAGAGAGAGAGAGAAAGAGAGCAGAGCAGGAGAGACTGCTGTGGGCTACTTGGCCCAGCCAGCCTGTTTGTTTGCCCATCAGCCTTGCTTGCCGCAGAATTTGAAAAAAAGAGACAGGGCACCTGAGGAGCACAGCTGAAAGGAAGAGCCTGTGATTGTGAGGGATTTGTCCAAGAGCCATAATTGTACCTGTGGCTGTGAGCCCTGTACCCTGAGAATTTGCAGCCAGAGAGAGGCTTTTGAGATTGGCTGCCAGAGGGAGAGAGTTCAACCAATAACCAAAAGGTGGCTGCAAACATATAGACGGAGCCAAATTAAATGTTTGTTAGTGTCAGTGGCTCAGCAGGTAGCACACTTGCCTCTGAGGCTGGGAGATCAGATGGCTGTGGGTTATATCCCCACACCAGGCATTTGGGTTAATATCCCAGTACTGACACTGCAATGTAGCATGAGGGGGATTTAAGGTAGTAATAATTTTATCTTTACATTTCATAGGTGCAATGATGATGTTTTTATTGAACTCAAAATAATATGTTGCACTTTATATAACCTGCACCTTCTATAACTTTGCACTTTATATATACAGTACTTTACACATAATGTAATTTTAAGTGGAAGGGTTATATATACACTGTCACTTTAAATAATGGTCTTTATTAACTGCAATGCTGTATGCCACCCCAGCCTTGAGAAAGTGCTGTTCATGCATGAAAACGTTCGGTTGGTTTGTGGGAAGAGGCATCTGCAACTTGCTGCCGGTCGTTTGTTTCGAAAATAAAGTTTATGGACTTTTATCCTGCCTGCATCGAAGCTGTTTAAATTACCTGGTTAGTGATGGTGTAGCTGAATTCACCGTCTGCTATGAGAGGGAGAGAGTTTGAAGGTCCTGCAGCCTGGAAAAAGAAATCGGAGCTTGCAGCGGGAGAGCAGAAACTGAAAGGTCACAGCCTTAAAACCAGCAGTGTCTGCAGCTGAGAATAAAGTGACTAGAAACTGTGTATCTCCTCATTGTGGTCAGTACAGTAGAGACTGCTATTGCTGTGAGCCAGAGTAACTGCTCATGCCAGGGCTAGAGACTGAGACAAAGCTCAGTTACATTACTTCAACAGAGAAAAGTGTGTGCCAAGCAACAAGTCTGGGGAACATCCAGCCTGCCCTATCCACCAGACCAACAGAGAAGAAGACCAGTGAGAAAGACATCGAAAGGCCCGCCTGGTGAACACAGCATACAAAGGCCTCAGAGGCAAAGATTTGAAAGGCCAGACTGTTAAAGACTGGTACTCGTCAACTCATCTATCAGCTGCTGTTCAACGGCAAACTGCTGCTGTGGTGCACCACCACCAACTTCAGATACCAGCATGGTACTGTTGAAACAAGTGTCTGAAACCCCCCTTTGAATCTACAAACTGTAAGTACATCTGGACAGTGGCTCAGGGGAGTTCTTGTTTAGTTAATTAGCTGGGGGGTTAAGTCCTGGGCAGGACTGAGCCAAGTTTAAAGCTGTGCCCAGGCAAAAAAGTTAATGTTTGTACCTGTTTAAAAGTTACTGGGCCCTGACGAAAGTTTGTTCTCCAAGTTAAAGACTGTTTAAGCCCACCCATTCCCAGCTTCTTGAAACCATCACCTCGGTGTGATACCCACTTCTATGAACTGTACAGTATACTAAAAAGTAATGGGGGAAAATCCAGGTGCACCCACAGGTGGGAGGTGTGGGCAACAGTGTGGGGTATAGTTGTTTTTGCCATTTATTATTTTCTCCCCTGTTCACCTCCTCCCTATAATAAAACAGAAGCTTGGTTTATGGTACAATTGGGTATTGCTGATTATTGGAAAGTATATGCATTTACTGTGTGGGGAAGGTACTGTGAGGGCAGTGACTATATTTTCCTGGTGGGTGGTAACCTGGAGTCTATCCCACAGATACCCCATATCATTACCCCAGGTGAAGGCATTGTCAGCTTGTGAATCCAGGCCGGTCCCCTTGGAGGAGTGTGCCGTGTGCATCCGAGGGACCTGAGAACAGCCCAGGTGAGTCAGGAGAGCTGTTACATAAACATTGTAGTTACCTGCCTGAATCCCCATAGACCTGCTGTGCCCCATTCTTTCCCTGCAGCTGTATTTAAATAAAATTCCTCTGGATGCCGCAGCTTTTTATTTATACCCCTGGAGCATCCACGACTCACAGTTTCAGCATGAGGACATTTGGTTCACTAAAGAACCCATGGGGAAAACACTTTCTTGCCAGTATGTTGCCCCATATATGCAAACTGTGCAATGTCCTTACTTACACAAATCAGAGCTTGTGCAGCACGGCCAGCCACTTTCTGTCTGCTGCTGGACTGGTATCAAGACAAATAATGGCTATGACCAGGCACTGGTCAGAGTCCTCACTGCAAAGCTATTTGGGTCCCAGCCTGGAAGACAGACAACAGTGGTCTGAAACACTGACCAAAAAAAGTACAGCAAGACCAGCCACTGTCCAACAGTCTGGCACTGCAGAAGTACATCCTCCATCTTCTGTAATGTCTTCCACATCATTGCAATGTTTTCTCCTGCCTCCATTACATGACTGTCAAACCGCCGACAAAACCAATGAAAGTCCACTTCCCACAACTGCAGCTCACAATTTCCTTGTTGCTGCAAACATCATTCCTCCTGGAAACATGATTCCTGCCTTCAATAAAAACTCAGAGCCTTCTGCAAACATTGGACACTGTCCCACTGATGATCACGATGACATCTTCCTAACTCAAGTAAGCAGCCAAGTCTCTCCTGATGCAGCCACAACAACCAAAAACAGTAAGTCTCCTTGAAGCACTCATTCTGCAAAGAAAGCTGACATGCCATTTAAGAGGTACTTTAACATCGAGGCATTGCAAGGCAACATTCGAGTTAATGTGTACAATTACGTCTCAATGTGACCCCTATAACTAATACAGTTAAAGTTTTTATGTAGGTAGTGTTTCTAATTCAGCCTTGAGGTAAACCAAATTTAACCCATCAAAAAACAGCTTACAAACGTGTTCTTTTAACATGTTATTTAATGTTTTTTGTTAATGAAAACTTAATATATTTATTTATGAAAAGTTATTCTATGTATTTAATGTGGTCACTGATATGTATGACACAGGGACTATTTTATGTCAATTCTGTATCGCTTAATTTCTACAAATACACTAGACATAGATGTTTCAAAATTTGCAACAAAAACTCTGCCTCTTTCTTACAGTGTTGGTATGTTGTCCATTTCATAATCCCAATAAGGCACTCCAGGGAGTGTGTTGTGGTGGGATAACAGCTCTTCTCAGGTGGTGGATTCAACCCAGCCAGTATGCCGACCATATGGTGACACCATTACAGTGAACATATTGATGCTGACAACATCGACAGTTTGCTGTAATGGTCCGTCTGAGACCCTGGCACTCTCTCTCCCAGTCCTGCACCCCCTCCCTGAACCAGCTCCAACTCGGTGTTGGAATCCTTTACTGGGGGTGTGGGCGTGCAAACCCCACATGGGGGTTTGAGTCAAGCTCCCGACAGAAAAAAGACTGGAGTCTCCTGCCAGATTTATGTCTACCCCCAACTTGCGGTCAACATAAATCCATTGCTGTGATGTTGATCAACAACATAGTTGTTGAACCAGCATCGCAGACCCAACCCACCCGAGGTGAGCCATTATACCAACACAATGCACCCACTGTCATACCTCATTTCTTAATTATATGTTCTGTCATTGTTATTTAAAGGGTGCAGTACTACGATAACCCCTGTTATCAAATTTGTTTGATATTATACTATTATGAATAAAAGTATCCATTTTGACAGTACTGCATACATAAAATAAAAGGATGCTAATCTGAGCTTCAAAATGATAAAATCCCTATATAGTGTATGGTGAAGTGCTATTATGTATGGAATTCCATGCCTGGAATATGCTTATAGTATATGGTTAGGGCTTATTGTGTATAGAATTCAGTGGCTTTCTAAAATCTGTTGTAGGACAGTTCAAAGGTCACGGAAAGTTATTGTACTATTGGTGTGACGACACAATACTACAACAGCTTTTTGTGACCTTTGAACCACCCCTGTTTCTCATTAGAGTTAGGGATTTGGCTCTAAGATGTTCAAGTTACGATAATAGCACCACCCTCCACCAACTCATGTCCATTAGAGCAATAGTGAAATACAGTATCTGTTTTTATTTTTGTAGCGCACGTGTGCCTCTGCAGACCAGTCTGGCAGCAGTTCATTTGTGGCAGTTGGGAGCTGCTGATGAAAGCCGCACTGCAGCTCTCCAAAAACAAACACTTTATTTTGGGTAAGAAATTATTTTCAAAAACGTGTTCCACTTATTGTGGTTGGACGAGTGAGTGAATGAGTGGGTGGGGAGAGATGAACAAACAAGCAGGCGGGTTGGGGAGACGAGTGAGTGGGCGGGGAGACACAAGCTGGCAGCCTGTTGTGTTTGTAGCTTTTTTTAACCATATGCTGTATAAAATAATTATGGGCAACCATACACAAACAAGGACTGTGTTTCCATTTCAGGTTGAGATGACATTGGGACCTCTCATGCTTCACTCTCAAAGTCATACTAACATACATACTAACATACTAAAAGCCAGAAGAATAGACCTCATGGTCTATCGTGTCTGCTCGGTACCCAGCCCCCTACTGGGTGCTCGCTGTCCCTGTGATGTCATCTCAACCCGTGGTTGGACCAAGGTGGGCTCAGGGAGGGAGAGGGTGGTGGAACAGAGGTGCATCTCTTCAGTTGTACCTTTCCACAATTCATATGCTGTTCTGGTGAAGAGGGGTTCCTCTATGAAGGCACCTGCAGTGGAGACCAAGGAGGATGCTGGGAACCTCCACAAAGGAGACCCACAGGAGGGTGGCACAAGACCCCACAGGGGAAGGAAACAACTCCTGGAGGGGGACTCGATCATTAGTGGGGTAGAAGTGGGGGAGGAAGGGGATAGGGAGGTCAGGTGCCTGCCTGGTGCCACGGCTTGGAGGGACAGGAAGTGAATCCTCAGGATTGCGGGAACAGCTGCACGAGGGAGGGAGCTGAATGTCATTGTCCACCTAGGGACAAATGACCTGGCTGTGAATGGGATCAGAGCGGTGCAAGAGGAGTTTGTAGAGTTGGAGAGGGGCCTTAGACAAGTAGCATGTACGGTAACCTTCTCGGAAGTGCTGCCTGTCTATGGTAAGGATGATGCTTGGGTATTCTGCAGCATGGGATTCAATGAATGGTTGAAAAACTGGTGTGGAGCTCAGGGTTTTGGCTTCACTGGGGACTGGGGAACCACCTGAAGGGATGCAGGCCTATACTGGCGCGATGGTCTGCATCTGTCCAGGGGGGGAGCCAGGATCCTAGGTGATAGGTTTAAATGCTTAATTGGCAAGCATTTAAACTAGCTAAGGGGGGAGGCACTGAAAAGGAGCAGGGAAATCCCAGTCTTCCCTACAAAACACAGTAGTTAGTGAGGTAAACACCATGGTAGAGAAGTCAGTACAGAGCAGGACATGGGTAAATGCAGAAAAAGGCAGTAAGGACAGGGTTGGGGCTAAAAGGGGTAAGCCAAAAAAAAAAAAAAAAAAACAGAAGGTGATGAGTACCAGAGTCCACAGTCTGTGTAACAAGCTCCCTGAACTAGTGGCCTTGATGGAAGAGGGATGCCTGGATAGTCTGGCAGTCACTGAAACATGGTACACAGAGAACCATGACTGGGATGTCAATATACCAGGACACACAATCGACAGGAGGGATAGGGTGGGTAAAAGAGGAGGAGGAGTAGCTCTCTATATAAGGTAAGGGATTAAAGCAACAGAACTAAAGAGTAAACAGGAAGTTGATGAGTCACTGTGGGTCACCCTGGAGACAGGAAATGGCACCACAATCAGCATGGGGGTTGTGTACAGACCTCCATCTCAGGGGGAAGAAACGGACAAGAAAATGATAGAAGGCATCCTTAGAATGGCAGAAAAGGGGGAGATATTGTTGATGGGGGACCTAAATATGCCAGATGTTAACTGGGGTAACTTTGCTGCAGGCACATCCAAGAGCAGGGTCGTTCTTGATGCCCTACAGGGGGCATGCTTCAGACAGCTAGTGATGGAACCCACTCGGGAGGGAGCAATCTTAGACCTGGTACTCTCAAATGGGGAAGGAGACAGGATCTCAGATTGAGAAGTGGGTAGCCATCTGGGAACAAGTGACCACCATACAGTGTGGTTCACAATAAACACAGCCATAGAATCAAGCCATAAAAAACAAGAGTGTTGGACTTTAGGATGGCTGACTTTGGGAAAATGAGAGAGTGCCTCAGAAAAGCACTAGCAAATGGGCAAGAAAGAGGGGTGGAGGAACAATGGGGAATAATCAAAACAGCCATTGCAGAGGCAACAAGCATTTGTGTGAAACAAATCAACTAAACAAAACGAAGGGAAAAAAAACACTATGGTTCTCAAAAGAGGGGGAAGGGAAGGTTAAAGAGAATTATAAAAAGGCTCTCAGAAATGCTGCAATCTGATTGGCTGTTAGGATTCCAACAGCCTTACATTATTCCATGTTATACTGTCATGTACAGCCTGATCACCATGGCACATGGATTCTTCCTGTCAGCATTCCATCCTCTAGCACTGCTGAATGCGCGGAATGATGTATTCTGATTTTGAACCAGCATTCTTAAACTGTTGGTGGAAGCACTATTTTATTTAAAATCTCCCTCTAAATGAGGAAAACATTCAAAAAGTATACTTTTAACACATTTCTTTTGGAACCATTTTTTATAATAGCAATAAGGCACTCCCAGGAGTTAGCTTAACAGTCAGTTAATCAACCCCTAGGGGCATGAGCACTGCTGTGCCCTCGTACACATTACACTTTCTAGGGGGTGATTACAGACTGTTAATCTAACTCCTGGTCATGCTTTATTGCTTAAACGGATAGTATTCAGGAAATACAAGAAAACACAGAAGGAGCAGGACAGATAACTTTATCAGTTAAAGCAGAAGGAGGAAGGGAAGGGAAGGCTGTCAGAATAGCAAAGGCACAAACTGTAGAAAAGATAGCCAACTCTGTTAAGAAGGGGGACAAAACCTTTTGTAGGTACATCAGGGAGAGAAGAAAGACTAAGGGAGGGATACAGAGACTTAAAGGGGAAGTCTACCATAGTTTCACACCAATATTTTCCCAGCTCCTTATGTGTAACTGTTGTGTGCCTCCTCCAGTTGCCAGCAGTCCTATTGCTGTCCAAATCTAGATTATTAATAATAATATATAGCCCCCAGAAGTTATCAATGTGCTTGTCCTCCATTTTACCATCACTGTTGCTGGAGGATGATGTCATCAGAGCAACAGATAATGGTGCTGCACTAAATGCAGTTCCACCACTAAACCAAACCCACAATGTTTGGTTCCCCACTTGAGTAATGGAGGAACCCTTTAAGTGTTGTGCACACATCTTGAAGTGCAGATCTAATAGGAACTAGAACCACGTGAGTGTGATGCAGCACTGATTTGAGGTATATACAGCATTCATATAAGGAAGTGCCTGTATGTGTTGTGTTACTGTTTCTGTTAGCAAAAACAGTTTACCCAATAAATGAGTGGGTGCAACAAGAGTTTTAAGTGGTAGTATACAACTGATGTATTATGTTCTGTGTGTATTAGCATTCTCTGTTTTGATTGACAACAGCAGTGAGAAACAATCTTGCAAATATGCCCCTTTCCCTTTGTAACTAGGCAGTCCATGATTGGATGGCTGCTGTAAGGCAATAAAGAGTTCAGCTATAACAAGGAATAGGTTATCAGGACAGCATCAGCTGCAGCATATGGAAGAAGGATAATCTAGTGGTTAAAGCACAGGCATAAGCACTGGGGGACTCTGGTTCAAATCCTACTAGAGTCCCTTACTCTCTAACCCTTAACAAGTTCCCCTAACCTCCTTGGGAACTGTGATGGTCTCTCAGGTCCATGACTTTAAAAGTGCCCCCATTCCCATTATAAATCATTAGCTGTGATGTGAGAGCTACAGCACTTCACTTTCAAGGTACTAAGGATAAGCTGTAGCAGTCCCCCCCCCCCTTTTTAATGCCAGCATTTGAAGTAGGATGTCCCTCACAAATCAGATGCTACACCTCAGCTATCGTAGGTAAAGAAACTAATCAGTCTCAGTGTTTGTAGTGCTCTGTATTTCCTTAGCTCACTCCTCCCATGTCATATGCATTCTGTGTCTTGGTATGTCAAGTCAGAAACTCAGATTTAAGGAGCATTTGAAATGTAAAACAATAGACTTTATAAAGTAAATGATCTGGCTCTCCACTTTCAGGCTGCTGAAAGGGGATGTGTATAATTCAGTCTTTTGTGATCCTTTGGTAAACTGCCCAGGCACACCTTGTAATGAATCTTCTCAAGGGTGTTCACCTGGTTCAATACAGAGTGACTGACTGCTTGATTGATTGATTGACTGACTGATTCAGTCTACTGCTGCCTATAACATGTTACAACTGTCTCACAGAGAGAAATGACCAGTACAAAGAAACAGATTTAGTTTCCTGTGAATGAAATACTATTACATGTATTATTTGCTCTACACATACAGTATTAAGGCTACAAGTACTACTCCCTGTGTGAGTTGCATGACAGAACTGCCTTAAGCCATTGCAAACTTAAACTAAAATCAGGCTAGACAGCACTGATACCCTTATGTTTTGTTCTGCACTGTTGCTGCAGTGACATCAAGGAATGGGAGGGGCTGTATTATAAGTGACTCATTCGCATGTAAATGGAGGCTTGCTTGACATTTTACTACCTTGTGTCAGAGCTTGAAACTCTAGATATGTGTTGCAACAGAAGAAATTGCTGATCTCTTATTGACATATGTACAGTACTTGATATAATGTATAATAAATACATCAGACATATCCAAATCATAAATATACAAAAGTCTTCTCCTTTAATAAAGGGGAGGGAATGTGGGCAGAGGGTGACAGTGAAAAAGCAGGAATACTGGATGAATATTTATGCTCAGTATTCACAATAGAAGAGGAGGGGGAGGTACCTAAACCAAACAAGAGAAACACTCTGAATAACTACCAGTCCATTCACAGAAGAAAGGGTTTTGAAAGAACTCTTGAAACTGAGGGTGGACAAAGCAATGGGGCCTGATGGGATTCACCCAAGAATTCCAAAAGAACTAAGGGTAGAACTAGTAACGCCACTGACTACTCTCTATAACAAATCATGGGAGGATGGGGTAGTATCTGAGGATTGGAGGAGGGCAAATGTGATTCCACTTCACAAAAGTGGGAGCAGGGCAAAGGCAGGAAACTACTGACCAGTTAGTTTGACTTCAGTGGTAGGGAAAATGATGGAATCACTTCTGAAGGAAAGAATTGTTGAGTACTTAGAGGCCAGTGGGTCACAGGACCCAAGGCAGCATGGTTTCAAAGCAGGAAGGTCATGTCAGACGAACCTAATAGATTTCTTTGACTGGGTGACCAAAGTAATAGACCAGGGAGGGGCTGTGGTTATGGCCTACCTAGATTTTAGCAAGGCATTTGACACAGTCTCACACAAAAGATTAATATACAAGTTAGCCAGCCTTGGAGTGGGACCCAAGGTGGTAGCCTGGATAAAAAACTGGCTGGACAATAGGACGCAAAGGGTAATAGTAAACAGAGTCCACAGTGAAGAACGGAGGGTAACTAGCGGGGTACCGCAGGGGCAGTACTGGGACCGGTCCTCTTTAATGTCTTTATAAGTGACATTTGAGAGCACCTGGAAGGAAAATTATGTCTCTTTGCAGATGACACAAAGATCTACAACATGATTGATACACAAGGTGAGGTGGAAAGGATGAAAAGGGACTTGGCAAGGTTGGAGGAATGGTCAAATATATGGCAGCTCAGATTCAATGCAAAGAAGTGCAAGGTAATGCATCTGGGAAACAAAAACCCAGGGGAAGAGTACACAATGGGAGGTGAGTTAATAACAACAAAAATTGAAAGAGACCTAGGAGTAATTATGTCAGATGACCTAAAGGTGGGCAAGCAATGTGAGAAGGCAGTAAGGAGGGCTGGAGGGATACTGAGATGCACAGGGAGAGGCATTAACAGTAGAAAACAGGAAGTTGTTATCCCTTTGTACAGACAGTTGGTAAGACCTCATCTGGAGTACTGTGTGAATTCTGGAGACCCCATCTCTGCAAAGACATAGGCAGAATGGAGGCTGTTCAGAGGAGGGCAACCAAAATGGTGCAGGGTCTGCACCAGAAGACATACAAGGAGAGACTAAAGAAGCTTAATATGTATACTCTTGAGGAAAGGAGGGGGAGGGGGGACATGATAGAAACTTTCAAGTATTTCAAGGGAATTAACAAAGTATAAGAGGGTAGAATCTTTCCGTAGAAGAAAAGATGTGCAAGAACAAGGGGACACAATTTGAAGATAGAGGGGGGACGGCTCAGAGGTAATGTTAGAAAGTATTTTTTCACAGAGAGCGTTGTGGATGCATGGAACAGCCTTCCTGAGGAGGTTGTGGAGTCAGAAGCAGTGGGGGAATTCAAGAATGCATGGGGCAGACATAAGGCAATTCTAGTAGGGAGTAGGAGGAAGTAAGTTGTTGATTAACTAGAATCTGCAGTTTATCCATTGGGTAGGGGAAATGGGCAGACTAGGTGAGCCAAGCGGTCCTTATCTGCCGTCAAATTCTATATTTCTATGTTTAACCCCTTGATGGAAACACAGCCTTGTTGTGTATGGTTGCCCATACACTATTTTATATATGTTTCCAGTAACCACTGTATACTATATTTAAAAAAAAAAACTTCTGTATACCTTATTTAAAGTATTCTGCATTTCTTTGTTTGATTTAGTATGTATTTCTGGTCCTCTGCCACAACAGTAAGGGCTATGCAACTCTCTATTGGTGAAATAAATAAGCAATAATGTAGGACAGGGTGTGGTATAGTCATGAGATATCATCATGCCGGTGGTTAATGGTGTCATTGGCAGGTCATGCATCCAACCATGGGAAGTGATGATATCCATGATATACCACAACCTGGAGTGCATTATTGCTATTATGAACTGGGTTAAAAGTTTTAGCTGTGAAAAAAAGTTTAATACCTTTTGAAAATTACTTTAAAATGCCTGTTTTGGGGTGATGGAGGAGTATATTTTGAGACAATAGTTCCTGATGGGCTCCTGGCAGCAGGTAGCACTGTTGTCAGTGTAGTTCATGGAGGAGATGAAACTGTGAGCTGTGTCTCACTCTCTAAGCTCTGCACCAGGAAGCTTTCTGTGTTGTCTCTGAGTTTGACCTGGTCCAGTTTCTACTCTGGGACGTGGTGAACATTAGTGCTGAATTTTCTATTTTTCTTGCTGTGTGCACCCGTTCATGGTTCTCACAGAATGCATGGGTGAAAGACATCACAGTTTCTTTTTAATAGCTTTGGTCTCTGGTTCAATGTTGGAGCGAGGCAGCAGTTACGGTTTCAGAATGAAGTTGAGTGAGTAATGCCTTGGGGCGGGGATTTGTGTCATTCAAGTTCCCCTTGGCAGTAGTTTAGATTGCACTTGCTGCATATGCAGTTATCCCCCCTCACAGTCAGCAGGAAACAAGTTTCTGCATGGGAATCGGCCGTTATGCCACAGTTCACGGCTCGTTAATTTTTTTTTTCCCAATAGCAGCCGTCTGGAGGGCTTGACTCGCTCTGGAACACTTGAAGTGGGGAACACTGCATTCAGAGAATTTTCTTGCTAGTGAGGAGGCTGGTAGCCCAGACCTTTTTTGAAGCTGTGAGGATGTAGCCCAATATCATCACGGCTTCAAAGAGCTCTCAGCCAATCAGCTTTTTTCCATTTACGGCATCCAGTTCATAATATATTATTTTAGTCTGTGTTCTAAGACCACATTTCCATTTCTTTGTTTATGCATTCAAATAACTTAACTTACTTTCTTCTACTTGTTTTCTTAGTATTTCATTCACAGCTGAGCCATTAAATGTCTGAAAAATATATATGTTTATTTAATAACCTTGATTTTATCTATAGTGTATAACGTAGTCTTCTTTATATCAGCTATCCTAACCCAAACAGGAATGCATTTTGCAAGTCATTTCCTATGGAGTATGCATTTTCGTATTATAATTCATATCAAGTGTAATTGTTTGTTTTAAAGTTCGAACTGGCTCACCTGTCATCCTTCATAAGTAGTTCACCTATTATGATTCATATGTTTCATAAGAGTCGCATCCTTTTATTTTAAGTATGCATTACTGACAGAATGCATTGTTTTATTAATAATAGTATAATATGGAACACATTTGATAACAGCGATTATTGCAGTACTGCACCCTGTAAGTAACAATGACAGAACTCATAATCAGAATTATTACATTATGTATTTTTATTTTATATATACAGTATGTACAGTGCCCTGAAGAAGTGTGAATGAACAAATGAAATGCTGGCTGTCTAATAACTGAGAGTTTAAACATTATTATAAACTGATAAAAGAAACATATATAGTTTGGTGAGTGGGCCTTATTTCCAACCTTTTGTTCCGCTTATGCTCCGCTGCTGGAACAGGCTCCTCCCTGTGCTTTTACTTTGCAGGTACCCAGAATCACCCTGGTTGTCTTCCTCCTTATGAAGCCACCTGCAGCTAGTGGTATAAGGGGAGGACAAAAGACCCTGCCATAGGCATTACGTGAATGCCGTACTACGCTATTAACATACCCCTACGCTGTATTGTTGGGGAGTTTGGATACAATTTGCAAAGTACAAATGGGGGTGTGGAGGGGCAGAGCCCCCTATGTAACCAAAAACTCAGCTGTTTTCATTAAGAGTGGGGGTTATGCCCCACCCTACCCCCATTTTGTAAACCGAGTAGTGTATCCATTTGTTTAGCCTATGATTGTTACTTATATCACAGCAACACTGCATGCAGTAGCATAGCATATAGCTATTTACTGACTCACAGTACTGCAGAAATGGTGAATATCATTACACTAATCAACTAAGAGGGTCATCAGTCCCAAACCTGAGGCTAAGAGAAGGTGTCTTCATCATGGGAGAACCAGGAAAGCCCGGCACCAAGTCACTGCACTGAAGGATACACTTTAAACTCAATTTAGAGTATAACAAAACAGTTTTTGTTGCACAAACTGAGACCCAAACCCAACAATCCACTAACATTTCACGTTGCTTCATTCAGTGCTTTATCAAGGTGTACATGCCACACAGTGGTAGCTGGGATTATAGCAGCGTGAATTTAAAGTGCCAGTGTACGTTTACATTTTACAGCTTTTCTGATTACATACATGATTGGCGCGATAGCAATACACAGTAGCTTCACAAAGTGCAAGAAAGTGCTAGGAGGTGCAAATAATACTGTGGCAGTCAGTGTACATTAAACTGATAACACCACCAAAATACCACACAGAAAAAAAGAGGAGGAATTTGTTAAAAGTACTCATGTTTTCTTCAGACGCATATTCATATCTATCTGTCCACATAACTGTTGTGGCCCTTCCTAAAAAAAGAGATGAACAAACAGGAATTGATATACATCCCCTGTCTTAAGGCTATCAATCTTTTTCTGTGCATGATTGCTAAAATTCATTGTGAAGATAACAATATAGCCTGTTTGATGTCAAATCATACTGCGTGTTAGATGACTTTGTTAAAGGGGGGCCCACTACTACTAAACCCTAAGATCATTCCATGTAGATATCTATATTAAGGGCTAATACACAAGTCTGAGATGGTGGGGGGGAGGGGGGTAACTGTCAAGGAAACACTGGAGTCCAGTAACCTCAACACTGTGTAGTTCAAACTGGCAGAGGTGAACCATGGAACCCCCTCAAAGACAATGGTTCTGGACCTCAAACATGAGGATTTGGGGATGATGTGTGAATTAGGGAAAGAATGTCAGGTGCAGACCAGATCAAAGGGGTGGAAGAACAGTGGGGTATGATTAAGGGGACATTCCTGGAGGTGACAGAATCTTGTACAAGGAAGGTCACCAAAAGAAACAAGCACAAAAGACCAATCTGGTTTTCAAAGAGGGTGAGGAAAACTGTGAGGGCAAAAAGAAGGACCTTCACTGAGTACACAAGGAAAAAGAGGAGGAAGCCTGAAAGGATTATTAGACTAAACTCAAAGAGGAAAGGGTGGCGGTCAGGAGGGAAAAGACAGACATGGAGCTACAGATTGCTGAGAGAGTAAAGGGTGGGGAAAAATAATTGTTTAGGTACAGTAACTAAGGGAAAAAAGGAAAATAAGGGCAGCTAGTTAGGCTAGCTGAGGGGGCAGAGCAGTGGAAGATAAGCAGAAGGAAAATGTACTAACAATTACTTCTGCTGGACAGTCACAGTAAAGGACAATGGACCCTGCCAGAGAGAGGTATCAAGGCTGCCACAATGGGGTTCAGGAAATGGCTGGAAAACAGATCTTAGCTGACAGGATAAAAAAGGGTCTAGAAGCTCTCAGGGTAGACAAGGCACCAGGTCTGGATAGCGTACACCTACAGGTACTTAGGGAACTGGCCACACAATTGGCAGTACCATTAATCTGTCTATATAACAACTCACTGAATTCTGGAGTGTGCCTTAGATTAGAGCTCAGCCGGCGTAGTACCACTCCATGGGGGGTGGGGGACACAGAGGATCCAGGCAACTACAGGCCTGTCAGCCTTACCTCCACTGTAGTAGAAACAGAAACAGAAATTGTCAACAGAAAAAGACCACTTGGCCCTCCCATTCTGCCCAGATGGTCCCTGTCTAGTCTTTTTCATTTGAAAGAGCACCCCACTGCACCCTGTTCATCCCTGTGATGTACTCTTAGTTCTCTATTATGTTCCCTCTCACTCTCCTCTCTCCCAGGGTGTTGAGATCCCTGTTGGCATGTTGAGATGGACTAGTCTGCCAGCAGAGGTGGTGAGAGCGAAAACAGTGAGAGGCTTCACAGCATAAGAGAATACTAGTAAATAGGCAGGGTGGGAAGGGTCGATTGACACCAGGTAGGGTCTGCAGAGCCAGAACAGGCAGGGACAATTTGGGCAGACGGGGTGGGCAAAGTGGTCCTTTTCTGCTGACAATTTCTATGTTTTTATGTTGTTTCTCTGTTTCTATCCATCAGTCTCTCTTCATAGAGCTTTTGATGCAACCCCTGCACCATTTTAGTTGCCCTCGTCTGGGCTACCTCCAGCCTGTCTATGTCCTTTCTGAGGTTCAGCCTCCAGAACTGGACACAATACTTCAGGTGGGATCTCACAAGTAAGTGATACAGTGGCAACACCACCTCCCTCCTCCTGCTGGAGATACCTCTCTGTATGCATCTCAGCATCCCACTGGCCCTACCCACTGCTTTGTCACACTGTCCTGTCACTTAGAGGCCACTAGATATGGTAATACCAAGGTCCCTTTCCTGCTTAGTGTCTGTCAGTACCTCCCCCATCCTATGCTAAATTCCTGGGTTTCTATGCCCTAGGTGTATGATTTTGAACATCAAGGCAGTTAGCAGTGAACTTTTATTTATAACAGTTCTGGTTCTGTCCTGTGATCTGACACACAGCGCAGTTAGCCAGCCCAGAACTGAAGCTAAGGTGGTGTAGTAAGAGGCTGTCTTGCAGAAAACACCTTAACCTTATGAGGAAATGTCAGACCAGAATTATTATAGTATTTACCAGATGGTTCATTATCAATGACGTTTACTGAGCGATTGCATGCACAGCACACAAACGTTCACTGCTATCTGCCCTGATGAAGAGGGATTGCCTCAAAATGTTGATGAATGCTATAACAGACTGCTGTGGTGCTGCCAGATTATGCCAGTAAATAAACCCTGAAAATATTTGAATTGATGTGATGAGTGGGTAATTTCTCCTAACATGATTTATGATTTCAATTCCCAGCAGAGCCTTTCTCAATATCAGACAACATTATCTCAGCTTACTATGTATACTTAAAGTACAATAGTTCACATATACACAAATTACATTCATTTTTAACATTCTGTGTTTGCATGTGTAAGCAGTAACACACACAGCAGCAAATAAGGTTATACTCTTAGAGAGCTTATATAGTAACAAACAGAGGGTTTGTCAAGTGACCTTCCAGTTATTTGTATAATTGCCCTATAGAGATCTTATAGGTTCTTGCATATAGTGGCATGAAAGCCCCCATTTTATTATGTGATGGCCACTCTCATTTTAATATGTGTGAGCTCTATGATTATGCTGTGATGGAAAGCACGCAGTCTGGGACTGGCACATGGCAGTCGATTGACACTTGAGTCTCGTGTGTCCGACATTGTCAGGTGCTGCTTCTATCATTAGACAAATATTGCTAGGCTCTGCCTATTTCTTTTTTTTTTTTTTTTTCTATTTATTCTTTATACCCCTGCCGTTGGTAGCCTGGTACTTTCGGCTGGTCACGCCACCACCCCCCCACATCGGCCTCGCACCCTTCCGATACCGGTGGCACCCCACGGTGGGGCTGCGGCACTGGAGCCACATGCCGCAGGCGTCAGAGTAGGTCGGAGGGCTGGCCTGAGGGGGCTAATTGAGGCTGTGACGGGCTTCATCGAGGGCCCCGGCGGCATTCTCCCCCTTTTTCCTTTTTCCGGGAGGCGGGGACGTGCAATGACGCAGAGCGTCCTGCCCCGCCTCCGATACTCACTTGTTGAGGTCGGCAGTTGCGCTACACCTGGTCTCCACCAGGAGTCGCGCAGACCCCGAACACTTCCCCATCCTCCCCAGAGAAGGAGAGCAGTCCGTAGGATGCTCTATCCTTCTCCCGCTGAGTTTCCAGCGACCCGAGTCCGCCTCGAACCCGGTCGCTGGCGCCGCAGAAGCGGAAATCCCATCCCTAAGCCGGCGCCGGCAGGCTGTGCCTATTTCTTAGAAACAGAAAAGAACCATTGGTTCATCCTATCTCCTCTGTTTTATTCTATCCTACTCTGGGACCATTGTCTAATTGGGGTTAATGTCCTTGCCTCTCCCCTTTCCCCCGGTTCTACTGCACAGGCTGTGTGTGGGTGTTGATGTGCAATATGGCCACAAATACACATTCAGTCACTTCACTACCAGTCTAACATTGCTTGTAAAGTGTTTTGGGATACATTGTGTATGAAAAGTGCTATATAAATGCTGATTCTCCTTCTACTGCTTCCCCCTGTGTAACTATTAATCCTTTTACTCAGTCCCAGATGTGTTTGAAACCACTAATGGTTCTTGCACCAACTTCCTCTGCTGTTAGGCTGTTACGTGGCTCTACCACACTCTCTCAAAAATAAAACTTTCTCAAGTCCCTCCTGCATGCCCCCTTCCTGCCAGCTTCCACTCATGTCCCTGTGTTCTTCATTCACCATTTCTGCTGAATATTTTACCGCACTTTACCTTGTTCATTCCTTTAAGGAACTTAAAGGCCTCTATCATATCAACCCTCTGCCTCCTGGTCTTTAGCGAGTACATGTTCAGAGTCTTAAGCAATCCTTGTAGGAGCTTCCCTGTTGGCCCAGAATCATTTTGGTTACTATACACTGTACTATCTCTTGCCTGTCTTTGCCTTTTTCTTAGATGGGGACTCCAGAACTGGACATAGCATTCCAGATGTAGCCCCACCAGTGATCTACAGAGAGGTAGTATCACCTCTTCCCTCCTGTTATTGAACCTCCTCCCAATATACCCCAACATTTTGGTTGCCTTGCTGTAGGCCTTGTTATTGCTATTTCACTCGTGTTGTCATTTTATTTATTTTTTCCTCTAAGCCTAATCTGCCCTTATTCTTCTACACCCATAAGCCTTTTAAGGTTGTAGCTAATTCTTTTCTCTCCCCACAAAATCAAAACCGGCCTGTTAGTATTTCCATTCTTAGTGCAGCCTTCTTCCCATCTTGTTGTTTTCCTGACTGCAGTTCAATTCACTATCTCTGCAATTGCTCCCCTGATTGCAGTTCTAATCTCTAACACGACAATTGCTCTTTTATATATCCTGTTAATCTCAGGACGCTTAATCTAGGAGACAAGTTACTGCTCCTTATAGCTGTTCCTTCTACACCTACTGTATAAGCCTAGTGATTTGAACTGTCCTTCTCTGTCATCCCTCAATCCCTGCTATTAGCCTATCAAACATGCTTATTTCTAAGTTGTACAGAATGGTCTGGTTACCCCTAATTGGGACCTGTCTCCTCCTGTCTCTGGTGCTATTAAGTATACCTAATGTGCCCAATTGCAAGAATCTTATCCAAAACTGTTACATGAATCTTAACGATTTTAAATACTCTTAACATGCTAATACTAACTGAATGTCACTTTGATATAACCCCTGTCCTCCTCCCTAAACTACTCATATACTGTACCAAGTCACAGCATTCACTTCAAAACGATGGCGTACCTACTATCGTGCTAGCCACATGTTTGTCCGGCATAAGCTAAAGTATTTCACACTGCTGGCTCTTATGCTGTCCGGGGATATTGAGCTGAACCCTGGTCCTACACCAGGTACATCCTCCTCTAACTGCTTTGGTTATGATATGAAAGGACTTCACATAGTCCACCTAAATATCAGGAGTCTTCTCCGAAATTATGTAGACCTGGAAGCCTGGATGGTTAACCACCATCCTGATGTGCTCTGTCTATCTGAGACATGGTTAAAACCCTCTATCCCAGATACATTTTGCCTGCTCCCAAACTACGGCCTTCTCAGGTGTGACAGACCATCTCCTAAACGAGGAGGGGGTGTTGCAATCTATTACAAAAACATTCTAAACATGACCTTATCAACTGACAAAAATTACTCCTTGTGCGAACATATCCACGCCATACTCAGGTTGGGAGACAAAAAAACTCCATATTGTATGTGCCTACAATCCACCCAATAGTGGAATAAAAGGGCTAGCGGATTTGCTTGATCATATGGCTGCTTATGCCGGGAAAAATGAACTCATCATTCTTGGTGGCATAAATTTAAACTGGATAGTAAAATCTCAGGATACCCTTCTATCCCTGGTTCAAAGCTACAACCTGCTCCAAATCATTACTGAGTATACAAGAGTATCAGTCAACACTGACACCAGCACCCTTATTGACTGAGTCCTAACAAATCGCGTGGACAGAATTATAAAAACAGGTACGCTGCCGGATAATATTAGTGATCACTCCCCCATTTTCTGCATATGGAGGACATCCATTACCTCTACATCACCCCATAACTATATAAGCTTCAGAAACTATGCAAACTTAAATCAGGCTCATTTCCTATATGATGTGTCTCACATTGACTGGTCCCCTGTCTTCCAATCTACAAGTACTGATGCTGCCCTTCATGCCTTCTTGAGCAGGTTTGTACCCCTGCAAGATAAACGCATCCCAGTCGTCACTCAGCGAGTTCGAGGTAAACAAACCAGATGGCTGCACAAAGACCTCCTTACAGCCCTCAAAAACAGGGACAAAGGCTGGGAAAAGTTTAAAATATCCGGTCTCTCTGCGGACTTTAATAACTATAAAGAACAGCGATCTAAATGCAAAGCACAAATAAGACTTGCAAAAGCCAATACTGTAAGGGCCTTCTGCTGGATGCTGCGAAGACCTAAAAAGTTTTGGTCTCATGTCAAGACCTTCCTCGGCTCTAAGCAAACCCGGCTAAATAATGATATGATACTGAATGGTGTCCACTGTAATGACCCTGGCTCAATTGCCAACGCTTTTAATTCTCACTTCTCCGACCTCTCGAGCTACACAAATGCCTTCTCTTCAAATAACTTATTACCTGGTTCCCCCCCAACCCAAATGACATCCCAATGATGCCTACCTTCTATTTTAAAACTGTATCGAAGAATGATGTCCTTAAACATCTAAACTCCATATCAGACAGTACCGCTGTTGGATCAGACTGCCTCGAACCTAAGCTCTTAAAGCTTGCGGCTCCTTTCATCGCAGGACCTCTGTCCAGTATACTAAACTTGTCACTAAGTGAAGGCATAGTACCTGAGGTATGGAAACTGGCTAAAGTCATGCCAGTGTTCAAAAAAAGGTGACAAAAGAGATATAGCCAACTACAGACCAATAGCTATACTGTCAATATTAAATAAAATCCTAGAGAAGCTCATCTCAGTACAGATCTCTGAACACCTTACTAAGTATAACCTTCTCCACTCAAATCAACATGGGTTTAGAAAAGGCCATATTACTCAAACTGCCCTACTTCAGCTGACAAATGACGCTATTCAGGCCATGGATCAGGGTCAACAAACCGGTGCTGTATTTATTGATCTGACTAAAGGTTTTGATCTTGTTGACCACCCTCTTCTGCTTACCAACCTCCACTCCCTAGGTTTCTCAACTGGAGTTGTGAACTGGTTCCATAGCTACCTCTCATGCAGATACCAAACTGTGAAATTCAACTCGGCCACCTCAGATAAAGCAACTATCAATGTTGGTGTTCCTCAAGGATCTATCCTCGGCCCCTCCTCTTCTCGATTTTCATCAACAACATTCCTCGTAGCGTTTCCTCTTGCTCATCATTGCTATATGCTGATGACCTCATACTCTACACTAGCTCAGACAATGTTCACTCTATTAATCATAAGCTCTTTACGGATCTGCAAAATATTCAATCCTGGATCACCAAAAATAAGCTTGTTGTCAACATTGGAAAGACCTAAGCCATGCTCTTTGGTTCCCCTATAAAATTAAAATTGTGCCGTAAAATTTTCCAGGTCACTTGGGCTGATGGTTCCCCACTGGTGATGGAAACCTCCTTTAAATATCTAGGTGTCTTACTTGACGAATCCCTCACCTTTGATGCTCACGTTACCTCCATTAGTAAGGCAGTAAATGTAAAACTTGGCTTAGCCTACAAAACTAGCCATATTCTTACCCCCACCACTAGAACAGCCTTTGCTCAAGGAATCCTGCTTCCCTCACTTTCTTATTGTTCCACGATCTATACTAATGCGTCTAAGGCTACTCTTCAAAGATGGGACACAACCTATAACAACATATGCCGTTACGCCTCCGAATCCTCTAGATTAAAGCATCACTGCCTGCTGTACTTTGACCTAAAATGGCCATCCCCCATGGCACACGTCTCCTATCCCTTGGGAACCTTTTGGATAGTGTACTGCGATCAAGTTCACCCATCTATCTAGCCTCCCTACTAACCCCTCAGAACGTATCCTACGGTCTCCGATCAACTGACTTTTCCTTGCTCTGCATCCCTAGATATAGAACAACCAAAGGGAAATCTGTCTTCTCGCACATAGGCCCCTCCTACTGGAATTCGTTGCCCCTAGATGTATGCCTTGCCCCTAATCATGCCACCTTTAAGAAGAAGCACCGCTCCCTCTTCATCGCTTGCTCAAATTGTACCTGCTTCAACCCTCCATAGATCCTGACTCCCCCTGTCCTAACTGCCCTGCTATCCATGCCCCTTATCATTTTCAGCCTCTCTTACCTTCCCCCTCATCCTAATATTAACATCCTTTTTCAGTTCTTAGTTGAATGTAACCTTACCCTGTTGTTATATTTGCTTTCTTGCATGTATCAAACACTGTGATATTATTACATTAGTCTTCGTATGATCACTTATCTCTATTTGTATGATTTATACCTTATGTGCTATGTACCAGTACCTGTCAATACCTTGTCTCAATTTCTCGGTGTGATGTATTGTATTGTTTATCTCCTGACACTGTTATGCTTTGTGATTGTATCCCTCTGTGTTGTTAACCTCCTGGGTCGTGCCTGAAAATAGTCACTTTTGTGTCTAGTGCACTTACCCGGTAAACAAAAAATAAAGAAATAAAGAAATAAATATTGGCTAGATTGTTTTAGGGTGTCACTTACAATGATTCCTGGGTCCCTTTCCTTAGAGATAGTGTCCAACTTAACCCCTCCAATCCAGTATTTTGCCCTGGTGCAAGCCCTCATATCCTCCAGGTCAGACTACTGTAATGCCTTCTGAAAGGGCTTACCTAGTAGTTAAATTCAGCACCTACAGCTGGCCCAGAATGTGGCAGCAAGGCTACTGACTTACATGCAGAAGTTGAATCTTATTATGCCATGACTATGCTTCCTCGGCTGGCTGTCAGTGAAGTGGTGGATTGAATATAAGGTGCTTTTGTTCACATTTCAAGCCCTGAATGAGCTGGGCCTCCAGTATATTTTTTTAAAATATATTTTTTATTGAGAGAGAAGAATTCAAGAAATAGGTTACATCACAGTTGAAATCAATAACTTATAAATGTAAAATGTTTCAGAGCAATGTGAATCAAGAGAAAAACATTATCATTAAAAGGAGACAAAATTATTTACTATAATTTATATACCTAACCTAATAAGGCACTACAGTAAAACCATCACTACACTCCAACACTTATGAAAAGAGGAAGAGCTGAGGAGACCAGTCTGAAATAGGAAGTTTATGTACTGACCAAAAGGCCTCATCAGAGTCAAAAAAGTTAGATTTGTATAAGGCAGCCATAAAAAGCTGTTTCCATTCTCCTGCTGGAAATGGATCCACAGTGGTATCCACCTTTTAATATTTAAAAATGAGCCTCTTTACAGCCATGTTATTGGTTTTCATCATGCAGATTTCTTTTTTTTTTTTAGAAAGAAAGTAGTTATTACACCCCTCCTGAATTACCAATAATATGTCTTGGTGTAGATTTAAGTAACTTACTTTTCTAATAATCAAAAAGGCTTCTGTCCCTGTTTTGAAATTAAATAACATAACCACAACTTACGTGCAAAATCTGCCTCTTCTTCCCAGCAATGCCAACACCCAGAATTCTCTTTTAAATTTGCCTTGTATACTCTTAGAGGGGTACAATAAGCTCTATTTATTATTTTAAATTGTATTGACTTGTTCCTAGATGCTTTACGTTTATTAACTGAATTAAAGATGTGTTTCCATTAGTCATCAGTGATATTAATCTTTTGTTCTTCTGCCCATTTTGTTTTGACTCCTTTAAATAGTGAGTCTTTCTTCTGATACAATTTCCCAGTCATATACTTGAACAGACCTTTCCATTTTATGGAGCTAAATCTGCCCAAATCTTCCTCTATTACTTTCATATGTAAGAAGTTTGGAGCCCTTTCCCTTCTTGTATAATCCTTCTGGAATATACTTTTAGGCTATATGTACTTATAGAAATCAGACCATGACAAATCAAATTTTCTTTTACAACATCACATTCCATGAAAACTTTTTCCCTGAATTAAATCTGCCCATCTATGGATACATTTTTGTTGCCATTCCTTAACCTGACCATTTTCTCTTTGATCATAATATCAGGCTTATTCCACAACTGATTTGATTTAAATTTCTTCACCGACATATTAGTTCTGGAAAAATAATGCCTGACTACTGTACTTATATTTGGAAAAATAGCGCTTTGACTTTTCTTAAAGTGCAATAGCACATACCATAATAAATCAACTAACAGGTTTAAGTCCGTATTCAGAGTAACCAATTCATTTTCCAGGGCATAATCTTATCTATTCGATTCTGCCAGCAAAATGGTATATTTTGTTATATATTTAATATAGTATTTATTTATTAGTTTTTGTTGACGGGTAAGTGCACTAGACAAATTCTGCCCATTTTCAGGCACGACCCGGGGGAGGGGATACAGATGAATGCCAACTGACCTTGAACCAGATTAAGCTGTTGGTGGCATTTTCAGTGAATGAGGGAAATTTGGCCAGGGCACCGGGGAAATTCTCCTGCTCTTTTCGATAAGTGCCATGGGATCTTTAACATCCACCTGAACTACCACCAATCTAGGCAGATGGGACCTCGGTTTAACATTTCATCTGAAAGACGGCACCTCAGAAGTGCAGCACCCCTCTCGTGCTGCACTACAGAATCAGTACTTGGATATTAACCCAAGTGCCAGATGTGGGAACTGAACCCACAGCCCTCTGATCTCCCAGTCTCAGAAGCGAGTGTGCTGCCTACTGAGCCACTGACACTGACAGGCTTTAGGGTCCGGACAAGCAAACCCACCAATTTCTTTTGACAGGTATAACTTTTGCCACATGATTCGTGGTTTTTTAGCATTCCAAATAAAATCTTTCAATAAACTAGTTATTTTTCTGAACCAGCAATGTGTATTAAGAATGCTGGGAGAATAAATGAAATGTGTGGGATTGCCACTAATTTTAGGACTTGAATTTTACCCCACAGGGATAGAGGTATTTTTGACCACCCATTAACTTTGTGTTTCATGTCTTCTAATAAAGATACATGATTGTATTTATACAGCCCTTCCAATGTATTGATTAATCTGACACCTACTGTAAGTAATCCATGTAGTCTGATTTAATTGCAGCCTTGAAAATGGACAGAATTTCTTGTTCTGAGCTTGTGCCAGATGTTTTTGGTTTCACTGATTGTACAGTCACCAATACATGGAAGTCTTATTATTGATTTTAACTCCAATAGACTATTTTTAAATGTATTTATGTTTATTTAGTCAGTTTTTATTTACCAGGTAGAGTGTGCTAGACAAACATTTGCCTATTTACAGGCATGACCTGGGAGAGCACAAAACCAGTAGCAGAACAGTACATGACAATGCCAAGTAGAAACATGAGAATAATATCACAATAGCAAAACTCTGTAGACTACAGCAAGCATACTTTATATATAACAGAGTATTCAAAGTGGCAAATGCAAGGATCTAGATATACCTAGGCAATGTTATTGGAGTGTGAAGCCACCCAGGGAGAGATCCTTTTAGAATCAGGAGCACATCATCTGTATATGCGTGTAGTTTTGTTGTCTCCTTTCCTATTTTTATCCCTTTTATTTTTCTATCGCTTCTGATCTCAATCAGTGAAATGTCAAGAGCTAGCACAAAATGAGTTGAGGACAAAAACAGCCCTGTCTGATTCCCCCCTTCCCCAAATATTTCAAAACTCTCTGTCCATTTATTGTTTATTTTGAGTCTTAATTTAGGGGAGTCATACGGGGCTTTAATCCATTTAATTAGAAGAGTGGGAAAGCCCTCTGCTCTAAAATATAAAAAAGATAAGTCCATTTCACTATGTCAAAAGCTTTCATAAGCATAAGCAACTTTATTTATAAATAGCACTATTTACCATAAAGGACCATAGCGCTAGTACAATAAACAATAAAATCATAAAATCACAGCTAAAAACTCCATTCATCACTATTCAGTATTGAACTCACACAATGTCAGAGAAAGCAAGATGAAACAGATGAGTTTTCAACGCAAATTTAAAACTCCTCACCGTCAGGGTACTCTCTTATCCGACAAGGTAGAGAACCGATTATAATTGCTCCTTCCTCTGTCTTTTGTAAGTACTCAATTATATACTGGACTCTATGAATGTTGCTATGTATTTGCTTACTGGGAATAAATCCACACTGATTATGGTGTATAATTTAATGTAAAAAAGAAAGTAGATGATTATTAATTATTTTTGCAAAAATGTTATATTCATTATTCAAAATAGCAATTGGTCTATAATTCTGTACTTTTTGTAAACCTTTACCTTATGTCAGTAATAGTGTAATAAACACTGATTCAAAACAATTTGGGGTTTTGTGGTGTATTTTAATGTCCTGAAAATAGTGTAATCAGGAGAGGAGTTAATGTCTCTGATAATTCATAATACTTCTAATGTAAAGCTGTCATCTTCAGAGCACTTCCTCTTAGCCATTTATGTTATAGAAGTAGACAGTATGCATGCTCCTTTTAAAGTACACAGGACGTGCATTTCCTTTCGGTCCATTCAATGGCCAGCCATGGTGGTGAGAGGGGGGCTGTAACAGACATGGGAATTAAAAGTTACCCACCATACGCTACTGCACTGACCATGAGCACAACACTCACACAAGTAAATAAAGCTCTGTCCATCCCGTTCTGTGGGAGATATGGTTGGTCGGTGCTCGGTCACTATGCCCGGTGTCTCCTGGAATACCTTTGACCTACTGGATTTCGTTGATATTATGAGGATTGTCCAGGGGATGCATCCCACGTGCTGTAGTTTAGACCCAGGCCCTACTTCCCTAATTTTGGGTTGTAGTGATGTTATCGGCCCGGTCTTAGCTCAGATTGTCTGGTGCTCCCTGGAATCGGGTGAGTTTCCTAGCTCCCTGAAGAAGGCAGTGGTGACACCCCTTCTGAAGAAAGCTTCTTTGGACCCAGTCTATGGCAAACTACAGACATACCTCAAGCCTTTCTTTTGTGGGAAAGGTTATCGAGAAAGTGGTGGCAACTCAACTGTAGAACCACTTAATCATCCATAATTTATACGAACCTCTCCAGTCAGGTTTTCGTAAGAGGCATAGCACTGAGACTGCTCTGGTTTGGGTGCTCATTGATCTCCTGATGGCGAGAGATCGGAGGAACTGTTCTATCTTGGTACTCCTTGACCTCTCTTCAGCTTTCGACACTGTCGACCACGGGTTTCTGCTCGAGCGCCTGAGGTTCAACTGTGGGCTGACAGGTACAGCGCTCAGATGGTTTTCATCTTTTCTCACCAGTCAAACTCAGAGATTTGTCTCAGGAATATTTACTTCTGAGTCTTTCTCTCAGCCTTGTGGGGTACCCCAGGGCTTGGTACTGTCCTCCATGTTGTTTGCAGTGTACATGCTGCCCCTCGGAGACATTGTAAGATGGTATGGGCTGAAGTTTCACTGCTATGCTGATGATACCCAGCTCTACCTGTCTTTTGCGCCCAACCAGGTGTGTGCCCTCTCAGTACTTAACAGCTGCCTCATTGAAATCCAAGACTGGATGAGTTCCAGTGGGTTAAAGTTGAATGCGGGAAAGACTGAGGTATTGGTGGTGGACCCCGGTCGCAGGATAGAGGGGTTAGGGACTGATTTGCCCTCTGGTTTATTTCTGGGGAGTGAGCAGATCCTTACCTCTGAATGGGTGCGTGACCTGGGAGTGATACTTGATGATGGTCTGACCCTCCATCATCAGATGTCGGCAGTTGTCAAGTTAGCCTTTTACATCTTAGGAACATTGCCAGGATCAAGCACCTTGTTCCATCCAGTGACTTGCCAGTTCTGGTCCACGCCTTTGTGAACTTATGCCTTGACTACTGTAACTCCCTGTACCTAGGGCTTCCTGGGGTTGATATCCACCGCTTGCAGCTAGTGCAGAATGCGGCTTCATGTTTATTAACTGGGACATCAAGGAGATCTCATATAACCCCAGTGCTGTGCGATCTGCACTGGCTGCCAGTTCAGTGGCGGATCACCTTTAAGGTAGGTTTGTTAACCTACAAGGCCCTACACGGACTGGGTCCTGACTACTTGAAAGAACTTCTGATTCCTTACACCCCTTTGTGAGAACTCCACTCAGCTGATGAGGGGTTGCTGGAGATTCCGAGGGTTAGAGTGAAGTCATCTGGGGCTCTGGCTTTTATGTTCGCTGCCCCATCCCTCTGGAATTCTCTACCTCGTCAGCTACAGGAGTGCAGAACTGTGGGGAGTTTTAAGCAGGCACTGAAAACCTTCCTTTGGGTTAAAGCATTTCCTGATTTTCTCTGATTTTATTCTTATTTATTGTTCAATTGTGTATGTTTTGTATTTGTGAAGCGCCTTGATGACTCGAAAGGGCTATATTAAATAAAATTATTATTATTATTACCTTAGCTGGATATTTATTCTTTATTGTGGAAAAAGGTGCTGAAATCCAAAGATGCAAAAGTGCAAGTGCAAAGTAAATTAGAGGCGGACGATTAACATCGTACTCTCACCACATAAAATCAACACACGCCGGCACTGTTCTCAGTGCTACTGAAGCAGTATTTTGCCGGCAGCAGGAACAATACTGTGCACCCACAGGTACTACATCTGAATCAGCTGACATTTCACCAGAAAGGCTTCCTCAGTGCCGATTGGCTGGCTACACTCATTCATTCATATAGTCACACAACATGCATTCACGCTGAGATGGTTTATTCAAGACATCACCCCCTCTTGGCCGCAACTGTCTCAGCATGAATGTTTTTTGGATACATAAACTGTACACTTTAACCCCAAGGGGACAAAATGAGGCATTTCCTTTACGGTGTTATTTATTAAATGGTTTTATGTATTTTATATGTATTGTTGTGTGTTGTTAATTGTCTGAGAAGTGAGTGTGTCATAATTGATTCTGTAGTTACACCCACTAAATGAATATGCATGTCGTGTTGTGCCTCTAATTTATTTTGCACTTGCACTTTTGCGACTTTGGGTTTCAGCACATTTTTCCACAATAAAGAATAAATATCCAGCTAAGGCAAGCTGTGCTTTATTTACTTGTGAGAGCATGGGGCTTGTGGTCAGTGCAGTAGCGTATGGTGGGTAACTTTTAGTTCCCAGGTCTGTTGCTTCATGTTGTTTGCTACTTGCACCAAACTGGTCACACAGATGTGAGTAGAGCCCCACAATTTTCTGTTTCTTTTATGAGAGTAAAGCCAGTCATTGTATAGGATCCGTGTAGCACTGGCAACAGAGGTAAGCGGGGGTGGCAGGGTTTTTTTTTTTTTTTTTATTTACATTTTTTCGCCTTCCTAGCTGCCAGCCACCCGGTAGTATCGACCCGGTCACGGGCCACGACTCCCACTCCCCAAATCGGCCTCGGGCTCTCCGATACCCCGTGGCTTACCCCCCATGGTGGGGCTGTGGAAGCAGGCAGGGGAACGCTGCCGCAGTACTGGGAATTGGTCGGAGAGCTGGCCTGGGGAGCTAATTGAAGCCGTGGCGGGCTTCATTGAGGGTGGCTGGCAGCCGTCCTTTTTCCAGTTTTGGGGGAGGCGGGGTCATGCAATGACGTCAGACATCCGCCCCGCCTCCAAGCATGCATGCGCCGGTAGCTGTGCGACTCCACGGCCTCCACTAGGGGAGTCGCTGGTGCTCCGGACGCCATCCGCCCCTCCCCTGGAGAAGGAGGCAGTCCCTGGGCGGCTTCATCCTTCTCCCCAGGCGGCCCTACGGCGACCCGAGTCTGTTCCTGAACCTGGTCGCCGGCGTCGCATGCGGAAATCCAACCACTGCGCTGTCGGGCTGGCAGCGGGGGCGGCAGGGTGGTTTGCTCAGTGCCACTGGTGCAGGGGGGCTGCTAGCTGCCAGGGACAGCTTGCCTGATATGGAGGTGGGCAATCAGAGTGTGGGGGTACCACTGGACACCAGCAAATAATTCAACTTATATGGGGATGGGTATCAGAGGATGGGGGGGGTACCACTAGACACCAGACAATGCTTGCTTTATTATGGGGATGGGGTCAGAGGGTGGGGTGCCACTAGACACCAGGGAATACTTACTTTATTATGGGAATCAGAGGGCAGGGGGTGCCACTAGACATCAGGGAACACTTACTTTATTACAGGGATCGGAGGGTGATGGGTACCACTAGACACCAGGGACTACTTCATTTATTAGGGGATGGGGTCAGAGGGCAGGGGGTGCCACTAGACACCAGGGAATAATTAAGCTTATACAGGGACAGGGATCGGAGGGGGGAGGGTGCCACTAGACACCATGGATCACTTAATTTATTATGGGGAGGGGGATTGGAGGGTGGGGGATATCATTAGACATGAGGGAATATTTAAACTTTTATGGGGACATGTAATTGGGCTGGTGGGGTGATCACAGGAGGGGTGCAAAGCTGCCTCTGCTTCCCATGCAAAGGAGCCCATAATAGACATGCATATGGGCTTCTTCATATCTTGCATGCCCAATGGGATCATTTGCATGTTGCCAGCTGAATAACACATCAGGGGCTCCCAGCACTAACAGATCTGGTGGTACACAGTTCCATGCACTTCAGTATGGCCAGCATAAAGCCCAGAATCATGTCAGGGCAGTGCTGCTCAACTTTGCGCTGCCCTGACATGGCCCTATATTCTGTTAGATAGTGCTGGTGCACTATCCCACTCAATATAGGATCCTAGGAGTTAGGAGCAAGGGCAAGCATAATGCAAACCTCAACACTCCACATTTGACCATTACTCAGTACTTGGTCCCATATCTTTTAATGAGCTGTTTATGACATTCACATTCCAAGTTGCAAATTTCAGAAATGTTCCCATTCTGTATAATCTCCTATTATCTTTTCCTTTCTGGCCTTCAAAACATACAGTATGCACAAAACCGCAGTGTGTGTAGCCATCAATTTAAAATCATCTCTCTCTCTCTCTCTCTCTCTCTCTCTCTCTCTCTCTCTCTCTCTCTCTTAGATTTTTATTTTTATAGTGCAAACTCCCTTCCACTCCCCACCCTACCTGATGTACCCACCACCACCAAAGATGCCAAAGATACAATAAGGCATCACCCCCACTTTCACTTGGTGCATCTGCACCAGCAGAGGCTATTGCACCTCTAGCCACCAAAGGAATAAGTAAAAAACAGAATTAAAGGAAAAAAGGAAAAAGAACACTGTGAAAGGTCAACAACATGTAAGCAATAATACCCAACAGGGTGGGCGGTATTGGGCTATACTGGACCGCCCAGGGGTGTAATGAGGCCCGACGCCGCAGGCGGAGGGCCTTATAGCCCCTGGAAGGTCCGGTATAGCCCAATACCGCCCACCCTGGAGGGTATTATTGCGCTTAGAAAATGGGCCACTTTATTACTTTTGTTTAAAAAATATTTATTTTTAAGTTTAAGTGATGAAACTCTTAGCAGACTCATTTATTTTCTAATAAAATAGTCCCTCCACCTACTATTTTTTTTTCAGCTGCCCAATGGTATCATGGGAACTGTAGTTTGTTTGGGGGAGGCTGCGTAGCTGACCATGGGTAATGGCAGGAGAGAAAATGTCTCTCCAACAGCATGACAAGAACTGAAGTGTTTTTTTTTTTTTATGTTACTTTTTCTCCAGTTACTGCAGTTAGCGTACATCTGCCCCATTTCCCCCTTCCTCAGTGATACAAGCTGACGTCTTGAAAATAAGACACGGGTCATTAGATAGCGTAGTTTAACTGACCACATGTCCTTCAGTTGACTGCTTTTTACTACCTGATTTTTTTCCCCAATCCTCTTCTTTTCTGTTCACCGTCTCCTTCACGAACCCCTCAAGCCATGGCATGTTTTTTTTTTTTAAATAACAGATGGCATTCAAGGGAGATGGGTTTGTAGGGTCAGTAATCAGCTTGGATTGTGAGCACCAGTCAAACATCGGGAGCAGCATGGGAGCGCTCAGTATCTGCCTGCGATCAACTCAGAGCTGGTACAATTTTCTCATTTTCCACCCCTAAATAACTGTTTTACAAAAACATTCCGTGATGAGCGGGATAGGGAGCTGAGGCGTGGAGCCTGTGCGAGGCGGGAGAAAGTTGTTTTCGGTGGCGCATATACGCGATGTGCTAGCTAGATACCGTTTTAAATGTCAAGAACATTTAAAAATTAAGTTGCAGGCAGAGAGAGGCTAGCAATGTTTTTGTTTAGGCAGATTACTGATGCTTTTGTGTAGATTTGGGGGGTCGGATAGAGAGAGAGAGAGAGAGAGAGAGAGAGAGAGAGAGAGAGAGAGAGACTGTCCTGTATTATTTACTGTGGAATCGCTGTTAACGGAGAAGAAAAAAATGGTGTTCTGCCAGTTCAAAACTGCCACTGCCAATTGATTAGGAGGGGGCTGGTAGAGCAAAGTTACAAGTGCTACTGGAGGAGACAGTCTATTTTCAGGAACGTGGATGAGGGGAAAAACATGATGTCTGGTTGTGGCATAGGCTAAGCTTGAGAGGAGATGGTTGAAGGGCTGGGTGTCAGCTCTCGCTAAGGGAGAGAAAAAATGGTGGATAATTACAAATCAACATTCCATTGGCACATTTATATTGGTTATCAGGTCGGTTGGGACTTGCACCTTTTTATACCTGGGCTCTGTTGTCTGATAGATGCCCACCTTGCCAGGGCTATCAGCCAATCCGAGCCCCGGACTTTCTTTGGCCATTTTCTAAAGCAAAATAATCACCTACACATTATAGTCCAAACACAATAGACACTTAATATAGTATAGCAAATAGTATCCTTTTCAAGCACATGGTTGCACCTCCCCACCAGCCCAGATCCTCACATTTTTCACCACCAGTTTGAGACCCAAAAAAGAGAATTTAACAAACATACTCATAAATTCTTGCAAGCTTCTATAACTATAATGGCAGTTGCTTAGTGTCACATATAATATAATATTTATCATTTTACCCTGTATTTAAGTCAGCCCCCCTAGCCCAGGATCCTATATTACTCAGTGTTTAAAGGTGGAAGAAGGCAAAGCTCATCGCGACCTCCTTCCCTGCACTTGCAGGGGGATTTACAGCCTGATGTTATTTAACAAGAATATGTCGAGGGAATCCTTGAATTTATTTTGGGAATTAATGTTAACCAAATACTCAGGTAATGAATTCCAGAGTTTACTTGCTCTAATTGTGAAGTAGTTGGTTCTTTTATTAGTGTTTACCTTTGGGATCCAAAGTTGCCTATTATGGCATCTTAGTGCTTTAGGTTTAGTTGTCGACATGAGGTTGAGCTCAGTCATCTTGTTTGGGTCCTTCAAGATATTAAAGAGCATAAGTAAACCACCTCTTGTTCTACAGAGTTTTAAATCAAATAGATTAAGAACTTTTAACCTTTCCTGGTATGCAAGATTACATATAGGTGTAATTAATTTAGTCACCCTCCTTTGACTTGATTCAGTTAGCCTTGAATCTTTCTCTAGATAAGGGGCCCAGAAAGATGCAGCAAAATCAATGATAGGTCTTACATAAGTTGTGTATACTGGTAATAAACAGGCCCTATTTCTATTAATGAATGATTTTTTTTGATTGATGCTAAGATTCTATTGGCTTTTATAGCCACTTGTCTATATTGCTCAGATGATGCAAGATCTTTATTAACAATTACCCCTAAATCTCTATCTGAATCAACAGATTTAATGAGGGGACCCGTCTAAATAGTAAATAATGTTTGGGGTTTTTCTCCCAAGGTGAATAACAGAGCACTTTTCAATATTAAATTCCATTTTATTATGGTATTGCCCAGTTTTCTAACTGGTTCAGATCGGACTGAATTAAATCTATTTTGTTAAATGTGTCAACTTCAAAGCTTAGTTTTGTATCATCAGCAAATTTGGAAAGCTGACACTGGATACCAGTATTTATGTCACTTATAAAAATCCCAAATAATATGGGGTCCAATACAGAGCCCTGGGAAATGCCACTTGTCAAAGTGGTTTCATTTGATAACTGATTAGAGACCCACACTTTCTGAGATCTATTTATCAACCATTCTGAAATCCATCTTGTCTGATAAGAGTTAAATCCGAACTTGGATAATTGTGCTATGAGTTGTGTATGTGGTACCTTATCAAAGGATTTTTTAAAGTCAAACAACAGAACATTAGCTGGTATACCCTTGTCAATACTTCTACTGACTGGTTCATAGAAGAGAATCAAATTGCTGATGCATGACTTTCTCTTATTTAAACCATGTTGATTTGGGTCATTCAAGTTTTTATCAAATATCTTCTTCTCTGTTCTGCCCTTTAATATTTTCTCCATACACTTACATATAATCAAGGTGAGACTAATTGGTCTATAGGTATTTGGCATACCCTTATTGCCCTTTTTATAAATTGGCACCACAATTGCATTTTTCCAATCAGATAGAATTTCACCAGTTAACAATAAATTGTTAAACAAGATGGTGAGTGGTATAGTTTATTCATTTGTCATCTCTCTCACAAATTTTGCATTTATATAGACTGGTCCTGGGGTCAATTTTTCTTTAACTTCCTTTAGTACTGCAAATACTTCATTTTCTGAAATTGGATTGTATATTTCATCTTGTTTGATTTCTGGAGATAACCGTGGATCTGATACATAAAAAACGGAACCAAAAAAGGTGTTTAATGAATTCACTATATCAGTGGGACTGTTAATTTCTTGATTATTTTCACAGATGGTCCCGACTTGGGCTTTTGACTTTGTATTCTTGTTAATGTAAGCATACAAGGCTTTTGGATCCTTTCTAACGGTTAATTTAAATTCCAGTTTGCTTTTTTCTTGTCTGATTGTTTTTTTGGTTAATTTTAGCAATCATTTATACCTGATTCTATTGTTCTCATCCGGTTTTATTCTATATTTAGCGTATGTTCTTTCTTTTCTTTTAATACATCTACAAACTTTATTGGTTAACCATGGCGGTATTATACCCCTAGAGTTGGTGTATTGTTTACTGGGAATGAATTTTTCTTTCAAATTCTGAATAACTGGTTTTATTTTTATCCAGCATTCCTCAACAAAGCAGGTATCTAACACATCATTCCATTTGTTAGATTTTAATATACTATGGATATTCTTTTAGTTCCATATTAGAACAACAATAATGGTCCATTGTAGGGAAAAAGTTGTGTATTGTTTATTAACACTGAATAGGACACTGTTGTGGTCACTGTTACCTAACAGTGGCAGTAATGAAATATTAGAAATCTCGTGGGATATTGGTAAGAATAAGATCAAGAATATTATGTCCCCTGGTTGGTTCCAATACAAGCTGCTCTATTCCACACTTTAGTATTGTTTCCAAGAAGGAGGATTCTTGACTGGTGTATACGTTATAAGAGACTCAGTCAATACCTGCAAAATTTAGGTCTCCTAGTATGATCAAGTTTTTATGTTCAGACAAGGCAGTAACAATGGTTCTAAGTTCTTGATCATAGCCAGTGTTAGCAGATGGAGGGCTATAGAAATTGCCTAGTATTAAATTACTTCCACTAGGAATCTTTATTCAGACACATACACATTCTACTATATCAGAATCTACTGATAATTCGGCATATTCTAATCGATTTGTGACATATATGCATACACCTCCTCCCCTTCTACCTCTTCTAGTCCTGCTATATAGTGAGAAACTCCAACAATACTTTAGGTCCCTCGAAAAATATATGGTAAACAAATTCTTAGGATTTTACAAGCTTCTGTATTATTATAATTTTATTATTATTATGATTATTATTGTAAATCAGAATTTGGACATTTAAGAAAACGTTAAGTCTTGCTAGAGAAATCACTACCAACTATTTTTCCAGACCACAAAGTTTGCTGTTTATTTGATAATTGCCTTTTTAGCTTCCAAAGCTCCTGGTAATAATCATGTCTGATGCTGATAATATGATCATGAAAACAAAAGTTCTTGTTCTGTGAAATTGCTTTTATAATTCTCCATTCGTCCTTGCTTCTTAATAATTTCACTATAACAGGGTGAGAGTCTCCCTTATTGGGCTGATTTTTTATGTCCCAATCCAGTGTACTCTATCAATCTCAGGTGTGTCCAGTTCTGTGATAAGCAGACTGTTGAATAATTCCAATATCACATCTTCTAGTGATGATTCTTTTTCCCAGCTCACCATGATGCCAAAGATTCTCAAGTTTTTTCTTCTGGCTCTATTCTTCTGATCTTCTTGTTTTGTGGGTAGCAGTTGTACTTGTAGCTTTAATTTTTGGACTTCTCCAATGGTTGATATTGTCTTCTAGTTCTGATTGCCTGGTCTCAAGGCTTACTATTCTTTTTGAGACTTCATCTACTTCGGCATGTAGTGCATCAATTCCCCTTTTCATGTTTTGTACACTTTCTGGGATTTCTTGCAATTTTCTCATATCTTCTTGTAAGACGTTAAAAATTACCAAGATCAGTGCAACCAATGAGGGAGGGGAGAGAAATCCTCTGACTCAGGCCTATCCTCTGAATCCTTTTTCAAACTAGATGGTGATTCCTTTGAATCCTGTTTAAAACTAGAAGGTGATTCTTCTTGACCATGAAACTCCATTTCATCATCTGATGTGTCCGTACTCTTTTGATTTTCATTTTGAGTTAAATCCTCCCCTTGCTTACTTTTGCTGTCACAATTTCCACTCCCTAGCAATTCTCCTGCCCCTATCTTTGAGTTTTGCTTCTGGCTTTTCTCTGTATCCATATTAGCCTTTTTATCTACGCTTCTTCTCATTTAAATGTTTCTTTTTAGCTTCTTTTTTCTTACTTTCTGAAGCTACTGGGTTTTAGGGGCTGTTTTCGGTGCTATTTTTGGCCAAATGTCATTGATTTTTGGTAAAGTCAAATTGTTCTGTGTTAGCTTAAGCAACCTTTGAGACCTCATTCTTAATTGATGTTTTTTATTGGGCACATCTGAAGAATTCCCTACCTTATTTTTAAACTTCTCAACTTTCTGGTCTTTTTTCTCAGAGATATTTAGCAGTTTATTTAGTCTTCTAATGTGGTCTTCTTTTTTATTAACCTGCAAATATGGCCTTTTTAGCAGTTTGTCTGATTTAGAAACATAGAAACATAGAATTTGATGGCAGATAAGGACCACTTGACCCACCCAGTCTGCCCATTTCCCTACCTACCTACTGTATAAACTCCAGATCCTAATTGATCTGCAACTTGCCTTCTCTTTTCTACCACTAGGGCTGCCTTTTGTCTGTCCCATGCATTCTTGAATTCACCTATCATTTTAGCCCCAGTGACCTCTGCAGGGAGGCTATTCCATGCATCTACCACCCTTTCTGTGAAAAAAATAGTTCCTCACGTTGCCCAAGTCCCCCCAGCCTCATATTGTGACCCAATGTTCTTGCACATCTCTTTTTCTGAAAGATTCTGCCCTCTTGAACTTTGTTTATCTCCTTGAGATACTTGAATGTCTCTATCATATCCCACCTCTCCCTCCTTTCCTCCAGGGTATACATATTGAGGTCTTTCAGTCTTTTCCTCATATGGTTTCTGGTGTACTCCTTGCACCATTTTCATTGCCCTTCTCTGGATTGCCTCCACTCTGTCTATGTACTTTTGGAGATGTGGTCTCCAGAACTGAACACAGTACTCCAGATGAGGGTCTCACCAATTGTCTGTACAGTGGCATCACCACCTCCTGTTTTCTGCTGGTGATACCTCTCCATATGCAACCCAGCATCCCTCTGACTTTCCACACAGCCTTTTCACATTGCTTGACTACTTTTAGGTCATCCATTATGATTACCCCCAGGTTCCTTTGCAGTTTGGTTGTCGTTAATAACCCCCCCATTGTGTATTCCTCTTCTGGATTTTTGTGCCCCAAGTGCATGATTTTGCACTTCTTTGCATTGAATTTAAGCTGCCACACTCTTACCCACTCCTCCAATTTACCTAGGTCTCTTCTTATTCTTTCCACCCCCCTGGTGTGTCAACCCTATTGTAGATCTTAGTGTCATCAGCACAGAGGCATACCTTCCCTTCCAGCCCCTTCGCAATGCCTCTTATGAAGACATTAAAGAGGATTAGAATAGGCAGTCTGCATAGATATACCATGACTCTTGTCTTTAATGCTTTTTGACTGTAATTGCATGTCAGAAGAAAAACACCAGCTATTATGGATGTAGAATAAGTACTTTAGCCCTTTGTACTAGCTTGATGCCCCCAAATGTCCTGCTCAGGCCAAAGGACCATTTCTTACTTGTTTTACATGCAGAGTTATTTATAAAGTAAAAAGAGACAATTGTTACCACCCTTGAAGTGTTGTTGATACAACCGGGACAAATGGAAGTGGCTTTTTATATAATATTTTAAAACTTCAGCTACTGTGACTGTCTAGTGCCTAATGAAGCTTACCTGCAGATTGTATCTCTTGAATGATTTTCAATGCTGCAGGCATTTCCAAATCGGTGTCCTTAGCCATCTCAGCCCTAACACCTGGCTGAAATGTTGGGGGTTTACTTTACCATTCAATGAAGGACAAAGACAGCAGCACTCTAAAGAAACAAACAGCTGACATATTTACACTTATGAACACCCCAGCTGGGGAAGGCTATACTTCTTTATGCTCTATGCTGGCTTTTGTCACTATCTGTGCCTCTCACAAGCTCACAGACTCCAAATGAAATATCTTACTTTGCCACTCTAACATGTTGAGCATGTCTGCCTTTTAGAGTGAGACAGACAGTTTAGCCTCCATAGTAAATTGGAGCTTGTAGTTACATCAACCCTGCTGACACTACTACTGCTGTTGTCTTACCATCACCGCCAATACCATTATAAGCACAAAAAAAAAAGAAAAAACAAAGAAGAGGCAATCAACTTAATATTTTGAACTGAAACAGCATTCTTTCTACCCAACATTCATCCATGGCAGAGGTGCAACATAAAATAGTTGCTGCTTAACCACTGTGCATGCTTGATGCATACTTCCAGCCCACCAATCAACCCACCAGAGTTGGGCCTCCAGTATCTTCATGAGCTTTTGATTCCCTACACACCTTGGGGGATGCCAGATCCTTAGGTCTGGGGAGTCTATGTACTTTGAGGATCCCTCGCTCATGTCTTAAATTTGCACGTGACTATTTGCAGATGCACCCCTCCTATGAAACTTACTTACAGTTGACATTAATATGTTCACTCACCATCCTAGAAGGGCAAGAGTAGCTCTCCAGCCCCCCCCCCCAGGTGCTGGAGGTCTGCCTCTGAGCAAGTAAGGGGTCTACTGAGAAATATAGGATCTTCTTGTCTCAGAACAGGACAATCAGAAGCTTAAAGGGGACAGAGGCAGTAAGTAAGTAAGTAGGGAGAGAAGAAAAAAAACAGAGGAAAGAGTAAGGATTCCAAACAACAGTGAAGGGGCCAGAAATAAGATATGATGGGAGTAGTGCAGTGCAGTGGCTGTGGAGCAGCAGTCTTCCAGGAGACATTCTGGAGGATGTGGTGTTGTCCCATCTGCAGACACCTCTCTGGGCTGAGGGAGGAGGTTGCTCATCTGCAGGTTGAGTTGGCCAGGATTTGTGGGACCTCCTCTTCCATCCAGGGACCACCAGGGCCACTGCTGTTGCCTCAGAGGTTGCCAAGAAAGAGGAGTGGTTGGACAACAGTGGGCTCAGGGAGGGTGAGGGTGGTGGAACAGAGGTGCATCCCTCAGTTGTACCTCTCCACAATTCCTATGTCATTCTGGCAAAGTGTGGTTCCTCTATGGAGGCACCCACAGTGGAGACCAAGGAGGATGCTGGGAACCTCCACAAGGGAGACCCACAGGAGGGTGGCATGGGACCCCACAGGGGAAGAAAACAACTCCTGGTGGGGGGCTCCATTGTTAGGAAGGTAGAACTGGGGGAGGAAGGGGAGAGGGAGGTAAGGTGCCTGCCTAGTGCCATAGCTTGAAGGGACATGGAGCAAATCCTCAGGATCACTGGAGCAGCTGCACAGCGGAGGGAGCTGGATGTCATTGTCCACTTAGGGACAAATGACCTAGCTAAGAAGGGGATCAGAGCAGTGCAGGAAGAGTTTGTGGAGTTGGGGATGGGCCTTAGACAAGTAGCATGCACGGTAACCTTCTCAGAGGTGCTGCCTGTCTATGGTGTAGGTGATGCTAGGGTGCTCCACACCATGGGATTTAATCAGTGGTTGAAGAACTTGTGCAGAGCTCAGGGATTTGGCTTCACTGGGGACTGGGGGTCCACCTGGAGTGATGCAGGCCTATACTGGCATGATGGGCTACATCTGTCAAGGAGGGGAACCAGGATCCTAGGTGATAGGTTTAAATGCTTCATTGGCAAGCATTTAAACTAGCCAAGGGGGGGTAGGCACTGGAAAGGAGCAGGGAAATCCTAGCCCCCCCAAAAAGTCAGGGTAGTAAGTGAGGTAAACACCAAGATAGAGATGTCGATAGGGAGAAGGGCAGGGGTAAATGGAGAAATTGACAAAGGCAATAAGGACAGGGATGGGGCAAAAAGGAGTAAGGCCATCAGGAAATGGAGGGTAATGAGTACCAATGCCCATAGTCTGGGCAACAAGCTCCCTGAACTGGTGGCCTTGATGAAAGAGGGATGCCTGGATATTGTAGCAGTCACAGAAACATGGTACAGAGAACCATGAATGGGATGTTAACATACCAGGGTACATAACCTACAGGAGAGACAGGGAGGGGAGAAGGGGAGGAGGAGTAGCGCTCTGTGTAAAGGAAGGGATAAAAACAACTGAACAAAAGAGTAAAGGGAGGAGAGGAGGCTCTGTGGGTCACCTTAGAGACTGGAAACAGCACCACAGTCTGCACAGGGGTTGTATACAGACCCCCATGTCAGGGGGAGGGAATGGACAAGGATATGATAGAAGGCATTCTTAGGATGGCAGAGAAAGGGGAGATACTGTTGATGGGAGACCTGAATATGCCAGATGTTAACTGAAGCACATTTGCTGCAGCCACATCCAAGAGCAGGGCCATTCTCAATGCCCTACAGGTGGCATGCCCCAAACAGCTAGTTTCAGAACCCACTCATGAGGGAACAATCTTAGACCTCCTACCCTCAAATGGGGACAGTGAGAGGATCTCAGATCTAGAAGTGGGTTGCCATCTGGGAACAAATGACAATCAAACAGTGTGGTTCACGATCAACTCAGCTACAGAATCAAGCCATACAAAAGTGAGGGTACTGGACTTCAGGAGGGCTGACTTTGGCAAATGGGAGAGTGCCTTAGAACAGCACTAGCAAACAGGCTAGAGGGAAGGGTGCAGCAACAATGGGGAAACATCAAAACTTCCATCACAGAGGCAACAAGCCTTTGTGTCAAGCAAAAAATCAAATCAAAATGAAAGAAAAAGCCACTGTGGTTCTCAAAAGAGGTGGTGGGGAAAGTCAGGGAGAAAAATATAGCATTTAGGAAGTATAAGGAAACACAGAAAGAGCAGGACAGAGAGCTGTGCCAGTTAAGGCAGAAGGAAGCAGGGAGGGAAGTCAGAATAGCAAAGGCCCAAACTGAGGAAAAGATAGCCAACTCAGTTAAGAAGGGGATAAAACCTTTTGTAGGTACATCAGGGAGAGTAGAAAAACAAAGGGAGGGACAGTGAGGCTGACTAGAATGGACAGTGGGTGGGCAGAGAGGGACAGTGAAAAAGCAGGGATACTGAACTAATATTTCTGCTCAGTATTCATAAAAGAGGAGGAGGAAGAGGAGCCTAATCCAATTAACAGAAGCACTCTTGATAGGGGGGTCTATCCCAGTCCTTTCACAGAAGAAAGGGTTCTGAAAGAACTCCCAAAACTGAAGGTGGACAAAGCAATGGGGCCTGAAGGAATTCACCCCAGAATTCTAAAGAATTAAGGGGAGAACTAGTGACACCACTGACTACCCTTTTTAACAAATCATGGGAGGATGGTGTGGTACCTGAGGACTGGAGGAAGGTGGATGTGATTTCCCCTTCACAAAAGTGGGACCAAGACAGAGGCAGGAAATGACAGACCTGTCAGTATGACCTCTGTGGTAGGGAAAGTGATGGAATCTCTTCTGAAGGAAAGAATTGTTGAGTACATAGAGGCCAGTGGGGCACAGGACCCAAGGCAGCATGGGTTCACAGCGGGAAGGTAATGTCAGATGAATCAAATTGATTTCTTTGACTGGGTGACCAAAGTAGTAGACCAGGGAGGGGCTGTGGACATGGCCTACCTAGACTTTAGCAAGGCATTTGACATAGTCCCACACAAAAGATTAATAGTTAAATTAACCAGCCTGGGAGTGGGTCCCAGGGTGGTAGCCTGGATAAAACATTGGCTGGACAACAGGACACAGAAGGTAATTGTAAATGGAGTCCACCCTGAAGAAAGAGAGGTTACTAGTGGGGTACCGCAGGGTTCAGTACTGGGTCCAGTCCTTTTTAATGTCTTTATAAGTGACATTGCAGAGGGACTGGAAGGAAAAGTATGACTCTTTGTGGATGACACAAAGATCTGCAGCAGGACTGATACACAAGGAGGTGTGGAAAGGATGAGAAGGGACTTGGCAAGGTTGGAGGAATGGTCAGAAGTATGGCAGCTTGGATTCAATGCAAAGAAATGCAAACTAATGCACCTGGGAAACAAAAACCCAGGGGAAGATTACACAAAGGTAATTGGTAATAACAACAACAAAAATGGAAATGGACCTGGGGGTAATCATATCAGATGACCTTAAGGTTAGCAAGCAATGTGAGAAGGCAGTAGGGAGGGCTGGGGGTATACTGGGATGTATAGGGTGAGGCATCACCAGCAGAAAACAGGAAGTTGTTATTCCTTTGTACAGACAGTTGGTGAGACCCCATCTGGAGTACTGCATCCAGTTCTGGAGACCCCATCTCCACAAGGACATAGACAGGATAGAGGCAGTCAAGAGGAGGGAAACTAAAATGGTGCAGGGTCTGCAAGAGAAGCCATACGAGGAGAGACTATAGGAGCTTTATATTTATACCCTTGAGGAAAGGAGGGAGAGGGAGAGGGGGGACATGATAGAAACTTGTAAGTACCTCAGTGGAATCAACAAAGTCCAAGAGGGTAGCATCTTTCAGAAAAAGAGATGTGCAAGAATAAGGGGACACAATTTAAAGATGGGGGGGTGGCTCAGGGGCAATGTGAGGAAGTATTTTTTTCACAGAGAGGGTGGTGGACGCATGGAACAGCCTTCCTGAGGAGGTTGTGGGGTCTAAAACTGTGGGAGAATTCAAGAATACATGGGACAGACATAAGGCAATTCTTGTGGGGTGTAAGAAAAAATAGGCTGTTGGTTAACTAGGATCTGCAGCTTATCCTGTAGGTAGGGAAATGGGCAGACTAGGTGGGCCAAGCGGTCCTTATCTGCCGTCAAAGTCTATGTTTCTATATTTCTATGTTTCATGTCTCAGTATTTTTAAAAGCAGTTTGAAGACATTTTTGTTGATGCAAGAATTACCTGATTAGTTTAGTATCTACCATATTTTTTGTTATTTGTTATACCAAATTGCACTTTATTGACGTCGAGACAGTGTCTTTTTTCTTAAATAGTGTGTTGTGTACTGCCTTTATTCTCTCTTTTGCTGTTTTTGTGCATGCACTCTGAGCTATGAAAGAGTACATTAAAAATAAAAGGCTACTACTACTACTAATGCAATCTGGCTGACTGGTTTATTGTTTCCAGGTTCATTCCTGGGTGGGGGCCTTTTGTAATACTGGTACTATGTAGGCCACTTTCCAGTCATCAGGTTTCTACAATGGTGCTCTGTGATAGGGTGTACCATGTCAGAATATGTCAGTTAGTACCTCTCAATAACTCCATCTACAGTAGTGCTCAGTGAAAGGGTGTACCATGTCATGGTATGTGAATAAGTAACTCTCAGTAACTTCATCTACAGGGGTACTCAGTGATAGGGTGTACCATGTCATGATATGTGTATAAGTAACTCTCAGTAACTCCATCTACAGTAGTGTTCAGTGATAGGGTGTACCATGTCATGATATGTCATTTAGTAACTCCCAGTAACTCCATCTACAGGGGTGCCCAGTGATAGGGTGTACCATGTCATGATATGTCATTTAGTAACTCCCAGTAACTCTATCTACAGTGGTGCCCAGTGATAGGGTGTACCATGTCATGGTATGTGAATAAGTAACTCTCAGTAACTCTATCTACTGTAGTGCTCAGTGATAGATTGTACCATGTTATGATATGTCATTTAGTAACTCCCAGTAACTCCATCTACAGTGGTGCTCAGTGATAGGGTGTACCATGTCATGGTATGTGAATAAGTAACTCCCAGTAACTCCATCTACAGTGGTGCCCAGTGATAGGGTGTACCTTGTCATGGTATGTGAATAAGTAACTCCCAGTAACTCCATCTACAGTGGTGCTCAGTGATAGGGTGTACCATGTCATGATATGTCATTTAGTAACTCCCAGTAACTCCATCTGCAGTGGTGCCCAGTGATAGGGTGTACCATGTCATGGTATGTGAATAAGTAACTCTCAGGAACTCCAGTTAACAATAGTTATTTATATATTTGAAAATGGGTAACCAGGAAAGGCGCACTGAGCCAAGGCTTGTTTCCAGGTCAACCCAGGGGAAGGGAATGGGATATATAATCAAACGGGCTGGTAGTATAGATTGTAGGTTAGAGTAATGAGCAGTGAATGAGCTTGGTGCATCCTGTAGACATGGGTTTGATTCCCACAACCTCCACTTGCATACTGTGTGACTCAGAGCAAGTCACTTAACCACCCAGTGCTCTCGGGTCATCCCTGAAAATAGGTAGTTGTGCCTAGTGGGCCTTACCTGCTTACCAAAAAATTAAACAATAAAAAATACACAGTACCACTCATCAGTACAAAGCAAAGTGCAATCAGAGTACAATTCAATATGGTACAAGTGCAAATTGTCAATACTATCAGCTTGACATGTTTTAAGCAATGGTAATTCCTAGCGATATGTAACATCCACAAAAATAGATGATTTGATACATTTTATTGGATCAACAGAGTTGTTAAAAAAGAAAATAGGTGCTTTGAACTTTCGGACTACACAGAATCCTTCATCAGAAAACAATGACAGTTGGTTTGGAAGACCAACTGTCACTGTTTTCTGAGGAAGGATTCTGTAGAATTCGAAAGCTCAAAGCACCTATTTTCTTTTTTTTTCCCATCTTGTATTTATCTCCTCAACTCCAGCTACCCCCATCTGTCCAACACCCCCCCCCCAGCCCCGTCACCCCGGTATTGCCAGGACTTACCTCAGCCCGGTCACCAGATGCGGAGAGTGTGGAGGGTTGGACATCATCCTGTCACCAGGGTTTTTCCTCCATTTTTTTCCCTTTCCCCATTGCTTGGGTGCACACATCCAGACATGCATGGAGGCATGCACATGTCAGTGGAAGTCGCACAGCACCTTCCCCTTTTCAGGCACCCAACAGAACCGTACTACCCGCAAGCCTCCACCTGGGAGTGGTCATTCAGTGGGAATGCCAGTCCTCCTTCCTGGGAGAGAAGAGCTGTCCTCTGGACGCTCAAGCCTCTCCCTCCCCAGTCGACCCCCAGCTGCCTGATTGCACTGCAAACACAGGTCACCAGCATGGCAGAAGATAAGGCATGGATGCCTCAGCCCTCTAAGCCACTGGGACAGCACCTATTTTCTTTTTTAACAACTCTGTTGGTCCAGTGAAAGGTATCAAATCATCTATTTATATGGATCTTGTGTTACAAGGACCAATACGGCAACAATAATTTTAGTGTTATGTAAGTAAAACATTACAGAGAATGTGTTATACCCTTATAACATACCAAGTGGTGGGTTTACACTCCCAATGCCTTTGCTCCAGAGTTCCCACCATGAGAGATGTTGATAGGGTAAGACACATCTTTTGTGTGTTTTATTACACATATAGAATTTTTTTTAAATGAAAAATGTGTTTGTTTATTTAAAATCTGGAAAAGTCCATGGGCTAAAGACCCGTTTGCATGGGCGACCAAATGCAATACAAAAAAGCGATACAAATACAAACATACAAATCAATAAATACATCATACAAGAGTGCATTCACAAACATTTGTAGTGACTAACAATTTTTACAAATCAATAAATAAAGGACATCAAACATCATTGCATTCACAAACACATATAGTCGCTAACCATTTCTTTAGTTTAGACTTAAAAACAGCCAGGGAATAGAGTGGACTTTTCAGATCTATTGGAAAATCATTGAAAACAGATGGAAATCTGTATAACAGAGATCTCTGACCTAATGATGTTTTCATGGTTGGCACAAAGAACCTAAAATTATATGAAGATCTGGTATGTACCTGAGCTAATGTTAAATGTTTATGAAACTAAGTATGGAAGCATATCGGAACCCTGTCAAGAACAATCTTTTTAACCATAATCCCCATTGAAATCTCTGATCTAATTGTAACCATCCAAGTCTGTTATAATGATTACAATGGTATGTTAATTTTGGCAATTGAGAAGCAAATCTTGCTATTTGATTAGTCAGTACCCTAATTTTATTCAAAAGTCTCTGATTAGCAGAGTAATAGAAAAGTAGACCGTAGTCTACTATAGGTAATAAAAAACTCTGGGACAGTTTCAATCGAGTAGTGGGGACCAATAGTGCATTAATTCTATTTATAAAATGGGCTTTAAAAATCCAGAAAGCTGATTGGCTAAAACCTAGTTTTACCCGTGTCCTTATCAGCATGTATTGTGCCAACCGGCACTAATTGTGCCAAGCTGACCACACCACACAAAAATAGCACTGTCCCCAACACCATCCTGTGTCAAAAAATTACCTGCAGCTCCGTACCACACTAAACAGACGTAGAAGCACTGTGCAGTAGACCACCTGCTCAACACTCTCGCTCTGCCCCATACCTCGATATGCAAACACAGTCTCTCTTTATGCAGAAAAATGTTCTAAAAATCCATCCAGACCTTTTTCCCCTCACATAAAAAAGAAAGCGTAAATACCTCACTAGCAGCATTAAAACAATAGCCGCTCAGTGCCGATGTCTTTCCCATTCTCAGCATGCTGCCTCGACTCTCGTTACCCCAACCCCTTCACAAACTGCTCCAAACCTGTAGATCAAACGATTACAAAAAGCAGTCCTATTTATCCACACTATCATGGCACAACATAATAAATAAATTTTGGGAAAAAAAACACAACCCGGAAACAACTCTATACGGCTGCCGCTATAGGACATACTCGCTCAGCAACTTACTCTGTCCCCGAACAATTCAGTCTGCTTCAATCCCTAACAGTAGTCTCAATGCTCACATCGCTTAAAAAAAAACAAAAAAAAAACAGTAAAAGCCCCTGACAACGAACACGCTCGCTGTAACTTAAACGGCATGCTAGCTCCAAAAGAAATGCCAACTCTGCTCACATTGTATTGCTGAGTGAGTAACTGATTTTAATTAAATCTGTGTTTTTGGTAAGTAGTAAACAACAAAATTACAAATCTCAGAAACACAGTACCAGGGCACAATTTGACCACTATCTCTCTTTCTGTCTCGGGGGGGGGCACCCTGTACTGGCCATCAGAATTACCAATTGGGGGACTATTTTTTACTAGTTCATTCTTAAACCTCAATTTACACATTTTGCTAATTTTTTACTTTTTTTCTCAGTTACTTAGCAGCTTTTATAAGCGCAATAACACACTCCGAGGTGTAGGTTACGTGCTGATAAAACACGCCCAGGGCATAAGGCACTCAAGCGCAAGCACCTCGTGCCTTAGTACACCCTGGGCGTGCTCTATCATGCGTAACCACTACACATAAAATGTTATTACTATAAAACACCAAGCCTTTGATGAACTTGTTTTACAACAAAATCAATATGGGACTCATAGGTTAAACTTTCATCAAGAATAAGCCCTAAGTATTTAAAACTAGTCACTTGTTCAATGCAGTCGTCCTCCAGGGTCTGTACCATTAACTTGGGAGAAATATTTAGTTTTTTTTCTCTGATTCAAAAATGCCATGGTTTTTGTTTTCTTCCCATTTAAAACCAATTTGTGAGCAATATACCAAGTCTGTTGGTGAGGTTGAGGTGGACTATAGGCTTGTGAGGATCGCAGCAGACTTCCTTTGTTTCCCACTTTCTATCATTTTCAATCTCTCTCTCTCTCTCTCTCTTTGCTCGGGCCACTTCCCTGAGTCTTGGAAGCAGGCTACTGTTATTCCTGTTCTCAAGTCCAGGGATGCATCCAGTGTGAAAAACTATCATCCCATTTCTTTGCTCTCACCTCAGTCTAAGATCTTGGAGCATATTGTGTCTGACCAGATGTCTGAATACATACTGAAATATGATCTTTTGACACCGGCCCAGCATGTCTTTTGGCTGGAACATAGTACAATGTCAGCCTTGGCCAGGTTCACACAGGCAGTCCACCAGGCCCTAGATCATGGCCATTTTTCTGTGGCTGCCTTTGTGGACCTGACCAAGGCCTTTGATCTGGTTGGTCACAGTATGCTATTAACAGTATTATCTAACATGGGTTGGTCTCCTGAGGTCTTGGGGTGGACCAGGAGTTATCTTAAGGATTTATCTCAAATTACAAAAATAATGAATTCTCACTCTTCCTCTGCTGCTGTTCCACTGGGAGTTCCTCAGGGTTCAGTTCTGGGGCCTTTACTATTTTCTTTATTTCTAAATACACTTCCTTTAGTTTGCATTAATACTCAAATTTTTCTTTATGCTGATGCTGCAGTGATTCTCACGAGTGGATCCAATCTGAAAGTTATAAGTAATCAACTAGCATGTGATTTTGCTGCTGTGGGACACTGGGGAGCCCATTTCCAGTGTCCTCAAATTACATTTTTATTCCCCCTTCCTCCCAGCAGTGTGGGACTCTAGGGAGCCCACTACCAGTGTCCCCAAATCAAAATGTTCCCTCGAAAAAAGAAAACAGCCCCATGACATTTTTATATTTTTTTAACCTAAAACAAAGAAAACCATCCCTCATCATCCCCACCCTTCTACTGAGCACTCACCTCCCTGCACCCCCTCACTTACCCTATACTTACCTCCAGAGGTCAGTGGTGTCATCTTATGTGGACCAGGACACATCTGCACTCTTCAAAGCCAAACTGTGAACTGAAGAATCATGGTACATGCTGTATAATGGCTGTCAATGGTGGTTTGAACTTATTTTGATGTCTTTCCCATTTTTCAGTATTTTTGCACTAAATTTACAACATGGGCTTTTTGGGACCCCACATCATGAATATTGGCACTGTCATTTTGTTACTGGTCCCGAAAGGTGATTTTGTGGTCGCTGCATGGAATCACCTTTTAGGGCTGAGTAACAAAATGACAGTGCCACTGTTTATGAGGTGAGGTCCCAGAAAGCTTATGTTGAAACTTTGATGCAAAAATACCTGAGTTACATGCTGTCATTGAAATTTTCCTACACACGTGAGTAACTTTGCCTATCTATAATATTTTACTCCAAATTTTCAGCATAGCCATTGTTTCACACCACCTCATGAACAGTATAGTTGTCATTTCTCACATCCTGCCCAAAATGTGTTTTTGTACCTGTGGCATGGAATGGTGCGGTCACTGCACAAAATCACCTTTCAGGATTGAGTAATGAAATAACAGTGCCACTGTTCATGAGGTAGGGTCCCAAAAAGCCCATGTTTAAAATTTGGACCAAAAATACCTGAGTTACACACAGTCATTGAGATTTTCCTACATGGTGTAGGGTCCCAAAAAGCTCATGTTGAAAAGTTAGAGCAAAAATAACAAAAAATATTTGAATTACATGTGATCCTTGAAAATTTCCTATGCATACATGTAACTTTGCCAATTTCTAATACTTTTACTCCAAAGTTTGAACATCACCATTTTTTCACAGCACCTCATGAATACTACACCTATCATTTCTCACATCCTGTCCAAAATGTGTTTCTGCAGCTGTGGGTCAGAATGGCTTTTTGCCATGGATTAAGAAATTTATACCTATGGGATTTATGAGGCGGAGTGATAGGAATACAATGTTCAAAATTTGGGGTCACAATGTGAACAAAATTCCAAAGTTATGACCATTCCTTGCAATTTTGCTATGCACCTATCTCAAAAAGTAAGGAAATTAATTAATTTCAAAAAAACTTTGTTAATGCATCAGTTAGGGTGGAACTAAAGTGACAAAGGCAAGGAAATGGGGTGTTAGAGTTTTCAACCTTAGCACCCCACTTTGCATACACTGACAGGTGTTGGGGTGTCTTGCATTTGTCAGCCCTAGTGCCATCACCCCCACCCTACAGAGACTGACAGGTGTCAGGGGAGTGCCTTGCTGTTGTCAGCCCTAATGCACACCCCCTTTCTCATATACTGTACCCATCTCAGCTTATTTACTTATAGAATGTGGTGCACATTAGGGTTAATGACAAAAAAAGTCTGGGTGTTAGGGCTCTTGACAAAAAAAAAGGCAAAAATTCTGGATCACAGAATCTGCGCATCCAACTGGAACAAAACTTGGCACATCTAGAGATCTACCCCACAAGACTGCACATGCAACATTTCATGCAAATTGGTTGAACAGTTGCAAAGTTATTAATGTTCAAATAATAGGGTTTAACATTAAACTGCCTACTCAACTGTAAATATAGTGGCACTACTGCTTCATTATTATATATAATATATAGGGGATATGACATGACCTGACTGAATATATTACATTTATCTTCATGAGAGACCAATGATATCATGATATCTCATGAATGGCAAAGCCACGAGGGAGATATCTTGATGTGATTGGCCTCGAGTGAAGATAAATATAATATCTTCAGTCAGACCATGTCATGTTCTGTTTATACAACATACATTTTGGGCAGTGGTGGATCCAGAGGGGGTGCAAAGGGGGCAGGTGCACCCCCATTGTAATTTATTTGATTGCTCCTTCTGCATATGTCTCATGATAATAGTTAAATAACTTATCTGGTTGATCCTGCCATTTTCTGACATTTAAAATAACGTATTTGGTTGATCCTGCCATTTTGTTAGTCTTTTCCCATAGAAGGACTTTCATTTTTCATGCTTTCATGCAGCGTGCCTGAGCGGTGTCCATTGGGGTACATGACATGCTAGCAGACACTTTAAGTGAGGCACCTTCTCTTCAACAAGAAAGTTAAATGGGTTTTGCAGCTTCAGTTTACTTCAGTTTGTGTACAAAGATGCTGTCAACTGCAGAGAGAGAGGAGCGAGGGCAGAGGGAGTGAGTCGGCAGCTTCCGAAAAGTAGACTCAAGCGTGAACGTGTGTTGCTATAGCAATGATCTCTCGGGCTTGCGTCTACTTTAGTGAAGCTGCCAAGTCACTCTCTTGCCCTCGCTCTCCTCTCTCTACAGTCGCCAGCATCATTTTACATAAACCAAAGTAAACTTAATCTGGACACCCCATTTTACGTAATTTTTGAAGGGTAGGTGAAGTGTCTGCTAGCACGTCATTTTTCCCGAATGGATACTGCTGTATCACGCTACAGGAGAGCGTGAAAAGTGAATATCCTCTGAACGGAAAATAATGACAAACTGGCAGGATTGACCAGATAAGTTATTTAAATAAATATCTGTTTAAAAAATTATGGTAGGATCAACCAGATGCCAGAGGTGCGGGGGGTGGTGCTTGCAGGTTATAAAGTGAGCTTGCCTTGCAGGAACAGCACAAATCAAACTGAAATAGCTTCACATGTATAAGAATGACATATAGAAATGTGTAGATATCACGCTATGACATATTGGAACATGAAGATATCACTGATATCTCCACTGCCTGCCTCAGATACTACTTTATATCTCTGCATATATCCCAAAACATATGTTGTATAAATAAATATATAGATAGATAGATAGATAGATAGATAGATAGATAGATAGATAGATAGATAGATAGATATTTATATGCATATGTGTGTGTGTGTATATATATATATATATATATATGTATGTGTGTGTGTGTATTGAGAGAGGATATATGATGGGCAGGAGTGTGATATGGAAAATATTCTCACTCCTGCAGAGTGAGCCCTGGATACTCACAAGTGCCGAGTGTGTTATTTATACAGTGGGAGTGAGAGCTCCAACCATACTGTTTTGTCTTCCTGTGTTCTTTTCCTGTGTGCTGTCTGCTGTTTCTGTGTGTGGTCTGAATGTGTGTGAGTTTTTCTGAATGGGATGGGAGTCTCAGAAACACTATGGAAGACAGGTGAGTGTCCTTTGCAATGCTAATTGTGTAAATTGCAGGTAGCATTGAGAAACAGAAACTGTTTTGTGAAGCAGTTCCATTTAGAATGCAGGCTGTAGTGAAGCTGAGATCAGCATAGTAATGGGCTGGGAGTCCAGAAACTCTATGAGAGACAGGTGAGTGTCCTTTGCAATGCTATTTGAGTTAGTTTCAGATAGCATTGAGAAACAGAAATGTTTTTGTGAAGCAGTTTCATTTAGAATGCAGGCTGTAGTGAAGCTGAGATCAGCATAGTAATGGGCTGGGAGTCTCAGAAACACTGTGGGACACAGGTGAGTGTCATTTGCAATGCTAATTGAGTTAGTTGCAGGTAGCATTGAGAAACAGAAACTGTTTTGTGAAGCTGTTCCATTTAGAATGCAGGCTGTAGTGAGTGAGTGGTGACATCAGCAGAGTATGTATAAATGGCATTTATTTTAACTCTGGTGATTTCATCACCATTTATGGCGGCCATGCTGGATTGACTGTCAGAAGCTCTTTAGAGTTTGTTAGTTTTCTTTTATTTTTATGCTTATTTTTAGTTATTTTAACTAAGCGACTGTTTGTGTTATCGTGTCGCCGTGTCTTGGGATTACTGATCTGTGGGTTATTCTGGGTTTGTCGAGTATCTTGTGACTCGACACATTTTGTTGTCCGGGGGACTGTGTCGGAGATTGCATGCCCAAGCAACCTGTTCTTGGGCCACCGAGTGATTTGTGGATTACTCAGGATTTTGTGACACGAATCAGTTTCTGCCCGAGGGAGTGTGTCGGCGTTCGCGGCTCGGATTTTGTTTTTGCTGAGGTGCTATAACGGAGCCACAACGGATCCTCCTCCACTATCTGGAACCTGTGGACTAGATTGGTTTGTATGAGCCATTCCTGTAACTGTGTGAAATCATTCTGGAAGAGGCCATTTATGATCTTACAAGATACTCTTCCTGCAAACTGCCTCTCCAGTGTTCACTCTAAGTGTTTTAAACTTAAGCCTGCTTGGTTTTAAGGGGACTGCATTGAAGGTATTTCTGTATGCAGGGACCCTTGATCTTTGTGACACTTGAGCCCTGACTGAGTTGAAGGTTGGATTGTTGTGTTCTGGTTTTGCAAAGGAGACAGTTGGAGTCAGACAGCTTCTTGTCTGACGGCAAGTTTTGTCAGTTCCTCCTGGGAGTCTTTTCTCGGCCCTGGCCCGACTCAGTGGTGTGCTACAGGCTTGCTGCCATAGGGCGGTCAGTGCTGTGGTGCTTCTGTTCATCAAGCAGTAGCTGGTGGGCTGCCGTTTGGCTGAACGGGTCTGGGGAAGGGTTTTGGGGCTGGGTTGAGGCTGGGAGGTGTTGCTGAAACAATTTTAACTCAACTCGGGCTGAAGTGAAGATTATGGAATTATGAGGGAACGCTGAATTTGGAGATTTGATATCTGAATTTGCGTGGAAGAAATAATAGCAAGTCTGTATGTTTTTTATTTTAATTTATTAAGAGTAAGTAATAATTTGCACTAGAGATTTCCTTTTAGAACTTCGCTGGGATACATGACTGCTTTTGGTTCTCTGTGGAAGTGAGAGCCCACAGGAAGGACCAATTTACATTCATGGCTCCCTGAGATGTGAGCCTTTTCTGAAGTGATAAAGTTGGTGGACTGATCAAGATTGTTAAGTGACTTTGTTGACTGAACATTTTAATTTTATAATTTATTTATTTTTAGTTTAGTTTTATATTAGTTTAAATAAGTATTAAGTTTCAAATTTATATTATTCTCCCCTCTGTGTGAGAGACAGTGGGTGGGATTTGTAAATTTTCCTCTCCTTTCCCCTACTTTGTGAGAGAAAGTGGTGGAGTTTCCATCAGAGAGTGGTTTTTTGTTTGTTTTTGTTTGTTTTTTGGTAATAGTTGATTGGGGGTGTATTATTAAAGTGTTATTTTAGTAGTATTAATAGGTTTTAATGTGTTGGGTTGGTGAAAGCACAGTCAGGCGGTAGTCCCCCTCAAGACTGAAGGATCTCCGACTTTTTGAATGTCCCGCACTTCCTTCAGAAGTGTATAGGAAATGCCTAATACTCGGCATTGTGAGATGTAGGAGTGGTGGGAATAGGAGATCCTGGAACTCTTGGGGGGATGGGAAAAGAGTGGGCGGATAGGAACAGTTAGAACCAGGAGGTGCCCTGGGGTGAAATGGATGCAGGAGCAAGGTCCATCATATCTTGCATCCATACCCAAGGGCACTGACTTGGTCAGACAGGAAGCGGAGTCACCCTTGGAGTCTCATCCCTTTTGGGCTATGTTAAGCAATGTGAGGTCTATTAGAAACAAGACTGCTTTAGTGGCAGATCTTGTTGCATCTGTGGGCTTAGCTTGCATCACCGAGACCTGGCTTGATGAAAATTCAGGCCCCATTTTGGGTTCCGAGGTTCCGTACGGGTTCTTGGTGATTCACCGCCCGAGAGTGGACCGTAGGGGCGGGGGAGTTGCAGTCTGTTTTAGACAGGAAATAGACCTCAGGGAGGTACCAGTAGGGTATACCAACTCCTTTGAATGTATTGTGGGTGCAGGTGCAGGCTTCAGAATACTTCTCATTTATCATCCACCAGGTGATGGGAGAGAATTTCTGAGGGAGGTGGCGGATTTCATCGCCGAGAGGGTTTTGGAATCCCCCCAATGGTTAATTCTGGGGGATTTCAATGCCTGGGTCAACGAACTCACGCTTTTTGGACAAAACCTCCTCCAATTGACTGATTCATTGGGCCTGACACAGGTTATTACCACTGCAACCCACCAGGGGGGACATTCATTGGACTTGATATTCCATCTGGGGATGGAAGTCTCTGATGTGGAGGTGGAGCCCATCAGTTGGTCCGACCATCTTGCCCTGAGGTTCAGTTTCGTGGCTCCCAAAAAGAGGCCTGCCCCTAGGGAGATAGTACAGTTCTGTCCTTTGAGAGGAGTTACCTCAGAAGGCCTAATGACGGAGCTTGACTTCTCGGGATTTCCAATGGATAGCATGGATCCAGGGTCTTTAGTGCTGGCCTATAATAGGGCAGTTGTGAGGGCCCTGGATGTCATTGCTCCTTTCCATGTTCACCCCTGTACTCTTCACCTTGGGGCCCCGTGGTTTACCATGGAGATCCGTGAGTTGAAGAGACAGGGCCGAAGACTGGAGAGACGTTGGCGGAAGACTCACCTGGAAGTTGACAGGCTTAGACTGCTAGATCATTATAAAATCTATCAGTTAGCAATCTCCCATAAGAAGGCAGAGTTCCTGTCCAGGGAGATTGCTACAGCAAAGAAAAGACCAGCTCAACTCTTCCGGACTGTGGACAGACTGTGCAATCCAGTCTGTCTTCATGCCGGTCAAGCATTATCACAGTTACAGTGTGAGGAGTTCGCAACAATCTTTGCTGATAAGGTGTCTGCTATCAGAGATGAGATCAGCCAGGGTCTCCCCATTGGGTCTTGCAGTGATCAATCGAGGGACACAAATACCCATTTGACTTGGTTCACGTTCTGTCAACTGGTAGTCATGGACATAGTGAGAATCATCCAGACTTTGCATCCAACTTGCTGTGGTTTGGATCCGGGCCCTACTCACCTACTTGTGGGGTGTGTAGAGGTTATTGGCCCGATCCTTACTGGGATAGTAGTGGCATCATTGGAGAGAGGGATCTTTCCTGATCCTTTGAAGGAAGCAATAGTACGTCCCCGCCTGAAAAGGCCCTCCCTTGCCCAGGAAACTACAGACCGATCTCGAATCTTCCCTTTTTGGGGAAGATTATCGAGAAGGTGGTCGCCTTGCAGCTGGAAGATCATTTAAACATCCACAATATCTATGACCCTGTCCAGTCTGGCTTCAGGAAACGGCATAGTACTGAGACAGCTCTTGTTCAGGTACTGAATGATCTCCTGATGGCAAGAGATTGGAGAACTCATTCTATCTTGGTTCTCCTCGATCTTTCAGCAGCATTTGACACCGTGGATCATGGGGTGCTGCTCGAACGCCTGTGGTTTCTCTGTGGACTAAGGAGGGTGGTCCACAGTTGGTTTAAATCTTTTCTGCAGGGTAGGACTCAGACAGTAGTGTCAGGGATTTATTTCTCGACCTCTTGCTGCCTACACTGTGGAGTGCCACAGGGTTCGGTGTTGTCCCCCATGTTATTTGCAGTGTACATGCTTCCATTAGGGGACATTATAAGACATTATGGTTTGAGTTTTCATTGCTATGCCGATGATTCTCAACTCTATATGTCTTTTGTGCCTGAGCAGGAGTCCGACTCAAGTACATTGTTTAACAACTGCCTCCTGGAGATACAGAACTGGATGAGTACCAATTGCCTGAGGTTGAACCCGGGAAAAACAGAGGTATTGGTGGTGGAACCGAGGGTGAGGATATCAAGTTCATGGGCGGGAAAACCCTGAGGTTTATTTCTGAGAGGAATCCCGCTCATGGCATCTGGTCAGGTGCGTAACCTTGGTGTTATATTTGACGAGGGCTTGACCCTGAGGGCGCAGGTGTCAGCCATAGTCAAATCATCCTTTTTTCATCTAAGGAATATAGCACGGGTGAAACACTTGATTCCATCAGAGGATCTTCCTACCCTGGTCCACGCCTTTGTTGCCAATCATCTTGATTACTGCAATGCCCTTTATCTAGGGCTGCCGGGAGTGGATATCCGACGCTCACAGCTGGTGCAAAACGCAGCAGCTAGGTTGTTGACTGGAAGCCCGAGGTCCAACCATATAACACCTGTGCTTCACGAATTGCACTGGCTGCCTGCACAGTGGCGGATCACTTTCAAGGTCATGTTGATGACCTATAAAGCCCTACATGGTTTGGGACCTCGCTATCTGAAAGAACTCCTGACTTCTTTCTGTCCTTCCCGCTCCCTCCTATCCTCTGGTGAGGGATTGCTGGAGATTCCCAGGGTAACTTTAAAAACATCTGGTGGAAGAACATTTGCCTTTATGGCCCCTACCCCGTGGAATTCTCTACCTTACCGGATACGCAATAGCCTGACTGTGGAGAGCTTTAAAAAAGCTTTAAAGACCTTCTTTTTTAACCAAGCATTTTTAGTGACTTGAATTATGTTGGATTGTGTTTTGAATTTAAATGTTGTTCATAATTATGGCTTTTAATACTATATGAAGGATATTGTAAAGGTGCCCTGAATTTTGGAAGGGCGCCTTATAGAAATAAATATTTACTTACTTACTTACTTATCATACTGCAGTGGAAATAACTGAGGTTATCACACTGATATTGCTCCCGCCCCATTGTATAAATATATATATATATATATATATATACTGTATATATATATATTAGTTCATAGGATAGAAAAACTGTTAGTGGCTGGATAAAAATTGTACTATACAGAAAGATTAACAAAACATTGATGTCAGTGCAGCTTTTTTCTCTAGAACTGATTTAATTATCTTAAATACCAGTTTTTAAAAACTCATATTGAGTTATAAAAAATTAATTTTCTAAACAGTTTTATATTAATTTTTAGAGTAATACCAGACTCCCTGATGAAGGAGTATCATTGCCCCAAACCAGAGGATTTTTTTTTTTACTTAAGTTTGGATGCTACTTGAAAAATAAAAGAAGTATTTAATCATTTGGTTTTGGTGAGTGGGCCCATCATTTCAATCTGCTTATGCAGTTTTAAGAGCCTTGATTGGTTTTGGTCCTCTCCTATTCATCCATGTCTATCTCTATCTTTTGCTGAGGTTGGCTGAGCCAAACCATGATTTCCTGCTAAATACTTTCCTCTTCTACCACGTGTTTTTAGTATTTTATAGGTAATATGGATTTTTAAAGAATTAAAGTTTCATCATGTCTCCTTGTATTTCTTCTTATATCTTCTTTTAATGGTGTCATATACAATTTCCTTTAGAAACTTATAGATATCCATGAAAATTGAACCCAATACTGATGGATAAATAACTGTTTTTTATGAATGAAAAGTATGAAAACATAAAGCCTCTGAGTGAGTAATTGATTTCTTTTTCCATACATGCTCTTGGTAGTCCAGTTTCATTCATAGTTTGTAACTCTAATAAGAATATTGCCATCCTTTCTTTTATAACTGTATCCAAGGAAAATTGTCCCAATTCTAACCTTAAAATATAGTCATGTACAAAATTAAGAAGTCCCAATAAGCACCTGTAGATTTTGTTCATAACTATTTCTAATTGGGTTACTTTCATATGACCCTATATTTCTGATGTATAAAATATTCTAGTCTTCAATTTAAAATTTATGACAAAGACTACCACCAACTGATTGACCTCTGTACATATGCGTGAATCTTCTAACTCCATTGATTGTTTTCTGTAATTTTATTTTAATATTATTAATATGTAAAGCCAATTTTAAATTGCCTGCATATAGCAAGCCCAGGTATTCATATGACCTAATGGTTTCCAAATGTTTCCCCTCACAATACAATGAGTATTTGGTTTTCTCTGAGGCACCAAAAACTAATAATTGAGTTTTAGTCTGGTTTATACAAAGAAATTTAGCTACTGATAAGTTGGTACATGTATTCAGTTTTCTTTGAAGACCTGTGAATGATGTAGAAATTAAGACAATATCATCTGCATATGTCAACTGAGGTATTTTTTCAGTTGAATACTTTTGTGGAATGAAAATCATCATTCCACAGTTGTTTCATAACCTCATTTTTATAAAGATTGAAAAGTAATGGAGCAAGAATACATCCCTGTCTAACATTGGGATTAGTTTTAATTACATTTGTGAAGCTCCATTTCAGATTGTATTGAACCTTAGATCAAGTGTCCTCGTGTAATTTCATAATCGTATCTAACAGAAATATATCTATAGCTATATTGGACAATGTTAGCCAAAGTGTCTTTTGACATATTGTCAAATGCCATACATAAATCTATGAAACAGCACAATAGCTTTCCTTTTTTAATGTTTACATACTTGTGAATTAGGTGAGACAGTACCATACAGTTTTGTATTGATGAGTGATTTTTCCTAAATCCATTTTGAGTTTCATCTAACAAATTATTGTTTTCCACCCATGCTTCTAATTTTGCCACAATAATGCATGCAAACATTTTTTGTGAAGTATCTATTAAAATAATGGGCCTATACATAACAGGATCAGCCTGAGAACCTTTTTAATGAATGGGAAAAATAATATTCCCTGACCAAGATATGGGATATTTCTGAGATTGAATCATATAATTATAGAGAAAAGGTTAATGGTGCCAACCAATCCACAAAGTGCTTATAACTATCCCATACTACCTTATCAGGACCAGGGGTTTATTTGGTTTTATTTGTGAAATTTCTTCCTGTATTTCTGTTTTGCCAATATAAATTGGATTTGGATTATGTTGCATGGCTAGCTCTTGTCTTAATTTTATTGTAATATGTTGCCTTAGTTCCTCTTCTGGATCATAATAAACTTTTGAGAAATGCATCTTTCATGTTTTCTGGCTGTACACATACATCAAGCGAATTAGAATAAGAGTTAAATATCAGCTGACACCTTTGGGAAAGCTTTGGAAAACATAATAGTTGGACACAATCCAGCTTGTATTTCATGGATCTTCTATAGATCTCACTTCTTCTTTATTTATTACTGAAGAATTTACCACACAAACAAGATCTGCATCCCTTAGACTTCATCTGTCTCTATAGCTTACTCCCTACTTGAAATCATAATGCTCCATTGTGACATCGCAGTCTGTTGCTATGGAAATAACTGTGATGGGACAAGCAGAGTATTATGACATCAGGTTGTGAAAAAGCAATAGGAGCTGATGAACTCTTAGTGAATAACTTTCCCTTTTCATGCATATGACCTCAGTAATAAATAATATGGATATGAACTACAGAGATGAGAAATATAAGCTGCTTTGCCTCCAAATATTTTTGTTTTAAAAGTTTGTCTCGAGATGTTGGTGGCTCTTTAAAGCCTTTAGCAAATGTTAACCAGAATTCTATGCTCTTTTCCTCCAGTACTGTCATATGCAGTTTTGACCACAAAAATATTTTGAAATTTTGATCTTTCTTCCTTTAAAATACTATTATAATGTTTCCTTTCTGCAATTAGTAATTTGATGTCTGTACGTGTCTTATTACATTTAGTCTGTCTCACTGTTTTATTTATGTCCTTTTTTTGCTGCCTTACATTTCAAATTAAATCAAGCTTCTCTTTTGTTTGCTAGTTATATTATAATGGTAAAGTAAGAGTGTGATAAAATGCAGTATATCTTCCCATTGGCTAATTGGATCAGTATTAATGTACCCCTGTTCTAGTATTTGCATTTTAATGAAATTAGGAGTTGAACTTTGCAATATTTGACCAGTTTTGTCTGCATTTTCGGTTGCCCATTTAGCCCTTTTTGCATTAATATCATAAATTTCATTACTTATAATTTTATTTATCTCATACTTAACATAATTCAAATGCATATTTAAAGGGAAATTAGGTGATTCTATTCATTGGTCTACTCTTAAATTTACCACCTTATCTAACGCATTCAAATTAACTAAACATAGATCTATAAAAGAAGATCCATTATAAGTCTTAAATGTACAAGTAACTTCTATAGCTCACCTAGTTCTACCATTAATTAATGTTAGATCCAAGTCCAGTTCTATATTATTTAGCAGCAACCCAGCCTTGTTATGTCTCTTTTCTTGTGTTTGACTTATACTAGAAAGATTACTGTTTAAGATATTAATTATTTTTTCATTGTGAGCATCCATGAATAGGTTTAATATTTGAGATTGATTATTTGGTAATCTTGCATTAAAATCCCCTAAAATAAAAAATTAAAATATCATAATCTAGGTATCCCTCCATTTTAGTTTGAAAATAAAATTCACTTACGTTAGGCCAACTATCAATAATTAGAACAAGATTGTTGAGGGGGTATGTATACATTAATAGAGATTGACTTAACATTTTTTGTAATTACCTTCATAGCAAGAATATTATCTATATCTGTTGGTATTTTTACACTCTTAGTATCTTTTTGAAGTTTTATAGCTGACAACAGTCCCATTTAATTTCTACCTTTTTTTGAAGCTCTCATAACTCCTTTTATAAATGTTTCATAGCCTGGTAATTTAGGAGGAATATCAGGCCACCAATCCAAATCCTGATATTTTGTGGATAATCCATCTATATTCCAAGATAGCATCTGCTATTGATTAATTAATTCATTTTGTTGAAGCTGTATGGCCCTGTCTTGAGTCAGTCACACCTGGACTTGAGATACAACAGAACCTCTGTTGTTTATTACACGATAGCTGGGTAAAATTGCTATATCCTCAGCTAGTTGGATGTGATCAGTTCCATGTATTGACTGAACATTTTGGATAGTTTCAAGATCTCATCGGGTCAATTAAATTTAGTCAATTTGCATCCAAGATTTCCACTTTTTGGAGTATTTAAAAGGCAAATTTTCTATCACAGAAAAATATATCAATTTGTGGGTAGTTTGTATATTTTGTTGCTACCTGTAGCCAATAAATTGCATTTTGTGATACTAGTACTTGCAATAATCTTGAACAAAATCTAGTATTGCTTTCTTAGTTGTCTCTACTGGTGCCTTTGTTTGAACATTCCATCCAAACAAGGTAATGACTTTTATGTTCAGATCTTCACCCTGTTTTGTCTCAGTTCTAAATCTCATCTCTGCTTGAGAGATGGTTTTATCTATTTTTGTCACTACTAAACCATTATTAATTAATGATCCTAAATCAATATTACTTTGAATTAAATCATCTTTCTCAATTTGAAAGCCTAATTGATTTAGATAAATTCTACTTTCCCAAATAAAAGCTGCTGGTTGTGTATTTTGAAAGCAAATCAGGACAGTCTTTCTACTGTCATTCCCTTGCATATCTTCTCTTTGAACCATGTATAATGATGGTGATTCTGCAGTTCATAGTAAATATCTCACTTTTTCTTTTAATGAGTCCTCAGTTTTATCTATATTATTTTTGATTCCTTTGACTCCTATTTCTGTTTTAAAAATTTACATTTGATAATAAGCTATCAGTGAGGACTGGTGGGTCCATGACTACTCCCATTTCTCTCAATATGTTAATTCTCTCCCATATAACTTGTGCCATTTCTAAAGTTTTAATGAATACTAATATTTGTTTGGGATCCTCTTTCGATCTAACCATTCACAATATACAATTTGCCTCTTTTTCCAAATGCAATAAATGCATTATTTTGGAAGTAAGTCCTCACTAGTCTCTTCTTAATCTTTGGTTATTCCATTCACTATCAGTAATGTGATATTATCAATTTTAGTTATTGCCTGACCTTCTATTCTTAATGATCTTTCCATTAGCTGTATGATTTTAATTTGGGATATAGACTCTGAATTCTATCCCAACAAATCAAATTCAAATGATGTTGTTGGCTTATTAGAAAGACCCTGGATATCTTGAATATTTGCACTGTTTTCATTCCTATACTTTCAAGATTTTTTCACTTCTCTGTTTGACCTTTGGAGCTGTTTTTCTTTGCTGTTGACTCTCTGAATCTTTGCTCCCACTTCATTTTTCTTGCTATTTGATTTTTTTACTAATAAAGCAACCATTCTCATCTATGGACTAATTCTATGCTAAATATTCCTCTAGTAATCTTTTTACCATATCCTGATTCTTCATTAAGTTTACCCTTATACCCAGGATTTCCTCCTTAAGACACCAAAGGGTCTCCAGTATCACTGTATTAGCATTAAAAGGGTTACCTATATAGTCCAATATTTCTTTTGAAATGACAGTAGATGCCAGAGTTATCCTTGAATCTTCCAATGTTATATTTGTTTGATTATTCAGTGATTCTCTACCTTCCCTTTTCTCTACATCTGTATCTGGAAATGGTTTCCAACTGAATCTTAAAGATTAGAGCACTCTTAGTTCAGGTGTTGCTGATAAACCATTTCATTATAATTTTTCTGTTGACTTTGTTCTGTTAATCCTCATCTGCTCCTCTGATCTCACTAAATGTTTTAAACCATTAACAGTAGTGCCCATTTCAGTCATAACTTCTGCTAAGCTTTGAGGGTCTATCATTGATGTATTAGACTGTTGTTTTCCCAAGATATTTCCATACAAATTGGTGTATGAATTATTTTTCCTGGAATAGATTAAGGTTCAGAACATATATTCCTAATATTTTTCTGCTCTCAGTTAAATGCACATCTAGAATTAAATTATCCATCTTTTTTGGGCAATCTGTTTTATTAATGATACCGAATTCCTTATTCAAAGCTGATGACTTTATGTATATTTCTAATTGAGAATCTCCCCTAATTGCTATTGGGCTTAAAGGATTTTTGCCCATAAAGTTTTCACTTTTTATTTGGGAAAATGTGTTCTTAACAATCTCCATTTTTTTCATCCCTGTCTTTCAGTTTGTCAGATTTTCCAGATTTCACTTTACCATCCTTTCCTATTTCTGACTTTAATCTTCTTCTACTACCATTTTGACCCTTTCTGGTATTGACAAAGTCGGTAATGTAGCTTGAGACTTAATGTTCCTGGTCCTCATGTTATAACACTAAAAACAATGTGCAATATATAGTATGAAATATAAAGACAATCTAAAATATCTAATTTATACTTAAAAAATTAAAATACAGTAACCCCTCACTACGATGAACCTCGTTATACTGAACTCTTGGTTGTAATGGATGTTTTGTGTGGCTCTCAACTTCAGTATAGCAGTGGCAGCAGTCTTTTACAACAATCCAGCAATTTATAATTACTTTGCCAGTCAGCCAATAATGGGGACAGGAATGGCACAGGCCATCCATAGAAATGGCACAGAAACAGCAGCAGCAATATCCCACCAGCACCACTGCAAAATGCACACAGCAGCGGCCAGTCCAGGACTCAGAAATAATAGCACAGACTCCCCCACCAGTTGCAGCAATGATCAGCCAGAAACTCCGATGATGCCCAACCACCAAATTCAGGGGCAGGTCAGCACAGCTACTAAACAGATAGGAATTCATGTCTGCAGCTTCAGCTCTCAACAAGTTTCCAAGCACACACAAGCAAGTCCAGCCAGATTTCCCTTCAGCAGCGTCCTCCAGAAGGTGGGTCTACTTCTTGGCTTCTAGCCAGAATCCTCTAGCTAGCCTTACTCCCACTCCACTCACTACTTGATGTCAGGCAGAAAACAGGTTTGTCTCCTCACTCCTAAATCAGCAGCTGTCTTAGGGCACACTGAAGCTCCTTAGGCACTGGGATGAGTTGGAGGTGGGTGTGTGTGTAGTCAGCATGAGCAACAGAGAACAGCATTCCTCAGTATAGTACTGTATAAGGATACAGTACAGTACTGTATATGAAAAATAAATAAATAAACATTAGTGCTGTGATGTTCTGGGATGAGTGGGAGGCAGTTGGGGGAGGGGGTACATTCAGCGTGAGTGGCTGTCACAATTCATACTACGCTCCACACAATCACTGCATTTATGGTCAGAATGGCATCCCTCAATGTAAAGAATGACTTGGTGTAACGAACGTTCGATCTGGCTCCCAAATCATTCGTTATAGCGAGGGGTCACTGTATATCAAGATTCAAAAATGACTATAAAAATAGTATTATGCCAATAAATCAATTCAATCTGATTATAGTTTCTCAGCCTTTAGTTTAATAATTAGTTCTCACTCCTTCCTGCTTCACCTTGCAGTCTACTGTACCCAAGTTTTCAGATCTCTTATACTTTCCTCTGTAATAATTCGAGCCTTCCCTTGGCCTTTATCTTTTGGTTCTTGGGCTGAATAATATGGTCCCATATATTGATCTGAAGCTCACTATGAATGCTAATCTTTTTGCTTGACACATCTTTACAAAAAAGTCACTATTGGAAAATAAAAAGAATTTATAAAAAAACATTTTTTAACCTTATATTTATAGTATTCAAACCTTTAATCAACTCTATTTTGTTCTAATTGATTCAGCCATTTATATATGCAAGCTAATCATGAAAATAAATTAAAAAAACTTAAAAAGAGGTTGAAACAAGTTTTACAGGAGGAATAGGTTAGAAAGCAAAGTCTAATTTATTACCAATAAATTAAAGGTTTAGTATTTACTTACTGGTGCCAAGAAATTTCAATATAGATTTTCAGGTGCTTTTCACAATTTTGCTATGCTAGGACTGGTCAGACTCTGACAGCTTTCAGTACAGGGCTTCTTGTGTCAAAATATTTTTCTAGTATATCTATACTTTCACTGGAGGTCAGTCAAGCTCAATTGTTTGCTTTCAGGTTTTTTGCAGTAGTCACTGCTAATAGCCAGACATCCAGGCAATGGCTTTGCGTGCGTGCAACCAGTTATTTGTATCAAAGGAACTTCAAACATCAAGGTGCAGTCCTCTGCTGCATTAACCAAATGACTGCTAGAGCTATGCATTGGAGGTCTGTTTAAAAAGCCACTCCTAGCTGGTGTCAGTGGTTGCTATAGTGACCTGTACCTTGGTCCTGGTAGGCTTCTTTATATGGAAAACTCCAAGAACTGGGGAATGGAAGACATCAAGTACTGAGGAAGCATGTGGAAATCTTAGTGAGTTTTAAAATGCATTTAAGGTATATATAACCATTCAACAGATTTGAATGAAATTTGGTTTGCATCTTCCTGCTGGGTAGATCTCTTGATTTGGCAAGTCATGTTCTGGTCAGCTGTACAGTCTCTGAGTTAGGCATGACAACCCCAAGGCACACCCTAATGCCTGTTGGTGTGTGGAGGGTGGGGGGGTTCCAGTTTTCTGTTGCTGTAATAGAAACCCTAACTGATGCATATATATGCAATGTCTGTAAGGATAAAAACTGGCAAATATTTCTGATATTCTAGGGGTACTCAGACCTACAGTGAGGATATCACATTTATCCTCACTCTGGATCATTTATCTACACAGTGGGTCCAGTACAGACACTATCTGCACTTCACCACAACTGCTCGGAAAGGTTTTGATTGGTGGGAGCTGGCAGCATGAGCAGCACAATCAATATCCCAGTTTCACCTGCTCATTTGCATACCAGCTCCCACTCTGCAATTTTCATTTCTTTCTTGCTGCACACACAACACTTTCACTTTCTCCCTGAATCTTTTGTCAGCAAGAGATATAGCCCTTGAGGAGGTCATTCACAAAAACGGAAACAGAACACTTCTCTAACCTCCCCCCAATACCCCAACATGCCACATCAGAGGTTTACAAACTTTTATTCTAGAATCCTGGCTGCACATTTTAGTTACCACACCATCAACTCCCCAATCCTTAACAACACAGGTTCTCAGAACATTTCTCCAACCTCCCCCGACACAACAGCATGACACATCGAAGGTTAAAAAAAGTGTGTTTTTTTTAAATCCCTGCACATTCTACACAACACACTGAATCACAACCTGCAGCTTACCAGCATTAACACCACACCACAAAGCATTATGAACTAGATGGACTTCACCTGTGAGAGAGTTCCATCTGAGAACCTCCTCAGTGTTAAACCAGCATTCACACTGAGAGGTCTTGTTTTGTTTTGCTTTTTTCCACACAAAAAAATGCCCTCGATAACCCTGCCCAAAATGCTGCAGCCAAAATCTCCCTCCCTTCTCACCCAGGACTTCCACTCCATTTCTATCACCGGCTCACAGTGATTCTGATTACCGGCAACATCCTCCTGTACTCATCAATGGGGCTGGCAATGTCCTCCTTTATTCTATCATCAGGTGAGCAATAAAAGAAATCAGGACCAGCAAAATAACTAACATTGTAAACAAAAGTACTAAGTCAAAACCTTGCTCCCTCGCTAAGCATCGATGCCATCGCCATCTTAACAAAACTACTCAGCCCTCCCACAGAAGCCCCCTGACCAGTAAAATAACACACTAAAAAAACAGCACATAGGGACCTTAGCTACCACATTAGTGTCCCTACCTACCTAGCAGTGCAGCGTGCTGAAACAGTGTAGGGGGAAAGAATTAAAAATGAGTATTAAAGCCAGCCTTGTGGTGCTGAGGGCTGAGGTGCTGGATGCCTTACCTCATGCTGCGCCAATGACCTGGGTTCAGGAATGAGCATGGGCCATTGGAGGCCAGCAAGGGGAGGGTGCGGAGCTGGATGGAGCAGCTGAAAGGCAGCTCTCCACTCCGGGGAGGGCTGATTACATCCCTCAGCTCTTGTCTGCCTCCTGGTGGAGGCCAGTGTGCAGAACAAGCTTGAGGGTGCACAGGCGCTAGGCCAATGGGTGGGTGGAAGGGGCTGTTACCGAGACCGTAGTGCACATGCATGCCTTCCTGCACATGCGTCTCTACTTCTGGGTCCCCTGGTAATTGGGGTGAAAAATGGAGGAGAAAACCTGGTGGCAGGATGACACCCGGACACTCCTCAGTCACCGCTCCCAGGCAGGGCATGAGGTAAGTCCCGATAATTCTGGGTGTCAGGGCTGGGGGGGCAGTTGGGCTGAATGGGGCTGCTGGAAGGAGAGAAATGATACAGCAAAAAAAAAGTGTTAAAAATAAATTACATTAAAAGAAAAACAACACAAAAATGGCATTACATAAATCAAACATGCAATGGCTGTACTGGAAATATCACTGCTATTTCCCCTCATGCAGTTTGACCTTGTAACCTCACTCGTGGCTCTGCCATTTGTGAGATCATAAGGTCAAACTGAACTCGGGGGAAATATCAGTGATATTTCCAGTAGACCCATTGCATATCCCATATATATATATGTGTGTGTGTTTGTATATGTATATATATATATATATATGCAATAGGTGTGAACATAAATCCTATGAGATAAATCTGAGCTACTATGGGATAAATTCAAAATATTGAGAATAAAGTACGGGGTGGTGTGTTTAATGAGAGTTTACACTGAGGGGTTAGATGCTTGCAAAGCATCTAATTCCAAGGGTGTGTGTAAACCCCGAGTTTAAACACACTACCCAATATTTTATTTTATATAATTGATGGCTCTCCCCTTTTTGGCCACAGCAATTATATAAAATAAAATCAGCAGTTTCGGTGTGGCTACGAGTATGCGCCACTTTATTTTTCGTCCGGTTGTATTTTTGTTTTCGGGGGCTTCACTTATTTTTTTTTAACAATGCTTGAAGTCCCCCATCTGTAAAAGCAGTGCTCATTTTTATTTTTTTAAAAATTTGCTCACTGCCGTGTTTCTTCGGTGGCTCCATTGAAGGAAGCGTGAGCCAGGAAGGGAGACGCTGGTGTAGGCACTTGCGCAGAGGGAGGAGAACCGTGCGCGTGTCTGCCGTTATAAACGCTCCTTTATAACAGCAAATTACACCACAGTCTCTGAATGGCAAAAGGGGAGAGCCATTAATTATTTTACATTTATCCACATAGTAGATGCATCATCACAGATTTATTCACATAGTAGATATGTCACAATCACTCCGGAACTCATTTAGAATGTTCAGCCTCAGTACCAGTACTAACTATATTCAAATGCAAATAACTTTAAAACGAAAAAAGATAGCATAGTGCTGTGAGCATGAAAGCTGTGCAGCACAAAATTATCTACAAAATGAGGGCTATTTCATTTATAGATACCTTATAGATTTTTTGATAATTAGCAAAAACACAGCAGAAAATTCATATTTTTTTTTCATTTTGTCCGCAAACAAATGTAAATTACTTTAAAATGAAAAATGATAGCATGGTACTGTGAGCTCAAAGTTTATTTGGCACATAAATATCTACAAAGTGAGTGGTGTTTCATTTATAGATACTTTTTAGTTTTTTCAGAATTAGCGAAAAGCAGCAAAAAATTCCATTTTTGTGCACTGTTTCATCAAACAAATGCAAATAACATAAAAACCAAAAAGATAGTATGGTACTTTGAGCACAAAAGTAGTTCATCATAAAAATATCTACAAAATGAGATTTGTTTTGTTTCTAGATTCTTTTTAGATTTTTTATAATTAGCAAAAAATGGCAGAAAATTCAGTTTTTATTCATTTTTTTGACTAACAAATGCCCCCTACAAAAGCAAAAACAAAATAATTGCATAAATGGAATATGCAATGGAAAACTCGTGTAATAAATGATTTATCTGCACTCAAGCAGTTTGACCTCAGACACCACACTTGTGGCTTACGCCACTCGTGAGGTTACCCAAGGTCAAACTGCTCTTGCGCAGATAAATCATTTATTACACTTGCTTCCATTGCATAGCCCATATATATATATATATATATATATATATATATTAGAGGCAAAAAACTCCATTTAATGCATCAGTTAGGGTTGTTCCACAGTGACAAAAGCAAGGAAATTCGATGTTAGGGTTGAAACCCCATTTGCAACCCCTCCAGCCCACCCCCCACTGGAATCGGGGTGAGCGTTGGGGTCATCGGCCATAACTGTCACCCCATCACATGTGGAAAGAAGCTGAGGAATAGGAGAATGGGGTGACAGTTAGGACCAATGAACCCAATGCGCACCCCAATTCCAGTGGGGGGTGGGCTGGAAGGGTGCAAAGGGGGTTTCAACCCTAACATCGAATTTCCTCACTTTTGTCGCTGTGGAACAACCCTAACTGATGCATTAAACAGAGTTTTTTGCCTCTAATTTCCCTTCTTTTTGAGAATATAATGAGAAATAGTAAATGTAATGTGGCGGCGGGAGTGCGGGGCCCACCATGTGATGTCTTGTCACATAGTAGCATTGTGCCCGCAAAAGCAAATTGTAATGCACATGGTGACGCAAAGTGAAACAGAAAGAGAAACAGTACTGTAGACAGAAATGTTAAAAACAACACAAACACAACCGCAAATGAAAATGCAAAGGGTAACGCACATGGTGGCGTAAACTTGAACGGTAAGTGAAACGGGTACGGAACGCAAGCAGAAACGGTAATGGTAACAGTAATGTAAGCGCACAGGCTGGCTTTCCCCAAGAGCTGTATAGAGAAAGACAGTGAGTACAAAGAATGTATGCAAAATAATGACTCTCGGAACACAAAAATGAGGACTTGGAGTAGTAAATTGCTTATATCTCAGTAACCGTATGACATAGAAAAAAAATGTAAAAGTCATATGAATTATCACTTTCCTGGCTAGTTTTGACAAAAAGTCTGTATCTCACACCGTTTTCGAGATACGGGCCCTGAAAGGCACATCAAACGCCGTAATGTTATCCTATGGGAAAAAAACAGAAGTTCGGACTGCCATAAATTTGTCTCCCTATAATATTTTTTCACCAAACCACTGAAAGGCACATCTGTGGGATGTTGGCTGTGTTCCCTGCAAATTTCAGCCCAAAAGACCAAACCTTTATTTTGCAGCAGGGCGCCAAACAATTGCTACAATGCGTCGTACGCCGTAATGTTATCCTATGGGAAAAAGCGTCAACTTTGGAGTACCGTAACTTTGCCGCCGTGTAATATTTTTTCAATGAAACACTGAAAGGCACATCTGTGAGATGTTGGCTGCGTTCTCTCCAAATTTCAGCCCAAAACTCCAAACTGTTCTTTTGTAGCGGTGTGCCAAAACATTACTGTTATTTTAGGCATAGTGTCGCAAAGTAGTGTGATTTGCGAAAGCTTTCGCAAGAATTTGCGACACTTTCGTGAGTGCGACACTACTTTGTGAAAGTACTTTTTTCCAGAAATCTGAAAAACATATTTCTGGGGTGTTTTACCCCAAAATAAAGATATGGCTAGCATCCTCAGGGCCCGACTAGGTGAATACAAAAATAATTAGGTTGCTAGAGGGTATCAATTTTAAATGCCAAGCATTTTTCTGATCACTAACTGAAAACAAAATGGTGGATTTGCAACAGTAAAAGGGCCATTTGCGACAGTAAAAAGTGCATTTGCGACACTGTTGAACTTTTTGTTAACTTTTCCCATTGACTTATAATGGGAAATTGTTTTTTGAATAACTTTTGAACCGTTTAATATTTTTTCATGAAATCTTCAAAAGGCACATCGGGGACCCTGGTTGCACATTCCCTGAAGATTTTGGGGTGGTCGCACAAACCGTGCGACCTGTAGGCGTGACCGTAGAATTCCAGAAAAAGCATAAACGCACACACAGATCACACTTAATAACTCCGCAGCCGTGTATCCGACCAGTACAAAACTTGGCAGATCTCAACACGTATGGGTCTTGATCATGTATTCCAAATTTCAGTTAAATCCATCAAACAGTTGAAAAGTTATTAAGGTGCAAAATGTTGGGTTTAACATGTAAATGGCTCCTCAACCCTAACTATAGTGGCACTACCGTGCCACTATAATATATATCTATATATATATATATATATATATATGGGATACATGATGGCTAGGTGTGTGATACAGAATATGTCAGAATGAGTGGCAAGTGAGCTCGGAGAATATCATGAGTGGCGGAGTGTAGCGGAGCCATGAGTGATGGCTCTTCGAACTCACTTGCTACAAGTTCAGATATATTCTGCATCAGACACCTAGCCATCACATATTCCTTTTATACAATAGGACTTTTTTGTGCTGTTTTTTTTTGTTTGACGATGTAATCACAGCGTGATATCTGGAGATATCACACTGTGATGATGTCATCACAGTAAGATATCTGGAGTTGTCACACTGCAGTGAGAATACATGTTTTTATCTAATGGGTTATTTTCTCACTCCTATTGTGTGTGTGTGTGTGTGTATATGTGTGTGTGTGTGTATATATATATATATATATATATATATATATATATATATATGTATAGACCCAGATATTCAAACTGCGCCAGGCTGTGGCGCAAGCTTGGGCGCAGCGCAACTTGGCTGCGCAGGGGTGTGGACTGGGTGATATTCAATGGAGCTGTGCCATGGCTCAGCAGCGTTGAATATCACACCCTGGCCACCCGCAGTGTGCATGGTGCAGTGGCACTGCACCAGTGCAAGTGGCCAGAGTGGAACATGGGGATGCTTTAGCGCAAGTTCCATTGCGCCATGCACAGCAACCGTGATATTCAAAACTTGACATGCAAATGGGGCCATAAGTTATGCAAGGTGCAAATGGGGCCATTTGCATGCCGTTATGGCCCCATTTGCATGCAGGTGCACTGATCCCTGATGACTTGCGCCTGGCGCCTGCCAGGCAGCAGCCATCAGGGACCAGTGCCCCCTGCAGCCATCAATGTGCTCCACAGCCCGATCGTGGGCACTTGTATTAAAAAATAGAAACTATGTCCAATATCTCTGGTGGTCCAGTGGACCGCTGCCCAACCGATCATGGGCTAAGTAATAAAATTAGCTCCCCGAAATCCCTGGTGGTCCAGTGGACCTGCCCGCCCCATCACGGGCTAAGTAATAAAATCAGATCCCTGAAATCCCGGGTGGTCCAGTGGACCACTGTCTTCTCGATCGCAGGCATCTGTATAAAAATGACTAAGTCCAATTCTCTCGGTGGTCCAGGAGCGCTGTCTGCCCGATCGCAGGCCCTGTATAAATAAATGAATAAGTCTCATATTCTGGTGTCCAGTGGACACTGACTGCTGATCGCGGGCATTTGTGATTAGTGCAATCTACCATCTCACTGGTGGTCTAGGTACCCTCCTCACCCACCCACTGAGCCCCACCGCCCTGCTCCCCAGTCAGCCAACGGGTGGCAGCACCCCACCGCCTGCCGCCCGCCGCCCACTGACCGACATGTGGGTAGGGTGTACCATGGTCCACAGCATGGACACGGGCAGCTCAGTTCGCACGACACACATTCCGATATGACATATCTGGAATGTGTAGTACTAACACGGATGCACGCCCATTGGCTCATGCTGTGGACCAATGGGTGTACAGCCCTACCGATGGTGTCAGTCGGGGGCGGCAGGACAGCAGGCGGGTGGCTGCCACCCGCCAGCTGACCGGGAGGGAGCAGGGTGGTGGGGCTCAGTGGGCGGGTGGGGAGGGGGTACCTAGACCACCAGGAAGATTGGTAGTATTATTTTTTTTTAATACAAATGCCCGCAATTGGGCAGTCAGCGGTCCACTGGACCACCAGGGATATTGGACATCGGTCTGTTTTTAATACAAATGCTCATGATCGGGCAGACAGCAGTCCACTGGACCACCAGGGATATTGGACTTAGTCATTTATTTATACAGATGCCCGCGATCTGGCAGACAGCGGTCCACTGGACCACCAGGGATATTGGAAGTATTCATTTATTTATACAGATGCCCGAGATCAGGCAGACAATGGTCCACTGGACCACCAGGGATTTCAGGGATCTGATTCTATTACTTAGCCCGTGATTGGGCAGGCAGGTCCACTGGACCACCAGGGATTTTGGAGATCTAATTTTATTACTTAGCCCGCGATCAGGCAGGCAGTGGTCCACTGGACCACCAGGGATATTGGACAGATGTCTTTTTTTTCACAAATGCCTGCGATCGGGCATGAGGGGCGCCCTAGTGCAGCCGGGAAAGCTGGGGCCACCACAAGTGGCAGCTGCCGTTGCACTCTGCAATGTGGCAGCTCACCCGTGGGTGGCCATCAGTTTTTCCTTTTTTAGATCAACTTTGAGCTGGCACAGGTAGGGGTTGCACATGCATGGCTCTGCACATCCTGGGCTGAATATCGGGCTGTGCAGGGTATGCATGGGCACACCCCCCCCACCTACACCTGCATACATTACTGATGCGCTCCAGTACATCGGGATTTGTGCGCGCACTTTTCCTTTTGAATATCGCGACTGGCGCATCAGTGGGTTGCGCATGGTGCAACCCTGTTGCGCCATGTGCAACCCTTTTGAATATCTGGGCCTCAATATATATATAATTTCATTTTGCCAATTTTTTTTAAACACTTTATGCCTCCATCACTTGATTGCCAGGTAAATATTAATATTTATCCTAATGTATGACAATGCAAAGTTTAAGATTAGCCCATTCAACCATCTGCCATCAAATCTCCCAAAAAGTTAACAAAATTATGTGTTGGTTCTTACTGTCATATTTTTATTTGTGATGTTTCTATAGATTTATGAGCTTAGTTTGTGTGCTATATGCTGCTGCTTTGTGCAGCCAGTCCTAGCCCCCTTCCTTTTTATGTTTTCATCCATGGCTTTGGTAGTATTTAAAAAGAGAAATATAGCAGAAATTTCAGCTGCAAATCATCTGCTTCTACTATTAGTGCTCCTAACTATGGAACTCTATTCCCATTAATTTTTGGCAATGTCAAAGACATTTTTTGTCCTCCCTGGTTATTTTTAAGTGGTTGAATGATAAGAAGTCAGACCATTGTACATTATTGATCATGTATGTAATGATATGTTTGCTGCTTCTTTTACTGTGCATTTCTGTTACCTGAATGTTTAACATCTTTTACATATTGTTAAACTATTTTGATAATTGTTACTGCAGCTTGTGCAAGAATAGGATTTGATTGAAAATTAGTAGTGTGGCACTTAAATGACTTGTCATCATCCTAGTTTATCTTTCAATAAACAAATGTTAATTGAATGAATGGGTCAGGAAGGTGGGGGGGACATTAAGTTGCATGTACTCGGCTATGCATGTGCAGTGTGTACATTTCACTATGCCACATGGATGCTTGCAGTTATCAAGTGAATGTAATATATAATAATGTTTTGAAAAGAGATTGAGCAATATACCTTCCACAAGGATCCAGAGTCCCTGCGCAGAAAGGCATGAACGCCTCCACAGGACACAAAAGATAAAGAATAATTTTTACAATCACCTTGTTTATATGGATAATAGCATTAGCAATTTAAGTAATGAAAACAAAGTTCCCAAGAGTTGAGTGTTTAACAATACCACTGCAGATAAGGAAGGGTACCGGGCAAGTGTCACTTAGAGTAACCAGAATGCAGCCACGCAACCCAAAAAAGGCAATCAGTTTAGAAAGATCTTGCCAGTGGAGGAAATTAAAATCTCAACAATAGAATGTATTACTATTTATCAAATTGATGCCTCTCTTCAATTAATAACACATCCCAGGCCTCAGGTACAGGGTCGGGGGAATTTGGATTTAAAGAAATCATTATGATAAATAAAGCTCATTGCAGTTTACAATAAGAATGTTGTAAAAGTTGAAAAGAACTCCTGAAGATTTGAAGAAATATTTATACCATGTATTTTGGCAAACATTAGGGTTACCCTACCAAGGAGAGAATTTGATTGGCTTATCTATACAGATCTGAGCAAAATCTGTAGTTGTGTCTGTATAGTTTTCAGATCAAATGAATCCAGGGCTTTCTTCCTCAAGAACTGTAAAAAACTGGGAGATAAAAAAAAAAAATATTTGGCAAACAACATTATACAGAAAAATCCATTGTCCTAACCATCAGATGATCCAAAGGAGAATGGTAAATAGACAGAAAAGTAATAAAAGTAAAAAAAATAAAAAAAACCACCACTGACAGAATCAATACATGCTGAGAAGATGAGAACAGATAAAGGACCTAAGGAAGGGGATAACAGTGGAACAACTACTAGGAAGAGGAATCAAGGTAGGCAACAAATGGACCAGCATGTGATTTAGTTACTGTACATAAACCAGGGAATGTACTGAGATCTAGTAATGGAATGGTAATTAATGCATCTCTTATAATTGAAACATTTAATAGATACGAGGCAAGTTCCCTCTCCTCCTTTCCCCTCAGAAAGTTCAACTCCCACTCTTTATCATTTCCACACATTTAGACTACTTTGAGTCAGGTAACATTCTCCCTTAAGCTCCATTGGCTTTGCTCTAGCCTCCTCCATCCCCTCATCCTCCTCTCCCCATCCTGAAGTTTTTACTCCATGATCACACTTCTCATGTCTGTACTTGCACTTGACCCCCTCTCATTCCCTCTTTCCCTATTCCTTTCTGCTAGGCATCTCTCTCTCTTCCATTTCACCCCTACAACCTCAATGCCTCTCTGCCTCAGTCTAATTTCGTTTCACTGCCATTATTACTTTGTTCATTCCTGCCCTTGTAAGCTACGTTTTTTTTTGTTTTGTTTTTTCTTGCCTGATACCTGTTTTAATAGTCTGTTATCCATGGGTTTTATAATTATGTTCTTGACGTTGTCCACAGCACAGGAGACTTTTGTTACTGTACATCTGCATTTCTGTTGTTCTGTATGTTGCCTCCCTTTGCACATTTTCAAATATTCTGCTGTAGATCACTCTTCTTCCTTCTATTGTTTGCAATATGTTATATCATTATGTTTTATTGTGTTGTCCTGTGCAATTTCCAACAAGACACATCTGAAAATTAACTCTTCTCAACTCAACATACTTTTGTGGTGCAAACTTTAAATAAATAAATAAATTAATTAATTAATTAATAAATAAATTCAATAAGAGGAAGCTACATTACTAAGGGAACCCAGAAACAACATACCAGTGGCCATGAAGAAAAGTAACAGGGACGGAAATAATATAATTATACATTTATTTATCTAAAGATTTAATCCAAAAAGGCATACTGAGCTGCAAGTATAATGGAATTAAAAAGAAATGATGCTTGAATAACACTGCATTAAAATCTAAATTCCAGAATTCAGAATGCAGACATACTGGGCATAATTGAAACCTGGCTGAAGCCATCCTGCCCGGACTCCCTTTGCCTCTTAAATGGCTACTCAGTATTTCAGAATGACAGATCAGGGAGTAAGAAAGGTAGCAGAGTTCTTTTTTGCATTAAAGACCAGCTCAAAGGCTCAGTTATTTCAAACAGCAGCTCAATAGACTCTACAACAGAGTGGCTCATTATTGAGCTGATTATAGGGGCAGACAAAAGAATTTAGGTGGGTTGTGCCTACAGTCCCCCAACAGGTGGAGGCAATATGGCACAGTGGTTTAAGGCTCTGAGTTGCAAATCTGGGGACATGGGTTTGAATCCCACAGCCCCCACTTGCATACTGTGTGACCCTGAGCAAGTCACTTAACTTCCCTGTGTGCCCAGGTTGCACCTGTAAACAAGCTTTCAGCTTAGTGTGTCTCACTTGGTTAAACAATTGGAAAAAAAAGTGGGATAAATGGATTAAAAACCCTCATTAATGTGGTTTGAGGACTTTCCCCAATTAGACACACAGAGCAAATAGGGGATCTCAACTTAAATTGTCTGAGCAACAGAAAACAGGAGTACACAGAGCTCCTTAAACATATAAGTCTAACACAGATCATTCACTCCCCCACACGCCTAAACTCTAAATCTCAGAACCACTCTCTACTAGATTGGATTTTGATAAACAGGGATGGTAGGGCAATTGCAGCGGGGGTCCTATCTGACTCAGTAAGTGATCATTCCCATATATACTGCAACTGGTCCTGCCACTGGGTTCATCCACCCCTAAGCATATCACCTTCAGGAACTTTGCTAAAGTCAATCTAACTGCTCTAAGAGCTGACTTAAGAGGAATTAGCTGGTCTGCACTCTACTCACTTACAACTGTTAATGCAGCCCTGAGGTTCCTTATCACTGCTGTCTCATCAGTACAGGAAAAGCTCATCAGTACAGGATAAGCTCATCAGTACAGGAGAAGCACTTCCCTCTCACCATGCATCAGATCGGGGGGGTAACACTAAGTGGGTGTCTAGGGATTTAGTGGCCCTAATGAAGACCCAGGAACCAGTCCTGGGGCACTTACAAAGTGGACCCCTCAGCCAAAAACTGGAGCACGTATTGGAGATTTAGGAACCAATGCAAAAGTAAAACAAAACTTCTTAAAGCCTCCTTCTTTAAGGATTAACAGACATGGAACCTTGGCAACCTGCGAAGCTTCTAGACCTTAGTGAGTTCAATAATAAGGTGGGTTCCCAAGACCAACACCATATATTTAGTCACTTATTCAGGCCTAACAACTGATCCATCAGGGGTAGCTGGCATCTTTAATGACAAATTCTCTAACCTTGACCAGTACTTGGCACTCCTCCCCCCCAGAAGCAAAGAGCACCCATCCCAAGGGCCTGGATGCTGAGGGACCCGATAATCCTCCATTTCATTTCAAGGTAACATCATCCACTGAGGTCCACAAGTTACTGCAGGCCCTACCAAACACAGGCAGTGCAGGGAGTGATGGCCTATGCCCCCAATTCCTGAAACTAGCTCCAGATCTTTTAGCCAAACCCTTTGCACGCATTATCAACTTATCTCTAACCACTTCCACAGTCCCTGTGTTCTGGAAAGAGGCCAGGGTAGTACCTATACTTACGTCAGGGAATCCAAACCTACCTGAGAACTATTGACCAGTCTCCATCTTATCACATATGATCAAAATAAAGGAAAAGGTGGTATTCTGGCAAATATCTGAGCACCTCACAGTGCACAACAAACTATCCTCACACCAACATGGATTCAGAAAGGGACATAGCACCACCACAGATCTGGCCAGGTTTATGGACCATGTCCTCAGGGAGGTGGATAAGAGGAGCCTCACTGGGTCCATATTCGTCAACCTTTCCAAGGTGTTTAACATGGCCGATCATGGCTTACTACTTAGGGAACTCATAGAGTTAGGTTTCTCTCAATGCTCCTCTTGTTGGGTCAAGAACCAGCTCCTAAATAGGACACAGATGGTCCAGATTTGTGGATCTCTATCCAGCCCTCTTGAAGTTCTGAGGGGGAGTACCCCAAGGGTCCACCCTGGGACCTCTATTCTACTCAATCTTTGTAAACCCTCTACTATTAGAAACAACCTCAAATAGCAGAATCACATATGCTGATGACCTCATACTATTCAGTAGTGACAGCTCCCCTGACAAGCTATCTCAGGCACTCTCCAGGGAGTTCACTGTTATTGAAAAATGGTTCACTCAGCACAAGCTAGTCATCAACATGAAGAAAACTAAAGCCATGCTGTTTTGCTCTAACCACAGACTGGTAAGGCCCGGGACCCTCTCCCAGTATTTGAACCTTAGACGGATCCACTCTGGAACAGGTAGAGAATTTCAAATATCTAATGGGTAAACCTAGACCCCTCACTTAGTTTCAGCTCCCACATAGGCAGGTGGTCAAAAGGGTAAACCAGCATTTGGGATTCTGCTTCCATCTGAAGCACCTGTTGTCACCCAAGGTGAGGTTGGCAATAGGACAAAGCACCATTCTTCTGATCCTAGAGTACTGCTCTCCTATCTTACACCCCATCTCATCCAAACTACAGTACGTAAGAGATTGAACATAGTTTACAACAGCATATGCAGATGTGTCACTCTGGCTCCATATAACACCCAGCATTGCACCCTATATCAATCTCTAGGGTGGCTACCAGCCCAGGCACACTGGGACCTCTTGTATGGTATGTTCATATATAAGAAACTCCATGATAGACCAAATCACCACTCTCAGGCATGCTTGCCACTAAACAGATATACAATCAGTTTACATCCTCCTCGAGCCAAACCCTTGAATGCCACAGATTAGCAACAGTCATGAGGCAGAGGCCTTTTCCTGGGTAGCACCAAATTTCTGGAACACTCTCCCAATAGAACTCCAGTCCTTGAAATCCCCACCAAACTTTAAACAGTACTGCAAAAATGTTCTAGTGTCCTATGCAACCTGCAACTGCTAGCTTGCACTACTGTCAACACAGTTTGTTTGGCATTTAACATGTATTTGATATATTTTTGTTACCTGGTTAATGTCATTTTACTCAACTTCTTATTGTCATCCCACTGCGTGGAGCCAAATGTCTGAAGGCTGTACTCATCTCAAGCATTCTTTCTGTAACTTACGTGGAACTGTCTTTTTAATGTAATGTTGATCATGTTTTTGTATTGTTTGCCATCTAGATGGCCCGGGTTGTACCTGAAAAGGGTCCTCTGGATCAGTGTACTTACCGGTCAACAAATGCATACATACATACAGGCAGGCAGACAGACAGACATACAACCATACAGACATAAATAAACTGTGAAGAACTTGAGTATATTAGTATATTAGTTTTTGGAGGAATATGGAGGGATATGGGATGGATAATTTGACCAAGACGGTTACATAGCATTTCATATGATGGGAAACAGCAGGCCAATTTATGGGTGGATAAATGGGCACCCGGCTATTTTTGTAAACAGCAAATATGGAATCAAACATTCACAAGCCATTAGTAAAGTTGTTTTTACAAATTTTGAGGCTTTCTGTAGAAGAAGGAAGAAAAAAATCTACACTCCTTACAGCTTTTCCAAGTATCAGATAATAAAATCTTGGTTAGACAATAGAATATGTTTAATGATTTGACTCAGGACTCTCCAAAAAAGGTGCTCCTTATGTTTTTTTTTAAACTTTATTACTAGACTGAAAACAGAATTTAATAATCCTAAATGGGATGGGTTACCTTTAGTGGACCTTTTAATTCTCCTGTGAAGCAGGAACGATGTGATAGTGAATTTAAATGGTATTTGATTAAACTCTTTTCTGATACACCTGAAACTGTTAAGCATGACAGCCACTCAAAACATCATCCCCTAGGTGGGTTTACCTACACATCCAATAAAGGCAGGATTATCTTGGATCTGGCTATTATATATTCATTGGGAAAATGTAATATTTGCGTACTTGACACTAAGGGTGAGAGAAGTGAGCCTTTGGCAAAATTGTTTCAGTTTCAAGTTGACCCTCATGAATTCTGTTTGGCTTCAAGTATTCAGCCAGACCACTTCAGCTCTCAATGCAGTAATTAACAGAGGACAAAGCAGACTCAAAACAGGAGGTAATAACAGACTTGCAGTGTGCAGTGAATATTTATTACTCTAGCCTCCTTGTGATCCAATGGTGAGCTAATAGTTCATATTAATTGCTGACCTCAAGACTTATACCCCACTGTAGTCTGTGCTTTACCTCCATACCAATTATTATATTCTTCCAGGTCCCATAGATTTTCATATTATGTAATAATACCACTCCCCAACACACACACACACACACACACACACACACACACACACACACACACACACACACACATATACACGAAAAGCATCAAAAAACATACAAACAAAAACATTTAATTGAAGGCACTATATAGTATACTGCTCGTTCCAGTATTTTACCATCCATTGTTTCAATCTTTTTAATTGTTTTTATTTTATTAAATGGTTGGAAAGTGTAGTATACAAGGATACAAAGTTTATGAGGGGGCTAATGAGTTAATTAACCAAGAACCCGAAGGGTAAATGGATTTATGAGCTCATAGGCCCCCCAAGATACCAAAACATAGACAAAGTCAGCAGAAAAAGATCATCAGTCTACCCAGTCTGCCCCTTTATACCATGTTTTTATTTATTATTAATTACTGGTTTCAGAATTACACCTTTGAGCATTGCTCATTTACAAAGGTTCCACGTCAGGGCAGCACAACAGATCAATAATAAAAATAAATTAAATAAAAACAATAATTACATCAACAGGGTTGGAATGAAGAGGGGCATAGTAGGCAAGTAGGAGGGTCGTGAGTGTTAGTGGGGGGAGAGGTAGGGAGTGTGGTGGTAGGATGGAGTGGAGGGGTGAGAATGGAGAGGGGTGTGCAAAGCAGGGACATAGAAAGATAGCGTGGACTACCATCTGTGTGGACACGGAGAGGGGGTGGGATATTCCTCTCTTCAGAATGGGAAGCTTGGGCCATCTTATACAAGGACATGCAGGGGAAGGGTAAGATGTTTTCTCAATTCATGTTTAAATTGTCCTATTCTGGGTGGATTTAATAAGGATTGAGGGAGTTCATTCAGCCAAAGAGGGCATGACGGTAGAAGGATTTCATAGTCTGGTTGGCCCTATAGAATGTAACATGGATATTATACGTGCCCTAACTTCCCCCCTTACACCTTGCCTTACTGTTAATCTCCTCCCTGAATAACTATTAATCTTTCTTTGAGGAAGGCTCTTGCAGCATGCCACACCAGTAGGACTAAGCCACCATGCACTAGAACCACACAGAAAACTTCTTGATAGCAGTCTACCATAGGGGACAGGCTGCCACCACCACCACCATCAGTCGACTGATCTCAGCATAGCCTATATAGGAGGGCAGTCCCCCACACCACCTCAGTTTTTTCCTACCATTGACCTGCACATGTCAGACCTCAGCAAATGCCACAGTTACAGTCAACTGCCATTTCCTGCACTTTTTTAATTTTTGTTTCTTCTAAGTGTAAAATATTTAATTTTTCAGTGTTTTTTCAATGAGGTTATGTCTCTTCCACCAGCCTTATCTTCCAACCTCTCCATTAAGTGTCCTGCATCAAACAGATTCCTGAAAAGGTAGGCACTCTGCGTGTCTGATCTGCCTAGGCCCCAGCCACAACACCGAAGCCTGCCAGTTCTGCTAGAAATTCAACCAAGCCACTCAGAGACATTGTTTAAAAACTCTGGAGAGCCATCTTTTAAAACAGAAGTTGTTCACCATGGAAAAGGAACTGCAGGCCAAGAGCTCTTCAGCCTCATCAGCCCAGTCTTCTGGGGTCTCTTCTTCTTCTCATAAAGAGAAATCCGGGAAGCACACGCACTAGGACAAACACCGGGAACAGGCCCAGTCAGCTTCTCGGTTTTAGTCACCCTACAAACCTATGACCGCAATGGGGCCATCCTCCAACAGGGGGTCGGCCCCTCCAGCCCCATCAGGCTTCTCTTCCTCCAGGCTCCTGGTGGCTCAGATGCCTGCCCTCATCTCTGTCTCAGGTGGTGGCTCTTCAGGGTGGGGGACTTAGTCTCCCACCCCTAGCCCCCGATGCTCAGGCCCTTATCCTCCATGGGCTCTCAGCCAGGTGGCTCAACCAGACTTAGTACTTCAGGCAGCGGCTCTTCCACTGTTACCCCAATGGCCTGGGCATTGCCTTCACTGGCTCCCAGTTTGGGGACCACTGCCAGTCCAGCCAGGCAATGCCCGCAGCAGTCTGACATCATGTCCTCCTCACCAGCGTCACCTCTGCCTCCTTCCAGGGTGCTTACTTCCCCCCAGGTGCCAACTTCTCCTGTAGGACCAGCACCAGTGTACCCATTGCCAGGCTGTGCTAGGCTGCCACCTGCTGGCCTGCCGCCAGTCCTACCACAACCCCAGCCTTTGGATCCAGCACTAACGTCACCGCTGCCACAGCCTACACTGCAGCCAATGTCAGTTGGCCCATTGCAGGATGACTACCCAGCATGAGGAAGGCTAATGCCCAGGTACTCTTTCCTGACTCCTTAGCTGACATTCCCCAACCTGCCATCTCTTCCATTCCTGCCAGTGTATAACATAGCAAACCAGGTAGATTATAACACCCTTTTTTCAATGTGGTGGTCTTCCATGCAGAAACAGGTCTCCACTCCTCAGGACCCACCTCCAGCATCTCCTACCCACTCTCCACAAGACCCACAGCCAAGGAATTCTGACCGGGCTACTCCCAGTGAAACCTGGATGTCAGGGTCTTTAGAGGTGCAACCTGATGTTGGTTCAGGCTCCAGAAGGGATGATCACCAGACTCTGACACCAGTCCCAAACAATGAGACTACAGAGTATGACTCCGAATCTTCGGGGTCTTCCTCCTCTCCGAGTGAGTCTTCAGAGGGGGAGGATCATGCAAAGGAGGTGCCAAAGTCCCCCTCCGATGACCCATCATTCATGGATGTTATGCATCACACCCAGTCTATGTGGTTTACCTAATTCAATGCAAGAAGTGCACAAATGGTTGCTATATTGGGGAAACTAGCCAACCACTGAAAAAAAGGATGAATCACCACCGTCACACTATAGTAAACCAGATTATCAGCACTCCAGTAGGAAACCATTTTTCACAAACAGATCACTCTCTCCTGGATTTATCTGTCTTGATACTAAGAGGCAACTTCAGAAACACACAGGACAGAAGGACATGGGAACTGAAATATATAAAACAATTTAAATCTAACATTTCTGGACTGAATCGGGACATCGGTTTCATGACCCGCTATGATAAACTGTAATTCTTTTTTATTGTGTACTAAATCATGTCTCTATTCATCACACTTTGTTTCTGTATCTTTCTAACTATTATATTTTTTTCCTCTTAGTTCTGCCTGTTCTGTTTTTTTACCTATACCTCACATCCTCCCTGCCTCTCCTATTAACTCCTGAGCTCAGTCCCACCTACTCCCTCTTGTTTTCACACCTCTGTTTATCTAGGCCTTTGTTCTTTTGTTTCTACTAATTTCTTGATTTCCTTGCATCTATTAGGCATCTCCTGTCCATTCTACTCTTTCAGCCAGCCTCTGATCTCAGATCCTATCTGCATGCTTTTGTCTTCCCTTTAGCTTCCTTTGGTCTCCTACTGACCTGCTCCTAATATGTTCCCTCCCCAATTTTTCTAATGTTTTTATTTTTTGCATCTTAGACTTTCATCTCTAGTCCACTTTATCACCTTCCTACTTCACTTCCTGATTCTTATTTGCTCCACAGTGGATATGAATACTGCTTGTTGCTCAATTTTGCTATTCACCTGAAGAAGGGAACTGTGTGGCCCCGAAAGCTTGTGTATAATTCCATCTTTGTACAAGACACTTGTTGGTCCAATAAAAGGTATCAAACCTTCCATCTTCTCCTGTTTTGCAAGGACCAATACGGCTGAAATCTCTTTTTACAAAACAATGTAAGATACCGCAAATCGCCGTCTGAAATGGCAACTCTGCAACATGAAGAAAAAGGAAGCTAAATTTGACAGTGACATCTACTTCCTAACTGCATGCAAAAAACAGAACATTATTCATAAAGGATTTCGGATCTACAACCCACTGTAAACTACATACAATTCAAGGTATGCAGAACAACTTTGTTGCAGGACATCTGAGAAACTCAAGAATCACCTTATTCATCAGATTTATGCTAGAAAATCTCACCTTAAAAATAGATTTTCTGAACTTTCACACACCCTTCAAGGAAACAACAGTAATGTATTACCAGGGTTTACTTGTGATCTCCAAACACATTATCAAACAGGTCTCCAGGCAGCCCTATCACAGAAGAGGAGGAAACTCAAAGAACTACAAGACAGCAGCTACAACAACATCTTGACTCATCCAGGGGAAGTAAACCACAACACTAACACTGGTGAACAAGATAATACACTGCAACAACCACCAGTGGTCAACCTATCTATAAAGAACTTACATGGGCTGAAACATCTGTACTATCCAATCGCTTAACTTTCTGCCCCACACAGGAATTTGAGAACATTATATTCTGTGAGGAGACAGAAGAATTTTTTAGACGGCTTTGTCTAAAAGAATATTTCTTTGATAAAAACAACTCTCAAACAACACAGTATGACAGCACAAGGAAAACATCAGACTGGACCCCTCCGAGTGGACGCAACCCCAAGTTGGATGCCTACATCAACTGCTTCCATGGAAGAATAAACTCCCAAATCCTTAGCAAACAGCAGAAACTCCTGTACAATATTACACCACTAGAAAAGAGGGCAATACAAACTCTGAATAACTACCATAACATTGTAATAGAACAAGCTGACAAGGGTGGAGCTGTGGTTGTGATGAACACAGAGGATTACATTAAAGAGGCACACAGACAGCTGTCACATACAGCTTACTATAGAGAACTCACCGAAGACCCTACTTTACAATATACAGGAGATCTTAAACAAATCATCATGTCTCTACCAAACAACATCCAAGAACAGTTAAAAATACTAATTCCAAACAAACCTACTGCAGGGACATTCTATATGCTTCCCAAGATACACAAACCAGGGAATCCAGGATGACCCATCATCTCTGGCATTGGCACACTCACTGAAAACATTTCAGGACTCATTGAATCCATTTTAAAACCATTAGTAAGAGCTACTAACAGTTTTATTCAGGACACCACCGGTTTTCTCAGGAAACTGAAACAAATTGGACAACTGCCACTGAACACTATCCTAGCCACAATGGATGTCACTGCCCTGTACACCAATTTCCCAGATGAAAATGGCATAGCAGCATGTCAGAAATTTTTAAAGGAAAACACATCCACAGGAGACGTTCCAGAAACCACCATCAGCACCCCAATAAAATTCATTTTGACACACAACTTCACTTTTAATGGCAAGCACTTTTTACAGGTCATGGGGACAGCCATGGGCACTAAAATGGCACCCCAATACACCAATCTTTTCATGGCCTGCTTAGAGGAGGATTTTTTTTAAACACCACCCTTATAATCCATCTGTCTACCTCCATTTTAATGATGACATATTCCTGATTTGGGCAGATGGTGAAGATTCTCTCAAAAAATTCCATCATGATTTTAACAACTTTCATCATTCCATAAATCTCACTATTGAATACTCCACCACCAGCATACGTTTTCTTGACACCACAGTCAGTATCACTAAAAATGGACATATACAAACTGCTCTTTACAGAAAACCCACTGACAGACATCACTTCCTGCATAATTCCAGCTTCCACCCTAATCATACAAAAAAATCTGTAATTTACAGTCAGGCAATTTGATACCATCGAATCTGCTCTGATGAGAGAACAAGAGACAGACAGCTCTCCACACTTCGGAATTCCCTAATTCAGCAGGCCACTCTTCAAGACAAATTGACAGAGAATTTGAATGGGCCATACATATACCACGAGACAATCTGCTGGAATACAGGCAAAGACATCAAACTGACTACACACCCCTAGTGGTCACTTACAGCCCCATGCTAAAACCCCTTCAAGAAATTATCAAAGAGCTACAACCCATGAGAGAAGATGAAACACTGAAAGACATCTTCCCTGAACCACCTGTCATTGCCTATAAGCAGCACCCCAGCCTCTCAAACATAATGATTCATAACAAACTCCCAGCAGGCCACAATAACCAGAAAACAAAAGGGAGAACACCATGCAACATGGCAAGATGTAAGACCTGCACCCACATATGCACACAGGCCACCATTAAGACAAGCCAGAACAACATAATACAAATTAATGGATCCTTCACATGTCAATACAGCAATGTGGTTTACCTAATTCAATGCAAGAAGTGCACAAATGGTTGCTATATTGGGGAAACTAGCCAACCATTGAAAAAAGAATGAATCACCACCTTCACACTATAGTAAACCAGATTATCAGCACTCCAGTAGAAAACCATTTTTCACAAACAGATCACTCTCTCCTGGATTTGTCTGTCTTGATACTAAGAGGCAACTTCAGAAACACACAGGACAGAAGGACATGGGAATTGAAATATATAAAACAATTTAAATCTAACATTTCTGGACTGAATCAGGACATCGATTTCATGACCCACTATGATAAACTGTAATTCTTTTTTAGTGTGTACTAAATCATGTCTCTATTCATCACACTTTGGTTCTGTATCTTTCTGACTATTATATTTTTCCCTCTTAGTTCTGCCTGTTCTGTTTTTTTACCTATACCTCACATCCTTCCTGCCTCTCCTATTGACTGCTGAGCTCAGTCCCACCTAGTCCCTTTTGTTGTCACACCTTTGTTTATCTAGGCCTTTGTTCTTTTGTTTCTACTAATTTCTTGATTTCCTTGCATCTGTTAGGCATCTCCTGTCCATTCTACTCTTTCAGCCAGCCTTTGATCTCAGATCCTATCTGCATGCTTTTGTCTTCCCTTTAGCTTCCTTTGATCTCCTACTGACCTGCTCCTACTATACCCCTCCCCATTTTTTCTCATGTTTTTATTTTTTGCATCTTAGACTTTCCTCTTTAGTCCACTTTATCACCTTCCTACTTCACTTCCTGATTTTTAATTGCTCCACAGTGGATGTAAATACTGCTTGTTGCTCAGTTTTGCTATTCACCCGAAGAAGGGACCTGTGTGGCCCCAAAAGCTTGTGTATAATTTCATCTTTGTACAAGACACTTGTTGGTCCAATAAAAGGTATCAAACCTTCCATCTTCTCCTTACTTCTGCTTGAAGGATTTCTGAGCTCCAGGCTCTGATGTGTTAAGAGCCTTATTTGTTTTTTCACAAAGACAGGGTGTCTTCGCCTACTAATCATAAATGTTTACCTATGGTGGTGTCTGAGTTAACTTTAAATCAATCCATGCACCTTTCAGTTTCTTTTCCTGAGTATTCTAATCAGGGGGGAGGTCTTGCTCCATACTTTGGATGTTCGCAGAATGTTGCGGTATTACACGAACTACACCAAGTCTTTGAGGAAAACTGATCAGTTGTTTGTTTTGTTCACCCCCAAGAGAGAGGGTGCTCCTGTTTCCAAACAGTATTTGTCTAAGTGGTTAGCTAATTGCATTGTTTACTGCTACCAAAAGTACAACAGGCCCCTTCCAGGAATAGTCAAGGGCCATTCCACCAGGGATATGGCTGCCTCCACGGCTTTCTTCAGAAATGTGTCTGCTGCAGACATCTGTGCAGCTGCCACCTGAAGTTCTGTCCACACTTTCACCAAGCATTACAGTCTGGACATTGCCTCTACGTGTAGAGTCAATTTCGACCTGGCAGTTCTTCAGAGCCTTCTTTCATGAACTAACTGCTGACTTGTCCTCCTCCTGGTGTTATTATCCTGGTGATAACCTGTATTGTTTGGGATTCAGTCCTACCATTGTGGCCTGCTGCAAGAGCCTTCCTCAAAGTAAGATAGTACAGTTACATAAGAAGTTACCGTAACAGTAGATCTCTTGCAGCAGACCCTGCTTTCCCTCTCTCCTTCCCTTTGCTGTTCTTTGTCTTTTGACCTTCTTCTGCCTGTCTTTTGGTTCTCAGGAAACCTCACTGGTTCTTGTTCAGCTGCTCACATGGGGTCCCCAGCAGGGGAACTGAGGTGGTGTGGGGGACTGCTAGCTAGAAGTTTTCTGTGTGGTCCTAACACCAGGCAACTTAGTCCTACCATTGTGGCATGCTGCAAGAGCTTCTATCGAGTGTCTACAGTTATGGTAAGTTCTTACATAACTGTGCTATCCCTTACTTCTGTCCCAGTTGTGCTTGAAATCATTGATGTTTTGTGTGCCCCTCTATTGTGCCCACCACTTCAGCTGGAAGGCTGTTCCATGGATAACCCCCTTTCTTTGTAAAGTAAAAATCTGTTCACATCCCTCATGAATCTCCCCCCCCCCCGACAGTTTCCACTCATGTCCCCAACTTGTTAATCCTGCTGAATAGTTTCTCACAGTTTACATTATTCATTCTTTTCAGGAAGTTGAAGGTCTCTATCATGTTCTCTCTCTCTCTCCATCTCTCTCTCTCTCGCTCTCTCTCTCTCTCCAGCGAGTATGTTTGGTGCCCTCAGCTGATCTTTCTAGGATCTGTCCTGTTGGTACTGAATAATGTCGGTTACCCTATGTAGTACCATCTCCAACCTATCTTTGTATTTCCTTGGGTGGAGACTCTAGAACTATGCACAGTATTCCAGATACAGCCTCTCTCCAGTGAGCTACAGAAGGGTAAGTATTACTTCTTTCCAGCCAGTAATGAACTTCCTCCCAATACACAGCAACATTCTGGTCACCTTGTTGTAGGTCTTGTTGCATTGGTTGGATTGTTTTATGGAGTAACTTGTGATAACTTCCAGATCCCTCTCCTCAGAAGTAGTGCCCAGCTTAACTCTTCCTATCCAATATTCTGTCCTTGAGGTCTTGTTACCTATGTGCATCACATTGCACTTTTTGGCATTGAATTTCAACTGCCAGGTTTTGCACCACCTTTTTAACCTCTAAAAGTCCCTCTGTAACTCCTTTACTCCCTCCTCACTGTCTACCCTGCCAAAGAGCTTAATGTCATCTGCAAAGAGGCATGTCTTGCTCTGTATTCCTTCTCCTATGTCACTGATGAATATCAATCAATCAATCAATCAATCAAATCTTTATTCAGGTGATCATCATTGAGCAAGGCTCATTTACAAGATGGACCTGATAAGGTCAAGGTTCGAGTTGGTGCACAGCAATTACATCACATACTTATGAGACAGTTACACATACAGAAACAAGAAAATGTTATTTATAACACAATAATATACAGAGAATTCACATGTTAAAGCTTGGCAAGAGAAAGTTAAACTAACATCTACAATATGTACAATACATATATATCACAATGAGGGCTATGACAGTCACTCACATAATGAGTACAAGGATGGTGAAGGAATATTGGGTGCCATATACTGGCGGTGTCTGGCTGGAAGGAATATGCCATATGTGATTGGAATAAGGTTTTGTGGGATGACTATTCTATCTCTAGCGGTAGCAACTGCATTTCTCTGTGAAGAAGGCTGTACAGTGCTGCTTGAAGGATGTAAATGGAATGATAATGGACAGTTTTAGGGATTTTGTAGGGTGTTCCATGCTATGGCTAGAGAGTAGCTGATTGCTGCCCTCCCTATTTTGGTGTTGACTTTGGGCAATTTGAGCAGGATGATATTGTTACTTCTTAGGGCGAGGAGCTGGGAGTGGTCAGGTTGAAGCAGTCCAGGATATAACTTGGGAGTTTTTTTGATAAAGCTCTGTAGATCCATAGAGCTGCATTTCTGCTCCTCCTGACATGAAGGGAAACCCATCCAACTGAATCATAGAGAGAACAATGGTGAGTATTATATGGCAGGTCTGTAATGAACCTTATTGCTCTATGGTATAAGGTATCCAACTTTTGAAGGTAGGGAGTGGAGCAGTGACTATAGAGGAAGTCTGCATAGTCAATGACTGATAGAAAGATGGCCTGGACTAATCTCATCTTTGAATCTCTATTAAGTAAGGATTTTAATCTGTAGAGGAGGCCAAGCCTTAGGTGAAGCTTTTTCAGCAGTTGTTCTAGATGCTGAGTAAAGTCAAGTCTGTTGTCAATCCACACACCTAGGTATTTGAAATTTTCAACATACTCCAGATTTTCTCCAAGTATAGTGCTTATCTGGGGGAGACTGATTGAAGAGGATGTGTTGGTGGAGTTTTGGGTTGTGAACATCATTGTTTTGGTTTTCTTTGCATTTAGCAGAAGCTTTTTCTCGAGAAGCTGATGTTGTAACAGGGAGAATTCTGCTTGTAGTATTTCATGAGCAACTTTAGGTGAAGGGTTGCTGACATACAGTACAGTGTCATCAGCAAAGAGATGTACTGAGGACTTGGTAAGGGTTGAATCAATTTTATTTATATAAATGGCAAAAAGGATAGGACCCAGAATACAGCCTTGGGGGACTCCTCTTGACAGTGGTCTTAATGAGGAGAGGTCACCTTCAGCTTTTACCTGCTGTGATCTACCAGAGAGGTAGCATCTGAACCACTTAAGGGAGGATGGATCTAGGCCAATGGAGTGTAGGGATGAGAGTAGCAGTTCATGGTCCACAGTGTCGAATGCTTTGCTCAGGTCCAGGAATACTGCACAGACATTGTTCTTTTTATCCAGTTCGGTTTGCCAATCATTGGTGACCTTGGCTAATGCAGTGATAGTGGTATGTTTGGCCCTGAATCCAGATTGAGCTGGACTTGATAGATTAGCATTGTCCAGATATTCCCTTAACTGAATACTCACTAATTTCTCCAGTATCTTGGATAACACAGGTAGGATGGAAATGGGCCTGTAGTTATTAAGATCCATAGGGTCCCCTGATTTTAGAAGGGGGACCACTTGGGCTGTCTTCCACAGTGTGGGAATAGAGCCAGAGTTTAGGGAAAGGTTAAAGAGGTGAGTTAGGGGGACTGCAAGCACATGACATGCAATCTTTAGAAAGAATGGGTCCAGAAGATCTGCTCCTGCACTTTTTTTGGTATCTGGATGCCATAATAGATCCTCAACTTGTTTCAACAGTATAGGTTTGAAGCTAAAGGAGGAGTCAACTCTTTGTTCACCAGTATAGTGGGAGCTTAAATGATCCCTTAATAGGTTAGCTGGGAGGAGTCAAGGCAAGGCCAGCTGTTGTGAAGTGGTTGTTGAATGCATCCAGGATTTCCAATGTGCCAGTAATGGGGCCATAGTTACTGTGTAAATGGGTTGGAAAGGGTTGTTAACATCCTGCCCATCATACCCTTGATGGTGCCCCAAAATCTAGCAGTATTATGGTAGGAGGAGTCGAGCTGGGCCAGGTAGTAGGCAGCCTTTGCATTCCTAACTTTCCTAGTGCATTTATTCCTAGCGTTCCTAAAGAACATCCAGTCCATGATATTCTTAGTTTTTCTTGCTACTTTCCAAAGTTTATCTCTCTCCAGCAGTGCAGCTTTGAGGTCAGCTGAAAACCAGTGACAGGATTTTTTTTTTAATTCGGATACTAGAGATTGGGGCATGGGTGTTAAGGGCATTTAATATAATGCTATTTAGCACCTGCTGAGCTTTTTCTACAGAATGTGCAAGATAGAACTTTTGCCAGTGTGGAGAGTAGGCTAGATCATGCAGATATCCTTCAATATTGATCTTTTCTTGGATCTCCTCATGAGGAATTTTGCAGGATCTGTTTTAATGTTGTTGGATCTTACCCCTGCGATGGGGCAGTGGTCACTTATGTCGCATAGGAGCACTCCAGCGTGTGTGAATAGATGTGGTTTACCACTAGTATGATGTCAAGTAGAGTACTGTTACTACTATTCCTGCATTTAGTCTTGTTGGTTCATTAATTAACTGTGTGACCCCATAGGTGTCACAGAATGATACCAGAGGTGTAGCTGCCTGGGTGAGCCAGTTGACATTCAGGTCCCCTATGATAATGACTTCTTCAGTACAGGACTTGACCAGGTTTCCCAGGTGGGATAAGAGCTTGTGTTCAGCAGAGGGGTTCTGTAGCATCCAATTAAATGGAAAGCTGCTGTATTGGGGAGAGAGACTTTAGAGATAGACACTCAAATTCCTTGGGCATAGATGTTGCAGCAGTACAGGATACAACTAAACCAGCTTTTACATATATGGCTACTCCGCCTCCCCTTGTTTGGCAATCAGCTCTGAATAGCTGATAGTTAGGTTAACTTCCCTTTCCATTGTGGTGGTCTTGAGCCATGTCTCAGTTATCACAAGAAAGTCTGGCAAGGTATGGGCAACCCAGGATTGTAGCAATGTAAATTTTTTCAACAGACTGCATACATTAATATGCAGGAAACTGAGGCCTTTAATTGAGGATAGGTCTGAGGGAGAGGTGATGCTTTCAAGAGGTCCAGGGTTGATTTCACATTACCAATACAGAGCAATAGGAAGATCAGTAATTTGCTAAGGGCTGCCAGTGATAGGGAGAGGCGGCTGTCTTTGGTCCTCCTTTTTTATTCCTGCTACTCTGTTTTGGGTGCTCCTGTGGATTTAAGGTAGTGTGTCGGGATACCAATTAGCAGTTTGATGACTAGGCTTGTGGGGATCTATATACCCAGTAGTGGGGCCTTGTCTGAGACATATATGTGGTGATGTGTGTAACTTTATGGTGATTGTACCACTGTAGTCGATGCAGCAATGGCAAGACATATATGAGGGTATGGGTGTCAGCCACGGGGATGTTCCAGAGAAACTAGGCGGGTTGACCACTTTAGATTGTATAATAGGGTCATCTTCATTGTGGAACCCTATGGCTATTAGTGACAGGAGTATCAGAGCAAGCTCCCATTCTGAGGGGATATTGATAGTTGGCAATAGGGAGTAGCTAGTTGCTGATTGGTTGGGTCAGCAAGCTGGTGTGACTGTCTATTGGTTTAGAGAAAGTGCTGTGGTGGGGGAAGAGATTTCGGCAGGAAGATGCCTATAAATTAACACACAGGAAGGGGAAGGAGGGTGGGCAAAAATTTTGCACCTTTCCCACTGCTCCTCGCTGTTCCTCCGGCCTTGTGGTTCCTAAGTTCGCTAGGTGCCGCCACCGCCGCTGGCGGAGCGAGGCGCCAGCGCCAGCTGGTTGCTGTGGGCAAGGAAGCAGGCTGGAGAGAGACAGAGGAGGGTGCAGCAATTAATAAAGGCAGTAGAAGCCTTTTTCTGAGCATCACTGACCAAATCTGCACTACAAAGGACTGTGGGGTCCTGTAGCGCTCAGCCGCCTGGCCCACCTTACATATTCAGACAAGGAGCTGCAATTACTTTAAAGAGCAGTAAAACAGTAGTTTCCTTACAATACAATAGTGGATAACAGCACTTTTTGATGATTTACATATAAAACTAGAAGGAGAGTGGCGCCTCAGCGTCTGGCCCACTGCTGCTAACAGAGTCCAGCAGAATTCAACAGAATCAACAGCAGTTGCACTCTATAGATGTCTCACCAGAGTGGAAGCAGCTCTTCTGGGAAACTTGCAGTACAACACCAGGGGAAGAGTAAAAGACAAAAAGAAAAACAAATTTTCTAGTCCCACACAGATTTCACAGAATATATTATAAAGAACTAGTCCAGGATTAACCTTTGTGGCACCGTGCTTGTGACCTCCCTCTCCCTGACTTGACCCTGTTTACCACAACCCTCTGCTGTCTCCCACATAAACAAACTTTCCACTCATCCAACTAGGTCTTTCACTGCACCCAGATCCTTTAACATCTTCAACAACCTTCTATGTGGTACCAAGTCAAATGACTTGCTGAAGTCAAAGTAGAGTAAATCCACTGATTGTCCCTTATCTACTGCCCTAGTTACCCAATCAAAGAATACTAACAGGTTGGTCTGACAACACCTTTCTGCCATGAATCCATGTTGCTTACTATCCTGGAGCCCATTTCTCTCTAAGTAGCCCAATAGGTGCTCCTTGACTAGTGTCTCCATCTGTTTCCCCACGATGGAGGTAAGACTGACAAGCCAGTAGTTACTCTGTAGCTCCTTGTCCCTCTTCTGTGAAGCAGAACCATGACTGCTACCCCCCACTCTTTCAGAACTACCCCAAACTGTAGTGAGCTACTGAATAGCCCTGCCAGGGGGTTCAGCAACTTCCGATGCCTGCAATCCATCCAGCCCAGAGGCCTTATCTACTTTCAGGGCAGTAAGCACTTTTCTGACCATTTCTGCTATGATTACCACCTGCTTCATGTCTAAGATCCCCCCACAGCAGCCTTTGTGCTGCTTTCTGACAAGGGTCGCTGTCCTCCACAGTAAATACAGAGCAGAGCATTAAGCATGGCTGCCTTCTGTTCATCCTCCTCTATTACCCTACCCTTTTCTGTCAGCTTTACAATTCCCATCTTGGCTTTCATTTTTCCTTAATGTGTTTAAAAAAATGTTCCCCTCCCTTAACCCCCTCCACGGTACGAAGTACTGTTTCTGCTCCTGTGTCCCTGACTGTCTTCTTGGTTTCCCTCATCTTTGTTTGGTATTCACTCCATTCCTCATCCCCCTGTTTCTCTTTGTATCTGACAAAGGCCCTTTTTTGGCCCTCATTGCCTCCCTGGCTTTTTTAGAGCACCAGATTGGTTTGTTGCACCTCTTATTCTTGGTAACCATTCTCAAGAATGACTTAGTTGCCTTGGGAATTACCCCTTTAATTACTCCCCACCTATCCTCTACACCTCTAATTTGATCTGCTCCAACCTACTTATCCTGAACTAATTCCCTCATCTGATAAAAGTCTGTTCATCTGAAATCTTAAGAGCATGCCACAGAATGGCAAGCTCATTGGGTTCAAATCCCGGTAGGAGTCACACTTTTCCTTTCATTTCTACAACTGGATTTTCAAAATTGCCTCACAGTGGCTTATTAACTACATGGAGAGAAAGAAATAGGAAGTAATTTGAGTCTTGAGAGACTGGCTAGTTGCTGTTTCAGAACACCATGAAAGGAATGTGTGTGTTTCAAGAGAAAATTCAGGAAGCTTAATTACTTGGGGCTCCTATGGCTTAAGTGGTTAAGAGCATGCAACAGAATGGCAAGGTCCCTGGGTTTGAATCCCAGTAAGAGTCACACTTTTCCTTTCATTTCTACAATTGGATCATCTGAGATCTAGAAACTCAGCCTTTGGCAAGGGAATATTGGTGCCCTGGGCCACTTCAAACCATATGGTATTATGGCCATTGGACCCCAGTGGCTCCTCAAGCCACATTCTACCTACCATTTCTGAGTTGGTGAGTGCCAAATCAAGAATGGCAGCCTGCCTGCCAGGGGTCAGCAGGGGCGGAGAAGGATTGAGCATCCATAGACTGCTCTCCCTCTCTGGGGAAGGGGGAACATTAGTGGTCGGCATATCAGTGGCCTCTAGCGGAGGCTGGGGATCGGTGCATTGGCACTACATGAGAATGGGTGGGCTTGGGATACAACGCTGGGAGGGAGCACATGCAGACGTGTGCATGCCCCCATCCATTGGCATCATTGCACACACTAAGCTCACACTGGGGAATTGAACAAGTGAAAATGGCTTCAGTCATGGCGGCATGATGGTCGTCTCAGGGGAGGATCAGTCAGCTCCAAGGTGTGCAGCATATACTGGATCCTGGTTCGGTGGAAGAGCATGGAGGGGGCTTTCCACCGCCCTGCCATGGGGGGGCAAGCCGCGGGGGTAGCAGCTGTGGGACCTACATGGGAGCTGACTGCATCTTCAGGACAGCAGCCTGATGGACCGAAGGGATGCCAGGAAGTCAAGGTAGGCAGACTGGGAGCTGGGGAGAAAAGCGACTAACTAAAAAAGAATGGCAGCCTGCACTGCTGGCTCCCTGACCAACTGCACTAGCAAGCAATCCTACAGCTTATCTAGGGCAGCCTGACGTCTGGCACTCTTAGCTGCTGGATGTCCTAATCTGAGTCTGGTAGATTGAGATTGCCCACCACCACTGTCTCACTCTTTGCAATGCCTTTCTCAATTTCTGTCCCATTTCCTGTCACCCTCTTCCCTGTCCCAGTGATCTATAGACCACCCCCATGCACAGCTTTTTATCTGATGATGTCATGAGCTGTACTCACAGTAATTCTGATACATCGCTCCCACCTTTGGTGGCTCCATCCTCTAACACCTCTATGCCTTCCTTGACATAGAGGGCTACTTAGCCCTATCTAGCCTCTACATGGTGTGCCCTGGTACTGCCAGGTCTCAGTTGTTATTCTTAGTGGCCCATGTTTCTGTTATGGCTATGAGATCTAACCCCACATCTGCCCCCATCACCTGGAGCTCACTCATTTTTTTTTTACCTAGGCTCCTGGCATTTAGGCTGTCTGCCTTCCAGTTTATGCCTGTAATCTTTCCTTTTCATCAGCTCCTCTCCATTTTTTCCTCCCCTTCCCTCCTTTATTTCCTGATTTTCCTGTTCTTACATAGCATTGTGAGCCCCCGTCCCTGTCATCCATTCTTAGCTTATTATGGACCCCTGCCCCACTGCTTTTATTCCTGCTGCTCCTTGCCCCTATTTCTGGGGGAGTCCTAGCTATGTTCTTTATCTACTATGGTTCCGTCACCCTCTGTATCCCCCTGCTTAGTTTAAATATCTGCTAATGTAGACATCAAACATCTGCACAAGTTCACTAGCCTCCTCTCGTCAGGCGAGGGCCATCACCCTTGAAGCCCCCTGTCCCAGAAATCTCCTGATCACCCCCAAATTGGTACTCCTCCTGACACCATCCTTTCAACCACCTGTTGAACTCCTCATCTTTTCCTTCCTCATAACCCACACAGGGAGGACCTCAGGAAAGGCCAAGGAAGCTGAGTATGTCTTCAATATGTCACCCAGCTTTCAAAGTTGTGCTTCACTGCCTCCATGGGCTGGTTTGCAATATCATTGTTACTCAAGTGTACCAGCAACCCATACTCCCTTCCTTCTCCTCTTCTATCCTCCCTATCTTATCAATGTCACAGATGGCTGAGGCATCTAACCACCCCATCCCCTTTCCTCCTCCTTTGATCACTTTCTTCATCCTCTAATCATATAGATCACTACAGCTGGGATACTCATCTCTACCACCCTCCTGCTGTCACTATTGGGTGCCACCAAGTCATCCTGCTCACACCACCTGATTAGTTCTGAGTCCCCCCAGAGGTGTCCAGCACCAGTGCCTTCTCCAGTGGTTCAAAGCAATTCACTTTGGGGATGTGATGAGCTTGGACAACCACCTTGTGAATGCTTCTACCACTCTCCCTCCCCACCACTCTGTAAATAGGAGTGTGGGGATTGCCTTTAAGTACTGTAGCAGCTCAGCCAGTGATGCAGCAGGGATATCTCCTCCCTTGCTGCTAACAGCTGTGCCTAGATCTCCACAAATCTCTTAAATATGGAGCAGTTGATGACTTGTTGATAGTTTCCATGGTTTCTAATTGGCAAGAGTTGGAGGTAGAGTTTCTGTTGACTATTGTGGTTGCTGACTGTGAAAATGTAGGAAGAGCTTCTGTTAGTCATGTGGTATGGAAGTGATGTCACTTTAGCTCTAAGAACATCCTTAAACTGGAGATAATTGCGAAATTCAGTCCGAGGTAGTTCAAACTTCTGGGAGACTAGATGGGCCTGGTGGTCCTTATCTTCCATCAAATTCTGTTTCCATGTATCTATGATTTGTGAAAAGGACATCAAGAAGGATGAAACAGGGTATGTAATGTCATTCAGAAAGCAAATGCCTTTTGATTTCCAAACTGCCCAATCTAAAGGTTTATCCTTAATTGTTAAATTATGGTTACCTTATAGGGGGCAGTGAGGGGAAGTATTAGGATTCCACTCTAATGCTGAGGTGACTTATTTCTAAGATTTATTTACTTGACTCAGAACCGGATTTGAGTTAAAGGATCATGAAGTATCAAAATATAGGATTACTCTGGGATGGTGTCCATTTATATAATGCCCTCTCAAGACCTACACAGCCTGGTGTATCCTAGTGTATCCTGACCATCATTTATCCACAGAGGTTTAACACACTGTGCTGCAATAAAAGCATGATGTCTAATTTTAAAGTTTGGGAGCCCAAAACTGTCTCTATCTTTAGATTGTTGAAGTTTTTTCATAGAGGTACAAGGGGGGTTATTTTCCCATTAAAAATGTCTTGATCAAGACCTGGATTGTGTTAAAAAAGAGATGGTATGTGAACTGGTAGGTGCTGTAAAACATAATACGCGCCTTAGAGACAAGCATCATGTTGAAGGCCTGTATTTTGCCCCAAAATGAAATAAACATTTTATTCCATTGTGTCAAATCTAGTTCTATGTTATTTAAAAGTTATTTAAAGTTTTGACTAACCATGAGAGATGTTTGAGGTTAAGAACATGCCTAAGAACATGATCCCGCTTGCAGCAATTTTAATGTTGTTTTGGCAAAATACCGTCTTGTCATTGCCGCCTGTTAACAAGAGGGCCTCTGATTTTTAGAAGTTAATTTTGAGTCCTGAAAAAGTTGAGAATTCCTGTACCAACTTTAATAGTGAAGGAACAGTGGTAGCTGGGTTTGTAATTGAGAGCAGCACATCATCTGCATAAGCAGATATTTTATGAGTTTTCCCCACAACAATACTTGAAATACACTTGGATTTCCTTATCTTAATGAGAAGCGGGTCAAACGCCAAAATGAATAAAAGAGGGGAGAGGGGGCAACCTTGTCTTGTACCATGAAAAACAGGGAACCTAGCAGAGAAGATACCATTAACTTTCACCCTGGCATACACTTCAGCATATGAGACCTGAAACCATTTACAAAAGAAGTCCCCCAGATACAAAGATGTAGTTTTCCCCTCAACACATATCTGAGACAAAATTTGCACAACATACAATGGACACAAGATTCTTTACAAACTCACCATATATTCCAAATCTGGCCCTCTAATACCTCTTACAAATAAATGGCAGGATAAACTACAGGTTTCAGTAATGCCTATAGAATGGAGCCAGATGTGGCACACGACATTAAAGGCTTGCAAAGAGTCCAAAGGCAGGCTGGTGCAATGCAAAATTGTGCAGAGATGGTACTATTCCCCCAGCAAATTAGTCAAATTAGGTCTATCTACGGAGGGATCATGTTTAACTGATAAAGGCATGCTTTCTCACATACTACAGTCATGTCCTTCTTTTGCTTCTTTTTGGAAGGACATAAAGGTAATCTGTGAAAAAGTGACCAATACTCAGAGTGGATGATCATCCAAAATAGTGGTTCTGGGAATTTTTTCAGAACTGCCACATGTTCTGAATTTCAAAAACTTGGGCTGCATGCGGCAGTGATTATAGCAAAAAAATTGATTTTGAGGAATTGAAGGAATACAGAAGCACCTACAGTTAAAGAATGGTTGCAGGATTTATTAGTTAGAGCCAGTTACGAGACTGGCATACATTAATAACAGTAGGCTGGATCAATTTTGTGATATTTGGGAACCATTTCTAAAAAAATCTGTAATTTGATAATAAGTTATAGCAGCACTGTCAAGATTATGTGTTGGTTGTATGTTTATTCGTCTGTATGATTGTTGTTTTAGGTAATATAACTCTTATAGAAATACAATAATGTTTCTCTTCTCTTTCCATCTCTTTTCTTTTTTTTTTCTCTTCTCATTCTCTTTCCATCTAGTTGGTAGCTTTATTTTGTATACAACAGTATATAGGCTGACTGTTATGCCATATTTTCAATTTTGTTAGTAGTTCTATGCCTTATGGATGTATATCTGATATTTTGATGTATGTTCAGAAAAACTTTCTATAAAATATTGATGACAAAAAATGGAGGTGATGTCACTGGAAGAAAGATGCAGCTATCAGGTATTGTATATTTGAAACTCGTCTGCTTTTTCAACATTGGAAGTTGTTTGTAAGAGGTTAGTGGCTTCTTCCTGTCAAATTGGGCTTGGTGGTACTGTAGATTAGTTCTTCTGCATCCAAAGACATACTTTACTAGTTTCAAAATTCTGTTTGGTACTGCTTTTGAAACTTTGTTGGAATCTGCAGAAAGGCCCCTGCAGTGTGATGGGAGTTTGTCAATTTTAAGCTAACGTACATATTTTTCTTTGGAAGTTGTTTGTAGGTGGAGGAAATTATTTAAAGCCCTAGCAGTGGTCTTTTAGATGTACGGTAAGTTGATGTTGTTGGTTTCTGTATTGAAATGTGTAGGAAAGCAGCACTGAAATGAACAAGCTGTTATTATGCAAGTCTGTTGATCTTTTAACTGATGCATGTGGGTAGGAAGGAGTAACCAGATTGTTATGAACCATTTGATTTATGAAAGTCTATGCCATTAAACATGATTTTTTTTTCTAAAGTAACCCAAACTGTTGAGAAATACCTTCTTTTATGAAAGGCTGCCACTTTTAAACCACGTTTCACATGGTGCAGTAGTTCAGTCTGTAGTATCTCTCAACCATTTATTGTCCAAATGTGTGACAAATGTGGAAAATACAGTATGTGACATATCTTCAAACATGATGTTGCAAGCTCAGAGCACTGTGGGAATGAATGCACTAATTATTGTAATGTTTGCTGATAATGGAGCATAATATATTTATTATCAATTTCTGCTTAACATTTCTGTAGGCAGTGTGGAATATAGCCTTCTCCATACAGGGCAGAGGTTTTCTGAGAGGTAAAATGAGTGACATACCTCATAATGTATGACAGTTGCGAGATGTAGTCTGTACCTTCTCTGCTAGTGACTTAATATGGTTACTGGTCCATAACCTGGGGTTCTTCCTTCTTTTCCCTCTTCTACACCCCAATACCTGCCCCCTTTGAAAATACCTGTCCCCCTTGTACATTTGTCTGATCCCCATTGCTGCTCCTAGGCATCTGATGTGGGAGTGGTGCAAGAGGCACTTCCTCTCTATGCATAGAACTGCCCTTTAAGAGTCCTATTTCAGCACTTGCAGCACCTAGTTCCACAACTGATGCACTAAACTGTCTGCAAACTGCACAGCCCCATGTTCCCAGAGCAGCTACTGGAACACAATTGCAGTGCAGCCTCTACAACTCACCAGCCTCCCTTCTGCACACCCCAGGGTCCTGTCTACACTAATATCTTAATCTAATCAAATAAAGTCTCCACTTGCATTTGCTCAGACCTTAGCTACACCTTATCCTAGTAGTTTTCCATATGGATATGGTACCACTGGCTAGTGTGTTTCAGACCTCCGAGTGTACCCTGCCTACTCAGGGAAGAAGCAGATACGGTAACATCCATAGAGGTCCTACCAGTGCCATGTAAAACAAAGAGTAGACAATTAAAAAAAAAGCACTTTTTAACATGTGGGTAAAGGGTTGGTGCAAGGTAGAGAGCTTACATTTCCAGGGAGACTGGGGACCTTGTTGAAGAGATAGGAGGCTGTTTAAGAGGGACACCTTCATCCCAGAGATGAAGGAGCCAGACTACTGGGGCAAAGAATAGTGCAATTTCTTGACATTAATTTAAATTAGGAAAGGGGAGGACAGGAGGAGGAGCGTGTCTCTTTTTATTTAAAGTCATCTTGACATTGTGTAGTATGATTTTAGCTACAGTCAGCCTTCATGTGAATTCCTGCAATTGTTGCTTACCTTTGGTGGCTGTAAATTAATGTCCCTAGCCATGATCTACATAATCCCGGAGTCCCCGATGATGATTCACAAATTATCAGTAACTTTTGTGATCACCTTACTTCCAATCAAGAAATGATTCTTCTGGGGGAATATTAACATTAACTGGCTTGAAAAAAAAATCAACAAGTATGCATGGCAAAATAGGAATCTTGGTTTGTCTTAGTGTATTACCTTCCCCACAAGAACCAGTTATAAGTACACAGCATGTGCAATGATTGATTGGATTCTAGCTTCACATCCATCAAAGACTTTAAACTCTGGAGTGTTACCAGATTATTTTAGTGATCATGGTGCATTTTTTTAGAACTAGGGTGTTAGGTAACCTAAGGTATCGCCACTTTTTGTTTAGTCACCTAATTTCAGCTCCCTAAATTTGCCCTTGGTTTGTGAGGCACTGACAGTTTTTGACTAGCTATTTCTCGATGAGACCAGTGACGTGGATCAGGCTGTTTCTACCTTTTGCTTGTTCCTCGCCAACCTAAAAAATCAATTTGCCACACTCCACTGGCTTCATCTGCGTGGTGATAAACAGGAGTGGGTTACACCAGAGCTGCCTCAAACCCCAGAGATTAGCAGAGGGATTGAATCAGAGCTTCACTTGTTCTGTATAAACAACACAGGAATAGGTATAAATCCCTAATTCAAAAGGCCAAAAGGCACTATTTCCTAGATAAACAAAAGGAATTCAAAGGAAAGAATATTTCTACTATGGCACCTAATAAATACTATGTTGGGTTGGAAGCAGAAATCTGGAATTCATATTATTAAGTCAGATGTCCAACATTTTGCCAAACCTGAGAACATTGGCTCAGAGTTCAAGCAATTCTTCTGTAACTTTGATAACGATCTCTTGGGTAAGTTTTATGGATACCCTGTTACAGGACAGTCAAAAAGAAGAATCAAACTTTCCCAAGTTTTATTTCCAACATCTTTAGAAATCAGATGTCTGTGAATACTTGTTAAAGTCTAACCTTAGTCCATTGGCTGGAGATGATTATATTGGTTTTCATTTTGTTACGGTGGCAGATGATGTGCTAGCTGACCCCTCTGTAAAATTTTCAGTCTTTCACTTTGTAGTGGGGCTTTTCATTCAGTTTTTGCATGGACAGTAGCAGTTTTGAGTTTTCAGATCTGGAGATCAGACAAACCTTTATAACTCTCACCTCATTTCTTTTTTTTTTATTTTGCTCTTTACTCCCCGAGCTACCTGCCGCCCAATTATCAGCCTGGTCACAGGCCGCTGGCTTCTGCACCCCAAATCAGCCACAGCCCTCGATACCCCATGGCTTTCCCCCCACGGTGGGGTCTGTGGCACTCCCGGCATATGCCGCAGGCACTGGGATTAGGTCGGGGACTTGTCCTGGGGAGCACATTGAAGCCGCGGCGAGCTTCATTCACAGTGGCAGGCAGCTCCTCCATTTTCCACTTTTCTGGGGAGGTGGGGTCGTGCCATGATGTCACCATCCGCCCCGCCTCCAATGGGTTGTCAAGCGTCGGCTGCGTGGGAACTCCCGGCCTCCGCCAGGGGGTCCTAACGCACCAGATATGCCCACACCCACCCGGAGGAGAGAGCTGCCCAGTGGACACTCGATCCTACTCCCCGGCCGCCCCGATGACCCGATCTGTTCCTCAACCCGGTCGCCAGCGCCGCAAGCGGAAATCTCACCGCTGCGCCGGCGGGCCGGCCTCTCACCTCATTTCTGTTTTGTCCCCACTTTCAAAAATGCTTGAATGCATAGTGCTTGATCAACTCCTTGATTATTTTGGCAACTCCGAACTATTAGCACTGCAAAGAATGGTTTGCAGCCTGACCACAGCATGATGGCTTTGGTGCAGTTCACACACAGGCCATCAAGCAACTGATGCTTGAAACTTTGCTGCAGCTCACCAAGGCCACTGAATTTGTTAACCATAGATTGTTATTGTCTTAGCCTACCCGCTACAGGTTTATCCAGTGCGATGCTATAAATGGACTTTTCACTTCTCTCTCAGGTGGATTACAAGGCATTAAAGGGACAGTAAACATTGCAGGGATCACTCAAATTGTGAAAGCCCATGAAAAGATATTTCAAACAAGGCAATGGACTTCATTGTAGGTGTCAGGAGTCCTGAAATATGACTATCTAATTAATCTGTAAATCAAAACAAGGCAGCAGCAATTTTAAAACAGGTATTGATGTCACTGAGGGGCAAGCTGCATGTTGTTAATTATAGCTTTCCCCTCAGTGACATCACTGTTGGTCTCATCATTCAATGAAATGGCTGCTGTCTTGTTTTGATTTACAGATGATTTAGGTATTCATAACTCAGGACTCCTGACACCTACAGGTAAGCATAATACCTCGTTTGAAAGATCTTTTTTATGGGCTTTCACAATTTGAGTGACCCCTGCAATGTTTACTGTCCCTTTAAGATTGCAATGCCTTTTCTTCATTTATTCTGCTGAACTTTAAAATTACTCAGGGCTCCATTTTAGGTCCCCTCCTTTTTGGTTCACTTTTAAATTATTTTCAGTGTGTGTGGGATAGTGTTTAGATACGGGATATGTGATGTCCTTACCTTGAATATAGTATTTATTTACATGAGCTGTGTTTGACCTCTGTGATCTCATGAGTGGTGCAGCCATGAGTGAGGGTACTGAGGTCAAACACAGCAAGTGTAGATAAATATTGTATTCAAGGTAAGGACATCACATGTCTGGTTTATACAACTAGTGTGAGAGTTTTTCACACTGACAGCTCTGGAAATTTAAAAATCTTACCATTGTTTCTGTGCAGTTTCAAGAAATGTCTTACTTTTTCAGCACCTTCTTATTTATTCATTTGCTAGCTAGCTGGCTTGCAACCACTTTCAGTCTCCTCTGTGCTGTTCAACGCTGTCTCGACCGTTGCTATGGAGATCTCAACAGCGGGCCATCTTCTCCACCCACGTTTGCTGCAAACAGCTGTGTACAATACTGTTAGCTTAATTGAATCTCACACCCTCTGTAGTGTTGGTGAAGGAGTCAGCGAGCTAACGGCACTCTTCCAGCAGAGTTTCTTCCTGTTATGATAGCTATGTTGGGGGACAAGGGGCGGGCCAGTTGGGTTGACAGCTGATCAGTGTTACTCTGTACAATTCAAAATGGCTGTCTGCATTTCATGTATGGCCATCTTTCACATGATTTACACTTAAATCACCATTTCTTTTTCTTTTAAGTTCAGGTCAGTTCTCATTTGACAATGTTACTTGCGCAGAAGCTGTTGATGCCAATCCAGTTACAGACTTCTAAACTGAATATTTAATGATATTCAATGAACTGATTAAGACTACAGAGCTTTATTTAAATAAATGTGTTAGGGTATTGTGTTTTTATTTTAGGATATGCAGTTGCTGCTTCTGCTTGTGTGTGTCTGTGTGTGTGTGGGGGGGGGAGGCACGACCAGTACGATTGTGTTCACAACTGTATGTAACTTGTTTGAATGTAAATGATAGATTCTGCTTATGGTTTCATTCACTTAATTCAGGGTAGGCAGAGTTACAAGAGGAGGTACATACATCTTCACCTTACAGCATCCACAGGGATTATTAATCTGTATTGGAATGTTGGTGTTCACAGAAAAGTAGACCTGGCAGTATGTTGACAATCCCTGTGTTCTGCTAAAGTATGTGTTAATACACCCCTCGGAGTCACTCATTGCTGAAAATGAGTGGTTATACATGGCTTCAGTTGAGAGAGAACAGCAAAGCGAAACTAAGCTGTTCTGGTTTAAACTGAAGGCAAGTGAAACCACTTGTTTTCAGCAACGAGTGGTGACAGGGAATGTATTAATATATTGTTGATTGAGAGCGATCAATAATATGTATTTTTTTAAAACATTCCCAGAATGTGCCATTTCCAGGGCATCTGCATGTGAGACGCTCTTCACAGAATAAGAGTGCCTCACGCCAAGAGGGGAAAGGAGCACTCCGATTGGTCGGGAGCGCTCCCTCGATCTACAATGCAGATTAATGCATTTCTATTGAGACATACCTTAGATCCAGATAAACATTTATCTGAATCTAAGGTAGTAAGATAAATGGATTTATCTTTCTATAAAAACTCTCACATTTGTTGTATAAATATTGCTATATGCTGTTGACATTGTAATTTAATCCAGTGTTTCTAGCATCCATCAATTCAAAATAACACAACAGAAGGGTTTTGTTGACTTACAATATTAGTTTCTACAACATAGATTGGTAATGAATGTTGCCAAAACTAAAGCAATGTTGTTTAATGGACCCAAGAAGAAGCTTTTGGCTTTGGGATCTCTTAAAATCACAACTTTAGAAGACAAAATTATAGAACAAGTCTCTGCCTTTAAGTACCTTGTCTGACTCTGGATGATTTGCTTTCTTACAGGCCCCATGCTCCAAGAGTTGTAAAACCTGTGCATCAGAGGTTGGGGATATTGTATCACTTAAAACTACTGGCTAAAAGTTCCCTACTGCCTGTACTGGATTTTAGCTTATCATTCTATGATGCTATGGAGGACAGCATATTATCAAGGGTTAGGGTGTTATTTAATTATTATTTATATTATTTAATTACCCCACAGGAGGATGATCCACTGTGTCTCCCTCATTGCCAAGCACTGGTTTGGGACCCTTCCTCCTCACCTGTCCTCCTGACTACCACCTGTGGACCCCTCAGCTTACTCCCTACATTATAGGGACCCCCTATCCTTTCTCTTCTGCACCCCCACTCAGCGGTGGGTCAGTCTGCTTTCTCCTACCACCTCCCTCTCCTCTGGAATCAGCTCTCCTCTGAGATTCACCTATTCCCCTCACTCTCTTCCTTCAAAAGTCTCCTCAGAGTTCTCCCATCTATCCAGTGCTCACACCTCTCCTCTTCCCCTACCACCATTTCACCCCCACACCCCTGCCCAACAAAATTCCCTCCCCTTATGAATTTTACATCAAATACTTCTACCACTACTGGCTTCTACTTGTTCAAACTATGTATCCATTAACCCTAAATTGTATTTTTTTCCAAATTTGTTGTCTCATCAGTATTCTCTAATGTTGTTTACTTGCTGTATTGTATCCCATGTGTAACTGTATTGTCTTGTTTCCCTTTAACCCCGGTTCACACCTGGAAATGCACTTCGGCTCAGTGTGCCTTTCCCAGTTACCAAATTTTAAATAAAAAAAATAAAATAATAGGTTGCCAGATCTGCATCGAATATCCCTCCACGAACTCACTATTATGTTCATTTTTTCTACTCAGCAATGTCTCTCCTTTGAGGAGTGATATGACTTTATTTTTGCTCTGCTTTTGAAAAAGGAGGTCATGGACAAGAAATCTTTATCTGTACAGAGGGCAGTTCAACTTTTCAGTCCTGAGGGTATGATCGGGTCATCTTTACACACTTACTTTGCTGTCTGTGGACAACTATTATAACTCCTTACATTTGAATATTCACAACTTGGTCTCATTTCAATCTTTTAACTATATGATAAAACACCTGTAGTGACTGGCCAGTTTTGTGAATGTTTTCAGTAATTTGGTATTGCATTTGCTTTGTATCAATTTGTACCGTATTAATCTATGTTTATTTTTGTATTGGTCATCCTCAAAAACATGCTTGATAGCTGAAGGACTCATCAGTTTACTAAACAAAAGCAAACAGTGTTACTGGTAGTGTGTTACAGGGCTCTGCAGCACATGCTGAGGGTGCTAGCAACTGTCCCCCAGCACTAATAAATGTAGACATGGAGAATGGGTTGTAACAAACTAATGGAAACAGAGGGGGATGAACTAAGAGGCAAAGGAATGGGGAAAAGGTATGGACAAATGTTGGGGATTGGTGGGGGCATCATGGGAAACAGGAGGAGGTTGGGTGAGAGGGATGAGACAAGGAGAAACTAGAGGTGAAACTGTAAAGGTTTTGGTGCTAATGCTAGGAGTATAGGAAAAGTACTCACAAATGTAGCTGGTCTCCAACATTCTACTCCACAAAGAAGCTAGGAAGCCGCATGTTCTTCCAGTGATTCAGTTTTTATTCATAAATAGCAAAAAAGGTAAAAACATACATTCCGCTCATACACCTACAGAAAACCTCCAACTTTTCAAGCTACCATGGCTCTTTGTCAAGGAGTACCCACTCTAGTGTGCATTGAATAAACAGCCCACAAACTGGTCACATGGTATCATGCAATGCAACTGGTCACATGATATCATGATATCATGTGACCAGTTTGTGGGTTATTTATTCAATGAGCACTAGAGAGTGGTACTACTTGACAAAGAGCCAGGTCAGCTTGAAACATTGGAGGCTTTCTGTGGGTGTATGAGTGGGGTGTGTGTTTTTAACTTGTTTGCTAGTTAAGAATAAAAGCTGAGTCACTGGATGAACATACAGCTTCCTAGCTTCTTTGTGGAGTAGAGTGTTGGAGACCAGCTACATTTGTGAGTACACTGATTTTTTAGGCTGTGGATCCACTCACTTTCACTGTGTTGTATGGTCTTTCGTTGCACATAGGAGTATAGAAAACAAGATGGACAAGCTGCAGGCCATAGTGGCCTCAGAGAGTTTTGACATCCTGATCTTCAGTAAAACCTGGGCTATGCAACATCACAGTTGGGACATCTCAGTTCCAGGCTATTCCCTGTTTACAAGGGACAGGGAAGGAGCTGTGGTTGGGAGTCACGCTATATGTCAGGGGTTCAGTAAAGGTGGTTAGAGATAGGGCAATAGAAAGACTAGAGGGAGACAAAACACCGTGGGTCCAGCTGTTTCAAAAGAGGGGGAATAAGCCTGAGGATAGGGGAGGTCTACAGACTGCCTGGTGAAACAGCTGAAAATGATAAGGTCCTGTGTGAGGAAATAAGGAAACCAGCAGTCTCAAGTAGTATTGTCATCATGGGCAATTTCAATCTCCAATATGTAAAATTGGACTAGCCAGTACCAGGTAGTGAAATAAATTCTGAGCTTGTTAAGGGCCACACAGGATGGCTGTCTGAAATAGTGTGGGATGCATCTAAAGAAGGAGCCATACTTGATCCTGTACTGTTCATCTAGGACATTATAAGTGACATAAGGGTACAATAGGGACAATCCGGTGAGATTTCTCTGTGGGTGAGCAGAGGCTGGATCCTTTGGTGTTAATTCCTGGCTTCAGAAGGGCTGACTTCATTGGATAGAGGGAAGCACTTCAGGATAGGCTGAAGGGAACAGAAAAGATTACTGGAGTGGAAAGCATTTAGAAGGTAATAAAACAAGAGATCATGGGTAGCACGGGGAAAGCATTAGCTACATCAGGACAAGTAAAATGGACAGGAGGCCAGTGTGGCTTAGCAGCCAGGTTAGGGAGGCTATCAGGGCATGGACTGCTGCATTCAGAAAATACAAGAGAGCAGATGGAAGGGAGCCAGAGTAGTATGTGAACTAGCTTAAAATCACCAAAAGCTGGTCTGGAAGGCTAAAGCAGGCACTGAGAGGGTCAAGAAAAAACACAAAATCTTTTTTGCCACATACAGTAGGTGAGAAAAGGAAGTAGGGGGTATAGAAAAAATGATCAGGATGGGAGGGCAGTGCAGGATAATACCGAAAAAACAAACATCCTGAAATAATTTTTGAGCTCGATTCTTACAAGTACTGTATCATTTAGTACTTATTTTTATTCTGATCACTGTTATTCTATCTCAAAAATCCTTTCTTATATGTAGATCAAGTTCCTAGAGGACAATTTACATACACTGCATGTAGGTACCTCAAGTCTTATGCTGATAATATTTTTTTAATTTCATTTTTTTTGTGTATGCAAAATCATCTTATAGACACAAATTTAAGTTTATAAGATGATGTCTCATGAAAAAATTAAAAATGAAAATTTAAAAATTATATTAGCAGCATGGGACATTAGGTACAATACATACATGAGCAGAATAAAAATAGGTGTCAAATGCCAGCCCATTGGCACAGCGGTAGGGCTACCACTTGCGGCACCAGCAACCTGGGTTTGGGAGTGGACTCAGGTTGCCAGGGGCTGGCCGGGGGAGGAGGATTGAGCGACCCACAGGACACTCTCCTCCTCCTCCTCCAGGGAGGGTGGGCTACCATCCCTGCTTCAATACTGCCACCTGGGAGACCACAGGTGGCGGCGCAGCTTGGGGGTGCTGTGGGGGAGTAGAACTTTGGCCAAGATCCGGAGCAGCAGACACTATTCATGCAAATGCTCCTTGGATCTCACTGTGTGCAAACGTCCTCCAGGATGGGAGGAAACTGGAGGAAAAAAGCCCTGCAGCTGGCCTGAAGATGGCCTCTGGTACTGCGCTCCAAGGACTGAACCAAGACACCCTGGATGCCGCCTGATGAAGACTTCAAGCAGGTAGAGTGGAGTGGAAAGAGGGGCTGCTCTCTCCTTCACCACCTAGGGGGCAAACTGTTGCAGCGCGGAGGAAGGGTACCAGAGGTGATCCAGTGGGAGGCCTAGCCACGGGTACTTTGGAGGACCCTGAGGGAGTGATGCAGCTGTGGAGTCGGAGGGAGCATAAACAGAAAAAAAGGTGTTAAATAATACTTGTTTATAGAAATAGGTAATGTTTGTATATATTTTCAGTGTTTCACAGATGAACTTCAGAAATGAAGTGAAGTTGTATGTTTAATAGGATTGCAAACATTATGACTGTGTACATAATACCTTGCAGATGTAAGATTTTTAATCAGGAACAACAAGGCTAGAGTAAATGCTTATAGGTTTTACATTTCTGACAGGCACAGAAGGGAGTATCTCACCAGATACATGTACCATTCTGCAGCCCCATATTAGTTCTCGGGTGACTATCAATTACTCTTGTAATTTTTCTATTATTCAGCATAGTCCACTGGATTTTGTATTATTTTGTTTAGATATCTACATAGATACATAGATACATAGACAGTGTTGGCAGATAAGGGCCTATGGCCCACCCAGTCTGCCCATTTGAGCTTGTAAGTTCAGTTTATGTTTTCATAGAAGTCTGTTGCCCCTTACCCCTGACCTCCAGAATTCTTTTATGTCTATCCCATGCATTCTTAAATCCCGTGATTGTTTCAGCCCCCACCACTTCCTCTGGCAGGGTGTTCCACTTGTCCACCACTCGTTCTGTGAAGAAATTCTTCCTCATGTTTCCTCTGAATCGTCCTCCTTCCAACTGCGCCCCATGCCCTCTAGTCCTGGAACATCTTTTTCGCTAAAAATAGTGTATTCCTGCATCCTGTTCCTCCCTGTGAGATACTTGTATGTCTCTATCATACTCCTCTCTCCTCCTCTCCTCCAGGGAGTACATGTTCAGTTCCTTCAACCTGTCTTCATAGGACTTGTGATGCAATCCATGCACCATCTTTGTTGCCCTACTCTGAACCTTCTCTACCCTGTCTATGTCCTTATGTAGGTATGGTCTCCAGAACTGTACACTGTACTCCAGGTGGGGCCTCACTAGTGTCTTGTATAGCGGAATTATGACCTCCCTTTTTCTGCTGGTGATGCCCCTGCCTATACATCCCAGCATCCTATTTGCTTTACCTGCTGCCTTGTCACACTGTTTCCCTAGCTTGAGGTCATCAGAGATGATAACCCCAAGATCCTTTTCCTGCTTGGTGCATGCTATATCCTCACCCCCCAACTGATATATTGTGCTAGGGTTTTGTGCCCCATATGCATTATCTTGCACTTCTTTGCATTGAATTTCAACTGCCAAACCCCTGACCATTCTTCAAGTTTCTGCAGGTCCTTCTCATTCTGTCTACACCCTCTGGTGTGTCTACTCTGTTACAGAGCTTTGTGTCATCAGCGAACAGTGAAATTCTGCCTTCTAGGTCCTGTGCAATGTCACTGATGAAGATGTTGAATGGGACCGTCCAGCACTGATCCCTGTGGTACCCCACTGGTCACTCTTCCCTCTGTGGAGTGACAGCCATTTACCACCACCCTCTGTGTCCTGCCACCCAGCCAGTTACCTACCCACCACACTACTGTCCTGCCCACACCCATATTCCCCAGTCTGTGTAATAGTCTTCTATGTGGCACAGTGTCAAAGGCCTTGCTGAAGTCCAGATAGGCCATGTCCACTGCCCTCCCCTGATCCACCTCCCTAGTGATTAATGTGATTTATTTCATGCAGACCTATGATCCCTGAAGAAGTTGTTTTTTTCCCCAATGAAACGATCACTGAAAAATATCATGTAGTAGACCTGAATTTTAGTTGGGTGTAGTTCTTTGGTTACTCATCCTGAATATGTATTCCCTGGAGACCGGGGGGAGAGAAGGGACATGACAGAAACATACAAGTTTATTTGCTGGATTAATAAGGTGGGCACCTACAGAGTAGGGCTGCAAGTTCAGTTCAACCATTCTTGTAAAATGGTTGAACCCCACCCGTTTGCGCTAGTCCACCTGTGTGCAGACAAACCTGACAAATTTGTGAACTTTGCTTCACAGTTCACACCATGTAAACAACAAGACTAAGCAGTCCCTTCCGAGTCCCAGGCTATACCACCACGCAGTTTGCACATGCTCTGTCCTGAGTCAGCTAAATGCATCACATGTGATGCTGCTTGCTGGTGCTGGTAGTCTGGGAGGGTGTGGGACTACCACACATCAGTGACTGGCAGAATTTGTCATCGATCTCCCCTACCATCCTGCCAGGAGACTGACTACTGGCTGGAACAAACCCACATGGGTAGACAGCAGCATTGTCGACTCGCAGTGCACTGACCATTCTGGCAGTGTGTGTGAGAGAGAGTTGAGATGCATAGAGTCTGAAAGCCATTCTTAATCTCGCTCTGTGTGGAGATCAGAGAGGAGACTGTTTGTTCCAGCATGTGCGGTTGGGCTGAGGCTGGGCAGGAGAGAGGAGACCAGGCTAAGCAGACATACAGAACAAAACTGGGAGACCGAACTTAAGAGTAAAAAAAAACTCTTAGCAGAAAAAGAAAAGTTACTATAACTAAATTGATTTTGCACATGTGGGAGGCAGGGAAGGACTAAGAGTGCATAGGGTAGGTGTACTATGTGGGGTGGGGGGCCTAGAATGACTCATATCACTGTACAGTCATACAGTGGAGTGCAAGTAAAAAAAAAATTAACAACCAAGTGAATTCAAGAATTTGAACATCCACCTTCAAGATCTGATGTTTTGTTCGTTATTTAATTTTTTTTAACCAGTCTGTCACAGCAATCTCGAAAGGAGACAATTAAAGAAAATCTGATAACTTCAGACACCCAGAGCGACTCAGGAGCAGAGGATGATTCTTGTGCTGCTGCTGTACAGTAACAGTACACAGCACAGACTGAAAACAAAGTTACCCCCCCTGCCCTAGCAACAAGGCACCTTACAAGCACAGCCTGAGAAAGTGAACAATTGCTTTTATTTTTTTTTACTTTATTTTATTTTATTTGAATCTAGGATTACAAGTACCTTTGAGCCAAGGCTCTTTTATAAAGGTTCCACATCAGTTGAGGTACAGTTCACACAAGACAATTGAATAACAGGCATAACAGTGGGTTACAGACAATTACATGCAGTTCAATACATTAAATACAGTGGTATAAAATGCCAGTTGGTAGTCTGGGTAACAGTGTTAATACAGCATGGAAGAGAACACACTAGTGGGGTGCAGCCAGAGGCATTTGTCAGATAACAATTAAAGTGCAAATGGGGGGTAGGGAAGTTGGGTAAGGGTGTTGGTGGGGATGGGTGGTTGGATGAGTGAGGAGTTGAAGGGGGAGAGGATTAAGTGCTAGGTGGAATGAACAAGAAAAGAGAAGGCAAAAGAATTGGGAAGGACAGTCACAGGAGCTAGATGCAGACAAGATGTGATGGAGGTTGGATTTTAATGGTCCTGGCTTAGGCATTGAGGAGGTGTCAATGCTGAGACCACTGAACCAGCTGGGAGCTCTGTGGGCAAATGATCTTTGCCCCTGTGAAGTGCGGCAATGCGGTATATGCAGTAGCTGGGATTCAGAGCCCCTGGTGATGTGAGGATTCCGTGCTGTGTGGAGGAGAGCTTGGACACCTGGGGGTGCAAGGCTCGGTGTTATTTTCTTTACCATAAGGCAAGTTTGGTACTTGATATGGTTTGAAAGTTGAAGTTACCTAGTTTGTGCATAGAGGTCACACATGTGGGTGAGACGATGGGTGCTGGTAATGAGTCGGCAAGTTTGTTTAGTGCAATGGATATGCACCTCAGGGCGGTGGCAGAGGCAGAGCCATAAATGATCAAGCCATAGTCGATTATTGAGACTACTGAGCTCTGTACTGCAGTCCATAAGGCATCTGAGGAATGGCATTGCCTATGCCTGTAGAGTAGGCCAATCCGTGTGTTGGCAGCTTTGGCAACATTATCAATGTGCGTATCAATGTCCTTGACCCACCTGGCTACTTCCAGGTCAATTTGATCCATTTAACTTGCCCCTGCTGCGAGCGGGCGAGAGTAAAAACACAGAAGTGGTAGGTGTTAGTGGCATCCCTAGTTGTTTTGGGACTGCACGGGCAATATACAGTTTATTTTAGAATGTGTTCAACTGTGCTGTGAAGTAACAGCTCACTTTTTCATGGAGCCCTGCCTCCTGTCACACAGGAAGCAGGAAGAGAACAGTGGTAGTTCAGTGCTACAGGGCTGGACTACAAACCTGCTACTTTAATTTTAAAACTTGTTTTGGGGCTACTTATTCATATCCTGTGCCTTAGCTATGGATGAGTAGCCGACGCACAGTGTAAAAAGTATTTTTAAAATCGCAACTGTAGTTGCGAGGGACCCGTGACCCGCCTAGCTACTTCTGGGTCAATTTGATCCATTTAACTCGCCCCTGTTGCGAGCAGGGTGAGCGCGGGCAAGGTGCACGTTGCCAGGCGCAGAGACATGCATGTCTGTGTGAGTCGGCTGTGTCAGCTGGAAAAACTGGGATCTGGGCCCACTCATGTAGAACGTTATAATATAAGGTACAAATAAATGATGAAGCTCTGTATTAAATGCTGCATGTATGCTGAGGGGAGGAAACCTCTGGGTCTGAGTGTGACAAATGTCTACTGTTGGAGGTGTTGAAGGCTGAAATCATTGCACTCCAGCAGAGGGTCCAAGCCCAACTAGATATAAGCACCTTGGAGCAGCTTATTGATACTGTGGCAGATAATATAACTGAACCAAAGAAACAAGACAACACCACAATGGAGGAGGGAGGGGATGATGATGATTGGTGTATGGTGAACAAAACATGCAATAAAAAAGGTAGAAGAAATATAGGGGGGTTCATCCAATATTTTGAAATAAAACAGATATAATGCCTTACCTTCTGATATAAACCTGAGCAGTGACAAAGCTTTAATTACCCAAGGGGTGTCAACATCACCTGTTAGCAATCATCCAACAGTTCAAGTCCCGGATAATTTAGGTAGCAATGATAAGTTAAAACCATCACCTAATGCTGAAAATGTACCCCATGATGTCTTGGTTATAGGGGACTCCATGCTCCAGTACACTGACCACACAATATGTAAACATTGTAGCCATAACACCAGTCAGTGTTTTACCAGGGGCTGGAATAAAAGACATCAGACAACTCCTCCCAAGTCTACAGGACCATACCACAAAACCAGTAACTTTAATACATGCAGGGGGTAAATGACTTAGGCAAGAGAAACGTTACCGACATCCAAAGACATTTCGAGCAGGTAGGGATGGCTTTATCTGCAAATGGATGCAATCTCATTATATCAGGTTTATTACCAGTGCCTCAAGCTAGCCATGCAAAAACTAGAGACATAATTGGCTTAAATGGCTGGCTAAAACATTGGTGCCACAGGGAGGGTTTCACTTATGTTGATCATTGGGAAAATTTTCAGAGCCCAAGGTTGTTTGCACAGGATGGTCTACACCTGAATAAACAGGGGAAGTGAATTTTCACACATAGACTATGTCAGGTTATAGATACCTATTTAAACTGCAATCAAGAGGGGATGAGGGGGGACCCTGTACTAAATGGCAGAAACACCAAGCATTTGGAATCACTGGCTTGAAATTTCCTAGTAATAAATGCCAGAAGCCTTAATAATAAAGCTGATGAACTCCTTTACACCCTGTGTAAGTCTAATATACACATTTGTGCCATCACAGAAACCTGGTGAAAAAATGAGGATCCCTGGGACAAGAACTTACCAGGTTATACCCTATATTATAGGGATAGGACACAGTCCAAATGGGGAGGAGTGGCTCTGTATATTGCTGATAACATTGTTACAGAAATTATGGACTCTACTCATTGGGAAAATTCTATGGGTCAAGATTTCCCCACCACATACTGCCAAAATTAATTTAGGTCTAGTATACAGGCCCCCATCCATTTCACAAAAGGATGACTTATCACTTTTGGATTTCATAAATAAAATAACTGCTGTTGACAACACTATATTACTGGGTGATTTTAACCTCCCCAGGATTAACTTGGATACATTAAATGCAGAAACTCCAATAGAGCTGCACTTCCTGGAAGCTTTCATCTTGGCTGGTATGGACTAGTTTGTTACAACAAATACCAGGGGTAATCATATCCTCAATTTGGTCCTAAGCAACTTAGTAAATAACATCTATGACTGTAGTGTCTTAGCCCCCTTAGGGTCCAGCGACCATTCTATGGTGAGCTTCAGATATAAGGGTAAACTGGGCAAAGACATAGGGAGTACAATAGTATATAACCATAACAAGGCTGATTTTGACAGCATGAGAAGGGAACTGGCAGAATGGGATTGGGCAGCTGACTTCGATAACCAGCCACTCCACCACATATGGGGCCTTATGATTAATAAAATAGCCACCCTGGTACAAATACACACCCCATCCATGCATAAATATGATGGGGCAAAAAAAAAACTTCCACCATGGGTGACACCAGCAGTTCATAAACTAATCAAAAAGAAAAATAAAGCACATAGTAAAGCCAAGAAAAGTGGCAACAAAGCATGCTGGGATGTGTATATAAAAAATGCCTAAAACAATCAAAAAAAAGCATAGAGCAGGCAAAACAGAAACATGAGCTTAAGCGTGCCCATAAAGTCCACGATAACTATAAATCATTCTATGCTTATATAAACAATAGGAAGGGGGCAGTAGAACTATAGGACCCCTTAAAGACCCAGATGGGACTATGGTCATGGAAAACCACAAAATGGCTGAGCAGTACAACTGCTTTTTTCTTCAGTTTTTTAATAAAAAAACATACCCAACCACTAACCATCTTGATCACTTACCCGATATGGGCTCATTAGTAGACATATCCAATGTGCTAGTAAGACTCCAGAAGTTAGATCAAACTAAAGCACAGGGCCCGGATAGCCTCCACCCAAGACTTATTAAAGAGCTGGCAGAGATATTAGCAGGCCCAGTTACAGCCATTTTTCAAAAATTTATTGATGAAGGGGAGGTCTTAGAGGCCTGAAGGCAGGCGGTCGTGGTGCCTATCCACAAAAAAAGGAACCAAACATGAGGTTGGGAATTATAGACCAATCAGCTTGACAGTGGTCATTGGTAAAATCTTGGAGGGTATTATAAAAGACCACATGAAAGACTTTTTTCTCCTGACTAAGGATGTGGACTGTTCACAGCATGGATTTGCCAAGGGAAGGCCATGCCAGACCAACCTACTGGAATTTTATGGTAAGGCTAGTAAAGCCTTAGATAATAGGCACTAAGTGGATGTCATCTTTTTGGACATCTTGAAGGCATTCGACAAGGTCCCACATGGGGAGCTTGTCGATGTCTTAATAGAGCACGGTGTCCACAGGAAAATATCCCGTTGGATTGAAGCATGGCTCTCCAATAGGAGTCAAAAATTCTGTATAAAGAGTACATATTCGAATTGGGTGGAAGTGACCAGTGGAGTACCGCAGGGGTCCATGCTTGGGCCCTGCCTTTTCAACATCTACATCTCCTCAATGAACACCATAGCAGGAGGAGTATGGGTATCTAAGTTTGCCAACAATATGAGAATAGGACACATTGTCAATAATCAGGAGGATGTAGGCACCCTTCAATTAGCCTTAGAGGAATTAGAGCAATAGGCAAATGCAAAGAAACTGATCTTTAATATTGACAAGTGTACTGTGATGCATCTTGGGAAGAACAACAGGTAGTGAAATTATTCACTAGGGGGCTGATACTAAAAGAAGTGCAAGATGAGAGAGACCTGGGCATCAGAATCAGTAATGATCTTAGTTTCAAGATGCACTGTAACCAGGTCATTAAAAAAATCTAGCAGCATATTATACTGCATAAATAAGCACATCAAGGGCAGGAACAAGGAAGTATTGCTTACTCTCTACATATCCCTGGTGCACCCACATGTTGAGTATTGTGCCCAGTTCTGGTCACCTGGTGGTAGAAGGGAGATACACGCCATAGAAAGTGTTCAGAGAAGGGCAATCCATAGGATTAAGGAGGTTAAGGGATTAGACTATCAAGCAAGATTGGACACATTGGGTCTGTACTCTTTGGAATTAGACAGATTGGGGGGGGGGTCATGTGCCTGATTTACAGAGCCCAAACTGATCTGCAGCTATGGGAACAGTTGGGCCTTAGGTATAGGGAACAGGTTTACAACACCAGAGCCCACCCCCTACAGCTAGAAGGAGAAAGATTTAACACTATGAAAAGGAAGCAGTAGTTCTCTGTCAGGGTGGTTAAGATCTGGAATGAACTTCCATTAGAGGTAGGGGCTAGCAGTAATATGAATAGTTTTAAGGCATGGCTGGATGCTCACCTCATTGCCAATAACATTGAGGGGTACTACTGACTCTAACAGCGAGCTACAATGGACCTCGGTCTTAATAAAGCTCTACATAACCTATGTAACCTATGTATGTAGCATATGATAGAGTGCAGTCAATGGGAACTCCAAGATATTTAAAGGATTGAACCTGCTCAAGGGTTGCACCAAGGCAGTTTGTGATTGTGATGGGATTGAAACTGTGTTTGTTGTGCGGGCTTCAGAAAAGCATAGCCTTGTTTTTTTTATAGTTGAATACCAATTTATGTGCACTAAACCACGTTTCAATAGAGGCGAAGGCAAGCTGCAGAATATTTTGAAGGAGGCCCGGGTCCTTATGAGTGGAGAGGATGACGGCATTATCAGCATAAAGGAGGATTTGTTCAAGACAAGGTTGTGGAAGATTATTCGGAAAGAGGCTAAAAAGAAGTGACCTGAGAATGAAACCTTGAGGAACTCCTGAGTGTACGGATATTGCATCGTAAAGAACATCAGCTATTTTCACTCTTTGGGAACAGTTCTCCAGGTAGCTCTTGAACCATGTGGTAGACTCGGGTGAGAGCCCAGCAGAATGTAGCTGCATGATTAATAGTTGATGATGGACAGTGTCAAATGCCTTGGTCAGGTCATTGAAGACCGACCCGGTTAGAAGACTGTTGTCCAAGGAGTTGTGAATAGCACCGGTGAATTCAAGGAGGGCAAATGTAGTGCTGTGTCCTTTATGGAAACCATGTTGTTGTGGGAATAGGATGTTGTGTTTGTCCAGGTACTCCGTTAACTGGTTGGATACCAATACGTTCAATGGCCATGGGGGGGTAGTATGGAAATAGGCCGGTAGTTCACATGGAGGGCCTTGTCCCCACTTTTGTGGACCGGGGTTACAGTGGCTGTTTTCTATCTGTCAGGGAACTGGCTGAGGGTGAGGGAGAGGTTGAAGATTTTTGTTAATGGAAGTAGCACTTCATCTAGGGTGAGGGACAGCAGTTTGCTTTGCTTTGCAGCTTTGCTGACCTATTTGGGAATGAATCTCCCTGTATTCCTAAGTACTCAGTGGGATGCATCCAGCAGTGCTTCACTGACCTATTTGGGATTGGGAATACATTTCCCTGTGTTCACAGCTACTGGATGCACTCACTAGCCACTAGTGCTTTGCAGACTTATTTGGGAATAAAAAATAAATTTCCCCTGTGTTCACAAGTACTCCACGCACCCAGCAGTGCATTAATGACTTATTTGGGATTGAGATACATTCCCGTGTTTACAGCTACTCAGTGCACCCACTAGTGCTTTGCAGACCTATTTGGGAATAAAAAATAAATCTCCCTGTGTTCCCAAGTACTCCATGTACCCAGCACCCATGGGGCTTTAGTGACATATTTGGGAATAACTCTCCCTTTGTTGTCACAACTTAATTTAACGCAGCTAACAGTACTTTACTGATGTGTATGGAATACATTTCCCTGTGTTTTCTACTTAACTTGAGGCAGCAAGTACTGCTTTACTGACCTATCTGGGAATAAATCTCTCTCTGTTTTCATGACTTAATCTGACATAGCCAGCAGTGCTTTATTGGCCTGTTTGGGAATAAATTTCCTGTGTTCACAGCTATTCAATGCACCCACTAGCCACTTGTGCTTTGCAGACCTACTTGGGAATAAACAATAAATCTCCTTGTGTTCCCAAGTACTCTACACACCCAGCAGTGCTTTACTGACCTAGTTGGGAATAAATTTCCATTTGTTGTCACAACTTACTTCAACACAGTCAGCAGTGTTTTAATGACCTGTTTGGGAATATATGTCCTTGTGTTTCTATTTAACTCAGTGCAGCAAGTAGTGCTTTACTGACCTATTTGGGATTCAGATAAATGTTGGACAGTATATATTTTTTGAATTTTGGCAGGTTCATTTTTAGATAAATGAGCCTCTTTACATTTTTTGTGGAAAGACACATTCTTTGTCATTCACTGTTGCTCCAGCAGTACTGAAAATTCTCTTTGAATAAGTGCTGGGAGGGTGGACAACTGAGGTATTTAACTGCAATCTCAGTTAAAGGAGGACATATTGATTTTTTCTGTTGCCAGTACAGTAATGGTTTGTCACCTATGGTGAGATGCACATTATACAATGGTGTGTGAAAATTCTGTAACCTCATTGGTCAAAACATGTCACATGACCATGGGTAAATCCTGCATAACCCATGGCTGAGGAATGGCATTTATAAAAACATAATTAAACACATTTTAAATTTATTTTACACATGGGTCCATTGTATAATCACAATAAGGCACTCCAGAGTGTGAGTTATTGGGTGATTTACCCACTTCTTGTGAGGTTAAGTCACTCGGCTATGGTTCATGACACACCACACAAGGTTGGTATATCCCCAATATCCCACACCCTGTTGTGCCTTATTGCTTAAGTCTCCTCCATATAACCCTACACCTAATGTGAAACTGGCAGGAGATCTGTGGGTTCCACTGTGCTGCTCCTGTGTGGGGATCTTAGTGTTGCCTGGTATGTCTGTTTTAGACTTTGTTCATGTGCTTTATTAAATAACTTTGAGCACTATTTATGTGTGACTTGTTTGGCTTTTTTCACCTACAGCAGGTGGTGCCTGAGTTTTCTGCTTCTTCATTGTATATTTTACACCTGAGCTCACCTGGCCAGTGGTGCGGCTTTTTCTGTGACATGTGTAAAGTTACCAAGCCTTACTGCCTTCAGAATAGCCTTACTGCCTTCAGAATATTTGGAGCATACTCAGATACTATAAACCCTGTTTGCAAGGACTTCAGAGTCAGCCACTCAGCAAGCATTTCTTGAAGGCCTTCTAGAAGATGTTCTGATTTGTGGTCTTTTTCAAATCCATAAATACATTATGCTGCCTGCCTGTGAACAGTGAAAGTCTCTTGCTTCATGCTCCTGCTGCTGCTGATGACAGTGCCACTAAATGATGTGGTGGAGGAGGAGGAGGAGATGGATGGAGGAAAGTTTAACCAATGGCCAGTCACAGTCATATAGTCAGTTGTCTGGCCACTGGTCCACATGTCTGTGATGAGCCTTTCAGCCCACTGAGCCTTTCAGTACATCTGACATGCTTTCCCGAACAGCATCATATAAATCTGGGACAGCAACAGTTGAGAAATAGGTCCACTGGCGACCTGGTACTTTGGCACTGTGATTTCCAAAAGTACCTTAAAAGTTGGGTTAACCACAAAGGAAAATGGGAGAAAGTCAGTGACTATCATCGCTCCAATTGCCTTTGTTAATCACCTTGCCTCAGGCCTTTTGGGCTGATATTTCTGTAACCTCCCAAAAGAGTCTTTCAAAGAAAATGGCTGCTACACTGGCTGACATCACCAGATTTTCTTGGCTGCTTCCCTTGACCTTTACTCTAATGGGACTGGATGTTGTGGTGTGGATGTTATACAACTCCTGTTAGGCTGCGATGGTGGTGGATTCAAAGGTGTAAAGAAACAAAAAATGTAAGATGTGCTTTGACTGGAAAGCAGACTTTTATCATCCACCCCCTCCTCATCAGTTACTTCATTACCTTGACGTACAAATTATGTGATTTGACACCTTTATTGGACCAAAAGAGATTACAGAAAAACCCTCAGCTTTTGACCTCTAACACAAGAAGATCTCTGTTGGAGGTCGAAAGCTAAAGGTTTTTCTGTAATGTCTGTTGGTCCAATAAAAGGTCTCAAATCACATAATTTGTGCATCTTGTTGTACAAGGATCAATACGGCAACTAAAATGTTTTTCCTCACCTTGATTAACATCCATATCCTCATCCTCCACATCAGAGTGCAGCAGTGCAACAACTTGTGTGTGCTCCTTTTGTGCTTTTTGATACTGATAGGTACAAGACTTTTTCATATGCCTAATCATTGTTGATGTTCCCATCCGAGTCCCCGCTTTACCACAACTTAACTTCATTTTGAATAAGTTGCAAAGTAATGGCTGCAAGATTATCTATCTTGTGTAAAAAAAATTCCATACTATGGATTTAACAGAGTCTGTTGCATTGCTGCTTATGGGAAGGGTATATTTGTTCACCACCACCATAGCCACTCTAGCACTGACAGCATCTCTTTGAGGGCTTTTCATGTCCACCTGCATGCCTTTTGGATGCACAGCCTCCCTAACTGGCTCAACTGCTTCTGTTTCTACACTTCTGGAAGCCTGTCCATCTTCTGTCCTCTGTTTTTCTGCCCCATTGTGTTTTCCCACCAACACCATCCTTCCTAAAAGTCTTTTTTTTTCCTTTTTCTGGCCTTGGATTCCTCATCTTCATCCAACTCCCCAGAAGAACTACTGCTACTTGACAGACTGACTGCTACTTTATCTACTACAAACTTAGGATCTGTTCCACTGATTTTCTCTTCAGTCTTCATGTGTCTCTTCCTCATTACCATCCATCCCTCTGCTTACTAAGATTGGCTGCCACCCTATGATGGCCCATGTGCTCATCCTCTGAGTACCACCATGAGTTACTCCTGCAATGTCCTGAATTTTCTGCACCATTATTACTATTCCCTGGATTGCCTGAGAAGTGCTGCTACAGTTTTTAAACATTAGCTTCCTGTCTTTCCATAATGGAAATGATAATAGTTTCTTATTACATTTTTTTAATATTAAATGATGGTGCATCTCTCAGTGAAAATACAGGGAAATGCATTCCCAAATAGGTCAGTAAAGCACTTCTGGGTGTGTGGAGTACTTGGGAATACAGGGAGATTTATTTTTTTATTCCCAAATAGGTTAGGAAGGAAAGCACTTTATAGTGGTTGTGATAGGTGTCAAGACTTAGGGCTGCAAGGCAAGTTCAGTTTATTGTGGTTGCAACTGGTGTCAAGAACTAGGGCTACAACACAAGCTCAGTTTGACCGTTCTTGTAAAATGATCGATCCCTACTTGTTCATGTTAGTTCACCTGTGCATGGAAAAACCTGACAAATTTGCAAACTTTGGTTCATAGTTCACACCACGTAAACAGCAAAATTATTATACATCACAATTTTACAGCATCTACTGGGTATAACTAGGTTCTACAATATCTAACCAAGTTCTACCTGATTCCATTTGATTAAAAAATCTAAACAAGTATTTTGCATGTTTGGGAAAGTACATGGAGTACTAAAAATGGTAAGTTTTGCAAAAGTTTTGGTGCACTGAGAATCGTATGCACCAGTACTTTGCAAAACATACCATTCTTAGAACTATATGTACTTTCCCAAACATGCAAAATACTTTCATGGATTTTTAAAGACATAGGACCAAGTAGAACTTGGTTATATATTTCAGAATTTGGTTATACCTGGTAGAACCTGGTTTCGCTTGGTAGAAGCTGGTAATATTTGTTAGAACCTGGTAATAGCTGGTAGAACCTGGTTCTGCCTGGTTCATCCTGGTATAACTTTTTTGGGTTCTACTTAGAAGGTTTGTGAGGTAGAATCTTTAGAGGTTCACACAGCCCACCAACAGAGCTGTTTACAATGAAGGAGACCTCCATCACTAGTAGGTACAGCTGCACATTGGCAGGGAGTAAGTTCAAGAAAAACATGAGGAAGTTTTTCTTTACAGAGAAGGTGATGGAGCACTGGAACAGCTTGCCGGTGAGATAGTAATCACTGGTAGTGTGATGGGGTTCTAGATGGGGTGGAATAGGTTCATGGGGATATTGGGTGGTTCAGCGAAATCTGGCTGGAAATAGCCAGTTATTGTTTGGGGGTCAATAGACAGTGACAGGGCAGATTGAATGGGCCTTGGGCATTACTATGTCCTCAGCATTTTGTGTTTCTGTGTCATGAAAATGTATTTTTTTTGTTTGTTTTTTTGTTTAGAGGGGTAACAGAAACTGTAGAGAAACACTTTTTTCTATAAAAGTCTAGTTTTAAGGTTCTGGTAACAAATTAAAAATGTTATTAGGTGATGTCGGAATTGATTGATTAGTGTATTGATGACGTGATAGTTGTTTAATGTGTACATGATATGGATTTATTAGTATGACATAGGGAGAAATAATGCATCAGTTTTTCCATGAGTAAAAAGGCTTAAATAAAAAGATAGGTAGGTAGGTAGGTAGATAGGTAGATAGATAGATAGATAGATAGAGTGTGATGTGATGTGATGTGATATGATGTGATGTGATCCTATCAAAAATATTTAAGAAATTTCTCCCAAGTGCAGTTTGACCTTATGACATCCTGAGCTGCACAGCCATGAGTGATTTCAAAGTTTAATGTGCACAAGGGAGACATATCACAGCTATTTCTGTTAGGGCCACATCATATTAAGTTTATGCTGTGCCCTTTGTTGGTTTTTTATACTGACTGGTATTTTTTATAAGGTTTTATTGTTTTTGGATGACTGAGCATTGTTTCTGGATGGCCGATCATTTTTTTTGGATGACTAGTGTTTTGTGTGTGTTAGTGCATCAGCTAGTCAGGAAGCAGGCAGCAACTGTGGTCAGAAGTGGTGAATAAGGCTTAGAGGTGCCAGAGAGACATAAGCAGTTAGGGGAAAAAGAAGTGATGTGCCGGTCAAGGATGGAGTGACAGTGTCAGTTGATGAGTGGTAACTGGAGAAGGGGGGGACTGACTACAATGGGTAAATGCCATTTTTTTAAGGTAAACAAAAAACTGTTAATAGCTAAATGGACTGTATGGGGAGGATGTTAGTGTTGAGCTGCAGCTGGTACATGAGTCAGCTGGGGGGTTCTGAAAATGAAAAGATGCTATTTGTTCAGCTGACTCTAGTCAATCAAAACCTACTGTATGGTTATTTTGACCCATACAGGACCAAGAATGAGAATATATATATATATATATATATATATATATATATATATATATATATGTATATATATGTATATGTTGTCTCATGGGATAGATCTCTTGACATACCAAGTTTTATTTTGATTAGATTGGTGGATTTTGTGCTGCACATTGTGACAAAATGCTAAAATTAGCCTTTTTGACTGGTTTTTTCCTCATCACACTGCAGCTAAACCATTTGGAATTTTGGTCTGAAATTTTCAGGAAAGAAAATGCTTGCCCCAAAGAACAATCCAGCATTTGGTGAAAAAATATTAGTCCCTTCCAGAGCTAAAAATAATTTTGAAATTTTGGGGTCTGAACATGCTCAGTTCAGTCTTTTGGATAGCTGCATGGTGCAAAAAGGATTTTGGTCTTACGAAAGAGATTTTGACAGCTCACAAAAAGGGATTCTTAGAATCCCTTTTCATGAGAAAAAATTCCTTTATTGTGAGCCGCCATCTTGTTTTCTAATTTCTGGCACAGACTGTTATATCTGTGCTTAGGGGTGTCCTCAGCAGTCAAGAAAGTATGTCTTTTGCTTATGTGGATGTCCTCTAGTGTTGTGTACCTTTAGTATATTTTTGGTGGCCTCAGAATGCCTATTTTATTTTTAAATCCTGTTTCACGACTTGTTTCTGATCCTGTTTCATGATTTTGACAGCTAGCAAAACAGGATTTTGACAGCTCATAAAAGAGGATTAGGGTTGCAGACCAGATGGCCCTAACCCTAATCCTGTTTCACATCACAACATAGGATTTTGACAACTCATGAAACAGGAATCGGCTCACAAAACAGGATTTTGACAGCTTGCGAAAGAGGATTTAGTAGAATAATTCTCTTTCACGAGCAGTCAAAATTCTGTTTCACAAGCTGATTCCTGTTTCATGAGCTGTCAAAATCCTGTGTCATGATGCAAAACAGGATTAGGGTTAGGGTCATCTGGCTGGCAAACCTAATCCTCTTTCGTGAGATGTCAAAATCCTGTTTCACAAGCCAATTTCTGTTTTGCAAGCTGTCAAAATCCTGTGTCATCATGTGAAACAGGATTAGGGTTAGGGCCATCTGGTCAGCAAACCCAATCCTCTTTTGGAAGCTGTCAAAATCCTGTTTTGTGACCTGCCAAAATCCTGTTTCGTGATGCAAACTAGGATTCTGACAGCCCACAAAACAGGATTAGGGTTCCCGACCAGATTGCCCCAATCCTGTTTCGTATGATGACACAGGATTTTGACAGCTCGCAAAACAAGAATCAACTCGCGAAACAGGATATTGACAGTTCACAAAAAAATTGTTTTTTTAAATAATGTATATTCCCAGCCCTACAGACATTTTACCACTGGGTCAGTTGGGGCACTGTGCTGGTTCCTGAGATAATGTGGGACCCTGCGCTCCCACCCCTAAAGACGCTTTCAGAGCTACAAACACATGCACATCCCACAGTAAATTGAGGATACTATTATACTATCTCAAAAAGTGAGGAAATTAATTGCAAAAAACATTGTTAATGTATCAACTAGGGTTGCCTCAACAAAAGTAGGAAAATGAGGCTTTAGGGTTTCAACATAAGACCCCACCCATACCCTGTGGAGATCAGGAGGTGTCGGGGAGGGGGTGGTATTGGGGTCGCTAACCCTAATACTCACCTCATTCTCCTATACTATAGCCACCCAGCTTATTTTACAATGGAATGGGGTGAGTGTTAGGGTTCCAACTCCAATACCACCCCTGCACCCCAACACTTCCTGGTCTCCACAGGGCAGAGGTAGGGTGTTACGTTGAAACCCTAATGTCTCATCATCCCTATAGTTAGGGTTGCATGGTCATTTCTATGTTACACTTAAAGTTTAGCATTTTAATACTTTTGCAACCATCCAACTGATTTGCATGAAATTTTGCAAGCACCATCAGTGATCGAAGATGTCTTGGTGTGTCAGGTTTTGTTCCAGTCGGATGCGTAAGTGTGAAGATACGGGGTGTCAAAAATTGTGTAATGTACCATTTTTTTGCCACTCAGCAGCACAGAAATGGTTTGGAATTCTGGTCTGAAATTTTCAGGGTAGATAGGAATTGTCTTATAGACGTCTCTTTCGCTAGTTTGGTGAAAAAATATTAATCAGATCCAACGTTATTAAATTTTAAAGTTCCCATTATTTTAAATGGGAATTTCACACAACAGTTACATGTGCCATTCGAAAAAGAATTCTTTGTCGCAAATGGGCAGTCCTTTCTCTAACGGGTCATCATTTGTTGCAAATGTGAAATCTTTGTGTGCCACCACCACCACGCGGATTTAGGATAGGGAGGTCCACAAACACTGCCCTAGTGGGCTTTCACAATTTAGTAACATCTTCTTTGAACTTGGGAAGGAATACTGGGGCTGTGTTCGTGGACCATAGCAAGGCATTTGATCTTGTGGACCATGGAATATTATTTAAAAGATTATAAATAAATGGTGTTAATGAAGAACCTTTGGCATGGTTTCACTCATATCTTTCCAACAGGCAACAGTGTGTAACATGTGGGGGCTCAGTGTCTTGCCTTGGGGAGGTTAGGAGGGGGTTCCCCAGGGCTCAATACTGGGACCCCTCATGTTTAATATATATGTTAATGACCTGGCAAAAAACACTGTAAATAGTAATTTAAGACTATATGCTGATGACACAGTCTTAGTGGCCTTGGCAGAGAATCAAGCTTTTTTAGAAAAAGCTCTCCAGGAAGATATTAATTTCATGGAAAAATGGTTTAAGGATTTGCATTTATTATTAAATGCAAAAAAAGACACAAAGCATGTTATTTACTTTAGGTTCTCAGGCCAGACAGGCCCCTGTACTAAAAATGTCCTTGATACATGGGACCAATACAGCTGAAGTCAAATCATACAAAAACCTAGGGGTTCAAGTCAACAGTAGACTTACTTATTCTGAACATTTAAGTTTACAAATTAAAAAAGTGAACCAAAAACTAAGGGTATTAAGAAGAGCCTCAGCAAGCTTGTCTGCTGAGGTAAGGGGTCAGTTGGTGGGCCACCTGCTGTTGCCAAGTTTGGAGTATGGATCGTATCTTTACATGAGTTCTCCTGCGGGTGATTTAAAAAAGATTGACCAGATGTATTGCAGGCTGTCTAGATTTGTAACAAAAAGTAAATATGGGGTGCACCATCGTAAAACTTATGCAACGTTAAATTGGATACAACCTATACGGAAAAGGAAATTTTTATGGTTAACCTGGTGTCATCAATTAGTTAGTTCACCTGACAACCATCCCCTAGGAAAAGTGGTGATATTAAAATCATTAAATGCCACTCAACATAATTTAAGACAAAATAGTCTGAACATTCCAATTTTAAGGGCATATAATAGGATAGGGGCGGCAACCCTGCAGACAAAACTGGCTACATCATGGAATTCACTGCCTAATGAATTGAGAACCATACAACCAACTGATGTTTTCAAAAAAGAACTGAAACATTTCCTGCACCAAAAATGTACTTCTTTTTTAGCCTAGTAAGTTTTTAGATAGTAACATATTGTGTTATTTAAGAATGTAAGATTTTGTACTGTTGTATATGCAAATGTTTGTGTATTGAAACGTAATGTGATATAACAAACAGGACAGGAGTAAAATCCTAACAAATTATCCTGTATAAAAGCAAAGTTTATTAATCATTTTGTTTTTCAGTTACCAAATTTCAAAAGCCACAAAAATGACATCCTAGAGAGAGCTAAACACATCTATCTGGCTCATCGGGACCCTGTTAGGTAGGTGCTGCACTTAAATGTTAAAAGAATGATCCCCATGTGTGTTTTTTGTTACACTTTACATCCTTTTTCATGACTGTGTGATACAAAAAAGAATATTTGTTGTATCACAAGTCACAAAAAAAGTTATTTCTCCATTTGCTGTATCCTATTCCCTGGTGTCTAGTGGCAACCCCACCCTCCAATCACCTTGTCCATTAATTTAATACATTTCCCTGGTGTCTAGTGGCCACCTACACCTTCTGATCATCATCCTTATATTTATAAATGGTTCCCTGGTGTCTGGTGGCACACTCCCACCCTCTGATTACTGTCCCTGTTTTGATCACCATTTCCCTGGTGTCTAGTGACACCCCCACCCTCCGATTGCTGTCCCTGTTTTGATCACCATTTTCCTGGTGTCTAGTGGCATCCCCCCCACCCTTCAATTGCTGTCCCTGTTCTGATCACCATTTCCCTGGTGTCTAGTGACACCCCCACCCTCCGATTGCTGTCCCTGTTTTGATCACCATTTTCCTGGTGTCTAGTGGCATCCCCCCCACCCTTCAATTGCTGTCCCTGTTCTGATCACCATTTCCCTGGTGTCTAGTGACACCCCCACCCTCCGATTGCTGTCCCTGTTTTGATCACCATTTCCCTGGTGTCTAGTGACACCCCCACCCTCCGATTGCTGTCCCTGTTTTGATCACTATTTCCCTGGTGTCTAGTGGCATCCCCCCCACCCTCCGATTGCTGTCCCTGTTTTGATCACCATTTCCCTGGTGTCTAGTGGCATCCCCCCCACCCTCCGATTGCTGTCCCTATGTTGATCACCATTTCCCTGTGTCTAGTGGCCACCTACACCTTCTGATCATCATCCTCATATTTATAAATGGTTCCCTGGTGTCTAGTGGCACCCCCCACCCTCTGATTGCTGTCACCTTGTTTCCTTTTTCCTTGGTGTCTAGTTGCACCCACTACCCTCTGACTGTAGTCCCCTTTTTTTCCATTTCCCTGGTGTCTAATGGCAACCCCCACCCTCCAATTGCTGTTGTCATTTTGTTTCCCTTTTCCCTGTTGTCTAGTGGCACCCCCACCCTCCGATTGCTGTCCCTGTTTTGATCACCATTTCCCTGATGTCTAGTGACACCCCCACCCTCTGACTGCTGTCCCTGTTTTGATCACCATTTCCCTGGTGTCTAGTGGCACCCCTACCCTCCGACTGCTGTCCCTGTTTTGATCACCATTTTCCTGGTGTCTAGTGACACCCCCACCCTCCGATTGCTGTCTCTGTTTTGATCACCATTTCCCTGGTGTCTAGTGACACCCCCACCCTCCGATTGCTGTCCCTGTTTTGATCACCATTTCCCTGGTGTCTAGTGACACCCCCACCCTCCGATTGCTGTCCCTGTTTTGATCACCATTTCCCTGGTGTCTAGTAGCCACCTACACCTTCTGATCATCATCCTCATACTTATAAATGGTTCCCTGGTGTCTAGTGGCACCCCCACCCTCTGATTGCTGTCAGCTTGTTTCCCTTTTCCTTGGTGTCTAGTTGCACTCACTACCCTCTGACTGTAGTCCCCTTTTTTCCATTTCCCTGGTGTCTAATGGTAACCCCTACTCTCCGATTACTGTTGTCATTTTGTTTCCCTTTTCCCTGTTGTCTAGTGACACCCTCACCCTCTGATTGCTGTCCCTGTTTTGATTACCATTTTCCTGGTGTCTAGTGGCACCCACCACCTGTCTATTGCTGTCCCTGCGGAAAAAAAAAAACAGTTCTCAATGTTTTTTTTTTTTCTAGAAGGTTCCTCAGTGATCTGACTCCCCAACCCCACCTCCCACTCAGCACTTCACCCCAATACACCCCCCACACCCTCACTCACCTGGACAGGTGGCAGGGTGAATATCCACTCTATGATTGAAGACACCTCTTGCTGCTGGAACTGGCAAAGGCAATATGATAAACTAAGGTAAATGCGACTCAGGCCACAACCTTTTCTATTCCCCTAAATAATAGATGTAATACCCTGGGAACTAGTGACACAGACACAGAGCAAAGTACAACTGTGTCCTTAATTTCATTTGATACCACAATCACTACAAATGTGCCAGCAGAAACAGACCACCCAGTCTATCTAAGTCTGCTCGAGTGTGCAGCCAACACCTAGTCTGCAGCTTCCCATTGCCACCCCCACCTCCCCCACCCTCACTCTCCCCTGTTCTCTGTCCCATGCCTTTTTTGAAGCTGTTCACAGGTTTACATGATACCACCCATTCTGGTAGGGCATTCCATTTTGCTACCACCCTCTCTGTGAAATAGTGTCTCCTCATTTCCTTCCTAAATCCCCCCCCTATTCTTATCCCATGCTCCCTGGTGACCCTCTCCCTCCTTAACTTAAAGACCCCATCTGCCCCATCCTTATTGATTCTCCTGAGATACTTGAATGTCTCTATCATGTCCCCCTTGTCCCTTCTATCCTCCAGGGTGTACATATTCAGGTCTCCCAGCCTGCTGTCATAGTCTCTCCCCTCCATTCCACATATCATCTTTGTTGCCCTCTTCTGCACCCCTTCCAGTAGCCTGATATCACGCTTTAGGTATGGCCTCCAAAACTGCACACAATACTCTAAGTGTGGCCTTAACAGCGACCTGTAGAGGGGTAAGTTCACCTCTCTTTGCCTGGACAAAAGCCCTCTCGCTATGCACCCTAGCATTTTGTTCACTTTTGCTGCCACTCTCCTGCACTGTGCAGTGTTGTTCATGGTCCCTGTTATCAATACCCCTAGGTCCTTCTCCTCCTCAGTGATCCCCAGCTTACCCCCCTCCCCAGCCAGTATTCTCTCCTTGGGTTCTTCACCCCAAAGTGCATAACCTTACACTTCTTTGTATTAAACCCCAGCTGCCAGCTCTCTGACCACTCCTCTAGCTTGCGTAGGTCACCCTGCAGCTGCTTTCATCCCTCCTCTCCATCCACCACTGCTCCGATTTTGGTGTCATCAGCAAACAGACTTACCTTGCTCACCACCCCGTGTGCAATGTCTGATATGAAGAGCCCAAACAATACTGGCCCCAACACAGAGCCCTGTGGCACCCCACTCATCACCGGCCTTGGAGTTGAGAGCTCCCCTCTCATCACCACCCGTTGCAGTCTGCCACTCAGCCAGCTTGTAATCCAGTTCATCATTTTTGTCCCTACCCCACACCAATTAGCATCCCACCAAGCCACCCTTGAGGCACCGAATCGAAGGCCTTGCTGAAGTCCAAGTAAAAAACATCCACCGCATAACCCTTATCCAGCTCACCTGTCACCCAGTCATATTTGTATGAGGTTGGTTTGACAAGACTTCCCTGAAACAAACCTATGCTGCCTCACATCCTGGAGGCCATTGTCCTCCAGGTATGACACCAGTCTTTCCTTTAGTATCATTTCCATGAGTTTGCACACTATGGAGGTGAGACTTACCGGATGATAATTACCCAGTTCATCCCTTGGCCCACTCTTGTGTAATGGTATTACATATGCCATCCTCCAGTCCAGTGGCACACATCCTGACTCCAGTGAGGTGCTGTACAGATTCGCCAGTGGCTCCGCCAACACCTCCGCCATCTCCCTCAGCACCCTGGGGTGGATACCATCTGGCCCTGGTGCCTTGTCTACCTTCAGTGCTCTCAGTTCCTCTAGGACTCTACTTGCATCAATTTTTCCATCTGTTGCCTCCTCTCCCCTGTCCCCACCCTCCCAGCCCATGCTGGTAGCGGTCCCCCCTTTTTTTCCATGAACACTGAGCTAAAGTATTCATTCAGTGCATCTGCCTGCTCCTCCCCCTTTTCCATCCACTCCCTACCCCTTTTTATCCTCACTGTTGTCTCCTTTCACTTCCTTTTCTCCCTGATGTATCTGAAAATGTCTTTCTCTCCCCCCCCATTAATTCCCTGTACTAATCTCAGCTCCCTCTGTGCCTTGGCTTCTCTCACTTTTCTGGTCACCTCCCTGGACCATCTTGCATATTCCTCCCTGTCCTCTTCCTTCTCTGTCCTCCTAAACCTCTGGTGCACCACTCATTTTGCCCTCACCACCTCCGCAACCTCACTGTTCAACCAGCATAGTTTTCTTGCTCTGCTCCTCTTACTCTGTGCCTTGGTGCAGGCTTCTGTTGCCTCTGTAACCTCCCATTTAATAATATTCCATTTCTGCTCCACGTCCATCTCCTGCCTTATGCCCTTCAGTTTCCCTTTCAGTACTTTCTGCATCCTCCCAAAGTCTGCCCCCCTGAAGTTTACCACCCAAGTAACTGATTTCTCTGGCTTCCCGAACATCGTGATATTAAACTACAACTCACGACCTCCCAGTGTCTCTACGAACAGTCACACAACAGCTGCTGTTATAAATAATCCCTCTACAAGTATTTTGGATTCTGACAATATGGAAACTAACATAAACAATCAACCAACCCCAAGAAGCATATTAGTCCTGGACGACTCTATGATCAAACACCTGGATAGAGTGATCTGCAACCCAGACAAAACCTACAGAACACTCTCCTCCATTAGTTGAGCTAGGATTACTGATATAACAAAAATGAGTAGTAACATTGTAAAGAACTCAGAAATGAATCCACTTGTTATTGTCCACGTTGGGGCAAACAACATATTTCAAGACTCCACTGAAAAAAATCAAACAAGATCTTGTAGCCTTAACTAATAAACTAATTCACCTGGGTTGTGAACCCACTATCTCCGAAATTCTACCAATCCCCAAGGCCTCACCGCACCTTAACAAAAAAATAGGAACCATCAATGATTGGTTAAGAAAATGGATGCTTAGACAAGACATCATGTGCCTAACACATTGGGAGGAATTCTACCTCCACGAAGAACTCTACTGTTGGGACGGTCTCCATTTAAACAGAAGGGGAAATGCACTACTAGGTAGATACCTCACTTCCTTCATTGATGGGCATTTAAACTGACTAATAAGGGGGAGGGATGGTCAGTACCACTATTCCTGTAACTACTCACCCTTCTACCTTCCCTTCATCCAACTGTAATAAAATACTAAGCAATCACATATACGTAATATAAGGGACAAGACTGACATAAACATACTCCTACTTAATGCCTGCAGTCTAACAAACACAATTGGTGAATTAAAATACATCATGGATAAAGAAAAAATTACCATCTGTGGAATCCCTGAAACATGGTTCCAAGACCATAGCTGGAACACAGAGATCCCAGGCTACAACAAGATTTTCAAAAACAGGACAGTTAGGAGGGGAGGTGGTATTGTATTATATACATCAGAAAAATATTCATCACACTCCATTACACCAGTGGAAATTACCAACAGTAATATTGAAATTGTATGGGCACAAATTAAATTGCCAACTGAAACCCTACGTTTGGGACTGGCATACTGAGCCCCGCCCCAACTTAAATCCCAAACAAAATAAAGATTTTTTAAAAGCTATAGAAAATTTCAACACTTGTCAAAACTATATACTTATGGGAGACTTCAATTTTTAAAACATTAACTGGGAGACCTGCCAAGGCAATGGACCCATAGAAAAAGACTTCATAGAAACAATAATAAACCAAAATCTAAAACAAATTGTCATGAAAGGAACTAGGGAATCCAAAATCCTGGATATTATTCTGACTAGTATGGAAAACAAAATTTCAACACCCATTATAACAGAACCATAATGGGATAGTGACCACAACATGATCCAAGTACACATACACACCAAGAATATAGGGGTTAAAGGTATTACTATGATCAAGGACCATTCAAAGGTTAATTACAGTTTAATAAAAAACTACCTTGCTTCCTGGGATTGGCAAACTGAACTCTATGGCCTCAATTTACAACATACATGGAACTTTATCTGGACAAAACTAAAATATGGTCTTGATATATGGGTCCCCACCAGGTAGAAGTATAATGGTCATAGAACCCCTATCTGGCGGAATAAGAAAATCAACAGATCAATAAGTGAAAAGAAAAGGAGATGCAGGAAATACAAAAACAGTACTACAACAACTAATTGGGACTCATAAAAAACAAGCTATTAAGATGAAACAATTCATTAGAGGAGCAAAAGCAAACGCTGAACAAAAACTAGTCATAGACATATCAGAAAACAAAAAGACATTTATAACTATATAGGATCACTCAGAGGTTCCCAATCAACAATAGGGCCTATAAAAACTGACAACGGGATAACTAGTACAGAAACCGAAATGGCCTCAGAGTTTAGTAATTATTTCCTTAACGTTTTTACACCTAAGGATACCCCTATTGGGGCAGTATCTACTCATGACATGCAAAGAATAACTCCATTTACTACTGAAGAAGTAAAGAGGGCACTTCTTAAACTAAAAACCAATTTCTCAGCTGGACCAGACAGAATTCATCCAAGGCTCCTTAAAGAAATTATAGATGAAATTCATGGCCCATTAATGTTACTGATTAATCTATAATTAAACCAAGGAGAAACAATTCCCACTTGTAATGATGCCACTGTCACACCTATCTTCAAATCTGGACAAAAGGAAGATGTTTGAAATTACAGGCCCATAAGTTTAACATCAGTTATAGGGAAAACATTTGAAAGACTCCTCTCAAGATTAGAAGAATACATCAACCATAATATCTTACAGGACACCACACAACATGGTTTCACTCATGGAAGGTCCTGCATAACTAAATTTAAGTTTTTTTGAAAATGTAAGTTCATTCTTAGATGCAGGCCTACCCGAGGACATTATATTTCTTGATTTCACAAAAGTGTTTGATAAAGTCTCCCACCAGGTTCTAATAAATCATGATTGAACTAAAATGTCCCCAATCTAATAAACTGGGTTACCTCATGGCTACACAACCGTCGTCAATCCACTATTATTAAAGGTTACTCTTCTTCCTGGGGTGAAATCACAAGTGGGGTCCTCCAAGGCTCTGTTTTGGGCCCAGCTTTATTTAACATCCTGATTTCTTCAATGCAGTCATCACCCAATATCTGGATGGCAAAATATGCAGATGATTGCAAATTAGGATGTATTGTTAACACCTTTGAAGCTGCTGAAAACTATCAAAAAGAACTGTTTTCACTAGAAACTTGGGCTCACAACAATAAAATGGTATTCAGTGAACAAAAGTGCAAAGTTATGCACCTGGGCCACAACAATCAGATACGTAAGTACAAACTCAACAACGTCACATTACAAGAAAACACTAACAAAAGGATCTAGGAGTAACTATCGATAAGCTTAATTTTGACATTCACACACTGGCTATAGTTAACAAGCATTTGTCAATGCCGAATGTTTGCTTGCTGGCATTGGCAGTGGTAGTGTAGAAGTTACAGAGCTGCGTAACAGTAATGGCAGTGAAGTATTGAACTGAAGCCAACCCCACCACCACCCTGCAGAGAGTGACAGGCATTGGGGTGTGCCTTTGGGTCATCAGGCATAACGGCCGCGCAATTTCAGTACACCCACCCTGCAGACACTGGCATGTCATGTGGTGTTCCTTAGGGTCTTTGGTCCTTATCGCACCCATTCCATTAGGAAATACAGAGATGGGTGCGATATAGGAGAATGGGGTGAACTTTGGGGCCGAAGAGTCCAAGGCATACCTCGATGCTTCTCACTGGCTGCAGGGTGTGGAATGGTATGAGCATTACAGGCAAGAATCCCAAGTCACACCCCTGATGCCTGTCATTCTCTACAGGGTTGGGCGTTATGGTTGGAAACCCTAATACCTCAGGCATTCGTTGGTATTTTCACTGCAAATGTTCAACATGGTTTTTTTGTGACCCCACCTCATGAACAGGGGGAATATCAGTTTCTTAGCCGAAAGCTGCTTATGCACAGCGACTACGGCATTTAGCACCACAGGTGCAAAAACATTCCGAACAGGATGTAAAAAATGACAGCTGTACTGTTCATGGGGAGGTGTAAAAAATGGCAGCGTTGCAAATCTGCAGTAAAAATATTTAAAAAAATGGTGAAGTCACGAGCGTACATAGAAACTGTGCAACGCACACCGTAATATAATTAGGTTGGGGATTTTTACAGCAGATTGTCAACTCAGGCATTTTGGTGCCTCAATCATGAACAGTGTCACTGTGATTTTCTTTATCTGTCCGAACAATGATTTCCCACAGCGACCACGCATCTCTGCGCTGAAAGTGTGAAAACACACCGACCTTGTTGTGACAGCTGTACTGTAAATAAGGCAGTGTGGAAAATGCCACTGGTGAAAATCTGTACTTAAAATATTACAGTCATGAACTTACTAGGGTGCATGGAAACTGCGCAATGCTCACTCGTAACACAGTCATTTTATGGACTTTTGTCACCAAATTTTCAACATAGCCATTTTAAGACCTCTGCTCATGAACAGTGTCACTGTGATTTTCTTAATTTGTCCCATACATTGATTTAGCACACCGACTGCGCCATTGTGAGCTACATGGGCAGAAACACGTTTTGGGTGAGATGTGAAAAATGACAACTGTACTACTCATAAGAAGGTGTGGTAAAATGGCAATGTTGAAAATCTGGAGTGAAAATATTGAAAATTCGCGAACTTACAAGCGTGCATAGGAACTGCACAATGCACGCTCATAAAACAGTCATTTTTTGGAATTTTTTCACCAAATTTTCAACATAGCCATTTTAAGACCTCTGCTCATGAACAGTGTCACTGTGATTTTCTTAATTTGTCCCATACATTAATTTAGCACACCGACTGTGCCATTGTGCGCTACATGGGCAGAAACACGTTTTGGGTGAGATGTGAAAAATGACAACTATACTGCTCATAAGAAGGTGTGGTAAAATGGCAATGTTGAAAATCTGGAGTGAAAATATTGAAAATTCGCGAACTTACGAGCGTGCGTAGGAACTGCGCAATGCACGTTAAGTAAAACAGTCACTGTTAGAATTTTTTCACCAAATTTTCAACATAGCCATTTTAAGACCTCTGCTCATGAACAGTGTCACTGTGGTTTTCTTAATTTGTCCGTACATTGGTTTCTTCACCGACTAAGCCATTATGCGCTACATGAAGCGGAAACACATTTTGGGTGAGATGTTAAAATGACAGCTGTACTGCTCATAAGAAGGTGTGGTAAAATGGCAATGTTGAAAATCTGGAGTGAAAATATTGAAAATTCATGAACTTACGAGCATGCATAGGAACTGCTCAACGCACGCTCGTAAAACAGTCATTTTTTGGAATTTTTCCACCAAATTTTCAAAATAGGCTTTTTGAGAGCCCACCTTATGAACACTGGCAGTGTTGTTTCATTAATCAGTTCTGAAAGTTAATTTGCGCAGTGACTGCAAAATCACCCTTCGGGCCCAAATAACGCCATGACAGTGACATCATTCATGAGAAGGGGTCCCCAAAACCCCATGTTGAAAATCTGGTGCAAAAATTCCAAAAAATGCCTGAGATATGCAGCAAAGTTGAAAACCCCCTTATCTAGCCCATTATACAGCTTACCGGCATTTCCTCAGTTCGCGGTCGGCTTTGAAGAGTGCAGACGTGTTCCCGGTCCACGAAGATCGTCGCGCCGAGGTCCGGAGGTAAGTATGGGTGAGAGGATGTGGGAGGCAGGGTGCACAGTGGGTGGGTGCGGGTTGGGGCCAGGAGACTACGTGGGACCGTTTTTCTTTACAGGTGTTATTTTAGTTTACAATGGCGACATGGGATGTTTGCCACGCTGGGGTGGGCTTCCAGCATGGCACAAGGACGGTGGAGGCGTTCAGCCGACGGGGATTAGGCACCCCCATCGGCCAAAACATCGATTGCCACCCTGGGGTGGGCTCCCAGTGTGGCACCCAGTACTCGCGGGGGTGAGGACAGTGGAGCCGGCGGAGATTGGGCACCCCCGTTGGCTATATCATTAGTTGCCACGCTGGGGTGGGCACCCAGCATGGCATTTGGAAAACTTTGGCGGGGTGCACAGCACAGCCGGCGGGGACTGGACACCCTGTTGGCTATACAGTATGTTTGTGCGCAAAGGGGGGGCGCGTGACGCCTGCTAGTGTGTGGGGGGAGCCATGATGAGCAGGCACATCTTATCACTGCTCACTCAAGCATAGCTCCCCCTTTGAACTGTATGCCACTGCATTTTGGAGCTTGTCATAGACAGCTCCAGCATGCATTGGCTTACAGGGGCCGCACCTGCCAACACACTGACTGAACTGGAAGAGGGGGTGACACATCTCCGAAATCTCGGATGATGGCACTATGTTTCTTGCACATGCATGCAAGCAAACATAAAAATTGCCAGCGCATCACTGGATACATACTAAAGCATATAAAGAGTAGACAACCTAGTGTTATACTTCCACTATACACAGGACTTGTGAGACCACAGATAGACTACTGTGCCCCCCTCGGGGTACCAAACACAATAAAAGGAAAACAATGAATTGAGGGAGTTCAAAGAAAATTAACAAAAAAGAGCAATGGAATGGAAAACATAGAATATGGAGAAAGGCTGCAACAACTTAACCTTTACTCCATGAAGTATAGGCAACTTCGTGGAGACCTATGGTTAACGCATAAAGCTATGAGGGAACCTTTCCTCCTGGAAACTCTTGGCTTGGAAAGAAACCTCACCAAGGTTCAAGTCACATATTTTCAAACTAAAGGGTGACACTTGTAGAACTCATAGAAGGAGTCAATGGTTTTCACAGTGGGTAGTGAATCCATTGAATGCTCTTCCATTCACAATAGTTGAGAGCAAAACTATGAACAATTTTAAAAAAACAATTAGACTTTGGGCCGGCCTGGTGGTGCTGAAGGTTGAGGCGCTGGACCACACCTCGCTCCACGACGTCAACCCAGGTTCAGGATTGGACTTGGCCTGCCAGGGGGTGGCCAGGGAGAGAAGGATTGAGTGCCCAATGGCCTGCTCTCCTTCTCCAGGGAGGGATGGGGAGTTAGCCTTGTCACTTACCGCCACCACCTGGGGATCTCGGGTGGTGCTGGCATGGTCTGGGACAACAGAGGGGTTGACACTGGCAGTGGACAGGAGCGGATGCACATCTCAATGTGCAGCAGGCTCATTGGTCCTCATTGCATGCCGACACTAAAGGAATTAAATGGAGGAAAAATTGCCCAGACAGTCCTGGCGACGATCCCCCGCTCCGCTTCCATGATGCAGAGGGGCAGACTCCACTGTACACACGCTTCCCTGATGTCCAAGGAAAAGGTAAGGGGGCCTTCCTTGCCCTGCCTGGAGGGTTAACCAGGGGTTGAAAGTAACTTGAGGCAGACATGCACTCTAGGGGCAGACTCCTCGGTGGATTGGAGAGTGGCAGACTTGAGGGATCTGAGAGAAAGGAGGGTCTGGGGGCCATAGGAGGATAAACAATAAGTAAAAAAAATAAATAAATAAACAATTAGACTTACATATGGGTAAAATAAAAGTAGAATACCACTAGAGAATCACCCCACCCTCAGGTGGCGAGCTCAAATAAAAGGCCTCTGCATCCTTAGCATGTAAACCACTATGAAACTATGAAACTACTTCAATGGGGTTTTCAACTTTGATGCATACCTTGGCTATTTTTGTGTATTTTGGCACCAAATTTTCAACATGACTTTTGGGGACCCCACCTCGTGGACAATATCAGTGGAATTTCGCAAATCTATCCTGAATGGCGATATTGTGGCTGGTTGGTTAAATCACCTTTCAGGTGTGATTTGAACATTTTCGCTGCCTTTGTTCATGAGGTAGGGTCAAAAGAATGCTATGTTGAAAATTTGGGGTCAAAATATGTAAAAATGTTGAAGTTATGTGCATGCATTTAAATTTAACTATGCTTGCTCATAAATTTAGTAATTTTAAATATTTTCATCCCAAATTTTCAATTTAACCATTTTTTATATCACCTTATGAATGTGATTGCTGTAATTTTTCACATACTTCCCAAAATAGAGCTGGCCCGGTGGCGTTGAGGGCTGAGGCGCTGGACGCCTTACCTCAAGCCACGCTGGTGACCCGTGTTCGGAAATGAGCATGGGTCATCAGGGCTTGGCGGGGAGGAGAAGGATTGAGCATCCATTGGACTGCTCTCCTTCTCCAGGGTGAGGGGATACTAGCTGTCGGTGCTCCACTGGCCCCTAGCAGCTGCTGGGGGCAGCGCTTCGACGCTACAGCTGAAGGGGAGGAGACAGGCAGATGCTTGGTGAGAGCGTGTGCAGTAGCATGCGCGTGCTCACCGCAGGCGTCATTGCATGCCCTGCCTCCTCACAGGGGAGAAAAGTGGAAAAAAACTCCAGCTGGATGACGTGGTCCCTGCAGCGCCACCTCCGAGAAGGCACCTCCCCGGCATGGATCCGTTTGGGGTGGGTTGAGTCGCTCCCCACCACCCTGCCATAAAAGGTAAGTAGTGGGGTGCACAAGGGAGGGGGTCTAACCTTTGGGGGAAGGCTGCACTGGGGGACAACTGAAGGCAGAAGCTGGGAGCTCGGAAGAAATAATACATAAAAAAAAAAAAAATACTGCCCAAAATGTGTTTTCTCACCTGTGGCATGGAATGATGTTGCAGTGGACAGGAATGACATTTTGGCATGGATTTGAAAATTCTCAGCCCAGAGTTCATGAAGTGGGGTAATAATAAGGCTATACTGAAAATGTTGTTGCTGTTTTGGCTGACATGCTTCCATGGCAACATACATATATGCATCTATGGAGGGATGGGAACACAGGACATGGGGGGGCTCTGCGCTCCCACAGCCAAATGAGGATAAAATTATACTATCTCAAAAAGTAAGGACCTTCTTTGCAAAAACTCTGTTAATGCATCAGTTAGCATTAATGTGACAAAGTAGGGAAATGTTGTATTAGGGTTTCCAACCCTAACATCCCAGCCCACCCTGTAGGCAGAAACAGGCGTGGGGTGTGCCTTGTCAACCCTAACGCCCACCCCACTCTCATATACTGCACCCATCTCAACTTATTTACTCGTGGAATGGGCTGAGCCTTAGAGATGACAACCCCAAAGCACTCCCCATGCCTGTTGTTGCCTGCAAGGTGGGGTTGAGGTGTTAGGGTTGGAAACCCTGGTGCCACATTTCCCTGTTTTTGTCACTTTAACCCTAACTGATGCATTAACAGAGATTTTTTGCAAAGAATATAGATATAGATACAGATAAAGATACAGATATTTATGCTATGCATGGCTGGGCCCTCACTCCCATAGAAAAAGACATTGGCCCAGATATTCAAAAGGGTTGCGCATAGTGCAACAGTGTTGCACCATGTGCAACCCACTGATGCGCCCCGGCGTGATACTGAAAAGGGGAAAGTGCGCGGCACAAATCCCGACACGCCGGAGCGCATCAGTAATGCATGCAGGCGCAGTTGGGGGGGGCGTGCCCATGCATACTCTGCACAGCCCGGTATTCAGCCCGGGATGTGCAGAGCCATGCATGCACAACCCATACCTGCGCCAGCACAAAGTTGATCAAAAAAAAAAAAGGAACAACGGATGGCCACCCACAGGTGAGCTGCCACATTGCAGGGCGCAATACATCTGCTGCCACCTGTTGGTGGCCACCCGAGCTCAGGCTGCACCTCCGTGGTGGGTGCCCTTCCATGCCCGATTGCGGGCATCAGTAAAAAAAGATAAATCAAAAATCCCTGGTGGTCCAGTGGACCGCTGCCCGCCCGATCGCGGGCTAAGTAAATAAATCCCTGGTGGTCCAGTGGACTGCTGCCCGCCCGAATGCAGGCTAAGTAAAGAAATGAGTATTCCCATTATCTCTGGTGGTTCAGTGGACCTGTCTGCCCACCCGATCGCGGGCTAAGTAAAGAAATGAAAGATCCTATTATCCCCTGGAGGTCCAGTGGACCTGTCTGCCCGCCCAGTCGCGGGCTAAGTAATGACATGAAAGATCCTATTGTCCCTGGTGGTCCAGTGGACCTGTCTGCCTGATCACAGGCTGAAGTAGAATCTAATGAACCCTATCATCCCTGGTGGTCGGTGGATCCCCATCCCACCGTCCACTGATCCCCACCGCTCACTCCCCCAGTCAGCTGCGGGCAGGCACCCACCCGCCTGCCGCCTGCGTCGACCGATACCGCCGTAGGGCTGTAGCCATTGGTCCACAGCATGAGCCAATGGGCATGCAGTCCATACTGTACTATATAGTCCAGATATGGAATGGGATCCAGTCACATATCTGGAATGTGTAGTACAGTATAGCTGCACGCCCATTGGCTCATGCTGTGGACCAATGGGCGACAGCCTTGACGACGGTAATCCACAGGGCGGCAGGCAGTGGGGGGTGCTGCCGCCCGCCGCTGACCGGGGGGGAGCAGGGCGGTGAGGATCAGTGGGCAGGTGGGATGGGGGGTCCACTGGACCACCAGGGATGATAGGTTTCATTAGATTCTACTTCAGCCCACGATCGGGCAAACAGGTCCACTGGACCACTAGGGATAATGGGAATACTCATTTCTTTACTTAGCCCGCGATCGGGCAGGCAGCGGTCCACTGGATGGACCACCAGGGATAATAGGATCTTTCATTTCATTACTTAGCCCACGATCGGGAGGGCAGACAGGTCCACTGGACCGCCAGGGATAATGGAAATACTCATTTCTTTACTTCGCCCGTGATCGGGTGGGCAGCAGTCCACTGGACCACCAGGGATAATAGGATCTTTCATTTCATTACTTAGCCCATGATCGGGCAGGCAGACAGGTCCACTGGACTACCAGGGATGATAGGTTTCATTTAATACTACTTCAGCCCACGATCAGGCAGACAGGTCTACTGGACCACCAGGGATAATAGTAGTTCTCAATTATTTACTCAGCCCACGATTGGGCAGACAGGTCCACTGGACCACCAGGGATAATAGGAGTTCTCATTTATTTACGTAGCTCGCGATCGGGTGGGCAGCGGTCCACTGACCACCAGGGATAATAGGATTTATACATTATTTACTTAGCCCACGATTGACGGGCAGCGGTCCACTGGACCACCAGGGATATTGGATCGGATTTCATTGAACTGAACCCCGTGATCAGGATGACAGCAGTCCACTGGACCACCAGGGATATAGGATTAATCTCTGTTTACCGAAGCCCGCGATTGGGCTGTGGGGCACAGTGCCACACTGCAGAGGGCGTCAGTCCCCGACGGCTGCTGCCTGGCAGCGCACCAGGTGCAAGTTGTCGGGGATCGGCGCACCTCCATGTAAATGGGGCCATAATGACATGCAAATGGCCCCATGTGCGCCTTGCATGCATTATGGCCCCATTTGCATGTCCACTTTTGAATATCGAGGTTGCTACGCCTTGCGCAATGGAACTTGCGCTAGCGCATCCCCATGCCCAACACTGGCCACTGGTGCTGGTGCAGTGCCACTATGCCATGCGTACTGCGGGAGGCCAGGGTGCGATATTCAATGATGCTGAGCCATGGCGCAGCTCCGTTGAATATCGCCCAGTCAACGCCCCTGTGCAGCCAAGTTGTGCTGTGCCCAGGCTTGCGCCACAGCCTGGCGCAGTTTGAATATCTGGGCCATTATGTATTTCCCCATATATGATGGTAGCTAATTAGTGTGTTATGATACTGATTAGCTAATCACACTGTATTGATGTGTTATTAACACCTTAATAACATAATAATAACTGGCAATTGTTTTTTCTCTAAGGGAAACCCGTTCATAATTTGTCATTATAAAGGAGTGTTTATAATGACAAACACGTGCCGGGTTTCCCTTGCCTGTGCATGCGCCAGCCGCCACTCTTCCCTCCCTCATCAATGGATGCCTTGGCTTACCGCCAGAGACTACACTGTCTCTCTGACTTGGTGGTAAGTCTATTTAAAAAAAAAATAACCCACTGTGCTAAATATGCTACTGGGGGCTACTTCAAATAAATGGGGGGGGAATGTACTTCTTTCAGCAACCATGGACCCTGCTGTAACCCAGTAGGACTGCGGCAGCACAGAAATGTCAAGTTATTTTATATAGTTGCTGTGGTGAAAAAATGATACGCAGCAACTACATAAAATAAAACATGGGGTTGGCCAGCCCAGTGGTGCTGAGGGTTGAGAAGTTGGATGCCACACCTCGCGTTGCACTGGTGACCTAGGTTCAGGAACAGACTCAGGTTGCTGGGGGTCAGTGGGGTGAAGGAGAATTGAGCATCCCAATGGACGCTCTCCTCCTTCTGGGGTGGAACATCGAGGGTGCTTCAAGCACCATACGCTCCTGAGGCCTGTTGAAGCACAGGCTTTTGGGGCACTAGTGGCTCTGCTCTGTGGAGTCAGGGAGGGAGGACGCTGTTAAGCACTTGGCAGACAGCGTGCATCAGCACGTCGCTAGCCTGGATGTACATCCTTTGCGCCAGCATCCTAGGGGTTGGAAGACAAATCGGGGAAAAATACAAACACCCTGGCCCTACGAGCAAAATGAAACTGGGGATGGGATGCCTTGGAGATTGGCCTGACAGACGGCGTAGGAGGAGGTACAAGGCCTCCTCTACAGCTGTGGGAGCTGGGCAAGTGGAAAAAAAAAAAGGGTAAAAAATGATAAATAAAACATGGGGTTGTTTGTAAAATTTGAATTTTACACACACTCTCGGTGTTGGATGCTTTAATAAACCCTTCGAGCTTTGCTCTCCTGGGTTTATGTAGCATCCAACACGCCGGGTAAAATTACTACTAGTTACAAGACCCCATCTATTATTCGATATTTAATACCCTACATACTACAAACCACCCCAAAACCACATGTAACAAGCCAGTTAATGACACACGTAACAGCTACCTATTAACATTTATAACAGCTACCCTAAAATTCCCCAAAACTCTACCTACAGAAAACTACCGTAACCTAAACTAAAAACCCACCCAACACCTTCTCCCCACTCCCATTCACCTAGCAAGCAGGTCTGTCATGTAGGCCCTCCATACTGCTGCTACTATCACTCATCTTATCCCTCAGCACTCCTGATCTCCATATACTCTGGTTCAGCATGCCCAGCCCAAAATGCTGCTCTCAGGTAGAGTGTACCTCACTCCAGAATGAACACCATGCCTCGTCCTGGCAGACTGCCCAACACACCCATACAGATTGTGAGCCATACTGCTCCTGATTGCATGCAATGCTGCTCTCTATCCTGAAAGTAAAGAGAAGACTGCCAGGGCCACATCTCCTTTTACAGGAGGCCCCTGCAATATGGAAACTCTACAAGTACAAACAACAGCAATCTCATAAGAGCCCACTACAATACAGAAAATCATTAAGTACAGTCAATTCTTCTTGTGTGCCTTTCAATTAAATGCACATTTTGGGAGTGCAAAAATGCTTCAGTTCCAATTCTTGGCTTATCACTACACTGATAAACATTTCAGTTAGTGCACAGTTTTCCGCTGTGTGCGCTTTTATGCTGAGCCACGATGTGCAAGAAACATAGTGCCACCATACGAGTTTTCGGGGAGGGTGTGGCACCCCGCTCCAATGACCTGCTCCTTTTGCAGGCACCGTCCATGACAGCAGTTCAGATGTAGTGGCATACAGCTGAAAGCAAACAACAGTTACAATCAGCGGTGGTAACATCTAGAGCAGTTGCATACTGCCCTGCTGTCGGCGGTATGCAAGTGCCTACAACGTCATCACCTTAGCAGTCGATTGTCGCCACTGCATCTATATGATGCACGCCTATTTGAAATGTGCTGAGGGGCGCCAATCTCCCTCAGCACATGTACACACTCCCAAGCACACTCTATGTCTGATGGGGTGCCCAAACCCCATCGACTCCTCTGCCCTCCCAAAAAACAAACTTCACGCTGCCACGCTGGGAGCCCACCCCAGCAAGGCAAAAGTTCTGCATCATCACATGCTCCTGTATACTGTGTGGCCAACAGGGGTGCCCAAATCCCCATTGGCTCCACTGCCCCCCCAAACTTCCAGGTGCCACACTGGGAGCCCACCCCAGCATGGCAAAAGTCCTGTGTCATCTTTTTAAAAAGTAAACCTGTGAAAAAAGAAAACGGTCCCTCGCTGTTTCTTATGCCCCCTTCCCCAACCCGCACCCACTCTCTGCACACCTCACCTCCCTACACCCCCCTCACCCCATACTTACACCCGGAGCCTGGCACACGATCTTCCGTGGACTGGGAACACGTCTGCACTCTTCAAAGCCAACCTTGAACTAATGAAATGCCAGTAAGCTGTATAATGGCATAAATAGGGTTTTTTTCAACTTTGGTTCATATCTCAGTTATTTCTTTGAATTTTTGCACCAAATTTTCAACATGGGGTTCTTGGGACCCCGTCTCATGAATTCAGTCACTGTCATCTGGTTATTTGGTCCCAAAAGGTGATTTTGCGGTCACCGTGCAGAATCACCTTTCAGGACCAATTAACCAAATGACAGAGTCACTGTTCATGAGGTGGACTCTCAAAAAGCCTATGTTGTAAATATGGTGAAAAAATTCTCAAAAATGACTGTGTTACGAGCATGCATTGTGCAGTTTCCATGCACACTCGCAAGTTTGCAAATTTATAATATTTTCACTCCAGATTTTCAACATTCACATTTTTTCACACCTCCTTATCAACAGTGCAGCTGTCATTTATCACATCCTGGCCAAAATGTGTTTTCGCATTTCTGGCGCAGAATAGCGCGCGGTTGCTGTGGGAAATCAATGTTCAGGAAAGATTAAGAAAATCACAGTGACACTCACTGTTCTTGAGCAGAGGTCCTAAAATTCCTGTGTTGAAAATGTGATGACAAAAGTCCATAAAATGACTATGTTACGATCATGCATTGCGCAGTTTCTACGCACCCTCATAACTTCACGAATTTGCACTATTTTCACTCCAGATTTTCAACATTAGCATTTTTCCACACATCCTTATGAACATTACAGCTGTCATTTTTCACATCCTGGCCAAAATGTGTTTTTGCACTTCTGGCACAGAAAGCGCTCTCGCTGTGGGAAATCATTGTTCGGGACAGATTAAGAAAATTACAGTAACACTGTTCATGAACAGAGATCCCAAAATGCCCACACTGAACATCTGGTACAGAAAGTCCCCACAAGAATTAATGCTCATGACATACCACCCCACCCCACCCCCCCCCTGCAGCCAGTGATAGGCATTGAGACGCACTTGGACTCTTTGGCCCTAGAGTTCACACCATTCTCCTATACTGCACCCATTTCAGTGTATTTCCTTATGGAATGAGGTGAGTGTAAAGCCCAAACACCCCAAGGCACACCTTGACACTTGTCAGTGTCTGCAGGGTAGGGTGAGGTGAAATGTTGTGACCCTTATGGGTGACGACCCAAAGGCACACCCCAATGCCTGTCCATCTCTGCATGGTGGGGGTGGATTTGGCGTTGGTTCAATACGTCACTGCCATTTCTGTACTGCATCTGTCTAACTCCTGCACTTCCACTGCTAATGCCAGCAAGCAAACATTCGGCATTGACAAATGCCTGTTTTGTCTCATGGCTGCAACTAATCACTCTCGAGTGGGTGCTAACACAGTGATTTGTGATGACTAGCAGTCGGGTATAAGTGAGGCTGTACTCATCACTCATTAAACATTCACAATGAAGCAGAAACTTACCAGGAAGGAGTTATCTCTGGAAGAGAAGGTGAAGATGCTGGAGAGATCTGCAAGTTGCAAGGAATTAGCCTCCAAATTTCCAGTGGACATCTCCTGTGTTGGCAGGATAATTTGGAGCTGAGAAGCAATTCTTCCTGGCTGGGGGAGTGGATGCCTGACATCTCAAAAAAGAAAACAGGACAGCAAGGACACCCATGTAGAAGACGCACTCCTTCAATGGTTTATTGCCACATGGAATTGCAGGATCCTTCTATCCAGCCATGTGCTGCTGGAAGAAGCTAAGAGCCTGTCTCTTGGAATGGGCTCAATTCTGAACCATCTTCAGGATGGTTGCTGAGGTGGAAATAGTGTCATGCAATTGACTAACAGAGGGTTCATGACAAGTGAGCAGAGGCTGATCAGCTAGCTGTGGTGGAATGGATTTAAAGTTTGATGTTTACACTTGTAGCTGACTTTGTGGTAAAATACATTTTAATGCAGACAAGGCTGCATTATTTTTCCAAGCAACATCTGATGATAGCTTGTCTTTTAAAACAGAACAAGAAAGCCAAGGAGCAGGTCTCGATTATGGTGTGTGCTAACAGTGATGGCTCAGAGAAACTGAAACTGCTGCTGGTGGGGAAATTGAAAACACAGATGCTTCAAAGGCATAAATGTCGAAACACTTTCAGTTGAGTATATGGCCAACTCAAACGCATGGATGGCATGCAAAATTTTCCATGACTGGCTGAAAAAGTTGGACAAAAACATTAAACTACAGCGTAAAACTATAGCTATTCTTCTTGACAACTGCCCTGCCCATGAATCACTCACCTTATGCAATATAAAGCTGTTCTTTTTACCCCCTAACTGTACTGCCATAATCAAACCTATGAACCGGGGTTAATCGACAGTCTGAAGCAGTATTATAGGTGCAGGATTGTTTCTAAGATTGTGACTGACACTGATAGTGACAGCCAATCATTCAACACCAGAGCAAAAGCTGTCACTGTTCTGGACAACAGCCACCTGATCAACCAATCATGGCATGATGTCAAGACTGAAACTATCTAGAATTGCTACAAAAAAGTTAGTCTGTGCAACTCGAGTGACCAACGAATCAGAGAACAGGCCCACTTACTACAAGCAAAGTGTGGCAAATTATGAACAAGGTGGGTCTGTTAGAGCTGTGCTTCCATATTTCTGGTTTTGGAATAAATGTATTGCAGATAGATTCTGTGATCCATGTCCTTTATTATCTTCTGAGTGCATTTGTACCCATCTTTTGCCCTACCTACTACAAGTGAACTGTGGCAAATTATGAAAAAGGTACGGTATTATGTTGAGACTAGAAAGCAATCAGATTACAGATGGCATTATGCTTTTGAACACCACTTGGAAAGATTTGCATCTACCAGCACACTCCAAAGACAGATAACAGACTTTTTAAATACAGATTAATACAGTACAGCGACAAGCACTTTAAACTAACTTTCAGACTGACTTAACTGATTTGTAAATGCTTTTCTATGGTTTTAAATATTTTAACTGCTTTTACTCACTGTTCTCACACACTAATAACTTGTTACTGTGCGATACACTACTAGGCATCAGTACCTCATTATTGCTCATATCAGTCACATGTATTTTTGGTCAATTCCAGTTGTCTACATTTTCAGATGTATGCACAAAATCTATGTTCTCTCAGCAATGTACATTCAACCAGAATTGACTATACCTTCTTAACAGTACATAAGACTACACTATGGGAAATCACTAAACTACAGAAAACACTAACACAAACTAATACACTATAGAAAATAACTACACTATGGTAAAACATAGGACACAGAAAAAATGTCCAACCTACTGCATTACAAAACATAAAACATGGCAAAGTCTGGCAAACTCATGAAAAAAATTCCATTGAGGGATCAAACAAGCTCATAAAGGTCACGGACTCTATGTCTTGTTTGACCCCTCAATGGTAATATTTCTTTGGTATACCACACTTTGCTATCATTTATTCTCATTGGCCCTTTGCATGAATGGAGAAGTTGCCTATGAGCCGTGTATCTGAGGTGTGTAGGCAACCTTAAGTGTAAATGCCATACAGCAGAGATACCGCAGACCCCAGGTGGCATTTACCAAGGGTGCACAAGGCACAAGCATGCTCGCTGCTCATGCCTCTCATGGAGCATCAGGGGCATGCCAGCAGTATATGGCATTCACTAAGCTGCATAGTGCCAGGCTCAGGGGGTGCCGGGTACGCCAACCAAGACCAGGCATAACCTGGTACGTGTCCCCATGTTCTCCAGCCACTGGGTGCGGCGGCACTGGGTAATGGGCATCCGTGCTGCCACAGCCCACTAAGCTGCAGAGGAAAGCTGTGGTAGTGGCATGGATGACTGCCTGGAGGATGTACATTTGTTGCTGTTTTATGTGGCTGACCTCTACTCTGTGCACTCGCTGCATGGGTATAAGGGATCCACTTTGGGACCCCATATAGACATCTGATCGGATGCCCGCCCGGGTCCGTGACTCTGCCCTCAACTGTCTGCGTGATCCTGTGCACCGAGGGGGCACGGCCACAGACAGGTGCCCCATGGGTGGTAGCGGTCATGCATACCACGCATCCTGTGCCTGTCCAGGGCCACATAGGTACGTGGGTGGGGTAGGTTCCTCAGGTGTGTATTACCCACCCTTTAGTGCATATGGCCCCATTATGATGTGATGCAATGCGATATGATACAATACAATATGATATGATATGGTTCGATATGCCAGAGTCCTTGAGGGAATATCATTGATATTTTTCATGAGTGTAGCCTGACCTTATGGCATCATGCATGGTGGAGCCATGAGTGATGTCAAAATAACTGCCTGAGAGACATTTATTTGATATTCCCTCTCCAGTAAGGCCACAGTGTATCACATGTATGCAAAGCCTTTGTTGTTGAACTGTTTTAGTTTTTTATCAATAATTCTGTTGTTTTTAAATTATTTTCAGGGTGACCAAGCATTCATACTGAACAGTTGTTATCATTTTGTGTGTTGATGCTGATGCTGTGCACCAGTACATCAGCACATTGTTGCACGTGTGTTGTATGAGGGAGCTGGTAGAGCGAGCAGCAAAGGATATGGCCTTGGATGATAATGGAGCTATGTGTGCTTTTAGCCTTCTTGATGCAGCATATTCCCAGTGAAGAGAAAAGGAAGTGCCAGTTGAAGGTGTGGTGGTTGCCACTCGGGGAAATGGAAGAAGGTATAGTGCAACAAAAGTCGTGGGACTTGCGATTTCAAGCAGAGGAAGGAAATGACATAATTTTCAGCTGCTACTTTGTGTTTATTGAGACATTTTGGGGTAATTATTTAAAAATTATTGTCCATGATTTACAAGTCACAGAAAATGAAAGTGCTGAGTAGAAGTCAGCAGGTAAGTGAGCAGTGGAATCCTAAAAATAGAGATGTGCTGATTGCACTGCTGGCTCTGTCCTAAATACAGTTGTGCCTAGCTGTATTGGGGTAATTATTTAAAAAGTATTGACTGTGATTTATAAGTGCTCTGAAAATACAGGCAAGGGAGCAGCTGTGTTCTAAAAATAGAACTGTGCAGCTTGCGCAGCTGGCTGTGACCTAAATAAAATTATGCCCAGTGTCATGTTGTTATCTGCCACGTGATGATGTAGTAGCATGTCCATTTGGTGCCACACCTCTACACTCTCAGGATGCGTCATCTGCAGCACTTACTTTTGTTTATTCATTATTGAGACTGCATATTTTGGTGTAATTGCTGCCAACTACTGCAGATGGTTGTTTTCAACTGTCAAATATGCACATGCACCAGTTGCACTGTGATTCATCTTTGCCAGCTGTACCGTAATTCACCTGCTTTCCCTTACGGTGTATTACTAAGTGTATAACCACCTCTACAGCCCCTTTAAAAACACTGTCCCTTATTTCCCAACAACCTGGGCATTTGGGGGACTTCAGTGGACAGCTTGGGGAACTTGTATACCAAATGTCATGTTTTATATCATAAGACATTCCAAAGTTATAACTGAGGAAAGAGGAGAGGGGTGTACTGGTGTTGAGGGACTCCATACTCAAGGGGATCAGATGGGGCAGCAAGGGAGAGAGGCACAGTAGAATATGGGTGGAGTCCATACCAGGATTAAAGACAGACATGTCAGGACAGACAATCCTAAGGTGCGTAAAGAGGGGTAGGAGGAAACCACACATTGTGGAAATGGTGGAGGTAACAAGGGGAGAGGACTGAGGAAGTGGGAAGGTTGTGCGAGGAGACTGGGGAGTCTGTGGCCTCCTCCAAAGTGCTCTCAGTACCCCGAGCAAGCACAGTGAGAAAGGAGAGGATCAGAGAGTTGAACACATGGTTGGTAGAATGGTGTCGAACTAAGGGGTATGGGGTTGTGGGCAGCTAGAGCAGTACCTGGGATGATAACAATCTGTTTGCAAGGGATAGGCTGCACCTGAGTGGGGAGGGGAAGGAGGTATTAAAGCAAAGACTGGGGAGGTATATTGCGACAAGGGTGGATTTAAACTAGATGGGGGGTGGCAAGTGGACAGCAGGTAGGCAGGGATCCGATAGAGTGGAGTCATAGCCTACCCCCCAGGCTAGCAAGGAAGGACTCGGGGCGGCCAAAAAAGGAGGGAGTAGAAGGGAGAAGATGGAGGCAAGGGAAGGGGGCATTATGGAGGGTGGTCTCACTGAATGCAAGAAGCCTAGGAAACAAATCCACTGAGCTACATACACTCTTAGCAGTGTGGAGGGTGGATATTGCAGCTGTCACAGAAACATGGGCAACTGAACACCAGGACTGGATCTGGCAATTCCAGGATAAAAATTATACAGGAAGGACCGTAAGGAGGGGAGGGGGTGGGGTGGCAATCTATGTGAGGGACGGGATCAAATGCACAAGGGACAAGGGAGAAGAAAGGAGAACAGAGGCAATCTGACTGCAGCTCCTTGACTCAAGGGGTAGGAAATTGAGGTTTGGAGTGGTATACAGGCCGCCGTCCCAGTCTGAGGAGCTTGACAGGGAGTTAGCGGGACAAATCAAAAAGGTATGTAGAAAAGGGAAGGTGGTCATCGTGGGGGATTTCAACTTGCCGGGGGTTGACTGGAGCATTCTGGTCACCTCCAGTGCTAGGGAGCAAGTCCTCCTGGACGTGATCCAGGAGGGTCGCCTGACACATTTGGTTACTGTACCTACTAGGCTAAAGAACACTTTAGATCTGATATTGTTGAATGGGGAGGCAGTGAGGGAAATAAAGGTAGAGGACCCACTAGCCAACAGCGATCACCAAACTGTGTGGTTTAATATCATGATGTGCAGGGAGCCAGAGAAATCAGTTGCTCGGGTGGTAAACTTCAGGGGGGCGGACTTTGGGAGGACACAGGGAGTACTGAAAGGGAAACTGGAGGGCATAAGGCAGGAGATGGATGTGAAACAGAAATGGGATATTATTAAATGGGGGGGTTACAGAGGCAACAGAAGCCTGTACCAAGGCACAGAGTAAGAGGAGCAGAGCAAGAAAACCATGCTGGTTGAACAGCGAGGTTGTGGAGGTGGTGAGGGCAAAACGAGTGGCACATCAGAGGTTTAGGAGGACGGGGAAGGAAGTGGACAGAGAGGACCATGCAAGATGGTCCAGGGAGGTGACCAGAAAAGTGAGAGAAGTCAAGGCACAGAGGGAACTGAGATTAGCACATGGAATTAATGGAGGGGAGACTTTTTCAGATACATCAGGGAGAAAAGGAAGTGAAAGGAGACAACAGTGAGGATAAAAAGGGGTGGGGAGTGGATGGAAAAGGAGGAGGAGCAGGCATAAGCACTGAATAAATATTTTTGCTCAGTGTTCACGGAAGAAAAGGGGGGACCGTTACCAGCATGGGCTGGGAGGGTGGGGACGGGGGAGAGGAGGCGACAGATGGAAGAGTTGAGGCAAGTAGAGTCCTAGAGGGACTGAGGGCACTGAAGATAGACAAGGCAACAGAGCCAGATGGTGTCCACCCCAGGGTGCTGAGGGAGATGGCGGAGGTGTTGGTGGAGCCGCTGGTGGATCTGTGCAGCACCTTGCTGGAGTTGGGATGTGTGCCACTGGACTGGAGGATGGCACATGTAGTACCATTACGCAAAAGTGGGCCAAGGGATGAACCGGGTAATTATCATCCGGTAAGTCTCACCTCCATAGTGTGCAAACTCATGGAATTGATACTAAAGCAAAGTCTGGTGTCGTACCTGGAGGACAATGGCCTCCAGGATGTGCAGCAGCATCGGTTTGTTTCAGGGAAGTCTTATCAAACCAACCTCATACAATAGTATGACTGGGTGACAGGTGAGCTGGATAAGGGTCATGCGGTGGATGTTCTTTACTTGGACTTCAGCAAGGCCTTCAATTCGGTGCCTCATGGGTGGCTTGGGGGGAAGCTAACTGGTGTAGGGGTAGAGGCAAAAATTATTAACTGGATTACAAGCTGGCTAAGTGGCAGGCTACAATGGGTGGTGGTGAGAGGGGAGCTCTCAACTCCAAGGCCAGTGGCAAGTGGGGTGCCACAGGGCTCTGTGTTGGGGCCAGTATTGTTTGGGCTCTTCATATCAGACATTGCACTTGGGGTTGTGAGCAAGATAAGTCTGTTCGCTGATGACACCAAAATGAGAGCAGTGGTGGATGGAGAGGAGGGATAGAAGCAGCTGCAGGGGGACCTATGCAAGCTAGAGGAGTGGTCAGAGAGGTGGCAGCTGGGGTTCAATACAAAGAAGTGGAAGGTTATGCACTTTGGGGTGAAGAACCCAAGGAAAGAATACTGGCTGGGGGGGTTAAGCTGGGGATCACTGAGGAGGAGAAGGACCCAGGGGTAATGATAACAGGGACCATGAACAACACTGCCCTGTGCAGGAGAGTGACTGCAAAAGTGAACAAAATGCTAGAGTGCATAGCGAGAGGGTTTTCGTCCAGGCAAGGAGAGATGATCTTGCCCCTCTACAGGTTGCTGGTAAGGCCGCACTTAGAGTATTGTGTGCAGTTTTGAAGGCCATACCTAAAGCGTGATATCAGGCTACTGGAGGGAGTGCAGAGGAGGGCAACAAAGATGATATGTGGAATGGAGGAGATAGATTATGACAACAGGCTGGGAGACCTGAATATGTACACCCTGGAGGATAGAAGGGATGGAGAGACATGATAGAGACATTCAAGTATCTGAGGGGGGAATCAATAAGGATGGGGCAGATGGGGTCTTTAAGTTAAGGAGGGAAGAGGGTCAGCAGGGGGCATGGGCTAAGAATAGAGAAGGGAAGATTTAGGAAGGAAATGAGGAGACACTATTTCACAGAGAGGGTGGTAGCAAAATGGAATGCCCTACCAGAATGGGTGGTATCATGTAAATCTGTGAACAGCTTCAAAAGGGCATGGGACATGGAACAGGGGAGAGTGAGGATGGGGGAGGTGGGGGGTGGCAGTGGGATGACAAAGAGAAGGGGGTGGGGCAGCTGCAAACTAGGGGTGTTGGCTGCACATTCGAGCAGACTTAGACCAGGTGGTCTGTTTCTGCTGGCACATTCGTACTGTATGTTCGTATGTTTCATGAACACACCACAGGCACATTCCTACATCACACTGGACCACAGGTGAAGTGACACAATACCATCTGATGTTTCAAAATCCACAGCTAGGCCCTGATTTGCTGTAATCACATCTGCCAATGACAATGGCAAAGAAGATACCAGTGGAGATCAGCGCAGTCATCAAGAGGATGAAGGCTGAAGGAGGAGGAGGCATCAGGATGATTCAGGTGTTTCTGAAGAGCTCCAGGATCTCCTTCACAAATGGTGGACTGAGGATGCACTTGAAACACCCTATCCCAGTTCTGCACACCCTGCAGCCTAACGTCTGCACCAAGTACACACCTTAGATTTTACACCACACAGTACTGTATAACTTATTTACTCACCTCATTATACACTGTATGCTTAATATTAAAAAGATACATAATTTTAATGTTCACTTGCTGTATTTTATTTGCCTAATTTAATGCTCTTTCTGCAAACAGGGAAATAGTGCTATTTGTGGACAGTATGCTGAGGATAATGAGACCACCCGAGGGAAATTATGGAACGCCTAGCTGCTGAAAATGGGGTAGTGGCATCTGTCTCCTCTGTAAAGAGAATATGCTGCCAGGTAGTATGGACATATAGGTGGGCACAGTAAAGTCACCAAGAAAGGGTTATTATCAATATAAAGTTTTCTCATTTATCACATACAGTTTTATGTCAGAATCCATCTCTTGATTCCTAAAACTTTCACCTCATGATCAGGGACATAAAAAAAATAAAGCAACTTGAGCAGGTCAGGACATGGATCAAGAATGAGACATTCCATTATGTCATTTTTGGAATGAGATGACAGTATATTTGGTGCAGTTTGCTTTCAAAGCATTTTGTAAGAAGAGCAGGGACTCCATGAAGCTGAAGCCAAAACACCCTCTAAGCTTCATATTTGGGGCTCCACAGCCAGCCTGGGGTGCTGCCCACTGCACATTTTTGAGAGTTATTGATGTTAAGCTGTAAAGCCAAACTCACAAAACAGTTAAGGTCTCGTATCATTGAACTGGGTCACTTTACCTGTACTTGCTTTATGCTCAGAGGAACCATGGATCGCAAATTCTTCAGGGAACGTACTGTCAGGGGAGCAGTGAAGAAATACATAAAGAAGAAATGTCCAGCTGGACACTGCTTCTTTCAAGACAGTGATCCTAAACATACTGCATCTACGGTGACTATTGCTGCTGCTGGAATTGGCTCAGGATACCACCGGAGCAAGTACTGCACAGCAGCAAAACTGAGGAAAAAAAGTCAGCATCACAGTGTGTTTATTTATTTTCTATACAACCAGGTTTCCAGATATGAATCCGATTGAGAAGGTGTGGCAAGTCATGAAAACATTTATCCAGAGAAAGAAAAAAAAACACAGACAAAGCAAGAACTCATTCATGCTATTAAGACAATTTTGAAAAGTTTTAAAAATAGGACACCGCAGATAATACACTGCACAGCTGCAGAAAGTGTTGCCAGTTGTGGTTGTCAAGCAGGGGTGCCCAACTGGAATGTGAATCACATATGTGCTGCAGAGTATAGTCGTGTATTGTATTTGTTGAGTGACAATGTATTTTGTTATTTTGTACATTTGTTTTGTACACTACTGTATGTGCTTTAACGACTCAGATTGGTGTGATGGATCTGTGAATATGCTGTCAAGCCTGTCATTATGCTTTTCCTGTTTTTTGTTTTTTTTTGTCACAGTGAAATGTATAAATCTACTGCTTACTGTATTGCACTGTATGTAAAAATGTATTACACTGTAGAATATTGCAATAAAAGTCCCCCCACCCATAACATAAACAGTAATGTGTATAAAACACAGGAGAGAGGCAACACTTCATCAAATGGTGCCAGGAGGAAGGGGGACATTCAAGGCCATGGTTTCTCAGACATTTCCTTCACTGGCTTTTTTCCCTCTCCTGAGTGCCTGGATGTTGTGCAATTGTGCTGTCTGGGAAAAATGTGCAGCACTTTCTAAGACCCTCACACATGTGCTGTACTTTCTAAACAAAGCCCAGTTCACAAAGATATTTCCACACACATGTCACACACTGTCTAATTAAGCATAATCAGCAAACTACATCACACATACTGTACACTAAACAGTTGCTCAAACCGGGCAGTGGCCATATTTCAGTAAGTGTTCCTGGGAGGAAGGGGGGCACATTCAAGGCATTGGTTTCCCACAGAAATCCATCACTGGCATTTTTTTTTTCTCTCCAGAGTGCCCAGATGTTGTGAAATGTCACTGCCTACCCAAACTGAATGTGATAAAATAAGTAAGCACTCATGTATTTTGTACATCACCATCATGAAAAAAAGCACTCTGGCCACACTGCATTTACTAAGTGATCCTGGAAAGATGGGATGTTGTGAAATGAAACCGCCTGGCCAAAAACATACTGCATTATCTAAAACAGGCACACATGCACAATACTTTATTCAGCTATAAGGAGCTCCAACCAGAAATTTCCAACCCTGCTGGGATAATTGCAGTAGGATGATTTGAAGTTTCCAACCATCAATACACAGACTTCACCCTGATGACATCACAATGAAAGGGCCACATACCTGTGAAATGAATAAATGAGGGATGGGAGCACACAAGCAGGACACAATTGTTAGATGCTTTAGGTCAAATGTAAGGTCTGATTTCTACAGGGGCAGAGAGAAAATGCAGTGTCAAATGTAGCACTGTTTTATGGTATAATGGTTTTTGGTATAAAATCCGTTACATGGAACTTTGAGGTCAGACCCAAAGTACAGTGCAGTACTGTGTGGATTGTCACTGATGGTGGGTGGAATCATGGTATGCCTACATGAAATACCTGTACACTTAGATGCTCAGGCACAAAAGTGATGTGAATAGGACAGTAAACAACTAATTACGTGCACACAATATCCCAGAACCAAAAATGGGCAAAGATTGAAGCTAGTAATATTAACATTACTGCAGTGAACACCCTCTGATCCCCTCTAGAAAAGTAAATTCCAGGAATGAGAACCCTAACACACACAAATCAGTACAGATGTTTTAAAAATGGCTGAAGCAAGACTGCCAACATCTCCAAGCCACTTCATAGTGGGATTCCTCAGCCCACAAGGGTGGGTGTTCATTGCACCTATGCAGTGTGCATGGGTCCTGAATTTTAACCGAGTACAGTACCTGAACATTTTAATATTGAGAATTTGTTGTACATGTAACAGGCATGCAAGTAGGCAGTGCAATTCACAGAATATAAAAGTAATGTTCACTCTTTTATCTTTACAGGATGCAGAATTATTGACCATTGGTATGAGAGAGGTCCCTTGAGGAAAGAGGACAGTCAGAGGAGGACAACACCGGCCAGAGCTGACAGAAGGCACACCACTGCCACCAGCACTGACCTGTGAGAGGACCACTGTGTGGACCCCTATGACAGGGAGTGACAGGTTGTAGAGCATCAAGTAAGTACTGACAATAGCAAAAAAAAAAACTTGCATAAGATGAAATAATACTGTCTATGCTCAGTGATAAAAAACACATCTTCACCTTCTGTATTTCAGACCGCTAAAAATGGATGGGAGTTGTGAATCCTGTGAGCCACAGTGTGCTAGCCACTGTACAAATTTATACAGAAATAAAATAAAGTAAAGTACTGCACAGTCATTAAATTAAAATACAGTACAAAAATGTTAAAAAATATATATTATTTGCAAAAAAAACTACTTTAATACACCAGTTAGGGTTTAACTTAATGCCACAAAAGTCAGGGAATGTGGTGTTAGGGTTTCCAAACTTAACTCCCCACTCCCCAACCAGCAAAAGAAAAAAACATTAGGGTTTTGGGTCTCCTTAGTCTTACTGAATCAGTGGTGGGGTCTTCTTTGCATGAAGAATGGACATCACATCTGCCATTGCTTGTTCTTGGAATGGAGTAGGCACTGGGGTGGAGAACCCTAAGAAAGACCCCACCACTGATTCAGCAATACTCCAGAGACCCCAAACCCTAAAGTTGCTTTCCTTTTGCTGGTTGGGGGATAGAGGGTTGGGAGTTAGGGTTGGAAACCCTAACGCCACAATCCCTGACCTTTTTGGCATGAAGTTGAACCCTAACTGGAGCATTAACATAGTTTTTTGCAAATAATTTCCTTTCTTTTTGAGCTAGTGCAATCATAGCTTCATGTCACCACATACATAAGGTGAATGGGGAAGGGCAACCTAAAAAGGTGGGGGTCAAGAGAAGAGGTACCAGGGGTGGGAACCCTGGTTCATTTATATATTTAAAAAATATGCAAAAGATTGAGAAGGGCAGGCAGGCAACCTGGAGGGGGGGGAGAAGAGGTACTGTGGGTGGGCACCCCAGTTCATTTAGGAAGAAATTAAATTGGGTAAGTAAGTAGACAGACAGACAGACAGATGGCCGGACTGACGGATGGATGGATGGATAGATAGATAGATAGATAAGGGTGGGAGGGTGGATAGATAGACGGATGGATAGATAGAGAGACATACAGATAGATAGATGGGGTGGATGAGTGGGAGGATAGATAGAGAGACAGACAAATACAGATAGACAGATAGATAGATAGATAGGTAGATAGATAGATAGATAGATAGATAGATAGATAGATAGATAGATAGATGCACCCCAGTTCATTTAAGAAGAAATGAAATTGGGTATGTAAGTAGGTAGGTAGATAGACAGACAGTGGGGGGGTGGTAGGATGGATGGACAAGTGGATGGATGAACAAATAGATCTTAATGAGAAGGCAATTTTAACCTACTCATAGCCTTTCCAATCATGGCATCTTACTCTCAAATGTGGGAACAAATATAGCCAATTCACAGCAGACCATTTATAAATGTGCCATTGCATCACTCAATTTTCAGTGAGCATTACGAATTTGACAGCTGTACTATAGCATTTTGGCAATGTTCCTGTTTTGTTTGATGATTTAAAAGCTATGAAATGTTTTGTGAAATGTGCACCTGCGCAACTTAACTTTAGATGAGCATTATTAATATGACAGCTCACCAATAGCATTTTGGCAATTTTTCTCCTTCTCTACTCTTTCACGTCATCCCTTCCCTCCCCTTTCTTTTTGTGCCCCTTCTTACACTTATCTCATTAAATAAATGAATTCCTATCATATTGTATACCTATTTAACTAGACAGTCAGATAAGTTTAATTTCTGTGTGATACAGCAAGCATTACAATTCAGAAAGGTTTATTTGAATGTTCTGCTCCCCCCTTCCCTTCAACAGAGACCCTATAAGAAGATGCACAACAATGGGAAGGGGAGCCATAGATAGACAGATAAATACAATATCAGGTACAATATCATACAATATAAGATACGATTTTAGACATCAGGAACAGTTCTTGGAAACAGAACTATTTCTGACATCGAAAATCATATCTGATATTGTACCTAATATCCTGATACCAGAGTAGTGTGGAAACCATCACCTTTACAAGGACATGGTTTATTTTTGATTTTCCATTTTAGAAATTATGAATTTCTGCTTTGAAGTCTGAATTTACAGTAGCACAATCTCTGTAGCTGTTTTGAATTAATGCTGTCAACTTTTTTCACCAGCAAGTTTTATTTATTTAGTGAACCAATTTTGCTTTCACAACTTCATTATGAGATGTAACATTGTCTTCATGAGAGGTCCAGAGAACAGTGGACAACCTAGAAGAGTAGGAGGAGAGCTAGCTTTTGACATAACTCCTGAGAGTACTGTTAATTGGGGGGGGGGGTGAATTGATAGAGGAAAACAGAGAAAAGAGAACAAACCACCAGTCAATGATTAGACATACTGTATACAGAAAAGGGAGAAGTGAGTGACAGCAGTGTTGATTTCAAATAGTAACATCAAAGTAAACAGTGTTAACAGATTTAAAGGGAAGGCAAAATATCAATTACATCATTTAGACTCTGTAGGATAAAGGTTATTAAAGTACAGATTCGGCGTGAGTCCTTTTGTAAAAGGAGCCTTTTCCAATTTCCACCTCGAGGTGATGGTCACTATTTAAAATTGATGCTGCTGTGACTCACTACTCCCTTTGTCATATATGTCCATTCTTTGTCTGGTTTTTGTTCTCTTCTCTGCTTTCCTCTATCAAGTCACCCCTCCCCCCTCTTTTTTGAGGTTTGTAAATCATAGTTTCTGTTACATTTTTGAAAATTTGTATTCACGTCATTTGACTGTAGATGAGCTTCATTCATTTAACTGCTCCCACATAATGTTTTGGTGAGACTCCTCTGTTTTGGTTTAATTATAGGTTTCCGATATATTTTTGTAAGTGTGCACTTGCGGTATTAAATTTTCGATGAGTATCACTAATTCATCAGCTCCCTCTTAGTGTTACAGTAATACTTTATTTTTACTTTACTTTCACCCTCTACCTTCCCTTTTACAACCACTCCTTCACTCTTGTTGTATTTTTAAAAGAAATACAGGTATCTGAAACATTTTTGGACATGTGCAGTTGGGTCACTCAGTTTTAAGTGAGTGCCTCGAATTTGACAGGTCTACTATGAAATGTTGCCAATGTTCCTATTTTGATTGGAGATTTAAAAGTTATTAGAAATATTTTGTGAAATGTGCACTGGTACAAATTAACTTTAGATGTGCATCATTCATATGACAGCTCACCCATAGCATTTCAGCAATTTTCTCCTTCTTTACACTTTCACTTTGTTCTTTCCCTTCCCTTTTCTTTTGTGTCCCCTTTACCTTATACTTATTAAATAAATGAATTCCGATCATATTGTATACCTATTTAACTAGGCATTCAGATACATTTAATTTCTGTGTGATACAGCAAGAATTACAATTCAGTAAGGTTTATTTGAATGTTCTGCTCCCCCCCCAACAGAGACCCTGTAAGAAGGCCAACAATAATGGGAAGGGGAGCCATAGATAGATAGATAGATAGACATACAAATATGATAACAGGTACAATATCATTGGGCCTAGTACAAATGCCCGACTCTCGTTGTCCTGACGCACAACTCCTCGACTCTGGCTTCCCACTTTGCAATTGCCCGTGTGGTTCATTTTACTACTGAAGCTTGTCCCCGCGCTCTCATTTGCATGCTCATGTCTGCCCATCATTTCGGTAGACTGCCCGTTCCACTCCCTGTATGTGCTGACACAACAGCAGACAGCCATACCTGAAAAAAGCTTTAAGGCAGGCAAGAAGAAGAACACAATAGAGCCTATGTGATGTTTTACCTCATTCACCTGTCCCAACTTTGCCAATGGATATGTGGCTGCGGTTCTAACTCTGGCTGCTGACTTTACTTTGATCAGCTGTCTGCTGCTGCTGGATCTTAGGTAAAATAAATAGCACTGCAGCAGTCAACAATACGGGGGACAAAATACAAAATACAGAAGCACTGCTCTCAGATAACTGAAAAGGATTACTTATGTCATAAGATGCTGTGCTCCTCTAATTTTGACTGAGGTGCGGGGCAGGCTGATGAACTGAGGACTGCTGTAATTGCTTTCAGTAGCTTACATTTAAGCTAAGAAAAAATAGCACTGCAGCAGTCGACAATACAGGGGACAAAATACAGAAGCACTACCCTCAGATAACTGAAAAGGATTACTTGTGTTATACGATGCTGAGCTCCTCTAATTTTCACTGAAGTGCGGGGCGGGCTGATGAAGTGAAGGACTGCCACAATTGCTTCCAGTAGCTTACATTTAAGTTTTTTTATGCTTTGATTGAAAAGTTGGGTGTTGCCCGACTTGTCACACTGTCCACAGACAGGAGTAGGATATAAAAATTAACTTCTTTACCACTGTCCAGGAGTTGGGAAGAGGGGCAGATTAGATGATTACATGCTGGGAAATAGAAAGTCGGGCAGTGGCTAGTGATGGGAAGTCGGTGTCAGCAACTTTACTGTTGAGTGATCACATGCCGGGCAATCAAATGGATCCCATATTGGGTGATGTCAGATACGACTGCTACAGAAGCTGAGAGAGGGAGAGAAGCTACCCTACAGCAAGGAGGTGATTTGCTGAGTACATTGAACTGAATTCTTAATTCAGGGGCCTGTAATAATAAGCAGAAGTCAGTGTTTTGGTTCTCTGTTTTTGGGGTTGTCTTTTCTTAGTGTAACTTTAATTTGCCTGGGAGGTAATCTAGCTGGGAGAATATCTGCAGTCATTTGTGACTACAGCTGTTACTGAAACTCTGTGAAAGAGGTGCCTGAAAAGGGGAGGAGCTGAAGACAGCTTGAGGGACTGTGGATTACAAACAGTATCTGACAATGGACTCTGTTTGCTGCAGAAACTGAGAGAGGGAGAGCAGCTACCCTACAGCAAGGACATGATTTACTGAGTACACTGAATTGAATTCTTAATTCAGGGGCCTGTAATAGTAAGTAGAAGTCAGTGCTTTGGTTCTCTGTTTTTGTGGTTGTCTTTACTTAGTGTAACTTTAATTTGCCTGGGAGGTAATCAAGCAAGGAGAATATCTGCAGTGATTTGTGACTAGAGCTGTTACTGAAACTCTGGGAAAGAGGTGTCTGATAAGGTGAGGAGCTGAAGAAGGCATGTGGGACTGCAGATTACAAACAGGAATTGACTGTGGACTCTGTTTGCTGTAGAAGCTGAGAGAGGGATAGCAGCTACCAGCTACCTTAAACTAGAGCTATGTTTTGCCCTGTAGGTTACAGAAGAAAGTCTTTTTTTATCAGATTGCTGATTGTTTTTTGTAGACACTGAGTACCAAAGCAACCACGCCACCTACCCCCATTTCGCAACCACCCTAGGTGCTCTACCTTTATAGTGGAAGGCCAAGTCACACCTACTTAAAGACACAGGAACAGTTCGGCAGCACAACACAAGCAATAGCCTAGCTGGTATATAAGCAGAATTACAAAGAGTGTAGCTAGCAACTAGGTCCACAAAGGCACATGCAAGAGGAGGAGAGAGAGAGAGAGAGTTGTAAGTCACTACAGAAAGAGAGAAACACTGGGAGAAAAGGAGAAGGAAAAAAGGGTTAACTGCTGGAGATCTGTCTCTGAGCAAGTAAGAAGACTACTGAGGAATACAGGAATTTCCTGTCCCAGAACAGGAAGGGCAGGAGCTGTACGGGCACAGAGGCAGTAGGAAAGTAGGGAGGAAAAACAAACAAAAAAAAGGAAACAGAGATGAAAGAGCAAGCATACAAAACAGTGGTCAAGGGGCCACAAATAAGACATGACGGGAGTGGTGCAGTGCAGTGGCTGTTGAGTGGCAGTCTTCTGGGAGACATTCTGGAGGATGCAGTGTTGTCTCATCTGCAGGCACCTCTCTGGGCTGAGGGAGGAGGTTGCTTGTCTCCAGGCTGAGTTGGCCAGGATTCCAGGGACCTCCTCACCCAGGGACCACCAGAGCTGCCGCCGCTGCTTCAGACGTTGCCAAGAAAGAGGAGCGGTTGGATCACAGTAGGCTCAGGTAGGGTGAGGCTAGTGGAACAGAGGCACATCCCTCCAGTTGTACCTCTCCACAATTCATACACCATTCTGGCAGAGCGTGGTTCCTCTATAGAGGCACCCACAGTGGAAACCAAGAATGATGCTGGGAACTTCCACAAAGGAGACCCACAGGAGGGTGGCATGGGACTCCACAGGGGAAGGAAACAACTCCTGGTGGGGGACTCAATTGTTAGAGGGGCAGAACTGGGGGAGGAAGGGGAGAGGGAGGTAAGGTGCCTGCACAGTACCATGGGTTGGAGGGACAGGGAGCGAATCCTCAGTGTTGCAGGAGCAGCTGCATGGGGGAGGGAGCTCGATGTCATTGTCCACCTAGGGACAAATTACCTGGCTGGGAATGGGATCACAGCAGTGCAGGGGGAGTTTGTGGAGTTGGAGAGGGGTTTTAGACAAGTAGCATGCATGGTAACCTTCTTGGAGGTGCTGCCTGTCTATGGCATGGGTGAGGCTAGGGTGCTCTGCACCATGGGATTCAATAAATGGTGTAGAGCTCAGTGTTTTGGCTTCATTGGGAACTGGGGGTCCACCTGGAGGGATACAGGCCTATACTGGTGCGATGGTCAGCATCTGTCCAGGAGGGGGACCAGGATCCAAGGTGATAGGTTTAATTGCTTCATTGGCAAGCATTTAAACTAGTCAAGAGGGGAGGCATTGAAAAGGAGCAGGAAAATCCCAGCCTCCCCCCACAAAACAGGGTAGTTAACAAGGTAAACAACAAAATAGAGAAGGCGATAGGGAGAAGGACAGGGTAAATGGAGAAAAAGGCAAAGGCAGTAAGGACAGGGATGGGGCTAAAAGGAATAAGGCCATCAAAAAATGGAGGGCAATGAGTACCAACACCCATAGTCTGTGTAATAAGCTCCCTGAACTAGTGGCCTTTATGGAAGAGGGATGCCTGGATATCATGGCAGTCACACAAACATGGTACACAGAGAACCATGACTGGGATGTCAACATACCAGGGTACACAACCTAGAGGAGGGACAGGGAGGGTAGAAGAGGAGGAAGAGTAGCTCTCTAGCTAAAGGAAGGGATCAAAGTAATGGAACTAAAGGACAAACAGGGAGGAGAGGAGGCACTGTGGATCACCCTGAAGACAGGAAATGGCACCACAATCCACACGGGGGTTTCATACAGACCCCCATCTCAGGGAGAGGAAATGGACAAGGAAATGATAGACGGCATCCTTAGGATGGCAGAAAAAGGGAAGATATTGTTGATGGGGGACCTGAATATGCCATATGTTAACTGGAGCACCTTTGCTGCAGCCACATCCAAGAGCAGGGTCATTCTTGATGCCCTACAGGGGGCATGCCTCAGACGGTTAGTGTTGGAACCCACTTGGGAGGGAGCAATCTTAGACCTGGTACTCTCAAACAGGGATGGAGAGAGGATACTAAGGCTCATATTAAGGCAGTTTAGGAGCTAGAAGGCCTGTGGTACCCATAATTGCTCCATTCATTTATGATGTATAATAAGCAAGCTTATAACCAGTTAGAATCAGGCTATCAAGTTTTCTTTTACTTTTTTCCTTTGTTTTACTAATTACTACTTCTAATGGTAGTTTGTTCCAAGGATTTATGATTCTGTGTGTAAAGAAATATTTACGGCTTACATAATTATGTATTTTTCTGGCTAAATGAAGTGGGTGTCCTCTAAAGAAATATGTATCATTTTTGAATTGGAGTCCTAATTCACTTAGTAAATATGGGTGTTGCAAATATCAAACATAAACAATAGATCCCTCCTAAGTCTACAAGTCATTAAAGACATGAGATTCAGAGAAGTGAGTCTGTCCACATATGAATAATTTTTTAGGCCATGAATATATGTTGTATATTTTCTCTGGACTTTTTCAATGGTTTGACTGTCTAACTTCTTGTAGGGGCACCAAAGCTGTGACACATATTCCAGGTGAGGTCTAACATAAGCTCTATAAAGAGGAATTATAACTTAAGGATCACAAGATTTAATATTCATTTTGATAGACCAGATAACATGGTTGGATTTATTAACTGCCGAGTTAATATGCTTAGATGGACAGAAACTATTAGAAATAGTAATTCCCAAATCTCTTTCATCAGATGCTGTCAGTTGGGAATCGCCTAAGAAATAAGTAGCATATTGATTATGAGGGCCAAAATGCATTACCTTACATTTACCTAGATTTAATGACATCCCCCACTGACTAACCCAATGTGAAACCTTGTCTAAATCATTCTGTATTATTTGCATTTCCTCACTATTGGAACAGGGACCACCTATTTGTACATCATCTGCATACTTGGTGGAAATGGAGGTATAGTTTCTAATTAGGTAAGATATAAAGGCTTGAAATAGGCATGGCCCCAGAATGGAGCCCTGTGGAACCCCGATAGTGACTCGACCATAGTCTAAAAGAGAACCAGAGATTAACATTCTTTGTGTTCTTCCCTGAAGCCAATTATATATCCAGTTAATAATGTTATTATTGATACAGAGATTCTAATGATTATATATAAGTGCCCAATGAGGTACAGTATCGAAAGTCTTGCTGAAATCTATATATATAACAAAGGGAGTTCTCTTATCAAGATGGGCGCTAACTTGTTTATAAAAACACATAAGATTAGATAAACAGTTTCTCCCTTTAGTAAACCCATGTTGTTCAAAATCAAAACTATTTAAAACAGGTGCAATAAAGTCTTTTAGGAGACATTCCAAGACCTTACAGATGAGTGAAGTAAGGCTTATAGGCCTATCATTTTTCCAGATATTTTTGGGGCCATTTTTATGTTTGCTTGCATGCATGTGCAAGAAACATAGTGCCAGCATACGAGTTTTTGTGGGTGTGACACCCCCTCTTCCAATGCCGTGATCCTTTTTGCAGGCACAACCACACAGCACCAATGAATGGCCGAGCTGTCTATGACAGCCGTTCAGATGCCGTGGCACACAGTTGAAAGAAAATGACCGCTGCAATAAGTGATGGTAAGGTGTAGGTCATTTGCATATTCAGGCCCTCGTCATACCAATCAGGTTTCAGCTGATCGATATGACAAGGGCTAACTATTCAAATGACCTACACGTTACCACTGCTTACTGCAGCAGTCATTGTCTTTCAACTGTATGCCACTGCATCTGAAACTGGATCCATGCTCACTCCACTAGAAAGAAGTGCTGCCCCTACACAAAATACCAGATGCTGGAGCTGGAGAAAGAGTTTCTGTTTAAAGGGACACTGTCAGCCTTGCCCCTTATTTTGTGTTAAAAATAAACATGTTGGTTTGCAGGCACAGAACTGCGAGGAACGTGGTGCACAGTGCATCTGCATGTTGCAAAATGTTGGCAGCTTACCTGGTTCGCAAATAATTAATGTATTTCATTAGTGGTCATCTGACATTAAGTACCCCTGCCACCGGAAGCTGATCGGTACTGAGAACGTGCTCGTGGACATGCGTCTTTGGGCAGCACTGCCCCAAGGTGAACATTTTAATATCCCCCATGCCACAAACCCCTTAGTCCACCTGAGCCTCCTATCCTAAAGCCTTACCGGTGACCACCAAGAAACACCAAGGGCTAGTTTAGCAGCAAAGTACTTTTTAAATCTGGTGACCAAATTCCGCGCATGTGCACTAGTGGCCAGGAAGAAGATCCTGTGCATGCACGAGAATGTGGCACTAGTGCACATGCACAGGATTTGGTCACCAGATTTAAAAAGTACTTTGCGGCTGAACTAGCCCTCAGTTTTTCTTGGCAGTCACCTGTAATGCTTTAGGATAGGATGCTCAGGCAGACTAAGAGGCTTTTGGCATGGGTATATTAAAATGTTCACCTTGGGGCAGTGCTGCCCATAGACGCGTGTTCTCAAGCACGTTCTCAGTGCCAATCAGCTTCCTGTGGCAGGAGTACTTAAAGTCGGACCGCCCTAATGAAATACATTAATTATTTGTGAAACCAGGTAAGCTACCAACATTTTACAACTTGACTCTGGTCCTGAGTTTCATGTGTTATAATACTAGGGACTTCAACATTTACCCTCCACAACTGCCAGTCCATGTCTGCATTTAGTTACATTGTAGAGAGCCAGGTTCGATTCTTACCTTCCCATTTCACTGATGTCTTTAAATAAAGACAACATTCAGCTTAAAATGATACCTTATAATACAGCATCAATATTATCTGGACAAAATATACTGATGCACATAACATTTTTATCTCAAAACTGCAAGGCTTGAACTCTTGTCCAGTATAAATTTTAATATGTAATGTAATGCCATGTGCCAGAGCAGTGCAAGAATTTATTTGGAGTCCATGCTGTTGTCAGATCTAAGTAATGTGTGCCTTTGTTCAAAGGAAGGCCACATTAACTAAGTTTTCTTTTAGTGTGTAAACAAATTATACAAAATTATAAAGCTTCATTTTGTTTGGAATAATAAATGCACAGCTTTTCTCGAGATGGCAATAGATGTTCCTGGGTTAAAATTGTGACTTGCGTGAATCGGTATTTGAAACAATATTTATTTAACAATTAAAATTATTCAGACTAGATGATTAATTTGTAACAAACTGTCCTACATCACTGGTACTTAGCTACATGCGAGAATTCTATCTGCTAAAGCTGACACTGCCCGAGGACACCCTCCCCTACACACACACATATAAACACACCTTGTCCTACTGTTTTCCTACAAAAAGAACCTACTTCGGTGTGCGGCTCCTCCAGCCCCCCCACCCCACACACACACACACACACACACACCTGTTTACATTACAATCTCACTTAGTTGCACCTCCTTCTCAATTCCCCCCTGCTGTTCTTAATAAATATGTTTTCAACCTAATACACACTTATGTATTTCTGTACTCATTCACATACTCAACATCAAAACTTTTCTGTCACTCTTATGATGCATCTCTCTACCTCCTGTACTACCAATGTCAATACAAGCAAGCAAACATTTGGCATTGACAAAATGCTTGTTATGAATTGGGATAATATAAGCTGTTTTCCATTCTGTTGGTACAAAACTGCTCACGAAACAACCTTCAAATAGTAACTTAAGTGGTCTAACTATGACGTCCACTAATAAATAAAGGAGTTGGCCTGCTATATTGTTGGGGCCAGCACTTGTTTTACCCTTTTGGTTCAGAAGTATTTTGTATAGTTATTGTTCAGAGATTAAAATATGGCCACTATTAGGCTTCGAGTTGTTACTAATATTCGACTAGTGAGAGTCAAGGATTTCACAAAATTCTTTGTTTAATATATTAGCCATATCCGAAAGCTCATGGAACAAGTGATCATTATATATAAGAGGGCCAACTTCACAGGATGGATGTTTTAACGATTTAATGTAAGAGAAAATGTTTTTGCTGTTGTTTTTATTTGCTGTTAAAGCTAACTTGTGCTAGCACTTGAATCTCAGATTTAGAAGTGGGTAGACATCTGGAAACAAGTGACAACCAAACAGTGTGGTTCACGATAAACACAGCCATATAGCCAAGATGTACAAATGTGAGGGAGCTGGACTTTCAGAGGGCTTACTTTGGAAAATGGGAGGGTGCCTCAGAAAAGCACTAGAATACTGACGAGAAGGAGGGGTGAAGGAACAATGGGGAAACATCAAAACTGCCATCACAGAGGCAACAAGCCTTTGTGTGAAGCAAATAAACAAATCAAAATGAAGGAAAAATAACACTATGGTTCTCAAAAGAGGTGGTGGGAAGGTTAGGGAGAAAAAGATAGCATTCAGGAAGTGTAAGGGAACACAGAAGGAGCAGAAGAGAACTGTACCAGTTAAAGCAGAAGGAAGCGGGGAAGGCAGTCAGAATAGCAGAAGCCCAAACTAAGGAAAAGATAGCCAACTCAGTTAAGAAAGGGGCTAAAACCTTTTATAGGTACATTAGGGAGTGAAGAAAGACCAATCGAGGGATAGTGAGGCTTCATAAAGGGGAGGGTAGGTGGGCAGCGGGTGACATTGAAAAAGCAGGGATACTGAACGAATACTTCTACTCAGTATTCACAAAAGAAGAGGAGGAGGAGGGGTACCTAATCCAATCAATAGAAGCACTATGGATGGGGGGCAAATCAGTCCATTCACAGAAGAAAGGGTTCTGAAAGAACTCCTGAAACTGAAGGTGGACAAAGCAATGGGACCTGAGGGAATTCACCCCAGAATTCTAAAAGAACTAAGGGGAGAACTAGTGACAGCACTGACTACCCTTTTTAACAAATCATGGGAGGATGGTGTGGTACCTGGGGACTGGAGGATGGTGAATGTGATTCCTCTTCAAAAAAGTGGGAGCAAAGCAGAGGAAGGAAACTACAGACCTGTTAGTCTGATCTCAGTGGTAGGGAAAATGATGGAATCCATTTTGAAAGAAAGAATGGTTGAGTATCTAGAGGTCAGTGGGGCACAGGACCCAAGGCAGCATGGATTCAAGCAATAAGGTCATGTCAGATGAATCTAATAGATTTCTTTGACTGGGTGACCAAAGTAGTAGACCAGGGAGGGGCTGTGGACATGGCCTACCTAGACTTTAGCTAGGCATTTGACACAGTCCCACACAAATGATTCATAAACAAGTTAGCCAGCCTGGGAGTGGGTCCCAGGGTGGTAGCCTGGGTAAATAATTGGCTGGACAACAGGGCACAGAGGGTAATAGTAAACAGAGTCCAATCCAAAGAAAGGGGGGTTACTAGTGGGGTACTGCAGGGTTCAGTACTGGGACTGGTCCTTTTTAATGTCTTTATAAGTGACATTGCAGAGGAACTGGAAGGAAAAGTATGCCTCTTTGTAGACGACACAAAGATCTGCAACAGGGTTGATACACAAGAGGGGTGGAAAGGATGAGAAGCGACTTGACAAGGCTGGAGGAATGGTTAAAAGTATGGCAGCTTAAATTCAATGCAAAGAAGTGCAAAGTAATGCACCTGGGAAACAAAAACCCAAGGAGAGAGTACACAATGGGGGGAGGTACTAACAACAACAAAAATGGAAAGGGATCTGGGGGTAGTCATATCAGATGACCTAAAGGTAAGCAAGCTATGTGAGAAGGCAGTAAGGAGGGCTGGGGAATACTGGGATGCATAGGGAGAGGCATCACCAGCAGAAAACAGGAAGTTGTTATCCCTCTGTACAGACAGTTGGTGAGATCCCATCTGGAGTACTGCGTGCAGTTCTGGAGACTGCATCTCATCAGGGACATAGATAGGATAGAGGCAATCCAGAGGAGGGTAACTAAAATGGTGCAGGGTCTGCACCAGAAACCATATGAAGAGAGAATAAAGGAGCTTAATATGTATACCCTTGAGGAAAGGAGGGAGAGGGGGGACATGATAGAAACTTTCAAGTATCTCAAGGGAATCAACAAAGTCCAAGAGGGTAGCATCTTTCACAAAAAGAGATGTGCAAGAACAAGGGGGCATAATTTGAAGTAAGAGGGGGATGACTTAAGGGCAACGTGAGGAAGTATTTTTTCACAGAGATGGTGGTGGACGTGTGGAATGGCCTTCCTGAGGAGGTCATGGGGTCAAAAACAGTGGGGGAATTCAAGAATGCATGGGGCAGACATAATACTATTCTGGTGGGGGTTAGGAAGAAGTAGGCTGCTGGCCAACTAGGATCTGCAGCTTATCCAATAGGTAGGGAAATGGGCAGACTAGGTGGGCCAAGCGGTCCTTATCTGCCATCAAAGTCTATGTTTCTAAGTAGTACAGTTCTTGGAAACAGAACTGTTTCTGACGTCTGAAATTGTATCTGATTTGTACCTGATAGCCTATCTGATATTAGAGTACTGTGGAAACCATCACCTTTACAAGGACAGGGTTTATTTTTGATTTACCATTTTAGAAATTATGAATTGCTTCTTTGAAGTCTGAATTTACAGCAGCACAATCTTTGTAGCTGCTTTGAATTAATACTGTCGACTTTGCTTTCATAGCCTCATTATGAGATGTAACATTGTCTTCATGAGGGGTCCAGAGAACAGTGGACAACCTAGAAGAGTAGGAGGAGAGCAAGTTTCTGACATATATCCTGGGAGTACTGTTAATTAAGGGGGGGGGGGTGAATTGATAGAGGACAACAGAGAGGAGAGGAGAGAACAAACTGCCAGACAAGGAACGGGTATATATGACAAAGGGAGTAGTGAGCCACAGCAGTGTACATTTTAAATAGTAACATCAAAGTAAATACAGTGTTAACATATTTAAAGAAAAGGCAAAATATGAACAGCATCATTTAGACTCTGTGGGAAAGGGCTTTTAACGTGTAGATCCAGTGTGAGTCCTTTTGTAAAAGGATCCTTTTCCAATTTCTACCCCAAGATGATGTCACTATTAAAAATTGATGCTGCTGTGACTCACTACTCCCTTTGCCATATATGCCCATTCCTTGTCTAGTGGTTTGTTCTCTTTTCTCTGTTTTCCTTTATCAATTCTCCCACCCCCTTTTTGTGGTTTGTGAATCACTTGTCTCATTAAACACATGAATTCCCATCATATCATATACCTATTTAACAAGACATTCAGATAAGTTTAATTTCTGTGGGACACAGCAAAAATTACAATTCAGTAAGGTTTATTTGAATGTTCTGCTCCCCGCCCCTTCAACAGAGAACTATAAGAAGACCCACAATAATGGGAAGGGGATGGATAGATAGATAGATAGATAGATAGATAGATAGATAGATAGATAGAGTGAGTATCAGGTACAATATTGTACAATATCAGGTACAATTTTAGACATCAGGAATACAGTAGTACGGAACTGTTTTCAGCTTCTGAAATCACATCTGATATTGATCCTTACCTGATAACGTATCTGATATCAGAGTACTGTGGAAACCATCACCTTCACAAGGACAGAGTTTATTTTTGATTTACCATTTTAGAAATTATGAATTTCTGCTTTGAAATCTGAATTTATAGCAGCACAATCTCTGTAGCTGTTCTGAATTAATGCTGTCAACTTTTTTTGCCAGCAACTATTATCTATTTAGTGAACCAATTTTGCTTTCATTGCCTCATTATGAGATGTAACATTGTCTTCATGAGGGTCCCAGACAAATGGGGACAACATAGAAGAGAAGGAGGAGAGGTGGCTTCTGACATACATCCCGGGAGTATTGTTAATTTTTGGGAAGCATGATCTGCCTTACTTGATACTTTGTTGATACAAACTTAATGGTGAGGAGTCTAACTTTGGTGTTACAGTTCTGAGGTGCAGGACTTTAAAATAATGGGAAAATGTTTACAAGGACAACCTTCCTTCTTCTTCTTCCTCTTAGAACTTTTTTCTTTTTTTGTACTACTAGCTGAATAGGCACAAAGAACCGTGATGAACACACTGCAATTAATCACTGCTCACCAGCTACAAGGACATTACAGGAAGTCTTAATAGACTGTAAGGAAAGAGGACAAAGCTGGGCACACACCAACAGAAATACAATGAAAAATTACTTTCTTCTTGCAAAATAACAAAGCATGGCCAGACCCCAGGCTAACTCCCCAACATATCAACCCAGCAAGTGAGTCTTCCTCAGGGGGCTGTGTAGATACGTAGGGGAGCTAGCCCAGGCTCTGGCCATGCTTTGTTATTTTGCAAGAACGAAGTAATTTTCCATTGTATTTTTGTTTGTGTGTGACCAGCTTTGTCCTCTTTCCTGAACTGTTTGTTGCTGAAATACCTTCAAGGAGGTTGATGTGCACTTCTCTTTTGCCTGGCTGTGTTTAACAGACTATAAGACTGAACATGACTGATTATTTATGGATTATGTAGAATATCCATTTCTCTTACTGTTAAAACTATACTGAAGACCTAAAGCATCTTTTGACTCCCAAAAATTGCATACACTCTCTCCACCATCCCCCTATCCTATTCAGTCCCAACTCACCTCAGGTATGAATGGACTTTGAAAGGCTCATGGAGCATCTGATTAAATCATAAATAAAGAAAGAAAAGTTAGTAAACAGCATTAATAAATGATATTTATGTATTTACTTTTAGAATGAAATGTGCGTGTTTGTGGGTGGGGGAGTGGGTCAGAAGTCCAGTTTGACAGCTGCAAACCCAAGAGTTGCAACACAGCAGTGATATAAAGTCATATAGGAGAATCTCACAAAGGAACATGGTGGGTTCTCTCCTGATGGGGAGATTAAGCTACATTAAACAGTCTGAAATATGATAATGGGGAATCAACAAACCCAGTATTTTGACAGCTTCAGTGATTGTGTACCTCTGTAAATCACAGCCAATGCCATTTATCTATTTACCTATCTGTTTGGCACAACTGAACTACCAGTCCTGACTTTCACTTTTCCCATCCCCATTGAATAGCATTGAAACCATTCCGTGCATGCAGTATGTTATCTCCAAGCTCAACTGCAGAGTGGACTCGGAAACAGTAAAAACACGATTTTTCAAATGGTAAATAGCTTAAAAACTACAAAACTCTCAAACATCAAACCCACCCAGGAAATCCTTCCCCATCAACCTATACAACCCTACAAAATTTCACAGTTCAGGGATTTTTAGTTTTTTTATGTAGACGAGTGCAAAAATGCAAGAGAAAAAAAAACATTGATGTCAATGGGAAAAATATTCTTTTTTTTCACACTTTAATATCTCTAAAAATGTTAAACCAATTTACATTATAACTGAAACTTGGTGGAGTGAGGATGATATTTGGGATAAGCATATCCCTGGTTATACTCTTTACAATAAGGACAGAACTCAGTCAAAGGGTGGGGTTGTGGCAGTATATATGTCAGATAATATTATCTCTGAACATATCAACACTAATAAATGGGGTAACATTGAAATTCTCTGGATAAAAATCTCCCCACCTCATTTAGCTAAGATCAATATAGGAGTAGTGTACAGACCACCCTTTTTTCCACTCTGGAACACTCCCTCTTTTTAGATTTTATTAATAAGCTTACACTGGAGGATAATATTATTTTACTGGATGATCTCAATCTCCCCAGAACAAATTGTGACACACCAAATGCTGACACCCAAGTTGAGGCTAGTTACCTTGAAACATCAATTGTGTCAGGCTTAGAACAGTTTGTGCTAAATAACAGCAGGAGTTCCCATATCCTGGATGTAGTACTGAGCAATTTGGATAACAAAATTCAAAATTGTACAGTTGTGGCCCCCTTGAGCTCTAGTGACCATTCCATGGTGAGTTTTAGTAATATGGGATCCTTGGGTAATTACACTGGCAGTACTATAATTTATAACTACAACAAGGCAGATTTCATTAGCATGAGAAGGGACTTGGCCAAATGGAATTGGTGAATAGAATCTGACAGACAACCATTACAATGTATGTGGGATAAGTTCAGCAGTAAAATTAACAATCTGGTCCACAATATGTACCCACCACTAATAAATACAACAGGTCCAAAAATCCCTTTCCCCATGGCTGACTCCGGCAGTCAGAAAGGCAATAAGGAAAAAAAAAATAAAGCATATAAAAAAGCCAAAAAGAGCAGAGACAAAAAGTGTTGGGACATTTATAGAAAATGCCTGAAGGTTACAAAAAGGAGTATCGAGATGGCCAAAAATAAACATGAGTACCATCTAGCAGCCAAAGCTTAGGATAATTACAAGTCCTTCTATGCTCATATTAATATTAAAAAAGGAGTTACCAGAACTATTGGCCCTCTAAAAGGTCCCAGTGGGAACCTAATATCAGAAAACCAAGAAATGGCTGAACATTGCAACAGCTACTTCTCCTCAGTTTTTAATCAAGGGTCACCAGCAGCTAATGTCCACATTGATCAATCAACTGTGTCTGGCCCTATACTTGATATTTTAGATGTGGAAAAAAGATTCAAAAATCTAGACCAGAACAAGGTGCAGGGCCCTGATGGTCTGCACCCAGGAGTCCTAAAGGAGATGGCTGAGATTCTGGCAGGACCAGTTACATTTCTATGGCAAAAATCATTAGATGTAGGAGAGGTCTTGAAGGTATGGAGGCAAGCTGTGGTTGTCCCAATCTATAAAAAGGGATCCAGGCAAGAGGCTAGTAATTACAGACCAATCAGTCTGACTACGGTTCTAGGGAAAATACTTGAAGGCATTGTTAAGAGCTCATCATGGAATTTATACACTTGACTGGGGCTGTGGACATGGCACAACAGGGATTCACAAGGGGCAGGTCATGCCAAACAAATCTTTTAGAATTTTATGGCAAGGCCAGTAAAGCCCTGGACGGGGGTGACTCAGTCAATGTCATCTTTTTGGACTTTTCCAAAGCTTTTGACCAAGTCCCATATAGGGAGCTAGTTAATGCTCTAAATGAACTAGGAGTACAAACAAAAATATCCCATTGGATAAAGGCTTGGTTGACTGGTAGAAGGCAAAAGGTCTATATTAGGGGTGAATTCTCCGGATGGACAGACGTGACCAGTGGTGCACCACAGAGGTCCGTACTGGGTCCCTGTCTCTTTAATTTATACATTTTATTGATGAGTTCTCAGTCAGACATTTGGCTCTCTAAATTTGCAAATCAAAGTAATGGTCCTTCTGGGAAATCGCCTTCGTTTTTCAAACACTTGTAAATGGTGGAGCCAGACAATAAATCAGCACAAAATCTTCAAAATGTAAAAATGGACTCGCTCTTGCACAGAAACTCTGCAAACACCTTATTCATTGCTCTTCTGTAATATTTATTCACCAGTCCCAATATTTCACCTATACATTAGGCTTCTTCTGGGGAACTATAATAAATTTATACAATACTGTATATTTATTAGTATTTTATAAAGATCAATTTTCTGTAATGATTATCTCATTTTCTACAACCATCAAATGTGTCAATTAAAGTTTTAAATAATCAGTTCTATTTTCTAAATCTCCAGTAATCATGACTTTATAAAAAAATTTTATATACAACATTTTATATATTGATTAGTTTACACCAACCAGCCACCAAATTATTGTGCTCGTTATAAAAACATTGCCTTACTTCATAACTTAGTGCTTAGGAATTGCTTCTACAGCCAGTAAATTCATTTCTTTGCTTCATCTTCTTGTAATTAACTTAAAAAAAGTTTTAATTATAATGTGTAAATTAGAATTCCCAAAATTAAATATTTAAGTTCTTATCATATTTTAAATTATTTACCTTTATATCACCATGGAACGTAATCTACTGTAGTCTTAAATATCAAACCAGTCTTTATATCTTATATTGCATCTTTAAACCAACAATATCCTTCTTTAGTCATATATACTAATTAAAAGCAAAAGCTCAAATTATTCCACGCTTACTAGCCATTTCATTAAATAATCAATATAAATGTAAACACTGTATGTGTTTTTGCTTATTTTAATATAGAAGATTACATCATGCTTATAGAATTCACTGGATGAAAACGACCTTAAAATTATCATTACAATGTTTAAAAGGAAACATTCCCTTGTTGTAACAGCTGGTCGGCTTCAAATGAAAATCGATGACTTCAATTCAATACCTTAAGGTTTTCACAAAGATATACCGGATAACTAATATGAACATTAACACTGTTTAAACTATCACTTCTTTCTATAGTAAAGGTTATACCCAGTCTTCAATACAAGCAGCATAGATTAATTTGCTGGCGATCCTGTTACATTGATAAGCCATTCAGTTGAAACTCAACCTACGCACCTCCCTGTGGAACCACTTGAAGCGCTCGTCAGTATGTGACTGCCTTAACCCTCCCTGATTAGCCTGGTCCTCTGCACAGTATACTTGAGTGTATTCATTCCATGTATCTTGCAAATGTGTAAATTTTGTATATATCTGTATATATATTGCTGGTGACATTGTGTCAGTGACGCTGTACCTTAGCATATTGACTATGATTACTGTCGTGATCTGAGATATCTTACTATGTATGTTATGCTTCTCCTGACATCTGTGTATCTGCCCTACTTGCTTCAAATTGTACTCTGTATGTTCTTTGATTTCCTGCACTCTCCCGGGTCATACCTGAAAATAGGCATGTGTTTGTCTAGTGTACTTACCTGGTTATCAAAAGCTAAATAAATAAATAAATATTAACCCACTTAGGGAAAAAAAAAAAAAAAGGTCCTCACAGCATAAATGCTTTTACCCTAAGTTTTTCACAGAATTACAAAGGTTAGCTAATGTAGACATTAACATTGTTTAAACTATCACTTTCTTCTATGATTAAGGATATACCAAGTCTTCAATGTAAACAGCGTGAAGTGATTCATTGGTAGTACTTGTTACAATATTGAGTCATTCAGTTAAAGTACTTACTAATCAGCTCGAAGAAAGAGCCTCACGGCATGAATGTTTCTAACATTCTGACTGGCAGCAACCGTGTTCCTGCACTGAAGACCCCTTTATGTTTGTGGGGAGGGTAACGTGATGACTACCATCATCACACTCCAACTTGTGGAGATGTTGCTAAGCAACATAATGACTCTCCCCCATGGACATATTTCAGCTGGGTCCTAATACCCAAGGTAGCAATGGAAATTATTTAAAGCTGTTATAAAGCCATGTTTATATCTCTCTGCTTTAGTTTCAGCTATCAATTTCTATATATTGATTTGTTTATTTGAAACAGTCTTTGTATTTTAATTCAGATAACTTGTCGCTATTTTATTTTTGAAAAACCTGCCAGTTAATTTCTTCATTAAGGCCCAAATTTTCATCTATCATACCCAACTTATACATCCAAAATAGCTTGCGTTGTTCCAATAACTTGTTAAAATCACCACCTCTTTCGGGTATTTGTACCTGTTCTAATCCCCAGAATCTGATCTGTATTGGAGCTGATTATTTAAAACTTTAATTGACACATTTGATGGTTGTAGAAAATGAGATAATTCATTACAGAAAACTCTCTAAATTTGCAGACAACACACATATTGGCTATCCAGTAAACAATAGTGCGGATGCAGAGACACTGCAAGCAGCATTGGGGGAATTAGAAACATGGGCCCGGGAAAAGAAGTCAATATTCAACATTGAGAAGTGTAGTGATGCACTTGTGGAAAAACAACAACCCCCAGCTGAAACACAGGCTTGGTGGAAAGGTACTAAGGGCAGTTCAAGATGAGAGAGATCTAGGCATAAGGGTCAGTAACAACCTTAACTTCAAATTACACTGTAATCAGGTAATTAAAAAGGCAAGCAGTAGTCAGTACTGCATCCACAAGCATATCAATAGTAGAAACAAGGAGGTCCTGCTTCCCCTTTTTACCTCATTGGTGCACCCCCACATGGAGCATTGTGCCCAGTTTTGGGCACCTTGGGGCAAGGGAGACATCAATGCCCTCCTGGAGAAAGTCCAAAGGAGGGTGATATGAAGAATTAAGGATGTCCAGGGCCAAGATTATGAGCTGCGGCTGAAAAACCTGGGGCTGTACTCATTGGAATTATGCAGATTGTGGGGAGACATGTGCCTTATCTATAGGGCCCTTACAGATGAACACTTGTGGGAACAGCTGGGTTTGGTACTGAGAGAACAGATATAAAGTACCAGAGCCCACCCCCTACAGTTGAAGGGCAAGAGATTTAGTACACGTAAGAGAAAGCATTGGTACTCTGTTAGGATGGTTAAGATCTGGAACGAGCTCCCAATTGAAGTAGTGGCCAGTAAAACCATGGTCAAATTTAAAAACAAACTAGATACACATCTTATTAGTAAAAACCTCTCTGAGTACCCCTAGAGTATTGCGAGCTATAATGGACTTCGGTCTCCAGAAAGCTCTTTACTAACCTATGTAACCTGTGTAACATGAGGCTTTCAGGGATTGTGGATTCTGTCATATACAACAAATCCTGAAAGTTTCATGTAAATCTGTGAAACCATCTCTCTTCAAAAAGCAAACAACAAATTGAGTTTAACATAGAACTCACCAGCCACCCTAACTATAGTGGTGCTACCACGCCACTATAAAATAAAATGTTAAAAATATATATAAGTATTAAAAAGAGATACTGAATTGTACCACTAGTGTCTGTGTATGTTTATTCTGTATAGCATACTTGACAAAGTGTTTTCAATGAGTCCATCTGTGTAATGTTTATTAGGCAAAGTGTAGCTCGAATATCTCCTCACTGCCCCTGCATTTGCTTCACAAACATGGGACAGAAGCAGTAATAACTGACATTTCTTGTGGTATAAACAAGACATTCTAGTTACATGTTCTGCAGGGTGTCCCCTGACAGTGCCCAAGTGCCCAGTTTAAAAAAAATAAGGTTGAAGATGTTTTTCAAGGGGTGCAGCTCTGTGATGTTTGTTAGGAAAAGTGCAGCTCAAATGTCTCCTGTCATGGCCTACATTTGCTACAAAAATGTCAGACAGAAGCAGTAATGACATGTCTTGTTGTATAAAGAGGAAATTCCAGATACATGTTCCCCAAAGTGTCAACTAAATTCTGCTAAAAGAATCTGTTGCTGCAAAAAAGAAAATGGCAAAAAGGTGGTGGTTTTAAGTAATGAGTGCCAAGATCCCAGGGCATATTTCTGTGTACAGCGCCTGTCTTTGCTTGGCAGATATGACACAAAATGTCTGATAACTTTGGCATTTCTACTTAGATTAAGCTGAAATTCCAGATATATGTTCTCCAAGGTGTCACCTAAATACCCCAAGATGATCATGTTGCTACAAAAGCAAAAGGTGTTTTTTGGGGGGTGGTTTTAAGTGATGACTGCCAAGATCCAGGGACAAGTTGCTGCTTTGAGAGCCTGTCTTTGTTTGGCAGTCATCACCCAAAATGGCTAACTTAGGCATTTTTTCTTAGATTATGCTAAAATTCCAGATACATGCTCCCCAATGTGTCCCCTAAATATCCCAAGAAGAATATGTTGCTACAAAAAAGGAAAGGTGTATTTTGGGGGAGTGGTGTTAAGTGATGACTGCCAAGATCCAGGGGATGGTGACATCGCACTGAATGGCTGACAACGTTGCCATTTCTGTTTAGATTAAGTTGAAATTCCATATACATGTTCCCCAAGGTGTCCCCTCAATACCACAAGAAGATCATGTTGCTACAAAAAAGAAAAGGTGTTTTTTGGCGGCAGTGTTAAATGATGACTGCAAAGATCCATGGAAAGATTTCTGCTCAGAAAGTCTGTATTTGCTTGGCATACATGTCACTAAATATTCCATGACAAAAGGGCTTCACTGCCATTGAATTATACTGTTCCATGCAGCACACAAAATCATTTTGTGATATACTGCAGCATTACTACATTGCATCCTGGCTGGCCCCACTCTGGGGGATATGCCATGGCCCAATGAAAGACCCCACCACTGATTCACCAAGACTGCAAACACTCAAAACCCTAATATTTTTTCATTTTGCTGCTTGCGGGATGGGGTGGGGAGTTAGGGCTAGGAATTCTAATGCCACATTTCCTTACTTTTGTGGCATTAAGTTACCCCAACTGGTGCATTAACACATTTTTTTTTTTTTTTGCAAAGAATGTATTACACAGGGGATATGACATGGCTTAACTGAAAATATAATATTTATCTTCATGAGAGGCCAATAATATTATGATATCGCGTGAGTGGCAAAGCCACAGGTGACATATCTTAATATTATTGGCCTAGAAGGAAGATAAATATAATATCTTCAGTCAGACCATGTGATCGTCTGTTATACAGACATGTTTTGGGATGAATATGATTGGGAATATGTAAAGGTGCTTGCAACTTTGCAATGTGTGACCAATTTTCTGCTTCTTTTACAGTTGCTGCAAGGCTTGGAGCTGAGGAGTACAATTCAAAAGCTAGCCAGTTGCAATGTTCTATTTGTTCTCGTTTGGGGTTGGTTTGTTCCGATATTTACAACTACTGTACTTCTATTTAAGAATGCACTGTGACATAATGGTACAAGAAAAGATATCAGTATGACATAATGCATCGTGAGAAAATATTAATATCTTTTCATGTTCAATTTTAGTTAGTTAGTTAGTCAGTCTTTGGTAACTGGGTAAGTGCACTGATCCAAGGGGCCGTTTTCAGGCATGACCCTGGCCACACAGGTGGCAGTTACAGAGGTAGTGACAAGTTATATAATGGGTGGGATATTCAAAGGGGTTGCACACGGCGCAACCCACTGATGCGCCCTGGCACGATATTCAAAGGGGGATGTTGCGCTGCACAAATCCCAATGTGCCAGGGTGCACCAGTAATGTATGCAGCACAAGTGCAGGGGGCGTGCCCATGCATATGCGGCACATCCAGATATTCAGCCCGGGATGTGCGGTGCATGTGCAGGCACAAACCCACCTTGCACCGCACAGGGGGGTGCAAAGATCCACCCATGAAAAGCAGGAGCAAGCCGGGGGACACCCACAGGTGGGCTGCCATATCGCCATGCGCAACACGGCAGCCACCTACTGTGGGTGGCCACCCAACATCCCCAGACACAGGCTGAGCATTGTGCCCCACCTCGCCTGATTGCGGGCATATTATAATTATATCTCTGGTGGTCCAGTGGACCCTACCTCATTGCCCAATCGTGGGCTTTAGTCATAATTACGTTCCCTGGTGGTCCAGTGGCCTGCTCCCCTGCCCGATCACGGGCTGTAGTTATAATAATATACCCTGGTGGTCCAGTGGACCTGCTCCCCTGCCCAATCATGGGCTGCAGTTAAAAACATATTCCCTGGTGGTGCAGTGGACCCAATCCCCTGCCTGATCACAGGAAGATGATGACATTAAATCCCTGTTGGTCAGCGGTACCCCCCTCCCCACCGCCTACTCAGACCCGCCATCCCGCTCCCCGGTCAGCGGCGGGCAGAACTCCCCACCTGCAAGCCACCCACTGACTGACAGCATACAGTACAGCTGTTGCCTATTGTCCACTCGTGGGCCAATGAGCACAGACTGTGCACTACTACTGATCCCAAAGATGTGAATGAACCATTCCCATTTCAGGACTGTGTAATCTAATGAATACGTAGCATTAGCCACAGTGAACCAATAAGCCATCACCAACTATGCTATATCTTATCAGTGATGATAAACCGGGCGGCATCACGGTGAGGGCACCCGCTGACGGGGGCGGGAATGATAGTGCGAAATGGAAGATGAGAGAAGTACTGGACCACCGAAGATTGTCATCATTACCAGGCGGGATCGAGTCTACTGAGCCACCGAAACCATTGCAACCCTAACGAGAAGCCGTCATAAACCCCTGAAATTGACATTCAATTTGCCCACGATCGGGCTGGGGATCGGGTCCACTGGACCACCAGGGTTTTCATTATGTTATGAATGCGATCGGGCACTGGGGTATGGTCCACTGGACCACCAGGGATTTATTTATTATATGCCCATGATCGGGCACTGTGGCATATTGCCTGCCGAGGGGCAGGGGACATCGGTCCCAGATGGCTGCAGCCTGGCAGCGTGCCAGGTGCAAATCACCAGGGATCGGCGCACCTGCATGCAAATGGGGCCATAATGACATGCAAATGGCCCCATTTGCACCTTGCATGCATAATGGCCTAATTTGCATGCTCAGCACTGAATATTGTGGTTGATGCACCTAGCGCACCCACACTTGCACTGGCGCATCCCCCTGCTCCTCACTTGCCGCTTGCGCTGGTGCAGTGCCACTTAACCGTGCACAATGCGGGTAGCCCCAGTGCCATATTCAATGGTGCTGAGCCATGGTGCAGCACCACTGAATATCACCAGGTCCATGCCCTGGCGCATCTCAGTTGCGCTGCGCCCAGGCATGCGCCCCTGCCTGGAGCACTCTGAATATCCCACCCAATGAGTACAAGCCATGTGGCTATACAGACATCACTGGTGAACAAAGTGGCTATACAGACATCACTGGTGAAAAGAGAAAGTAACATAGGAAAATAAAATTAATGAAAGGCTGAAAAAAACAATCAGTACATCATGATAAGCAACAATTATTATACAATTACTTACTAAGGATAAGTGGTCAGTGCAAATGAATGCATGATGTAAAAAAAATACAAAACAATAGTCAAGTGGGAGAGCCCAAGAAGCAGGTAGTGAGGGATGTAAGACAGGAGTCCAAAGAGATGAGAGTGGTCAGGGTAAACCAAAACAGCCAAAGAGTGAAAATTCAGAAAGGTTGGGTTATCCAAGCTGGCAACGGCATGTGGCCTCATCAAGCAGCCAGGATCTGAGATGTATCTTGAAAGTAGAATGGGAGTCCAGAGAGCAGATGGGCACTGGGATTCTGTTCCACAGAGTGGGAGCAGCTACAGATAATGCTCTGCTACCCACAGCCAAGGAGACTTTTGGGATATCTGGGGGGGGGCTGAGGATGTACGCAGACACCTCGAGGGAGTTCTGATCTTGAGGAGGGACATAAAAGGGAAGGCCTCACCATGCTTGATGGTGCTATCCAGGAGGCAGCCAAGCCTGTAATCAAATCTGCAGTGTAGTGGGAGCCAGCCAAGAGTCTGGTAGAGGTGGCAGTGGTGAGTGGAGTATGGTTCCAGGAGAGTGAAACAACATATGTTGTTGTACATGGAGCAGAGGCGTACACACAAGGCTGAGAATGTGTGTGAGTAAATAGGGGAGCAGTAGTCAATCAAGGGTAGAAGGTTCCCTTGGGCAATGGCTAAATAGGCTTCCCTGGTCAGGAGTGACTTTATCCCATAAGCCACACCCAAGTTTCTGGTTAATACAGTGGATGAAAGAGGAGAAATGATCGGAAAAGGAGAGGGATGGGTCCAGGATAACTCCCAGATATTTGAAAGTTAGTACATTTTCAAGTACAGTGTCATCCTGTGGGACTACTGAGAGGGTGGACCCAGTCTTGGTGACCTTAGATAGGAAGGGTTTGGATCCAAATAGCATGGATTTAGTTTTTTTAGCATTAACAATTAGGCGATGTGAGTGGAACCAGGTGTGCGCCGCAGAGTAGTTATGGATAAAGCCCTGGATATACTCTCAAGAGCCTTGTCACTTGTAAAGAGGACAAGGTCATCAGTATAAAATAGGCATCATAAGTGAGACAGTCAGAGGGAAGAGTTTATAAACAGGGAGAATAAGAGTGGGCCCAGGGTGGAGCCCTGGGGTACACTGGTAGTGACTGGGAGGGTGGGGGAGGTGGAAGGTCCCACACATACCTACTGATATCTATCTGAAAGGTAACTTTGGAACCACCACATGGTCTCAGAAGAGCAGCCAAGGATGCAGAAGGAGGAGAGCAACAGGATGTGGTCGACCAGGTCAAAAGCTTTAGATAGGTCGACAAAGACGGCACCCATTGCCCTTGTAAGGTCCATGTTCCTAAGTATATGATTGGTAAACAGGGTGAGGGCAGATGTGGTGGAGTGATGTTTATAGAAGCCATGTTGCTATCTAGACAGTAGGTTGTGTGTGTCAATATAGTTAGACAGTTGTTGGTGGACAACCCTTTCCAGGAGTTTACTAAGGTGGGGGAGCAAGGATATAGGCCGATAGTTATCTGAGGATAGTGGGTCACCAGTCTTAAAATCGGGACTACCCTGGCATGCTTCCAAGTGCTGGGTACTGACGAGGTAGTCAATGCCAGGTTAAAGAGGTAGGTGAGTGGTTTTAAGATGGCAGGTGATACAATTTTAAGCATAGCAGGGAAAAGACCACTGCTGCCCAGGCTGCCCCACGGCTAGGCAGGCTCTTCAGCAGATTGGCAGTGTCCCTGGGGGTGATGGTCTGGAAGTAGAAAGAGGGGAGGGGAGTAGTTTGAGGGGTATGGGTGTGGGGATGATCAGAGAGACTAGTGGTCACCAGAGGTGGCAGCTTGCTAAGGAGGGCAGATAGGTCTGTGAATTTTTATTGAAGGCCTTGACCACAGCAACGTGGTCAGCCAGACATCCGGAGGGAGTGTCAAGGTGAATAATGGGGTTATGAGTGTGTGGGTTGAGTAATGAGCTGACCTTGCCCCAGAAGCAACTGGGGTCACCAGACACAGAGAGAAGGACATCAGTTCATAGGAGCTGGATTTAATGCTAAGGAGACTATTTAGAGGGGAGCCAGCCCTGTCCTGAAGAGACTTATAGATAAGAGTACCCATAAGGTAGTCACAGAGTGCCTTGAGGGACATCCATCCAAGCATTGTGTATAGGGAGCAGTGGTGGGTGTGGTACAGGGCCAGTGCAGCCAACCTGCAGATGTTATTGAAGGTGGTATTGAGTTGACCGAGGAGCAGGTTCAAGGTCTGGGAGGAAATAGGGGAGCAGTAATCCAGCAGTAATCCAGCAGTGTACTTTGGGCAATAACCAAACACAACTTAGATGTCATGAGGTACTTTAAGTGGCAACAAACACCCAGTTTCTGGTTCACCCATTTGATTAGGGCCTACTTGATTTGGCCCTAACTTCCCACCCCCATAGAATCATTGCCTCTGGCATCCTTCTGGATGCTCTCAGCGACCACAACCCAGTTTTCCTGGTCAGGAAAGTTCACAGTCCTAAATCCCCACATAAAACACTACAAATATGGACTTACAAATCCCTAGAATTGTAACCTCTCCTGCATAGCCCTGCCCTCTCAGACTGGTCCCCTCTAGTAAGCACCTCCTCAGTTGATAAAGCCCTGATCTATTTTAAAGACATCTTCCTAACAAATTGGAATGCCTTCGGACCCCTAAAACAAACAAGGGTTAGAGGTCATCACCTCCCCTGGATTACCCCTGATTTACTAGCCTGCCACAGAGCCAGAGATTGGGCCTGGAAACAGCACAAAGTCTCCCAGCTTCCAAAAGACCTTATTTACCAAAAACTCTGTAATGCCTGCACCCAGGCTACCAGGCTAGCCAAAACAGAGTACTTCAAATCTACCTTCGCGACTAACATCAATTCCTCCTCCAAGTTCTGGAGAGTGGTCCACACCCTCTTTACCCCCCCATCCTGTCCACCCACTCCTATACTTAAGATAAACGCCACCCTTATTGCCAATCCAATTGCAGTAGCTACGGAACTCAACTCCTATTACACCACTTGTGCTGATGAGCTACTCCAGTCCCTCCAAAACTATGCCCCTTCCTCTCCTCCTTCCTATTGCTTACAAATGACCTCCCCTCTGATTCCCCCTTCTCCTTCGCTACTGTCTCCCCAAATGACATCCTAAATGCCCTGCTAGTGATCAACCCTTCAAAAAGCTCCTCCCTGGATGGCCTTGACCCTAAACTACCATCCCTCTCAGCCCCAGACATCGCCTACCCACTCTCTATTATCCTAAACCTCTCTTTCTCAACCACCTCAGTACCTTCCCCATGAAAACACGCAGTGGTCCTTCCCCTCCCCAAAGGCGGAGACCCCACCTCCCCTGGCAACTACCACCCCATCTCTCTTCTCTCTACCCTTGCCAAACTTCAGGAACACCTAGCCTTCTCCCAGCTCACTGCTTATCTCAATGACTCCTCCTTCTTCGCCCCTTATCAATCTGGCTTCAGGAAAAATCACTCCACCACCACTTCCCTTCTTCGGCTCACTGATTCTGTCCTCACGGGAATGGACAATGGCCAAATCACCTCAGTCATTTTTGTCAATCTGGCCAAAGCCTTCAACACAGTCTCCCACTCCCTTCTCTTTGACATCCTATCAACAGCTAGGCTATCCCCTTAGCCACAGACTGGTTCAAGGCATATCTCACTGGCAGAACCCAATCAGTCAAGATCTCTGATGCAATTTCCCCACCCCTCCTGATAAGAATTGGCATCCCCCAGGGATCAGTGTTAGGCTGCATACTATTCTCTATTTTTCTAAATGATCTCCCATCCACCTGCTCTCCCTTCTCCTCCATTCACATGTACGCTGATGATACAGTCTTGTATGCATCTGGCTCCTGTCCCACCGAGGTTGCATCCAACTTGCAGCATGACTTCAGCAAAGTTCAGCGTTGGTTTGCAAACCACCAACTATTTCTCAATGCCAAAAAAAAACAGTCTCCATGACCCTTGGCACCAGGCAGAGACTTACCAGGTTTCCCTCTCTACCCTCCTTCCATACCCTTGATGAGACTTTACTCGAGGACACATCCTCCTTCAGGTATTTAGATATCTGGCTGGACAAACACCTGAACTTCTCTGGTCATATCGACGCCATTCAGAAAACATTGCATCCCAAGCTCGGTGCCTTATTCAGGAATCGTGCCTGCATTGCACCCTTGGCTAGGTGTGAGATTGTCCAGAAGATGATCCTACCTATCTTCAACTACTGTGATGTAGTCTATGGTGCTGCCCTTAAGTCTTCCCTGGCCAGACTAGATATCCTTTTCAACTCCTTTTGCCATTTTGCCCTTGATGCCCCCCTCCGCACTCATCATTGTGATCTCTACCATGCCCTATCCGTCCCTTCCCTGACAAACCAATGTCTCTCTCACTACGCAAAATTCACTTCCAAGCACTGCTGGGTGAACTTCCCTCCTATCTCTCCCCTGCCTTTACAACTGCCCTCCCCTCCTTCCCACTCCCTAAGATCTACCAACTCAAGAACCCTGGTGGTCCCACGCCACTCCACCCTTATTGGCCAATTGGGTTATTCTTATCACCTCCCAAAAATCTGGAATTCACTTCCCCCTCAAATTCACCACTCATCCTCTTGCTACTCCATTAACTCTGCCCTCAAGAATTTCCTTGCCCCTTCCTGTGCCTGCCATGACCCTCCCTAATTCCCCTGCCATCTCCTCTAAGCCCATATTACCATATGCCTACTCCCCACCACTCCTGCTTCCCTCTGATCGTGCTCCTCCTAGTCTCCTACTCTCCCTCCTACTAAAGTGTTCCTCCCTCTTCTTTCTCTACCCTTAATCTATCTCCCTCCTGTGAGCGTGACCACTGCCTTGTGTAGGCAGGATCCGTAGCACATGGTGGGCAACAACTTTACCCCCTTTCCCCTATTTCTCCTTTTACTGCACCCCGTCGGTCACTGCTAGATCACTGCCTTGTGCAGGCAGGGTCACCCAGCACACTGGTGGGGTACTATCCCCTACTATAGTTGAACTCTGCTACCCCCTCCCACAACATCCCTACCCCAACACCCCCCTCTTTCGCATCACTATATATAAATAACTATCATCACCTATAACCTGTGTCCTACCAGTAGGGCTGTCCACCGCCCTGCCCAAATAGGGATAACAGGATACTGTTGAATTTCAACTCCCCCCTTCCCCCCCTTGGATACCCCCCACCTACAATACCTCTCTCTCCTCACCCTGCCACACTCTACCTCTCTTCTCCTCTCCTCTCACCCCCTTCCAGTTAACATAGCCTAACACTAGCCTACCACTACACTCAATTAAGCACTTATAACCTAACCCATACCCCTCTAATATGCACTTTATTCCACCCTGTCATCTCTGTTTGCCTCGAAAATCATGTTCTGCCTGTGTGTCTCTGTAAATTTCCTTTCCCTTATTCCATTCTGCCCTCTGCAATTTTTTGTTCCCTCCTTCCATTCTTCCTCTCTTTACTCCAGCCACTGTAAATCTTGAATATCTATGTTACACTAATGGCTACCAATTATTATTGTATCACCTTACCATCCAGTGCTACATACTGTTGCCAAGTTATTATATGTGTTCCAGTGTTACCAACTGTCACCAACTGTTGCCAAATTGCTATATGTGTCTTCATATCTACTATACTTAATTGTTACATTGTTAGCCAATGTGATCCACCTGTAATCCCTCCTGCTCTCATTGTATGCAAGAAAGCAAATTGTATTCCAACACTGTAACATTTCTCTGTATTCTATCCCATTGTTCCCCACTCCCCAGGTCATACTGGGAGATGAGCAACTTGTTGCTCAACATGCCTTCCTGGTGAAACATTTCAATAAATAAATTATTTGCTCAATGTGCTTCCCATAGGTGAGGGAGGGATCAAGGCTGACTCACAGGTATTTGAAAGTAGTGACTTTTTCCAGGGCAGATCCGTCTGGGCCTAGAATGCTTAGGGAGTTATTCTGCCTTGTAGTACATTTGGTGAGTCTGGGTTTGGAGCCCAAAATTGGCCTTAGCTTTTTTAGCACTCACGAGTAGTCTGTTTGATTCAAACCACTACTGGACAGTCTCAAAATCCTCCAAGAGAAAGAGGGATAGATTATGTATGCTCTTATCACTCCTGTACCATACAAGATCATCTGCATACATAAGCAGGTTGTGCTGATTCCAAGGAGGTGGTTGACAAAGAGGGAGAATCAGATGGGTCCTAGAATGGACCCTTGTGGGACTCCATTTTACACCCCTAGGGCATTAGAAGTGGCTCCCCTGAATGGATGCTTTGGGATCTTCCTGTAAGGTAGCACTTGAACCAAGCTGTGGGCCCTGGTGAAAACCCATAGGAGCAGAGATTACCTAGGATGATGACATGGTCAGCTAAGTCAAATGCCTTAGACAGGTCTATGAAAATGGCACCTGTGAGCTTGTCTTCATCCGAGTTCCTAAGGAAGTGATCTGTAAAACAGGCCAGGGGAGTCATCATGCTGTAACCCTTTATAAAGCCTTGATGGTGGGGGATAACAGATTGTATTTAGTCACATGGTTTGAGATTTGCTGGTGGATGATTTGTTACCATTATTTTACTCAGGTGTGCGAGGATGGACACTGGTCTGCAATTCTCTATAAGTGTAGGGCCTGATTTGAATCACCCCTTCTCCTATACTGTACCCATGTCAGCTTATTTACTTACAGAATAGGGTGAGCGTTATGGCTAATGACCCCAAGGCACACTCCTGATGCCTGTTGGTGTGTGCACGGTGGTGGTGGGGTGTTAGGATTGGAAGCTCTAATGTCATATTTTCCTACTTTTGTCACTTTATCATCAACCCTAACTGATGCATTAACATAGTTTTTTGCAAAGAATATATACTATACAGTATATCAGTTATTTTCCTTTTCACGTATTCCCTGTATGCACAATTGCAATTAACTACCAGCAGCCATCCAAATGTATTATATTAAATAAACAACAGGCAACTATTGTCAACAAAGAATTACAGTATATCCTCAAGAAAGTGCATGAGGTAATTACTGCCACTGGGGTTACTATCTCAACAGCTCCCCTCAATGTTACATTTTCTTGTACACCATAGTTGCCTATCATTTATTTTATATACAACAGAGTCAACCATGATGCAGTGCTCTACAATAAGCACGTCACACTTTCCCATGTGATAAACGGGAGTAATTGCCATTGGATAACATTGTGTTGTGGCAGAATTCTGCAGCATGTCACTGGCAGAGACTGTGATAAGATTGTTGCATCCTGGCTGACTCAACTGTATATATATTCTTTGCAAAAAAACGATGCCAATGCACAACTTACAGTTGCAGCACAAAGCATAAAAAGAAGGAAAATGCAACATTAGGGTGACATCCACTGAACCTTGTTGAATCTATGCTGTGGCATTCCTCAGGGTATGAATGATGACACAGTGTAACATAGGTGTTGTCCTAACTTTGGCACTAGGAGCTAGATTTTTTAATGGTGTGGGTACTGAGTTCTACACTGCAGCCACAGCCACATCACAAAATCTCTGCACCTGCAGAAGCTTGTATTTTCAGCCGGCGCTGCCGCAGGAGATGTTACCCCTGGTCCCACCTGGCATACCTTTCCCCACAGCTGTGTGGAAAAAACAGCCTCAAGCTGCCATAAATTGTGAAGCCAATCGCAAACTGGCTCCACTTTTGAAAATACCTTAGCTGCAGGAAAAACTGCAGCTCCGCAAGTGGAGACTCACTTGTGTCAGTTTTTTCCCGCAGCTGTGGGAGTTACAAGGGCTTTGAAAATCTAGCCCCATGTCTCCAAGCATTGAAGTGTGACTTTTGTTTCTCTGTCTTGGAAAACAGTGCTGAAGTTATGGTAACACAAATGCTGTGTCCTGTGATCATTCAGATCCTGAGGCATGGCCTGCCACAGATGCAACGAGGCTCAGTAGACTTTTTACCCTGGCATTATGTTTCCCTACTGTTTATGCTTTGTGCTGCAACAACATCATGTGCATTATCATGGATTTTTTTCAATGAATTCTCTGTCTTTTTATGACAGTGGGTACCCTGTGCCTATAGTTAGCTATGTGTATAGTAGGTAACCTATGGCTCTGTCTGGTACTGCCCTAGACATGTAGTTTCCTTCATACCGAAGTGGGGGAAAAGTACATGTGCAGTTTGCTTTTTGGGTTTTTTTTGGCATCTTTTTTTTCTTTTTGAAAAGATGAAAAAAAAAACTAAGTCCAAAAAAGAACTGTGCATGCATAGAGACCTACTTTTTTTACCTCCATTTTCTTTTACTCATGTTTTATTTTTTTCACATCTTTTTCTCCATAACTGCATTAATTCACAAGTTAAAACCCTCCCTAATGACCACCTATGTGTCAGTTTTTAAATCACACCCAAAATGTGTTTGGGGTGATATTTCAGAGTTACCACTTACATGGTGGTGAGGAAGGCTGGTAACTTGCAAATAGTGAAATTTGGGAGAAAAAATTAAAACATGCAAAAAAATGATCAGCAAAACAAAATTAAGGTTAAACAATAGTCCATGCAGATTAATATTTTTGAACTAATTTTGCCCCTTGTTTTGCAATTTCAACAGTAGATAGATAGCTCACTGATGTGGAGGGAGGGCTGTGTCAGACGCTTCCCAAGGGATCATATCCTGTTCTTTCTGGATGGAGAGTGGAGGTGAAGGGGGATGGTGCCAGAGTGTTTGGGCATGTTGTTAATTGTACTGGGACAGGGGAGAGAGAGGGAAACGTGGTGGCAGTGAAAACAGAACCAGCGGTGGGGATGGGCTCCCAGCCACTGGTAATTGTACACTTAAACTACAGTCCAGCACCTTTTGGGAGGGAGGTGGGAGGGAAAGACCAGTATCGGTGACAGTATCAATGGCAGGGGTGAGCTCCTGACTGCTAAATGTATGAGTGGAGCAATGGTGACATCACGATAAGCTCCAGAGCCCTGATTAGGGCAATTCACATGCCTCTGACTGCTCTACCCATGTCAGAAGTAGAGACGCATAAATTGACCTAATTTTAAATAAAAAGTTGGTCTCGTTCATGTTTTTTGCTCATCCCTAGCCAGTGCAAATGCTGAACCAAATGGCATCAAAATTAGCAGATCAAGAAATCCTTTGCTAGAATACATGCTGTTGAAAAGTTTGTGAAAATCCATTAAGAAACAACCAGGATACTGTGTATATGGCTGAAAATTGCAGTTCAACATTTATGTGCCTACCCTGCCCAAAGTAATTTCTGATCTTAGCAGGCCTTGTGAATGCATGCAGACATCTGAGCTCTCCCTTTCCCTATTTGGTAATGTGCCTTTTTATGGTATATCCTAGTGTAAGCTGGATGTTTTGGTATGTACAAAAACATGTGCAGAGTGAGGGATATTAACCAATCATTTCTATTCTGAGAAGTGCAATAAAAAAGATCAAACAGAACAGAGATTGTTGCTCTCAGATTCAGTCTCTCTCTACCTGTACCTGTACATGCACTGCTATGTCTCTCACCACCCCAGATTACTGTCACAACAGAAACATCTTTTGCACCAATGGTTGGAAAAGGCAAGACAAATAAGCTGAGGGCTACTACAGAGCTTCAGATTTCAGATCTTAAACAAGATGTGAAGGTTGGTTTCAATAAACTGAATACTCTGATGACCACTTTAGCTTCTGCAGTAGCTGGGACAAGTGACTAGATGAGACACATACCTTGAGAACCAGAGAGCTAGAGGAGACAGTCAACGCAGTGGATGCATGGCCTGATCTCTAAGGTAGTTGCAAACTTGATGGCAGCACTAAAGATATATAGTGGCACCAATATTCAGCTGCACCTTTGGAAAATAAGTACTCCTATTTCAGTAATCTCATAGGCAATTCTGTGAGATCTGCTAATTTTAAACACTCTCTTTCCCTTGACCAACAGGTGAGGAGTACCACTCATTACTGAAAGTGCCACCCACAGGGTTGCAAAACACATGTCTCAGCTGCATTATCTTCTCTCAAAAGTAACAGAGCAAGAGGATAGGTACTGCCATGGCAGCTTAAAGTTGGGAAGGATTCTGGAGAGTTCAGAGGGGTCAGGAGACCCAAGACCATATTGTGAGAAACTCCTCACCACTGCTATGGGCTTAAACTACCAAGAGCAGTGCATATTGCAAGACTGAACACTCCTTGGGTTCTAAACAAAGCAGTGGCAGTACAAACTTCCTTCCCAAGACTTGTGTATGTCTACCCCCACAATTTTCAAGACAGAGAGAGGCTACTGCAGAAAGCCAGACTGGAGGAAGGACTACTGGCTGAGGGTATAAAGTTTTAAGTCTATCCTAATTTCCATTTTGAGACTCTGGAAAAATGCATAGCTTGCAAACCAGTTCCCAATTTTCTCCATTCAAAAGGTATAAGATATACTCTTCTCCATCCTGCTAGACTGAAATTTATGCATAGAGGTCACATACAATATTTTACAGACACAACTGAGGTGGCTAGGGTTCTGGGCATTTCCAGCTACACCAATAAAGCAAGGCATCCTTATCCTAGAACAAGCCACCAACTCCCACAATCTTCAATCCATTGCAAAATACTGGGCAAGTATTAACTCCAAATCAGTTCATATCCTGCAACCAGCCTATGTGGCAAGGAAATCTAAAAGGGACATTTACTCAGCTGAATCAGGGGATATGTACAGCACCCAAAGTAGAATCAGCCATAGCTCCCAAAATGATTCAAGGTGACCAGAGTAAGAGTTTAAGTAGGTTGGATGGTCACCAGCACTAAGGTACACAATTGCAAGTAATTCTGACTGTAATTCCTACAACCAGTACTCATTTAGAAATGCCTCCAGTGAATCTGATGTTTAATTCTGTCCAGAAGCAGATCAGTTCATAATGGAGGGACAGCCTGATTATCTTGGAAAATTTCTAATGCTAACTTAAGCTACAGTCCCTATCTTCCTAACAGGTCAGCCCTCAGTCAAATTCATTATCATAAAAATTACTGCCTCTGAGATCTCTGACAAGCAGTCTCATAAATGTGACAGTGCGAATTGCAGTCATTAAATTGTTTGCCTCTGCATTTGTATAGCTGCTTTGTAAAGCCACTTCTCACTGCAATATGTAATGTGTTCCTGACAACACTCCAAACTTACTAGATCGCAAAGACTGTGATGCCAAAGATACAAAGTTCAGAAGTCAAGATGGACTATTACAAAACTTAAGTCTTACCCAACTTACCCTGTGTCAGATTGACAGTATGATAATATAATTGTTAGGTTGGCACAATCCAGTAGCCAGCTGGAGAATAGGACTGTGTGTTAAAACTAGATGGGCACAATGTGTAACTAAAGAAACTGATAACAGATAAGAATAAGGAAAATATACAGCATGAGACTGATATATATATACTGATAGTAATCAAGGCAAACTCACAGATAGACAGTTCTAGTTTGAGAACTAGATAGACAGGCTGACAGATATATAAACAGATGAATAGAAAGCTAGATACAGCTGCAGAAATTGACATGGTCAGATATATCCTGAAATTTCTGTGAAATCTCTATTGAAATTCCCTGCCTGCTTGCACTACTATAGGACCACTACAGAGAATCTCTTTGGAAATACTGCCAAATATCTGGGGATATCTGACCATGGGCCCAATTCTAGAAGGTTGATGCAGGGCTTGTGCCAAGCCCTACATCATCCACAATGTGTGGCACAGCTGTGCCAAAACCCCTTGGACAATGAAGCCTGATTCAAGAAGGGCTGGCGCATTTGTGACCTTTTCCATGTTATATGGCAGCTTGCGCTAAAGGTTTGGTGCAAGCCCCGTAAAATGGATCCCCTTTGGACACAAATTGAGACCGGGGGGAGCCACATACCATATGCTCAGCACACCTGGGACTTGCGGCAGATGTAATCTGTTTGTAAATTGGCCACCATGCCTTTTGCTGCAACTGTAGATAGACCAGTATAGAGACAAATATAAAGCAGCGTGATTAATTGATATACAACCTAAAGTCTAATGCTCAGTGCAATAAAGCAGATGGTTTGATTCTTTGCCTATGTACAAGAACCAGATAAGCAGCTACACAGATTGACTGATTGTTTGATTGAAAATTTGCCAGAATAAATCTATCAAATAGAAAATTAAAACAACTAGACAGTTTGGTAGATAATTAGATAGACAGGTAATCAAAGCATATGACATTGTGCATAACAGTATGGTGTGGTGATATCATAGTTTGTTCCACCACTAACCATCTTCCTTTTTCTTTATGCACAACCTTATACTCCACCTGCATACCTCCAGTATTGCTACTCTAGCACCATTGATTTGGTCACACTTCAGGCACTTTCTTCTTCTATGAATGTAGTAATTGGAGTCAGGCATCCAAGGTGTAAGCGCGAAGTAAATTCACCCAACGACCATTTGTGCTGATGTACAGTACGAGGAGAGATGGCGGCTGAAAGAGAAAGGGCAAGGAATGGGAGGAAGAGAAGGGTGTATGGGGTTCTGAACAGTAATATAGGAGGTGGGAGGAGACTAGAGAGAGGGGGGCTCACGGTATAGAGAGGATAATGGGATTGGGGAGATGCCGGAGGAAGAAAATTAAAAAAGAAAGTGGACCAGCACAAGCAAATAACATTTGGGATAGAACATTTTAAATGTTTGGAATTTACTCAAAACAACTTAAGACACAATACAATCTCAATAGCGACTTCCTTAATTATTATTGTAATCAACCATATTTAATTTTAAAATTGTAAGTGGGAATGTGAAGGGCTTTAAAGACCTGATTAATCTTGACTAAACTATGTAAACTGATAAATTGTGTTAATCATTAAAATGTGGATTGTATAATGCTACTGCAAACCCATTTTACTGAGACAGTAATGCCATCAGTTTTAAATCAGAGGGGTCCCGGGCCAGATCCTGCTTCCTATCAATTTCATGCAAAGTAGCCATAGTGTGGAAAAAAAAAACTAAAAATTCGGAAACAGTATGTTCAACCACAGATAACCAGGGTAGATACATTATAATGGAAATTAAGACAATGGGCAGACAATCCAATCTATATGCTCCCCAATAAGGATGAGCTACAATTTTTAGTAATTTTTTTCTTACCCTGTTCGCTTTTCAACCCCCTTTGTGATCTGAGACTTCAATCTGACACCTAATGAAACATTGGATAAATCTCTGACACTAGATAGCATGCACTCTGCAAAGCAATTTGTAAAATCTTTTATGTTAGGCCTTAAAATTATAGCTCCATGTAGAAAGAAATTTCCAGCAGATAAATAGTACTCCTTTCTTTCTGCCCCACATCAGACATACTCAAGCACTGACTGTTTTTTAATCTTAGGAACTATGTAATATCAGGTGGACTGGGTCCAGTACCATAATACTGTGATCTCAGACCTGTTCAGATACTACATCTCTAACCCTTGAATCACTAGATAGATAGATAGATAGATAGATAGATAGATAGATAGATAGATAGATAGATAGATAGATAATTTTATTTATATAGGGACGTTTCCCAGGGGCTCAGAGTGCTGAACAGTAAACAATTTAACAAAAACACACAGCAGCAATCACAATGCAGAGAGGCAATTATAACATTCGAATAAAATAAAACAGTTCATACAGCAAATCTGTCTATTTAGGATCTGAATTCAAATAGTCAAGAACATATAAATTATTTCAGTTAGCTGCATGGCTCAAAGGCCTTACTAAACAAATAAGTTTTCAGGCCCTTTTTGAAGGCTTAACATAGAAACATAGAAACATAGAATTTGACGGCAGACAAGGACCGCTTGGCCCACCCAGTCTGCCCATTTCCCTACCTGATGGATAAGCTGCAGATCCTAGTTAACCAGCAGCCTACTTCTTCCTACCCCCCCCCCAGAATTGCCTTATGACTGTCCCATGCATGCTTGAATTCCACCACTGTTTTTGACTCCACAACCTCCTCTGGAAGGCCGTTCCATACATCCACAACCCTCTCTGTGAAAAAATACTTCCTTAAATTACCTCTGAGCTGCCCCCCTTCTATCTTCAGCTTGTGACCCCTTGTTCTTGCATACCTCTTTTTTTGAAAGATGCTACCCTCTTGGACTTTGTTGATTCCCTTGAGGTACTTGAAAGTTTCTATCATGTCCCCCCCCTCTCCCTCCTTTCCTCGAGGCTATACATATTAAGCTCCTTAAGTCTGTCTTCATATGTCTTCCGGTGCAGACCCTGCACCATTTAAGTTGCCCTCCTCTGGACAGCTTCCATCCTGTCTATGTCTTTGCGGAGATTGGGTCTCCAGAACATCACGCAGTGCTCCAGATGGGGTCTCACCAGCTGTCTGTACAGAGGGATAATAACTTCTTGTTTTCTACTGGTGATGCCTCTCCCTATGCATCCCAGTATCTCCCCAGCCCTCCTTGCTGCCCTCTCACATTGCTTGCCCACCTTTAGGTCATCTGATATGACTACCCCCAGGTCCCTTTCCATTTTTGTTGTTGTTAGTATCTCACCCCCCATTGTGTACTCTTCCCCTGGGTTTTTTGTTTCCCAGGTGCATTACCTTGCACTTCTTAGCATTGAATCTAAGCTGCCATACATTTGACCATTCCTCTAACCTTGCCAAGTCCCTTCTCATCCTTTCCACCCCACCTTGTGCATCAACTCTGTTGCAGATCTTTGTGTCATCTGCAAAGAGACATACTTTTCCTTCCAGTCCCTCTGCAATGTCGCTTATAAAGACATTGAAGAGGACCGGTCCTAATACTGAACCCTGCGGTACCCCACTACTAACCCCCCTTTTTTCAGAGTGGACTCCATTTACTATTACTCTCTGTGTCCTATTCTCCAGCCAATTCTTATCCAGGCTGTCATCTTGGGACCCACTCCCAGGCTGGCTAACTTGTATATTAATTTTTTGTGTGGGACTGTGTCAAATGCCTTGCTAAAGTCTAGGTAGGCTATGTCCACAGCACCTCCCTGATCAACTACTTTGGTCACCCAGTCAAATAAATCTATCAGATTTGTCTGGCATGACCTTCCCGCTGTGAATCCATGCTGCCTTGGGTCCTGTGCCCCTCTGGCCTCTAGATACTCAACAGTTCTTTCCTTCAGAAGTGATTCCATCATTTTCCTACCACTGAGGTTAAACTAACAGGTCTGTAGTTTCCTGCTTCTGCCTTGCTCCCACTTTTGTGAAGGGAATCACATCTGCCCTCCCCAGTCCTCGGGTACCACCCCATCCTCCCATGATTTGTTAAAGAGGGTAGTCAGTGGTGTCACTAGTTCTACCCTTAGTTCTTTTAGAATTCTGGGATGAATCCCATCAGGCCCCATTGCTTTGTCCACCTTCAGTTTTAAGAGTTCTTTCAGAACCCTTTCTTCTGTAAATGGGCTGGTATCAACTTCTGTATCCAGAGTGTTTCTACTGTTTGTTTTAGGTATCCCCTCTTCCTTTGTAAATACTGAGCAAACATATTTGTTTAGTATCTCTGCCTTTCACAGTCACCTCTGCCCACCCTCCCTCCCTCCCTTTATTAAGCCTCCTATCCCTCCCTTGGTCTTCCTTGCTCCCTGATGTACCTATATAGGTTTTATCCCCCTTCTTAACTGAGTTGGCTATCTTTTCCTGGTTCGGGCCTTTGCTGTTCTGACTGCCTTCCCAGCTTCCTTTGCTTTAACTGATACAGTTCTCTGTCCTGTTCCTTCTGTGATTCCTTGTAGTTCCTGAATGCTTTCTTTTTCTCTTGAACCTTCACTGCCACTTCCTTTGAGAACCATAGTGGTTTCTTATCTCGTTTCGTTTTGTTTATTTGCTTTACACAAAGGCTTGTTACCTCTGTAATGGCAGTTTTTATTATTCCCCATTGTTCTTCCACCCCTCCTTCCTGCCCATTTACTAGTGCATTCCTTAGGCACTCACCCATTTTGGCAAAGTCAGCCCTCCTAAAATCCAGTACCTTTGTCTTTGTATGGCATGACTCTATTGCTGTGTTTATTGTGAACCATATTGTTTGATGGTCGCTAGTTCCCAGATGGCTACCCACTTCTACATCTGTGATCCTCTCTTCATCTCCATTTGAGAGAACCAGGTCTAAGATTGCTCCCTCTCGAGTGGGCTCCAATACTAGTTGTCTAAGGCATGCCCCCTGTAGGGCTTCTAGAATAACCCCACTCTTAGAAGTGGCTGCTGCAACTGCACTCCAGTTAACATCTGGCATATTCAGATCACCCATCAGCAATATCTCCCTTTTTCTGCCATTCTAAGTATACTTTCTATCATTTCCTTGTCCATTTCCTTCCCCTGAGAAGGGTGTCTGTATACAACCCCTGTGCGGATTGTGGTGCCATTGCCGGTCTCCAAATTTACCCACAGTGCTTCTTCTCCTCCCTGTTTACCCTTTTGTTCTGTTGCTGTGATTCCTTCCCTTATGTAAAGAGCTACTCCTCCTCCTCTTTTACCCTCCCTGTCCCTCCTGTAGATAGTGTATCCTGGTATGTTTACATCCCAGTCATGGTTTTGAGTGTACCATGTTTCTGTGACTGCCACGATATCCAGATGTTCCTCCTCCATCAAGGCCACTAATTCAGGAAGCTTGTTACTCAGACTATGGGCATTGGTACTCATTGCTCTCCATTTTTTGATGGCTTTACCTTCTGTTGCAGCATCCCCCACTGACCTTTCTACCTCGGTCTTTTTCTCATTTAGTACCCTGTTTTGTAGGGAGAGGCCAGGATTTTCCTGCTGCTTGTCAGTGCCTCCCCCTTGACTAGAAGCTTGCCAATGAAGCATTTAAACCGATTGCTCAAAAGACTTGTTCCATTCCTGGACAGATGCAGACCATCCTGCCAGTATAGGCTGGTGTCCCTCCTGGTGGAACCCCAGTCCCCAATGAAGACAAACCCCTGTGCTCCACACCATTTTTTCAACCATTCATTAAACTGCATGGTGCAAAGTACCTTCCACTGAGGGTGTCTCCCTCAAATGGCTAGGTAGTAAATTCCACAAGGCAGGTGCGGCTACCCAAAAAGCCCTATCTCCTGACTGCCGCAACCTAGCCCTGGGAACCACAAGAGGGCATTCCTCAAAGGAATGGAGAGAGCGAGTCAGGCAGTGAGGAACCAGGAGGTCTTGCAGGTCCCCTGGTCCCCGGCCGTGGACATAGTTCTGTGTACTTTAGTTCATAAAGAGACCTGGTACTGCTTAGAAACTGAGAAATCCTGGATGAAATAGATAGAGAAATGAAAGTCTTCTTTGAAAGTAATGAGAACTCAGAGATCCCAGCTGGCATGATTTGGAACCCCTTTAAATCTATTGCATGGGGAATTATCATCTCAAATATATCCTATAAAAATAAAAAGCATAAAGAAGACATACAAAATTGAGGAAAAAATAAATACACATGAGGCCTATCACATGCTAACTCACTCCCTGTCCATATTGTGTTTAATAAACTCATCAGAGCAAAGGAAATGTTTAACCAGTTAACATCTAAATCCACAGAAAGATCAAAAAATTATTGATTAGGCAATAAGCCAGACTAAATAATGAATGGCAACTAAAAGCTAATTAACAAGCAAAAGTAATAATAGAGATTCATGATGAAAAGGGGAATGTGATCAATAACCCTGATAATATCAACAACCCTTTCAGACAATTTTTTATCAAGACCTATAGTATATTAATCAGAAATAAATCATAACCCACTAGCCATAAATGACTTTTTGATGGATATTCCCTATCCCACAATATCAGAGGAATAGGGTTAATATGGGATAGTAATAAAATAATTGCTGCAGAAGAACTCAGTAATGCAATAAGACACTCCCAGAGGGAGAGTCCCCTGGCCCAGTTTATATTCCAATAGATGTCTACAAATTATTCATAAATTAAGTTTCTCCCAAACATAGAAAATTATATAATAATTGTCCATAGTGCACTGCCTCCCAGACACATTTTATGAAGCAAATATTCTACTTTTCCTAAAAAATTAAAAAATAAAAACTCAATACATCACACTTCATATTGCCCAATCTCACTTCTTAATTCAAACATGAACATTTTCTGTAAGATTCTGCCAACTTGTTTGGAAAAACATCCTGCCAGCCTTAATATACTCACAGCACAACAGATTCATTAAAGGGTGAAAAGAGTTAACAATATTAGACAAGCATTTAATATAATCAAGCTCACCAATAATTAACTAACTGTTATACTAGCTCTTAACATAGAAGAAGCTTTGCACCAGGTGGAATAGGATTTCCTATGTGAAACTTTAGAAAAGATAGCAATTTATCTAACATTCAGAGATTGGGCAGAACTTTCACACTACCAAGTTAGAACATATACCAACTTGTTGGAAAAAAATATTTCTAGACAAAGGAACAAGGTAAGTGTGCCCAGTCTCACCTTTCAGATTTGCTCTAGTCATAGAACCCCTAGCCATAGCCATCAGACATGATAAAAGCAGATCAGGTATGAGAATCAGTGATACATAACACGAAATAAGTTTAAATGCAGACAATACATTGTTATACAGTACCTACCTATCCAATTCATATCATTCCCTCTGCTCAGATATAAAGTGAATCAACTAAATTGGTGTGGTCTCTGATTATAAGATTAATTAGACAAAATCTGAGCTAATGTAGTTAGGATACATGGGAGACATGATACAGACCTACAGGTATCTCACAGAGGGTGAACAGGGTGCAGGAGGGGAGTTTCTTTCAAATGAGAAAGAGCACCAGGACCAGAGAGCATGCAATGAAGCTGGAGGGAGGGAAGATGTTTAAGAGGGATGTAAAGAAATACTACTTCAATAAAAGAGCGGTGGACCTCTGGAACAAACTGCCAGTGGAAGTGGTGGAAGTGAAAACAGTGGAGGGGTCTAAGCATGCATGAGATAGACATAGGGGAATATTATACTGGTGCAGTAGCGGTTCGTGTGAGCATGTAATCCTAAAGGTCAATTTTTGCATGGTAGCAACTTTGGCCAGATTCAACAGATTTGCTTGAAATTTAGCACGCATCGTTGGAAGGGATAGATCTATTGATGTTCTATATTTGGTTTGCATCCCTTGTGTGGTTTGTGAGATACAGAGTGTTCAAAAATAAGAGATTTTTATGATTTTAGCTGGGTTTTTTTGGTCAACCTGTATCTCACAATCAGCTGTAGCTAAAGGCATGAAACTTTTAGGGTAGAACAATTTGGCCTCACAGATGTGCCTTTTAAGGTTTGGAGAAAAAATATTAATCTGTTCAAAAGTTACTCAATTTTATTTTATCCATTATTTCCAATGGGAATAAATATTTGTCCCTGGCAGCATAGGATTCTAATTCGGAGCAGTGCTCCGGCATAGGATTTTATGCTGAAGTTTAGCAATGGGCATACAATTCTATGTCAGAGCAGCTGTCCAGTGCAGGATTGTATGACCTGGTACAGGTGCAGGTGCAGGTCAGCACCCCACCCCCAAAAATGACTGTGGGACACTGGGGAGCCCACTCCCAGTGTCCCCAAATTTTAGTACCCCTCAAAAAAAAGAAAACAGTCCCCAATGTAATTTTTAACTTCAATGCAGAATCCTGCATCCTGCCATTTTCAGTGCAGAATCCTGCATTGAAGTACTAACTTTCGCCGACATTGGGGTACCTAATCCCCAAGTTGGCATTTGTACTGCCCTCTACTATTGTGGCACACTGGGAGCCCAACCCCAGTGTGCCAAAATAATTGCATTTAAACTGTTTACGACACCGGGATGCCGACTCCTGGTGTTGGATGTCTCCTTAAGCCCACTTCCATTGCCAATGGGGGTGTCCAATCCCCCATCAGCATAATGTATCCCCCCAACTCATGTGGCACATTGGGAGCTAACCCCAGTGTGCCCACATTTACTTTTCTGTTCGGGTAAATAAAGAAAACTGTCCCAATTTTTTTTACACCTGTAATAAAGAAAATGGTCCCTCGTTGTCTCTCCAGTCCCCCTCCCATCCCCACCCTCCCACTGAGCACCCACCTCCCCACACACACCCCTTACCCATACTTACCCCTGGAAGTTGGGAGCAGCGATCTTTTCTGGACCAGGACACGTCTGCACCTCTTCAAAGCCCAACCGCAAACTAAGGAATCAAGGTAAGCTCGTATTATGGCTCTAAATGGGCTTTTCAACTTAGGTTGATATTTCAGCCATTTTTAATCATTTTTACTCCAAATTTTCAACATGGGGTTCTTGGGACCCCACTTCATGAACACTGTCACTGTCATTTCATTATTCAGCCCTGAAAGGTGATTTTGTGGTCGCTACGTGGAATCACCTTTCTGGACCGATTAATAAAATAACAGTGCCACTGTTCATGAGGGGAGGTTCCAAAAAGCCTATGCTGAAAATGTGGTGCACAAATTCCCCAAAATAACTGTGTTATGAGTGTGCATTGCGTAATTTCTACGCAGATTCGGAACTTCGCCATTGAGATTTTTTCATACCTCCTCATGGACAATGCAGCTGTCATTTTTCACATCATGCCCAAAATGTGTTTTCACAGCTCTGGCGCAGAATTGCGCAGTCACTGTGTGAGATCAACTTTTGGGATGTACTAACAAAATCACAGTGCCACAGTTCATTAGGTGGGGTCCCAAAAAGGCCATGTTGAAAATTTAGTGCACAAATACCAAAATAAATCTCACAAAACTGGGATACTATTATACTATGTCAAAAAGTAAGGAAATTAACAAAAACCTTTCTTTAAAACAAAGTTAGGGTTCTACACATAGCTCTTCAACCATTACAGGTCAGGAAACTGGATGTTAGGGTTTACAATTGTTATATCCCTCCCCCACCAAACCCTACCATTATAACCACACCCCCACCTTCCACACACCAACATGTGTTGGGGTGTGACTTAGGGTCATCATGGGTCCCACTCTACCCCCCACACAACCCTACCATCACAACACCACCCCCACCCTCCACACACCAACAAGCATTGAGGAGTGCCTTAGGGTCATGGGCCCTGACTTTCACCCCATTCTCCTATACTGTACCATGACAGGTTCCTTACAAATGGAATGGGGTTAGCATTAGGGCCCATGACCCTAAGGAACTCCCCAATGCTTGTTGGTATGTGGAGGGTGAGGGTGGTATTGTGATGGTAGGGTTGTGTTTGGGGTGGGACCCACCACAACCCTAAGTCACACCCCGACATGTGTTGGTGTGTGGAGGGTGGGGGGTGTGGCTCCAATGGTAGGGTTTGGTGGGGGAGAGGTACAATAATTGTAAACCCTAACATCCAATTTTCTGACCTGTATCACTTTGGTTGAAGAGCTATGTGTAGAACCTAACTTTGTTTTAAACAAAGTTTTTTGTTAACTAATTAATAAATAAGCAGGGAGGAGGGATGGTAGATGGAGACCACTTAGGGTCTGTGGAGACAGACTAGGCTGACAACATCTGAGCAGACTCAGTGGGCCACACAGTCCTTTTCTGCTGACAAGTTATGTGTTGCTATGCTTCTATGTTACCCCTGCCTAGTTCAAAATACCTGAAGGCTGTAACTGTAAAACAGTTAATAAAATCAAATACCTGGGAGTCATTATCACAAGTAATCTTAATGATCTTTATCAACAAAATGCCCCCACTGATCAGAAAAATCACAACAGACCTTGAGAAATGTATGGCAGTTTCACTTACCCTAACAGAACATGTAAACATCAGAAAGATGAATCACTTACCCCAGCTTGTCTTTTTGTTTCAAACACTACCAATCAAACTTCTAGAATCTTTAGTTAAAGATTTAAGCAAATTCAATTCATTTCTATGGAAAAATAAACAAACGAGAATACTGCAAAATAATTTTCACCTCACCGAATGTTGGGGAAGCTCGGCTCTATTAAATGTCTATTGATATTTTCTCCTGGTTCAAATCTTCCTGCTACAGGACTGGTTCAGCCCCAAATCTTCAATTGTAAAAGAAATGGAATGTAATTGAGGATAAGTCATATAATATTACTGAAATCCAACTAAACATTTCTCTGAATGCTACAGTTGGATTCCCATAATACTATCGTTTAGAAATCATAATACTATCGTTCTGAGCTCTCAACAATAGTATTATGGGAAATACCATGTCTGCATGTTGCCACATCCTCGTGGTCAGAGTGAACTGCCTTTTACTGTAACTGCCGTGTACAGAAAGGCCCTGTACACACTAGGCTTCTTAAACCATTTTAAGCAAGTTAAAATGGTTTAAGAAGTGCTAACACGGTTTGCGGACACATTACAGCATCATTTAAACCGTTTTTAAAAACCATGCTAAAACCCTGCTAGGTACCTAGTCTTTAGCCTGGTTTTAAAAATAGTTAAAGCTAAACATGTTGCACTTACCAGTGTGTACATGCTGCCGTGTTCATCCTGTTCTTTGCTGGTCCTCCACTATGCACAGCCCTCTGATGCATAACACAGTTGCAAGTATCGCCCTGTGAGGTTCCAGAGCGCGTACATGATGCAGGTTCTAAAACACTTTAAAAACAGGTTAAGGCAGCATTGTGGCTGCACTAACACAGTAAGAGTTAAACCATTTTAAAAAATGGTTTAAAACCCACCTCATAAGTGTGTACAGGGCCTAAAAGCCAACTCACTGCTGACTACAAAATCATCAGACACCTACACAGTAGTACTGCTGTTTGTCCCCAATCAAACACGCACAGTCCCCTCGATGGTGTATTACAGTGCTACTCCAAGCCACACCACACTATGTTGTAAACAAGAATGACCTGTTGTCTGCTGTGGTGACTGCAATGTTCATCTTAACTGGACAAGGGGCAGCTGAAACATACCCTCTGTTTTTTTCCACCTTGAAAGCACTGACAAGAAATCAATGAAAATGTAGTGATGCCACAGACTGGGGAGACCTACTCTTTCACCTGCCCTCGTCTCCCCCATCCGGTTTACTTGTTGGTTTTTTTTTGTTTGTTTGTTTTTTAATTTTTGAACAACAATCTGGAGAATTCTCAGAGACAGTGTTTGAAATGCAGTGCAACTGTCCCGCGCTTACTAGGTAAGCACGCAACTCGAGCACTGGCAGTAGTGGTACCATTGCAATTTTGTGGGACTGAAATAAACAAACAAAGAAACAGAAAAGGGAAAACTGATTCATGTAACGATAAGTACAGGGTTTTAGAAAAGAAACCAGTCTGTTACAGTTTACCAGTGAGACTACAGTTGGGGGGGGAATTATGAAGTAAAAAAAGTGAAAGTTTCTTGGATCCATATGTTAAAATAGAATAAAGTATGGGTGGTGTAATAAGACTTACACACATTCGGTGCTGATGCCACATAAACCCCGAAAGCGAAGCTCGAGGGGTTTATCTAGGCATCCAGTACTGAGGGTGTGCGTAAAATTTAAGTTTGTACTACATCATCCCATATTTTATTTTATATAATTGCTGAATTTCATTTTTTTGCCACAGCAATTATATAAAATAAGAGAGAAGACGTGTCAGTGCAGCCGTGGTCCCACCGGGTTTCAGGATAGTGGTCAGAACGGAGCTGCATGAAGAAAGCTTGTGGTTTTTTTCTTGTTTTTTTAAGAAGAGGCAGGCATTTGTTTCTTTTCTTTTTTTTTTTTTTTTAGTTATTGTGCTTACCACCAAGTCTGAATGGTGGTGTGGTGTCTGGCTGTCGAGTTTGTTTTGGGTGGTGTGGAAGAGCGACGGCAGGCGGTGGCCCATTCATAGAGCGAGGGGAAACCCAGCTCGTGTTTGCCGTAATGAACACTCCTTTATTACGGCAAATGATGGCATGGGTTTCCCTAGGGGAAAAATCGAAAGCCATTAATTATAAAAAAATAAGAGATAGGGAACGGTGTCTTATTCGGCTAAAAATACCTTCTTGGTATTCTGATGACAATAGGGACCTCTCAAGGTTTGCTCTCAAGGTTCACATTTCACCTAAACCTGTTGATGGTATTATAGCCTTGTAATACACCATTCCCTATCTAGTATTCTATTTATAATGTGCATAATTACCCTGGGTACTACACTAGACCAAATTCTTTAAGAAAATGTAAATCTACTGCCATTTCCTGTAAAGTGTTGGATAAAATCGTTAAACTACTGGGATGGTAAAATAAACAAAGCCCAACCTCCCCAATAGCACATAAAGATAACTTTCCAGCAGCTATTCAGGATGATGGTTTTACATTTTGAGTAGAGAACAGGATCCCACAACTCTCAGTTAGCTACAGTGAAGACACCTTTCACACATTCAACACTTCACAGCAAGAATATGTATTCCCTCATTCACAATTTTTAGGCATCTTCAACTGAGAGATTTTATACACAAAAACCTAGGTCATAATATTAGATTCAAGCCTTCACTTGTTGAAGAACTGTTACAATATAAGAATAATATAGCTCATACCATACTAAAACTATACAGTTTCATAGCAGATTCCAATTACCTAGCTCTAAAAACACTAAAAGGTAACTGGGAACATAATACATCCATTCTGATCTCTAATGACCAATCAGAGCAGGTCATAAACTTTTCGAAGTCAAAACTTTACCCAAACTACAACAAACCCACTTCTACACAATATCCCACATTTACTGTATTACACTTCTGTTAAATAAAATGAACTCATACTTTATTGACAGAGCCCCCAGATGCTCGGATAACCCTGGAATGCACAAATACATGCTTGCTACTTATGATGTTCTCATAATCTTTTGGGATAGAGTGCTAGCCTGTTTGGAGTCAGCCACAGCTGTACAGCTTCCAAGGGGCCTTCAGTTTTTACTCCTAGGAATAGGTATCAATAAATTAAATACAAACACCATAAAACACTAATTCACTATGGTTTGTTCAATGTGAAACAATGCATATTATTGAAATGGAAAGACAAAAATTTGCCTGATTTAATGACATGGACTAGTTTTATGATTGATATACTAAAAGTAGAAAAAATACTTCACAAACTGTTGCAAACTTGAAAGAATCTGAGCCCCTCCTCCCTTCAAAGGCATTGTGGATACAGGATGTCTCTAATTAGTCAACTACCCATCTAACTTAGCTATGTTTTAGCTACTAACTTTTAAAACTACATATTATAGTGATATTATAAAAGAACTGTGTCACTCAGTGAATATCTACACTGCTGTTAATGTGAGATATGTTTTCTATATGCTGCTGTTACCTCTTTCACTTACATTAAGTTTAAAAAAGTACCAGCTCAACCCTAACTCTAGTGGCCCTACCTTGCCAATAGAATATATTGTTTTTTTTACTAATTAGACACAACGCACAGTTGTAGAAGTTGCAGAGGAAGAATGAGACTGTGATGTATGCAGTCATTACCCCCTTCCCAGTTACAGTGGGGCTGGATGAATTTGCATGAGTGATACATAGTATCAAGCTGCTTGGTAGGGCAATGCCATGCATGTCCCTGGCACTACATGAATACAGATAAGGAGGAGGAAGACGATGGAGAGGGAAAGTTGTAGTAAACTGATAGGAGAAACTGTGAAGTGTGTGGTCACTTACTCCCTTCCTCTTCATGGCGGGGTTAGACACATTTGTGTAAGTAACACACAATCTCAGGCTGGTTAGTGATGACAATGCTACATCTGGCGCTGGCCTGATGTGAAGACAGAGAATAAGGAGGAGCAAATATGACAAGAGGTTGTGTGCATGCATTCTTGCTATGATGTTGCAAAACATTTTTCATTTCATTTCATTTTATTTATGTAAACACCATTGAACCAAGGCTCATTTACAATGGTGTCCAATAGACAATTACAACACACCATAGATTACTATAGAACAGCTTCTGTATGATATACTCCATGCATCCAGAGGGAATGAACATGTGCTGCCAGTGGCCACAGCTACCACTAGTGTCCCCAACAGAAATGCTGTTAACTCTAGGTTGTGCCTTGCATATAGAGTCAGGTATAAACTGTTGTGCCTTAACTCACAGTACTTCAATACTGTACTCCATGCATCCAGAGGGAATGGACATGTTTCACCAGTGGCCATAGCTACCACCAGTGTCCCCAGTAGAAATACTATTTCTAGGTTATGCCTTACATATAGAGTCAGCTATAAACTATGGTGCCTTAACTCACAGTACTTCAACACTTCTAAAACCACATTGAGAAGGTGATATTTAACTTATAATATGCATTTGCAGTAAAAGATTTAGTTATACAGTTCCAGATAGTTCTCAATATTTTTAAAGAGTATCTTTCTGGTGGTCTTACAGTGGTACTGCAGGCAGGTGTGGAAGTTCCCTAGCAATATCACAGACACTTTAGGAAACATCAGATTACGTATTTACTACAACTCTGTGTTGCTTTGCTGTGGCCACAATTCACATGGCTCATCATTGATTAATCCACACTGACTTGGATTGGTGTTTCCCTGCTGTGATGTGCACCTTCAACCTTGGATGCCTTATTGAGAAAGTATTTCACCACCAAACTCCCTCCTCTTTAGCCACACTTTTTATGACATTGTCCTGTACCTACACCCTTCGCTTCCTAGATCAGGCAATATCATAAGCTTCAAAATGTTACACCAGACTGGGAGACTATACTTTTTCATTTTTTGCACCTTAACTCTGGATCTCTCTTCCACTTGTAATTTGTAATACCTCTACTCAGTAATCTTTCAATCTTGAGTTAAGGAAATAATGGAAAACTCCTGTTTCAGTGCCTAACCAGGAGTATGTGTACTCCTTGAGCAGTCTAAATGTCACTTTGTATCTAAAGCTTTGACCTGCATTTGTAAATAAATTATTGCTTTAACTTGCTGCTACACAAGCTATATTTGTTATGTATTAGTTTTTGTAATCATTGTACTGCAACATATCTTTGCTTATACTATGTTTGCTATATATTTTTACCATGCTGGTTTTCATTACCATTCCTTTTACTTCACTGTAATCCTCCCAAGTTGTGCCTGAAAACAAACAATTATTCTCTAGTGTATTTACAAAACAAAAATAAATAAATAGAATAATAGATAGATAAGTGTGTATTACAAGGCAGTAATACCATCGAGAGGTTTTGGGGACATGGAACTTCAAGAGCGAAGCTCGAGAGATCCTAAAGTTCCCAAAACCTAGAGATGGTATTACTACCTTGTAAAACACTTATCTTTCTGTTATTTTTTGTAACATATGGATCCATTGATAATACTACAGTTGGTGATGACATTTGAACTGTAGTATTATCAACAAAAACAGTATTATTATCACTTTTCAGGATAGTATTATTGAGAGTAGTGATGTATTACTAGGAAATTTTTGTATAACTAGTATAGTATTATTGAGGCTTATCCATATATTACAAATAAATACACAATATTTATTGTTTTCATACTAAGCTTTCCAAAGAGTACTAGTCTTTGATAAACCAATCTCTCATGCTACTGTACAACCCATAGGCAATCCAAGATGCAAACAAGGGGGAGGGTTAATGAAGGGGAAGGGTGGAAGGGAGGGGCAGCTGCAGAATAAGGGGTGCTAGCTGCACATTCGAGCAGACTTGATAGACCTCTAGGCCTTTATCTGCTGGCAAATTTCATATGTTCATATGTTCGTAACAGGTCCTACAATCCAAGTTAAAAAAAATGTCAGGATTCGCTGAAACGGGAATATAGGGAGATTACCTCAGATAGGCCTCAATCCTTAGGAAATTTCCCAAGTCCCAAACAAGCAGTGCCCTAGCAGATTATGGACAAAGCAAGTCCTTGTATGCACAAGCCCCTTGGGGGCCCACATACACAGGTTTCATTAATGGGGTGCTATCCCATTCTAAATCAAGCCACAGTGCCTCAGGATTTCCAGACAGCCAATCTACAATTAATCAAAAAGCACAAGCCCTGTAAAATAGCTCAACATTAGGGAATTCCATGCCCCAAAGTTCTAAAGGGGCATGAAAATTAAGGAGACTACCACAAAAATGCTTATCCACCAAGATAAACCAGAAGACATCCAAGTTCAGTCTCTTATGAAACATAGAAACATAGACTTTGATGGCAGATAAGGACCACTTGGCCCACCCAGTCTGCCCATTTCCCTACCTATTGGATAAGCTGCAGATTCTAGTTAACCAACAGCCTATTTCCTGCAACCCCCCACTATAATTGCCTTATGTCTGTCCCATGCATGTTTGAATTCCCCCACTGTTTTAGACCCCACAACCTCTCCAGGAAGGCGGTTCCAAGCGTCCATCACTATCTCCATGAAAAAGAATTTCCTCACATTACCCCTGAGCCGTCCCCCTTCTAACTTTAAATTGTGCCTCCTTGTTCTTACACATCTCTTTTTCTGAAAGATGCTACCCTCTTGGACTTTGTTGATTCCCTTGAGGTACTTAAAAGTTTCTATCATGTCCCTACTGTCCCTCCTTTAATCAAGGGTATACATATTAAGCTCTCTCAGTCTCTCTTCATATGGTTTCTGATGTAGACCCTGCACCATTTTAGTTGCCCTCCTCTGGACTGCTTCCATCCTGTCTATGTCCTTGCATAGATGAGGTCTCCAAAACTGCATGCAGTACTCCAGATGGGGTCTCACCAACTGTCTGTACAGAGGGATAATCACTTCCCTTTTTCTACTTGTGATGCCCCTCCCTATGCATCCAGGTATCCCCCTGGCTCTCCTTACTGGCTTCTCACATTGCTTACCCACCTTTAGGTCATCTGATATGACTACACCCAGATCCCTTTCCATTATTGTTGTTGTTAGTACCTCCCCTGCTATTGTGTACTCTTTTCCTGGATTTTTATTTCCCAGATGCATAACTTTGCACTTCTTTGCATTGAATCTAAGTTGCCATATGTCTGACCATTCCTCCAACCTTGCCAAATCCCTTCTCATCCTTTCTACCCCCCCCTTGTGTATCAACTCTGTTACAGATCTTTGTGTCATCTGCAAAGAGGCATACCTTTCCTTTCAGACCCTCTGCAATGTCACCTATAAAGACGTTAAAGAGGACTGGACCCAGTACTGAGCCCTGAGGTACTCCACTAGTAACCCCCCTTTCTTCAGAATGTGTTCCATTCACTATTACCTTCTGTGTCCTGTTGTGCAGCCAGTTTGCTACCCAGACTACCATCCTGGGACCCACTCCCAGGCTGGCTAACTTGAGTATTAATCTTTTGTGCAGGACTGTGTCAAATGCCTTGCTAAAGTCTAGGTAGTCCATATCCACAGCCCCTCACTGGTCTATTACTTTGGTCACCCAGTCAAAGAAATCGATTAGATTCATCTGACATGACCTTCCTGCTGTGAATCCATGCTGCTTTGGGTCATGTGCCCCGCTGGCCTCTAGGTACTCAACAATTCTTTCTTTCAGAAGTGATTCCATCATTTTCCCCATCTCTGAGGTCAAACTAACAGGTCTGTAGTTTCCTGCTTCTGCCTTGCTCCCACCTTTGTGAAGGGGAATCACATCTGCCCTCCTCCAGTCCTCAGGTACCACCCCATCCTCCCATGATTTGTTAAAAAGTGTGGTCAGTGGTGTCACTAGGTCCTCCCTTATTTCTTTTAGGATTCTAGGATGAATCCCGTCAGGCCCCATTGCTTTGTCCACCTTGAGTTTTAGGAGTTCTTTCAGGACTCTTTCTTCTGTAAATGAACTGGCGTCAACCCCACTACCCAGAGTGCTTCTATTGTTTGGTTTAGGTAACTCCTCCTCTTCTTCTTTTGTGAATACTGAGCAAAAGTATTCATTCAGTATCTCTGCCTTTTCACTGTCTCCCTCTGCCCACCTCCCCTCTCCTTTATTAATCTTCACCATCCCTCCCTTAACATTTCTATGCTCCTTAATGTACCTATAAAAGGTTTTATCCCCCTTCTTAACTGAGTTGGCTATCTTTTCCTCAGTTTGGGCCTTTGCTTTTCTGACTGCCTTCCCCACTTCTTTCTGCTTTAACTGATACAGTTCCCTGTCATGCTACTTCTGTGACTCCTTATACTTTTTTAATGTAGCCTTTTTCTCCTTAACCTTCCCTGACACCTCTTTTGAGAACCATAGTGTTTTTTTATTCCACTTTGTTTTCTTTATTTGTTTCACACAAAGGCTTGTTGCCTCCATGATGGCAGTTTTGATTTTTCTCTATTGTTCTTCCACCCCTCCGTTCTGGCCATTTGCTAATGCATTCCTCCGGTATTCCCCCATTATGCCAAAGTCAACCCTTCTAAAGTCTTTGTATGGCTTGTCTCCATTGTTGTGTTTATTGTGAAGCACACTGTGCAGTGGTCACTTGTTCCAGATGTCTACTGACTTCTAAATTTGTGATCCTCTCTCCATTTGAGAGTACCAGGTCTAATATTGCTCCTCCTGAGTGGGTTCCACCACTAGCTGTCTAAGGCATCCCTCTGTAGGGCATCAAGAATGACCCTGCTCTTGGATGTGGCTGCAGTCCATGTCATCCAGTTAACATCTGGCATATTCAGGTCCCCATCAACAGTATCTCCTTCTTCAGCCATTTTGAGAATGCCCTCCATCATTTTTGTCCATTTCTCCTTGAGACGGGGTCTGTATACAACCCTGTCAGAATTGTGATGCCATTCCCTGTCTCCAAGGTGACCCAGAGTGCCTCTTGTCCTCCCCTTTACTTTTTAGTTCTGGCTTTGATCCCTTCCCTTATGTAGAGAGCTACTCCACCTCCTCTTTTACCCTCCCTGTCCCTTCTGTAGATTGTGTACCCTGGTATGTTGACATCCCAGTCATGGTTTTCCATGTGCCATGTTTCTGGGACTGCCACAATATCCAAGTGTTCCTCTTCCATCAGGGCTACTAGCTCTGGAAGCTTGTTTCCCAGACTACGGGCATTGGTACTCATTGCCCTCCATTTAATGTTGGCTTTATCCTTTTTTACCCCATCCCTGCTCTTATTGCCCTTGTCTATTTTTCCATTTACCCCAGTCCTGCCCTCTGTCAAGCTCTGTACCTCAGTGTTTACCCTACTACATGCCATGTTTTGTGGGGGGAGGCTTGGACTTTCCTGTTTCCTATCAGCACCTCCCCCCTTGGCTAGTTTAAAAGTTTGTCAAGGAAGCCTTTAAACCTGTCACCTAGGAGCTTGTTTCCCTTCCTGGACAGATGCAGACCATCATGCCAGTATAGACCTTCATCTCTCCAGGTGGACCCCCAGTCCCCAATAGTCCCTCCTCATCAGTCATCTCAGCAACAGTTGTAGAAGTAACCTTTTTATTAAAGTTTTCTTGGCCATTCCAGTGGCCTAGTGGTTAAGATACCCATTTTTCTGTTGCGGGTGGGAACATGGGTTGATGTCTTTCATCCATGATCCTGGTTCTCTGCTGAGGGGCTGGAGAGGAAGTCTGATGGATGCACCTTCCTCTCTGCAGATGGCCTTCAATACTCCTCTCAGAATGGCTGTTACCTGGTGGCCCCAGAGGAATGGGAGTCAGTCTGCATGGAACTCCCTCAGCCATGCCTTCATCCACCCATCAGTGGCAAGGGTCCCTTTGGTAGGAGGACATGGAGATGTTAATACCAGGCACCACCCCTCCACTCCTGGGAACATAGAATGCTCAGATCTTGTCTGAGGTGTGATCTTGCCCTTCCGAGGGCATGGCAAGTGAAAGGTAGGAGGTTTCTGACAAATTTATTGTACCACTGCTACTGTATTTTATCACCTGTATTCTTGCATACTGTCTGCACTTTACATTGCATCATTATGCTGCTTGTTGCCTTGAATTTTGTCTCCTCTCCCAGTTTGCACCTGGAAACAAATCTTGGCTCAGTGTGCTTTTCCCAGTCATCAATTTTCAAACAAATAAATAATGTTTGGTGAAAATAGGCTTGGTAATTCAATAACTAATTTGTAAAATTACATAAAATATCCCATACTAAGACTTTCATGTCCACGAATATCAAACAAATGACACTGATTTAAATGATGAAACTTATAGATACATTACAGCTTGGACCAGAATAAGGCATTTTCATGATTTCAGAATGATTCTTTTTGGATTTTTTCAAGTTATAAGGTTTTTAAGATTTAAAATCTCATGCAGCACAGTGTCACGTAGCACAGTATATCACTGGTAGTGCAGTACAGTCACACCTGGCTAGTCCATGCCTTATAATTATGAATACCTGATTATCTGAACAGGGAACCTCTGAAACAGATTTTTTTTGGCATTTAATTGCCTCTTTAATATGGAAGCTTCTGTTTCTGAATCTGAATGCTGTGTTCAGAGTACAGAGACCATTATCCCCCTTCATTGCGACCTAGGTAATACTGTACAGATGTTAATAAGTATGTCAATGGCCATCTTCTTAATCTCTGGTGTGTAAAAGGTGACAGGAAATGATTTTAGGTAGTAAATTGCCCTCCCATTTTTACTTTCAATGCCAGTTATGTATTATATGCTTTGACCAGTATTTGATAATGAATAACCTAGCTTTGTGGTGCCCTCAAACCTATCTATAATTCCACGCGCCTCACCAGCTACTGCTCTTTCTTTTCATATTCCTATAACATTCCATGACATCAGTGACACCATTCAATGCTATTCATCTGAATAGCCTGGAATGGTGCTTTTAACGATGTTAAGGCAATATAAAAAGAGATAACAGCAACTGCTGAGGGGAAAGGAATTCAAAGTAGATACAAAGGCAAAATGAGATTATTAAAGCAGCAGTATTTGTTAGTGACCATATAGTTTTTTTTCAGCAATAATGTTTTTTTTTCTGGCAGAAATATTAAGATATACATTTTTCTTTTTGTTTTCTTTCATTCCTGAACCTGGGATTTTAATGTTTTTAAAAGTCCTCCATTTCATGCCATGCCTGCCAAGAAAAAATTAAATATCCCTGGACAGAGTTATGCTGTTTGCTATCAGAAATATGTGGTAGCACCAGCCCAATATATCTACAATATGAATCTAGCATGCACATTCAACAGGTGACCCTAGTGGAAGACAGTTTTAAAAATTACAAGTGGCCATCTTTAATGACGTCACTGATAGCTGTAATTGTTTTTCTTAACTGTAACACTTGTTTCCTTAATATATGATATTTTGACATTTGTTGTATTTGATGTACTTGGTTTGTATGGTTATATGTTATGATGTGTATGTGTTGTATTTTTGTACTATTTTTGTGCAGCTTGTACTGTACAAGCATAAGGTCTCCATTGCAAATGAGCCTTGGCTCAATGAGTTTTAAGTGTTGAATATTTTTTTTTTAAATAACTAAAAAAATGAAATTACAAAAATAGTTGTAAACGCTGTTTAACAATATCTGAGCAAACTAAAAAATACAATCAGCATGAATCTTAGGATGTCAGAAATATATTTTTGCTTAACAAACTTATGATGACATTTTTTGCTAACAAATATTGCTGCTTTAAGTTAATAAAAAAAAGGTAAAAACATATCACAATATTGGATAGACACTAAGATGAAAATAGGAGGACATCTAGAGTTGTAAATAACTGTTTTCTGACACTTTTAACAAAAATGTTCCCTCCTGCCATCCCTCCCACTCCAGCAGTAAGTCAGCTCTGGCTGTTTACTGGCTCTGCTTGTTCTCAAAGTGCTGACCCCCGCCATTCAACCCAGCCCCTGTTCTCAAAGTGTCCCCACCCATGCGAGCAGCAACTCAGCCCCACATAAGCTTTGAACCTTGCCTGAAAGATCTGTTGCTAACCAGTAACTGAGAAAATTACTGTTTGGCTGTGAACTGAAAAACTAATGTTCTGCTCCCATCTGTTGCAAATCCTCTCAGAGAAAACACAGAAACTTGTAGACTATGTTCTTGATATAATAAACAAACATTTGTTAATGCTGAATGTTCACAACTTGCATGGTCTTGCTTGTACATGTTTTTACTACATATTTACCCAGAATAGACCAGATAAGATGCAATACCTTATTTACAGTGGTGTCCTGCTTTTATATATTTTTAAATTGTATTTGGGCAGACTCGATGGGCCAAGTAGGTCCTTTTCTGCTGACATATATCTATAAATCTATGAATCTACCCAGGATAAGCCAACTGAGAGGCAATATCTAATTTTCAGTGGACTCCCACATATTGAACCCAAATCTCCACCAGTCATTTTATGACCTGAGGTTATGATCAAGACAGGTGGAATTTCTTAAATATCATCTGAAAGGTGGTTTTGCAGTGCAACTGTGAAAAAAGTTTTGGAGGGAATTTGCAAATTGCACCTGTCTTGTTCAGGAGGTGGAGTAACACAAGGGATATGTTGATCATAAGGGACCAAAATCTGCAAAAATAAAGTTATGAGTAAATGTTGGAACAATTCAAAGTTTCGTCATAACTTAGTTGTTTTTTTTTTCCGCATTTTAGACCCAAATTTTAAACATAGTCTTGTTGGGACCACTCCTTCTGAACTTGACAGTTGTCATTTATAAAACAGTGGCCAAAATGTCTTTCATACCACACATGTGAAAATACATTTTGGCCAGGATTTAAAAAATGATAGTGGTCACATTCATGAGATGGTGTGAAAAAATGGCTATGTTGAAAATTTGGGGTTGAAATATAAAGAAATGACCAAAGTTATGAACATGCAATGAAGCATTTTTTCAATGCACATTCATAACCTTTTTATATTTTACCCCAAATTTTCAACATACTTTTCTATAATCACGTCATGAACAAGGCTGGGGAAATTTTTCAAATCCTGCTTAAAAGGTGATTTTGCACCACAAGTATAAAAACACATTTTGGCCAGGATCTGAAAAATAACAGCTGTCACATTCTTGAAGTGGTGTGAAAAAAATGGCTGTTGAAAATCTGAGGCCAAAATATTGAAAATTACAAAACTTACGAGTGTGCGCTGTAAATGTTCAATGGACGCTCACAGCTCTGCTGTTTTTTTAATATTTTTACCCCATATTTTCAACATAGACTTCTTATGACCCCATCTCATGAATAAAGGTAGAGAAAATGTTCAAGTCTTGCCCAAAAGATGATTTCATGCAGCAGCCATTTATCCTTTTTTGTCCACATTTGCATAATTTCACTGCCCTTGTTGATGAGGTTGGGTCCCAAAAAGGCCATGTTGAGAATTTGAGGAAAATTATTGGAAAATGAAAAAGTTAAGTGGACAAGTTCAAAAACCCATTGAAATACATTGAACCGCACATCTAATTTCCTCAGTTCCTGGTACAGCATTGAAGAGTGAAGATGTGTCTCCAGTCCAGAGAGGATTACAACACTGGACCTCTGGTAGGTAAGAGGTATGGGGGTGTGGGGTGGTGGGTGCTGAGTGAGAGGGTCAGGTGGAGGAGGTAATGGCAGTGGTGTGGCAGTGGCAACAGACAGCAATGGATGGTTTTCTTTTCTACAGGGTGTATAAAAATGGAAAAAGACTGAGAGAGATAGTTTTATTTCAGTTACTGACACTAGGGATTGGGCACCCCAGTGTCAGTGCTATATTAATTGGCACTGAGGTTGGTCTTCCTGGTGTACAGTGGCTCAGGAGCAAAGTAAGGGGGTACTAAACAGGCACCAGGGATTGAGTATCAGTGTTGTTGGCGGAGTGGGTTGGTGGGTGCTGAGTGGGAGGGTTATGTGGGGTTAAGGTAACAGCGATGGTGTACCAGCCCCAACAACAGACATTGATGGACGGTTTTCTTTTCTACAGGATATATCAAAATAAAAGAAGGCTATGAGGGATGGTTTTCTTTATTTCAGATACCAACAGTGGGTACTGGGCACCCCAGTGTCAGTGTTACATTTAGTGGCTCCAGGAGTGGGCTTCCCAATGTCACACAGTGAAAACGGGTGAGATGGAGGGGTACTAGCCACCTGGCACCTGGGATTGGGCGCCTCAGTGTTGGAAAGTTAAGAAAGGGGAAGCAATGGTAGGTGGGAGGGATACTTGGCAGAGGGTGGAAGGGATTGTTTTTGCATTGGGGAGGACCGCATCAAGGCTGATCATGACACTGATCATCTCTTCTTTTTGGGCAGCTTATGCAGAGCAAAGGAAAGAGCTATGCTATGATTTTGGTGACTCTTTTCTTTGAACTACACAAAGTTTCTGCCCAGCAAGACCAGAACTGTGTCATGATCAGCCTGGCTGATGACTGATTTTGCACAGTTGAGTCATTTGCAGACTGTCCTGCATTGGACTGACAGTGACACACCTCTCAAAACCCACTATCACACTAATATGTAACAAGCATTTGTCAATGCCAAATGTTTGCTTGCTGGCATTGGCACTGGTAGTGTAGGAGTTACAGAGCTGCATAATAGGAATGGCAGTGAAGTATTGAACTGAACCCAACCCCACCACCACCCTGCAGAGACTGACAGGCATTGGGGTGTGCCTTTCAGTCGTCAGGCATAAAGGCCACGCCATTTCACCACACCCTACCCTGCAGACACTGACAAGTGTCACAGTGTGCCTTGGGGTCTTTGGCCCTTATGCGCACCCCATTCCATCAAGAAATACGGTGAGATGGGTGTGATATAGGAGAATGGGGTGAACTTTGGGGCTGAAGAGTCCAAGACACACCTCGATGATTCTCACTGGCTGCAGGGTGTGGAATGGTATGAGCATTACAGGTGAGAATCCCAAGTCACACCCCTGATGCCTGTCATTCTCTACAGGGTGGGGCGTTATGGTCAGAAACCCTAGCGCCCTAAGGCAGTCGTTAGTATTTTCCTCCAAATTTTCAACATGGTTTTTGTGACCCCCATCTCATGAACAGTGGCAATATCAGTTTGTTAGCGAAAGCTGCTTTTGTACAGCGACTACGCATTTAGCACCACAGGTGCAAAAACACATTTCGAACAGGATGTGAAAAATTACAGCTGTACTGTTCATGAGGAGGTGCGTAAAATGGGCAATGTTGAAAATCTGCAGTGAAAATATTTAAAAACTGGTGAAGTCATGTGCAGCCACGCAGAAACTGTGCAACACACACCGTAATGTAATTAGTTTGGGGATTTTACAGCAGATTGTCAAACAGGCATTTTGGGACCTCTGATCATGAACAGTGTCACTGTGATTTTCTTTATGTGTCCCGAGCAATGATTTTCCCACAGCGACCACGCATTTCTGTGCTGAAAGTGTGAAAACACATTTCGGCCATGTTGTGAAACATGACAGCTGTACTGTTCATAAGGAAGTGTAGAAAAATGCCACTGGTGAAAATCTGGACTGAAAATATTACAAATTCATGAACTTACAAGAGTGCGTGGAAACTGCACAATGCTCACTCATTACACAGTCATTTTATGGACTTTTGTCACCAAATTTTCAACATAGCCATTTTAAGACCTCTGCTCATGAACAGTGTCGTTGTGATTTTCTTAATTTGTCCAAAACATTGCTTTCGCACACCGACTGCACCATTGTGCGCTACAGGTGCAGAAACACATTTTGGGCAAGATGTGAAAAATGGCAGCAGTACTGCTCATGAGGAAGTGTAATAAAATGGCAATGTTGAAAATCTGGCATGCAAATATTAAAAATTCACAAACTTGTGAGTGTGCGTAGGAACTGCGCAACGTGCGCCCCTAAAACAGTCATTTTGGGGAATTTTTTAACCAAATTTTCAATATAACCATTTTAAGACCTCTGCTCATGAACAGCATCACTGTGATTTTCTCAATCTGTCCCAAACATTGATTGAGCACACCAACTGCACCATTGTGCGCTACATGCAGGGAAACACATTTTGGGTGACATGTGAAAAATTACAGCTGTTCTGCTCATTAGGAGGTGTGGTAAAATGTCAATGTTGAAAATCTGGAGTGTAAATATTAAAAATTTGCAAACTTACAAGCGTGCGTAGGAACTGCGCAACGCATGCTCGTAAAACAGCCATTTTTAAGAAATTTTCATCAAATTTTCAACATAACCATTTTAAGACCTCTGCTCATGAACAGTGTCACTGTGATTTTCTTAATGTGTCCCATACATTGATTTTACACACCGACTGCACCATTGTGCGCTACATGCGTGGAAACACAGTCTGGGCGAGATGTGAAAAATGACAGCTGTACTGTTCAACCCAGAGTGGCACTTGGAGCGCTTTTTTTGGGTGGGCATGGAGCCGACGGAGGGATTAGGCACCCCCATCGGCCATACAGTGTGTGCGTGGGGGAGCACATGAGCACACAATCCGCGTGCGTACGTGTGAAGGGGGGAGCGCTGCTCACTGAAGCGTAGCTCTCCCTTTCAACTGTACGGCACCGCATTTTCAACTGCTGTCATAGACAGCTGCAGCGTTCATTGGAGAACTACAACTGTGCCTGCAAACACACTGACTGAATTGGAAGACGGGTGCCACACCTCCAAAAACTCGGATGATGGCACTATGTTTCTTGCACATGCGTGCAAGCAAATGTAAAAAACTAACAAAAAAGTGTATATGCTAAAGGGACAGAAACTTCTACCCAAAAATCATGGACTATTTTAAAATTAAACTACTATAAGCATTAACTAAGCATTAATAAATGATTATGAAAAGAAAATGAAATGTGTTTAAGTGCTCAACACTACATTTCCAAATGTTATGCAAAAGAACCATGGAAGTGCCCCATTGCCAGTGCAGTGCCTGTGGGGGAGCAGGCCATCATCCAGCCTGTTTCTACAGTAGTTGTGTGCTCACTCCTTGTCATTCAGATAGCAGCTGTCTGCGGTGGTGAGTGGAGGGGCTGTGCCAGCCACTGTCTCCAAGTGGTGGACAATGCCTGCAGTTGTATGTAGGGGAACCATTGAAAGGGATGGAGGGACCTGAGGTGGAGATTGAGAAGGGGGTCTACTATACAATGGGGGGGGGCCACTAGACACCAGAGATAAGATGGGCCCTTGCTTTATGTGGCAGTAGCACACCAGCAAATTGGGGGTTGGAGGGCCACTAGAACAAAGGATGGGGTTGTTCTATTAGTATACAGCAGTGGATTGGCAATCAGGGTTGAGGGGACCACTACCTGCTAGGGTTGCCTTCAAGCAATGTATTTGGCCCTTCCAATCATTTGTGGGGAGAAAGGGGACCACTAGGCACCAGAGATGCCTTCAAGTAGTGTAGTTGGGGCTTCAGATTGGTAATCTAGGGGTTAGGGTCTGGCATAATTCTGCACAATGTCTCCATGCAGTCATACGTGGCAGCATTGTGCCTCATGCTAATAAGCCCATAATGGGCATGCAAATGACCCCTTACTGCCTTTAATGTCCGATGGACTTATTAGCATGTCAGGGCTGGACACGGCTCACAGGAGCCCTGGTGCCATCCCATTTAGGATGCACTATCTTCATTCGGCTTCTGTGGGTCATATTCCAGTAAGGAACTGTGTTGGCACAGGGCATCATCACTATGCACTGTACCAATACAGCCCCACAATCAGACAGTCAGCACTATATAGTCGGAGCACTCTGTCTGAATATTGTCCCCAAGTCAGCCATGCACAAACTCATGTGCAGTACTAAGGGGTGTGTGTTGCACACAGGCAGCTCTAAATATGTGGGTCAAAGTCTCTTGTACCATAACGGATACTCCCCCAGAGATCCTGTTAACTTATATAGTACCATTGCTTTATGAACTTCAAGTAGTTTGGTTTTGTTGTTTCAGCAAAGTAGCCTCTCTTACTGTCTTTGATTGGCACTATATCAAGACCACGCAGTCAAAAATAGTGCATTCAATAACAGCGCTGCACCATCAGTATAAAACCATGTGGTCCAAAACCACACTAGATTAGATATACAAACTCTGAAACCACGTGGTGCTCTTATGACTATGTGGTTTTTGATCACATGTGTTTGCTGTCACGGTTTTGACTGGATACCTCTTTGATTAGCATCTTCTGAATTTAGTTTCTTGATTCCTTCTTTTAAATTTTAGAACTGGGAGAAATGTTCATTCTCTCACATAGCCCCTACTGTGTTGTATCATATTGAAATAGCCAATTGTCTGAACAGCAGTGTTGACTGTTTTAAACTTAAATTACAGAAAATGTTATGTCTGATAAAATTGCTTGATTTTGTAATTCTGCATAATTATTTTCCTATAGATATGTGTATTACTGTATTGACTTCTGTTATTCTGTATTATTGTTACCAGACCTAGTTGAAAAAGTGGACTTGTGACCCAGGCTAGCTTCCTGGTTTACCACTTCATAACCATCTATTAACCCAGAAATATATTTTATTAAGGTTCGTCATACCCCATCTAGTAACCCAGAAATATAATTTATTAAGGTGTGTCATACCCCATCTATTAATCCAGAAATATAGTTTAGTAAGATGGCATTGTAGTTCTACTGCATCTCTTTTGGAAGACACTGATCTTCATATCTTGGAATGATCTGCAAATTTAAGAACCAAACTTGCTGTAACTACATCGAGATCACATGTGAAGACATTAAACAGTACTGGTCCTAACACTGATGCCTGAGGCATTCCACTAATCACTGTACACAATCAAATGCCTCTACCCCTTCATAGAGACCCTCTGGTTTCTTTCTGCCACTCATTCCTTAACCCGAATAACCACTGAGTTGTCAAAGTTTACCTCATGTCATTTTCTAACCAGAATGTGGTGAGGTACCATTAAAGGCCTTACTGAAATTGTGATAAACTTAGAAACATAGCAAATGTCAGCAGAAAAGATCATTGGTCCATCCAGTCTTCCCTGTTTTGCCTTATCCTACCCTGAGACTTAATGGCTAGTTGGGGCCATTGCCCTCCCCTCCCCTTTCAAGCCCTGCCTTACAGACTTTTCCATGTGTAGTTATTAAGCCTTTCTCTTGGTAAAAGCCATGTTTAAAACTATTAAGAAAAATGTCTACATACCTATTCCCCACACCTAAGTGTGGGTCTCCCCCATTAGCCTTTTCGCACTGTGTTTATTACTTACTTGCTTTTGTTGTGATAATATTTTATCTTGTTGATCCTGCCATCCCTCTCGCTGGCATTTTGATCAAGGCACCTCTAACAGCACATCCCACAACCTCCCACAGCTGATACCAGAGCCAGGGAGCAACCTTGAGATAGTGTACAGCACAGTCCTATGGAGAGAGCTATGAACAGCTCAGGTTTGTGAGGCTGAGGTCCCAGTGTTATACCAAGTATAAACTGACAGTTGACTGTCAGTCTATAATTGGTCTCAGTCTCACACTGAGACCTCTAACTCACAAACTAAAGCTATTCTTAGCTCTGTCCATAGGACTATACTATACATTCTTCTGCAGGTGCTCTCCAGCTTTAACGTCTGCCATGGGAGGTTGTGGGATATGCCACTAGAGGTGCCTTAATCAAAATGCAACTGAGAGGGATGGCAGAATCAACCAGATAAAATATTATCACAATGAAAGCAATTAAGTAAACAATATAAACACAGTGTGAAAAGGCTAATGGGGGGGGGTCCACCCTGAGGTGTGGGGCATAGGGATGTAGAAGTGTCCCTTTAATGGTTCTTGCACCCATCGCCTCTGCTGGTTGGCTGTTCCACAGCTTAACCACTCTCCCTGTGAAATTAAACTTTTTTACATCCCTTCCTACCGGCTTCTACCCAGATCCATGACACCGATTCGACAAATTCGTTGTTGAACGATGTTACAGTGATGACTTTGTGTCTACTCAATTGCAGTTGGCATAAAGCCATTCCGTGAAGACTTTGTTTCCTGTAGGGGGCTTCGCCCCCGAACCTCCCATATGGAAGACTCTGCCCCTGCATTCCCCATAACTTAAATAATCAACTCCAAGTCAGAGTTGATTCAGGGAGGGGGTGCAAGACCCCTAGAAAGCAGTGCCAGGGGTCCGCGCCGACATTACAGCGACCTGTCACATAAGGGACTACCATTGGTATATAAAATAAATAAAAATAATACAAAATTTAAAACTCTATTTTTTTTTCTTCTCTCCAAAAAAAAAGGAGGAGCATTGCATAATCGCAATATCCCACTCAAGGGTGTGGGTGATGCTAGGATTTACCCACAGCTGGTGTCTTAATAAAAATTATATAAAATTTAAAAAACTCTTTCTTTATTTTTTTCTTCTCTCCAAAAAAAAGGGGACCATTGTATAATCTCAATATCCCACTCAGCCTCCTGAACAAACAACATATCAGCCATGGGTAAATCCTGGCATCACCCACACCCTCTTGTGGTATACTGCTTAAATATACTGCTGTGCCCAGTATGCACTGATGATCCCTCATTTACATTGGTGCAGCAGTATATGTTGTGGACTTGTGCTGTCTGGTCAGCACAATGCACCAGGGGTCTTTGAATATGTGCCCCCCCCCACCGTCGGCTGGCACTATTCATGGCTAACATGACGAACCTGGGGTGTGTGTGTCTACCTTGTGAACACGGTGGATGCTGCCTAGGCAGCTCCTTCAGGCACTATTATTGAAAGCACTTACAAGGTCCCCAAATCGCATCGGAATTTGTATAAACTTAGCTCAGGGGCAACCCTTTGTTCATGGCTTCCGGGAAATCCAAAAACCGCCAAGCTAAACTGAAATTTAAACTGGCAGCGATGGAATGAGAACCACAATGAGATTCTGAGGCCTGCTCCAGCCCTCAGGCCCACCGAGCCACTGACTCTGCCAGTTCCTTAACTCCTGCAATGTTGGAACTTGAGCACTCTCTTGCTGGTGTCCCCGTAACCCTTGTCCAGATGCAACACGAAATGAAGGCTGGATTCACCAACATTACAGCGCAGATTACCCACCTGCAAAGTGTGGTTACAGGCCTTTCACAGGCTTCTGCTTCTCACTCATCGCAAATATCTGAGTTAGAAAGATGAGTAAGTGACATAGAAGGCACATTACAGGGGGTCTCTAATTAATGAAAAGACTTAAAGAGAGTGATGGAGGAACTTATGACACGTTTAGATGATCAAGAAAATTGGTCTAGGTGCTCTAATATTCACCTAGTCTGCTTCCCAGAGGGCACAGAGGGGTGCAATCCAGAAATTGAGCTGCACAAATGGCTGGTTGAACATCCTGAGCTACCAGACCAGGCTGCCAGCTTCGAAATCGAATGCGCTCACAGGGTGGACCCACCACTGGAACCAGAAGAGAAGCCACACCATTGTCTGTTAAAATACTTGAGGTACGTGGACAAGGAGGTTATCTTCCACAAAGCTAAGACCAAAGGGCCCATCTCATATCAAAATACCAGGGTGTTCATTTTCCAAGACTACAGTCAGGAATTACAGTAGCAAAGATAGAAATTCAATGTAGTCCAAAATAAATTGTATAATCTTGGTTGGTCTTTTGCTTTTCTATACCCCGTTAAGCAGAAAATAGATAAACCTGGACAACCTCCTATCTTTTTTACTTGTCCAAAAATGGTGGAGAGATGGGTGGAGGATGAAGAAGCCAGAAGGAAGCGCGCCAGCACCTCACTGGCTCAGGAGGCTGCGGGAGATAGCTATGTCTCTAAAGGATTTTTGCATTGCCAGTTTAGTTGATGTTTCTCCATATCCCCCGAGCCCTATATGTAAATGGCCTTAACTTAAGTCTGATGGTTCAAGATCTAGTTGCTCACTTTCGCCTTTGAGTTGCTGCTTGTACTGGAAAAGGAGGCTTAACTCCTACGGCGTTTGGAGGCCTTGTGAGCACATAGCCTCCTTGACTGCAATGTCTGGAGACATGAGTACCGGGACGGGGAGTACGGCTCAAGGACCCAAGGCAAGGGTGTTTGTGTGGAACTTTTCCTAACTCTGTTCCTTTTTTTTTTTTTTTTTTGGTGGCTCCGGGAGGGTCTAGTACGATCTCTCGACATCAATCTTCCCAGCTAAAAATAGCCCGTAATCTATTTCCCTTTTATAAGCTTCCCGTCGTTGATTTTATACCGCTGTTGATTCTCCCAACACATATATTTCTGTTGTCACACTGTATACTGTATATTGCATAATATTGATATTGCTGCAGTGTTAGTTAGGAAGCTGTAAATGACACTACAAGCTATAGTATCTCTAGCAGGTACTGCTCATACACAGACCAACTAAAAAAAAACATGGGGAGTTAGACTTCATTAGCTGAGTCTGTTCATTCTGCTTACACCGTTCCAGTACTGTGCAGCTTTTGATGTGAAGCTGGTGTTTTTTGGAATAGAGCACATACTGTACTTCATATCTATTACCAATTGCTTAGAAAGACAGCCCAAAAGAGCTGTATGTGCTATCAAACATGAGAAGGCTGGAATAGCAAATTGGAGTACATAAAATGATCCCCATATTTCTTCTGAGTGCTGCTCATGCCACTCACACTCGCACTAGCGAGCAGCGTGGGCTTTTAAATCTACTAGCCCCATCCCCTCTAACTGTGATCTGCAGCCGGCTGCCCCCTAGCCCTCACTCACCAGACAAACCACAGCCAAGTATATTAACAAACACCTGTGCAGCAAAAGTGGTGGCACATGTACTGCAAACAGTCACAGGCACTGTCCATGCGTTCTTCAAAATTCAGTTTGTCCAGTAGAATGCAGACTTGTATTCAGAGGTCATCTCCGCTTCCAGTCATTGTTAGGCTTATCGGCTACTCATGACACCGGTCTCATAGAGATTTGAAAAGCTAGCTTGTTATCTTTTTTATGTTTATTTAACATCTGTTAAGTGCTTATGTAAATTGAATTGATAGCCTGCTTTCCTATTAGTTTCCAATTTGCAATTAACGCATGTCAGGATGATATCTCAGTCTGTTTTTCGTCGGGAACTTGATAATGTCAGCAAGTAGGTGTCAGTGAATTTAATGTCGGGAAGTTGTAACTCGGGCAATGGTACTGATCCCCTCTGGGCCATATCTGGAATTGTTCCTATCCTGCATGGTCCCTCTATTACTGTCCGTCGGCTACTTCATGCTCACTCCCAACTGTTGACCTGATCACTATTATTGAGACTTTCATAGTGCTGCTTAGGATTGTGTACTTTTTTTTTGGTGTCTCATTATTGTTAGCGCTACTTGCATATAGTCATGAGCCACAGTTTTGTTTTGCTTGGTTCTCGATGCATTGCTGTGCATTCAGGTTGCCCTCTGGTCTGTTGTTAATAAGGAGGGCCTTGTCTATATAATGTTGCAGATTTAGTGCCTGTAAAGAATCGCATTTATGTTTATTACTGTTACTGGTTACCAGTTCTTTGCAAGGGAAATTTGTTCAGACTCCTTTTGGTCTGAACGGGGGGCAGGGGGCCGAGGGGGATCAAATGGTTTATGGTTTGAATGGGTTTAGGGATTATTGGAGGGGGTGGGTACTTTATTCACTGGTTATTGGGTAGGGGGTAATAGAAAGGAATAGAGGAGCCACATGAGGGAACTGGGGTGCTTTTTGGCCACCTGGAATAAATAATTCTGTGTACCCAGTGTGGCGTATGGGCCCTCCCCGCACTCCTGGTGCTCCTGGGGGTGATGAGGGGCTGAGTTCAGGGTACTATATTTTAGAGGAAAAATAGATGTTGATGCTTCAGGAGCATATGAGGCTCCACTGTGGAGGAAGAGGGTATGTGGTGAAAAAACAAAGGGCTGGTGAAGACTAGGTTTGCTGGGAAAGGAACCTAGCTTCATCTGAGCTCTTTTCTTCCAGGTTTACTTGTAAAGACAGAGCAAGGAACATTATCAGAGCAAGGAAAAAGATTAAGGCTTCTTTTGGCTAGGGAGATTTACTGTGTGTTTTTATTTTCTTTTGTTCTCACAGGGTTTGTTACTGTTTGTTGTTAACATTTTACTGCTTTATTGTTCTCTGATTCAAATTGCTGTTGCAGGGTATACTTTCTGCAGCATTATTACAGGGTGTGCCTACAGGTTTGTGCTTACAGATTACTGCTGTAATCTTCCCTGATTCAAATTGTTTTTTGTAAGGTATATCTTCTGTTACTGTTTTATTTTTCTTTGTAGCAAAGTGTTTTTTACAGGTATATCTTCTGTGAAATTATTACAGCTGGTGCTTTATAGTTTTATCTGTCATTAGGCTAAGCTTTCAAGGCTACTGCATTTGTTGTTGGTTGATTGTTTCTGTTCTTACCTCCTTGTTTCTTTTGTCCACGGATCTTCTTTTTCGGCAGAGGAAGGGCCCAGCCACCCACCCCCATCCCCAGTCACCCTATGCTACACTCCTTTTATGAGGTAGCACAGTCATGACATTTCCTGTAGCAAAGCAGGAAGGGGAGGATCAGAGGGGTATCCATACAGTGACCTCACTTACAGGGGCACAAGTAATGTAACTTGTTATAACAAGTTATACAAAAACAAACAAACAAAAACAAAATGAAACCTTTGCTTTCATTTTCCTCCTTCTAATTACTCAGACCAGGTTATAAACCCAGCAACTAATCTGGAATAGATATTATTAACTGCAGATACCGAGGGACACTTTTCAAAAGGGCAGTTATACAGGATTTAGGACACTGTCCTACATGTTGGACCATTAGAGATCTAAGGGCTCAGCTCCAGGCAGCATAGGCAGAGACTGCATGCCTCAAATCACATATTCAGGAGGAAGTATATTGTAAGAACCGCCTCCATTTCCCCAACATCCAACAGAAGCATCTCGACCGCAGAGGGAAGTTGGTCTGGGAGGTTGGCAGGTGGTTAGGAGGGGCAAATCGGGTGCCCCATCACTCAGTGCTCTCCAACGTATCACCTCCACAAACCATATGAAAACTACAACCAGGTATCTGTCTCTATCTCCGAAATCAAACAAAGGGGCAGAAGACACTACAGAGCAGGACTCTGCAGCACAGGAGCTAGCGCAACAAAACCAGACCAAACAAAAAAAGCAAAAAGGAAATCCCAAACACTTCTGATCATAGGAGACTCCATGATTCGGGGAGTTGATATCTACCTCCAGCCAGGGTTAATGGTCAGATGTCTCCCAAGTACATCAGCGTGAAGAGACACTGACCACATTGCTAAAACTGTGCAGGAAACAGGAGAAAACATTGATGTCCTGGTACACATAGGGATTAATGATCTTGCCAGCTGTTCAGTTGTGCAGACCAAGGAACACCTGACCAGGCTGGGAGACAAACTGTCATCCATTTCATCTGGCAGCTCCTTCTCTGAGATCCAGCCGGTCTGGGAGAGGGGAGCAGACAGATGGAAGGTCAGAGAAGGGGAGATAGGGGAGCTAAACATGTGGCTCAAGGGCTGGTGCCAGGAAAAAGGACACAAATTTGTAGGTAACTAGCAACAGTTTTGGGAGCAAAAGTTATTTTAATTCGATGGACCGTATCTGACTAAAGAGGGAGTCAGTGCATTGGGGCAGAAGTTTGACGACTTTGCAGAATATTTAAACTAGGACATTTTTATTTATTTATTTATTTATTTATTTTATTTTACTCTTTGGTAACTGGGTTAGGCCCACTAGGCACAAGTGCCTGTTTTCAGGGGCGGCCTGGGAGCACTGGGCGGTTAAGTGACTTGCTCAGAGTCACACAGTATGCAAGTGGAGGTTGTTAGAATCAAATCCAGGTCTGGTCTGCTGAATGTACCAAGCTCGTTCACTGCTCATTACTCTAACCTCTAGGCTACTGTATATTGCCAGCCCAAATGGGGAGAGGGGTGCAGCACCTGAAACATCGAACGGGAAGAACCCCCCAGCTAGTGATCAAACATGAGTTCAGCATGTTTGTAGTTCATTTGCATCACCAGGTAAGGAAAAAGATCTGGCTCCCCATACGACACACAGGGGAAATGCTGGACCTCGTGCAACAATTAATCTGGCCAATGGAAAATCATGTACAAAAGTGCTTGCAGTCTGGGAAACAAGATCCCAGACCTGAAGGCAACAATGACAGAGGCTAAACTGGACATAGTAGCCATTAGAGAGACATGGTTCACCAGTAACCACACTTGGAAGACTTCAGTACCTGGCTATGTACTGTTCAGAAGAGACCAAGGTGTAAAAAGGGGGGGTGGAGTGGCCATTTATGTCAATGAAAATATCAAAGCTACAGAAATTCAGAATACACATAAGGAGCCAGAAGAACTGTGGGTCACCCTGGAAACAGGAAATGGGACTGCAATACGAACTGGGGTTGTCTACATACCTCCAGACCAGGGGGAGGACATAGACACATTACTGTTAGAAGATATATAAAACATGACAGCTAAAGGGGAGGTTCTGATAATAGGAGACTTCAACATGCCAGATACAGATTGGTCAATACCAGCAGGAACATCCGGCAGAGCTAGACACATAGTGGATTCCCTGAAGAGGAAGGGCCTCAAATAACTGGTAGAACAACTCACAAGATACAGGGATATCCTAGATCTAGTACTGACTAATGGGGAAAGGATTACAGATCTCCAGGTAGAAGGTCACCTAGGGGCCAGTGACTATAACATGGTATGGTTCACTTTGGCCATTCCAAGGCAAAAATATGGGGCTTCAGAGGAGCTGACTTTGATAAGATGGCCAGCAGAGTTCAGCTAGCCCTGGCAAGGAAAATACAAGTGAGGGGATACAGGCAAAGTGGGCAAGCATTAAGGATGCAATACTTGAAGCAACATCCCATTGTGTTAGAGAGAAAAGCAAGAGCAAAAGAAAGAGGATACCACTTTGGTTCTCAAAATCAGTAGCAGAAAAGGTCAGAGCCAAAAGGCTGGCCTTCAGGAAATATAAAGAAATGCAGTGGGACAAAGATAGGGAGGCATACCAAGCATCCCTAAGGGAAGCAGGGAAGGCAGTAAGGCAGGCAATGGTCCAAACCGAGGAAATACTAGCACGAACAGTAAAAGAAGGGGACAAAACTTTCTATAGATACATTAGTGAAAGGAGAAAGTCCAAAGGGGGTATTGCTAAGATCAAAGGGGATAAGGGGGAGTGTGTGGAGGAAGACCAAGGAAAAGCATCTAGCCTAAATAGATACATCTGCCCAGTATTTACTGAGGAGTAGGTAGGCCATTGCCCACAACTCAGCACCATGGACACGGGGGGGGAAGGAGATGTGCACTGGTCCCTTCACAAAAGAAAGGGTCCTACAAGAGCTCGCTAAGCTCAAGTTGGACAAGGCAATGGGACCTAATGGCATACTTCCCAGAGTACTAAAGGAGCTAAGGGTGGAACTAGCAAAGCCATTATCAGAACTGTTTAGTGAGCCTCTGAGCACAGAAGAGGTCCCAGAAGACGGGAGAAGGGCTCATATTATCCCACTCCACAAGAGTGGTAGCAGGGAGGAGGCAGGGAACTACAGACCAGTCAGTCTTACCTCAGTAATGGGCAAGATTATGGAGGCACTCCTTAGGTAAAGGATAGTGCAACACCTGGAATCCATAGGAGCACAGGCTCCAAGACAACATGGTTTACAACAGGAAGGTCCTGTCAAACTAATCTCATAGATTTCTTTGACTGGGTAACCAAAGTGGTGGACCAAGGGAAAGCAGATGATGTCGCCTACCTTGACTTCAGCAAAGCTTTTGATACTGTTCCACATAGAAGATTGATTAATAAGCTGGGTAGGCTCGGGGTGGGTCAGAAGTTGGTCAACTGGGTGGCAAACTGGTTGACTGGCAGAAAATAGAGAGCGATGATAAACGGTATGCAGTCAGAAGAGATGCAAGTCACAAGTGAAGCACCTCAGGGATCAGTTCTGGTGCCAGTCCTCTTCAATATTTTCATCAGTGACATTGCAGATGGACTAGAGGGTAAAGTTTGCCTATTTGCAGATGACACCAAGATCTGCAACAGAGTAGATCTTCCAGATGGGGTGGGCAGAATGAAAAGAGATCTGGATAAACTGACAAAATGATCAGAAGAGTGGCAAATGGGGTTTAACGCAAAGAAGTGCAAGATCATGCACATAGGGAAGAGAAACCCTGAAGCCATGTATAGGTTGGGAGGGGAGTTGCCGGTAATCACAAGGAAAGAAAGAGACTTGGGCATCATCATCACAGATGACCTGAAATCATCCAAGCAGACCACTAAAGCAATAGGTAAGGCTAGAGGAATGTTGGGGTATATTAGTAGGGGTATCACAAGTCATAAGAGGGAGGTAATAATCCCTCTTTACAAGACACTGGTTAGGCCCCATCTGGAGTAATGCATGCAGTACTGGAGGCTGCACCTGCACAAGGACATTAATAAAATGGAGACAGTCCAGAGAAGGGCAACCAAAATGGTGCAGGGGCTGCATCAGAAAACATATGAGGACAGATTAATAGAGCTCAATATGTATACCCTAGAGCAAAGGAGGGAGAGAGGTGATATGATCGAAACATTCAAACAGCTTAAGGGCATTAACAAGGTGAAAGAGTCTAACATGTTTCAATATAAAAAAAATAGCAGGACAAGAAGACACGGCATGAGATTAGATGGAAGCCGATTAAGGGGTAATGTGAGGAAGTTCTTTTTCACAGAAAGGGTGGTGGATGCATGGAATGGCCTACCTCAGGAAGTGGTGGATATGAATACAGTGCAGGGCTTTAAGCAGGCATGGGACAGACATAAGGGAGCAATACAGATGAGTATGAATAAATAGGACATTGACAGAGCAAAGGCCGATGGCACATTCATAAGGTAGAAAAAAGAAATGGGCAGACTGGATGGGCCTTACGGTCCTTATCTGCCATCAACTTCTATGTTTCTATGGTTCAGGGAGTATGACCAGGCTCTCTGCCATTCAAGGTGTCTTACATAGGTGTGCTATCCCAGGGGAATTATGGCTAACACATTTCAAATAGCCATCTGGAATGTTAATGGGTTAAAATCAGTAGTTAAGCGAAAAAGGGTACTGACTGAAGTTAAAAGAGCCAAGTGGCAGGTGGTGATGCTCCAGGAGTCCCATATGATGCTAGGAGAGGCTCTTAAGACCAGTGCCTCCCTGGGAGGCACCTGGGTATCCTCCACTTTCTCCTCAAAGGCCAGAGGTACATCTATCTGGTTTCCTCGGGGCACCCAGGTCCTTGTTTTGGGACAGGTCAATGATCCAGTGGGCAGGTATTCTTTGGCTAGAGCTGAAATCGGCAGGCTGGGTACCTTCTCTTTTAGCTCAATTTATGTTCCAAACATGGAGGATCCTGTTTTTTTCCCTGAGATTGGCACTTGGCATGGCTACTTGGGCTGGGCCGTGGATCCTGGGAGGCAATTTTAATTGTGTGAGAGATACAATATTGGACAGATCCAATACTACCCCTGTCCCCCTATCCAAAAACGCCAAGGCACTGGGTGAGCTCGAACAGGAATTAAACTTTTTTTTTTTTCAATTCTGTTTATAGCTCTGCCTTACCCTGAACTCTCTCTGGATGGTTACATGGCTTGTACTGGGTCCCACCCATCTGAAACTCCCTGCTCGACTCCTCTTGGGGCCCCAGCTCTCCATCGACTGTCCCGGCCACCCGCCCCCCCCGCTCTGAGTCTCCCAAAGTGGGACAGCCATTACTCCTTACTGGCATTCTATCTACAATTTAGAAGAGCGACCAGGCAGGGAGGAGAGCAGAGAAGCCCGACACTGGGCATGGTGGCCAGCCCCCGTACCATCCTTCACCTATCAGGAGGCAGGGAATTTTTACTTAGACTTCCCCCCTGGCGTCATGTGCAATGGATGCCAGCGCAGGTCCAGCCACAGGCGTCCTGCCTAACGCCAGCCCCTCTTCAGTACCTCACTACTGAGCGATGCACTGGGCCTCCACCGGGTGCTGCTACTGAGCTCGGTGTTCCCCTGGATCCCACCCCAGGAGAAGAGAAGTCCATCGGATGCTCAATCTTCTCCTTCCCCACCGACCCCCAATGACCCTGTCTCATTCCCGAACCCAGGTCACCAGCATGGCACGAGGTGTGATGTCCAGCACTTCAACCCTCAGTGCCACCAGGCCGGCCCGAACAAGAATTCAGCTTAATCGACCTTTGGCAGTATAAGCACCCTACAGGCAGAAATTATAGCTTCTATTCTCATTCACACCACTCATATGCCCCGCTGGAAAGACTCTTGGTTTGTCCATCCCTCCTGGCCTTGACTGCCAGAGCACACTACTCAGCCAGTATCTTGTCAGACCATGCTTCCTTGACTATGGGTCTGCTTGCTTCTGATTCTCCCCCAGTGGTGCGTCGGTGTTGACTAGATCCTCTATTCTAAAAAATCAGGACTATTTAGATACAATGACCAGGGCCATGCAGGAGTTCCCGCATTTTAACAGAGCCAGGGATACCTCTCACCGTTGTAGGTGGGAAGCTTTAAAAGCTTATATATGGGGCCAGACTATAGCATTTGCGTCATACTCCAAAAAACTGGAAGAGAGTGACATTTCTCGCCTAAGGGAGAAAAATGATACTTGTGAGGCTGCTCATAAGATAAGACCTACTCCCCCATTGTATAGGGTGATTCAAAAACTAAAGTGGCAGTACAATACGCTTGGTAGTGCCAGGGTTGAAGGGGCCATCCTCTTAAATCAAGCTGGAGTATACTCCGATGGGGATAGGGGAGAGAAACTACTCATTTGGCAGCTATGCCACTGAGAGGGGGAGAGAGAGGTCAGTAGGTCAGATACATGACCACACGGGTGCCCTGGTTCAGGACCAGTCGGCCATAGAGGAGGCCTTTTCCACCTTTTATGAATAGCTATACACCTCTGAGGTTGCCCCATCCCCCCAGGAGCTGAACCAATTCTTTGCAAAAGCCCCTCTTTCAGTAATTGGAGAAGATATAGCTAAGAAGTTAGACTTGCCTATCACCAAGGAGGAAGTGCAGGTGGCTGTCAGGGTCCTTAGTGGAGGGAAGGCCCCAGGACCGGATGGTCTCCCTGTTGACTTTTTCAAAAAATGTATCTCTTTACTTTTAGATACCTTATTTGCAATGCTTAAACAGAGCCTGGGAGAAGGTGGGTTGCCCCCCTCCACACAGTCTGCCATGATCACAGTGTTACTCAAACCGGGTAAAGACCCCTCTTGGTGTGCCTCCTACAGGTCGATATCTTTATTGACAGTGAACTACAAAATGTTGGTGAAAATATTGGTGTCTAGACTAGACCCAGTGTTCCCCTCAGTGATCCACCCAAATCAATTTGGCTTTGTTCAGGGGCAACAGGGGAAGCACAATATTCACCGCACATTGAATGTGATCCATAGATGGGGCAAAAATAAACAAGGGCATGGAGCAGCAGTTCTTGCTATTGACGCAGAAAAGGCTTTTGACTGTGTGGAGTGGGGCTATCTATTTGAGGTCCTTGGCAGAGTGGGTCTGGGGTCAGGAATCAGATCTTGGATACAAATACTCTATAATAAACCAGAGGCCCAGACAGCTGTTAATGATATGGTGACCTCTCCTTTCACATTGTGGTAGGGCACAAGACAGAGGTGCTCCCTGTCCCCACTGCTTTATGCCCTTTCATTGGAGCCTCTCGCTGCTGCCCTATAGCATATAAGGAGATAAGGGGCCTGATGGGGGAAGGGTCTAAGCATAAAATTGCTCTGTATGCGGATGATCTGCTCCTTTACCTTCAATACCCTGCACAGGACCTGCCCCACATACATCAATTAATGGGTGACTATGGCAGACTATCTGGTCACAAGGTCAGCTGAACCAAAAGTGAACTCCTACCCCTGGGGACAAGAGACAGGGCACTGTTAATCTCAAACTTAGGGGGCCTGCAACTGGTAAAGAGAATAAAATACTTGGGCGCCTGCATTTCCACCCAGACAAGTTCATTATATGCTTTGAACTATAAACCCCTCCTCTCTAAAATTGCAGAGGACTGTGAATGATGGACAGCTCTGCCCTTGTCACTACTGGGATGGGTGAAAGTAGTGAAGATGACCATATTGTCCAAATGCCTATACTTTGACCAATCACTCCCTATCCAGTTACTCAAGGCGCACTTTAAACGATTAGGAGCTGTCCTGCACAGATTCCTCTGGAAGGGCAAATGTACAAGAATCAAGAGAGCTATACTTCAGCTACGCAAAAATCTGGGGGTACTGGACTCCCTGACTTTCAGGCCTATTACCTTGCCACGCAGCTTGCCTTTGTGCCCGTGGGTGTGGGGAGCGTGGGTGCGGGGGCTGGCTTGAACTGGAGGAGGACACTCTGCTGAGCCCACTCAAAGAGGATTACCTATCTGTGGTTTTGCATTCAGATCCTTCTCATACTGTCTCTAACCCCTTTACAACTAACCTATTGAGGATCTGGCTGGAGGCTCACAAGCACATTAGCCACCCTTGGCAGTTGTCTCCTAATGTAGGTATCTTATCCTTTATGAAGCCCAGGGGCCCCTGCACTGCTGCTCTGATACAAAGATTGCTGGAGTGGAGACGTAGGGGCTTGATCTCTGTGGGTCAGCTTTATGTGGGGGGCATGATCAGGGAATTTGCCAGTATATGTGCTGAATGGGGTTTTCAGCCAGGTGACCTTTTTGTATACCTCAAGGTCAGACATGGATGCGGGTCTGCTTTATCTATTGAACATGGTTGGTAGTCCCCCCATTGGAAGAAGAGCTGTTCCACTCACAAACAGGTTCTAAACCACTCTCCATGTACTATTGTATCATCTGCGGGAACTCCAGTCAGGCATCTAGGGGGATTAAGGACAAGTGGAGTCAGGATCTCCTTGTCCCAATAGATTCTAAGACCTGGCGCTTAGCCAGCCAACATCTTCAGCTATGCTCCGGCAGCAATAAACTTAGACAAATCCAGCTGAACTTCATGTACCAGGCATACCTCTTGCCCACAAGGTTACACACTATGGATCCACTTAAACCTAGTTCCTGCCCAAGGTGCAGAATTCAGGAGGGTGATTTCCTACACCTGGCTGTAATTTACCTGGGGGTCTCAACATTTTGGTATGAAATGCATTGCATAATGTGCAGAATCCTGGGCTACCACCCTTCAAGGTCACCTCTTGAACTACTGTTGGGAGCTGACCCACAGCACCAAGATGGGTCCCTGCATAACCCTCTATGGGCACTAGCCCTGATTAATGCCAGGAAAATGGTGGCTCAGGTGGGGACCTCTCCCTTCCCTCCCACTGTGGAATTCCCATTCCCAGTGGAATAATAATCTTAAGATGAATTTGACTCTGGAGAGAACCCAGTTCCAAGCAATGGGCAAGCAGATGACCTTTCTGCAAGTCTGGCAGCTCATCATCTCGGCCATAGAATCTGGTTTACTACCCCTATAGGCATGCATTCACTAGTCCTTGTTTTTCTGCCTACAAAATTATATCTACAAAAATGATTATCACACACACCTTGGGACTTCATTACAGTAAGGATTTGTGCTACAGTATATTTTGTTACAACAAATTTCTATGTAAAATACTGATATCATGACATTGTGTGGCTTCCTTCAGATTTAAGACATTGACCTCATACTGTTGGTTTATCTATACCTAATATATGTGTGTAAGACTGCTATTGTATACCATGATGATACCTCTGTACTGCTCCAAGTTCAACATCCAATTAATAAAATATTTAAAAGGAAAACATGGCGCTAACCTCATTAGTGCCATGCTAACAGTCTGAATATGGGGGCCATCATCCTCTGCTAAGAGCTTCCCCTGACTCCGTTTGTTCTTTCCTGATCTACTATTTCACTATCTGTGATAAATACTGTTCCAAAGAATGTATTTCATTCAGACACAATGACCTGTGGATTTTCAGTGTTTCTTGATTCATTCAGGGCACAAATTTGACACACTTCTTGGGATTTGTTTATTCTTACTGATATATTGTAGCTAAAGAATTGTTTCTTATTTGTTCTGTCAGCCTCAGATTTTACATACAGGCATGGGGACGCACACTGCTTTATATTTTTATTATTTGTCTGTTCGCACAACACCAGGTCTAATTGATACACTGATCAGCACATCCCTCAATCTTTTGTCACTAAAATGAGGGACATGGACACTCAAAATGAGGGACAGTGAAGAACACTGACCCCCCCCCATGGTGAAGGACACATCCTCAAACTTAGAGGCACAAGCTTAGAACACTGTGGAAACCATTGTGTTTACTTGTACAAAGTTTATAATGTAGCATCTTAGAATATTATGAATTTCTGCTTTAAAGTCTAAATTTTCAGGTCATTTTTTGTGTGGGCAGCACATTTTTCATGAGGGAGGGATGAAGGATATAGCAATTTTCAGGAGTAAAATGAGGGATATCTCTCATAATTGGGGCTAGCTGAGAGGTATGCTGACCAGGCTGGCAAGCAGCAGTGGTCCAGGCGATGTGGTCCACTGCTATTAAGATATGACTTGATATATGATGGAAGTGAAAAAAAGATAAAGGTAGTGATTTCTTTGCTTTGTGCAGCAGTCAGCTGGGGCAGCTGGAACTTTACGATGGGTTACGGTGTGATCTACCCACAGGTAAAAACCCCTGCTGACCAATGAGGTTGCTGGATTTCATTCCCCTACTGTATAAATTTAATTATGCAATGGGTTCTGATTTTCTACAAATCTGATTGACTAATTAGGGTCTTTATCTGTGCTACAATAACCCATGGGTAAACATCCAGAAGCAACAGCAACTTGATCACAAACAAAAAGCAAAAGGAAAAAAATTGCTGCCTCCAGTTTTTTAAGCCGATATAGCCACCGTCTTTATTCTCACTTAGCAACAATTCCCAGTGCAATACTCACTTTAAAAAATTAAAATAACTTCATAAAACGCTCCTGAAACCCATTTCAGTCAGGCTGAACACTTTTTTTAATTGTTCCCCATGCTGGCACCCTCCTTACCTGTCTTTTTTTTTTACTATTGGTTCAAGTTATGTCCGTTCCTGCATTCCCATCAGCTGCCAAGTCCATATTGCATGCTCCTTGATGATAGAATGGTAAGTGCCCCAATGTTCTCCATGAAAAACACTGACTTCCCAATCACAGTGAGGAAAAAAAAATATTCTGCCAACTAACTTTCAACCACAGCAGCCAAACTCACACTGGAACCAGACTCAAAGGTAGGGCATCCCATCAATGATCACACCACACTATCTCATAAAGCATGAAAATTACCCATCACGGCTCATACTATTTATTAGGATTTCAGATAACACATTTGAGCCAGGCTCTTTTACGAAGGTTCCACATCAGAGAAAACAATTACAACAACAGTCAAGAGAAACATGTTACAAGTCTGGTAAATCAGAGCTGCCGGAAGGCTTTGTCAGCAACAATGGTTATAATAAACAATTTAAATCATAAGTGAATTAAGATTTTAGGGAGGCAAAGACTGAGAAAGGCAAGTAGCAGGTAGGTGAATTGGTAGGACAGGAGCAAGAGGAAGTAGGGGTGAATAGAGATATTTTGTTGGCAAATACAGCACAGGAGCAGGTTAAACAGTAGGGAGATAAGAGCTAAGAGTGAGAGGGCAGGCACCGGAGAAGGAGACTGTGGGACAGAGAAAAGGAGTTTGGATGAGTGGGAGGGGAAGGGAAAGGGGAGCAGGGGTGAGGAGGGTGAGGAAGGAGATAGGTGGGAGGGGTGAAATTGAGAGAGAGTATGTGACTACAGTGGAGAGAGGGGTAAGAGAACTTGGATTAGCTAAGAGAAACAGTCACAGGAGGCCCTGGTGACAAGATGCTGATGAAGACTGCTTTTAAAAGTGCCCAGAGTATTTTTGTTGGTAACCTCGGGAGGAAGCGAATTGTACCAAGAGGAGGCTTGGGATTTGAAGGAGCGTTGTCCTTGAGTAGTGCGATTCTGGGGAATGGAGAAAGTCAGACTTTCCAATCTTCTGGTATGATGGAAGCCTCCATGCGGAACTATTAGTGACAGAACCCCGGAGGTAAGAGATCCGGGGTGATCTTTCTCACTAGAATGCATGTCTGATACTTAAGTCTTCCACACAGTTGGAGCCAATTTGCTTGTTTGTAGATATCACAGGTGTGTAACAGGCGGGGGCAGAGGTCAATAGGTGACAGGCCTTACTGAGTGCTATGGAGATGCGTTGGAGTGCATTGTCTGTGGTAGATCCATATATCACTAGTTCATAGTCAATTATTGAAGTAACTGAGCTCTGAATAGCAGAGTTTAGGGCATCGGCTGAGAGGCAGTTTCTATATCGGTATAGCAGACCTAAGCGGGTGTTCACAATTTTGGTAATGTTATCAATATGTTCTGAGTAAGCTAGAGTGCAGTCAAGGGTCACCCCAAGTATTTAAAATGATGAACTTGCTCCAGTACCATCCCTTCCCTATTTAGGATAGATAGTACACTGCTTTTATGTTTGTTGTGGGTGCCATGGAACATCATTGTTTTTGTTTTGTTTTAGTTAAGGATAAGTTTATGAAATGTAAACCAGGTCTCCACTTCCAAGAAACTTACTTGCAGCTGTAGCTGTAGAATGGTTGGTTCAGGGTGGGAGGTAAAGATAACTGCATCATCTGCATATAGCAGTAGTCTGACAGAGCATGATGAGGGGAGATTGTTTAGAAAGATGCTGAAAAGCAAGAGGCCCAAGATGGATCCTTGAGGGACTCCAGGGCAGACAGGGAGGGGGGTCAAGAGGGATTCCTCAATTCTAACCTGCTGGGTTCGATTACAGAGGTAGCTTTGGAACTACTGTATGGTATCAGTTGAGAGTCCTAGGTGAGATAATTGTTCAGTCAGCAGAGGGTGGCTCACAGTGTCAAATGCCTTTGTCAAATCAATGAAGGTGGCACCGACAAGATGCCCCTGATCCGGGGCATTATGGATGTATGAGGTGAAATCGAGGAGAGCTGTGGTGGTGCTGTGCCCCTTATGAAAGCCATGCTGCTTAGTGCATTGAAGGTCGTATTTTGAAAGGTGTTCGACAAGGTGGTCAGCAACTATTCTCTTCAGGGCTTTGGGGGGGGGAGGATAGAGATGGGTCTGAAGTTGCTTGTGTTGGTCTAATCTCCACTGCAGATTTCCATTTGGGGGGGACTGTGAGGGCATGAGTGATCAGTTAAGGATTTTGGTGAACAGGGTAAGGACCTTGTTTAAGGTGAGGGCAAGTAGTTTCAGGTCCAGGGAATCACCACTGGATCTGGACTTACTAAGTACTTTTTGCATGTGCTTTTTAGTTTGGTCCTCAGAAATGGCTTTAAAGTAGAAAGGCAGGAGTCCCTGCATTGTACTTGCACTACCAGGTCTTGGAGTATCTGGAGTGGGGTCAAAGAAGGTTGAGGGTAGCACCTGACTAAGGTCGGTGAAGGCCATGTTAAACGCGTCAGCTATGGTGACTTGATCCGTGGTGATGTTGCCATTTAGGTTGTCATACGCTGTCTCATAAACCGTGAAAACTACACATTCACTCACAACTCCACAACACTTTCTGTTAAAAAAGAAAAGAAAAGCATCCCAGCAAATCCGTGTGTCTGTGTGTGTGTGGTGTGGGAGGGTGACTACTTCAGCTATAATCTGCCTAGCAACAAGGCACTATATAATAGGGAGGAAGGACAATCACTAAAAAAAACAAAAAAAAAAATGTAGATAACTTTTTTTTATTCTTCATTTAGAAGACATTGTATAATTGCAATGATCCACTCCATGGAGTGGGTTATGGTGGGATTTACACACACCTGGTGTGGTTCCGTCAGGTGGCTGTGATTAATGCTTAAACCATATACACTAACAAATGTGCAACTGGCCTCCAGGCTGAGATAACAACATGAACCTCTCAGGCATCGATCCCGGGGTCCATGTGCTGTAATCTCAACCCCTGGATGGAAGCAGAGGTTTTTTGCATATGGTTCGCCATACATTATTCCTTATGTTTAAAAACTCAGTACGTTAAAGAAAAAGTCACTGGAGTGGAATAAGACTGCTGCCAATTAAGGAACAGTCAGTTTGTGGATGGAAAAGAGTTACTGTACTCACCACAGACACAGAGGTTATATATTTTATAACTGTATGATGTTTGAAAATCTTGTGTGCCTCATAATGGAGATACATATTACAACAAAACCATCTTGGATTCAACTATATTTGTTCAGTGGAGTGACCCCATTTCTTTCAGAAACTAAGTTAAAAATTTGAATTTTTTATGGCTATGTGCTCTGTACATGGTGCATCACATTGATATTGCAGCCCCAAGGGGAATTGATTGCCCAGGGTTCCATCTCGGTTTTAAGAGGGGCCAGCTGTAGTTTTCTTACTGACCTCAGAGGGTGATCAAAATGAGTACCTGTAATGTGTGTATAACAAGCAGTAGTGTGCAAACTGCAAGGTTACTGCGTGAGTTATTTAAATGTTTGGTTCTCTCTAAGCACGTTTTGCCTATCAATGTGCACCTTACCGTATAGTCGTCTGTGCTACTGACAAACCAGAGCTTGCCATTTAAAAAAAATGTTAGGCCAATGCCTCCCACCCCTCAGTTCAGATAACAGAGGTAAGCCTTCATCTTGCACGATATTTTCTGCCATACCAGAAACTCTGAATGATGAAAAATTAAGATGTCTCTCAGCAATCAATTCACTTTTAAATTAATCTGTAAAAGCGCCTAATAGCGATGTGCACCACTCTGACAGTTGTCAGTCGGCAAGAAAACAGCTGAATTTTCGTCATCTGCTGCTCCATCGCGCCTCTTTCAAGCCGCTTCCGATTAACATCAGCTGAGGTGTTTTCATTTTTTTTTTTTTTTTTTTTTTTCTTGGACCTTTGCTCTCTCTCTCTCCAGCCAAAAAAAACATCATTGATGCGTTGATAGCCTTACACTATACAATGGGCTTTATTTATTGTACAATTTAAGGTACACAATGTACACTAACAGATGTGCATATACAATACTAATGCAAAATACTTGATTCGTGTACTTCCACTCCTAGAAAGCCATCGTCTGAAGTTTATATTAATGCGATACTAAAGTTATAAGGAAGTACTCTATATGTCTGAAAGGACTAAAAAATGGAAAATGAAAACATTACTGTTCATAACCAATTAATTAACTAGATAAAATAATAAAAACAATGTATTTGTTAACTGCCAGTGCTAGTCGGTTTGTGTATTTGCTTACTGATTAGTAACCGGATTCACCAAAATCAAAACTAGGATGAACTTCGGTCTGAAAACCGCCCAAAAGAAAGAATACACCGGATTCAATAGGATTAGTCACTTTCTACGCAAAACAATGATTGTTTTTCAATTGAGCTCCTCAAAACACCTCTGAAGTTGTTACCAGTATAAAGTACGGTACCGATGATAACAGAGAGACAAGAGGACGAAGAGAAAATCACCACATTATATACAGGACGCAAATTTGTTACCAGTTCCCCATAACTTAAAACAAATTACCTTTTTCCTCACATCATTAAACAAATTCAGTGAATTATCTTACTAGGAATGGTTTACTAGCGGTATCTGAAGAATTGTTATACCTTATCTCTCGTATTTTTTTAAGCATTCCTCCCAAACCCAGGTTGTACCACTGTTTCCCACCTATATCAGAGTTGAAGCTAAGTTATAACACATCACTAAAATACTTTGGTTAGAATTTCTAGAAATTAATCAAATAACCCTGTGTTTCCTTTTGTTACCATTTAATTATATTTACTGTAAGTAAATCCAGTTATGTGTTTGTCTTTCTTTGGGTTACACCTCTGAGGCTTAGTCTTAGCATCAGAACGAACGGTACCAAAACCAGTTGAAATGTCTGTGGAGACGTATGTTTTAAACATGTTCGCCTGAGATTGTGCTATATCTTTTTCCAGTCCACGGGTGCCTGTAGTACATTTGGCTACTCATAATTCTTTAAAAAATTATTTCTGAACTTCATTTCCAATTGTCTTAGCCTACCACCCCGAGTAATATCTTTCCTGATAAAAGAATAGTTGTATGTTTGCAAATAACTTTTTGGACTTACCCTCCCCCTGAGTCAAAATAAGCTGCAGTAAAAGTAAACAGCATGGAAGCTGTTGTCAGCAGGAACACCTTGAAAAGTGCCATCTTCATTGGGTGCTGCGACTCAAATCTAATATCTGGAACCATGCACCTTCCTCTGTTGACCTGAGCTTGCTGGTGGGCTGAGGTTTGCTTTTAGGACTGCTGTTGAGTTCCCTTGAGACCCCCTCCCCCCGCCCTCTATCCTACTTCTCCGCCTGAATTACTGTAACCTGGTCCTTTGAGAGAGGCAGTGTGACGGATGGGCATTTCACAATGAGATTCCTGAAGTGAATGTGGAGAGGAACTGGAGACCAAGGTAACCTACACAACACGTTTTGATCAAACCCCACTGGGAGCCAGGCCATGATCACCCCCCAGGGTCAGACCCAGCTCAGAGCTGTCGCAGTCTCTGCCCCCTGAATATAAGGTACGCGCCATTAGGCACGAAGAAGGGAAGGAGGGTGCCCCCTAATAACCACCCAGTCTTGTGTCACTTAATTTTTTTTTCTTTTAGTGGAGTGGCGCAGTTGTTTTGCTGTTTCTTTCCTTTCAGGCACATTTAAATGACTTCAGTTGCGAAACATACATCTCAAGTAGTTTTTTTTTCCTGCCTCTGGGACATTTAGGGGATGTAAAACGAATGCAGTCATCATTGACTCACTAACTGGAAACTTGACGGGATCGAGACAATAACTTTCTAACTGTAACTGACTATGACCGTAAATACCTTGATCAACTGTTTTTGCTACCAGTTATCTTTCTTTTCTTTTCTTTTTTTTTTGTCTTTCGTTTTTCTTTCTTTCTTTCATTTATTTTTTTTGTTTTGTTCTTTCTTCTTCACAGTATCCAAAACCAAGACAGAGGCCAACCAAATATTACTTTTCCCGTGACAGACTCTGATTTTTGGGAGTTGTCTGGGGTGCAACGCTAAGAACAGCACAAGCAGCCTCCCGACTGCAGGGTAGCCTCATAGTAATAACGGTTTTTTTTTTTCTATAGGTGTTTAACTTTCCAGAAAGAGAGAGAGAGAGAGAGCATTTAGAGAAAAGGGAACTTGCAGGAAGCTATGGCTTTCCTAACAGAAAAAGAGATGGTAACTGAGTCATTTTAATGACAGATTATATGTGAGTGACTTTAAAGTAACAAATAAAATAGCCAACAGCAACCCATGTTACAGTAATAATGACATATATGTATTTTGGGGATGGTTTAAGTATTTGAAGTTATTCTGCCCCTTCACTGGCAGGCAGGGTAATTATCCAGGATCACCACAATAAGACAGCACTAACACAAGGACATTTAGACTGCTAAGTGATTAAATCCACAAACAAGCCACATCTTACTGATTTCTGAAACAAAACTATGCACATAGGAAACAAAAACCCTGGGGAAGAGTACACAATGGGGAGGGGGGGGAGATAATAACAACAACAAAAATGGAAAGGGACCTGGGGGTAGTCATAGCAGATGACCTTAAGGTTAGCAAGCAATGTGAGAAGGCAGTAGGGAGTGCTGGGGGATACTGGGGTGTATAGGGAGAGGCATCACCATCAGAAAATAGGAAGTTGTTATCCCTCTGTAGACAGTTGGTGAGACCCCATCTGGAGTACTTCGTCCAGTTCTGGAGACCCCCTCTCCGTAAGGACATAGACAGGATGGAGGCAGTCCACAGGAAGTCAACTAAAATGGTGCAGGGGTCTGCAAAAGAAGCCATATGAGGAGAGACGAAAGGAGCTTAATATGTATACCCTTGAGGAAAGGAGGGAGAGGGGGGGACATGATAGAAATTTTGAAGTACCTCAGTGGAATCAACAAAGTCCAAGAGGGTAGCATCTTTCAGAAAAAGAGATGTGCAAGAACAAGGGGACACAGTTTCAAGATAGAGGGAAGATGTCTCTGGGGCAATGTGAGGAAGTATTTTTTCACAGAGAGGGTTGTGGGTGCATGGAACACCTTTCCTGAGGAGGTTGTGAGGTCTAAAACTACAGGAGAATTCAATAATGCCTGAGACAGACATAAGGCAATTCTTGTGGGGGGTAGGAAGATACAGGCTGTTGGTTAACTAGGATCTGCAGCTTATCCTGTAAATAGGGAAATGTGCAGACTAGGTGGGCCAAGTGGTCCTTATCTGCCGTCAAAGTCTATGTTTCCATGTTTCTGTTCCTGTATCCATATTCAGCACAATACTGGGTTCTCTGCCAGGCTTGATATGAGAAATGTGTTGTATCCAGGTTGCTACTGCACAAAATGGGAACTACTGCAGAGAATAATGTACATGGGCAGCAACATACCTCTCAACTGTTTGTCACTAAGCTGAGGGACACAAGCACACAAAATGGGGGACACATCCTCAGACATGGAGACAGAAGACCAGAACATTATGGAAACCATTGTGTTTATGTGTACAAAATGCATTTTTTGATTTAGCATTTTAGAATATTATGAATTTCAGTTTTGAAGTCTAAATTTACAGCACATTCTCTGTGTGGACAGCACCTGTTCCATGGGGGACAGATCATAAAAAGAGCCATTGTAAGGAGTAAAATGAATGACATCCTTTGTAATCAGGGACAGTTAAGAGGTATGGGCAACAGATATGTAACGAAAATTTTGTACACATCCAAGGTGTGTGATACCACATAAAATCCCATGGTTTATTCAGGTATCACACACAATGGGTGGGTAAAAATGTTAACTGGTGACCATACTTTTTGTATATTATTACTGGCTGATAGAACGGTGATTGGTAACATACCTCTCAACCTTTCCTGACTTTACTTCAAATATGTCTTGGGTCCCTCTGAAATTTGGCATTTTTGTCATTGATGAATAGGATTTTAACATACAGTAATGCAAGACATTAAATTTACAGTCTACGATAGATCTTCAGGAAATATTTCTCGCACTGAACCAGTCAATATACTATAGCAGGCTTCTTGAGCCGATGTTACCACTATGTAACACACGGGGGGACAACCACCACTCCAGTACCAGGTAGATGCAGTGCCTGCACAGGGAGAGATTAGGGTTGCACAACCAGTAGGTTCTTTGCCTCTCCTCCCACCCACAACAGGCACACAAGAGGAACATTTAGAATTACCTCCACAATCAGATAGTTGCAGGATCTGTGTGGGAGAGAGAGGGGCTGCACCAGCCTGACACAGAAGACCACAGAAATGTGAGAATTGGACAACTTTGAAGCAAGACTTAACACAGTTTCAAAGTGAAAATTAAGGTAAGCTTTACTGAACTGTTTTGACAAACTCACAGGCACAGTTTGCATGAAAGAGAAGAACAGCTTTTAGCAATGGCAACACATTATCTTCGCATAACCACTGCATTAAACAAATAACTTCAGCAGTAATACTTTTATATTCTCACAGGTCTGAACCCCTGTAGGCTATTCCACCATCCACCAGCCCTCCAGTTATTCAAAACTCTACCCAGCAGTAGGCCATGCCTCAGACCTCAGTCACTACACATACAAATTACTTTGCCTTAGGGGTGTGCAGTGGCTACTAGGCTAATACCTACCTCAGTCAGCCCACTCACCCCTTTACCACCAGATACCCTTCTCTGGTACCTAACACCATAACTTTAAATTATTGAAACACTGTAAACTTAAACTATACACATTTCACATTAACATTCACTTTGTATCACATAGCATTAATTCAGTTGCATTCTCTGTATACCTTTTCTCGCCACAGTCTTTTAATTTTCAGTCTTTCAGTAGCTGGATAGTAGTCCCTGAAGCAGAAGGATCCCAGAATTTAAAATGTAGAAGAGTGTCCCTCTTGAACTAGTCCAAAGATGAAAATAAAATGTTACTGTGCCACTTCCCTTTACAACTGAAGAAATGGTGTCCTGGACCTTCCAGAGTCAGCAGTGGATCTGATGCTGATGACCCTTGGAGATGGCCTGAATACTTGAAGCAGTCACACTCTGATCAAAAGGAGCTGAAGACACTTGAGGAAAACAGGTACTCAAAGCAGCAGGCTAATCTATTCTGTCCCTGCTCTCACTTACTGCCCTACTGTCCCTGCTCTCACTCACTGCCCTACTGTCCCTGCTCTCACTTACTGCCCTACTGTCCCTGACACTAGGATGCCGGTGATCCCCAGTAGTCCTTACTCTTATTTGAAGGCTAGTTCCCCAGGCCCTATCATCTGGTAGGCCTCAGTAGGCTGGACTGCCTCTGGACAGGTCTGGTCCCTTCAGGTCACTCTCCCTGCCTCAACTCTCCAAAAATGAGTTGTGTATCTCCTTTTATACCTTTTCAACATTCTTTTTCTCAAAATCCTGGTCACTGAGTGGACAAAACCTTGTTCCAACCCTCAGCACCAATCAGATTGAATTCCAACTTGGAATTCTGTAGCAGGATAAGCCACAGCAGAATCCTAGTTTCTAGATTCCAACTGCCCTTCCTGAAAATCCTGAGGCTGCTGTGCTCTGTCAGCCTGGATTCATAATTAATACATACTATTTAGCATAAATAAATCACTGTAAAATGAGGTTTAAGCACGTTCACACTTTTCTTAGATGGAAGCTCCCTTTCCTGGTTTTCTTCAGTTCCTTAAACCTGGAGTCATTAAGACTTATCATTTTCCCACTTGGTTAACAAAGCAAAAAGAAGCTTGCTGTGTGATTTTCTACACTAACAAAACTAAATTACCTCAAAAATAAACAATTTCCTTTTAAACAACTCCTTTTCCCTATAGTCTGGAGCTTGGACAATTTACATATTCAATTTGTGAGTTAATCTCCTCCCTAGGGCTGTCTTATGGCCACCTGTAATGGAAGTTTACTCACATGGTAAAGGTGATTATAGGAGCACCTTCTTACAGCACTCCCAGTCTTCACTCATGGGTAATCTCCGGCACTCCTCTCAGGCTGATGCACAAAAGAATTTCAGGATCAAAATCCGATCCCTCTCCTCCCCTGCTTCCATCTCCTCCCCTGTAGTTCCCAGACTCCTCAGTATGAGATCTTCCTGAGCTTTTGGAACCTTCTGAAAATATGAATTAACAGTAAAGAGGCCTGGTGGTCTCCCTGAGGAACACCACCTGTAGAAAAAAACATACCACACATTGTGAAGATATGTAAACAGTTTATTCTTTACTCTATATTTTTGGTGGCACACAATGTACATAAATGAAGCTGTTACTGCCTACGCTTCTTTGCGTAGTGTACAACCTTGTAATCACAACATTGTTTAAAATCAGCATTAATGAATGCATCATTGCATTCTTCAGAATATTCATGGTTTGCTACTGTGTGTTCCTCCTCATTGGGTGGGCTATGGAGTGCTGTAAAAAGGTGCTCCTATAATCACCGTTACCAGGTAAGTAAACTTCCATTTTCAATCGCACCTTCTTACAGCACTCCCAGTCTCCACACATGGGTGATTATACAGCAGTATTGGAATTGACGTGGGAGGGAGAAGGAACCTGACTCAAAGCTGTTTGAATTACTTTTCAACCAAAATCGGAATTGCCTGTCAACCCTGTGTCCAGTTGGTAGTACCTGGTAAACGTGTGGGGGGATGACCAAGTATCTGCCTGGCAGATTCCCATACTGACACTAAGCTTCTTTCTGTCAAGGAGGTGGCAATTGCACTAGTGGAGTAGGCCTTGATGATGGGTGGTGGTTAGGTCTCTCTAGCCTTATAAGCCTGGGAGATGGTATCCCGCAACCATCTGGCAACCGTAGCCCTGGAGGCCGATAAGTCCCTCTTTTTTTCCTTGGTGGAGGATGAAGAGTCTATCTGACTATCAGAAAGATTCTGTCTTGTCCAGGTAGATGCAAAGGGCTCTAGCTGGGTCTAGGCAGATGAGAGTGTCCCTGTTAGGGTCCTGTTCAATTGGACAAATGGTTGGGACTGTAATTTCTTGACCCATGTGAAAAGCCGTCACCACCTTAGGGATGAAGGACGGTATGGTTCTTAGGACCACTCTATACGGGAAGAACGTGAGAAAAGGTTCTGTGCATGATAGGGCCTGTATCTCGCTGGTTCTTCTAGCTGAGGATATGGCTACCAGAAAGACTGTTTTCATGGTTAGAAAGGATAGAGGGGCTGAATCCAGAGGTTCAAAGGGTTCCTCAGTTAAGGCATCCAGTACTAAGTTAAGCTGCCAGGGGGCAGTAACTGGCCTAGGGGAATGAGTGATGTTGGTGGCTGCTTTTAGGAAGGACTGCACTAATGAGTGTGCCCCAGGTAGCTGTCCATCTGTTTTCCCCCGTATTGCTCCTATGGTGGCTGTTTGTACCCTTAAAGATGCCGCTGTCAACCCCTTGTCTAGACCATCTTGCAGAAACTCTAACATATGTACAATATTGAAATTTGAAGCCTGAAGTTGTTTAGAGTTACACCAATAAAAAAATGCCCCCCAGTGTCTGTTATATGTCTTGTTAGTCGAGTGTCTTCTGGCCTGTAGCAGAGTATCTGCTACCCTGGCCGACACCCCTTGGTTTAGCAGTCTGACTCTCTGAGTGGCCATGCCATTAGCCTCAGTGTTTATGGGTTCTCGTGCCAAATTAGCCCCTGAGTAATGTCTGGTATGGGGTGAGTTTCATAGGCCTGTCCATCAACATCTTTTTGAGGAGCACATACCATGTTCATCTTGACCAGTCTGGGGTGATTAGAATCACTGTGGTGCCCGTGTCCCTGATTTTCTGTAGAATCGCAGGTATCATGGGTATTGGGGGGAATGCATAAGCTATCTGGAATTTCCACGGGGTCAAAAAAACATCTACTCCTGCTGCGTTCTTGTCCTTGTACCTGGATATATATATTGGTAGCTGAGCGTTCTTTGCCGATGCCATGAGGTCTAGTTGAAAAGGACCCCATCTCCTTTGTAGTTTGTTGAATATGGCTGGGTTGAGTTGCCACTCTCCCTGTTGTAGGGCTTGCCTGCTCAGCCAGTCCACCCTGGTGTTTTGCACGCCTACTAGGTGTACCGCTGTGAGACTGAAAAGGTGTATCTCTGCCCACAGCATTAGGGATTCTGTCCCCCGAGCCATGGCTCTGCTTTTTGCTCCTCCTTGCTTGTTTATGTAGGACTTTGCTACCCTGCTGACTGTTCGCACCTTTACGTGGTGCCTTGTTACTTGTGGTTTGAAGCACTGTAGTGCCAGTCAGATTGCTCAGGTCTCCAGGATGTTGATCTGCAATTTCATTTCTGGTTCTGTCCACTTTCCTTGGACTGATCACCTGTCCATTACAGCACCCCAGCCTTGCAGGCTTGCATCTGTTTCGAGGGTTCTGGTCGCTCCGTTTTCCAATTCTGCTCCCTGATTTAGATTGTGTGGGGTTGTCCACCATCTCAGTGACCTTTGTACTTGCATAGGTATGGTCACCCTTTGACTGTAATTTTGTAAGTTGTAATTCCATTTGTTGAGGAGCAGATGTTGTAATTGCCTCATGTGTGCTCTGGCCCAGTCGCATAGGTCTATGCAAGCCACCATTAGACCCAACAACTGCATGAGGTGCCACAGTGTCATCGATTTGCAGTGTAGTATGTGCCTGCATTGGTTCCCTAACATATTGATGTGTGTTTCTGAGGGTTTGACTGTCCCAGTGGCTGTGTTGAACACTGCCCCTAAGTATTCTATAGTAGTGGTCAGTGTCAGGTGGCTTTTGGAGGTGTTGACTATCCATCCATGTCGGGTGAATAACTGTAGCATTCTCTGGGTTGCTGCTTGGGACTCATCCTGCAATCTTGCCTGAATTAGCCAGTCATCCAGGTAATGGATTACATGGACTCCCTCCGTGCAGAGTGTGGCTACTAGTGGTGCCATGACCTTGGTGAAAACTCGGGGTGCTGACGCCAGATCGAAGGGTAGGCATTGATACTGGAAGTGATACCCTAGGATGCTGAACTTGAGAAATCGCTTGTGGGATGGTCTGATTGGGATGTGGAGGTATGCGCCCCTCAGGTCTATGGACATTAGTAGGTCCCCCTTGCGGACTGCCGCAATGGTAGACCATAGTGTCTCCATTTTGAACCTTTGGTACTTTACAAATTTGTTCACACATTTGAGATCCAGTATTGGGCATAAATCTCCTGTCTTTTTTGGAACCAGAAAGAAGACTGAGTAGATGCCTGAGTATCATTCATGGTTTGGGACTGGTTTTATGGCTTTGCTGTTGAGCAGTTGTTGTAGCATTGCTCTGACTTGTGTAGGTGTCATCTTGTCTTTCATAACATGGGACTCTATGTATCTGTTTTGTCTTGGCACAGAGTTGAACTTGACGGCGTATCCTTGTTTGACTATTTCTTTGACCCAACGGGCCTTGACTGTTTCGGCCCAGGTTGTGGAGAAGAGCTGTAGCCTTCCCCCCACTGCGTCCGCATTGTCCTGGGCCTGTGGATTCTCATTGTCGAAAACCTCTGTTTTGCCTATTGGGTTTGTAGCCTTGCTTGGGGTTGAAGTGGCTACCGTGGTCCCGTTTGAATGATACTGGGGTTTTTGGCTGAAGAAATTCGGTTTGAACCCAAAGGCACGCCTGTCTTGGCCTTGGTATCTAGGACTCTTCTTTCCTCTGTTTGAATAGGGATGAAATCTATTGTTCTGAAAGGAAGGCAGAGTGCTCTGTTCTCTTGGTTGTCCTTGACTTCTCCCTTCTTGATGGTAAATTCTTCTATGCCTGGGCTGAACACCTTGTCCCCCGAGAAGTGAAGCTTCATGAGCCTGGACTTTGATTCTTGATCAGTGTTCCAGAGTTTAAGCCAAATTAATCTTCTGGTGCTGTTTACTGATGCTGCTGATCTTGATGCCATTTTAAATGTGTCTATAGTGGCATCTGCCACATACTTTATTGCTTGAATAACATAATCCATAGTGGCCCCATGGGCACTAGATTCTGGTATATCTAGTCGAGCTGCTTCCAGCCATCTGAGAACAGCTCTGGAGGAGTACGTGGCTGCCATGGAAGCCCTCATGTTCATGGTTAGCATATCATGAACCTTCCGGACTATATCGTCCACTTTCCTGTCCATGGGGTCTCTTAATGCGGATGCTGACTCAGAAGGTAAGACCGTCTTATTGCTCAGAGCCAAGGCCTCGGAATCGACTTTTGGGGCTGTAGACCAAGCCTTCTCTTTTTCCTGTGCTAGAGGGTATCTCTTCTCGAAGGTACCCTTCTCCCTGGTCTTTATTGGGTCTGGAGCCTCTCACTCCCTTGCCAGGATGTTATCCAAGGCTGGGCAAAAGGGGAAGTAGGTGGTGGAACATTTTCTATCACATACTAAAGGGTTCAGTCTGTTCTCTGGTTCTTGTATGGGCTCATTAATACTGAGTGTTTCACACACTACCCTGATAATCTCAGTGATGGAATCGAAGGGGCATAGCCTGGTAGCCATGTCTTCCTCTGCCTCCTCCTCCTCTGGGTCTTCATCTCCCGAGTATGGAGGATCTGACCCATCATATGAGATAGGAATTGGGGCACCCCTCTGATGTTTTGGGGGAAGGGGTTTCTCTGGGGATTGGGGACGTTTGTCTGCCCCCAATGCATCCATTTTGTCCAACAGTTTTTGGAAAAGCTGAACTACCATGCTCTGAGCAGAGGTGGAAGCACTATCTTGTAGTATGTCCTCCTCTGGGGATCCCTAATTTGAACTGAAAATATTTGGTTCTCATCGACCATGCATAGGGAACATAGGTCCGTCAAGTCAGAGGTTAAAAGAATATGGGGACATTTTCTGCAAATCCATCTCAAAGTCATTTTGTCTCATCTGAAAAGCATAATAGAATAGAGGGGGAGATATAACTGCAGTCCAAGCCTGTTATGCACCTTAATATAACTATTAAAAAACTATTGAAAACTATTTAAAAACTGTGTAGCTACTAGACAGGAGCGTTGGACCTCGACCTGGTTCAGCTTCTGGAGTAAGGGCCAAGCAATATGACTGTACCCAGAATAATTGCTGCCCATGCATTCAGGAGCAGAGAAAACTTGTTAATGAGGCTCATATCAGTGTTTCTTCTTCCCTGCTGTGCCTCCTTATGCATCCTTGTATTCCCGTATAGGTAGATTAAAATTGCCAAAAAATGAATCGTTTCCCTTTTAAAATGGAAACGCCATGGCCCCTTTAAGAATTGCCTGCCTTGAGCCGCCAATTCAGGAAAGGGGAAAGGTCCTCCGGACACCGCCATCTTAGAAGAGTGAGTAGAGAAGCCATGATAGGTTGGCTGGGGTCTTGCAAGGCTAAGGGCTCTCGAGGCAAAAGGAGGAAGGGAGAAGGCATGGCTTGTCTCACAGCGCGGAGAATGCTGAGCGAGAGAAGCTACCAAAAAGCACTTGAACTGGTGGAGAGTAAAAATGCACCAAAGTGGCAGGTAGACAAGGGGAGTAAGCAGGCAATCAGCAAATACAACATCGCCTCACGATTGAACAAAAGGTGAACCACAGGTGCACAACCAGCGTTCTGTATATGAGGCCCAGTAAATCTCGAAATATTAGCTTCTGCTCACTGTCTCAACAAGGTAAGCCAGTGGGAAGCCATGTGCATAGGTGATCCTTTCCTCAGCAGAACAAGGTGTACTGAGGAAGAAGTGACACAGACGGTCTCAAACACTTCTGGCTACAATTTTATTTTAATGCAGTAGTCCCTGACGCTCGTCGATTCACTAACTGATTGTGTAGCAACACTAAAACATGCTGGCTGACTTTTGGAACTATAATCTAGGGTTTTGTTGAAAATTCTTACTTTTATTGGCACAGAGCCAACAATCTGTGACCAGCCTGGACAGATGCACAAAAGAAACTGAGGAGTCTGGGAACTACAGGGGAGGAGACGGAAGCAGGGGAGGAGAGGGATCGGATTTCGATCCTAAAATTCTTTTGTGCATCAGCCTGAGAGGAGTTCCGAAGATTACCCATAAGTGGAGACTGGGAGTGCTGTAAGAAGGTGTGATTGATAATTCCTTCTGCCCGAGAGCACACTCCCTCTCCTGGCTCCTCCTCCATCCTACCTGCCTGAAGCATGGATTCTGAGCTTCTGTTACTCCACCTTTTTAGGTTGGTGACCCCTCCTTTCTAGATTTTTATGCAAATAAAACTAATTTGTCCCTTGTAGAGCATACCTTTCTCTACAACACTGCCAACTTTGGTGCAATTCTGGTTTTAAACAGTTTGGCAGTACACTTTAGAAAAAAGTTGCACATTTTATATATTTTAAATTAAAACTGCTTCATTCTCCTGCAGTAGTGTGCTTATATCTGCTTCATTTTGCAAACTATACAGTTTGCATGGCATAAAGTTATGTGTGTGTTCTCTTGATTATACACTAGCCCTCGGTGGTATTTATTTATTAAAGTGATCACGTTTTGTGTTTAATTCCACAAAGATTTTTATTTCAGGGTTTTCTCTCAACCAGCAGCCTTCCTGCTGCTCTACATGGTGCCTGGACTGGGTTAAAGATTGTGGGAGCCCATCCCAGCTTCATTTTGTGTGTCCCTTTATTTATTGAACAAAGTAAATGGCAGTCACTCCCTAAGTCTATTTCCTGGTGCTTGCTGCCTGACAATTATTTATTTATTTTTTAAATATCTTGTCTCCTGCCAGCAAAAGGTGTGCACTTTTCTCCCTCTTAAGTGCTTCCACTTTGGCAGGCCTTAGCTTGCTCCACGACTGAAGTCACAGTTTCACACAGCCGCTCCTTGGCTGTTGCAGGGGGATTCCCCTTTAGCATGCTAGCACTATGCTACAGAGCTGGCTTTGCTGCCTCTCAGCTTCCTCTTTTACTCACTTGGCACTTCAGATCCATGCACCTGCCGCTCTGCATTTTAACTCTGCAGCAGACTGTTACATTATTTAAAACAGGCACAAGCTTATTATTTTAATAAAATAAACATTTCACTATTTTTTTCCCCAGGCTGGCCCCAAATACTACTAGACCACCAGGGCTACTCTCACTAGCCAAGGCAACCTGTTTACTAGCCCTTGGCTACTAGTTGCTGCACCCATTATTTCCATTACAATAGGATGACAGGCTATTAGCATATAATGTTTGCTTCTATGTGTTTATGTGAAAGGGGCATAGGCAATCACTCTATCCCCTCTTAGCTTACTCATTCAGTACTAATAATATGCTCACAACTTTTTCCTTTGTTTCTATTGCAGGGACAATCCTTCCTCCTGGCAGATCCCCAGCTCTAAACCTCCCACCAGGTGACCATCTAGCAAATAAGGTACCTAGTTTAGCTCTCTTATGGAACAGTCATTCCATGACTGTTACATTCCCCCCCCCAAGGGCAGTAACATTGACCAAGGTCTACACTACTGCTCCTCCAGTCTGCTCTCTCTACAAAAAACATACAGGGGCCAGCAGGAGAGGCATAAACATGGGGGGGGGGGAATGGGATCCAAGAGAAAAAAAGAATGGGTGTGGAAGTGAAACCCCAGGGAAATCTAGCCTCTTTCGGGGGCTTATTGGGAGGCAGTATAACGTAGTAGTTAAGAGCACTGAGATGCAAACCTGGAGAACTGGATTTGTGTCTCACAGCCACCACTTGCATACTGTGTGATCATGAGCAAGTCACTCAATTTCCCTGTGCTCCCAGGATTGATCTGGAAACAAGATTTGGTTTAGTGTGCCTTTCCTGGCCAAAAATTGTAACATAACATAAAAATAAATACAATTAATGGTGGACAAGCTTGATGGGGTACAACCTCCTCTGGTCTGAAATACCTATGTTCTTTTGTTCCTTATGTGACCCCTACATCTGTCATCGAACTCCTCTCGTCCATCTGTTCCTACTCCACCACTGGGGAGTTGCTTATCTTTGACGATTTTAGTATCAATTGACTCTCCACCCTTTGCACAAGAACTTTGAGAAAATGTAAAATCCCTCCAATTATCTCTGTTGATTTCACCAGTCCCCACCAATCTCAATAATAAGTCCCTAAACCATTCCTGTCCATCACTGGGTCCTCTCCACCCACACCCACCATCTTGTGGATGAAGGTATCCTCCCATACACCTTCACTGACCACCATACGGTCTACTGTGTGTGCAAGGTCTGCCACCCTAATGTTCATCCTACGTTCAGTCTTCTCTGATCCTTCAGATCACTGGACTTGTCCTCCCTCCATGCCAACCTGTAGGCCATAGACAGGCCCCCTGTCTCAGCAGACACCGACATCAATTCTGCTCTCCAGTCCAAATTCATGACTGGGACCACCATGCTCCCTTTGGAAAACTAGAGTCCAGGGTTCCCACCACCCCTGGATCTCAACAGAGTTGCTGGCATGCCTTTGATCCAAAGACCTAGCCTGGTGGTCCTACAAGATTACTGACTCCCCTGCTGTGCTTATCAATTACTAGACCCTTCACAATGCCTGTACCAAAGCCACTAGGCTCAGGAAATCCAAATATTTTGCCTCCACACTATAGAACAACCTTAATCACCCCTCCATCTTCTGGATGTTTATCCACTCCCTCCTCTCCTCTCTGACCCAACCCCCCAGTTCTCATGGTTGGCAACTACCACATCTCCAACCTTGCTGCCATTGTATCTTCAGCCAATTATTTCTTCACTTTCCATACTCAAGCCCTCCTCTCCCCCCCTCCACTCACCCTGCCTCCGTCCATGCACTCTTTCTCCTTCTCTCGCACCACTCCTTCTGCCTTCCTCAAGCTCCTCCTAGTTCTTAACCCCCAGATGAAGCCCCAGATGAAGCATGAGTGCTGGTGGTCCCAATGCCAGCTTCTTCATCTCTCTGATCCAGTCATAGGCATTCCTATTACCCACCTCCTTAACCTTTCTTTCTCCTCAGCTACTCTCCCTGATGCCTGGAAGCAGGCTACTGTCATCCCCTTCCTAATGGGGATGATCCTTCCCCTTGTGGCAAATACTCATCTATTTCTGTCCTTCCCACTCCGACCAAACTGCAGGAACACCTGTTTTCTAACAGCTTTCTCCCTTCCTTGACTCCTTTTCCTTTTTTGTTCCATTCCAGTCTGGCTTCAGAAAGTCCCATTACACATCCACCTCTCTCCTCAAGCTCACTGATGCCATCCTTTCTATTATGAACCAGGGTGGGATCATCTCAACTATCTTTGTCGATTTGGCCAAAGTCTTTGACACCTTTGCCCACCCCTTCCTCCTGTACAAGTTTAAGGCACCAGGGCTGCTTTCTCAGTCACTTGGTTCCACTCCCACTGTGAGGGTAGATCTTAAGCTGTCCGTATCTGAGACATCTTATCCCCCAGCTACTCAGGCATGCTCCAAGGGTCCATCCTTGGTTCTATTCTCTTTTCCATCTCCATGTACACATTGGTGTCATATGTATATACTGTTTTAACTGCTGTGACCTTTACTTGACAGTTAAAATTGTATGCCTGCATACCTTGTAACCTTGTAAGCTTCCGCATCATACTGGAAAATAGGCATTTATTTGTCTAGTATGTTTAGCTGGTCAATAAAAATGAAATAATAATAATGAATGACCTCCCTGCTGTCTTTTCTTCTGCATCCATCTCCATGTATGCAGATGATACAGTGCTCTTTGCCTCTGGCTTCTCTTCCCCTGACCTCACTGCCTAGCTCTAACTGGCCTTTGGCAACATCCATCTTGGATTGCGGACCAACCAGCTATCCCTCAATGGCAAGAAAAAGGTCTCTATGACCTTTGGCTCATGACACAGGATTTCCAGGCTCACCACTCTCCCCTCCTTCCATACCCTCAATGTTAGTGTGATTGAGGATGTCTCCTCCTTTAAGTACCTTGGGGTTTGGCTGACAGCCATCTCAATTTCTTAGCGCACATGGATGCCATCCACCACAAGCTCTACTCCAAACTTTGTGCACTCTACAGGAACAAAGCAAATATACCACTTTCTGCCCATCAAGAAACCATCTTGAGGATGATCTTTTCTATCTTCCATTATGCAACCTCTTCTACAGCACTCGTCCCAAGTCCACCCTTGCCAGTCCGGATTCTTGCTTTAACTCCTTCTGCTATTTTGCCTTGGATACCCTCCTTTTACCCACCACTGCTCTCTTAACTCCTCCTTCTCCCTCCCCTCCCTTGATGTCAGGTACCTCACCCATTGTGCCTCTTTCATATCCAGATTGTAGCTTGGCTCCCTCCCTAACTTTCTCTCCCCTCAAATACATCCTCCTCCCTCCCACCCACCCACTCTGTATCACTAACATACTAACATACTAATTGCCAGCAGATTAGGCCTTATGGTCTATCGAGTCTGCTTGAACCTCAGATCCCTAGTTGGATACCGAGGCTCTCCCCCCCCCTTGTGTTCCAGAAACCCCTATCATCCATCCCCACCCCCTGGGCCAGTCCATCATCTGATACATCCGCTTTCTGTGTCTGTCCCACCCTCTCTTGAAGCCCTTCACTGTGGGTCTCTGAACCAGCTCACCAGGCAGTACTTTCCAAGGATCCACTCCCTCTCAGTGAAAAACCTCCTCCTCTTTTCCCCCTCACCGTTCCACCTTTCAACTTCAAACCATGCCCTCTGGTGATACCTCCCTGCTTTAGTCTAAAGATCCCCTCCATGTTTACCCTATTTATTCCCTTGAGGTACTTGAAGACCTCAATCATGTCCCCCTGTCTCTTCTCTCCTCCAATGAAAACAGGCAGAGCTCCTCAAGTCTGTCATCATATGTCAAATCCCCTAGTCCTCATATCATCATAGTTGCCCTCCTCTGTACCCCCTCCAAGAGCTGTATGTCCCTCTTCAAATGTGGTCTCCAGTACTGTACACAGTACTCAAGGTGTGGTCTAACCAATCCATTGTACAGCGACAGAATCACTTCCCTGCTCCTAGAGGTGATCCCCCTTATGATGCATCCCAGCATCCTGTTTGCTTTGCTAGCCGCTCTCCTGCACTGCTCGGAGTTATTCATACATGCATCCACCATGACCCTTAGGTCTTTTTTCCCTGTTGAGGCCTCCAGCACCTCCCCTCCAAAGGTGTACCTGTGTTTAGGGTTTTCCCGCCCAAGATGTAACATCTTGCACTTGGTGATACTGAAATTTAATTTCCATGTGTGAGCCCACCTTTCCAGGGTGTCCAGGTCCCCTTGCAGGGCCAACCTCCCCTCTTCCCCATCAACTACTGCTCCCATCTTGGGTCATCAGCAGTGACTCATTTCACACCCTATACCCTCCCTGATGTCCAGAAATGTATGCATTAAACAGGATTGGACCCAGGACCAAGCCCTGCGGGTACCCCATCATCGACCCTCTAGGTTCGAGCTCCCCCACGACCACTACTCTCTGAGTGCATCCAGCTAGCCAGTTTTCAATCCATCTGACCATCAAAGGGCCTACTCCCAACCCCTTCAGTTTCTCCACCAGACCATTGTGGGGGACAGAGTCAAACGCCTTGCTGAAGTCCAAGAATAATACATCCACAGGCTTTCCCCTGTCCAGTTCTGATGTTACCCATTTGTAGAGCTTGACAAGATTGGGTTGATATGATCTACCTGGCACAAACCCATGTTGCCAACTATTCAGACCTCCCACCTCCTCCAAGTACACCCCCAATCATTCCTTTAGTATACTCTCCATTAATTTTCCCACCACTGAGGTCAAACTGATGGGTCTATAGTTACCTAGTACTTCCCTCTACCTCCTTTATGGATTGGCACCACATGTGCCTCTCACCAATCCCTAGGTATCCTCCCTGTCTCAAGTGACCTGTTGAAGAGCTCTGCCAGGGTGCAGCCAGTATGTCCGCCAATTCCCATAGTACTTTCAGATGAATGCCATCCAGCCCAGGAGATTTATCTTCCTTTAGGCCCTTAAGGGCTAACCACACCCTTTCGGTGGAGATAGCATCATCCGTCCCCTCCACCTTACTGCCCTTTTTATCCTTATCCTGATGTGACACCCCTTGGGTACCTCTCCCTCCCTCTTGCTCCATTTCTGTTGCTCCCCTGATCCCACTCACTACTGCTTCTATCCCCATTGTGCCTTGCTTTGTAGAGATCCCATCCCTCTCTCTAGTGAACACAGAGGCAAAGTACTCATTTAATACCTCTGCCTGGTCCCTCGCCTCTTCCACCCACCCTCCTTCTGATCTCAACCTGCCGAGATGGCCCTTAGTTTTTCTCCACTCCCCAATGCACCAGAAGAACCCCTTTTCCCCTCCTCATATCCCCTGTGCCAGATGTTGCTCTTTACTGGACTTTGCCCCCTGCACCATCCGGGTGACTTTTCTAGATGCAAGATGGTACATTTCCTTTTCCCTATCCCCTCTCATTGTTTTATATTTTTTGTAGGCAGGCTTCTTTTCACTGACAGCTACCTGAACCTCACTGGACCACCAGCATGGTTTATGTGACCTTGCTCCCTTACGCTTCACCTTAGTGCAGGTCCTGACTGCCTCATGAAGTCCCCGTTTTATGACATCCCATCTCTTTTCCACACTTTCATTGTTGTAATCCCCTTCAAGTGATCCTTGAGAATATTTACCATGCCCACAAAGTCTGCCCCCCTGAAGTCCACTGCCAGTGTCCTAGATCTCTCCCCCCTCCCCCATGCTTATTTGAAACCAGACAGTATTGTGGTCACTCTCAATCAGGGGATCCTCTACAACCAGGTCCCTTACCAGATCCCCATCCACCAGAACCACATCCAGAACATACCCCTCCCTTGTGGGCTCCATCATGTGCTGTGTTAAGAACACATCTTGGAAGCCGTCCAGTAGCCTCTGCTCTGGCCACCTTATTTCTCATTAACCTTCCTGACCCCCCCCCCCATTAAATCTACTGCTGGCCAAGCTGCCTTCTCAAATTGTTTCCCTAAGGTCTAGTCCTCTCTTCCCCTGTCAATCTGCTCTGCCTCTTGCCCATCTCCCTTAAGTCTCTCCTTCATGACTGTGCTGCTCACTCCTACAACTGTTCCTGACCCCGGACCTTAGCAGCCACCTTCCACTCTCCACCCATGGCTTGCTTGAAGTCCTGTTTTGCTCTGGTAATCCACACCTTACCTTTCCTCCCCAGTTATGGGGCTGTTCACTGCTCCTGCTGAAGTGCAGCTTTTCTTTTTCTACTGTAGGCATCTTGTTTACATTGTATTACTTTGCACCAGATATTGTATATGCACTACTGTTAATATACTGTACTTTTGCACCATATTTTGTTTGCACTGTATTACTCAGCACTGAATATTGTTGCTGCACAACTGTTAATGTACTTTTACTCTTGCATCTTATGGTATTGTCTACTCTACCTCCACCCGCCCTCCCAGGAGACATCTGAAAACAAACTGTTATCGGCTCACCATGTCTTTCCTGGTAAAACTTTTGAAATCAATCAATCAATAAATAAATAAAAGAAGACACCAAAGCAGGAAGTGGGAGAACTGAGAGGCAGCCCAGCAGATGGACCATCAAGTAAGCCTGGGGCTCCTTTCCTTCCTTATGGTTGATTTTTCAAGCTTTGTAAGTGGGAGTAGTGTGGTGTCACTACCTTTGTGGAATAGCACAACAAGGCAGGGAATTTTATTTTTATAGTGCCCTATCCCAGGGGCTCAGAGTGCTGTACAGAATAATACTAGACAGAAAGATAACATCACAATAATCCTCTAGATATCCCTAAGTACAGAGCATTGCAAAAGTTAAGTGTTGAGGTTATGATGGTAAACACCAAAGTTGCCACGTCATCTTGCACCAGATAGGGCTTAATCTGGGAGATATTTCTGCATCATCATATGATGTTTATGTGTCTGTTGAGAGTCCACAATAACTCCCAGACTCTCAACCCTATGGTGTAAAAGACAGATACAGCTGAGTATCATCTGTATAGATATGAAAATTTATAATGGCATACCGTTTAATGACCCACCTCACAGGCAACATGTACCCCAAGAAAAGCTGCGTGTGACAGACAGGTATGATTTAAATTGCTTCAAGCCTGTTCCTGTAAGTCCCCATATTCCATCAAGGCATTCCTTCAACATCCCTTTTTTTTAAAGCAATCTCATCCACAGGGTTGCACATTTACTTTCAAGTTTTTTTTTCCAGTTAGAAGTACGTGACATTATTTGCTACATCTTGTGTGGTGCTTCTTTTCAGAGCCCTGCTATTCGCCTCTGTCCACAAATTCTTCCATGATAGCTGTGGCTGGAAGAATACTGCCGCTGCTGACACTGAGCCTTGCTCTCTTTTAACTGGCTCTTCTCACTGCTATTCCTTGCTGTCCTGGCAGTGCTAAACTGACCTCCACACTATATCATTTTACCTTCTCGAACCTGCTTGTGCCACAGATCAAGCAGCATGACGTGACTCCTCTATTACTCACTAGGCATCTCTAATACATGGCTGCTGACTTTACCTCTAAATGCCTTTGGCAGAACATGCTGCTGGTACCATCTCTTTTCCCATGGAAACTATGGTATCTTGTGCTCCTAGCCTTGTTATTATCTGGGGACATTGAAACAAACCCTGGCCCCCAGTTACCCACTGCCTCTCCGAACATGGACTGGTTTAATATGAAAGGCCTTCATATAGCACATTTAAACATTAGAAGCCTTCGCTGTAACTTTACTGAACTTGAGGCATGGATATTCATATATGAACCTGACATTCTCTATCTGAATGAAACTTGGCTAAAGCCCTCTACTCCTGACTTTTCCTGCTCTCTTCCTAACTATTCCCTATTTTGAGGAGACAGACTATCTGGAAAAAGGGGAGGTGGAGTTGTGCTCTGTTTCAAAAACCACCTGAATATGTCCTTAATGCAATGTTCGGTTGCCTCTAACTGCGAGTTTTTACATACCCTGCTTCTACTTGGAACCAAAAAGATTCACTTAATATGTGCTTACAATCCTCCTAAAGCAGGTCAACTAGGATGCTCTGAACTACTGGAGTACTCTACCTCTACAGCTGGCCAAAATGAACTTATTATTCTTGGTGACCTTAACTTAAATTGGCTGGGGAAAAATAAAAGTACACTGGTATCTCTAGTACATGGATTTAACATGCACCAAGTAATTGAAGATCCCACCAGGCTGACCCAGTCACCTGCTGCTGGAACACTTATAGACTGGATACTCACAAATTGACCTGATAAAATTACCACCTCAGGTGTGCTTCCTGATTCTATAAGTGACCATTCCCTTGTGTTTTGCATATGGGGAACATCGGTGATTCCAGCTCCCTCGCCACGCTACATCACCTTCCGAGATTTTTCCACACTTGATCAAGCAAGCTTTCTACATGATATCTCTTCTGTAAACTGAATCCCTATTATCCAGTCCCAAGACACTGAATCTGCTCTCACACTCCTCCTTTCTATATTTTTATCCCTCCAGGACATACATACACCTAAATGGAATCAACGCTTTAGGGCCAAACAGACTAGGTGGCTGCACAAGGAACTTCTCACTTCCCTTCAAAAGGCAAATCCCAAGATGGCTTGGACCCTAAACTCCTCTACCTCTCTGCCACCACCATAGCAACTCCACTTGCCAAACTCTTAAACACATTCTTTGCCTCTACTGCTGTCCCCCAAGCATGGAAGCATGCCACTATCATCCCCCTCCCAAAAGGAGGTACCCCCACCTCCCCCTCCAACTGCCACCCCTATTTCCCTCCTCCCAGTACCAGCCAACTACAAGAGCACCTTGTGCTCACCCAACTTACTTCCTTCCCCACCAACTCTAATTTCTTCACACCCTACCAGTCAGGTTTCAGAAAGGACACTCCACAGCATCCTCCTGATAAGGCTTCACTGACCCATCCTGACTGGTATGGACAGTGGGCTGATCACCTTCAGCTGTCTTCGCCGACTCCTATGTGCAAGCTTCCTTGACACCATCTCCCACCCCTGTTTGCTCTCTTGTCTCACTGAATCAGGCCTCTTTGTTGCTGCCACCAACTGGTTCAGATCTTACCTCTCTGGCAGAACCCAGTCCGTTAGAGTCACAAATGCTATCTCCTCCCCCTTCCCTTAACTATTGGTGTCCCCCAAGGGTCAGTTCTGGGACCCATACTGTTCTCTATATTTCTAAATGACTTACCACTCATCTGCTGTACTACCTCAAACCACATGTATGCAGATGACACTGTACTCTTCTCCTCAGGCTCCAGCCTTGAAGTGGTACAATCTAACCTCCAAGCCAACTTCAACGAAGTACAGCAATGGTTCAGCTCTCACCACCCCTCCCTAAATGTAAAAAAAACTGTCACGATGACTTTTGGCACACAAAAACACCTGTCCAGACTCCCATCCCTTCCCTATTTCCACACCCTGGATGGTCAAAAACTCGAAGATGTCTCCTCATTCCGTTACTTGGAGGCATGGCTTGACTGCCATCTTTCCTTCTCAGACCACATTGATGCTATTTCAAAAAAACTATACCCCATGCTCGGTGCACTTCATAGGAACCGCAGTAGCCTCCCTCCCCCATCATACATTAACTGGTCCAGAGAGATGATCTCCCTCAGCTCAGTTACTGCAGCACTGTTTGCAGTTGCAGCCCTAAGTCCACCCTATCTAAGCTGGACACACTTTTGCTGCCTTCTGCCACTTTGCTCTCGATGCCTCACCCCTTACCCACCACTGCGACCTCTACCATTCCCTGACACTACCATCCCTCAGAAACTGCTGCATTTCACATTGCGCTAAATATGTATCTAACCTATGGCTTGGCACCATCCCTTCCTACCTCTCCTCTGTGCTCTCAGCTGCCCCCTTCCCCACCCATTATCTTAGATCCTGCGACTACTGCCAACTCCCAATCCCTAGGCGGAAGACTACTGTTGGGCAAGCCGCCTTCTCACACCGGTTACCCAAGCTATGGAATGATCTCCCACCTCAAATACGGCATTCCTCCTCTACCCACTCTCTTTCTACCGCCCTAGCTAACTTCCTCACCACTAATTGCTCCTGTACCTAATTCGGCCATGCACCAATTGCTCCCCTCCCTACTGCCTGACCAGCAGCCTTAGCTTTGCTATAAATGCTGATGTATAGCCCCAACCTATGCACTTTTGTCCTGTGGCTTTTTGTCCTGCACCATCATGCGTTCTATGTCTCCTGTTGTTTATACCTGCATATTGCTGTGTGCTAAATTTTCCCTTGTATTGCTGCTATATGTCAGGTAATTGTTATATGTTCCATACAATATCCAATGTACTCCATGTGTTGTTGCTTGTAGTTTAATGCAATTGTATCCATAGCATTATTTTCCTGTGTTATTTGCTCAGTTGATAACCTGCGTGTTATCCAACCCCCTTGTACCCCTTCCCCCCAGGTCGCACCAGGAGACAAGCATCTTGTTGCTCAGAGTGCCTTTCCTGGTGAAACTATTTCAATAAATAAACATGCATACACCTTAACGGAATCAAAGCATCAGGGCCAAACAGACTAGGTGGCTGCACAAGGAACTTCTCGCCTCCCTCCGGGCACGTGACAAAAGTTGGAACTGCTACAAAACCTTGGGTCAGCAAAGTGAATATGACACTTACAGAAAGCAGCGCAATATATGCAAAAAACAAATCAGGCTTGCCAAAAGCTCATACTGCAAAGGTCTATTGCTGGAAGCTGCTGGGGTCCTGAAGAAATTCTGGACACATGTAAAATCCTTCCTGGGCTCAAACCAGTCTCAACACACAAATGATATGGTCCTCAATGGTATGCACTGTAATGACCCCACCACCATTGCAAATTCTTTCAACAAATACTTTACTGATCTCACCAAACACATTGCCTCTTTCACAGAAAATTGCATCCTGACACCCGTTACTCACACAAACGTGCCCATACATCCGCCCTTCTATTTTAAGGCTGTTCCAAATGCTGATGTTCTAAAACTACTAAACTCAATCTCTGATAGTACTAGTGTAGGCTCCAACTACCCAGAGCCTAAACTCCTGAAGCTGGCTGCTCTTTTAATTGCAGCCCCATTGGCTAAAATCTTTACATTGTCTCTCTGCCATAGTCACGTTCCAGACATATGGAAATTGGCAAAAGTCACCCCAGTCTTTAAGAAAGGTGACAAGAAGGACATAGCCAATTATAGGCCCATAGCCATTCTGTCAGTACTAAACAAAAGTACTCGAGAAATTAGTGGCTATACAGGTCACCGAGTTCCTCTCTAAATATACCCTCCTATCACCTGCTCAACGTGGTTTCCTCAAGGGGCATAGCACCTCTACTGCTCTGATACAATTTACAAATGTTGCCCTTACTGCTATGGTAATGGTCTCATGACTGGTGCAGTGTTCATTGACCTTTCAAAGGTGTTTGATCTTTTAGATCACCCTCTTCTGCATGATTGCCTCAGCTTCTCTGGTTTCTCGGAGTAAGCCACAAACTGGTTCCAGAGCTACTTGAGCAATAGAAGACAACAGGTAAAATTTAACTCTGTGGTGTCAGACTCTGCACCTATCAATGTTGGTGTTCCTCAAGGCTCCATCTTGGGGCCTCTTCTCTTCTTCATTTTTATAAATGACATATCTTCTAACATCCCTTCATGCTCAACAATCTTATAAGCAGATGATCTGGTGCTCTACACCTCCTCTGCAAACAGAGAAGAAATAAATAGTTGACTAACATCTACATTTCTCATAATGCAAGAATGGATCCTCAACAAAAAGCTTGTCCTAAACTTAAGTAAAACTCAGGGCAAGCTCTTCAGCTCTGCAACCAAACTTAGAACAAACCGCAACCTTTTCAATGTCTCCTGTGCAAATGGCTTCACCCTTACGAAAGTAACCTCATTCAAGTATTTAGGTATCCTGCTTGATGAAACGCTCAACTTTAAGCAACACATCATTGACATCTGCAAGTCAGTAAACTCCAAACTCAGAATAGCTTACAGGACTAGTCGGATGCTTACCCTCTCAGCTAGACTGGCTATTTCTAGGTGTATTCTACTTCCATCCCTTGTGTATTGTGCTGTCACCTACATAAAAGCTTTGAAAAACCACCCTAAATAAGTGGGATACAAAGTACAATAGTATCGGTCGTTATGCCTCAGCTTCCCCACGTTTGAAGCACCATTGCTTGCTATTTGCAGACCTTAGATGGCCTTCATCTGCCAATCAACTCCTTGCCCTTGGTATTCTGCTGGACAATATAATTAGAACTAATCTACTTACCTCTGTTACAGGCATGCTGGTGCCTCTGTCCCCACCTATGGCCTCCGCTCTACTGGACTCTCTCTACTATACACCCCTAGGCACAGAACCTAAAAGAAACCTCAGCTTCCTCCTGCCTGGCCCCAAAATATTGGAATGCCCTACCTCTTGATGTTCGCTCTGCACCTAGTCATATTGCTTTTAAAAAGATGCATCACACTCTCCTCGTCAAACATGCCCTATATTCCTGTTTTAAACCCCCATAGGGTGCTTGACATCCCCTTCCTCAGCTCTCAAAATGTTTCAATTTTGCTCTGACTCCTTGTTACTGTTATATGTAGCACTTTCCATGGACTATGTGTTAAAACTCTACTGCACTATGATTGTATGCTTATTATGTTTTGTACTATTGTGTATTTTTCTGCCATTGTCACTATCATATTAGCAATACTGTTCACGTCACAGAACATCATGTATATTTTTCCTTGTATGCTTGATTACCTCTGAACTATACCTGTTATTTGTTTTGTCTGCCAATTTTGTATTGTAATCTCCCGGGTCATGACTGAAAATAGTCATATTTTGTGGCTATGACACCTTACACAGTAAACAAAAACTAAATAAATAAAATAAAATCCCATGATCCACAGTGTCAAATGAAGATGAGGGATTGAGGAGAACAATAATTTAGCCCCCCCCCATTCCTCACAAGGTGAAAGTCATGGAACATCTTGGCAAGCACAGTCTCTGTACTGTGGGGAGGTCTGAAATCTGACTGGAAAGGTTCATAGATGTTGAAATTCTCAAGATGAGCCTCAGGTTGCACCACCACTACCTTCTCAATGACCTCAACCTAAAAGGGCAGATTAAACACAGGTCTGTAATTAGTCAACACATCCAGGTCTAGAAATGTCTTTTTCAGGAGGGGCTTCACCACAGCATTTTAAAGACCATCAGCAAACTCCCCTTCATGACAGAACACTAAACAGTGCCAGGAGATACCAGACCTAGAGCCTCCTGACAGTTCACCAACAGCTACGTGGGTCCCAGGTCTGATTTACAGCAGGTAGGGCACAACCCAGAGTTCACCTGGAGCACTTCCTCCAAAGAAATTGACACCAACTCACTCCAAGCTATCAGAGTGCCCAAGTACCTCTCAAGTCCATCACTGCTGGCCCACACAGGCCACCTTGAGAAAATCCAGCTCTCATAAAAGACTCCTTGTCCAGGAAGAATTTACTAAACTCCTCACACCATTCATGAGGCAAAACCCCTTCAGACTACAGATAGTGTGGACTAATAAATCTCTCCACAGTGCAGGAGAGCTAAATTGACCTATTCGAGGCAACAACCCATGACAGGAATTCTGCCTTATTAGGGATATTGCCCTCTGATAGTCCTTGTAATGGGACATCAGATCCCGTCTGGCATCTCCCAAGACAGACCTTCTCCAAGAATTATCCAACTTCTGCTCTGTTGCCTTTGACCTCTTCAGCTTGTCCTTGTACCATGACAAGCTGTGATAGGAGACCAGTAGGCAGACAGATTGGTGCGGGGAAGTCAACTGCTGCTAAGATGTCTAGGTTATAGGCATCCACGGTAGCCACTGAACCACCCCATACAATGACACTATGTAAGTAAGCAATTTATTATTTCTATGGCACCCAATCCCAGAGGCTCTGGGTGCCATACAACTCAAGATCTGCAGTGTGATACAAAAACTTTAAAGCACAGCAGTTTATCCCAATACAGGTTAAAAGTAATTAAAGATTAAAAGATGTCAGCTGGGAAAGCTAGATTAAAAAGGTGAGTCTTTAGGTCCCTCCTGAATGCCTCCAACGTAGGGGCCTCCCTCAAAGGTCTTGGCAGTGAGTTCCAGAGGATCGTGCTGGCTACCCTGAATGAATGATCACCAGAGGTTTTCAGCCTGGTCCTCAGAACTGCCAGGAGGCCCTGGGTGGAGGAACGGAGGAAGCAAGCAGAGATGGCAGGAATGAGGAGATCTGACAGGTACCCAGGGCTCAATCTGTATAGGGCCTTGTAGGTGAGCAAGCCCACCTTGACGAGAACCCACCACCTGACCGGCAGCAAGTGCAGATGCTGCAGGACCGAGGTCACATGACAGGACCTAGACAGCCCTGTCAGTAGCCTGGTCGCTGCATTCTGCACTAGCTGCAGCTGGTGGAGGTTCCCTCCACTGACCCCAAGGTAAAGAGCATTACAGTAGTCGAGTCTTGATGTTACAAAGGCATGCACTAATGACCGCAGATCTTCGGGTGGAATTAGGGGTTTAATCTGGGCGGTGTTCCTTAAATGGCAAAAATCACTTTTGATGACAGCCGACACCTGAGCTTCAAATGTCAGCCTGTTATCAAGAACAATGCCTAGGTTTCTCACCATAGAGGATTCCATCAATGGGGTCGACCCCAGGACCAAACCTGTTGCCATCCCGGAGGTATCCCTATTATGCTTGCAACCTAGTTCAATCACCAGTACCTCCATCTTATCTGGGTTAAGTCTTAGCCAGTTAGAGTTCATCTAGTCCTGGATCTCGGCAAGGCATTTATTCAACACATTAATGGTACCATTTGTTCCAGGTGAAAAAGACATGTACATCTGAGTATCATCTGCATAACAGTGAAAACCCAGACTGTGCTGTCTGATGATCCTCCTCAGGGGCGGCATGTGTACCACAAACAACATTGGTGATAGGATCGACCCTTGAGGGAATCCACAGGTCAGGGGTACTGGGGAGGAGGAGGAAAAATTCCCCATCACTGCCCTCTGCCTCCTGCCTGACAGGAAGGACTCAAACCAGCTGATGACAGTGCCAGTGAGTCCACACCACTATCTAAGGCAATCCAACAGCACACTGTGGTCCACAGTATAAAATGTTGATGACAGATCAAGGAGAATGAGAATTGACTGTTCCCCTCAATCTCTTGCCCTGAGGAGGTCATTATGCACCTGGACTAGTGCCATCTCTGTGCTGTGCCTTGCCCTAAACCTGGACTGGAATGGCTTGTAAATGTTGAAGGTCTCCAGGTGTTCCTCGAGCTGCAGAGCCACTAGCTTCTCAACAAACCTTCCCTAAAACTGGGAGGTTGGAGATAAGTCTATAATTTGCCAGGACGTCAGGGTCGAGAGATGTTTTTTTTCAGAAGAGGTTTCACCAACACCTCCTTCTAGGCATCAGGAAAGACCTCCTCTGAAAGCAAACACCTGGCTATCCTGGTGAACACTGGACATATAGCCTTAACGCAGCTCACAAGTAGGCACGTCGGGCCAGAGTCCAGTTCAGAACAAGTGGGCCATAGCTTCAAAATCACCTTGGAGACCTCAGCCACCTCAACTGGCAGAAACTCGGCCCAGACAATGGAGCATCCCTGCTCCATTCAGACCCCCCACCCTCCGGGATTGATCTAGACCCACTGGCAAGATCCCAGCCTGAATAGAGGATACCCTGTTAGAGAAGAATAGAGCAAACATTTCGCAAAGTGCTACTGAAAATGCTCTTTTTGGCTGTAGACAGACTGGATGAAGAAGTCGGTCTACAGTCTGAAAGAGCTGAACTGGTCTGTTCTTCCCTGCAGCAATCTCCCTGGACAGGAACTCTGCCTTCTTACAGTCAACTGCCCTTTGATAATCAGAACAGTGATTTCTCAAAGTCAGTCTATCGTCCACTGACTGAGTCCTTTTCCAGCAATGCTCCAACCTCTGACCCATGGTTTTTATCACCTTGAAAGCCCCATCATGCCATGAGGGTCTCAGGTGAGAGGACCTAGGCCATATATGGACTGGTGCAACAGCATCAGGTGCCCCAGAGATAGCCTGTTATAGGTAGCAACCGCTTCACCCAAGCCAGTAACACAAACAGCACTAACACTGGAAAAATCAGCTACTGCCATCAGTCCCGCTAGGGACAATCCCCTTAAAGGGTGATAGCTGATCATCTCAATGGGAGGAAAGGGGACTCTTGGGGGTGGTCCAAATGAGAATTTCACAGTACAGTGATCAGACCAAGTGACCTGATCAATCCCAAAGTCAGTGACCTCAAGACCCAGTGAGAATACCAGGTCCCATAGTGTGGCTGTGGTGGTGGGTCGCAGAGGCAGAGGCAACTGCCTGTGCAAGGCTCAGTGACATCATCAGCTGAAGAAGGTCAGAACCAAGTTGTGAGGATTCATCATTGACCTAGGCATTGAAGCCACCCATGACATGCCATCTGGGGGACTCTAACACGCTGTCGGCCATGAAGTCTGGCCTCCTGCATAAATCTGCCACCCACTCCCAGAGGACGGTAGACCAGGAGAATTCTGCAACACACACCTGGACCCCCACGCACTGCCACACATTTAAATGATGAGGCGTAACCCACCGGATGTACGGAGAAATTCAAGCTGGATCTAAAACAGATGGCTGCACCCTTCGCCCCTGCTATCCCTCCTTGGGCAGTGCACCACAGAGTACCCAACTGGAACCGATGCCTCCAAAACTGGTCCTGCATCATCCCCCATCCAGGTCTTCATGATGCAATGCATGTAATACTTGCATAAGAGTGGGAAGAGAGGTCTTGGGGTGTGTGATATTCACCAACAAATCATCAACATAAAGGGACACTGGATCTGTAACTGTGCCCACCCCATACTCATGATACTTGAGTGCTGCTTAAGAGCGATTGCCAATAGCTCAATAGTATTGTCAAATAGGAGCAGGGACAAGGGATATCTTATAAATAATAGCCTGCCATGGAGGCATGCTTAAGATGCACAAGCTTGCCTTTGAAGTTTTAATTTATTAACATTATAACATACTTCCCACTGCTATCCCCTAAGCACTTCTTGTCCTGGGTCCTTCTTCCCTAAAGCAGATTATTACGCCACAACAAACCATAGTCCGTCACCCTACTGCTGTGCCACAGAAACCACTATACCAACCCCAGTCGCTATTAAATAAGTATAGTTTCCTGCCCATTTCTCAAGTCCTCCTCTACCCTCGGCTGCATACTGAGCAACACGGACTATTTTTTTTTTTTTTTTCTTTTCTGTACCCTGGCCTGTCTCATCTTAAAGGCACACACCACTATGATGGGTGTCAGTCTGCTCCCCTTGAACTGGAACTGGTATAGCAGCTCCCACTGCCCACTGCCCAGCCTCCAATTCCCCAACAGACTATCCTATCTTCTACCTATTACACTTATCATACTCCTTACTGGGTTAGACAGCCATCCCCCCACCCACACACCCACCTCACCCCTTACCTTCCCTACCTTTTGCCAGCGTCCACCCACCCTGTCAATGCCTGACAAGCATCCACACCCCCACTTAACCTGCCACCTACACACGCACCCCCAACCCCCCTACAAACTCATCTGCCTTACCTTTCCTGCCCTCCTCAACTTACCCATTCCCTGTGCTACTCTCTCTAAACATGTGCCTCACCTACACTCAACCACCAAACAGCGGTCCCTCACTCTCCTCAGGGTCCTAGCCCTACTACTTCTCATATCTGGAAATATTCACTCCAACCCAGGCCCCGCTGCTAACAGTCAACAGAAACTACACCAAGGGCTGTGCATAGCTGCCATGAATATCTGCAGCCTTCCCAAAAAAACAGCATCTCTCTCCAAAGCTGGATAGGGAAACATCATCCAGATGTCCTTGCACTCACTGAAACATGGCTTTCAAAATAAAACACCAGATTCATTTGTCAGCCTCTCAGGCTTCACTCTACACAGAGTTGACAGAGTGGGAAAATGGGGTGGTGGTTGTGCCTTCTATGTTCGAGACTCCCTCCTGAACCAAGCTCTCCTGATCCCCTCACTAGACCACGGTGCCCAAGCCTTATCCATAAAACTTACCTTGGACCCCGTTAGGGCTCCCCTAACCATCACAGCGGCATATGTTCCCCCATGCAACCAAGCTATGGCCATACAGTCCCTCACAAACTATATTTCCAACCTCCCCCCAAAAACTGCGCGCATATCATGGTCGGTGATCTAAATGTTAACTGGCTCGCCAAGTCAGCAGCTGCCATCAAGGATGCCTTTGCAGTGCTGGATCATACCCAGCTGGTCCACCAACCCACCAGGGTAAACACTGCAAGTGGCTCCCAGACCCTACTGGACATACTACTAACTAACCGACCACATAGAATCTCTGACCTGCTGGTCCTCTCAGACTCTCTGAGTGACCACTCCCCTATCCTCTGCTCCTGGTCATGTCACCTGCCCAAACCCCAGACTAATGTCTCCACCCACAGATGCTTGTGACCAGGCGGCCTTCAAAAAAATCAAACACTACCTGCTCCGGTGGGACTGGGGACTGGGCCCCTATAGCCCAGACCCTAACATTGACCTAGCCCTTGGTTACTTCACATGCTCTTTCAACAAAGCATGTGACATTTTTGCCCCCACTGACTAAATTGAAAACTGTAAAACATACTATCCCTTGGATCACACCCACATTACGGTAGCAACTAAAACAAAGAGATGACCTCAGGCACAGAGCCGTTGAATCTGGCTCCCAAGCAGACAGACTAGCATACAGAGCAGCACGCAATAGGTGCACCTGGGCCATACACAAGGCTAAGGCTGAATACTATAAAGACACCCTGGCTTCCTCCTGGGGAAGTGCACGAAAGTTTTGGGACAACATTAAAGAGCTTAACGCCAAATCCCGCCTCCCCCCACCCTCCCAGCTCTGCATCAACAATGTCACCTTAACTGACCCACAGGCTATCGCTAACTGCCTTACCTCAACCTTTTCTGATCTTAGTACAGTCCTCCCGAGCGACTTTTTTGACCCTATCCCAGCTTCCTCTGAACCAAACCTCCAGCGCCCCCTTTTAACCTTAGGGTCATTACAAAGCAGGAAGCAAAATCCTACCTCTCCAAAGCTCTCAGTGGCTCCAACTATTGCAAAGACTCCTTTGACATGAAAATCCTGTACTAGGTTCTTGACACTGTTCTTTCCTCCCTGACCGATCTCCTTAACCACTCCCTATGCTTGGGACAGTTCCCTACAGCCTGGAAAACTGCAACAATTACCCCAGTAGTGAAAAGTGGAGACAATACCAACCCCAGCAACTATCGACCCATATCCATCTTTCCCCCTCTCTCAAAAGCCCTTAAAAAAAATCATTTCCAACCAACTCACCAAGTATATGCGAGCCCACAATTTGTTATGCAATGAACAACATGGCTTTAGATCAGGCCATAGCACAACCACCGCCCTCATCGAATTCTCCAATTTCATTCACTCTGCCCTTGACCATAAACATCTGGCTGGAACCATCTTCGTGGACCTCTCTAAGGCCTTTGATATGGTCTCCCATCCCCTCCTCCTGGACACACTCCACCACACTGGTCTATCACGTGGACCACTCTCTTGGTTTAATAGCTACCTTACCTCCAGATCCCAATGTGTTAAGATAAATGACACCCTATCTTCCACCCTCCGTGTCCACTCGGAGCTCCCCCAGGGACCCATATTGGGCCCCTTACTCTTCAGTATCTACTTAAATGCACTACTCAAATCCTGCTCCGGTAACCTACTGCTGTGTGCTGATGATGCAGTTCTCTGCACTGCACACCCCTGCCCTGACAACCTACAGTCCTCCCTCCAACACTCGTTCAACCAAACCAAAAGTTGTTTCACCAGTCTCAGACTTGTGGTCAACATCAAAAACGCTATGCTATTTTCCCACCAGCAGAGCAAGGCCAAGGACACTGAACTAAAAATCCTCTCCCACTCTCACCTCCCTCTGGAACAAGTACTTACTTATAAATACTTCAGCCTTACCTTTGACACCTCCCTATCCTTCCATGCCCACATTAACAGCCTGACCTCAGCCATTAATACCCGCATTGGCCTCTTATACTGGCACAAAGACTGCCTGACACCAGAGGCTCTCAACCTGGCTGTCACCTCTTCTGTCCTCTCTCTCGTTGACTATGGGCTCCCTATTTACTCTGTTGTGGACAACACCACCCTAAACAAAATTCACATAGCCATTAATAAAGTGTGCCAACTCCTACAAGGCGCGGACAAACGCCTCCCACTTCCTGCACTCTATGCTCTACAAACATTCACCCTTGAGGAATCCACTTAACTCCATTGGGGGTCTCAGCCTCACTACTCTCATGTTCCTGCATTGCGACCACTCATTCTGCCAACAAGCATCTGTGGACCGTGCCCAGGGTCAGAACCTCCCTTGCTCAGAGATCATTCCCCTATAGACCTCCCGCCTGGTACAATGAGCTGCCCCCAGCCATAACCTCCATTCCCAATCTAGGACACTTCAAGACCATCCTAAAAAAACACATTCTCTCCTTGCGCCAATGCAGGGATTTATTTAACTCCAAAAATTGATTAGCGTTTTGCTCATAAAAGTGCTAAAACATTGTGAAAATGCATAGCACTTGTCTCACTGTGTTTAACAAACATAACACTTCTAGAACACCTATATAAATACTTTCTGTAAAGTTCGCATTGTCTCAAGAAAAAAACTGCTAATCAATTATTTAAAACCCTGCAATGCCAGTGCAGCTGCTAATCCTCCTAACTGACCTGCACATAGCTGCACTATGGCCACTCCCCATTGACACTGCCACCAATTGTGTAGAACTAACTGTATAGGACATCTGTGCTGCTGGTCTCTGTCTCTGCTATATGACAGTGCCATAGAGGCTGCACCTACACTGTAACTATACCTCCTGTACTAATACCAATACCCTAGCTACTAAATGTATAGGTCAACAGCCACCCAGGCTACTATATGTAAATACTTCCTTAAAACTGTGTTGTCCCACTATTGTATAGATCACTGTTACTACTATACTACAATGCCCCAGAGGCTGCACTTGTATTATAATTGTTCCACTGTAATAATATCAATACCCTAGCTACTACATGTATAGACTTTCAGCCACCTTGGCTATTATATGTAATTACTTGAAATGTGATGTCCCACTAATGTACTATCTCTGAATGTATGACTATGCTGACACGGAGCCTTTGTAAATGAGTCAATGACTCAAAGGGTTGTAATTCCTATGACTGACTAAATAAATAAATAAACATACACCTGCAGTTAACACTATAAAGATTATGCGTAATGTGTGGATAGCCACGCCCCTGAGGAAGAGGTATTTTTTGCCTCAAAGTGCTGGGGCTCGTCAGTCAGTAGTTCCTTGTTCAATATTTATTTTTGCACTGTTGTGTACTGTAATGTATGTTTTGAGCATTAAATATTAAAAAAAGTAGTTTTTCCTGATACAGTGGACTGCTTGTCTTGTTTTGGTACAGGGGACACAACTGTCTGGTCCCTCTACCTAGGGTAATTTTATCTGCTATCCAGGAATTAGTCTGAATCTGGGCCATAGGGGTTTTATACATGACCTTAACTAAAACCTGAAACTTATTCCCAATGCTCATTTTGTCTAGGATAAGGCAAAGGTGGCCCCACTCGATCTGATCAAAAGCTTTTTCTGTACCAAGTGAGGCCACCACCGGGCACTTCATTGGATCAGATTTCTCCCACACCAACATGTGCAGTACCATTATAATATTCATATGTGCTCCCCTGCCTTAAACAAAGCCGGCCTGGTCAGCAGAAACCAACTTCAGGAGCACTGGTTCAAGTCTGCACCATGATTTTAGCAAATACAGTATTTTAAAATCAGAATTTAAAAGGGCGGCCACCTGATCTCTGGGTTTGTTCAGCTTAGGGTGCACAGTAATTCTAGCATCAGTAAAGGAGCCAGGTAAGGTCTCAGAGGCAAAGACTTCTTGTAAGGTATCGTAAGGGGCCCCAAAAATGAAGCTGCCAATTTTTCATAGAGCTCCAGAGGGAGGCCATAAAGCCCAGGAGATTTGCCATTGGCCATCAAGCCCAAGGAAGTCATAATGTCCTGCATGGTAACTGTTTATTCTAAAGTCAACTATTCTCATTCAGAGAGACATGATAAAAATCTGGAACCATCACCTACCCCCCAAATCCGGATTTCCATGCCCTGCTCAATATAATGTAGAGTGGTAATCCACAAAAGCTTGGTTTATTTCAGATTGTTTAGTAAGCATGCGACCATCTGAATTACAAATCCCTGAAATATAGCTGCCCTCCTCTTTCCTAAGTTGAAAAGCTAACAGTTTTTCTCTCTTATTCCTTGCCTTATATTATTTTGCTTTCTGATATTAAAGGACACGTTCTATCTGGCTGGAGCTCAAGTCATTATACTCCATCTTCAATTTAGTGAACAAATAAAATTTACCCTCACAATAATTATTTTAAACTTCCTTATCAAGTTGCATAATTTGAGTCCCAATTGTTGCATTTTAGCCTTTGCCTCCACAAAGGCGATGGCCTGTCCCTAGAGAAAGGCCTTCAAGGCATAACATACGGTTCTAGGTCAAGACCACACTGTCGATAAATGCGTGGTCAAGAGGTGCTTTGCGTGGACACTAAAAAATGAGCACAATGAAAAAACGTGCAAATATATATATAAACATACTCCGAAACTGTGCATGCTGTTTGTCCACATGGTTTTTGACTGTGCATTTATTCCAATGTGGTCTTGATGGTACACTGTACCATACTACCCCTACTTCTGCTACAGAAGACATATTGGAGTCTCAGAATTCGTTACTGTATCTCTTTTTTCATTTGCTCCAAAAATTTCTGGTTATTGAGTAAAATAGGGTCCAATCACCATATTCACAGCTCCTGAGGAGGTTCTCCCCCACCCTCCAGGACATTTTTAGAGGTGAATGATCTGACAGTAAAATGGGTAATAATTCATACCTGAGCACATTCCCAGTCAGGGTTTTGGAAACATAAAGCACATCAGTGCAGGTGAAAGTCTGATGTACCTGGGAGAAATATGAATAGTCTTTTACTGTGGGGTTCAGAACTGCCACAATTCAATAAGCCCCAACTCGGCTGTTTGCTGTTGTAGGAGGTTAGCTGCCCTCGACATCTGATAGTGTCTATTGAAGACTGTGCTAGATTTGCATCTAAAATCAAATTTAAATGCCCACCATATAATGGGGCCCTGGACAGTGCTAAGGGAGAAAAGCAGATCTTGAAAAAAATTAACATCTTCATAATTAGCGGCATAAATGTTAAGAATGGTTAACTTGTTCATGGCACAAAGTTCCCTGTACTATTACCCAGTGATCATTCAAATTAGACAACCCTTATGTGTGTAAAGGAGAGTTGTTTGTGCACTAAAATGGCAACTCCTCAAGCATGGGAGGTAAAAGACAAGTAAAACTCTTGGACCACCCAACCATGTTTCAATTTCTGGTGCTCACTGTCATTAAGATGAGATTCTAAAGCTATTTTATAAAACACAAAATACAGGAACAGTTGCTGGGCTGAAGTCAGCACATTAAGTCTGATTTTTCTGTAGTAGCTGTATGTCTCGAGGCGTGGATTGGGCACATCTGACACAAGGAAATGAGGATTCTTATTTATTTACCTTAAATTGGTAACCAGAAGAGGCACACTGAGCCAAGGCTAATTTCCAGGTGTGATCCAGTGGGAAGGGGAGAAGCATAATTATTAAACAAAATATAGCCAGTCAGGTGATATTGTTACAATGAGGATGACATGAAGAGCACAAGTTGAATGCAGTACAGACAAAATGGCAAAATATTGCATATGGAGGGCAAATAAACCAGCATACAAAACAACTGTGCAAATTAGGCAAACTCAAAGTGCATAGTACCAGAGTGAAAGCAGGCTGAGCTGATGCTGAAAGTGTGTGTCAAAACAGGTTCATAAACTTCAACAAAGTAGCAGGAACTATGAGGTTAGGGTGGTAGGAGAGGTAAGGGGTGGTCAAAAGCCAGGCAAGAGTAAGGAAGCATTCAGAAAAATGGTTGACAGGAGCATAGGGGAAGGGGAGGATTTTTAGCTGGTGTGGGAGGGATGGCGGGGGGGAGAGAGGGAGGGAAGGGGGGAGATGGAGAAGGGTAGCTTGTTCCACAGTGAGGAGAGGCAGTATGAGAAAGCAGGTTTTCCCAGCTGAGCAGTGTGGGTGGGGAAGGGAGAATGTGTGCAGGTGTCTTGAACCCACGGAGCAGCAGAAGGTGGGGATGGGGAGAAGAGATGGGATAAATATGAGGGGAGGGACTAAAAACAGTATTTAGAGATGAAGGAAGCACAGTGAGCCTGGTAAAATGAGGGGAGCGGGAAGATGGATTGGGAGGAGTAAAGGGAGCTGTGGTAAGTATGAAAGGGTGAGTTGATTGCAAAACGGCAGAAGGCATTGCAGAGGGTGTCCAACCTGGCAAGGGCGGTGGAGGGGGCAGTGCCATTAACCAGATCCACATAGTCAAAAACTGGGAGAATCATTTTGGTGACCAGCTCCCAGTGGACCAGTAGAGAAAGGCAGCCCTTACTGTGGTATGGTCACTGAGCTTAGGGTGGAGGTTGGCACGGATAGCATCAGTGTGAGCAGAGAGGCCAAGCTTGCTATCTAACCCCACACCGAGGTACTGAAATGTTGGGACTACTTGAAGTGGTGTGCCATCCAGCACGGAGAAGACGTGGAGGTGGGTGGTGAAGGCCAGCTTCTGGCTGGTGCCAAAGATCATAGACAGGTTTTTTTTGTGTGTGTTGGCCCAAAGTTGGTTGGACTGGAACTAACACAGAACACTGTGAAAGTCTTGCTGAAGCCAGACTTCCAGAGATGCAGTCAAGGGACCAGAGGTGTAGAGAGCTGGGTCATCTGTATACATGTGAATAAACGAGTTGACACAGGCAGAAGGAACGTCATTTAGGAAGATGGAGAAGAGGACCCAGAATGAAGCCCTGTGGGACCCCGGCCTGGATAGGGATGGGTGGGGAGATGGTGCCTCCTACTTGTATTGACTGTTGACAGTCCAAGAAGTAGGAAAGGATCCAGTTAACAGCAGGGGCTAAGAGGCAAGCAGAGCTCAGCTTATCCAGGAGGAGTTAGAGTAGCGTGACATCAAATCAAAGGCTTTGGCCAGATTTCTGAAAATGACCACTGCAATGTTCCTCTAATCCATCCCTGACAGTGTAGAGTCAGTGACCATAAGTAGGGAGGAGATGGTGGAATTATCCTTCTAAAGCCAGACTGAAAGGAGGAGAGGAAGTTGAAGGAGTGAAGGAAGTCTGCAATCCATGAGTAGACTAGTTTCTCCTGAAGCTTTGCAAGAGAAGGGAGGAGAAAGATAAGGCGGAACTTGCCAGGAGTGGAGGGATCACCCCCTTTGTGGAGGGGAAGAACCTTGGCAATCTTCCAAGACTGAGGAACAGTGCAAAGGGTGAAGGAGAGATTAAGGCAGTGAGTAAGAGGGGAGGGAGGGTGGTGGAAGGAGCTGACAGAGGGAGAAGTTTAGGGTTCAAGCCATCTGGGCTAGATTTGGAAGGGTTGAATGAGGAAAGGGCAAGCAGGGTCTGCTGGGGAGTGACTTGGGAAATCAAATGCCTGGGAGTGAGGTAAGGAGGAGGGAAGAGAAGGGGAAGAGGAGAGGAGCCAGGAAGTGGGAGGGAGGGGAAACTACAAGTGGTAAAAAAATCATTAAAGTGAGCAGCAACAGAGGGAGGGTGAGACACTGATGATTCATTATCCATGAGGATGGGGGAAAAGGATTGGAATGGGCTGGGGGGGGCCAAAATTGAGTGAATCACCTTTCATAATTTGGCTAGAAAATTAAGATTATTCTGGAGATTTGCCTTGAAATAAAGGGACTTGGCGATACTAATAGCCTTAGTGCAAGGATTCCTAAATGCCCTGTAAGAGATGAGGTCTGATAGGGAGCGGGATCATTTATACCTAGCCCAGGCTTGGTCACAGGTCTTACACAAGTCGATGAGATCAAAGGTGATCGGGGGGGGGGTGAGAAGATTTAAGCCTGGGTTTCCTGATGGGGATGTGCTTGTCCCCAAACAGAAGTAAACTCTGTGTAGAAGAAGGAGAGGGTCATATCAATATCTGGGGTAGTGAGCATGGAGGACCAATCAGTTGCAGCCAGACCACTCAGTAACACTTCTTTATTCAGCAACTGAAGGGACCCGGAAAATATATACTTTGTGGAGGAGGGAGAAAGACAGACTTTCCTGACACAAAAGTCATGCAGTGGTCAATGAAGGCAGCCGGCAATATACCTGCTACAACAATATAGTGGGGTTGTCAAGCTAGAACCCAGTCCAGGAGGGTATGGCTTGATGAGTGGGGATTGAGTCAGGTGAGTTCTGTGATGAGTTGTGAAAGGTTAGGGGACTTCTGTGGGTGGGTGACCTGGAAGTCTTATAAGCCTCAGAAGTCAGCCGAATGGCAGCATCTGGAGTTATCCTGTTCATGAAGATTCTCTCAGGTAACACAGTAGGCAGCACAGATTGCCAAGTCACCACCATTGAACAACATGCTCTAAAAAAGACAGCCAAAAAAAAACATGAAAAACATACATTTCATATTTTTTGTTTTTACAGTGCCCATTGAAGAGAGCTTTGGTGCAGCAGCACAGCTTTGTACCAACACTCCCAAATTCCTATATTACAGTCATGATCATCTTACAGCATTTTAAAACGGAGTCCTAGCATGGACCTGGCCTAATCTGCATGCGCAGCAGTGGTTGTGGTTGCGTGGCTGCATTTTGTGATGGCATGGAGGATCACCAAACAAGGCTCTTCACAACTGAAATAGGATCCTTCCTACGATCCCAAGGTGATGTCAGGCCAGCTGCCAGCAGGGTAAATCACAGGGGTTAGGGATCTCTGACTCAAAACAGATTTAATTGGAGGGCCACATAGTAGTTTTTTATGCAACCCATGCAACAAATATACTGACACCTGCCTGCAAAAATCAGTTTAGAGCATCCATCATATGTGAATGTGTGCCCCAGAATGATTCCCAAGCCCTCGTAGTCATATGCACAGCCAGATGGCATGGCAAATTTCACACTAGGACCAGCCCCTGATACAGTAGCAGTGTACCATGAAGCACTAGAGTGGCCATCACACAAACACACATTCATTCACACACACATAACTAAACACCTATCTCCTTCGAGTCCTCCTCAAGCAGTAGGAAGGGCTTGCAGCAGGTGCAGCAGAACACACAGCACGCCAAGTACTAGATGTTGCCATGACAGTGCACTTAGGTGCTGAACAGTGCAGTAGCAGCAAAGTGCTCAAACAATGTATGTTCCTTCCTGCACAGAACATTTTAAGCACTGATGGCTATTTACATAGTAGTTTTCTCCCACCAGTTTGCTCAGGTTCGGTAAGGTTCCTTCTTTTACTCAGATCTTCACTGGACCCTGATGGCACCACACTAGCAAACTAGTTAAACTACTGTCACTAGCTTTTGTAATTCAGACTTTAAAAGTACCTAGCCTGGGCTCGACTTCACCAACAAACAGCAGTGTATTGAATGTTCAAATTTCCAGAGATCTAATTCCGCTTGGCACTTAGTTTCAACATGCACAATATAAAAGCCAGGACTGTATAAGCCTGGGACTGAAATTTCTGGGCTGCCACTTCCTTTTTACCACAACACAATAAACATTTTTTTCAATGGCATTAGCAACTTTGTCTTTGATCTGCTGTTTTTTTTTTGTTTTGTTTTTTTATAATGAGTGCATCATTTTTTGTTTCTTTCCTGAGCCATGGACTGCCTGCCTTCACTGCCCAATGCAAAAATGATGTTGGCGCGACTCATCCCCATCGGGATGCTGATCTGATGCCGAGTTCGTTGGTAATCATGATTTCCTTTAGCTGCTGAAAATTAAATCATTAGCAGATTACAGGTATGGGCTGCTGCTGCTTCTGTCTTCTGAATGCCAAAATGGTGACTGGCGCTAGCAGCAGCTGGCCGCATGAAGAGTCAGGCTCAGGAAAGCAGGGGAAGGGAAAGATCATACAGGCATGCAGCTAACTGCAATCCAGGAGGCACACGATCCCCCATCTTCAGAAAGTATGTGGTCTGCAGCAGCATATACACTTGCCTCCCTATAGAAAAAAATGCAAAACTACTGTATCAATATATTTGACATGTTAATATAGTAGTTTTCGTAAGTGTTATGCACTGCTGATGCTGACCCACTGAAATGGTGGCCAGTTGAAACATGAGCAGTGGGCTGTGCCCATCACCATCTCCTTTCCAATTATTTTCTTTTATGATCAGTGGAGGAGGGGTGCTTGGGGAGGTCATGGTGAAAGTAGGATAAATTCCTCCGTAGTGGCAATCAGAGAGTTTCTTAATTTCACCATGGCGTTAAATGTAAAGATAAATAGCACCATTGCAAAAACGCCACACCAACACTGCCTCTGACTCATCCATCATGCAGAGGGGGACTGCATTTCTCCCCTGTCCTTGGTTTGGGTTCCTTACAGCTAATCTTTTTACCTACACCCCTGCCTCATCCAGGTGTGTGTGGGGAAGAGGGGGGATATTACTCCCTCTGTACCTGTCTGAGGAATGGGTGTGCTCCTACACTCTCTATCATAGCTTAAAGCCTCCCCATTCTATCAAGTCTATGCGCCAACGCATCCACTCCATCTGAGCCCAGGTGAAGTCTATCTGCAGCAGACAGTATGACCTTGCTTCATAATGCTTTCCAGTGTGCAGGGAAATGAAACACTTTCTCCATGCATCAACCCCTTAAAGAGATTCACCAAGAAAAGCCCCTGCACCTGAAATATAGGTGCCTTACCGCCACAGGGCTCCAAAATTGTGCAGATGTAAAAATACTCTTCAGCAAGAAAAAAGCTATATCCTCCGTAAAATTCATGAAACCGGGTCCCATGGACTTCCCGCTTATAAGTGCCACCCATGCTCCAACCCCACACTCACTAACATGAAGGTGAGATGCCAGTGAGAGTGCAGGGCACACTCCATTATAATCAATAGGCAGTGGCTTTTCCATTAGATTTTTTTATATTATCATGGCCACCTGGTAATGAAACATGGGCAGCGGTCGACTAACCAGGTCCTTGTTAGTCGACCGGTGCCCAAGTTTCAATACCAAGTGGCCATGACAATATAAAAAAAATAAATGGAAAAGCCACCGCCCATTGATTATAATGGAGCGCACCCCCGCACTCTAACTGGCATCTCGTCATCATGTTAGTGAGCGCACAGGAGGACTGTTACCAGCACTTATAACCGGGAAGTCCATAGGACCAGGTTTAATGAATTTTATGGAGGATATAGTTTTTTTTCTTACTGAAGAGTATTTTCACATCTGCACAATTTTGGAGTCCTGTGGCAGTAAGGCACCTATATTTCAGGTGCAAGGGCAGTTCCATTTAGATTGGTGGATCTCTTTAACATGCATAACCTGCCTAATCTCCATGAACAGTACATGAAACTCTGCATTCAAAGAATCAAAGGTACTGTAATAGGATCATTCTGGCTGTGCTGCCTTACAGGATCTGAATTTTCTTTAAACTGACTTCCAAATAGGTGGTCCAGATAATATCAGCATTTTCAAAATGGGGTATGTCATAGAAGTTGAAGTGCTGTTTCAGTATCAAGGCAGCCCAATACAGTTTAGTTGACTAAGCACACTAAGGGTCCAGTCCACAAAGGTGACCAGGATATGCTTAAATTAAGCCCATGTACCCCAACCACAGCTCTGTGTACACCCATACATGTCCACAATTCATGGCTTCCACAGCTCCCGCCTGCTGCACTGGACTGGTGCAGAGTGGTGGATTTGGGCAGGGGGCAGCAGATGTGGGCCGTGCTGTCCCAGACAATAGGTATCCAATCAGATGCCAATGTCAGGCTCCCAGTGGACCCCCTGTCTGCGCAAGGTGCAGGGAATGATGGGATATGGAAGTTCTATGAGGACTGCCCTGTCCATGTCAAGGTGCACATTGGGGTGCATGTCAGAGTGCATGTCGGGGTGCTAAGGAAATGGTATTGAACCATTGCCAGCCAGAGCTGGTACTGCTTGTAGCCCACCATGGAGGGTTCTAAGGCTGGAGGCTGGTAATGGAGGTCCTGTCAGGCCCAGAATTTACATGTTTGGCTGGGCAGAGGGCACTTACACAGCAGTTAATGCAGCCCCCTGAGATGGATAGCTTCCTCCCTCTCCACTGGCTGTCAACTTGAAATATTTTAAGGATTGGTTGGGTGCATACCCACTCAGAACCCCTGGCTTACTTGCATCCTGCCCATCCACATAATCACACATGGACAGGGATTCGGTGAGTAGGGAGCCAGCAACCCATGTTGGTGGATGTGCAGAGGTCCCTACATGTGCACAATGGGATTTCTACCCACTATGAACCAGCATAACAGCCCTTTCACAGATGCAGAATGGGGTGCTGGGCTTTTGAGGAATAAACCCTCTAAGCAGCAGTTGCAGTTTCTAAGATTTTTTTTTTAATGAGAGTTAGACTGAAGGATCTCAGATGAAAAAACATCATTTTCCTGAATCAAGCAATAAACTAAAAGGATTTTCATATTAAATGTTTTATCCCCTGCCCAGGAGTTGCTTCCCTGCCTTGTTGTACAGGTGAATTGGGTCCTGCTATGTTGAGGGGACCTTCTAACTCCATCACCAATCAACAGCATGAGGTTCAAGAGTGTCAGAAGGGATTGTCATGGACACAGCTCCGGGAATGTTTTTACCCAGATTTTCTCCAAAGTGTCCTTTCTTCCCATGGTGACTTAGGACTGCTGCACTATTGCCTCATCAGCTATCTGTGACTCTGATGAATGGAGAAAAGTTCTGTGGACCATCATGGAGTAACTGTTGCTATGGCTCGCACCACAAGCCCTCCCTGGTCAGGAAGCGCTGCCATTCATGGCCCATATTGACTGTGGTTGCCCGCTCATAGGTTTTCTGGGCATACTCCTGAACCCAGATCATCTGTACAGTAACATGATGCACAACTTCTGGACCATTAGGTATCTGCTTTTATACAACATATGTGGGTCTCTTTTCAGGAAGATAAAAGAAATATCTCACTGACCACATGTGAGATATCACTTATATCTTCAAGTTGGGTATGTCACAATGGATATCTTGGCCAGTTCTGTATGTCACAAAAGGTTTGGAACTCATTTAGAATGTTCGGCCTCAGTAGCAGTACTAACCATATTCAAATGCAAATAACATTAAAATGAAAAATAATAGCATGTTACTGTGAGCATGAAAGTTGTTCAGTACAAAAAGATCTACAAAACAAGCATTTGTCAATGCCAAATGTTTGCTTGCTGGCATTGGCATTGGTAGTGCAGGCGTTAGAGAGCTGCATAATAGGAATGGCAGTGAAGTATTGAACTGAAGCCAACCCCACCACCACTCTGCAGAGACTGACAGGCATTGGGGTGTGCCTTTGGGTCATCAGGCATAACGGCCACGCCATTTCAGCACACCCTACCCTGCAGACACCGACAAGTGTCACAGTGTGCCTTGGGGTCTTTGGCCCTTATGCTCACCCCATTCCGTCAGAAAATATGGTGAGATGGGTGCAGTATAGGAGAATGGGGTGAACTTTGGGGCTGAAGAGTCCAAGGCTCACCTCAATGCCTCTCACTGGCTGCAGGGTGTGGGTGGGGGTGGAATGGTATGAGCATTACAGGTGACAATCCCAAGTCACACCCCTGATGCCTGTCAGTCTCTACAGGGTGGGGTGTTACGGTCGAAAACCCTAATGCCTCAGGCGTTCATTGGTATTTTCACTCCAAATTTTCAACATGGGTTTTTTGTGACCCCCACCTTATGAACAGTGGCAATATCGGTTTGTTAGCTGAAAGCTGATTTTGCACAGCGACTACGCCATTTGGCACCACAGGTGCGAAAACACATTTCAAACAGGATGTGAAAAATGACAGTTCTACTGTTCATGGGGAGGTGTAAAAAATGGCAATGTTGAAAATCTTCAGTGAAAATATTAGAAAAATTGAAGTCACGAACGTGCGTAGAAACTGCGCAATGCACACCCGTAATGTAATTAGTTTGGGGACTTTTTACAGCAGATTGCCAACACAGGCATTTTGGGACCTCTGCTCATGAACAGTGTCATTGTGATTTTCTTAATCTGTCCTGAACAGTGATTTCCCACAGCGACCACTCATTTCTACGTTGGAATTGTGAAAACACATTTTGGCCATGGTGTGAAAAATGACAGCTGTACTGTTCATAAGGAAGTGTGTAAAAATGCCAGTGGTGAAAATCTAGACTGAAAATATTACAAATTCATGAACTTCCGAGGGTGTGTGGAAACTGCGCAATTCTTGCTCATAACACAGTCATTTTAGGGACTTTTGTCATGAAATTTTTAACATAGCCATTTTAAGACCTCTGCTCATGAACAGTGTCACTGCGATTTTCTTAATCTGTCCCGAACATTGATTTTGCACACCGCACAGAAACACATTTTGGGTGAGATGTGAAAAATGACAGCTGTACTGCTCATAAGGAGGTGTGGTAAAATGTCAATGTTGAAAATCTGGAGTGAAAATATTACAAATTCACGAACTTATGAGCATGCATAGGAACTGCGCAACGCACGTTCATAAAACAGTCATTTTTGGGAATTTTTTCACCAAACTTTCAACATAGGGTTTTGGGGGCCTACCTCATGAACTGTGACACTGTCATTTTGTAAATGGGTCCTGAAAGGTGGTTCCACGCAGTAACAGCGAAATCACCTTTCGGGACCGAATAACAAAATGGCAGTGCCAGAATTCATGAGGTGGGGTCCCAAGAACCCCATGTTGAAAATATGGTGAAAAAATTCCCAAAAATGCCTGAGATATGCATCAAAGCTGAAAAAACCCTATTTATTCAATTATACAGTTTACCGGCATTTCCTCAGTTCGCAGTCAGCTTTGAAGAGTGCAGACGTGTTCCCGGTCCACCGAAGATCATTGCGCTGGACTCCAGAGGTAAGTATGGGGTGAGGTGGGGGTGTGGGGAGGCAGGGTGCGCAGAGGGTGGGCGCAAGGGGATCAAAACAGTCAGCGAGGAACTGTTTTTTTCTTACAGGGCTTTTTTTTTTAAAGACGATGCAGGACTTTTGCCACACTGGGGTGGGCTCCCAGCGTGGCAGCTGGAAGGCTGTTTGGGGGGGCAGTGGAGCCAATGGGGGATTGGGCACCCCTGTCAGCCATATGGACTGTTGCCACACTGGGGTGGGCTCCCAGTGTGGAACCTGGAAGTCTGTTGGGGGAGGATACAGTGGAGCCAATGGGGATTGGGCACCCCCGTCAGCCTTACAGACTGTTGCCATGCTGAGGTGGGCTCCCAGCGTGGCACCTAGAACTCTGTTGGGGGGGTGCAGTGGAGCCAACGGGAGATTGGGCACACTCGTCAGCCATACGGTGTGTGTGGAGGGGGCGCATGAGCACGCTGGTGTGAGCTCCCAGCATGCTACTTGTTGCGGGGGGGATGGAGCTGTCTATGACATCTGTTTCTGTGCAGTGCCAACGCGTAGGCACTTTGCATACTGCCGGACACAGTATGCAAAGTGCCTACACATTACCGCCACTGATTGCAGCAGTTTTTTGCTTTCACCTGTACATCTCTGCATCTGAACGGCTGTCATAAACAGCTCCTACATTCATTGGCGCGGTGTGGCTGCTCCTGAAAAAGGCAGCAGGGCATTGGAAGTGGAGGAGGCACACCTACGAATTCTCGTATGGTGGCACTATGTTTCTTGCACATGCATGCAAGCAAATATAATGAGTAATGTTTCATTTATAGCTACCTTTTATTTTTTTATAATTAACAAAAAAAAGCAGAAATGTTCACTTTTTCGACAAACAAATGCAAATAACTTTAAAATGAAAAATGATAGCACAGTACTGTGAGAACGAAATTTGTCCAGCATAAAAAGATATACAAAATGAGTGATGTTTCATTTACAGATACCTTTTAGTTTTTTATAATTAGCAAAAAACAGTACAAAATCTAATTTGTTGCACTTTTTGCAACAAACAAATGCAAATAACTTTCAAACGGAAAAAAGAGAGACCCACACTTGTACAAACTGAATATGACATGGGTGGCAGTGAGATAGTAGAAATATCTCCACTCGGTCATTGAGCTCTAGATATTCCACTCATGGCTTCACCACATGTGCGAGAGTTCAATGGCAGCTGGTATTTCTGCTATCTCACTCTCATCCATGGCATATCCCATATTTAAAAGATAAGAAATATCAATACCCTACAATGAATAAAACATTTTCTACATAGCACAAACACACAAATCTTATAAAACAATCTGAAACCATGCCCAAACAATGTTATAACACTAATAGTATTATAATTATCTACCTACAAATAAACATTGCAGTCTCATAAACAGCATAAATGAAGAAGGATACAAAAAGATGAGAATACTAGGTAAAGTAGAAAATAACTACTTGTCCAAACAGAGCAATGTTTTCAGAATTCATATACTTACACACACACTTTAACACACCTAACAAATCAAATAGTGCAGTAACAACTATGAAACCACCAACACCTGCTGTGTATTGCACCCCCCCCACCAAAAAAAAATCCAAAACACGAACAGTGAAAAAGGAAGTACTGTAGTAGTAATGGAGCATGCAGGTTCCTTTTTGCCCAATAAACCCTACCAAGAAGCATTGTGAGCACAGAAAGTAGAGACCACGTTGAAAAACATGGTTTGATGGGGTCCCCTGTAGAATGTCAAAATCTGCATTTAAACAAGGGCATCAGTTAGTGCTGTTTTACAACTAATTCCAAAGGCCTGACTCAGTCTTAAAATCTTATAGGATATGGGCTAGCTGATGCTATACCATGTCAAGGGACATTCCATTAGTGTTTGCATTCCTTTGGAACCCCAAGCAATTCTGTTTTATTGCAGCAGCAGCAGACCCTGACTCATCCTTCTGTTGTTCAGAGTTAATCCTAAGCACTGTCACAGGCTGAACATGTACAGTGGTAAGCAGTGGACAGACTAGAAAACAACTTGGAGCCTTGCCTCCGCCACCTGATTCATTTTTTTCAGTAAGATGACATGAGTGGGCTTGATTTCCAAAGGCATGTTTGGTTTTCTTTCAAAGCTAAGAAATAAATGGATAGTGGGGAAGTATAGCTATGTTAAACTTCACAAAGGAAGACTCTTGTCTCAAGACCAGTTAAATGATGACTGTATCTGTTTTATTGTGTTCACTTACGAGAAATGAGTCTTTGTCGTTCTGCACATGCACAGTCTCCTTACATCCGAAGTAGCCTGGTTGAAAATGTTATCAATGTGTGCATTTTTATATATACAGTACTACATTGTATGCAGTGGCCACTATGTTTTGCAAACATGGAGCACTGACTATTTAGCATTTCGATCTAGTGAGCACATGGTCAGCAGTAATGAAGATACTTTTTAACCCTTTGTAGTATCCCCTCCCTCCCTCTTCTCTTTCTCTGTGCACAAAGGGCCCCTTTTGAAAGAGTCTGTGGGACCACCACTTGTACTATTGCAGTAAATGGCTTTTTTTGTTGAACAAATTAAATGGTGTTTGATTCTTGCAAGCAGGGGTTAAATTGGGCAGAAGCCCACTGGAACTCAGTTCCGCCACCTCTTAAAAATTGTATGACAGTTCCACCACCTCTGTCATCTTTCTCCATTAACTAATATAGAAGAATTCCACCACCTAGGAAATCTAAATGTGAGAGTTCCACCACCTAAACACTTCCAATTAAACCACTGCTTGCAAGGACTTCATTCTGGTTGTGATATCCTTTGCGTCCTCACAAGGGTATATTGTAAACATATTCCTCCAAACAGGGGCCAACAAAGGGTGTGTACAGAAGGTATGGTGGGAAAACCAGTGTCTATTTTTTTGTTATGAAAGTTTTTTTTGAGAAGATTTACATTTTATACAGTGAATATATAACAGTAGTATAACGCTGTCAAATAGCCAACAATGCAAGACAGTGGTCAAATAGCATACAGAGACCAGTCATCCATCCACCCATACATGTATAGCTTTGGCAAGATAAGGTAATTTGACAATTTAAAAAAGCACCAAAGGGATGTACTGTAAGTAAAACCAATCAGATAATATAATTAAATTGTCATAATAATAAAACATGTGCCCCCTGGACCATCATGAATGCATCTGGCTACTCAAGGAATAGTAGGTCTGGTAAAGGAGATTGACTTTCAGCCAATATAGAAGTTACTAACAACCAATTGATCATAAATATAAAGAACAGTAATTAGAACCAGGAATATGGCAGGGAGGGGGCAGCAGAGGATGTCAGAAGTGTCAATAGGGTGAGTGGGACATTCTTCCATTCCAGTGAATATACTGTGGCAAGGTAGGAGACCTTAGCAGCCCCTCAAAAGGAAAAGGCATGCAAGATATAGCACTGCAGTCTTACTACTACTACCCAAGATGGGGAGGGGGCAGGAACAGGGGGAAGCACCCCCTATAGCAACTGCCAGTAGGGAGGGAGGGAAGGAGGGCTTGCAGTGAAAGCTACACAACCACTGAGGCAGTAAGAGGTGTACTAGAAGTAATGGAATGTTGGAGGGGGAACTGTTGACCGCTTGGGGGGCAAAATGGTCTGCAGTGGTACCACCTTTTAATGATATAAATTCCAAATCTGGGTATAAGCTGAAAGGTGGCCTATAGCAGTATATGCCAGTCACTCATATTTAACTGTTAGGGTAAGTTCTCCCATTCCTGCACAGTCAGTGGTTTGGATCCCTACAATAGCATAACATAATTCTATTTGCTGCAGAAAGGGCCCCATTGACCCAGTGCAAGTGAGAGGATGTCAGGGACAAGTCAGATGGCGGGTTCCCAACAATGCCAAGGTTGGGTTCCTGATGGGTGGTAACAGTCCCAGAGATTTACAAAAGGACCAAATCTGGTCCCAGTTCTGGTCCAGGGAGGGGCAGGGCCATAGTATGTGGGTTAGGGAAGCCTGAGGGGAAGAACACCTCCAATAGTCATTATGTCCCATAACTCCCATCCTGTATAACACTTGCAGGGTTCTATATGCCCAATAGAGAATCTTAAATTGCTTTTTTTCCCCTGCAGTTCTGTTAGACAAATATACCTATGAACATACAGATAGCTATTGTCCAGCTGAAATTACCACCCCTTAATTCTTCCCATTTCTCCCTAGGCCCTGTCATTGAGATGAGGAGAACATGGGCATCTCGTGAAGATTTTCAGCCAACTGGTCATATGGAAAGGAGATTTTATGGAGGTCACCAAGAATTCAAAGGGGAAGGAGGCAGAAGCTGCAAAGTGGGGGTAAACTGAACCTGCAGCAGGTCCCTGAGCTGTACATATTGACACAAGGGAAGCTTGGAAGGGGAGGGAGTTCAGGGCATTTTGGGAGTAGAATACTCCTGTATATGCTGTACAGTGGTCTCCAATAGTGTGGCTACCCACTTGCTGCCATGCTTGCCAGGTAATTGGTTTGTGACCAGTCTGCAGTGAGGGGTTCTGCCAAAGGGGATGCAACAGGGAATTCTGAGTTAACCAGCCCATGGACTGCAGGAACCTATTCCCGACAAGTTTGCTATGTCTGGTACATGGACAAGACTGCCTATACAACCACCTGTCAAGAGGGACCAGTGCAGCAGGAAGAATGAGACTGCCCTGTGAGAGTTCAGTTGTTACCCAGCTGTGTTGTTGTGATGATAAGAGGGCAAGGTCGTAACACATAACTGTGCCAGAGCACCACATAGAAAAAAATTCAAATCAGGAAGATTAAAACCTCCTTCACTCCAATGTCTCTGAAGCGGCTGGAATTTTATTTTAGGGGCATCCTGGACCAAATGAAGGTCATGACTTTAGTTCTAAGGGATCAATAAAAGGTATCAAGGAACTGGACTGGTAGGTTGGACAAAATATACTGACGCTTTAGAAAGCTTTAAAACATCCACCTTGCCCCACAGAGAAAGAATCATTGAACCTGAGTTTCTAGTGACCGTGTCAAGCATATCAAGCATTTCTTGAGTGTTAGCACTTAGAGTGTGCTTTACAGTGTTCTTCAGGTTGATACCGAGACATTGCAACCCCTTCTGGTGCCCACTGATGCAGGCATCACAAACAAATTCTGGGCACATATTGTGCTAAGAGGAAGTATCTGGGATTTTGTACCAGTCAATTTATACCATGAAATAAAGGAACACTCTTGGATGATAGATTGCAACCTGCCATTCTACTTCAAACAAGTCTCATTGCATGAAGCCCGAAAATACATCCGTAAAGCAATTGGTAAATGTAGACACAGTGTTTACTCCCTCAACCTCAAATTGCTGTCCCTCACCCTTGAGGAAGCATTAGTGCATTTAACCATGATCTTTAACCTCTATCTCAGACTCGCACAGTTCCCCAATAAATAGAAATCAGCTATAGTGGTTACCTCAGTCTACAAAAGTGGAGACAGGGCTCCTCACGTGAACTACCAGCCTATCTCCATATTACCACCTCTCCCTAAGGCTCTTGAATGCATTGTAGCTGACCAGCTTACTGATTATCTTGACAAACGTAAGATCCAATGCGCTCAACAACATGGGTTCAGAAAAGGGCATAGCACCACCTCGGCCCTTATGGAATTCACCAGTTCTATACACAGCTCCCTGGACCATGGTCAATTAGTTGGTGCTGCCTTCATCGACTTGACAAAAGCATTCAACATGGTCCATTACCCTCTACTACTGGAACAACTACTTAATGCAGGACTCTCCTCTGACTTCGCTGCCTGGTTTTAAAGTTATCTGGACAACCGCACTCAACAAGTCAAAATTGCCGACGTCCTCTCTGGCTCAAGACCTGTTCACTCTGGGGTTCCTCAAGGGTCCATCCTGGGCCCACTCCTATTTAGTCTCTTTCTAAACAGCCTCCCAAGCTCCTGCCCCGAACAAATCCTACTCTACACAGATGATGCCATAATTTACACAACTCACCCAGAGCCTATATCCCTTGAGAACCAGCTACAACTCAGATGTGCCTCAGTAGAGAAATGGTTTAGTCACCACAAGTTGGTACTAAACTATAAAAAAAAACTAAGCTTATGCTCTTCAGCAGCTCCCATAACAAGCACAGGAAACATCCTCTGACAATCACTAACTGCCTTGGTACTGCCCTCGAACAGGTGAAATTCTTTAAGTATCTTGGAGTCACCATAGACAGCAACCCATCGTATGGGATGCATATAGATAACATTGTAAAAGCTGTAAATATTCATATTGGTCTACTCTACAGACACAGGCAATCTCTGGCCCCTGAAGCCTTAAGGATAGCTGTGCAGAGCTCTATTATTTCTATAACTTTATTAGCCTTATTAGTTATCTAGGCCTTAATTTTTCATTGGTACCCCATCGTCCCACAAGATCCACTCATTTTCTTGGCCCTCTCAAGGAACTGTTGCAAATCCTGTGGTTTTACTGGTAAAAGGAAACATCTCCGTGTTAAGAATGCCACCTGCGCCTATCCTTCTCTATAGTTGCCTTATATTACTTTGTTATACTCTACCCAAAATTTCGGTTTGCAACTCGGACAAAGGCCAGTTTCCCTCCTCTATCATCTACCAATATATAGCCTCCCACATTAGACCATGGCATTCTACATCAGGGACGTTTCCTCTATGGTCATGCCCCTCCTCCCACCAGGCCATAACTATAGAACACATGCAATTCCCAAGGATGGTGTCGGCTCTATCAGTTCTCTATGTTTTATCCTTAGCAAATAGCAATCCTACCCTTAACACAGCCACCGCTAAACCAATGTACGCTAGAAGGAGTAACAAAAGAATGTTTAGCAGGCTAAGACACCACCTTAAAAAACTACTACTGCTTCTCCTACTCTGTTCGGGAAATGTTGAATTAAACCCAGGTCCACCTATTTCTCTGGATGCCCCTGCGGACCTCCCTCAATATAAAGGGATTAGCTTTCTCCATATCAATGTCTGTAGTTTGCTAAAGAAGACTGACTCTATACAGACCTGGGCTCAACATGCATCTCCTGATTTCTTCATGATAACTGAATCCTGGCTCACACCCTCAACCCTGGACAAATCTATCAACGTACCTGGATATATCATCTACCACTGTGATAGACCGACTAGAGGGGGAAGGGTTGCAATATATGTCAAAAGCAAATTCACAGTCACAGTCTTTGACTGTACCTCAAAGGCTAAGGAATTTGAATGTCTTGCTCTAAAATTATCACTTTCCAGTGAGAAACCACTTCTTATGGCAGCATGCTACCGACCACCGTCTGGGGGCTGGGCACTTCTGCCACACCTTCAAAACCTTCTTGACTCTGCTGATACTGAGTGTATTCTAATGGGGGATTTCAATCTAAACTGGAATTATGACAGCTCTAAGAAATTGAAGGATCTATGCAATGTTAATGGTCTGTTACAAATGGTGACTGCTATAACCAGACCTAACAGAAAAAACCCTGAGCGCAGCACCCTCCTGGACCTTATCCTAGTAAACAAACCTCACACTATCTCGCATACCAGAGTATTCTTCAACGATATAAGCGACCATTGTGCTACTGCCTGCATCAGACATCCTTCCCAAATAAAAACAGCCTCCAAATTCAAACTGAAAAGATGCCTGAAAAAGTTCTGCCAATACACTTTCCTGAAAGATCTAAGCAACATTCGTTGGCAGGATTTCTACCTAGCCCCCACCTTTAACGAGGTATTTAACATCTTTCACAGCCTTTTACTGGAGCTAATAGACAAACATGCCCCACTAAGACTGATCAAATCAAAAAATAAAACTCCTGGCTGGCTCTCTCCCATCCTGAAGAAAGCACTTAGGGATAGGGACTACTGGTGGAAAAAAGCGAGGAAATCCCACCTGGAGGCTGATTGGTTAGCATTCCGTACCACTAGGAATGCTTGTACCAAGCTAATTAGGGCAGAAAAAGCTAGGTACTTCCAAAAAGAACTAGAAGACAATAAAAACAACTCTGCCAAATTTTGGAACATCCTCAAAGAAGTCGAAGGTCAGTCCACTGCAACACCCATTCTAAACAAAATTGTGTCTGATGGTACCACCTATACGGACAAAGCTGATATACTAGAAAAGCTTAATGATCACTTTGCCACTGCAGGGCTTGCCTTTGACACCTCACCTATCAGCAAACTTAGCCCGGCAAGAGACTACACTGTTGGCTTCACTGATAATCACAACCATAACCAGCCGCATCCCACCCCCTTCAGCTTCCTCACAATTACGTCCAAGCAAGTGGAGGACCTCCTCCTTTCTCTGGATACAAAAAAGAGTGCGGGTGCAGATAATATTGAACCTTACTTCCTAAAACTTGATCATACCTATCTGACCACCCCCATTACACACTTATTCAACACCTCTCTGATTCAAGGTGAGCTACCTGTCTTGCGGAAAACTGCCCACATCCTACCATTATTCAAGACTGGGGATCCGAGTGATCTGAACAATTACCGGCCTATTTCTATACTATCCGTCCTCTCTAAATTACTTGAAAAAATTGTCAACATCCAACTTAGAGAACATTTGGATTCACAAAAGTTGCTAAACCTGGCTCAGTCCGGCTTCAGAGCCAAACAGAGTACAATATCGGCTCTTGCCAAAGTAACTACAGACTGGCAAATGGCCTTGGACTCTAAGAAACATGTATTTGCCCTCTTCCTTGATCTAAGTAAGGCCTTCGATACTGTGGATCATACCATCATGCTTACTGCACTGAGTAATGTCGGACTTGATAGTTCTGCCATTAAATGGTTCACCAGCTACCTAACCAATAGGTTACAAGTCAAAGCCATAGGAGATCAGTCCCCACAAAAATCCTTGTTACGAGGAGTCCCACAAGGCTCCATCCTGGGCCCTATCCTCTTTGCAATATACATCAATAATCTGGACTCGCAGCTGGGCACAGCAAATGTGCACTTATTCGCAGATGATACTGTACTCTATACCACTTAATTCATCCTTGGATCTGGCCCATGAGTACTTACAGAAAGACTTCGTCACCCTCCAGTACAACCTTCTCACTCATAAGCTCCTCCTCAATGCCAAAAAGACTAAAGCAATAATTCTCTCACCAAAGTCTACTTCTGGATGTCCACATATCACACAGATCTGAACACTCTTAGATGAACCCCTTGAAGTAGTTGATACCTTTAAATACCTAGGGTTCTGGCTGGATAACAAGCTCAACTTTGTGTGCCACTTAAATGAAACCTTGAAGAAACTAAGACAGTGATTAGGTTTATTCTATCGCATTAAACACCTACTCACGTTAGAAGCCAGAATGAGACTAGTACAAACTACATTCCTACCTATACTGGACTACGCTGACTTCCTTTACAGTCATTGCCCATCAACGATGCTAAACAAACTGGACACCCTTTACCACCGGGCTTTAAGATTAATCTTACATTTACCCCGTAGTACACATCAGTGTCGTCTGTACCAAGTTTTGGGATGGACCTCACTCTCAGCTAGAAGAAAAAGGAATGCTCTCCTCTGGTTTTTTAGAGCATTATCTGATAACCTCCCTGCATACATCTCGAACATCTTCAAATGGGCTAAAGCTTCCTATGGCCTGAGACATTTCTCCTTAATCTGCTTCCAGATTCCTAGAGTGAAAACTACCCTTGGCTCAACAGCAATCAACTTCTCACTTCCATCACTTTGGAACACTATGCAAGACTCATTAAAATTATCCTCACTTCCAAGCATTTTCACATTCAAAGCTCTATTAATGGATTATCTGAAGGAGTCATGCAACTGTTTCAGATGCCGATGACCCCTAAGCCTCGGGTGCCACTCTCAAATCCTACGCCTAAGTATCTCATCCACCCCACATTCCTAACAACAGAAACTTAGGACCTACAAGCCTAGTTCCCCTAATCCAAGATGACTCTGCCTATTCTCTACCTTTTACCTATTCTGGCATCCCTTTTGGCTGCCTACTCTTTCACCCCAATTTCTACCCTATTCCTTAATACCTCCTTATTTTTTATCATTTAGGTATGAGCTCTTACTCAATGGAGACTATATGGGATTGTTGTCTCTTCTCATTTCAGTAAAGCTTATCATTATGTACCTTTGCATGTTAATTATGTTGACCGGTATGTATAGGCCCATATTGACCGGCACTTTCACAATGTTTTTTTGTTTTTTTTTGCACCACTGTCCACCGTAATTGTAATCTTATGAAGTGTACTGTATTGTATTTATGCCCAGGACCACCTTGAAAATGAGCTTGCTCAATAGTGTTTATGACTGGTTAAATAAAGTGATTGATTGACAACTGACTATGGACTGATCATCTATGGCTCTGCGACTGATACCACCCTCCGGCGTATCTCCACTGCTCTTAACAAGGTATGTTGTCTCGTCTCAGGAGCCCACCATCTCACCCACACGTGTGACCTCTATTTCCTAACCAGTTGGCTACAGCTTACAAATCGCATCAAATACCAAACATGACTGATGGCCAAAAAAATAACCTTAGGCTTCTTGCCAGCTGGAGTACAAGATCTTCTAAGCCGCCCTCGTAATCCACACTGCACCCAAGGTTCTGAATCTCAGCTCCTATAGGTCCCTCATTGTCGAACCTCACAAAGGCAATGATCATTCGCCTACAGGGCTCCCCTCTGGATGAATGCTTTCAACAGTGACATCACCTCCAAAACTGAGCTGGACCTGTTCAAAGTCAAGGTTCAGTCACTACTCTCTACAGCTAACACCTATGACTGTCTCCCTTAACTATGTTTTCCCAAACCTCAACCTTAGTACTCAACCTCTTTCATAGTAATTTAGCACTCTTGCCTCCTACCCCTCCCACTGCATCTCCCTACCCCCTCTCCACCCTTCCTTCCCCTTCCCTTGCCCCACCTCTCCTCACGCCCTCCACTCCCACCCCCTCTCGTACTCATCCCAGCCTACCCTCCCACATCCATTCACACAACCTTTGCCCTCTTTGTTTTAACAAAGCCTGCTAGCCAATATCAATGTATTGCATGCATTTTCCTGTGCCTGAAACTGATTATAATAATGTGTCTCTGTTGTTTTACATTGACTGTCCATTATGATTTTGTGTCCATTATGAGTTTTGTACCTCCTATTTACACTTTATTGTACCGTACTTTACTGTCCTGTTTAATCTGTTGTCCTTTCTACTGACGTGGAACCTTTGTAAAAGAGCTCTTAGCTCAAAGGTATATGTAATCCAAGAGTTAAATAAATAAAATAAAAGTAAATAAAAAATGATTGAAGAGAGGCAGGGTATTCCATTAAAAATAAAGTAATAATGTTCAAAAAAAGGTGAGTCTGTGAGTGACACTCCCTCCCATTATACCTGGGAAGCCAGTGCCTGCTTGAATATGAAGGGTTAGTGATTCAATGGCAAGCAAAAATGAAAAGGGAGATAATGGACATCCTTGCCTTAGCCCCTGTCCAGGGCGAAAGTGTCAGAAATGACTGAGCTAGTCAGGACTTTGACAGAGGGGTCACAGTACAAAAGGCAGACCATATCTATAAAGCCCGGGGAAAATGCAAACCTTCGCATGGCATCAAAAAGGTAAGCCCACTGCACCCTATCAAATGCTTTCTCAGCCTCTAAGGCAATCTAGTCTATCTGTCTAGCTATCGGACTGTGCCTGTCAGGCTCCAGTATTTCTTCCCCTCCCTCTTCCACTTCTTCCGTACTCACTTTTCCCCATGTGCCTCTTCGACCCCATTTTGAACTCCCCACAGTCTTAGAGCAGATGACCTCCTCCAGAGGTTTGTTCCAGTCTACCACCACTCTGATCCTAAAAGTGGCAGTGGGCTCTTGGCAACCCCTAACCTCCCACATCAGATTCAGAATCCACTGCAGGTCCTTAGACCCTATTTATCCCAAGACAAAGCCAACCTGGTCTGGGTGTATCAGGTTTCTCATAACAGTCCCCAGTCAACCTGCTAGTACTTTAGCATGCATTTTAACATGTGTTCCATCCCTTCTTTGGAATAAGAGTGATCAGTGCTTCTCCAAAAGAGGGGGGAGGCATCCCACTTGTCTCTCCTTATTAAAGTCTTGTGCAAGGCATGTGGACAGGACGCAGTCAAAGGAGTGATATGAATCATCTGGGAAGACATCTAGACCAGGAGACTTCCCCAGGGATATGGATCAGATTGTAGATGATACTTCTGCAGGTGAAGAGTTTAATCAGGTCCAAGTTGGCATCTGGAGATACCTGGGGCAAGCAGATGCTGGTATATAAATGGTTGGTGCCACACTGGAGGAGTACAAAGTATGGTAATAGGAAGAGAATTCTGAGTTAATCAACCAGGGGCAGCAAGAACAGTTCCCTGAGCTGAGTGGATCACTGGAATTAATTTTTCAGCCCCCTGAGAGCAGCGGTGGTGTTCCGCCCACTTTCTGAGTTGTTCCCCTGCCTCCCAGTAGGACTGATTAAGATCGAAAAGATTGTTCTCTGTCCTGTATCGTTAGGTAGTTTCGGGTGTTGTCAGTTTGGGGGTGTAGGATTGAATTTTGCTTCAGGTGGAGCAACAGTATTTGCCCAAGGGTTTTTAGGTTACCCTCTTGTAAGCAATGTTTTGCATCTCTAGCCATTTGGAGGTGTAGGCTATCAGATGGCTGCAGTGCTAAATAAATGTTTTTAATCCTGCTCCTATGTTTAGAGGTTCTGAGCTCCTTCGCTCCCTCAGCAAGACCCTATATTAATAGCAAGCTTCAAGGAGCAGAGCTGATCTGTCTTTCTGGTATTCCTTCTGTTAAAATAAAGGGCAAGAAACCAACTCCTTGTTTTCTATGGCACCATTCTGGGATGTCTCCCAGCTACATTTGACCTCCCAGTAAGGGGGTCACTATGCATTATAAAATGGACATTAATCAAAGGTCAAATGACAACTTGCCATTGGGCAGAAAGTGTCACCTGACCATTCATTCATGCCCCGGTAGACCAACAGTTGGCATGCCGATTGTAAAAAGCTTTTGATTTTTTGGTTTTTACAATTAGCTAGCCCATTTTATATGTGCAATAACCCACTCCAGCCCATGGGTATATTAGGGCATTAATGCACTTCCCGACTGTTTGAAGTCACTCAGGCAAGCCCTTGTGCCTCACAACGTGCCCAGGGCATGCATTAATGTCCCGAAACACCCATGATCTGTCATGGGTTATAGCGTACTTACAGCCCTCCTGCCAGACCCATTTTCCTGGGGCCTTGGGGGGGGGGACTAAATCACAACTGGATGGCCAGCTCAGGGTGAAGTCAAAGAAAATAGAGGAAAAAGAGAAAAGACAGAATGAAGGTAGGCATATTTTCATTTATTAACTATCTATCTTTTATTTTCAGGACATCCACACTCTGGCACCATGAAGGACAGCCTTGCCATGGTGGTGCCACTTTAAAACTAATTCATTTTTTAATTTTTTAATCAGAGATGAGATAGGTGCTTAGACCCAGTCATCTAACTCCATCCTGGCTCTGCTTGCTGTGTACGCACATCCTGCATCTTGGAGGCAGAACAGGGGTAATTTTATTGTGAGCCCAGTTTGGTAGGCTCTTGACTCAGGGGAAAACTAGAAGAAATTACAAAAGTGAAACAATGTACATTAGCCTGAGTTGCTGTCCAGGTAGGTGGCTTCACTAACTGCACATCCGTATGGGCCCTTACAGTACCTGGGATAGATTCATAGAAATGTGACAGTAGAAAAGGACTGACAGGCCCACCCAGTCTCATTTGTCTGGCTATCTGCTAGGACATGCACCCCCCCAACACTCCCCTGTGGCTGTCCCATGCCTTTTTGAAGCCTTCCACTGTTGCTTCTCCAACCATCCTCTCCAGGTGCCTATTCCACTTATCCACCACCCTCTCTGTGAAATAGTACTTCCTAATGTTACCCTTGAACTGCCCCCCCACACCTGCAAGCCATGCCCCCTCGTCCTCTGATTTCCCTTCAGCTGGAAGGTGCTTTCCACTGGCACCTGGTTTATACCCTTAGGTACTTGAAGGTCTCAATCATGTCCCCCCGTTCAAGGTACATGTTCAAATCTCTTGACCTTTCTTCATAGGACAGGTGGCTGAGCCCCTTTACCATCTTTGCTACTCTCCTCTGAACTCGCTCCAGCCTCTCCACATCCTTTTTAAGGAATGACTTCCAGAACTGGACTCCATATTCCAAACACGGTCTAACCAGATGGTGAACAAGGGTACTATGACCTCCCTTTTTCTACTGGTGATCCCCCTTCTGATGCATCCCAGCATTTTGCTGCCCCCAGCCACTGCTCTCCCACAGTACCTTTCCACCTTCCGGTCCCCCGATATAGTGATGCCTAGGTCCCTCTCTTGTTCCATTTCCTCCAGGTCACTGCCCCCCATGCAATACCCTGCCCTCTGGTTCCTGTAACAAAGATGCATGATTTTACTCTTTTCTGTGTTGAATGAAAGCTGCCACCTCTATGACCATGCCTCAAACCTCCCCAAATCTCTCCACATTCTTTCTACACCTTCCTGAGTGTCTACCTTATTGCAGATTTTAATATCATCTGCAAACAGACTCACACCCCCTTCAAGGCCCTCCACAATGTCCCCTACAAATAGATTGAAATAGTGGGGGCCCAAACACCGATCCCTGAGGGACCCCGCTTGTGACCATGCCCTCTCCAGATGCCACCTCATTTATTATGACCCTCTGCCTCCTGTCCCCGAGCCAGCTTCCCACCCATTTAACCACCCTCAGCCCCAGCCCCAGACATGATATTTTATACAGAAGTCTCCTGTGGGGCACGGAGTCAAAAGAATTTTTGAAATCCAGATAAGCAACATCTACTGCCCTTCCCTGATCCAGTTCCTTGCTGACCGTGTCAAAAAACTCTATCAAATTTGTTTGACAGGATCTGCCCCTTGTAAAACTATGTTGCCTTGGATCCATCAGGCCACTTTCCTCCAGGTAGTTGGTGATCCTGACTTTCATTAGTTTCTCCATAAGCTTGCCTACCACCAATGTCAAGCTCACGGGCCTTTAATTTCCCACCCCCTCCTTCCCTTCCCCCTTATGGAGCGGGACCACATTTGCTAGCCTCCAGACTTCCGGTACAGCACCAGACTCCAGGGACTTACTGAAGAGTGCAGTCAATGGTACTGCCAGTATCTCCTTTAGTTCCCTTAACACCCTTGGGTGCATCCTATCTGGCCCCATCGCCTTGTCCACCTTCATGCAACCTAGTTCTCCCAAAATTTCCTCCACCCGGAATGGACTCATATCCACTTACCCCTTCCCTGCCTTAGCTTTTCCTGCTCTGCTGCCTATGCCTTCTTCCTCCCTAGTGAACTTGGAGCAAAAATAGTTGTTCAGTAGTTCTGCTTTCTCTCTGTCCCCTTGTTTCAACTTCCCATTGTTTGTTTTTAACTGGAGTAATCCCTGCCTAGCCTTCCTCCTTTCACTGACATACCAAAAAAAAGTCTTATCCCCTTTTTTGACCCCTCTAGCTATGCGCTCCTCTGTCTGTGCCTTTGCCCTCCTTACCTCCACCCTGGATTATATAGAGCACCTACTGAGCATATCATGATGGCCCCAAAGGACAGCCTTCAGTGTCTCCCATTGCACAGTGGAGGATGTATCAGGGGTCTCAATCAGAGCAAAATACTCCAGGATCTCTTGTTTTAGCCAGGTACTGAAGTCTGGCTGTTGGAGGAGGGATTATTGAAGCACCATTTATTCCTAAGTCCAGACATTCGCTCCATGCAACAAATAAAGTGATAGGAGCATAGTCTGAAATAAGGAGACACTACAGGCCCTTGCTGCTAATTCCTGTGAAATAAGAAGGACATCAATGCAGGTGTAGGTGTTGTGGGCTAAACAGTAAAACATAAAGTCCCTCTCTCCTGGATGTAAAGTGTTCTGCGCATCATGTAAACCATATCCATGGGCTACCTGGAGAGCCTGGACTGCGACCAGCACTCTCCCTTGTGGTCCTGTGCCAGTGCACTCTAAAACAGGATTAAGGGCCAGGTTGAGGTCTCCTCCCAAAAACATCACCTTAATGTTTAGAGGGAGCCAGCTTAGGCAAGAGGCAAAGAAAGGGAAGTCAGGGGTGTTAGGAGCATAAAGACTTCCAATGATCAGGGGTTCTCCCTGGCAGGTACCTTCAATAAGAATAAAACACCCTTGTTTGTCTCTGTGGGAGGTAGGTACCCAAAACTGCAACCCTCAGTGGAGGAGAATGGCCAGTTCTCTTTATTTGGTGGCTGAGGAACTGTGGTAAACTGCTCCCACCTATATGCATCTTAAATTGTCCACTTCCCCAGGAGACAGGTGCGTCTCCTGAAGAAACATCACGTTGCAGCCTTGGTCTTGTAGCTTCATCATTCCAGTTTTTCAACAGGTTATTCAAGCCATTGACGTTCCAGGAAATGATCTTTAGATTGTCAAATGCTGCCATATTTATAACAAGCCCAAAGGAGGTCCCCTGCGAATACAAAGGAGCAAAAGCTGGTGTTTGCAGCTACTCCCCCAACCCCTACTCCACCCCAGCAATATTCCCTCAACAAAAAACCAAAAGAACAGTACCATATATAGAATCGCACCCTGGATACTTCTGCACCCAGCTATTTTTAAGGAAGTAAAATATAATGGAGAAAACCCCCCACAATAAGGAATCTCTGTTCCCTAGCAGACTGAGAGGGCTAAACACTGATTGTACTGAGTGGTCCCAACTATCTGAGGCAGGCTAATTATTTTCCCAAATGGAAAATAAGGGTTGCTAGTAGACAGACACTCTCACAGAACCTGAGCAGACCAGCTAAAGAGAGCTCTGCCACCTCCTATCCCCTGTCTTCCTGGTTTGAGCATAAAGCATAGACCCATGTTCTGCCTGAATAGTAGGACAGCAGTATGATACTGGGGAACTACTGCCTATTTGTCCACAGAGTTACCATCAACATAAGGCAGCTTGAAACTAACAAAGTGGTGCACTGATCAACAAAGCCTAGCTATAAATATGCAAGACACAGGTCCCCAACCCATACCAGAACCCATACAAGCACAGTAAACCCCTTACCCCCCCCCACCCATTGAAACACAGACTTTGACAGCAGATAAGGACTGCTTGGCCCACCTAGTCTGACCATTTCCCTACCAAATGGACAAGTTGCCCTCACCCTAGGTACTAACAGGCCAGCAGGGCCACCAATGCCTATTTTTTAAAGCACTGAATAGCTTCAATTCACTTCATTTTAAAGGCTGCTTGAAAAAGTATATGCACCCCCTCCTTTCAGTCTGTCCTGCCTGGTGTCTCACTGCCCAGATGGAGTGGGCATGGCCCGGGGCAACTCCCATTTTTAAGGGTAATTAACAGTATGGCTCGTGGGAAGCCCCATTGCACAACACCACAAGCATGCAAGTCTTTTTTCTGTTGTATCACATGAAATAGTCAAAATGACACAATAAAAGGTCGCTCTTCACACCACAGAAATAATTAATGTGTGGTCCCTTTACTTATAGGATAGGAGTTCCAGGTTAATTTCCATTCATGCATCTTTTAATTCATCTAAAAAAACACATTTGAGGTAAGTGCCCCAAATACAAATCATTAATGCCTGGGCCTTAATTCATTTGCTTTGTTGAACACTGGAGTAGGTACTTTACATTTTCATGAGACTCTCCTGTCCGTTACTGCTACTTGGATGCTTCACTGCACCGACTACCACTATGAGAATCACTGTTACCCCATACAGATATTCAAATAGATATTATCCTTAGCTCTGATTCTAGCACCACTTGTGGGACAGTACTGTTCTTGAACAAGCCTCACCCCATTCTGGAATAGAAATAGGAACTATTCTCTTCACCCTCATCTAGAAGTTTTCTCTGGCATAGCTCTAGCTGTTACCTCTTTCAACCCCACTGCTGTTATTCCTGGCTCAGCATGTCCAAGCACTGCCTCCAGCCTCATTACTTCACTTGGCATCTTCAGGGAACCCTCCTGGCCTGAAAGGCCCTGGTCCACATCCCTTGAGGGGATGCCTTCCCAAAACCTGCTGTTGCCTCCTGAGCTAGTTCCAAGCCATCTATAACCAACTCTACCCCCTACTCCATCACATCACCTTCCCAGAGGCTTCCTGAACCAAGAATGGAGCACCCAGAAATCCCCAGAGGTGCCTGAAGTGGGGCCTCTGATGGTGACATCCACCCCCCTCCAAGAGGTGTCCAGCCATTGATCTGGTTCTGCATCTTACATGACTACCAGATTCCCCTTAGGCAACTCTGAAATAAGGTCGGTAAAAACACAGACTGTAACACAATAGGCGTACACCACAGAAACAAAGAGGAAAAATATGTCTGTTTTTGCAGATTATTATAATCAAATCTGAGGGGGATGCACCTCGAGGATAAGGTAAAACTCAGGGGGGGGGGACTTTGTGAGCAAAGAAAAAAAAACTCTTATTGGTAGATGGGGAACCAAACCCTGGTCTCTAGGTCTCCACTACTCCAGCTGCTTGTGCCTTAGCCACTCCACCACAGGAGTGGCTCAACCAGGCACAGCACCTGCACTTCCTTCAGCTCTTCCTACACTCCACAGAGAGTGTCAGGAGTAGCGGTAATTCACTACCTCTATTATACCCCTACTGCTGTCATTACTGTTGACATTACTACAGCGTGTTTTCTTCACGCTGTTTAGACAGCGACATAGTCACCTGGTACCACTCTGAAATTCCTCCTAAGAAACCAGCACCAAATCATACCCCCCCCAAACTGGAGTCTGTCAAAGGGGTACCGAGCCACTCTGACCATGGCACTATGCCACTGAAACAAGGCTTGGAGTCCCACTCCAACTCCTAATATAGGCATATCTTCCTACACTTCACAGACAGTGTCAGGAGTAGCGGTAATTCACTACCTCTATTATACCCCTACTGCTGTCATTACTGTTGACATTGCTACAGTGCGTTTTCTTCACACTGTTCAGACAGCGACACAGTCACCTGGTACCGCTCTGAAATTCCTCTGGCATAGCTCTAGTGGAGTTGATTATAATAATTCCAAGTGGTATGGGGGGCAAATATGCCAGTTAACAATTCCTTCCCCGTCATTATCTTCCTAAATTGGTATCCCTCATCTGTCTGTCCTTATCCATGGCCAAGTTCCACCCCCTTCCCTGAAGTATGCCAGATAACAATTCCTTCCCCTTCAGTATCTCCCTAATCTGGCGCCCCTCATACTGCCTTTCTCGCTCTTTTTAAGTGAACATTCCAGCTGTACCAACCTATAAGCCTATCTGTTGTAAAGGTCCATACGCTCATATGTTGCTGTACATATGCAGACTTTCTTCTTTGTGTAATATCGCATTATGTTCTATCTTGTTACTGTACTGTATATACTGTATATTTTTCTTCTCTGTATAATATTGCACTACATCTACCATGTTACTGTACTATGATTTTTGTATGACCAGGTCCATCTTGCAAATCAGCCTTGTTCAATGGTGCCCGCCTGGATAAACAAAAAAGATTTTGATTGATTGATTGAATAGTGCCCTGGGGCTCAGGGGAACCCCATGCCATGCTAACTGTGGTACTATGCTACTAAGCCAAGGTGGGTGGGACCCACTGGTGCACCCAAGACCCAAACCATGCATAGCAGAACTGGTACAGATGCTGTCTCCTTCCCCTGAGACAGCTAAAAGCCCCTGCTCCAACTCCAAGCCCCACTCAAGACAATTCCTACTTCCTGCCAAAATCTCCTACTTATGCTCTGTCACTAAGTCCTGCCCCACCCCTTCTGAAGGGCAAAGCTATTGGTGCGCTGGCACCTAGTACTCTGATGAATGAACTAATATCAACTTCCCCCTGGAAGGGAAGGGGAAATTGTTTAACCAGGAAAGGCACACTAAACCAGAGCTTGTTTCTAGGTGTGACCTGGGAGCACAAGGAAGTTAAGTGACTTGCTCAGGGTCACACAGTCTGCAAGTGGAAGCTGTGGGATTCAAACACAGGTCTGTTCTGCTGAATGTCACCAAATTTGCAGCTCAGAGCCTTAGACCACTGCACTATACTGCCTCCTGAAAAGTTGTTACATATAGCCTAGAGGATTACAGCACCGAGCTGTGAATCTAGAGAACCATCAGAACTGGCTTTCAAACCTACAACTGCCACATGCATACTGTGTGACCCTAAGCAAGTCAATTAACCTCCCTCTGATCCTGGGATCACACTTGGCTCAGTTTGCCTTCCTGGACAAAGATTTTAACAAAAAAAGGTAGATGTTTTACTACAACTGGGAAAGTGGTGGGTGTGGCAAAAACATGAAAAGGAAAATCTTGCAATTTGTTCAGTCCAAGGGATGGCCATATAGTGGGATGCTGACTGCAGAACAGCTGTAATGCAATACTATAGATCACATAGGAATCTACAGCACTACATAACAATAACAAAAAGTTAAGAAGGGGAACTGTACCACTTTACTGCAAGAAAGAGAGCTCCTTCAGGGCAAGAGGTGCCACACAGAGTGGCTGCAAATACTGTAACAAAGCCCTTTCTGTGCCAGAGGCACCATACAGCATGAATGTAAGTATGACAGTCCCTCTAGAGCAAGAGAACCTGAACAGACAGAATGTAATAAAGTCCTTCCAGGATAAGAGGCACTGTGCTCAGTGTCTGTAAATAACGCAACCCCTCTGGGGTGAAAGGTGCTGTATAGAGCAGCTGTTAACAAACCCCTCTGGGATGAGACACACATCAGTGAGTGGCTAACAAGCCCCTCTGGTTTCATATCTTCACTGGCAGGGTGGGAGCAGAGATCAACTCACTGACTTGTGACTTCATTTCTAGGTGTTTTTTTTTTGTTTGCTTATTTTGTTATATAGCCAACTTTGCAGCTCAAGGGCAGTGCTCATGTTCAAACATAAGTGCAGTTTCATATATTTGCTGATAGGCCAAGAGTACATGTTGACCCAATGCCTGCTGGCTCAGTTTCTGGGTGTTTTCCCCATCCCATGCCAAGTAATCCCAAATTGCCCCCTCCATGTCTCTTGCCAAGTAATCCTCGGTGTCTAACTGGTACCCCTTCTCTTGCTCTCTGCCCCACACCAAGTAATTCCTGGTGTCTACTGGCACCCCCTACTGCACCAAAAAATACACACCTGTCCTACAAGGCTGACCAGCGCAACTCTCTGCTTACCTCCTCAGTCAGTCACCATCTAACTTTACTGCAAACCACTGTATTGATATATACCAGAAATTAAGTGAAACACATTGGTTCTTTCTCTTTCCTGACATACCCAACTTACTGTTGCTTTCTGTGAGTTGTACTCATTACCCTAATAAAATTCACATTTCATAATATATAGTTGTGGGTATTGGCACGTCTATGTGAGAGGGGTATATCATATCCCCTTATGGAAGTTGTTGAGTGCAGGTCCTTTTCTTCCTTTTGATAGTAATATAACTGTTTGCATGATGCCCAACTGGAAATCACACAAATTGCTACTTAGGTACAACTAGTATACAATATAGATATATAATAGCTGTTTGCATAATTTTCAGTGATGTCATGCAAACAGCTATTACAATACATTCAATATAGTGATTTGACATTGAGTGAGATAACTGAGGAGTTGACTGGAGGGCTGTGCCATTCACAATTGTGGGATGGGATTTTGGTGTAACAGGGTACCACACAGACATTAGGAATTACTAGGCATAAGACAGGTAGAGGAAAGGAGGTTGCCACTTAGACACCAGTGTTTACTTGACACAGGGTGGGGAGTGGGAGGGGTGCCACTTAGACATTAGGGATGAATTAGTATGGGATGAGATGGGACAAGGAGAGGGTGGGGGGCCACTTAGGCATGAAAGAGTACTTGCCATGGAATGAGGTGAGGGGTAGCACTCAATAACAGGGAATACCTGGCATGGGACAGGGTGGAGGGGGACCACATAAATACCAGGGAGTTCTTTGCATGGGATGGGGAATGGAGGGGTTGCCACCTAGACACCACAGTGCAGATTCATTTTCTGGTTCATTTACGGTTAGATTTACAGTATTTTTCAATTTCAAACAGAAACTAACCTTTGAACCACAATTTGGCCTTGAAATTCAGTTTGGCTCAAAATAAACAACCCCCATCCAAACTGTCCATCTCTAGCCCCTATTGTAGATGTGGGGGTCCATAGAGTGTCTCTGTTGCATGTGACAGGGTTGAATAAGACCCTGTCCCATTTGTTACATAGAAAGAGTTAAAAGCAAGGATCTGTTCTGTCGTCTCCTTTTCTCTCTCTTGTCTGTCTGATTGCGCAATCAAATTTTCTTGTGAGATCTAGGAACTGATCTCTCTAATGGTCTTGTGATTCTTCGCCTCCCACTATCTTCTTGCCTTCAGCTATGTCTTGCATTTTCTATCCTTTCCCTTGCTTATCTGTGCTTAAAAATACATGTAAATCTTTTTGTGAAACTGGTATCCTTTGGTTTGAAAAAAAAAATTATATATATATATATAGAGAGAGGGAGTTATATTGTTGAAATGATTGCAAAAATCTATTTGGAACTCAGGGGGTTAACTCTGAGATGCAGTTTGACCTCCACAAACTCTATTGCAGAGTTGTCAACTGAAAGATTAGAAACTGACAAGAGTTCTGATACATTTTGTGAAAAACAGGAGGTATCTTAACGAAATCAGGATGCAGAAGTTAATTGCCAGGCAAAGACTTCTTATAAAAAGAACAATATTTTGTTAGAGAGAGAGAGACTGCTGAGATTTCAAATTGAAAAGAAACCCTCAGATGAAGGACTTTGTTTTCTTCATTTGTACTGCCTTTGTAAACAGCTATACTGAACAATTTTATTTTTTTATTTTACTGTTATTAATAATAATAAAACACTACTTGATGAATTGTATAACTGTTTGTGGTTTTCCTATGCTTCTTGACTTTTGCCTCAATGACAGATGGCATCAGACTAAGTGGGATTAACACCATGCAAACTCTAAGCCAGGAGTTTTGTGCATGGGTACTAAACCTGGTACTAGAGAAGCATAGAAGAAAGATATGGATCCTGCAACAGCAAGTCCAGGAGTGATTACTAGAAGAACAGCCAACACACTAGAAGCAGAAACAAAAGTCCAAACTTAGACTGTGCAGCCAGAACCAGTAATGGAAGAAGAACAGATAGGGACAGAACCGGAAAGCCGGTCTGCCTTCTTTAAATGGTGGGCTATACAACAAAGAGAGACAGAGAAGCACAGAAGAGAAATGATGCAGTGACAGGAGCAGTGATGACTGGATGTCTTGCAAGCTATCAAAGCTGGAGGATCTGGCACAGGTCCAGCAGAGCAACAAAAATGAAAATTACGTACCTACTCTGATCTTTCTGTGTATCTTCACCATTCATCACCTTTGGGTATAGTGGCTGGAGGTCATGACACCACGGGAGCTATTTTTTTTTGGGATGGATGGAGTCGTCGCACCTTTGGTGCCACCCTCGAGGCTGACACACTGCATGGCACTCATGGGTTGGCCGTCAGGTGTCATCGACCCTGCCCTCCTGCCAGTTCTGAGATGCCATAGGGTAAAAAGATTGGGGGGGCAAGAGAGTCCAAGGGACAGATAAGGGAAAAGATATACAAACTGAAAGGAGAAATAAACAACTGAGAGGACAGAATAAAGCTGGAAAACTAAGTGGATTGGGAGGGGGCCCCAGTCTCTGGAAGTAGAAGAAGAAGAGGGAGGGGTTAAATAATTTTAGAAGTAAGGATGTGAGGGGGGAGGAAACATACCCTGGAACCTTGACCAGTCTCCAGATTGCATAGGAACTGCAAAGGAGTAGCCAGAAGGCTAAATTGCCAGAATTCAAGGCAAAGAATCACTGGCAATAACTCCAACATAAGCAGAATCAGCTATTGAGGTAGAAAAGACAGAATACGGGGCAATACCCTCCCACCCCCTCGAAATCAAGTTTTGGTGTAAGAAAACTAGTTTCTTAAATTAATCTGAGGGTTGCATCCTTAAGGACAAAAAAAATCAAGGGAAAAGCTGACGGGGAGAGATGGAGCAAGAACAGAAGACAGGGCAACCACCAACCCCCACCCCACAGAGGTGGAGCTGAGGCACTGAGGAAGGAGTGCCCCCCATCCTGACCACTCTCCCCCTAGAGGAAAAACATCCCCCTATGTGCCCAAGGTCACCCCACTCCTGATCAATGGAAAGGAGGGAGGGGTGGAGGAGAGGGCACAGAGAGGAGGGGGGACCCAGAGACTGAGGCCCCAGGGGGATGGAGGGTGGGATTGTGATGAATGATGAAGATACACAGAAAGATCAGAATTACGGTAGGTACGTCATTTTCATATCTTATCTCTGTCAATCTTCACCATTCATTACCTTTGGGTGAGTGCCGAGCCCCCTGAAGGGGGCCCTAAACCCTAAAGGACTAAGTCCCTTAGCTCTCAGTGGGTGGCAGACCAAGAGAGACAACTTTCATGGGTCTGGAGTGATCTGAGTGTGGGAAAAGTGAGACGGGGATCCCCAGAGGGGGTAGGAGGTTGCTCTGACAGACATTGTCTCACCCTATGGGAGAAGAGGTAGGTTCTCTGGTAAGTGAAGGTAATCACCCTACACCAGGCCATGGGTGACAACCGGGAGAGATGCAGCCATGCCATCCACCTAGTGCAGATCGCTGTCCCTATGACCCTGGAAGCTACCTCTTGGACTTCATAAGATGCCCTCGCTTGATGTCTTGCTAGCCCCAGGCCATGTGCAGGGAGTGCAATGGCTTCTCTGGTTACCTCTGTATCAGGCATCAAGGCTAGAAGTTGACCTAGCCTGGACCACAGGAACTTGTCATAAGTAGCATAGTGGGCCTGATGTGCAGATATGAAAAGAAGCAACCGTGCCGAGTAGAAAGTCCTCCTACCCCAGAAGTTAAAATCCATGGAGGCTGCATCCGGGGGTCAGTCATGGTGAAGGGCTTGAAGCCCATCAGGAGTTAGGATGAGGCAGACTACCTGGAGACTCTGGGGAGGGACACAATACCTCTGGCAGAGATCCCTAGGGACTGGAACTTCAGAAAAGGGTTTCTGCCAGAAGTGCCATGATGCCTCCCAAAAGGGAGCAGGCCGGGGGGCACTACAAGAGTGTCCACACTGAAATCACCTAAAAAGGTGCACATTGGATGCTCCGGATTGTGCTGAGTGGGTGGGGTGATATGCAGGTCCTCCAACATCCTCACTAGGAAATGCTGATACTCTGCGAGATCAGCAGCTGGGGACATGTGGACAGATGGTTCCTCTCCTCCTCCTGAAGAGGAGGATGAAGAATCAGAGGACCTCAAAGGTTCAGAGGCTGGCTGCTCAGGGGGAGGTTGGAAAACCTGCCTGTCCATGGCCCTAACATAAGAGAGAAATTGAGCAGCCACAGCTCAGAACTACTCCCAGGAGAGAGGGCTGCTTGGACCAAGAATGCCTGGAAGAGCAGGAGGAGGTGGCAGAGGAGAGGGGGCAGAGCTGACAACAGGAATCATCTGTCCTCTGCCTGGGCCAGAGAGCGCACCTAGAGCCCCAAAGGAAGAGGGAGCTCCAGAAAACTCAACAGCCGACAGCTGGTCAACCATGCTGGAACTGCCTAGGCTGTTCCATGAAGACTCCCCCATGAGGTGACCAGGGCCATGAAACTCCAAAAGGATGGTCCTCTACCTCCAAAGAACAAGGCCCTCTCAGGGAGACCAAAAAAGAAGGGCAGAGGTCCACACTACGGCTCTTTCTGGAACCCAGGTGGGTCCCAGAAAAGGGTCGCCATGTTGAACCCCTACCCCTCAACCCCTTGGAGTCCAAAAGAGCCCTTCTCCTTGAAAAAGCCAGCCTAGGCAGCTGGCAACCCTGGTCAGTCCCTGAAGGGACTATCCAGGGAGCAGCATCCTCCCCTCCTGTGGGTGCTCCGATCGGCCCCAAAGTTGGGCGATCCAGGCACACCACCTGAGGGGGTACCACCACTGAGGGGTCATAAAACCCTCCGAGGCCAGTCTGCAGAACAATGGTGGCTTGAACCACTGCCTGCTTGTCAGCACCCCTAACCCTGGACCTGGGAGCAACTGTCCACTCCTCAGAGGAGGGTTGGTCCTGGTCTGTAGAGGACACTACCAAGGTGTCCACATGAGCAGCCAACTCCAAAGAGTCAGACTGCCTATCTGACTCAGAGTCTGATTCTGCCTCCAAGGAGGTGGAGACCGAAGTCCTGTGCCAGATGGTACGTGGACACCACTGCCATCCTGACCGAATGGGGCACCAATTTGAAGGACTGCACTAGAGTCAGTGCCAAAGCCCCCAATCACATCGCGAATGGTTAGAGAAGAAGACACGGTGCTGAGAACAGCAACAGTATAGGTGCGGGAGCCTGTCACATTGCCATCCTGACCCATGGCGTTGTAAGCAGCGCTGAGGCCAGAGATGGTGCTGATGATGGCTCTGACAGTTTTATCAGTGCTGCAAATGGTGCCAAGATCAGAAACCCCCATGGTGCCGTGTCCTCACTCAGTGCCGCAAGTGGCACCAGAGTTGGACACTGCACCATGCTTAACCACGGTGCTGCAAAAGGTGCCGAGGTGAGAAACAGTCAAGGATGGCACTGTAGAGCCTCCCACAGTGCTGTCAACACCATCGGTGTCATTAATGGCACTGACAGCAGAGACGGCACCAAGCAATGGACTGGCACCGACTATGGCACCATCAGGGGCCATGGCGCCGTGAATGGCGCTGAGGCCCAAGTCGGTTCTGATCGACGGCATCAAGGATGGCACCAACCCAGGCTTTCCAGCATGAGAAAATGACACCAGGGGAGCCTTCACCCCGAAGGGGTGATTGCCAATGTGATGCCTCCCGCCTTTCCCCCGGGGGGGACGGACTGGGCCTCCTGCACTGCGGAAGGGACTTCTGCAATGGCGAGGCTACTAGGAGCAGAAGCCCCCTCCTCTGCAGTCTGTATAGAACCAGGAGGGGACCCAGAGAAAAGGCTGAGAGACCATGGCTTGGTACGACAAGTGAGCACCTGTGCCCCGGAAGTCAGCAGAGCTCGTCCAACTTTCCACGCGCGTTGTTCGATTACACAATGGTCCATGGAGAAGCAGGTATTGCATGAATCCATGTCGTGAAGCGGGCCAAGACACATAAGGCAATGGTCATGCTGGTTGGTGACGGAGTACTTACGGCCACACGAGCACCGACGCATGGGGGCCATCCCGTCTTCGAGGTTTTCTTGCCCCCTGACCAAGACATGACCTACAGAAAAAACAACCAAAGACTCGACTTTGCTAACAATAAAGAAAAAGGAACAGTCTTACCAGCGACATTGAGTGGTGGTGAACAGCGGAACCGGCAGGCTATAAAATGGCATCGAACTATGTCAGCGTCGATGGATTTGGCGTCGAGAAAGTGGCATCAAAGTTGAAAACTAAGGCTTGATAGCAAACAGCAGGCCTCTTGCACAGAGCTTCCCATGAGGTGCGACCTCTACGGTGGGAGACGAAGAATTGGTGGGAGGACGGGGTCGACTACACCTAACGGCCAACCCACAAGTGCCACGCAGTGCATCAGCCTCGAGGGAGGTGCCGATGGTGCGTCGACTCCGCCCATCCAAAAAAAAAAGAGCTCCTGCGGGGTCGTGACCTCTGGCCACTATACCCAAAGGTGATGAATGGTGAAGATTGACACAGATAAGATCACAAACAACTTTACTTACAAAGTTGTATCCCTCAGATGATATTGAAGCATACCTAACAACTTTTGAAAGGGTTGCCACAGCCTGTCGGTGGCAAAGCAGCAATGGACAATCAGGCTATACCTTACCTGATGGGTAAAGTCCAACTTGCCTACAGCAATATGAACACTGCACAGTCAGAAAACTATGACCTTATGAAAAGAGAAATCCTGAAAGGATGAGACATCTCAGGAGAGACCCACAGGCAAAGATTCCAGTCCTTGAAGTACCACTCAGTCACTAATGCTTGAGAAGCCTTCACCCAACTCAGAAAACTCATTATTAAATGGCTCCAACCAGAGGGCAAAACAGCCCCACAGATCATTGATATATTTGCAAATGAGCAATTCATCAACATCCTGCCTACAGACGTGCAGCTTTGGGTAAAAGAACACCGATTAGAAAGTGGGGAAAAGCCAGTTTCTTTGGCCGAGGACTATCAGATAGCCAGACAGACCATGCAGCAATGAAGTAACAGGCAAGGACCAGTACAACCCCCTGTCTCCCAATTTAACTCCAGGTCAGATAAGAACTTTGGTGGGGACAACAAATTTGCATCCAGAGACTTTATTTGCTATAACTACAACAAGCCAGGCCATACTGCAAATAACTGCCATAAAAATAAGAAGAGGGTATCACTGGAGCAGATTTAACCTTAGCACATTGGGGCAATTATTTAACAGATGTCAAGGTGGGAAATAAAACCGTAAAGGGACTTATTGATTCGAGAAGCAGACAGACCCTAGTACATGTTGAAGTGCTGGGAAAACACTGTGCAAAATGACCAGGTACTTGTGTAATATGTATCCACAGAGACACTCAATACTATCCCACCATCCAAGTGACTTTGAATATTAATGGGGTGTTGCACAAAATGAAAGTGGGGGTAGTACCACAGTTACCTGTATCTGTGATCATTGGAAATGACTTTCCAGTATTTACTGAGCTAATCACAGAGGGAGCAAGACATGTAGTTTCAGCAGCTGTGATGGCAAAAAGACAGGCAAAGAAAATCTCAGATGGTGGGGACACTTTTCCTTTTGGTGATTTTGATTCGGACTTGTTTGAGCACAGCTCCAAGATACAGAAGTCAAGGAAAGAAAGAAGATACCTGAAGAAACAGTGGCAACAGAAGATTGACGGACATAAGGAGTTAATATATGAAAATGCTGAAACTAAACTGATAACTGATTGTGATTTTGTCTCAGAGCAAACTAGCGAGGTTTCTCTCCCAAGGTTATTTTAAGAAGCTGGGGGTGAAACAAAAAATGGAAATTACATACATACCATAATTCTTGATCTTCTTGGAGAAAGTCTCCACTACTTATTCACACTGATGGGAGAGTACTGAGCTAAATAATCCCCCGAGACGGGTGGCAGGAGATAAGAGCGCATATACTTAGGACAGAAGTCTGTTAAGAATAGTCCTGCCGAACGACAGATGTCGTCTGGCATGGATATCCAAGGCATAGTGCTTAATGAAAGTATGCACGGAGCTCCAAGTGGCTGCATTGCAAATATCTGCAATGGGCACGTTGCGTACTTCTGCCAGAGATGCCATGTCTGCTCTGATAGAGCGAGCAGCGTACACTCTGCCTTCTAGCTTGATGTGCCACAGAATAGCAGAGGAGAAGGCAAGCCACCAGCCACGCTGAAATACATCTGATGGTGACTGGTTGACCCAGCAGAGTCTCGCTGAAGGAGACAAATAGTTGTTGAGCCTTGCAAATTTATTTTATTCTATCTAGGAAGAACTGCAATGCTCTCTTAACATCCAGTGAATGAAGGGTACGCTCTCCTTCATTCTGGAAGTTCGCAAAGTAGGTAGGATGGACTAAAGGTTGGTTTAGATGAAATTCTGAGACAACCGTAGGGAGAAACTTAGGATGAGTCCTGAGAACTACTTTGTCCTTGTGAAATATAGTGTAAGGGTGTCTGTGACCAGTGCATGTATTTCTGAAACTCTACAGGCCAAAGTAATGGCCACCAGGAAGGCAGTTTTCCAAGTGAGGAACTTCAAATCGCAAGTAGCTAGAAGCACAAAAGGTTTACGAGTGAGCATGTCTAGCACAAGGTTAATGTCCCAGGCTGTGACTGAACATCAGATAGGGGTATTCTGCATACTAGACACCCTAAGAAATCTCTTAACCACAGGCTACTGAGCCAATGACATGGAAAGTACCGGCTCATGATATGTCGAAATGGCACAAAGATGAACTTTGACTGTGGAGTACTGCAGACCTGTATTCGAGAGGTCTAAGAGATACTCCAAGACTTTATTCGGTGGGCAGGAAAAGGGGTTCCAAGAGGATTTTGCACATCAGATAGAGAAATGCTTCCATTTGGCTGTGTAGGTTTTTCTAGTGGCCGGCTTACACGCAGCCAAAAGAATATCTGAAAATCTGTCAGAAACATTGACCCTATTCACCTCTATCTCATCAGAAGCCAGGCATGAAAGTGTAGCGATCCCAGGTTGGGATGGACCATGGGACCCTGGGTCAGAAGGTTCCTCAGAAGGGTAAGCATCTTTGGAGGGGTTTCTGATAGACTGTTGAGTAGCGGAAACCATATCTGCTGGAGCCAAAAGGGGGCAATGAGAATCACTCTGCTCCCAAGACTCCAATTTGAGAAGTACTTTCTGAATTAGGGGAACAGGAGGAAAGGCATATAGAAAGCGTTTTGTGTATCGCAGCCTGAATGCATCCTGACAAAAATTGCCAGGTCCTGGATTTATGGAGCAGAAGAGAGGCAGTTTTGCATTGAGTGTGGACGCAAAAAGGTCCAGGTCTGGAGTTCCCCACTCTTTGAAGAGTGACTGAATGACGGTAAAGTCGAGAGACCACTCATGAGGATCTGTCTCCGTTCTGCTGAGACAGTCTGCCAATTCATTTTGTACTCCTGGCAGATAAATTGCCTGAATTAGAGCCTTGTGTTCCAGGCACCACTCCCCCACTCTCATCGCTTCTCTGCATAATGGGTAAGAGTGTGCGCCACCGTTTGTTGATGTAATACATCACTGCTTTGTTGTCTGTTTGAAGGAGAATGTTCTTGTGACAGAGTATGTCCTTCAAGGCTCAGACTGCATAGAGGATGGCTCTCATCTCCAGGATGTTTATGTGAAGCTGGGACTCATCCTGAGTGTGTGGAGATCCTGGCAGTGAGCTCCCCAACCCATCAGGGATGCATCCATGGTAATGGAGATCTGATGATCCAGAGGGCCAAAGGGATATCCTTCCATAAGACTGTCCTCCTGTGACCACCAGGCAAGTGACCTCTTTAGAGGTTCCATCACCTTGATGAGAAAGGACTGAGGGTGAGTGGTTGGAGACCACTGAGTATTGAGCATCTACCAAGAAGTTCTCATGTGGAGACATGCTAAGGGTACAGTGAACACCAAGGATGCCATGAGGCCCAGAATCTGTTGCATCGAGATAGCCCAAACCGAGCTGCATTCTCTGATGTAATGTACCATCTGTAAGATATTGCTCCTTCTTTCGTCTGGAAGAAAAGCTTTCACACTGGGGGTGTCCAGAAGGGTTCCTATGAAGAGGAGCTTCTGGGAGGGCTGCAATTGCGACTTGTTGAGATTCATCAGGACTCCCATGGATGTGAGGAATTTTGAAACCATGATCACGGTCTCCAGAGTCTCTTGACTGGATGGACTTGCAAGGAGCCAGTTGTCCAGATACGGGAACACTTGAATTCTGATTTTCCTGAGGTGTGCCACAAGAACTGGACAGCACTTTGTAAAAACTCGAGGCACCGAGGACAGCCCAAAGGGCAGGACTCTGAACTGATAGTGTTGACCCAATGCCACAAATCTTAGGTATTTGTGGTGGTTTGGGTGTATGAGAATGTGTTGGTAGGTGTCCTGCATGTCCAGGGAGGCTAGCCAATCGTGTTGATGGAGCAAAGGTAGCAGGGTACCTAGCGATATCATCTTGAACTTTTCCTTGTGAAGGAATTTGTATAACCTTCTGAGATCCAGAATGGGGCACATGCCACCAGTTTTCTTCGGGACCAGAAAGTAATGGGAGTAGAAACCTGTGTTTTGTTGATCCAGTGGAACTATTTCTACTGCCCTGTTGTTCAGAAGGCCTTGTACCTCAGAAGCAAGAAGGTCTGACTGTACTGCTGACAGCCTGGGCTGTCATTTGGGAGGCTGATCCGGAGGGGTTTCCAAAAGTCTGAGGGAGTACCCCTCGCAGATTATCTGGAGGACCATTTATCTGATGTTATAGATTTCCACTGGTTGTAGAACTGAGTCAAACATCCTCCCACCGCTGAGGAGGAGTCCCCCTCGAACAGTTGAAGTGGGGCCTGGGCCAGAAACTCAGAAGGTGGCACTGGGCGCTTTGGGCCCTTGTGCCTTCTGCTGCACTTTGTTTTGTGGCTGAGGGTTATGGTTTTTGTTAAAACCCCCTCTGCCTCTGCCCTGAAAGAACTGACAGTTGTGAAACTGATGCTTGTTTGTACCCCTCAGGAGGGGGCAGGTGCCGGTCTAGCCATCTTAATGGCAGACCTAGTCTTCTGTGTGGCCTCTAGTGCTTGCTCCACCTGAGGCCCGAACAGATATATACCATCAAAGGGTAAAGCTATGACTTGCTGTTGGACATCATTTGTGAAGCCTGAAGTACGTAGCCAAGAGTGGCGGCGGGAGCATATGCCAGCCGCTGATGCTCGGGAGGCAGTATCGTAGGCATCCATTGCTGCTTTAACCTGTTGGTTATTGGATTTGATACCCCTAGTTATGGTGTGAAGTAGCTCTGAAGTAGCTTCCAATTTGGGCAGAGCTTCCACCATTTCTTTGAGGGAATGCCAAAGTACATACTCATATTGAGAAACATAACCCTGGTAACTGGCAATGCGCATACCCAGGGTTGAGGCTGCAAAGACTCTCTTTCCTAAGGTGTCTATCTTGTGAGATTCTTTGTTGATTGGCTGGGCTGTAGATTCTTGAGGAAGGACAGCCTTATCATTCTCCGCTAAGACCACAATGGCATCAGCAAAGGCTTGTGAGGCCAAAATGGGCCAATCCTAGGGAGGGGCATACTTCCTATCTGTGGACTTGGCCACAGAAAATATGAGAGCTGGATTCTTCCACACCATCTGAGAAAGGGTCTCGAAAGAAGGCTGTACCAGAGGGGTTAAATCCATAGGGATCTCCGGGACATGAAGATATTGGAGTTGCAAAAGTTTCCCAGGATGATTTCTGTAGTCTGGAGAGAAAGAGTGGAGTTTAAAGTCTTGAGCAGAGACTTAAACGAAAGGTCTTCAACCACAGGATCTGCAGAAGGATTGATCCCTGCTGCCAAGGCAGAGTCCTCAACATCATCACCATCACCCAGACAAAGATCTGAATCAGGCTAAAAATCATCTCCTGACAGTCCACGGGGGACTGCATAGACAGGAAAGGAGTGAAAATCAGGAGGAAGAACAGAAGCAGAAAGAATTGGAGTTGAAGCCCCCTGAAGACTGGTCAGTGCTCCCCCAGCTCTCGGTGCCAAGAGGAGAATGGTGTCGAGCACAAGGATGGAGGTGCCAGCCGAAGCAGTGCAGACAGCGTGCATGGCACTGACAGAGCCCCCGGTGCCGAAAGATCCCACGGCACCATGCATGGTGCCGATAGACCCCACAGCACCTGAGACAGTGCCGATAGAGCCCTCAGCACTGCAGTTAACACTGATGGTGCCGAGAGAGTCTCAGAAGTCAAAAAACTATGATTTGAGGAGATAGAGGGAAAAATGGCAAGAGATAGAGGACCCCTTCGCCACAGCCATGTGAGGGGGATAAACACCGGAGTGCAGAGTCGACAGCACCAAAGAAGGTGCCGCACAACTAGGGAGGCCCAACCGTCCTATCCTACCCTCCAGAGCCGAAGGGCCTGAAGGCACTGGCATTGGAGTGACTGGCTCGGGCAACTGGACCTACCTCTGAGCCCATTGCTCCATAAGAGTGGCCCATTGGTGAAACTGCTCATCAGAGGCTCCTCCAATAGGTGGGGAGGAGCTCCGGTGTCAAGGAGGTCAGCTACCAGAGACAGAAATTGGCAGCTCCAAAAGAGGCAGAGACCGGTCCTGGCCCTAATAACTGACCATCTACGCACAGACATACCAGAGGGTGACCTTAAGTGATACCTTTTCTTCTTTGACCTATGTGTCGAAGAAGAACTCGAGGCCAAAAAGAGCTGAGAATGGGACCATTTCTTTTTATGCTTTGGGGGGACTGCCCATTCCCCTGAGCATTGGACCATCCATCGTCAGACCCCCGTCTGGGGAGGGCAGCAGACCGGACCCGGCCTGGCTGACTGAACAGCTTTCATATGAAGTATCCCTACTGTCACCTGACTCTCTCATGGTCGACTCCATCAATGGAGGGCTGAAGACTTCTGTTGTACAATTTAAAATATATAATCAGTACTGAGTCAAAATAATTTTACAAAACAACAAACTGAACTATTGCTGCTAGTAAAGTTTGAACTCCCAGCGGGCGAGCAACATCGTCACTGAAGTGCACTCGACGGCGGGGAAAAAGTAACTGAGGCGGTTGGAGGGTCGACACCAAGATAGTCATTACCGCACATGCTGAGGCTCATGGCGCCACTCCTCTTGGCTCCATCTTGGCACCTGCCCTCTTGAAAAGTTTGTTCCCGCTGGGTCCTAGTGCCTCCAGCGAACTCCCATCAGTGTGAATGAGTGGTGTAGACTTTATGTCCAGGAAGATCAGGGTGAACCAATGTTTAAAAAATGTAATGGGTTACTGTACAGAGTTTGGGTTAAACCTCACACACAGGAAATAAAAATTACGTACCTACCGTAATTCTTGATCTTCTTGGACGAGTCTCCACCACTCATTCACACTATTGTGATCTGTGCTGGAGGCACTAGAACCCAGTGGGAGCAAACCTTTTTGCTGGAGGGCCGGCGCCAGAGATGGAGTCATGAGGAGTGGCACCAAGAGCCCCAGCTCGTGCGGTAATGACTATCTCAGCGTCAACCCTCCAACTGCCTCAGTATCTTTTTTACCGAGGAGGTGCAGCGTAACTAACCTAGAAGGATAACCTAACCAAAACTGGACATAAGATAGTCCGGACAACTCGTATAAGAAGGGTCAACAAAGAAGTCTTCACAGCCTAAAGATTTGAGGGAGTGAAGACCAACAATAGAAGTGAGCTCGGGGGATGGAGGGTGGGCGTGTGTATGAGTGGTGGAGACTCGTCCAAGAAGATCAAGAATTATGGTAGGTACGTAATTTTGATATCTTCCTGGACATAAGTCTCCACCACTCATTCACACTATTGGAAGAGTACCGAGCTAATAATCCCCCGAGAGGGCGGCAGGAGAGACCAAGAGCTCACATTTCTAGGACAGAAGTCCATTAAGGATGGCTCTGCCAAAGGAAGAATGTCATCTGGCATGGACATCCAGTGCATAATGTTTAACGAAAGTATGCACTGAGCTCCAGGTGGCCGCGTTGCAAATATCTGCAATGGACACGTTGCGAATTTCCGCCAAGGATGCCGCGACCGCTCTAGTAGAGTGAGCGTAAACCCTGCCCTCCAACTTAACCTGTGCCATGGAATAGCAGTGGTGAAGGCATGCCACTAACCATACTGAGATACATCTGATAGCGACAGGTTGACCCAGCCGGGTCTCGCTGAAGGAAACAAACAGTTGTTGAGCTTTGTGAAAGTCCTTGGTTCTATCTAGATAGAAACACAAAGCTCTTTTAATGTCCAAGGAATGAAGGGATCGTTCTCCTTCATTTTGGAAGTCCGTAAAGTAAGAGGGAAGGACCAAAGGTTGGTTTAGATTAAATTCTGACACAACCTTAGGAAGAAATTTCGGATGAGTCCTAAGGACTACTTTGTCCTTATGCAACACAGTATATGGAGGGTCTGTGACCAGGGCATGTATCTCAGAGACCCTACGGGCTGAGGTAACGGCCACTAGGAAGGGCGTCTTCCAGGTGAGAAATTTTAACTCACAGGTAGCCAGAGGTTTGAAAGGTTTCCGAGTGAGCATGTCTAGCACAAGATTGATGTCCCAGGCTGCAACTGGATGTCTTGTAGGAGGTCTGGCATGCAGAATCCCTTTAAGAAACCTCTTAACCACAGGTAACTGAGCCAGAGATAAGGGAAAAAACGGCTCATGATACGCTGAAATGGCACTAAGGTGAACTTTGACTGTAGAGTACTGTAGATCTGAATTTGAGAGGTCTAAGAGGTACTCCAGAACTTTATCTGGTGGGCAGAAAAAAGGGTTCAAAGAGGACTTTGCACACCAGAGTGAGAAACACTTCCATTTGGCTGTGTAGGTTTTCCTAGTGGCTGGTTTCCGTGTAGCCAGAAGAATATCTGAAACCCTTCGAGACACATTGAACCAGATTACTTCTACCTCTTCAGGAGCCAAGCATGAAGGTGAAGTGATCTCAGGTTGGGATGGACTACAGACCCCTGAGTCAAGAGGTTCATCTGAAGGGGAAGTGGTCTCGGAGGAACTGCCAACATATTGTTGAGTAGTGGAAACCACAGTTGTCGAGGCCAGAAGGGAGCAATGAGGATCATTTTGTCCCCCTTGGATTCGAACTTGAGAAGTACCCTCTGAATTAGAGGAAGAGGTGGAAAGGCGTAAAGAAAGCGTTTTGTCCACTGCAGCCTGAACTCATCTTGACAGAAAATGCCAGGCCCTGGATTTCTGGAGCAGAAGAGAGGCAGTTTTGCATTGAGTGGGGATGCAAAAAGGTCCAGGTCTGGAGTTCCCCACTCTTCGAATAGTGACTGAACTACAGTTGAGTCGAGGGACCATTCGTGAGGGTCTGTCTCTGTTCTGCTGAGACGGTCTGCCAGTTCATTCTGTATTCCCGGTAGGTAGACCGCTTGAATTAGAGCCTTGTGCTCTAAGCACCATTCCCACACTCTCATTGCTTCCCTGCATAAGGGGTAAGAGTGAGCACTGCCCTGCTTGTTGATGTAATACATCACTGCTTTGTTGTCCGTTTGAAGGAGAATGTTCTTGTGACGGAGAATGTCCTTCAACGCTCAGACCGCATAAAGGATGTCTTTCATCTCTAGGACATTTATGTGAAGCTGAGACTCAACTTGAGTCCACGTACCCTGAGTATGGAGAGACTGAAAGTGAGCTCCCCATCCCATTAGGGACGCGTCTGTGGTAATGGAAATTTGATGATCCAGAGGAGCAAAGGGGTACCCTTCCAGGAGATTGCTCTCTTGAGTCCACCAGGTGAGGACCTCTTTAGAGGTTCTGTCACTTTGATGGGAAAGGACTGCGGGTGAGTGGTTGGGGACCACTGAGTACTGAGCATCCACTGAGTAGTTCTCATGTGCAGACGTGCTAGGGGTACAGTGAACACTGAGGATGCCATGAGGCCTAGCATCCATTGCATCGCGAGAGCTGGGACTGAGTTGTTTTCCCCAATGTGACGGGCCATCTGAAGGATATCGTTCCTTCTGTCCTCTGGAAGAAAAGCCTTCACACAGGAGGTGTCCAGAAGAGTCTCTATAAAAAAGGAGCCTCTGGGAGGGCTGCAACTGTGATTTTTTGAGGTTTAGCAGAACTCCCATTGACATGAGAAAGCGAGAGACCATCTCTACGGCGTCCAGGGTTCCCTGCCTGGAAGGGCTTGCCAGAAGCCAATCGTCCAGATAAGGGAACACTTGTAAACCGACCTTTCTGAGGTGTGCTGCGAGAACTGCACAACACTTTGTAAAAACCTGCGGCGCCAAAGATAGCCCAAAGGGCAGGACTCTGAACTGAAAATGTTGTCCCAGAGCCACAAACCTCAGGAATTTGTGATGCCTTGGATGACTAGAAATGTGCTGGTAAGCATCCTGCATGTCTAGGGAGGCTAACCAGTCATGTTGATGAAGCAAAGGTAACAAGGTTCCTAGAGAAATCATTTTGAATTTCTCCTTGGGGAGAAATTTGTTTAGCTTTCTGAGATCCAAAATGGGGCGCATGCCCCCGGACTTCTTTTGGAACCAGAAAGTAATGGGAGTAGAACCCTGTGTTCCGTTGATGCAGCGGCACTACTTCTACTGCCCTGTTGTTCAGAAGGCCCTGAATCTCGGCGGCAAGAAGGTCTGACTGAAGGGTTGACAGCCTGGGCTGTCGTTTGGGAGTACGATCCGGAGGCGTCTCCACAAGATTGAGTGAATACCCCTCGCGAATTATCCGAAGGACCCATTTGTCTGAGGTTATGGACTTCCATTGGTTGTAGAAGTGCATCAGATGACCTCCCAACAGTGAAGAAAAGTCCACCTTGGGCAGTTGAGATGGGACTTGGGCACTTTGGGACCTTGCGCTTTCTGCTGTGCTTTCTTTTGAGGTTGGGCAGGTTGATTTTTATGGAAACTTCCTCTGCCTCTGCCTCGAAAGAACTGATGGTTATGAAACTGGCATTTATTGACACCCCCTCGAGAGGGGACACGAGGAGGTTGAGCCAACTTAATGGCTGACCTAGTCTTTTGTGTAGCTTCTAGGGCTTGCTCTACCTGAGTACCGGAAAGATATGCACCATCAAAGGGCAACGCCATTACCTGTTGCTGCGCGTCATTCGTGAAGCCTGAAGTGCGCAGCCAGGAATGACAGCAGGTACAAATACCAGCAGCCGCCTTACGGGAAGCAGTTTCGAAAGCATCCATAGCTGTTTTAACCTGCTGGTTATTAGATTTGATACCTCTGGTAATGGTTTGAAGGAGCTCTGGCTTTGTATCCGATTCTGGTAGAGCTTCGACCATCTGTTTGATAGAGTGTCACAGGATATACTCATATTGGGAGAAATAGCCTTGGTAGCTGGCGATACGAATACTTAGGGTGGAAGCAGCAAAGACTCTCTCTTACCTAAGGTGTCTATCTTATGAGATTCTTTGTTAATAGGTCGAGCTGTAGTAGTTTGAGGGAGAACGACCTTATCATTCTCTGCCAGGACTACAATAGGATCCGCAAAGGCTTGAGATGCCAAAATGGGTTGATCCTTGGGGGCTGAATATTTCCTATCTATGGATTTAGCCACCGAAGGGGTGAGAGCAGGATTATTCCATACCATTTGAGACAGCGTCTCGAAGGAAGGCTGAACCGGAGGATTCAAATCCGTAGGGATCTCCAGAGCATGAAGGTATTGGAGTCTTAACAATTTCCCAGGATCAATGTCTGTAGTCTGGAGAGAAAGAGTGGAAATCAAATTTTTCAGCAAAGACTTAAAGGACAGGTCCTCGACCACAGGCTCTGCAGCAGTAATGGATCCTGCTTCCTCCACTTCATCACCCAGCCGAAGGTCTGGGTCAGGCTCAATGTCATCTCCTGACAGTACAGGAGGGACTGTATGGACAGGAAAGGAGTGAAAATCGGAGGAAAGGGATGAAGGAAAAGAGTGAAATGAGGAGTCCTGAAAAGCGGAAGACGCCCTGAGAGCCCCCGGTGCTGCAGAGGTGTACGGCGCCGAAGAAGCGCACGGCACCGAGAACGGTGCTGAAAACGGTGCCGAGGAGCCACGCGGCACCGAAAATGGAGCCGTGAACCCACACGGTGCCGAACACAGCACCGAGGAGCTGCACGGCACCAAAGATGATGCCAAGAAGCCACACGGCACTGAGGTGACCGACGGTGCCACGCACGGCGCTGAGGATGGCGCTGACAGATGCACCAGTGCCGAAGACGGCGCCAAGTGCGCTGTTGACGCCAAGGGTGTCAAAAACACTCCAAGACTCTGAAAAACAGGATTTGAAGGTAAGGAAGGAAGAAGAGCAGGAGATAAAGGCATCGGTGTGGCCCCCTGCACCACAGCCATGTGAGGGGGAACACCTAAGCGCGGAGTCGACGGCACCGAAGATGGTGCCACACAACCAGGGAGACTCAACTGCCCTACCTGGTCTCCCAAGAAGCCTGAAGGCCCCTGAGTGACCGAGCCAGGTAACTGAACCAACCTCCGAGCCCATTGCTCCATAAGAGCGGCCCACTAATGAAACTGCTCATCTGAAGACCTATCTGCGGGCCGGGTAGGGCTCAGATGTCGAAGACGTCACCTACCAGAAACAGAAGCTGGTGACTCTGAAGGAGGAGACTGGCAACTAGCCCCGATAACCAACCATCTACGCGCAGACATATCAGAGGGCGACTTCGAGTGATGCCTTGTCTTTTTTGACCTGTGGGCCAAAGAAGAGCTTAAGGCCGAATGGTGCCGAGAATGCGACCATTTATTTTTATGCTTCCGCGGGGACTGCCCGTCCCCTCGGGCATTGGCCTGACCGTTGTCAGACCCCCCTTCTGGAGAAGGTGGCGGACCGGACCCAGCCTGACTGACTGAACAGCTTTCATCCGAAGTCTCCCTACCGTCACCTGACCTGCTTATGGTTGACTCTGTCAAAGTAGGCTGAGACTTCTTTTTTTTTTTTAAATAAGAATAAACTTAAGTGATACTTATTGAGATATTACTACAAAATAACAAAACTGAAAACTATGCTGCTAGTTTGAAGTTTGACTCCCGGCGGGCGAGCGACGTCGTCACTGAAGCGCACTCGACGGCGGGAAAAAAGGAACTGAGGCAGTTGGAGGGTCGACGCTGAGACAGTCATTACCACATGAGCTGGGGCTCACGGTGCCACTCCTCGCAACTCCATCTCTGGCTCCGGCCCTCCAGCGAAAAAGTTTGCTCCTGCTGGGTCCTAGTGCCTCCGGCACAGATCCCAATAGTGTGAATGAGTGGTGGAGACTTATGTCCAGGAAGATCGATTGAACAATTGGTTATACCACAAAAGTTAGAACTGAGCTGTTACCAACAGCACATGATAGTCCTATGGCTGGTCACCCAGGGATGGAATGCACCCTTGCCACATTGCTGTACAGATTTTACTGGCCTGGAATTCACAAAGGTGTTGCAATGTATTGCAGTTTTTGTACTGAATGCCAGAAAGAGGCGCCAGTGACTAAAAAAGACAAGGTACCCCTAATGCCCCTACCCTTGATAATTGAAAGAATTGTAATGGATGTAGTTGGCCCCTTACACAAAAGTAAAAAGAGTAATCGATTCATTTTGGTAGTATGTGACTATGCTACTCGATACCCAGAGGCAGTTCCAACGTGTACTGTCACAGCCGCAAAAGCAGCAACAGAGCTTGCCAAAATTTTCAGCCAGGTGGGTATACCTAAAGAGACTATTACTGATCAAGGCTGTAATTTTGGTGCTGCATTACTGAAGGAGCTGTACTGACTACTAAGTATCACTGCCATAAGAACTTCCCTTTATCCCCCTCAGATGATCTTGCTGAGCATTTTAACCAAACCCTAAAATGCATGTTAAAAATGTTTTTAAAAGGGGAAGGGAAAGATTAGGACCAATACTTACCATACCTGCTTTTTGCGTACAGAAAAGTACCACAAACCTCAACAGGTTTTTCACCATTTGAAATGCTGTATGATAGACAACATAGAGGGCCACTAGACGTAATAAAAGAAATATGGGAAGATCATCCCACTCAGAAAAAATCCATTATATCTTGTATGTGTGTCCTGAGAAGGAAGCTGGCAAAATATGTTGAAATTGCCCATAGTAATCAGGAAGAGGCCCCAAACCAGCAGAAGGTGGATTATGATCATGGGGTAAAAGAAAAAGTTTTCAAGCCAGGTAAAAAGGTCTTGCTACTGTTACCCACTACAGAAAATAAACTGTTAATGAAGTGGGCAGGGCCTTATAAAGTGCTTAGACATACTGACACAGTTAACTATGAGACTGAGAACCTGATAAGAAAAATCCTAACCTCCTGAAGAAATGGGTTGAAGAGACACCAAAGGCTACTTTGTTAGTTTTACCAGAAACTTCTACAAAATATATTGATATAGCTTATGACAGGTTGGAACAAACTGTAACTGCTGGCGCTGAAAATGTGAATGTTTCCTTAACCTCTGAACAAACCGCATAAATTCGTAACTTGGTAAAGACATTTAAGAGTACTTTTACCACAGTGCCAGGCCAAGCAAAAGGGGTTGGGCATGTAATAGTGACGGGAATGCTCCCCCTAATAGACAAAAGACATACAGATTACCAGCGTGGTTAAGAGTAGACGCTGTTAAGCTTAAGGAAATACAGAAAATGAAACAGTTGAGTATCACAGAAGAGTTGAGAAGTGCTAGGTCATCAACAATGGGTGACTGTAAATAAAAAAGAAGGGAGTGTAAGAATCTGCCTTGATTTTAGGAAACTTAATCAAGTGTCTGAATTTGAGTTATCTTATGCCCAGGACAGATGATTTGGTGGACAGATTGGGAAGTGCCAAGTACATCAGTACCCTCGATCTCACCAAGGGTTGTTGGCAAATTCCCCAAGCTAAAGAATTCAGAGACAAAACTGCTTCTGCCACTCCTATTGGATTCTATCAATTCATCACCATACCATTTGGTTTACATGGCACACCTGCTACATTCTAGCAGTACATGGATGTAATTTTAGCTACTCATACTGGTTATTGTGCTGCTTACCTGGATGATGTTGTGGTGTACAGTCCAGACGGGAAAAGTCACCTGGAATACCTATGAGCAGTTATCCAATCCATGAGAAAGTCAGGTCTGACCCTTAATCCTATCAAATGCACATTGTGCAAGCAAGAAACCAGATATTTGGGTTACATTTTTGGAAATGGAGAGGTAAAGCCAGAGATTTCTAAGATAGAAGCTATAGCTAACAGTCCTCTTCCTAAAACAAAGAAACATGTCAGGTTATTTTTGGGGTTGGCTGGTTACTATTGGAGAGTCATTCCCAACTTTGCCCAATTAGCTACCCCTTCACAGAACTCACAAAGAAACGGGACCTGAATAATGTGAAATGGACCCCCAGAGTGTGATGAGGCTTTTTGGCCCATTAAGACTGCATTATGTTTTGCCCCTGTTTTAAGAAGTCCAGTCATTGAGAAACAGTTTCTGTTACAGACATATGCATCAGAGGTAGGCCTAGGTGCTCTCTTAAGTCAGAATATAGATGGGAAGGAACATCCAATTCTATATAGTATATCAGTAGGAAGTTGCACGACAGAGAGAAAAGGTACTCTACCATTGAAAAAGAATGCCTTGTGACAAAGTGGGCCATGGAGTCCCTTAAGTTTAATTTGCGAGGAGCTGACTTTGTACTTATAACTGATCATAATCCTCTCTGTTGGTTTAACCAAATAAAGGATAAGAATTCCAGAATCACAAGGTGGCACCTGACACTACAGCCATTTAAATTTAAAGTGATGCACAAATCTGGAAAAGAGAATGTCAATGCTGATTTTCTGTCAAGATGTCGATCAGAAACTGAGAATTCCAGTAAGGTTGAAAAAATGTGTGGGTTTAAACTGAACTATTTCCTGTACTGGTAGTTATGGAAAAAGGATACTGCATATGCGCAAAACTGTAAAAGTTATAAGGTAATGTCAGAAAAGAATTAAAAGAAAAATTTGGAAACCTGTTTTTTTTTAAAACAGGTTGCCTTTAAAGAGGGAGGTAGTGACAAGGTTGAATAAGACCTGGATATAAACTATACAGGAGGGACAGGGTAGTCGGGAAGGGGGGACGGGTGGCAGTTTATATCAGGGAGGGAATAACTTGAACAAGGGAGGAGTCAGAGGAAGGGGAGGTGGAGGCATTATGGGTTTAATTAAGGTCCAATAGAGGGAGAAAGGTGAAGTTGGGGGTGGTTTACAGACCACCCAATCAGGATAAGGAGAGGGACAGGGAACTGAACTCACAAATATTGGAAGCTGCGGGAAAAGGAGAGGTGGTAATTGTGAGGGACGTCAACCTGCCCAAGGTGGACTGGAGCATACCCTCCACAACATATGCTAGGAATCAGGTGATCCTGGAAGGACTGCAGAGTGGGTTCCTGACTCAGGACATCACTGAACCGACAGCAGTTGTGCTCACAAATGGGAAGCATGTGCAGGAAATAATGGCCAGGGAGCCACTGGGCGAAAGTGATCATTGCACAGTGTGGTTCCAGTTGGATATTGGCAGGGAAAGCAACCCGACTAAGACCAAAATCTTAGATTTCAGGAGGACGGACTTCAGTAAAATGGGCAAAGTGCTAAGGAGTCATCTGGTGGGCATCAGAGCAGATATGGGGGTGGACCAAAGGTGGTCCATCATTAAGGAAGGAATACTAGTTGCAACAGATAAGTGCATTAGGCTCAGGGGGAAGAACACAAGCACCCAGCTGGTTCAGTTCTGGGGGTTGCCCACACAGTAAGGGAAAAGAGGTTGGCCTATAGAAAATTCAAGAAGACCAAGAGAGAGAGATGGATAGGGAAAATTACCTAAGGTTGGCTAGTGAGGCAAGTAAGGAAGTCCGGCGAACAAAGGCACAGAAGGAGCTGCAGATAGCTGAAGGAATTAAGAAGGGGAGAAGGCTTTCTTTCACTATATAAAAGTGAGAAAAGGGACAAGAAGGAAGTGATTGTTAAGCTTAAGAAAGCGGTGGAGTGGGCGGAGGATAAAGGGGGAAAAGCAGAGATACTAAATGAATACTTCTGTTCCATCTTCACCAGGAAGGATGGAACAGTGCCTTCAGGAGGGAAAAGAGGAGCAGGGGGAGGGGAACACAGATGTAGTGATAGAGGAGGATAGAGTGAGAGAGGGTCTGCTGGCATTGAAGGTGAACAAATCCACCAAGCCTGGACAGAGTACATCCAAGGGTACTAAAGGAACTGTCTGTAGAGCTGGCAGGGCCACTGGGAGACCTATTTAATAGTTCACTAGAGTCAGGTGTGGTACCACAGGACTGGACAACAGCACATGTAGTGCTCTTCCACAAAAGCGGTCTCAAGGATGACCCAGGGAATTACAGACCAGTTAGTCTGACCTCCATTATGGGCAAGCTCATGGAGACCATACTAAAGGAAAGGTTGGTGGAATATCTAGAGGAGCATGGTCTCCAGGATGCAAGGCAGCATGGGTTCATGGGGGGGAGATCATGTCAAATTAATCTGATTGACTTCTTTGACTGTGTCACTAAGACAGTAGCCAGGGGCCAAGTGGTAGACATCCTCAATCTTGATTTCAGCAAGGCCTTTGACTCTATGTCCCACAAAAGGTTGATCAAGAAGTTGGTGGATCTTGGGGTTGGGGAAAAGATGGTCAGATGGGTGGAAAACTGGCTGAGAGAGAGAACCCAGAGGGTGGTTGTGGGGGGAGAGTTATCTGGCACCAGGGAGGTAACCAGTGGGGTCTCGCAGGGCTTGGTGCTAGGGCTGGTGTTGTTCAATGACACTGGGGATGGCATTAGGGGCAAAATATGTCTATTTGTGGATGACACCAAGCTCTACAGGACAGTGGACACAGCTGAATGGATACGGGACCTACAAGAAGATCTGGAAAAGCTGGGGAGGCGGGTGAAGATCTGGCAGCTTGGTTTCAATGCCATGAAATGCAAGGTAATGCATATTGAAGCCAAGAATCCCAGGACAGAGTACTACCTGGGTGGAGTCCGAGTATCTGCATCAGAGGAGGAGAAGGATCTGGGAGTGATGATCACTAGTGACCTGAAGCACTCCACGCAATTCAAGGAAGTAGCAGCAAAGGCAAACAAGATGTTGGGATGCATATCTAAGGGGATCAGTAGTAAGAGAGAGGAGGTTATACTGCCCTTGTACAGGTCACTGGTGAGGTTGCATCTAGAGTATGGAGTTCAGTACTGGTGCCCACACCTCAAAAAGTACATTAACCTGCTGGAGAATGTCCAGAGGAGAGCTACAAATATGACAGCAGGTCAGCAGGGTAAGGCACATGAGGAGAGATTGAGGACACTGAAAATGTACTCCCTGGAAGACAGGAGAGCGAGGGGACATGATTGGGACCTTCAAGTACTTGCAAGGGATGAATAAGGTGGATAAGGAGAGTCTCTTTAAGCTGAGTGGCAACCATAACATGAGGGGGCACAGTTTTAAGCTGGAGGGTGGGAGGGAGTTCAGGAGGCACTTCTTCACAGAGAGGGTGGGGGACACTTGGAATGCGCTGCTGGAAGAGGTCATCTCATTGAAGACAGTGGGCAGCTTTCAGAGAGGCTGAAATAGACATAGAGGGAAGGTAAGGATCATGGGTAGGGAGGATGGGAGGAGTGGGGAGGGAAGGCAGGGACATTAACTCAAGCTGTGAACCATGCAACACAAGCAGAAATGATAGACCAAATGGCCTTCTTCTCCTGGCTTCTTCATATGTTTATATTTGTTTTGCAGAAAGAGTTAAATGCAAAGATATGGAAATTACGTACCTACCATAATTCTTGATCTTCTTGGATGACGTCTCCACCACTCATTCACACTGATGGGAGTTCGCTGGAGGTGCTAGGACCCAGTGGGAGCAAACTTTTCAAGAGTGCCGGTGCCGAGATGGAGCCATGAGGAGCGGCACTGCGAGCCCCAGCGCGTGCGGTAATGACTATCTCGGCATTGACCCTCCAACTGCCTCAGTACCTTTTTTCCAAGGAGGTGCAGCGTAACTTAACCTAGAAGAAGTAACCTATAAATTTGACATAAGATAGTCTGAGCGACAACAATAAACAACAATAAAGTCTTCACAGACCATCCATTGAAGGAGTGAAGACGAAAAACAGAGAGTGAGCTCGGGGGATGGTGGGTGGGCGTGTGAATGAGTGTTGGAGACTTCGTCCAAGAAGATCAAGAATTACGGTAGGTAAGTCATTTTCATATCTTCCTGGACATAAAGTCTCCACCACTCATTCACACTGATGGGAAAGTACCGAGATAAATAGTCCCCTGAGACAGGCAGCAGGAGATAAGAGCTCACATACTTAGGACAGAAGTCTGTTAAGAATAGTCCTGCCGAATGACAGATGTTGTCTGGCATGGACATCCAAGGCGTAGTGCTTAAGAAAGTATCCACGGAGCTCTTAAGTGGCCGTATTGCAAATATCTGTAATGGGCACATTGCGGATTTCTGCCAGAAATGCCACTACTGCTCTGGTAGAGTGAGCGTACACTCTTCTGCCTTCTAGCTTGACTTGTGCCATAGAATAGCAGTGGTGAAGGCAAGCCACCAGCCATGCTGAAATACATCTGATGGCGACAGGTTGACCCAGCTAGGTCTCGCTGAAGGAGACAAATAGTTGTTCAGCCTTGTGAATTTCTTTTGTTCTATCTAGGTAGAACCACAATGCTCTCTTAACATTCAGTGAATGAAGGGTACGCTCTCCTTCATTCTGGAAGTTCGCAAAGTAGGTAGGGAGGACTAAAGGTTGGTTTAGATGGAATTCTGAGACAACGTTAAGGAGAAACTTAGGACGAATCCTAAGAACTACTTTGTCCTTGTGAAATACAGTGTATGGGGGGTCTGTGACCAGTGCATGTATTTCTGAAACTCTACAGGCCGAAGTAATGACCACCAGGAAGGCTGTTTTCCAAGTGAGGAACTTCAAGTCGCAAGTAGATAGAGGCTCAAAAGGTTTAACAGTGAGCATGTCTAGCACAAGGTTAATGTCCCAGGCTGCAACTGCATGTCTGATAGGGGGTCTAGTATGCAGAATACCCCTAAGAAACCTCTTAACCACAGGCAACTGAGCCAATGACATGGAAAGTACCGGCTCATGATATGCTGAAATGGCACAAAGATGAACTTTGACTGTGGAGTACTGCAGCCCTGTATTCAAGAGGTCTAAGAGATATTCCAAGACTTTATTCAGTGGGCAGGAAAAGGGGTTCCAAGAGGATTTTGCACACCAGACAGAGAAATGCTTCCATTTGGCTGTGTAGGTTTTTCTAGCGTGAAGGTGAAGCGACCCCAGGTTGGGATGGAACACGGGACCCTGGGTCAGAAGGTTTGCCTGAAGGGGAAGCGTCTTCGGAGGGTTTCCAATAGACTGTTGAGTAGCGGAAACCATATCTGCCAAGGCCAAAAGGGGGCAATGAGAATCATTCTGCCCCCCTGAGACTCCAAGTTGAGAAGTACTCTCTGAATTAGGGGAAGAGGAGGAAAGACGTATAGAAAGCGTTTTGTCCACCACAGCCTGAATGCATCCTGACAAAAAATGCCAGGTCCTGGATTTCTGGAGCAGAAGAGAGGCAGTTTTGTGTTGAGTGGGGACGCAAAAAGTTCCAGGTCTGGAGTTCCCCACTCTTTGAAGACTAACTGAAGGACGGTTAAGTCGAGAGACCACTCGTGAGGATCTGTCTCCATTTTGCTGAGACAGTCTGCCAGTTTGTTTTGTACTCCTGGCAGATAAATTGCCTGGAATCAGAGTCTTGTGTTCCAGGCACCACTCCCACACTCTCATCGCTTCCCTGCATAATGGGTAAGAGTGTGCACTACCCCACTGTTTTGCTGTCCGTTTGAAGGAGAATGTTCTTGTGACAGAGTATGTCCTTCAAGGCTCGGACTGCATAGAGGATGGCTCTCATCTCCAGGACATTTATGTGAAGCTGGGACTCGTCCTGAGTCCATGTACCCTGGGTGTGGAGATCCTAGCAGTGGGCTCCCCAACCCATCAGGGATGCATCCGTTGTAATGGAGATCTGATGATCCAGAGGGGCAAAGGGATATCCTTCCAGAAGATTGTCCTCCTGTGACCACTAGGCGAGTGACCTCTTTAGAGGTTTAGTCACCTTGATGAGAAAGGACTAAGGGTGAGTGGTTGGAGACCACTGAGTACAGAGCATCCACTGAGAGGTTCTCATGTGGAGATGAGCTAAGGGTACAGTGAACACCAAGGATGCCATGAGGCCCAGCATCCATTGCATCGAGATAACCTGAACCAAGCTGTGTTCTCTGATGTAATGCGCCGTCTGTAAGATATTGCTCCTTCTGTCCCCTGGAAGAAAAGCCTTCGCACTGGGGGTGTCCAGAAGGGTTTCTATGAAGAGGAGCTTCTGGAAGGGCTGCAACTGTGATTTGTTGAGATTCAGCAGGACTCCCATGGACATGAGGAATTTTGAAGCCGTGGTCACGGCCTCCAGAGTCTCTTGACTGGATGGACTTGCTAGGAGCCAGTCGTCCAGGTACAGGAACACTAGAATTCCAATTTTCCTGAGGTGCACTGCGAGAACTGCACAGCACTTTATAAAAACTCGAGGCACTGAGGACAGCCCAAAGGGCAGGACTCTGAACTGATAGTGTTGACCCAATGCCACAAACCTTAGGTATTTGTGGTGGTTTGGGTGTATGAGAATGTGTTGGTAGGCATCCTGCATGTCCAGGGAGGCTAGCCAATTGCATTGATGAAGCAAAGGTAGCAGGGTACCGAGTGATATTATCTTGAACTTTTCCTTGTGAAGGAATTTGTTTAACTTTCTGAGATCCAGAATGGGGTGCATGCCTCCAGTTTTCTTCGGGACCAGAAAGTAATGGGAGTGGAAACCTGTGTTTTGTTGATCCAGAAGAAGTATTTCTACTGCCCTGTTGTTCAGAAGGCCTTGTACCTCGGAAGTAAGAAGGTCTGACTGTACTGCTGACAGCCTGGGCTGTCATTTGGGAGGATGTTCTGGAGGGGTTTCTGAAAGATTGAGGGATTACCCCTCATGTATTATCCGGAGGACCCTTTTGTCTGATGTTATAGATTTCCACTGGTTGTAGAACTGAGTCAGACATCCTCCTACTGCTGAGGAGGAGTCCCCCTCGGACAGTTGAGGTGGGACCTGGGCCAGAAACTCAGAAGGTGGCACTGGATGCTTTGGGCCCTTGTGCCTTCTGCTGTGCTTTCTTTTGTGGCTGAGGGTTGTGGTTTTTGTTAAAACCCCTCTGTCCCGAAAGGACTGATGGTTGTTAAACTGACACGTGTTTGCACCCCCTCGGCAGGGGGCAGGTGCCAGTCTAGCTGTCTTAAAGATTGAGGGAGTACCCCTCGTGGATTATCCAGAGGACCCATTTGTCTGATGTTATAGATTTCCACTGGTTATAGAACTGAGTCAGACGTCCTCCCACTGCTGAGGAGGAGTCCCCCTTGGACAGTTGAGGTGGGACCTGGACCAGAAACTCAGAAGGTGGAACTGGACACTTTGGGCCCTTGTGCCTTCTGCTGCACATTCTTTTGTGGCTGAAGGTTGTGGTTTGTGTTAAAACCCCCTCTGCCCCGAAAGGACTGATGGTTGTGAAACTGATGCTTGTTTGCACCCCCTCGGGAGGGGGCAGGTGCCGGTCTAGCCATCTTAGCAGCAGTGCATGCTCCACCTGAGGCCTGAACAGATACATACCATCAACGGGTAAAGCCATGACTTGCTGTTGGGTGTCATTTGTGAAGCCTGAAGTACGTAGCCAAGAGTGGCGGCGGGTGCATATGCCAGCCGCCGCTGCTCAGGAGGTGGTATCATAGGCATCCATTGCAGCTTTAACCTGTTGGTTATTGGATTCGATACCCCTAGTCATGGTGTGAAGTAGCTCTGAAGTAGCTTCCGATTCGGGCAGAGCTTCCACCATTTCTTTGAGGGAATGCTAAAGTACATATTCATACTGAGAAAAATAACCCTGCTGACTGGCAATACGCATACCCAGGGTTGAGGCAGCAAAGACTCTCTTTCCTAAGGTATCTATCTTGTGAGATTCTTTGTTGATTGGCTAGGCTATAGATTCTTGAGGAAGGACAGCCTTATAATTCTCCACTAAGAACACAATGGCATCAGCAAAGGTTTGTGAGGCCAAAATGGGACGATCCTTGGGAGGGGCATACTTACTATCTATGGACTTGGCCATGGAAGGAATGAGAGCTGGATTCTTCCACACCATCTGAGAGAGGGTCTTGAAAGAAGGCTGTACTGGAGGGGTTAAATCCATAGGGATCTCTGGGACATGAAGATATTGGAGTCGAAAAAGTCTCCCAGGATCGATTTCTGTAGTCTGTAGAGAAAGAATGGAGTTTAAATTCTTGAGCAGAGACTTAAAGGAAAGGTCTTCGACCACAGGCTCTGCAGAAGGATTGATCCCTGCTCCCAAGGCAGAGTCATCAACATCATCACCCAGATGAAAATCTGGGTCAGGCTCAAAATCATCTCCTGACAGTCCAAGGGGGATTGCATAAACAGGAAAGGAGTGAAAATCAGGAGGAAGAACAGAAGCAGAATGGGTCGAGGCCCCTGAAGACTGGTCGGTGGCACCCAGCTCTTGGCGCCAAGGGAGAGCGGGCTGAGCACAAGAGGGAAGGTGCCAGCGAGCAGTGCCAACGTGCGCCAGGCACGCGGCACAACGCCGACGGAGCCTCTGGCAATCAGCATTATCACCGGCCAGAGCCCCGCACCGGCAAAGACCCACGGCACTGTGCACGGCGCTGGTAGAAGGTGCTGATAGAGCCCTCAGCACTGCAGTCGATGGCAACGGTGCCGAGAGAGTCCCAGAAGTCAAAAAACTGTGATTTGAGGAAAAAGAGGGGAAAATGGCAGGAGATAGAGGCATCGGTGTGGACCCCTGCACCACAGCCATGTGAGGGGGATAAACACTGGAGTGCAGAGTCAACGGCACTGAAGAAGGCATCGCACAACTAGGGAGGCACAACCGCCCTACCCGCCCATCCAGAGCTGAATGGCCCAAAGGCCTCGGAGTGACCGGCTCAGGCAACTAGACCAACCTCCAAGCCCATTGCTCCATAAAAGCATCCTGCTGGTGAAACTGCTCATCAGCGGCTCCTCCAATAGATGGGGAAGAGCTCCGGTGTCAAGGAGGTCGGCTACCAGAGACTGAAACCGGTGACTCCAAAAGAGGTGGAGACCCGTGCCTGGCCCGAATACCCGGCCGTCTACACACAGACATACCAGAGGGTGACCTCGAGTGATGTCTTTTTTTTTTACCTATGTGTTGAAGAAGAACTCGAGGCCAAATGGTGCAGAGATTGGGACCGTTTCCTTTCATGCTTTCAGTAGGACTGCCCATCCACCTGAGCATTGGACCGTCCATTATCAGACCCCCTCCAGGGAAGGCGGCGGACTGGACCCAGCCCGGCTGACTAAACAGCTTTCATATGAATTCTCCCTACCGTCACCTGACCCACTCATGGTCAACTCCATCAATGGAGGGCTGAAGACTTCTATTGTACAATTTAAAATATGTAATCAGTACTGATTTGAAATAATTCAACAAAACAACAAATTGAACTATTGCTGCTGGTGAAGTTTGAACTCCTGGCAGGCGAGCGACGTTGTCACTGAAGTGCACTCGACGGTGGGAAAAAGGGAACTGAGGCGGCTGGAGGGTCAACGGCGAGATAGTCATTACCGCACGCACTGGGGCTCATGGTGCCGTTCCTTGCGGCGCCATCTCTGTGCTGGCCCTCTTGAAAAGTCTGTTCCCACTGGGTCCTAGCATCTCCGTAAAACTCCCATTAGTGTGAATGAGTAGTGGAGACTTCATGTCCAGGAAGATCTGTTCCATCTTCTCCTTTTCCGTATTGTCTGTCTGACTGTGCAATCAAATTTTCTTGTGAGACCTAGGAACTGATCACTCTGATGGTCTCGTGATCCCCCCCTCGCTATCTTCCTGCCTTCACTTGCTGTTTCTATCTTTTCTTCCCCCTTGTTTAACTGTGGTTATAAAAATATATCTGAATCTTTGTGTGAAACCGGGACACCTTGGTATGGAAATGTATATAGTTTAGTTGTTGAAATTATTGCAAAAAGTTATTTGGAATTCAGGGGGTCAACACTGAGATGCAGTTTGACCTCTACAAACTCCATTGCAGAGCTGTCAACAGGAGAGTAGTACTGCGACACAATTTTCTATTTTGTTGCACCTGGAAGGAAAGTAACTGATAAAGTTCTGATACATTTTGAGAGAAACAGAATGGCTCTTAACGAGCTCAGGATGCAGAAATTACTTGCCAGGCAAAGACTTCTTATAAAAAGAGCAGCAATATTTGTGTGTGTGTGAGAGAGAGAGAGAGAGAGAGAGATTGAAATTTATAATTAGAGATTCCCTCAGATGAAGGACTTTGTTATCTTTGCACTGCCTTTGTAAATAGCTATCCTGAATAATTTTATTTTTTTTGTTATTGAAAATAATAAAACACTAGTTGCAAATTTTATAACTGCTCCTGGTTTTCCAGTGCTTCCTGACCTTTGTCTTGACAACACCACTAGTCAAAGAAGACTTAGTGGACTACCTAGAGAAAAACAGGATCCAGGATAGTAAAAAGCAGGGGTTCAAGTCAGACCAACCTGATAGTGTTCTTTAACTGGTAACTAGGGCAATGGATAATTGTCATGCAGTGGATTTACTGTACTTTGACTTCAACAAGGCATTCAACTCACTGCCACATGGATAGTTGCTGAAGAAGCTAGAGGATCTGGGTGCAACAAAGAACAGTTAGATGGGTGGGAAGTTTGTTGGAAGGAAGACAGCAAGGGTAGTGCTAAACGGTGCAGAATTATTTTGTGTGATTATCTCCTGCACTGGCTGCCCCCTTCAGCCCGACCGCCCCCCAACCCCGACATCCCAGAATGACTGGGGCTTACCTTAAGCCCAGCCCAGGAGTGGAGCCTGCAGAGGGTCAGGGGTCATCCTGCTGCTGGCTCCATGATTTTCTGTTTTTATGAGTCCTCCCATTTTTACCCCAGGGTAGAGATGCATGTGCATGGAGCACGCATGTGTACTACAGCCCCAGTGATGGCCCCACCCACTCACCCATTGGCCTTGCACCTGGCACTCCCTCTGGTCTGTGCTGCCTCCTGGCCTCATCCACGGGGCAGTCAAGAGCCGAGGGATACCACCTACCCTCCTCGGAGAGGAGAGCTGCCTTTTGGTAGCTCCATCCAGCTCCGTACCCTCTCCCTCCGCTGACCTCTGATGGTCCATGCTTGTTCCCGAACACGGGTCATTGGCATGGCACGAGGTAAGGCATCCAGCGCCTTAGCCCTCAGCACCACTGGGCCGGCCCAACAGTGCAGATTTGAGGAGAGACAGAGGTCACCAGTGGGGTGACACAGGGGTCAGTCCTGGCTCCAGTCTTTTTCAGTCCTATTGAAGGCAATATAAAGGTTCTATAACAACCATATTAAACAGGTCCCCATTCACATTGATTGATCACTCTGGAACACTCTTGCTCTGATAACATCATGGCACACGGACATCACAGCCATTTTGGTATGATTTTGGAGTGTGGCTTTTAAATGAAGCACCCTGTTTGTTTACATTTTTTTATCTATGATGAAACAATATTAACCTGGACTTTTCAATCAAACAGAGCACAGTATTGCATATGTAACATTTTACCCTAAAGCCCTATGTTTTGCAAAGCTGCATAATTAGGTGCCCTTAAAGTAACTTTCCTATCTTACAAGAGTCAATCTCCTCCATAGAACGACCCTCTGGTCAACAGCCAGGCAGGTCAGATCCCCAGAAATGGATGGTTGGTAAAGACAATAGTATTTATGAGAGAAGCAGAAGCACCATAGTACTGAGAACCCAGAAACTGCATGCTTCTTGGCTAGGTACTTAGATGGTTAAGGATTCCACTGAGTATGCTCTGATGTTTCTACGCTGTTTTCCTCTGCCCTTTCAGAGTTGCCCCATCCTCAGCCTTACATTTGTTCCTAATTACCCGCTTGAACATGTCTGATTGGGTTGTAGGTGAAAATGAGTTGATTTATGTTACCTCCCAACCCAAATTTGAAAGTCAAATATGTGGGAAGCAACCTGATTTATTTTGTACTAGCCCAAAAAGCAAATCTTAAACTCAGGTAACGGCACCTCACATAAATCCCACTATGTCGAATGTTTTGCTGGACAAGAACATATACAACAATCTGTACCGTGTCATTCAATAGGAAAGGAAGTTCTATAATTCAGTTGGCATTTATTTGCAATACAGACAGAAAACAGGACACTGTACATAGGCGATCAGCAAGTAATTAAGGAACGGCCTCTCTTGAATACACTGGTACAGTACCAGTATTCACTCATTAGGAGCACCTTCCATTGGTGAGTCCCCCTCCCCCGGGGGGGGTACTGGAAAGGTCCATTCTTTGAACAGTCCATTTTTAGCTGATGCCATCATAACGGTACAGTAGTTCTAATTTCAGCTTAGTTTATACAGTTCTGAACACAATTATGTTCACATACACTAGCCATGTGATTAACCTTCAGTCCCCAGGAAAACAGCCACTCCCAGTCCTTTTAGTCCCTTGCCACAGATGAAATTTTAAGAGATTTAATTGGTAAGGACCTTCAGTCATTTACATACAGTTGTTTTTACCTGTTTCATTGGAGGGGGGTGATTCTAGCTACAATTCTCAATTATCTGATCCCATGGAAGATATTTAGAGCAGGTGGGACTTGCTCATGACTTCTCACATTGTGATTTTTGAGACATGGTAGGTGACACAGGAGACTGCATGTTGGTCATTTCTGTCCTGAGTCTAGCTTTGAGGTTGTTGCAGACAGACTCATTGCTTGCTTCTGACATAACCTTTGGCATTAGGCAAAAGCTAGATAGGCTGTCTTTCACTACCCTAAACAGCTCCCCTCTGGAGGATGTCCCCTCCTTTAAATAACTTGGCATGTGGCACAGTATAGCGATACAAAATGTAAAAAACAAAAACAAGGCGCTGCCTCATTTTACCTCCCCTCTACACTAATTTTGTTTTTTTTCTCTTTTAGATATTTCCTGAAGACCACCTAAGGTCAAAACACAGATTTTTAATTCTATTTTCAGCGTGCATTTAATATAACCATTTTGGTTTACAGTATAGCGATGCCATCCACATGATATTCTGTCCCAAACTTGGAGTCCTATACAGCAATATGGGTCACCTATCACACTCAGTCTACCCTAAGATCATTCTTAAAATGATATTACCCATGTTTGAATACACAAGTGTAGTTTATGGGGCTGCTCCCAGGCCTCCTGGCCAGGCTGGACTCTTTCTCATTCCATCTGCCACTTTGCTTCCAACTCCCTTCCACTCACTCATCACTGGGTAAGTCACTAGGATTAAATCTAATGTTCTGTCCATAAAAATTGCTGTCTTGGCATTATGAATTAGTGATGTGCTGTGTTATCAAAATATTTGCATATTATGTCCTGTTATTTCTAATTATGTACTTGTTTTTATTACCTGGATTGTATCAGGAATGTATATGATTCTGTACACTGTTCTTTTGATTGCTGGTTTTGCCTACTCCTTATGTAATCCCCCGCCCCAGGCAGCTTCTGGAAATGAGCTGTTTTCACAGTTCATGTTGCCTTCCTGGTGAATCTCTTCTAAATAAATCAACTGACTCCTTTACCAATCCCTTTCCTTGCTGTCTTTGGTCGTATGTCGTCTGCTTCACTGTGCACCCTTTCTCTTTAAATTCTGGTTATCCTCTCTTCCTTCCTAACTCAGCCATCTTCTGTCCCCTCTTCCTCTCTCCAGCTATTCCCCCTGCTCCTCTAATTCTCACAGTATCCCGTTAGAAGGGTGCCATCATTAGGTCGCACAGAAGAAAAAATTACTCACCTTAGTAATGTTGTTTCTTCTAATGGAGTCTTGCTATATTATAGACATTAGCAGTTTGATCCAGCTCTAGAACTGCCCCGGAGTGCAATGGTTAAAACCATTCCAAAATAGAATTTTGGCACGAGAGCAGCTCTATCTGTGTCATTTCAAACTTGAACTGTCAGATCTTTACGAGCCAAACTCACTAAGGTCTGTGTGGAAGCTGTAACCACACTAGCCAAATGGCTACCTAAATAATAACAACCATTGATGGTCCCGACACCCAAGACTCAAGTCAGGGGACCAGAAATACTAACACCATTCTAATAATATGAAAATGGAGCGTAAGTATAATAAAACACACACGCAGCGTACACATACACACCCCAAAGTCCCAAAAGGGGACAAAATGCTAACAGGACATAAGTAGTGCCCACACTAAGTTGCCTGCACCCCACCAAGTAGAGGTTCTGAGGCGGAAGGTTGGGGGAGGTCTATAATATAGCAAGACTCCATTAGAAGAAACAACATTACTAAGGAGTAATTTTTCTTCAAACAATATAAGTCTTGCTATATTATAGACATTAACAGAATACACAGCAGTACCTCCATGGAGGAGGGCAGAACCTACTTAGGAATAAGCTCTGAAGAACAGCTGTGCCAAACCAGAGCATCTCTCCTGGCCTGGACATCCAGGGAGTAATGCTTGGTAAAAGTGTGTACAGTTTTCAAGTAGCAGCCTGGCAAATCTCTAATAAAGGAATGTCTCTGGCAGCAGCTAGAGGCACAGCTGTACCCTGGTAGAATGAGCCCCTCAAACCGGGGGCTCTGCCACTTTCTGATAACAAAATTGGATACAAGAGACAATCCATCTGGCTATTGATCTCTTAGTGGCAGGTTGCCTTTCCAACTTCACCATAGGTAAGGAAAAGTTGGAGGGATTGAACCTGTGACCTTTAGTGCAGCTCTATATAATAACTAAGAGCTCTCTTAACATCCAAGCTGTGCAACCTCCTCTCACCAGAGGAGTGATCAGTGAAAAATACTGGAAGGAGATAGATTGATTAAGATGGAAATCTGAAACCACCTTAGGCAAAAACTTCCTATTAGTCCGAAGGACTACCTTATCCTATGGAAGAAAATAAAGTCAGTCTCCACTGACAAGGCTTGCAATTCACTTATGCGTCTGGCAGAAGTGATAGCCACTAGAAAAACAGTTTTCCAAGTTAGGTACTTAAGCTCTGCAGAAGACAGAGGTTCAAAAGGGGATTGCATTAACCGGGCAATGCAAACATTAAGGTCCCAAGCAGGGGCCGGTTCCTGAAAGGGAGGATTAGTATGGAGTAATCCCTTAAAAAACTTGGAAAACACAGGATGAGAGGAAAGAGGGGATGACTTTCCTGCTGACACAAAAGCAGATACAGCTGCCAAATGAACTCTCAGGGTAGCTGGTCTGAGAGCCAAGGAATTAAGATGTACCATGTAATCTAACAAAATGGGCAATTCAGCAGATTCTGGGAAATATTTTCCCAGCACACCAAATGGAAAAACTTTTCATTTAGAACTATAAGTAGCCTAGTGGAAGGCTTTCTAGAAGCCTTTAGGATCTCAAGAACACCCTGAGAGAGGTGTAAATCAGCAAACTCTAACTCCTCAAGAGCCAGGCCTTGAGGTTGAGGATTGAGGTCGGATACCAAACCCTTCCCTGGGCACAAGTCAACAGATTGTGATTCCTGGGGAGGCACAGGGGAAGATGGACTGTCAGAGACAGAAGGAGTGGTACCAGGGCTGCTGGCCAATCCGGAGCAATCAGAATCACCCTGCAAGGCTGAGATCTGATTTTGACTAGTACTTTGAATAGGAGAGGAAGGGGAAGCATAGAGGAACTTCCCTCCCAATCAGAAGAAGGGCATCCAGGGAACTGAGCCCAGCACTGGAGGCCTGCAACAGAACAGAGGAAGTCTGTGATTGTCTGGGGCTGCAAAAAGATCTATCTGAGGATGCCCACCTGGCAAAAACTATCCCCAGCACTTGAGGATCCAGGGACCATTCGTGATGGCCCTGGGAAATCCTGCTGAGGGCATCCGCTAGGACATTGTCCTTCCTGGAAGATGAACTGCTATGAGGAAGTGTTCAGGGAATAGGCCAGAGACCACAACTTCATTGCCTCGGTGCACAAGGGCGAAGACCGAGTGCCCCCTGTTGTTGATGTACCACATTGTTGTGGTGTTGTCTGTTCTGACTTGTATCACCTTGTTGTGGACAGATGCAGAAAAAGCTTGAAGAGCTAAAAGACAGCTCTAAGTTCCAGCAAATTGATGTGGAGCAGAGATTCCTGGGGACCAAACTCCTGAGTGGAAAGGTGCCCATGTGGCTCCCAACCCAGAAGGAAGCATCTGTAGTGAGAGTCAAGTCGTGAGAAGGGAAATGAAGGGACCCCCGCTCTTAAATTGCTCTGATCCTGCCATCACTGGAGAGCTAGGATCAAGGTTCGAGTCACTGGGACCAACTTGGAAAGGGGGTCTCTTCTCTGAGACCAAAAGGTTCTCAAGTGAAACTGAATGTCTCTCATCTGAAATCAGGCTCCCTGCACAACAGCTGTGGATGCAGCCATGTGCCCCAGGAGCTGCAGAAAGTGTCTTGCTGGTCGAGAGACCTGCAGAGTGAAGGAAGAGGCCAGAGCCATTAAATTCCTACCCTTTCTGGGGAAGAAAGGCTCTGGCTAACTGTCAATTCTGCCCTATAAAGGTGAGTACCTGGACTGGTTCCAGAACCGACTTTGGTAGGTTTAGCAGAAAACCCAGGGAGGTGAGAAGCTGCTGGGTGACCTGCAGGTGAGATTTTATCTGTTCTGGGGACTGGCCTACAATGAGCCAGTCATCTAGATAGGGAAAAACAGCAATACTCTGCCTCCTTAAGTGGGCCACTGCCACTGCTTGACACTTTGTGAATACCCTTGGAGCAGAGGTAAGGCCGAAGGGCATTGCTCTGAACTGGTAATGACCTGAGGGCAGTTCGAATCTGAGGTACTTTCGATGGGATCTTCTGATTAGGACATGGAAATAGGCATCCTTGAGGTCCAGGAGGCTAGCCAGTCCCCTGGCCTTAGGGAAGGTAAAATCATTGCCAGAGTTACCATTTTGAACTTTGGTTTCAAAAGATGCTTGTTCAGATATCTGAGATCTAAAATGGGACGCCATTCTCCTGTCTTTTGGGGTAGGAAGTATCTGGAATACAGACCCCTGCCCTGATGCAGGGAGGAACCCTTTCTACTGCTCTGAGCTAACAGGATGAGACCTCTGTTTCCAGAGCGAGGGTCTCTTGAAGCACTTGCAGGTAGAAAAGTCTGCTTCTCAACTCTGGAAACTTTTGAAGCTGAGAACCAGACCCTGGCTTACTACTTCCAGAACCCACTTGTCTCAGGTTAAAGAAGCCCAATTCTGACTGAAGTAAGCCAGCCTGCCCCCACTGGTACAGAAGAATCGGCCCTGGGCACCCCATCAGGGTGCCTGTTTATGCAGGAGCTTAGGCTGGGGGTGGGAGCAGGTCTGCCCACCCTCGTCTCCCTGCCTCTGAAGAAACCCCTCTGAGCCAGGCAGAGGAGGCCTGAGTCTGGTGAAAGGCCTGTGAAGGCCACCCTACCCTGGGGGCATGCCTTTGAGGTGGCTTGCCGCTCCTTAGCCTGGGCACTCTTGTAAGTAGTCCTATATTCATCCATCTTCTTCATGTAATTCTCTGTCTGCTCTCAAACAGAGAATTTCCCACCAGGAAAATCCATAACCTTAGTCTGGGTATCCTGTGACAAACTAGTACACCTGAGCCAGGCCAACCTATGAAAAGCTACAGATGTGGCCATGACCCTATAGGAAACATCATTAACATCCACAGCAGCATGAAACTGAACCTTAGAGGCTTCAATGCCATCAGCAGCCACCTGTTCTAGTCCACTAGCCAGCTGGCCATAGGCCTGCTTGGCGAATTGCATAACAGTATCCCATCTAGATTTCTGATACCTAGCTACATAAGCCATATAATTTGCTTGCCTGAGTCCCAGAGAGGCTGCCATATACTGTTTTTTTTTTGTTTTTTTTTTTGCCATGGCATCAATCTTCCTGGAATCCTTGTCAGGAGGATGTGAAGCCAAGGGAATATTAGCTTTATCACAGCAGCAGCCTGAACTACTAACATGACTGCATTGCTGAGAAAGGAATTCTGTATCAGGGCCTGACAATGTATACCTTCTGTCCATCTTTTTATCTACAGGAGGCACAGAATTAGGAGCTTTTAAAATTTTAATTGTTGTTTCCTAAAAGACTTATGTAAAGGAATAGACAATCTCCTAGACTCTGGAATATCCATTATTTCTACAAAATCAGGCTCCTCTTGCTCATCCACAGCCTCTTCTGAAGGAAGCTGGAGGGTTTCAGCAACATTTTTAAAAAACATAAAATGAGATGGGGACTCAGACAGCATAGGGGAGATTCTAAAGGTCTGTCTGGGGAGATGTCCGGTTCAATGGGCACACAGACCTTCCCAGCCACATTCATACTGTTCATAATCCTCCTCCCCTCCTCTGGTTCATAAAATTCCTCAATATCATAATCCTGAACCACTGGGACGGACGAACTGACCTTTTACCAGATAGTGGTGGTTCGGACGGACCCTAGAGACAATGACTGGACAATTTGTATGGCTTTGCTATCTCTGCAGCAGTTGGAGAAGGAATTTTGGACTCCAGACCTGCTGATTTTCTTGTTTTCTTTACTGGAATTGGTTCCTCAGAACCAGCTTTTCTTTGCTTGAGGAAGTCTGGCCCTGGTCAGAGGGCACTCCCTCTGGTTCGGTTGGCACCGAACGGCTGGCCATCCGGGTCAGGACTTTTGCCTCTTGTTCCTGAGCCTGCCCAATCTTTTTCCAGGGTGGCTGCAGGAAATTCTTACATACCTGGCAGTCTGACTGGAGGTGGTTAAACCCCAGACAATAAACACATGTGGTGTGTGGGTCAGCCTTAGCAATTCTTCCCACAACATCACAGTGTTGAAACTCAGTAAGGCCGGTTTTTTCTTTTGGGTTTCTCAGACATAATGCCAGCCTAACAAAACTTGCCCTTTTAACTGTACAGGCAAGACACCCTTATTGGTTCCTAACCGTGTCACGGGTATTGGAAAAATGTAATAAATCCATTTTTTCTAGAACCGATAAGAACCAGAACCGCACTCTAAAATAGTAATTTTTAGTTTTAAATGAGTTTTAAACCCACTGATCGGTTCAAAACCGAACGATAACACACAAGTTCCACACAGGTCAAAACCTTCCGTTTACTTACGGTTACCACAGATGGAGCTTGAACGAACGGTTTTGCGGTTAAAATAAAACTATTCTCAGTTAAATCCAACCGAGAAAACACTCTTTAAACCGAGAAATGAACCGAGCAGAAGGAGAAATCTCCGGAGCGACTGTTCACTGAGGCGGAGTAAAGAATCTGACAGTTCAATTTTGAAATGACACAGATAGAGCTGCTCTCGTGCCAAAATTCTATTTTGGAATGGTTTTAACCATTGCACTCCAGGGCAGTTCTAGAGCTAGATCAAACTGCTAATGTCTATAATATAGCAAGACTTCATGTTGTTTGAAAGTACAGCTGCGTAAAAACTTACCGTAACAGTAGATCTTTGAGATTACATCTTGCAGCAGGTCATAACACATGGGAACCTTCTGCCAGAGGCACTTGTTTCCGGAAGACTTCTTAGCATTCATACCTGGGACCAACCCCTCATGCACCACATGACCAGGACTGTGCACTATAAAAGAGAGGGCGGTCCCGATACTCCTCAGTTCTTCTCATTAGTGACCTGATCATGATGTCGCTGAGGGAAGCAAGGAGAAATACATATAAAAAAATCATGTGTTTTGGATATAACCAAAATAAATATACAGAAGTATACATATCAATATATATAGACATATACAGGAGTTGGAAAGTAAAGACAAACTACACCCCCTAGTGCAGACAGGAAAAAGGGGGATGGAGGGAGGGGCAGCATGACCTGCTGCAAGAGATACTCTCCAAGATCTACTGTTATGGTAAGTTCTTACACAACTGTATTGTATCCTTCGAGGCAATCTCTTGCAGCAGGTCATAACACATGGGAAGATTCCCAAGCAGTTATGTGTAAATCAGGGTGGCGGGAAAGTCTGTCTGTTTGAAATCAGACCTTGGAGGACTGTACGTCCAAGGGTAGTCCTCATGTAAAAAGCCAAGCCCATCAATGGTAAAGTATATGGGAGGGATGGATCCTGGAAACAGGAGTGTATCTCCCAGTACAGCAGTTGATACCCCTGTAAACCTGCTGTGGTGGTAACCAGCGTTCGTGTGGAGTGAGTCTTGACCACAGCCAAGAGCGGCAGTATATATGTCATTTGGGTTATAACAAAACAACATAGGCAGCCACCGAAATTTGGACAGACGCAACAGGACGTTTCCCCTTCACTATCCAGGGGAAATTAAACAAAAGGTGACACTGTTTTGTGCTGTGGCCTCATTTATTAAGAACGAAAAGGACGAATTAGAGCAGCCTCAATGGAGGCAGAAGCCTTTCTCCCATCAGGGAAGGAAAGGCAAATGTTCGCTGACAAAGGGAACCCCAAACACCGAAAGTGGGAGTAAATAGTCCAGTATGTACAGAGGAGGACATGAAAACAAGGTCCAACTCAATCTAATCCCCTCAGAGAGGAGCATGGCACCTGTTCTGTGAAGAAAGGGGCATGGCATGAGACACCCAGGTTGGTGTAAAGACGCCCATCATCATAAAGGTGACTCTGGAACCAAGAAAGGGGTAAGCCCTCCAGAACCAAGAGTGAAGGAGCAGGAAATGCAGAATTGGGTTGAATGAGCATTTCCAAAATAGAACGGCAGGAGGTTGGGCATAAAGAGACAGAGGTATCAGTACCAGAACCCTCAACTGTAACAGTGGGAACCGCACTGGTCCTGACCCCAGAGGTGCCTCCAGGAGAGAGAGCGAGAGAGAGAGAGAATGTCCAGTCAGACCATGTCCAGGTCTGGCTGTAGTAGGCAGCAGTGAGGCAGTAGGATATGGGGCAGAGAGATGAACAGATCTCTGTCAGGATGAGCCCAGTGGACAAATATGTCTTTGACTACATCCTGTGGAATTTTCCATTCGTGCTATCCTGTTTTGAAATGGTGGAGGGTATCTGGCAGTGTATTCCTGCTGTCAGGGATATGTACCACCGATGAGGTAAAGTGCATTACGGCAGACCAGAACCCTATACACATGGTTTTAATGCATAAAGGCAAGGGAGTGGGTAATATTTCTTGGTCAGGTAACATACATCAGGGAAATAACTGATTAAATCATGAGACATGTCTCCCGTAGGAGGTGCCAGAAAGAATGGAGAGCATAGAAAATGGCTCTTCCAAGACAAAGATGTGCAGATGGGCATTGCCCATCTGCCAAACACCTTGGAGAGTTTGTAGACCTTTGAAAGGAATACCCACATCCTCTGGATTTGAGGTATTCATTGTATAAGTGGTCATGCACCTTCACAAATGGAGAAATTTGATAGTGGGCAATAGGACGCTGGCATCCGTTAGCAGGTAGAGCCTGAAGGCACAACCACTGCAGAGTTCCCTTGAACAAACTCTTGGGTATTATTGGGGATATATAATTGATTAGGATGGCCACAGCCAAGTATCCCCAAAAAGTCAGCAGACGAAGCCTGGTCAAGACACCTCTGGTGCGGTAGATAATGGGAAGCCAGTTAGCCCAGGCATGTCCATCGAGATACAGGAAGGAAAGCATTTCCAACTGAATGTATGCCATAAAGATGTACTTTCATACCCAGAGACTTGACCCATACTTAGAATACTGACAGGTGCAAGAAGGGTGTCTGATGAGTTTCTGAAAAGCAAAACATCAGGGCATATTAATGGAAAAAACCACAGAGGCCCACTTTGCAAAGAATCGCAGAGATCATGGCCCAGTATTATTGGAAGACTCCGGTGGCAGTCTACCCTGAATGGGTGTTTCACTGCCTTTTGTAGCATAGGGTGAAGGTTTACCATGATCATTGTCTGGAAGGAAAGAGAAAACATCCTGACCTTTGAGGAGGGAGGATGCACAGGCAAAACTGGCATTTTCAAGTACAAAAAAGCCCACATCCCAGACATCAGGACAGAGACTATAACCATGGATTTGAGTGGAACTTCAGGCTGTGTGCGGTCTCAGGCAGGGAACTGGCAGAACAGCACCCATCAACCTTGGAATCAAAGGTGGGGAAGGCTAACAGAGGTAGTGAACCCGTGTTAGGGAAGCCCCCCGCAAGGTACCAGCGGGGTTCCAAAAAAGGATTTTCGTAAAAGAGTTCTTCTGATGCAAAAAATGACATGGAATGCACCAAGTACGGTGCAACCTGAGGCGGTGGGTCTTGTAGGGAGACCTCAAAAAGCAGCATCAAGAAGAAAACTCAGAGCCGGCCTGGTGGTGCTGGAGGTTGAGGCGCTAGTCACTACACCTCGCACCATGCCTGTGACCCAGGTTCGGGAATTAGCCTGAGCCACCGAGGGTCGGCAGGGGGAGAGAGGATCGAGCATCTGGAGGACTGCTGTCCTCTCTTGAGGAAGGGAGACTTGTTGTCCTGCTCATTGGCTGCCCTCTGGCAGTGGCTGGAGGGCAGTACAGGTCGAGAGACATGTTCCGACATCCTTACATCGGTGGGGGGGGGGGACAGGAGAAAATGATGGAAAAGAGCCTGGAAGGCTCTGTGATGGTACGCCACTTCCAAGGGCCATCCGGGCTTCTGGATTGGGTCTCCGGGGATAGAAGAAGCCGGCAACCTCCTCCCCAGACCGCTGTGGGGGAATTCCCAAGGACCGGTGGAAGCGGACAGACCAGAGATACAGTCCCTCCATTAGGAGGGCTGTAGCCACCTGCCAGGGCTCCAGGAGAAGGTAAAAATCTATATGAAAAAAAAAAAAGAAGAAAACTCCGAAAGGTGGGAGCAAAAGGCCCGACATATGCAACCAAGAAAGTCATGCGAGACATATTTTCACAGTAGCGGTCATGTAAACCATAGCCCCCAGAGGTTCAAAGCAGCGAGTATAGTGGCTGCAGAAGCATCCACAAGAGGCAGGATGACCACTGTGGGGATGCCTCCAAATAATAAGCCAATTTGTGCCTAGGGGCATGCAGATCCTACACCTGGGCCCCAGAGGGTAGAACCGATCCGGTTCCTATTCCTGAGCCAAAAAAAAGGGGCTCCACCCCAACAACTGTAGACAGAGCCCGGTGTATAGCAGATCTACAGGCGGAGACCAGGATGGGACCCAGAGGTGGCCACCGATAGGGGGGCCACCAAGCAACAAGAATAGGTACGTCCACTTGTGCCCTATTGGCCCAGCTTGGATCTCCGAAGAGATATGGTCAGACTCCATTGGAATAATGGAGATAAGAAAACTGGTGGGGAAGCAATCCCCATCAGGCTGGGAAAGAGTCAACTCAAAGGAGCCAGCACTGTTAGAAAAAGAGTCCCTCAGTTGTTGAGGAGAACATTGGTGGTGTCAACGCAGTGGAAAAAAAACACAGTATACCCAGTATGAGGGCAGAGTTTCAGTTAAAGACCAAACAGGGTTCAGGTGTGGATTACAGAGGACACCTCATAGCCGAAGCCACCAGTCAGGCGGTGCAGAACTCACACTCCATTAGAAGGCAATGAGGAAGCTCACAGTGAGGCCAAAGGTAAGGGCACCTGGGTCTAGGCCCACAGACTATTCTGGGGTCCACTGTGGACATGTGGGTCCAGGTCTTCATCAAGGAGAAGGGTGAAGCCTTCATCAGTGAGACATCATTGGCAACGAAAGACCCAAGGGCATCAATGACCTGAAGGTCAAAACCCACTGCAACCAGGGGGCTGAAGCCTTCCCTAATGAGAGTGGCAAAGCCTATCAAAGCCAGTGTCACTGAGAGGGCAGGAGCCACCATCAACGACAGTCCATCGTTGATTGTGAGGGCTAAAGCCCTCGACAACGAGAGGGCCAAAGCCCACAGCAAGGAGAGGGCTGAAGCCATCACCACTGAGGCCACCATCAATGAGAGGGCCAGGGCCATCAGTGGCAAGATGGCAAATGCCATCAGCAACACAAGGGCAAAAGCCACCTTCGATGAGCAGGCTAAAGCCAATGGCAGTGAGAGGGCAGAAGCCATTGGCAATGTGAGGGCGGAAGCCATCATGACGAGAGGGCTAAAGCCATCACCAACACAATGGCAGAAGCCACTGTCGATGAGAGGGCAGACACCACCATGGACAAGAGAGAAAAAAGCCACCATCAATGAGAAGATAGACGCCATCATCAACAAGAGGGCAGAAACCATCATCGATGAGAGGGCAAAAGCCATCGTAATGAGAAGGCAGAGGCCATCATCAACGGGAGGGCAAGAGCCATCGACAACAAGAGGGCAGAAGCCATCATCGATACGAGGGAGAAGCCATCATCAATGATAGGGCAGAAGCCATCACAATGAGAGGGCCAAAGCCATTGTCAACGAGAGGGCAAATGCCATCATCGAGGAGTGGGCAAAAGCCATCATCGAGAGGGCAGAAGCCATCATCAATGCGAGGGTGGAAGCTATCATCAACAAGAGGGCAAAAGCCACCTTCAGCGATGCTGAAGATGTAATCATACTTACAAAAATTTGAAGTATCTTCATCGTCATCATTCTAGGTAAAGATAGCGATGACAAAAGTTAGTAGGAAAAAAATCTTAAAAGGCAAAGGTACTGCTGAGCCGATCTCCAGGACAGATGTGTGCAGGTCGTGGAAAAGAAAGAACTGAGGAGTATCGGGAGTGCCCTCTCTTTTATAGTGCAGAGACTTGGTCATGTGGTGCATGAGGGGGCAGTCCCAGGTGCGACTGCTGAGAAGTCTTCCGGAAACAGGTGCTGCTGGCAGAAGGTTCCAAGTGTTATGACCTGCTGCAAGAGATTGTCTTGAAGAAGATCAAGGGCACCCAAGACTTTGGGGCGCAGTCTGCCATGCCACCTCCACCCTCATATGCCTGGAGTGGAGGTGATTATGTATTTGTATGAGGGGTGCGGGGAGCACAGGGGGCAAAGCCCCCCTCTTGAAAAACACAGAAAACAGCGCACTGTATGTGTGTGCCACGTTTCCTGGTGCCCTTGTTCCGGGCGCCCTAAAGTACCTCTTGGTAGCTGACTGTACACCAGCATGGGAGAACCGATTCTCACAGCTGCATTGTTACTTCTTGCTGGACTTCCTCAGGCCAATCTGCCTTCTTGTTCCAGCTCTCTGTAGTTTGGAACAAACTTCCCATTTTCCTTTTCTTTTTCCTGTCCTGTCTCTTAAATCTTAACTGCTAAACTTTATTTCTGTTTTCTGTGGGAGATCTTGTGCTGCTATTGTGTAGCTTTGTTTTTAACAATAAAATACATTAACACAGCACCAAGATGTTGGTGAGCCTTATTATGAACATACGAAAATTGCCAGCTAAAAAAGGCCTTAGTGGTCTATCGAGTCTGCTTGAGTGTTAAGCTCAGTCTATTTAACTGGAGCTGCACCACCCTTCTCTTGTGCCCCCCCCCCCAGAGCGAACCTCTCCACCTTCTCCATCCCCTTCCTCCCTCCCATTGCCACTCTTATTTTTACCCTGTCCCACCCCCTTTAAAACTTCCCACTGTTTTCAGTAATACCACCTCCTTAGGCAGTTCATTCCACTTTGACAGCACCCTTTCCATGAAGAAGTGCCTCCTCATTTTCTTTTTAAATCTACCCCCCACAAGTTTCAGACTGTGGCCCCTAGTTGTTCCCTCCTGTTTTAAATTGAAGATGTTATGCACTCCAACCCTGTTTATACCCTTTAGATACTTGAAGGTTTCTATCGTATCCCCTTTCCCTTCCGTCTTTGAAGGAATACATATTGAGCTCCCTTAACCTCACATCATATGGTTTGTCTCCCATGCTCTGGATCATCTTGGTTGCCCTACGCTGGACCCCCTCAACTAGTTTGATGTCCTTCTTCAAATTACAGGCACCCGAGCTGCACACAGTACTCTAAGTCTGATCTAACCAATGACCTGTAGAAGGGCAGAATGACTTCCTCCCTCCTGGATTTGATTCCTCTGGCGATGCATCCCAGCATTTGATTTGTTTTAGCTGCTGCTTTACAACACTGCACAGTGTTTCATGTCACCCCTATCACCCTTAGATCATTTCGTCCTTTGAGTTGGACACCTGTACACCCCTAGCCAGTAGCTGGCCCCTGAGTTCTTGGATCCCAGGTGCATGATCTTGCACTTTTTGGCATTGAACCCCAACTCCCAAATTCCAGACCATTTCTCTAGTCTGGCCAGATCCTCCCCGAGTTCCTGTCTTACTTCCTCTATGTCCATCCTCCCACAGATCTTAGTATATCTGCGAAAGGGCAGACCTTGCTTTTGACTCTACTGCAATGTCACCAATAAAGATGCTGAATAACACTGGACCAAGTACTGATCCCTGTAGTATCCCACTGGTTACAGGTCTAGGCTTGGATAGTTCACCCCTTAAAGTCTCAGAATCTGTTTCCTTTCCTGCAGCCGGCTCCTGACCCACCCCAACAGCTTGTCCTCGACTCCCAGGTTATTCAGTTTGTTAAGCAACCTTCCATGTGGTGTGGAGTCAAAGGCCTTACTGAAGTCCATGCATAGTACATCCACTGTCTGGCCTTTGTCTAACAACCTTGTGACCCAGTCAAAAAATTCTATCATGTTCATCTGACAGGATCTCCCCTTGACAAACCCATGCTGCCTACTGTCCTGGAGATTGTTAACCTCCAGGTAGTTTACCAGCCTTTCTTTTAGAATGGTCTCCATTAATTTGCTAATAATGGATGTTAGACTGACCAGTCTGTAGTTGCCAGGTTCATCTCTGGGACCACTATTGTGGAGTGGCACCACATGAGCCATTCTCCTTTCCTGAGACACACACCCTGTCACTAGCGAGGTGTTAAACAGATCTGCCAGGGGACCATCAATACCTCTGCCAGTTCTCTCAGGACCCTCAGGTGTATGCCATCTGGGCCAAGTGCCTTGTCCACCCGAAGGACCGCGAGACCTTCTAAGACCCTATCCACTTTGAACTCGACATCTGTTTCACCACCCCCATTCTTACCCCAATAATCCCCTGTGGCATAGGTCCACCCTTTTCCCTAGTGAATACAGAGCTGAAGTACTCGTTCAGTGCCTCGGCCTGTTCTTCACTGTTTTCTGCCCATCCCCCCTCCTTACTACTACTTCTCCCTATATATATATATATATATATATATATATATATATATATATATATATATATATATATATATGAAGTCCTTTTCCTCCCTCCCTTTCTGATCCCTTGTGCTGGCTATGAAAATTGATAGAATAAATGACATACTTGTTTATGGATGGATTAGTGTTCCTTATCAATTTGGCGTTCATAAACAAGTTTGAGATGACATATCTGAACAAAATGTTCCTGCCCGCCATGACATCCTTACCAAGATTATTCTCCCCATCTTTGGTTACAGCAATTTAGTCTATGGTGTTGCCCACCAGTCCACCCTGGTCAGACTGGATCCTCTTTTCCACTCCTTCTTCTGCTTTGCCCTTAACTGCCCTACCCGTACCCACCACTGTACTCTCTATACTTCTCTTTCCCCTCCCTTCCCTTGAGGATCGCCATCTGTCCCATGTTGCCTCCTTCACCTCTAAATTCTGGCTATCCTAGCCATCCCGGTGGTGCTGAGGGTTGTGGTGCTAGATGCTATACCACATGCCACGCTGGTGACCTGGGTTCGGAAATGACCTCAGGTCATCGGCATGCAGGCATGGGGGGAAGGGTGGAGCAGGATCGAGCACCTGATGGCAGCTCTCCTCTCCTGGGGTGGTTGTCACCCCCTTCCCCATAGTTCCGCTGCCACCAGGTGCAGGTCTGGTGACAGTGCAGGTGGGAGGGGGCGGCAAGTCAGGAGAGCATCTCAGAATGCAGCATGTGCATGCCTCCACAAACGTCCAGGACTAGGGGCAGGTGAAAATGGGAAAATGCATGAAATACATAATGAAAAAAACATTCTGGTTATCCTCTTTACCCCCCCTATCTTGACTCCCTACTCTCTCCCTTCGCCCCCTCCTCCTATTCCCTTCAAAACACTGGGTTTTGCTCCCCCAAGCTCCTTCCCCATAAAACTCTTGCTGGCCAATCTGCCTTCTCTTTCCGCTTTCCTAAACTCTGGAATTCACTTCCCTTAAACATTCGCTCTGCTCCTTCTAAACCCTACCTCATTTCTCTTCTCCACTCACATACCTCTCCCTCTTGCCACTGTCTCTACCGTGGCTGTCCGTGCTGTTCAATTTGTTGCTGACTGCAGACATGCTGTAACTGTAGTCATGACCCCTGGTAGACTATCCTAATCTGGGTAAATTGCCCCCTATGTCCTATACCCTTGGCTACAGGTGCCTACACTCTACAGGGGAAGGTGACCACGTACAGACTATATGAATGTGCTACATTAAAAGATCTTTTTGTCTTATAAAAAGTCTTGGTCTGCCCCCCCTGATATGAGTCTACTTGTTGTATTGCTGCATTTTGTCTGCAATGTTCTGTGTTTGTACCTCAGAGATGTCAAGAATCTGCATTGTATTGCTGTATTTTCGTCTGCTGTGTATTGTGATAGAACCTAAAACTGTCATGTATTTGAAATGTCCTGTACTCAAACATTTCTCTATAACTAATTCCGGGTCATCCCTGAAAAAGGGACCTCTTGGGCCCAGTGGGCCTACCCGGTGAACAAAATTAAATAAATAAATAAAAATATATTGTACTTATTTGCATATTCCTGGACTGCTGACACTGTATATTGCACTTTTGTACCTCCTGTTACTTTTGTACTCTGGTATTCTTCTCTCTGTACTATTCACTGTATTATCTACTGGATATTCACTGTATTTCCACTATATTTTCACCTCCTGTATATACCTTTTGTTTCTGTGCTGAAAATTGTATTTGTATCCTACCATACTCTCTGTATTTTACATTGTTTGCTACTATATAAATTGCACCCACTTTCCCATCCGCCCCCGGACACATCTGGAAATGAGCTATCTGGGCTCAGTATGTTCTTTTCTGGTGTAATGCTTTAATAAATAAATAAATAGGATGGGTGGATGGATGATGCTCCCAACTCATTACTGGGCAGCTTTTGTGGGAATACCGGTGGCTGCTGCTGGAGGGGCGCCACCACCCCTGCCCCCTCTTTTTCGGACCCTGGCCACTGGACTTGGGCTTGGGGCGACAAAGACTGAAATTGCCCCTGTGATGGCTGCTGCCAAGGAGGCTATGACTGAAAGGACCAGTACTGGAAGGCCTGTTACTTAGGCCTCTTTTTCTGGTCCTTTTAGGACAATACCAAAGAATCTAGGGTGGCACTGGAATTCTTGATACAGGTAAGATGCCCTTCTAGCCCAGGGGAAAATAGGTTGGTGTCCAAAAAAGGTACACTGGCCAGCTTGTGTTGGGTGTCTGCCATGAAGCTGGACAAGGCAGTCAGGCCCTGCAATGCATGGAGATAGCCGCTGACATGGCATGGGCATATGAGTCACACATGTCCAAGGCCAGCTGGAGTTGATGCTTAGTCAGCGATTGACTATTGTCTCTGACATTAATCACGACCATCATTTACTGATCAGCAGGAAGGTGAAGGAGGATTGTATTGAAGACCCCCTTCAGGGAGTGACCGAAGTTGGCCATTATCATGGCAAAGCTAGCATGACGGAGACCCACAGACGACACAGTGTACACCTTTTTAGCAGCATGGTCAATCTTATGGGACTTTTTGTCTGGACGCTTGTCCACATTCTCCTAGTGTCTGGATTTGTAGAACACTGAATCCGTGACCAACTCCTATGCAGAGGGTGGTCCGAAAACCCCAAATGGGAACCTGTGGGAACTCTACATACCTGTGTACCATGTGGGCAGAGGGGGCTGGGCAGGATGCTGGATTCTGCCAAAGCTCCAGGACTGGTCCCACAATGGCCTCAGCATCAGAGAAGGCAACCCTGGGGAATTTGTCCCAGCCCAAAATGTCCATGAGTAGGTACTTAGCCATCTTTTGGACTAGCTCTATCAGGACTGACATGAACTCCAAGATGAGCTGAAGAAGCGTCCCGAAGGACACTGGGCCATGCTTGATGTAAAGTTCAGATCGAGCTATGGTCAAGGAGGGGAGTACCAGAGGAGGCCACAGACTAAAGATCTGAGTCATCTGAGGACTTCTCAAAGACGGCCCTCACCCGTTTCACGTCATGGACCTCCTGGGTATCCACTCCAGGAGTGATTCTCACTGGCACCCAACCTGGCAAGTCGGTGGCCGAGCATCCATCCTTAGTCAGAGCACCCGCCTTCAGTTGTTGCGGTGGTGGCTCCACTCGAAGAGGTGTTGAAACAACTGTGGGATGCACTTGCATGGTGTGGGCTGGCAGGGATCCCACTTGCAATGATCAGGAGACCAAAGGCCCAGGGAGTGGAGCCCTACCTTGCTCCACAATGGCCCACTGTTGCCAGAGGAGCTCCTCGTAGCACTGGCACATCTTGCGGGGGTGCCTTTCCTCACCTGAGGATGAAGAGATTGAGGAATGTTGATGACAAACCCTCCCACTCAAGCAAGATTGAGAGCAGGAACACCTTAACCACAATCTTGGCCGTGACCTCGATCGTCGACCAGCTAGGCAATGGTGAGAAGGGCCTTCCTGAGGGTTGCTGCAAACCACTTGTCTGCCCATGTTGAGTCACACAGGTGTGGAAGACCTGACCTCCAGCGGATGCTGTCTTGAAGGCTGGAGAGGGACACCGATTGAACCACGTGCTCCTGGGTGAGGACTGGGAGCACTGGAGTCTGTGAGATTGAATCATTGAACTCGTCTGATAACTGATCGACAGGCTTGAGAAAGATCTCGGTGGCATGCTTGACCATAGTCAAACTCAACTGGCTTGATGTGGGAATTGAAGAGCCCTCAACCTTTCAACCTACCCCCCCAGCTGAGGGGTGCTCAACTGTTGCGGAGCAGTCCAGCAAGTCAAGGGACTGGGAGGACCTTGATTACTTCCTGTCCCATGAAATGTGCTGGTGGTGCTTTTATTTATTCATTTATTTAGCTTTTGTTGACCAGGTAAGTACACTAGACAAGACAATTGCCTATTTTCAGGTACGACCCGGGGAGAGTACAGGAATTACAGATTTAAGTACATAGGACAACATGATACAGATTAAAACAGATTACAGGTCAGGTAAGGCATATCTTGTACAGTATATACACAACAGAATAACACATGTAGAAACTAAGAGCAGTATAATAGGTACAAGCTGCCATCCCAGATTAACACCAACACCACCATCACAGACCCCGACGACATTGCAAACCTACTCAACACCACCTTTACAGACCTTAGCCCAATCCTCCCCAGTAACTTCTTTGATCAGCCACCCCCCATCCTACCCTTGCCCTCCATCGCCCTTGCTTCCACCTTCGTAGGGTTACTACCCAGGAAGCCAGACTGCACCTGACTCTCAGCTCTAAAAGGCAACAGTCCCAGTGGCGTCTCCCTGGACCACAAAATTCTCCGGTTGGTCCTGGATCAAGTCCTCACCCCACTCACCTGCCTTCTTAACAAACCTCTGCCTGGGACAATTCCCTCCTCCTGAAAACTGCAACGGTTACTCCGATCCATAAAGGGGTGACAGGTCCTTAGCTGGGAACTATCGACCGATCTCCATCCTCCCTCCCCTTTCCAAGGCACTGGAAAAACTAGTTGCTGCACAAATAACTGAATACCTGACCAAATACAACATCCTCTGCCCTGAACAGCACGGCTTCCATGCAGGACACAGTACTAGCACTGCTCTCATTGAATTCGCCTCCTTCCTTCACTCCTCTTTGGATACTGGCTCCCTGGCGGGGGCTGTGTTCCTTAACCTATCAAAGGCCTTTGACATGGTCTCCCACCCCCTACTACTGGAAGCCCTCTGTCACACTGGTTTTGCCTCTGGACCACTGGCTTGGTGCTCCAGCTACCTTTCCGCCCGCCTCCCAGTCAAAATTGGTGGGACTCTTTCTGACCCACGTTTGATCCTCTCAGGGGTTCCACAGGGCTCCATCCTGGGGCCCCTTCTCTTCTCGCTTTACCTTAACACCCTGCCCAGTGCATGCCCGGGGAAAATACTGCTGTACGCAGACGATACCGTCCTCTTTGCCACTGACCGTAACCCCACATCCCTCCAGGTTTCCCTACAAAGGGCCTTTGACAGCGCTGAGGCTTGGCTTAAAGAGCATAGATTGGTCATAAATCTTAAAAAATCGAAAACCATGCTCTTCGCCCACCCTCAAAATAAATCATCCAACTCCCCTCTCCGTATCCTTTCCAGCTCCGGACTACAACTTGAACAAGTCCAATCCTATAAGTACTTAGGGATCTTATTTGACTCAGCACTCTCCTTCCATACCCACATCGACGCACTTGCCTCTGTAACCAATATCCGACTCGGTATCCTGCACCATTACAAAAACTGTCTCCCCCCTGATGCCCTCCGGCTTGCGGTTACTTCCTCCATACTCTCCCTGGTGGACTATGGACTGCCTGTCTATGGGGCTGCCAACAGGACGGCCCTCAACAAAATTTGCCTCCTCCTAAATAAGGCTTGCAGGCTTATCACAGGGGCCCCTAAGCTCACTCATACCTGCCAACTCTATGACCTTGCAACTATGCTTGACCTCGATGAATGCCTACTATACCAAACGTGCATCATTTCAAAAAAAACCTTACTTGGACTTTCTCCCCCCAGGCTGACTTCCTCCCTCCTTCCAGCACAGCCCCTTGTCAGCACCCGGACCTCCTGCAAAGCCACCTTCCTGGTTCCTCATGTTAGGACCTCACTTGGTCAGAGATCGTTCTGCCATAGAGCCCCTGCATGGCACAACAACCTTCCCCGGGACGTCACTGATACCCCCACCATCTCCACTTTCAAAAATGCCCTCAAAAGCGAGCTATTCAGCAAGTGCTGCTGCTCCTGTGCCTAAAGGATGCCCCAACCCCACCCCCTCCTCCCTGACAATGCCCTCTGGGCTGCTCCATCCCCTTCCCTCCTTGTTCCTAACAACCTCACTACTTCAATTGTTTTCCCTCTACTGACTGTATCACTACTGAGGGGTAGAACCACGTTGCATTCCCTATGCTACCTATAACTTACTTACTACCCAGCTACTGCTGTCAATTATACCATTTTTTGCTCTGTATTACACTACCAGTGTTTGCTGTAACCAGGTGCCATTAATGCGTGTCTGTTTTATACTGATGCTCTTCTTTGTATGTACTCTGCTTTCTATTTTAACTGTATTATCTACCATTGTTGATGAGATACCTTTGTAAATGAGCCGTTGGCTCAAAGGTTGTAAACTGATTACATTAATAAATAAATAAAAAATAAGCTGAGATGCAGCAGATACAACACTATATACAACTTAAAGGCCCCAGGAAGTGGAGCCTCAATTAGAGCAACACCCCTTTATGGTACATTATATACCCAACAAATAACCCATACTTGTCCAGAACAGAACCAAGAGAAAGGAGTGCTGTGAAGGATCAGGATAGATCACAGGGGTTTGGGACAACCACAGGCCAAAGAGAGTTTGAAATGGTTCCATAGGGAGGATCGAAGGCACACATGTGAGTGGGAGGAGCGAACCTGGGCAAGGAATGAGTTCCACAGTCTGGGAGCACATGCAGCAAAATCTCTATCTCCCATTAGAGTCTGGGTAGCAGGGATCTTCAGGATGGCGGGACCCAGAGACCTGAGGGAATAGGAGGAGGAAGCTGCTGGGACAAGGAATTTTGCCAGCCACGGAGGGGTGCCAGTGCCAAGGACCTTGCCCGTGAAACACCCCAGGACAAAATATATGTGATTTGAGGGGGAGAGCCAGTTCAGCTTGCTATAAAGGTCACAGTGATGGGTGAGATGAGTGGCAGCCAGAGCAAAGCGGCAGACATTATTGTAGGCAGTAGACCACTTAGAAAGGTGAGCTTTGGAGGAGCGGGCAAACAAAAGGAGCCCATAGCAAAGTGAAGGGAGGAACACACCTCTGGCAAGAGCAAGATGGGCAGCAGGAGTAAGGTTGCTTTTAGCTCTGTAGGCCAGACCCAGTTTGCAGTTGACAGTCTTACATACATTCTGAATATGGCGGCCAAGGTCAAGCTGCAGGTCAAGTGTCACCCCAAGGTATTTAAAGTTGTCAGTAACAGGGATCGGAACACCATCAGTACCAGTAATGCTTAACGGAGCAGAAGAGGCCTTAATCTTGGCCTGGGACCAAAAGAGCATGGCCTGGATTTTTTTAAGATTAAGAACTAACTTTTGGGACAAGATCCAGGACTGAATGTTCCCAAAGTCCTCACTTAGGTGGCGATTAATGACTCCTATGTCTGGGGAATGAGTGAGGATGACCAGGTCATCCGCATAGAGGATTTGGTTTACAGTGGACAGAGGTGGTGGGGAGATTTTTCACAAAAATGGAGAAGAGCAGGGGCCCCAGGACAGAGCCTTGGGGGACACCAATGGTTACAGAAGTAGAGCCCGAGAGCTCCTTGCCATATTTGACAAGCTGCTTTCTGCCATGTAGATAGTTGGAGAACCAACAGAGCACACCAGGTGATAGACCACAGGACCTAAGCTGAGTGTAGAGTATGGCATGATCAACAAGATCAAAGGCCTTGGAGAGATCTAAAAAGATAACCCCAGAGAGTTTGCCCTGGTTCATAGCTGCCCTGATCCAGGATGAGACTGTGACAAGGGCAGAGGATATGCTGTGCCCTTTCCGAAAGCCATGCTGCACAGGTGACAGTAGGTCATGTGACTGCAAATACTCCGAGAGTTGCCCTGACACAACTTTCTCAAGAAGTTTGCTGACTGCTGACAAAATGGCTACCGGACGGTAGTTTTAATCAGTTTGGGGTTCCCCTGTTTAAAGATAGGGACCACCCTGGCGACCCTCCATATGTCTGGGATAACCCCAGATGACAGGGACAGATTGAAAATATGGGCCACCGGGGGGGGGGCAATACTATAAGCACCAAGACAGAGGAGCTTCAGTTCCAAACCATCATGGCCAGCACTCGAGAAGGGGGAGAGGCCCGAGAGCAATCTCTGCACCTCTTGCACCATCACAAGCTTAAAATGAAAGGGCGGGCGGGGTAGTGGAGGGGCAGGGACCTGTTCACATTTATCACCTCCACCATGCTGGGCAGGGCCCCCACCCCACAAGGTCTGGGGGGCCAAACACATCTCTCAGAACTCTTCAGTGAATGAGCCTCCGACACTGGCCCCAGTGAACACTGCTGAGACCAATGAGGTGCCTGCTGCAGAAAAAAAACACAAGTACTGGTGCACCAAGAAACAAGATAGGAGCTGCTGCTAACTACAAGCAGTAACCAATTTACAGAAATGAAGCAGTGTTGCAACAAAGGTTCCCAAAAAATTATTCACTTTAATAAGTTGCTTCCAAACAAACAGCTACCCTGGCACTTCAAGAGATCAAGGCCCTCTTCATTGGGGTGGAGTCTAATTTGCACATACATTTCTGAAGTAAGAAAAGTAACATGACATCACTATCATGTCATAGAAATAACAAATCAGAAATGATCCAATGTATTTAACATCATAAGCTAATTATCCATATCATCTGTGCATTTTACCACAGATAACTGAAGCTGTAAAAAGTAAAAAATTATTATTTTTAATTTATTATGACCCAGCTAGTAAGGCTACTAGCCTGTTGGATTAAATAGAAGGAAGCATCTCCATTAAAGGCACTTGCTATTAAATACAACTATTATGCACAGTGATGATCAAAAAATGGGGAATCATATAAAAAAACAGGATAATGTAACATCCAAACCAATGCCACAATTTCTCATAATCAGAAATATTAATATTTTTTTAAGATGTACAGAACAAAAAAGTACTTACAGAAAAAAAAAACATAATGATTCATAATTAATTCTGAATCATGCTTATTAGAACATAAAAATTTGATTTGTAGACAGCCGAGTGGTGCTGATGGTTGAGGTATCCGCCTTCCCTTGTGCCACGCCAGTGACCCAGGTTCGGAAGTGGACTCAGGCCACCGGGGGTCGTCTTGTGGACTGCTTTCCTCTCCTGTCCTGGGACAGGAGGGCTGAGGATTTCCCCACCATGTAGAGGCTCCCGGTGGAGACTGGAAGCACTACAGGGGCAGGGAAGGTGATGGTGGACATCTGCGGGTGAAGTGCGGGAGCGCGTGTGCCGCATGCTGATGTCATTGCAGGTCCACGCCTTAGTGGGGAGGGACCGAAAAAGGAAACACCCCGGTCTGTGGGAGGACGACAGCGCCGTGAGGGGCTGGCCCACACACCCACCGTCAGACCCAACCTGACCAGTTCTCCCTGGTCTCGCTCTGCTCCTGAGCCTCGATCATCTAGATTCTAGAAAGGGCACTAGAAGCAGTAGGTGGCCCTACCCCAGGGGGGTACAGAGCCGGGGGGTATACCGAGAGCTCAAGGAGTGGAGGAGACCAAGCACCCAATTTTCTGGTTCGGCGGGGGCTCAGGCAGGGTGGTATAGAGCCATGTCGAGGGTAGACGCCCGAGGGAGTTCCCACAGCTAGCAACCAGAGGGAAAAAGAATAATTAAAAAAAAAATTTTACTTGTAAAAAACATTGGTCTGGAGAGCCAAACACATCTCTCTGAACTCTCCAGTGAATGAGCCTCCGACACTGGCCTCAGTGAACAGCCTCGAGACCAAGGAGGTGCCTGCCACAGCAGCCGCCTGTTCCGTCTTAAGGGCTGCAAGCTGTTCAGCTGATCTGGCCACAGCCGAGGCCTTCTTGTCGTCCACAGGGTGGTCCTTCAGATCCCACTCCAAAGGCTGACCCAGCAAGAACCAGAGCTTCCTGTCCTGAAGGGATTTTGGAAGCCTGCTGTTGGAAAGACCGTACCTGGCCATGTCATGTTGCCCACCCAGGCAGTACATGCATGTGTCTTGTGAACTGGTGACTGACATCTTCTGCCAGCACTGCACACAAAAATTAAATCCTGCCTTCTGTTGCTCCATCATCGATCATTGGAGGGAGTTGAAGAAATCAAGAGATTTAAAGGAAAGAAGTATTGAAAACTTTGAAGATAAAGTTCACCAATGGCACAAATAAACCTAAGCAGGAGCCATGAATGAAGTGACCTGCTCTTCCAGTAGAAAGATATGATGTCATAGGGCAGAGTTGGGGGGTATACCACCTGTGTGGTGGCAGTGTGACAGGGTTGAGTAAGACCCTGTGCTGTTTGTCATACAGAGAGAGTTAAAAGCAAGGCTCTATTTTGTCATCCCCAGTTCTGCCTCTCGTCACTCTGACTGCACACAAATTTTTCTTGAGGCACCTAGGAATTGGTCACTCTGATGGTCCCACAATTTCACCCATTATCTCCCTTCCTTCACTTACTGTTTCTATTCTTTCTCCCATTGCTTCTCTGTGGTTAAAACAATATATGTGAATCTTTATGAGGACCTGGGATTCTTTGGCTTGAAAATGTATATACTTATATTGTTGAAATGATTGCAGAAATCTATTTGGGTTTATTAGAAATTATGGCAATCTGGAACACAGGGGGTTGACCTTGAGATGCAGTTTGACCCCCAAAGGCTTGATTACAGAATTTTCAACAGGAGACCAGCTCTGGGACAAAATGCATTATTTTGTTGCATCTGTTAAGACTTGATGTGCTCTTCAGGCTGGCCTCAGTAAGGAAACTGACAAAGTTTTGATGCATTTTGTGAAAAACAGGAGATGTAAATGGAAATTACATACCTGCCATAATTCTTGATCTTCTTGGACAAGTCTTCACCATTCATTCATACTACTGGGTACTACAACGGAGGTGCCAGGACCCAGCAGAAGCCAACAATCTTCAGGATCGTCAGAGCCGATGTAGGACCGCGCATGCATGGTACCACAAGACTGGCTCGCGCCTGTGTGAGCTATCTCAGCAACGACCCTCCAACTGCCTCAGTACTTTTTTGACCGAGGAGGTGCAGTGTAAACTAACCAAGGAAACACTTAACCTAATCCGGGCATAAGATAACCCGGTTGACCTGTATAAGAAGGGTCAACTCAACAATGTCTTCATAGCCCAGATCAATGTGGAAGTGAAGACCAGAAACAGGATGAGTGAGCTCAGGGGATGGTGGTTGGATATATGAATGAATGGTGAAGACTTGTCCAAGAAGATCAAGAATTATGGCAGGTACATAATTTTCATATTTTCCTGGACTTAAAGTCTTCACTGTTCATTCATACTGGTGGGTGAGTACCAAGTTAAAAACCAATCCCCCGAGCAGGGTGGCAGGAAACCGAGCTCACTCAGGACAAAAGTCCATTAAGGATTGTGTTGCCAAAGGAAGTGTGCTGTCTGGCATGGACATCAGAGCGCAGTGCTTCACAAAGGTATGCACCAAGCTCCAAGTAGCTGCTTTGCAAATCTCCACAAAATGGGCATTTTAAGGATCTCTGCCAGGGATGCCACCACCGCTTTGGTAGAGTGGGCATATACCCAGCCTTCCAACTTGGCCTGCACCATCAAGTAGCAATGGTGAAGGCATGCCACGGTCTAAGCAGAAATGCATCTAATGGCCACTGGCTGGCCCATTCTGAATGATACAAAGAGTTGCTTGGTTTTACGGATCTCCCCTGTTCTATCGATGTAGAACCGTAAAGCCCTCTTGACATCTAGAGAGTGAAGGGTGCATTCCCTTTTATTCTGGAAGTTAGCAAAATAAGTGGGGAGAACCAAGGGCTAATTAAGGTAAAAGTCCCAAACCACTTTGGACAGGAATTTAGGGTGAGTGTGAAGTACCACCTTATCCTTGTAAAAGACAGTATACAGGGGCGGGGTGTGTGTGTGTGTCTGTGATTAAGGCATGTATTTCAGAGACCCTGTGAGTGGAAGTGATGGCCACCAGGAATGCAGTCTTCCAGGTCAGAAACTTTAAGTCACAGGTGGCTAGAGGCTCAAATGGTTTATAAGTGAGCATGTCTAGCATGAGGTTAATATCCCATGCAGCCACCGGTTTCCTGACCGGCGGTCTACTGTGCAGGATGCTCTTGAGGAACCTCTTGACTAGCGGCAATTGAGCCAGTGTCATGTTCGGCACTGGCTCATGACAGGCCGAAATAGTGCAGAGGTGTACCTTCACTGTTGAGTATTGCAGTCTTGCATTTGACAGGTCTAAGAGGTGCTCCCAACACTTTATTTGATGGGCAATGGAATGGATCCAGATTGGACTCTGCACACCTAATGGAGAGGTGCTTCCATTTAGCCATGGAAATATTCCTAGTGAAGAGCTTATGTGCTGCCAAGAGGATTTTCGAGGTTTTCTGAGAAACTTTAAACCGACCCACTTCTATCTCCTCAGGAGCCAGGCATGGAAATGAAGGGAGTGCAGGTTGGTATGGACCAGGGACCCCCGTGTCAGGAGGTCCATTCGCAGAAGAAGTTGTCTTGGAGGGACCTCTGACAATCTGTTGATCAACGGAAAGCACATCTGTCGAGACTGTGTTCTGTTTCAGCACTGACATTAATGTTTAAACTAATAGAATAAAAAGTTTAATTTTTCAACTTAAATAGTCCAGACGTTTTTTCCTTGATGCTGTAAGTGCATTTTATTTTGGAACATTCCTGCGTCTCCTGACTGGATGGTCTAGCTAGTAGCCAATCGTCCAGGTACAGAAAAACTTGGACACTGAGCTTTCGGAAGTGTGCCATGAGAACTGCAAACACTTTGCAAAGACTTGAGGTGCTGAGGAGAGCCTAAAGGGCAGGACTCTGAACTGGTAGTGTTGACCCAAGGCCGCAAAGCAGAGATACTTGTGGTGACTTGGATGTACCGGGATGTGGTGGTAGGCATCCTGCATATCTAGGGATGACAGCCAGTCATACTGATGAAGGAGTGGAAGCAAAGTTCCCAGGGAGATCATTTTGAACTTCTCCCGGAAGAGATGCTTGTTCAGCTTTCTGAGGTCAAGAATTAGGTACATGCTGCCTGTCTTCTTTGGGACCAGAAAGTAATGGGAGTAGACACCCTTGTTCCTTTTTGCTCAGGGAACAACTTCTACTGCCCTGTTTTTGAGAAGGCCCTGTAACTCAGAAGTGAGAAGGTCTGACTGAGTGGTGGAAAGACTATGCTGCCGCTTGGGTGGAAGATCCAAGGGGATCACTGAGAAATTGAGAGTAACCCTCTCGAATAATCGTGAGGACCCATTTGTCTATGGTAATGGACTTTCAATGGTTGTAAAACTGAGTCAGGCGACCTCCCACTGTCGTGGAGGTGTCCATCTCAGGTAGTTGAGGTGAGACTGGAGCCAGAATTTCAGAGGGTGGCACTGGGCGCTTTCGGGCCCTGTGCCTTTTGCTGCGTTTTCTTTTGTGGTTAAGGAAACTGGTTTCTGTTAAAGGCTCCTCGGCCTTTATCTCAAAAGGACTGATTGTTACGAAACTGTTGATGGTTCGCGCCCCTTTGAAGGGCAGAAGGAGCTGGAATGGCCTGTTTTAATGCCAGTCCTGGTCTTCTGAGCAGCCTCTAGCGATTACTCTACTTGAGGGCCGAACAAACAATCACCATCAAAGGAGACATTCATGACCTGCTGTAATACACACTCAGACAAAGCCATTGAAAAATATTGCTTTACTATTTCCACAGAAAATAGCACTAGTCCACTACCTCAGTACTTGCTGTACCGCAGACAGGGATCTGAACCGAAACAAAAATAAGAAATAGCGGTTTAAAACCGATGTTTTTACTGTACCAAACTGATAGCGAAGGAGAGATCTCCAGGGTGACTGTTCAGTTAGGCGGAGTAAAGAATCTGACGGTTACACTTCAAAGTGCAGTAGACAGGGGTTTGAACCGAGTTCGAACTTAATGTTCTATGCTTTGGCACAGAGTTAACTCTTTCCTCTCCGGAGCAGTTCAAGTGCTGGGTCTAACTGCATAATGTCAGAATACAGCAAGACTTCATGTTATTTGAATGGTGAAGATTGACACAGATAAGATCAGGTTGTGCTTCTCCAGATACTCTGAGTTGGTCCACGACCACCCTTTCCAGCACTTTTGGGGGGAGTGGGAGGGGGATGGAGTATTGAAATTGGCCTGTAGTTACATGTATTAGTTTTATCTCCAGCTTTGAGGATGAGGTGACAAGAGCTGATTTCCAGGTGTCAGGGAACACACTCGATCTTAGGGAGCAATTAAATACCTTTGTGAGTTGGTCAGCTAATTCATCCAGGGTTAAGGCAACCAGCTTCATGTCTACTCAGTCACTCCCTATCCTGGTCTTGCCTAGGACCCGCTTGACATAACTGATTGTCTCAGTTCTTGATATCTGTTTGAAAATAGCAGGGCGGTGGTCTGTTTCTAGTTGGTGAGGGAGAGCCTAGGCCAGTGGGCTGGTCTGTAGGTGGCGTAAGATATTCTCCCAGGAGCACACCAGTAAGATCCATAAGTGCTAGGTTGAAAGCATTTGCAATATCAATGGGTTCCTGGAGTGTCTCGGATGCAGAGGTAATCAGGTCGGGTGGTGCTCTAGGAGCCCTACCAGGTAATGACTTCACGGAATACCAGAAATCCTTACCCAATCCCCAACTTTTGTTGAGGAGATCCTTATAATAGGCGGTTTGGTCCTGATGAATGAGTTTTGTGCAGTTGTTTCTGGCAGCCCTACAGGCGGATAAGTTAGTCTGTTTGCCAATCACCTTGGCCTTAGGCCACAGATTGTCTCTGTGACGCATGAGCTTGAGTAAAGCGCCAGAGAGCCACGAGTTAACAGCTCCTTTATTTCTCTGTCGAGGAGGAGCTGGTTCTATAGCACGTTTTTGGAATAATGACTGAACGTCCTCCTTCAGGAAGGACAAATAGCCTGGAAGATAACAGGAAGGAGAAGGAGGATGATCTGAAGGGGTGTGTAACAACTCCAAAGCATGCACTCTTTCAATTATCTCCAGGACCCACTCATTCACAGTAATCTCCCACCATTGTTTCAGATGTAGAGAGAGTCTGCCCTCCATAACCACCCCTGAAAGTAACAGTGAAGGTGGGGTGTATCCAAAAGACAGTCATGCAGAACGGGTTGGGGCAGTGCCACCAGTATCGATTGCTTTGGGTGCTTTTGTTTGGGCACCTGGGAAGAGGGGACCCAGCAGGAGACCACATTCCTTACCTCAGCCTTGCTCAGGGTAAGCAAGGCTACCTCTGGCAGCAGGTTGATAAAAGGAACCCCTCCCATAACCCCTCGCAGGAGTGGGATACAGGGACTTTACAGACCTTAGAGTCATTTTTTGAGGTCTGAAGTTGTTCCTCTAAAGGGGGCATTCAAAACTGCTTGCTGCACATCATTGGCAAAGCCAGCAACTCTGAGCCAAAAATATCTCCTAGGGCAAATGCCTGAAGCAACAGCTCTGGCAGAAGCATCAAAGGCATCACAGGCTGAGCAGAGCAAATGTTTGTCAACCTCAGCACCAGAGGATAATGTTGTAAGTAACGCTTTCTTTGCAGAGCCATCAGGCAAAGTCTGGGTAGCAGTACAAGCAGCTTTCCACAGGCTGTTCTGATATTTTATCATGTGGGCCTGGTAGTATGCAATCCTAAGGCCCAGTGAGGCAGAGGCATAAGTATGCTTGCCCATCAGATTCAGCCTCCTAGATTCTTTATCTGGAGGCAAAATTCTCATGTATTTAGGTGCCCTAGACCTATCGTGAGCAGCCATGTTGACTACAAAGTCAGTTTCTGTTTGGTTAGCATAATAAGGCTTAGCAGATGGTGCAGGATAGTGCCTTTCTACGAACTGCAGGCAGTGGGTTTGGTTTGTACCATCTAATGCAGTGTATACAGGAGGAATATAATGGAGGGTGTGCAAGGCAGCTCCCAAAACTCCATTAAATTTATTTTTTGTAGAATCTTACTCTTTCACAGCAAAGTCCATGGCAGACTGCATTTGCTGCATCATGGCTTGAAAAGTAGGATCCTCAGGAGAGTCCTCACTGCAGGATGAGAGAGTAGAATTAGAGTGAGGTGCAACATATTGCTCGCACTTATATTCCTCCTCTAAAACTAAGAGATCAGGATAATATTCTGTTTTATCACTGATGTATCTATCGATGATGGGACCTGCAGAATGCACCAGTGACACTGCTGGCGACTGAGAGGGAGGAATCTGTAGCATGCTAGTAGAAGCCGTTGTGAGGGCTGAGTATGAGGAGGCCCCATCAGTGGAAGAACTGCCTGTATTGGTAATCCAGGAAGAATGAGGCTCATCACTTCTGAGAATGACACCAGCACAGCCGGAGAGCCGACGGTGCCCAGTAAAGGGGCCAGGACTACTTGTGCCAACAGGCCTTCACCCAGTGACGATGGTGTCCTACCATCCATTGCAGGTGCAGCAGTGTCCAACCCAAGCCATGACCTTGGTGTCTTACTGATGGTTGGAGGAACTGTAGTCAACACTGTCTGAGCGGGCGATGATGCAGTAAAAGTATCTTGTCTCAGCGGCAACCAAGATCTCACTGGTGAAGCAGATCTTTCTTTTTCTCTGTGTTTGTGCTTGTGGCCAGACAAAGAGGGCTGTGACAAATAACAGCTACATTAAGAATTTACCGTGACAGTAGATCTTCAAGAGAGGTTCCTGCAGTAGGTCATTACAAGACAGGACTGCGGCCCCTGGTGTCAGGACCACACGGCAAATTTCTAGCTAGTAATCCATAATGGGGGACTGCCCCCGGCATCACCTGATGGGATGTCAGGGTGACACTATAAAGGAGGCGGTCCCCATGCCCGCCCTCCAGTTCTCCCACCAGAAGACCTTGGAAAGATAAATGGGAGAAAGGGGAAAACTCCTTGAGTCCTGTGCTGCTAAAGAGCACCCTGGGAAAGGAAAGAATAAGCAAAAGCTGAGAGGAAAGAATATGACCTACTGCAGGAACCTCTCTCAAAGATCTACTGTCATGGTAAGTTCTTATATAACTGCTATATCTTACTTTGAGAGGGTTCCTGCAGTAGGTCATTACAAGAAAGGACTCAATTCCAAGTAGTCAAGAAGGAACAGTTGGAGACTGAGGTCCAGGAGGTGGAAGGGTCTGCAGAGAAGGACGCAATAGGCCCTGAAGGACAGCCAGTCTAAAGCCAGCCCTGAGCCTAGAGGCAATGTCCAGACTGTAATGCTTTGTGAAAGTATGGACGGTACTCCATGTGGCTGCAGCACAAATGTCAGAGGCGGACACATTTCTAAGAAAGGTAGTAGAGGCAGCCATGCCGCGGGTTGAATGCCCCTTGACCTCCTCCAGAAGTGGTTTCTCATACTTCTGGTAAATCAATCACTTTATTTAACCAGGCATAAACACCACTGAGCAAGCTCATTTTCAAGGTGGTCCTGGGCATTAATACAATACAGTACACTTCATAAGATTACAATTACGGTGGACAGTGGTGCAAAACAAAACAAAAAAAAAAAACATTGTAAAGGTGCTGGTCAATATGGGCCTATACATACCGGTCAACATAATTAACATGCAAAGGTACATAATGACAAGCTTTACTGGAATGAGAAGAGACAACAATCCCATATAGTCTCCGCTAAGTAAGAGCTCACACCTAAATGATAAAAAATAAGGAGGTATTAAGGAATAGGGTAGAAATTGGGCTGAAAGAGTAAGCAGCCAAGAGGGAGGCCAGAACAGGTAAAAGGTAGAGAATAAGCAGGACCATCTCAGATTAAGGGAACTAGGCTTGTAGGTCCTAGGTTTCTGTTAGGAATGTGGGGTGGATGAGATACTTAGGCGTAGGATATGATTCAGTTAGCCAACCACTTGGAAAGGCATTGCTTGGAAACAGCTATGACCTGACATTTGGGCGCAATAGAACAAATAACTGGTAGACCTTGCGCACCTCCTTTGTCCAAGAAATTTAATAACGCAAGACCCTGTGCACATCTAGGGTGTGCAAAAGTGTTCCCCCGTTGGAGTATTCAGGATAATAAACTGGCAGTTGGATATCCTGATTTACCCTCAGATACCACCTTTGGAAGACAAGAAGAATTAGTCCTCGGGGCCACCCTGTCTCTGTGGAAAATTAAATAACACTCCTTACAAACAAGGGCCTGAAGCTTGGAGATACTCTGAGCTGAGGTAATGACAACTAAAAACAGTGCTTTCCAAGGCAAATAGCGCACATCACAGCTTGCTACCGGCTCAAAAGAGGGAACATAAGCTTCTCTAAAATAAAGTTCAAATCCCAGGGGGGGGAACTGGGCTAGTGGAGGATCCCCTTAAGGAAGGTTTTAGAGACCTCCCACTGAGCAATATTCTTGCCGTCCACTGGAAGGTGATAGGCAGATATCACTGAAAGGTGGACCTTCAGTGAGGAATAGCTGAGGCCCAAATCAGAAAGGTGCAAGAGGTACTCAAGGACCTGGTGCACTGGGCAAGAAAAGGGGTCCAGATCCCTGGCAGTCACCCAGATAGTGAGCCTCTTCCACTTCATAGCATACATAGTTCTGGTGGAGGGTTTTCTGGCTTCCACCAAAACTTGGGCTACTCGGGAGGAAACCCCAAACGTGACACCGCTACATCCAGAGGTGCCACACATGTAGATGGAGAGATCTGAGGCCTGGGTGCACCAGGTTGCCCTGCTCCTGAGTGAGAAGGTCATGCAGGAGAGGTAGAAGTACTGGAGATTCCAACGCTAGCTGTTGCAGCAGGGGGAACCAGATCTTCCGAGGCCATAGAGGGGTAATAAGAATCATGTGTGCACCCTCCAACTGAAGCTTCAGCAAGACTTTCTGCAGAACTGGGAAGGGAAGGAAGGCATACAGAAACCTCCCTGTCCAACAAAGTGACAGCGCATCTCACCAAAAAACACCATGCCTGGGAACAAGCAAACAAAAATTGGGTAGTTTTGCGTTGGATGGAGAGGCAAAAAGGTCCAGTTCTGGAAAGCCCCACTGGTCGAACAGACGTTCTACCATGTCTTGCTTCAGTTCCCACTTGTGAGCCCATGCCATGGTGTGGCTGCAACTGTCCGCCAGGACGATGTGGATGCCCGGGATGTGGACTGCTGTCAAGTGCAGATTGTGCTGGACTGCCCAGTGTCACACCCACATTTCATCTCCCTGAAGAGGGTGTACGAGTGGGTGCCTCCCTGTTTATGTACCAGACCATGGCAGTATTGTCCGTCTGGACCAGGAGTGTCCCGGGCATGAGGGTCTGAAATGCCTGGAGAGTATAGAGCACCGCTCTCACCTCCAGGACGTTGATATGCAAATGCGTTTCCTGATGGGACCACTTCCCCAGGGTTCAGTGGTCTCCCAGGTGGGCTCACCAACCCTGACCCAAGGCGTCCGTCGTGTGGGTCATGGAAGGGGAGGGGGGTTGAAAAGGGGCCCCCAAAGAGAAGTTGGACAGCTCCTGCCACAAACACAGATGCCTCCTTCATGCTGCTGGAGACCATGACTCTGTGATCCAGGTCATCCCAGTGTTGATCCCATTGGACCCAGAGTGTCCACCGGGTCACCCTCATGTGCAGTCGGGCCATCGGAACTGTGGGCATGGCTGCTGTCATAAGACCCAACAGCCAAAAAACGGAGCGAGCTGTAGTCCAACGAGAGTTGGCTATAGCAAAAGCTTGTAGTTTCAGGGTGTCCTCTCTTTCTAAAGGAAGGAAGGCCCCGCCCCGTGTCTAGCACCGTTCCAATAAACTGGAGGCGCTGGGAGGGTGAAAGGTTGGACTTGTGGTAGTTCACCGTAATGCCAAGATGTGAAAACAGGTCCAGGGTGAAGGAAAGAGACTCCCTCAGACTACCCTGGGATAGGGCTGACAGAAGCCAGTCATCTAGGTATGGGGACGTATAGATCCCCTTGCAGCATAAGGTCGCTGCCACTACCGCTAGGCACTTGGTAAAAACCTGAGGTGCCGAAGATAGGCCAAAGGGGAGAGCCTTGAATTGAAAATGGTTCCCCGGAATGAAAACCTGAAGAAGTGGCAATGGGCTGGGAGGATAGAGATGTGCAGGTAGGCATCCTGCATGTCCAGTGAACAATGACACTGATCCTTGAGGAGCAGAGTTAAGAGTTCCTGGAGGGTCAACATGCGGGATCTCTTGTACTCGACAAAGAGGTTCAGCAGGCTGAGATCTAAGATGGGTCTTAGATCTCCCATCTTTTTGGACACCAGGAAGAAGTGGGAGTAATAACCTCTTCCTTCCTGTGCAGGAGGAACCGGCTCTATGGCTGATTTGGACAGAAGAGCCTGAATTTCTTCCCACACCACTGGAAGGTGGCTTGACGGGTAATGAGACCTGCCTGGAGGGTTGTCAGGAGGTCTGTCCAGGAACTCAATTATTGAATGTCCACTTGCGATTATCTGCAACACCCAAGCATCTGAGGTGATCGCCTCCCACTTTCTAAGGTGGAGGGCGAACCTTCCCCCCACCAGTTCCATCGGCAGATCTGGAGGAGATGGAGCGGTGTCCCACAAGTCAGCAGGCAGAGGGGAGGGCCGGCTGATGGCCTCCCACTGCTCTATGGGATTTGGCTGGGGGGGGGTTGTTCCCCCACAGCACGTGGCATCACATTTGCTCTCATGTCTGGCCAGGGTCTGCTTGTTCCTTTTTTGCTGTGGGTGACGAAAAGGTTGCTTGGGTTTGAAGCCGGAGAGATAGAAAGAGCGGACATCTCAAAGGGACCTACCACTATCCTGAAGCTCCGTAATGATATCCTTTACACCTCCCCCCCCCAAACAGGATGGGCATCCAGGAGAGTGGATTGGACATCCGATGCCAGGCACACCAAGCGGAGCCACGCTAGCCTTCTAAGGCAAATGCCCAAGGCAGTGCTGCGTACCACTGAGTCCACAGAGTCGTAGGTGACACGTAGTGCATAGCGGCAGGAAGACTTATTAAGCCTAAGCTTCTTAAGGAGTCTGTCCCTGAAATCCTGATCCAGAATAGCCAGAAGCTCTGATTCCAGGTCTGTCAGGGAAGATTTTTGGAAGGAAATCATGTGGGCCACGTAGTTCAAAGACCTTAAGGCACAAATGGAGGAAGCATACATTTTGCGGCCATATTGGTCCATTTGTTTGGACTCCTTGTCCGGCGGAGAGGCACTAAGGTACTTAGGCTTGGCCGATCTGTCATGGGCTGCAGTGATCACCATGGAGTCCGCTTTGGGCTGCATAATGAGGTGATAAACCTCTTCCGGTAGAGGACAGGTCCTGTCGGCCTTCTTGAAGACCACAGGGATAGAGGACGGCTGCTGCCAGATGGTAGCTGTCAAGTCCTCATGCGGCCCTGTACAAGGAAGGATGGGTATGGGGTCCGCATCTGAAATATCCAAGTGCTCAGCGAGCCTCTTCTTTTTGGATCCAGCTCCTGGGTAGCCCAGCCACAAGCAGCCTGAATAGACCGGAGAAGTTCAGCAAACGAAGGGTCCTCCGGGGGAGACTTGGGGGACTCCTTCAGCTGAGGTTCTATGGGGGAATGGGATCCCAAACTTGCTGAAGAGTCAGAATCCGATTCCAAAGATACCTGTCTGCTGGGTGAAGAGATCTCGTCCGACGCCTCCTCTGTGGGTCTGTCACCAGGCAAGGCCCTGGGAGGGTGTCTGGCAGGGGACAGGCTCCTGGGAACAGTATTGGGGGCCGGTGTAGGAATTGTTACTGACTCCAGATGAGCCAACTCCTTCAAGAGTTAAGACTTGGCATCCTTCCACCGAGAGGAAATAGACCCTGGAGTGTCAGCCTGGGACCTATCCGGGGCCTGAGGCTGCGGGGCAGGAGGAGGCAGAGGTGGTGGAGGAGGCTGGAACCCTGGGTACCCCGAGTGAGGGAAAGAGAAGTAGTCAGAGTAATGATAGCCAAAGGGGTAGCCCTGTGGATTGTACCCCCGGAAAAGCTGACCCTGCGGCAGGTACCTGGGCGCATAGGCCCTGCGACTGGTAGCCGAAGCAACTGATACCCTGGTGCGGGTAATAAGATATTGTGGCAAAGGATGGCAGGGCACGTGCCTGCTGGAGGAGGGCAACGGTCCTGCAGGGAGGCGGGCCAAGGGACAGCCAGGAGCGGATGAGCTCTGGCGGCAGGCCTTGGGGGCTGGGATCCAGAGGGAGCTCATGCAGCTCAGGCATTGGAGCATGAGGAGTAGGTAGGGCAGCTGCACAGCCATCAGATGGCAGGAAGTCAACCGGTACTCCAGCCATCACTGAGTCGGGAAGGACGTTGACCGGTGAGGAGCTCTGCGGTATGGGTTCCCCAATGGTATCTGAAATCAGAGGATCAGGCATCGGAAGGACCAAAAAGTCTGATGGCTGGTCTACCATGTGCGAGGGGGATCTGGGAGAGGTGATCCCAGTCAACATGTTCGCTGGAACAGCAGAAGACCCAGCAAGCAATAAGCCCGATGTAGGGGAAGAAATTCCCAAAGACACTGCACTTGTCTCCTGCAGGGAATCAAGGGAGAGCAAAGGGTTGGGTTGAGTCAGAGGAAGAATGTTCCTGGAGGGAGAACCCTCGAGGAACAAGGTTGGGTCTGGCAGCTGGCTTTGTTCACTGTTGGGGAAGTCCACAGAGTCTGATGGAAGGGCCTCAGCTGTGCAGTTGTCGGGCGAGCCAGCGACCGACAGATTGGCCATGACCGAATGGGTGTCAGAGGAGCCGCCGTCTGACATATTGGTCGGGCAGATGGCAAATGAACTGGAGTCTGGCTTATCGACCAGGGCCGACTGCTCTTCAGAAAAACCGGAGGGCGACTTACTGGCTGGAGTGCTGACCACGGGCCCAGAAGCAGTACCCTCCTGGGAGAAACACCCCTTCTGCCCTCCGACTACGGTGGGAGGGAGAGCCAGCAACCAAGACTGGGCAGGAGGGGCATTTACTGAAGTTGAGGCCTCCTCTGAGGCCACTTCTTCAGTCTGGCGGCACTGGACAGAGGGGGACCGATCCTGGTTCTCCTCCTACTTTTCCTTCTTTCGCTTGGTAGTGGGAGAGGAAGAGCGTTCCCGCAGCTCTTTTTCCATGGAAGCCAGGCGCTTCTTGAGCAGATGGGCTTCAAGGGCTTTTTAGCATCTGACTCATGTGGCCCTGTTGTAGGACAGGCAGATTGAGCAGTCCTGGGCCTGGTGTTTGGGGCCTAGACAGAGGATGCAGTGGGAGTGATCATCCCTGTGCGAGATTTGAGCGCCGCACTTGTCACACTTCTTCGGGTGACGTGATGAAGAAGACATGCAATATCGAGTTAATACTGTTGAGAAAAAGAAGATAAAGAAAATCGTTACCAGAAAAAATGGCGGTCGGGGTAATAGATACAGATGTATATAATTGGTATGTTATGGGGCGGATTGGTAGGGTTGGGGGGGGAGATGGGAGAGGGGATGCTAGAGAGGGGTTAGAGAGGATAGGTCGGGGGAGATCTGCTCATCCACAAGTTGGTAGAGTAAATGTGTTTGATGTAGCTGAGAAAGCAGTTCGATGGTGTTATGAAGGATATCTGGTGAATGGGTAGTCTGTTCGAGTTTTGCACGTGGAATATTAAGGAATCAGGCAAAAATAAAGAGATATAAGATATTAAAACATTTGCAATTCTTAAAGGGTCAGATAATATGTTTACAAGAAACGCATCTGCTTGACAGAGAGTTGAACACACTTAGATGTCAGTTTGTCGGTCAGGTATTTGGGGCTGGATTTAGTACAACTGGTAGAGGGGTTGCATTATTATTTCATAGGAGTGTGGCTTTTGTATGTAAGAAGGAGATAGTAGATCCGGCAGGCCATTATATAATTGTGGTAGGGCTTTTAAATCAAACTAGACTAGTGTTGGGAAGCATTTATGGGCCCAATGCAGATACTCCTGGGTTTTTTACGGATCTACTAAAACTTTAAGCCAGTTTCATCATCTTCGATTCTGTTGGGAGGAGATTGGAACTGCTGTCTTCCAGACTTGGATAAGGATGGTAGCTAAATAAGGGTCTATCTCCAGCTCAAAGAGCTATTAGGATTTGGTCGACAATCTGGGATTATGTGACCCGTGGAGGGTCTCGAACCCTTCATGCAGAGAATATACATTTCTATCAGAGGTCCATAAGTCCAGATCTAGGATAGATTATTTTTTGGTGAGTAGAGAGTTACTGTCAGGGCTGGTGAATAGCAATATTATGCCTGGGATTCTTTCTGATCACTCTATGGTTCGTTGCTCCCTTAATTTGACCTCTAATAGTCCCAGACAGACTATTTGGAGTTGAATAATCAAATACTTCAGTAACTGGAGACAAGGGAGTATGTTGGACATCGGATAGAACAGTTTGAAGTGGAAAATAGTCATTTAACCATTAGGGGATTTATGGTGGTGTACTCTAAAATGTGTGTTAAGAGAGTTTATTAAATTGGCGGTTGTAAGAAAGAAAAAGAGGGAGGAAAGGATTAGATCTTTGTTGGTTCGAATTAGGGATATAGAGAAGGATCTGTCAAAGAATACGCCAGAAGATACTAGGGAGCTGTTGATTAAGCTGCGTCACGAATATGAAGGGATTATAGGAGAAAGGGCAGAATATGCGATTCAGAAAACCAAGGCCTTCTATTTGAACCAGGGTGAGAAATCAGGTAGGCTCCTAGCTATGAGATTAAGGGCGGTGAAGGCATCTAGAGTAGTTCAGAGTATCACGTCTAGTGTGGATGGGTCGGTTAAAACAGCACCTATGGATATTGTTAGGGAATTTGAAGAGTAAGGATTTATACAGCCCAATGACCCCTAGGCCTAGTAAGAAAAGAGGTGGAGGACTTTTATCTACTTGTAATCTTCCCCAGGTATCAGAGGGTCAGAGGAGAGAGCTTGTATTTCCTATTTCTGAGGAGGAGATTTTGGAGGCTATTCAATCTCTCCAATGACAAGGCTCCCTGGCCGGATGGGTTCACACCTAATTTTATAATGTTTTGCGACCTTGCTATGCCCCGGTCTAAAAAGATTATTTCAGAGTATTCTGACCTTGGATACAGTAGATGGTTACTTGTTTGAGGCCTTGATAGTGCTTATTCCGAAAGAAGGGAAAGAGCTAGATAAAGTCACAAGTTACAGACCTATTTCCCTGATTAACTATGATATTAAGATTCTGGCGAAGATTCTAGCTTCTAGGTTGTCCAAGGTCATACCCAGCTTAGTGCATCAGGACCAGGTCGGGTTTATGAAGGGCAGACTGGCATCGGACCATCTGCGAGATTGTCACATGTCTTCTCCGCTCCAGGGACTGTAAATCTCATGTGTCTTGATGTCGGTGGATGCGGAGAAGGCATTTGACAGAGTGGATTGGAAGTTTTATCCAGTACTATGGAGAAATTTGGTTTTCCGTCCCAGTTCATTAAATTTGTGTTTGCATTATATAGGGATCCCAAGGCTAAGGTATATTGTAATGGAGTATTCTCTGCAAGTTTTCCCCTTAAATCCGGCACCAGGCAGGGCTGCCCCCTGTCGCCTCTTTTATTCAATTTATATTTGGAGCCCCTTCTCACCAAAGTGAGACTAGATTCTAGGGTTATGGGTATCAGAGTGGGGTCACAAGAGCTTAAAGTTTCAGCATATGCAGATGACATCTTGTTGCATGTTGCTCAGCCAAGTGACTCTATCAAAGCAGTGCTGGAAATCATTGGTGAATATAGTAGACTGTCTAATTACAGGATTAATGTGGGGAAAACCCAAATTTTTCCATTGAACATGAGAGTGCATAGGTCGGAAGTGTTGGTAATGGGCATGCAATGGACTCCGCATACGTTGAAGTATTTGGGTATTTATTTGGCCAGATCCGATCAGAAACTAGTTAATCTTAATCTGAATGCCATTAGGTATATTATAAAGCAGGATTTGCAAAGGTGGAATGGGCTGCCGATATCTCTCTGGGGTCGGATTAGTATAGTTAAAATGAATATCCTGCCTAGAATTTTTATCCACTCAACATGTTGAATGTTTGGTTGCCCTAAAATGGTTCAGAGAGTTGCATCTTTTAATTTCGGACTTTATTTGGGGAGGAAAAGGCCCCGTAGAGCTTATAGTAAGTTGGCGGCCCCTAGGAAAAGTGGGTTTGAGACTTCCACATTTGGATTATATTATTGGGCAAGTAATCTGTGCAAATATTTGAAATGGTTGGTTCTCGCCATACCAAGCTAGAATCTTTGTCCTATGTTCCTCGTGGGTTAGATTAGAGACAGAAATGATTAGGGAGGCGGTATGGATCCGATCTCATTGCTCTATTCTATTCCCAAGAAACTGCCCCCAGGCTGGTTGCTAACCCTATAGTAAAATTCCCGCGATTCATCGCAGATTTGTAGTAAAGTGGGTTACGTGTCGACAGAGACAAGTATCAACCGATATGCCAAAATCCGAACTTGAAGATTGGGGGAGAATGATTCTGGGCAGGTGGATTCCCCAGTTGGAGGGACTGCGAATTGTGGACTTAATGGGGACAGTCGTGTATCCCCAATTAGGGATATTCTGGCAAAATCGGAATAGATGTTAAGCAGGTTTTTAATTGTACCAAGTTACTCATTTATTAACACAGGTGGTGAGTAATCTTCAGGGCGGCGCAGACGGTAGGTGGTTTGAATCATTAGCGCAAGTTGTGTGGGAGCCACATGCGTTTCTAGAGTTTATAAGAAGCTTCTTGACCTATTTCTTATGGATATTGATCATAAGCCCAGATATTGGACTAACTGTTTGGGAGAGCAAGAGCGGACTGGGAAGTTGTCTGGAGGCATATGTATAGATATGTTAGACAGGATAGGCTGAGGGTGATGCAGTTTCATTTTTTGAATAATCTGTTCTGGACCCCCTCCAAGTTATTTAAGATGGGTAGTAGACCAGACCAGAACTGTTTCCGGTGCCGTCAGGCAGTGGGGGACTTGTATCACATTTTTTGGGAGTGCCCGACGATAAAGCAGTTGTGGATGCAGATTAAGCAAAGGGTAGACCCATTGTTGGGTATTGATCAATATTTTACTCCGGATATATGTCTGATAGGGGATTATTCGGGAATTATGTTTAGGGAGCGTAGATTTTACATGGCCCTGATTTCTGGCTCGCTTAAAAAGTAGTTTTGCGATATTGGATGACGGACTCTCCATTACGTCGTGGAATGGTTATGGGAAATGTTGTTTAACTTGAACATGGAAAAGCTTAGGGGAAGGGATAACTGATTCATATATATGAAAAGATTTGGAGTCGCTTTCAGGTGCTATATCTTCTCCCAGGTGTAGCTAGTTGGAGCATAGTGGATTAGAGAGGTAAGTGGGTGAGCAGATCTTCTTTGTAGGTAGGTGGTAGGGAGGGGGGGATTAGGTTAGGGGGAGGAGGGTGGTTTTGGGTTTTGTTGTGGGATGGGGGGTGGAAAATAGTGACTTGATTATTTATTGTCAACTGTTTGATTGAACAAAATGTTTTATTCCTTGTTATGTGCTGTATATTTGACACAAGTTTTTGTCACAATAAAATTTTGAATTAAAAAAAAAAAAAGAAAAAATGGCGGTCGACTGGAAGTGAAGTTCTCTGTAAAGTACGGCTGACACACGTCGGCAGCGGTAAAGAACTGGAGGGCGGACGTGGGGACCGCCTCGTTTATAGTGTCATGGTGATGTCCCGTCAGGTTACGCCGGGGGCAGTCCCCCACTATGGATTGCTAGCTAGAAGTTTGCCATGTGGTCCTGATGCCAGGGGGTGCAGTCCTATCTTGTAATGACCTACTGCAGGAACCCTCTCGAAATAAGATCAGCTGTTCCCTGTCCCGATCCTTCAACTTCGGCGGCTGCTTCTCAGCTGATGGTGAGGGAGACACAGACTTTGGGCCCTGTTCCCATGGCTTTCAAAATTTTGAGAAGGAAGAAATTTTCTATAGCTTTCTTGCGGTGTTGCCTTGTAGCCTGGTTGAAGCTTTGGCAAATTTCACAAGTCTTCACGTTGAGAGACATGCTCAGACAACACACAATGTCAGTGTGTGTGTCTTCTTCTGACATTTTTTCTTTGCATTTACAATACTCAAATAAAGGCTCCTTTGATTTCAGCTGCATGAAGAGACAGACATAAACACTGTAGTAAAATAAAAGAATAAATGGCAACAGCTAGGTTGACGGCATCTCCTTCAACAGGTCCAATGTGGATGATCAACAGTGGGAAAAGAACTGAGAAGTGATGGTCCTGCCCACGCTTATGTAGACACAGATGTGGTACACCATCATTGGTGGCCCCTGGCTATCAAATATTTCTGTGTGGTCCTAGTGCTGATGGCTATAGTTCCAAGGGTGTGGCCTAATGAAGGAGATATCCTCAAAGAAGATTTTGGTTTACTGTAGTACAGTAGATTGTAACAGATTAATTTTAATTACTTCTAGGCTGACATCTTCTTTAACTATAAATCCCAGAATTACAAATCAGAATGGAGAGGGAGGAAGGTGGGGTAGAAGGGGATGTCAAGTGGGAGGGAGGGAGGAGGGAGGATGGCGGGGAGGGCAGATCACTTGGTAGATAGCAAGTGGCCTGTAAACTTGAGCAGACTAGATAGACCACAAGGCCTTTTTCTGCTGTTTTCATATGTTCGTAATCCCCTGCAGCTGACATCACAGCAGTAGGCAGCAGTGGGAGATTCAATATCCTGCACTGCATGTTCAAGTTTAAATAAGCTCTGATCTGTTGTTTGTTCTCCCTGGGCTAAGTGCAGTCACAGAGGATTGTACATAGCCTCTGGAGAAACTAGAACCGAAAAACATCTGAACAGAGATCATAAAAGCTCTAACATATTCTGCAGGCTATTGAATCTACCTCTGCTGCCTACTGCTCAGATGTCAGCAGCAGGGGATTCTGGGATTTGTAGTACAGTGCAGTCTACATATATCGGATCCGTTTACCCCGGAATTTCATTTTTACCAGATCATTTACCGTTGCCAAAACCCATTCGCATGTAATGCAATGCAATTCCTTTCGTTTATAGTGAACTAAGCAGCCGTATTTAGCAGTCGTCCTTCCCATGCATATAGACCATTAGCACCAATTATTGCCCATTCAAACCTCTGGTTTACTCACGGTTTCGCAAATCACACCAATTAGCAGATCTTTGTTCATCGCTCTGTGGTGACTACATTCCTTCATGGAGCTTAAGTTGCACTTAATAAGCCAGCAATTGTTGCTGAAGATCAGATGGTGCTCAGCAGATCACTCACAATGGCCCCTAAGCGAACCGCGCTTTCCCTTGCTCGTAAGGTTGACGTCCTTACTCAGATAGACTCAATGCCTGGGCGTACTCTTCGGGAGCTTTCCTTGCATTTTGGAATGGCAAAATCTACCCTATCTGACCTACAGACATTGAGGAACCTCCCCCTGGACTCACCGTTGATCAGTTCGAAGAACTCTGCCATCTCGACGACAACCCAGAGATTCTTATAGAAGATGACATTGCATCTGCAGTCTGAACCATGTCTATCGAAGCAGCAGCAGAAGACGAAGATGAGGGGGAGGAAGGTGAGTGAGCTGAAGAACCAGCAGTCACAACAAAGGATGTACGGGATGCTTTGATTACCCTACGGAGAGCGATGGAACAGCGAGCAGACTTGCCCCCCCCGATTGGAACCTCATCCAGAGAATGGAGAGAGAATGGGCACTGTATACACATACCCAATCACATCAAGCCACAATTACAGATTCTCTCCACATGAATAACCCCAATCCCACCCACACTGTGAAAAGCACCAAACACAAGCACCATGTTACTGTGTCACCGAAGCATACAAAAAGCACACACAAAAAAATAACAAACCCAAAAAAAGAAAAAAAAGGTTCCAAACTGCAAAAAGGATACATCAGAACTCAGTTATACCGCATAAAATCCATATGCACAAATGGGTCCGATAAAAGTGGGCTGCACTATAACAGAATTTCTTCTAAGGATCAATCTTCACCATTTTTTCCCCCTTGTGGGTCTAAGCCAGAGGTGCCAGGATCCAGCAGGAGCAGTCTCTTTTGCAATCTAGGGAACCGGCGTCGGTGCTGGCACTGCCCATGAAGCAGAGGTACTGACGTCGTGCTGGTGGGTTGTCCAGTAACAGACACCAGCCCACTACCTTCCTCAGTTCTGATTTCCCACTGTCGAGTGCACACTGTGGGAGCTTCAGCACCATAACTGCATCATATAATTTACTCAGTTTGATGCCCTTCTCTCTCTTGGCACCATTCTTCTCAATCTTGTTTATTTTAAATTTCTCTCATTATAGTCTGGCACCAAACTTTTGTTTTTTCGTAACTTTTTCCACGTCGCCATGTCTGGTCCTGAGGAGCGTAATGGCAAGAAGTCCAATCAGATGAAGCACAAGCATAATGGCCCCCATATGTTGGTACTCCTGTGTGGGTGACACTGCCATTCAGGACTGGAATGACAACTGCTGGGCCTTCCTTGGTGCTGACCATGATATGGATAGGTGCGATGCGTGCTTTTTCCATGGAATACTGCACCCTTGCAAAGTGTGCGTGGAGGCTGCACCATGATCCGTCCACCTTCAGACGCAGGCATCACACCAGGGACGACAAGGTAAGGTCCCTGGTTCTCCCTGAGCCCCTTCCCAGTACTATATGTACTAAGGAAGACCAGGGCCATCCAACTACTTGCCATGTCAAGATGTCAGAGGCCCTGGGGGAGGGGTTGGGTGGACAGTCGGCTTCCTCTCCGAGGCTGGCTGAGCACCTCTCCCAGTCTGTCGGCCCTTCAGGGCAGTGGACGTCCATTGGTGGTAAAGTCAAAGCTATATGCTGTGTCTACACCTGTGGGCTCCTTGGCATTGCAGCTTGGTATGACTTTGGCTACTGGTATTAAGGTTGGTAACAGTGAACGGGGTGATTCTGGCTGTAAGACCAGGTCCTCCTCCAGCACTGTTTGCAGTGCCAGAGGAAAGAAAAGTTCTGGAGCTGGTCCCTCCCTAGGCCTTGAGGTTACTGTCATTTCTTCCCTTGAGCGGCCGGCTGACCCAGAGAATGATGGCATCAACCCTGAGTCTATGGATGGAGCCAGCAAGGATGAAGACATTCCTGGGCCTAATTCCAATCCTGTCTCGCAGTTGGGAGCCTCCCCTGGAGTTGCCCATCAGGTGGGCTCCAGGAATGGCACTGGGACCCCTTCTGGCGCTGTTCGCTGTGTTGGTTCAGATTCCAGTGCTGTTCTTGGTGCTGCCTGCAGTGCCAGGTCTGGGGCCGACTCGTCTGGTGGCCCTGGCCTGGAGTCTGGGCTTGGTCCAGGGGGCAGGATTAGTACTGGTGAGGAGATGAGGCAGCGCACTGGGCCTGCAGCTCATCTCACTTGACCAGTGGTGCTGGAAACACTGGCGGGTTTGCAGCTCTAGTTTGGGGCCCAATTTCTTGCTGGAACTGTCTAGCCCTGTCACTGGTGGGGATTGGGGCTGCCCCATGTGATGTATATTGCTCTGCTCTCCTCACCTGGGGATTCCCCCCAAGGGCACTGCCTAGACTGGTTCATAGAAGTTGGTCACTCACAGATGCATGAGTTTGCCAGGCCCTTCCTCCGAGCGAGGTCCCTTGAGCATTCTTGTAGACCTGGCAGAAGACATGGCCTGGTTACCCATGACCATCCTCCTCCTCTCCCTCCTCTGCCCCCCCCCCACAGGTTATTTCTGGTCCTCTGGGGCCCATGAGCTTGGACCAGTTCAGGTCAGTGGCTAGTGTATTTCATCAATTTCACCTCAGGATACTTTTAGGGCTGAGGTCCCTGTGCTGCACTACCTAAATCCAGCTCCTCCTGTCCCACTTCCTTCTTTGAGGAAGAGGATTTTTCAGTCCTTCTCTCCTCTGATGCCCGAATACTCTCAGTACCATCAATTCCTCTCGGAGATGATGCAGGAGCTGAGTCTTCTTCATTTTATAGATTGCAAGACTACTACCCTGGTGCTGTCATTCCTTGGAAGATACAGCAATGACAGTACTGTCATCCCTCTGTGGCTCCAGTGGTTTACTGAGGCATCCAGGAACATCTGGTTCTGTCCCTTTTTCCTCTTCTCCAGCACTTAGGTATGTCCAGTGCAGGTATTATGCTCCAGCAGGGTCTCAAGGTCCTATCCTTTACCCCACATTGGGGCTTTTAGTGCTGCAGACCTCTTCTGGGCCTAGGAACCTGGTGCATGACTGTCCCCCAACACCGACAATGCAGAGAGCTATGCTTGGGGTAGGAGTGTTTTTGTGGTGGCATGCACCATTGTGAGCATTTCTGCACATCAGGCAGCTTATGGAAAGCACCTGTGGTCAATGTTGAGTCAACTCTTGATATCCATGCCAGACTGTGAGTCAACCAGAGAAGCAATTTGCCTTTCCACACAGGGCCTGGAGCTAGTGAGGCACCCAGCAAGGGTGTCTGCAAATGAGGTAGCTTCCAGGCTGGAGGGAACTGAAGGCTGCATTCAGTGGACAGCATGGACTTGCGTTTCCCAGTTGACACGCCTGGCCCAGTGTGGGTGCTCAACTCACACTACCAAGGGACTAATTTCTTCTCCCACAGGGTCATAAGCGAGCTTTCAGTGAACCTCTGCTCCCAGGCCATGGAAGCAACAGCCTGCCCCTTACCAATCTCAGGTCCCACCAGACCTGTAAAGAGTCCTTGCCCTCCTGTGGTTTTGCCCCACAGAGGGCTGAGGGAAGTGTTTTTTTCCCCCTCAGGATGAGCCAACTCTTCCCCTTTTGGGAAAAGCTTGCTACTCTGATCCCTTATTCAGAATAGTGAAAATTGATTCTTGGGAAATAAAAAAATTATGTACTCAATGCAAATGTTGATCTTCCAGAATATTTTCACCATTCATTCACATGCCCGACCACCATACCCTGCTCCGGTAAGAGTCAGAGCCTCTTGGCAGCTCACCCTGGATTGGACACGTGGCATCTTCTTGGCATTATTTATTTGAAGTTGGAGACCGGTAGAAGCACACTGACCAAGTCTCATTTCTAGGTGCGACCTTGGGGAAAGGGAAATGGGAAGTTCAAATGACATAGCTACAGTTACGAAATTAGGAAAACCGTTTACAGGATGCATACAAGGGGTTGATGAGCGAGGTAATACAATGAATAGGTAACCATTAAGTTGATAATAACAGAGAATACAGGTACTGAGGCTAGCAGAGGAGTGAAAAAGTACAGTTACGTAAGAACTTACAGTAACAGTAGATCTTCGAGAGAGGCTCTTGCAGTAGGTAATAACTTGTAGGACTTCACCCCCTGGCATCAGGACCACACAGAAACTTTTGCTAGCAGTGTCTGACGGGGGACTGCCCACCTGACGTCACGTGACTGACATCAGCGTGACACTATATAGTGGGCGGTCCCCACGTCCGCCCTCCAGTACTCCCGCCAGAGACCTCCAAGAGTCATGACAGGAGAATGGGAAGAGGCTGCTGAACCCAAGAAAAGTTTTTTGGAAAGGAGCTGTGAGTAGAGTGTGGGAAGGTGGATGGGAAAAAGATTCAATGCACAGAAGTGCAAAGTAATGCACCTGGGAAACAAAAACCCAGGAGAAGAGTACATAATAGCAGGGGAGGTACTAACAACAACAAAAATGGAAAGGGACCTGGGGGTAGTCATAACAGATGATCTAAAGGTGGGTAAGCAATGTGAGAAGTCAGTAAGGAGAGCCAGGGGGATACTGGGATGCATAGGAAGAGGCATCACAAGTAGAAAAAGGGAAGTGGTTATCCCTCTGTACAGACAGTTGGTGAGACCCCATCTGGAGTACTGTGTGCAGTATTGGAGACCTCATCTATGCAAGGACATAGACAGGATGGAAGCAGTCCAGAGGAGGGCAACTAAAATGGTGCAGGGTCTGCATCAGAAACCATATGAAGAGAGACGAGAGAGTTTAATATGTATACCCTTGATGAAAGGAGGGACGGGGGGACATGATAGAAACGTTCAAGTACCTCAAGGGAATCAACAAAGTCCAGGAGGGTAGCATCTTTCAGAAAAAGAGATGTGTAAGAACAAGGGGGCACAATTTAAAGATGGGGAGGCGGCTCAGGGGTAATGTGAGGAAATTTATTTTCACAGAGAGAGTGGTGGATGCATGGAACCGCCTTCCTGGGGAGGTTGTTGGGTGTAAAACAGTGAGGGAATTCAAACATGCATGGGACAGACATAAAGCAATTGTAGTGGCGGGAGGCAGGAAGTAGGCTGTTGGTTAACTAAAATCTGCAGCTTATCCAGTAGGTAGGGAAATGGGCAGACTGGGTGGGCCAAGTGGTCCTTATCTGCCGTCAAAGTCTATGTTTCTATGTTACCTACTGCAAGAGCCTCTCTTGAAGATGTACTGTTACAGTAAGTTCTTACGTAACTGTACTATCTTACTTCGAGAGAGCTCTTGCAGTAGGTAATAACTTGTAGGACTGAGTCCCAAGCAGTCAAAGTCCAAAGGACAGGAAAACATGGGAGACTGAAGCAGAGATCTGGTGGAAAGCCAGAGAGTTAGGACAGAAGTCCCTGGAGGACTGCTAGTCCAAGACCAGCCCTTAGCCTGGAAGCAATGTCCAAACTGCAGTGTTTCGGGAAAGTGTGGACTGAGCTCCAAGTAGCAGCCACGCAGATGTCTGCAGCAGATACATTTCTGAAATAGGCTGTGGAGGCAGCCATTCCCCTGGTAGAATGTCCTTTCACCTGCCCTGGAAGGACTTTACCATACTTCTGGTAACAGAAAGAAATGCAGCTGGCCAACCATATGGAAAGGCATTGTTTGGAAACTGCTGCACCTTCTCTTTTTGGTGCAAAAGAAACAAAAAGCTGTCTGATTTAAGGACAGATTTAATCCTGTGAGTGTAATAACGTAAAATTCTTTGAACATCTAGCATATGCAGGATGGCCTCCCCTGATTAGAATGCTCAGGGTAGTACACCGACAGTTCCAGAGACTGATTCAGGGTAGTCTCTGAAACAACCTTTGGAAGAAACTTAGGATTCATGCGTAAAGCCACCGGTCTCTGTGAAAAATCAAATAAGGCACTTTACACATCAGGGCCTGAAGCTTGGAAATCATTCAAGCAGAAGTGACCGCAACTAAAAAGAGCGCTTTCCAGGACAAATAGCGCATGTCACATCTCCTTGCTGGTTCAATGGGAGGCAAGGTCAATTTTTCTAAAATAGAATTAAGGTCCCACGGTGGAGTAGGGTTACGAACCGGGGGGTTTAGATGCAAGATACCCTTTAAGAATGTTTTTGAGACTTCTAACTGGGCCAGAGTCTTGCCACCTATTAAATCACTGTAGGCAGGGTTGGCCGCTAGATGCACCTTCAGTGACGAGTAGTTCAATCCCAGATCCAACAAATGGAGAAGATACTCCATGACATGAGCAGCTGGGCACAAGAAAGGTTCCCAAGACTTCGAAGTGGCCCAAATGGAAAAGTGTTTCCACTTCATGGCATAAGTAGCTCTAGTAGATGGCTTTCTTGCCGCCACCAAAATCTAATCTACTCAAGGAGAAACCCCGTACCGTGAAGTGACTATGTCCTGAGGAGACACGCGTGAAGATGGAGGGACTTCAGTCCCGGATGTACTAGCGTGCCCCCCTCCTGGGTCAGGAGGTTGTAGGAAAGAGGTAAGGGAACCGGAAGTTCTGCTGCCATTTGTTGGAGCAGTGGGAACCAAATCTATCGAGGCCAAAATGGAGCCATCAATATAATTTGCGCTCCTTCTGACTGTAGCTTGATCAACACTCTCTCCAAGACTGGGAAGGGAGGAAATGTGTGCAGAAATCTCCCTGTCCAAGAGTGCGTCTTACCAAAAAACACCAGGCCCGGGATCGAGTGAGCAAAACTTGGGAAGTTTTGCGTTTAATGGGGCTGCGATACAAAGAGATCCACTTCCGGACGACCCCAAAGGTCGAAGATGTGGTCTAGTACTTCTTGTTTTAGCTCCCACTCGTGTGCCCATACCCTGGTGTGGCTGAGACTGTCCACGAGAAAGTTCTGCACGCCTGGGACGTGAACTGCCAAAAGACAGACCTTGTGCAGAACCACCCAATTCCAGACCCGCATCGCTTCCCTGCAAAGAGGATACAAGTGGGTGCCTCCCTGCTTGTTGATGTACCACACCACACACATTGCCTGATTGGATCAACAGGGTTTCCTGCTGAAGAATGTGCTGAAAAGCCTGTAAAGCACTGCTCTCATTTCTAGCACATTTATGTGCAGGTGTAGCTCTACAAGTGACCACAGGACCTGGGTTCTGTGACGTCCCAGATGAGCACTCCATCCCATTCCCGATGTATCGGCAGTCAGTATTTGGGAGTGAGGAGGGGTCTGGAAAGGGAGTCCTTGAATCAGGTTGCTGGAGTCTTGCCACCATAACAGATCCTGTTACACTGGGCTGGAGATTAGGACCTGACTGTCCAAGTTGTCCTCCTTCTGATCCCACTGGGACCTCAGAGTCCTCTGCGAGATTCGCTGGTGGAGTCTGGCTAACAGAACCGTAGGGACAGCCGCTGCTATGAGGCCAAGAAGATGTAGAACCGCTCTGGCTGAAATGTGTCAGTTTGAAGACACCAGCTGGGCCTGCTTCTCCAGGGTGTCCACCCTGTCCAGGGGAAGAAAGGCCATTCTCTGTACCATGTCCAGCACCACCCAAATAAACTGAAGGTGCTGGGAAGGAGCAAGCTGTGACCTGAGGAAACTGACAGTGATTCCCAGGCACTCGAAAAGGTGTAGGGTAGCTGACAAAGAAGCTTCCAACCCCTCCCTCGACGAGGTTGCGAAGAGCCCATCATCGAGATAAGGAAAGACACAGTTTCCTTGACTCCTCAAAGTACCTGCCACTACTGCTAGGCATTTGGTAAAAATCTGTGAGGTGGAGGACAGTCCAAAGAGGGGAGAGCTTTGAACTGGTAATGTTCCCCTTGAAAAGAAAACCTGAGGAATTTGCTATGTGGACAGAATATTGGGATGTGTAGATACGCATCCTGCATGTCCAGGGCACAAAGCCATTGTGCTCTGGAAAGGAGAGGCAGTAGGCTTTGCAGAATCAGCATCTGAAACCTCTTGTACTCTATGAAGAGGTTTAGGATACTGAGATCCAGAATCGGGTGTAGATCCCCTGTCCTTTTGGGTACCAGAGCGAGGGCAATCTATATGAGAAAGCAGCTGAGCCAGAACATGAGGCAGGCCAAGGGAGGGAGAAAGTGTAGGAGTCCCTAGACTGGAGAGGTAAAAGGCCTCACAAGCAGGAGACAGTAGTGAGGAAAGGTAGGAGGGCAAGGACCCAAGCCAGACTTTAGAGATGAAGAGAGAAGAGTGGCGTGGCCGTCAGTATGTTGGGGAGAGGTAAGGAACAGGGATGAGTAGAGAGAGCAGTGATGAGTGCAAGGAGGGGCATTTAGAGCAAAGCGGCAGAACACATTATATAGGGAATCAAGCCTGGTTAGGGAAGAGGCTGGGGCAGTACCATAAGCTATGTCAGCATAGTCGAAGGAGGGGATATTCATTTTGGTAAGGAGCCGATGCCAAGTGCTTAGGGAGAGGGCATCCTTGTTTTTGTATAAGGCGCCCAATTTAGGGTGTAGTTTTGCGTCAATGTGCTTGATGTGCTTTGGGTAGTCGAGCCACAGGTCAAGCCATACCCCCAGGTACTTGTAGTGGGGGACAACATCAAGTATGGCGTTATCGAGGGTGAAGAATGTGAGAGGGGAGGGAAGGGCGGCAAGTTTTTGAAGGGTTCCAAAAGTCATGGACATAGTTTTGTTACATTCACCGTGAGGAGGTTTTTATGGAACCAGCGAAGGACCAAGTGGAAATCTGCTTGAAGCTGAGAATGGACAGCAGAAGTAGAGGGGCTTCAGGGCTCTCACTATCCTTGATGGAACAGCCCTGTCTTCCTAGCTGGAATTGAGCTCTTTTGCCCTTTCCACTCTCATTTTTTATTTATACTTAAAAAAAAAAAAAAAAAAAAAACTGGGATAGGGTCTAGGAAAGCCTAAAAAAGCCACCAAATGTTTTTTTTCTTTTATATACACCTTTCATCTCATACTCTCTTTCCTTGAAGGAAGTTAGTTGTTACCCCTAAAGCAGTGGTGCTTCTGTTTCAACCTTGCAGGTCCTCCAGCCTCTGCCAACTGGTAACATAACCCCACTGCTTGGCACAGCCTTTGCCTCCAGTGACACGGAGGGAAAGATGCTAGGGAGTGTTTGGTGTTCTTTTTCTATTTTCTCAGCCTGTCCACCTGCTTACTGCCCCACATCTAGGTGCTGGGTCTTTTTCTTTCCTTTCTCCTCTCTCATCGTTCTCTGACGGGGAGTATTATGAAAGACTGAAATACAGAATCCTGAGTGCATGACACCGACAAGGTGAGATGCCAGACACAAGATATCCTGATCGTGTATGCCAGACAGATGGGATGGATTTATTGTCAGGATGTTTTTTTTCTGGTGTTTTTGATGTTTAAGCTTTGTGGGAGTGTGTAATCTTTAATCTTTATTAGGGTTTTTTAGTGAAGTGGGGAGGAGTGGGAGTGCTTAGAGACTGATGTGGGGAGTGGCAATGTGGTTGTGGGAGTGCTTAGAGACTGGTATTGTGGGTAATTCCTCAGAGATAGTCCAGTACTGTGCGGTGTTCCCCGTCACTGATTATGCATGCTATTCTGTCCTCTTTGGTAGCATAGCTTTTTTTGTACTGGTAATTTTGGCAGCCCTTTTTGTATGCTTTCCATCATCACATCTGTACTTTGTTGCTCTCTGTGCAGTCCTCAGATCATGGTGTGGATCCGTATGTGTGCTTTTCCGAGGAGGGAGTACAGTCTTCTGTGCCAGGCTTCAACATTATTTTGTGTGCCAGGGATGCCTTTTGATGCAAGGTCTAGAATGGACCAGAAGTCAGGGGGAAATACTGGGGGGCATCTGGATTTTTTTATTGTTTTTTATATTACTGCGGAGTCATCCCAGGATGTAGTTTTCTTCAAACCAGTCAAATCCATTTTGTTTTATATATGTTGTTTGCAGTCTTGTCTTTGAATGTCTACTTTCTTTGCTCCATTTAGTCTAGGGGTGAATATATAACTGTGGGGTTTATTTGATGCTTGCACTTGTTACGTGTTGGGTCACCGTGTTAACTTGAGCAATTTGGAAACATGTCTGCCACCAGTGTCTGGAGTTTCAGGTCTTGATGTTCTGCATGTTACTCTGGAGTGACTTCCATGTGGGTGACCGGGAATATTCTGTGTCCACAAATTCACCTTCCCCCTCAATGTATGCCAGTTTTGGACAAATCATATATTTATAATGGTGGGTGTGGCGTGCAGAGCCCCATGAAATGGAGGTTGTGGGGGCAAAGCCCCCCAAATTTAATGTATGGTGCTATGGGGACAGTGTCTGTATTGTCTTTTATGTTATGCAGGTTTGGTGTTGTTTGTTTCATGTATATCTGTAGTGTTGGTCTATGGCAGCATTAGGTTTTAGTGTTTTGGGGCATTTTCGTAGTAGGCTTGGTGTGTTTCGGTTAGTTGGTCTCGGTGTCATGTAACTTGGAATGATTGTTGGGATTTTGTAGTATAGAGGATGATGGCAGTGCTCTTGTTCTCCTCCAACCTCTCCATTATCTTCATGGATTTTGTATTTAATCCTGGGTTCTTGTCTCTGCAAGCACAAGACCCCTTCCCTGAACTGATCTCCGCCATTTTATCCTCAGACATTCCTTGGGATCTTTCTTTAGACCAGCCATGGGTATGTGCCAGGGCTGCTGCCCTCCCTCCACCTTCTTGTCCAGGATATTTGTAGGCTCTGGCTCTTACACCTGCCACCTCTGTGTCATGTAGACCCATCCCTTAATTTCCCTAAGTTGGATATCCTATCCCTTTGGGCTAGGAGTCTACAGCCCTTGCCCTCTCTTTTTTCTCTCCCATTAATTTCTCTCCTGGCTAACAGAACTGAGGAAGGTAGGGTGCGACGTCAGTTACTGGCCAACCCACAAGCACAATGTCATTAAATCTCAAGGACAGTGCTGACATTGATATCAGTCCCCTAGACTGCAAAAGACTTTGCTTCTGCTGGGTCCTGGCACCTCCGGCTTAGATACATAAGTGAGACTAAATGGTGAAGATATTCTGGAGGATAGTACAGTTACGTAAGAACTTACTGTAACAGTAGATCTTCAAGAGAGGCTCTTGCAGCAGGCAATTACATATGGGACTGACCCGGCAGGCGTCAGGACCCCACGGAAAAATTTCTAGCTAGCAGTCTCTGGTGGGCGATCACCCCCACATCAGGGGACCAACGTCATGCGACATCAGCATAAAGGGGTGGTCTCCACGCTCACGTTCCAGTTCTTTCCCACCAAAGGCCCAAAAAAGGCAAGACGAGAGAGAAGCAGATATTTCCCTTCCTAGAAAAGGACTTGAAACAGCTAAGTGGGATGGAGGCCGGGAAGGCATTACCTACTGCAAGAGCCTCTCTCAAAGATCTACTGTTATGATAAGTTCTTACGTAACTGTACTATCTTACTTCGAGAGGGCTCTTGCAGTACGTAATTACATATGGGACTGAATCCCAAGCAGTCTGGAACCAAGAAAAGCACTCAGGAGGAAAACTAACACACCAATAGAACCTCCAGCTATAAGGGTCTTAAGAGAGAAGACCTTGCAGAACAGCCAACCCGAAGCCTGCTCTACGGCGAGAGGCAATGTCCAAACTGTAGTGTTTCGTAAAGGTATGGACGGAAGTCCAGGTCGTGGCTGCACAGATATCTGCTGCTGACACATTCTTGAAACAAGCAGCAGAGGCAGCTATTCCTCTGGTGGAGTGATCCCTGACTTGACCCGGCAGGGTCTTGTGGTACTTATCGTAACATAAAGTGATATAATGAGCCAACCACTTCGATAGGCATTGCTTGGAAACTGCATTGCCCACTCTTTTGAGAGCAAAAGAAACAAAAAGCTGGTCCGATTTCCTGAGATTCTTAGTCCTAGTGGTATAGTAGCTCAGTATCCTATGAACATCCAAAGTATGCAACAGGTACTCCCCTTGATTGGAGTGCTGCATAAAGAAAGCGGGTAGCTCAATGGACTGATTCAGCGTGGATTCCGCTACCACCTTAGGGAGAAACTTACGGTTGGTGCGCAGAGCCACACGTTCCTTGTGAAAAGTCAAATAAGGGATTTTGCACATCAGGGCCTGAAGCTTGGAAATTCGTTGAGCTGAAGTAATGGCCACTAGAAAGAGTCTTCCAAGAGAGGAACTTCAAGTCTGCTGAAGCTGCCGGTTCGAAAGAAGGCAGAGTGAGCTTCTTGAGAATGAAGTTCAGATCCCAAGGAAGAGTGGGAACGCAGATGGGGGGTCTCAAATGGAGAACCCTTCTGAGGAAAGTCTTAGAGACTTCCAACTGCTCTAAAGTCCTGTCTCCAAAAAGGACATGGTAGGCCGAGATAGCCGCCATGCGAACCTTCTAAGAGGAATGGCTGAGACCCAGGTCAAACAGATGATGCATGTAGTCCGGGACTCTCTCGACAGGGCAAGAGAAAGGCTCGAAGTCCTTTGAAGAGGCCCAAATCGAAAAACGTTTCCACTTCATGGCGTAGGTGGACCTAGTGGAAGGCTTTCTGGCCTCCACCAAAATATCTGCGACAAGCAGAGAAACCCTGTACCGGTCTTGAGCTACATCCACAGGAGAAATGCATGCAACTGAAGGGATTTGAGACCTGGATGAACCAGGGTCCCCTGATCCTGGGTCAGCAGGTGCTGTGACAGAGGAAGAGGAAGTGGAGGTTCCTCTGAAAACTGTTGCAGAAGACAGAACCAAACTTGCCTGGGCCAGAATGGAGTAATGAGGATCATCTGGGCTCCTTCAGAACTGAATTTGTGTAAGACCCTCAGAATTAAGGGAAATGGAGGGAAGGCATAGACGAATCTGTCCTTCCAGTCGAGAGACAGAGCATCCTGACAGAAAATGCCTTGCCCTGGAGCGAGCGAGCAGAAGGCAGGAAGTTTTGCATTTTGAGGAGACATGAACAGGTCTACCTGAGGGGTTCCCCAGTGAGGAAGATATCATCTACTACCTCTTGATCCAGTTCCCATTCGTGGGCTTTGGCTGAAGACTGACTGAGGTGGTCTGCCAGCGTGTTTTCTACTCCCGGAACAAGTTCCTCCGTGCTTGTCGATGTACCAGACTATGCACATGTCTGCCTGGACTGTTTGATGACCTGGAAGAATGCAAGAGTTCAGAGCCCGGACAGCATACAAGACGGCTCTGAGCTCGAGCACATTTATATGAAGAGTCTGCTCTAGTCTGGACCAGGACCCCTGAGTCCTGTGAGACCCTAGATGGGCTCCCCAGCCCTCTCCTGAGGCATCTAGTATCAATGTTTGGGAGGGGGGTTCGATACAGAAAGGAACTCCCCGGCAAAGATTCTCTTGAACCATCCACCATTGCAAGTCCCTGACCACAGGATCGGAGACCAGAACGTCCTCGTCTAGGTTGTCCGATGTCTGGTCCCATTGAGACCAAAGCGTCCATTGAGAGATCCTCACATGGAGCTGAGCACAAGGGACTGTCAGAATAGCAGCCGCCATGAGCCAGAGGAGGCAAAGGACTGACCTGGCACCGACCCTTCTGCGACTGGACAACAGACTTGCTTGAGCCTGGAGGGTGTCCACCCTGTCTGGAGGCAGAAAGGCCTTGCCGATGGTCATGACCAGCATCGCCCCGATGAACTGGAGTCTTTGGCAAGGAGCCAGATGGGACTTGGCCTGGTTGATGGTGATACCCAGGCTGGTGAAAACCTGCAGGGTAAGGGAAAGAAAGCATAGGAGTTCCTCCCTGGACAGGGCAACCAGGAGCCAGTCGTCCAGGTGTGGGAATACCTGCACTCCCTGGGTATGCAGGTGGGCTGCTACCACTAAAAGACATTTGGTAAACACTCAGGAAGCTGAGGAAAGACCAAATGGGAGGGCCTTGAATTGGTAGTGGTCCCCCTGAAAAGAAAACCAAAGGAATTTGTGGTGGGAAGGGTAGATGGGGATGTGCAGGTAGTCATCCTGCATATCCAAAGCGCACAGCCACTGTCCCTGCCGAAGATGCAGCAGAAGGCTCTGCAGGGAGAGCATTCTGAAGCATTTGTACTCCATGAACATGTTCAGGGAGCTGAGGTCTAAAACAGGCCTCCTGTCTCCCTTCTTCTTTGGAACCAAGAAGAACTGGGAATAGTAACCTGTCCCCCAAAAGTGTGTGGGGACTGGCTCTATCGCCGCCTCCGAGAGAAGGGAGGAAATTTCTTCCAGGACCAGAGGAAGATGTTCCGGGGAGTAACATGACTTGTGGGGTTTTCTGGGTGGTTTCTGAAGAAACTCGATTGAGTGCCCTGCTGCTATCAGCTGGAGCACCCAAGCATCTGATGTAATTCTCTCCCAACCCGGTAGATGGAAGGAGAACCTCCCTCCTACTGGTTCCTCTGGAGAGTCCAGAGGCTGTGGGAGAGGAAAGGGTTCAGGAGGTGTGGGGCAATGCAGCGGCCAAGGATCCCGCAGCTTTTTTGGGCGGGGAGGCTTGGCTGCCGGAGGGGCCCGACGTTTGTTGGCCCGCTTGCCCTAAGGTTTGCTTTAGGTCGAGAACGTCTGCGAAAAGGGCGACGCTGTCCCTGAGGGTGCCTGTACAGAGAGTCAACAGACTTGAGTGCAGTGCCCTTCTCTTGCAGGTCAGTGATGATGTCCTTGACATCCCCACCAAACAGCACCGAACCCCTGAAGGGTGCATCCTGAATTACAGATTGTACTTCAGGGACCAATCCTGACACCTGGGGCCAGGCATGATGCCGAAGACCTACAGCAAAAGCCGAACTCCGACCAGCTGCGTCCACTGCACCATAGGTGGCACAGAGCATGTGCAGACTGGCCGAATGAGCAGATTGGACAAGATCAGCCACTTCCTGTTTGGTCGGAGACTCAGGAAGGGAGTCCAATTTGGATTCCACCTGACTCAGTATCGTCTTCTGGTAGTCCCCCATATGTGCGACATAGTTCAGGGCCCTAATCCCCAGATTGGAAGAAGCGTACACCTTCTTCCCATACTGGTCCAGAAGATGGGATTCCTTGTCGGGTGGAGCCGAGCCGAGATGTTTTGGATTGGCCGACCGGCTGTGAGCAGCACTAATCACGACAGAGTTGGCCTTGGGGGTGTGTATTCAAAGAATCCACACCCTCAGGAGCCTGGTATAGCCAATCTGCCTTCCTTGGAAGGGGGGCTAACGCGGGTGGTTGCTTCCAAATAGTGGAAACAAGGTCCGCGTGAGGCTCAATCCAGGGTGGAATCAATGTCGGAGTGGTTTCGGGCAGATTCAAGTGAGCAGCAAGCTTCTTCTGCTGTGGATCTGGCTCCAGAGATTGCCACCGGTGAGCCTTCTGGATCTTTCTCAGTAACTCCAGAAAGGAAGGATCTCCCAGAGGAGACTTCCGGAGGAGTCCTTGGCCTGGGATGGTCTGGAGTACGTGGCTCATCATCAGGATCAGAGCAACCCTCTGAGTCTGAGTCAGAGGTCTCTGAAAAAGAGGAGGAAGACTCCTTCCAATGCAGGGGAGGAACGGTCCCCTTGGGAAGACCTCGGGGAAGCATATCCTCCCCACCCCTGGCACCTGAGGGTTCACCTCTGGTGTCTGGTAAGGGGATGGAGTCTCTCGTCTCCAGCGTAGGGGATCCTGTGCAGGGTCTGGCACCGGCAGATGGCTCTCCACCTCGCTGGTGAGCTGGGCTTTGACCTCAGCCCACCAGGCAGCCAGAGTCTCCTTCAAATCCACCGGCGGCTGTGGGGGCGGTAGAGGAGTGGGATACGGATACTGAGGGTATCTGAAGGGTGAGTATTCGTAACCCGATGGCGGGAAGCCCGGCATCAGGTATTGAGGCGCAGGGTACTGTGGCGCCGGATAAAGAGGCACTGATTACTGCGGCGTTGGATACTGCGGTCCCGGTAGGATGGCACCGGATTAAGCGGGGCTAGATACCCGGGAGCCAGGGCCTCTGACAGAGCAGACGGCCCTGGGAGAGGCCCAGAGGGCAGGCCAGGTAAAGGTGGCCCCGCTGACGGGCCCGGCATTGGAATGGTGTCCAGTAAAGGGACATTGGCCGGCGTTGGAGGGTCCGGCAAGCCTGGGACGTTGGACTGATCCAAGGGGTCCGACATAGGCTCTTTCACTGGACATTCGTCAGAGGGGCCGATGTCCGGCTTACCAGCAGGATCCAGATGGGCGCTGGAGGAGCCGGCGTCCGACTTATTGGAACCTATACCCGAGGGTCACGTTGGGGAAGTGACCTTGGCAGGCGTACGAGGGACCGTGTGCCCCCCCGAAGGAGCAGGAATCTTATCTGCCCTGTCCGAGCGGACGTTGGTAGCACTGGCATCCGGCCTACCGGACCCGCTCGACCCAGAGGGCCGCGTGGCAGCGGCTTTGCCGGGAGTGGCCGCCTCCTTTGTCCCAGAGGCACCCGAGGGGCCTGAGCTCGAGCCCGATGGGAGGGACGATGCCATCTTGGACACCACCAAGACAGCCGTCGAGGGTCGGTTCCCCAGAGGAGACGTTACCTGAAGAGCGGCGACTACAGCTGGAGTCGCGGAAGCCGTGGAGGTGGAGTCCCGGTCCCAGTTCTTCTCCTTCTTTTTCCTATGTCCTTCGGGCGAAGTAGGAGCCTGCCTGAGCTCCTTCTCCATGGAAGCCATCTTTTTCTTCAAAACGTGGGCCTCTAGGGACTGCTGCCTCCATTTACAGGGTGGCTGCATTGAACTGCTGGCAGTGCTGGCACTTCACCACGGGGTGCTCCAGGCCTAGGCAGAAGAGGCACAAGGAGTGACCGTCCTTATGTGGTAGCTGGGATCCGCACGAGTCGCACTTGTTCTTAAGCGAATCAGAGGGCGTCGGGGACGACGTACACGGCCGTTAAAGTAGGAAAAACGAGAAAAACTGACAATAAACTCGGTAAACTAGACTGACGTACGACTGACGAGTGAAGGAACTTTACCACGAGGCACTTTCACAAGTCGACGGCGGGAAAGAACTGGAAGGTGGGCATGGGGAACCACCCCTTTATACTGACGTCGCATGACATCGGTCACCTGACGTGAGGGAGGTCCCCTGCCAGAGACTGCTAGCTAGAAATTTTTCCGTGGGGTCCTGACGCCTGATGGGTCAGTCCCATATGTAATTACCTACTGCAAGAGCCCTCTCGAAGTAAGATCAACAGTTATGGTGAGTTCATAATTTTCATATGTCAGACTAGAAGTAAACAAAATTAGTCTTCTACAATTCACTATACTAAACAGTAAGTAAACCAAAATGCTTTTGCATACAAAGGGCTCTATTCACGAATGCCTACACGCCGCGTAAGGGCACGTGTAGGCATTCCAACGCCCGAATGCTATGTGGCAGTGCCCTGTTCAACACCCGCGGTATTCACTCATGGGTAGGCTAGTGCCCTGTGCACAAGATCCCAAGCCGACTGTGGGACACCATACCAGGGGTGGGATGGGGGCATGAGAGGGGGGTATCCATGCTAGCTTGAATTCATGGATGCACTTACGTGCCGCACCGGCGTTGGACAGCTACGCATGGGGTGGCCCTGCTTTAACCATCCTGTGCAGTTACTCATCCCACTGGACACTGGCTGGCAGCGCCGGCATCGGGACCCCTGCCACACTGTTGTCCAAGCCCACTGGGCTGTTTGGGTGGACTGGGAGTGGACATACAGGCAAACACCCGGCGGTCATACCCTGTGGGGTACACACCCTCCTAGCCTGTGCCTGGCTCCGGAAGGGATCCACTGTGGGGACCAGGACAAGCATCCCATTGGATGCCACCCTACATCCACACCCCGTGCCACCATATTCCTCTGCTGCACAGCTGCATGCTGGGGGGGTGCGGACAGGCGAGTGGCGGTTGTGAATGCCGACCAGGGCATTCCTGTGCCAGGGTGCAGTGCTGCGTGGGTGGATTATGCATGTTTTGTGCTTAAGTCCCACCTGTACGTGAATAGAGCCTGAAATGCATATTTGGACCAGCCCCACACTTGAGTGTGGAGCCTTTTTGTGCTGACTGTTCCCCTTGAACATTGTTCACAAAACCAGTAAGCCTAATCCCAGAACGTCTTCTGATTCAGAACCCTGCTGTGGCCAATCAGGCTGCAGCACTGAAAACATCAAGGGGAGCTTTAATTTTGTGGTTACTGGATTCTGGGTAATATCCATAAGTTTCTGTTTCAAGGCTGACTTAGGTAACTTTTCTGTACTAGCTTTCAGTTTAGACCAGTGTGAGCACTCATATTTAGACATGCCATTAGTAATTCACAACTCTGATGCCTAGAGTGCCTAAAGCACATAACTTTAATACCCTTTTCTGCAAAATGCCCATTTTACATGATCCCTGATCAGGTGGTTGTGCAAAATCCTCTTTAGGAGCAATGGTTTTATGATTTGCAGTCATAATGACATTAGCTTTAGCTGTGATATGAGCTTCTTTTTATCTGCACTGTAGGTACCTCAGCTGGCCTATTCTAGGCTGCTAGAGTAGCATCATCTAAAGCAGGCTGGACTGGAGGTGCAAAGGAAGTGGGCATAGTTGAAACATTTAAATTTCCAATTGGACATTCTTGGGTTCATCCAACGCCACTTTCTCAAAACAAAGATTTGTATGCATATTTTTGTGCAGCAGGGTGTTGAAAATAATATTCTTCTGGGGAACACACATGTTGCTGCTGCTGTGGAGGTATTTTCTCCTCATAGAGAATAATCTTCTCGTAATCCTCATCTTCCAAATCTATGTATGGATTATATTCAAATTTGTCATCCATAAGGGTAGAAGACACAACAGTACCAACTTGTGCTACTGATGGTATGAAGGATGATACCAGTATCAGAACAGAAGGTGAAACAGCAACTGGCACCAGAGTTGGCACCAATACTGCTATGCAGGAAGCCACTGTTGCACGAGTGCTGTCCACTTGCCAAACTGGTTCTCCGAGATCCTGCCCACAGGAAATTGGTATGATGGATATGAAGGTGTAGGTTCAAACAATGCAGAAGGCATCAAAGTCAAAGACGACAGGAAAGGCACCAATGACAGCAACAATTTCTCAATGACATTCAGCACCAGCAACCTCAAAACTGAGTGTTTTGAAGTGGAACTGGACCTATGCCATCTTTTATTTTTCCTTGTGTGATAACAAGGTCAACTGGTCCCAGGATTCCTATGCCACACATGAGCAGGACAGTTTCTTCTTTTAATGATTCCATGTGGAAGTCCACTTTTGTAAAAAAATCTATCCTTATGGGACCATCAGAACACTGATTGGTAACCGAGACAATGTTAGATATCTTGTTTGGTACCGAGACACTCTAATCAAGGGAGGTGGGGGTCCAGAGTCAAAATCTTGTTGCTTCAGCAAGTTTTAAGAGAAGCTTTTCATGCTGTAACAGTCACTGAGTGAAGGAAGTAGCTGCCACAGCATCAAACCGCTATAAAAACCCAAACAGTGGCAATAAAATATAAAAGGAGCCAAAATGGTGTCAAATAGGGATTAAAACACATAACAGAGACATGATATGATTGTTTCAGGCACAGACAACAATGATAATTGATGCAGAGCAATGATGGGGAAAAAAGGATATGAGGCAGTTGAGGCCAGTGCTGCACAAGCACTGTCCACTTGCCAAACTAGTTCTCCGACATCTTTCCCTGAGGAAACGGGCATGATGCAGATGTATGCATGGTGCAGTACATCTGTGCTGTCACTGTCCCCAAAAGTTCTGGTTCCCATGGGGTTCTAACTTCTCCAGCCCTAAGACCACAGAGTGTAACTCTACTGAGGAGAATGAAAAATCCCCAATCTACAGATGTGGTTTGTCCAACTGGGACTCCTCAGCCCAGTGCAGTCATTGTCATGGCCAAGTAACAGGTCATCCCCAGAGGAAAATGGGCATTTAATACACACAGAAGTACCTTAAAAAGATTCAGATCTTCATGAAAGTTACTTAACTTTCCAGTACTCCAGTCTCTAAAATGGAAAGCAGGACCCCTGGGCTATCTTGGGTGAATAAATGAAAACACCTCAAGACCAGGTGGATCACCATGCCTTCCATGTTTTGCTGTAGGCAGTTTTATTTCAGTAACAGAGGTCTGCAAACACCTAAACAGGCTAGGAATTAAAGCACTGTAGCACTTGTTAGTATACAAATTCAAGTATTATCTCAAGACTGATAATTTATTCCAAGATTTGCTACTGTAAAGTAGATTACTGGCACTGAATTGTCTATAAATGTACTGATCAGCATTTCTACTCACTAAAGAACAGTGTCATTAATTCATTAGCTGCAAGCTAATGAATGCTGCTCATTTTTTTTCCTGATTCTACAAAGACTACCTAATCTCCACTCAAATTAAATGTGGGACGTACATGCTGCAAGTGCAATGCAAAGAATAATTACTAAGGCCAGAAAACAATACAAGTTTTTCCTTAGATTTTTTTCTGGTATGCAAGCAAACCCTTTTCTCCTTCCACAGACTTCAGCGCATTTATAAAAACAAAGACAACATATATCTGTTTGTCTGGGGGAATATTCACATCAAAAACTCCCATGTTGGCCTCCTGAGACATTGCAATCCAGCAACTGTTGATGCACAACACACTCAAAGTAAAAAAAAAAAAATTGTTTTTAAAATAAGTAGAGGCAAATCCCAAGGATCAACATTTTTTTTTTGTCATATCCAAATAGATCTTTTTTTTTATTTGTATCTTGCACAAAGAGAACACTCGGCATATCAATGGCAAGTGTTTACATTTTAAATGTTGTGGAGGCAAAACTGCTGCATAAATAGGGCCAGGTCTTGCAAAGATAGCCCTAAGGTCTGTTCTAAAGTTCAGATTAGTAGTTTAGTATGGACTGACTCGTAAATTTAAATGTTTTGTGTAGCTGTAATGCATCAGGTTAAGCAGTGGATGGTTCGAACTTCAAATGGAGCTATTGGGTAACAATGAGCAGCCAAGATGGCAGTTTTAAAGATAAAGGAGTCATTAGATCTTAGGTTGTGAGAAGAAAGAGCCAAGTTGCAACATACTTTTGTTTGTAGCCAGACGATGCAATATAAATCCCCACTTCATGTCAATGATGGCCTGTTTCACTACCCTCCTTTGTCCAGCAGAAGGGCGTATGTAATTTTGTTTTGTCTTCCAGGTTTGCAGCTCTTTTGTGGGTAACTGAAAACAGCCACCCTCCCATCAGACTTTCTTTCACTGCAGTATCACTTGAAAATGCAAATTTGATACTCCATTCAGCATCACAATATATTTTTTCACATTGCTGAAATAAGAGTTCAAGCAATAAAAACACCAAAAATGTAATGTACACTATTCAGAAACATCACCACATATTTTAATAATCACGATTTTTTTTCTAAAACTGAAATCGTAAAATGCTGAGAAACTTGTGCACTGTATTCAGTTTTACCAAAACGTTCTTAACAACAGTGTTATTTAAACAAATGTTTAGACATTTAGACTCGGGTATAAAGATATCTGCCACATACAATATGTTACAGATATTTATGTGAAGAAAGCTATTTTTTCTTCTCTGTAAAAGTCCTTATTTCAGTAACACAAGGAAGATTGCAGATAACAGTAGCCTAAAACTGGATAAAAAAAGTATGCAACTGCCACTTCAGCTTGTCAATGGAGCCCCTCGCCTTTTGAGCCTGAACACATATTTTGCTGTAATGCTAAAGTGATTTCTGCATTTCAGTTTAGATTCAACATTATTTTCAACTGGTACAGTTTCCCAAGACTGGCACTCTACTCATTTTAGTGGCATCAGAAGCAATCACGTGGCTGAAAAAGCACACAATAATCAAATTCCTGGGCATCTAGAAGCCTAAAACATTTAATTTTAAAGAGATTTTTTAAGTTTTTTGCAAGACAACTGCAGGTTCATCACATGATTCCCAAATAATCTGAATTTCTGGGCATTCCAGACATTATTACTGAAGATATCGACCTGAAAACTGGCTCTTTTCCCCTTTAGACGTCACCTGTTCCTGCTCTGAAGTCATAATTCACTGTTTCTAACATCAAAATCACGTCCAATGCAGCAGGTTGTGATGTCATAAACAGGATCTTGACATCATAGCAAGTTCAAGCAACATAGGCAGGTGTTTTTTAAAGGAGAAAAGACCCAATTCTCAGGCAAATGGTTTCAATAATAAAGCATGGAAAGTCCTGAAATCTTAATCTGAGGTGTATTTCATGTAACAGAGTTCTTCTGATGTAAAATGAATTTTCGGCTGCATATTTGAAAATTTCTTCTTATATATTACTTGAAGTGAATCTGTATGAAGTATTAAAAGAAAGCCACAAGCTCAAAGCCTGTGCTATATTTTTCAGGCCATGAATATTATGCCACTAAATTTTGGTTTTGCAGATGTAGCCAAAGGTACTGACAATATTACACAAAATAAGTATAAAAACATGTCTCTATAAAAAATCAAAACAAGGGCCACATAGAACATTTTCTATCACCTCTTACAAGCAGCATTTTTCAATGGATTAAATTACAATGACCCAAGACATCAGAACTTTCCTAACATTTTTATGAACTGAGGTACTTTCCTTATTGAGATATTTATGCATCTCTCGGTCAACTGCCTCACCTGGCAGTCATTCCAGGGAATTTCCCATCCAGACGCCAAGAAACGCACTCACCAGTGTGGTCCAGAAATGTGGAGTCTGAGAGTAATGGTAGCTGTCATTCTATGACCAGCACCAAATTTTCTTTTTGTTTTCTCCCCCAACACTCTTGGTAGGCCCACCAATGCCATCCTTGTGGAGGGAGGGGGGGAGCCCATAACATTGGGCCATTTACATCATCTTCCAACGAAAAGCTTTTGCAGCAGGGTGACTGACACCCTTCCCCCAGAAGTTCTAAAGGCTTTCCTTCACAGTGCTCATGCAACTTCCCCGGCCTGGGGCTGGGAACCAGGTCCGTGCTGCAAACCTGGGTCTCTCACACAGTGGGCTACCCAGTCGAGCAACTGAGGTACTATTTAATGAAGACGTTAGGTCCAAGGAGTTAGGTGTGGACTAGTGGTTATGAAATAGGGCTTTCATCACTGAAGGTCAAAACTGAGCTGGAGTTCTAAGTGCAATTGACTCTAGTGGTCTCAACTCAGTTCCTAGCAGATTGCGGTCTACATAACTAAAAGGCATCATTTTCCCCAAACTGAACAAACATGGAGACCTGCTTAGGTTGGTACAGTGCTTTACGAGTGTAAGTGTAAAAGACTGCATGCGCCCACCCACACTGTACTTGGTGAGAACAAACTGGGAGTCCCATGTTCCAACAACATCAATCCCTCACCTTTCACAAGCAGAGAAACTGCTTGCTAAAAGTAAGTTCATCCAAAGAATTGAGAAAAAAAATACGTTTTCTTCAATGTGCTGATAGGCTGATTGCATGCAAGTAAACAATTCCAGGACTAAAATGGCAAGGAATGGTGCAGGAGAGACAAAACACATAGAAAAGTTTTACAAATTAAAAATGTTTCCACTCCTGGACTAGCTCTAATGGAATTCCAACTGCCCTGTTTGCTTCCACAGGTTTCTAGAAGACTATTATTTGAGTGCCTTTTTTGCCAGTTCCCTGGGATGAGTAACAGGGTTCTTCATTCAAGTTCTTCATTTTCCTTAGTAAACAGGTCTGCCAGATCTGCTACAGTCAGGACAGAAGCTTCAGACTGCTTCAATGACGAACTGCTGTGGCTAAAAAGTGAGTACAAACAAATACAGAATTACACAACTAACATTAGTTAATGAATCTTTCAAGAACGTAGACATGTCATGTGCAAACGTTGTAGTGTTTTGGGGATATATCTTCACTCAATCTTTTCTGCTATTTGAAAGACTAGTACTGTACATGCTGTTGTGTGGACTTCACCCCTCTACTGCAAGAAAATGGCTTTTTTGGATTAAAGATAATGTCAGTTTTTGTGCTGTATCAGATATTTTTCTTCTGCTTGCCTAAAGTATTGAATACGCTGCCCTCTGACAACAACTGCTCGAACTTTAGTCTTTAGTACCAAATCCAAATTAAAACAGCACTTTAGGTCCGCTTGTGAGAGCTCTACGTGACTGCCATGTATGTCTATTAGGAAACTGAAGCCTGACTTTTATCGTAATCTGTATCAACTGCTGACAAATCTATGCAAGCACTTTACAGAAGTTGCATTTTTTTTTAATTTTTTTTATATATTGCTAGTCCTGTACCTCTCCCCGGTGCTCTCCTATCATTCCTTACCCTCGCTACAGGTCACATCTTTAATTATACTGCTGTTCTCTGTATGGTTTAACTGGCTAACATGTTTAAATAAATAAATAATTAATGAATTAGGAAACTCATACCTTCATAGAACAACACTGTTTAGTCTTAAAGATGGAGACACTAGGACACCATCAGAACCAGAACTTTTGGGGCCATGCCATCCGTGCACGGCACCACTGTACAGTGCCATGGGGGAGCCATCACCATTTAAAGTGATGTGGGCCCCAAATCCCTCAGTATCTTTTTTACCAAGCAGGAGAGAAACAAAAATTACTGATGCGCTACTTAAAATTTTTTAAACTTTAAAATACTAAACATACCACAAAAAAGGCATGAAACAGTCCAATTTCATCACACTGATGGTGCAGCAGTAGCACATTACACTACCGTACAATCCGAATTCGGAAGCAACCTCGGCTCGCTGTGTCAAGAGGCAGTTCGGGCTGAGACAGCTGTCACATGGCAGCATACCTGGCAGGGGAGGGCTGGTGGCAAGTGCCGGTGCCATAGTGACCCCTGTGGCACAGCCAGAGAGCTTGCTCCTGTTGCAGGGTCAACTGTAAGTGACCAAAGCCTAGGAGCTAAGCTCATGGTGAGGGAGGTAGGCCAACGTAAAGGGAGAAAAGAACAGGTTACTCACCTGTAACAGTAGTTCTAGGAGTGGTAGATGTTGTTCATCCACACTTCTTGGCATGTCCCTTTCCCCTTTAAATGTTACCGAAAGTCTTCAAGCTGGCTCCTCCAACTCACCCGGGTGGTATATACCTCGGCTCCGCCCCTTGACGCCAGATCTTAGCCCACTGGAAGCAAGGTTGTGCGCCTGAAGCCGGGGAAGTCGGGTGGGTGCATGTGGATGAACAACATATACCACTCCTAGAACTACTGTTATAGGCGAGTACCCTGTTCTTCTAGGAGCGTGGATATGTTGTTCTAGCCACACTTCTTGGCAGACTCCAAGCAGTTCGCCAGGAGGAGGGAGGCACAACACACACACCCTACTTAAGAAAGAGAGATTGGAGAACCGAGGCCCCAAAACCAGCATCCCTGCGTGATTCAAGGTCGATGTGGTAATGGGTGACAAAGGTGTTTGCTGACTTCCAGGTAGCAGCCCGACAGATCTTCTGGACAGGGATGTCCCTGGAAGCAGCCACTGATGCAGCAGTATGGCAGGCAGAATGAGCTTTTATCCGTCTGGGAGGCCCCTTGCCCGCCAACTGATAGCACAGACCTATGCATGATATAATCCATCTTGCAATGGTCCATTTGGCTGCAGGTCTGCCAGAAGCAGCTTCAGCACAGGTGACAAACAGCTGGCGAACCTCTCCACGAATTTCTGCCATCCTCTCCTTATAAAAGGAGACAGCACGTCTCAGGTCCAAGGTATGGAGCCTGTACTCGGTGTCTGAGGTGTAATTAGGGTAGTATACCGGCAGAGTCAGCACCTGGTTAAGGTGAAACTCTGACACCACCTTCAGAAGGAATTTCGGGTGTGGGTGCAGGACAACTTTGTCCCTGTGGAAGACCAGATAAGGGGAGTCCACCAAAAGAGTCTGGAGCTCCCCTGCCCTTCTTTCTGATGTGATAGCCACCAGGAAGGCCGTCTTCTACGACAAGTGAGACAACTCGCATTTGTGCACGAGTTCGAATGGCTTGCCCATGAGCTTTGCCAAAACCAGCAGTAGATCCCACAGAGGGGATATGTGATCCAGGCCTTTGAAAAAGCGCCCAACCACTGTCTCCTGCCCCAATGTCGGCTGACTGGCCCATGCCCGGTAAGCAGAAATGGCTGCCAGGTGCACACTAAGGGTCAATGACCGCAGACCCCCTTTGGAGAGAGACCAACGGTAGTCAAGAATGTTAGCCACAGAACAGGATAAGGGGTCCAGACCCTTACCCAGACACCAAATGGAAAACCTTTTCCATTTGAAGGCATAACATTTCCTGGTCGATTCCTTTCTAGATGCCTCCACCATGGTGTAGACATCTTCGGAAAGACCCAAAGCCTGGAACTCTAGCCGCTCAGGTACCAGGCTATGAGGTGCAGGGACTGAAGGTCCGGATGAAGGACCTTCCCCTGGTTAAGAGATATCAGGTCCAGCCATGTGCAAAGCTGCTCCGGGGGCCTGCAGCTGAGGCTGAGGAGATCTGGATACCAGAACTGGTGCGGCCAGTCTGGGGCTACCAGAATCACCTTCGCCTTGTCCCTCCTCACCTTGAGTAACACCTTGTGGATCAAGGGAAATGGAGGCAAGGCATAGAGGAGGCCTGGGGTCCACGGTCTCGAGAAGGCATCCCTCTGCAGCGAGCCCTGCTGAGGGGGGCGGGAATGAAACAGCCTCAGCTTGGTGTTTTCCCTTGAGGCAAACAGGTCCACCATCGGTTTGCCCCAATGGGAGAACAGGCTGTAAGCTACCTCTGGATGGAGAGACCACTCGTGGGATGTCTGGCCTATGCGGCTGAGAGCATCCGCCAGCTGGTTCGAGGCTCCTGCCACATGGATGGCTAGGAGATCCGCCTCCAACTGGCTTACGAGTGTCCAGATGCAGAGCGCCTCCTTGCACAGCAGACGGGAGTGTGTGCCGCCCTGTTTGTTGAGGTAGTACATGGTCATGGTATTGTCTGTCTGGACTTGAACCACTTGACCCCAGAGCTGAGGAGTGAAAGCTGACAGTGCCAGTCTAACTGCTCTGAGCTCCAACAGGTTGATGTGGCATTGGGACTCCTCAGGGGTCCAGAACCCATGGGCCTTGTTGTCCCCCATGTGGGCTCCTCAGCCCATGAGAGACGTATCGGTCGTGAGGATGACCGTTGGCTCGGGGCAGACAAACAGGATCCCTTCCTGCAACCGGTCTGGGGCGGTCCACCATTGGAGAGTGTCCCACATCTTCTGGGTTACAGTGATCAGCTAGTCGAAATGACCGTGACACTGAGTCCACTAGGTGGCCAGCTCCCATTGGAGGGGGCGCACGTGCAACCGGACCTGCTCGGGTCATTAGACGAAATCCTCCCACATCTCCCCGGTGACATGCCCAGAGGACCCTGTGCTTCCACAGTTACAAACAGGTATATATACACATCTACGGAGGGATTTGGACACACAGTAAAGTAAGGATAGAGCAGTTATGTAAAAACTTACCGTAACAGTAGATCTTTGAGGGGATCTCAGTCATCAGGTTACACCACTGGAACTTCACTGTCAGTGAAGGGGAATCCACATGGAAGATTTTCAGTAGTACAACTGGGGCTGCCCACGCCGTCGACTTCTATCGATGTCGCCAACCCTATAATGGCGTAAGTGGCCCCATTTCTTCCTCAGTTCTTTCCCCAGAGACAAATGGAGCATAGTCCTAGCCATGGGGGACCGAGGAGAGAGAGAGAGAGACAGAGAGTGGTGCCCAGACCAAAGGTGGATACACCAGACTGCCAGTTCCTAGACAGGAGCTCCAAGAGGGGGATGGTGGGACGGGAAGCAGACCTGATGACCAAGATCCCCTCGAAGATTTACTGTTACGGTAAGTTCTTATGTAACTGCTCCATCTTCATCAAGGTTATCTCTTTCATCAGGTTACACGGTAGGAATGAGTCCCAAGCAGTGACAGGTACAGACAGACAGTCTGGGAGGAGGGCTCACCATAAACTTAAGACAGGAGGCCCTGTAGCTCAGCCCTGCCAAAACCTGCATGCGCTCTTGAGGCACTGTCCAGACTGTAGTGCTTGATGAAAGTATGAACAGTACTTCAGGTGGCAGCCGCACAGATGTTGGTGGCTGAGACCCCTCAGAAACAAATCACAGAGGTAGCCATGCCTCTGGTGGAATGAGCTTTGAAAGCACCATGCAGTTCTTTGCTGTACTTGTTGTAGAAAAACACAAAGCAATTAGCCAACCATTTGGATAAACACTGCTTACAAACTGAAACGTCCTCTCTACCCGGGGCAAAAGAAATAAACAACTGCTTTGACTTTCAACTTTCCTTAGTCCGAAGCAAGTAGTACAAAGTTCTCTGCACGTCCAGTGCTTCCCCTGGATTGGCACGCTCAGGGAAATTAACAGGAAGGTGAATGGACTGATTGAGTGTAAACTCAGAGACCACCTTAGGGAGAAACTTAGGATTTGTGCGCAAAGACACCCTGTCTTTGTGAACAATCAAATAAGGCTCCTCACACCAGAGGGCCTGAAGCTCTGAAATTCTTAGAGCAGAAGTAACGGCAACTAAAAATAACGCATTTTAAGAGAGAAAGCACAGACTGCAAGTTATAATGGGCCCAAAGGGAGACAGGGTTAACTTCTCCAAAATAAAATTCAAATACCAAGCTGGGACAGGAGAACAGATTTTTTTTTGGGGGGGGGGGGTGTTCAGATGCAGAATGCACCTGAGAAAGGTATGGGAGACATCAAGCTGAGCAATCGTGCAGTTACCCACAGGCTCATAAAAAGCAGAAATGGCTTTAAGGTACACCTTGAGGGAGGAGTACTGGAGACCTGAGTCAGACAAGGAGATCAGGTAGTTCAGGATGTGGTTCACCTACCAGGTGAAAGGGTCCAAACGATGTCTGGCAGCTCAGATGGCAAACCCCCTTCCACTTCATGGCATATGTGGCTCAAGTGGAAGGCTTCTGGGAGGCCACAAGGATGTCCGCCACCCTGTTTGAGACCCCAAACCTGGCTGTGGCTATGTCCGCAGGAGCCAAGCATGCGACTGGAGGGACCTGAGGTTGGGATGGACCAGAGTCCCCTGATTCTGGGTCAACAGGTTCCTGCATAGAGGGAGAGGGACCAGAGTTTCCTCTGCCAGCTGATGTAGCAGGGGAAGCCATATCTGCCAAGGCCAGAATGGAGCTACTAGGATCATGCTGGCCCCCTCCATCTGCAACTTGATTAGCACTCTCCGGATCAGAGGGAAATGGAGGGGAATGCATAAAGAAACCTCCCACTCCAAGAGAAGGACAACGCGTCTCACCAGGAAGCTCCAGGCCCTGGATCTAGGAAGCAGAAATTGGGCAGTTTTGCGTTGAGTGGGGACGCAAAAAGGTCCAATTCTGGACGACCCCATCTGTTGAACAAGTCTTCTGTGACCGATGAGAGAAGCTCCCATTCATGCATGCTGGACTGATTCCTGCTGAGACCATCTGCCAGAGCATTTAATATGCCTAGCACGAGAACTGCAAAAAATGTCAGACAGTGATCAAGTGCCCAGTACCACACTCTCATGGCCCCCCTGCATAGGGGGTACAAATGAGTCCCCCCTTGCTTGTTGATGTAGTAAACAACACACAAATTGTCTGACTGCACCGGCAACTGACCCGGAGCAAGCTGGTCCCGAAAAGCCTGCATGGCATAGAGCACCACCCTCATCTTCAGGACACTGATATGCAGGGAGGTTCCCAGCTGGGACCAAGAGCCCTGGGTCAGGAAGGGAAACAGGTGTGCTCCCTAGCCTAGACCTGAGGCATCCGTGGTTAGGATCTATTGTGGGGAGGAGATCTGGAATGGGATGACCTGAAGCCGGTTCGAGGGGGTCCATCCACCACTGCAGTACCTTGCAGACTGGAGAAGAGACCAGGACTGAGTGATATAACTCGGCTGTGTGCTGGCCCACTGCACTGCGAGAGTCCACTGGAGAGTGCGCATATGAAGTCGTAACAGTGGGTATGGCAGCTGCCATTAGGCCCAGTAATCTGAGGTACACTCTGGCAGGAATGTAGCAGTTTTGAGCAACTTCCTGAGCTTGGGCTGTAAGACACTCTGCCCTGTTTTGGGGCAGGAAGGCCTTCCCTTGTGCTGAATCCAGGACTGCCCCTATATATAGCAGCCTTTGGGATGGTACCAGAACCGACTTGGGCAGACTGACCTTGATGCCCAGGGAGTGGAAGAGCCGGAGAGTCCGCTCCAGAGTCAGTAAGAAAAAAATACTTAAACAGTAATGCTGTTTCTTCTAAAGGAGTCCTAATGTATTCCAACATATGCAGACTACCAGTGTCCTTGGAGGTGGGCATAGAGACTACTTAGGAAACAGGCTCTGCAATACTGCTGTACCAAACCTAGCATCACTTCTGGCTTGCATGTCCAAACTGTAGTGCTTGGTAAATGTGTGCACAGTTTTCCAGGTAACTGCTTTACAAATCTCTAACAAGGGAATGTCCCTTGCAGCTGCTATGGTAGTGGCTGTACCCCTGGTGAAATTAGCCCTCAGGGGGTTCTTTTCCCAGCTTTCCATAACAAAACTGGATACATGACACTATCCATCTTGCAATGGTTCTCTTAGTGGCTGGCTTACCTTACCCACTTCTCCCACAGGTAAGAAACAACTGTTCCTATTCCTATGGTCCTTGGTAAGATCCAGATAATAGCTAATAGCCCTTTTTACGTCTAGGTTATGCAGCCTACATTCCCCTGAACTAGAGTGTTCAGTGAAGAAGACAGGTAGATTCATAGACTGGTTAAGGTGGAAATCAGAAACCACCTTAGGGAGGAACTTCCTAACTGTTCGGAAAACCACCTTGTCTCTGTGAAATGAAATATAATTTGGTTCCACTGACAAGGCCTGTAGCTTACTGATCCGTCTTGGTGAAGTGATGGCTACCAGAAACACAGTTTTCCATGTCACATACTTTAGTTCTGCTGAGGACATGGGCTCAAAGGGGGGTTGCATTAACTGTGCTACGCAGATGTTCAGGTTCCAAGAAGGGGTAGGCTCCCTATGAGGGAGCAAGCTCTTGAAAAACTTTTTGAATATGGGATTGGAAGCTAGGGAAGGGCTCTTCCCTGCTGACAAACAAGCAGAAACTGCTGCCAAACGCACGTTATGGGTAGAAGGCCGAAGGCCCAAGGAGTGCAGGTGAGCCACTTAGTCCAGCAGGACTGGAAGGCCAGACCCTTGTGGGCCAACATCTATATTGGAGCACCAGATGGTGAACCTTTTCCATTTGGGGGTATAGGTTTTCCTGGTAGATGGTTTTCTGGAAACCCTCAGAATGTCCAGCACCCCCTCAGAGAGTTGCAAACCAGCATACTCTAAGTCTTCAAGATCCAAGCCCTCAGTCTGAGGGACCCCAGGTTGGGGTACATAATCCTCCCCTGGGTGGAGGTCAGCAGGTTGTACCTCCTGGGGAGGCAAATTGGGCTGGTCAATGACAGGGCCAGTAGCATCGAGTACCAAGGCTGCCTGGCCCAGTCCAGAGCTATCAGAATCACTGCTGCAGGTTGACACCCGAATTTATTCAGCACCCTGATCAGCAAGGGAAACTGTGGGAAAGCATACAGGAATTTCCCTGTACAGTCCAGCAGAAGTGCAGCCATGGGTACTGTGCCTAGTTCTGGAGGCCTGCAACAGAACAGAGGCAGCTGATGATTGTCTGGGGCTGAAAAGAGGTCTATCTCTGGGGAACCACACTTCCTGAAGACAGTCTGTAGAACCTGTCTGTTCAGTGACCATTCGTGGTGGTTCTGATTGATCCTGCTGAGGGCATCTGTCAGAACACTGTCCTTTCCTGGGAGGTGGAATGCTGACAGGGATATCTCGAGGGAGTAAGCCAGATTCCAAATCTTCCTGGCCTCCGTGCAAAGTAGAGTGGACCTTGTTCCCCCCTGCTTGTTGATGTAATACATGGTGGCGGTGTTGTCTGTCCTGATCTGCACCACCTTGCCCTGAACCATGGCAGAGAATGACTGAAGAGTCAGCAACACTGCCCTGAGTTCCAACAGATGTATATGCAAAAGGGACTCTTGAGGAGACCATGTACCATGTGCTGTATGCTCCCCTAGGCGAGCACCCCAACCCAAGAGAGATGCATCTGCGATAAGTAACTCAGTGGGGTTTTGCTGCAGGAATGGGACACCCTCCCTGAGGTTTCCCCTGTCCTGCCACCACAGCAAGGCCTGTAGCAGTGTGGACATTACTGGTATCAGCTTTGACAATGAGTTTCTTCTCTGAGACCAGAATGACCTCAAGTGGAACTGAATGTCACTCATCTGGAACCTTGCCCCTGAAACTACAGCTGTTGAAGCAGCCATATGCCCTAATAACTAGATGAAATGCCTGGCTGGCCTTGGTGAGTGGAGCTTAAAGGAGTCTGCTAGCTGCACCAGGTTGTCCACTCTGTCTGGTGGAAACACTGCCCTTCCCCTCACTGTGTCCAGTTCTGCCCCTATGAATTCTAGGCACTGGACTGGCTCCAGGACTGACTTTTTGACATTTATCAAGAATCCCAGCAAGAGTAGGGTGATTTGAGCGAAGGTTAAAGCCTCTGTCACCAGCTGATGAGACTGCCCCATGACTAACCAGTTGTCTAGGTAAGGGAACACAAAGTGGCCTGATGGTAATCTGAACCTTAGGTACTTCCTATGGGAGTGCCTGATAGGAATGTGAAAATAGGCATCCTTGAGGTCTATGGATGCCAGCCAGTCCCCTTGTCTGAGAGTGGGTAAGATTATAGCCAGAGTGAGCATCTTGACAGTACAGTTACCCAAGAACTTACTGTAACAGCAGATCTTCGAGAGAGGCTCTTGTAGGTATTCACATATAGGACTGACCTGCCAGGTGTCAGGACCCCACGGAAAAATTTCTAGCTAGCTGTCTCTGGCAGGGGACCGCCCCCACGTCAGGTGACCGGCGTCATACGACGTCAGTATAAAGGGGCGGTCTGCACTCCTTCAGTTCTTTCCCGCCAAGGACCAAAACAGGCAAGCGAGAGAGAAGAGGATATTTCCCTCGGAAATGGACAAAAAGCTTAGGGGAATGGAGGGCGGAAGGCATACACTGCAACAGCCTCTCAAGATCTACTGTTATGGTAAGTTCTTACGTAACTGTACCATCTTACTTTGAAAGGGCTCTTGTAGTAGGTATTCACGTATAGGACTGAGTCTCAAGCAGTCTGGAACAAGGAAAAGAACTCGGGAGAAGGACAGTTATCCATAGCATGGAATCTCAGGCTGAACGGGTATCATGAAAGGAGACCTTGAAGCACAGCCAACCCGAAGCCTACTCTACGGTGAGCGGCAGTGTACAAACTGTAGTGTTTTGTAAAGGTATGAGCAGAAGTCCAAGTTGCGGCCGCATAGATGTCTGCCGCTGACACATTCTTGAAACAAGCCGCAGAGGCAGCTACTCTTCTGGTGGAGTGACCTCTGCCTTGACCCGGCAGGGTCTTCTTGTACTTGACGTAACAGAAAGTGATACAATGAGCCAACCATTTTCATAGGCATTGCCTTCTCTTTTGTGAGCAAAAGAGACAAAAAGCAGAACAGTTTTCCTGAGATCCTTAGTCGGAGTGGTGTAGTATCTCAGTATTCTGTGAACATCCAAAGTATGCAAGAGGTACTCCCCTTGATTGGAGTGTTGCGTAAAGAAAATGGGTAGCTCAATGGATTGATTCAGCGTACATTCAGCCACCACTTTAGGGAGAAAATACAGGTTACTCACCTGTAACAGGAGTTCTAGGAATGGTATATGTTGTTCATCCACACTATCTGGCAGGTATCCTTGGCGCTTTAAATCTTGCCGGAAGGTCTTCAAGCTGGCTCCTCCCACCCACCCGGGTGGTAAAACTCTTGGCTCACCCCCATGACGCCAGATCTGCCCATTGGAAGCTCAGGTTGTGCGTCAAGCCGGGAGGTCGGTGAGTCGTGGTGGATGAACAACATATACCATTCCTAGAACTCCTGTTACAGGTGAGTAACCTGTATTTCTAGGGACATGGATATGTTGTTCATCCACGCTGTCTGGCAGACTCTAGCAGTTCTCCGGGAGGAGGAGGCAAGGCGCACACCCGATACTTACTTGGGAAAGACAGACTGAGAACCAAGGCCCCAAAACCAGCATCCGCGTGACTCAGGTCGATGTGGTAATGGGTGATGAAGGTGTGTGCTGACTTCCAGGTAGCAGCCCTGCAGATTTCCTGGATAGGGATGTCCCTGGAAGCAGCCACCATTCAGCAATATGGCGGGTAGAATGAGCTCTTATCCTCTGGGAGGCTCCATGCCCGCCAACTTATAGAGAGATCTATGCAGGAGGTGACCCACCTGCCTATCGTCCGCTATTGCAGGTCTGCCAGATGCGGCTTCAGCGTAGGTGACAAACAGCTGGCGAACCTCTCCACAAATTTCAGCCGTGCGCTCCTTATAGTAAGCGAGCGCCCTTCTAGGGTCCAGAGTATGGAGCCTATATTCGGCCTCCGAGGGTAAGCTTCTCCAGAAAGAAATTCAAGTCCCAAGGAGGGGCAGAAATGCGGATGGGGGGGGGTCTCAAATGGAGAACCCCTCTGAGGAAGGTCTTGGAGACTTCCAACTGAGCAAAAGTCCTGTCCCCGAAGGGAATATGGTAGGCTGAAATAGCAGCCATGTGAACCTTTAATGAGGAATGGCTGAGACCCAGATCGAAGAGGTGACGCATGTAGTCCAGGACCTTATTGACTGGGCATGAGAAAGGTTTGAAGTAGCCCAAATAGAATATCATTTCCACTTCATGGTGTATGTGGATCTGGTGGAAGGCTTTCTGGCCTTTACCAAGATGTCTGCTACGAGCAGAGAAACTCCGAAGCGGGCTTTTGCTACGCCTGCAGGAGCCACGCATGTAAATCAAGGGATTTGAGACCTGGACGAACAAGGGTCCCCTGATCCTGGGTCAAAATTGTTGCAACAGAGGAAGAGGAAGTGGAGGTTCCTCTGAAAACTGTTGCAGAAGAGAGCGCCAAACTTGCCTGAGCCAGAAGGGAGTGATGAGAATCATTCAAGCTCCCTCCAATCTGAGTTTGTTCAGGACCCTCGGAATTAAGGGACTAGGATGGAAGGCATAAACAAATCTGTCATTCCAAGCGAGAGACAGAGCGTCCCGCCAAAGAATGTTTTGCCCTGCAGCAAGCGAGCAGAAGGCGGGAAGTTCTGCGTTTTGGGGAGAAGCGAAGAGGTCTATCTGAGGTGTTCCCCATCGCTGAAAGATGTCGTTTACGACTTCTTGATCCAATTCCCATTCGTGGGACCTGGCTGAGGACCGACTGAGTCGGTCCGCCAGCGTGTTTTCCACTCCCGGAACGTGAACCGCAGTCAAGTGAAGGTGGTGCTGGGTTGCCTAAAGCCAGACTCTCATCGCTTTCCGGCACAGAGGGTAGGGACGTGTTCCTCCCTGCTTGTTGAGATACCAGAATACGCACATGTTGTCTGATTGTATGAGGAGATGACTGGGAAGGATAAGACAGTGTAGAGCCTGAAGGGCATAAAGGACTGCTCTCAGTTCGAGCACATTTATGTGTAGGTTTTGTCTGAACTTGGACCAGCTGCCCTGAGTACTGTGAGACCCTAGATGGGCTCCCCAGCCTTCTCCTGACACATCTGTCATCAGCGTCTGGGAGGGGGGTTCGATACTGAAGTGAACTCCCAGGCATAGGTTCTCCTGCACCATCCACCATTGTAAGTCCCTGATCATGGGATCGGAAACTAGTACCTATTGGTCTAGATTGTCCAGGGTCTTGTCCCATTGTGACTGAAGCGTCCATTGAGAGATCGTCAAATGTAGCCGAGCGAGTGGGACTGTTGGAATGGCAGCTGCCATTAGCCCGAGGAGGCGAAGGACTGACCTGGCTCCGACCCTCCTGCGACTGGAGAGAAGATGGGCCTGAGTCCACCTGTCCGGAGGCAAAATGGCCTTGCTGATGGTCATGTCCAGAATCACCCCCTATAAATCTGAGGCGTTGGCAAGGGATCAAATAGGACTTTGCCTAGTTGATGATGATACCCAGGCTGTTGAAAACCTGCAGGGTAAGGGAAAGGGAGTGCAGGAGTTCCTCCCTGGACGGGGCCGCCAGGAGCCAATTGTCCAGGTACGGGAATACCTGAACTCCCTGGGTACGCAGGTGGGCCGCTACCACAGACAGGCATTTGGTAAATACTCGGGGGGACGAGGAAAGACCAAATGGGAGGGCCCTGAATTGGTAGTGGTCCCCCTGAAAGCAAAAACAAAGGAATTTGAGGTGGGAAGGGCATATGGGGATATGCAGGTAGGCATCCTGCATGTCCAGAGCGCATAGCCACTGTCCCTGCCGAAGAAGTGGTAGAAGGCTCTGCAAAGAGAGCATCTGAAGCGTTTGTACTCCACGAACATGTTCAGGGAGCTGAGGTCTAGGATAGGCCTCACATCTCCCATCTTCTTTGGAACTAGGAAGAAATGGGAATAGTAACCTGTCCCCTAAAGATGGCTGGGGACTGGTTCTATCGCCGCCTTCGAGAGAAGGGAGATGATTTCCTCTAGTACCAGAGGAAGATGTTGCGGGGAGTAAGACAACTGGGCGGGGTAGTTTTTGTAGAAACTCTATTGAGTGTCCTGCTGATATCAACTTGAGCACCCAAGCATCTGACATTATCCTCTCCCAACCCGGCAGATGGAAGGAGAATCTCCCCCTACTAGTTCCTCTGAATCCTACAGAGGCAATGGAAGAGGTAGAAAGTCAGAAGGTGTGGAGCAGCGCAGCAGCCGAGCCTCCCATGGCTTTTTTGCTGGGGGGAGTATTGGTTGCTATAGGGGCCTGACGTTTGTTGGCCTGTTTGCCCTGTGATTTTGCGCACAGTCGGTTTTGTCTCTGAAAAGGCGGCTGCCCTTTGAGGGGGGCCTGTACATAGAGTTGACAGACTTGAGTGCAATGCCCTTCTCTTGCAGTTCAGTAATGATGTCCTCGACATCACCCCCGAACAGCACCGAACCCTTGAAGGGAGCATCCTGGGCAGCGGATTGCACTTCAGGGACCAAACCTGACACGCGGAGCTAAGCATGACGCTGTAGGCCTACAGCGAAAGCCAAGCTCATTCCAGTTGTGTCCACTGCGTCATAAGTGGCACAAAGTATATGCTGACTGGCCAAATGAGCAGAACGGACAAGATCCGCCACTTCCTGCTTAGTCTCAGACTCAGGAAAGGAGTCCAATTTAGATCCCACCTGACTAAGGATGGTCTTCTGGAAATCCCCCATATATGCCATATAGTTCTGGGCCCTAATACCCAGGGTAGAAGAGGAATAGTTCTTCTACCCGTATTGGTCCAGAAGCTGGAATTCCTTATCAGGCGGAGACGAGCCGAGGTGTTTGGGATTTGCGGAGTGGCCATGAGTGGCGCTGATGATGACCGAGTCCGCCTTGGGGTGGAGGTTAAGGAAATCTACATCCTCAGGAGCCTGATATAGCCTGTCTGCCTTCCTCGGAAGGGGGGCTAACGCAGAAGATTGTTTCCAAATGGTGGAAACAAGATCTGCGTGAGGCTCTGTCCAGGGTGGAATCAGTGTAGGAGCATTCTCGGGTAGATCCAGATGAGCAGCAAGTTTCTTACGCTGTGGATCTGGCTCCAGTGATTGCCACTGATGGACTTCCTGGATTTTCTTCAATAACTCCAGAAAGGAGGGATCCGCCGGTGGAGACTTCTGAGGGGTCCTCAGCCTGGGACAATCTGGAGTACGTGGCTCGCAGACACCCGCAGCACCACTGACAGCGCAGACAACCAATGGCAGCAACAAGAGCATCCACAGCACCGCACAGAGCAATGGCGCCGACCAAAGGCACGGCGCCGACCAAGGCACTGAGGCTCGGTGCCGAACCACAGTGCTGAAGGAAAATGCCAATGGAAATCCTGAGAAGGGGAGAAGGAAAAAGGTGGTGCCCATGCCGGCCCCTGCATGGAAAAGGGTGAGGGGGGTAGGCACAAGGGGTCGACACGATGGCAAAGACACCAAGAGGGCACCTTGCCCATCGTGATACAATCGACCCAGCTCCGGTCTGATGGCTCCGAGGCCCAGAGGTCCCGAAATCAGGAACAGAGCCAGGGAAAAACTGGAAAGTCAAACCCCCTGCTCCACAGGAGCGGCCCAGAGGTGAAACTGCCCACTGGAGCTCCAACAAGGACAGAGATGGAGGTCGGAGTCGAGAATGCAGCTGTTAGGAGCGGGGCCAAGAGAAACCCACCAAAGTCGGTTCAGGCCCATCGCCCTCCCGACAAACATTCCTCGTGCAGATGTACCAACGGGCAACCTCGAGCGGCACTGATTCTTCTTCCCCCAACGAGGAAGAGGAGCTCGAGGTTAAGCGGAGCCGGATCCCTGGAACCGCTAGATTTGTGCTTTGGAGGACTGTCCTCCCCGAGCACAGGACTGTCCGTAGTGGACCCCCCCCCATTAATTTAGGGCGGTGGACTGGACACAGCCCCTCTGCCATAAAAACTTTCAAATGAAGTTCTCCTACCGTCACCGCTACCGTCTAAGGATGACTCCGATGATAGCAGGAAAGAATTTATTTTTCTTCTTCTTCATAATCTTCTTCTTGTTCGAAAAATAAGAAATTACTACTTAAAATATTAAATTAAATGTTAAAAGCTGCTGTCGTAGAGATAAAAAACTTAGACTCTGGCAGACGAGCGATGTCGACATCCAACCGCACTCGATGGTGGGAGAAAAGGAACTGAGGTGGTTGGAGGGTCGACGCCGAGATAGCCTACACAGGTGCGAGCTAGTCTCGCAGTGCCATGCATGTGTGGTCCTGTCTCGGCGCCGACCCTTCAGAAAATTTTAGGCTCCCGCTTGGTCCTAGTACCTCCGGTGCTATCCCACTAGTGTGAATGAGTGATGGAGACTTACTCCAGGAAGATCATCCCGTTTGGGGAGTTCACTGGGGCATGTATCCTCCCCTCCTCAGGCGCCAGAGGGCTCTCCTCTGGTGTCAGGAAGGGTGGAGTCCCCCATCTCAGACGTAGGGGATCCTGTACTGGGTCTGACGTCGGTAGACAACTCTCGACCTCACAAGTGAGCTGAGCCTTAACCTCAGCCCACCAGAAGGCCAGTGTCTCCTTCAAATCTGCCGGCAGCTGGGGAGTGGGTGGCAGAGGTGGAGGAGGAGGGGGATACAGATATTGAGGATATCCGTAGAAGGAGTATCCATAACCTGATGGCGGGTAGCCTGGCGTCGGGTACTGGGGCATCAGATACTGAAGCGCTGGATACTGTGGAGTCGGATATTGTGGCACCGGATATTGTGGTGTCGGATAGCGGAGTGCCATGGGCTCTGATGGAGCAGCAGGGCCTGGCAGAGGCCCAGCTGGTGGGCCAGGCGGTGGTAATGCTGGCCCTGCGAGCACTGGGCCCGGCGTGGGTATGCCTTCGACAGGGTCCGAAGGACCTGATGGTAAGGGGACGTCAGATGGCGTCAGGTATGCCGGCGTCGCGACTGGCGTCTGAGTGTCTGGCATCAGGGTATAAGGTCCCGAAGGAGGGTTCCCTGTCGGCAGCGTTTCAGTATCCCCCATGACAACCAGGAAGGAGGATTATAATCCCCAGGGGTCAGCTGAGGAGACGCGAAGACCTCAGAAGGAAACTTAGCCTGGGGCATTGGACTGTTCCGTAGGGTCCGGTGCAGTCTTCTTGGTCGGGTGGGCGTCTGTGGAACCGGTGTCCGACTTATCGGTCAAATCCAGGCAGGCGTCAGAGAAGCCGATGTCCGACTTATCGGACTCCCTGCCTGAGGAAGGCCGCGCAAGAGATGTGGCCTTGTCGGCCATAGTCTTGGCTGGGCGCTCCCCCGCAGGGGCAAGCGGCTTAGCAGCCTTGTTCGGACGAGAGTCGGTGGGACTGACGTACGACTTACAGGACCCGCTCTGACCCGAAGGCCGCATGGTAGAAGCGGCCTTCACGGGTGCGGAGGCTTCCTTTGCCCCAGAGGCTCCTGAAGGGCCCAAGCGCGAGCCTGATGGGAGGGGCGTTACCTTGTTGGTAACCACCAAGATGGCCATCGAGGAGCGATCCCCCAGAGGGGATGTTATCTTAAGTGCCGCGACTCTGGCTGGAGTCGCAGCTTCTGTGGAAGCCGGTTCCCGCTCCCGGTGCTTCTCCTTGTCGCGTTTTTTCTTGTGACCTTCGGGGGAAGTGGACACCTGCCTGAGTTTCTTTTAGCTCCTTCTCCATGGAGGCCATTTTCTTCTTCAAGGTATGGGCTTCCAGGGACTGCAGCCTTCTTTTGCGGGTAGTGGAGTTAAATTTCCGGCAGTGCTGGCACTTCTCCACGGGGTGGTCTGGGCCCAGAGAGAAGAGGCACAAGGAGTGGCCGTCCTTGTGTGGAAGTTGGGAACCACATGAGCCGCACTTATTCTTATGCAATTCAGAGGGCGTCGGGGGCAACATACGCAACGAATCGAAGAAAAAGGCTTAAAGACCGAGAAAAAGGTCGAAAAAGTTGAAGACTTAAGGACTGACAAATGACTGATGAAGCGTTGTTCAACCGCGAGGAACTTTCACAAGCTGATGGCGGGAAAGAACTTGAAGGCGGGCATGGGGGAGAGCCACTTTATACTGACGTCGTATGATACCGGTCACCTGACGTGGGGGAGGTCTCCCAGAAGAGACTGCTAGCTAGAAATTTTTCCGTAGGGTCCTGACGCCTGCTGGGTCAGTCCTATATGTGAACACCTACTGCAAGAGTCCTCTCGAAGTAAGATCTTTAGTTTTGTTAGATGCTTGTTCAGAAATCTTAAATCTAGAATGGGTAGTCTGTCCCCATTTTTCTTCAAGGTCAGTAAGTATCTTGAGTACAGCCCTTTTCCTTTTTGGAAAGGAGGGAAAGGTTCCACTGCCCTGTCCTGAAGAGGAGTTGCTACCTCTGCTTCCAGTAGGATTGTTTCTGCTCGACTGGCAGGTTTGAACAACCTTGATCTTAGTCTGGGAAAAGCTCTGAAGCTCTGAACAAAGCCCTAGCCTGTTACCTCCAGAACCCACTTGTCTGTGGTTATGGACTGCCAGTTCTGCAGGCAGTAGGCCAGCCTGCCCCCTACTGGAACTGGGGAGGTGACCCACGAGTCTGCTTGGCTGGTGTCCTGGGCTGGGGGGAAGGGCTGGAACGAGTGGCACCTCTCCTGCCCCTTCCCCTAAATTATCCACGCGCTGCTGCTGGTAAGCAGGGAAGGCCTGGACCTGATAGAAAGGTCTCTGATAGGGCCTGCCCCTGCCTCTCCTACCTTGTTGTTTCTGAGGAGTGGCAGCCTTCTCCTTAGCTGCAGCACTCCTGTAGGTAGTCCTATACTCGTCCGTTTTCCTCATATAGGCCTCGGTTTGATCTCGAACAGGGAATTTTGTGCCACAGGAAAGTCCAAGGCCTTGGTCTGGGTATCCTGAGAAAGAATAGTGGCTCTGAGCCAAGAAAATCTTCTTAAGGACACTGAGGTGGCCATAATTCTGAATGCAGAATCATTGGCATCCACAGCCATATGGCACTGTTGCTTCAAAGCCTCTATTCCATTCCTAGCCACCTCCATTAAGTCTTCAGCCAAATGAGCTGGAGCCCTTGCAGCCGGGGAGTATACTGACTCCCATTGCATCTTCTGGTACCTTGCCACATAGGCCATGTAAGAAGCCTGCCCGATACCCAGAGGTGACCCCAAGTATACTTTCTTAGCCATGGAGTCTATTTTTCTGGAGTCCTTCTCAGGCGGATGGGAAACCAAAGGTATACCTGATTTTTCACAGGCAGCAGCCTGAACCACACCTTCATGGCTGGGGTGACCAGACAAAAAATCAGTGCCATTCCTGGCAACTGGACACTTCCTATCTGTCCTCTTATCCACAGGAGGAACAGAAGTAGGAGTACTTAAAATCTTAAAGGTCGGTCTAGTAAGAGATTTATGTAAGGTTATCATCAATCTTTTTGTGGCAAATACATCCATCATCTCCACATAATCAGGCTCTTCTTCCTCCTCTTCTATGGACTCATGAGCCGGTAACTGGAGAATTTCAGCCACTTTCTTCATGATGGGTGAGAACATCCTCTGGCTGCTTAGGTGGAGAATCCCCTCCCTCATGCTCAGAGCAGACCTCAGGTTCAATGGGACCAAAACAGTCCTCCTCATCCTCATATTCCTGCTCACAGGAGAAATCAATATCAAAAGATTCAGGCTGAACCTGAGAACCAGGGGTCTGAACTAGTTGAGGATTAACCAAAAACTGCACTAGTTCAGCCGGACCGGCTTGCAGTTACTGAATAATGCGTATTGCATTATCAATTTCTTCAGCAGTTGGAATCACAACCGACCGAGTCCTAGCGACTGGTTCGGTATGTTTTTCTTTTCTCTTCTTTTTCGTGGAAGCCATTTCATGGGCTGTTTCCATGGTTCGCTTGGTGGAGGGAGTATTGCCCTGGTCAGAGAGCACTCCCTCCGGTTCCTTTGAACCAGAACTGGACCGGCCACCCGTGTCAGCGGACTTTTCGGACATTTTCTCATTCAGTCGAATAAGACGCCTATCCAGCATTGACTGAGGGAAATTTTTGTAAATTTCACAGTCTGCTTGCAAGTGGTCAAACCCCAAAAAGAAAACACAAGTAGTGTGCGGATCAGCCATGGCAAATGTCTCATCACACTCAACACATTGCTGAAACCCAGTAGGGCCAGTTTTCTTTTTGGGTTTCTGTGACTCCATGTCAAACCTGAACACTTATCCCCAGTGGCAGTTAGGCCGGATAAGATTTTAAATTTGTAAAGTCCTGGTTAAAAGACTGGTATTAGCGGTCAGGGAAAAAAACTACAAACTCGTTTTTTTTTTATTAACCAGGGCTAACCGGCAAAACACAGAAAAATAAACTTTACCTCAAAAAAGAGTAAATCAAGTCGGTTCCCTCGCGGCTCATGGCAACTGCTAAACAACTGATAACTTACCGAATTTGTGGGAAAAAAAAATATACCGATTGGTCTACCTGTACCAAAGGACAGTAGTTTAAAATTATTTTAAACTATCGGTAGTCGAAAACCGCGATGAAAACTACCCGAACCAACAAGATGCTGAGGAGATTTCTCAGAGGCGACTTCACAGTTAGGTGGAGACAATAATCTGATGGTTGCACGGAACATACCAGCGGACAGTGGTTTGAAACCAAGTGCGTGCCTACTTAGCATGTAGGCTTTACCCCTTTCATCTCCGGGGCAGTACAACAGGAAGGTCTTACTGCATATGTCAGAATACATTGGGACTTCTTGTAGTTTGAAAAGCTGTTACCTGGACGGGGCCTTTAGAAGCCAGTCGTCCAGATAAGGGCAACATACAGACCCTCCCCTCTGAGAGTGGTTGAGACCGCTGCTAAGAACTTGGTAAAGACTCGTGGCACAGAGAAGAAGCCAAAGGGCAGCACCTTGAACTGATAATGCTCACCCTGAAAGGCAAAACGGAGAAACTTCCTATGCGGGGGGAAGACTGAGATGTGCAGGTAGGCATCCTGCATGTACAGTGAGCAGAGTCAGTCCCCCGTTTTGAGTAGGGGCAGCAGGCCTGGCAAAGTTACCATCCAAAACTTTTTGTACTGGATGAAGATTGAGGTCCTTTACGTCCAGAATGGGCCTCAAGTCGACGGTCTTTTTGGGTACCAGGAAAAACCTAGAATAGAATCCCTTGTTTCTTTGGTGCCTGGGAACTAGTCTGATGGCCTGCTTGTGCAGAAGAGACTGTACCTCCTCCCAAAGAACAGGCAAATGAGCCAGAGGGTAAGTGGAGGGTGGAGGAGGGGTTTACTGGAGGTTGCTCGATGAGCTCCAGGGTATGGCCCTGCTCTATGATTTGCAGAATCTATGCATCTGAAGTTATGGTTCTCCATTGATTCAGTGGAGGGAGAACTGGCCTCTGACCACCACCTCCTGGTCCAGGACCAGAAGGGTGGGTGGGTGGAGGTCCAGCAAGGAGTCAAGTGGAGGTGAAGCTAGCTGCTTGGGCTGGTCCATCATTCCTGGGTTGCTTGGCTGCTGCTCTAGTGCTGGCGGGGGCAGGGAAGGCAGCAGGGGTCCTGCGTTTTCCTTGGGGCTGGGGGCCTGAACCAGGCCTATTGGGCGCTCTACGAAAGGGAGGACATGCTTTGCTTCTCGGTTGGATTGTATGGTAGAGGTAGTGGACAGACTTGAGGGCCCTGCCTGAGGCTTGCAGGTCATTAATAATATCCTGGACATCAGGGCCAATCAGCTTTGTGCTATTAAAGGGGGCATTAAGCACCTTTTGCTGAACATCAGCAGCAAAACTGGATATTCTCACCCATGAGTGTCTATATAGGCATATGCCCACGGCAGCAGCCCTGGCAATGGTATCAGCCATGTCGCAGAGGGCCATGAGGAGGTGTTTACTAATGTCCTCAGCAGCCTGGAGGTGCTTAAGCAGCTCTAGCTTTTGTGTGCCATCTGGAAAGGTCCGCAACGCGGCCCTGCCCTTTTTCCAACTGGCATTTTGGCAGTTCACCATGTAAGGCAGGTAGTTTGCGATCCTCAAACTCAGAGTGGAGGAAGCATATACCCTCTTTCCCCAGAGGTCGATTCTGCAACACTTCTTATCTGGGAGAAGGGAGCTAAGGTGCTTAGGCATCTTAGACCTGTCATGAGCTGCCTGAATGACCAATGAGTCTGTCTCGGTCTGGGCAGCATAGCAGAGAAGACCTTGGGGGGCATGATAAAGTTTATCAGCCCTGAGGGGCATAGCTGGCGCCAAGTCTGGTCTGTGCCAGGCTGCCATGGCTGCATTCCTCAGAGCAGGAACAGGTGGCATCCTCTCCCTCAGTGTGGAAGCCCATGGAAGAGGACAGCTGCTTCATCACATTCAAAAATGTGGGGTCCTCTGGAGGAAACCTAGGAGTATGCTTGATAGAATCCTCACTGACAGGGGGAGCAGTAGATCTGTCAGAGACCAGGATTTCTTCCTCCTCCTCAGGCAGGATGAGGTCTGGATGGTACTCCTCCTTGACATCGACCTCTTCAACTTCTAGGTCTGGCATCGGATGCACTGACGGTGGCTCATGGGGAGCTTCCTGTGGCCGATGATTAGGCATCAACGACGAGGCTGCCGTTGATGGCGTTGGCAAGGGGGTCTATAGAAGCCCAGCTGCTGTACCAGCACATTCGAGAATTTAAGCAGGACTTCATTCAAGTCGATGGTGGTAGTCGATTGGGGGGGGGGGTTGACGGCACAGGTGTCGACGACCCACCTGTTGGGTCCCGAGGAACCGATGAACCTGTAGCCCTGGAGGGAGAAGGGGCAGGCCTCGATGGAAGAGTCACTGACTATGAGCCTGTTGTTGAAGGAGGGGGCAATGACCCGGAGGTTGACAGCTAGGTGCCTTGAGAATCAGGCAGAGGAGCTGTCAATATGGGTCTGGTGGGCACAGAGACTTGGGCAGCAGTTTTTTGCGTCAGTGCAGCTACAGCCGATGAGGATCCCCAGAGAAAGTAGAAGAGGCTGTCGGCGAACGAGATCGTCGCTGGAGGGAGCAGTCGCAATCTCAGTCTTTTTTATGACTTTTCCCCCCAAGGATTTGTCTCAGGCTTTGGAGGCTTGGAAGCATGACGATCCCATTGGCGACTGAAAGGCCGGGAACCCAGAGGACCCCTGCCCGGAGGTAGCTACCTGTTGATCCATTAGGAAATTTTTAAGAGCCTTTTTGCATTGTCTGAGGGTTGTTTGATTAAACTTCTGGCAGAGCTCACCGTCAGAAACTTCGTGATCAGGCCCGAGAGAGAGAGAGAGAGAGAGAGAGAAGGATCGTCTGTGGAGGCAATCTTCTTTCCACAGCGGCAGCGATGGAAGACAGAGGTAGAAGGGTTAACTCACGACATAAACAAGTTGGAGGAATCTCTCTCAAAAAAAAAAAAAAAGATTCAGAAAAAATAAAGAAAAGTCATAGGCGAAAAAATGGCGCAGATACTGTGTCGGTGAGTCCGCAGAGACCCATGTGATTGAGCTGACAGCGGGAAAGAACTAAGGAGGGAGCAGGGCCACTCATGCCTTTATAAGGTTGGTGATGTCGATGGAAGTCGACGGCGTGGACGGCCCCAGTTGTACTGCTGAAAATCTTCTGTGTGGATTCCCCTTCACTGACAGTGAAGTTCCTATGGTGTAACCTGATGACTGAGATAACCCCAATGAAGATACTAGTATACTGTCTCAAAAAGTAAGGAAATAAGTTGCAAAAAACTTTGCTAATGCTCCAGTTGGGGTCAAAGTGACAAAAGTTGGGAAATTAGGCATTAGGGTTTCCCTAACTCCCCATCCTCCCAAACCAGGCAGGAGAGCAGTTGTAGGGTGTGCCTTGGGCTTCTCAAGCCTAACGTGGGGGTAGCAGTGATGAATGGTAAAGATATTCTGGAAGATCACGTATTAAGGTGAGTACATAATTTTCATATCTTTCAAGAATCAATCTTCACCTTTCATCATTGGTGTGTTTGAGTACCAAGTCACCACTGAAGGTGGTACTGGCAATCCCTGAAGGAAAAAAGGTTCCCTCAGCCTCCTGTCGGGGAGACACAGAGAGGTAGGGGTCCCTCACAGGTCTGGCGAGACCTGAGGCTGGTCAGGGGCAGGTGGAGGCTCCCATGATCAGGGATAAGGAAGGTGCTCCCCTAACTCACACCTGACTCTGGGGGAGAAGAAATGGGCCCCCTGGAAATGTTAGGCAATCTCCCTACACAGGCCACGGATGACAACCTTGAAAGGCGAAGCCACGCCATCTTCCTAATGCAGACCGCAGTTCTCACCAATCTGGAAGCTACCTCACTGGGGTTGTAACACGCCCTTGACTAGTGTCTCGCCAGCTCCAGACCGTTTGGAAAGGTGAATGGCTTGCTTCATTGCCTCATAGTCAGGCATGGATGCCAGGAGTTGTGCCAGCATCACCCAGAGGTACCTAGCATAGGCAGCCTGGTGTGCACCAATGCACAAGATGAGGCATGCCATCAAGAAAACTCTTCCACACCAGCGGTCAAACTCGGCAGTCAGACTCAGGAAGAGGTCGTACCATGGGCGATAATGCCCAGGGGGTGTCCAGAATCTCCACCCCAGAAGAGGAGTAGGACATCAATCAATCAAGTCTTTATTTATCCAGGCGAACACCATTGAGCAGGCTCATTTACAAGGTGGACCTGCGTTACACAAGGTCAAGAATAACACTTTTATGTACAGATAATAAATAGACATAATTATACAGAAATGGAAAAAAAAAACCACACAGAGCAATAACAGGTATTTCAGATATAGAGTTAACAAGGTTAGGGAGAATAGTATGAGAAGGGGAATTAAAACATTCTGAAACAGCCGGCATATTAAAACATTTTCAAACAACACGGCATATCATTGGTCAGGACATACACAAACTTAAGGGGCAGATATGGAGGGGAAGGGTACAGGACTGCAGCTGTTCTAGGAGGGGTGCTACAGTAGATGGGCTGGGAAAATATATGTTAGGAGCCTGAGGGTAAGAAAGGTAGTGGATTAGCAGAAAAAAAGGGGGGCTATAGGTGGAGACAATCAAGGGGCCAGGTTAGGTGGAGATGTAGTGGGCAGGTAAGCAGTTGGCACCCTAGCACGCTAAGTGTGCTGGAAACAGCTGCATAGCTCCTTAACAGCCTTGGCATACAAGGTCTTGAAGGTGGTAAGACTAACAGGGAGATTCAGTTTCATACATTTCTGTAGTTTGTTTCAGAGTGAGGGCAACACAAAACCTATGGCCGCTCTCCCAAAGCGTGTATTGGCCCTAGGTACCTTCAACAGAAGCAGAGAATAACTTCTCAGTGCGTATAACGGCAAACAGTCGGAAATATATTGGGGTAATTTGTTGGTAATAGCTCCGTAAATCCAGAGAGCCGCATTTCTATTCCTTCTGTACTGAAGGACTGAAGGGAGGTCCACCCCACAGCTGCATATAAGGAGCAGTAGTGGGTGGTGATAGGTAGGCCAGTTATGAATCTCAAGACTCTGTGGTATAAGGTGTCCAGTTTAGTAAGACAGGAGGCATTACACTGACTATAAATGAAATCGGCATAATCAATTAGGGATAGAAACGTGGATCGAACTAACTGCATCTTGGCATCTTTGGTCAGGAGGCGGTTTATTCTAAAGAAGAGACCAAGCCTCTGCCTCAACTTTTTCAGCAGATCCTCGACATGCTCCACGAAGGAGAGTCTACGGTCTAGCCAGACCCCTAGGTACTTGAATTTCGTAACAAATTCCAACCTCTCTCCTAGTAAAGTGTATATGAGAGGTAAGGAGCCTGAGATAGCAGGGTTCGCCAAATGAGTAGCCGGAGAGAACAGCATAGCTTTTGTTTTTTTGACATTGAGTAAGAGTTTTTTATTCAGGAGCTGATTCTGCAACAAGTTGAATTCTGTTTGTAAATCTCCACAGGTGGCTTCCGGAGTTGGGCGGCTTAGGTACAACACCGTATCATCAGCGAAAAGGTGAATATTGGCCTCCTTGATGCCAACATCAATATTGTTTATATAAATGGCAAACAATAGAGGCCCCAGGATAGATCCCTGTGGAACGCCTCTTTTTAGTGGTTTGAGTGGAGAGAGCTTCCCTTCGGCCTTGACCTGCTGAAGCCTATCTGTAAGGTAATTATTGAACCAGCACAGAGAGGTCGGGTCCAGACCTATCACTTTTAGGGTGGAAAGAAGCAGGCAGTGGTCAACAGTGTCGAAGGCCTTGCTAAGGTCCAGGAACACGACACATAGAAATTTTTTATTTTCCAGCTCTCATTGCCAGTCATCAGTCACTTTGGCTGGAGCCATAATGGTACTGTGCTTGGCTCTGAAACCAGACTGCATAGGGTTTAGAAGGTTCTTGTTATTTAGGTAGATTCTCAAATGAGCATTCACAATTTTTTCCAGCAGTTTAGACAATATTGGTAGGAGAGATATCTGCCTGTAATTATTTAGGTCTCAGGGATCCTCTGATTTAAACAGAGGAATAACATGGCCAATTTTCCATAGGTGTGGAAGAGTCCCCTGGGACAAGGACAAGTTAAATAGGTGTGTGATTGGTACAGCTAGGATGTGGTATGCAATCTTTAAGAAGTAGGGGTCGAGAGAGTCAGCACCAGTGCTTTTCTTGGTGTCCAACTGTAGGAGGTCTTTGACCTCTTTCAACGAAGCAGGAAGGAATGAGAAGACCGCATCAGTGGTGCTAGGTGCAGGAATCTGTGCACTAACCTGAGAATGTAACACAGATGCTGGTGAATTGTCAAATGCTAGGCCTGCCATAGCAATGTGGTTGTTGAAGGCCTGGAGAATCTCCTTGCTATCGACGATAGTAACATTGTCAGAGATGATTTTTGAGGGAAGTACATTTCTAGTCATATGACCGGACAGCTCTTTGATTGTGGACCAAAATGTAGCTGGGCACCTTGAAGCAGAGTCAAGCTCAGGAAGGAAGACCAAGGGAGGGACAGTGAGGCTTAACAAAGGGGGGCGGGGGGTGGGCAGAGGGTGACTGTGAAAAGGCAGAGATACTAAACAAATATTTTGCTCAGTATTTACAAACGAAGAGGGGGAGGTACCTAAAACAAACAATAGAAACACTCTGGATACAGAGGTTGATACCAGCACATTTACAGAAGAAAGGGTTCTGAAAGAACTCTTAAAACTGAAGGTGGACAAAGCAATGGGGCCTGATAGGATTCATCCCAGAATTCTAAAAGAACTAAGGGTAGAACTAGTGACACCACTGACTACCCTCTTTAACAAATTATGGGAGGATGGGGTGGTACCTGAGGACTGGAGGATGGCAGATGTGATTCCCCTTCACAAAAGTGGGAGCAGGGCAGAAGCAGGAAACTACAGACCTGTTACTTTAACCTCAGTGATAGGGAAAATGACGGAATCACTTCTGAAGGAAAGAACTGTCGAGTATCTAGAGGCCAGAGGGGCACAGGACCCAAGGCAGCATGGATTCACAGTGGGAACGTCATGCCAGATGAATCTAATATATTTCTTTGACTGGGTGACCAAAGTAGTAGATCAGGGAGGGGCTGTGGACATGGCCTACCTAGACTTTAGCAAGGCATTTGACACAGTCCCACACAAAGATTAATATACAAGTTAGCCAGCCTGGGAGTGGGTCCCAAGATGATAGCCTGGGTAAAGAATTGGCTGGAGAATAGGACACAGAGAGTAATAGTAAATGGAGTCCACTCTGAAGAAAGGGGGGTTACTAGTGGGGTACTGCAGGGTTCAGTATTAGGACCGGTCCTCTTCAATGTCTTTATAGGCGACATTGCAGAGGGACTGGAAGGAAAAGTATGTCTGTTTGCAGAGGACATAAAGATCTGCAATAGAGCTGATGCACAAGATGGGGTGGAAAGGATGAGAAGGGACTTGGCAAGGTTAGAGGAATGGTCAAATGTATGGCAGCTTAGATTCAGTGCTAAGAAGTACAAGGTAATGCACCTGGGAAACAAAAACCCAGGGAAGAGTACACAATGGGGGTGAGATACTAAGAACAACAAAATGGAAAGGGACCTGGGGGTAGTCATATCAGATGACCTAAAGGTGGGCAAGCAATGTGGAGAGGGCAGTAAGGAGGGCTGGGAGATACTGGGATGCATAGGAGATGCATCACCAGTAGAAAACAGGAAATTGTTATCCCTCTGTACAGACAGCTGGTGAGACCCCATCTGGAGTACTGCGTGCAGTTCTGGAGACCCAATCTCCGCAAAGACATAGACAGGATGGAAGCTGTCCAGAGGAGGGCAACTAAAATGGTGCAGGGTCTGCACCGGAAGACATATGAAGAAAGACTTAAGGAGCTTAATATGTATTTTTCACAGAGAGGGTTGTGGATGCATGGAACGGCCTTCCGAAGGAGGCTGTGGAGTCAAAAACAGTGGTGGAATTCAAGCATGCATGGGACAGCCATAAGGCAATTCTAGGGGGTGGGGGTAGGAAGAAGTATGCTGCTGGTTAACTAGGATCTGCAACTTATCCATTAGGTAGGGAAATGGGCAGACTGGGTGGGCCAAGCAGTCCTTAACTTCTGTCAAATTCTATGTTTCTATGTTTCTCAGAATGGTAGAAGTTGGCCTTAGCCTCTCTAACCAATTTGGTGCAGGAGTTTCTAGCCTTCCTGAAGTGGCACCAATCCTCGGCAGTTTTTGATTTGAGGTCTTTTTTCCAGAGTTCATCTCTCGCTAGTAATGCAGGACAAGACACCAGGTGACCCTCGGGATGCGCAGTACCTATGCTGGCAGTCCCTTGGGGCTGGAGAGGGGGCAGAGGGATGGAACCAAACATTCTGTAATGCCTCTGCAAAAGGCTCATGCCACAGAGTGCCAGCACTGTACTCCTGTGGGAAGGACAGCATAGTTTCAGCAGGATTGAGGCTAGCAAAGTGGGAGATGTGCAGGTCCTTCAACATCCCCAAAAGGAATCACTGATAATTGGTGTAATCCGTATCGAAGGTGAAGTGGACAGAAGTATCGTCTTCCTTAGTGGAGGAAGACAAAGATGCAAAGGAGCTGGAGTCAGGGGGAGGCAGTGCAGGGGGTTCAGGCCGGAAGATGGCCTCGCCCATTGCACTCAAATATGCGGGAAATGCACTTGCTGTGGCCCTACACTATTCCTACATCATGGGCCCCGCAGGGCCAAATAAACCTCGTAGAGGGGCTGGAGGAGGCAAAGGAGGAAGAGGTACATGGCGGGCCAGGCCAGGTCCTCTGTCAGGGCTGCGATGGCGGACAGGGGACTTCTCACATTGAGAGAGGCTGCGCTGCTCGGCCACTGGGGAATGCCCAACCGTTAAGGGGCAATCAGGAAGGTGCCCTCGGGGGGGGGTTACCCCCAGGTGGGAGGTTTAGAGCCATGCAGGTCCCACAGGATGGCTCCTTTCTCCACCTACTGCAGGCTCAGAATGGCAGCAGGAGGGGACTCAGCCGCATGGATGGCACCGCCTCGCTCACCACACCCAACTCAGTGCCAGAAGTGGAATGGCACTGGACCGCGCAGCAGAGGGATCTGCCGGTGCAGGTGCAACATTTAACTGTGACACCCCCACCGGGGGAGTCTGGGATTCCGAAGGGGCACTGGACTGGGAAGGGTACAGAACTGGTCCCCTGGAGGAGGCCAGCTGTCCCACAGACCCCTCCCCAGGAACAGTGGAGGCCTGGTCTTCCTTGGTACATATAGTACCGGGGAGGGGCACAGGGAAAGTGCCCAGGGACTTGAACCTGGAATCCTGGGAATGATGCCAGCCTCCAAAGGCTGGTGGGTCCCACCCCAACCTCATAGCCCAAAGCAAGAGGGTACGGAGGTCCATCAAGAAGCAGGCGTCACATGTATCCATAGCATGGTCTCGACCCAGGCAGGTGAAGCACCTCACATGTTGGTCACTGACGGACATAATCTTCCCTCAGGGGCATCGACGCATGGGGGTAGACCAGTCTTAATCTTTAGGGAATTTATTTTTAGGCCCCGGACTGGACATGATCGAACTGCATGGAAAACAAGAAAAATGCAGCAAAAATAGGACTCTGTGCCATACTAGAAAAAAATGGAAATAGGAAAGATATGTGGTGTTAAACCATAGAAAACAGCTCTGAACTAAGGTACAGTGTCAAATTGAAGTTGGCGGCAGGACTATGACGCAGTTGCAGTTGTGCAGAACACTCCTTCGAATACGCAGCCTCGATGGCTTGGAAAGCAACTGAGGAGAGGGGGAAGCCAGTGTTAGTTATGGGCCAGTCCACGAGCGCCACGTCATACGTCTGCTCCCCACTCCAAAAATCTTAAAGCTAAATGCTCCTGCAGAGTTCTGCACCTACGGCTTGAACCCACCAGTGAGGAATGGTGAAGATTAATTCTTGGAAGATCTTGCGATTCCGTATGAACTGGTTCAAATTGTGCAGATCCAGTATGGGGTGCCAGCCCCCCAACTGTTTTGGAACTAAGACCTGGACATGTAACCCTGACTGGCCAGGGCATCTGGAACACAGGCTATGGTTCCTTTCATGAGGAGCTGAGTGATGTCCTCTTGAAGGACAAAGAGCGTGTCCTGCGACACCCTGGACTCTCGAGGAGAATGGAGTTGGTAAGACGGGAGAGCCTCAAGGTCTGTGAACAATCCTCTGATGCTGGCCCCAGCCAAAAGCAATGCCGACACTTAGGAGATGTCTGCCACAGTAGCTGCTGCTTCCTCTTCAAAGGCTGCAAGCTGAAGAGCAGACCCAGCAGCCGTCAAGGCCTACTTGTGGCCCTTAGGGCTGTCTTTTGGATCCTGCTCCAAAGACCATCTGAGGGTTAATCTATGCTTCCTATCTTCAAGAGATTCCAGGATCATCGATAAACAGAGGCTGCACTTGGCCACGTTGTGCTGCCTGCTCAGGTAGTACAGGCTTGTGTCGTGTGGATCGGTGTCCATTTTCTATCATCCCTGAAAATCCCAGCTTCTGATGCTCCATCTTCACAACATCACACACTCAAAGGGACCGAGGAAAAATGTCTACAAACTTTGAAAACTTTGAAAAGAACAGTTATGTTCGTATTGTAACAGTAGATCTTTGAGAGAATCTCATTCATCAGGCCACACCTTTGGAACTTATAGCCACACGGACCACACGGAAACTTTTACAAGCAGTCAGCCAGGGGCCACCCACGACAATGTCATCAGCGTGTACATAAATATGGGCGGCTCCTACTCTCCACATTTCCCTGCTTGAGATCATGCTTGGAGGATCTCCCTCTACGGAACCAGGAGACACCCCAGACCTCCACATACCAGGCAAGACAAGGCTGGGAAAAAATTTAGTAATGGAGATAGCAGCACAAGAATCCATTGTTGCAAACTCAGAAAAAAAAAGGTGGAAGGAGTGAGGGACGGCAGGACTTGATGAAAGAGATTCTCTCAAAGATCTACTGTTAAGGTAAGTATGTAACTATTCTATCTTCTTCAAGGATACCTCTCTCATCAGGCCACAGCTTTGGAACAAGTACCAAGCAGTACCAAAAGCTAACAGTCTGAGTGGCTGGAGCCCACAGGCTTATGAAAGGAGGCCTTGGCGTATGGCTAGGCCAAATCCAGCTCATCTATGAGAGACGATGTCTCGGCTGTAGTGCTTAGTGAAGGTGTGGACAGTACTCTAGGTAGAAGTTGCACAGATCTCTGCAGTGGACACATTTCAGAAGCAAGCAACAGATGCGGCCATGCCTCTAGTGGAATGTTCACGAACCCCACCAGAATGTTCTTTACTGTACTTACTGTAACAAAACATAATGCAATTTGCTAGCCATTTGGGCAAGGACTGTTTAGAAAGTGGGGCACCCTCTTTCCCAGGGGTGAATGAAATGAAAAGCTACAAAGACTTCCTGCAATCCTTTGTAAGGCGTGTATAGTACTTGAGTATTCTATGCACATCTAAGGTATGGAACAATACTTCCCTTGGACTGGTAAGCTCTGGAAAATGCACTGGTTGGTGGATGGTTTGATTTAAGGTAAATGCAGATACCACCTTTGGGAGAAACTTAGGATTCATACGCAAAGACACCCTGTCTTTGTGAAAAATCAGATGAGGAGGCTCACTCATTAGAGCCTGTAGCTCTGAAATCCTTCAAGCAGACATGACTGTAACTAAAAATAACACGTTCCAAGATAGGAAGCATAAACCAAAAGTCACGGCTGGCTCAAAAGGAGCAAAGGTGAGCTTTTCCAAAATAAAATTCAGGTCACAAGCTGGGACTGGAATTTTGATAGTAGGCTTTATGTGCAGAATGCCTTTCAGGAATGTACATGCTGCCTTCAGCTGAGCATTTATAGACACATGGAAAGCTGATACAGCAGCCAGGTGCACCTTGATTGAAGAATTGAGGAATACCGCAGGCCTGAATCCAAGAAGGACAGCAGGTACTCTACAACCTGATTAACAGGGCATGTAAATGGATCCAAGTGATAAGAAGCGGTCCCCAAAGCAAACTGCTTCCACTTCATGGGGTAAGTATGCCTGGTGGATGTTTTTTAGCAGCCACCAGAATATCGGACACTTTCTGAGAAACCTCAAAGCGAGCTATGGCTACGTCTTCAGATGCCATGCATGTAGATGTAGAGACTTAAAGTCTGGTAGACTGGAGTTCATGGCTCCTGTGATAGTAGACCCTTGCACAGGGGCATAGGTACTGGGGGTTCCACTGCCAGCTGCTGCATCAGTGGATACCAGATCTGCTAGAGGCCATAGAGGAGCAATGAGAATTAGAGTTGCCCCCTCCATTTTCGGCTTTAATACTCTCTGAATTTATGAGAAGGGAAGGAAGGCATACAGAAACCTCCCTAAAATGCATCTCACCAGAAAACTCCAGCCCCTGGAGCGAGCGAGGAGAAAAAAGTCAGTTTTGTATTGTGTGGGGACACAAAAACTCTGGTAGACCTCATCTGTTGAACAGTCTTCGACCATGGAGGTCAGCAGTTCCCACTCATGCATCCTAGACTGGGACCTGTTTAGTTTGTCTGCCAAGATGTTTTGGACTCCTGGAACATGTATTGCTGACAGTTCTAGACTGTGTTTCACAGCCCAATACCAAACTCTCATTGCTTCCCTGCTCAGTGGATAGGAATGAGTCCCCCCTTGTGTGTTGATGTAATCATCATACTGACACTGTCCATCTTTATTAACAGAGGACCTGGGGTTAAGTAGTTCTGGAAGGCTTGGACTCCATATAGAACTGCTCTCATTTCCAGAATATTGATGTGCAAAGAGCGTTCCACTTGGGTCCACGTGCCCTGTGTCCGGTGAGGACCCATATGAGCTCCCCATCCCAACCCCTAAGCATCTGTGGTGAGGATCTGAAGAGGGGAAGGGATCAGAAATGGAACCCCTTTGAGGAGGCTGCTGTGCTCCATTCACCACCTGAGTACTCAGTGCACCAGGGACGTGACTAGAACCATTTGTTTCGGAACATCCATGAGCTGGTCCAGCTGGACTTGTAAGGTCCACTGGGGAATCCACATGTGTAGCCTGGTCAGTCATACTGTGACAATGACTGTGGCCATGAGTCCCAAAAGGCATAAAAACATCCTTGCTGAGATGTAATGGCTGTTGTGCACTAGTCTAGTTGATCAGCCCTATCCAGAGGCAGGAAAGCTGAGCCCTGGGCCATGTCCAGTACCACTCCTATGTACTGTAAGCACTGGAAGGGTGTCAACATTTATTTTGGCATGCTGACCGTCAACCCCCAGAGCATCGATCAACTGTCTGGTTTGAACTAAGGTCTTCAGCAGCTGGTCCCTAGAGTGGGCTTTTAATAGTCAATCATCCAGGTATGGCAAAACATACAGGCCTTCCCTGTGAAGGGCTGCTGCAACCACTGCCAAGCATTTGGTAAATACCCGTGGAGCAGAAGATAAGCCAAAGGGCAATACCCTGATTGGTACTGTTCCCCTTGAAACAGGAACCTGTTATTTTCTGTGAAGTTTCCAAATCTTGATACGGAGGTATGCATCTTTCATATCCAGCGAGCATATCCAATCCCCTGTTTGGAGTAATGGAAGAAGACCCTGCAGAAATGACCATTCTGAACTTTTTGTATTCTATGAAGAAGTTCGGTTCCCACAGATACAGAATAGAACTCAGGTCTCCTGTCCACTTTGGGACAAGGAATTAACAGAATCAAAAACCCGTGTTCCTCTGTTCTAGAGGGACAGGTTCTATGGACCATTTTTTGAAGCAGAGTGTTGACTTCCTCCTGAAACAGGGGCAGGTGCTCTGGAGGATATGTTGACACAAGTGGGGAATAATCTGGAAGGCTGTCCAGAAGTTCCAGAGCATGACTCATTTCTATGATCTCCAGAACCCATGCAGCTGTAGTCACCTCCTCCATTGATCTAAGTGGAGGGATAGGCAGCCCCCAACAACCACCCCTGGAGGAAAAGGTGGTTGGGTGTGAGTAAGGAGTCATGCTGAACTGGTGGGGGCAGCGGCACCACCTCTTGGTGCTTTAGAAGAGGCACCTGGGACAGTGCCGGGATTGGCAAGGCCCCTGCTCCCTTCCCCCAGCACTGCCGTCTGGGAGCTTGGCACCAACGAGGACGAAAGGCACCCCTGCTCCTACCTCTGGGTTGGGTATGGTAGAGAGAGTGCACAGATTTCAAATTCCTGTCCGAGATCTTTTACAATAGTACAGTTACGTAAGAACTTACCATAACAGTAGATCTTCAAGAGAGGCTCTAGCAGTAGGTATTAACCATTAAGACTGCGCCCTGGCGTCAGCGTGACCCTGTATAGTGGATGGTCCCCAGCCTGCCCTCCAGTTCTCCTGCCGGAGACCACAGAACAAAGTGACAGGAGAAAGGAGTGGGCTCTATGAGCTTAAGTAAAGCTAGTAGAAGATGAAGTTGGGGGAATGCTGGGAGGGAATGTTACCAACTGCAAGAGCCTCTCTCGAAGATCTACTGTTACAGTATGTTCTTACGTAACTGTACTGTCTTACTTCCAGAAGGCTCTTGCAGTAGGTATTAACCATTAGGACCCAGACCCAAGCAGTGTAAATCAGACAAGGCTGAAGCACGGGAGGCAGGAAGGATCCGCAGAGACACAAGAAGAAATCCTGAAAGAAGACCCTGGAGGACAGCTAATCCAAAGCCAGCCTTGCACCTAGAGGCAATATCCAGACTGTAGTGTTTCGTGAAAGTGTGGCCGGAGCTCCAAGTGGCTGCTGCACAAATGTCAGCAGCAGACACATTCTTGAAGCAAGCAGCAAATGCAGCCATGCCTCTGGTAGAATGTCCTTTGACTTCCCCAGCAAGGGTTTGCTGTACTTCTGGTAACAGGAAAAAAAATGCCAACCATTTTGACAAACATTGCTTAGAAACAGCAGCACCCTCTCTCTTGGGTGCAAAGGAAACGAAAAGTTGATCCATTTTACGGACTGACTTCATCTGATTTGTGTAGTAACGCAAAATTCTGTGAACATCTAGTGTGTGCAGAATTGCCTCCCACTGATTTAAGTACTCAGGGTAATAAACTGATACTTGAATAGTCTGATTCAACATAAACTCAGAAACAACCTTCAGCAACAACTGCGGTAGGTGGAAATGACTGAAAGGTGAACCTTCAATGAGGAGTAGCTCAGGCCCAGGTCAGACAGGTGCAGCAAGTACTCCATGACCAGGGAAGCAGGGTACGAAAAAAGGGTCCCAATCCTTTGAAGTGGCCCAAATGAAAAATCTCTTCCATTTCATAGCATAAGTGGTCCTCATGGAAGGCTTTCTGGCCTCCACAAGGACTTGGGCCACCCTAGAGAAAACCTAATAGCGTGAAGCAGCAATGTCAGAAGGTGCCATGCGTGAAGGTGAAGGGACTTGAGTCCTAGATGAACCAGAGTGCCCCCCCCCCCGGGGCAGGAGGTCGTGACAGATGGGCAGGGGAACCGGAGGCTCTACTGCCAGCTGTTGCAGCAGCGGGAACCACATTTGGCACGGACAAAGCGGGGCGATCAGGATCATGCGAGCACCTTCCACTTGCAACTTGAGCAGCACCCACTGCAGGATCAGAAAGGCATACAAGAACCTCCCTGTCCAGCAAAGAGAAAGTGCATCTCACTAGAAAACACCAGGCCCTGGAATGAGCGAGCAAAACCTGGGAAGTTTTGCGTTTGATGGGGAGGCGAACAGATCGAGCTCCAGACGATCCCACAGGTAGAAAATGCCTTCAACAACTGACTGGTTTAGTTTCCACTCATGAACCTTGGCCTGGGTGAGACTGTCCGCCAGGACGTTCTAGACGCCTGGGACATGAACTGCAGTAAGGGAGATCTGATGCAGAATCGCCCAGTTCCAGACATGCATCACTTTCCTGCAAAGAGGGTAGGAGCGAGTGCCCCCTTGTTTATTCAGATACCAGACCACACACATATTGTCTGTTTGGACCAGCAGTGGACCTGGACTGAGGAGGTGCTGAAAAGACTGCAGCATACAGCACCACCTGCATCTCCAACACACTGATGTGTAGAGATAGTTCTGATTTAGACCGTAGACCTTGGGTCCTGTGGTTCTCTAGATGAGCCCCCCAACCCAGCCCTGATGCATCCATGGTCAGGGTTTGGATGGGCGGAAGGGACTGAAAAGGAACTCCCTTGCAGAGATTGCCGAGATCCTGCCACCACAGGAGATCCCGATGCATCGATGCGGAGACCAAGACTTTGTGGTTGAGGTCACCTGGTCCCACTGAACCCTGAGCGTCCACTGCGAGATCTGAATGTGGAGCCTCGCCAAAGGAACAGTTGGGATGGCCGTCGCCATAAGGCGCAACACTGACCTGGCTGAAACCCAACGGCTGGAAGCTACGGCCGTGCCTGCTGTTGGAAGGTTTCCGCCCTGTTTAAAGGGAGGGACGCCTGATCCTGGGCCATATTCAGCATCGCTCCAATGAACTGCAGTCGCTGGGAAGGGGTAAGGTGGGACTTAGGGTGGTTCAACGTAACTCCCACTTGGCCAAACAGGTCCAGAGTAGCTGATAAAGAAATTTCCAGCTGCTCCCTTGACGGGCAGAGATCAGCCAATCATTGAGGTACGGGAAGATATAGTGACCCTGGCGCCTCAAGGCCGCTGCCACTAGTGCCAGGCACTTGGTAAAGACCCTGTGTGCTGAGGACAGTTCAAAGGGCAGGGCCTTGAACTGGTAGTGTTCCCCTTGAAAGAAGAACATGAAGTAGTGGCAGTGGGCTTGGAAGACCAGTATGTGCAGGTACGCATCCTGCATATCCAGAAGGCACAGCAACTGTCCCTTGTACAGCATGGGCAGCAGGCCTGGAAGGGTCAGCATTCGGAATCTTTTGTACTCTATATACAGATTCAGGGAGCTGAGGTCTAGTATCGGGCACAGGTCTCCCGTCTTTTTGGGAACCAGGAAGAAGTGAGAGTAATACCCTCTTCCTATCTGATTTAGAGGAATGGGCTCTATGGCTGCCTTTTGCACAAGAGCCTCTATCTCTTACCTGATGATGGGAATATGCGCCCTTGGGTAAGAGGATGGTTCCGGAGGGTTGTCTGGGGATCCCTCCAGGAACTCCAATGTGTGGCCCTGGGAGATTAGTTGAAGGACCCACGAATCTGCGGTAATTGCCTCTCACCCTGCCAGATGACTGGCGAATCTTCCACCCAACGGTTCCTCCGACTGAAGAAGAAGAGGAGGAGAGAGGGTTGCCCCTGAAGTCCTCTGGTTCTTGGCTGGAGGGGTATCCTTTGCTGAAGGGGCTTGACGTTTGTTCTGACGTATGGCCTGTTGTGGTTGCTTCATCCGCCTTCTCTGCTGGTGACAAAAGGGCTTCTTTGCTTGAGAGCCAGTGGAGTACATAGTCTGCACTGAATGCAACACCTGCCCCTTATCCTTGAGGTTCGTGATGATGTCTTGTGCATCTCCTCCAAAGAGGATGGAACTGCGGAAGGGAGCATCTTGGATGGCAGCCTGGACATCAGGTGCCATCCCAGAAACTCTCAGCCAAGAATACCTCTGGAGGCAGACTGTGGTAGCCGTGCAACTAGCTGAGGAATCCACAGCATCATAAGTTGCCCTCAAAGAGTGGCGACAAGCAACCTTAGCTGACCTAATGGTGTCAGAGAGGGTTTACTTCGCATCAGAGTCTGGCATGGCCTCAATAATCTGCTCTAACTGATGAAAGAGGGATTTTTGGTACACCAACGTGTGCGCCACATAATAAAGGGCACGCATAGCCAGGGTAGAGGATGAATAAAACTTAAGCCCAAACAGGTCAAGCTGCCTCAACTCCTTGTCAGGGGGAGAGGTGCTCATGTGTTTAGGTTTGGTAGATATGTCGTGTGCCGCATGAATGACCACAGAGTCTGCTTACGGTGGACGCTAAAGTGGTCTTTGCCCTCTGGTGTACGGTAAGTCCTGTCCGCCTTCTTGGCCACAGCCGAAATGGTGGATGGCATTAGCCAAATGGTGGAAGAGAGATCTTCGTGAAGTTCCAGCCAAGGGGGTGTGAGGACTGGAGACAGCGCAAGCATGTCCAGATGTTCGTCCAAACTCTCTTGCTTGGGGTCCTAGTCATCAGCCTTCCAATCAAAGGCCTCTGCAATCCTTTTGAGAAGATCCGAAAAGGAGGAATCCTCCAGAGACTCCTTAACCCTGGGTTCTTCCGCAGAGGTGTCTCGAAGCCAGAGACTGAAAAAGAGGAGTCTGAATCCAAGTCCGACAAATTAATTGGAACTGGAGATAGAGCTCATGGGTGGGGAACCTCCTTGAAGAGAGTTGAAGGTCCACCCTTACGAGAGGTAGCTGTGTTCTTCATCAGGCCTGATGTCGAGGGATGGTGCTCTCCTGGCAAAGGGGACTAAGGCATCCAATCCGGGCGTGCTGGGGTAGAGGCCACTACCAGATGACGACTGTCGAATTCAGAGACTAGTTGAGACTTAGTTTCGGTCCACCAGGACTGGAGAATGGCCCTGAAGTCCACCTGTGGTTGGGGAGGTGGGGGAGGGGACAGGGGAGGCTGGTAAACTGGCTGAGAACTGGAGCCATAACCCGGCGTCGGGTATCTTGATGTCTGGTACCCTGACAGCAGGTAACCAGGCGTGGGATAACTATGGACATAGCCCGGTGACAGGTACCCTGGTGAAGGGAGACCTGGCACCTGGTACCCCAATGGAAGATATCGAGGGGTATGATATCGTGGCAACTGGTAGCCTGATGTCTGAAAGTCCAGCCCCAGACCTGACGGAGGAGCCCCTGGGCTCGATGGAAGACCCTGTGGCCAGAAAGACGGGTTGGAAGACCCAGCGGGGCGACAGTCCGGCATCAGGCCACTAGGGAGGAAGCCCATCGTCAACCTGGAGGTGCACTCCGATGGAGGTGGAGGGGCAGAAGGACCTTCTGGAAGGGTTGGTGAGGAAGGGTTCTGAGGTTCCACTGGGCAACTGGTATTGGTGCCTGGCTGCGACCCGGTATTGGCATCGACAGGCTGACATCCTTTTGGCTCCGGCTCCAGCTCCAGGTGTTCGGGGGAGGCTGGAGGCGAGAAGGGACCCTGGTCGGGCGAGCCCGCCGGGGTATGTTGCATAGGAGACTGCAACGGGCGCTGAGGATCAATGTCAGGCTGCTCATCGGGGCCTGATGGAAGCGCCTGAGCTCAGCGGGCGTTGGAAACGCCGATGTCCAGCTTATCAGCCATGGCTGGACGTTTAACGGAGCCTTCGGTGACCGAGTTAGCCTGTGCTGGGCACTCACTGGGGGACTCCAATGAGCGACTTAGCCCCACCAGCAGGCTCAGACCCTAAGGATTTGAGGGGTCTAAGAATGGCAGTAGCCTCAGATGCTGCCGAGGCATCCACCGCCACTGAGGACGGTGGCGGCAGGGGAACCAAGGGCTGCTTCTGGGAGGCTGAAGTGGCCTTGACCTTTGAGGCGCTCTTCCCGGAAGAAGAGGGCCGTTGGACGTCCGTGGTCCCCGGAGTGAGTCATGGGTGGGAAGGGGCCCTTTCCCGGCCCCGATGCTTCTCCTTGTCCTTCTGTTTCTTCCGGTGGTGCGAATCTGAAGAGGGTGAGGAATAGGCACTCCACAACCTCTACAACTCCTTCGCCATAGAAAATATTTTCTGTTTTAAAATATGGGCCTCGAGGGCCTTCCACTGGCATTTCTGTGTGGCCTGGTTGAAGCTGAGGCAGGCCTCAGAGTCTGCTGTTTGGTGTTCCGGGCACAGGCAGAAGAGACAGAGAGTATGGTCATCTTTATGCGGGAGTTGCGTGCCGAAGGACTCGCACTTGTTTTTATATGATTTGGAAGGTGTCAGGGATGATGTATATAAAGATTAACTTAAAAAAAGACGATAGAATAATTCTAAAAATAAGTCTAAATATACTCATCCGAAATGGCGGTCGAACTGTAGCAGCGCTCTCTGCGAGGTCTGACGTGCACAGGTCGATGGCAGGAAAGAACTGGAGGGCGGGCTGGGGACCGCCCACTGTACAGGGTCACACTGACGTCTGTCACGTGACGTTGGTGGGTGGCCCCCTGCCAGACACTGCTAGCTAAAGTCTTCCATGTGGTCCTGATGCCAGGGTGCGCAGTCCTACTGCAAGAGCCCTCTCGAAGTAAGATCTCTTGTACCTCATGACCAAAAAATGTTCCCCCTCTGATTGGGGCATTAAGAATGGTTTGCTGTGTGTTTGTGGCCAAGCCTGTTACACTGGGCCAAGAATATCTCCCGAGACAGATTGGCAGAAGCATCAGCCCCAGATATTAAAGCTTTCGTTAGCTCTTGTTTTGTAGTGCCCTCAGGCACCACTTGTGCAGCAATCTTGGCCTTTCTCCAGAGGGTGTTCTGATACGTCATCATACGGGCCTGGCAGTTAGCAATACAAAGGCCCAGTGATGCAGAGGCATACATCTTCTCTATGACATCCAACCTCCTAGATTCCTTGACATGAGGAAGGAAGTTCAGGTATTTAGGTGCCTTACACCAGTCAGGGGCAGCATTCATCTCTACTGAGTCAGTCTCAGGTTGTGTGGCATAAAAAAAGCTTCCCAGAAGGGGCAGAACACATCAGCCTTTCAGGGAACACCTGGTATATTGGGGCTTGTTCGTGATCAGGCAGAAAATGTGCCAGAAGCGTATATCCCACCCGAAGAGCTCCGCACCTGTGGACAAGTGCGCATGGTCGGCATTCACCATCTGCTGCCACCTGTCCACAGCTCTACCCCCTCAGCATGCAGTACTCCGAAGAGCGGCCGGGGGCGGAGTTGCGGACCCAGTCGGGCATCCAATGGGATGTCAGCATGAGTGCCACAGTGGATCCCTTACATGGGCAGGCGCAGGTCCAGGTGCGTGAATATCCGATGCAGGCACCCAGACTAGTACGGCCGTGTTTGCCACATCCCCAGAGCTAATCGTCCTGGGCACCAAGGCCCTCACCATAGCTCTGCCCCATCACATGACTGCCCTGTCCCCAAATGGGCGGGGCACCCCCCCTCCTCAACACACAGTGCTGCCCCATCCCCGAGTCCGCCAACCCCACTCCCACAAAGCTGGTCTGCCACGACTCCGGTGCTGCATTTCAATCCCCCCACACACACACACGCGTCAGGCCCCGGAGCATTACATCAACCTCCCTGTCATGGTCTGAGGCTATCCCCCCCAACAGCACAGTGGCTGTGCCTGTACTGTCTACCCCTCATCCTCCCCAGCCGGTCCTGAACACCCACCCCATCACTGGTGGTCAGTGGTTGCCTCCCCGCGGTACATTGTTCCCGCCTGTCAGTACCGCTGCCTGGATGGCCAATGCACAGTCCTCCACACACTGCCTTAGCCACCGGCCATCCAACTGATGCAGGGAGTGCACCCCTATAAAAAGGCAGTGTGTTCCCAGAAGCAGTGGACAGCCGGTGGCTGAGGAGGTATGTGGAAGGTTGTGCCGCTGACCGTGGCACTGATGGGATGGTACGGGTTGTCAGTGCCGCGGGGGGCGCTGACCATCACTGGGCGGGGGCTGCGATTGGGCGTGGGGGATCGGGCGACCCTACCAGATGTCTCGGGCACTAAGCTGTGGGCATGCGGGAGGGGGAGACATTACCAGCGCAAGGATGGGGCAGCTGTGTGTGGTGGAGGGGGGGATGCCAGATTGGTATCCAGGGTTGGGGCACCACTGAGGGTCGGGGTGGGAGGATGCTGTACACAGCCTCAGGGTGTGGGCCACCTGTGTGTGTGTTGGGGGGTGGATGCCAATTGCCCCCACGGGGGTGGGGGGTTATGGACAGGTGCCGGTGGGCTGTGTGCATGGGGCTTGGCACATAGGGCTATTATGGCAGGGTTCATCCTGGCGTAACTGGCATAGAAACATAGAAACATAGAATTTGACGGCAGATAAGGACCGCTTGGCCCACCCAGTCTGCCCATTTCCCTACCTACTGGATAAGCTGCAGATCCTAGTTAACCAGCAGCCTATTTCTTCCTACCCCCACCCCCCAGAATTGCCTTATGACTATCCCATGCATGTGAATTCCCCACTGATTTGACTCCACAACGCCTCCTCCGGGCGTTCCATGCATCCACAACCTTCTCTGTGAAAAATACTTCCTTACATTACCTCTGAGCCGCCCCCCTCTATCTTCAAATTGTGCCTCTTGTTCTTGCATACCTCTTTTTGAAAGATGCTACCCTCTTGGACTTTGTTGATTCCCTTGAGGGTACTTGAAAGTTTCTTCATGTCCCCTCTCCTCCTTTCCTCGAGGCTATACATATTAAGCTCCTTAAGTCTCTCTTCATACGACTTCCGGTGCAGACCCTGCACCATTTTGTTCCCTCCTCTGGACAGCTTCCATCCTGTCTATGTCTTTGCGAGATTGGGTCTCAGAACTGCACACAGTACTCCAGATGGGGTCTCACCAGCTGTCTGTACAGAGGGATAATAACTTCCTGTTTTCTACTGGTGATGCCTCTCCCTATGCATCCCAGTATCCCCGCCCTCCTTGCTGCCTCTCACATTGCTTGCCCATCTTTAGGTCATCTGATATGACTACTCCCAGGTCCCTTTCCATTTTTGTTGTTGTTAGTATCTCACCCCATTGTGTACTCTTCCCCTGGGTTTTTGTTTCCAGGTGCATTACCTGCACTTTAGCATTGAATCTAAGCTGCCATACATTTGACCATCCCTCTAACCTTGCCAAGTCCCTTCTCATCCTTTCCACCCCACCCTGTGCATCAACTCTGTTGCAGATCTTAGTGTCATCTGCAAAGAGACATACTTTTCCTTCCAGTCCTTCTGCAATGTCGCTTATAAAGACACTGAAGAGGACCGGTCCTAATACAGAACCCTGCGGTACCCCACCAGTAACCCTCCTTTCTTCTGAGTGGACTCCATTTACTATAACTCTCTGTGTCCTATTCTCCAGCCAATTCTTTACCCAGGCTGTCATCTTGGGACCCACTCCCAGGCTGGCTAACTTGTATATTAATCTTTTGTGTGGGACTGTGTCAAATGCCTTGCTAAAGTCTAGGTAGGCCATGTCCACAGCCCCTCCCTGATCTACTACTTTGGTCACCCAGTCAAAGAAATCTATCAGATTGGCCTGGCATGACCTTCCGCTGTGAATCCATGCTGCCTAGGGTCCTGTGACCCTCTGGCCTCTAGATACCGACAATTCTTTCCTTTAGAAGTGATTCCATCATTTTCCCTATCACTGAGGTTAAACTAACAGGTCTATAGTTTCCTGCTTCTGCCTTGCTCCCTTTTTGTGAAGAATCACATCTGCCCTCCTCCAGTCCTCGGGTACCACCCATCCTCCCATGATTTATTAAAAGGGTAGTCAGTGGTGTCACTAGTTCTACCCTTAGTTCTTTTAAATTCTGGGATGAATCCCATCAGGCCCCTTGCTTTGTCCACCTTCAGTTTTAAGGTTCTTTCAGAACCCTTTCTTCTGTAAATGGGCCAGTATCAACTTCTGTATCCAGAGTGTTACTACTGTTTGTTTTATGTATCTCCCCTCTTCCTTCGTAAAATACTGAGCAAAAATATTTGTTTAGTATCTCTGCCTTTTCACAGTCTCCTCTGCCCACCCTCCCTCCCTTTATTAAGCCTCATTATCCCTCCCTTGGTCTTCCTTTGCTCCTGATGTACCTATAAAGGTTTTATCCCCTTCTTAACTGAGTTGGCTATCTTTTCCTCGGTTTGGGCCTTTGCTGTTCTGACTGCCTTCCCAGCCTCCTTTGCTTTAACTGATACAGTTCTCTGTCCTGCTCCTTCTCGATTCCTTGTACTTCCTGAATGCTTTCTTTTCTCTTGAACCTTCACTGCCACTTCCTTTGAGAACCATAGTGGTTTCTTACATCGTCTTGTTTTGTTTATTTGCTTCACACAAAGGCTTGTTACCTCTGTGATGGCAGTTTTATTATTCCCATTGTTCTTCCACCCTCCTTCCTGCCCATTTGCTAGTGCATTCCTTAGGCACTCACCCATTATGGCAAAGGCAGCCTCCTAAAGTCCAGTACTTTTGTGTTTGTAATGGCTTGACTCTATTACTGTGTTTATTGTGAACCATACTGTTCGAGTATTAGCTAGTTCCCAGATGGCTACCACTTCTACATCTGTGATCCTCTCTCCATCTCCATTTGAGAGTACCAAGTCTAATATTGCTCCCTCTCGAGTGGGCTCCAGTACTAGTTGTCTAAGGCATGCCCCCTGTAGGGCATCTAGAATAACTGCACTCCAGTTAACATCTGGCATATTCAGATCACCCATCAGCAGTATCTCCCCTTTGTCTGCCATTCTAAGTATACTTTCTATCATTTCCTTGTCCATTTCCTCACCCTGAGAAGGGGGTTTGTATACAACCCCTGTGCGGATTGTGGTGCCATTGCCTGTCTCCAAATTTATCCACAGTGCTTCTTCTCCTCCGTTTACCCTTTTGTTCTGTTGCTTTTATTCCTTCCTTTATGTAAAGAACTACTCCTCCTCCTCTTTTACCCTCCCTGTCCCTCCTGTAGATAGTGTATCCTGGTATGTTTACGTCCCAGTCATGGTTTTGTGTGTACCATGTTTCTGTGACTGCCACGATATCCAGATGTTCCTCCTCCATCAAGGCCACTAATTCAGGAAGCTTGTTACCTAGACTACGGACATTGGTACTCATTGCTCTCCATTTTTTGATGGCTTTACCTTCTGTTGCAGCATCCCCCACTGACCGTTCTACCTTGGTCTTTTTCTCATTTAGTACCCTGTTTTGTAGGGAGGAACTGGCGTCCTCTTATGCCCCCAGGTGCACAGCACTAGTCACCTTGGTGAATGGCGCGTAGTGCTGGTATGCCCCCGGGACACCCCTCCCCCAATCCCCCTGCACACCGCTCCCTCGCCCCGGGACATTGGTGTCCGCCCGGCCGGGGATCGGTGCGTAGGGGCTGCATGCCCCAGTCAGTGCATCCCGCATGGAGGGGCGCAATGGGTGCAGAGTGGCTATGCGCTGTAGATACATGGCACATAGCCACTCTGCACTTATACGCATAGGGCCCTTTGTTTGGTCTGTACCAAGCTGCCTAGGTGGCATCCACTAAGACTGGGAGCAGAGGAGGCTCCACTATTGCAGGCAACTGACAGCTCTAGAAACGCCAGCAGGTTCTTTTTATTGGTATCCTGCTCTTCTACAGCAACTCCCATGGCAGCCAGCATCTGTTGCATCATGGTAAAAAATGTATGATCTTCTCGAGGTGACCTTGGTGTGTTCACCAGAATCCTCACTGTAGGTGGAGACTACAGAGCTGGTGCCATGTTCATATTGGCTCTCTGCATAGTCTTCTTCCTCCTCCTCCTCCTCTTCTTGCCTCACTAGATTAGGATTATAGACAGATTCATCATCGACTGGATCAATGGGAATAAGAGACTTCACTGGCAGTACAGGAGGATTCTGTGGTAAGGGAACACTTTGCATCATCGTGGGGTTGTGTGTCGAGGACCCTGTTGGCGGGCTCACAGGAACAGGGAGACCTGGCAGCAGGTGTCTTATTATATCAAAGAAAGAGGTAAGTACAGCCTGAGTGTCGATGCTGCTTTGGTTAGTAGGCACTGCTGGAATAGTCGATGGGAGGCTGTGTCGACAGTGATTTACTGTCCATAATAGGCCCACTAGCACAAATGCCAAGGTCTGACCTTGATGTTAGGTCAATGGTTGGGGAGGCAGATGGCGTCGCGCTTGAGTGACCTATATCAAGCAGAGGTTGTACCTGTAGAATGCAGGGCAACCTGAAACATGCCGGGAAGAACACTCCTTGTCCTGCAGCTTGTGTTTGTGACTCCTGAAGTCTTCTCCCAGGATTTAGATGACTGCAATTTGGACACGGAGTTGGTGATGTGGATTTTCTTGGAGCTGCTTCTCCATTCTCTCTACAGTCTTTTGGAGTAAAAACTTCTCCAAAGCCCACTTTCAGCATCACCTGGTTGTGGAATTAAACCCTGGCAGATTTCATAGTCTTTCCGCTGTGGTCTAGGCCTAGGCAATGCACAAAACTTTGTAGGAGTCTCCGTGTAGATCTTTTCACCACACTCATAGAACCATAAAGTTTGGATGGTTCTTTCGATGACATGCAGGTCAGAAAATCATTATAAAAGTGATTAATAAGTGAGAAAAATAAAATGGTGGCAAAAGCAGTGGCATTTTTCACATTGGTCTGATGAGTCTGATCGATGGCAGGAAAAGAACTGAGAAGGAGGGTCCATACGTTTATGTACATGTTTTGCCTGGCGTTGTCGTGGGCAGTCCCTGGCTGACTGCTTGCAAAAGTTGCTGTGTGGTCCTAGTGCCTGGTGGATGTAGGTTCCAAAGGTGAGGCTTGATGAAGAGATATTCTTCCAGAAAATTTAAGTGTTTGCCTATGAGTTACCAATTCCATAGTCAGAGCCTGAAGGAAGTGACCTGTTAAAAGATCTGATGTCATAGGGTGAAGTCAGGGATATACCGCCTGGGTGGTGGAGAGGCTTAGCTTCAAGATGTCCAGAATCAACCCTTCTGGTGAAACTGCCAATGTGGTGATAGTGAACTTAGCCACGTTCCTAGAATGGTTGTACCAGTTACCACATGTCTGGCAAATGGTTTTATCAGATTCCATTACCTTAATCCACTGGCAATGAGGGCTGGTGTGCTGTGCTGAATGGTTAAAACTTGCGAAAACTGCATAAAAATAAGAAAAAGTTGGGTGTCACTTTGCAAAAATTCGGCACATGGGCCAGACAATGCACATCGCTGTGCTCTGCACTATACTTGTTGCTGTCATCAGTATAAACAACTGCTGTCGGTACTGACCATGGTACCATCATCTGCCTTGATGTCACTTCCTGGTGTGGAAGCTGATGACAGAGAACAAAAAGCTCAAAACATTCAGTTTTGGGGCTGTAAGAGGAGTGTTCTCTACTGACGTCAGCACCACACTACCTTGAGTATGTTTTTTTTTGTGTGTCACGTCATGGCATGAACATGGATAACAGATACTGAAGAGGCTTTGTCATCAGACGGCCTCAAGACAGACTCTGCCTAGCCCTCCTCCTTAACCATTCGTGTCACACAAACACTGCCTGCATAATTTTTATTTATATATTTATTTATTAAATTCTCGGATTACAAATACCTTTGAGCAGAAACTGCTCATTTACAACGGTTCCACGTCAAAGGATGAGGGACAACATACATACAGAGGTAGTAAAAGAATGCACAATAAACCACCAAAACATCTAAAAGGAAAAATAAAGATACTCAGTTATAACATACTTTGAGATAATATTCATATAACGAGCAGCTTGAGTAGGCAGCTGGCTGCGGTAACAATAAGAGATAGGGCACCATAGGCAGTTAGTATTGCAGGCGTGCGACCGGGAGAGGAAGTTGGCAGGCTAATGGGCCACTGTCGATGGTGGTGGAAAATGTCTTGTACCAGTGGAGATGCGAAGCAGGAAAGGAGTCACAAGGAAGGCCGGTGCCAGAGAAATGAGACTGGGAAGAAAGGCGGGCTGTGAGACATGAGTGAGCTGGGAGGTGTTGAGAGATCTCTGTTCAGAGAAGCAGTCACCTTGAGTGGTAGAGGTGAGGTAAAGTTTGAGATTCCTTTTGAGGGTCAAGTGTAGTAGAGGAAAGTGCTTCTTTATTGAGGGAACTGAACCATTGAGCAGCTCTATAGATAAAGGACCGCTGACCCATGGAGGTACGACATCTGGGAACCTGAAAGGTTAGAGATTGGGCACCACGTGTTTGTTGAGTGCCACTGTAGGTATTAAGGAGTGAGCTAACACCAGGTGGTATGAGACCGAGGAGAATCTTTTTGGTAAGTAAGCAGGTCTGGTATTGTATTCTGCTGAGTAGGGGTAGCCAGCTGGCCTGTGCATAGAGGTCACAGGTGTGAGTTTGTCGGGCCGCACCCGTTAGTAGTCTACAGGCTTTGTTGAGAGAAACTGAGATCCTGCGGAGGGCACTTGTTGAGGCAGAGCCATAGATGGCAAGGCCGTAGTCAATGATAGAGGTGACAGAGCTGTAGATGGCTAGCTTAAGGGCATCCGCAGGCATGCAGTGCTTGAGTTTGTGTAGTAGTCCAATCTGTATATTGGCGGTCTTGGCAACAATGTCAATTCGCCGAGTGTAGGAGAGGGTACTATCCAGGGTAATACCAAGGTACTTGAACTCCCTGACATGTTCGAGTGGGTTCCCAGCTTGGTTCTTGATGGTGAGGGACAGAGAGTTGTGCCTGCTCCGTCGGTTACAGAAGGACATGGCTTTAGTCTTGCTGTGGTTCAGGACAAGTTTGTGAGAACTGAAACAGTCTTCGATGCACTTGAAGTCGAGCTGCAGCTGGGATTCAAGGACTGTAATGTCATGGTGGCTGGAAAACAGGACTGCATCGTCTGCGTATAGTAATATCTTTTGGTGGCAGGCACTGGGGAGATTGTTGATGAAGAGGGAGAAGAGTAGAGGGCCCAGAATAGACCCCTGGGGGACTCCGGAGCAGACCAGTTTCTCATCCGAAGAGATCCCTGCAATCCGTACACATTGGATCCGTTTATCAAGGTAGCTGGTGAACCATGGAAGGGCATCGCTGGAGATACCAATAGAGGACAGTTGCTTGAACAGTAGGGGTGGTTAACATGTCGAATGCCTTGGTAAGGTCTATAAATACTGCCCCTCCACAATTCCCTTTGTCAAGCGTGGCATGGATGAAGGTTGTAAATTCCAGTAGTGCAGTGGTGGTGCTGTGCCCTTCTGAAGCCATGCTGCTCTGGGCACTGTACACTGTACTTATCCAGAATTCAACTAGTTGGTCCGACACTATTAGCTGGCGCTTTAGATAGTGGGGGGAAGAGTGAGATAGGTCTGTAATTGGTGTGGAGAGTCCTATCTCTGCTTTTGTGAACCGGTGTAACAGTGGCTTTCTTCCAGAGAGAGGGGAAATGGCCCAATTTAAGCGAGAGATTGAAGATCTTTGTAAGTGGTTCTAAGATTTCATCGAGGACTTGTGCCAGCAGTTTCAGGTCAAGGGAGTCACCACTGTACCCTTGGTTGCCGATGGCCTTTTGAATGTATTTTCTAGCTACTTGTGGCGGGACCTCCTTAAAAAAAAAACTTTGGGGTTGTAATGCTTTAGTTGGGGGTAACTTGGGAGGAGCTGGAGGAGGTCGTCGAAAAAATTGGTGGAAGGACACTGTCCAGGTTTGTAAATGCATTATTAAAGTGCTCGTGATGGTACCTGGGTGAGGTGTAGGAGTGCCATGAAGGTTGAGCATAGTGGGTGGTGCTTTAGGATCCTTGTCTGTGAGTTATTTCATGTTGTTCCAGAATTTGTTTCTCTGGCCCCAAGAGTTGGTCAGAGCCTCTTTGTAATAGCTGCGTTTAGCATTCCGTATTTTTGAGTGCAATCATTTCTGGCTGCTTTGTATAATTGTATGTTTACTTAAGGGCCGGAGCTGTACCTAGCACAATGCCAGAGGTGGTCTCTGTGTTTGAGTAGAGTTTAAAAGGTCAGTAGTAACCCAGGGGTTGGTCTGTCCTCTGACCTTCATCTTTTCACTGGTGCATAAATGTCACTGGCTTCGTTGAAAACGTTTGATAAATAGGTCCAGAGCTTTGTTGGTGTCACTGAGAGTCAAGCATTGCCCAGTTCAGTCTGGTTAGATGGGATTTTAACAGCTGGAGGTGCCCTTGTTTGATAACCCTGGCATAGATAAGCTTGGGAGGGGACTTGTGGTATTTGTTTGACCAGGAGCAGATGACAGGCGAGTGGTCACTTATTGTATCTGGGAGTACAGAAACATAGGAGATGCGTTCAGAGCGGTTAGATAGAATTCAGTCTAGAAGCGTAAGGGAGCCTGTCCTATAGTTACACCTAGTGGGGGCATTGACCAGTTGAGTGAGGTGATGCACCACGGCTGCATCCTTATAGGTAGCGGCCTCAGCGGAGAGCCAGTTAATGTTAAAATCACCCATGATTATGGTTTCAGAATTATGTTGCTGGACCCTTAATGTTGGGACATAGATAAAATTCCCGAAACACTTACAACCTGAATTCTACGGCCTAAAGGAAGAATCATAGAATCATAGAACAGTTACGAGTTCAAGAGGCAAACCTATTTGGAACTCGCCACCAATCTTACTTGTGGTAATAGTATTTCTGACTTCCCATATGTTTGTCTAGTCTACTTTTAAAGATTAGCATTGTTTCGCTTATCATAACCTCAAGTGGTAGGCTATTCCAAGGACTGACAATTCTTTGGGAGAACCAGGAATTTCTTTTTTTAGTCCTGTTAATATCTGTTTTTTAGTTTGTGTTTATGAGATCTTGTGTTATTAGTGTTTGTTTGTTTAGTTAAGCCAATTGTTTCAAATAGAACATCATTGTGTATTGCTCTGTGTACATCAGATATAAATCACCTCTAAGTTGCCTGTAGTTAGTGGAGTATAAACCTAGGTGTTGCAATCTAACAGAATATTCCAGTCCCTGAAATTTCTTATCCTTTTGTAAATTTTCTTTGTATTCCCTCAATTTGTTTCTGATCTCCAATGGACTACGAGCCCAAAAGGAGGAACAGTTTTCTATATTAGGTCTAATAAGACTAATGTACAGTGGCATCAGGACTTCGGGTTCTCTAATTTTTATGTTTCTTTGTATGCACCCCATTAATTTGTTGAATTTATTAAATGCACTTCTGGTATGATCTTTAAAATCAAGTTTATTTGAAACCAGTACTCCAAGGTCCTTTTCACATTCGGTTTTGTTTAAGACTAAATTATTAAGTGTATATTGATGGCATTGGTTTCTTTTCCCCATGTGCATAACTTTACATTTGGACACACTGAACTGCATTTTAGTTTCATCGGCCCAGGTTTCTAGGGACCTTAGTGCTGACTACATTTTTCAAGCTGACTGATGACAATTTATAATTCCCCCCAGTTTACAATCATCAGCAAATTTGACTATCCACACATACTCAGGTGATTGCATAGAACTTATCGTTAATATTAAACAGAATAGAATTTATCATAATATTAAAGAGTAGGAACAAGGACCGAGCCCTGGGGAAACACCACTGGTAATTGAGCCAAAAGAGGATTTGAAACCTCTTATAGAAACACATTGTCTCCTATTTTCTAACCAGGATATTATCCAGTTTATAATGCTAGGGTGAATATAAAGTTTAGTTAGATGTTCGACCAAACTTTTATGGGATACAGTATCAAAAGCTTCTGCATAATCTAAGTAGATTATGTCCGCAGATAGGCCCTTGTCCAAAGCAGCACTGATAGGTTCGAAGAATTGCAGCTAGTTAGTAAGGCATGATCTACCTGATACGAAACCGTGTTGAGTTATATCAAGGAGCCCTTAATCTTCCAGGTGTTTTGTTATCTGTATCTGAAATATTTTCTCCAAAAGTTTGCCCACAACAGAGGTTAAACTAACAGGTCTGTAATTACATACATCACTCTTGCTGCCACCTTTATATATGGGAGTTATATTAGCTACTTTCTATTCATTTGGAATCTTGCCCTCAACTAGTGATGCATTATATAACAATGCCAGCGGACCAGATAATTCAGTAGCCACATTCTTTAGAAATATAGGTGCTATTCCATCAGGGCCTGGAGCACCATTACTTTTTGTATTAGCTATAACATCCATAACATCCATTGCACTAATTACTAATGGTGTGTTATTACCAGGAACTCGGACATGGTTGATGGTCTCTTTGGTCTGGTATACACTTAGGAAAAATCATTGAGTTTTTCCGCAACCTCTCTACTCATAACAATATGCTCATTGTTCACTAGTAGAGGTCCAACCTCGGTGTTCTTTCCCTTAAACTACCCATGTAATTAAAGAACTGCTTTTTATTATCTGAGACCTGTGTAGCAATTTTAAGTTCCATTTTTTTCCTTGAGAATTAGAAGTTTGCTTTTCTGTGCCATTTCCTATACCTTACCTTAGCATTTTCTGTTTGTTTATTTTATTTTATTTTTATTTATTTAGTTTTTGTTGACGGGTAAGTGCACTAGACAAATCCTGCCTATTTTCAGGCACGACCGGGGGAGAGATACAGATGAATGCCAACTGATCTTGAACCAGATTAAGCTGTTGGTGGTATTTTTAGTGAAGGAGGAAATTTGGCCAGGACACTGGGAAATTCCTACTCTTTCGATAAGTGCCATGGGATCTTTAACATCCACCTGAACTACCACCAATCCAGGCAGATGGGACCTCGGTTTAACGTCTCATCCGAAAGACAGGATGCTTATATTTGTAGTATAATCTTTTTTTTTATTGATGTATTTTTTTATAGTGTTGTTCCATCATGGCAGGGTCCATTTATTATTTATGTATTTTGTATGTTCAGGAACCCAAAGTTCTATACAGTGCTGGATAGTGAGCTTGATTTTAATCCAAATATGATCCAGGCCAAGGTTGACTAAATCCTCTTGCCAGTTCCAGCACTGTAGGTATTTTTTATTTCACTGTAACTGGCTCTATAAAAGTCCCTAAAATTAGTACTTCCCCTTTGGATTTTTATGGTCACTATCCCCAAGAGGAGGGAGTAGTTTAGGTTCACCGTTGTTGTCATTAATGTTTGTAAAAATTAAATTCAGTATATTGCCACCTCTAGTTGTAACCTCCACAACCTGGGTTAGGTATTTTCCAGCTACTATATCAATAAATGTATTTTCCAAGGAACCACTGCCTTCCATTTTTTCCCAGTTTATTCCTGGTAAGTTGAAATCCCCCATAAGAATGTAATGACCATTCATCTGCATCTCTTCTAGTTCTGTCAGGAAATTTTTATTTTGTTCTTCATCCAAATTTGGTGGTCTATATCCTAAACCAATAATTAATGGATAGTATTTAGTGCTAAGCGTTGCCCAGATGAGTTCATTTTCACTATTTTTGTGATTTTTGCTGTAGATTTGATTAGCAAGTAGATAATTAGCACAATACAAAACAACACAGCCTCCATTTTCTTATTTCTATGTTTTGTTATACTTAGTAACCAGGTATATCCATGCCACATGCTTGGCTAGTATGCCATGTTTCAGTAACACCACATATGTCATTGGAATGTTTGGCCAGAACGGTTTGTAATTCTCCCAATTTGTTATTTAGGCTGCGGGCATTAATTAATAAAACAGATAGATTGGAATTAGATTTTTTCTTGTCTGCATGATTTTGTTCCCAATGCCAGGTGTATCCTATAGGAAGTAACTCTATAGGCGCTGCTACAGCAGGCGTCACCCGTGTCCTTAGTTTAAAAATCTTTAAGTACTGTTTGCATTTTCATCCCAAGTAGGGTGCTACCTCTTTTACTTGGGTGTAACCCATCCCAACAGAACAGTTTGTTATGATGCTTGAATTCTTCCCAACTAGTTATACATGTAATATGCTGCCTCAGGCACCATTTCCTTAGCCACTCGTTTATGTATTTGATCTTATCATTCAAATATTCAGAGGCTCTTGGAATGGGCAACATTTCTGAAAGAACAATAGTGCAATTCATCTCCATTAGTTTATTTACTAAGGACACATATTCCTGTTTGATTTTGAGGCGGGATCAGATTTTAAGTTATTTGTCCCAGCATGCACTATAACAAGTCGGGATGGTTCTGTATTTTTAGTACAGGTTCTAGCACACAGGTGATGTCAGAGATCTTAGCTCCACTAAAGAGGACACGGTTCTATTCTGTTTGTCAGAACTGCAAATTAGTCAGTCTAAATTTCTGACAACAGAGTCACCTAAAATATATATTTCTTTATTAATCACAGCTTGGTGAAAATATCTGTGATCATAGTCTCCATATCATCCCTTGTGTCATTGGTATTGCTTTCAGTCTGTGTAGCAATCAAAACATTTGTATTGGTCTCTCAGTCTGCTCAACCTCCTTGATGTTCCGTGGTGATGGGTTTAATGTTCTAATAGTAGGGAATCATTAATAGGTGATAGTATATCCTGCATAAGTGGATCGAACCTGTTCTGAGTCATTATGGAAAAGGCCGTTTTGAAATGCTATAGCACTGGAGTTGTAGAAACCCACATCCTAAACCTGTCACTGATTACAGCCAAGTTCCCCAAGCTTTGGAAAAGGGCTATAGTCATACCCACCTTCAAAGTGGGATAGAATCGAACTACTCAAACTATAGACCTATCTCCATACTCCCCCTTAAAGCACTTGAAAGGATTGTTAGTGATCAGCTAGTGGACTACCTGGATAAGTACCAGCTCCAATGTAAGGAGCAACATGGTTTCAGGAAGAACCACAGTACCACCACAGCCCTGGTAGAATTCACCAGTTACATCCACGATGCCTAAACCGTGGGCATATGGTTGGAGTAACCTACACCAACCTGTCTAAGGCATTTGATACAGTTAACCAGTAACTACTTCTGCACCAGCTGTCCTTTACAGGTCTCTCCCCTGAATCAGTACAGTGGTTCTGTAGCTATCTAACTGGTCGGTCTCAACAGGTTAAAATCCTACACTCACTTTCAGAACCTTGCAATGTCACAACTGGGGTACCCCAAGGCTCAATCTTGGACCCCCTACTTTTCAGTTTATTTCTAAATAATCTCCTGCAGGCCTGTACTGACCAAGTTCTGTTGTACGCCGATGACACAGTGCTATTTTTGAGTCATTCCAACCCAGTTGCACCAGAAGAACAAATGCAGACCTGTTTCACAGCCGTCGAGTCTTGGTTCCTAAACCACAAGCTCCTTCTTAACTACAAGAAGACAAAGACCATGCTCTTTGCCGCACCACAAAATAGACACAAATTACATTAACTGCAAATCCACAATAACCGAAATAAAATGCTGGAAATGGTCCACACTTTCAAATATCTGGGGAACACCACTGATTGCTTCCTCTCCTACGTGCAACATATTGATCGGGTTGCGAAGGCTCTAAACACCAGAATAGGGCTGCTACACAAACATAAGCATTGCCTCACTGACGAAGCCCTCAAACTTGCTGTAACCAGCTCAGTCCTGTCGACTACTGACTACAGACTAGTTGTCTATGGGGCAGCCTCTGAGTCAGCTCTTCACAGAGTCAAGGTTGCCCTAAATAAATCCTGCAGGCTGATCCTAGGAGCCCACAAACCAATGCATACCTGTGAACTCTACTCATGGACAGGATGGCTCAACCTGGATAACAGGATTCAGTGCCGGGTCTGCCTACTAGCCAAGAAGGCCACCCTAGGCCTTGCTACCCCTGGGGTACTTGGTCTTCTCCTAAACATCAATAGCATCAGAAATACAAGAAACAGTAATAGTCAGACACTAAATATTCCCGTCCAACGGACCTCCAAAGGTCAACAATCTTTCGCCTACAGAGTACCTAAATGGATGGACTCCCTCTGCACTGACCTCGTGTCCAATACCAAACTTGGACAATTTAAAACCTATCTGACAGCCCACCTAGCAGGTAACAATCTGAAGTCTCGACTGCAGGAGCTAATCCTTCTCCTCACCCCCTGTCGTGGTGCTGCCAATGAATTCCCCGCTATATCCTCTAAGATACTTTTTAGCATTGACCCCCAGCACCTGCTTCACTACCCTCCTTCCCCACCTCTCCCAACTTCACCCCAGACAAGGCTTTGAGCTGCATATCTCCCCTCCAACAACTGCCCTTCACCCTATCCTACCTTCATCCCAGACAAGGAATCTCAATCTCCCTCCAACTTTCTGCTTCACCTCCTCCTCCTCACCCTCTCCTAACTTCACCCTGACAAGGACTCTGCATCACTAATCTCCCTCTCCCAACCCCTCCTTTCAGCCTTCCCAGTGTCCCATGATATCTATCTACTGCCTTGCACCCTCCCTCCTCCTGCTTTCTTCCTTTTTCTCTTATATTTCCCCCCCACCCCTACTCCCCATCTCTATGACACTACAAGGTCACCAATTTTCCTTTGTATTCCTAGTTGTCATCATTCCATTAAGATGTATCTCATGTTACCCAGTTGTACCTCATGGACTGTGTTTGTAAATAAAAACAATCCCCCACAAAAAAAAAATAACCTAATGTAAGCGTAAAAGCTCTACCTAAAAACAGGTTACTCACCTGTAACAGTAGTTCTAGGAGGGTATATGTTGTTCATCCACACTTGTTGGCATGTCCCTTTCCCTTTTAAATCTTGCCAGAAGGTCTTCAAGCTGGCTCCTCCCACCCACCCGGGTGGTATAACCCTAAGCTCCTCCCCATGACGCCAGATCTTAGCCCGCTGGAAGCCAGGTTTGTGTGCCGCAGCCAGGGAGGTTGGGTGGGTCAGTGTGGATGGACAATATATATACCACTCCTAGAACTACTGTTACAGGTGAGTAACCTGATTTTCTAGGGATGTGGATATGTTGTTCTTACCAACACTTGTTGGTATACTCCTAGCTGTTCTCCAGGAGGAGGAGGAGGGAAGCAAGGCGCACACACTACTTTGGGAACAAAGACTGGAGAACTGAGGCCCCAAAACCCACATCCCAGCATGACTCAAGGTCAATGTGGTAATGGGTGATGAAGGTGTTTGCTGTCTTCCAGGTGGCAGCCCAACAGATTTCATGGATAGGGATGTCCCTGGAACAGCCACCGGACTTAGCGGTATGGCGGAGGAATGAGCTCTTATCCTCTGGGAGGCTCCTTGCCCGCCAACCTGCAGCAGAGATCAACGCAGGATGTAATTCATCTGCCAATCATTCACTTTGCTGCAGGCCTGCAGGTGCAGCTTTAGCGTAAGTGACAAACAGCTGGTGAACCTCTCCCGAACTTCCGCTGTCCTCTCCTTATATTAGGGACAGCACATCTCAGTCCAGAGTATGCAGCCTGTACTCAGCATCCGAGGTGTAGTTCGGGTAGAACACAGGCAGAGTCAACACCTGATTCAGGTGAAACTCTGACACCACCTTCGGAGGAATTGGGTGGGGACAGGACAACTTTGTCCCTGTGGAAGACCAGATAAGGAGACTCCACCGAGAGCGCCTGGGCTCCCCAGTCCTTCTGGCGGACGTGATAGCCACAAGAAGGCCATCTTCACGACAAGTGTGACATCTCACACTTGTGCACTGGTTCAAATGGCTTTCCCATGAGCTTTGCCAAAACCAGCAGTAAATCCCATGGAGGTGGAGGTTCACGCACCGGAGGGGATATGTGGTTGAGGCCTTTGAAAAAGCACCACGCCACCTTCTGCTCAGCCACCGTCTGCTGTCCAGCCCGCGCTGATGGTTGCCAGGTGCACCTTAAGGGCAGAGACCAAAGGTAGTCTAAAATGCTAGCCACAGGACAGGACAGAGGGTCCAGGCCCTTGCCCTGACACCAAATGGAAAATCTTTTCCATTTGAAGGCGTAGCACTTTCTGGTCGACTCCTTCCTGGATGCTTCCACTACTGTGCGTACATCCTTGGAGAGACCCAAAGCCTGGCACTCTAGTTGCTCAGGTACCAGGCTGTCAGGTGCAGGGTTTGAAGGTCTGGATGAAGTACCTTCCCCTGATTGACAGATATCAGGTCTGGGCGTGCTGGAAGACGTTTTGGGAGCCTGTTGCTGAGGCTAAGGAGATCTGGATACCAGAACTGGTGCAGCCAGTCTGCTGCTACCAGGATCACCTGTGCCTTGTCCCTCCTCACCTTGAGGAGCACCCTGTGGATCAAGGGAAATGGAGAGAAGGCGTAGAAGAGGCCTGGGGTCCACAGCCTCCAGAAGGCATCCCCCTGCAACAATCCCCGCTTAGGGGGGTGGGCATGAAACAGCCTCAGCTTGGTGATTTCCCTGGAGGCAAACAGGTCCACCATCGGTTTGCCCCAGTGGGAGAACAGGCTGTAAGCTACCTCTGGATGGAGACACCACTCATGGGATGTCTCGCCTATGAGTAGAAAAAGAAATGAGCAGACTGGATGGGCCTTGCAGTCCTTATCTGCCATCAACTTCTATGTTTCTATGCAGCGGAGAGCATCCGCCAGTTGATTTGAGGCTCCTGCTACATGGATGGCTAGGAGATCTGCCTCCAGTTGGCTCAGGAGTGTCCAGATGTGAAGTGCTTCCCTGCACAGCAGCCCGGAGTGCATGCCGCCCTGCTTGATGAGGTAGTACATGGTCGTAGTATTGTTCGTCTTGACTTGAACCACTTGACCCCAAAGCTGCTGAGCAAATGCTGACAACGTCAGTCTAACCGATATGAGTTCCAACAGGTTGATATGGTATCGGGATTCCTCGGGGGTCCAGAACCCATGGGCTCTGTTGTCCCTCATGTGGGCTGCCCAGCCTGTGAGAGAGGCATTGGTCGTGAGAACGACTGTCGGCTTGGGGTGGACAAACTGGATCCCTTCTTGCAACTGGTCTAGGATGGTCCACCATTGGAGAGAGTCCCACATCTTCTGGGTCACAGTGATCAGCTGGTTGAAATGACCTAGGTGGCCAGCTCCCATTTAAGGGGGCATATACAGGCCCAACGGACCATGGTGGTGCAGGCCACCATGTAACCCAGAAGGCACAGAAAGGCCCGGCAGGGCGTAAGTGCCAACCAGAAATGATTGGGCAAAGAAGGAAAGACCTCTGCCCTGTCCGCCGGGCTGAGCTCTGGCTTGACGAGAGTTGAGCTCTGCCCCAATAAAGCCCATCACCTGAGAGGGCACGAGTTCCGACTTGGCCTCATTGATCAGGAGGCCTAATCGTGAACAGGTTCAGAGGGCCAGATCCCTGGACCTCTCTACCTCCTGCAGGGAGGAACCCACCAGGAGCCAATCATCGAGGTAGGGGTATATGCGAAACCCTTGATGCCGTAGATGGGCTGCCACTACTGCAATGCATTTGGTGAAGACCCAAGGGGCCGATGACAGGCCGAACAGCATGGCTTGGAACTCGTACAGGGTCCCTTCGACCCTGAAGCGGAGGAACCGCTGGTGGGATGGACGGATTGGGATGTGAAAGAATGCGTCCTGTCGATCCAGTGAACAGAACCACATGTTTCGCTCCAGAGATGGTATGATCTGGTTCAGAGTTACCTTCTGGAAGGTGCGAGATCTGAGAAACTGATTCAGGGTCATGGAGATCTGGGATGGGGCGCCAACCCCCCCCCCGTCCGCTTGGGCATCAGGAAGTACCTGTACACAAAGCCTGGGGGTCTGTAGGAGGATCCGGCACTGGAGCTACCGCCTCCTTGCAGAGGAGTTGAGCAATGTTGTCCCGAAGGGCCGACTCAGCGCCAACTGAGATCCTTTCCTCCCGTGGGGCACGGGCTCGGCAAGAAGGGTACTGCTCGAACTCTAGAGGCAGTCCCCGACCGACCACTTCCAGGACCCACCTGTCCGAAGTGATACCGGACCAGGCAGAAAGAAAGTGGCGGAGCTGGCCCCACATGGGAGGACCCAGAACTGGCGTGATGGGAGTAGGGTTGGCCACCCCGACCCATCACTGTGCAGGCTTAGAGGAGGAGGAGGAGGAGAAGGCTCCTGGACCGGCATCTCGGCCTCCTTTGCGGGGCTGTTGGAGACCCTGCTTGGGCCTAGGGCGCCAAGCTTGAGCCTGCTGTTGCTGCTGACCTCCCTGGAAGGGGGGCTGCCTAACCGCAGGGGAAGAGTGCCGAAAAGGCTTCTTCTTGCGCTTCTGCTGGTTCTTGCCCAAAGAACCCTTGGCAGAAGTGGCATCCAAGGTGGCATTAGACTGCTCAATGCACTGGAGGTGATCTGCCACTCCCGGACCGAAAAGGTCGGTGCCAAGGAAGGGCACGTCCGCTAGCTTGTGCTGAGTATCCGCCAGAAAGGAGGATAATCTCAGCCAGGCCCTGCAGTGAGTGGCCACTGCTGCTGCAAGTGAATGGGCACAGGAATCTCCAATGCCCAGAGCCGTCTGGAGCTGCTGTTTTGCAACAGCATGGCCCTGGTCACGGACTTGCTTAACCGTGATCTGCATGTCCACTGGGAGATGAGGGAGAGAGAAGTGTGCCATGATCACTGCCAGAGCTGGCCTGCGAAAGCTCAAGGATGAGGCTATACCTTCCAGGCAGAATGGTCCATATTTTTGGACTCCTTGTCCGGAGGGTGGTCAGTATCCGCTGAGCTACCCATGCCCCGAAACACTGAGGCAGTCACAAGGCACTCGGCCGAGGGATGCTCAGTGAAACCCGCCAGGGACCCCATGGGTACAGTGTACTTGCGAGCCATGCAGGCAGATGGAGCCGGGCAAGAGGCAAGGCGCTGCCACAGCTCAAGGGCCGGGCCAACAATGGCTTCGGCCACTGGGAAGACCTCCGTCGGAGTATCTCCCTCTTAAGGATATCTGTGAGAGGATATTCCGCCTTCATTTGGATAGGCTGCAATGGCATACCAGTGGACTCAGAAATGAGTTGAAGGATGCCCTGGAAGGAGGAAGGATCTTCCTCCAGGCCTGTCACTGACAAATCATTAGGGTGTGAGTGAAGACCAGTGGTATCCAAGTCCGAGGAGTCGGGGTACAGGGGTCTCCTGACTAAGTCCCCTTCAATGCGCCTAGGGCGATCAGGAACTACAGTGATGGACAGACGACGGGGCAAGCCCGTATCTGTCCGATCCTCCTTCGAGGGGCCCCCTCCCTGAGGCTGCTTAGGTGGTGGTTCCACCAAAATTGTTGGGGAGACCGGAACAGGCCAAGCAGGAATGCGTGCTGGTCCTACGGAGTCCTCGGTACCGGAGGAGTCTGTGTTGGCAAGAGGTTGTTTCCAAGTAATGGCGTGTAGCCAGCTTTTGACCGGTCAGAATTAGTTGTTGCCACATGAGGTCCTCATAACGTCGCTGGAGCTTCTATCTAAGTCTCTCCTCGTCCAAGGAGGATGAGGAACGGCGGTGGCGCCTCTTCCGGAACTGCTTGTGATCCTTTTTCGATTTTTCGACCGATGGGGTCCTACTCTTCTATCGAGACCGACGGTGTTGGCTCTGTCAATCGGGAGAGGCCAGATTCAGTGAAAACTGAGGTTCCTGCTCCTGTCCCTCAATCGGGATGCCCGCAGGACGGGTCTCCTCACTGGGGAAAGAAAGGATGGGTGTCCTTTCCAAAGAGTCATCGAGCGGGGTCGGCGACAATGGCTCGATTGGGTCGAGAGAAATCTTGGCCGGTTCTGCCGTATCCGCAGCCTCAGTGCCTTGGCCTAACGGAAGGTCCGAGAAGCTGGCGGTTGAGGAAGTTGACCTTGACCGAGGCTGAACCTGTGTGAATCAGACCGCCTCGTCCCAGGAACGCCTTCTTCGCCAGAAGAAGATTGGGGTCCTGTCCCTTTCTTGGGGGGAGAGTGCAGGCCCGGTGCCTCACCCTGGTAGGGAGAGACTGGCACAGCCCTGAAAGGACCCAGTAAAGGTGGAGCCCAGGTTAGCGGCATGAAAAAAAACTTCGGCTGGCTGAAGCTTGGCAGCTTCCTCTTCGAAGCCGCCATCTCTTCGAGGCTGCTCGGTGGGATCCCGTGGCTGCGAAAACACCCACCTGGCCTCCTTCCATTTCACGGTGGATTGCGTGCCCAGTCTCCCTAGCTATAGGCGCGCCTTGTGGTCGTCCAGGATATTCGGATGGAAGGCCAGACAGATGGTGCAAGCAGTGGTGTCATGCACGGAACCCAAGCAATAAACGCATGAGAGGTGGGGATTGGTGTGACATTTTCTGTCTACAAAGACACCGGCAAAATCTGGGGGACGACTTGTCCTCCATGTCCGATGTGCTCGGATCGGAATCGTAAACTCTTACGAGTTTTAAAGAAAGCAAATGCGGTGAAAAATGTCGATTAGCCTTCAGGGCCTACGGTACTTGTAAAAGTAGCACGAGGGAACCTGAATCTTCCAGTGGAAAGGAAGATCTGGCGTCATGGGGTGGAGCCGAGGTATATACCACCCAGGTGGGTGGGAGGAGCCAGCTTGAAGACTTCTGGCAAGATTTAAAGGGGAAAGGGACATGCCAGAGAGTGTGGATGAACAACATATCCACGCTCCTAGAAGTTCTGGTTCCTGCACAGTCCTAGTACTTTGGCTATAAAACCAGAGTGGTGCAATCTGGAGGAGATTAACTTTTAGAAAGTTATCTACTGTGCCCTTAAGGGAGCAGTTTTTCAAATCCCCAGTGTCAAAAATTTCAAGGAATGAATGAGATTCTGCCTCATCTACTGATGATATTGTTCAAGCAACAGTACCAGCCTCTCCTCAAGAGACAAATGGAACTCTGCTTGATTTACTTCAAAGTCCATAACAATCAGGTGGCTTTTGCTCAGTTCTTAAATCTGAATACATTTCCTAGAGCAGTCAGATTCAAAATGGAGTCTCCCAGTTCGACTGTCGAAAGAGTCAAGCCAGGAGATTTCCTGGCCTCTTCCACTGATGTCCATGGATCTGTCAGATGCAAATATGCACATTCAGATACGGTGTTCCCATCAGTGGTTCCTGAGGTTTTCCATATAGGTTCAGTATTGTCAGTATCAGGCTCTCCCCTTTGGGCAGGCCTTGCCCCCAAGTCTTCAAGAAAGTCTTAGTAGTGAGCATGGTACCGCTCTAGAAGAGGGGTACCATGTATACCCCTCTCTACCTGATCTGATCACAGCATCATCAGAACCACTAACTCAAAGACCAGTACACTAGACTCTTCAATATTTAAAGGACTAGGGCCAGGTAGTAAACACAAGAGGTTCACTCCAACCTCCCTAAGGATTGGAGCACTTGATGCCAAATTTTTGCATGGACTTGTTAAGAGTATTCCTCTCCCAGCGAAGGATGGAGAATCTCATATCAGAGACTTGCCAGTTGAAAAGACAGAGTAGTTACAGCTCACAGGTGTTTTCAGATTTTTGCCCTGATGATAGTCAATACAGAGATGGTCCCTGTGAACCAGACTACATACTGTCTGAGACAACTTTATGATGTTCTTTTGTCACTGGTCCAAAATTTGCAGTCTGTGTTCAAAAAAATTTTTTTTGTTAATACTTACTGCAGGGCTACAGCTATGAATTTGGGGCCCGGAATAGTCACATAAAATGGGCCGTTTCCCAAACCAGCTAATGTCAGGGTAATGCCAGCACCTCAGGTGGGCACCTCCTGAGCTCGGGCCCGGACAACATCCCCACTTTCCTCCATTACTGCGTCCTGACTTACTGTTCACTGCAGTATATTAGATTGTATTTGGTTGATCCCGATGTCTTCCACCCTGACATCTGCTGTAACCATGAATCCAAGAATCCCCTGCAGCTGACTTCAAAGCTGAGCTGCAGCTGTGGATCATTCAACAGCTTGAAGTGCTTGTTAAAGTTTTCATAATCTCTGATCTTTTTGTTTGCTGGTCCCATTCTCCCAGATCTAGATACTGTTACACAGTACTGCACCATCGAAGAAAAGCGAGATTAGCAAACTGCTGATCATAGCTTATTAAAGCTCTAACACGCACTGTAGACTACTGAATCTTCCACAGCTGCAGCCCAGCTCTGACATCGGCTGTGGTGGCTTGGGATTTCTGGTTACAGCAGATATCAGCTTGGAGACAGCAGAATCAGCCTGATATAATCCATTATACTGCAGTAAATAGTAAGTAAAACATTTAAGTTTTTTTCCCACAAATTGCAAATTAGGACCAGCCCCACACTTGGATGTATGGCTCTTAGTGCTGACTGTTCCCATTTAAATCATTCTGAATATCTGAACCAAAGATTTTTTTGTGCAGATTTGGGGTCAGGGCGATGTGGTAATGTATGGACCTCCTCAAAGTAGTTGCGGAGCTTTTATGATACTAAGATGTTGAAGTATAATGCTATATGCACTACATGGTAATACGGTGAACTGAGTTCACGACAACTAAATGTTGTATGAGACCAGATTCTGTGATAATGTCACAGCTTTGTGGGTGTGTTACTCTCCCTATTTGGATGACATACATTATGCACAAGGTATGACTAATCCAGTGACAATGTTGAACGAACAGAAAAAGAAATGATGGCAAGTCAGGTAGAATGTCTTCTTTGATGGTGAATCTAAGAAGGTAATGAATTCATTATTGCTAAAAAAAAAAAAAAAACTACATGAAGATTTTTTCTGATTGAACAGGTTAAACAAGATTAAACAAGAGGTTAGAGAAACGGAGGTGTGAACGAGCTTGATACATCCAGCAGACCAGACCTGAGTCTGATCTCACAACCCACTTGCATACTGTGTGACTCAGCAAGTCACTTAACCGCCCAGTGCTCACAGGTCGCTTCTGAAAACAGGCAATTGTGCCTAGTGGGCCTTACCCAGTTACCAAAGACTAAAATAAAAAAATATAAATAAAACAGTACTGTGTCAGGGTGGAATTTAAACCTGTGTCTCAATGCTCAGCTCTGCACTCAAATCTTTGTCTACACAGATGCCAATGTAGCTCAAGCAAGTGTAACATTTTCTTTATTAAGTGATTTTGGCTAAAGACCAACTGCTTTGCAATAACTCAGATATTTCTGAGGAAACTATCAAGGAATCAAAGCATCCTTGCCTTCTGTCAGCTGTTTTCAGCATGGCCTGCATTCTTTCTTCTATCGTTGCTTTTATCAGAAACCTGTGGACAACAGTAGGCCTGGAAGAAAAAGAAAGCAGGTCAGACACTATACATTTCAAAAACGAATTTGCTGCTGTTTGTTTCTTTGCTTTTCTAACATATTTTCAAATGCATAAGCATTCAGGTAAAATCAAACTGTTTCTCAAAAGATGCAATATTTGATTACATTTTTCAGAACTAAAATGGAAAAGAATCATATTTTGTCCATTTATTAATTTTGTGGATATGCGTGACTAGAACCGATGGATTTTTGCAGTTGATATGGAGTAGCAGTTCTGACAGGCACTGCATAACTGGCTTTTAATCAGAAAGTCATACAATAAGACTAGAACCAGGTTAGAAGAGCCTAACAAACTATTATGGGAGCAACTGTTAGGAGTGCTGCAGCAGCCTGAAAATTACATTTTGTTTTAATGTTGTAAAATAAAATCTTGATTTATTTAACTAAGCTGGGACTTGCAAATATTCCATTTCCTACTGACTCCTACGACGGTGAAAAGGCCTCTCATCTAATCTGCCTCTGCATTCAGACAAAATTGCCAGAAACTAGGTTGGCTGGATACTGTCAGTGCTGTTTAAAATCTGTATGATGCCAAAACACCACAAATCAGATACAGATAGCACACCATTCAAACTCTGTCGAAATGAATCAAATACCTCAGCACATAGCGCTTCTGGATAAAGTAATAACTGGATAATGCAGTACTGTATCTGTACAAGTGTATCCAGGTCATGTGATCATTTGGGCACACACCATGCCTTGATGCTAGGATAACAGCAGCATGGGGCAGATGAACTTCAGTCTTTTGAGATACAGTAGATGAACACTGGAGAACTGTGGAGTTTAAAGAGTGCTGTCCCAGAGGCCTACACTACTTTCTGGCAGTGACGAAAAATGGAAACTTAAAATGAAATCCCCCACTATGTACTGTCTTATCCAAGATGATATTAACAACTTTTGTTCATTGTTCGCTGAATATTCTGCAATTTTATAAATTTGTATTTTGGGGGGAGGGGTCTGGTAGGAATGTGGCAGACATGGGCCACGTTTTCTGCTGGCAGCTTTCTATGTTTCTGCTGCTTTCTCCTTTTACTTGTTCCAAATCACTCCCCAGCCAAGCAGGATCCCTAACTAGATGCACAGGAAGGACATGCCACAATGCTAAGGAAACAAATAAAGGTACTGGAATCCAGGATTGAACTCCAAATCCTGGGGTCAGGTACAACCAATAAAGGTGTTAATTCACACAGCGAATTAAAAGGAAACAAATTCTGTCTAGGGCAACGATAATGCTCTAAAGGGCTAAAACTAAAACCAAAGAAAAGACTAAAACAAACAAACAAAAGACTTATGCCAAGAGCAATTCTATTTTGAATGCACTCTCCAACAAAATGGGCAAGATGTGTCCAGCAGAATAGGAGTGAAGAAAGGAAACTCCAACCTGGCCCTGCTGGATAGTAAGAAAAACATGTACTTGCCTTGGACCATGCTGCCCTGTCTATAAAGGACCACAGGTCAGAAGGGGAATGAAGACAAGGGTGAGTGTTACTCTATGGAGAAGATACTCAAGAAAATCATATACTTCCCAAAGGAGCCAAAATGTGCTCATCTCCCCAGGCATCTCTAACTGTACTGGGTCAACAGCCCAGCTGGCGTGAGGGAAAAACTGGGCATACAAACCAAAAAACAATCTGATGTAGCTAGAAGATATCCAGGATCCAAGGCGTCGTCGGCAGGTGGTGCTGAGGAACAGCCTATGCCGGACCCAGCAACCATGGGTCGCGACACTGGGGTAGCCTGTACCTCTGAGGAGGTGGCTGCCTGGGTGGTGCTCCCGGCCCGGCTCAGGGGGAAACCAGGCTGGTCCTCCGGCACTGCAGAAGAGGCCTCCTCCCTGGCAAGGCTAGAGGAGGAGGAGGCACCCTCCTCATTGGTCCATATAGGGCCGTGAGGGGACCCGGGGGAAGGGTGAAGAGACCCGCATTTGGAACCTCTCGAGCGACTACGACCCCTAAAATTTGTCAGAGCCCTGCCAACTTTAAACATGCGGTACTCTAGAACTCGGTGGTCCATCGAGAAGCAATCGTCGAAGTTATCCATATCATGCTGTGGTCCAAGGCAGGTTAAACAGACATTACGCCGGTCCGTAACGGAAATTTGCCAGCTGCAAGGACACCGACACATTGGAGGCTGGCATGCTTTAGAAGAACATCTTTTCCCCTGAACCAGGCATGATGCAGCAGTAACCAAAAATGAAAATTACATACCTACCGTAATTCTTGATCTTTCTGTGTATCTTCACCATTTATAACAGTTGGGTATGTGGCCGGAGGTCACGACCCCGCGGGAGTTTTTTTTGGGGGGATGGGTGGAGTCGACACATCGGCACTGCCCTCGAGGCCGATGCACTGCATAGCGCCTGTGGGTTGCCCGGCATGTGCTGTCGACTTGCCTCCCTCCAGTTCTGAGTTGCCGGAGAGGTGAGGAAAAGGGATGGAGGGTGGGACAAGGAAGTCCAAGTGACAGACAAAGGAAAAGATATGTGAACCAAAAGGAGAAATAAATGACTGAGAGGACAGAAGAAGAAGAAGAAACTAAGGGAGTTGGTGGGGCCCCAATCTCTGGAAATAGGCAAAAGGAGAGGAGACATTTAGGGTAAGTTTTGGGGGTAGCAACCATACCCTGGACCTTGACTTGTCTCCGGATTGTATAGGAATTGCAAGAAGTAGCCAAAAGGCTCAATGACAGAATTCAAGGCACGGAATTACTGTCAATTACACCAAAAGGCAGAAAACAGTTATTCTGGACAAAAGATAGGACATAGGGATTCTCCCCCCCTCAGGGAAAGGATTTTTGGTGTAAGAAAAATTTTTTTTTTTTTTAAATAAGGAAGGATATGTCCAACGGACAAAGAAAATTAAGGATTGATGAGAACAAAGGAGGAGTAGAGAATGGAGGCAACTGCTAACTCCCACCCACAGGGTGGAGCAAAAGCACTGGAGGAGGAGTGCCCCCCATTGACCACTCTCCGCTTAGAAATATCATCCCCTATGTGCCCCTGTTTATCCCACTCCTGACAAAAGAAAGGATGGGGCAAGGGAGGCACAGAGAGGAGGGGGACCCAGAGACTGAGGCCCCAGGGGATGGCGGGGGATTATGATGAATGGTGAAGATACACAGAATGATCATAATTACGGTAGGTACGTAATTTTCATAACTTATCTGTGCCAATCTTCACCATTCATCACATTTGGGGAGTGCCGAGCCCTCAAGGGACCCTGAGACCCCAAAGGACTAAGTTCCCTTAGCTCCCAGTGGGAGAGAAAACAGAGGAGAACCCCTCACGGACTGGCAAGGCCAGAGACTGGGGACAGTGAGGCACGGGACCCCTCGGAGGCAGAAGGTTGCCTATACAGATGCCGCCTCACTTACGGAAGAAAAGGTGGGTTCTCCGGTGGCGGAGAAAATCACCCTACGCCAGACCAAGGGTGACAACCGGAAAGACGAGCTATGCTGTCCGCCAAGTGCAGATCGCTGTCCCTCGACCCTGGAAGTTGCCTTGTTGGCACTGTAAGATGCCTCGGTTGGTGCCTTGCTAGCTCCAGGCCATGTGCAGAGTGTGTAATGGCTTGTCTGGTTACCTCTGAATCAGGCAAGGAGGCTAGGAGTTGACCCAGCCTGGACTACAAGAACCTATCATAGGAAGCATAGTGGGTCTGATGAGCAGGGATGGCAGCAACAACTGTGCCGAGTAGAAGGTCCTCTTCCCCCAGAAGTCAAAATCCACGGGATCTTGATCTGGGGCCAGTCACAGAGGAGGGTGCGAAGCCCATCGGGAGTGTCCAGCTGCATCAGTCCTGACTGAGGATGAGGCATACAACCTGGAGACTCGGGAGGCACAATACCTCTGGCTCAGATCCCTAGGGGCTGGGACTCTGGAAAAGGGTTGTTGCCAGAACCGTAATGATGCCTTCTGGAAAGAAGCAGGCCAGGCAGGCACTGCAAGGGTGGCTGCACTGAAGTCGCCTAAAAAGGCACGCGTCGAATGCTCCGGACTGTGCTGAGGAGTGGGTGGGGTGATACACAGGTCTTCCATCATCCTCACGAGGAAAAGCTGATATTCGGCGAGATCAGCAGCAGGGGAGATGTGGATGGAAGGTTCCTCTCCCCTAGAAGAGGAGGATGAGGAAGCGGAAGACCTCGGAGATCCAGAGGTTGGCTGCTCAGGGGGAAGGTGGAACACCCACTTGTCCATGGCCCTGACATAAGTAGTGAAGTGAGCAGCCGCACCTCTGAACTGTTTCCAGGAGAGAGGTCCCATAGGACCATGAATGTCTGGGAGAGCAGGAGATGGTGACAGAGGAATGGGGCCAGGTCCACAACTGAAGAGGACTGTCCTCTGTCTGGGCAAGAGAGCGCACGGAAGCCTCTAAGGAAGGAGTTCAGGAGCCCAACAGCCGACAGCTGATCAACCACGCTGGAACAGCCTAGACCGTGCCCTGAAGCATCCCCCACTGTGAGGTGACTGGGACCGTGTAAACCCAAAAGGACGGTCCCTTTCTCCAAAGACCATGGCCTCTCGGGAGACCATGAGAAGGAAGAGGGTGGGGTCGTTGTGGACTCCTCCCGAACCCGGTGGGTCCCAGAGAAGGGCCGCCTCATCATTCCCTGGCCCCTCGACCCTCAGAGTCCGAGAGAGCCCTCAGCCTTGAAAACACCAGCCTGGGCAGTTGGCAACCCTGGGGAGACCACCCAGGGAGTAGCACCCTCCCCCTCCATGGGTGCTCTGGTCGGCCCTAAAGTTGGGCGATCCAGGCACACCACATGAGGGGGTATTCCAACTGAGGGGGCAGAGAACCCTCCAAGCCTAGGCTGCAGTGCAACTGTGGCCTGGACCACCGCCTGCTGGTCCTCACCTCTGACGCCAGTCTCAGGGACTACTGCCTGCTCCTCAGAGGGAGGCTGGTTCCAGTCAGCCAAAGTAGCTACCAAGGTGTCCACGTCGGCTGCCAACTCCAAAGAGGCAGACAGCGGGTCCAAACCAGACTCAAGAGTCCACCTCTGAAGAGGTAGAGTCCGTAGTCCGGTGCCAGACCATACGCGGACACCTGCTTCTGTCCAGACCGAGGGAGATGCCAGTCCAGGTGTCCACACCAGAGTCGGCAACGAACTCCCCCACGGCACCGCGAACGACGCCCGAGGAAGAGACAGCGCCAAGTGCGGCAGCAGAACCGGAGCTGATGTGGGCCACGGGGCCAGGGACGGCGCAGACGGTGATGTCGAGCGCCGCCAGTGGTGCTGAGACCTAGAGCGACACCTCCCATTGCGCCGTGGCCCTGCTGAAGGCCGAGACCAGAAACAGATGAAGATGGTGCTGTAGAACTTCCCACGGTGACGCCAGAGCTATTGGCGCCGCAAACTGCGTCAACAGCAGAGGCGGCGCCGAGCACAGCGTCATCAGGGCCCAAGGCACTGCAAACGGCACCGAGGTCCAAAACGGCACCAACGGACGGTGTTGAGGATGGGGCCGACCCAGGCTTTCCAGCCCGAGGAAATGACACAGGCTGGGCCTTCGCCCCTGAAAGGGCGACTGCCAGAGTGGTGCCTCCTGCCTGCCCCCCCAAGGGGAGCGGACTGGGCCTCCTGCACCGCATTAGGGCTTCTGCCACGGCAAGGCTACAAGGCGGAAGCCTCTTCCTGGCGCGAAGCCCCAGAGGCAGAACCGGAGGGGACCAGGAGAAAGGCCAGAGACCATGGCTTGGCCCGACGAGTGCACACCCATCCCCCAAAAGTCGGCAGAGCTTGTCTAACTTTCCACTTGCGCTGTTCCAGGACATGATGATCCATAGAGAAACAAGCGTCGCATGAATCCATGTCGTGAAGCAGGCCAAGACATGTAAAGCAACGATCATGCTGGCCAGTAACGGAGTACGGTGCACGTGCATCGACGCATGGGAGGCCGCCTCGCTTTCAGCGACTTTTTGCCCTCCGACCTAGACATGATCAACAGTAAACAAAGAGAAAAGCAGCGGCGTCAAGTTGGGCAAAATGGAACCAACAGGTAGATAGGCGTCGACAAACGAAAACTAGGCTCGAAGTGCGTAGTTGCTTGAATTTCCTCATGAGGTGCAACTTCCACGGTGCGAGACGACGAACTGGCAGGAGGGGCGGGTCGGCGACACCTAGCGCCATCCTGCAAGCTCCGTAGTGCATCGGCCTCAAGCGGGCGCCGACAGTGTGTCGACTCCGCCCATCCCCCCCAAAAAGAAATGCTCCCGCGGGGTCGTGACCTCCGGCCACATACCCAACTGTGATGAATGGTGAAGACTGACACACATAAGATCAACAAAACAGTAAAGACATGGCGGTGCTTAAAGAAATAAAAAGAAAGGTCTTACCAGTGTACTTATGTAAATGGCACTGAGTACCAAACGGGCAGAACCGGGTGAAGTCGAAGTCACAGAGTGGCGATGAATGCAGCGTTGAAGTCTGGCATTGTGCCAAAAACTATGCTGTAAACTATGCTAACAGTAGAAATTCTCTGCTGCAGACAAGGTGCTGTCTCGACAGCGGGAGAAGTAGAACTGGGGTGGAGGAGGAGCCGATGGCCTTTACTGGCCAACCTGCGAGCACCATGCAATGTGTCGGCCTGCAGGTGATTTCACTGGGCCAACTCCTTCCTTGGAAAGAAAACAAAAGCCCTGCTGGGTGCTGAGCCTCCAGCTGGATACCCAAGGTAATGAATGGTGAAGATTGGCACAGGAAGATCTCTCTCGCTTTTTTTTTATTAAACACAGAGGTGATAGAAACTGGAACAGGAAGTGAAATAAAACATTTTTAATTTTTTGAGGGCTGCAAAAAGGGGCCACAAAGGAGGTAAAATAAACCTCAATCATGTTTTTCTCCCTTGTACCTCCCTCTATCTCTTTTTTAAACTGATTTACCTAGCAATGGAGGCAGAAGGGGATAGAGAGACAGAAGGAAAGATAGAAAAGCTGTCCAGCTGCCTGTCCCTGAAGGGGAAGGTGGTCAGGTTGCAGTAATGGATAGTGAAGATGTTCTGGAAGATCAAGAATTACGGTGAGTACTTAATTTTTATATCTTCCAAGAATCAATCTTCACTATTCATTACTCATACGTTAGAGTGCCAAACTTACCATCAAAGGTGGTGCTGGCACACCCTGAGGGAAATGGTTGTTCCCATAGCCTCCTGTGGGCGAAAATCACAAAGAGGCGGGGACCCATTATGGGCCTGGTGAGGCCCAAGGCTGGTCAGGGGTGGGCGGAAGCTCCCGTGGCCTGAGAGGAGGAAGGCGCCCTGAAACCTCACTCCTGGCACTGCGGGAGAAGAAATTGACTCCTGGAACTGTGAGGCAATCACCCTATGCTGGGCCAAGGGTGACAACCTGAAGAGATGAAGCCATGCTGTCTACCTATTGCAGACTACAGTTCCTACCAACCTGAAGACTACCTCACTGGAATGACAGGATGCTCTTTCCTGGTGTCTCATCAGCTCCAGTCCCTGTGCAGAAAAGGTGTATGGCTTGTCTGATTTTATCACAGTCTGGGATGGACATTAGGAGCTGTCCCAGCGTCGCCCACAGGTGCCTGCCACAGGACACCTGGTGTGCCGAGATGCACACCATGGTGCATGCTGCTGAGAAAAGTCTTTGACCCCAGTCATCAAACTCCGCAGAGTCTGACTCTGGGGGATGGTCAAGCAAGGGGTATCTACACCCAGAGGGGGTGGCCAGGAGCTGGACCCCAGAAGTGGGGTGTGTCATGGCTCCTGGAGACCTCATGGGTGCACAATGTTCTTGGGGGAGGGGCACAGAGATGGAGGCAGACATCTCTAGATGCCTCCGAAAAAGACCTAGGCCACAGAGGCATGACTGAATAGTCATGACTGTACTCCCCAAGAAAGGACAGCATCAGACGGGCAGGACTGCAACCTGAAAAACGATGTAGTCACAGCTCCCTCATCACCTCCACAAGGAACTGCTGGAAATGATGGTACACAGAGTCTGAGGAGAGATGAAGGGAAGAGTCCCCTTCCTCTGACAATGAAGATGAACATGATGAGGAGCTGGGTTCAGGGGAAGGGAGTGCTGGGGTCTCATGCTGGACAATAGCCTGCTCTAGTACCAAAAATTAAGTGGGAAAGGCTCTCGGCGATGTCCTGCACTATTTCCAGGTTATGGGCCCCTGAGGACTGGAAATGCCCTGGAGAGCAGGAGGGGAAGGCAGAGGAGCAGGAAGGAGTTGTGGTGGCTAGGCCAGATCCTCTGTGTCATTGAGGCTCAGGTCAGGAAGCACAGGAAAACCAGGAGCAGGTGTAGAATTCACCAAAAATATTTATTTACACTAGCAGTGAAAGAAAAAAAAAAAAACTTGTTCAGTTTAACTATTTACAAAGGCAAAATAAAATAGAGCACATCCATCAGAGTTTTCCTTCAATCTCTGTCTTTTTTTCCTTTTAAGCACTTGCAGCTCAGCTCTCTCATAAGTCATTCCAACCCCCATTCTTAACAAACATCCTGTTCTTGTGTGTTTCAGGCAGGTGCAAGGCAGGAACACAGTGTGCCTGAGCTGAGGCCCCTTTCCACAGCTTCTCTGCAAAAGGCTCAAAACTTGCCCTCAGATAACCTCTTGAGTTCCCAATAGCTTTTGCAATCATCTCAAACCACAAGTATATACATTTCAAAATTCACATTGTATAATTTCTAAACAAAAGAATCCCAATATTAGTTACATTTTCACATAATGATCTATATATTTTTATATCAGCAGATATGCAAGGAGAAAAAGACAGACAGCAAGGGAGACAGTTAGAGAAAAGAACTGCGAGACTGTTGGGGTGATCAAGTCCGAGGTCTCACAGGAAAATTTAGCTGCACAGCCAGACAGACAAGAGACAGGAAAGAACAGATCCTTGTATTTAAACACTTTCTCCATAACAACTGGGACAGGGTCCTGTTCTAACCTGTCTCACACTGCCAGGACTACGAGATTGTACAGGGGACCCTGCCCGAGGGGAAGACCTGACAAACTCGTCCATTTAAGAAAACCCAACCGTGAAAGAGTGGTCTAGGTGGTACCGTTGGGCCCAGTTGGGGAGACTGGAACTGCAGAGGTCCAACAGGGCGGTCCCTGTCTCTACCTATGACAGGCCCAGACACTTCCGGTGAGGTCAGAGGACTCGAGTTAGCTCTGGGCATGGCGTGAGGTACCAAGCAGGACCTACCAGGCCCCACCTCATCAGAATGGACTCTGCCCCTTGTGCTAGGCCTAACATCAGAACCAGAACCATGAGAGTCAACAGAACCCCCCTCAGTGCTGCAAAGAGCACCACAATCAGATCTGGCATCCAGGATGGCGCAGGAACCTGGTCCAGCACCTTGTCTGGCACTGGCCCCCCTCCTGGTGCTGGGAGACAAAAGGGGGGTGTCACCACAACCGCTACCAGGTTGGGAAATAGCCAGAGATGCCCCCAAAGACAACAGAGACCAAGAACTAGGCCCAGAAAGGCCTACTTCATTGCCAGAGCCCGAAAGCTGCTTAGGATCATGCCGGTCCCCATCCCTCGGGTCATCTGACTGCTCAGGGACAAGATCCAGAAGATCTCCATTGGGCTGCTGACTCCAGAAACCTCCCTCTTCCAGTGCCGCAAGCAGCATCAGGAGGAGACCGGCTGCATAGGCAGCACTTCTCCTTCGCTGGCACTGGCCTCAGTGCTGAGAGCAAGTGGGCGCCTGACCACAACCCAAGATGTCCACCAGTGTAGGTCCAGTGTAGAGCCCCAACTCATCACTGGGGGAGTCTGGACCCCTGAGGTGGCTCCAGACTGGGAGGTGTGCACAACCGGCCCCTTGGAAGGAGCTGACGGTCCCACAGACCCCTCCACCAGGCTTTCCGTCTCAGCAAGATGAGGACCAGAAGACTCCTGGTCTCCCTGAGTATGTACCTTACCTTGGAGTCCCTTGTACGATGCCTGCCTCCAAAAGGGGGGGGTGAATGACCCCACTTCATTGTGCAGATCTCAAGTGTGTAGAAGTTCATAGAAAAACAGGCACTGCCTTGGTCCATGTCATACTGTGCTCCAAGGCAGATCCAACAATGGTCATGTTGGTCCCAGACGGACATATTTCCCCCACAGGGACACCGATGCATGGGGAGGGACACCATCTTCTTTTTCTGACTTCTGAGGCCGCTGAGACTCAGACATGACTGACTTAAAAGAGCCTGACACCGTAAAAGGACAGAGAAGGAAAGCGTTGTCGGGAAAAAGTCAAAAGAAGAATTTATGGTGTCAAGCTGGCAGTGACAAACTGAGTTGTGCAATTAAAAAATGGCAAATGCTCCCATGGAATGCAACCTCAAGGTCGGGAAGAACAGAACTGAGAAGAGGAGGGGCTAGCGTGTTAGTTACTGGCCAGCCCATGAGCACCCATCATGTCTGCCTCATGGGCAGTGCTGTCAGCGTCGGTCCCTAGCTCAAGAACTTTAAAGCTATATGTTCCTGTGAGGTCCTAGCCTCCTGCACAGACCCATGAGTAATGAATGGTAAAGACTGATTTCTCGAAGATCTGTGTGAACTGCTGAGACAGGTCAGGCACTGAAGGTGTGGGTCAGTGCTGGATATTTTGTTACTGCAGAAGCAAAAGCAAAAGGTGGCAGAACAAGGCATACAGGGCAGAAACAAGGAAAGGCGTGGAAGGAAAGCAGAGCTGAGGTAATAACTACCCCCAGGTGTCCACTCAATGGCAGGAAAAGAACTGATCTGGTTGGAGTAGAAGGTGCCATTATTCTGTGCGGCACATGCTCACTAATGTTGGCACCACCACCCCAAAAGTATAAGCTATAGGGTCCTAACGCCTCCAGCCCCAAGACCAAAGACTTTCTATGGAGATGACAAACTCTAAAAATGTGTACTTCTTCAATTACCCCCTCCGAGAATATGGGCCTCCAACTAGTACGTGTTTACACTGGCCAGAGGTTCCTCATATGTTATTCCTTGTTGTTCCTGTATGATCTTTGTAGCTTGCCTCTGGACTGTCTCTGTACCATTCCTTTCACTTATCAGGTGTGGCCTCCAGAAATGGACACAGTACTCCAGGTGTGCCCTCACCAGCGATCTACAGAGGGAGATAGTGCCTCGTTTCTCCTACAGAATCCTCCTCTGAATCCCAACATCCTGTTGGCTTCAACAAATGTTCTGCTATACTGGACTGTTGACTTGAGACTATCGCATCTGATGACTCCAAGGTCCCATTCCTCTGTGGCTTGGCTTGTTTGCCCCTTATTTGTTGTTCCTCTAGTGCCCTGTCCTCCTCTCTGGACTGGTTTGGAGGTCTAAATGCGACCCCAACCTGAGGTTATTCCCTCCTTCCACTACCAGCAGAACCTACACTTTTTCTGCTCTACTCTCTCCTCTAGGTTTTTATCTTCTATTGATTTTATACTGCCTCTACTGTATAGTGCCACCCTCTACTCTGTCCTTCTCTCTTTCCTTCCAAATATGGTGTACCCAGGAGAGTGAGGTCCCATTTATGATTCTGGGTTGCCCATGACTGTGACAGAAACTACATCCAGTCTGGTCCTCACCACCACAGCCTGGAGGGCCCCATTTTATTTTAAGATATCTAGCGTTCATACAAGCTGCCTTCCACTGGCTATGACTACCACACCTACATGACTGACTCCTATTCCCCACTTCATGTGTCTATCATGTCTCTATCCCCATCATGTGTTTTCCCCTCCTGCCAGCTCCATACTACCATTACTAGTAGTACTGTAGTGCTCACCGTGTTTGTCCAATGCGGTGTACTCGTCCAATCGCCTGGAGTTCATGTGCTGGGTTTAATATGGGCTCCACCAGCAGCACGTGGGTAGCTTCAATAATGTTTAATCCATTAGAGCCAGTGTGCAGGGGCAGCAGAAGAATGTTGATCATGGGATCATATTTAAATGCAGAAAGATTCTCCTGAAAGACAAACCTTATTTTAATTATACCATACACTGTAAATCATAATTATGCATATGAACATATCTGCTTTAGAGGCTAAGTTTACTTTTTTTCCATTCACATATTCTTTGTTTTCTGTTGTTAAACATCAGTGCACTGTTCTTTTTGTTTACTGAAAATTGGTAACCGGAAAAGGCACACTGAGCAAAGGCCCACTTCCAGGTGCAACCCAGGGTGGTGGTGGAACAAAATACACAGAAATAATGGTGAATAAAGTGCAAAATGCAAAATATATTTAGTGGTAGGACACAGCAAGACTTTAGTACATAAAATGTTATACACAGTTAAAAGCTTAAATGGTGTGTGTCTAGAGTCCCAGCACTGACTGAGTTGCTAGGGCCTAACACAGACCTCAAAACCTTCAACTGCCCAGCTCCCTATGCTGCATCAACACATATGTCACTCTGATATCACTGATTTGTCACTTTGTTTCCTGGGGTAATCCCTCTGAAAGCTGGCCTAAACCAGAACAGTACAATTACATAAGAACTTACTGTAACAGTAGATCTTCGAGAGGAGCTCTTGCAGCAGTCTATTACCATAAGGACTATGGGCCAGGCACTAGGACCCCATGGAAACCTTCTAGCTAGCAGTGTTCAGCAAGCACCGCCCCCCGATGCCGGCTCCACCCTGACTTTGGCCAATAGTACATAAGTGGCGGTCCCCAGCCCCACCTCAATTCACCCGACGGAGACCCGATGGTAAGGCTGGCAGGCGGACCGGGAGGAAGCTTGCCATAAAAAAAGATGCAAAGACTCACCAGGGGGAAGGAGGAAGGGAAAGCAGAGCCTGCTACAAGAGCTTCTCTCGAAGATCTACTGTTACGGTAAGTTCTTACGTAACTGTACTATCTTACTTCAAGTGGGCGCTCTTGCAGCAGGCTATTACCATAAGGACTGAGTCCCAAGCAGTACCAGAAAAAGGACTGAGACAGATCTGGGAGAAGGCTGAAGTATAACTGCCAGAAAAAGGCATCAGGATAGAAGGCCTTGAAGGACAGCCAGGCCAAAGCCTGCCCTTCTCCTAGAGGCAACATCCAAGTTGTAGAGCCTGATAAAGGTATGCACTAAGCTCTGGGTAGCTGCTATGCAAATGTTCGCTATCGAGACATTACGCATCGAAGCAAAGGAAGTAGTCACTCCCCTGGTGGAATGACCCTGTACCGAGCCGGAAGGGGTTTGTTGTACTTGTCATAGCAGAAGACAATGCAATTTACCAGCCACTTAGATAAGGTCTGTTTAGACATTGAAATGCCTTGACAGCAGGGTGCGAAGGCCATAAACAACTGATACACCTTACAGTGCGAAGCAGTACGATTGAGATAATACCGTAGCACCCTGTGGACATACAGAGTATGTGGGAGTGCTTCCTCTCGGTTTGAGTGGTTAGGGTAATACACTGGTAGGTTAATGTCTTGTGTGAACTCGGACACTACCTTGGGTAAAAACTTAAGGTTAGTACGTAAGGACACCCTGTCCTTAAGGAAAACTAAGTAAGGCTCCTTACACATCAGGGCCTGAAGCTCGGAAACCCTCTGAGCATAAGTAACAACAACTAAAATAACACTTTCAAGAAGACGACAGCTTGCAGTCAGCAGCTGGCTTGAGGCGGGGAAGAGTAAGTTTTGAGCATAAGAGAGATCCCAGGGCAGTTCATGATCTCTGATGGAGACTTAAATGCAGTATGCCCTGCAAAAGGGTGCGGACACATCCAGCTGGCCAGAGTTCCCTTCATAGGTACGCGGTAAGTAGAAATCGAGAAAGATGTACCTTAATGGAGAGTAGCTCAAGTCTTGGTTTGATAAGGAGAGGAGATACTCTAAGACAGAGTTCACAGAACAGGTAAGCGGGTCGAGTGATGGGGTGAAACCCACAGACAAAATCTTTCCATGTCATGGTGTAAGTGGATCTAATTGAGGGCTTTCTCACTGCAACGAGAATGTCCTCCATCTCCTGGGAGACCCCATACCTAGACTTAACTAAGTCTGCAGGAGCCAGGCATGAAGATGCAGGGATCTGAGGTCCGGATGGACCAGGGTGCCCTGATCCTCCAATAGCAAGTGCGAGTTCAGCAGCAGCTGTATTGGAGGCTCCATTCCCAGCTGCTGAAGTAGTGGGAACCAAATCTGCCAAGGCCAATAGGAAGCAACGAAGATCATCTTTGCTCCCTCGGCCTGCAACTTCAGGAGAACCCTCTGGAAAATGGGAAAAGGAGGGAAGGCATACAGAAACTTCCCTGTCCAATAGAGGTACAAAGCATCTGGCCAGAAATCATCAGGCACGGGCTCTAGCAAGCAGAAACTGGGCAGTTTGGCACTGAGTGGAGATGCAAAGAAGTCCAACTCTGGACGGCCACATCTGTTGAACAGTTGGTCTGCTACTGACTGAAGGAGCTCCCAAGATGTTTGGACACCTGGAACATGAACAGTAATGAGGTCTAAGTGGCACTCCAGAGCCCAATACCAGACCCTCATCGTCTCCTGGCAAAGAGGGTAAGAATGTGTACTCCCTTGCTTGGTGACGTAAAACACTACCGACATGTTGTCGGTCTGGATGAGAAGAGGGCCGTGCGAGAGGTCTGACTGAAATGCCTGCAAAGCGTTCAGGACCGCTCGCATCTCTAGAACATTGATCTGGAGCATCTGATCATCTGGAGAAGAGGTCCCCTGGGTCTGTCTGTTCTCCAGGTGAGCACCCATACTGAGACCAGAAGCATCTGTATTTAGAACCCGTCTCAGGGGCTCCTGCCAGTAGAGGACCCCCTCGTTCCAGTTTGGAGGGGTCTAGCCACCAGAATAGAGTCCTTTGGACTGGGTCGGAGATCCTGACTGGCTGGTATAGGTCGTCTGACCTCTGGTCCCATTGCACCCTGAGTGTCCATTGGGAAACCTCATGCAGAGGCGGGCCAAGGGAACTACAGGAATGGCCGCCGCCATGTGCCCCAGAAGTCTGAGGAAGGTCCTGGCTGGGACTGGGGAGCCATGGATACCTCTCAGCAAAACTCCTTAGGCGATCTCCCCTGTCTTCTGGGAGAAAGGCTATGCTCTGAACCATGTCCAGGACCGCTCAGATGAAAAGGAGTCATTGACTGGGCCATGGGGATGACTTTGGAAGGTTCAGAGTGATCGCCAACTCTCAGGAGAGTGTAAAGGTGTCTCCAAGAGTGTGAAGTAGCTGAGCTCTGGAAGGAGCTGCCAGAAGCCAGTTGTCTAGGTAACAGAAGACATAACAGCTCTGGCGTCAGACAGACGCAGCCACCACCGCTAGACATTTGGTGAAGACTCGAGGAGTGGAGGAGAGGCTGAATGGTATGGCTCGGAACTGGTAATGTCTCCCCTGGAAGTGGAACCTCAGAACTTCTGATGAGGAGGAAAGACCCGTATGTACAGTTAGGTGTCCTGCATGTCCAGGAAGCAGAGCCAGTCCCCTTGGTGCAAGAGATGAATGAGGCCTGGAAAAGTGACCATTCTGAACCACTTGTACACTATAAAGAGGTTTAGGGAGCTGAGGTCCAGAATTGACCAAAGGTCTACGGTCTTTTTTCTGACCAGGAAGAAATAAGAGAAATAGCCCTGTCCCTGTTCCGGGGGGACTGGCTCTATTGCCCGCTTCTGCAGAAGAGCCTGGATATCTCCTTCTATAAGGGGTATGTGAGAAGAAGGATAATGGGAGGACCCTGGTGGCTTGTCTGGAGGGATCTGTAGGAATTCTAGAGTATGTCCTCTCCTGATCAGATCAAACACCCAGAGGTCTGTGGTGATGTTGCTCCATCTTTCTAGGTAGAGGAAAGCCCCACTGCCTCCCCTATGGCCTCCACCAGAGATGGGGGTGGCAGGTAGTGAGTCACTGGGTGGATCCGGGAATGGGCAGAGAGGTCTTGGGGCCCCTGGAGAAAGCTCCCAGGAGTTTGGGTTGGTGCCTTCCTATTGAAGCCTCCTCTGCTGGAACTGATTGTGGAATTTTGCTTGAGGGCTTCTGAAAGGGCAGTTTCAAAAGGCTTCTGGTCCCCCTTGTACATTTTTGAACGGACCAAATAGACTTCCCAGACTCCAGGAGAATGCAGATCAGTTTCTCTGTCTCCTCCGAAAAGTACAGAACCCTGGAAAGGAAGGTCAAGGATACCAGATTGCAGATCCTGTGAGAATCCAGAGACTGAGCCAAGTGTGGCGCTAAGGCAAACACCAGATGCCGCTGCCCTAGAAGCCGTATCTTCAGTATCCTTTTTCTCTGCTACGTCCTTCCTCTTCTGCCTCCCACCAATAAACTTCTGTTCATCTTTGAATTCTATAAAATGTGAACATTACTGATATTTTGTAATGAAATTAGTAAAGCTTTATGTAATAAGCAACTAACTACTATTGTGGTATTGTTTACATGGCATTTGATGAACTGCATGGCTGAGAATAGTGTACAGCATGAGCTTCCCCAGAAAAAAGTGTCCTGCCGTTTCCAGACTTTTGGCTAAGTCCATGAGCATGCGCTATACAGATTCTATGTGTGTGCATGCGCGGACACGTTGTAGTGATGTCATGCATCACTCCACGACACTCTTCTGGGGAAGCTCGAGAGGAAACAGTGTCCAGCGTTTGTCGCCATTACTACAAGACGCCGAGTCTGAGGGCATAACAAACAGCAACGGCAGCGTTTCAATTGAAGGTACAAGAGTAGTTTGGTACTATTCCTTGAGAGAATAACTTAGTAGATGATGTAACTGCCTTAATCAGACAGCTAAAACTAAATATTATGTCTTACAGAAAAGGATTTTTCCTAATGAGATAGTGTATGGAGCTGTCGAAGAAATATAGACAGAATTAAACCTTTGGGTATGTTGATACTGTTTTCGTCAAGAGGGAATACCCCATGTGTGGGGGTAGCAAAATGATTTTTTAAATATTGTTGAATTGGAGACAATAATAGCGGCATGGAACTTTTTGGATGCCAACAACCTAATAGTTTGAGTGAGCAACCAAAATCCTTAAAAAACCTTTTTGTGTCCACAGAATATATTGGCGTTTGGGATGCTGTTTGAAGCCCTGTAAGAAATATAAGATAAGCAGACTTAGGTATGCTGGGAGTGCTTTTGTTATAAAAGAGGTTTACTTCATTTATTCGGGGGAAGTAACATGGGAATGCACTATGAGGAATATCATATTTTTACATTTGTATTTTACAGGAATGCCCATGAGGCTTGTATGGCCTAATAAGAAGTATTAGTAAAGATTTTAGGTAGGCTGGTTGATTTTGATTTTGCTGGAGCTGAACAAAAATTTAAAAAATTTAAAACATAAATGAAAGATGTGTAAGAGGATTTAATTAACTAATTAGGTTTTTATTTACTTTTTTATAGATTTATGTTGAAAAAAACAGTGAACAAGCTTCAAGCGGTAGAAACATAAGGGAGTAAAATAAAAGTGAATCGAACACTATTATGGATATTTTGTCTCTGTGAAGATTCCTAAAGGGCTTTACCCTCCCCTCTTGATTTGTGTTATATGGATCAGTCCATAGGGGTTAGCCAAATTTACATTAATGGATCAGAAGAGTATTTGAGACATGAAAGTGATTCATTTCCCACGAAGCCTGGAGTTGGAACTTGTTGCTATTAGCTTGATGGACTGAACAAATGTTCTTGGAGGACGCTGAATTATAAACTTGGAAAGTTTTCTTTACGACAATTTTGCCATTTAGTTTCACTCCTTTAGTTTCTGTTTACAGCCTAAGTGTATACCATGGATCCTGGAGAGATTTTTACTGATACTGGTGATAGCCTGTACAGCAATATCCATTTTACTACGTTCTCTGAAGATGAGAGGAAGAAGCTGTTTTCAGCTATGCGTGGGGATCGAAATCTATCCATGCAGATGGGGGAAGCTCCAAAAAATCTGTTATACAAAATAGAGAATTTACTGCATACAAATTGTAGATTGGAGTGGCATGGTTTGACCCTTACTCAATACTTAGAATATAATACAATACTGCGTGGTTTAAGAATAAGTGTGGAACCGAACATAGGGATTAAATCCTCTAAATTGGAACATACATGGGATGGGATTAGAAATTGAGCCAGTTGTGACTTTATGTATGCCCTCATCGAGGCTATCACAGACGAAAGACAGAACCTAGAAGTATATATTAAAGGTGTACAAGAATCATTAAAGCTAGAGATACAGGAGAAAGAGTTCAAGAAGAATTTGGAGGAAATCAAAAACAAACCCCAACAATATGAAGAGAGGTTAAAACAACAAAAGGTTAAAAAATGTACAAGAGACACCAATGATTATCGAGACGGAAGAATCTACAAATATAAAATGGTTACTGGGAGGAATCAGTTTTGGAAACACCCCCAGGATTATTATAGCTCTGACAGTGATAACAGTTACACCAAGGATAGTAATAAAACACCTTCAAACAAATCTACATCAGAAGAACAGCAACCCAGTACATCAGAACAGCTTCCGAGATATGAATTACGTCAACAAAATACCCAGAGCAATTTCCCAAGACCGGGGGAAGGATATCTTGGGGTGGGGGGAGGTGCAACAAGGGGAGGAGGGCCAGGTAGAAGGCAAACAAGGCAAGGACAGGTCAACAGCGGGAGAACCAGTGAGAACAGACCGTATTCTAATTTTAACTTAAGTAAAAGATTATTACAACAGATGAAGTAAATGTCCTTAGTAAGGGTTATCTTTTGCGCCTTCTCAATCAGTGGATTTATTTTAGAAGTAGATTTACAATGATTTTTCAGGACTTTGAGGTTGAAAAACCTTTATGGTTCACAAGAAAACCCAGATATGAAGCATTACTAAAGGATTTAAAACAAAGAATGCAGGTAAAATCTAAATATAATTCACCAATTGGAAGGAAGAACGGGATTGAAGCCTTTATTAAAACAGTGCATAAAGAAATTATGAACCTTTTTAAAAATAAAGAGGCTAGATCTCCCTCACATTTCAATTTATCTAAAAGGGAACAACGAGCATTTGAAAAACTAAGTGGTGATGTTAACATTGTCGTCAAGAGGCGGATAAGGGCAGTAATATTGTTATACAGAACAGACATCAATATCAAAATGTGTGTCTTAAACTTATAAACAATTTAGAAAATGATATTCCCCTTACAGTAGATTCCACCGTTGGTATTTTAACTCAACTTAAAAGTTTAGTAGAAGAATACACAGTTATGAGTTGGTTATACCCTTGGGAAGCTCATCTACTGGTAAATGATTATCCAAGAATTCCTACATTTTATGCTATTCCTAAGATCCACAAAAGTGTTTTGCATCCCCAGGTACACCAATAGTCTCCGGAATTGGATCTGTATTCGAGCCCATCTCTAGATTTATAGATTTTCATTTACAACCTTTGGTTGTAAAAACTAGTGCATTGTAAAAGATACCATGGGTATGATAAATGAACTCCACTATATATCTGAACAAGAGATTCCAGAAAATGTAATTTTAGTCACAGTAGACACTAGGATCATATGTCCATACCGCATAGGGATGGAGTTGAATGTGTAGGCATGTTGCTCGACAAAAGAGAAAGTGGTGCACATCCGCACACTAGAATTTTACAAGAATTAGCTGAATTTGTTTTACAACATAATTATTCTGAATTTGACAATCAGTTTTTTCAACAAATAAAAGGCACTGCTATGGGCTCAGCAATGGCACCAGCATATGCCAATGCATATATGGATAATTTCGAACATTTGTACATATTTAATGACATGGGCGGATTTATAAACACTGGAATTTTCTCGTGGTTCAGATATACAGATGATATATTTATGATCTGGAAAGGAAGTGAACAAGAATTAGAGGACTTTTACCCATGATTGAACTTAAAAGACAATAATTTAAGATTCGTTATGAATTTCGATAAGGTAAAGGTGCCATTTCTGGACCTAAATATACAATCAGAAAACTCATATATTTACACTAGTCTGTACAGAAAGGTACCGATAAAAACACACTATTACATAACAAAAGTTTTCATGAACCAAGCGTGAAGAAAAGTATCCCTTATCCAATTGACAAGAGCTAAAAAGAAACTGTAGCAAACAAGAAGATGCAGATAGAGAGACAGACTCGGTGACAGAGATATTCAGAGACAGGGGATACTGATGGGGAACCTTAAAAGCAGCAGAAAATAGAATAAAGCAAAAGAACAGAAAGGAATTACTTTCATAGACTCCAAAAACTAATTCAGAATCGTCTTTAGTTATGTCCATTAAATAGAATCACAAAATGTCTGATATCAGGAAGATTAAACAGAAGCACTGGTATTTAGTACAATATGACAATTTACACAATAGGGAGTTACAAAATTCACCCATTGTAGCAGCTAAAAAAAGTGAGGAATATTAAGGATAGGGTAGTAAAATTCCAGTAGTTACAGGAGAACAACTTTTATTGGGACCCCTGAGCCCAGGAATGCACCCTTGTGGTAGGTGTGCAGTATGTCATAACACATCAAAGAAACAAGTATTTACAAGCCCACATACAGGGGAACAACACTCAATATTACAGCATATTACCTGTATTTCAGAGGGCATTGTTTATATTATACAATGTCCTTGTGACTTACTATATGTGGGACAAACTGGTCGGACACTGAAAACTAGAATATTAGAACACAAAGGAGATATTAGAAATAGAGACACAAACTCCCAAGTTGCAATACATTTTAACAGCAGGGGCCACACTGGTGTTTCCCTTCGCTTTTGGGTTTGGAAAGGGTGTTACCACCACCTTGTGGTGGTAACTTTAGAGATATATTACTACAATCAGAAATGAAGTGGGATCTTTAAATTACATACCTTAGAGAATAGTATAGGAATTAATACCGAAACGAACTGGCAAGTGTGTTAATTGTCATTTTGTGCATTAGCAGGCTAGATAATTATATTTCTGTAAAGAATTCAGTATATACATCTGATCGTTAGACTTTTTGTTTTATTTTTATTCTATGCTTTATATAGGACATAAACAGATACATGACTTGTGACTCTGTATTGTTTGCAGTAGTTTTGTCCTTATTTATTGCCTTTGTCTTCCTTTTTGCCCTTCCCCTTCTCATTGTCCCCTCCCCTCCTCCTGGTGTCTTCCTTTTCTCTGTTGGGTCTTTCCTTTCTGCCCCCCCATAGACTTCTGTTCATCTTTGGAGTTCTATAAAATCTGAACATTACTGATATTTTGTTTGAAATTAGTAAAGCTTTATGTAATAAGCAACTAACCACTATTGCGGTATTTTTTACATGGTATTTGATGAACTGCATGATTGAGAATAGTGTACGGCATGAGCTATCCCAGAAAAAAGTGTCCTGCCGTTTTCCGTCTTTTGGCTAAGTCCATGAGCATGCACTATACAGACACGTTGTAGTGATGTCATGCATCACTCCACGAACACTCTTTTGTGGAAGCTCGAGAGGAAACAGTGTCCAGCATTTGTCGCCATTACTACAAGACGCCGAGCCTGACGGCATAACAAACGGCATCTGCAGCGTTTCATTTGAAGGTAATAAGAGCAGTTTGGTACTATTCCTTGAGAGAATAACTTAGTAGACGATGTAACTGCCTTAACTAGACAGCTAAAACTAAATATGTCTTACAGAAAAGGATTTTTCCTAATGAGATACTATATGGAGCTCTCAAAGAAATATAGACAAATTAAACTTTTGGGTATGTTGATATTATTGTTTTCATCAAGAGGAATACCTCATGTGTGGAGTAGTAAAATTATTTTTAAATATTGTTGAACTGGAGACAATAATAGCGGCATGGAACTTTTGGATGCAACAACCTAATAGTTTAAGAGTGAGCAACCAAAATCCTTAAAAAGCCTTTTTGTGTCCACAGAATATATTGGCATTTGGGATGCTGTTTGAAGCCCTGTAAGAATACAAGATAAGTAGACTTAGATATGTAGGAGTGCTTTTGTTATAGGAGTTTACCTCATTTATTTGGGAAAGTAACATGGGAATGCACTATGATGAATATCACATTTTATATTTGTATTTTACAGGAATGCCTATAGCTTGTATGGCCTAATAAGAAGTATTAGTAAAGATTTTAGGTAGGCTGGTTGATTTTGATTTTGCTGGAATTGAACAAAATTTATAACAAATGAAAGATGTACAAGAGGATTGAATTAACTAATTATGTTTATATTAACATTTTATTATAGTTTTATGTTGAAACAAACCCGTGAAAAGCTTCAGAAATGGAGCGAAACGTAGGGGAGTAAAAATAAAAGTGAATTGAACACTATCTATTATGAATATTTTGTCTCTGTGAAGATTCCTTAAGGGCTTTACCCTCCTCCTTAATTTGTGTTATATGGATCAGTCCCTGAGGGTTAGCTGAATTAACAGTAATGGATCAGAAGAGTATTTGACACATGAAAGTGATTCATTTCCCACGAAGGCTGGGGTTGGAACTACTGCAGGAACCCTCTCGAAGTAAGATCAATCTAAACCTGATTGTCAGCCACAGCCGGTGTCAACTGCTCCACTGAGGGCACTGCTGAAGCACTGTCAGATTCCTCAACTGGCAAAAGTTTGACCAGGATCAACTGGTGGGGGAGTTAAAGAGAACAAGAGGAGTGGGAGTGTTTCTCTTCCCATGATTGATAGCAATGTCATTTCTTGTGATGTTTTTTTTGATAAGAAAAAGTGTTGTTAAAAGTCTGCAGCAAAAGAAAGATTTTCTGGAACTCCGAGCAATCCTGGAACAGGGTACATTCATAGCCAGCCCTACTGGGACAAAGGCCTGGGCCGAAGAGGCCCCTGCTGCAGTCGCCTCTTACTCCATAGCCTGTATCTGGGCTGCCGAGCCTGTGGATGTGGAAGCCTGCTGTTCTTGGGGCCTACCTTGGAGTAATTGTGCCCTGTGTTTGTCCAATGAGGAGGGATGCACAGCCTGGCAACATGAACACTGCCTGACCTCATGGTCTGCCCCCAGGCAGTAGAGACGCATGTCACAGCAGGGTTTGAATCTCATTTTGAATCCCATCCATCTGAAAATGATCGGAAGAAGTGGTAACTGGAAAATGAGGTGCACACTATCAATCAAAAAGAAAAATATTTTGCCACGTAAAGCACTCTGAAAACTTAGTATCCTCTCACACAGCAGGAGCTGTGAAGGAGGAAATCTGTCACTCCAGTGGAAAGAAGATCTGACAATGTAAACATAGAATTTGACAGCAGATAAGGACCGCTTGGCCCACCTAGTCTGCCCATTTTCCTACTTAACAGATAAGCTGCAGATCCTAGTTAACCAACAGCTTACTTCCTCCTACCCCCCACTAGGACTATCTTAAGTCTGTCCCATGCATTCTTGAATTCTCCCACTGTTCTTGACTCCACGACCTCCTCAGGGAGGCCGTTCCATGCATTCACAACCCTCTCTGTGAAAAAATACTTCCTCACATTGCCTCTGAGCCGTCCCCCCTCTATCTTCAAATTGTGCCCCCTTGTTCTTGCACATCTCTTTTTCTAAAAGATGCCACCCTCTTGGACTTTGTTGATTCCCTTGAGGTACTTGAAAGTTTCTATCATGTCCCCTCTCTCCCTCCTTTCCTCAAGGGCATGCATATTAAGCTCCTTTAGTCTTTCTTCGTATGTCTTCTGGTGCAGATCCTGCACCATTTTGGTTGCCCTCCTCTGGACAGCCTCCACTCTGTCTATGTCTTTGCAGAGATGGGGTCTCCAGAACTGCACACAGTACTCCAGATGGGGTCTCACCAACTGTCTGTACAGAGGGATAACAACTTCCTGTTTTCTGCTATTGATGCCTCCCTATGCATCCCAGTATCCCCCAGCCTTCCTTACTGCCTTCTCACATTGCTTGCCCACCTTTGGGTATTCTGATATATTACCCCAGGTCCCTTTCCATTTTACTGTTGTCAGTATCTCACCCCCCATTGTGTACTCTTCCCCTGGGTTTTTGCTTCCCAGGTGCATTACCTTGCACTTCTTTGCATAGAATCTGAGCTGCTATACATCTGACCATTCCTCCAACCTTGCCAAGTCCCTTCTCATCCTTTCCACTCCATCTGGTGTATCAACCCTGTTGCAGATCTTTGTGTCTGCACAGAGACATACTTTTCCTTCCAGTTCCTCTGCAATGTCACTTATAAAGACATTAATAAGGACCGGTCCCAGTACTGAACCCTGCAGTACCCCACTAGTAACCCTCCTTTCTTCACTGTGGACTCCATTTACTACTACCCTTTGCGTCCTGTTGTCTAGCCAATTTTTTATCCAGGCTACCACCTTGGGACCCACTCCAAGGCTAGCTAACTTGTGTATTAATCTTTTGTGTGAGACTGTATCAAATGCCTTGCTAAAATCTAGGTAAGCCATGTCCACAGCCCCTTCCTGGGCTACTACTTTGGTCACCCAGTCAAAGAAATCTATTAGATTCGTTTGACACGACCTTCCCATCGTGAATCCATGCTGCCCTGGTCCTGTGCCCCACTGGCCTCTAGATACTCAACAATTCTTTCCTTCAGAAGTGATTCCATCATTTTCCCTACCACTGAGGTCAAACTAACTGGTCTGTAGTTTCCTGCCTCTGTCCTGCTCCCACTGTTGTGAAGAGGAATCACATCCGCCCTCCTCCAGTACTCAGGTACCACCCCATCCTCCCATGATTTGTTAAAGAGAGTAGTCAGTGGTGTCACTAGTTCTACCCTTAGTTCTTTTAGAATTCTTGGGTGAATCCCATCAGGCCCCATTGCTTTGTCCACCTTCAATTTTATTAGTTCTTTCAGAACTCTTTCTTCGTAAATGGACTGGTATCGACCCCCGTCTTCAGAGTGTTTCTCTTGTTTGGTTTAGGTACCTCCCTCCTCTTCCTTTGTGAATACTGAGTAGAAATATTCATTCAGTATCCCTGCTTTTCACTGTCACCCTCTACCCAATTCCCTCCCTTTATTAAGCCTCAGTATCCTCCTTTGGTCTTTTCGCTCCCTAATGTACCTATAAAAGGTCTTATCCCCCTTCTTAACAGAGTTGGCTATCCTTTCCTCAGTTTGGGCCTTTGCTATTCTGACTGCCTTCCCAGCCTCTTTCTGCTTTAACTGATACATTTCTCTGTCCTGCTTCTTCTGTGTTTCCTTATATTTCCTGAATGCTATCCTTTTCTCCTTAACCTTCCCTGCCACCTCTTTTGAGAACCATAGCGTATTTTTCCTTCATTGTGTTTTGTTGATTTGCTTTACACAAAGGCTTGTTGCCTCTGTGATGGCTGTTTTGATTACTCCCCATTGTTTCTCCACCCCTCCTTCTTGCCTGTTTGCTAGTGCTTTTCTGAGGCACTCTCTCATTTTCCCCAAAGTCAGCCCTCCTAAAGTCCAATACTCTTGCTTTTGTATGGCTTGATTGTATAGCTGTGTTTATTATGAAACCACACTGTCTGGTGGTCGCTTGTTTCCAGATGGCTACCCACTCTAAATCTAAGATTCTTTCTCCGTCCCCATTTGAAAGTACCAGGTCTAAGATTGCTCCCTCCCGAGTGGGTTCCAATACTAGCTGTCTGAGGCATGCCCCCTGTAGGGCATCAAGAATGACCCTGCTCTTGGATGTGCCTGCAGCAAAGGTGCTCCAGTTAACATCTGGCATATTCAGGTCCCCCATCAACAATATCTCCCCTTTTTCTGCCATTCTAAGGAAGCTGTCTATCATTTCCTTGTCCATTCCCTCCCCCTGAGATGGGGGTCTGTATACAACCCCTATGCGGATTGTGGGGCCATTTCCTGTCTCCAGGGTGACCCAGAGTGTCTCATCTGCTCCCTGTTTACTCTTTAGTTCTGTTGCTTTGATCCCTTCCTTTACATAGAGAGCTCCTCCTCCTCCTCTTTTACCCTCCCTGTCCATCCAGTAGATTGTGTATCCTGGTATGTTGACATCCCAGTCATGGTTCTCCGTGTACCATGTTTCTGTGACTGCCACAATATCCAGGCAACCCTCTTCCATCAAGGCCACTAGTTCAGGGAGCTTGTTACACAGACTACGGGCATTGGTACTCATCACCCTCCACTTTTGATGGCCTTACCCCTTTAGCCCCATTCCTGTCCTTACTGCCTTTGCCTTTTTTTACATTTACCTCTGTCCTGCTCCTAATGACTTCTCTACCTTGGTGTGTACCTCACTAATTACTGTGTTTTGTGGGGGGAGGCTGGGATTTCCCTGCTCCTTTTCAGTGCCTCCCCCCTTGGCTAGTTTAAATGTTTGCCAATGAAACATTTAAACCTCTCACCTAGGATCCTGGTTCCCCCCCTGGACAGATGCAGACCATCGCACCAGTATAGGTCTGCATCCCTCCAGGTGGCTCCCCAGTCCCCAGTGAAGCCAAAACCCTGAGCTCCACACCAGTTTTTCAACCATTCATTGAATTAAGGGTCGGAGTCAAAGGACAACACCACAGGTGGTGGGAGAGGCCAAGCTTGAAGACATTCAGCAACTGAGCATAGGCCAGCGGAACTGCCTAAGTGTGCATAGTGAACTAAATCTAGGTAGTGAGAACTTTAATGTTACATAACACAGATATATAGTTTTTATATTTTTTGTGCTATCAACTTATATTTTTATTGATATATACCAACAATACTCCATCATCTGTATAATGTTATACATTTTTACTATCTCCGTATCTGTCATTACTTCTTATATATATCCCCCAGTCACCGCCATAAGTTCCCTTAGATTACCACCTTCTTCGTGGCTACTGCAGTGGGGATGAGGTTCTAGAATTCAGTGGCAATGTGGTCACAGGGAAGTAGATGGTAATTTCATGCGTCTTAAAGATGTGTCACAAATGATGCTTGTCATTCTATGCCAATCAGGTGAGGATTTTACCTTTTAGGAACCACCTGACTCCTTGTACTGCATGTTCCTGACTGTCTTAAGGCTGCCTGGCGGTGCGTGTCACCAATGTCGCCTCTACCATGTCACCCTAAGTATTGCTCAGTAAGTTGTGCATTGAAAGTACAGTTATGCAAGAATGAAAATTATGTACCTACCGAAATTCTTGATCTTTCTGTATAGCTTCAGCATTCATCACGTGGGTACTATGCAGGAGGCGCTAGAACCCTGAGGCTTTTGACTTCAAAAACTTTCTCCTAGAATGGGGGATGACATCAGGAAGCTGCTGCCCTTGAGAGCGGCCGCACTGTGTAAGCTCATATGAGTTGGCCAGTACATCCGTCCTCTCACTACCTCAGTTCTACTCGCTGGAGAGAAAACAGGCACAGAGAAAAAGGATGGGGCAAGAAAGCCCAAGGGACAGCAAAAGGAAGCATAAAGACTGAAAAAAGGAATAAGCTTGTTCTGGAAGGAGGGCCCCAACCTCTGGGCAGGTTAAGGTGGTGAAGAAGAGAGATGGGGAGGAGAGAGAGGTGGGAGGAGGGGAGGGGCAGAGGAGGAGGAGGAGAAAATTCCATACCCCCACATTCCGGAAAGTCCTTGTGTACCATGAGGAGACTAAAACTCCGCTGTCTACACCCTCTTGTTAAGGTGGAACCCCCCCTTTTCTTTTGGAAGAGTCCAAGACAAGGTGATAGTCCAGAGAACAGGACTTCTCCAAGAGGAGCGGGAAACATCTAAACCCCTACCAACAAGCGGGATCTGACAAGACGCTTGACAGGTCCACTAGGGGAGAAACATTTGGTGACAGATGCTCCTTCTTCCCCTTCTCCTTAGCCGGAAGATGGAACATAAAATAAAGTTACGTAAGAACTTACCGTAACAGTAGATCTTCGAGAACAGCTCTTGCAGCAGGTTACATCATTAGGACTGAAGCCGGCAGGTGCCAGGACCCCATGGAAAAATTCTAGCTAGCAGTATCCAGCGGGGACTGCCCCCGACGTCGGTCCCGCCCCCGACATTGGGCATCGTATAAAAGGGGGCTGTGCCCCAGAATCCCCAGTTCTCCCGCCGGAGACTCCCACCTGTTCGGTGACATCAGAAGTGGAGACTGAGGATCCGCCATCAAAAGGTATTCAGAACGGTGTTAGAAACACCTAATCCTAGAAAAGAGACATCGGAACAACTCTACCTCCAGAGGAGATGGTGGGAGGGAAACTACCTGCTGCAAGAGCAGTTCTCGAAGATCTACTGTTACGGTAAGTTCTTACATAACTGTACTATCTTACTCGAAACAGCTCTTGCAGCAGAACCACCGATAGGACTGATTCCCAAGCAATCCTGGAAATCCTCGTAGATGGGAGGAGGCTAGGTAGCGATCGTGAGTTGGACCAAAGCTCTAGATAGGAGTCCTTGAAGGACTGCTAGACCAAAACCAGTTCTTAGCCCGTGATGCAACATCCAGGCTATAATGCCTGATAAAGTGTGCACAGTGCTCCAAGTAGCTGCTGCTGAGGTAAGCTGAAGTGGACACGTTCTTCATGGTCAAAGGAGGTAGCCAATTCTTGTGGAATGACCCTAACCATGCCGGTAAAGATTTATTGTGTTTCTGGTAACAGACGTGATACAATGGATGAGCCACCTGGACAGTGATTGTTTAGAAACCAGAGCTCCCATCATCCTATGGGCGAAGGAGACGAAAGCTGATCAGATTTATGGTGGTGCCTGGTTCTGGTCAGGTAGTATCTTAGACACCTATGCACATCTAGAGTGTGCAACAGGGCCTCTCCTCTATTAGAGTATTTAGGAAAGTACACTGGTAAGTCGATGTCCTGACTGAGGGTGAGGGCTGAGACCACCGTAGGTAGAAACTTTGGATTTGTTCTTAGGGACACCCTGTCCTGGTGAAAAACCAAATAAGGTTCTTTGCACATCAGTGCGTGAGTTCAGAAATCCTTCTGGCCGAAGTAACGGCAACTAAAAATAACGTCTTCCATGATAGGAGACGTAGCTCGCAATCTGCAGCTGGTTCAAAAGGTGGCAGCGTGAGCTGCTCCAGGACAAAGGGTAAATCCCATGGAGGGATTGGCTCCTTAATTGGAGGTCTAAGGTGGAGAACACCTCTCAGGAAGGCTCTTGCTGTGTCCAACTGAGTTAAGGCACGTCGGCCTATAGGTGTATGATAGGCTGAGATGGCACAAAGGTGTACTTTAATAGAGGAGTAGGCCAAGCCTGCCTGGAAGAGAGACAGGAGGTAGTCCAGGACCGACCTTTCCAGACAATCCATCGGGGAAATTCCTTGTGCTTGAGCCCAAGGTAAACCCCGCCATTTCCTGCGCGTATGTAGCTTCATAGGCGCGGTTTTCTAGCAGCCGCTAGAACTGTCGGCTACTCCTTGAGACCCCATACCGCATGATAGCTATGTCTCTAGAGCCAGGCGTGCAGGTTCAGAGAGTGAAGGTCCGGATGGACCAAAGAACTTGCCTCCTGGGACAATAAGTGAGAGATGATTGGCAGAAGCACCGGAGGTTCCTGGGACAGCTGGTGCAGCAGAGGGAACCAAATCTGTCTGGGCCAAAAAGGCGTGATAAGTATCAGCATCGTCTGCTCTCTGTGGAGTTTCAATAGGACCCTCTGGATCAATGGGAAGGGAAGAAATGCGTAGAGGAATCTGCACGTCCAGGAGAGGGACAACGCGTCTCGCCAGAAAACACCAGGCCCTGGATCTAGCGAGCAGAAATTGGGCAGTTTTGCATTGAATGGGGATGCGAAAAGTCTAACTCTGGTGTGCCCCATCTGTGAAACAGATCCTCTACTATCTCCTGGAGTAGTTCCCACTCATGGGCTCTGGCATGAGAGTGGCTCAGGCTGTCTGCGATGACGTTGTCCACTCCTGGGACATGAACAGCAATGAGGTTTGCGCCATGTTGTAGAACCCAATCCCACATCCTCATGGCCTCCCATAAAGTGGGTGGAATGGGTGCCTCTGTTTGTTGAGTAATACATCACCCCTGGTATTGTCTGTTTGTAACAGGAGAGTACCTGGTGGGATCTCTGACTGGAAGGCCTGCAGGGCATAAAGAACTGCTCTCATTTCCAAAATATTTATGTGGAGATGAGCTTCCAGGGGTGTCCACGAGCCCTGAGACCTGACCCCGTCGAAGTGTGCTCCCCAACTGAAACCTGATGCGTCTGCGGAGAGTGTCACAATCAGAGATGGTGCAATGAAAGGGACCCCCGCCAACAGGTTCTTTGAATCTAGCCATCATTGCCAATCCTGGATTACGGCATTCGTGATACGAACTGGAAGCTGCAAATGGTCTTCCTTCTGATCCCATTGAACCCGTAATATCCACTGGGTCACCCGCATGTGGAGACGGGCTAGTGGGACTGTTGCAATGGCCGCAGCCATGTGTCCGAGCAGGCAAAGGACCAGTCTGATTGGGACAGTCTTCTTTGCCAAGATGTCCCTGATGAGGGATCTAATGTGTTCCGCTCGGTCCTGGGGCAGAAAAGCTCTCCCCTTGACGGTGTCCAGAACTGCGCCTATGAACTGCAGATTCTGTGATGGCACCAGGCGTGACTTCTCCTGATTGATAATGATGCCCAGCGTGCGAACAGGGACTGAGTACAATGAATGGCGTACATCAGAGCCTCCCAAGAGGGTGCCATGAGGAGCCAGTTGTCCAGGTAGGGGAATACGTAGTGGCCTTGTCTCCTTAGAGCCGCCGCTATGACTGCCATGCACGTCGTAAACACCTGAGGTGCCGATGACAGTCCGAAAGAAGGGCTTGGAACTGATAATGGCGACCTAGAAATTCAAAGCGCAAGAACTTCCTGTGTGATCGAGCAATGGGTATGTGCAGGTAGGCATCTTGCATGTCCAATAGCTAGGAAGGCGCCTGCTTGAGCATGGGTATCAGACCGGAAAGGTCACCATGTGGAAGTGTTTGTAGAGGACCAAGTGTAGAATTGCTGAGATCCAGTATCAGACGGAGGTCCCCTGTCATTTTGGGAACCAGAAAGAAGTGGAACAGTAAACTGCACTCTCTGATTCCTCAGTCGTGCTCTAGCTTCCTTTCCTAGAAGCGTGAGCACCTCCTGCTGTATGAGCAGTGTATGCTGACCGAATAACGGGAAAGCAAGGGAGGTCTTGACGTGGATGGTGAGGAATTCTATAAAGTGACATCTCTTGACCATTTGAAGTACCCACGGTCGGTGGTAATTGACTGCCACCCTGAAAAGTGTTAAGCGATGCAACTGACCTTTTCTGCCCGTTGATCCAGAGTAAGGCGGGGGCTGGGAAGGAGTCATGTTGTGGCAGCGTTGGTTCCCAGAGGCTGGGCAGTTTGGTATACCACTGGCCCTGCCTGAAAGAAGGTTAGAGTTGGGCCTTATGGTGGAAGGTGCCCCTTTGTTGCTGGCCGGAACGTGGCTGCTGTCGTTGTTGCCGGCTGCAAAAATGATTCTGGTTCCTACGAAAGGAACCAGATTTGGATCCGTACATGGCCTGTACAGACCGTACTGCCTTCCTGGCATCCTGAAGCTTGGTGATGACCTTTTCAGAGTGTTCACCAAACAGGACCTCTCCATTGTAAAGGACGTTGAGGATACTCTTCTGTACGTCTGGGGTAAATCCGGAGACACAGAGCCAGGAGTGCCTCCGGAGACAGACGTCTGAAGCTGCGCCCCTGGCGGACGAGTCCGCAGAATCATATGCGGCTCGTAGCACTTGGGTCTCCACATCTGACCCTGTGCGGAGGATGTTCAAGAGCTCCACCTTCTGCTCGCCATCTGGTAGTTTATCAATTAGGTCCTGACCCTTTTCCCACAGGGCATTCTGAAACTGAACCATATGAGACAGATAGTTCAGGGACCTGACGAAGCATGTTGTAGCCACATACATGCGCCTCCCCAGAGCATCCAACTGCTTGGATTCCTAGTCCGGTGGCTGTGTGCTTAGACACTGTGGTCGTTGGGACCTGTCATGAGAGGCAGTAATGACCAAAGAATCAGCAAGAGGTTGTTCACGCCAAGTACTAAGGTCCTCTGTCGGGGCCCTGTACAGGCGGTCAGTTTTCTTCGGCACCGCAGGGGTGGAGTGTGGACGTTTCCCCGCAGCCTTGGTGACGTCCACGAAAGTGTTCACCAAGGGTGGCACCAACACAGGCTTAGAGTCCTTTTGCTGAAGATAACGAGCTAGGCGTCGTCTCTTGGGGTCGAGATCTTCCGATTCCATCCCATGTTCTCCTGGATGTACCTCATGATCTCGGAAAAAGAGGGATCATCCGGAGGTGACCTGGGCAGGTCTTGTGGGTCAGGTGATGGGGTACTGATGGGAGAAGAAGACCTGGAGGTATCTGAAGTGTCAGGTCTAGAATCCTCCCTTGGGAGTGGACCTTCGACGTCTGGGTCGCTTAGGACTGGGAGACCCTGAGGGAGATCTTGAAGGGGTCCTTCTCCGTTCCTTGGATCTTCCCCTAGGAGTTGGAGTGTGCTCCTTTGGGGTCGGTGGTCTTCTTGCTGGCCCCTGCGGTGGAGGAGGGGGTAGGAGATGAAGAAGTAGGAGGAGGAGGTTTGGCTGGGATCACATCCTTCTTTATTGTGTCCCACAAAAGGTAAAGATCTTTGACCCTTGAATAAGCAACTTGCAAACAGCGGACCTGGCGGTGGTCCGACACGGTATCAGGCGTCGGGTCTGAAAGGCATCTCCTGGGTTGGCAACGGCTCCTGTGGAAGCCGACATCCTCAATGTCGCCTGCCTGGTCATCGAGGCAACATCAAGATCCTCCTCGGTAGAGGTCCGGTGACTGGTGTCCACGGCGGCCAGAGAGGCAGTCTTCGCTCAGCGAATGTCTCACGGCGACCGGGTGCTTAACGGCGTCTGGTCCAATGGGAGGCAGTCCTCGGATCCGTGAACATCTCACAGGCGTCGGATGCTTGGCGACGCCGGTGCTTATCCGGCGTCTGTTTTAGGGACGTCAGGTCCTTAGTCTTCCTGACGGGGGATCCGGACCCCTGGGAGGCTGGGAGACCGATCTGGCGTGGGGTCCCGGTGTCTCTCTGAAGATTTGTAAGAAGACTTGGACTGATGATGGTCTGATGACTTTGATGAGGCCGGAGGGTGCTGATGAAGCAGAGGCCTGGAAGTCTTGATGGGATGCAGAGAAGCGAGTGCTGCCTGAGACTTGACCTTTACTGGAGGGGCTGAGGCGAGCCATGGACGGAGAGTGGTCTGGCGTGGAGCCTGAGCTGGTCTTGCCGAGTCCGAGGCCGGATGGGGATCCTGAGCCTGGCCTTCTCCAGTGCTTGTCCCAGTGTTTGTGGGACTTAAGAGGTAAACTCACCTCTGGAGGCAGGGTCTTTGTCCATGCTTCTTAACTTTTCTTCAAGAGGAACCCCTGAAGTGCCTTCTGGCGATGGAGCCAGAGTGCGACTCTTGAACCCTTGACAGAAGGAACAGGCCTTGGTGTTGTGTTCAGGCCTAAGCACCATGAGCAGGACAAATGAGGATCCTTGAAAGGGATCTGTTTGCTGAGACACACTTGGAAGATGTCCTTCTGAAGAAGGAGTAGGAGATGCCGACATTTAGTGTTAAACTGGAAGTTCTAGTGGAGTCATTATGCTAGAGTAGGACCGTGAGGCCGATGCTGGTGAGTCGACGGGGGAAAAGAACTGAGGATTCTGGGGGACCGTCCCCTTTTATACGATGCCTGACGTCGGGGGCGGTCCCCGCTGGATACTGCTAGCTAGAATTTTTCCGTGGGGTTCTGGCGCCTGCCGGCTTCAGTCCTAATGGTGTAACTTGCTGCAAGAGCTGTTTCTCAAAGTAAGATCTGGTTTTCCAGTCAGAGTTCACCTCGGTGCCCAAGGGGAAAGTCCTGGGGTGTAAGAGGGTAAGACCCTATATTTAGCACCACTGGGGAGGTGAAGTTACTAGGAAAAGGAGACTCCTAAGCCTTGAAGTCTGAAGGGACTTTGAGTGAACAAGAGACCCAGGAGAGGGTCTTTTGCAATTTGGAGAAAGAAGAAAAACAAGACAGAGAGGGTTCCGGCACTCTAATCCCAGCAGAGAGGTTCAGAGGAAGGTGGGACCCATAAGGCAGCCTGAGGCAGAACTCCAAGTCAGGAGGCCTGAAGTCCCCTCTACCAAGAAGAGGGCCCTGGGAGCCAGGAGAAGAGGGCAAGAGCTCCCGCTTGCCCTCCCCTTAAGTGGGCCCTGGTGCTTCAAAAGCGTGGCAGGGAGCTCGGAGATAGCAGTGGGACTTCACCACAACTGACCTCAACTGGGGAAAGGCAAGCAGGGAGGAGGAACTGCAAAGCTGAGGCCCAAGAGGGAAGGTGGGCAGGAAGCAGTGATGAATGGTGAAGATATACAGGAAGATCAAGAAATAGAAATTACATACCTACGTAATTCTTGATCTTCTTGGACGATCTCCACCACTCATTCACACTAGTGGGATTAGCGCCGGAGGCACTAGGACCCATCGGGAGCAAACTTTGGAGGTGGTAGCGAGAGATGGCGCGCAGAGACGCGCCAGCAGCGGCTCGAGCGGCAATCACTATCTCGCGACGACCTCCAACCGCCTCAGTAATTTTTTTACCAAGGAGGTGCAGCTAAGCGCAACGAAAGAGTAAATCTAACCTTAAAAAACGGACATAAGACAGTCCGTACGACCCGTGTAAGAAGGGTCAGCAAAGAAGTCTTCACGGCCTAAAGATTTGAGGGAGTGAAGACCAACACAGCGGTGAGCTCGGGGGATGGAGGGTGGGCGTGTGAATGAGTGGTGGAGACTCGTCCAAGAAGATCAAGAATTACGGTAGGTACGTAATTTTCATATCTTCCTGGACATAAGTCTCCACCACTCATTCACACTAGTGGGAGAGTACCAAGCTGATAATCCCCAAAAAGGTGACAGGACAGCCAGAGCTCAACGACTAAGATAGAAGTCCATTAAGGATAGTTCTGCCAAATGCGGAATGCCGCCTGCGTGGATCATCCAGTGCATAATGCTTAAGAAGGTATGCACTGAGCTGCAGGTGGCGGCGTTACGCAGATATCTGCAATTGGAACATGCGAATTTCCGCTAGGGATGCCAGCGACCGCCCTAGTAGAGGCGTGCACTCTACCTTCTAATTTAACTTGAGCCATGGAATAGCAATGTCAAAGGCATGCCACTAACCATGATGAGGAGGCATCTGATAGCGACAGGTTATTGGCCGGGTGTCGCTGAAAACAAACGAGTTGCTGAGTCTTGCGAAAATTCTTGGTTCTATCTAAATAGAACCGCCAAGGCTCTCTTAACATCAAGGAATGAAGGATCGTTCCCCTTCATTTTGGAAATTAGCGAGTAAGAGGGAAGTACCAGAGGTTGGTTTAGATGGAATTCTGACCAACCTTGGGAAGAAATTTAGGATGATGAGGAGAACTACCTTGTCTTTATGGAATAGGTATACGGAGGGTCCGTAACCAGGGCATGTATCTCAGAGACCCTGCGGGCTGAGGAGTAATGGCCACCAGGAAGACAGTCTTCAGGTAAGAATTTTTAGCTCACAGGTAGCTGGGGTTGAAAGGCTTCCGGTGAGCATGTCCAGCACCAGGTTAATGTCCCAGGCTGCAACTGGACGGCTTAACAGGGGTCTGGTATGAAGAATCCAAAATCTCTTCACCATAAGTAACTGAGCCAGAGTCAAGGAAGAAACCGGCTCATGGAGCTGAGATGGCACTAAGGTGAACTTTAACTGTGGAGTACTGGAGACCTGAGTTTGATAAGTCCAAAAGATACTACAGAACCTTGTCAGGAGGACAGGAAAAGGGATTCCAAGAGGACTTTGCACCAGAGAAACGTTTCCATTTGAGCGTCGTTTCAGGTGGCTGGCTTCGAGCAGCCAGAAGGATGTCTGAGACTCTATGAGAGACGTTGAACGATTCACTTCTACCTCTTCAGGGCCAAGCATGAAGGTGAAGTGATTTCAGGTTAGGATGGACCAAGATGGAGTCAAGAGATTGATTTGCAAGGAAGTGGTCTCGGAGGGCTGCCAACATACTGTTGAGTAGAAACCATAGTTGCGAGGCCAGGAGAGCAATGAGAATCATTTTGGTCCCCTGAGACTTGAACTTGAGGTACTCTCTGGATTACAGGAAGGCGGTGGAAAAGGCGTGAAAGCGTTTTGTCCACAGCCTGAACATCCTGACAGAAAATGCCAGGCCCTGGATTTCTGGAGCAGAAGAGAGCAGTTTTGCGTTGAGTGGGGATGCAAAAGGTCAGGTCTGGAGTCCCACTCTTTGAATAGTGACCGAGCTACGGCTGGATCGAGACCACTCGTGAGGGCTGCCTCCGTTCTGCTGAGGTGGTCTGCTAGATAGTTTTGTATACCTGGCAGATAAACCGCCTGAATCAGAGACTTGTGCTCAAGCACCACTCCCACACCCTCATTGCTTCCCTGCAAAGTAAGAATAGCACCGCCTTGCTTGTTGATGTAATACATCACGCTTTGTTGTCCGTTTGAGAGGAAATGTTCTTGTGACAAAGGATATCCTTCAGAGCTCGGATCGGCGTGAGACGCTCTCATCTCAGGACATTTATGTGGAGATGAGTTTCAAACGAGTCCATACACCCTTGAGTGTGAAGGGGCGACAGTGAGCTCCCCATCCCGTGCGATGCATCTGTAGTGATGGAGATCTGATGATCCGGGGAGCAAAGAGGAACCCTTCAGGAGATTGCTCTCTTGAGTCCACCAGGTGAGAGACCTTGAAGGGCTCCGTCACCTTGATGGGATAAGACTGGGGTGAAGTGGGAGACCACTGAGTGGAAGCATCCATTGGGTGGTTCTCATGCAACGGGCCAGGGTACAGTGAACACCGAGGGCGCTATGGACCCAACATCGTTGCATCGAGAGAGCTGTAACCGATTGGTTCTCCGATGTGGGCCATCCGAGGATGTCAGTCTTCTGTCCTCTGGAAGGAAAGCCTTGCGGAAGAGGTTTCTAGGGCGTCCTATGAAAGGAGCCTCTGGGAGGGCTGCAGTTGTGATTTTCAAATTCAGCAGAATTCCCATGGGCGTAAGAGGCGAGAGAGTGGTTTGCGGCTTCAAGTCCCTTAGCTGGAAGGAGGCTTGCTGGGGCCAATCGTCCAGGTAGGGAAACACTCCAGTCCTATCTTCCTGAGATGTGCTGCGAGAACTGCACAACACTTTGTAAAACTCAAAACGAGGATAGCCCAAAAGGCAGGACTCTGAACTGATAATGCCGACCCAGAGCTACAAACCTGAGGGACTTGCGGTGGGTGAGGGTGGATGGATATGCTGGTGGCGTCCTGCATATCGGGAGGCCAGCCAGTCATGCTGATGCAGCAGGGGTAACAGGGTACCTAGGAAAATCATTCTGAATTTCTCCCTGGGGAGAAATCTGTTTAACTTTCTGAGGTCTAGAATAGGAGCATTCCCCAGATTTCTTTGGAACCAGGAAGTAATGGGAGTGAACCCTGTGCCTTACATGGCTTGGGGCACTAGTTCTATTGCCCTGTTGCTTAGAGGCCTTGGATCTCGGCGGTGAGGAGGTCTGACTGAAGGCCGACAACCTGGGTTGTCGTCTGGGAGGACAACTCGGGGTTTCCAAAAATTGAGAGAATAACCCTGCGAATTATCCGAAGGACCCATTTGTCCAGTTATGGACTTCCACTGGTTGTAGAAGTACATCAGATGACCTCCACGGAGGAAAGTTCCACCTCAGGCAATGTGGATGGAACTTGGGCCAGCAATTCATAAGGTGGCGCTGGGGCTTTAGGACCCTCGCTTTCTGCTGCGCTTTCTTTGAGGTTGGGCAGGTTGGCTTTATGGAGCTTCCCCTGCTCTGCCTCGAGAAGCGACTATGAAAGCTAGCGTCTGTTCACATGCCCCGAGAGGGGCAGGCGGTCTGGCCAACAATGGCCGACCTGGTCTTCTGAGTGGCCTCTGAGGCTTGTTCCACCTGAGGGCGAGAAAGAAGAGGCAGTCAAAGGGCAGCGCCATTACCTGCTGCTGGAGCATCATTCGTGAAGCCAGAAATGCGCAGCCAGGAATGGCGGCAGTACAAATACCTGCGGCTGCTGAGAGCGAGCAGTGTCGGCGTCCACAGCGAGCTTGACCTGTTGGTTATTGGACTCAATACCTCTAGTAACGGTGAGAAGAAGCTCTGACTTGGAGTCGAATCCGGAAGAGCTTCAACCATTCTTTCAAAGAGTGCCACAGGATATCTCATACTAAGAAAAAATAGCCTTGATAACTGGCAAGTCATGCATACACTTAGAGTGGAGCAGCAAGACTCTCTCACCTAATGTATCAATCTTACGAGACTCTTTGTTAATGAGGTCGAGCTGTAGTAGTTTGAGGAAAACGACCTTATCATTCTCTGCCAGGACTACAATAGGATCATAAAAGGCTTGGGATGCCAAAATGGGACGATCCTTGGGAGCTGAATACTTCTTATCAATGGATTTAGCCACTGAGAATAGAGAAGTTAATTACCATTTGAGACAGCGTCTCGAGAAGGAAGGCTGGATCGGAGGAGTCAAATCCATAGGGATCTCCGAGGCATGAAGGTGTTAAGTCTTAGTATCTTCCCAGGATCGATGTCTGTAGTCTGGAGAGAGAAGAGTGGATCTCAGGTTCTTCAACAGAGACTTAAAGGACAGGTCCTCGAGCCACAGGCTCTGTAACAAAGAAAGATCCTGTTCCTCCACTTCATCACCCAACCAGAAGGTCTGGGTCGAGGCTCAACATCATCTCCTGATGGTCCAGGAAGGACTGTTTGGACAGGAAAGGTGAAAATTGGAGGAGGAGTAGCAGAGAAACAAGAGAGAGTCCCGAGGGCCCCAGCGCCAAGAAGGCAAAGCAGGTTGAAAGCCAGGACCCAGGGAGCACGGCACGAAGAGCAGCGTGGCACCGCAACCCAGCGGCGCCCGGAGAAACGGGCGCCGCCCAGGCACCCGCCCGACCAAGGGCACCGCCAGAACCAAGTGGCGCAGCTGAACCACAGCGCCGGCAGGCGCACCGCCTGACCACCCAGGCGCCGCAGCGGCACCACAACCGAAAATAGCGCCCGACAAGCCAACAGACCCTACAGAAAGGCGCCGAACGCCCAGGAACCTGGAAAGCTAGAGAAGGAAAAACCAGGAGATAAGGGCATCGGTGTGGCCCCTGCGCTGCAGTCATGTGAGGGGGAACACCTGGCCTGGGTCGCTGGCACCGAAGAAGAAGCGCCGTCGCGACTAGGAAGGTCCAACCGCCCTACCTGATGCGGAGGAGCCGAGGCTCCGTGGCAACCAGGCCAGGCAGAAGAACCAACCTCCGAGCCCATCGCTCCCGCCAAGCGGCCCACTGATGAAACTGCTCATCTGGAGCCCTACCTATAGGCGGGGAGGGCTCCGATGTCGAGGGCGGCGGTCACGGGAGTTGGCGACTCCGAAGAAGGAGCCGGCAACTAGCTCCGATAACCGATCGTCGGCGAACATACCAGAGGGCGACCTCAGTGATGCCTTCTCTTTTTTGACCTGTGGGCGAAGATGAGCTCGAGGCCGAGCGGTGCGAGAATCGACCGTTTATTTTATGCCGACGGGACCGCCATCCCCAGGCATCGGACTGACTGTTGTCGGAACCCGCTGAGGAGAAGGAGGGTGACGGACCCAGCCCGCTGACTGAACAGCTTTCATCAAGTCTCCCCACCGTCACCTGACCTGCTCATGGTCGACTCCGTCCAGTAGGCCGAGACTTCTTCAAGTATTAAATTTAAAATATTAGAAAAATTTACGAAAATAGAATAAAATTAAGCGATACTACTATCGTGATAATGTTACAAAACAATAAACTGAAAACTATGCGCTAGTTTGAAGTTTGACTCCGACAGGCGGCAGCGTTGTCACTGAAGCGCCTCGGAGGCGGGAAAAAGGAACTGAGGTGGTTGGAGGGTCGCCGAGATAGTGATTATTGCTGAGGCTAGCCCGCGGGGCGCTGTCTCCTCGCAGGGCAACATCTCTCACACACCCTCCAGCAAAAAGTTTGCTCCCGATGGGTCCTAGTGCGTCCGGCGCTAATCCCACTAGTGTGAATGAGTGGTGGAGACTTATGTCCAGGAAGATTTATGGTATTACGTAATTTTCATATCTTACCTGTATCAATCTTCACCATTCATCACTGGTGGGTGAGTACCAAGCCCACTAGACCAGTACCTCCCTGAAGGCTGGACAGCCTTCAGCCCCTCATGGGGGACTCACGAGGGGAGAGGGCCCATCACAGGTCTGGCCAGACCCACTACTGTTCAGAGCCAGGAATGGGCCCTGACTTGCGGAGAGGGAGGCATCCTGACATTTCCCACCTGGCTCTTTGGGAGAAAAAACTGGGCCCCCCAAAATGGAGAGGCAGTCACCCTATGCCAGGCAAAGGGTGACAACTGGAGGGCGATGTCATGCCATCCGCCTAATGCAGACCACAGACACCACAACCCTGGCGGCTACTGCGTTGGCATCATAAGATGCCCGTGCCTAGATCTCGCTAGCTCCAGTCCCCTTGTGAACTGGAAATGGCTCGTCTGGTTGCCTCACAATCAGGCAAGGCTGCTAGGATTTCCCCCAATGGGGCCCACAGGTGCCTCTCATAGGCCACCATGTGTGCCTGATGAGCAGCAATGGATAACAAGAGACATGCCAAGGCGAAAACTCTCCTGCCCCATCGGTCAAACTCCGCAGAATCTGCGTCCAGGGGACGGTCTCTTGTCAGGCACTGATGCCCAGAAGGGCTGTCCAACCACTGCAAGCCCTATGTGGTGTGGGGCAAAGTTCCTGGAGACCCTTGGGGAGTGCAATACCTGCACTGTCAGTCCCCTAGGGATGAGGAAGCGGAAGCAGGATACTGCCATGCGTTGTACAACTCCTCCATAAAGAGCCGAGGCCATGAAGGGATCACTAAGGATTCCTGGCTGTACTCTTCTAGGAACATCACAGTCCCACGCGCAGGATTGCGCTGAGGCACTGGGGTAAGATTGAGCTCATCCATCACTGTCAACAGGAGCCGCTGATACTCTGAAAAGCCAGCATCTGAAGACCAGTACAAGGAGGAGGAGACCTCTTCCTCGGAGGAGGAAGCTGATGAATTGGAAGAGCTCTGTTTAGGGAACGATGGCGCAGGAAGAGGAGATGCAAACACCATCTCATCCATGACCCTGCAAAACATGGGGAAAGCACTCGCAGTGGCCATATACTGTTCCCAGTTGAGAGGCAAAGGACTGGAAAGACACAGCAGAAGAGGGGGAAGGGGAGGCAGAGAGAAAGAAGGATTGTCAGAATGGTCCTGAAAGACCGGGCCCCCTCTGAAGCAAGGGGGATGCACTGCCCAGACCCCACCTGCTGCTCAAACCTCCCTGAGCCAGCAGGGGGAATCCCACAGGGAGAAGAACCCTGGTGGGGAGGCCAGAGCTGAGCAAACCCAGCAGGGTGGCCCCTGTCCCCAGCCGTTGCAAGACTCAGTCCCCTAGAGGAGGAGGGGGGACCGCCCAGCACGCCTGACTCTGGCCCAGTGACTGAGGTTATCTGAGCAGAGAGGGAGACAGACTGGTCCCCAACCCCTCCCCCCGAAGAAGTCCGAGACCTGCTCCTCGAAAGTGAGGTCCCACCATAGCAATCGCCTTAAGGAAGGTGGAGGGGAGAGAAAAGCCGGCACCAAGGTCGGCCTCTGACTCCTCCTCCTCCAACTCCATGCTGGCACTGAAGAGCGACCCGGCACCAAAATCAGCCTCCTTTATAGAGACAGCAACCAAAGTGTCATCACCGAAAGCGGCACCAAACGCAGCACTGGAGCTGGCTGCAGCACCAGCATCAATGCCATCCCCACAAACGGCATCTACATTGACGCCAACATCAGGGGTGGCACTGACCTCGGGGATGGCGCCGACCATGGCAACAACCCTTGAAATGGCACCGTCTGCGCACTGACAGCAAGAGCGGTGCAGACCGTGACACTGCTACCAGATGCAGCAGCGACCAGAGCACCAATATTGATCAAAATACCACTAGGACGGTGGTGCAAGTGGCGCTGTTATCTTCGAGATGATGCCATACTGGCGTAATTGGAGTCACCGTGGCACCAAGCGTGGCCCTGATGGAGGAAAGGGCGGTGCCATGAACGGTGTCAGTCCTATGACCGGAACGCACAGACGATGACCACAATCAGTTCCTGGGGAGCGACTGTTGCTCTGGAGAGCTCAGTTGCTAATCCAGATCAGCCTGATCATCCAAATCTGAGGGGGAGAGCTCGGTGATCCCAAGAGAGGCAACCCCAGCCACTCTACCCATCCAGGCACCAAGAGTGGTGTTGGGAAGGGACTCAATGGCACTAGAGGCCGGGCCTCACCAGAATCAGTGTCAGGAGCCAAGGCCGCACCTCCTGATGCCCTCAAAGGGGACCGCCAATGCAGGTCTTGTGTGTAGCTGAGGCCTAACCGGGCCTTGAGCGATCCATGGCCGGCCACCCTGAGGAGGCTGACCGTTCCCCTGACTGCTCAACCACATGTCTGGGCTCAGTGAGACCTGAGTTGATGGAGGCCTGCTCTCCCCCGGTGCGCACAGTAACTTGGGAGGTCTGGGGGACAGGCCTAAAGTCCTTACCATAGCAGTCCTCATGCGACGCTTGTCTACCAAAAGTTGGGGGTTGCATCCCAACCTAAGCACTAGAATTTCTAAGGTGCGGAGATCCATGCTAAAACCGGCATTACAACGATCCATGTCATGGTTTGGCCCTAGGCAGGAAACATTGGTCATGAGGGTCCATTACGATGAGAATCACTTCACAGGGGCCGATGTATAAGAGAAGTCTCTGCCTTGGAACCTTTATGCCCCGAACCCGACATGAAACAATTGCAACAACTAAACAGAAAATAAAAGAAAAGAGACTTGACACCATACCAACACTTAGTAAGAAAATAACAAAACAATGCCAAATGACTTATCGAGTACTCGGTTAGACAAGAAGAAAAATGGAAATTACGTACCTACCATAATTCTTGATCTTCTCTTGTATCTTCACCATTCATTACCGCTGGGTGTAAGGCGGAGGCGCGCACCCGCCACGGGAGGTTTTTTTTTTTTTTTCGAGGGAGGAGTCAGCACCGACAGCACCGTCCTCCAGAGCGACGCACTGCATGGTGTGCAAGGGGCGGCTGTTAGGCACCGAGACTCCTCCTCCATCCCAGTTCTGTAAGCCGGAAAGGCGACATAAAAGGAGTTAGAAGAATAAGAGTGAGGCAAGAGAGCCGAGGGATAGAAAAAGGAAAGGAAACAAACTGGAAAAGGAATAGGCTGAAAAAGGACAGGAAAGAGAAGAACCCTACCCTAAGGGACTGCAGGGCCTGCTTCCTTGGGCAGCTCTGAGGGGAACAGATAAGGAAAGGAAGAAAGAAGAAAAGGGAAGAAAAGAGGAGGGATATTGGGAGGAGGAAAATACTGCAACAAATCTCGAGTGAAATTGGCTTGAAGCTTATCAGCTCAGATCTTAGAGCAAGGAAGCAAGGATCCTTCAGACAAAACTGGTTCGGATGGTTCAACGAACCTTCTACACAGCTTGAAACGAGAGAGGAAGACTTCCTACACCTCCCACTATCCCCTTACCCATCACTCAGGCTGAGAGCTCAGAGAATGCAAAGGCAAAATCTGTTCTGGAGAGGGACAGCCCCAACCAGGTAAAGGGAAAAGACCCCACCAGCACTCAGATATGCATCAGTGCTGGGGGAGGAAGCCCCAAGAGGAGGCGACTACCTGTTAAGATGGACAGAGACAGAGACAGAGAAGGAGCCCTTCTGACTCCCTGGAAAAGATAGGGTCAAGGGTCGGACCACCAGTTCAAAAAGATCATTTTGAATTGGGCTAGAACAACGTTGATTAGCTGGCACCCTCGGGTAATCTAGGAACACCAGCCAAGTCCGAAGACTGAGGATAGAGGACTGTCTCAGAGACGAAGCTCATGTCTGGGGATTGAGCTAAACTGGCCCGAAGGAAAGCCCCTGAAGGCAAAACCTTCCAGGAAATCAGAAAGAGTTTCCTTAGAGGAACAGGACAAAGTTTTGCCCCTTTCCTTCTCACCCAATCCTTTGACTTGTTCTTTCTAGAGAAAACAGAAGGTCCCAAGGAACAGAGGATTTATTCCCCGAGGGAGGGGAGAGGAATGAGGAGGGTGAGTAGGGTGGGGAGATCCCCAAGAAAAGAGGCCCATGAGGGAAGGTGGGAGAGATTCAGTACAGAATGGTGGAGATACAAGAGAAGATCAAGAATTACAGTAGGTACATAATTTCACATCTTCCTTGTCAGTCTTCACCATTCATTACTGCTGGGTGAGTATCAAGCCCCGAGAGGGGCCTGAATTTTGGCCTGAGGGAACAGATCCCTCAGCCTCCTAGTGGTGAAAAGCAGGAGGGGGAGACCCTTAACAATAGACTGGTGCAGTCTAAGGTTGCTGAGGGAAAGGGGGTGTCCCCCATGACCAGGGGGACAGAGGATACCCCTGAAGAATCCTCCTTGCCCTGCAGGAGAACAGGTGGGTACCCTGGAAAGTGGAGGAAGTCACCCTACGCCGGGCAATGGGTGACAGTCTGGACAGATGAAGCCATGCCGTCTGCCGTATGCAGATCGCTGTCCCTGCCAGTCGAGGCCACTGCAAGCTCCAGACCATGTGCAGAGAGGGCAATGGCTTGTCTCAGACTGTTCCGCATCATGGAACAGACGCCAGAACCTGCCGCTTAGCACTGACCACAAATGCCTGTTGTAGGCAGTGTGGTGTGCCTGATGAGAACCTATGCACATCAACACACGACTTGGAAGAGAAGACTCTTCTTCCCCACCGATCAAATTCAGCCGAATCTGGATCTGGGGGTCTGTCGTGTGTCACGCGCCGAGGCCCGGAGGGAGTATCTAGGGATGTCAGGCCCGAAGGCGGGTGAGATAGAGAACCTAGAGACTCATGGGGGGGAACAATACCATCTTCTACAGTCTGCCGGGGATGGAGAAGGGGCGGCTGGAGACTGCCAGGTGCAAATAGACACCTCCTGGAAGGGGATCGGCCAGGAAGGCACCACGAGGTGGTGAGCGCTGCATTCCCTGAGGAATGCACGCATCTGCCGCTTAGTATTGTCCCTGCAGATGAAAGAGATATGCAGCTTCCAAACCAGCCTCGAGAGGAACTGCTGATATTCAGTGAAATCAGCATCGGAGGACAGGTGGACAGAAGGTTCTTCTTCCTCAGGAGAGGAAGATGAGGAGGAAGTGGAGCTTGACTGCTCAGAGGATTCCTGCAGTGCGGGGACAGGCGGAAGACCCGTTCGTCCATGGCCCTAACATATGAGGGAAGGCACGCAGTAGCTCCTGAACGCTCTCCCAAATTAAGGGCACCATAGGACCCACATGACCTGGGAGGGGTGGCTGCAGAGAAATGGGCAAAGGGCACCTAAGAGCACGTGCCTGGCCTCTGCCAGGGCTCTGAGATCTAGGGAGTGAAGCCACCAAGACTGGGGACCCTGAGATCATACTGGTTTGTGAGGAGGTAACTTGAGGAGGCAAACCCTGGAAGAGCCCAGAAGTGGAATCTCCCCTGTGACACGACTGAGGTTGCGTGTGTCCAGAAGGGCAACCCTCAGTACCGCCACTAGAAGGTGCCCCGGAGACCTAGAGGGACAGGTGGGGATCAGTGCTACGACACCTTCCCACACCCCGCAGGGCAGTGGGAATGCGCCGCCGCTCCTCACCCCGACCTCTCAACCCCTCTGACTCCAAAACGGCCCTCTTCCTGACCCCAGTGCCGGGCTCCCCACTTTGCAGATCTCCAGAGGGCGGCCACAGAAGCAGGGCTCCTCTCCCCTCCGAAGAAGCCTCAGCAGCACCACGGATGGCAGCTGCCTGGGCCCCCTCAGAAGAGGCATCCTCACATGAATCCTGGAACCATCGCCCCTAGAAAGTCCCTGGCCACCCCTAGCCGTGGGACCCCCATGGTGAACCTGCTCCGGGGACTCAGGAAGAGGAACACTGGGCTGCCTGACACCCTGGCCTACAGAGAGTTCCGAATCCGAAGACTCAGGCTGCCAGTCTGGGTCCACCTCTGAGTCATCTTCCCCCGAAGAGGAGTCGAGCAGAGTGACCTCCAGAGAGCCACCTCAGGAACATCACCTGCAACGGCACTGGGAGCAGTACCGATGTAGGCCGCAAAGACGCCAACGATGCCGCTTGAGTCCCCGGCACTGCAGGAGGTGCTGGAACCCGAAACAGCACCGCCAGTGGTGCTGACCGTGACCCTGACACTATGGATGGTGCCAGAACCTAAAGCGGTGCTGCTCCCTGGCACCACAGACAGTGCCGGAACCCAAATTGGTGTCGCTAGGTGGCATCGAGGGTCCACCAGTTCCGGGCCCTGCAACCTGGGGCCGCGACATTGGGGGAGCCTACACCTCCAAGGAGGCGACTGCCGGGATGGCACCAACAATGTGACTCCAGGAGGAATTGCACCATTCATCCGGCGCCGAAGAAGAAACCTCCTCCTTGGCAAGGCTGGAAGTAGAGGAGGTTCCCTCCTTGTCGGGCCATATAAACCTGGGAGGGGACCGGAGGAGGGGCCAAGAGATCTGGCCTGGGAGGCCCGAGGGCGACACCATCCTCCAGAAAGTCGGCAGAGCCCTGCCGATCTTAAACGCGCGGATTTCCAACACACGGCGGTCCATGGCAAAACAGGTGTCGCAGTGGTCCATATCATGGTTGGGTCCCAGGCACCGAAGACAAACATCTTGTCAATCCATGATGGAAAACTGCCAGCCACAAGGGCACCGACGCATAGGGGCACGGCCCAGCTTGGATTTACGTTTGGCCCCCGAATCGGACATGATGCAAAATTACTTTATAAACAGCAAAGATCCTGGCACTGTAGAAATATAAAATGAAACAGTCTTACTGGCTTCAGTGGCGTCGAGATGTAGAACCGGGATGAAGGAGTTAACAGACGGCATTGAAGAACGACAAAAGGTCTAATGGCACAGCAACAATTGTTTCACTTGTGTAGCAGGTGCAACCTCGACGGCGGGAGAAACAGAACTGGGATGGAGGAGGAGTCTACGGTGCCTAACGGCTGCCCCTCACACACCACGCAGTGTGTTGCTCTCGAGGGCGGTGCCATTGGCACTGACTCCTCCCTCAAAAAAACTCCTGTGGCAGGTGCGCGCCTCCAGCTTACACCCAGCAGTAGTGAATGGTGAAGACTGACAAGGGAAGATCGGTAGCTGAGGAGTGTCGAGAAGACTTCCTGCTGTCCCATGTAGTCCAAGCTGCAGCTTCGATGGTGGGAAAAGCAGAACTGAGGTAGTGGAGGGGACGACGACGGTTACTGGCCAACCTGCGAGTGCCATGCAATGTGTTGGCCTCGAGGGTGGTGCCATCCCCGACATCACCCCTCCTTCTACGAGAAAAGCTTTTTAAGCTTAAAAGCTTTCTGCGGGGTCCTAGTGCCTCCAGCGTAGTACCCACCAGTGATGAATGGTGAAGCTTGATACAGGTAAGATCTTACTGTAACAGCAGATTTTTGAGAGGAGCTCTTGCAGTAGACAACACCGTTAGGACTAAGCCGTTAGGTGCTAGGACCACACGGAAAACTTCTAGCTAGCAGTCAACAGCGAGAGACCGCCCCGGATGTCAGCACCCCGACATCCCCCTATGGTAAAAAAGGAGGCGGTCTCCAGCCTCCCCACTCAGTTCTCCCACCAGAGACCTGTAAAAAGGAGCGACAGGAGAAAGAGGGGCTCCTGGAGCCACAGAAAAGGCTAACATGAGTGAAAAGAAGAGCAGGGGGATGGAGGGAAAAACATGCCTACTGCAAGAGCTCCTCTTGAAGATCTACTGTTACGTTAAGTTCTTTTGTAACTGTACTATCTTACTTCAAGGGGGCTCTTGCAGTAGGAAACAGCATTATGACCGAGTCCCAAGCAGCGCCAACAAGCAGAGACAACACTCAGTAAGAGGAGAAAGGTCTGCCGTAAGGAAGTAAGGACAGGAGGCCCTAAAGGACTTCTAGTTCAGAACCAGCCCTGCACCAAAAGGTAATGCCCAGTTGGCACTACTCGGTAAGGAGCCAAAAGAGCCCGTATTGGGGACATGAAGCCACCTGTGGCACGTATGACCCAGAGACAGGTAACAGACAGGACCATCCGCGCAATGGAGGGGCCCTGAAAAACCCAGCGAAGGGACTGGACGTGGTGCCGGTAGCCAGATGAAATGCAACATGCAACCCCCTGCAATAGGAAACAGAAAGGCACCGAAGCGACTGTCTGCAAGAGAGCGAGGGGGAAGGAAGGAAAAAAAGAGGATGGCCGAGAGAGCCCACATCTCAAGGAAGAGGCTTTCTGGAAACAGTACACCATAAGGAAAAGGGGAGAGGGTCTCCCAGAGGAGAAATGTATGGGAAAATGCACTACAGGATGTGTAATCTGACACAGAGGAAACCCAGACACTACCGACGGTAGGAACTAGGTAAAGGCTTGGAAAGTCCCTTTTTCTAGCGATAGAGTACATAAAACCTCGCAGTCCAGTGGGGCTCAGGGCACAGACATACCTCAAGAAGAAGTAATGGAAATTTCAGGTAGGAAAGAAGACAAGAGAATACCCCCAAAAAAGGGCAGGAGATTCCCCAAAGCAGAGGCTTCACTTCTCACTGAAATGGACAGGCGCAGAGGCAAAAGGATATAAGCGGTAACTAAGAAGAACAGGCTGCAGGCCGAGAGGATAGGAAAGCATCCCAAAGCTGGTCCCACTTCTTGGAAACTGGCCAAAGCAACAAAGACCTCTGCCTGGAAGTGTTAATGGGTCTGGGGGGGCAGCACGCTGGCCCCCATGGAAACCCTAGAGATTTTGAGGAAGGCCTCCAAGCAGGAGATGGCTGCGACACAAGGAGCCAATCGAGAAGGAGGAGGAGGGACTTGAGAACACAATAGTGCAGGTTGCCCCGGACCAGGAAGAACATTCCCACCCCCCTCTAACAACAGTTGGAGGGGGACACACTGGACAAGCAGGAAAGGAAGAGTAACAAACTTGTCCTGTGAGAGACACCAAGTCCAGGGAGCAGCAGGCGAGGACTGGATGGGCCGGTAAAGGATGGGGACCAGACAGAAAACAGGTTGAATGCCTCCTGCCTGTCAAAACACGGCCTAGCTCAGGCGCCATCTGCAGGCCAAGCCTGCATTCTGCTGAGAATGGTGTACAGGCAGAACAGAGCGCCAGGCTCCGTTACACCAAGAATCACAGGACAGGCAGCATGGTATACGTCCACACGCTCCTGACCTTCTGGTAATGGTGAACGACACTGCCTTCATACCAAGCACGTAGAAGTATAGGAAGAGCTCTATCTCAACCTCAGAGACCCCTTTGGACCCGTAGGGTGCCCCATGGAAACCTCTGAGAAGTATAGCCTGGAGACCTGCAGGGACTGCCGCTACCCAGAGGCTCAGTGACCATGGGATAGGCCGACCAGGAGCCAGTGACAGGAGACAACTCCCCAAGTATGACCCTCGGGGGTCACTGACCTACCAGAATAGGGAAAGCTGTCCCCTGCTGAAACCCCGCAATGCCTAGAAATAGAGGCAGTGGCATGAAGGTACGCAGGGTAGGCAGTGACTATCCCCAGAGGAAGGGACAACCACAGAGTATAGTCTAGGATTAGAACCAGATGCTTCCGGAGTGAGGCCGTAAAGCACCAACCATTAAGGGCAGGGCCATGAAGGCCCATTGCTGACCCTGGGCCGTGGATGTCCCTGTGCAGCAGCCATCTGAGACTTGGGGACCCAAGATAGACCCATGGTAGAGGGTATTCCAATGGTAGCCGCCCTCTCAAAAATAAAGGCGGGGGGAAGTGGCAGGGGATATGGGCAGTGAGGGAAGGATGGGAGTGTCCCGATAAAGGAGGAGCACAATGCCCAACTCCTGAGAGGATCCGTAACGGGGAACTCTAGTAAAGCCTCATGTAGAGGTGTGTGTACACTCTGGGGACTGGCTCAAAGAGCTAGTCCCCAATATGACTGGAGATTCCCTATGCCCCATCAGTCCCCAGAGGAGATGGGGAAGAAACTATGCCCAATCTGTCCCGCAGAGAGGGCTAAGTGGTAGATGTGCCAAGGGAAAAATTGGATACCTGCCTAAGAAAAAGGAGAGGCAAGTGGGAAGCCACCCGAAAGAAAGGGCTAGAAAGGCTCTAGGGAACAAGAGGAGAGGCCAATCAAGAAATGAAAACATCCTCCAGCCTTCTGGGTGGAGGGCAAGGGAACCCTCTAACAACCCCGGTAACATCCTGGATGGAGAGGGGGCAGGGTCATGCCTTGAGTCAAGGGCCGGCAGAGTGTGTGGGATGTGCAACAGCCTCGACTCTGTGAGCCTTAGGGGCAGGGGCATAAGGTGCTGAGGAAGCCCGATGCTTGCTCTGAGACTAAGAAAGCGTGTGGCGGGTAGGTTGTTCCACTTGGCGTCAGAGGACAGACTGATGCACCGTGCCCTGGTGGGTGCGGAAGAGGGGGTGTCCTGACCTCAGGGCGCTGCCCGAGTCCTGAAGAGAGGAAAGCAAGTCCTGGACTTTGCCACCAAATAGAGCAGAGCCCTGGAATGGGGCGTCCATAATAGAAGACTGAACGCCTGGGGCGAAGTCCGTCAGACGAAGCCAGGCGTGGTGTCGGAGACAAACTGCCATTGCTGTGCTCACTGCCGAAGCATCCACTGTGTCATAGGTAGCATGCAGGACGTGGAGCTCACTACAGAGGCAGAATGGAGTAGCTGCTCTAACTGAGCCTTAGAGGAGGAGTCTGGTATGGAGTCTAGAATACCGGAAGCCTGGTCCAAGTGAGACTGCTGATGGACCACCATGTTCACAAAGTAATTCTGGTGTGCAGAACTAGCGTGAGTAGGCATACACCCATCAACTGAAGTGTTCCAGCTGCTTAGACTCTTATCCGGAGGGAAGTCACCCAGGCGTTCAGGCTTCGTAGAGACCTGACATGGGCTGCTACTAGTACGGGGGTGGGGAGGGGGATCAGCCCACGGTGGGTCCCATAATGGGGCCGACCCTATGGGGCATGGTGCAGCCAATCCACCTTTTTTTTTGGCAATGGAGGGACTGACGCAAGCTGCTGCCAGATAGTGGTAGTAAAATCATCATAAGGCACCATGAGGGAAGGTATAACTACTGAGGCAAGCTCTGGGAGGCACAGGTGCTCTGTCAGACGGCATCGCTGAGGATCCTGATCTTCTGCTTGCCAACCCTGTGACATCTGAATGAGCCTCATCACCTCCAAAAAGGAGGGGTCTTCTGGGGGGATTTAGCAGTCTTTCTGATCCACATCTCCTCAGCAGAGATGTGAGAGGGGGAGTGGGCGGCTTGACAGAATCAGATTCCAAATCCTCTGAGAGTTGGAGGCTGGTGCCGGGCCAGGCCTGGGATAGCACCAGCGCATGCTCTGGAGTCGGATGGTGTCTCAGGAGCAGGATGAGGAGGATCCCACATCGGTGCCGGGGCCGATGGGGGGGTGCCGTCATGGCTGACGTCAGGTGCTGGACGTATGCCCACCAGGAGTAAAGTAAATTGCCATAACCAGCCAGCAACAGCTGAGGAGTCGGCGGAGGAAGAGAAGGCCCCAGTGTCAGGTAGGATGGTAGGTTATGCGACAGGTGACCATGGGAAGGACTCGACAGCAGTCCTGCTGGGACTGGGTGACAGCTTGAGCTGCCTGAAGAGATGGGAGGATTGGGTCATGGACCCAAAGGGAGGCCAGGGTCCGGATCCAATGGCAGTTGAGAGTCAGGCACAGGAGCTGGCAGGTTCGGAGGAGGGCCTAAAGGTGACACCCGAAAGCCCATACTGAAGGTCCGGTTTTGGCTGAGCTGGAGACTCCGGACCCTGAAAAGGAGGGTCGGCATGCCCCCGAGTCAGGCGGTCTGGCGCCGGATCCCATGGCAAGGATGGGCGGGAGGTGGCCTCGCCAACGCCGGGTGTGAAGGACCCACAGTGGGGCCCATCTGCAGTGGCTGAGAGGCAGGAGGCACCGGGGAGGGACTCCTTGGGTGAAGGCTGTGACCGCAAAGAAGAGGAGACAGCTGGAGCTGGTTCGAAGGACTGTCATTGGACTCCAAAAGAGGGTCTGGCGAAGGCACCAGCTCCAGGTGGACATCAGTGGAGGTACTGATAACCTGAGAACCTGCTGAGCTCCCTAGCTGAGGACCCTGAGGAGTGAAGGGCCTGAGCAATAGGGGCGGTGGTATGGAGGAAGAGTCCCCTGAGCCTATGGAGGCGCCGCCTGACACTGTATGCAGAGTGGGCAGCAGGGCCAGAGGCAGCCCAGAGGAAGAGACGGCTGATCTGGCCTGAGGAGCTGACCCCCCCCTTGGGGGGAAGACCCAGCATCGACCGCGGACTGGAGGTGGACCCATACCAGTCCTGATGCTTGTCCCGCTTGTGCTTCTTAGAAGGAGCAGAGGTCTCAGATGAGGTCCCCGGGGAGGAAGATGCACTCTGGGCCTGGAGCTCTTTTTTCATGGCCGCCGGTTTCTGCTGAAGGAGATGGGCTCCCAGGAGACTCTGGTGTCATCTCTGTGTAGCCTGGTTAAACTTCAGGCAGGCCTGGCAGGCTTCGGTGTCGTGATCCAGGCCTAAGCAGATAACGCAGGAGGAATGGCCATCTATTTACAGCAGGCACACTTGGATTTGTGGAACTCAGCCGAAGAAGTCGGCAAAGACATGCAGCCGACAGCAAAATAACATTGAAAAAACTTAGAAAGTAAGCGAAAAAAGAAAGTAGTAAAGGTGGTCGACTGAACCAACATTCCACAAGGTCCGATTAGTGCAGGCTGACAGCAGGAAAAGAACTGAGGTGGGGCTGGGGAACCGCCTCCTTTATACTGTAGGCGAACGTTGGCGTGCCGATGTCAGGGGCGGTCCCCCACTACAGACTGGTAGCTAGAAGTTTTCTGTGTGGTCAGTCCTAATGGTGTTGCCTACTGCAAGAGCCCCCTGAAAGTAAGATCTACAGATTTTGAGAGGAGAGTGTACACATGGACACTCCTCACCCTCCCTTCCAGCCTCCACTCCTGACTTCCCAAGCTCATGGCATGAATCTGGGTTGCCAGTGTTGAAAAGCTGTCCAAATTAATTGCTTGGCACCCCAGAGCCATTAATATACATTACTTTTTTGAAATACTGTTTTTCTCCCTACTCTCAGCCATGGCCACCTTCAGTTATTAGAAGAAAGCTCAGCCCATCTCCTATCCAAACCCCCAGGGAGTCTCCTTACCTGCCCCTCCCCCAGAAATGAATTTGCGGACAGGGGACCCATCCTTGCTAGGTGGACTTGCTTGACACACCGCAGCTATCAATACTCCTAGTTCCTAGGGCTAGTACTGTAAGAAAATGGAGAACTGAAGAATGTAATGGTTGGTTAAGGGGGCGGTGTGAGTCAAATGGGTATGGGCTGGTAGGGGGTTGGGGTGGGACTTGGGATAGTAAAGATCTATTTGCACCGGACAGACCACATTTAAACAGGGAGGGCTCTGCAGTCCTAAAGGAAAAGCTGGAGGAATACATGTCAGTAAACCTGAATTTAAACTGACGGGGGTTGGGGGGGTGGCCAATAGGGTGTGCTGCAACCATAGTCACCAGGTGCAGGAGACCGATGGGCATTCCCCCTTATTAAGTCACCAGAAGGAAGCAGGGGTGAGAGAGAGGGGGAGGAGGGAAGGGGGTAGTCGAATAGGACTGGTTGATGGTAATGGTGTACGGGAGTCACGGTGGAAGGTGGTGTCATTAAATGCTGGGAGCCTGGCAAACAAGCTGGCAGATCTCTAGGCACTGCTAGCTGAGAGGGAAGTGGACATAGCAGCCATTACAGAGGCAGGGCCACACAAAACCATGACTGGGACCTTGTGATTTCTAGGTATAGAATTTACAGGAAGGACCGGGGAGGATAGCTTTATTCTTGAGGAGGAATCACATGTACTGTACCAGGAGGAGAAGGCTGAGGGTAAGCCTGGCCTTGTGGGTTCAACTTCAGACAGCTAACGGGAGAAAGGTAAGAATGGGGTGGTATACAGGCCACCTTCTAAGATGAGGATTTGGACAGAGCGTTGGGGCAGAGATTAGAACAATATCTTGTACAGGAAGTGTAGTCATATGAAAATTACGTACTCATCTTAATTCTTGATCTTCTTGGGCAAGTCTTCACCATTTATTCATAATTCTGGGTTATATGTTGGAGGTGCTGGGACCCTGAAGGGCCAAAATCTTCAGGAGGCAGGCACAAGGTGGGAACCACACATGCGTGGCACCACAAGGCTGGCTCACGCTTGTATAGGCTACCTCGGCATCGACCCTCCAACTGCCTCAGTACTTTTTTTACCGAGGAGGTGCAATGTAAAATAAGTTCAGAAACACCTAACCTAACAAGGACATAAAATAGCCCGATTGACTCATATAAGAAGGGTCAATTTAAACAATTTCTTCATAGCCCAAGCAACGAGCGAGTGAAGACCAGAGACAGATTGGGTGAGCTCGGGGGATAGAGGGTAGGTATATGAATAAATAGTGAAGAACTGTTCAAGATCAAGAATTACGGTGAGTATGTAATTTTCATATCTTCCTGGACTTAAAGTCTTCAGCATTTATTCATATTTCTGGGTTACAGTACCAAGCTAAACCCCCCCCCCCCCTCGAGCAGGGCGGCAGGAGACTGAGCTCACTCAGGGCAGAAATCCATTAAGGATTGTCCTGCCAAAGAAAGTATGCTGTCTAACATGGACATTCAGAGCGTAATGCTTCACGTAAAGTGTGCACTGAACCCAAGTAGCCGCAACTGCAAATGTCATCAATAGAACGAGCGGCTCTCCGCTAGAGGCAGCAACCTCTGGAAGAGTCAGCGTGCACTTGGTCCCTCCAACTTGACCCAGTGCATGGGAATAACAATGGCGTAAGGCATGCCACTATCAAGCAGAGATCCATTTGATGGACACTGGCTGACCCACCCAGGCCGCTCTGAAGGACACACAAAGAGCTGTTTGGTCTGATGGTATCTCTGGTTCTATTGATATAGAACTGTAGGGCTCTTTTAACATCCAGGAAATGAAGGGTGCTCCCTTCATTTTGGAAGTTAGCAAAATAAGTAGGAAGACCCAGAGGCTGGTTGAGGTGGAAACCGAAACCACTTGGGTAGGAACTTAGGGTGAGTATGGATAACCCTTGTCTTTATGAAAGACTGTATATGGAGGGTCCATGACCAATGCATGTATTTCAGAGACCCTCGAGGCAGAAGTGATGGCCAACAGAAGGCAGTTTTCCAGGTCAGAAACTTCAGATCACAAGTAGCTAGAGGCTTAAAGGATTTATGGGTGAGCATGTCAGCACGAGGTTAATGTCCCAGGAGCAACCAGGGGCTTCATATGAAGGATGCCTTTAAGGAATCTCTTGGCCAGAGGCAACTGAGCCAATGTCATGTTTTGGACTGGCTCGTGATAGGCAGAAAGCGCAGAAAGATGCGCCTTTACAGGTGAGTATTGCAGCACCACATTTGAAAGGTCTAGTAGGTACTCCAGTACTTTTTCTGGAGGACACAGAAATGGATCTAAAAAGACCTTCGAACACCATTCTGAGAAGCGCTTCCATTTAGCCATGTAAGTCTTCCTGGTGGAAGGTTTACAAACTGCTAGGAGGATCTGTGAGATTCTCTAAGACACTTTAAACCTGACAACTTCTATCTCCTCAGGAGCCAGGCGTGGAGGTAAAGAGAGTGCAGGTTGGGATGGACCAGGGGTCCCTGTGTCAGGAGGTCCGTTCGAAGAGGCAATTTTCTTGGGGGACCTACGACAACTTATTGATCAAAGGAAACCAGATCTGTCGAGGCCAGTACGGTACAATTAGAATCATCTTACCCCATGCGCCTCCAGTCTGAGCAGCACCCTTTGAATTAGTGGAAGAAAAGGAAATGCGTACAGAAAATGTCTTGTCCGCTGTAGCCTGAATGCATCCTGACAGAAAATGCCAGGTTCTGGATTCTGCAAAAAGGTCCAGGACTGGACTGCCCCACTTGTCGAAGAGCGACTGCACTATGTCTTGCGCAAGTGATCACCCATGAGGATCCACTTCTGTCCTGCTGAGGTTGTCCACCAGATTGTTCTGAACTTCAGGCAGGTAAACTGCATGAATCAGGACACTGTGGTCGAGGCACCACTCCCATACCCTCATAGCTTCCCTGTGTAGAGGGTAGGAGTGTGCCCCGCCTTGTTTGCTGATGTAGTACATCACAGATTTGTTGTCTTACGACTGACTTCTTTTAAGACTCGGGGTGTACAGGACTGCCCTCATCTCTAGAACACTGATGTGAAGATGAGACTCCTCCTGGGTCCACGCTTCCTGAGTGTGGAGGTCCTGGCAGTGAGCACCCCAGCCGAGCAGAGATGCATCTGTAGTGATGGTGATCTGAGATTCCAGCAGAGCAGAGAGCAGACCTTATAGAAGGTTGTCCTCTTTTATCCACCATGCAAGTGACCGATGCAGGAGCTCTGTCACTTTGATGAAGTAAGACAGAGGCTGTGTAGTCAAAGACCACTGTGAGCTGAGCATCCATTGAGTGGTCCTCCTGTGCAGATGAGCCAGAGGCACCATGAAAATGGAAAGTCCAAAATCTCCTTCAATGTGTGCACAGCTCTAGCCGGGTGCTAAAGCAAGGGTTGCTAACCCCAAACCAAAATGTCACCAAAAGCAGCTCAGCACTCCAGTGCAATAAGAACCAAGCAATTCACGTATTTCATTCAAATGAATGTATTACTTGTAAGCGGTTCAATACATACAACATGCTGCTTCTTGCTCAAACAGGTGTGCCCACTAAAAACTCACTCACTCAGTGCTGCTGACCAGGGTGTGGTCATCCTCGGGAGCCTTAAGGGAAGACCACACCCCTGGTCGAATCGCTGGGGAGTGAGTTTGTTGGGGGCACACCTGTTTGAACAAGAAGCAAGCATGCTGCACGTATTGAACCGCTTGTGAAGGAATAAATTCTTTTGAATGAAATACTAAACTACTCAGTTCTTATTGCACTTGGAGTGCGCTGAGCTACTTTTCGTGAAAATGGAGGAGGCTATGAGGCCTAACATCTGATGCATCGAGTGAGCTCGTACAGAGTTGTTCTCTCTGATGAAGTGAGCCATGTGGAGAATATTGTTCCTCCTGCCCTTCAGGAGACATGCCCTTGCTTTTGTAGTGTCCAAGAAGGCTCCTATGAAGAGGAGCTGCTGAGAGAGCTGAAGTTGTGACTTCTCTAGGGTCAGCAGAACCCCCATGGATGTGAGGAACTGAGAGGCTGTGGATACCGTCTTCTGTGTCTCCTGCCTTGACGGGCTTGCCAAAAGCCAGTCTAAGTAGGGAAAAACTTGAAACGCCGAGCATTCGAAGGTATGCAGCAAGGACTGCAAAACACTTGGTAATGACTCGAGGCGCCATGGAGAGCCCAAAGGGCAGGACTCTGAATTGATAATGTTGGCCCATGGCCACAAAGTAAGGATACTTATGGTTACTTGGTGTACTACAATGTGCTGGTAGGTGTCTTGCATGTCCAAGGATGCCAGCCAGTCATGCTGTTGGAGGAGTGGTAGAGTGTCCCCAGGGAGATCATCTTGAACTTCTCTCTGTACAAGAATTTGTTTAGCTTTTCTGAGGCTGAGAATGGGGTGCATGCCACCTGACCTGTCTTCTTTGGAACCAGTACGTAATGGGAAAAGAAAATGAAAATTACGTACCTACCGTAATTCTTGATCTTCTCTTGTATCTTCACCATTCATTACTGCTTGGGTTAAGCCGGAGGCGCGCACCCGCTACGGGAGTTTTTTTTGGAGTCGGCTCCAACGGCGCCGCCCTCAAGGACGACGTCACGCCACATGCGCGAGGAGCGGCCGTTAGGTGCCGCAGACTCCTCCTCCATCTCAGTTCTGGTAGCCGGAGAGGCGAAAATAAAGTGCAAGAAAAAAGAAAGTGAGGCAAGAGAGCCGAGGGATAGAAAAAGGAAAGGAAATAAACTGAAAAAGGAATAAGCCGATGAAGAATAGACAGAGGAGAGAGAATTCCTACCCTAAGGGACCGCAGGGCCTCCTGTCCAGGGCGGCTCTAGGGGAGGAAGAGAGAGAGGGACAGGGAAGTAGAAGAAGAAGAAGAAGAAGAAAGAAAGAGAGAAAGAGGCATGTTGAGAGGGAGAACAGTGCCCATCGAGCATTGTTGGTTGAGAGGCTTATAGGCTCGAAACTAATAAGGGAGCAAGAATCCCAGTTGCTAGGACTAAGAGGAGGTTCCACCGAACCTCCTGAACAGATCCAAGGAGGGCAGATTCTCTGAACTCTCAACATGCCAAGTCCCTTCATCCTAGTTGAGGGCTCCTAGACTGTCCGAGCAGAACCTGTTCCGGTAGAGCGCTCATCCAGGAAGAGGACTAAGTCCCTTAGCACCTTGTTAAGTGCTAACACAGAAGTGTATGGGAAAGACTATGCCTTCTCGAAGGCAGTTTGTATGAAAAGTAGAGAGGAACTCAATCAGACTTGCTAGGGCAAGGCAGACAGAAGCTTGAAGCTGACAAGTTCAGTCAGCAACTGGAAAAGCTTGAAAAATACCTGCCAGGGGGATTCCAAACTTTGAGGAGGCCAAGACAGGGCATGGCCACCAGGCTGTGAAACTACATGACCTGAAGAAGGTCAGAATCGCACCACAGGGCAGTCAGAAAAGAGTTCCCTCAGAATTAAAGAAATTTGCAACCGTACTCATTCCCTCTACCTTGAGGAAAAAGTGAATCCATTCACAAGAATGGGGGAAAAGAACAGAAGAGTTTTTTTTTTTTTTTTTTTTTGCATAAAGGCCAAGGGGGGAGAGAGGAACGAGACAGGAGAGGGAGACGCCACAGAAGGAGGCCACTGAGGGGAAGGTGGGTGGGTATCAGTAATGAATGGTGAAGATACAAGAGAAGATCAAGAATTACGGTAGGTACGTAATTTTCATATCTTCCCTTGTCAATCTTCACCATTCATTACTGCTTGGGTGAGTACTAAGCCCTCCCCTTGAAAAGGGGTAGAACCCTGATTGAACAAGACCCCAGCCTCCTGTTGGTGAAAACAGAAGGGAAGACCCTGGCTAATACAGAGAGAAGCCTAAGTGGAGAAGAGCTAGAGGTGCCCCGAGGACGGGAGACAGAGAAGCCCTGCAGAAGTCTCCTAGCTCTGGAGGAAAAAAGACGGGTCCCCCGGAAAGCGGAGCGCATCACCCTACGCCGGGCCAGGGGTGACAACCTTGATAAACGAAGCCATGCCGTCCGCCTAATGCAGATCGCTGTCCCTGCAAGCCTGGAAGCCACCTCATTGGCGTCATAAGATGCCCTTGCTTGGTGCCTTGCCAGCTCCAGGCCTATAGCGGAGAGGACAATAGCCTGTCTGGTTTGCTCCGTATCAGGCATTGATGCTAGGAGCTGGGAGAGCATCGACCACAGATGCCGATTGTAGGCAGCGTGGTGAGCCTGATGTGATGCAATGCAAGCCACCGCACGAGAAGAAGAGAACACTCTTCGGCCCCACTGGTCGCATTGTAGGGAATCCGAATCCGGTGGGCGGTCGTGCGCCAGGCGGCAGCGCCCGGAAGGAGTCTCTAGGTACACCAAACCCGAGGACGGGTTGGGAAGGGTACCCAGGGATTCCGAGGGGGCACAATACCTTCGACGACAGTCTGCCGGGGCTGGAGAAAGGGCGGCTGGCGACTGCCAGGAATGGATAGACGCCTCCTGGAAGGGCATAGGCCAGGAAGGTACCACCAGGTGCTGGGCACTCAATTCTCCAAGGAATTCACACGTCTCCCGTTCAGTATTGTCTCGCCTAACGTAAGAGATTCGAAGATCCCTCACCATCCTCGAAAGGAATCACTGATATTCCGTGAAATCAGCGTCAGAAGAAAGATGAGCAGGGGGTTCCTCTCCCTCAGAGGAGGAAGACGAGGATGATGGAGAGCTCGAATGCCAGAAGATTCCTGCGGCGGTGGGGAGAGTCGAAAGACCCGCTCATGCATGTATCTAACGTATGAGGGGAAGGCCGCCGCAGAACCTCTGAACTGCTCTCAGGATAACGGACCCGTAGGACCGATATGGTCTGGAAGAGCAGGGGGTGGATGCAGAGGTACTGGAGAAGGGCACCTATGAAGAGGCAACTGACCTCTGCCAGGGCTCCGAAATACGGGGAATGGAGCCCGAGCTGGCGGGATCCCGGACAACAAACCAGGCCGCAAGACGGGACCCTGAGGATGCGATGCCTGGAAAAGCCCAGGGGGGAACCTCCCCTGTGACGAACCCGGGACTGCATGGATCCAAAAGGGCAGTCCACAGCAACGCCACCGAGGGAACCCGGGCCCAGAGGGAAAGGCGGGTTCGGGCGCTACGGCTCCTAGCCACCCCATGAGGGGTGGCCGCGGAGACCGCGACGACTCCCCGCCCACCTCGGACTCCGAGAGCTCCCTCCCGACTGCAGCTGCCCCCACCCTGAGAGGCGGCAACAGCACCCGGGAGGGTAGCTGTCACAGGCCCCCTAGGAGGGGGAGCCTCCCCCTCAGTCCCCACCACATCACTCCCCCAGGACCCAGGGCCACCCCTAGCCCGAGGGCCCTCAGGAGAGGACGGGAGTGGGGACAGAGGGAGGGGTGCGCTGCGCCACCTCGCACCCTGTGCCACCGGGGACCCTGACCCTGAAGAGTCAGGTTGCCAGGATGGGTCCACATCTCAGTCATCGACCTCCGAAGAGGACGAGACCAGCAGAACCTCAATGCTGGCAACCCCAGGGGTCCCCGGAGCAACGGCGCCGCTTGGGACGGGCGCCGATGACCCCAGCCCACTCGCTGACAGCCAGGCCTGGTCCTGGCTCCTGCTGCGCCAGGTAGGCCCACGGTGCCGCTCCCCGCGCCGGGACCCCAACCCGCGCCGCCAAGAGCGCAAACCGGGTCGGCGGTGCCGCCACGGCGCCTGCCTCGATCACCAGCGCCAGATCAAACGGGCGCCGAGGGCGGCGCGCCGAGGGTCCACTGGTGCCAGGCCCAGCAATCGTGGGCCTCGACATTGGGAGCCTGCACCTCCGAGGAGGTGACTGGAGAGGCGGTGTCCCCGCCACGGCCCCGGAGGGACCACGACGCTCTCGACACTGCGAGAGAAGCTTCCTCTTCGGCAAGAGAAGAGGAGGAAGCCTCCTCCGCTGGATCAGATAGACCCGGACGGGACCCGAAGGGCCTGAGACCTATCTGGGAATCCTGGAGCGACGCTGCCTCTCAAGGTCGGCGGGCCTTGCTGAGCTTGAACGCTGCTGACTTCGCGAGGACACAACGGTCCATGGAGAAACAAGCATCGACGCTGGCCCATTTTGTGGTTGGGTCCCAGGCAACGAAGACAGACATCATGCGGTCCGAGACAGAAAATGCTGGCCACAGGAGCACCGACATGATAGGGCACGGCCCGCCTTCGACTTACGCCTTGCTCCCGAACCGGACATGATGCGAACTGAACAAGGGAAAAAAGGCAATAAAGCACTCGGCGCTGCAGTATAGAAAGAAAAGGAACGGTCTTACTGGATACGGCGTCGAGTGAGACGTGAAAACTTCTGAGAAAGCGAGGAGTCTTTTGAGGAAACCGAGAATACTAACGCTACAGCATAGCAGGTGCAGCCTCGACGGCAGGAGAAACAGAACTGAGATGGAGGAGGAGTCTGCGGCACCTAACGGCCGACTCCAAAAAAAAAAAAACTCCCGTATAGGGTGCGCGCCTCTGGCTTAACCCAAGCAGAAATGAATGGTGAAGACTGACAAGGGAAGATCCTGTGTTCCTCTTTGCACAGGGAACTACTTCTACTGCCCTGTTTCTGAGAAAACCCTGTATCTCAAAAGTGACAAGGTCTGACTGAACGGTTGACAGACAGTGCTGTCGCTTGGGTGAAAGGTCTGGGGGAATCTCTGCAAAGTTGACAGAGTACCCCTCTCGAACAATCCTGAGGACCCAATTGTCCATGGTGATAGACTTCAACTGGTTGTAAAACTGAGTCAGACGACTGCCCACTGCCAGGAAAAGTCCACCTCAGGCAGTTGAGGCGAGACCAGGGCCGGACATTCAGAAGGTGGCACTGGGCAGTTTCGGGCCCTGTGCATTGTGCTGTGTTTTCTTTTGTGGCTGAGAAGGCTGGTTCCTGTTAGGAGCACATCGGCCTCTTCTTCGAAAGGGATGCCTGTTATGAAAAAACTGACAGTTCCTGCCCCTCTGAGGGACTTGAGGAGCCAGCCTGGCTGTTTAAATGACAGTCCTGGTTTTCTGAGAGGCCTCCAGGGCTTGCTCTACCCGTTGGCCAAACAGATAAGTGCCATCAAAGGGACATTCATCACCTGCTGTTGAGCCCAATGTCCGAAGTCAGGAATGTCTTCTGATACAGATTCCATCAGCAGCTGCCCTAGAAGCTGTGTCATAAGCATCCATGGAAGCTTTAGGTCGATGGCTATTACATTCTGTCTCTTGCGTAACAGTCTGTAGAATCTCCATTTTGGAGTCAGATTCCGTGAGACCTTCCATTTAGGACTTAAGGGAAGTCCAAAGAACATATTCGTATTGGGAGAAGAGCCCTGGATAGCTGGCAATACACATGCCTAGTTGCGTCTGCGAAGGCCCGGTTTCCCATGGTATTTATCTTACCAGATTCCTATTGATAGGATGTGCTGATATTTCCTGAAGAAAAACAGCTTTGTAATTTTCAGCAAGGACAACCAGTGCATCTGTGATGGGTTGCAAGGCTACTTTCCTTGGAAAGAACATGTTTTCTGTCTATGGATTTGTAGACAGAAGGAATAAGAGTTAGCTTTGCCCATACTGCTTCAGACAATGTCTCGAAGGGTGGGGGAACTGGTATGCTTTCACTGGAACGGTAGGAACATGAAGCCACCCAGTCTATCTGGGTCCAAGGAAGATGTCTGCAGAGCCAGAGCTTCCCTTGTATTGCTGAGTAGAGACTGAAGGAAAGGTCTTCTCTTGGGTTTTTAGCTGAAAGTGAGGGCTTATCATCCAAACTGTAGAATGAGTTTTCGTCACCCTTTTCAGAAATTATAAGGTCAGGGATCAGACTCATTTTGCTCTAAGTCACCCTCAGAGGGAGTGGGAGCTGCCTCCTAACAGGCCGTAGCCTGGTCTGGGCAAAGGATAGACAGGAGACGCTGGAACAGGCACAAGATCTGGCACTACACCACATGCCATGGACCCCAGGGCCACACCCGATGCTGACCCACTAGGAGTTGGCGCTGGACGTGGCACCATCCTAGGCCTGAAGACCCTGGAGACAGATCCACCGGGAGGGGCAAACAAGACAGACGCTGTACCCACTGTTCCATAAGAGCAGCCCAGTGGTGAAACTTCCCACCGGAAACCCCACAAGAAGACAGAGAAGGGCTCTGGTGTCGAGAGTCTGAGCAATCGTGAGTGGAAGCTGTTGGGGAACCGGACAGAGCTGGGGATGGCCTACCACCGAAGACCTCTTGGCAGATGTACAGTATCAGAGGGTGACCTCGAGCGGTACTATTTCTTCCCCCTCCGACGAGAACAGCAAGAACTCAAGGTGGAGCGGCACCAGGTCCCCGACCTGGACTGGGTATGGGCCCAGTTCTTTTCTGTGTTTACAGGAAGACTGTCCTCACTCCCTCCCTCCCAAACACTGGACTGCCTGTGGTTGGACCCCCCCCCCCGGGAGAGGGCAGCAGACTGGACACAGCCCAGCTGCTAGAGCAGCCTTCCAATGGAGAATCCCTACCGTCACCATCTCTATCCATGGCCAACTCCCTCAAACTGTAGAGCTGAGAGGAAATAGTAAAAATTGTCTTCTAATTTTTTTTAACAAGCAAAATAAATAATAATAAAGTAAAAACTGAACGACTTGCTGTTGCCGTACAGGCATGAAGGTTCGACTCCCGGCGGGTGAGCGACATTGTCACTGAAGCACACCTGGCGGGGAAAAAAGGAACTAGGGCAGTTGGAGGGTTGATGACGAGGTAGCGTACACAGGCGTGAGCCAGCCTGCCGTTGCTGTGCATGCGCGACCCTACCTTGGCGCCAGCCCTCCTGAAGATTTTTGCCTCCTACAGGGTTCCAGTGCCTTCAACTTCTAACAAGAAGTATGAATAAATGGTGAAGACTTTAAGTCCACGAAGATCAGGTGATTTCAGCCTACCTGGAATTGACTGGAGGACTTCAGTTACCACCTGCTCCAGGGAGCAGGTCCTTCTGGGGGCTTTTCAGGATAGTTTCCTGGTGCAGGGAGTCATAAAGCCTACCAGGGATGGTTCCTTACTGGACCTAGTACCGTCTGATGGTAAGCATGTTCAGGACATAAAGGTTGAAGACCCTTTGGCAGGCATCGACGACAACATGGTGTGGTGCTACCTAAATATGGGAAAAGAAGTAGCCAGGACTAAGACAATTGTATAAATATGGGAAAAGTAGTAGCCAGGACTAAGACAACTGTAGTGGACTTTAGGAGGGCCGACTTGGAAAGATGGACAAAATCCTAGAGGGACAGCTTGCCAAAATCAATCTGGAAAGAGAAGTGAAGCAGAAATGGTCCATTATACAGATGGGTCTGATTGAGGCCACTAATAAGTGCACCAAGGCTCAGAGCAAGAAAGTCAGCATCAAAAAAACCAAGCTGGTTTGGCAAAGAGGTGGCAGCAAAAGTGAGGGTAAAGACAGCAGCCTTTCACAGGTACAAACGTATTCTGAAGGATGCAGACAGGGAAGTTTATTTACAGAAGTCAAGAGAGGAAGGCAGAGCAGACAGGGCAGTGTGACGGGGTAGAACAGGACCCTGTCCCAGGAGAAAGTGTTTAAATGTAAGGATCTTTCCTTTTCTATCTCTTCTCTCATCTGCTGCTCCTGTTGCTGCATCTCTTATCCTCTGTGCTTCTAAACACTGAATCTCTTTTTCTCTCTGCTTCTCAGTCTCTATTTGTTGTATAGCCCACCATTTGAAAAAGTCAATCAGGCTTTCCGGTTCTGTCACTGCCTGTTCTTTTTTCCATAACTTGTGCTGGCTGTACAATCTCAGACTGGACTTGTGTCTCTGCTAGTTTGGCTGCCATTCTCCTGGTAACCACTCCTGGACTTGCTGCTACAGAATCCATACCTTCCTCTGTGCTTCCCTGGTACTAGGTCAAGTACCCATGCACAAAACTCCTGTCTTAGGGTATGCACAGCTTAAATCCCACTGAGGCTGACACCAACTGTCGTCGAGGCACAGGTCAAGAAGCATAGGGAAAACCAGGAGTAGTTGTAGAAAAAATATTTATTTACAGTAGCAGTAACATAAAAAAAATATACTTGTTCATAATAACTATTTACAGAGGAGAAAAAAAAACAGTAGTTTTCCTTGATTTTCTGCGTCCCTTTTTCTTCTGATCTTTCTTGCAGTTGCAGCTTAGCTCTTATAAGTCCTTTCAACCTCCATCCCTAGCAAGCATCCCGTTTTTGTAAATATTAGGCAGGAGCTGCTAGAACACAGTGTGCTTCTTAAGTTGAGGCCCCCTTTTGCATAGCTTTTGCAAAATGCTTAAAATTGAACTCTTGTAACCTCTAGCTTCCAACAGCTTTTTGCAGTCATCTCAAATTATAATTATATACATTTCAACAATAATGCTATTTATTTTCCAAACACAAGGATCCCAGTATCAGTTACATTTCCATACAATGATTTGCACATCACAACCCTCTAACAGGAGGCAGAGGGTTGTGATGGGGAATTTCTTCTCCTTCCCTGCTCTCCTGTCATGCAGAGTTCCCCAGGGTTCGGTCTTGTGCAGATGTTGTTACGCCATGTACATGCTGCCCCTGGGAGAGATCATTAGGAAGTACCATCTGGGTTTTCATTGCTATGCTGATGACACCCAGCTGAAGTTTTCCTTTGCCCCTGGAACATCCTGTGCAGTGGAAGTGCTTAACAGCTGCCTCGCTGAGATCAATGACTGGATGGCTTCTAGCTGGTTGCGACTGAACCCGATAAGCGGAGGTACTGGTGGTGGAATCGAACAGAGGGTGTGATAGGTTGGCCTCTGGTGCAGAGACGGGACTTTTTCTTGGCTCTGTACCATTGAAGGCCTCCTCTAGGGTGCGTGACCTGGGCGTTATTCTAGACGGCGGATTGTCACTTGAGTCTCAGGTGGCGTCTGTTGTCCGTTCCAGTTTTTAACCATCTGAGGAATATCACCAGGATAAAGCCTCTAGTTCCGCCACTGGACCTCCCCACCTTGGTATATGCCTTCGTGACATCCAGGCTTGACTACTGTAACGCGCTCTATCGCGGGGTCTCTGGGGGTACCATGCGCTGACTGCAGCTGGTGCAGAATGCAGCAGCTAGGTTGCTGACAGGACAGTATAAGTACTGTCATATCACTCTGGTGCTGCGTCAACTGCACTGGCTGACGGTTAGGGGGAGGGTCCCTCTTAAGGTGGGCTTGCTCACCTTTAAGGCCCTCAAACGGCCTGGGCCCTGGTTATCTGAATGACCTTCTCACACCCGCTGTCTCTGTCTGCCCCTCCGCTCCTCCTTTAGGTGCCTCCTTGCAGTTCCCAGGACGAGGTTAAAACAGCCGGTGACAGAGCATTTAGTGTTGCCGCCCCGTCCTGTGGAATTCGCTCTCCAGCTGTTAGGGAGGCCCCTTCTGTTGAAGTATTCAAGGCCCGCCTCAAGGCCTTTATATAATCAGGGCTTTCCCAGACTGTGTGTTACACCTAACCTGACTTCAGAATTTTATGTTTAAGTTATTTTCTGGCTTTCCTTGAGCCTATTGCTGCTGCTGAGGGAATTATTTTAATCTTTGTAATTATGTGTACTAATGTTTATTAGTGTGCTATTTATTTATTCATAGTATTTTCTATGTGTATGCAACTTTTTAATATGGGCGGCACCCAGAACCTCCGGATGGAGTCTTTTAAATAAAATGTGTCTTGCCTTGCTATATCTTTGTATCAGCAGATCTAGATATGCAAGGGAGAAAAACAGACAGCAAGAGAAAACTGAGCGACAGTGAGAGGCAAAGAACTGCGAGTCTGTCAGGTTGATCAAGTCCAAAGTCTCACAGGAAAATCTGGTTGTGCAACCAGACAGAGAAGAGACAGAAAAGGAAAGATCCTTGCATTTAAACACTTTCTCCATAACAACTGGGACAGGGTCCTAGTCTACCCTGTCACAGGCAGCAAAGGTCTCGAAGGAACTAAAATGAGCTCAGGGGATAAAAGTAGGGGAAAATGACCTTTTCAGGTGCATAAAGGAGAAACGAGATATCAAGGATGGGATTGCTAGATTAATGTGCAAGGGGGGGGATGGACAGAAAGTAGTGAGGGACAGGTGGAGGCACTCAATGAGTACTTCAGCTCAGTTTTCACTAGGGAGAAGGATGTGCCAAAGGAAAAAATAGGGGTTTTGAAGGGGAAAGGGGATGCAACAGATGGGGCAATTCGAGAGGACAAGGTTTTAAAGGGTCTTAGGACCTTTAGGATGAATAAAGCTCCTTGTCCGGACAGTGTATATCCGAGGTGCGTACCTCAGGACTGGAGAATGGCACATGTGGTGCCTCTCCACAACAGTGGACCCAGGGATAAGCCTGGTAACTACAGACCAGTTAGCCTTACCTCCAATGCACGCACATTAATGGAAACCATACTTAAGGAGAGACCAGTACACTTTATGGAGGTTAATGGTATCCAGGATGAAAGGCAACATGGGTTTGTCACAGGGAGATCCTGCCAGACCAACCTGATAGATTGGGTCACAAGGACAGTGGACGGGGCAGGCGTTTGATGTCCTCTATCTGGACTTCAGCAAGACCTTCAACTCTGTGCCTCATAGGAGGCTGCGCAGCAAGTTGCAGGACTTGGGAGTTGGGGCGAAGCTGACAGGGTGGGTCAAGAGCTGGCTACATGATAGGAACCAGGGAGTGGTAGTGGTGGTGGTGGGGGGGGGGGGGACTCTTGAAGCCTAGGCCTCTAATCAGTGGGGTCCTCCAGGGCTCAGTACTTGGCCCAGTGTTGTTTAACATCTTGTTAGTGACATAGCGGATGAGATCAAAGGTAACATTTGCCTATTCGCAGATAACACTAAGCTCTGTGGGAGAGTGGACACAGAGGAGGGGAGACAGGAGCTCAGGGAGGACCTGGCTAGACTTGAAAAGTGGTCGGGTATCTGGCAGCTAAGGTTCAATGCCAAGAAATGCAAGGTCATGCATCTGGGAGCTAGGAACTCAGTGGTCAGTTACTGGCTAGGTGGGGTACAGGTGACCAGTTTAGTAGAGGAAAAGGACCTAGGGGTAATCATCACAAGGGACCTTAAAGCAGCAGTGCAAGAATACGGTGAAAATTTTGACCCATCGTTTTTATTCTATTTTAGATTGTATCTTATCTACTAACTTGTATGATAGCCTTATTTCCACAGTTTGAGTCTGCTTTAGCACTTTTTTCACATCTGAAATAACAAGTCTAGCCAGAGCTGATATAGCTGTGACGAGCTGCCAAATGTCCAAAGTTACACATGTGCGTAGAAAATACTGAACACCTGGGTGTAACTTGGCCATTTTTTTGGAGGTGTTGCACCAAATTTTTAACAAGTCCTTTTTGGGACCCCACCTCATGAAGAGTTCCAGTGTCATTTTATTCACTTGTCCCGAAAGGTGATTTCAGAGTGACCTCGCCATTCTGTGCCACAGGTGCGGCAAACGTTTCAGGCAGGCTGTGAGAAAATGAAAGCTGTACTGTTAATAAGGAGAGTGTGCAGAAATGGCAATGCTGAAAATGTGGGTAAAATATAAAAACTTGGTGAATTGAATGCTACATAGAAACTGCACAATGCATGCTAAATACTTGCAGTCATTTTGAAATTTTCACCAAATTTCAAGACATGGGCTTTCTGGGACCCACTTCATGAACAGTAGCACTGTCATTTCATTAAAGGAGTTCCACCAGTGAAGAAAGCCCCATCCGCTCACAGTTCGAGACTTCACCGTTCGGTCCCCATGCAGTCACCATAACAAATCCTTGTTTAATTACCTAATCGCTTGTAAAATGCTGATAATTCCCAGTGGCCCGACATTTTTAAATATGTAGCAGAAACCACTGCGTCTGCTGCAAACATCACGAGATCGTGACGTATCATTACCCCAGTCTTAATACAGTCCCTATGTATGGAAAAATAACCGGGTCTGTACCTTCAGTACCTGGTGCTATTTTCACAGAATTTAACTAAATCACATGGGTCTGGAAGGCATACCCATGGAATTCAGTCAGATTCTATGAAAACAGCACCAGGTACTGAAGACTGCGACGTTTCCAGCGAGATTGCGTGGTTCTGCGGTGCCATATTTAAAAATGTCAGGGCTACTGGGAAATTATCAGCATTTTACGAGCGATGAGGCAATTAAACAAGTGATTTTTTATGATGACTGCAGGTGGATCAGAACAGTGAAGTCCCGATCTGTGCAGCGGTCGGGGCTTCTCCATTGGCAGTAATTCTCCTTTAATCGGTCCCGAAAGGTGATTCCTTGCAGGGACCACAAAATCACCTTTCAAGATCGAGTAACGAAATGACAGTGACAGTGTTCATGAGGTGGGGTCCCAAGAACCTCATGTTGAAAATCTGAGGCCAAAATGACAAAAAAATGGCTGATTTATCAACATAAGTTGAAAACCCCATTGACTGCCATTATAGCACGCTTACCTTTGATTCTTTAGTTTGCGGATCAACTTTGAAGAGTGCAGACGTGTCGGTCCAGATAAGGCGACAGTGCTGACCTCCGGAGGTAAGTATGGGGGGGTGTAGGTAGGTGGGTGCTCAGTGGGAGGGTGGAGATGGGGGAGGGGACTGGGGCAACGACGAGGGATGGTTTTCTTTTACAAGTAAAAAAAAAACAAACAAAAAAAACATGTCAGGGGATGGTTTTCTTTATTTACAGGAAAAAATAAAACACATTTGAGCACACTGGTATGGGCTCCCACCGTGCCACATGAGTTGGGGGGTGGGTGGGTACATGATGCCGACACAGGGATTGGGCACCCCATGTCGGCATGGGGAAAAAGGAAAAAAACCATACATTTGGGCACACTGGGATGGGCTCCCAGTGTGCCACATAAGTTTGGGGGGGGCACATAATGCTGACACAGGGACTGGGCACCCTGATTTCGGTGTGGGGAACATAAATACATTTGGGCACACTGGGGTGGGATCCCAGTGTGCCACGAGTTGAGGGGTACATAATGCCAACATGGGGATTGGGCACCCTGATGTCGGCTCAGTGACGGGGAACGGAGGGAGCGGGGAGGACAGCAGCAGTAGGACGGTGCGGGAAGGACAGGAGCAGTGGGAGGGTGCAGGAGGAGTGCCATCCGAAAGATGGTGATGCAACTGTGCATGTGTAGTTGTTGTGAATGGCATTTGCCATAAAAAAGGGATTAGTCCCGAAGGAGAAGTAGAAGGGGAGGAAAGAGGGGGCAGCATCCAACATCCCACCCCTAAGAAGGGGTGTGGAAGCTGAAAGACGATGAGGAAACAGACCCCTGACTCATTTCCTTCCAGCTGCAGAAGAAGCCCCCTTTGTGTCCGAGGGTCCTGCCACTCCTGGCCAAAGGGAAGGAGAGGTGGGAGGGAAAAAAGGGCACACAGAGGGTCGGGAGCCAGAGACTGAGGCCCCAGGGGGGATGGAGGGTGGGATTTTGTGATGAATGGTGAAGATACATAGAAAGATCAAGAGTTACGGTAGGTACATCATTTTCATATCTTATCTGTGTCAATCTTCACCATTCATCACAGCTGGATGTGTACCGAGCCCCCCGAAGGGGGCCCAAGACCCTTAGGGACTGAGCCCCTTAGCTCCCAGTGGGGGAGGACACTAGGAGGGAGAACCTCTACAGGCCTGGCCTGGCTAGACCCGAGACTGTGGGGAGTGAGATGGAGACCCCCGGCGGGGGAAGGAAGTCGCCCAGACAATTGCCGCCTCACTCTGTGGGAGAAAATGTGGGTTCTCTGGTAAGTGGAGGAAATCACCCTACGCTGGGCCGTGAGTGACAACCAGGAAAGATGCAGCCACGCCGTCCGCCGGATGCAGATCACTATCCCTACGACTCTGGAAGCTACCTTGTTGGCATCATAGGATGCCCTCGCTTGGTGCCTTGCTAGCTCCAGACCCAGAGCAGAGAGTGCGATGGCTTGTCTGGTTACCTCCGAATCAGGCAAAGAGGCTAGGAGCTGACCTAGCCTGGACCACAAGAACTTGTCATAGGAAGCATAGTGGGCCTGATGTGCAGCTATGGACAGTAAAATTTGTGCCGAGTAGAAGGTCCTCCTACCCCAGAAGTCAAAATCCTAAGAGTCTTGATCTGGGGGCCGGTCACGGTGAAGGGCGCTAAGCCCATCAGGAGTATCCAGATGCATCAACCCTGAGAGAGGGTGAGGCATGCGACCTGGAGACTCCAGGGGAGCACAATACCTCTGGCTCAGTTTCCAAGGGGCAGGGACACTGGAGAAGGGACGTCGCCAGAAGCGCAGTGACACCTCCCAGAAGGGAGCAGGTCAGGCGGGAACCACCAGGTTGGCCGCACTGAAATCGCCCAGAAAGGCCCACGCCATGTGCTCAGGATTGTCTTGAGAACTGAGGGTGCTGCGAAGATCTTCCATCATCCTCGTGAGGAAGCACTGATATGCAGCAAGTTCAGCGGAGGGGGAAATGTGGACGGATGGTTCCTCTCCCTCCGAGGAGGGGGAGGGGGAAGCAGAAAATCTCGGAGATCCAGGGGGTGGCTGCTTAGGGGAGGTGGAACACCCGCTTGTCCATCACCTAACATGAGGGAAGTGGGCAGCCGCACCCTGAACTGCTCCCAGGTCAGAGGTCCCCTAGGACCAGAAAACCAGGGAGAGAAGGAGATGGCGACAGAGGAGCAGGGGAGATCCAAAGAAGAGGAACGTCCTTTGCCCAGCCAAGAGAGCCCACCGGATGTTCCCAAGGAAGGAGGAGCTCCGGGAAGCCCAACGGCCGACAGCTGGTCAACTACACTAGAAATGCCTAGACCGTGCCCTGAAAAGTCCCCCTTGTGAAGTGACCCGGACTGTGAGAGTCCAAAAGGATGGTTCCTGGCCTCCAAAGAGGACAGCCCTCTTGAGGAGAGAGAGAGAGAGAGAGAGGGAAAGACAAGGGTCAGCACTGCAGCCCCTTCCCGAACTTGGGTGGGTCCCAGAGAAGGGCTGCCGCACCGAACTCGGGCCTACGACCCCTCAGACTCGAATGAGCCCTCTGCCTCAAAAACACCAGCTTAGGCAGCTGAAAACTCCAAGTAGTCCCAGAAGAGACCACCCAGGGTGCAGCACCCTCCCTTCTGCAGGTGCTCCAGTCGGCCCTAAAGCTGGGCGGTCCAGGCACACCACAGGAGGGTACCCCAACTGAGGGAGCAGAAATCCCGACTTCAGGTTGAAAAGCAATGGCCAACTGGACCGCTACCTGCTGGTCAGAGCCCCTGACCACAGAATCGGAAACACTGCCCGCTCCCAGAGGAAGGCTGAGTGGGCGAAGTGACACCTGAGGGGTCAGCAGACTCGAGGTCTGGAAGCCAGTCTGGATCAGACCCAGAATCCCCCTCCGAAGAAGTGGAGACCGAGGTCCAATGCCAGACCACCCTCTGACCCCTGCCCCTTCCTGGACTGAGAGAAGTGCCAATCTGGGCCCCAGCACCATGGTCGGTGCCGATTCCCTCCTCGGCACCGCAAACGGTGCCCGAAGCAGAGACGGCACCAACCATGGCGCCTATGCTGGAATTGGTGCCAGACACGGCGCCGTCCCTTCCCATGGCACCGCGAATGGCACTGGAGACAGAGACGGTGCCGATGATGGTGCCAAGCCCCCCCTTGGTGCCGTGAATGGTGCTTAGAGCAGAAATGGCGCCACCCACAGCGCCATCACCCACCACGGCACTGTGAATGGCGCTGGAGCTGGAAACGGCACAGTCTACAGTCTTGGGACCATTAAATAGCCTCAGAAAAGGCAGTCACAACTCCCACGGCACCGCTACCACTATTGGCGCCGTGAATGGTGCCGACTGCAGAAATGGGACTGAGAGACTGCCGTTGGCGCCAACACCCAAGATGGCACTGGCGGATGACATTGAGGCGGTGCTGCGCCCCATGCCCGCGGGTCACAGGATGTTACTGGCAGTGCCTTAGGTCCCAAAGGCGACTGCTGAAGCGGTGTCTCCGCCCTGAAAGGTATGGACTGGGCCTCCTGCACCATGGAAGGGGCCCCCGCCATGGCAAGGCTCGAAGAGAAGCCCCTCCTCTGCTGTCTGTATAGAACTGGGAGGGACCCGGAAGGGTGAAGCGACAGCGTCTTGGCCTTATGAGTGCGGGCCGTCGAAAAGCTCTGGCGCTATTCCACTTTCCTTGTGCAATTAGACAATCATGGTCCATGGAGAAGCAGGCATCGCGCAAATCCATGTCGTGAAGGGGCCAAGACAGGTGAGACATCGATCATGCTGGTCAGTAATGGAGTAATGGCGGCCGCAGGGGCACTGACACATAGGAGGCTGCCTTGTCTTTGACGATTTCTTGCCCCCCGTACCAGACATGATCTATCGATAAAATAAGCAAACACAGACCCGACGTCGCTGAAAATAAGTAAAAAGAACGGTCTTACCAGTCAGCGGTGTCGAATACATGGTGAAACAGAACCGATGGTGCTTTTTCGACACAACAGGCCAAAAGGAAACTAGGCCGCAGCTGTGATGCAGTTTTTCCTCCGGAGCTCCACACGGTCCAACCTCTCGGCGGGAAACTAAGAACTGGTGAGGCGGGCGCCGACAGTTGGCCAGCCAACCCTTGGCGCCACATAACACGTCGGCCTCGAAGACGGTGTAATCACTCGTCCAGTGCCGCCTATGCCAAAAAAAGGGCAGCTCCCGCGGGGTCATGACCTCCAGCCACAACCCAACTGTGATGAATGGTGAAGATATGACAGATAAGATCATCAGTTTACTGGAAGGGGTGCAGCGAAGGGAAACCAAGATGATCCAGGGCCTGCAGGACAAACCCTATGAGGAGAGACTACAGATGCTCATCATGTATGCCCCGGAGGACAGAAGGGAGAGGGGAGACAGAAACATAGAAGCTGACAACAGAAAAGACCACTTGGCCAACCCAATCTGCCCTATTTTCCCTGCCTACACTGCCCTCATGTGAGGTCACAATCAGCCTTTCCTTGCCTTTTTCTAAGATCCCCCTATGCCTCTCACATGTGCTCTTGAAACCTGCAACTCTTTCCACCCCTACCTCCTCCTCCGGGAGGCTGTTCCAAGCATCCACCACTCTTTCAGTGGAGAAGAACTTCCTCACATTTCCCCTTAGACATGATCGAAACCTACAAGTACCTTAAAGGTATAAACAAGTTTAATATGGAAGGCATCTTCAATCTCAAGGGGAATGGGTCCACTAGGGGGAACATTCTTAAATTAGTGGGAGGACGATCCAGAAGGGATGTAAGAAAACACTTTTTCACAGAAAGAGTAGTGTCCAAGTGGAACGAACTCCTGAAGGAGGTGGTATCATCAAATCAGTGAATAGCTTTAAAAGAGGTTGGGACAGAGTGAAGGGGAGAGTCATAACAGTTGGAGATATGAGTAGGGGGATGGGAGGGGGAAGGAGGAGGACTCTAAGTGGAAAGGGTGGGCGAGCAGCTCCAGTAATTTCAGCTGAGAGCTGCACACTTGAGCAGACTTGTTACATCGAAATGGCCTGTTTCTGCTGGCATTTTTCGTATGTTCATAATACACATCATTTTTAGCACTGATTTTCTTCCTACTGTCAACCATGGCCACTTTCAGCTATTAGAGACACCCCAGTCCATCTCCCATCCAACCCCACCAGGTTCCACTTAACTGTCACATGGCTTCCCCACAGAAATGAATTTGCTGACAGGGACCCCTCCTTGTTTTACAAACTGCTGCTGCAAAGCCAGGACATGACTGGGCATCATCCTGTTGGTTCTTCGTGTTTTGTGTGCTGTTTTGTGCCCTCCCAAAAAAAGATGCCAGCTCCAGCATGATAGACAGGCATGCAACTGGTACGTGTGTATCTAGGCTGAGCATCTCCCCTCTCCGTCTGCCATACCCACTGACTGGCTCCATCTGCGGGCATCCAGGTGGTGCTCCTGCAAACCTTCTCCCCCCACTAGCCCATCAGCAACCTGGACATGTTTCTGAACCAGGTCACCAACATCATAAGTGGTAGCTCTATTAGTACTACAACGGGCCTGCCCCCACCAATACATTCAGTATGAAAGTCAGGATCATATTGTATACAATAAAGTACCCAACATTGTCACTGGTCAGAAACTGAGATAACCTGCCAGTAAGGGAGGCTGTCAGGCACTCCATATGAAACAAACTCTAGCCAGAGCCGATAGGGCTGTGAAGAGCTACCAAATGACCAAAGACATTTTTTTGGTGCCATATAGTGCTGTTTAGTCACAATCATCACAGTGCTCCCAGATCCAAATAACCACTTTCCTGTTACAAGCCCTTATTTTCCTGTATTTTCCTGTAGAGGCAGCATCAAACCCTGTATAAATCCCTTTAGATTTTTCCATAAGCCACTAGTTCCTTATTTGTGAATTTGTTGTTTATTTAAATTTAATATGTTGGCAGCCTGTTATCAGGAAAAGCTCTGATTTGCTGTTAGGTATTAAAATTATATGTCAAGATTGCCTTGGAATGATTTGGATTTATATGGAATCCATAAGGCATAATGGGGAATTTATTTGTTGAATTTTGTTGACCAGGTAGGCCCACTAAGACTAGAAGTCCCTTTTCAGGGTGACAGGGTACAGATGGTAACCAACTGAAATTGTAACATGGCATAAATCCTTACTTGAAACAGATTAAGCTGTTGGTGGTATTCTTAGTGAGTGGGGGAAATTTGGCCAGGACACTGGGGAAATTCCCCTGCTCTGTAGTTGGGTGGCGCAGTCCGTCAGCTTACGGAGATGGTGGGGCTCAGTTCAGAGCTGGCGTTTCAGGAAGCTGGATGTGATTGCAGGGAGGATGCTGGTTTGTTGTTGGAGATGACCAGCAACATACTTCCCAGAAGGGCGCTTTGGAGAAACGAAATGGAACTAACAAGATTATCCAGTACACCCATCTTAAATTCTGATACTGAGGTGACTTCATGTTCCAATACTACTTTGGAAGAGAAACGGAATCACCTGCAGCAGCAGCTTCTCCTCTTGGAGGAAGAATTGCAAAGAGAACAACTCAGTCAGGATGTTGACAAAAAAAGGAAACGCAGTCCGGAGAATATTTCCTCTCATTTGCCTAAAGTTTTTCTGACAGGAGCAACATCACAGGAAGACGCACAGCAGATCCCTTTTGAGACGCACGATGCACTGAGAGTTCCAGGAGATCCAGGATGGTCCCCTGACCGTGCACTATGAGAAGCGGGATGGCACCAATGCCCTACCGGTGACTGGAGTGCTGACCCAATACTGGATGAAGAGCCCGTTTCGGAAATTATTTTGACTCCGGTAGTACCATCGATCCCCCCAGTCAAAATTATTTTGCCGGATTTACAAAACGCAACAGGATTACAAGACAGGCCTTTATTGGTGGAGCAAGGTGTCACTACTACAGGTAATTTAAACCCTGAGTCTTCCCACACAGAACTTTCAAATGCTATTTTGGGGATTACAGAGGACTTAGAACAGTCGGTTAAGACTTTGGAAACTGGGCCTGAAGCTTCTGACTCACAGGGCTCGGACAATGCAGAGACCAGAAAATAGAACGCCCTTCTTACGCAGATTTATTTGTAAGCTAATAGAGCTGGCTAAGCGTCAAATGCGATTAGACTGAGGTATTTGGGAGGTATGGACATTGTCCCAGACAGGTATTTTAGGGTAATCTTGCTAAAACAATTACTAGGTTTCACACCTTCAGAAGTCTATGCCCTTATTCATGCTCCCGGGAACATACTTTTGGCGTCAGTTATAGGTCTCCTGAAATTTTGGAACGTTTCTGGATTAAGCATATGACAGTCAAAACTAATCCTTTGTGGACACCTTTTCAGGTGATCCCTTTGACAAACAACCTTTTAGGGTTATAACTGTGTTATTTAGGAATGAAGGAGTTAATATCTCAGACATTCTTTATTGGTTGGAAAAACATTGTGAACTGCAAGGAACCCCGACCCTATTTTAGATGCTGAGGGGTTTTGGAATGGGGGTGGAAAATAAAAATTAAATTAACCCAAACTGCGGATGGTCTAGAACATCTACTGAATTGCTTTTATATTGGCAGAGATAAGGGTTTTATTTTTTCCCCAGGTCAGTCGAAGAGATGTTTTAAATGTGGATCCCCTTGACATCTTAGTTCTACTTGTACTGTACAACACTGTACTTTTTGTGGAGACACTGGACATTCCAGTGTTCACTGTATCAACAACCCTAAATGTAATCTTTGTGATGAGGGTAGTCATAATTTTACTGAGTGCCCATGGGCAGCACATAACGCAGGGGAAGCGGATTATGGTATCCAAGATTTTTATGTACACAGGGCTACAAAAACAACTTCTGTTTCAGCTCAACCTCCATTCCCGTCAGTCCCACAACCCCAGAGAAAGCAATTAAACAAAGATAAGCATTCCAGCAGCGTGGATCCTGATATCTCTTCCTCTTCACAAAGGCGTAATTATGACCTTGTGTCCCCTGACCACCTCGATACTCATGGAGTGAACAAGATGGTAGGGTGTCTATGCCACCCCAGCCCTCTGACCAAATTCTAGTAATGAGGACATTCCTGGTACACGATTACACCCATGTCTGGGTTACCAGTAATATTGGGAGTTCCTGTCACTGAAAATAGATTTTCAGTTTTACCGTTGATGCAGATAAGGAATATTTTGATTCTGATACAGCCTCTATGGCCTCCTCCCAAATGGAAATTGTTTCTGATCAGAAACCAATGTCAGCACTATTGGTAAGTTAAGAAAAAACGTGGTTCCCGCCCTAGAGTAGGTACCAGAAAAAGCACTAGATTATCTGCAACTGGTACTTAAATCACTGCTTCATTAGAACCCTCTGTCAGCTATGATTTAATTATAGCTAGCTTGAACACTAACAGCATACGTTCAGAAGTAAGAATGTTAGCTATTTTTTAACTATTTTCCTCTCTGCAATATGACATAGTGTTTTTTCAAGATACTAGATTGTATTCACTACAGGATTTTACTACCGCCTCTGAGGCCTGGATTTGGGGGCCAAGTTTTTGGTCGGGGGTTGGGGGGAGACCACTGTTCAGGTCTAGGGATTTGTTTTACTACCCCAACCATAAAAGTTACCCATATGGCAGATATTTTTCAAGGCCAAGCTTTTTTGTTGGATGTCACCATAGCTACTACTGATTTTCGGTTAATTAATATTTATGGCCCACAAACAAAAACTGGAAGAATTGCCTTATTAAAACAAATACGCCCATATCTCTTTACCAGCAAAAATGTTTTGTTTGGGGGTGATTTTAATATTAATTATGCAGCATCAGGACAGACATTTTCTACCACAAAGCTATATTGTTAGGCGATTTTTGAAACTCTTTGCTTAAACAGTCTGATTTACTGGATGTTTTTCTTCTCATACTAAGATCCCCATACTTTTTTCAGAGGAAAAAATCTTCCCGTATTGACTATTGGTTCTTATCTTCCTCTTTGCAGACTAGAGATCCCAAAGTATTATTAGTTGCACTGTCTGATCATGTTCTTTTGAGTGTTACTTTATCAAACTGTCAGGCAACGCTGGATTAAATTTATCCTTAAATTAGACATCCCAGAAGTTAGGAAGGGTTTCAAGCCATTATTACAGTACGAAAGTCAGTTTTGTGTTTATATGATGATAGGCAAGCTTGGTGGGAGGACACAAAACAAGAATTTCTGACTTATTTTCAGTCAATAGGGAGGTTAATGGGTAGATATAGATCTCAGGAATATTCTGCTACCAGACAGTGTTTATTTTCTTTTCAGGAGCGTATATTGAAAGGCTTAGATTATGATAATCAAGAATAGTTGTGTTTAAAATCTAAACTTACTAAACTCCAATATGATCAAATGTCCTCATTACGACAGGAACAAAGGTTTGGAGTTAATGGGACTAGAGCACACACGAATCCATTTGATTTTTGTAATGCTTCAAGACAACAAAAAGATATGAAGTCGCTTAAATTGCATACAGGAGAAGTAATACATAGTAAGGAGGATATACTGGTAGAAGTTGCCAGGCACTTTGAGAGTTTATTTTCTGCAGACCCACTACTTTCCAGTTCTAATATAGATGACTGGTTAAATTCTTGTCCTCTTCAAACAGTTCCTGACTATCTTTAACCAAGTTTGACACAACCAATCTCAGTGAGAGAAGTTGGAGATGTAATTTCTTGTTTACCAATAGGGAAGGCACCAGGCTTTGATGGGCTCCCAAATGAATTTTATAAGTTATTATTACCATTTTTGACGGATGAAATAGCTAATCTTTTCACATATAGTTTGCAATCCAGGACCTTGCCTATCAGTACGTCTTTTGGATTGGTAATTTTACTTTATAAAAATGGTGACAGGAACACTAATGGAAATTGGAGGCCAATCGCTCTCCTAAATAGTGATTACAAAATTCTTGCAAAAATTTTATGCAATCAGTTATCTATTTGTTTAGAGTCTTTGATCCATTCAACACAGTTTTTGTTCTGTGCCAAATCGTATCGTTACAGATGGTCTTATTTTGTTGACAGAAATATTGTCTAGAGGCCTTTCAGGAGAACTTATGGGTGTTATCCTTAGTCTGGACCAAAGGCAAGCTTTTGATAGAGTTTCACATGATTATATGTGGGCATGTCTTACAAAAATGAAGTTCCCTATAGAGTTTATTGCCTGGCTAAAAACCTGTTATAAAGCTGCATTAGCAACCCCATTAGTAAACGGCTGGGTGGGTAAATCTGTGCCAGTTACTAGAGGAGTATGACAAGGGTGCCCTTTAAGCCCCCTACATTATATTCTGACATTAGAACCTCTTCTTGCTAGAATTAATGCAACAGACGATATTAGATGACTATCCATAAACAGTTCTTGTATAGAAGTCAAGACAATAGCTTATGCTGATGACCTTTGCATTATTTTGGCAGATCTCTCATCGTGCCATACTACTGCGGCCTTGCTGATGGCATATGAGCAGGGTTCAGGATCAAAGCTGAATCTGAACAAAAGTAAGTATTTTCCTCCTAATACAGAACCGTTACATCTTACTGACTTCCCGGACATCTCAGTAAGTGCTGGAGCATGTAAAATTTTAGGGATTTATTGGTGCATGGATAACCCAGCAGGATATAACTGGGATCTCCTTTTGAAAGAAGCAAATTCTAGGGTTCAAATATGGAATAAATGGAGAATGTCCAAGAAAAAAGGGTCTATATGGTAAAGACATTTTTATTAAGCAAATTTTTACATTTGGGTGCGTTTTTTCCCCCTCCGATGCTAATGGATACTGTTATTTACGGTATATTTTTTGCAGCAATTTGGGGTAGTAGGTTGAACCCAATTAAGAGAGGAATACTATAGCATGACTTTAGACTAGAAGGGATCAGAATGGTGAACTCTATTTGTCAAGATAAACATTTCTCCTTTATTAAACAAAGTTGGGAAGATTTGGGAGGGTTGGGTGTGGGATGCCATTTCTCACTGAATTGTTTCTTGGGAACCTTCAAAGAGCAAACAAAAACAGAACTCTTTGGAAGGACTTCCAGATTATTTTAAATCTTGTTTTTCAAAAATAAAAGTATGGAGTGTCTTAAGGATACACTTGGAAACATAGCACAGAAAAACTTTGTATAATAATATTATAGAAAGGTTTTTCTTAGTTCCCCCAGGTTTGCTAATAATATAACTCCCCAACTTGAACAGATTGCTCATATGTTGACTTCTAAAAGAATACCTACACACATGTGGGATGTGACGTGGCTTAGTGCACATCAAAAGTTAAATGTCAAGGGGAACCTAAAACATAAAGGTATTTTGGTTGGAGGTTGTCCAAGACATAATATATGCACAGCTTCTATTGAGACTATGCAGCATTTGTTTTTTGATTGTCCTTATGTGGTTGAATTTTGGTCTTATGCAGTTACACGATGGAAAGGTACGCCTCTGAAACACCTTACTCAAGAGATTTTGTTTTTGGGAATTTTACCCCGATCCTGGAGCCATTATTTTTTGGACACAATCCATGTAATTTTATCATGTATTAAATACCACATTTGGCAATCCCGATGTGCCTGGTCTTTACAGCAACAATATTTGACCCCAATACAACTATTTGAGAAAATACAAGTCTCCATAATAAAAATTAAGAAACTCTGAAAAGATTCATGTTCCTCAGCCACAATTCAAAACATACTGGAAACATTTATGCTGGCTTGATACAGGATGATTAGAGTATTAGTTGTTTTTCTCTCCTATATTTATTCTTTTTTTAAGAGTACAGATGTTTCTCTGTGACACTGAGTAAGGCATAAGTGGGAAAATATGGTCTAAATAGGTATTCTAGTCTTCTACAAATTTGGTGTATAATTATTTTTTTAATCATTTAGCAATTTTTCAGTATAATATGTGCTTTTTCAGTGCATAGGATAGGATGGGAGTTAAGGATGGTATTTGTTTTTTTTAGTTTACTGCTCTGAGGGGTTACAATTTCTTGTATGTATTGCATTTGTAAGGACTAATATATTTCAGTATGCTTTATAGTAACGCAAAAGTTCATATTAATCCTGGTAGTAGAAGCTTTTTTGACTTCTTTATAATCAATTTTTTCTTATTTAGAAGAAGTATAGTTCTGGGATTTCTTCTTATATCTGTAACACTATTCTGTTGAATATTAGTTTAGGAGGCTTGTTATTTAATATCCTTCTTTTCTATTGATTGGGGGGGGTCTTTTCCTAGGTTTATTTCTTTTGGAATGTTTATTATGCATTAATATATCTGGATATATAAGATGGTATTATTCTTCACTTAAGTCATGTTTTGTATTTTATTCAGTATGATGTATTACTGGTTTTGTTATAATTGTCAATTTGTTTCCCCTACTCTTATACTGGGAAGAGGTGGGTTATAACACTTTATTTTTATGTTTCAGAATATCAAAGGAATTATTTGTTTATGTTTTTTGCTTTCTTTTCCTTTTTGGTTATGTATGATGTAATACTGATTTTGTATGTGTATTGTCATGATTTTGTTATGATTTCAAAAGAAAATTCCTCTACTCTTTTGGAGAAGCACCATAGGATCTTTAACATCCACCTGCACAGGCAGACAGAAAAGACAGGAGTACCCCGCCCCCCCCCATGCTGCACTACAGTGTCAGTTTTGGGATTTAAAGAGCTAGTATAGCCAGACCAGGCAGACAGGAAAGTAATATAGATTTTAAGAAGTAGTCAGTTATAAAATGTTATTTCTGAAGTACCTTTCTTTCACCTTTTGCTCATCAGAGTCTTGGTTTTCTTGGGACAAAAGAAGGCCAAAGCCCACTGAGACTGTCCCCCACAATATCTGTGGCACACTAATCTATGGTCAAATTATCTTCGAGCCATTTGTCAAGTCCAGATCTGAATGAAGAAAAAGAAGATGAGTCCACAAGTTTTTGGGTCAGGGAGTTCCAAAGTCTAGGAGTCCTTATTGTGAAAAAAATGTTATCTTTTATTTGTGTTTGCTTTTACTACATTAATTTATTATGCAATCTGGGGACAATGCGTCTATTACTAAAGTATAATCCAAACTGCTGCATTAATTCAGGGGATTGATGAACTTTATAGAGGAGAAGAAGATCCCCTCGAATTCTTCTTTTCTGTAATAAATGTAAGCCTGTATACCATAATGAAACCCATTCTCTTCTCAACCCTGCACAATCTGGTTTTCGCCCTAATCATAGCAGCCTTGGCTAAAGTTACTAATGATATGTTCGCTGCAATGGACTCCGAAGAAAATAACAGGAGCAGTATTCTTAGATCTCAGTAAAGCTTTCAACACCGTGGATCACAAATTATTAGTGAATAGCCATATTAAAATATGCTCCACTCCTTCCACTGCCCAGTGGTTCAATAGTTACTTATTCGGAAGGACTCAGAAAGTCAAAGCAGGAGGCTTGTTCTCATCATCTCTGCCTATCACCTGGGGAGTTCCGAAAGGCTCCATCCTAGGTCCCATTCTCTTCTCCATATACATCAATGATCTTGACCACAAGATATCCAAATCAAATCTGCATTTCTTTGCAGATTATACAGTTTTATATACCTCTGGCCCCACATTATCTGGAGTCAGAGACCTCCTTCAAGCTGACTTCGCGCAGTTAGAAACTGACTTAATTAATGCTAAGCTGCTACTAAACACCAAGAAAACCAAAGCCATGTTTTTCTCCCCGCACACCTCCCACACTACTTCTCTCTAAAGACCTTATTGTCACCTCTCTAGGAGAACTATTGGAAATTATTTCTAAATTCAAATATCTTGGCATCTGGCTCGATAACAAGCTCTCCTTTAATGACCACACTGATAGTCTATTCAGGAGATTAAAAGTCAGGCTAGGTTTCTTCTTCCGCAATAGGTCTTTCTTTCCTTTGGAGACCAGACTCAGGCTTGTCCAGGCCACATTCCTCCCCCTTCTTGATTATGTCAACATAATTTACAACTCTTCAATTACCAACCTCCATAAACTAGACACCCTCTACCACCATGCCCTGCGCTTTATCTCCAACGCCCCGTGCCGAACTCACCACTGTGATTAGTACGCAACAGTTGGGTGGACCTCGCTAACCTTAAGGCGTGCGCTTTATGCTGGTACCTGGACCCTAAACTTTCTTCTGAATAAACTCCCGAGCTAACTAACTTCCCTTGTCCGTATCTCCTGCAGTGTTTACTCACTCAGGAAGTCGGACTTCATCCTCCTAGATGTACCTAGGACTCATACATCCTTTGGTAAACGCACTATTTCATGTTCCCTTCCAACCATCTGGAATCGGTTACAATCCTCACTGAAATTATCCAGTATTGTCCCTGTTAACTTCTTCAAAAGGATAGCATTTAACAAATTAAAAGACACATGTAACTGCTTTTAAACTCCCTCTCCCTCCTCACTTGGTCACCACCAATCCTTTTTTACTTGCTCTTACTCCCTACCCCTTCTATTCCTCCTACTCTTTACGCCTCTCCATAGGTTCATGCTCTTTATACTAAGAGTGCTACTTTATGACCAGAACATTATGTACCATATTGAATTTTTTTTTACTGTATATTATTTACTGTTATGTCGTTCTTTATATGTATTGTACACCTGTCTGTATACCTGTAACAGGACCTCCTTGTGAATGAGCTTGCTCAATGGAGTTTTCCTGCAATAAACTTGAACTTGAACTGTAGTCTGCAATCTTGAAGCATAATTTTTTGAGGCCAGATAGGGAATCATTTTAGTAGCTCCTCTTTGAATTATTTTCAGACCTTGTATATCCTGTACTAAACATGGACTCCAAAGTGGGGAACCATAGTCCAAATAGGGCCTGACATATGTTCCATATAGGGGGATAATACATTCCTCTGATTTCATGACAAAGGTGCATTTTACATGCATAAGTAGCTGGCTACAGGTTTTAGCTGACTTAATACAGTGGTCTCTAAAAGTCAATTTATTATTAATTTGTATTCCCAGATCCCTTTCACAAACAGACACTTTTAGGGGAATATTATTAAGGGTGTATATCTGTAGGGGATTAGCTGTACCATAGTGTAAGACTGTGCACTTGTCGACAAAGTGCATATCGTTAATTTGTGCCATGTTTCAATGTGTTTTAAATCATTTGTAAGGAAAGTCTATTTGATAATGAATCAACCTCCTCCCAACTTAGTATCATCGGCAAATTTTGAAAGAAAATTTGCAGATTTAATCTGCATATCCCTCAATGAAAATGAAAATTACGTACTACCGTAATTTTGATCTTCTTGGATGAGTCTCCACCACTCATTCACACTATTGGGTATAGCACCGAGGCACTAGGACCCATCGGAACAAACTTTTTTGCTGGAGAGACCGTGAGCCTAGCTGTGGCGACGATGACTCTCTCCATTCGACCTTCCAACCGCCTCAGTACCTTTTTACCAAGGAGGCTGCAGCACAACTAAACTAAAGATAACCTAACTTTAGGCCCGGACATAAGACAGTCCGGGCGACCCGTGTAAGAAGGGTCAACAAAGAAGTCTTCACGGCCTAAAGATTTGAGGGAGTGAAGACCAACACAGTGGTGAGCTCGGGGATGGAGGGTGGGCGGTGGAATGAGTGGTGGAGATCGGCCCAAGAAGATCAAGAATTACGGTAGGTACGTAATTTTCATTTCTTCCTGACATAAGTCTCCACCACTCATTCACACTATTGGGAGAGAGTACTGAAAGCTAATAACTCTCTTGAGAGGTTTGGTGGGACAGACCAAGAGCTCACGCTTCTAGGACAGGAGTCCATTAAGGATAGTTCTGCCAAAGGTGGAATGTCGCCTGGCATGAACATCCAGTGCATAATGCTTAACAAAGATGCACTGAGCTCCAGGTAGCGTGCATTGCAGATGTCTGCACAGGATCGCGCACTTCCGCTATGATGCCGCCGATCAGCTTCTGGTAGAGTGAGCGAGACCCTACCTTCCAATTAACCTGTGCCATGGAATAGCAGTGTCAAGACATGCCACTAGCCATGATGAGATACATCTAATAGCGACAGGATGACCCAGCCGGTCTCACTGAAGGAAACGGTAGTTGTTGGGCCTTATGAAAATTCTTGGTTCTATCAGATAGAAACGTCAAAGCCCTCTTAACATCCAAAGAATGAAGAAACGTTCTCCTTCATTTTGGAAGTTCGCAAGTAAGAGGGAAGGACCAAAGGTTGGTTTAGATGAAATTCTGACAACCTTGAGAAGAAATTTAGGATGAGTACTAAGAACTACTTTGTCCTTATGGAACACAGTATACTGGAGGGTCTGTGACCAGGGCATGCATCTCAGAGACCCTACGGGCTGAGGTAATGGCCACTAGGAAGGCAGTCTTCCAGGTGAGAAATTTTAGCTCACAGGTAGCCAGAGGTTCGAAAGGTTTCCAAGTGAGCATGTCTAGCACAAGGTTAATGTCCCAGGCTGCAACTGGACGTCTTATAGGAGGTCTGGTATAGAATTCCTTTAAGAAATCTCTTAACCATAGGTAACTGAGCCAGAGACAAAGAAGAGACTGGCTCATGATACGCTGAAATGGCACTAAGGTGAACTTTGACTGTAGAGTACTGAAGACCTGAATTTGAGAGGTCCAAAAGGTACTCTAAAACCTTGTCTGTGGACAGAAAAAGGATTCAAAGAGGACTTTGCACACCAGAGCGAAAAACGCTCCACTTAGATGTGTAAGTTTTCCCGAGTGGCTGGCCTAGAGCAGCCAGAAGAATGTCTGAAATTCTTCGAGAGCGTTGAACCGGTTCACTTCTACCTCTTCAGGAGCCAAGCGTGAAGGTGAAGCGATCTCAGGTTGGGATGGACCACGGGACCCTGAGTCAACAGGTTCACCTGCAAGGGGAGTGGTCTCGGAGGAACTGCCAACATATTGTTGAGCAGTGGAAACCAGAGTTGTCGAGGCCAAAAGGGAGCAATGAGAATCATCTTGGTCCCCTGCGACTCGAACTTGAGGAGTACTCTCTGAATTAGAGGAAGGGGCGGAAAGGCATATAGAAAGCGTTTTGTCCACTGCAGCCTGAACGCATCCTGACAGAAAATGCCAGGCCCTGGAATTCTGGAGCAGAAGAGAGGCAGTTTTATGTTGAGTGGGATGCAAAAGGTCCAGGTCTGGAGTTCCCACTCTTAATAGTGACTGAACTATGACTGAGTCGAGAGACCACTGTGAGGATCTGCTTCTGTTCTGCTGGAGACGGTCTGCCAAGTCATTTTGTACGCCTGACAGGTAAACCGCTTGAATTAGAGCTTTGTGTTCCAGGCACCACTCCCACACCCTCATCGCTTCCCTGCATAAGGGATAAGAGTGAGCACCGCCCTGCTTGTTGATGTAGTACATCACTGCTTTGTTGTCCGTTTGAAGGAGAATGGTCTTGTGACAGAGAATGTCCTTCAACGCTCGGACCGCATAAAGGACGGCTCTCATCTCTAGGACATTTATGTGAAGCTGGGACTCGAGTTGAGTCCACACCCCTTGAGTGTGGAGAGCGCAACAGTGAGCTCCCCACCCCATTAGCGATGCGTCCGTGGTAATGGAGATCTGATGATCCAGAGGAGCAAAGGGAAATCCTTCCAGAGATTGCTTTCCTGAGACCACCAGGTGAGACCTCTGTAAGGGTTCTGTCACCTTGATGGGATAAGACTGCGGGTGAGTGGTTGGAGACCACTGGGCACTGAGCATTCATTGAGTGGTTCTCATGTACAGCCGTCCTAGGGGTACAGTGAACACTGAGGATGCTATGAGGCCTAACATATGTTGCATTGAGAGAGCTGTAACTGATCTGTTCTCTCCAATGTAACGAGCCATCTGAAGGATATCGTTCCTTCTGTCCTCTGGAAGGAAAGCTTTCGCACAAGAGGTGTCCAGAAGAGTCCCTATGAAAAGGAGTCTCTGGGAGGGCTGCAACTGAGACTTTTTGAGGTTCAGCAGAACTCCCATGGACGTAAGAAGGCGAGAGGCCGTCTGTACGGCGTCCAGAGTCCCTTGTCTGGAAGGGCTTGCTAGGAGCCAGTCGTCCAGGTAGGGAAACACCTGGATACCGAGTTTCCTGAGATGCGCTGCGAGAACTGCACAACACTTTGTAAAGACTCGTGGCGCCGAGGATAGCCCAAAGGGCAGGACTCTGAACTGATAGTGTTGACCCAGAGCCACAAACCTCAGGAATTTGTGATGCCTCGGGTGAATAGGAATGTGCTGGTAAGCATCCTGCATGTCCAGGGAGGCTAGCCAGTCGTGTTGATGAAGCAAGGGCAAAAGGGTTCCCAGAGAAATCATTTTGAATTTCTCCTTGGGGAGAAATTTGTTTAGCTTCTGAGGTGTAGAATGGGGCGCATACCCCCGGACTTCTTTGGAACCAGAAAGTAGTGGGAGTAGAACCCCGTGTTTTGCTGATGCAGAGGCACCACTTCTACTGCCCTGTTGTTTAGAAGGCCCTGAATCTCTACGGCAAGAAGGTCTGACTGAAGGGTTGACAGCCTGGGCTGTCGTTTGGAGAGCGATCCGGAGGGGTCTCCAGAAATTGAGAGAATACCCTCACGAATTATCCGAAGGACCCATTTGTCTGAGGTTATGGACTTCACTGGCTGTAGAAGTGCATCAGATGACCTCCCCACGGAGAGGAAAAGTCCACCTCGGGCAGTTGAGATGGGACTTGGGCGGCAACTCATAAGGTAGCGCTGGGCGCTTTGGGCCCTGCGCTTTCTGTTCGCCTTCTTTTGAGGTTGGGCAGGTTGGTTCTTATGAAACTTCCTTGCCTCTGCCGAAGGACTGACTATTATGAAATTGCTGCTACTGACATGCCCTCGAGAAGGGGCAGGAGGATGAGCCAGCTAATGGCTGACCTAGTCTTTGTGTAGCTTCTAGAGCTTGCTCTACCTGAGGACCCAAAAGATAAGAGCCGAGTCAGGGCAACGCCTATCACCTGCTGTTGCGCATCATTCGTGAAACCAGTAGCACGCAGCCAGGAGTGACGCGCGAGTACAAATACCAGCAGCTGCTGAGCGAGAAGCAGTGTTGAAAGCATCCATGGCTGCTTTGACCTGCTGGTTATTAGATTCAATACCTCTGGTAATGGTTTGAAGAAGCTCTGGCTTTGAGTCCGAGTCCGGAAGAGCCTCAACCATTTGCTTGATAGAATGCCACAGGATATACTCATACTGGGAAAAATAACCCTGGTAACTGGCAATATGCATACTTAGAGTGGACACAGCAAAGACTCTCTTACCTAATGTATCTATCTTACGAGACTCTTGTTGATAGGTCGAGGCTGTAGTAGTTTGAGGAAGAACTACCTTGTCATTTCTGCCAGGACTACAATAGGATCCTGCAAAGGCTTGGGATGCCAAGATAGAAATACTCAGCTCCCAAAGATCGTCCTATCAATGGATTCTTTCACTGAAGGGGAGAGCAGGATTATTCCATACTATTTGAGACAGCGTCTCGAAGGAAGGTTGAATCGGAGGAGTCAAATCCGTAGGGATCTCCGAAGCATGAAGATATTGGAGTCTTAACAGCTTCCCAGGATCGATGTCTGTAGTCTGGAAAGAAAGAGTGGAGCCAGATTCTTCAACAGAGACTTAAAGGACAGGTCCCGCACCACAGGCTCTGTAGCAATAAAGATCCTGTTTCGTCCACTTCATCACCAGCCGAAGGTCTGGGTCAGCTCAACATCATCTCCCTGACGGTCCAGGAGGACTGTATGGACAGGAAAGGGATGAAAGCTAGAAGAGGGAAGGAGGAAAGAGACAAAGGGAGTCCTGAGCAGCCCGGCACCGAGGCGCACGGGCGCCGAAGCGGCGCCGAGAACCTACGGTGCCGAGCCGGACAGCTGCAGCGCCACAGGCGGCGCCGAGAAGAAGCCTGTGGCGCGCGGGGCAATGCGAGGACGCGCGCGAGGACAGACGGTGCCGAAGAACTCCAGAGACGAAAAACAGGCTTTGAAGGAAAGGAGACAGGAGATAAGAACATCGGTGTGGCCCCTGCGCGCAGCCATGTGAGGGGAACACCTAAGCCATCGGGGTCGACGGCACAAGAAGTGCCGCACAACCAGGAAAGTCAACCGCCCTACCCCTCTGCCGCCAGAGAGCCCGAGAGCCCAAAGCGACAGAGCCAGGTAGCGAACCAACCTCCGAGCCCATTGCTCCAAAAGAGCGGCCCACTGATGAAACTGCTCATCTGAAGACCTACCTGCAGGCGGGTAGGACTCGATGTCGAGGGCGTCGACCATCAGAAGCCGCTGCGGCGATTCGAAGAGAAGACCGGCAACAACCCCGATAACTGACGCCTATCGCGCGGAGCGTATCAGAGGCGACCTCGGTGATGCCTTCTCTTTTAGACCCTGCGGGTAGAAGAAGAGCTCGAGGCGGCACGTTGCGAAGTCGACCGTTAGGCTTTATGCTTCAGCGAGACCGCCATCCCCGGCATTGGACTGCCCGTTGTCAGGACCCCTTCCGGAGAAGCGGCGGACCGGACCAACCCGACTGACTGAACAGCTTTCATATGAAGTCTCCCTACCGTCACCTGACCTGCTCATGGTGGACTCCGTCAAAGTAGGCCGAGACTTCTTTATCATTTAATTTAAAAATAAGAATAACTTTAAGCGATACTGAATCTGATAATACTATAAAAATAATAAAACTGAAAACTATGCTGCAGTTTGAAGTTTGACTCCGACATGCGGCGACGTCGTCACTGGGCACTTTCGGCGGCGGGAAAAAAGGAACTGAAGGCGGTTGGAGGGTCGACGCCGAGAGAGTCAGTGCCATGCGCGAGCTAGGCTCGCGGCATCATGTTTCCTCGCGTGGCGCCATCCCTGACGCCGACCCTCCAGCAAAAAGTTTGCTCCCGATGGGTCCTAGTGCCTCCGGAGCTATACCCAATAGTGTGAATGAGTGGTGGAGACTTATGTCCAGGAAGATTGTTAAACAATGTGGACCCAAGTACAGATTCCTGAGGGACCCCGCTTGTTACTTGTCCTTCTTCTGATAAAGTACTTTGTATTTTAACTTGCTGGGTTCTATTAGTTTGTCAGTTATTTATCCATTTAACTAAAATGGAAGAAAAACCTACTAGTTGTAATTTAGTAATCAGTTTATTATGAGAGACTTTATCAAAAGCTTTGCAGTAGTCCAAAAGAATCACATCTTGAGGAATGTTAACGATCAAGACCCTGGCTTACTTTTTCATAAAAGGCAATTACTGTAGGGTTGTGGTACATGACTGGCCTTTTTTGAAGCCATGTTGAGTTGAATCATTAAGTTTTAATAGCTCCATTTCTTTTTCAAGAAGTGCTTTAATGATCTTTTCTATCACTTTTGAAAGAACAGATGTTAAACTAATAGGTCTGTAATTTTTGGGATTAGATCGATTCCCTTTTTAAAGATAGGTACCACAATGGCCCTGTGCCAGTCATTTGGAACCAGGCCCTCTTTAAGTGATTTGTTGAATATAAGAGATAGAGGGAGAGCTAAAGCTGTGGACGCTGCAAGTAGGAATCTAAGATTTATATTATCTGGTCCAGGACTGGAAGTTTTGTTTATGGATTTAAGTGCTGTCAGTGTGTCAGCTAAAGAAATAATATGGTTATGATTACAAAGTTCAGTAGTAGGGGCCGGAGTTGAAGTTATCTTTGGAGTAAATACTGAACAAAAATAATTATTAAAAGAATTAGCAATATCTATATCTGTAGATAATGTAGAGTTGTTAGCCATAAGAGGACCAATTTGTCTAGTGGATCCTTTTTTACCATTAAGGTATGAATATAGTGATTTATGACTATCGTTAGAGTGTGCTACTGTAGTCTGAATTCCAGATTTCTTTTAGACAAAAGTATAAGGTATTTTAGTTTACTAACTGCTTCTTTATATTTAAATATAATTTCATCCTTACCTATAATATTGCAATTTTTAAGTTTCTTAAAAAGGTTTTCCTATTTCTTAATTGCTTTTTTGATGTTTTTATTAAACTATAAGGGAATCTTGCCCTTAGAATTGTATTTTCTCTGGTCTGGGACAAAAATACTTTCTAATTCTAAGATAATGGTTTTAACATAGATCCAGGCTTCCTCGAGTGATAATGGTAAAAGTGTATCACACCATGCTATTTTGTTTAGATGTTCATTAATAGAATCGAAGTCAGCTAGGTCATAATTTTTAAATAGGGAACAATTACGAGGTAGCTGATATTTATAAATCAAGGAGAAGGAAATGACATAATGATCACTACCACCTAAAGGGTCAAGTAAAGAAAGACTAGATATGTTATTAAATAAATTAGTAATTACAAGATCCAGAATATTATTTCCTCTTGTGGGGTCTTTAATGAGTTGCTCCAGCCCTAAATCAAGTAGAACTGATATTAAATTATTTTCTATATGGGTTTTACTAGTAAGATTATGCCAATTTATTGAGGGCATATTGAAACCGCCCAAAATAATAACATAGACATAGAAACATAGACTTTGACGGCAGATAAGGACCACTTGGCCCACCCAGTCTGCCCATTTCCCTACCTACTGGATAAGCTGCAGATTCTAGTTAACCAACAGCCTACTTCCTGCAACCCCCCACTATAATTGCCTTATGTCTGTCCCATGCATGTTTGAATTCCCCACTGTTTTAGACCCACAACCTCTCCAGGAAGGCAGTTCCATGATCCACCACTTTCTCCGTGAAAAAGAATTTCCCACATTACCCTGAACTGTCCCTCTAACTTTAAATTGTGCCCCTTGTTCTTACACATCTCTTTTTCTGAAAGATGCTACCCTCCTGGACTTTGTTGATTCCCTTGAAGTACTTAAAAGTTTCTATCATGTCCCCCTGTCCCTCCTTTCATCAAGGGTATACATATTAAGCTCTCTCAGTCTCTCTTTATATGGTTTCTGATGTAGACCCTACACCATTTTAGTTGCCCTCCTCTGGACTGCTCCCATCCTGTCTATGTCCTTGCGTAGATGAGGTCTCCAAAACTGCACACAGTACTCCAGATGGGGTCTCACCAACTGTCTGTATAGAGGGATAACCACTTCCCCTTTTCTACTTGTGATGCCCCTCCCTATGCATCCCAGTATCCCCCTGGCTCTCCTTACTGACTTCTCATATTGCTTACCCACCTTTAGGTCATCTGATATGACTACACCCAGATCCCTTTCCATTATTTTGTTAGTACCTCCCCTGCTATTGTGTACTCTTCTCCTGGATTTTTATTTCCCAGGTGCATTACTTTGCACTTCTTTGAATTGAATCTAAGTTGCCATATGTCTGACCATTCCTCCAACCTTGCCAAGTCCCTTCTCATTCTTTCTACTCCCCCTTGTGTATCAACTCTGTTACAGATCTTTGTGGCATCTGCAAAGAGGCATACCTTTCCTTCCAGACCCTCCTTTGTCCTTTGTCAGTCAATACTGAGATGTCTTTAATCAACAGATCTGTATATTCATGATCTGCTGAGGGGGGCCTGTAGCAAGTACCTACAATAATTTGAGGTTGCCCAGGAAAGTGTATGTTAACCCAAATACTTTCTATACTGGTATCATATAGAATTTGATTAGATGGAATGTCATCTCTCACATATAGGCAGACCCCTCCACCAATCTGATCTTGATAATCTTTGTGGTAAAGTTTATAGCCTGGAATTTCTTTAATCCAAGCAGTATTAGAATTCCACCAAGTTTCGGTAACTGATACAATACCGTAATTATATATTTTGCATCTGGCTTCAAGTTCTGCAATTTTTGTTAAGTTTAAAGATCGTGCATTTAAAGATAAAAAATTGCAAGATTTAACTGTAGTAGACTTCGGATCAAGAGACCTGGGAACCTTCCCATTCTTCCCCAGATGTGCTAGTTTAAATGATTATTAATTGTTAATAAGAAGCTTTTTCCTAACAGGACGCTACCTCGCCTGCTAAGGTGGAGTCCGTCACAGCAAAACAGGGAGGGTTTGTCATCAAAATTTTCCCAGTGTGTTACTCAAGTAATTCCCTGTTGGTAACACCATTTCCTTAACTTCTCATTTAAGGCCTTGATCTTACTGGTAATATCGGGGGTTGCTCTGGGTACTGGCATAACCTCGGAGAAGCAAACAGTACAATCTTTTTCTGCCAGGACATTGTTAAAGGCAACAAAATCTTTCTTAATATTATCTAAATTAGTCCGGTTTATATCATTAGTGCCTACGTGTACCAGAATCAGGGGTTTATTGCCTGAATGTTTACGTTCTTTTTTTGCAATTTTTGAGATGTCAGCCACCCTAGCCCCTCTAAAACTGGAACAAGTGTGGTTACATTTATCTGGATTACATATGATTCGATCAATATGTTTGATCATAGAATCCCCTAATACTAAAATTTGTTTAACATCTGTGGTATTGGATAATACGGTGGAACCTGGTGCCTCAGAAGAGGAAATCGAGGTTACTTGTGTCTTAAGTGTTAGAAGGTAAATTAATCGTTGGATGTGAATTGGCTATTTTTGTTTTTTAAGAGTGTCTCTAGTGTTAGGATTTATTGGTAATATGTTAGGAGACTCATTCTGGGTGGGTGGGGTGGGAGTGTCCTCAATAGGTAAACTATCAAACCTATTATATACATGTAATGTGGGGGGTATGCTGAAGATCTGATCTCCTCTTCTCTTTGTTTTATAGTTGGAAACAATAGACCAATCATCATCCTGTTTAGCCATAGCAGGGAAATAATCTTCTGGAGGAGAACAGCTTACTTCGCTACTAGTAACCTCAGATTTAGATACAATGCTAGTGGAGAGTAAAGAGTCAGACGTATGATCTATAAATTGCTCTAGAGCTTCAATTTCTGGTTTAATAGACAATGGTACCTGCCTTCCAAAGATTTCTGTCTGCAGAGTCTGAACTAAAGAACATTTATCACAGATATAGTCTTTAATTTGGTTACCCCATCCAAACATTTGACAGGTGCTACAGAAGTCATAATGTTGTGGTAGATGTGTGGAACAGCTCTTAGCACAGCAGCTGACATATCTAGCTCTATTGGCCCCCACTACATCATCAGCATTGTGATTTTGCTGACAGTGAAATCACAGGTGAATGACCTGGCAGTAAATGAACTGCTGTTCCTAAGTAGCAGTGATGTCACAGTCAGTGAGGTCACAATGCTGGTGATGTAGTGGGGGCAGTATGGCTAGCTATGTCAGCTGCCACACAGAGTGCTGTTCCACACATCACACATTTTAACATCAGGTAAACAATCTTCTAATTAAACAAAGGGAAAAGATAAAGTACCTCAAAAATTAAAGTTAATGGTTGACTGCTTTTAAAATCGAATATTAATTTTAGGCAGTACACAAACTCTTTAACCCACATGCCTAGTGTGGGGATAGAATCCACAGCCTTCTCATCTTCCAGTCTCAGAGGCCAGTGTGCATGCTATTTTTTGCGTCTTTCATTTGTTAGTTTTTACACAAATTCTCTCAGACTTTTTTCTGACCCCCTGATGGAATCTTGAATGAGTTACATAAATATTATTTTCTTCAAGGCCCTGCCCTGCCCTGCAACTAAATACACACTCAGTACGTCATATTATAAAATGAAAAAAAAAAAAACAGTCTTCTGTTTCCAGTGTTTGCCTCCAACCTGTCCTGCAGAAAGGAATATCAGCTAACTGCAATTCCATTGTCTGTAATCTGACACTGAGTCTTAGAGGAAATCAGTTAACCCTTAGGTTGCTGAAAAAAATAGAACAAATCTGTTAGACTGAGCTGGACAGATGATAGAAACAGCAGTTTAAAAAGTTTTTTCTGTTACTATCCTGAGAAGTTCTGAGGTACGATACAGTAGCAACCCCCCCAGATGCCTTTAACATAGAGAAACAAATAGCAAAACTCAGAGGGGGAGTGCACTGCTTTGCAGCTGTGGAGGAATACATACAAATTTCTAAAATGGAAGTTCCAGGAAAAGCCGTTTTTTAGAGCTACATATGACAGAAGGGCTGCAGGCTCCGCCCACAGCCCTAAAAAGGAAGTTACCATATTCCTCCACATTGCTAAAGTAGGAAGATGCTGTTTTAGCCAAAGACTGGTGATGACTTTTTTGGCTGCCAGGAGGAATATCAGGAGAAGACTCATGCCCGACAGTTTAACCCCCATTGGGGGGATCGATAGGAGAACCAACCTGTAGATTCTTTCAATAAATTATCTTGTTTGCATTTATCTGGTACCAGAGTCTCTTTTCTGGATTTGGAGTGCTTACAACCTTTTTTACTTGAGACAAGACCACAGCAGAGTCAGAATTAAATTTCTCTAAGGTTCCAGTCACTGCATACCAGTAGTCAGAAAGTACTGGGGTGTGAGCAAAAGATATGTGTTTGGCGTGTGGGGCAGATTTTGCAGCCCCTCCAACAGGAAGCATAATGAGCATCCATCTATTTCACCTGGACTGCCGGTATAATGAAAGTATGGGGCAGACATTTCCAGGCAAACTCTCAACAGTGGATCATGGCAGTCACCTGAACCGCGCAGCCTGTGTATTTATTCCAGATGTCTGGGGTGAATGGCCAGAGTTAGTTCCATTTAGCCAAAACTGAAGCTGATCCCTTGCTGGATAGGTTTAATAACGCTCTATAACAACTGCCAATTAAATGTCCCCATCTTTCACTTTTGAATGCACTAATTAATAGGTGGTGCAATACCGGGGGTAGGGGTAGGTAAGCGGACACCCCCATCAATACACTCAAGCTGAAATATGAATTTCTGATGTTCATTTTACAAATCTGACTTTTTATGTAGCAATATGTCGACAGCATAGCAACATGAGATATTGATATTTTATTTATTTATTTATTTCATTTTGGTAACCAGGTAGGCCCACTGAGACCAAAGGTCCCTTTTTCAGGGGCGACTCGGAGTTAATGTCATACCTTAATAAATACAGTGGTACAGACATTTAATTACATACAGAGGTATAACAGATTACATACAGTAGGTTTGTTAATTATACACTACATAATACTCATTGAGAATTGGTGGTAAATAGTATGTTAACTCATGGTACTCAAGGTCTCTAGTAACTGATGTTACATAAGTTGACTGGGAAATCTTACATAGAGAAATATACAAAGCCAGGAGCTCTACTTTGTTAGGATCCCCCCCTCCCCAGTCAGGGATGACGGAGGCAGGTGAGGAGGACGCAGGGAGGCAGAGTAGGCCAGGAGCCCAAGGGGTCTTTGTATACCATAAAATGTGTGTGTGTGTGGGGTTGAGGACCCAGTGAACAGGGACTAATGGTAGCAGCCACAGATATGGATGGATTAACCCACGACAGGGTATGGGTTTACTGAGCATTAATCCATGCCTGGGGGTTGAAATCACGAGGCGAAGAAGACTGATCTCAACCACCCAGGTGTGGATTAATGCTCAGTAAACTCATACCCTGGAGTGGGTTAATCCTCTTGTAACATGGGCAATGTTTTGTTAGAGTTCTGCCTAAGGAAACAGTGACATAAAGCCATGTGACCATGCAACTGTGGGTATATCAGACATTAATCAACGGTCAGGTGACCTGTTTGGATGAATCAGAAGACAGTATTTTAGGAACCCATGTTACAAATCAATATAACTGATGTCAAAATACCACATGGCACTGATATCAGCATCTGCCAAGAAGGTGCTGTTACGCCACTGGCCACATAATGATATACCCTCATATCAAGAGTGGCGTGCTGAGTTCTTAACACTCTGAAAGCTGAGAAGTCTATCACAAGCATGAATAACACACTGAAGGGGTACAAAAATAGGGAACTGTTGCGTACTTACCGTGACAGTACATCTTGGAGAGAATCTCTTTCATCAGGCCACACCTATGAAACTATAAGTCACCAGAAACTAGGACCAGATGGAAACTACTGCAGACAGTCCACCTGTGGTTGCCCAGGACGATGTCAGATGTTGTTTGCTACATAAACGTGGGCGGACCCTCCTCTCCGCCATTCCAAACCAGGAGAGGACCTAGGGCTCTGCCAACCAGGAGAGGCAGTAAGCCATAGGTAGACCATAATGGAGAAGAAGACAGCACTAATTAGAGTCTCAGCACCTGTTAGCAGGAAGGAGGGTTGGGATGGCATGGACTGATGAAAGATTCTCTCGAAGATCTACTGTTACAGCAAGTACATAATTGTTCTACTTTCTTCGAGGATATCTCTTTCATCAGGCCACACCTATGGAATGAGTACCGAGCAGTACTGACCATAAACAAGTCTGGGTGGCTGGAGCCTACAAGCCTAAGAAAGAAGGCCCTGAAGCACAACTAGGACAAAGCCAGCCCTTTTTCAAGAGGCAATATCCAGACTACAGTGTTTGGTAAAAGTATGGACAGTACTCCAGGTGGCAGCTGCACAGATGTCTGCAGCAGACTTTGCCTAACACATCCAACCTCCCAGACTCTTTATCAGAAGGGAGGAAGCTTAGGTGCTCTCGAACTATCATGGGCATCACTGATAACTACAGAGTCTGCCTCAGGCTGGGTGGCAAAAAATGGCTTTCCAGAAGGAGCCATGTACATCTGTCCACATTCCTTGGTATAAATAAGATAACATTTGGCCTGCACCAGGCAGCAAAGGTGGCTCCACGCCTGATCGGAGCTGCTCCCTGGCCACCGCCTGCTCTACAGTTAAGCTGCCCCCTTCGCTTTGGGCTCCACGCCCGATCGGAGCTGCTCCCCGGCTGCCGCCTGCTCTACAGTTAAGCTGACCCCCTTCGCCCCGGTCTTTACACCCGATCGGAGCTGCTCCAAGGCCACCGCCTGCTCTACAGTTAAGCTGCCCCCTTCGCCCTGGGCTCCACGTCCGATTAGAGCTGCTCCCCGACCGCTGCCTGCTCTACAGGTAAGCTGCCCACCTTCACCCTGGGCACCACGCCCAATCAGAGCTGCTCCCCGGCTGCTGCCTGCTCTACAGTTAAGCTGCCCCCCTTCGCCCCGGTCTTTACACCCGATCGGAGCTGCTCCAAGGCCGCCGCCTGCTCTACAGTTAAGCTGCCCCCTTCGCCCTGGGCTCCACGCCCGATTAGAGCTGCTCCCCGGCCGCTGCCTGCTCTACTGTTAAGCTGCTCCCCTTCACCCTGGGCACCACGCCCAATCAGAGCTGCTCCCTGGTCACCGCCTGCTCTACAGTTAAGGTACAGAGTTCAAACTAGAGAAGCCCTGCCGGGACAAAGCTGCAATGTTTTCAGACTTGGTTGTATTTCAGTGAAGCGAGCTGTCTGGAGCTCGGCTGCTCGCCTCCATTTGATCTGCTTCAATGCCAAAAATTCCTTTCAGGGACACAATGTCCTGCTAATGCAGTTTAAATTTATTTTCCTAGCCATAGTACGCTCTATTGCTGCTTAGGACACAGACTGCCTGACTGTAACTCAAGTCTTGTGCGGCAGAATGCTCCCAATCTGAAATTGTGTGTGAAAGCTTCAGTAGCCCTGCTGGCTCCGAATCATAGGAAATATTTTTAAACTGCTCTTACCTTCCCTGATTGCTAAAAATAGTAGCCTCTGATTTAGAGAAGAAAAACAGAACATGCAGATTTTATTTTAGGAGCTGGCTTTAGTGAAAGGAGTTTGCTTTAGTTAAGGTACGCTAACAGTACTGATTGAAGCCTGCAGTTGTTAAGCAGCCTGTAGATTTTAAAAGGGAATTTTAGTGAAGGAGCCTGCAGCTGCAGGTTTTAAGTAAAGAACATCCAATTCTTATTTCAGAAGCCTGCAGTACTAATTAAGGATTGCTACTGTTTGTCTGCTAGTGTAACTGGTGTAGCTGTAACACAGAGATAACGTTTTGTATTTGGCTTATCTGCTGCTAAGGAAGTGGGATAATTGTATCTTTCTCTGTTTCTGCTTTTTACAAACTGCCTCCTACTACGCAATTCTTTTTTTCTTCTCTTTTTCTCTTCTTGCTTTCACAACTTACTGCTTGTTCATTCTCCCCTGATGAGCCCCCACCCCTTTCTCTCAGCCCTCCATGTCACCATTTTGAACTATCCTCTGTCCCTCTTGCTCCAACCTTTTCTCTAATTTGCTATCCCTAAGCCTTCTTTTATTTCTTGTTCTCTCCCACCACTCAGCTTAAATTATTTTCCCTTCTCAGCTGCCCCCCTTCGCCCCGGGCTCCACACCTGATCGGAGCTGCTCCCCGGCCACCGCCTGCTCTACAGTTAAGGTATGGCGTTCAAACCAGAGAAGCCCTGCCAGGACAAAGCTGCATTTTTTTCAGACTTGGCACCATTTTAGTGAAGCTCACCTGCGAGCCATCTGGAGCTTGGTTGCTCGCATCTATTTGCTCTGCTTCAACGCCAAAAATTCCTTTCAGGGACACGGTGTGCTGCTAATGCAGTTTAAATTTATTTCCTACCCACAGTATGCTCTATTGCTCCTTAGGACACAGCCTGCCTGACTGTAACAAGTCTTATGCGGCAGAATGCTCCCAATCTGAAAGTGTGTGTGAAAGCTTCTGTAGCCCTGCTAGCTCCGAATCATAGGAAATATTTTTCAAACTGCTCTTACCTCCCCTGATTGCTAAAAATAGTAGCCTCTGATTTAGAGAAGAAAAACAGAGCATGCAGATTTTATTTAAGGAGCTGGCTTTAGCGAAAGGAGTTTGCTTTAGTTAAGGTACCGCTACGCGCCGGGCTCCCCCACCTCACTCACTCTGGGTGGACTCTTACTTTTATAGTGTTTGGAGTCGTCAGATGACTAAGTGTCTAAACTGCCACTGGCTCCTTATATTGCAGAGACACTAGGGAAGCTCTTGAATCATATCTTTGTAATTAGTTTGCACTGAACTCTTTCTAGCTGCCAAATGCATCGGTGAATGCACTGTCTCTGCAGCCTTGTATTTACATTTAACTTTTAGTCCTAATCTCTCCTGTTATCATCTGTATTAGCTCATTTTATGGTGTGCCTCTTGCTGCCATATACTTTGTACGTGTGGATTTCCATGGTGTGATCATCAACAAAGTGGCTTGCTGAACCAACACTAATTTCCTTTTTAAGGGCTTGAACAGGAGGCCTCTTAAAACTATCTTGCCTGGGCTGCTACCTTTCCTAGGCTGTTTCTACTGTGATCTACTCCACAAGGCAGACTTGTCTGTCTCAATCTTGGATGAAGCATGGCAGGTGGTTTCCTGAGGGGGCTGCTCTTCATACTCCTACTACTACTCTGTTTAAATTGGATTATGATTTCCATTCCCTACCTCAGGAAGTCAAGTGCCACTTCGTTAGGACTCTCTGACTTCCACTTTTCTAACTTAATTGCTGAACACTGGCCTGTGCCTAGATGGGAACCTCCTCTTTTATAGCAAGGGTTGCACCTACTATGCTTTCTCAGCTTCTAACAAGTGGGTACAAAGGCTTATCATTGCTTTCACTTTCCACAGTGGCAGGATCTGATTCCTGGCAATACACCTATCAGGGGATGTTGAACTGAATCCGGGTCCCATGGGTCATTTCTCCTCAACTGACCTATCTGTGATCTCTAACAAGAGGCTATTTATTGCCCACATGAACATTAGAAGCCCTACTCATCACTTCGCCGATCTAAAGGCTTGGGTCAAAGTTTACAATCCCGACATTCATAGAAACATAGAATTTGACAGCAGATAAGGACCGCTTGGCCCTCCCAGTCTGCCCATTTCCCTACCTAATGGATAAGCTGCAGATTCTAGTTCATCAACAGCTTACTTCCTCCTAACCCCCCACTAGAATTGCCTTTACGCCTATCCCATGCATTCTTGAATTCTCCCACTGTTTCTGACTCCACAACCTCCCAGGAAGGCTGTTCCAGGCATCCACAAACCTCTCTGTGAAAAAATACTTTCTAACATTAACTCTGAGCCGTCCCCCCTCTATCTTCAAATTGTGCCCCCTTGTTCTTGCACATCTCTTCTTCTGAAAGATGCTACTCTCTTGTACTTTGTTAATTTCCTTGAGACACTTGAAAGTTTCTATCATGCCCCCCCCACCTTTCTTCAAGGGTATACATATTAAGCTGCTTTAGTCTCTCCTCGTATGTCTTCTGGTGCAGACCCTGCACCATTTTGTTTGCCCTCCTCTGAACAGCCTCCACTCTGTCTATGTCTTTGCAGAGATGGGGTCTCCAGAATTGCATGCAGTACTCCAGATGGGGTCTCACTAACTGTCTGTACAGAGGGATAACAACTTCCTGTTTTCTACTGTTGATGCCTCTCCCTATGCATCTCAGTATCCCCCCAGCCCTCCTTACTGCCTTCTCACATTGCTTGCCCACCTTTAGGTCATCTGATATAATTACTCCTAGGTCTCTTTCGATTTTTGTTGTCGTTATTAACTCACCCCCATTGTGTACTCTTCCCCTGGGTTTTTGTTTCCCAGATGCATTACCTTGCACTTCTTTGCATTGAATCTGAGCTGCTACATATTTGACCATTCCTCCAACCTTGCTAAGTCCCTTTTCATCCTTTCCACCCCGCCTTGTGTATCAACCCTGTTGCAGATCTTTATGTCGTCTGCAAAGAGACATACCTTTCCTTCCAGGTGCTCTCCAATGTCACTTACAAAGACTTTAAAGAGGACTGGTCCCAGTACTGAACCCTGCAGTACCCCACTAGTTACCCTCCTTTCTTCACTGTGGACTCAGTTTACTACTACCCTTTGTGTCCTGTTGTCCAGCCAGTTTTTTATCCAGGCTACCACCTTGGGACCCACTCCAAGGCTGGCTAACTTGAATATTAATCTTTTGTGTGAGACTGTGTCAAATGCCTTGCTAAAATCTAGGTAGGTCATATCCACAGCTCCTCCCTGGTCTACTACTTTGGTCCCCAGTTAAAGAAATCTATTAGGTTTGTCTGACATGACCTTCCTGCCGTGAAACCATGCTGCCTTGGGTCCTGTGCCCCACTGGCCTCTAGGTACTCAACAATTCTTTCCTTCAGAAGTGATTCCATCATTTTCCCTACCACTGAAGTCAAACTAACTGGTCTGTAGTTTCCTGCCTCTGTCCTCCTCCCACTTTTGTGAAGTGGAATCACATTTGCCCTCCTCTAGTCCTCAGGTACTACCCCATCCTCCCATGATTTGTTAAAGAAAGTAGTCAGTGGTGTCACTAGTTCTATCCTTAGTTCTTTTAGAATTCTTGGGTGAATCCCATTAGGCCCCATTGCTTTGTCCACCCTCAGTTTCAAGAGTTCTTTCAAAACCCTTTCTTCTGTGAATGGACTGGTATCGACCCCCCTATTCAGAGTTTCTCTCTTGTTTGGTTTAGGTACCTCCCCTTCCTCTTCCGTTGTGAATACTAAGCAGAAATATTCGTTCAATATCCCTGCTTTTTCAATGTCACCCTCTGTACACATTCCCTTCCCTTTATTAAGTCTCTGTATCCCTCCCTTGGTCTTTCTTTGCTCCCTAATGTACCTATAAAAGGTTTTATCCCTCTTCTTAACAGAGTTGGCCATCTTTGCCTCAGTTTGTGACTTTGCTATTCTGACTGCCTTCCCTTCCTTCTGCTTTAACTGATAAAGTTCTCTGTCCTGCTCCTTCAGTGTTTCCTTATATTTCCTGAATGCTATCCTTTTCTCCTTAACCATCCCTGCCACCTCTTTTGAGAACCATAGTGTTTTTTTCCTTTGTTTTGTTGATTTGCTTCACACAAAGCCTTGTTGCCTCTGCGATGGCTGTTTTGATTATTCCCATTGTTCCTCCACCCCTCTTCTTGCCTGTATGCTAGTGCTTTTCTGAGGCACTTTCTCATTTTCCCAAAGTCAGCCTTCCTAAAGTCCAATACTCTTGTTTTGTATGGCGTGACTTATGGCTGTGTTTATTGTGAACCACACTGTTTGGTGGTCACTTGTTCCCAGATGGCTACCCACTTCTAAATCTGAGATCCTTTCTCCTTCCCATTTGAGGAGTACCAGGTCTAAGATTGCTCCCTCCCGATGGGTTCCAACACTAGCTGTCTAGGCATGCCCCTGTAGGCATCAAGAATGACCCTGTCTTGGATGCCTGCAAGGCAGGTACTCCAGTTAACATCTGGCATATTCAGGTCCCCCATCAACAATATCTCCCCTTTTTCTGCCATTTTAAGGATGCCTTCTATCATTTCCTTGTCCATTTCCTCCCCTTGAGATGGGGGTCTGTACACAATCCCCATGCAGATTGTGGTGCCATTTCCTGTCTCCATGGTGACCCATAGTGACTCATCAACTTCCTGTTTACTCTTTAGTTCTGTTGCTTTAATCCATTCCCTTATATAGAGAGCTACTCCTCCTCTTCTTTTACCCACCGTCCCTTCTGTAGACTACGTATCCTGGTATGCTGACATCCCAGTCATGGTTCTCTGTGTATCATGTTTCAGTGACTGCCACAATATCCAGGCATCCCTCTTCCATCAAGGCCACTAGTTCAGGGAGCTTGTTGCACAGACTGTGGGCATTGGTACTGATCACCTCCCATTTATTTTTTATGGACTCACCCCTTTTAGCCCCATCCCTGTCCTTACTACCTTTTTCTGCATTTACCACTGTCCTGCTCCCTACTGACTTCTCTACCTTGGTATTTCCTTCTCTAACTACTGTGTTTTGTGGGGGAAGGCTGGGATTTCCCTGCTCCTTCTCAGTGTCTCCCCCCTTGGCTAGTTCAAATGCTTGCCAGTGAAGCATTTGAACCTGTCATCTAGGTTCCTGGTTCCCCCCCCTCCGGACAGATGCAGACCATTGTGCCAGTATAAGCCTGCATCCCTCCAGGTGGCTCCCCAGTCCCCAGTGAAGTCAAAATCTTGAGCTCCACACCAGTTTTTCAACCATTCATTGAATCCCATGGTGCAGAATACCCTTGCATCATCCTTGCCATAGACTGGAAGCACCTCCGAGAAGGTTACCGTACATGCTACTTGTCTAAGGCCCCTCCCCAACTCTACAAACTCCTCTTTCACCACTCTGATCCCATTCACAGCCAGGTCATTTGTCCCTAGGTGGACAATGACATCCAGCTCTCCCTCTCGTGGAGCTGCTCCCGCGATCCTGAGGATTCGCTTCCTGTCCCTCCGAGCCATGGCGCCAGGCAAGCACCTTACCTCCCTATCCCCTTCCTCCCTCACTTCTACCCCCCTAATGATCGAGTCCCCCAACAGGAGTTGTTTCCTTCCCCTGTGAGGTCTCGTGCCACCCTCCTGTGGGTCTCCTTTGTGGAGGTTCCCAGCGTCCTCCTTGGTCTCCACTGCAGATGCCTCCATAGAGGAACCACTCTTTGCCAGAACAGCATATGAATTGTGGAGAGGCACAACTGGAGGGATGCACCTCTGTTCCACCACCCTCTCCCTCCCTGAGCCCACCTTGGTCCAACCGCTCCTCTTTCTTAGCAACCTCTGAGGTAACGGTGGTGGCCCTGGTGGTCCCTGGGTGAGGAAGAGGTTTCACAAATCCTTGCCAGGTCACCCTGGAGATGGGCAACCTCCTCCCTCAGACCAGAGAGGTGCCTGCAAACAGGGCAGCACTGCAGCCTCCAGAATGTCTCCCGGAACACTGCTGCCCCACAGCCATTGCACTGCACCACTCCTATCTTGACTTATTTTGTGTCCCCTCTCCTGTTGCTTTGTATGCTTACTGTCTCCTCCCTCTAAGTATTTTTATACTTACTTCTCTACTGCCTATGTGTACTTACAACTCTCGTCCTTCCTGTTCTGAGACAGGAACTTCCTGTAGTCTTCAGCAGTCTCCTTATTCTGTGCTTGGATTCAAACCTCCAGCAGTCGGGGGGGAGAAAGAGTTATTTTTTAGGTTCCTTCAAGGTTGATGAAACTAATGTGTCTCAGTGATCCTTCCCTTCCTACTGCCAAACAGGAAGTTCCTGTTGTCAGTCAAATCCAGTGGCTATAAAAGTAAAACTGGCTTAGGGTGGGAAGGAGGGCAATTAGTAAAAGATCTGTACTTCTAGACTGCCATTTCTTGCTCTGAAACCAAAGTTCTCCTCTGTCAAAAACAGCATGAAGTTGTAATTGGAGACACCTGATTTTGTACTCCTAAGCTCCTAAGCCACACCCCCAATTAGATTCACCCTCTGCTCCTGACTCAATAAATTAAGCTGATAAAGACCCCTTCCTCAGAGAAACACAGTGACTTTCTTCTTTTTTTTTTTTACTTAAATGAGACCCCTTTCTTCTAATAAAGTGTCTGTTTGCTTAATCCAAACAGGTACTGACTCCTGCTGAGATAGAAGTGATTTATCAGTAAAAAATCTATAGTTCTAGACTGCTATTTCTTGCTCTGAAACCAAAGTTCTCCTCTGTCAAAAACAGCAGTCGATAGAGTCGATAGTCTCTGCTTAACTGAAACTTGGCTCAAACCAGGGATACCTGACTCGCTCTGTTCCCTGGCTAATTACTCTATGATTCGTCATGGCAAATCGTCCTCAAAGCGTGGGGGTGGAGTTGCTCCATTTCACAAAAACTACCTCAACACTGACACTGCATCCCCTTCTGGATGTGAATTCCTACATGCAACTCTGGCTCTAGGGGCAAAGAAACTTCATATTGTCTGTTCATACAACCCTCCCTCCAGTGGCCTAGTGGGTTTAAAAGACTTGTTTTCCAATACTTCCCAGATATTCAACTGTAATGAGGTACTAATCCTAGGAGACCTTAACCTAAACCGGTTGGGTGCATCCTATATTTCTTTACTGTCCCTTATGCACAGCTATAACCTTCACCACCTTATAACCGAATCTATAAAAACTATGCTGCAACTTCAATCATCTACGCTCATAGACTGGATACTGGTAAACCATGTGGAGCATGTATCTATTTCTGGCGTCCTGGCCAATGTACTAACAGACCACTCTCCAACTTTCTGCATCTGGTCTACAGGTGCACCTCCATCACCTCCACCGTGTTGTTACTTTCACCGATTTCGCCAACCTTGACACTGAGGTATTTCTATATGATGTTTCCAGGATTGACTGGTCAGATATCTATCATTCCAGTAATGTAGAGGATGCACTGCATGCCTTCCCTAATGAATTCCTGGCTATACAGTGTAAGCATGCCCTGAAGGTTACAAGACGTGTCTGGGATAAACAAACAAGGTGGCTACATAAAGACCTGCTTGCAAATCTGCGCCTTCAGGATAAAAAAATGGAGGTGGTACAAATGCACTGGACTGCAATCGGATTTCAATACCTATAAGGTTCTTAGGAACTCTTGTAAAAAGCAAGTCAGGTTATCGAAGAGTAAATACTGCAAATAACTCCTCTATAGCTCAGCTGGTGACCCCAGGAAATTCTGGGCTCATGTTAAAACTTTTCTTGGTGCCTCTCAGTCACCTCTGGTGAAATGATTTTAAATGGTGTACATTGCAATGACTCTAGCACCACTGCCAACTCCTTCAACCGAATGTTCTCTGACCTCTCCTAGTACACCTCCTCCTTCCTGCAAGCTTAACCTCACTCTCAGTCCACACCCGCATATCAGCCGGTCACCTCTAACACCAGATCCTATATGCCATCCAATGACACACCTTTCTACTTTAAGGCCATAACTAGATCTGAGGTCCTGAAACTACTGAATACCATTTCGGACAATACTAGCTCTGGGTCAGACTCAATTGAACCCCGGCTTCGGAAGCTTTCTGCTCCTCTCATTGCTTCTCCACTAGCAAAAATCTACATGTTGTTTCTCTCTCTCTCTCTCTCTCTCAGTGTAGTTCCAGACCTTTGGAAGATTGCCCGCATAACACATGTCCTTAAAAAAGGAGACCCGAAAGAAATCACCAACTACAGGCCCATTGCTATTCTTTCGGTCCTGAGTAAAATCCTGGAGAAACTCGTGGCTAGCCAAACAGCAGACTACCTAACCAAGTTTAATCTTCTCTCCGAAACTCAGTATGGTTTTAGAAAAGGCCATAGTACATCGACGGCTCTGCTCAAATTCACGACTGATATTCTTTCTCATATGGATGCTGGACAACTTACAGGATCTGTATTTATTGACCTCACTAAGGCCTTTGACCTTGTGGATCACCCCATGCTTCTCTCCACTCTTCATAAGTTGAGTTTCTCTCCCCTGTTGACTGGTTTAGCAGCTACTTATCAAACAGGACCCAAGCTGTGAAATTTAACTCCCCTCTATCTGACACTTCCTACATCAATATTGGTGTGCCTCAGGGCTCTATCCTGGGGCCCCTTCTCTTCTCAATCTTCATAAACAATATTGCAGACGTCTTTCAATACTGTTCATCTATTCTTTACGTGGACAACCTGGTCTTCTATACCAGCTCCACAAGTGTGGCCAGCATAAATTCATCTCTTTCTGCTGATTTCAAAAATGTTCAAAACTGGCTGTATGCCCACAAATTGGTACTGAAATCTCAGAAAACAAAAACCATGCTTCTAGGCTCTGCTCCAAAGCTTAAGGCTTGTTCTATGCCCCTGGTGGTATGTGACTCGGGTGGGACACAAATAGAGTCCATCGAGTCCTTTAAATACTTAGGAGTCTTGCTTGACCAATCCCTTGACTTCAATTCTCATATACAGTCCACCTGCAAAGCTGTAAATGCTAAACTGGGTGTGGCCTACAAAACTAATTACTTACTAATGCCATCAGCCAAGTTGGCTATTGCCAGAGGTATCTTGCTCCCAGCCCTCATTTATGGTGCTCCCATTTTTGCTGCTGATCACAAAACTACCCTCCATAAGTGGGACGTTACCTATAATAATATATGCCGGTATGCCTCATCGTCCCCTCGTCTAAAGCATCATTGTCAACTGTACAGTGACCTTAAATGGCTCTCTTCCTCAGCCTGCAGGCAATAGTCTCTTGCCTCACTTACTGACTATTACCCAGGAACAAACTCCTTCCTCACTTGCAGCATTCTTGGCTCCCGTAAACTCTTCTCATGGACTTCGATCAGCAGGTAAATCTCAACTTAATGTAGTGAGATGTCGCATGTCTAAAGGTTCTAGTGCCTTCCAATTTGCTGCCCCTCAACTATGGAACTCTCTTCCCCTAGTCCTTAGATAGTCGAAGTCCCATCTTTGTTTCAAAAAAGGACTGCGCTGCCATTTATCTCTCACCGACTCATGCACTTGTTTTGACCCCACTTGATAATACTGTGTGTCAGTGTTTTCCCTTTTCCCTCAATGACCCTCCTTACCACCTCTGCTATCCACCACCTTACCTTTCCTCCTACACCCTCTCACCCTTCAATCCAATTCCCATTACTCCTTGGACGAGTCCATTCCCCCTTTAAGTAAGGCTTACGCTGCTATCTAACTTATTTTTCTATGCTTATTGATTAAAAGTGCTTACCCTTACCTGTCTCCTTCCTTCATCGACTTCCCCCTTTCTGTCACGCCTGTTTTTGCTTTATCACATTCCTATACTTGCTGTTCCTTGCTCTAGTAAGTTTAGTACTATCTCTTGTACCCTTACCCCTCGCAATGTTTTTGAATACTTTTGTTAAGTTAACTGTTACCTCTTGTAATGTTTTTGAACACTTTAGCTAAGTCATTGTTACTGCTTCTGATCTGCTATATCTGATATTGTCCTGCACTCATGTAATGTTGTCTCTTATACTTTGTTGTACTCTCCCGGGTCATGCCTGAAAATAGTCATTTTATAGCTAGTGCACCTACCCGGTTAACAAAAACTAAATAAATAAAAATCTTCCAGCGCAGGAGGAGAGGTGGTACTGTAACAGGAGGAGAATCAGGCAACTCCAGGAAGTCTATTACATTTTTCTTGGTGGTGTCCTGCTCCTCTAGGTCAAAGCCCAAGACAGCCTGAAACTGCATCATGGTGAGGGAAGCTGGATCCTCTAGTGGGGACCTTGGAGTGTGAACCACTGAGTCCTCACTGCAGGTGGACACAGTAGAGCTTGTGCTCTTTTCATAAGGACTCTCAGCATAGTCCTCAGTCTCATCCTCCTTATCCTGGATTATTAAATCAGGATTATATTAGAAATCAATCACTGAGTGTGTCAACAGGCTCTAAAGAGCGCAGCTGAGGCAAGGCTCTACTTTACGTTGTTGAGGGGGGGATTAGTAGGAGTTCCTGTCGATAGACCCAGGAATAGGAGAAGGAGGTAGCAGGCATCTGAGCATATCTGTAAAGGAAGACAGAACTGCCTGAATATCGGTGCCCATGTGGCTGATGGGTGTGCTAGTAGGAGTAGACGGGGGGGGGGGTCCCTGACATTGACATACCAGCCGTACTAGGCCTGGCAGTGCCATGCTCTGACCTTGGAGTTGTGTCGACGGTCATGGGGGTGAGCTGTGTCACCACCACAGCAGTCGATGGCACAGAGGAGGTCAGACTTGCTGTGCAGAGTGGCAACCTGAAGCACACTGGGGGATGTTTTCTCCTCATCCCGGTGCTTATGTTTATGGGTCCCTGAGGCTTGCCTTGGGATTTTGAGGACCTGGACCCGAAAGAGTGGCCGAAGATGTGGCGGTGCTTTTATGCTGGAACTCCTTCTCCATGTGGGCTACCTGTTGTTTCAGGATATATTTCTCTAGGGCCCCTTTTCGGCATTGGCAGGCTCTCACATTGTGGTCCAGGCATAGGCAACAGATACAGACGTCGCAGGAGTCGCCAGTGTTGATCTTCTCACTGCATTCACAGTACTAGAATAATTTCAATGGTTCCTTTGACGGCATACAGGTTGCCAAAAATCACTTGTAAAAGTGATTACTTTTTTATGAGAAAATAATAAAATGGCGGCTACTACAGCAGCACTTCCGTCACTGCTCTGTCGAGTATGGTCGATGGCGGGAAAAGAACTGAGGAGAGACTGCTCACGTTTATGTAGCAGCTGACATCTGACGTCATGGGCAGCCCCTGGTGGACTGTTTGCAAAAGCTTCTTTGTGGTCCTAGTGCCTGAAAGCTTACAGTATCATAGGTGTGGCCTGATGAAAGAGATATCCTCAAAGAATATCTGGGAAAAGCTGTTTGTTTTGATGACACTGGAATAGAGGATAACAGTATAAGGAGAAATGTTGGTGGGAGTTGTGGTGGGGCTGGTAAGATCACTTTTTTACCATTTCAGAAGCAGTTATACAGTCAACAGCTTGGTGAAGACTTCAGTGGGGTGCTCTTCATTGTTTTTATCAATGTTAATGACTATACTGACAGTGTCATGATTTTCATACATGTGCTCTGGGGGATTGTGTATGTACGTTTGGTGTTGTTTGTGTACATGAGTCTATAAACCAATAAAGCACAATTTAAAATATATATAAAACATGTTTACGTTTCCAGCCTTAGCAGTTCCAAATTATACCCTTTTTTAGTAATTTTTAGTAATTATCTTTTGAAAAGGCTAACGTTGGAACCAGTAAGTCTAGAAATTTGTTTGTTTTTTTAAATGAAAGCCTGCAGCCAGTTCAATACAAATTACAGTATTCACACTGATGCAGCATTTATAGAAACACAGACACACAGAAACATAAACACTGACATCAGTAAAAGACCACTGGTCCATTCAGTCTGCCTATAAACCCCAAATTAAGTATCTAGCCCTAACAGTTTAAGACATCTTGAAAGATATTTTATTTTGAAAGTGTTGACTTTGGAACAATTAGAGCAAGGAACTTAATTTTTTTTAAAGTAAAAGCTTGGAGTCCTCTATGTTGATATATCAATTTATATATGTTGCTATAATTTCCATATACTGATATATAAAAATGCGGCTTTTTAAAAAATAAATTTTAGTAATACTAACTTCATACTTATTTCATTAGGAACATTGTAGATGGCAACCTTAAGAATATGCACTTATCTTATTCCTTTAATTTATACTGCAAACATTTAAACCCCCCCTTTCCCGGTAACTAATTCTAATTTCTTGCCTTTTTCATGCTTTATCCAACTCTCTACAGACAGCCGCCCCACAACAGGGTGTGCTCCCAGAAGAATTCAAAGATACCAACTCAGAATCAAGCACTACCCACCACCACCACAAGGCCAAAACACAAAATGTATGTCCAACAAAATGCAGTTTAATAACACAGCAGTAAACAAATGGTGTGAACCTCATAAATGCTGATAGCAAAGGCCGGAGAGCAAGGCAGAGCCCCACTGACTTCTACCGGTTTCACTGCAGCCTCTTCAGGAAGTGTCCCACTGGTGTAATGACAACCAATTTAAAGTGCAATCTTAAAGGGGCAATGCACATTTTTGATTGGTCACTGTTACAAAACATGAAATCACATAAATTCTGTATCTATATATATATATATATATATATATATATATATATATATTAATAGATATACCACTCTGAGGTGTGCAGTCATGCTCTGATATACGCACGCCTTGGTGTGCGTTGTATGCACGAGCCACAGGCCGAGTAGTCAACCGCAAAGGCATGCATATATCAGAGTGCGACCGCACACCTCAGAGTGGTTTATCTATCTTATAAAATGTCAAAATTGTTTTGGAGGGGGGTTAAAGTGCAGGTGTGCGGTCGCGCTCTGATATACGCACAGTTATGTGATGTGTTTTATCCAATCAGGTATGCTATTATTGATTGATTTTTTCCTACCCAATATTATATACATATTTATAGATACACACACACACACACACACACACACACATATATATATACATACACTGGAATCAAAAAAGGGTATTTTGTTTTCAAATAAAAGGAGCAGATACACTGATTCACATATCCCAAAGATTAGTTAGTCCCTATTCCACACACAGAGTAAATATCCTGCATCAAACAATATGTCCAGCCACATGTACATACAGAAAAATAACTGCTGCACAAACAAGAACTTTGCTCACATCTGCAAAACTAAGATGATGTGCTAAGGCACCCAAAGTGTAATATAAACAACATGACATGTGAACATGAATAATTAGACACTATATTAAAAAAAAAAAATCAACCAAAATGCTGTCGTGCACTATCAGATACAATAGAATATACAGAAACAACCCTAGGTATATACAGATGGCTAGTGAGCCATTACTTATGCAGATGCACAGTTAAAGCAATGCCCATCATTTAGACCTGGTGTTCTCAAAGCGCCTAGAGTGTATATCCAAAAGGACTCTTTTTCTGAGAGGATGGCAACAACATTGCCTCCCCTTGATCCCACGAAAGCATGGTCAATTCCAGTGAAAGAAAAAACATGATGCTGGTCACGCCCTATCTCCTGCATGGTGTAAACTCAAGTGCTCACAAATACGGGTCTTTAGAGGACGGCTGGTCATACCAACATAATAAACAGGTCGTCAAGTAGATGACATTACTGGTGCTACAATTTACAAAATGTCTAATATCAAATATCCGAGAGTTGTTCACTGTGGAAAAGGTTTCAGTTTTTAGTACTACCTTACACTGTACACATCAACCACCTTGATACACCCTCTGGTGCCGTTGGGATCCAGCCCATAGAATTAGGTTTTTCATGTGGTAAGAAACTGTGGACTAAAGTCTCTCTCAGGTTCTCCCCCCTTTTTTTTTTATACACAATGTGTGGCTTTTCTTCTACTACTTCCTTTAGAGCTGGTTCAGTTGCCAATATGTTCCAGTATTTCTGTAGGATTTTTCTGACAACCTCACTGTCTGCGCCATATCTTGTAATGAACAAAACCTTATACTGTACTGTATCCCATTTGTCTCTGTATTGTAATAGCTCCTTTCTAGAAACATGGTTAACCTGCTGTCGTACCTTATCCAGATGTGTGATAATGTAGCCCCTGTCAATAAATCTCTGGCACAGCTCAGTGCTTCTCACAGCACAGATTTCAGGGTCAGAGTAATTCCGTTTGACCCTACAGAACTGGGATTTCGGGATGTTGTTGATGGTGTGGTGGGGTGACAGCTGGTGGCTCGTAGTAGAGGGGCAACATGGAATTAATTACAATCAATGAGAACCAACATTTTACATACAGAGACAGGATAAAGGTTCATCAAAACACTGTACAGAGGTATGTACGTAACAAAACATTAAAAAAAAAACCTTGAAGTCCAGCACGTAGGGTCAGATAAAGGCAGCATCTAAACATGCGTGATATATAGTTAACCTGGGAGACAGAGGCCTGGGGAGGTGGTTAAGTAAGGCAGTGCAGCTGATGATTCTGGGGACACATGGGCACAGCCTGCTTAGCGGGATATCGCCTTGGGTGAGAAAGGGTGCGAGAGGTGTGAGGATTACAGACTGTGCGACAAAGGATAAGTGCCATTGGAGTTGTAGGCCCCGTGTCATAGGAGCAGGCCAAGAGATATGCAGGCAAGACTGAGGAACCAGTCAGTGGCATTAATTACACTTGCATAAACAGGGCACCAATATGTGGGCTTTAAGAGCAGCTTTGAAGGCATTCAAGGAGTTGCAGTTAGTCACGTCCAGAGGTAGGCTATTCCAGCGGGCCGGGGCAGAAGTAGCAAAGGACTTATCACCTGCACAGGATCGGGACCTTAGAACTTCAAGAGTAGAGTTCGTAGATGACCGAAGGTTGCGCTTGTGGATTTTGTACTGGAGAGGCCCACTGAGGCTGGAGGTGGCCACAAGTTGCATTTTGAACGCAATGCAGAGGGTAGGATAGGCTAGCCTCACCTCAAGTCCTGGCCAATTAACAGAAGCAAGTACACCGCAGTGGTGATCACGAGGGCGAGCAGCCATGACAAAGCGAGCAACCTTGTGGCAGAGAATTCGGAATTTGGCTAGTTCAGAGTTTCGCAGAGGTTGTAGGAGGGGGGGCTCTATAGACTATGACAGAAAGGAGGATACTTGTGACAACTGTCAACCGAGCTTCATTGGTTAGGTACCCCCCTAGTATGTACAAAATATGTCAACTCAATCCTGCACTGGCACAGTGTATAGCAACTGCACATTGAGGATGTGAATTCTGAGTGGACCCTTGCTTTCATATCAGTTACTTACTTGCTTTATGGGGGTGGTGAGCTGTGGTGAAAAAAAGATTATCCTGTTACTGCTGAACTAGCTCAGAGAGACACAAACATCGCTTGCAGGGTACTTGCCATGGTCCCCTGACAAAGACCCCTGGGTCAGAGTGCTAGGTCATCTAGCCTGCAGCAGCAGGGTCCTTCTTTTGTTCTGCACTAGCCTTGTCATTTGTCAGTTTGGCAAATAAAACCTTCATGACTGATGTGAATTTCCCTTTTTACTTTCCTCACTGAGTGCGTGGATTTCTTGCTGTTTCGTACTTGCCACAGTACCTTGCTACTACTACTTTCTACTGCTTTATGCCAAGCAAACAGGGCCTACCTTAAGAAACAAGTAGGGCATAAAGCAATTCTTAACTATTAAAAGTTAACTGTTTCCTTACCTGAAATTTGTGAATACCATTAATTTGAGCAAAGTCCATGTTGTTATCATTTAAAGCTTTTGCAATGATATCCAGTACATCTTGCCACTAGAAATATAAAAGTAACATTACTAAATTAATATTTAACTAAGTTGCATTTCATTATTTGTAAATGTTAATCTCACATTGTCAGAAAGCATGCAGAATGAGCATAACATTTTTAACAGGCCGCATTGCAACCCATCTTATTTCATCTCACCTGGCACCTTTTTATGGATCCTACGCACTTCTCTCCCACCAAGCTGCCTCATTAATATACAAACTTTGTGTGTAGGAAATGCTCCGTCTCATCAAGTAACACATCAGTACTTAGAACACCAAAACTATGGAAATTAAAAGTACTTGCCAGATCTATACAGGTACACAGTTTCTTACAGCATCTTTCATACCTAGTGTCTCAAAATGCTTTTCAATGTGATGGCACAGAATTACAGAGAAACTGTGAGTTATTTTGCACCAGGATGTTCACAAGTTTACACAACCTGGCCCCAATATTTGACATTTAGTGCTGTCATGAACATGGTTCACACTGGCACTAACCTGGGTTTGTACCGGTGCTCTGGGTGGGGCCATATTCAGAGGCCCCAGAGCACCCTCTCAAACCCAGCAGCACCAAGGGGCTAAAATACTGCTGCGCCTATGCAAATGAGGGGGCATTTTCGAAGGTCTGCGGTGGCAATAAACAGTCCCCCAAGTGGTGCTGTTTACCACTGCCGAAAAACAAAAATTATGTACTCACCGTAATTCTTGATCTTCCAGACTATCTTCACCATTCAATCACACGGATGGGTCTAAGCCTTAGACCTAGGACTCCACAGAAGCGACGCCTTTCACAGCTTAAGGAGGGGACCAATGCTGATGCTGGCACTGCCCAAGAAGAAGATGTATTGACGTTGCACATGTGGGTAGGCTAGTAACTTGATGCCAGCCCCTTCCCCTCCTCAATTCTGTTTGCCAAGAGAGAGAACAAGTGGGACAGAAAAAGAGACAGTGGGAGGGCTATAGAGTCCTAACCCAAAGGGATAGGAAAAGGATACAGAATAAAAAAATAACACAATAAAACCCGACTACCAACTTAGTAGACCTAAGGGTGGCACAAGGGTAGCGTATGTAATTGCCAGAGCCTATTTCAGCCACCTGGACAGGAAGGTGCAGAGGAAAAAGGGGCAGAAACCCTGGCAAATAGCTCTGGTTGGTACAACAGGCCCGAGGATCTCAGTGTAGCTAAGAAGGCAGGATACTGACTTAACCCAAGTTCTTGTGCTCTCTAGAGGAAAAGAAGAATTTTGTGGAGAAAGACTCCCGAAACAATAGAAGACCAGGATACAAGTGTAACTGGACAGAGTCCAGAAGTACAAGAAACTGTCTTCTTGTCACTCCAAAGAAAGCAGAAAAAAGTGCTGAAAAATTTAAGTGAAAAATGAATCCCAACATAAAGTTGTGAGATAAGTACCACAGGCTGAGAGCATAGCACAAAAAACAACTGTGCCTACCTCTCCCTTCAGTAATGGAAGGTTGGGTCTGCACCCTGTTGCAAGGGCCAGAGACTACCACATGGCAAAGGTTCAGAGGCAGAGACAAGGTGTAGATTTTAACAGCTGCCATAAGGATATGTGTCACAGATATCCCATCGGGGAGAGGAAGCATGCCCAAGAGAAAATACACTCTGCAACGTTTTTTTTTTGAGAGGGAGTTTCACCCCAAGTGAAAGACTGAAGGGAAAAGCAAGAACCCATAAATAAAAATTACTGTACCTACGTAATTATGATCTTTCGTGTATCTTCACAGATGGGTACTGGTGGAGATCAGGACCTTGAAACCTTTTTTTCCAAAGGATGGGCGAGCTCGACTGTCAGTACGCTGCCCTCGAGGCGATGCATTATGTGGGCGCCGAGGATTAGCCACTAGGCTGTGACTCCTGCCTCGCCTACCAGTTCTGAGTCGCCGGAGAGGTAAGAGGAAGGCATGAGGGTGGGACAAGAGAGTCCAAGGGACAGAAAAGGAAGAGAAACTGAACTAAAAGGAGAAATAACGACTGAGAGGACAGCATAGAAGAAATAAGACTAAGGGATGGTGGGGCCCCAATCTCTGGAAACGGAAGAAGGGAGGGAAGGGGGAAGAGAAAATTTAGGAGAGAGTGAGAGGTAACAAGGATCCAGGACCCTTGTCCGTCACCAGACTGTATAGGAACTGCAAGGAGTGGCAAAGCTCTCTTGCCAGAATTCAAGGCACAGAATAACTGGCAATACTCCAAAAGCAGAGTCGGCTATTCTGGAGAAGGACAGGGTACAGGGACTCACTACTCTATCTGTAAAGATATTTGGTTAAAAAAGGGAACATTTATTTATTTTTTTTAAAACAGTTAGATGGATAACAGAAGGAGGCAACCTCTGCCCACCCGTGAGAATGAAGATACTATGTAGAAGAGAAGTGCCACTCAAACTGTACCCCTTAGGAAGAAACTACCCCCGTGTCCCCAACTTTACCCCACTGAAGAGGGGTAGGCACAGAGGGAGGAGGATCCAGAGACTGGAGCCCCAAGGGGATGGCGGGAGGATTGTGATGAATGGTGAAGATACACAGAAAGATCATAATTACGGTGAGAGTCGTAATTTTATATCTTATCTGTGTCAGTCTTCACCATTCATCCAGATAGTGAGTACAAGCCCCGAAGGGTGATTCATTGCACCCTAAGGGACAAAGTCCCTTAGCCCTCAGTGGGTGACACACTAAGAGGGGGAACCTTCTGGGCCTGGAGAGGCCCGAGAGTGGGGAGAGCAAGACGGGGTCCCCCCAAAGGGGGAAGGAAGTTGCCCCGAGAGACGCTGTCTCGCCCTACGGGAAAAGAGATAGGTTCCCTGGTGAACGGAGCAAATCACCCTACGCCGGGCCAAGGGTGACAACCGGGAAAGACGAAGCCATGCCAATCTCCTGGTGCAGATCGCTGTCCCTCCGACCCTGGTAGCTACCTCACTGGCGTTGTAAGATGCCCTTGCTTGGTGCCTTGCTAACTCCAGGCTACGTGCAGAGAGTGCGATAGCTTGCCTGGTTTGCTCCGAGTCAGGCAAAGCAGCTAGGATCTGACCTAGCGCTGACCACAAGAACCTGTTGTAGGCTGCATAGTGGGCCTGATGAGCTAAGATGGAGAGAAGCAACCGTGCCGAGTAGAAAGTCCTCCTCCTCCAGAAGTCAAAATCCAAGGAGTCTTGATCTGGGGGCCGGTCACGGTGGAGGGCGTGAAGCCCGTCAGGAGTGTCCAGGTGCGTCAATCCGGACTGTGGATGAGGCATAGAACCTGGAGACTCCGGGGGAGCGCAATACCTCTGGCTGAGGTCCCTAGGGGCAGGAACTCCGGAGAAGGGCCTCTGCCAGAAACGCATGGACGCCTCCCGAAAGGGAGCAGGCCAGGGGGGCACCACAAGGGTGGCCGCACTGAAATCGCCTAGAAAGGCGTGCGCCGCATGCTCTGGATTGCTCATGGACAGGGGAGAAAGCTGAAGGTCCTCCATCATCCTCACGAGGAAACGCTGATACTCGGAGAGATCAGCGGCAGGAGAGATGTGGACAGATGGTTCCTCTCTCCCAGAAGAGGGGGATGAGGAGCTGGAGGTGACCATGTGTTCCGAGGGTGGCTGCTCGGGGGGAGGTTGAAAAACCTGGCTGTCCATGGCCCTAACGTAGGCAGGGAACCGAGCAGCCACCGCTCTGAACTGCTCCCAGGTGAGAGGGCTGGTAGGACCAAAAATGCCTGGGAGCGCTGGAGAATGCGGCAGAGGGATAGGGGCAGAGCCGAGAGAAGGAATCGGCTGACCTCTGCCAGGGCTAGAGGGACCATGGACACCGAGGGAGGTGTCCCGAAGACTCCGCAGCAGACAGCTGCACAACCACGCTGGTACTACCTAGGCTGCCCCGAAGAATCCCCAGTGAGGCGACCGGGGCCGTATAGGTCAGAAGGACAGTCCCTGCCTCCAAAGAATGGGACCCCATCAAGGAACCGGAAGGGGAAGGAGATCCGCGCCGGCAAGTCCAGGGCCCGTGTGGACTGAGAGGCCAACCACGCCGACCCTCAGACCCCCTCAGAGTCCGAGGAGGGTCCTGGTCTCGTGAGGGCCAGCCTAGGTAGCTGGCAGCTCTGGGTTGCCCCTGAAGAGGCGACCCAGGGGCAGCACCCCGTGCAGACTTCCCGATGGGCCCCAAAGTTGGGCGATCGAGACCACCTCGGGAGGGGTACCACTGCCGAGGGGTCAAGGAACCCCCCCAGGCCAGGTTGCATGGCTATGGCGGCATGCACCATAGCCTGCTGGTCAGTACCACTGACCTCAACCTTGGGGGGAACCCGACGGCCCTCAGAAGGGGGCTGACTGTGACTCGTCGTGGAGACCACCGGTTCGCCCTCCTCTGCAAGCAACCCCGAAGGTTGTGACTGCTCGTCTGACTCTGAAGAGGTAGAGTCCGAGGCCCTAAGCCAAACGGTAGGAGGGCGAGGGAAGGCCACCTTCTGAAGGGCCAAAAGTCGCAGCAGTGGCAGGGGCACCTGTGCCCTCCACAGCCCCGCAGGCGGGGCTGGCAGAAGGCGGCAGGGCAGCTCAGACCAAAGGTCCAGAGCTAGGGCGAACCGCGGCACCGTCAAGTCCACCGGCACTGGCGGCGGTACCAGGAACAGAAACGGCACTGACGGCAGCCCCAGCAACAGCCTCGGCGCCGATGACAGCGCCAGGCCCCTCGGCGGCGCTGACGGCTCCGAAAGCGGACTCGGCGGCGGCCCCTTGGTGCCGCGAATGGCACCGAGAGCACCAAAGGCGCCAAGGGCGACGTCGACAGATGGTTCTGAAGGACCCTCGGCGCCAAGGATGGCGCCAACGTGAGACATAGCAAAAGGTGACGCCGACTCCAGGGTCACGGCGCCGTGAGCAGCGTCGGTGCAAAGCCCACGGCGCCGAGAGGCGAGTCGGCGCCATTGGCGCAGACAGAGCCCACGGCACCGCAAACTGCGCCGAAGGCCCCGACGGTGCCGACCAACGGCATCGACCCGGGCCTTCCGGACTGCGGGAGAGACACCGGGGGAGCCTTCACCCCCGAATGGGCGGTGCCATAGCAGGCGCCTCCGCCCGCCTCCCGGAGGAAGTAGGACGGCCTCTGTGCTGGGAGGAGCCTCGCCAAGGCTAGGCTGCAGAAGCCGAGGCTCCTCCTCCTCGGTCTGTACAGAACGGGAGGGGACCCGGAGGAAGGGCCGAGAGGCGTGGCTGCCCGGCAGTGCGAAATCTACCCCTGAAAGTCGGTGAGCTCGCCTACTTTGAGCAGCGCTGTTGTGGGGCGTGGCGGTCTATGGAGAAGCAGGCGTCATGCGAATCCATATCGTGAGGCGGGCCAAGACACCTTGAGACACCGTCATGCTGGTCGGTAACAGAGTACTTGAGGCCGCACGGGCACCGACGCATAGGGGGCTGCCCCGACTTAGAAAATTTCTTGCCCTCCGACCGCGACATGACCTACGGGGAAAAAAACACCAAAAACAGACTCGACGTTGCTTAAACTTTAAAATAAATGGAAAGATCTTACCGGCGACGTCGAGTGGAGGTAGAACCCAGAACTAGTAGGATGACCGATGGACTATCGACGAACAACACGAAAGTCTAAGGCCTAAAGTTTTCAAACTTCTTCAAATTTTTTCAACGGCTTCCCACGAGGCAACCTCGACGGCGGGAGACGAAGAACTGGTAGGCGGGCGGAGTCGACACAGCCCAACGGCTAATCCTCGAGCCGCCAGACGTACGGCCCGAGGGTGGCGCCGATGCTGCGACGACTCCGCCTATCCTTTTGAAAAAAAAAAAAGGCTCCCGCGTGGTCCTGATCTCCGGCCAGTACCCATCTGTGATGAATGGTGAAGATTGACACAGATAAGATCAGGAAAGTATTAAGAGAAGGAGAGCTGTACCTCAAGAGAGAGAGGAACAGCTCTGGGGGAGAGGCAAGAAGTGCTGGTGTGCAAGCACAACAGGACGAGCAGCCCAGAGGCCCTGATTCTTACCTGAGCAAGGGATGGTGGGTGGGGGTGTGACTGAATGGTGAAGATATTCTGGAAGATCAAGAATTACAGTGAATATGTAATATTTTTTATCTTTCAAGAATCTATCTTCACCATTCAGTCATAATGTTTCCCCAAAAATGGGAAGGATCTGGCTCACCCTGCAGGAAAAATATCCCTCAGCGGGGGATAATCACTGGAGGGCAGTGACTCCTTGCAAGTCTGGTAGAACCTGAAACTGGTCAGAGGCAGGTGGAGGCTCCCGTGACATGCAAGCAGGAGGGTGCCCTGACCTTGAAGGAGAAAAAGTGAGTCGCCTGGAAATGTGAGTTAAGCATCCTACGCCATGCCAGAGGTGCCAACCGGAAAACAGAGGGAAGAAGGGAAAGTGGTAAGGAGTGCAAAGGTGCAAATTGAGGAGAGAACAGCCCAGGAGGTAATGAAAAGGGACAAGACATTGTTTAGGTATGTAAGTGAAAAGAGGAAGATTAGGGGTGGGACTGTAACACTGAAAAGGAGGGGGGACTGTGCAGAGGGGGGTCAGGAAAAGGCAGACACCCTGAACAAATTCTTTTGTTCAGTGTCCACAGAGGAAGGAGAAGGGGAAGGGCTACAAAAAAGTAACAAAAGCTTTGGAGGGAAGGAGGTGGACACCAGTCCTTTTTTGGAGGTGAGAGTCCTGAAGGGACTTGCTAATCTGAAGGTGGACAAAGCAACAGGGCCAGAAGGGGTGTATCCAAGGGTATTAAGGGAGCTCAGGGAAATACTGGCTGCACCTCTGAGTGTTCCATTTAACAGCTCACTGGAAACCGGAGTGGTTCTGGGGAACTGGAGGAGGGCAGATGTAGTCCCACTACACATAACTGGTAGCAGGCTGGCAATTATAGGCTAGCCAGCTTGACATAGGTTGGGGGGAAGTTAATGGAATCACTGCTGAAGGAAAGGATTGTGGACTATTGAGTCCCATGGGTTGTAAAAACCCGAGGCAGCATGGTGTGGGGAGGGTGGGGGCAGGAGATCATGTCAAACAAATGTGATAGATTTTTTTCATCTTCGAGAGAGGCAGTAACAGGAAGGACTGAGCTGTCAGGCGCTAGGACCACATGGAAAACTTTAGCTAGCAGTGTCTGGCGGGAACCGCCCACCCAGAGTCACGTGATCGACATCGGCCCGACGCTATATAGTGGGCGGTCCCATGCCTGCCCTCCAGTTCTCCCACTGGAGACCTAAGAAAAGGTGCAACAGGACGAGTGGGCTCCTGGAGCCAACTGAAAGGCTGAGAGGAAGCAGCGGGAGCTGGGGAAAGGGAGGGAAAAAGTTTGCCTACTGCGAGAGCCTCTCTCGAAGATCTACTATAACAGTAAGGTCTTATGTAACTATACTATCTTACTTCAAGAGGGCTATTGCAGTAGACAATAACAGGTAGGACTGAGTCCCAAGCAGTGACAATCAGGAAGGACTTAGCACGGGAGGCAGGAAAAAGAACTGCAGTAGGCTGGGAAACAGAAGGCCCTGAAGGACAGCTAGTCCAAAGCCTGCCCTGTACCTAGAGGTAATTTCCAGACTGTAATGCTTAGTGAAGGTGTGGACAGAGCTCCGAGTAGCTGCCATGCAAATGTCTGCCGCTGAAACAAGCAGTAGATGCAGCCATGCCTCTGGTTGAGTGTCCCTTAACTTTTCCCGGAACGGGTCTGTTATACTTTTGATAAATCAGAATGCAGTTTGCCAACCAATTGGATAAACATTGCTTATAAACTGCGGCACCTTCCCTTCTGGGTGCAAAGGAAACGAACAACTGGGCAGATTTCTGAACTGACTTCATCCGGTTGCTATAGTAATGCAAAATTCTGTGCACATCTAGTGTGTGCCGGATTGCCTCCCCTTGATTAGAGTGCTCAGGGTAGTACACTGGCAAGTGGATGGACTGATTCAAAGTAAACTCAGAAACTACTTCAGGTAGTAACTTAGGATTAGTATGCAGAGCCACCCAGTTTCCATGAAAAATTAAATAAGGCTCCTCACATATAGTTTCATAGTTTTTTTTTTTTTAAACTCTTTTTATTCTCCGGAGTCCTGAGGCATCTCAGAGGTGCCTTCTCAGCTCATCCTGCTGCTCCCCACCCAGATCCCCACCCACGGAGACTTCCCAGCCCCCTAGATCAGCCCCCCAGGGGACGGCCCGCCATTCCTACCTTGGCGGCATCTTTCTGAGATTAGAGGGTCCGTCTTCCGTGGGTGGCGCCTGGGGATCACCCCGGTGTGACAGTCCGGTGTTGGGGATGGCTCCTGAGGCCCTTGTCGCCTCCTCAGTCCTCCAGGGTTTTTTCTGGTGTGGTTTCCCCACCCCTCTCCCTCCCTCTGAGCTCGGACATGCCACGACATCCCGTGACATCCGCCAATGCTCTGTCCCACTACTTTAGCTCTTAAGCTGTGCAGATACCTCCGGCTTCCACTGGGGGCCGCTGCTATGCCGGGCAAGCCCTGGATCCCTCTCCCAAGAGAGGAGAGCAGTCGTTGGACTCGATCCTCTCTCTCCCCTGCCGAACCCGATGTCGTGTTCGTTCCCAAACCCTGGTCGCCGGCATGGTGCAAGGTGTGACGTTCAGCACCTCAACCCTCAGCGTCACCAGGCTTGCATAGTTTCACAGAGTTTTACGGGCTCAGGAGGCTATCGCCTTTTAGGAGCTCGCCACCTAGACAGGTGGATTATTAAACTAGATCAAGGGAAGATTATTTCTCTTGTTGCCCATACACTGGCCTAGTTGTTTTTTAAATATGTCCATATTATTACTTTCAATTACTATCTTTGGTAGTACATTCCATGGGGCTACAACTTGTTGAGTAAACCACTGACTTCTCTTTTTGGTTCTGCAGATGTCTCCCTTTAATTTATGGTTATGGGTTCTTGTATGAACAATAGTACTACTCTTTACTATCCCCAAAGTTTCCATGGGGTGGGGGGGTTGTGTATGGCCGTACATGTTAAGCACAGATCACCGTAAAGTCATCTGTATTCCATGGAGTACAGGTCCAGTTGAACAAGCCTATCTCCATATTCCATATTTTCCTTATTTTTAATTTTTTTAGTGACTCTTCTTTGAACCTCTTCAATTAATTGTTTCCCTCTTATTGTTGTAGGTGCACAAAAAGGAGAACAGTAATCTAAATGAGGTCTTACCAAGCTAGTGTATAAAGGCCTTTATACGTTTTAGGATGCACCCAACGATTCGTTGGCATTTTTTAACCTTTATTATAGTATGCATATAGAAGGAGAGTTTATTGCTTACTGCAATTCCAAAGTATTTTTCATTTGTGGTTTCTTTGAGTTGTATATTAAGTTTATAAATGTTCTTTGTATTATTGTGCCCCAAGTGCATAACCTTGCACTTTTGCCCATTGAAGAACATCTTACTGTTAAGTGCCCATGTCTCTAGTTTATTCAGTTCCTCTTGAAAGCACTGTGCTGCTTGTTTATTTTTGACTATACATCCCAGTTTGCAGTCGTCAGCATATTTTGACATCCAGTTATTGGGGGATGTTTGTTCAGATTAAATAAGTATGTTAAATAGAACAAGCCCCAAAACCAAGCCTTGTGGGACACCACTAGTGACTTGTTCCCACTGTGAACTATGTCCCCTAATTACAACCCTTTGACGTCTGTTATGTAGCCATGATGCAACCCAACTTATAATGTCTGAATGAAACTTTAACTTGATTACTTGATCTAACAAAACTTTATGTGATACCTTATCAAAGGCCTTTGAAAAATCAAAAAAGATTATGTACACGGGTAGGCCTGTGTCTAGGGATGCGCTGACGTTTTCAAAGAAATTCAGAAGCTAAGTTAGGCACGATCTTCCAAGGAAGAAACAGTGTTGTGTTACATCTATTAGATTATTTTGGGAAATGTGAGCCTCGATCCATGTTAGAAGCAGTCTCTCTAGAAGTTTAACCACAACTGATGTTAGACTGATGGGTCTATAGTTTGATACATCTCTCTTATTCCCTGTTTTATGAATCGGAGTAACTAGTGCCTCATTCCAGACTGGAACTGTTTTACCTTCATTTAATGAAACATTGAAAAGTACAGTAAATGGACCATATATGACATTTATTATTTCTTTAAGGGATCTCAGGTGGATTCCATCAGGACCGGCTGATGAATGAGTTTTTAAATTAAAGAGTAAGCTCCGCACTTCCTCTTTGGTAAAAGGTGAGGGTGATGCTACCTGTGCAGTTTGTACTAGCTCTGTTGAACTCCCTTTTGGTTTAAAAATGCTAAGGAAGCAATTATTGAATTCAGTTGCCATGACTGATTCGTCACTCTGAGTTCCTTTACTGGTGTCACATCAGGGCCAGAAGCTCAGAAATCCTTAGAGCTGAAGTAATGGCAACTAAAAATAACGCTTTCCAAGGCAAATATCACAGGTCACAACTTGTGGACGGTTCAAAGGGAGGCAAAGTGAGTTTCTCAAGAATGAAGTTCGGGTCCCATGAGGGAGCCGGGCTCCTGACTGGGAGTTTCAAGTGGAGAATCCCTTTCAAAAAGGTACGGGAAACCTCGAACTGAGCTATAGCCTTGTCTTCTACTGGGGTGTGGTAGGCAGATATGGCAGACAAGTGGACCTTCAGCGACGAATAGCTGAGCCTGAGGTCAGAGAGGTGCAAAAGACACTCCAGAACCTCAGGAACAAGGCACGAAAAAGGGTCCCACCCCTTGGAGGCAGCCCAAATAAAGAACCTTTTCTACTTTATGGCGTATGTAATTCTTGTGGATGGCTTTCTGGCCTCCAAGAGGACCTGAGCGACACTGAAAGAGAACCCTTAGCATGAAATTGCTACATCAGAAAGTGACACGCGTGAAGGTGGAGGGACTTCGGGGCCTGGATGAACCAGCTTGCCCTGCTCCTGGGTCAGAAGGCCCTGGCAGATGGGTAGAGACACCGGGGACTCCACAGTTTGCAGTGGAGCAGAGGGAACCATATCTGACGAAGCCAGTAAGGGGCGATCAGAATCAGGTGAGCCCCTTCCGCCTGCAGCTTGAGAAGAACCCTCTGTATCAGCGGGAAGGTGTATAAAAACCTCTCTGTTCAGCAAAGAGACAGTGCGTCTCACCAGAAAACACCAGGCCCAGGAATGAGCTAGCAGAAATTGGGTAGTTTTGCGTTGTATGGAGAGCTGAACAGATCTATATCTGGGCGACCCCACAGGTCAAAGATGTCTTTGATCACTGACTGTTTTAGTTCCCACTCGTGTGCCAGGGCCCGAGTGCAGCTGAGACTATCTGCTAGAATGTTTTGGACACCCAGGACATGCACTGTCATAAGCTGAAGCTGGTGCTTAATTGCTCAGTTCCACACATACATCACCTCCCCACATGGGGGCATGACCGTGAGCCTCCTTGCTTGTTGAGATACCAGACCACACACATATTGTCCGACTGGACCAGGAGTGGACCTGGGAGAAGGAGAGGCTGAAAGGCCTGAAGGACGTAAAGCACTGCACACATCTCCAGCAATTGATGTGCAGTGAGTGCTTCCACTGAGACCAGAATCCCTGGGTTTCGTAGTCCTGAAAGTGGGCACCCCAGCCCTGACCGGAAGCATCCATGGTCATGGTTTGGGTCAGCGGGGGAAACTGAAAAGGCACCACTCTGCAGAGGTTGTCCAGGTTCTACTGAAAGAGAAGATCTGACATATGGGGCCAGATATCAGCACCCTGTGATCCAGGTCATCCAACCTCTGGTCCCACTGAACTCTGAGTGTCCACTGCGTAATTCACATATGGAGTCTGGCTAGAGGCACAGTGGGGATGGCAGCTGCCGTAAGGCCTAAGAGACACAGAACTGACCTGGCTGTAGACCAGTGGCTGGAAGCCACTAACCTGGCCTGCTGTTGTAAGGTTTCCGCCCTGTCCAAGGGAAGGAAAGTCTGACCCTGGGCTGTGTCCAGTACTGCCCCAATAATCTGGAGGTGCTAGTAGGGCGTAAGGTGACACGGGGTAGTTCACTGTAATCCCCACCCGATGGAACAGATCCAGGGTAGTTGACAGAGAGGCTTCCAGGCTGTCCTTCGAGGGAGCCGTAAGGAGCCAGTCATCCAGGTACGGGAACACACAGAGCCCTTGGTGCCACAAAGCTGCCGCCACCACTGCTAGGCACTTGGTAAACACCATGGGTGCCGAGGAGAGGCCAAAGGGGAGGGGCCTTGAACTGAAAGTGCTCCCCTTGGAAGGCAAACCTTAGGAAGCGGCAGTGGGATGGAAAGACGGATATGTGCAGGTAAGCATCCTGCATGTTCAGGGCGCAAAGCTAGTGTCCATGTTGCCGTAGGGGCAGCAGGCCCGGAAGGGTCAGCATGTGAAATCTCTTGTACTCTATGTACAGACTGAGCTTGCTGAGGTCCAGTATGGGCCAAAGGTTGCCTGTCTTTCTGAGTACTAGGAAGAAGTGGGAGTAGTACCCCCTTTCCGTTTGGCCCTGAGGAACGGGCTCTATTGTGGATTTTTGCAGTAGAGCCTTGACCTCCTCTCTGATGAGAGGAATGTGACCTTTTGGGTAGTGAGTGACCTGGTGGATTTTCTGGAGGTCTCTATGAATTCTAGGGCGTGGCCTCGAGCTATCAGTTGAAGGACCCATGAGTCTGCCGTACTCGCCGCCCACCCGGGCAGGTGACTGGTGAATCTGTCCCCACTGGCTCCTCCAGAACTAGAGGGCAGAAGGGGACAGGGTGGAGTCGAGGAGGGCGGAGCCACGCCCTGAAATCCTCTGAGACTTGGCTGGAGGGGGTGGCAGTAGCTAGGGAGGCCCGGCATTTGTCCTGATGCTTGGCGGGCTGGGGCTTAAGTTGACGTCGCTGCAGCTGGTAGCAAAAGGGCTGTTGGGGCTTGGTACTGGGACGATACATGAACTGGACTGAGTATAGAGCGTTGCCCCTTTCCTGAAGCTCGGTCAAAAGGTCCTTAACGTCTCCCCCAAAGAGGACTGGGCCACGAAAAGGGGCATTCAGGATTGCACATCCTGAGCGAATCCTGACACCCAAAGCCAAGTATGCCTGAGAAGGCAGACTGCTGTGGCAGTGCTTCAAGTAGAGGCATCAACCGCATCATATGTGGCATGCAGGGTATGACGGCAGGTAATCTCTGCTGTTTTCACTGACTGCTCGAACTTGGCCTTAGCCTCAGAGTCACGCAAGGCTTCAAATTTCAACCCGAGTTGTCCCAGGAGTGCTTTCTGATAGTAGACCATGTGGGCAACTTAATTCAGAGCCCTTAGTGCCAACATGGAGGACGAATCAACTTTGCATCCGAACTGGTCCAGCTACCTCGACTCCGTATCTGGAGGGGTGGTGTTCATGTGCTTTGGTCTGGAGAACCGGTCATGGGCCGCATTTATGACCAAGGAATCAGCCTTTGGTTGGGTACTGAGCTGGTTCTTGCCCTCCGGGGCATGGTATAGCCTGTCCACCTTTTTGGAGATGGCAGTTACAGACGACGGCTGTAGCTGAACTGTGGAGGTAAGGTCGTCGTGAGGCCCAATCCATGGAGGGATCAAAAGAAGTGTCAGCTCTGGGAGGTTGAGGTGCTCTGCAAGCCACCTACGCTGTGGGTCCTGTTCCTCAGTCTTCTACCCGTTGGCCTCTTGAATGTTCTTGAGGATCTCTGTGAAGGAATGATCCTCCAGGGGAGACTAGGGAGTCTCCTTGGGTGTAGGTTCGTCCGGGGGCAGGGATTCATAGCCCCGAAGACAGGGAACCTCCTTCTGAGGAACTACCTGTCCACCTCAATGCCCTTCCACAATAGAAGCAGCCACCGCATGGCCAGAGGAGGTGGGGCCAGGACTCCACTGGGGACAAAGACCGGGGAATAGGAGTAGGTTGGGCCGGCGTAGAGGAGGCAACCGACTGGCGATGGTCCAGTTCTGAGACCAGTTGAGCCTTGGGTCTGCTCCATCATGACTCAAACAGAGCCTGATAGTCCACCTGCGGTTGTGGGTTAACCGGTGGAGGAGGCTGGTAGAGCGGGTGGTAACCCATCAAAGGATGACCCGGCATTTGGTAACCCAGTGTCTGGTACCCAAGCGTATGATATGCGGACGAAGGATAGCCCGGCGTATGGTGCCCCAGTGTTGGGTACCCCCGCGTGTGGTAGCCCGGTGTTAGGTACCCTGGCATCAGATACCCCAGCATTGGGTAATGCAGCACGGGATAAATTGGCATTGGGTAGCCCGGAGCAGGACCAGACGGTGGTGCTGACGGACCCTACGGCAGAGCTGAAGGGCCTGGCTGAGGCCCTGAGGGTACGCCTGAAGGACTCGGTAAGATCGGGTCCGACAGCGGCCCTTCAGGATGGAGGCCCAGCATTGGCCCGGACAGACCAACAGGTCCTTCCAGAGCCTGGGGAGGTGCAGAGGGCCCAGGTGGTGGTACATGGAAGGTGAGATCCAAGGGATCCCCTGGAAGACCAGGCGTGGGGATCTCCAGCGATGAACGTTCTGCCACTGGACTACTGTTAGAGCCAGTGGGCGTCCAGTCCTCCAGTTCTAGGGGAAGATTCGGAGGCTCCACAGTGAGTGGCGAAGAAGGGCCCCGTGGGGGGGAGGGATTCACCTAGGGTGGCTGCAGCTTTTGTGGCAGCTAGCACTGGTTGGGAGAAGACCACCAGGCCCCAGGTCGAGGACCAACGTGTGCACCTGGGCTGGATGGTTGAGGCATCGGCGGCCGACTTACCAGCCGACCCACTCGGCTCAAACCCAGGAGTTTTCAAGGGCCCAAGAGTGGGAGTTTCATCTGAATCCCTGGAAGCCCCCATCTGAACCGTGGACCAGCTCAGGCGGGGGGACTAAAGTCTGCTCCGTGGCTGGAGAAGCAGTTTAGCCGGTGGGGTGCTTCCTTGCTGGTAGAGGGCCGCCCTCCGGCCACAGTCCCCATGGAGAGCTGCGGCTTTTAAGAAGACCGATCCAAGTCCAGATACTTCTCTTTTTCCCTCTTCTTCTTCTGCTTGTGGTAGTCCGACGAATCTCCGGAGAGAATGAAGCACTCCTCACCTGTTGCAGCTCCTTCTCCATGAAAGCTAGTTTTTGTTTTAAAAGATGAGCTCCCAGGGCTTGCTGACAGCGTTTCTGTGTGGCCTGGTCAAACTTCTGGCAGGCCTCACATCCCTTGGTGTCGTGATTAGGCCCCAGGTACAGGAGACAGGAATTATGGCTGTCCTTCTCTGGGATCTGCTTGCTGCAGGAGCACTTGTTATGGTGAGCTTCGGAAGAGGTTGGAGAATACACGCAATCTGATGGTTATTTTAGAGGAAAATACAAGAAAAAATAAAAAAAATACTTATCGAAAATGGTGGTCGACTATAGCAGCGTTCTGCAAGGTCGAACATGTGCAGATCGATGGTATAAAAGAACTGGAGGGCGGGCATGGGACCGCCCACTATATAGTATGGCTACGTGACACAGGGTGGGCAGTCCCCGCCAAACACTGCTAGCTAAAAATCGCTCATGCAGTCCTAGCGCCTGCGGCTCAGTCCCACCTGTTACTGCCTACTGCAAGATCCCTCTCGAAGTAAGATCTAGTGGAACATAGATTTCAGTAAGGTGTTCAACACCATTCCACACAGGAAACTAGTAAGCAAGCTGGGTAGCTTAGGAGTGGGTCCAAAAGTGGCAAACTGGATAAGAAACTGGTTAGGGGATAGGCGACAGAGGGTGGTGGTAAATGAAGTTCAGTTATTTAATCTGAAGACAGTTTTCTTCTCATGTGGTATCTGGGTGAAATTAGTGAATTCTCTTGTGCCATGAAGTGTAGTTACACTGCACAGAAGTATTGGAAGTTTTTTCTTTACTCAACCATATCCTGTTACTTAGTTTCTACTTGTGTTGCACAAGGGAGCTATTCTGGATTATTATATGGGATTTTAGCCTACACCCCATTTAAACTGAGCACCCCCTTTACTGCGTTCAGCAGTCACAGAGTGCTAATCCTTTTTCAAGGGGATGTTTTTGCATCACTACAGTAAGATGGTTAGAAGCGCCAGATGGAGACTCCCTGATGCTCCTGAGCCACACTTTGCTCTACTGAATGTAAAGGGACTTCTAAAAAGCATGGTGCCGGATCAAATATATTGTTTTCAAATCTAGTTCTCTGTTAGAAGAAACCTATGAAAAAAAGGACTCATAATTACGACTGTGGGAATACTTTTTTATTTGAATATTTAGCCCAAATATTAAATTGAGGCCCAATATTTGGATATTCGATAATCTTATTTGGTTTTCAGCTGGGAAGGTGGAGGAGAAAAAAATGCTTCCCCATCCCATGCGACCAGGGCTAGTCTCTTGGACACACTCTCCCCTCCTTCCAGTCTTTTCCCATGCACCTCCCTATAGAAATTAAAAAAATCAAATTTTCAGAACTGATAGTTTCTAGAGCCTACAGTGTCTTTTAAACTGCACCCCCTACCCTACCGCGACTGCCCCGTTCCCCAAAACAAATCCATTCATTGTCGGCCACCACACCCTCTTGAACACAATCCTTGATTGGGGAAGGGGTGCTAGCAGCAATGAAATCCTGCTAGTCAGTCAGCCTCCCTTCCACGGAGCACACTTGCCCAGTCTGCTCCAATTACAATTACAATCAATTCAAGAGAGAGAGGGCAAAGTGCTATAAAATCTTACGCTGTATCATTTACTTACAGTGATATGGCTGAAGTGCTCTGATGTCATCACAAACTGATGTAGCCAATTCAGGGATTGCCTGGAGTATGAATTTCAAATATATATATGGTTTGTTTACATTTTTAACTCCCTGACGAAAACATTAAAATGGAGTACATCACATAACTAAGGCCAGCAATGGGAAGACAACGATATCGTTTAACAGGTTATTGCACTGAATTATGTCTTCTTGGAAAAAAAATATTGGTGGCGGTGGGCAGGTATCCTTTAACAAGTGCACTCTGAAGTCAGAACACACCAATGAAAGCTTTGTTTTTTTTGTTTTATTTTACAGACTTTACAAAGAAGCTGGCAAAAGCACTGCAGTGTCTGAAACAAGTGACATTTATGAAAAGAGTTTTCTAGTGAATTGTAATAGCTGAACCTAGAATGCTTACGAAATTATAGACTAAAGTACTGTAGATTGTTTTTTAGCAAACAAAACAAAGGACGTACCGTAGAGAAGACCAAAGCTTTGGCACCTGGGTCTTTTAGCTGAATCCTCTTCAGGGTTCTAACCACAGCCTCCACTTTGGTGGAATGACTTCCCTTAAATGGGGAGAAGAAACCACTGTCATTACATTGGGAAAGACAAGAATAAACAAGAAAATCAATTACTTCAGAGCAGTTCTCCATGCATCAAACAGCTCTGTTGTTTTAATGAATACAATGTAATTAAAACAGGATTTAATCTCTCTTCCAATGACAATATTAGCCTTTAGGGTATTTCCATTTACTGTTTATTTACTTTTTAGCTCTACCGTATAAGAAACCTTTCATTTGTCATGTCTGTACAGTTTCAATAAATGTGCTTTTAGCTAATATGCACTGTGATTATAGCTGAAGTGTTGCATGGGCTCACTCTGTAGTTTATGTTGATGGACCTCAGGGAACCATTCCCCCTACTCAGCAGTCTGGCTAACAGAAAATTAAATGCATGGAACCAGGATACTTTACAGTGATCACATGAGTCTCTGAAGCAGCTCACCTTCACTGGAATATCCTCCTCTAGATCTGCAGTCCCGGCAGTGAATACATAGGAAATTTCTTTGTGCAATGTTGTCTGCCTGCAGACGGCACACTTAATGGCACTCCTGCGCATGCCGACACTGTACTGTTCTACCATGATGGCCACACACTCATTGCAGAAGCAGTGTCCACACGTTAATACAGCCCACTGCAGGAAAACAGAAAAATGTGTTATATTTGGGAAGGGGAGGGGTTATAGATGCAGCTACTGTACATGGCAAAGTACTCTTGTGTAACACTGCCTCTGGAGACCACTCTACGGTTGTAAGAGCAGTCTCACACACATTCTTAGGGTATGAACACACAAACTGAAGGTGAGCTGTTCTGATACTGTAAGAATGTGAGACCACTCTTAGAACTGTAAGAGAGGTCTCAGCGGCAACATTACTATATTATGAGGTCTCAGCGGCAATATTACTATATTATTGCTCGAGATCAATCAATAACAAGTTAACATTTTAAAAATCTTTGATGAACGTGCCCATTTCCAAAGCAGCAGCGTGTGTGACAGGTTTTGCAGAATAAGACTCTCTCTCATGCAGAGGAAAGGAGTGTTTGGATTGACCGGGAGTGCTCCCTCGATACATAATTTTTTTTATAGTGACCTTCTAACAGCAAATTATAAGCCAAGTGTTTGACCATTTCTGGGACAGACTTCTATGAAGGGTGTTTAAGAAGACGGACTGAATACCACACAAATCTACAGACAGACAATATTGTTACATAGGCAATAGTTCAATTTTCTTATACATTTTAGTACTGTAGTTCTCTTTTTGGAGTCACTTCTTACCCTAAACAGCCAGGTTGCTCACTCCTGCATCCCATTCTACTGGTGCCCCAAAGGTTTGTTCACTGTAAGCAATATGGGGAAAAGGGCCAATAAGTGGGCCCTTGGTTCATCAGTGGCTCAAGGCAATAGATCCTGCACAAAAAGAGTCTCTATACCTACTGCTGGAAAGAGATGAGTTTCCTCCATGCAAGAGAGGAATACAGAGCAGCACTGAGGGGTTGCAAGGCTAGAATTAAGGAAGCCAAAGAGGGACTGGAAACCAAATCCTTTTTTCTAGCACACAAATGAAAAAGGAAGGGGAAAGAGCAGACTGGCCACAGAAAGCAATGGAAGGGGGAACTGTGAGAGAGCCTGGGGCAATGGCAGAGATGCTGAATGAATAATTTGCTTGTGTGTCCACCAAAAGCCCTGTGATGGGGGCACTCACTGGGAGGGCCTATGGCATCAAGGTAATGATAATGCAGTCTGCGAACATCACACCCACCCTGGTAGTTGACTACCAGGCAAGGATCAAGCAAGGTAAATCCCTAGGGGCTGACAGAATACACGCCAGGATCACAGTCAAAGGAACAACTGGCTGCTTTCTGTAATCTTTCATGAGTCTGTACATGTGTGGTGCTGGAGAACTGGAAGGTGGTTAGTGTGGTCCTTAGCTTCACGAAAAGCGTGAAGTCATACCTGGAAAAAGCACAGTTACGTAAGAACTTACCGTAACAGTAGATCTTCAAGAGAGGTTCCTTCAGTAGGTCAGAACATGTAGGACTAGCACCATCTGGCATCAGGACATAACGGAAGACTTTTCCAGCAATACCCGATGGGAGACCGCCCACCAATGTCACGTGACGACATCAGCGTGAGCCTATATCGTGCGCAGTCCCCAGGCCCACCCTCCAGTTCTCACCCGCCAGAGCCCCGGAAGGAGAGGAAGCAGGTCTGGAGACTGAAAACAATAAGTTCTGTGAGGAAGAAGGGTAGGAAAAACATGGCCTACTGAAGGAACCTCTCTCAAAGATCTACTGTTATGGTAAGTTCTTACATAATTGTAGTATCTTACTTCGAGAGGGTTCCTTCAGTAGCTCATAACATGTAGGACAGAATCCCAAGCAGTCCCTCGAAAGAGAGACCGAGAGAAACACGGGAGGAGGAGGAACAACTGAAAACACAGAAAGGAGCATGCCTAGGACAAAAGGCCCTGTAGGACAGCTAGGCCAAAACCGGCCCTTCACCTAGAAGCAATGTCCAGACTGTAATGCTTGGTAAAGGTATGGACGGAACTCCAGGTTGCTGCCACACAGATCTCCGTTGCAGAAATATGGCGGAGGAAAGCTGCAGAAGCAGCCACGCCCCTAGTGGAATGAGCCTTGACAGGCCCTGGCAAAGGCTTCTCGTACTTTTGACAACAGAAGCGGATGCAGTTTGCTAGCCACTTTGAAAGGCATTGTTTTGAACTGCCTTACCCAGCGTCCTCATTGCGAAGGAAACAAAGAGCTGATCTGCTTTGAGCAACTCTTTAGTACAGGAGGTGTAACACTTAAGAATCCGATGTACGTCTAGGGTATGAAGCTGGGCCTCACCTCTGTTTGATGGGGCCAGATAGTACACTGGGAGCTCCACCGATTGGTTAAGGGTGAACTGCGATACCACCTTGAGAAGAAACCTAGGATGAGTGCGGACAACCGCCCAGTCCTTGTGAAAAATCAGGTAAGGCTCTTTACAAACTAGAGCCTGGAGCTCAGAAACTCTTCGAGCAGAAGTAATGGCAATTAAAAAGAGCGCCTTCCAAGACAGGTAACGCATATCACAGCTCATCGCTGGTTCAAACGGAGGGAAAGTGAGTTTCTCCAACAAAAATTTAAAATCCCAAGGTGGTGTGGGGCTGTGGATGGGGGTTTCAGGTGCAGGATGCCTTTCAGAAATGTTTTGGCAAGTTCCAACTGAGCCACGGGTTTGCCATCCACCAGCACACGGTAGGCTGAAATGGCCAATAAGTGGATTTTCAGAGAAGAATAAGAAAGCCCAGAGTCAGACAGAAAGAGCAGATATTCCATTAGCTGAGGGGCCGAACAAGTATAGAGGTCCCAACACTTGGAGGTCACCTAAATGGTGAAACGTTTCCACTTCATAGCATAAGCAGACCTCATGGAAGGTTTTCATGTCTCTATGAGGACTTGAGCAACTCTCGAAGAGACCCCAAAGCAGGAAATCACTATGTCTGTAGGAGCCAAGCATGAAGATGCAAGGTCCTGAGCCCAGGGTGCACCAGCCGTCCCTTGTCCTGGGTTACGAGGCTGTACTGTAATGGAAGTGGAACTGGGGGTTCCCTCGACAACTGAAGCAAAAGTGGGAACCATATCTGTCTGGGCCACAGAGGAGCAATTAGGATCATCTTTGCTTCCTCTGATTGGAGCTTGAGGAGCACCCTCTGTAGAATGGGAAATGGAGGGAAGGCGTATAAGAATTTCCCTGTCCAAGAGAGAGACAACACATCATACCAAAAAGCACCATGCTCTGGAATGAGCGAACAAAAGCTGGGAAGCTTTGTGGTGAGTGGGGAGGTGAATAGGTCGAGTTCCGGTTGCCTCCATTTCTGGAATAGTGATTCCGCCACTACCTGATCTAGCTCCCATTCATGACCGCGGGTGAATGTTCTGCTCAGATTGCCAGAACGTTTTCCACTCCTGGAACATGCACGGCTGTGAGTGATAGACTGTGCTGGACTGTCCAGTCCCACACTCTCATTGCTTCCCTGCAAAGGGGATACGAGCGAGTGCCACCTTGTTTGTTGAGATACCAGACAACCAAAGTGTTGTCTGTCTGAATAAGCAAGAGTCCCTTTGGGAGAATGGTCTGAAATGCCTGAAGGACATACAGCACCACACTAATCTCCAGAACGTTGACATGTAGGGACATCTCTTGTCGGGACCAAAGTCCCTGTGTCTGATGGTCCTCCAAATGAGCTCCCGATCCCCTGTTCGAGGCGTCCGTAGTGAGGACTGCTGCAGGAGCTGGGTCGCGAAATGGGTGGCCGAGAAATAGGTTAGTGGAATCTCTCCACCATAAAAGATCCTGCTGAAAGGCGGTGGAGATGAGCACCAGTTGATCCAAATGGTCCTCAAGTTGATCCCACTGAACCCTGAGGGACCACTGAGAAACTCTCATGTGGAGCCTTGTCATGGGGACCTTGGAGATAGAGGCTGCCATTAGGTCAAGAAGATGGAGGACTTCCCAAGCTGGAAGGTACCAGGAAGAGTCCATCAAGGTGGCCTGCTCCATCAGAGTGTCCCTCCGGTCCGGAGGGAGAAAGGATCTGCCCTGAACTGTATCCAGAATAGCTCCAGTAAACTGAAGATGGTGAGATGGTGCCAGGGAAGATTTGGGGATACTGACAATGATCCCCAATCTGGAAAACAGATCCAAGGTAATCCGGAGCACCTCTGCATGGGACTCCCTGGAGGAGGCCGAAATAAGCAAGTCGTCCAGGTACGGAAAAATCGTAATACCCTGGCATCTAAAGGCTGCAGGCACCACCGCTAGGCACTTGGTAAAAATCCTGGCTGCTGAAGAGAGGCCAAAGGGGAGCATTTTGAACTGAAAGTGATCCCCCTGGAAGGCAAACCACAGGAAGCGGCAGTGACTCGGTAAGATCGGGATGTGCAGGTAAGCATCCTGCATGTCCAGAGCGCACAACCAATGATTCTCCAGCAGCAGCGGGAGCAGGCTCTGGAGCGAAAGCATCCTGAATTTTTTGTACTTGACGAACAGGTTTAACCTGCTGAGGTCGAGTATGGGTCTCAGTTCGCCTGTCTTTTTTGGAACCAGGAAGAAAGGGGACTAAAACCTCCATCCCCTTTGACGAAGAGGGACTGACTCTATTACCTATTTTTGCAAGAGAGCCTGCACTTCCTCCCTTACTAACAGAACCTAGTCTCTGGAGTAGGAGGAGGACCTTTGAGGAGGAGAATTGGGTGGAATCTCCAAGAACTCTATGCTGTGCCCTATGGACACTAGTTGTAGGACCCATTTGTCAGAGGTAATGTGCTGCCACTCCTGTGTGTGGCATGCGAACCTCCCCCCACCGGTTCCTCTTCCAGTGATGGAGGAGGGGGTGGGCCGAAGAAATCAGGAGGTGGTTGGTCGGGCTGGAGGAGGTCCTCCAGAATGACGCTAGGTTTTGGAGGCGGGAGGGTGGAAACATTCCCTGTGGTCTTACACTTTCCCTGCCTGGGTGTGCCTAAGTCTCTGCCTCCAGGTCAGTCTCTGAAAGAGCTACTGAGGTTGACCCTGCTGACTGCCTTGATGGTACACAGACCTCACAGACCTAAGAGCCTGGCCGCGTTCTTGAAGGTCTGTGATAATGTCCTTGGCATCTCCACCAAAGAGCACCGAGCCCCAAAAGGGGGCGTCCAAGATGGCCGACTGGACCTCTTTGGCGAGGCCCGCTATATGGAGCCAGGCATGCCGCCAAAGGGAGACAGCGGTCTCAGAGGTTCGAGCCACCGAATTGAAGGAGTTGTAGGTGGCCCGAAGAGCATGCTGACAAGAAATTTTAGAGAGTCGGATGTCCCGGGCAAGTTCCTCCTTAAGGTCCGAATTTGGCATAGCTTGAATTAGGTCTTCCAGCCTGGCAAGGGTGGCTTTTTGGTGGGACACCATGTGGGCTATGTAGTTCAGGGACCTCATTGCACAAAAAGCCAAGGAGGAAACATTTTTTCCGAACTGGTCAAACTGCTTAGACTCTTGGTTGGGAGGAAAAGAACTCAGGTGCTTAGGAGCAGAAGAGCGATCCTGAGCAACGGAGATGACCACAGAGTCTGCCTTAGCGACGTGTGACCAGAAATGGGGAATCCTTAGGTGCCCGGTATGTCCTGTCAGCTCTCTTTGGGACAGCCGGGATAGAACTGGGCAGTTGCCAGACAGTCGAGGTGAGGTCTTGATGAGGCGCCATCCATGAAGGAACTGGAACAGACGATAAAGTCTCCAGATCCAGATGCTCAGCAAGCCTCTGCCGCATCGGATCTTGTCCCTCCGTCTCCCACTCATAAAAGGTTTGGATAGACCTCAGGAGATCTGAGAAGGAAGGGTCTTCCGGAGAGGATTTGGGAGAGACCTTCCCCGGGATCAATGACTGAGGACACGACAATTCCCCCGATGAGTCCCCCTCAGAGTCTGGATTGTCTCCCATTTGTAAATCCGGCAAAGACATGTCTTCCCTGGCCGTACCCCAGACGTGGACGGTGTCGGAGTCCACATGGGAGTTGGACCTGTGAGAAGGAGAAGAATGTGGGAGCCTGCTCTCCAGGTCCGTAACTAGTTCCGACCTCGTATCCTTCCACCAGGACTTTACAACTTCCCTAATGTCCGGCTGTGGGGCCGGGGTGGGAGTGGGGGGAGGAGGAGGAGGTAGCCATGAGAAGGGTAAGAATAATCAGGGTACCCTTGTGAATAGCCCAGGAAATGGGAATAACCCGGGTAGACTTACCCCCGAGTATGACAATCAGGCAACTGGCCAGTCGGGGTATAGCCTGGAAAATACCCAGAAGTGTACTGAGGGGCATAGTGGGGTCTACCATAAAGAGCTGTTGGGGGCATCCACATCAGACCCGGCATTGTATAAATGCATGTAGGGTCCAGAGTGGGATAAGCTGTCGTCGTAACTCGTTAGCAGGCATGGGGAGGGGCGCGGTCAGTACCTCTAACAAAGGACGGCGAAGCCGACATCAGGACAAAATCTGGCATTGGAGGCGCCGGCGTCGGGACCCACCATGAGGTATCCGACGAGAGGAGGGCTCCTGCTGAAAGGTTCGATGGAGGTGGGGGAGTGGGTTCCAGCTGAGAGACTGACGTCGGAGGAGTAAGTGTCAGAGGAAGGAGGACCAGTTCCAATGAGGGAAAAAGTTCCACCTGCTGGGGAATACTCCCTGAATCAGGGACAGGAGGACCTCCATAGGCAGTTGAGGAGGAGGGTCCTCCTGACCGGGCCCTGGAAGGGGTAAGTGGGTGCAACTCTGCAGAAGCAACCTCCAGAGGACCAGCGCTGTCTCCAGCCAAGGAAGCGTGATTAGAAGAAGCCTCAGTCAGCGGAGAAGGAGGGGGAAGAGGGGCCGTCTTCCCCAGGCTCTTTCGGACATCAGGTGGGCAGGCTTCAGTCCCCGACGGGACAGCCACGCCTGAGCGGTCCCCAGCAGGGAGTGTCTGACCAGGCGAAAAAGCAGCAGGAGTCGAAGAGGAGCCCCCTTACCGACTCAGCCACCACAGCTGTGCGGTCCCCAGAAGAGCAGGGGAGCGACTTAGCAGCAGTCGTGGACTTGCCTTGCACCGTGACTGGGAGAAGCATCTTGGAGGAAGAGTCCCTCGGCACAGCCTGGATCTTAACAGCAGGTGGCGGGGGAGTGGCCTTGCTAGCTTTGGGCCTACTCTCCGTGGCGTGTTCTTTCTCCCGGTGTTTTTCCTCCTTTTTGTGCTTTGGAGATGAAGAGGATGTGGAAGCCGAATCTCGGATTTTCTCCATCTGCTTTCTCAGTGCTAATCGGGATTTCAACTCATGGGCCTCTAAGGCCTGCTGCCACTGCTTCCGTGTGGCCTGGTAAAAGGGCTGGCAGTCAGAACAGGTGGTGACCAGGTGGTTTGGGCCTAGACAGATCACACACCGCTTATTACCGCCCTTGTGTGGAATCTGTGCGCCACAAGATTCTCACTTCTTTTTGGAGACGACATAGATTGACAAAATTTGTAAAGTATGGGCAATTTTTTGAGGAAAAAAAGACGAAAACCAGAACTGTTCAATCGACGATTGCTGAGGTGAGTCTGACGAAAGGAACTGGCAGAAAGAACTGGAGGGTGGGCCTGGGGACCGTCGACTGTATATTATGCTCATGCTGATGTCGTCATGTGATGTCGGTGGGCGGTCCCCCGCCAGGTACTGCTGGAAAAGTCTGCCCTTGGGTCCTGATGCCAGATGGCGCTAGTCCTGCATGTTATGACCTACTGAAGGAACCCTCTCGAAGTAAGATCTACAAGTGGATTGCTGAGCTGTGGGGAGAAATCAAGAGGATTTGGGTTGCCGGGCAGTACTCGGACCGCAGAGTACTCGGCAGCATCCTGGAGGGATCAGTGCTGGGGCTGCTGCTGCAGTTAGACATTTTCATCAACAACCTGAAAGTGGGAGTCTCCGGCAGGCAACTTATGTTCACTGATGCTAATAAGCAGTCCATTGTGGTGGTCTACCTTGAGAATGGTGACAAACTTCAGAAGGACCTGAACAAGCTGGGTAACTGGTTAGACTCCAGCAATCTTTGATTCAGTGTGTACCCAAATGTAAACACTTAATGTGGTAGGACCTACACACCAATGTGTGGATTCTTTTGCTGCAGTGGAGGACGGAAAAAGTGCAGTTACGTAAGAACTTACTGTAACAGTAGATCTTCGAGAGGAGCTCTTGCAGCAGGTAATACCATTAGGACTAAGGCTGCCAGGCATTAGGGCCCCATGGAAACGTTTTCTAGCTAGCAGTCTGTGGCAGGGGACTGCCCCCGATGTCGGCTCTGCCCGATGTCAGACGTGGTACAAAGGGGGCAGTCCCCTGACGCCACCTCAGTTCTCCCACCAGAGACCGGTTAAAAATACAGATGGAGATCTGAGGAGGATCCCCCATCACCAAAGAGAAGATTAATGTTATGTCCCCGGGGGCAGGTGGGTGGGAAAGCCACCTGCTGCAAGAGCTCCTCTTGAAGATCTACTGTTATGGTAAGTTCTTACGTAACTGTACTATCTCACTTCGAGGGGAAGCTCTTGCAGCAAGTAATACTATTAGGACTGAGTCCCAAGCAATGCCCAAGGAGAGACCCACATCAAAGAGGGCAGAGGACGATAAACACTGTGGTAGATTTGGAGAGGAGTCCCTGGAGGATTGCCAGGCCGAAACCTGTTCTCCTTCTGGAAGCAATGTCCAGACTGCAGTGCCTCATGAAGATATGCACTGAACTCAAAGTAGCAGCTGCACAGACGTCTGCTGAAGAAATATTCTGCAGGAAAGCGAAAGATGTCGCCACCCCTCTGGTAGAATGACACCTCACCGGTCCCGGAAGGGGTTTGTTGTGTTGCTGATAGCAAAAAGTAAGGGTTTGTTTTGTGACTGGTGCTCCAAGTTTCCTCTGGGCAAAGGAGACAAACAACTGGTCTGTCGAACTGGTGGATGTAGTCCTAGCCAGATAGTAATGTAAAATTGCATGTACATCCAGATTATATAACAATACCTCCCCATTGTTCGAGTACTCTGGGTAGTAAACTGGTAGTTGAATGTCCTGGTTTAACGTGAACTCAGACACTACCTTTTTTAAAAACTTCAGGTTCATATGCAGGGCTACTCTGTCCTTGTGGAAAACTAGGTAAGGCTCTTTACACATCAGAGCCTGCAGCTTGGAAACCCTCCATGCTGAAGTGATGGCAGCTAAAAATAAAGCCTTCCAAGAGAGAAGGCGGAGCTCACAGCTTGCAGCTGGTTCAAAGGGTGGCAAGATGAGCTTCTCTAAAATGAACTGGAGATCCCAGGATGGTACTGGGTCTCTCCTGGGGGGTTTCATATGCAGGATGCCTCTCAGGAAGGTCTTGCAGACCTCCAGCTGTGCCACAGTCTTCCCATCTAAAGGCACATGGTAAGTTGACAGAGCACAGAGGCGCACCTTTATGGATGAGTAGCTGAGACCCAAATTTGACAGGTGGAGAAGATACTCCAGCACAGATTCCACCGGACAACCTAGGGGGATCCAGCGAATGGGAAATTGCCCATAAGCAGAAACGCTTCCATTTCATGGTGTAAGTCGCCCTGGTAGATGGTTTTCTTGCTGCCACGAGCATCTCTGCCACTCTAAAGGATACTTCAAAACTATTCCTGGCTAAGTCCACAGGAGCCAAGCATGCAGGTGCAAGGACTGGAGGTTCAGATGGACTAATGCCCCTTGCTCTTGGAAGAGCAAGTGAGTGGAGAGGGGCAATGGAACTGGTGGTTCCGACGCCAGTTGTTGCAACAGTAGAAACCAAATTTGTCGAGGCCCGAATGGCGCTACCAGTATCATCCTGGCCTTCTCTGCCTGCAACTTGAGCAGGACCCTCTGAAGCAGAGGGAAGGGAGGAAAAGCATACAGAAACTTCCCTGTCCAAGAGAGGGACGATGCGTCTCACCAGAAAACACCAGACCCTGGATCTAGCGAGCAGAAACTCGGCAGTTTGCCGTCATGTGGGTACGCAAAGAGGTCCAATTCCGTCTGGCCCCACCTTTTGAAGAGTTCTCCTATGGCTTCTTGCTGTAGTTCCCACTCGTGGTTCTGAGATCGAGAGCGACTTAAGCTGTTGGCGAGGACATTGTGGATTCCTGGATCACGAACCGCTGTGATGTCCAGCTTGTGATCCACAGCCCAGGACCAAACTCTCATCGCTTTTCTGAATAGGGGATACGAGTGTGTGCCCCCTTGCTTGTTGAGATGGAAGACTATTGGGGTATCGTTTGACTGAACCAATAGAGATCCAGCAAGGAGCACCCCTTGGAAAGCTTGAAGAGCATACAGAATGACTCTCATCTCCAAAATGTTGATGTGAAGAGCTTGTTCCACTGAATTCCAAGAGGCCCTTGTCTGATGTGCAGCAAAATGTGCTCCCCATCCCAGTCCCAATGTATTGGTGGTAAGGGTCTGCGGAGGACTGGGTTTTTGGAAAGGAACCTCTATGCTTAGCTGGGCTGAGGTGAGCCACCGGGTCATATACTGTCGGACTTCGTTGGAGATCTGAGTGGGCTCTTCCAGCTTGTCTGTACTTTGATCCCACTGAACCATGAGGTGCCATTGCAGAATCCTCATGTTCAGACACGAGAATGGAACTATCACGATAGCTGCTGCCATGTGACCCAACAACTGTAGGACCAACTGTAGGACCACTCTTGCTGAGACCAAGTCCGAGTCTTGTATCCTGCGAGCGACCTCCCTTAGCCTCTCTGCCCCATCTGCAGGTAGGAAGGTTCTTCCCTGGACTGTGGCCAGGACTGCTCCAATGTATTGCAGCCTTTTAGCTGGCCATGGTTGTGACTTGGATAGGTTTAGGGTGATGCCTAAAGTCTGGAATAGGCTGAATGTGTCCTCCAAGGTCCTGTTCAACTGGTCTTCTGTTGATGCCGTAAGAAGCCAATCGTCCAGGTAGTGGTAAACGAAGTGACCCCTTCTTTTGAGGGCCGCCACTATGAGTGCCAGGCACTTGGTGAAGACTCTTGGTGCCCAGAATAGGCCGAAAGGCAGCTCCCTGAACTGGTAGTGTCCTCCCTGGAAGGTGAAGTGCAGGTACTTCCTGTGAGATGGCAGGATCTTGATGTGCATGTAAGCGTCCTGCATGTCCAGAGAGCAGAGCCAGTCTCCTTGGTGGCACATAGGCAATAGGCTTGCCATGGTCACCATTCTGAACCTCTTGTATTCGATGAAAGTGTTCAGTTGACTCAGATCCAGAATGGGACAGAGGTCTCCCGTCTTCTTCGGGACAAGGAAGAAATGGGAATAAAATCCCTTTCCCCTTTGTGCAAAAGGAACCTCTTGTATGGCTCTGTTGTCCAATAAGGTCTGTATCTCTGCCCGCAGTAGTGTGTGGGAGGGGGAGCAGTGGGAGAGGACTGGTGGGTTGTCCAGTGGAAACTGGGTGAACTCTAGGGAGCATCCCCTTTCTATCATCTGGAGGACCCACTGGTCCAATGTGATATTGGACCATCCAGATAGGTAGAGGGAGAATCTCCCTCCTACCGCCTCTCCTACACTGGTTGTGGTAGAGGGGGGTTGGTAGGGAGTCATGCAGTGTTGGAGGGTCTTGGCGCCTTGGGGGTTTTGGGGCCCTGGGCACCTGAAGGGACAGGGTGGCCTTTTCTCTTAAAGCCTCCCTTGTTTTGCAACTGACGCCTTCCTTGCTGTCCCTGATTTTTCCAAAATGGATGGCGGTGTGTGGACTGTGGCTCTTAAAGGTACATTCTGTGGACTTTGGACACAGCTTTCCCTGAATCCTGAAGTCCGGTGATCAGCTTTTCTGTGTCCTGACCGAACAGGACTGGTCCCTGGAAAAGAGCATCCAGGATAGCATCCTGAAGTTCCTGTCGGAAGCCCGAAACTCTGAGCCAAGCATGCCTCCGCATGCAAATGCCGGTGGCTGCTGCTCTTGCTGCTGTATCCGCAGAGTTATAGGAACCCCTGAGGATATGCTTACCCACATTCATGCCAGACAATCACAGCAAGAAGCTCCGCCTTACCCTCCGAATCTGGCTGAGCTTTGCCTGGTCCATCACCTCTGCCCACAAGGATTTTTGGTAAGTGACCATGTGGGCCAGGAAATTGAGTGACCTGACGGTACAAGCTGCTGAAGAGTACACCCTGTGTCCCATCTGGTCTAGTTTATTTGATTCTGGGTCCAGTGGCTGGGCACTCATGTGGCGTGGTTGTTGTGCTCTGTCGTGAGCAGCTGTCAGGAACATTGAGTCTGCCCTTGGGTGTTCTCCAAGAAGAGGCTTCCTTTTTGGGGTCCTGTAGAGCCTATTGGCCTTACGAGGAACAGCAGTCATAGTGGTCGGGTTTCTCCAGGTGGATTTGGTCACATCTTGGAATGGCTCCACTAAGGGAGGGATGACCAAAGGTTTTGTACCTGTGGACCTTAAGAATATGGCCAGTCTGTGTCTTTCTGGGTCCAATTCCTCTATGTCCTATTAATAAAGTGCCTGAATATGGCACATGATGTCTAAAAAAGATGGGTCATCCGGGGGTGACCTCGGTGAGTCCCTCAGATTGGGAGGTGGAATGAAGAGCTCGTCCTCTGAAGGGCAGTCTGAAGAGGAGTCTCGTGCATCATCAGCAGATGTCGATGGCGGGCGTCTGCTGGATGAGGGAACGGACAAAGGGTGCCTTTTACGGCCGTCCGGCTCCTGCGTCTGCCTGTCTTTTACCCTACAGCCTTCGGTAGCCAAAGCCACTCAGGTGTGAGGTCTCTAGGGTGGACGATTGAGGATGGATCCCTGGGTCGATTGGAGAAGGTCTCCTTTTACCGTATTCCACCATGTTTGAAAAAGCGCCCCTACCTCTGCGAGAGGAACTACCAGTGGTGGAGGCATTGGACATGGAGCATCAGGGGGACTGGGCATCTGGTCCAAAGGAGGGGTCGCCTGGTCCTTGGGCTCATTGCCTATGGGTACATCGGACATCAGGTCTTCTGTATCTGGTGGCCTCACATCTGGCTCTTCTAATGGAGACTGTAGGGTGTCCGGTACCCCCCTGTCAAGGGGAGTGGTCGCCATGGCTGACGGCCCATCCTTTGGGACTAAAGGATGGTCCTTAGGGGCCGACGCCCTCTCCTTCACTGGAGGCTCCTCTTTATCAGACGTCGAGTAGGAGTGTCCTGTCGTCTGGGAGGCAGACGACGCCCGTTGCTCGGATGGGGGAGGCGTCCGGTACCTGACAACATCCCGGCGTCTCAAGGCTCGTCCTTTTCTTCTGCTTGTCGCCAAGTCAGAAGGCTTATGTGGGCGCATGGACACCATTGATTTGCCCATAGCAGATGCCTGTCTCATGGGCTCCACCCACGCTTTATGAGGTCGGTGGGCAAAGGCGATCTGAGAGGACGGCTGTCCCAAAGAGGAAGACTCCTTACCGTCTGACTAAGTAGAGATGGTAGCCTTCCTCTGGATATCCCCCGAAACTGCCTTGGTACCTGGGAGAACTGATTCCGACCTCCCATCGGTGGTGGAAGTGGCCGACGCCCAGTGAGGTGACTTTGGGTGGGACTCTGATCTGGCCCTCTCCTTCTCCCGATGGTGGTGGTGGTTTCCTTCCAGATCTCTTCTCCTTGGGGAGGGGGGGAGACTCCTTGGTGGAAGAAGATGAAAAGTGTCCCGATGGGGCCTTCCGCATGGTGGCTACTTGCTGCTCGGGAAGATAGGCCTTCAAGGCATTGGCGTAATGAATCCTGGTTTTGTTGTTAAATTTAGTGCAGTGCGGGTAATCGTTAAGCTGGAGGTCTGGGCCTAGGCAGATAAGGCAGACGAAAGGCCGCCTTTCGATGGAATCTACTTCCCGCATGCACACTTTGATTTGTCGTTGAGATGATGAAGACTTGAAAAATATGAGGAAAAAGGCATTGTGTAAACATTTGTTTTTTTCGATAAAAATATGCTGCGCAAAAAAGCCCGTCAACTGCAACTATGGCATCCGTAGATCTGATGTTCGCGGGTCAACGGCGGGAAAAGAACTGAGGTGGTGCCAGGGAACTGCCCCTTTTATACCATGTCTGACGTCAGGCAGAGCGAACGCCACAGACTGCTAGCTAGAAAATTTTTCCGTGGGATCCTAATGCCTGGTGGCCTTAGTCGTAATGGCACTACCTGCTGCAAGAGCAGCTCCGCAAAGTGAGATAATACGTTACTCACTTGTAATGATGCTTCTAGGAGTGGTACATAGTTCCACTTGAAAGTGCCGATACATCTGAATATCTTCAAGCTAAGCTCCTTCCACCACCTGAGTGGTACTTCTCCCGACTCCACTTCGTGACATCAGATTTTGCATGCTGGAAGCAGGGATCCGTGTACCACTTGCCAGGGAGGATAGGTAGGTGGTGTGGATGTGAACTGTATACCACTCCTAGAACTACAGTTACAGGTGAGTAAATACAGGTTACTCACCTGTAACAGGAGTTCTAGGAATGGTATATGTTGTTCATCCACACTTATTGGCAGGTTCCTTGCCGCTTTAAATCTTGCCGGAAGGTCTTCAAGCTGGCTCCTCCCACCCACCTGGGTGGTAAAACTCTCGGCTCCGCCCCATGACGCCAGATCTGGCCCGCTGGAAGCTCAGGTTGTGCGTCGAAGCCGGAGAGGTCGGGTGGGTCATGTGGATGAACAACATATACCATTCCTAGAACTCCTGTTACAGGTGAGTAACCTGTATTTCTAGGGACATGGATATGTTGTCCATCCACACTTATTGGCAGACTCCTAGCAGTTCTCCGGGAGGAGGGAGGCATGGCGCACACCCCCAATACTTACTTGAGAAATAAGGACTGGAGAACCGAGGCCCCAAAACCAGCATCCCGGCGTGACTCAAGGTCGATGTGGTAATGGGTAATAAAGTGTGTGCTGACTTCCAGGTAGCAGCCCTGCAGATTTCCTGGATAGGGACATCCTGGAAGCAGCCACCGATGCAGCAGTATGACGGGTAGAATGAGCTCTTATCCCTCTGGGAGGCTCCATGCCCGCCAACTTATAGCAACGATCTATGCAGGAGGTGACCCACCTGCCTATCGTCCGCTTGGCTGCAGGTCTGCCAGATGCGGCTTCAGCGTAGGTGACAAACAGCTGGTGAACCTCTCCCCGAATTTCAGCCGTGCGCTCCTTATAATAAGCGAGCGCCCTTCTAAGGTCCAGAGTATGGAGCCTATATTCGGCCTCCGAGGTGTGATTGGGGTAGAACACCGGCAGAGTCAGCACCTGGTTAAGGTGAAACTCCAACACCATCTTAAGAAGGAATTTCGGGTGGGGGCGCAGGACATCCTTGTCCCTGTGGAAGACCAGGTAAGGAGACTCGATGCAAAGCGCCTGGAGCTCTCCCATCCTTCTGGCTGACGTGATGCCACCAAGAAGGCGGTCTTCCACGACAGGTGAGAGAGTTCACACCTGTGCATTGGTTCGAATGGCTTGCCCATGAGCTTTGCCAGTACCAGCAGTAGATCCCACGGAGGTGGAGGTTCTCGCACCGAAGGGGAAATGTGATCAAGGCCTTTGAAAAAGCGCCCGACCACCTTTCCTGCGCGCCATTCTGCCTCCCGGCCCGCCCTGCAAGGCAGAGATGGCTGCCAGGTGCACTTTAGGGTCACTGACCTAAGCCCTTGACTAAAAAGGGACCATAAATAGTCCAAAATGCTTGCCACAGAACAGGAGGAAGGGTCTAGGCCCTTGCCCTGACACCAAATGGAGAATCTCTTCCATTTGAAGGCGTAGCATTTTCTGGTCGACTCCTTACGGGACGCCTCAACCACATTGAGGACCTCGTCGGAAAGACCCAAGGCCTGGAACTCTAGCCGCTCAGGAACCAGGCCGTCAGGTGCAGGGATTGAAGGTCCGGATGGAACACCTTCCCCTGATTGACTGACAGGTCCGGGCGAGCTGGAAGCTGCCTCGGGAGCCTGGAGCTGAGGCTGAGGAGATCTGGGTACCAGAACTGGCGGGGCCAGTCTGGGGCTATCAGGATCACCTGCGCCTTGTCCCTCCTTACTTTGAGAAGCACCTTGTGAATCAAGGGAAATGGGGGAAAGGCGTAGAAGAGGCCCGGGGTCCACAGCCTCGAGAAGGCATCCCCCTGCAGCGAGCCCTGCTGAGGGGGGCGGGCATGAAACAGCCTCAGCTCCGCGTTCTCCCTGGAGGCAAACAGGTCCACCTGAGGTGTGCCCCAGTGGGAGAACAGATCTTGCACTACCACCGCAGGAGAGACCACTCGTGAGATGCAGCCCCTATCCAGCTCAGGGCATCGGCCAGGGGTGTTGGGCTCCTGCCACATGAATGGCTAGGAGATCCGCCTCCAGGCTGCGCATGCAGTGACCAATCTGGAGAGCTTCCTTGCATAGAAGCATGGGCGCATCCCACCCTGGCGGTTCAGGTAGTACATGGTCGTGGTATTGTCCATCTGGACTCGGACCACTTGACCCGGAGAAAGCGGAGCAAAGGCGGTGAGAGCTAGGCGGACCGCTCGGAGCTCCAGCAGGTTGATGTGGCATCGGGACTCCCGCGGGGACCAGAGGCCGTGCACTCGGTGTTCCGCCAGATGGGCAACCCAACCCATCAGAGAGGCGTCGGTCGATAGAGAGACCGTCGGCTCGGGGCGGACAAACGGGATGCCCTCCTGCAGATGAAATGAAATGGTCCACCACTGGAGAGCGTTCCACATCTCCAGGGTCACTATCACTAGCTGGTCCAAAGGATCGCAGCGTTGTGACCACTGGCTGTCCAGTCCCCACTGAAGGGGGTGCATGTGCCAGCGGGCCCAACGGACCACGCTGGTACAGGTCGCCATGAGACCCAGAAGGCGCAGGAAGTCCCGGGCAGGGTGCCATTGCCCAACCAGAAATGATTGGGCAAAGAGGTAAGAACCTCGGCCCTGTCCGCGGGAGCCGTGCTCTGGCTCGAAGAGAGTCGAGCTACCTGCCTGATGAACAGGATCACCTGCTTGACTCGAGTTACGACTTGGCCTCATTGATAGAAGGCCGACTTGAGAGCAAACCTGGAGGCCAGATCTTGGACGCTCCACCTCCGTCTGGAGGGGCTGCTATCAACCATCGTCCAGGTGAGGTACCCAGACCCCTCGGCGCCAGCAGAATGCTGTCACCACTGCCATGCATTTGGTGAAGACCCTGGGAGCTGGAGATAAGCCGAGAGCATGGCTCGTAACTCAAGAGGGATCCCTCCGCACGAAAGCGGAGGGAATCTCGATATGACGGACGGATAGGGACGTGAAAGAGCGTGTCCTGTAGGTCCAGAGGCAGAACCACCGCCGTGTTCCAGAGATGGTATTATCTGTGCCAGGTGACCATCCTGAAGGTTGAGACTTTAGGAACTTGTTCAGGTCGTGTAGGTCGAGAATGGGGCGCCAGCCCCCAGTCCGTTTCGGAACCAGGAAATACCTGGACACGAACCCCGGGTCTGAAGGGGGGTCCTCTACCTCCGTGATCACCTCCTTTTGGAGGAGGAGAGCGATGTCGGCTCGGCGAACCGCCAGTGAACTCTGGACCCGAGGTCCCCAGTGCGATGGCTCTGAGGAGGCGGGGCCTGCTGGAATTCCAGAGGTAGGCCTTTTCCCACCACCTCAAGTACCCACCTGTCCGTGGTAACAGCGGACCAGGCGGAAAGGAAGTGTCTGAGCCGCCCCCCACGGGGGGAACCAGGGGTGAGGTGACAGGGATGGGGGCCACACCTCAGCCCGTCACTGGGCAGGCTTGGAGGAGGGACCGGCCGAGGGACCTCCTGGGCCTTCCTCCCTGCTTCCTGTTGGAGGGAAGCACGATGGCTTGAGCTTGGGATAGCAAGGTCGAGCCTGCTGGCCCTAGCGTTGCTGGCCGGGCGGCTGCTGGGCGCAGAAGGGCGAAAGGGCTTAGGCTGTGGTCTGGCCTTGTCCTTCTGAGCGGAAGAGACCGAGTCCAAGGTAGCATTGGACTTCCGATCCTCTGCAGGTGACCTTCCACCCCAGGGCCGAGAGGTCAGTCCCAAAGGAACATCCACCAACTTGTGCTGGATATCCGAGGTAAAGGTGGATATCCTCAGCCAAGCCTGACGACCTTGGCCACTGCGGCGCCACAGACCTGGCACATGAGTCCCCGATGTCTAGCAGTCTGGAGCTGCTGTTTAGCCACTGCCCTGCCCTGGTCGCACCTGCCTGACCGTAGTCTGCAGATCTGCGGGAGAAGATGAGGACAACCTCATCCAGGGAGCCCAACAGGCGTGAAAAAATAGTGCCAGAGGGACGGCCAAACTGGCCTGAGAAGGCCGAGAGAGACGCAGCATAGACTTTTCGCCCGGCATAATCCAATTTCTTGGATTCCTTGTCCGGAGTTTGTCCACATCCCTGGCGTTCCAGGCGCGCGGGCACTGTCAGTAACCAACCCCTCGGCGGTGTTCAAACGGACAGGGAACCGATGGGACCGCATACTTCCTAGCCACCCTGGCGGGCGCAGGGCAGGAAGCAGGACGCTGCCAAAGTTCAGGCGGACCCACTATGAAGCTTAGGCCACGGAAAGGCCTCGTAGGAGAATCCCTCGGTCCAGAATCTCCGTGAGGGGATACCTGGCCCGTTTAGAAGCGAGTTGAGCTTCATCCGGTGGACTCGAGATGAGTCGAAGCAACCCTAAGAAGGACGAAGGGCTATCATCCATTGACTGCCCTCTCGGGGACTCCAAGTCCATGCGCGGAGAGGAGGAACATCATCGGACTCAGAAGAGTCCTCAAAGAACTGCCTCGGCCCTGAGCCACCCTCCACCTGCCGAGGTGTATCGGGAGTGAGGGTGACAGACATATGGGGCAAACCCAAAGCCGACCGGAATTTTTGGTGGAGCCCCAACTAATGGCTGTGGGCGGAGGTTCACCAGAATCGGTGGGGCAGCTGGAATTGGCGACAACCGGCTGAGAAAGGCTCCTAGACTACAGCGAGGGTTGTTTCAGCTGCTCGGTGACAACCCTTAATGGCGGGGAAGGCGACTGGGTCGGCTTATTCCGATCAAGAGGAGCTGTTGCCACATAAGTTCCTCGTACCTCCGACTCAACCATGAAGCTTCCTTGTCCGAGGAAGGCGGCTGCGCCGCTTGCCGCGTGCAGCCGAGACCGCCTAAGGCGGCGGGATCAGTTGGACCACGAGGATGTCGAGACCGGACGAGAGTCGACTAGGCCGAGGAGGCGAGGAGAAGTGTCGGAAATCGGCACTCCTCGGCAAGCGATCCACGAAGAGCTCGGAACCGGAGGCACAGGCGAGCACGGGATCCTCAACTCCCACCGGGGGACAGGAGGGGATTCTCAGCTTCTCCAGCCGACAACCCGTCCTAACGGGTTGAAAAAAATCTCAACAGCGTTGACAGGAGTCTCGGTCAACTGGCCTGGCGGGGGACACCGTGAAGCCAGTGGCCGAAGCTGAGGGTGGACCGAAGTGACTGTCGACAAGGGAGGGATCTTTCCGCTCCCAAGAGCGTCGATGGAGAGACTTACTTTGCTCTTTTGGACCTGGAAAAGTCGAAGAAGTTGGACCTTCACCTTTGGTGAGAGGGTCAGACAAAGCTCCTTAAAAGAAGCGAGTCACGAGGCACCGAGAGAGAGTGGGACAAATGCATAACCGGGAAAGCGGCCGCGCCGCCTCCTCTTGAGGCGATCATCTGCTCTAGCTGATCCGCCGAGCCCGCGCAGCGGACACGTAATCCAGTGGCCTCTTTAGATTTCACCAGTGGATTCTTTTCTTAAGAGCCCCAGTTGTATAATCGGGCATCACGGTCTTCAACCACGGGGCCGAAAAGGAAGAGCACAAGTCGCAGGCCATGGGTCGTGCTCAAGGCCCAGGCAGTGACGCACGTGGAGTGCGGATCCGGCCCTAGATATCTTCTGCCCGCAAGGGCACCCTCCGAAACCGGAGCCCATTTGTCCATCGCAGCCGCAGGAGAAGAAGACCCAAGTCTTTTAGCAAAAAACTTTTTAATTTCGAACTTTTCGAAGAATTAGGAACCAGTCTTAATCGCAACGCGTTAAGGAGGGAACCTGAGCTTCCAAGTGGTAAGGAAGATCTGGCGTCATGGGGCGGAGCCGAGAGTTTTACCACCCGGGTGGGTGGGAGGAGCCAGCTTGAAGACCTTCCGGCAAGATTTAAAGCGGCAGGGAACCTGCCAATAAGTGTGGATGAACAACATATCCATGTCCCTAGAACCAATTTTTCTAGGGGAGTGGATATAGTTCACTATCCACACACTGGCAGACTTCCAACTGTTGTTGGGGAGGAAGGGGAAAGGGACCTACCCCATTTGGCGAACAGAGGGTGGAGAACTGAGGTCCCAAAAAACAGCATCCCGATGTGACTCTAAGTCGATGCTGTAATGGGAGATGAAGGTGTGTGCTGACTTCCAGGAGGTAGCCCTGCAGATCTCCTAAATGGGAATGTCCCTGAAAGTAGCCACCGAACCAGTGGTATGTCTGCTGGAATTAGCCCTAAGCCCTACGGTAGGCTCCCTACCAGCCAACCTATAGCAGAGGTCAATGTAGAATGTTATCCACCTGGCAATCTTTTGCTTAGCTGCTAGTCTGCCAGGCATGGCTTTAGTGTACGCAACGAACAGCAGACAAGTCTCACCCCGAACTCCAGTCATGTGCTCCCTGTAATAGGACAGCGCCTTCTGTAGGTCCAGGGTATGCAGCCCACGGTCGGTCTCCAAAAAAGGGTGGTTAAAGTATACAGGAAGGCAGGGCTAGAAATATCTTTTTTGAGATGCCTGTCCGAGGGACAGGTGAGGCATAAATTTTGCCTGTCCCATGAAAGTTCTACCTGTCCACATTTTCATAAAGTGATTTTTTTCAAATATCTAACCGAAAACGGTATGTGAAGAGAAAACACTAAGAGCTTTTTGCCCCAAAACACTAGAGCAGAGAGATGACTGCTACAGCAGACTTTATTCGGTCTCCCCACAAACTTTATTCAGTCCCCTCAACCTGCACTTGCAGAGCCTCCGCTGTAGCCTGTCTTACCTTTGAGTACTCCCAAATAATCATGTAAAGGACTGTTTAGGCTAATGCTTTTTAACCCCCAAAATTCACTTAAGGGTGTTTGCTGAAGCACAAACTTTGTTTAGACCCCTCCTCTCCCATCCACTTGCAGAACCATACTGTATCCCTGCCTTAACTGAGCCCCCAAAAAGAGTCCTGCAAGGTCTATTTAGATTAAGGCTTTTACCACCCCCAAAACACTGAAGGGCCTTTGCTGAAGCACACACCTTAGTCAGTCCCCTCCACTTGCAGAGTCCACATTGTAGCCCTGCCTCAACTGTGTCCCCCATCACCACAGAGTCCTATAAAGGGTTGCATAGATACATAGACAGTGTCGGCAGATAAGGCCTATGGCCCACCCAGTCTGCCCATTTAAGTTTGTAAGTTCAGTTTATGTTTTCCAGGAAGTCTGTTGCCCCTTACCACTGACCTCCAGAATTCCTTCGTCTATCCCATGCATTCTTAAATCCCGTGATTGTTTCCAGCCCCCACCACTTCCTCTGGCAGGGTGTTCCACTTGTCCACCACTCGCTCTGTGAAGAAATTCTTCCTCACGCTTCCTCTGAATCGCCCTCCTCCAACTTCATCCCATGCCCTCTAGTCCTGGAACATCTTTTTCGCCAAAAATAGTGCATTCCTGCACCCTGTTCCTCCCTGTAAGATACTTGTATGTCTCTATCATATCCCTCTCTCCCTCCTCTCCTCCAGGAGTACATGTTCAGTGCCTTCAACCTGTCCTCCTAGGACTTGTGATGCAATCCATGTACCATCTTTGTTGCCCTCCTCTGAACCTTCTCTACCTGTCTGTGTCCTTACGTGGGTAGGTCTCCAGAACTGCACAGTGTACTCCAGGTGCGGCCCTCACTAGTGTCTTGTATAGTGGAATTATGACCTCCCTTTTCCTGCTGGTGATGCCCCTGCCTATGCATCCCAGCATCCTATTTGCTTTACCTGCTGCCTTGTCACACTGTTTCCCTGCCTTGAGGTCATCAGAGATGATAACTCCAAGATCCCTTTCCTGCTTGGTGCATGCTATATCCTCACCCCCCAACTGATATATTGTGCCAGGGTTTTTGTGCTGTTTGGGTCAGGGTTGTTTGGGTTAAGGCAAATTCTGACACCAAAACACTGGTGGGATATTTGTTAAATCAGACTTTATTCAGTCCTCTCCTCTCCCACACACACACGTCACCCCTAAAGGCAGACAGATCTGCCTTATCTGATTATTTTTTTTATTATTAATTATTAATCCTTGCCTGCACACAGTATCAGTATCTACTCCATTTAGTCCTCATTGCTGCCCTCATGAGAGCCAACACCATAGCCTTAAGGCAGCAGGCTCAGACCTGTCTTCTTGTTTCTTTCCTTTTTTTGGATGCTTTTATTTCCCCAAGCAAGTGTGCTGAAAATGTTTTTTTTTTTTGTAGGGCTTTGAAAAATGAATGTACTTACACAGTCTCTGACAACTCACTCTCCCGCTCCCCGACATCTTCCCAGAGCGCACATACCACACAAAATAACAAGAACTTGTGTGTGTGTGTGTGTGTGTGTTGGCAATCACACATGTGCAGTTGACATTCTACCGTTACTTGGGGATGGCTGTTCCCACCCTCCACCATGTCTGGATCATGCAGTCAGGTGATACAGACAATAAGACTCACCTTCACGTATTCTACAGGGTCCTAGCACTAGCAAATACCATCTCAATGGAAAAGTAAACTGCCTGTCCAAGGGACAGGCATGCTTTCCAAAACAGCTGTCCCCAATGAAAACTGGCTGTCTGGGACGGGCAGACAGCCAGTTATTTTGAGCCCTGCAGGAAGGTTATCAACGGGTTAAGGTGAAACTCTGATACCACCTTCAGGAGGAACCTTGGGTTGGGGGTGAAGGACAACTTTGTCTCTGTGGAAGATCAGATATGGAGACTCCATCAAGAGCACCTGGAGCTCACTAATCATATTGGCTGATGTAACAGACACCAAGAAAGCTGTCTTCCATTACAGGTGTAACATGTCACACCTGCGCATAGGCTCAAATGGCTTGCCCATGAGCACAGACAACACCAACAGTAGGTCCCATGGTGGTGGTGTTTCACACACCGGAGGGTCAGGTGGTCAAGGCCTTTGAAAAAGCACCCAACCACCTTCTCCTGGGACACCTCAGCGTACCAGTCCGCACCCAGTATGCACAGATGGCTGCCAGGTGAATCCTTAATGTTGTCACTTTCAGCCCCAGCTGAGAGAGGGACCAGGGTACTTGATACTAGCCGCAGGAAAGGCAAGGGGATCAAGCTCCTTGCCCTGGCACCATTTGGAGAACATCTTTCATTCAAATGCATTAACATTTGTGAGTCAACTCTTTTCAGGAGATCCAAAGCCTGGAACTACAGCCGCTCAGTAACCAGGCCGAGGGGTGCAGTAATGTCAGGTCCAAGTGCAGGACTGTCCACTGTTGTCTGGTCAGCAGATGTGGGCAAAGAGGCAGCCGCCACAGCTGCTGAGGCTGAGCAGATCCGGGTACTAGAACTGCCTGGGCCAGCTCCAGGCCTTGACCACCACCTTGTGGATCAAGGGAAAGAGAGGAAAGCAGTACAAGAGGCCCAGAGTTTCAAAAAGGTATCCCCCTAGTGTCCTGGAGTGTGATGGCAGGCACAGAAAAGCCATAGTTTGGTGTCTGCCCAGGAAGCAAACGGATCTGCTAGGGAGTGCCCCACAGGGAGAGCAGGTGGTTCACCACCTCCTGATTCAGGGACCACTCTTGCAACACCTTTCCTGCCTGGAGGAGCATGTCCATCTGCTGACTGTGAACTCCTGTGACATGGATCGGCAGGAGATCTGCCTCCAGGCTGTGCACGAGGGTCCAGGTGTGGAGGGCTTCTTTACACAAGAGAAGGGAGTGTATTCTGCCCTGATTGTTCAGGTAAAACATTACTGTGGTGTTGTCTGTTTTAACCTGCAAAACCTGACCCTTGACTAGAAGAGCAAATTCCATCAGAGCTGGTCACACTGCATGGAGCTCCAGCAGGTTTATGTGGTGATGAGACCCCCAGGGGACCAGAACACTTGGGCTCTGTGGGCTCCCAAGTGTGCTCCCCATCACACCAGACACATGTCCATTATGAGCATGATGGTGCGCTCTAGGCAGACAAATGGGATTCCTTCCTCCAGATGTTCTGGGACTAGCCACCACTGGATGGTGTCACATCAGCTGAGTCACTTAACCGGCTTGTCCGAGTGGCCTAGGCACAGGGACCACTGACAGCCCAACTTCCACTGCAAGTGGCACATCCGTCAGCAGGCTCAATGACCCATGCTGGTACAGGACCCCATGTACCACAGCAGCTGCAGGAAATCCCAGGCAGGGAGTAAGAGCCCAACCTGAAATGATCGGGCAAAGGAGATAAGATCCAGTAGCTAGTCTGCAGGGTGGTGGGCCTTGGCTTGCAGGGAGTCTAATTCTACCCCAATTAACTCGATCACCTGCGAGGGGACCAGTTCGGACTTGCCCAAGTTGACCAACAGGCCCATGTCTTCGCAGGTCTGGAGGGCCAGATCTCCAGACCTCTCGAAGGTCCGTTTGGACAGCCCTGCCAACAGCCAGTTGTCCAGGTAGGGATACACCCTGATGCCCTTGCGCTGCAGGAAGGCTTCTAATACTGCCATGCACTTAGTGAAAACAGTGGGTGCAGATGAGCGACCAAACGGCATGACCAGGAACTGGTACAGCACCCCCTCCTTCTGCATGGAACTGGAGGTACCAGTGGTGGGAGAGATGGACTGGAATGTGGAAAAACATATCCTGGTGGTCCAGGGAGCAGAACTCATGCCCTGCTGCAGAGATGGCATGATCTGATTAAGGGTGCAGCTCCAGTATGGGGTGCCAACCCCAGCCTCATCTGTTTTGGTACCAGGCAGTACCTGGACACGTAACCCTGACAGGACAGGATTTTTGGGACATGGGCAATGGCTCCTTTCACAAGGAGCAGAACAATGTCCTCCTAATGGGTGGACAGCATGTTTTGCGACATCCTGAACTCCTGAGAAATGCGGCGTCAGTAAGACGGGAATGCCTCGAAGTCCAGACAGCCCTCTGCCTACCATCTGTAACATCTACTTGTCTGTTGTGACAGTGGACCAATGTGGCAAGAGCAGCATAATCGACCCACAATGGGAAGTGCAGACAGGGACAGGATGGGTGGAGGGATCACATCCCCCAACCCAACACTGTGCAGTTTTTTGTGGGGACACCAGCTGCTGCAGGTAGAGAGGCACCACCATACCTGCCCTCACCTCGCTTCTTGGATTTCAGGAGCCAGGCCTGACATTGCCCTTGCTGGGACTGCTGCTGAGCAGGCTGTGACTGAAAGGGTCGGTACTGAAAAGCCTTTTTCTTAGGCTTCAGTTTCTGGTCCCACTGGGATGCCACAGAGTCAAGGATGACACTGGACTTCTCTATGTGCATGAGATGTCCTTCCAAGATAGGGGCATTGACCAACTTGTGCTTGACGTCTGTCATAAAGTTGGAAAAATACAGCCAGGCTCTGTGATGCACGGAGATGGCCACTGCCATGGCATGGGCACAGGAATTGCCAACGTCCAAGGCCATTTGGAGCTGGTACTTAGAAAGAGAATGACCTTGGTCTTAGATCAATTTCACTGACAATTGCTGGTCAGCAGGGAGGTGAGGGAGGATCTCATCAAAGACTCCCATCAGGAAGTGTCTGAAGCTGGCCATCATGACAGATTAACCTGAATGACCAAGACTCAAGGACGCAGTAACATACACCTTTTTAGCAGCATGGTCACTCTTTTTGAACTCCCTGTCTGGAGACTTGCTCACCTCTCCTAGGACCCTGCATTTGTGAAAAGTCAAGTCAGAGACCAGTCCTTCAGCCAAAGAGTGATCTGAGAACCCTGAAAGGAACCCAGTAGGGACTGCATGCTTGCCGGCCATACAGGTAAAAGGGTGTCAGACAGGATACTGGATGCTGCCAAAGCTCCAGGGCCAACCCTAAAACAGCCTCTGTCATGCGAAAGGCAACCCTGGGGGTTTCATCCCTGTCTAAGATGTCTATGACAGGGTATTTGCTACTTTTCTGGACAGGCTCCAGGGGGACATTCATGGACTCTGATATGAGTCAGATTACAGCCCAGTGTGACACCAGACCATGGTTAAAGGTCAACTCGACAACCAAGCCCCGTTCGAGGATGTGATCCATCCCAGAGGGAGCCAAGAAGGATCAATCCCAGTTACTCAAGGATACCTTGAAAATGGTCCTCAACCATGTTTCACCATGAACCACCCTAGTATTCTCAGACTCTGGGTGATCTCCAAAGACAACTGGTCTGGCAAGCCTGTTACCAACTGGACCCAATTGTTTGGGGCACCCACCTTCAGCTGCAGTGCAGCAGCTGCACTCTCATGGGTGGAGAAGCAGCTGCAGAGAACATCTGCGTTGTGTGAAATGGTGAGGGCATAAATGATGACTGCCTGTGACACGGTTGAATAGACCCTGTCCCAGATGTTATGTAGAGTTTAAATGCAAGGATCTGTTCTATTCTTTCCTTTCCTGTCTCTTGTCTGTCTGGTTGCGCAACCAAATTTTCCTCTGAGACCTAGGATTTGATAACCCAGATGGTCTTGCAATTCTCTGTCTCTCAGTCTTCCCTTGAGATTTCTGTCTTTTACCTCCCTCGCATATTTGCTGGTATAAAAATATATGCAAAGCATTATGTGGAAATGTAACTGATATTGGGATCCCTTTGTTTAGAAATTATATAGTGTTACTGTTGAAATGTATATAATTATAGTTTGAGATGATTGCAAAAAGCTATTGGGAACTCAAGGGGTTAACCTGAGAGCAATTTGCAAGCCCCTTTTCAGAAGCTGTGGAGAAGGGGCCTCAGTTCTGGGAGATTGTGTTCTTGCTGCACCTACCTGAAACTTACAAGAACATTTTAGAAGAAAACAGAATGCTTGTTAAGGAGGGGGGGTTGCAAAGACTTGGAAGAGAGAGAGCTGCAATGTTTTGAGAGACACACACACAGAGATTGAAGGAAAACTCAGATGAATCTTCTCTGTTTATTCTGCCTTTGTAAATAGTTATACTGAACAAAGTTTTTTTTTATGTTACTGCTAGTACTAATAAACACTTTTTTGCAAATTCTACAACTGCTGCTGGTTTTTCCTATGCTTCCTGACCTGTGTTTCGACGACAGATGGTGTCCGCTTAAGTGGGATTTACACCATGCATACTCTAAGCCAGATGGTTTGTGCTTGGGTACTGGACCTAGTACAAGGGGAGCACAGAGAAAGGTATGGATTCTACAGCAGCAAGTCCAGGAGTGGTTACCAGGAGAATGGCAGCCAAACTAGCAGAGACAGAAGTCCAAGTTGAGATTGTACAGCCAGCATAAGTTATGGAAAAATAACAGGCAGTGACAGAACCTGAAAGCCTGATGGACTTTTTTAAATGGTGGGCTATACAACAAAAAGAGACAGAGAAACAGAGAAGAGAAGAGATGCAGCGAAAGGAGCAGCGTTGGTTGGATGCTTTGCAAGCTATCAAAGCAGAAGGATCTGGGACTGGTCCAGCACAGCAACAAGGTACAAGCAACTTAAAAGACATTAAACTTACAAAGTTGTGTCCCTCGGATGATATCGAGGCATACCTGACAACTTCTGAAAGAGCTGCCACAACCTGCCAATGGCCAAAGCAGCAATGGACAATCAGAGTGGAACCCTACCCGACAGGTAAAGCCCAACTTGCCTACAGCAGTATGGACACTGCACAGTCAGAAAACTATGACCTTGTAAAAACAGAAATCCTGAAAAGATACATCTCAAGAGAGACCTACAGGCAAAGATTCCGGTCCCTGAAGTACAACACATTTGACAATCCTCAAGAAGCCTTCACCCGACTCAGAGAGCTACATATTAAAGGGCTCCAACCAGAGGGCAAAACAGTCCCACAGATCATTGATACATTTGCAATGGAGCAATTCATCCACATCCTACCAACAGATGTGCAGCTTTGGGTGAAAGAACATCAACCAGAAAGAGAGGAAAAGGCAGTTTCTTTGGCCTAGGACTATCAGACCTGGGTCGTGCCTGAAAATAGGCAGGATTTGTATCGTGCACTTACCCGGTCAACAAAAACTAAATAAATAAATAAATAAAAAAAAAGATGGCCAGACAGACGCCATAGCAGTGAGGTAACAGCCAAGCACTGGTAAGACATTCTTTTTCCCATTTAAACTCAAAGTCTGATAAGAACTCTGGTGGGAGTAACAAATTTGCCCCCAAAGACTTTATTTGTTATAACTGTAACAAGCCAGGCCGTATTGCAAGAAACTGCCATAGTAAGGACAGTGGCACTGGAGCAGATTTGTCCTTGGCAAGTTGGGGCACGTACTTAACAGATGAGAAGGTGGGGGGTAAGACTGTAAAGGGACTCATTGATTCAGGAAGCAGACAGACCGTAGTGCATGCTGAAGTGCTGGGAAAACACTGTGCAAAAGGACCAGGTACTGGTGTCATCTGCATCCACAGGGACACACGATACTATCCCACCACCCAAGTGACTCTGACTATTAAGGGTGTGTTGCACCAAATGAAAGTGGGAGCAGTACCTAAGTTACCTGTACCCATGATTATTGCAAATAACTGTCCAGGATTTACTGAGCTAATCTCAGAGGAACTGAACCCTGCAGTTTCCACAGCAGTGGTAACAAGAGCTCAGGCAAAGAAAATTTCAAGCAGTGGGGACACTTTTCCTTTCAGTGACTTTGATTCGGACTCATCTAAGAACAGCTCCATGATCCGGAAGTCCAGGAAAGAAAGAAGACGTCAAACAAAAGTGGCAACAAAAGACTGAAGGACATAAAAGGTTAAAATAAGAAAATGCTGAAGCTAAACTGATAACTCATTGTGATTTTGTTTCAGAGCAAGCTAACAATGTTTCTTGTCAGGGTTATTTTAAGCAGCTGAGGGTGAAACCAAAACAGTGTGAACCAATGATTAAAAAATGTAATGGGTTACTGTACAGAGTTTGGGTTAAACCTCAGAAACAGGAACAGTCAGAACAATTGGTTTTATCACAGAAGTATAGAACAGAGTTGTTACAGATGGCACATGATGGTCCTATGGCTGGTCACTCAGGGAGGGATCGCACCCTTGCCAGATTGCTGTACAGATTTTACTGGTCTGGAATTCATGAAGATGTTGCTACCTATTGTAATTTCTATGCTGAGTGTCAGAAAGTAGTCCCAGTCACTAGAAATTACAAGGTGCCCCTATCCCTGATAGATGTGCCTTTTGAGAGAATTGCAATGGATATGATTGGTCCTTTAGACAAAAGTAAAAAGGGTAATATATTTATCCTGGTAGTATGCGACTATGCTACTCGATACAGAGAAGCAGTTCCAATGCATACTGTCCCAACTTCAAAAATTAGAGCAGAGCTTGCAAAAATTTTCAGCAGAGTGGGCATACCTGAAGAAATGATTACTGATTAGGGTAATAATTTTGGTGCTGCATTACTTAAGGAGCTGTACAGACCACTAGGTATCACTGCCATAAGAACCTCCCCCATCACCTTCAGAAAGACGGTCTTGTTGAGCATTTTAACTAAACCCTAAAATGCATGTTAAAAAGGTTTGTAAAAGGGGAAGGGAAAGATTGGGACCGATATTTGCCTTACCTACTTTTTGCTTACAGAGAAGTGCCACAGACATCAACAGGGTTTTCACCATTTGAAATGCTGTATGGTAGACAACCTAGAGGGCAACTAGATGTAATAAAAGAAACATGGGAAGATAACCTCACTCAGAAACACTCCATAACGTCTTCTATGTGCACCCTAAGAAAGAGGCTGGCAAAATATGTTGAAATCGGCCATGGTAATCAGGAAAAGGCCCCAAACCAGCAGAAGGTATATTATGACCATGGGGTAAAAAAGAAAGTTTTCAAGCCAGGTGAAAAGATTTTGCTACTGTTACCCACAACAGAAAATAAACTGTTAATGAAGTGACAAGGGCCTTTTATAATGTGCTTAGACGTACTGGCAACGTTAACTACGAGACTGAGACCCCTGACAGGAAAAATCCTACTCAGCTATACCATGCTAACCTCCTCAAGAAATGGGTTGAAAAAATGCCAAAAGCTGCTTTGCTAGTTTTACCATAAACTGGTAAAACAGATAATGATGTAGCTTATGACAGACTGGAACAAACTGCAACTGCTGATGCTGTAAAGGTGAATGTTTCCTTAACCTCAGAACAAACTGCAGACATCTGTAATGTGCTAAAGACATTTGACAGTACTTTTACCACAGTACCAGGCCGAGCAAAAGGGGCACGTAATAGTGACAAGGAATGCTCGCTCTATTAGGCAAAAGACATGTTCTTTACCAGAGCGGTTAAGAGCTGACGTGGTTAAGAAAATACAAAAAATGAAAGAACTGGGTATCATAGAAGAGTCGAGGACTGCTTGGTCATCTCCAATGGTAATTGTAAACAAAAAAAGAAGGGGGTGTTACAATCTGCCTTGATTTTAGGAAACAATCAAGTGTCAGAATTTGACAGTTATCCTATGCCCAGAATAGATGATTTGGTGGACAGACTGGGGAGTGCAAAGTATATCAGTACCCTCGATCTCACCAAGGGTTACTGGCAAATCCCTTTAGCTAAAGAATCCAGAGACAAAACTGGATTTGCCACTCCTGTTGGATTCTATCAGTTCACCACCACGCCATTTGGTTTACATGGTACATTAGCTACATTCCATGGATGTAATTTTATCACCTCACACTGGTTATTGTGCTGTGTACCTGGATGATGTTGTGATGTATAGTCCAGGCTGGAAAAGCCACCTGGAACACCTATGAGCAGTTAATCAAGCTATCAAAAATGAAGGTCTGACTATTAATCTTACCAAATATGCACTGGGCATGCTGGAAACCAGATATTTGGGCTATGTGTTGGGAAATGGTGAAGATAAGCCAGAAATTTCTAAAACAGAAGCTGCAGTTAACAGCCCTGTCCCTAAAACAAAGAAACATGACAGGTCATTTTTAGGGTAGCTGGTTATTATCAGAGATATGTTTCCCAACTTTGCTGAGTTAGCTACTCCCCTCACTGAACTCACAAAAAAACGGTACCCAAATAATGTGAAATGGACCCCAGAGTGTGATGAAGCTTTTCAAGACATTAAGGCTGCATTATGTTCAGCCCCTGTTTTAAGAAGCCCAGACTTTGAGAAACCATTTTTGTTACAAACAGATGCATCAGAGATGAGTCAAACTATAGATAGGATGGAACATCCTATTCTGTACATAAGTAGGAAATTGCATGACAGAGAGAAAAGGTACTCCACCACTGAAAAGGAATGTTTAGCAGCAAAGTGGGCCATGGAGTCCCTTAAGGTTTATTTGCTAGGAACTGACGTTGTACTTATAACAGATCACAATCCTCTCTGTCAGCTTAACCAAATGAAAGACAGAAATTCCAGAATCACAAGGTGGTACCTCGTAGTACAGCCATTTAAATTCAAAGTGATGTACAAATCTGGTAAAGACAATAGCAATGCTGATTTTCTGTCAATATATAGATCAGGAATTGAGGGCTCTGAAGGTTGAAAAACAAATGTACGAGTTTAAACTTTACTGTTTGCTGTACTGTTATAAAAAAAAGATACTGCACATGTGCTTAATTTCTGAAAGTTAGAAGCTAATATTAGTATAGAATTAATAGAAAGTTTTCGAAACCTGTTCAATAAAACAGGTTCCCTCTTAAGGAGGGGTGTACAGTATGTGACAGGTTTGAGTAAGATCCTGTCCCAGTTGTTATGGAGAGTTTAAATGCAAGGATCTGTTCTATTTTCTCTTTTTCTGTCTCTTGTCTGTCTGGTTGTGCAACCAAATGTTCCTGTGAGACCTAGGATTTTTTTTTAAAACTTCATCTTTATTAATCATCTATTCAGTCAGCATTACAATGCTTTGTTTTTAAGAAACATACATCTTATATATTTATCCTTATAAACATATCTGCTTATTTATCCATTTTATAACATTGTTTCTCTAAATCAGTGATGACCTTAGATTCCTTATATTATACACTTTACTTAGTGTTAAACAATTAATTCAACAAAAGTGATTAAAGTTAAACCAACTCTTTAAGGCAATTTTAACGGTCTACTCCAGATCACCCTTCTTGTTACCACCTCTAGTCCATCATACTTTGATTGCCCATCTCCTGGTGCCATGGGGACCAGACCTGTTGGAACTTATCTTGTTGCAACCTTAGCTTACTAGTGATATTCTCCATTCTCTCCAGTTTTTTTATTCTAGACTTTCAGTCTTATATCGTGGGGAGGAACGGGGACAGCCAGTTAGCAGTTATGCACTTTAAGGCCGCCACCCTTAGAATATGCGCTAATTTGTTTGCTATCTTATTACCAGAAAGCAGTGAAGGCAGGCCCAGTACCAGGTCTTCTCCTGTAAAAGGGACTTGGAGACCTGTTAGTGTCTGTATGTTTGTGTGTGTACTAAGTGCCAGAATCCCTGGATCTTGGGGTACATCCAAAAGATATGGGTGTGGGTTCCCTTGTCGCCAAAGCCTCTCCAACACCTGTTTGACTGGTGGGTATTAAAATGCTTAGTGGCCGTTGGAGTTAAGAAAAATCTCAATATAACCTTCCAATTAAATTCTCTCAACACCGGAGAGCTTGTCACCCCCCCCATCTCCTTGAGAATCTTCTGATCCAGTGATTCGGCAAAACTGTAATATCTTGCTCAGTTTCCCATTTTTCCTTCACTTTATCTAGTAGTGTAGGGACCTGCAAGTTCAGGATCCTATATAATTGTGAGAGGGATTGAGATTTATCTCTAAGAATTACTGAGGAGTAAAAGAAAGATTCCAGCTCTGTTCTTTCTCTTATCTGTTGGATGACCCCTGGAGTTAGCAGAAAGTGACATACTTGCAGGTATCTATAATGATCTTCTCAGCATAAAGAGAATCTTTCTCTCATCTGGGTGAATGATAAGCAGCCTCTTATGTCGAGGCATTGAGCGAATGTCACTAACTTCTGGGTGGCACAGAAGTCATATCTCCCTGTTCACGACATTTAAAAAACTGGAGAAAATAGTGTTTAAAGCCCGTAGGCTTTATTGAAATACCATTAAGTTTAGAAGCCTTCCTTAATGTATCACAGATTCCTCGGGGTTAAAGTTGCTGAAAACACCAGCCCCAATATAGTGAAAACGAGAAGTCTTACGGAAGTGGAGACAAATACTTCATGATGCCTCTATTAAGTTAATAAACTTCGTTCTAGCAGAGAGCAAACTGATTTCAGACCAGCTTAAGAGAAGTCATTAAAATTAAGGAACATGGCCCGGTGGTGTTGAGGGTTGAGGCGGTGGACGCCACACCTCGCGCCACCCGGCACCGATGTTCGGGAGCAGTATAGGTCACCAGGGGTTGGCAGGGGTGGAGAAGGATCAAGCGCCCGACGACTGCTCTCCTTTTCTTGGGGAGGGGAGGGGAAGGAACTGCTCCCGCTGCGAAACTGCCACCTCCCGGTGGCCACTGGTATCTGGCAGTGCAGCTGGGGAAAAGCCGCAGATGCAGGGGAGGGGGGGTTGCCAACACCGACAGGGACCTGGTCCCTTCCACACCAACGTCAGAGGGGAACACAAGAAAGGAGGAAAAATTGCTCCAGTTCATCCTGGAGACGATCTCTCCATGCCACCGCGCTCCCACAAGTTCCGGGGGCAGACTTCACTGTGCCACACTCTCCGAAGTTGAGGAAGGTAAGGGGAGGTCCTTACCTCACCCTGCCCGGGGGGTTATCCAGGGGCTTGAAGTATATAGGCGTGTGTGTACTCCAGGAGCAGACCTCTCGGCAAGTTGGGGCGTCTGTGGTATGAGGGATCTGAGAGATAGGTCAGACTGGGGCAGCAGGAGAGGGGGAAAAAAACAAAGTAAAATAAAAATAAAAATTAAGGAAAATAATCTTTTACAGTATGTAAATGATCTTGATTTTTTTTTTTTTAATTACTTTTTATCCACCTTATCACCTCGACGTTCCACTCCTTCAGGCTTAGCTCATGCCACCCACTCTCTCAACCCTGAGTCTGCTCCTAGAGTGATCTTGGCGACTCCTACCTCCCTCTTACCTCCGTGGAGCACCTTACACAGTGGGGTCTGCCTGTAGTTTCTGGACTGGGCGGCTGGAGTGGCCATCATCTAGAAACGGCGAGGGTAGTTTTAGTTTTTCTTGTGGTTTCCCCTCCAACCCCTGAGGACGCCGGCTTGGGCAAGAACGTGCTTATGCATGCCTGCCAAGTGCCTAACAGTGTCCTCCCCTTCCCGACTCCTCTACAGAGGAGCTGCCAATGCCCCCAAGAGTCGGTGCTTCCACCGGCCCTCATGGACGTCGGGTGCATTAACTACCCCTGGTAACCCTCCCCGAAGGAGGAGAGCGTCCGTTGAGGCGCTCAATACTCCTTTCCCCAGCCGACCCCTGGCCACTCGAGTCCGTATCTGAACCTGGGTCTCCGGCATGGTGCGAGGTGTGGCATCCAGCGCCTCCGGGCCGCAAATGATCTTGATTTTGACTGCTTATACAAGAAATTGAAAGACACTATCACTAAATTGGACAGGGATTTTAAGAGAATTAAGCAGAACAAATCAGACAAGACAGATTATGAGAAGAGAAGACAGAGTCCCTACCCCAAGGAGCTGCCGCCCGTTACTGATATATGGGTGGGTGGTGAGGCCACCAGTAGCCCTGCAAGAGTAAGGGCAAATAGGGCCACAGGGTCAAGCCCCCCCCAACGAGGAAGACCCAGACGCGGTAGAGGATTTAAGAGGGGACTGCGAGTGGGAAGCAGACCGGTCCTGGTTATGGTGTTTGTCCCCATGTTTATGCTTTCTGCTAGATTTTCCCAGGACTAAGAGGAGGAAGCCCTCGGGGATGGGGTTGGTGAAGCCAACAAGCTCCTAGCCTGCAGCTCTTTTTCCATCGTGATGAGCTCCTGCTTGATCAGATGGCTCTCCAGGATTTTTAGGCAATGTCTCAGATTGGCCTGGTTAAATTTCTAGCAGATCTGGCAGGCTTCGGTGTCGTGGCTGGGCCTAGGCACAGGATGCAAGCAGAGTGATGGTCTTTTTCAGGAATTTGTTTGCCACAGGCACGCTGTATTGAGCAGTCAGAAGATGAGGCAGGTGGAAAAGACATAAACCTGATGTCAGTAACAATGAAAGCTCGATGTTTAAACGAAATAAAATGGTAAAAATAAAAAAGAGCAGCAAGTTCAAGTAATGGCAGTCGAGTGTAGCTGTGACAGCTTCAGTGGTCAGACATGCACGGGTCAACGATGGAAAAGAACTGAGGAGGGTGTGGGGGACCGCCCACCTTTGTAGGATAGGCCAATGTCAGAAGGTGATGTCGGCGGTTGATGATCTCCCATGGTAGACTGCTAGCTAGAAAGTTTCTGTGTGGTCCTGGCGCCTGAGTCCTACTGGTGTTGGCCTGCTGCAAGAGCTTCCTCAAAGTAAGATCTTCTCAACACTACTAGTGGGTGGCAACAGCAACAACAGCAAGCAGTCTCTCCCCCTCTAGTTGAGCACATCACTTTTGTGACATGCTTGGAGAACTGAACATGGGTCTCTATATATGCACTGCAGGGTAGGCAAGATTTCTGCATCCTTGTTTTTAAAATATGGCGTATATCTTTCTACGAGGATTCCATGGACCTGACAACCAATTAGAAAGTCAATTGATTGATATTCACAAAGATCATTAATAGACCTGCTTGCTCAGGCATCTAGTTTAAAAAACAAACAAAAAAAAAACAATACTAAAGTCACACAGCTTTATTTATTTATTGAAATTGTTTTACCAGGAAAAGCACACTGAGCAACAAGATGCTCGTCTCCCAGTGCGACCTGGAGGGAGGGTACACAGAGGATAGGATAACACGCAGGTTATCAAGTGAACATTTAACAGTAAGCAAATAGCAGCATTAGGATACAGCTGTATGATTTTACAAGCAGCACATGTTGAATGCACTGGGTACAGTTAGGATCATAACAACAATTACGTGACATGTAGCAGTAATACAAGGGCAATTTTAGCAACACAAGTAGTACGAGGGTTTAAACAATTGAAGACGTAGAACACATGAGGTACATGACAATAAGTGCATAGGTTGGGTCAATACGCCAGCTTCTGTAGCTATAGCTAAGTGCCACTGGTCAGGCACGTGGGGAGGAGGGGGGTTGGCACTTGACGAAGTCAGGTGCAGGAGTAATTTGTAGTGAGGTCATTTGCCAGGGCGGTGGATAGAGAGTGGGCAGAGAAGGAGTAACAAACTTGTGGTGGGAGATCATTCCAGAGCTTGGGTAAGCGGTGCGAGAAGGCAGCTTGGCCAACAGTGGTCCTCTGCCTGGGGATTGATAGTTGGCGGGAGTCACAGGATCTAAGGGAGTGGGAGGGTGGGGGCAGCTGAGAATAAGGAGGAGAGGTAGGATGGGATGGGTGCCAAGCCAGAAGTTTGAGACATATTTAGCACAGTGCAAGATGCGGTGGTTTTCAAGGGACAGTAGTGCCAGGGAGCGGTAGAGGTCGCAGTGAGGGGTGGGGCATCGAGAACAAAGCAGCAGAAGGCATTGAAGAGGGTGTCCCATTTAGATAAAGTGGATTTTGGGGCTGCACTGTAGATACTGTCGCAGTAGTCGAAAGAGGGGAGTATCATCTTCAGGACCAGTTCACATCGAGCGGGTAGGGGGAGGCTACTGCGATTCCTATATAGTGCTCCAAGCATGGGGCGCGTTTTTTTTGAGATGGCATCGATGTGGTCAGAGAAAGAAAGATGCCGGTTGAGACATACACCTAAGTATCGGAATGAGGTGACATCCTCGAGTTTTTGTCCATCCAGGGTGAGGAAATAGGGAAAGGATGGGAGTCTGGACAGGCGTTGTCTTGTGCTGAAGGTCATCGTGAGTTTTTTTAGCATTTAGGGAGAGCTGGTGAGAGCTGAACCAGTGCTGAACTTTGTTGAAGTCAGCTTGGAGGTTAGATTGTAATGCTTCCGGAGAAGTGCCTGAGGAGAAGAATACAGTATCGTCTGCATACATGTGGATTGATGAAGTAGAGCAGAAGAGTGGCAGGTCGTTAAGAAAAATGGAGAACAGAATGGGTCCAAGAACCGACCCCTAGGGGACCCCAGTAGTAAAGGAAAGGGGGGGGGTGGAGATGGCATCTGAAACTCTAATAGATTGTGTTCTGTCAGAGAGGTATGATCTGAACCAGTTGGTGGCAGCAACAGAGAGGCCTGATTCAGAGAGACACTAGAGCAGTAAGGGATGGGAGATGGTGTTGAAAGCTTTTGCAAGGTCGACAAAGATGGCTGAGGTGATCTGCCCCCTGTCCATACCAGTTAGGATGGCGTCAGTGAGCCTTGACAGGGAGGAGGCGGTGGAGTGACCCTTCCTGAACCCTGACTGGAAGGACGTGAAGAAATATCTGAGTCGGAGAGAAAGGATGTAAGTTGGGTGAGCACAAGGTGCTCTTGCAGTTTCCCCGAGAGCAGGGAGGAGAGAGAGAGAGAGAGACAGGGCGGTAGTTTGAGGTGGAGGTGGGGGCACCTCCTTTAGGGAAGGGAATGATGATGGCGTGCTTCCATGCCATCCAAATCTCTTAGAGGTCCCAGGGTCAGAACAGCCCCATCTGTTGCCATCTGGGTTACAGCATGAACTGCCTGGCACAGAAGCACTCACTTAAAACTGGCCAAGAGGTGGCCCACTGGAACTGACTGTGGAGACCGACAGTTGTTGCTTCAGTAAGGCTTTATTTTAAGTATCTCAAATATACAAGCAACATACTAGTTCATACTGAATAACGCAGATTATTCATGTGGTGTACTCTGGAATTTTTGAGTGACATGGAATTTGTATGGTGTGAAACCTGTAACAATTTGATGTACATGCTGTGTCATATACAAGAAGACTTGCACAAACCCCTTTCTGTGTAGATTTACTATTCCTTTTTTTTTCTCTCCATTTTTTGACCCTCTTATTCCCTGTCAACTGCCCCAAACACAGGGCAGCCTTCACAGATGTACCCTGCCTCCAGCTAAGATGATGGGCAAGTGACTGCTTTCACAGCCCATGCCATTCTGAGGTTGACCAGCAGTGGGTGCATGAATGTTGGGAGGTTCAAATCCCCCACCCCACCCCTGTGCGGAATAGAGTTCCTCGCTTCTGTGACTATTCAGCCCCCTGCAGTCTTCCTTTTGGGATTCCAGTGATCGCAAGTGAATCCTGGTGTCCCAGGTGGCATTGCTGCCACGCCATGGGACCACCACAGATTTACTTTTCCTAACTCCATAGCTGAACTATTCATCAAGGTGAAAGCTGTCCTAAAAGAAAATCCTGGGACCATTTGAATACTGAAACAGTTTACCCACAGCAACATACCAGGTTTTAAAGAAGTCGGGATGGATATTTGTGAAATATTTATTAGCAGGCAAATATATTTGTTTGCACTCTGGTCACCCAGTCTGCCCTCATCAGTAATGCCAGCTGCTCCAAGTCACCTGACATCTCCTGTACTTAACCCGCATCCTGTTCCTCCCTGATAGGATCGAGGGGGTGGGCAAGGCCCTGTCAAAGGTGCTGTCTGGTGCAAAGGTGGGTGCAGAGTTCAGCGGTACAAGCCCTGCAGAGTGGGGATGGTTTCACTCTGCCTTGGCTTTTTTTTCCACCATTCCCCCCTCCCTCCCCCAACTGCCTTGGGCAGTCTGCATGCACACAAGAATAGACATCAGCCCCTCAGAGCTCCATCAGCATCTACCCTCCCCGCTAGGTCTGCATGCACCTTCACTGTGGTCACCAGGGTGGTTGTGTTGCAGCTGAGTCTGTGTAGCCTCCTTCCCCAGGGAGGACAGCGTTCTCTGGGATGCTCAGTCCTTCCGCCACGCCCATCTCTCTGATGACTCAGGCTCAGTCCTGATGCCAGGTAACCAGGTTTGTGAGCGGTAGCGCTACTGCTGCACTGAGGAGAAAGCCAGGCAGATACTGATTTGACACATGGGCCTAGATAATCAGGCTCTAATGCTAGACCTAACTGCTATATTACACATGACATTTAATTTTTTTTATTTGAAGCTTACATTTACTTCCATGCAAAGACAGCAATAGGACTATTTAGCAACTAGTTTTTTTTATGACACAAGGGATTTCTAGGCCATACCATAAAAAAAAAAAAAAAAAAAGCCACACTTCTTAGAGAACAGAGCACTAAGCAGTTTGAGCAATGTGATGATGATTAATTTCAATTCTCTGTATAGCACTGCCTGGTACTTCGCTTAACAGTAGTTGTAAAAAAACTGGGCTATGTACAGTATTAAGGAAATCCTTTATGGTTTGTTGCCCACCCCCTTGAAGCCGAAATGTAGTGTTGTTCTGTCTTAATGTCTTAAGGTAATTCTCTCAAATCCAAAGGAAATGTGTCCAGGAACCCAGGTCCAATCATGCGAGCCTGAAGCTCAGTGGTTAGACTACCGGTACAGTATTCTGGGGGGCTTGGATTCAATTCTCAGTAAGTCACATTACTACTTTCTCACTACAATTTGTGATTTAATCGCTAAGCAGTGGCTAATACTAAAACATCTGTTAGCTCACTTCCTAGCTCTGTTCATTTCAACAGACTGAGGGCTCCACCTTGTGGCTTGATGTGATGAGCTGCTACATGTTACCATGCTGGCAGAAGATAGCCCTCATGACAATTTAGCTATTCATTTAAGAAAAGATAATTATTTCCAGACTGACAGTCCCACTTGGGTAGAGCACCTAGTTTGTAAGAGGTTCACACTAGTCTGGAACAGAAACCAAAGCAGTATTTCCAAAATTAACTGGCCTGCAAAATTATTTTATCACCCACTGTTGCCACACCTCCTACTTTCTTCTTTCATTGGACTGTTACTAGGGTCACTGCCTGTCTGTCCTCTGAGCTGTTACCAGCTGCATTCTCAACCTGCAGGACAATATCCCTTTATAGCTGGGCAGAACTGGAAGGTGCAAAGGGTCAATGAAACAGCGGCTGGGGGGCAGGGCAGACACTGGGCCTGGTGATGTGGGAGCACCATGTTTAACATCATGGTCTCACTTTAGCTATTTTCCCATTACTCATGCTGCCAAGTACACCACTACCTTGTATGCACCAGGAGCTGCTCCACAGCAGCACGCTGCACAACCCTCGCCCTCCCACCAGTATCTGCCATCCTGGAATTGGAACATGAACCTGGGTCACCAGCATGTGAGTGGTCCCTTATCTCTCGGCGCCAAGGAACTGACGGGTCAGCAAAACAGATCAAAAGATGCATTTCCAGAGCCAGCCAAGTGGAGCACAGGCCTCAGGTGCTGGATGCCTTACCTCTCACCACACCGGCAGCCTGTGTTTGGGAAGGAGCATGGGCTGCCAGGGGTGGGTGAGCTGGGAGTGGATGAAGTGGCCATCAGACAGCTCTCCTCTTCCGGATCGGGAGATTGGCCTTCCCCAGCTCTTGGCTGCCACCAATTGGAGGCTTAATGGTAGTATTGGGCACTAGGAGGGGGCTGGCACTAGGGCCAGGGGTGGTGGATCAGGGTCTGTGCTCAGAGCTGGAGCACATGTGTGTCTCCACACGCATGCATGACCATGTTGGCCAAGGTCCCCGGGGGAGAAAATCGGCAGAAAATACCCCCGGAAGGCAGGATGAGGACAGAATCCCCCCCCTTCCCCAGGCTCTGCTCTGATGGCTGGGATAAAGTAAGTCCCAGAGAAGTCAGGTGATGGGGCTGGGGGTCGGTTAGAATGGGGCCACCAGGGAGAACAGGAGCATAAACTATGTATAACAAAAAAAAAAAAAAAAAAGCATTTCCAGGGTGATGAAAATGGCAACACCGTGGCCATGGTAGGTCAGCAAAAATTAATACTCAGAGTTGGTAATACAAGAGACACTTTGTACCTAGTGGACTGGAGAGCTGCAGGCAAGAGTGCAAGAGCAGGAGCATAAGATTATTACACAGTGGGCATCAGCTGTAAAATCAGCCACTGGCCAGGTACACTGCTCAACAGTGTGCGTTTGTAGTTGCCCAGGTTAGAGTTTAACAAACCCATCATTCCAGTGTATGTGTACGGTCTGATCTATATTCCTGAAGCAATCCCTGCCCTGAGCCCTTGCAGTAGATGCTTGTTGCTTCCACTGCTGTTATTGATATCAGCTGTCTTACTAGCTAGATGAGGCCAACATTGAACTGTTCAGCTGCCTCCATCCTGGTAGAGTTCTGATCCCCCTTTCTAGCTGCTGCTGCTGCTCCCTACTGCTTCCCCTCTGGAATGCAGCCAAACTTTCTGCCATCAGCAGCTGCCAGTTTAGTGGAACTCTCCAACCTAGTTGCAATTATCTGTCCTTAACATTTATCCAGCTGGGAGTCTCCATTGTCACTCCTAATTCCCCATATCATGTTGCTCTTGATCCTTTCCTTCCTCCTTCTCTTCTTCACCCTCTTCCACTTTCTCCCAATGTCTGCCCCCTGCCTGACCTTTTTCTACTCTCTCCAACCCTTCCTTCCTCCTCTCTCCCCACCCTATCTCTTACCCCTGGTATCCTAGGTGTTGTCTCCTTTCATTTCATTGGCTTCACCTCAATGCCATTTGGCACCTGCTCCCTCCCTTTCCTAATCCCATTTCTCCCTTCTGCCCCCATCCCCTCCAAGCGATTTACAAGCTCAATTAAGATCCTCATCTCCTAGCTAGCCCAGTGGCATGGAGGGCTGAGCCTCTGAGTCATCTGTGCCTCAACTCCTGCCACGCTGGCAACCAGGGTTCGCAGTGCGAGCGGGCTCCCAGGAGTCAGCTGAGGTGGGAGAAGTATGAGCGTCCAGAAGACTGCTTTCCTCTCCTGGGGAGGGAGGGCTGATGCTCCAGCCGAATGACTGCCCCCAGGTGGAGGCCAAAGGGTATGTGGGTCTGTTGAGTGCCTGAGAAGGGAGGATGCTGCGGGACTTCTGCGGACGTGCTCGCACCTCCATGCATGCATGCATGTCTGATGTGCGCACCCTGGCAACGGTTATGGGGCAGGAGAAAAGTGGAGGAAAAACACCCCGGCTGTGGGTTACAATTGACCCTCCGCAGGCTCCATACCTAGTGACCTGGCACCACTGTAGCCCTGTGGCAGGGGGTGCAGGCCAAAGGTAAGCCACAAGGAAGCCAGGGTTGACTGAAGGATAAACTGTATATGGAAAAAAAGATCCTCCTCTTTGCTGCTTATGGCGGCAGATGTTGAACTTAATTGTGGTCCCATCTCTTCCTAAGGGTCTGTATGTGACCTACCTAAACATCTTTTGTCTCGTTCCCAAGGTTGATCAGCTTCAACCCCTTATGCCCAGCCTCAAACCAGATGTCCTAGTTATCTTGGAATCCTACTTATCTCAGAATCCTGTGCCTCTCTTTCAAGATCCTGAATACCACTGTCGCTTTCCCCAACTTCACAATCTCCAGGCTGGATCGAGCTAAGAGAAGCAATGGAGTTGCTATCTACATCTCGACTAGCATCCAATTGGTGCCAATGCTCTAAGATTCCTCACCCTTCCCCTTCGAGATGCTCCTTCATAAACTCTCCCTCTCCTTCTCTACCCCTGTCTTTACTGCAGGGTCTACTGCTGCCCTGGCTTATTTCCTGCCCTTATAACTGAGATCCTCTTTACCATTTCGTCTCAGCCTTCCTCAGGTGAGTTACTCAGTTCTTAGTGATTTCTCCATCAAGTGGCTTTTCTCCTTCTTTCCACAAATTATGCCAAAATGCAAAGTTACTGTATCTCTACCAGATGATCTTTGACCTCACCTTTTCTTTTGGGCTGGATTCTCTCCTCCAGCCCTCACCGTGTCATGGGTTCTGGTACCCTTCCTGAGGTCCTCAGTGACCACCATAAAGTCTAATACATGCATAAAATTCAATAGTTCAAAGCCCCATGAATGGATTTGTCGACCTGGTAGTGGCTAAGGATGTCAACACTGTTCCACACCCCTTCTCCTGGATAAGCTTAAAAGAGTGGGGATTTCTGACCCTGAAGTCAGTTGGTTTTACTCCTACTTCAGAGCATGTTCCAAGCTGTTTGTATTACAGGCACACTCTCCCTCTATCTACTTAAGTGTGCGTAAAGGCTCCATCCTAAGCCTGATCCACTTCTTTATTTTCCTTAACAACCTTTAAATGCCAGCACCTCTGCAGCCATCCACATGTACAGTATGCAGATGATATGGTGCTCTATGCCTATAGCACCTCAACACAACCTGGCTGCTCAACTTCAGCTAGATTTCTTCAAGATCCACTGATGGTTTCGGGCAGGCCTGCCAGTGCAGCCATAGTACTATCGTACGCGATGCCAATGATCCAGGTTTGGAAGCGAGCCCAAGGCGTCGGAGGGCCAGCAAGGGCGAGGAGGGTGGGCAACAACTCGGGCTTGCTTGACCACTGGCGGAGCCCAGGGGAGACACAGCCCGAGCTACAGTGATGGGGAGATGTATCAGAAGTTGGCATGTGCACCTTGGCGTTGGCACAAGTCACGTCTCATGGGGAGAAAGAAAGAAAATCTCATTGTCACTCACGATGACCGCCGGCCTCCGCGGGCCCCACAACCGGTGACTCAGGCACCTCCTGGAATCTGGATCCAGTCTGGCAGGTCAAGGGACTCCCCACCCTCTGCCACGGAGGGCAAGGCATGAGGGATATGGGAGAAGGCAAGTCCTGGGAGAAGCTCGGGTGACAGAGTTGGGAGGACTGGCATGAAGTAGGGCTGGTCGGGATGGAGGGGGGAGAGAAAAAGATGGTTTCGGGATAATTTGCTATCCACCAATGCCAGCAAAATGGTCTCTGTGACATTTGGCACCACGCAGAGGTTAGTTATACTCTCACCCATCCCCTCCATCCATTCTCTTGATGGTGCCCTAATTGAGGATGTCTCTTAGGACATACAAAGACGCCAGCAGAATAAGGCTATATGGTCTATCTAGTCCACTTATACTGCAGGGTCCTCTGCTTAAGTTACTGCCCCCCCAATCCGCCTTTCCCTTGACCCTTATTTTCCCCCTTAACTCTATCCTGGCCTCTCCTGAAGTTGCCCAGCCATCTTCAATGAAACCACCCCTTCCAGAAGCACATTCCTACCCGCCACCACCCTTTCCATGAGGAATTGCTTCCCAGCCTCTCTTCCAAGCCTTCCTTCTTCTAACTTGAGACTGTGTCTCCTCGTGTTTCAGTTTCCACTAAGCTTGAAGAGACCCTCCTTATCCACCCTATTTATTCCTTTTAAATACTTGAAGATCTCCCTCCTTCCCTCTCTCTCTCCCCCTCCCTCCCTCCCGCTGGCCATGATTAACTTTGTTGGCCCTCTTTTGGACTGCCTCCAGCGGAATAATATCCATTTTAAGGTATGGGTACCAGTACTGTACACCATGCTCCAGATGCTGCCTCACTAATGAGCTGTACAAGAGCAGTATTACCCTCCTCCCGCCTGCTGTTGTCCATCTGGCAATGTAACCCAACATTTTATGTGCCTTTGCTGCTACTTTCCCACACTGCGTGGAGTGCTTCCGGTCAATAGTGATCACCACACCCAGATCCTTTTCCTCCTCTGGTGCATGAGCCGTTCTCCAGTCCTGTGGTATCATGCCTGACTCCAATGAACTACTGAACAGGCCAGCCAATGGATCTGCAAGTTCCTCCACCAATTTCCTCAGCACCCCTCGGTGTATGCGGTCTGGGCCTGAGGATTTGTCTACCCTCAATTCTAGCAGCCCTGTCCTCACCCTATCCACCTCTATCAAATATGTGACCCCCAAATACTCACTCCAACTGGCACTGGTCCGTCTCTCTCCCTGGTGAAGATGGAATAGAAGTACTTATTCAGTACCTCTGCTTTGCCCCCATTCTCCTCCACCCACCTGTTCCCTTTCCTGAGCCTAAGAACCCCATCTTTCTTGTCCCTTTTCTCACTAATATAGTGAAAAAAGGACTTCTCCCCCTTCTTAATTCCATCAGTTAGCTGCAGTTCCTTCTGAGCTTTAACCTGCCGGACTATCTTATCTGCTACGGTAGCCATCTTCAGGTAATCCTCCCCTGTCCTCCTCTTTCTTGGTCCTTCTGAATTTCTTCTAGGCTGACCTCTTATCCCTGACTGCCTGGGTGACCTCAGTACTAAACCAGCTGAATGCTTTGGCCCTCGAGTTTTTCCCTCTGAGCCTAACACACTCCTCTGTAGGCAGTATAGCCTAGAGGTTAGAGTAATGAGCTGTGAATAAGTCTGGTACATCCAGCAGACCTGGGTTTGATTCCCTCAACCTCCACTTGCATACTGTGTGACTCTGAGCAAGTCATTTAACCAGCCCAAATCTCCCGGGTCACCCCTGAAAACATCCCTTCTTGATGCTGGCCACCTTTGATCCACCTCCACATCCACTCAGATACTTGCCAAATGACTCCTTAGCAACTCGCCTATATTTCTGAAGCCTGGCATTCTAAAATTTAGGATTTCAGTCTCAGCAGGGGCCTGTTCCCTACCCATGCCCAACCAGAACCACACTGTGCGACGGTCACTTTCACCCAGGGGCTCTTTGACCTTTATATCCTTGATGTGGTCCCCTTTTGTCAGCACCATATTAGGGATTACCCCCTTCCTGGTGGGTTCTGTGATGCCTCAAATCAGAAACCCACTTTGCAGCGCATCTAGGATCATCTGACTCCTGGTGCCGGTCGTGTCCGGCACCCTCTAATCCACCCTGGGCAGGTTGAAGTCTCCCACTATGACCACTTCTCCGTTCGCTGCAGCATTCAGTATTTGCGAGTTCAATTCCCTATCTCTTTTCACCTCCTAGTTGTGTGGTCTTTAAACCATTCCCAACCTCACCTCCCTCCCTCTATTAAACAGTAAATAAATCCACATAGCTTCTGCCCTCCCCTCTTCTGATTCCTTCCTCGTACTCAATATTTCCTCCTTGATGTAAACCGTCACCTCCTCCACTTTTCCTACCCCCTTCAGCACTGTGGTTTAATTCATACCCAGGGATCGAAAGGTCCCCATCATGGGCAGGTGTGGTCCATGTCTCTGTGACCGCCGCAATGTCCACTCCCCTCTCTGCCAGCAATGCCTGCAGGTCATCCGTCTAGTTTCCAAGACTTTGGGCATTCAGGGACACCACCTCCCACATAGTCTAAGCCTCCTTCCCTTCCCTCCCATCTGCTTTTCTCATTCCTCCACATTGTTTGCACCTCCCCCAGTGGTGGCTACCCCCTTCACTCCCCCTCCACCTACGGGGGGGCCGGGGGGCAGGTCCAATGACTTCTTCCTGGAGTCTTGGGGCCTGCAGACCTGCTTGCCCTCCTCCCACCCCACAGTAGTTTAAATTAAGTTTCTGGCTTATGTATCTCCCCAGCTTGTCCCTGAGGACCCTCGAACCCCCATTACTGAGGTGCAGTCTGTCTGGTGCAAAAAGTGTTTCATTTGTCCAGTTCTCCACCCAGCCCCCAATATAGTTTTACCCTTCCTCCCTGCACCACTCCCTCAGCTAGTTATTGAACTCCTTTATCCTTTTCTTCCTGACCATGCTGGCTATCAGCACTGGCAACACCTTTGAGATTGCCAGCGATCTGACTGCCTCCCTGTAGGTCCTCCCTACCACCCTGAATCTTTCCTGTACAACCCCCACCTCCTCCCTGGCAAGGTCGTTGTTACCTCGATGTAAAAGTACTATTGGTCTCCCCAATTTTGGTCACACCCTCTCCGCTGTCATACCTGGCAAGCAAACCACCTTCAAACCTGTATTTGGGCCCCCCCCTTCCTTCTCCAGTAAATATCCTTATTTATGCAGTCCCCTAGGATTACCACCCATCCACCCCTCCATTCCTTCTCTGACTGCTGTACTAGTTTCTCCCTCATCTAACTGCTCCCCCTCTGTCCTGGTTACCACCCAACCCTTATTCTCCCCAAGCCCTGCCAAGCTCTTCCTTCAAATACCTTAGGGTATGACAGGACCATCACTTTGATTTCTCTACGCTTGTGGACATCGTCTATCAGAAGCTCCACCCTAAGCTCAGGGCAGTGCACAGGAATAAAATGCGCATTCTGCTGCTGCTCACAGAGAAATGCTATCGAAAGTGATCCTCCCATTTATCAAGTATGGTGATATTGTTTCCAGTGCAGCTCCCAAGTCCACACTGGATCCCCTCTTTCAGTCTTTATGCCGCTTTGTCCCGGTCTGTTCCCCTTGCAACCACCACTGCTTTTTCTGCTCTTCTCTCTCCCTTCACTTCCTTGATGCCAGACACCTCTCGCACTGTGCTGCTTCTTTTATCCCCAAATTCTGTTTTGGCTCACCCACTCCCACATTACCTCCCTCCTGTCTTCCCTCTCTGCTCCTACATATTCCTTTTGTAGCACAAACCCTCACTCCCTCACCCTCCTTCCCATAAATATGCATGCCAAGTTGCTTTCTCTTTCTGTTTTCCTAAGCTCTCATCTTCCCTTCCCCCTGACATTTACTCTGCCTCATCCTCTTTTAATTTAAATCCCTCCTTCGTAACTTCACAACTCAGTCCTGGAATTGCCTCTGACCACAATGTGCTCCCCTGGCTTTCAAGGCCTTCCAGTAATCACCAACCTGTTGTCTTCAGCTTAACCCTGGGATTTTTGCACATTGTTGTGCTGCTGAAACTGTGAATCTATGTATTCTGTTCCATTAGTCATGGTTACTGTATAGAACCACACAGCAAGCATGTGTTGACGACGAGAGGTTTCCACTGCAACTACTGAACCTCGAGAGTGAAGCCAGAGAGGTTAATTGGTTGTCACGGAGACCTCGCGATGGCAGCACAGGTTTGTCTGCATATGGCTGACCGCATATCACATTTTATAGTGTATTGGCAGCATTCCAGCAAGTCTGTTTGTCAGCCAGAACATTAGTGAATCACTCACTTTCCATTAGTGCCGCAGATTAAGGAAGGCGCCAGACGCCATTCTATGTTGTTGTGCTCCTGTAGTGATGTCTGTATTGCAGCACAACTTTTTTTTTTAATTATAATTTATGCTCCCACTCTCCGCTCTGGCCCCCTTCCTCTGGGATGGACCTAGCCCCATATCCACCCATCTCTTACTTGCTTCTCCTTTCAATCCCATAGGTTTAACCCCCCCATGTCAGTGTACCTCCCACCTCCTCCTGAGTATGGAGGCAGGAGTTCCCAGGGTGAAGGAGCAGTGGGCAATGGCAAAAGATTGGGGCCTGAAAGTTCCCATGTCATCCTGCACAAAGCAGGGTTTTTTTCCTTGTTCTAGTCCCTGCCTCCTAGGGATGCCAGCACTCAAAGCCCACACATCACCATGCTGAGTGTACAGTACAGAGCTCCACCGATGTCCCCTCTCTCAGCTGGATTGCTACTGCACTGTCACCTGTGGTCACCCAGGTGGTTGTGTTGAGCTGTCGCAGCAACCCTCCTTCGCCTGGAGGAAGAGAGCATCCTCTGGGATGCTTGATCTTTCTCCAACCCCCGACTCAAGCTCATTCCCGAAAATGGGTCACTGCACTGCAAGCGGTAGGGCTACCTACCATCACTGTGCCGATGGGCTGGCTAGCACAACAACATTTTGAACGTCACTACTGCAGCACAGCAAGCATATTTCAGGCATGGAATTCTATGCACAACAGTGTCCCACCATACACTGTATGTTTATTCTATATTTATATTGCTCCTCTGCAGTGCAGCTGTAAAGAATCTATATATCTGTTCAGCTGTGTGCCAGGGTTGTGTAAGACCCAGTCCCATTTGTTAATGTAGAGAGAGTTAAAAGCAAGGATCCATTTTGTCCTATCCTATTTTGCCACTTGTCTCTGTCTGACTGCACAATCACATTTTCTTGTGGCACCTAGAAACTTGCCACTCCAATGATCCCACAATTTCCCCATTCCCTTCCTCCCTTCCTTCTCTGTGGTTTAAAACATTATTTGTGAATCTTCATGTGACACTGGGATCCCTTCATTTGCAAATGTATATTATTATAGTGTTGAAATGATTGCAGAAAGCTATTTGGGTGTATCAGAAATTATATCAATCTGGAGCACAGGGGGTTGACCTTTAGATTACTTTGACCGCCACAAGCTTGTTAACGAAACTATCAACAGGAGATCAGCCCTGAGACAGAATGTTCTATTTTATTGCTCCTGCAAGCTAGCCTCAGGAAAGAAATTGACAAAGTTCTGAGACATTTTGTGAGAAACAGGAGACTGATTTACACCAACAGGATGCAGAATTTAAACTGTCAGGAAAAAACTTCTTATAAAAAAAGATAGCAATTTTTTTGTTTACTGATAGAAAGACTGAGATTTTGAAGAGCGACTCTTAGATGTACACTAGGACTTTGTTTGAACTGCCTGTATGAAGAGCTACCCTGTACAATTTTTATTTTTATTTGTTATTGATAATAAAATACTGCTGGCAAATTTGGTAACTTTTCCTGATTTGCCTATGCTTCCTAACCTGTGAGTCTACGATACTTGGTGTTAGACATAGGATTTATGCCGTGCATACTTTACGCCAGGAGTTTTGTGCATGGGTACTACACCTAGTACCAGGGAAGCAAAGAAGAAAGATATAGATCCTGCAACAGCAAGCCCAGGATTGATTACCAGAAGAATGGCAGCTAAACTAGAAGCAGAAACAAAGGTCCAAACTGGGACTGTACAGCCAGCACAAGTGATGGAAGAAGAAGAACAGGCAGGGACAGAACCTGAAGGCATGTTTGCCTTCAGGGGTCGAAATAACCACCTGTGTACCTGTCCCAGACACCCAGTTTTCTGCAGGGACAGCTGGTTTCATTACTCTACTTGTCCCCTTGACAGGCAGCAAGTGAAAAAAGCATTAGCAGGTACCAGGTACCCGGAGTTGCTGCCACCTGTAAGTCTGGGCTATGGATGTCCCGACATCATGGTGTGAAATGCTGAGAGATGTCTATTCAACCCAATGTCCCATGATAGGCTTTTCTGTGTGTTCAGCAGTTTTGTCAAGAAGCAGAAATGAAAACAGTGCTCTGGTAGGACTAGACTGTGCACATGTTCCGTGTCATCATGCATATGCAGTTGTCTGGTTCAATTTTGCTTTCAGCGAAACAAACCTCATTTCTCTGTGTGCTGCTCTTGCAGTAGCAGCCCAAGACTAGCTGTTGTTCACAGGCAGCAGAGTTTTGGAGAAACAATTTAAAAACCCTTTTCAGTAGCTGGCCCGGTGGCACTAAGGGTTGAGGCGCTGGATGCCACACATCACGCCACGCTGGTGACCCGGGTTCTGGAATGGACTCTGGTCGTTTGGGGATCGACCGGGGAGGTAAGGATCAAGCTTCCAGAGGACCTCCTTTCTCAGGGTGGGGGTGGGGTGGGTGCTGCGTCAGCACAACAAGAGGGGTTTGGCCTGTGTCCAGAGTGCTTGGCTGCCTCCGCAGAGGTGGAGACAGCTGCTGCGCTAACTGTATGGGCAAGGGCAGGGGGAAGCAAACAGAGGAAAAATGCCAGGACCTGGCAGGACCCATGATGGCCCCAATGACGTACCCCTCCGGGGGGGGGGGGGTCATAGCCCCTGCCAGGTCCACAGCGATGGCATAAATAATGTCGTGGTTAAAAAAAAAAAAAACTTTTCAGGGCTGTCTATTAACTAAGGGAAGCCTGGGTAAAAATAATTAAAAGCCATTGTAAGGGCTAGAAAAATGTATTTGAAAACCCTTTTCAGGGCAGACCATCAAGGCATAAAGAAGGGGAGACTCAGTATTTAGAGATTAGGAGAAGAACTTAAATGGCTGAGCTGATCACTTAAAACATCATATGAGGGCAGGAGGGCTCCAGGGAGGCTGGTTAAAAGCCTTTGTCTGGGTTACTAAGTAGGGGGACATTTTTAGTGTCTGGGTTCTACATTGCAGCAGAGGAAGCTGATCTGTCTGTCAAGGCCGAACAGAAGGGAGATAATTAAAGTCCCTTAGCCCTTATCAGGGCCGTGAACTGGGGGCACACTTGTTAAGACCTTTTCAGGGCCATGTACCAGCCAGTGGGTAATATTTAGGAGCCCATTTTAGGCATCTAACCATAGGAAGTATTAGTTATTAAGTCTTTTTCAGGGCACTGTACCAGCCAGGGGACACAACTAGTTATCATTCGCTCGTATTCAGAAACAGAAATGTGAATTTCAGACCCGTTCAAATTCTGTGGGACACTCAAAATGAATACTGCACCTGTCCACTGGACAGCCATCCACAACAAATTATTTCTAGCCCTGTTTGCCTTCTTCAAATGGTGGGCTATACAACAAAGAAAGACTGGTATGCTATGGATGGATGCCATGTAAGCTATCAGTACTGGAGGATCTGGTACAGATCCAGCAGATCAACTTAACACAAAAAACTTAAAAGACATTAAACTTACAAAGCTGTGTCCCTCAGGTGATACTGAAGCATACCTGACAACTTCTGAAAAGGTTGTTGGAGCCTGCCAATGGCCAAAACAGCAATGAGCAATCAGGCTGGTACCTTATCAGACAGATAAAGCCCAACCTGCCTACAGCAATACTGACACTACACAGTCAGAAAACTACAACCTTGAGAAAAGAGAAATTCTTAAAAGATATGACATCTCAGGAGAGACCTACAGGCAGAGATTCTAATCCCTGAAGTACAACTCAGTCGACAATCCTCAAGAAGCTTTCACCCAACTGTGAGAACTCCTCATTAAATGGCTTCATCCAGAGGGCAAAACAGTCCCAGAGATGATCAACATATCTGCAATGGAGCAATTCATCAACATCTTTCCTACAGACGTGCAGCTTTGGGTACAAGAACAACGTCCAGAAAGCGGGAAAAAGGCAATTTATTTCGTGACGGCTACCAGATGAACACTGCAGCAGCAAAGTACCAACCAAGGAATGGTAAGACCCTCGTTTTCCTGACCTAACACCAGATCAGGTAAAAACTCTGGTGGGGGTACAGAATCTGTACCCAAAGACTTTATTTGCTAGAACTATAATAATCCAAGCCATATTGCAAGAAAGTGCCATAACAATAAGGAGGGTAACACTGGAGCAAATTAGTTTGATCTTAGCAAACCGGAGCAAGTATTCAACAGATGTCAAGGTGGGGGATAAGACTGTGAAGGGACTGACAGATTCAGGAAGCAGACAGACACTGGCACATGTTGGTGCTGAGAAAAGACTGTGTAAAAGGACCATGCACTGGGGTCATCTGCACCCACAGGGACATCTGATACTATCCCTCCACCCAAGTGAATCTGAATATTAATAGGGTGCCACACCAAATGAAAGTGGGGGTAGTACCACAGTTACCTGTATCTGTGATTATTGGAAATTACTTTCCAGGATTTGCCAAATTAATCACAGAAAGAGTAAACCCTGCTATTTCTGCAGCTGTGATAAAAAGAGCACAGGCAAAGAAAATCTCAGATGTTAGTGACTCTTTTCCTTTTGGTGACTTTGATTCGGACTTGTTTGAGCCCAGCTCCAAGATCCTGAAATCCAGGAAAGAAAGAAGACGCCTGAAAAAACAGTGGCAACAAAAGACTGATGGACATACAGGGTTGATATATGAAAATGCTGAAACTAAACTGATAATTATGATATTGTTTCTGAGCAAACAAACAATGTTTCTCTCTAAGGTTATTTTAAGCATAAAAATACAGAAAGGTGATGGCAGAAGGAGACCAAAGGTACATGAAGTCTGCCCTTGATCCTTAGTGATCCTGGTGAAGCAGCTGGGAGTGAAACAAAAACAGGGTGGAAAAATGTTTAAAAAATGTAATGGGTTACTGCACAGAGTTTGGGTTAATCCTTAGAAGCAGGAACTGATAGAACAATTGGTCATACCAAAGAAGTGTAAAACTGAGTTGTTACAGATAGGACATGACAGTTCTATGACTGGTCACTCAGGGAGGGACTGCACCCTTGCTAGATTGTTGTACAGATTTTACTGGCCTGGGATTCATGAGGATGTTAATATCTACTGCAGTTCTTGTGTTGAATGTCAGAAAGTAGCCCCAGTGACTAAAACAGACAAGGTGCCCCTGGTGCTCCTACCCTTGATAGATGAGTGTTTTGGCCTTTTTAGAGAATTTCAATGGATGTAGTTGGCCCTTTAGACAAAAGTAAAAAGGGCAATTGATTAATTTTGGTAGTACATGGCTATGCTACTCAATATCAGAGGCAATTCCAATGCGTACTGTCACAGCCCCAAAAGTAACAGCAGAGCTTTCAAAAAATTTCAGCAGGGTGGGCATCCCTAAAGAGATTATTACTGATCAGGGTAGTAATTTTGGTGCTGCATTGCTGAAGGAGCTGTGCTGACTACTAGGCATCACTGGCATAAGAACCTCCCCTTATCCCCCCTCAAACAGATGGTCATGTTGAGTATTTTAATCAAACCCTAAAATGCATGTCAAAAAGGTTTGTGAAAGATGAAGGGAAAAGGGGGTTGGGATAGATGATATGGGTTTCTGGAGCACAAGGGATGGGAGGGCCTGGCACCCAACTAAGGATCTAAGGTTCGAGCAGACTCGATAGACCATAAGGCCTAATCTGCTGGCAAATAGTATGTTAGTATGTAAAAGTCGGGACCAATACTTATTTTACCTGCTTTTTGCTCACAGAGAAGTGCCACAAGCATCAAAAGGTTTTTCACCCCTTAAAATGTTGTATGGTAAACAAGGTAGAGGGACACTATGAAAAGAAACATGGGAAGATAACTATGGAGGAGTTGTGGGATAACAGACGGACCAGACACAGAACTTCAGCTTCAACACACAATTTCTGTGTGATGTTTATTTAAAACACAAGGGACAACCTTAAGCAATGGCATATCCCTTCTTCAATATATCAGTTTGCAGCAACAGACTATGCATGTCCTTCTTCTACACTTAGTCAGCATCTATGACCCACTGATCTATCTCTTTAGTGAAAATTATTTAATTCCCTATGTTGGTCTTGTGTGTTTGGGTGATGGGAAGCTCAAAAAAGGAAAACGAAACAAGTTAAAGACAAAGAACCTCAGTGCAGAAGCACTGAAGCAAGGGTTACACCAAAGGGCATTGGCAATAAAGTCAAGTTTCAAAGAAACACAACATCACACATACCCCCAAAGTATGCAAAGCATCATGGGATGTATATGCAAATCACTATGACGTTTTAGGCTGGTTCAGCTTAAACCAGGAATGCATGGTGCCAAAGGGCCTCTCAAACAATCTGCAACTTGCATGCATTTTATAATATAATCCCCTAGTAATTTTTTACGTTTATCAAAAACGCCTAGTGACGTGGTATTTCCAACATTTAGAGGTTTCATACACATAAGGCATATACATCAAGGTATTTTATGACATAGTGCTATTACATACTAAATCCAAACAACGAGGAACACAGCCTGTTGTTTTACATCAACTCGGAGGTCACCACAATAACCTCTCTGTATGAGGACGTGAGAGGGAAAAGGAAAATGTCTATGTTTCTATGAAAATTAAAGAGGACACTATAGCACAGTCAAGAAAGGGGAAGGGGTGCCCATAGGTTTCCAGCCTTATAGACTAGAAATTGTAAAGGATAGATTGGGCTAAGAAGTAGAACAACTGTTTCATCAGATTTAAGAAAAGGTCAGTCCTCAAGAGTGGTAGGATCTCCCTGTCACATATCCCCCACCTTAAGAGGGAAGCAGTTATTTCAGACTGCTTACCACCTTCCTGTCCCAGGAAGGGATGGAGCTTCCAACCATCCATCTTCAGAAGCTCCACCTCAGGATCCCTATCAACGATAAACATTCCATCATAAACACAGTGAATATGATCATTCTTTACCCCGAGGCTTTAACACATTTCTTAACAGAGACTAACGATACCTTCCCTGAACTATCTCTTTTTAGGAAAAGTCCATCATATTTTATTGACATCAATTCCTGCACCATATCTAAACATCAAATCAGCATTTACATGTTTTGTCCCTGCCCTGTGGGACATAGTAAATCGATAGGGCTGAAGAGCTAAGTATCACCGCATTGTACAAGGATTTTTTTCTCTCATTTGGTGCAACCAGCAAAGGGGGCTATGATCAGTTACAACCTTAAATTTAGCCCTCCACAAGTAATATTTCAGAGACTCAATAGCCCACTTCAGAGCTAAGCATTCTTTCTCTACGGTAGCATAACTTCTCTCCCTTTCATGTAGCTTCCTGCTGATGTACATGATTGGATATTCTTCCCCATTTATTTTCTGAGATAAGACTGCCCCAATACCATTCTCTGATGCATCGGTTTGAACCTCAAACACTTGGCTAAAGTTGGGGCTTTTCAATGCAGAAGCAGACCTAGAATGGTCTTGATATTCCTAAAAGCCTCATCACAAATAGGGGTCCACTGAACCTTATTTGGGCACCTCTCTTTAGTGAGATCAATCAATCAATGGACTGGCAATGGCCGACAAATTAGGAATATACACTGTATATCTCTGGTAATAACCAGCCAAGCCTAGGAAAGATCTCATGTGCTTTTCTGCAGCAGGTAGTGGGCTGTTTGCTACTGCTGTAACCTTCTCTACCTCAGGCTTCACTTGTCTGTTGACCAAAATAAACCCTAGATATCTTGTCTCGGTCTTTGCTAGGGCACACTTAGTAGGGTTAATGGTCACTCCTGACTCCTTTATTGCTTGCAATACCTGGGACAAGTGTCTTAACATGGGATTCCCAGTCAGGGCTGAATATGACAACATTGTCCAATAAGCCGCAAAGTACTCAGTGTGTGGTCTTAGTATGTGGTCCATAAAATGCTGAAAAGTGTCTGGGGCCCCATGTAGTCCAAATGGCATTGTGACAAACTGGTATAAACCAAATGGGATGCTACATGCAATTTTATCTTGTGAATCAGGTGACAAAAGGATTTGCCAATATCCCTGCATTGCCTAGCCTGTCAATGATGTCATCAATTCCGGGCATTGAATAACCATCGAATAGTGACATTCTGTTAAGCTTTTTAAAATCTAGGCAGAGACATATCCCACCTTCTTTCTTGTCCACTATGACCATGAACTCTCTGAGGGCACAATTATGCCTAACTGCTCCACTTTTTTGACTTCCTGAATCACCTCATCCCTCACTTTCATGGGCAATCTGTACGTCTTTTGGTGTGTGCACTTGTCTTGCATGGCAGTTATGGTGTGCACAATTCCTTTGGCCCTCCATGGGATGTTTGTGAATATGGGCTCAAATTCTTGTAATATCCCCTGCAAATCTTTCTGTCGTTAAGGCTCCAATTCAGGATTTATCTGGATCTCCCCCAATTGTCCTGACTGCTCTAGCCTTTTATAGGCAACCTCCAGCTCTGACTCCCTAATGTCAGGATGGACATAAAGGGAGGGGTTAGGCTTCTCACGCTATTTCCTAAACAGGTTCACATGGCAAATTTCCAGGGTGGGGGGCTCTTTCCTGGCATGCTAAACTCATAATTTACTGCTCCTGTTTGCCTCAAAATGGTGAAGAGGCCCTGCCATTACATGAGTAATTTGTTCTCTGTGGAGGGAAGGAGTAACAACACTGTTCCCTGACTGAAATGTTTTAGTCTTTAAACCCTGGTCATATCTTTCTTTCTGCAAGTCTTGCTTCTGTTCTAAGCTCTGGTGTGCCAAGTTGCTATACCTCACGAGGCATTTGCGTAACTGAGTCATGTACTCTACAACATTAAGATGTCCCACCTCCTTCCCTTCTTCCCAGTGTTCTTTAACCACATCTAGTGGCCCCCTTGGGTTCCTCCCATACAATAATGGAAAAGGAGAGAAACCAATGGATGCTTGAGAGATTGTTCTGTAAGCAAAAATAAATAGGGGAGGTACCTATCCCCCTCTTCTTTTACATACTTCCTCAACATTCTCTTTAATGTCTGGTTAAACCTCTCTACGAGGTCATCAGTCTGTGGGTGGTATGGAGAAGTATGTACTGCTACCACGCACAGCAGACGGTGCAATTCTTTTAACAGGTGTGCATCAAAATTACTCCCCTGATCAGTAAGTATTTCCTGGGGGATTCCTATGTGGCTAAAACACCTTTGCTAGCTCCTCTGCTATCCTTGGGGTGGTGACAGTTCTCATGGGGATAGCTTCTGGGTAGTGGGTAGTGTAATTACATATGACCTGTACAAATCTGTTATCCTTGGAGCTCTTTTCCAGGGGGCCCACTACATCCATGGCTATCCTGTCAAAGGGGTTAATCACAATGGGGATGGGTTGTAGTGGTACTCTATCCCTTTTTCCTGCCTGAGCTACCTGCTGACACTCAGCACACGCTTCACAATACTTAACTATGTTCTCATGGATAGAGGGCCAATAAAACCTGGGTAATATCCTATTCAAAGTACCATCTCTGCCTGCATGATCTGCTAGAGGGATGTCATGTACCAGACACATGATTTGGGAACAGAATATTTCTGGAACCATTAGTTGATCTACTACCTCTCCAGTTCTGGGGTTAGTGTATTCACTGTACAGTATTACCTGTTTTACAACAAACTAGGGGCACCTTTTTCCACTCCCTTCCCCACCTGTGGGGGGAAAAAAGTTAAGTGAAGGGTCTGCTTTTTGCTAATGCTGCATATCACATTTAAAAATGTGTCCCAAGTCTGGCTATACACCAGCATGAGCATCAATCCAGTCCTTCTTTAGCCTTCTCTTCTCTGCCTTAGTTTAAGGTCCTTGCCAGGATTGCCAAAAACATCATCAAATAGGAACACAGATGGTAAATGTCCCTGCTTCACTTGAGCTCTGGTGGTTATGGCAACTACAGCAGAGTCCTGGGTGGCATGTATAAATGAAGCAAAGTCTAGGTGGCCATGCCCGATAACTGGCATGGAGAGGCTAGGTACCAACCCAACTTCTACCTTGTGTCTTTTCTTGACCAGTCATTTGTATGGTGGCTGCAGGGTAGCAATGGGTATCTCCGTGCACACAGATGACTGCTGTATCTGGCTCTTTATTATTTCCAGTCACCAGATCTGCTCACACAAGAGTCTGGCGGCACCTTGAATCAATCAGTCCCATCATCTGCTGTGATCCAATCTGCACAGTAGCCATAAAGTGACTCCAGTTCACTAAGGCTATGTGAGCTGTCTCTTTCTGTATATTAGGACAGCTTCTTACATAATGTCCCTTCTTTTGGCACCCATGACATACAGTCTCTGCTACTGGAATTCGCTCCCTCTCTCTGTTCTCCAGTCTTGTTTCACTTGGGCTGAATTTGACAGTTTATAAATAAAGAGATTCCTTACCGGACTGCTGATGGTGGCAGCTGCTGATGTCCCATGGAACCCACTGGGTCTGGATGGTCGGGATTCCAGGAAGTCTTCCGCCAGTGAGACGGCTTTATCAGCGAAATCAGACTTGTGCTCCCGAACCCAAAGTTGTACATTCTGTGGTAAAACTTTAATAAACTGTTCAATAATTACTGCCTCCAGAAGTTGGTCCTTGCTCTTGTTATCTGGCTGCAACCATTTGTAGCAGAGCTCCTTGAGACGGGCATAAGTCTCTCGGGGGGTATCCAGTGACTGCATTTTAGGAAACCTAAACCTCTGGCGATAGGTTTCAGTGGTTATGTCACTGCGCCTGAGGATCTCCTGCTTCACATGGTCATAGTCTTCTGCCTCTCAGGAGTCCATGTGGCTATAAACCAACTGGGCAGTGCCTGTCAGGTGCGGTGCCAGTCGGACAACCCACTGTTTCCTTAGCCATACGCATGTGCAAGTGATCCTCTCAAACATTGTGAGGTAGGCTTCAATGTCATCACTGTCTGAAAGTTTAGACAGTTTAATGTCTTTTGGGCTACTGGCTCTTAATGTTTGCCCTGCACTGATGGCATGCATGACCCTTATGGTATCCGCCCATTTGGCATCTTGACTTCTTCGCTCAATGTCTATGTCTCTCCGCTCAATGTCTCTCTCTCTCTCTCTCTTTCCACCTGCACCTGTTTTATGTAGAGCCATTTCAACAACTCCCCTACGTCCTCAGGTGGATCGTCTTCAAGAGGAGGTAGTTCCCTTGATTCTTTCTCATTCTCTTGCATCTCTTCATCTTCAGTCTTGGCCTTTCTCCAAGCTCCCAGGTCCAGACCAGACAGTAGCTTCTCTCCAAGTCTGTCACCCACGGTTCTGGTCAGAACTCCATGGACTTTCTTCTCCGGGTTCTCCTCTGGCAGCTCCTGGTGCATCAGTCCACCTGGGATATCTGGGCGATATCCACCAGAAAACACCCCCCTAGCCCAGTCCAGACATTTCCAGCAAGTCATCCCACTTCTGATACCAAGTCTGGGGAGGGATTGTGGGATAACAGATGGACCATACAGAGAAACTACAGTTACTTAAGAACTTACCATAACAGTATATCTTCGAGAGAAGCTCTTGCAGCAGGTAACACGGTTAGGACTGTAGCCGGCAGGCGAGAGGACCCCACTGCAACCTTCTAACCAGCAGACCGCCCCCGACATCGGACCACCCCCAACATCACACATGGTATACAGGGTGGGCAGTCCCCGACATGCCCCAGTTCTTCCACGAGAGACTCCAGCATCCATATGTAATGTGATCCGAACCAGGGAACCAAGGTCAATACCTCATGGAGGAATACATGTATTAGTCGACATAGGTCGTATGCAGCAGAAAACCTCTTAAGGGGAAGGAGGGTGGGAAGTATACCTGCTACAAAAGCTTCTCTCGAAAATCTACTGTTACGGTAAGTTCTTACATAACTGTACTATCTTACTTCGAGAGTCAGCTCTTGCAGCATGTAATACAGTCAGGACCAATTCCCAAGCAGTACAGAAAACTGCAGTTACGTAAGAACTTACTGTAACAGAAGATCTTCGAGAGGAGCTCTTGCAGCAGGTAATACCAATAGGACTAAGGCCGCCAGGCATTAGGACCCCATGGAAAAATTGTCTAGCTAGCAGTCTGTGGTGGGGGACGTTGTATAAAGGGGTGGTCTCCCGGTGCCATCTCAGTCCTCCCGCTGGAGACCCAGCTGAAAAAGGAATGGAGAACCAAGGAGGGTTTCCCATACTCAAAAGAGAAAAGAAAATTTGTCCCTGAGGGTTGGAGGGTGGGAAAGCGACCTGCTGCAAGATCTCCTCTCTAAGATTTACTGTTACAGTAAGTTCTTACGTAACTGTCCTATCTTACTTTGAGGGGGAGCTCTTGCAGCAGGTAATACCAATAGGACTGAGTCCCAAGCAGTACCCAACGAGAGACCCAGGTCAGAAGGGAGGTGGAAATAACTGATAAGGTGGAGCTTAGGAGAGAAGACCCTGAAGGACTGCTAGTCCAAAGCCTGCTCTCCTCCTAGAGGCAATGTCTAGACTGTAATGCCTGACAAAGGTATGGACTGAGCTCCAAGTAGCGGCAGTGCACAGGTCTGCCGAAGACACATTCCTGAGAGAGGCAAAGGAAGTGGCCACACCTCTGGTAGAGTGGCCCTTAACCGATCCCGGTAAGGGCTTGTTATGGTGCTGGTAGCAATAGGTAATGCAATGCACTAACCATCTGGTCAGTGTTTGCTTGGTGACAGGAGCCCCTGTCTTTCTGCAGGCAAAGGAGACAAACAACTGATCCAGCTGTCTAACAGCACTAGTTCTGTCAAGGTAATATCTGAGAATTCTATCTATATCCAGAGTATGCAACAGAGCCTCCCCTTTATTAGAATACTCTAGAAAATAAACCGGAAGCTGGATGTCCTGACTCAAGGTAAGTTCGGACACCACCTTCGGAAGAAACTTAGGGTTTGTACACAGTGCCACCCTGTCCCTGTGGAAAATGAGGTGAGGCTCTTTGCACATTAGAGCCTGTAACTCGGAAACTCTCTGAGCAGAAGCAACAGCAACTAAAAATAATGCTTTCCAAGAGAGAAAGTGAAGCTCGCATGTCGTGGCTGGCTCAAAGGGAGGTAGGGTGAGCATCTCTACAACAAAAAGAAGATCGCACGGAGGCACAGGGTCCCTCGGTGGGGGTCTGATGTGCAAGATTCCCCTCAAGAAGGTCTTGCATAGCCGGCCCGGTGGTGCTGAGGGTTGAGCCGCTGGACGCAACACCTTGCGCACACGTCGGCGACCCGGGTTCGGGAGCAATCCCAGGTCATCAGGGGTTGGCAGGACATGGAAAGGATTGAGCGTCCGCTGGACTGCTCTCCTTTCCCGGGAGGGGGGGGGTTCGGCTGGCCGCACTCTGGTGGCTCTTAGCAGAGGCTAGGAGCACTACAAAAGAGCAGGCCTGCAGCATTACAGGGTGGAGCCCTGGCAGGATGTCCTACGGGGGTGCGAGGGAGCACGCACGCAGCGTGCAGGAATCCCCTTGCATGCCCAAGGCCCCAGGGGGAAACTGGAACAAGGAAAATGGACCCGACCCTGGTAGGTGACAGTGGGGTCCAGGAGCTACCTCCCCACATCCAACAGTCGAGTGCGCCGGCTGACCTCAGAGCTACCCTGGGTCCATGGATGTCCACACAGGATGGCTCAGGGTGGGGTGCTGATGCCTGGATAATGGAGGAGATGGTCTGACCGAGAGTCAGGACTGAGTCTACGACGTGGCGGGATGGAGGTAAGCTGTGTGCCCCATCTGAGAGAGTCCAGGGTTGTGTGTGAGGCGGATAAATAAAAGTAAAAAAAAAAGTTCTTGCACATGCCGAGTTGTGCCAGAGTCTTCCCATTTATCAGTGTGTGGTAAGCTGACAAAGCACAGAAATGCACCTTAATGGACGAGTAGCTGAGGCCTAAGTCCAAAAGATGAGAAAGATACTCCAGCACAGATGTCACTGGACAACCTAAGGGGTCCAAGGAACAGGGGGCCTCCCATAAGCAAAAACGCTTCCACTTCATGGCACAGGTGGCCCTGGTGGAAGGTTTCCTCACTGCTACTAGGATTTCTGACACGCTACGGGACACTCCCAATTTTTCCTTGGCTAGGACTGCAGGAGCCACGCATGCAGATGCAGAGACTGCAGAGCTGGATGGACTAGCATCCTTTGTTCCTGGGAGAGCAAGTGAGAGGAGAGGGGCAACTGAATGGGAGGTTCCGAGGCCAGTTGCCACAGTAGTGGGTACCAGATCTGACGAGGCCAGAGAGGGGCTACCAGAATCATTCTGGCTTCCTCCACTTGCAACTTGAGCAGGACCCTCTGGAGGAGAGGAAAAAGAGAGAAGGCATATAAAAACCTTCCTGTCCAGGAGAGGGACAATACGTCTCGCCAAAAAACACCAGGCCCTGGATCTAGCAAGCAGAAACTTGGCAGTTTGGAGCTGTACGGGGACACAAAGAGGTCCAGCTCTGGTCAACTCCAGCTTTCGAAGAGGTCTTCTGCCTCTTCCTGGCGCAATTTCCACTCATGATTCAGGGCTTGAGAGTGACAAACTGTCAGCGAGAACATTCTGAACGCCTGGGACATGAATTGCCATGATGTCCAGACTGTGTTCTATTGCCCAGGACCACACTCTCATGGCCTCTCTGCATAGGGAATATGAGCGCATGCCCCCTTGCTTGTTTAGATGAAACACCACTGGGGTATTGTCTGACTGGATTAGGAGTGGACCCTGGCAGAGTTGACCTTGGAAGGCCTGAGGGGCATACAGTACAGCTCTCATCTCTAGAATACTGATGTGGAGAGACCGCTCTACCGCAATTCAAGATCCTTTGGTATGATGCACATCCAGATGGGCTCCCCAGCCTAGACCCAAGGCATCCATCGTGAGGATCTGCATCGGGGTCGGCCGCTGAAAGGGAACGCCTACCTCGAGATTGACTGGATTTAGCCACTATACCAGGGACCGACGGACTGCCTCTGAGATCTGAACAGGTTGGTCCAGCTCCTCTGTGCCCTGGTCCCACTGAACTCTGAGGTGCCACTGTAGTATCCTCATGTTCAGCCATGCCAAAGGAACCGTTATGGCAGCTGCCATATGCCCTAGCAGTTGAAGGATTACCTTCGCTGTGACTCGGTCTGAGGACTGCACCCTTCGAGTGACTTCTCTCAGCCTCTCTGCCCGGTCTAGTGGCAGAAAAGCCTTGCCTTGGATGGTGTCTAGGACCACCCCAATGTACTGAAGTCTTTGGGAGGGCTAAGGGTGCGACTTGGACCAGTTCAGAGTGATGCCCAGGGACTGGAACATCAAGATTGTCTCTTGCAAGGTACTCTTTAGCTGGTCTTCTGACTGGGCAGAAATAAGCCAGTCATCCAGGTAAGGGTAAACAAAGTGGCCCCTTCTTCTCAGGACCACTGCTACCACTGCCAGGCACTTGGTGAAGACTCTTGGCACTGATGAGAGGCCGAACGTTATTACCCTGAACTGATAGTGCTGACCTTAAAAAAGGAAGTGCAGGAACTTCCTGTGCGAGGGCAGGATCTTGATGTGCATGTATGCATCTTGCATACCTAGAGAGCACAGCCAGTCTCCTTGATGGATCATGGGCAATAGGCTTGCTGAAGTCACTATTCTGAACCTCCTGTACTGGATATATTTGTTCAGCTGACTGAAATCCAGAATAGGGTGGAGGTCTCCTGTTTTGTTGGGAACCAGAAAAAAATGTGAGTAGAAGCCTTTGCCCTGCTGGGCAGGTGCAACCATCTGGATGGCCTTCTTCTGCAGAAGGGCCTGTATCTCTACTCTTAGGAGAAGGGCATGGCGGGGCGAGCAATGGCAGAGGATGGGGGAGTTGTCCGGAGGGCAGCTCAAAAACTTTAGTGAGTAGCCCCTCTCTATTGTCTGAAGGACCCATTGGTCCGAGTTGATACTGGAGCACCCTGACAGGTAGAGGAAGAATCTCTCTCCTACCATTTCCCCAAAGGCGTCTGAAGGTGGGGGAGGGATGGCAGGGAGTCATGCACTATTAGGGGGATTTGGCTGGGGGGTTCGGGGCACCTTGGGGTGTTTGGGGCCCTGGGCACCTGAAGGGACAGAGTGGCCACATCTCTTAAAGGCTCCTTTGCTCTGGGGTTGCCTTTTCCCTTGTTGTCCCTGGTTTTGATGAAAGGGATGATGACGGGAAGTGGGAGGCTCTGTTTTGTACATTCTGTGAACATCAGACAGCCTTGGCAGAATCCTGAAGCCCAAGGATGACCTTCTCCGTCTCTTGTCCAAAGAGGACAGAGCCCTGGAAAGGGGTGTCCAGCGTGGCATCCTGCAAGTTCTGGGGGAAACTCGATACCCTGAGCCAGGCATGCCTCCCCATACAAATGCCTGAGGCTGCCTGCCTCCCTGGCTGCCATGTCTGCTGAATCATAGGAGCACCTGAGCATGTGCTTGTCTACTTCCACGCCCAACTGAATATAAGCAATGAGCTCGCTTTTACTGTCGGAATCCGGCTGAGCCATTACCAGGTCCATGGTCTTTTCCTAGAGGGACTTCTGTTAAGTCACCATTTGGGCTAGAAAATTAAGGAAGCAAATAGCACCAGTGGCCGACGTGTAGACTTTCCTCCCCATGTGGTCCAGCTTTTTGGACTCGGGGTCCAGAGGCTGGATGCTCATGTGCTTAGGCTGCTGAGCTCTTCCATGAGCTGCCATTAGCACCAAGAAGTCTGCTTTAGGATTCTCTCCCAAGAATGGCTCCCCTTTGGGTGTCCTATATAGTATGTCTGCCTTCCTTGGCACTGCAGACGTGGTGGCAGGTTGCTGCCAGGTGAGCCTAGTAATGTCTTGGAACGGCTCTACCAGAGGTGGGATGACAAAAGGTTTGGGGTCCTTGGATCCCAGAAATTTTGCTAAGCGGCACTTTTCTGGGTCAAGCTCCTCCATGTCACACTGATAGAAGGCTTGTATGTGATGCATAATGTCAAGGAACGAGGGGTCGTCCGGGGGGAGGGACCTAGGAGAGTCTCTTGGTCCGGGGAAGGGGACTGGAAGATCTTTCCTGGAAGAATAGTCTGAGGATGAGTCCCCTGCATCATCACCTGAGGACGGCAGACTACCACTGGAAGAAGGCACCAATGACGGGTGTCTTCTTCTACCTATGGGACCTGGCATCGGATGAGAGCCTTCGTCAGGTGCCCAACTGCCAGAGGGCGGAGGGAGCGCTGCATGGGGTTGGTGAAGGTTCTGGAGATCTGTAGAGTAGATCCCTTTTAACAGTGTTCCACCAAAAGGCGAACAAAACACCGACGTCCGCTAGGGGGACGACTGGGGATACAGGCGTCAGGCCTTGAGGACCCTCTGGGGTGGGCGTCCGGTCAGGGGACTCCTCAATCAAGGTATTGGGCTGCAGGTCTGGTTCACTATCAGGGGCAGACCTGTTGTCCAACCCGTTGTCCGGTTTTGGATGCGAAGCAACAGAAGACTGATCCCCAGGAGTAGGGGTAGACGTCTGATCTTTAGGATCCGACGGCCTCTTATTGTCCGGCGGTGCCTGGTCATGGCACGAGAGCGAGCTAGACGGGTTTATGGGTCATCTGTCACCCGCAGGTTTCCCCTTTGATGCAGAGGGCGGAGGTGTCCGATGCTTGACAACCTCTTGGCGCCTGGTGCAGTCGTCAGTGTGCTTGTATCTATCAGATGAACCACTGGACGTACAGCCTGCTTCCAAAAACCTGCCTGAGGAAGGTGTCTGACCCTCTTGGGCTGAACCGTGAGAAGGTTTATGGGGTCAGTGAACCAAGGGGAGCCGGGCGGATGAACGCCCAGAAGAAGACTCCTTGCTCTTGTCGTGGGAGGAGGAGGAGGATGTCTTCTTGGAAACAATCCCAGAGGCAGCTGGTGGGACCAACCCCCACCTCCCGCCAGAGGCCAAGGAAGTAGATGTCTTCGGGGGGGGAGGGGGCTTAGGGCGGACTCTGACCTGTCCCTGTCTTTCTCCTGGTGATGATGATGTTTCCTCCTGATGACTTCTCTTTGGGGGGAGACTCTCGAGCGGGGAACAAAGAACTACATCCCGATGGAGATTTCTGCATGGCTGCCACCTGCTTCTCTAGAAGATAGGCCTTCAGGGCGTTGGCTCTTTTGATGCGGGTCTCGTTATTAAACTTCTGGCAGTGCGGGCAACTGTCGGGCCGGTGGTTTGGGCTTAGGCAGATCAAGCAGGCCGTGTGGCTATCTTTGGCTGGGATTTGCTTCCTGCACTGACACTTCGATTTGTGCCACGTGGAAGAGGGAGAAGAAATGCAAATTCATCGAAAAAACAAAGAAAAGACACTTTAATCGAGTGTTAGGCGATTGAAAAAAAAAAAAAAAGCGTAATTGACTGCGAAAGCTAAGACGTCCATGGAGCCGATACAAGTGGGTTGACAGTGGGAAAAAGAGCGGAGATGGCACTGGGGACCGCCCGGCGTCGGCTCCGTCAGGCGTAGTATGCGGTGCCCCCTCGGGGTGCCATATCTCAGTTCTTTTCCGCTGTCGACCTACCTACATTGGCTCCATGAACGTCTTAGTTTTCGCAGACTGTTAGCTAGAAGATTTTTCCGTGGGGTCCTAACGCCTGGTGGCCTTAGTCCTACTGGTATTACCTGTTGCAAGAGCTTCCCCTCGAAGTAAGATCCTATTAAACCCGGGAGGTAGGTAAGAGCAGAGTGAAAGGGGAAGTTCTCTTAAGAGAGGAGACCCTGCAAAACTGCAAGGCCGAAGCCTGCTCTACGTCAAGAGGTGATGTCCAGACTGTAGTGCCTTATGAACGTATGGACTGTGTACCATGTAGCGGCTGCACAAATTTCAGATGCAGATACGTTTTTAAGTGCAGCGAAGGAGGCCGCTACGCTCCTCGTGGAGTGATCCCACACCGAGCCCGGCAAGGGCTTGTTGTGTTTCTGAAAGCAAAGGCAAATACAATGGACTAACCACTTTGATAGGGTCTGTTTGGTCACAGGGGCTCTTTGAGTCCTGGGAGCGAAAGAAACAAACAACTGGTCAGAACGTCTACTGTCTTTGGTTCTGGACAAGTAGAACTGCAAAATGCGGTGAACATCTAAAGTATGGAGAAGAGCCTCTCCCTTATTGGAATGATTAGGATATACCAGAGGCTGGATTTCCTGATTTAAAGTCATCTCGGACACCACCTTGGGTAGGAACTTAGGACTGGTTCTCAAGGCCACCCGGTGTTTGTGGAATACCAAATAAGGCTCCTTGCACATCAGGGCCTGAAGCTCATAAATCCTTTGAGCAGAAGTAACAGTAACTAAAAATAATGCTTTCCAAGAGAGGAAGCGAAGCTCGCAGTCCGCTGCTGGTTCAAAAAGGGGTAAGGTCAGCTTCTCAAGAACGAATAACAAGTCCGAAGCACGGACGGGGTCCCTTACGGGAGGGTTTTATGTGTAGGATACCACGAAGAAAGATACGGGTTACCTCCATTTGTGCCACCGTCCTGCCCTGGACAGGAATATGGTAGGCAGAAATGGCTGCTAAGTGCACTTTGATGGAGTAGCCAAGTCCAAGTCCGAAAGAGACAACAGGTACTTGAGGAGAGTGTTCACCAGACAGGCTACAGGGTTTAGGTGACGAGCCATAGCCCAGAAACAAAAGCGTTTCCACTTCATGGCATATGTTGATCTGGTGGAAGGTTGCCTGGCAGCCACCAGGATGTCAGCTACCTTGTCCGAGACTCCAAAGCGGAGTTTGGCTAAGTCCTCAGGAGCCATGCATGCAGGTGTAGTGATCGAAGGTTCGGGTGAACCAGGGTCCCGTTGTCCTGGGACAGCAGGTAAGTGCTCACCGGCAAGGTAATCGGAGATTCCATAGCCAGCTGCTGCAGCAGTGGGGGGGAAACCAGATCTGTCGAGGCCATAATAGCATCACCAGAATCATTGTGGACCCCTCTGCTTGTACCTTGAGAAGAACCTTCTGAAGGAGCGGAAAAGGGGGAAGGCATAGAGGAATCTCCCCTTCCAGGAAAGGGACAATGAGTCTTGCCAGAAAACACCAGGCCCTGGATTTAGCAAGCAAAAACTGGGCAGTTTTGTGTTGGTAGGGGAGGCGAAGACATCCAGTTTGGGTTTTCCCCATCTGTCGAAGAGTTTGTCGATAACAGACTGGGGAAGAGTCCATTCGTGAGCTCTTGACCAAATTCAGCTGACAGCGTCGGCCAGAGTATTCTGAACCCTAGGGATGTGGACAGCTGAGCTCCCTAGATGATGGGATATGGACCAGTTCCACACCCTCATTGCTTCCCTGCAGAGGGGGTAAGAGTGTGTGCCTCCCTGTTTGTTGAGATAAAACACCACAGACACATTGTCTGTTTGCACAAGGAGGTGTCCTGGGCAGAGCACAGTGCTCAAGGCCTTCAAGGCGTACAGAACGGCTCTCATCTCTAAGATACTTAAGTGGAGAGATTCCTCGTTCATGGACCAGAAGCCCTGAACCCTGTGAATGCCTAGATGTGCTCCCTATCCTGAGCCTGAGGCGTCGGACATTAAGACCTGGTCTGGCACTTCCCTTTGAAAGGGCATCCCTTCGTGCAGCGAAGGGGATGAAATCCACCACTGGAGTTCCTGACGGATCGACTCCGTGATGGAGACTGGTTGATTCAAGTCATCCCATCTTTGGTCCCACTGGACGTGTAAGGTCTACTGTATTGTCCTCATGTGGAGTCTCGCAAGGGAGACTGTAGTGATGGACGCTGCCATGTGACCCAACAGCCGTAACAGAGTTCTGGCTGGTACTACCAAGGCAAAAAAGACGTGGTGAGCTATGGCCTGAAGCCAGGTAGCTCTGCCTTGTGTCAGATAGGCCCTCCCTCGAGCAGTATCGCGATGCGCCCCAATGAAGTTCAGGTTCTGGGACGGAATTAGGAAGAATTTGGGGATGCTGATCATGGTACCTAGTTCCTCGAAGAGAGAACAGGTGTCCCAAATGGTTCGTTGCAGTTGTTCCTTGGACAGTGCTATCAGTAGCCAGTCGTCCAAGTATGGGAATACGTAATGACCCATGCTTTGAAATGCTGCTGCTACCACTGCGAGGCACTTTGTGAAGACCCCTGGTGCCAATGAAAGGCTGAAGGGTAGTGCCCTGAATTGAAAATGTCTGCCCTGGAAAGTGAACCCGAGGAAGCTCCTGTGAGGCTCTGCCATGAGGACGTACATGTAAGCGTCCTGCATGTCCAGTGATGCCAGCTAGTCCCTGTGATGGATCATGGGGACTAGGCCCTGAAGGGTGACCATCCGAAACCTCTTGTACTCTACAAATTGGTTGAGTTTGCCAAGGTCCAGAATGGGTCTCAGGTTGCCTGTCTTTTTCAGTAAAAAGAAGAAGTTCGAGTAGAATTCTGTTCCCCTCTGGGCTGGGGGAATAGGTTCTATGGCCTTCTTGGATAGCAGGGCTTGAATCTCTGAGTGAATCAGACCTGCATGTTTCATTGAGTAATGGGATGGAGGGGGGAGGCCTGTCCGGTGGGAACTGGAAAAACTCTATGGAATGTCCACTGTCTATGAGTTGGTGGACCCACTGATTGGTCACCTTCCGCCAGGTTTCTGCACAGAGCAGAAAGCGACCTCTGACCGCCTCCCCTGCTGGGGTCACAGGAGGACGTGGGTCCGGCCGGGAGTCAGACAGTAATCGGAGGAAGGAAAGCAGCTTGGATTGGTTTTAGCCGAGCGAGAGGCGGGTCCTGCAGAGCCTCTATGGGCGCCTGTCTGACTGCAGCCTCCCCGTTGTGGCTGTTGGGGTTGAAAGCGGGGTTGCTGTGGTTGTTGTACGCCTCGGCCATGAAAACAAGACCTGCAAAATTGTCTCTGCTTCGGGCGGTACATAGACTGTACAGTCCGAACTGGCTTGTTTAAATCTTGTAACTTTGTAATAATGTTCTCTGTGTCCTGCCAAAGAGGACTGAACCTTGGAAGGGTGCGTCCAGGAGGTTAGATGGTACGTCCTGTGCAAACCCTGAAACATGGAGCCAGGAGTCATGGCGTAGGCATACTCCTGTTGCTGTCGCTCTTGCTGCTGTATCTGCGGAATCACAGGCTAAGCGGAGGACATGGGTGCCAACGTCTGATCCAGTCTGCAGAAGCTTGAGGAGTTCTGCCTTCTGCGGACAGTCTGGGATTTCCTGGACAATGTCCATCCCCTGTTCCCAAAGGGCATTCTGGAACTGAACCATATGTGTTAAAAAGTTCAGGCTCCTGATACTGCACGTGGCGGAGGAATATACTTTGCGTACCATGGAGTCCACTTGCTTAGACTCTTTGTCCGGGAGTTGTGTGCCGAGGTGTTTTGGCCTCTGAGACCGATCATGGGCTGCCGAAAACACCACAGAATCAGCTAAGGGATACTCCGCCAAAAAAGGTTGTTCTTTGGGTGCCCTATAGATGCGATCTGCCTTCTTTGAGACTGTGGTGGAGGCATGTGGGCACTTCCACGCCGCCTGTGTGACATCCGTGAAGGTGTCCACCAGGGGTGGGATAACCACCGGCTTCAAATCTTTCTGGGGGAGATATTTCACCAAGCACATTCTCTCTGGGTCTAGCTCCTCGATGTCCTGTCCCACATTAGACTGGATGTGCCTCGTGACCTCCACGAAAGAGGGGTCATCAGGAGAGAATTTGGGTGTATCTTCTGGGTCCAGAGAAGAAAGGTCCCCGATGGACGAGCTAGAGTAGGAAGTGTTCAAGGGCTGGTATGAGTTTGAGGAGTGGGATCTGTGTTGTCTCTTCCTACTTCCATGCTGGTGAGGAGAGCTTGAGGGACTCGGGCTCCATGACAGAGACCTGTGAAGTCTCTTACAGGTAGCCTTCCCTTTGGGTTTGTCATGGGGAGGAGGCTCTTTGCCATGCCCTTATCTGGCAGGGGTAAAGGTGCCTTGTCTATGTCCGGTGTTGGGGTTGGAACCCTTGCTGGGGCCCCATTATCCGGAGCTTTAATCATGTCTGGTGCTGGGGACACATCTGGTTGCAGTTTTGTAGGGAGGATGTCTGAACGGATAGCCTCTCACCAATGGCTGAAAAGGTCTTTGACCTGTGAAAGGTTCAATTTTGGGTCTGAACCTGGCGGTGGGTCTGACGTCGGTCCCGCTCCTTTGTCCTGACCGGTGCCAGCGTCTGGCACTGTATGTCAGTCTGGCATTGGTGGACATACTGGGTGCGACGGCGTGGTGGCATTAGCCGAACCATCGTCGTTGGTCCATTTGTGTTGGGGGACTGACGCCTGTTCGTCCTCCATAGGGCTGTCATCGGGTCTGACGTCAAACGGTTGCGGGGACCAGAGATGACAGAGCTCCTGCCGGTGGTGCTGGCATGTGGGTAGCCTTAGGAGTGTTGTTGGAGGTCAGATGTTGGTGCTAGTCCGACGAATGCTTAGACGGCGGACGTTTGTCCGATGGACGTTTATCCGACAGTGGCTTGAAGAGTTTCTCCTCCGGCTTCTTAGAGTGCCTGGGTGGGAGGGAGGATGATCTCCCAGAAGAGTGACCCAAAGCCTTCTGCCTGTCCCAGGAATTGGCACCGCATACAGAGGCCGACAGGAAGGAACTGACTGGTGCCCCTTACCTGCATCAGTACAGCGGCCTGTCAGTGGTACTGACGGCCTAATTTTAATGTGCTGAAGAGAGGGGCCCGAAGACCCAAATCCTCTGTCCTTGTTGCCAGCGGCCTGCCCATGGCCTGGGGCTTGACCACAGTGAGTTTGTACTCATGGGAAGTGGAGTCTGAACTGCCCCTGAAGGCAGAGTGAGAGCCAGAGGATCTCAGTGGTGATGGGGACCTCTCCTTCTCTCTCCTCTTGTGTTTCCCCAAAGACTTTTTGTGGGAATGGTGGGAAGATTCTCTCTCAGAAGAAAAATCCCACTGCATGGTGGCCAACCGTTGCTCCATGAGATAGACCTGCAGGATTCATGTTTGGCTGTTGAATTTTTGACAGTGTTGGCAGTTCATGGTGTCGCTGTCTGGTCCCAGACACATCAGACAGGCTGAGTGGCTGTCTTTAGCCAGGATCTGCTTCCCACAGGCACACTTGTTACCATGCCTCGAAGAGGGCATCGGGGAAGACGACATACATGTAACCCCTGACCCCTGCCTTTTTGCAAACGACAGGTGGTATGCTGTTGAAGCTGACAGCGGTACCAGGTGGGGACTGGGTTTGGGGAAGACTAGGTTACTCGGCACAAGGGCTAGGTTTGGCTACTCTGCACAGGGGCACCCAAGTAACTCCGAACACAGGAAGCAATAACTGTAATATCCAATACCAGGAATGGGATTCTAGAGTGTGGCTTTATTTACAACCAAGCAGAACAAAACAAAGCATAGACGGACCCTCACAGGACTACACATCTGGTAATGCATATTAAGAATCAGAACACTTCCTCAACACTTCAGCCCTCAGGCTCTGAACCCACCAGGCACACAGCCTGGACTTGCACGCTGCTTTGGGTACACAGCCTGACTTGTACACTATTTGGGGATTTCCCTGGCTCGGCTCCCCTGCTGGCCACTCGAACACCTTCCATTTGACATGGACACATTTTCCAGTGGCTCCCTAAACCACCTTAGAGCCTTCGACTCCATAAGGGAAACTTCCTTCTAATCCCACGTCTGGGTACTTTACTCAGCACTGGCCAAGTGCCTGAGGGGAAGTAAAAGGGCCACAGAGCAAATCCGTAGAGGTGAATTTGGTTACTACTGATGGGGTCTCCCACCTCTCGCTGCCATAATTCATACCCGGCCATTTCTTTGGACATTAAACATCTCTTTCTGAAAAGCTTGGCAATGTAGATTAAAGGGTAAATGCATAGCACATTTCCTCTACATGTCTTGGCTTTCCCCTTGTGCTGGACTTGAACATACTTTTACTTGGCTTAGCCTATTCCTCTAGGTCTCCTACTGATTAAGCAGTCCAATCCCCACTTTACAACAGTTCAGGTGAAACAATGACCCTATGTAAGAGCAGACTCACCCTTTGGTTGCAGGTGCCCCACAGGCGATTCTTGATGCTTCTTCCCTAGCCGGAACCAGGAGGGTTGCCCTGGAATGACAGGCAAACCTTTTCACCCCCATGGCACAGAGACTAGTAACAGCGGTCTCCACCACTTCACGAACAGCTTACTGTGTTCCTCTTTTGGTGGAAACACACACCTTCCCTAACAGTAGCCCTATATCAGAGCTTTAGGCTCCAAGAGCCTGTGCACAGACTGCTGTGCTCCTCTCTTCAAGACTGCTCACACACAACTCCCTTCAAAAACTCCCAACATTCTAACCTAACTCCCAACTGCAGATTCCAGTGTGGCTCATGCAGCTGCGAGAGTTCTATGGTGATGTCATCCCTCAGTCTCAGCTGAGACTGAGAACAGAGTAAGACAGTGTGAAATCCATTTAACTGGAGTTTCACAAGCTGCCTTCCCTGCCTACCACTAGGTCTTACTGGGATTCTAGTAACCCCGGGTAACATGGGGGTTACATACAGAAGAAATGAATGCTAAAAGCAAGTACTTTCGATGAAAATAAAAGACTAACTTTTAAGAAAATGGTGATTGGACTAGCGAGAGGCAAACCGTGGAGCCGACGAACTCGAGTCAACGGCAGGGAAAAGAACTGAGGCACGGCAGGAACTGCCCACCCTTTATACTATGTGTGACATCGGGGGTGGGCCGACGTCAGGGGGTGGTCCCCGCCATAGACTGCTGGCTAGAAGTTTGCCGTGGAGTCCTGCTGCCTGCCGGCTACAGTCCTAACTGTGTTACCTGCTGCAAGAGCTGACTCTTGAAGTAAGATCTTCAGGTTCAACACACAATATCTGTGTGATGTTTATTTAAAACACAAGAGATAACCTTAAGCAATGGCATATCACTTCTTTAATACATCAGTTTGCAGCAACAGACTATGCATGTCCTTCTTCTGCACTTAGTCAGCACCTACTGAACCACTGATCTACTACTCTATCTCTTTAGTGAAAATTATTTCATTCCCTATGTTGATCTTGTGTGTTTGGATGATGGGAAGCACAAAAAAGAAAATAAAAACCAAACAAGCTGAAGACAAAGAAGCACTGAGGCAAGGGTTACCCCAAAGGGCATTAGCAATAAAGTCAAGTTTCAAAGAAACACAACATCATACATATCCCCATAATGGAAAGCATCAAAGGATGTATATGCAAATCATCATGAAATTTTAGGCTGGTTCAGCTTAAAGCAGGAATGCATGGTGCCAAAGGACCTCTCAAACAATCTGCAATTTACATGTATTTTACAATACAGTCCCCTAGTAACTTTCTACCTTTATCAAAAACACCTAGTGCTGTGGTATTTCCAACATTTACAGGTTTCATACACATAAGGCATATACATCAAGGTATTTCATGACAGTGCTATTACATACTAAATCCAACAATGAGGAACACAACCTCTTGTTTTACATCAGCTCGGAGGTCACCACAATAACCTCCCTGTACGAGAACCGGAGAGGCAAAAGGAAAATTCAAGAGGACACTGTAGCACAGTCAAGAGAGGGGAAGGGGTGCCCCATAGGTGGCCAATCTTATAGACTAGAAACTGTAAAGAACAGATTAGGCTAGGAAATAGAAGAACTGTTGCAACAGATTTAAGAACAGGCTAGTCCTCAAGAGTAGCAGGATCGCCCTGTCACAATAATGCCACTCAGAAAAAAATGTATTACATCTTATGTGTGTGCATGGAGAAATAAACTCACAAAACATGTTGAAATTTAGTTATCAGGAGGAAGTCCAAGAACAGCAGCAGGTGTATTATGACCATGGGGTAAAACAACAAGTTTTTGAGCCAGGTGAAAAGGTCTTGTTCCTGTTACCTACTACAGAAAACAAGCTGTTAATGAAGTGGTAAGGGTCTCAAAGTGGCTAGACGTACTGGTACAGTTAACTATGAGACTGAGACCCCTGAGAGGAAAAATCCTACCGAGACATACCATGCTAACCTCCTGAAGAAATGGGTTGAAAAAACACCAAAGGTTGCTTTGTTAGTATTACCGGAAACTGCTAAAGAAGGTATTGATAGAGCTTATGACAGACTGAAACAAACAGTAACTTCCGATGCTGTAAAGGTGAATGTTTCCTTATCCACAGAACAAAACCCAGAAATTTGTAACTTGGTAAAGGCATTTCAAAAGAACAGGTTATGTAGGAAATTACTGTAACAGTAGATCTTTGAGGGGATTTCAGTCATCGGGTCACACATATAGAACTTCACCATCAGTGAAACAGGATCCACATGGAAGATTTTCAGCAGTACCACTTGGGCTGCCCACACCGACGATGTGTGCCGACGTCACCAACCCTATAAAGGCATGAGCGGCCCTGCTCTCCTCAGTTCTTTCCCCCAGAGACTGAGGAAGCACACCTGTGCCATGGGGGACCGAGGACAGAGAGAGAGAGAGAGAGAGAGAGGTGTCCAGGCTAAAATAAAAGACTGGATACACCAGTAACCCAGTTCTGAAAAAGAGAACCCCGAAACAGGGGGATGGTGGGAGGGAAGGCAGACTCGATGACTGAGATCTCCTCGAAGATAGAACAGTTACATAAGAACTTACCATAACAGTAGATCTTCGAGGGGATCTCAGTCATCAGGTTACAGTGCAGGAACCTTTGCCGCTGGAGAAGGGGAATCCATACGGAAGATTTTCAGCGGTACAACTGGGGCAGCCCTCGCCGTCGTCAGCTGATGTCAGAAACACTATATAGGCATAGGTGGCCTAACTCCCTCCTCAGTTCTTCCCCCCAGTGACAAAGGGAGCAAGGCTCACACTCCGTGGAACCGAGGAGAGAAAGAGGTACCCAGCTCTAAGTAAAAAAAGCCGGGATACAGCAGATAGCCATTTCCTAGACAGGAGCCCCCAAGAAAGGGGATGGCGGGAGAGAAATTATACCTGATGACCGAGATCCCCTCGAAGAGCTACTGTTATGGCAAGCTCTTACATAACTGTTTTATCTTCTTTGGGAGGTCATCTCAGTCATCAAGTTACACCGTAGGAATGAGTACCAAGCGATGACAAGAAGAAACACAGTCTGGAGGTCTGGATCTCCAGAAACCTAAGACAGGAGTCCTTGTAACACAGCCCTGCCAAATCCTGCATGGGCTCTTGAGGCAATGTCCAGACTGTAATGGTTGGTGAAAGTGTGGACTGTACTCCAAGTGACAGCCGTGCAAATATCAGCAGCTGAGACCCTCTTGAAACAAACAACAGAGGTAGCCATGCCTCTGGTGGAATGAGCTTTGACAGCACCAGGCAGTTCTTTGCTGTACTTGTAGCAGAACACAATGCAATTTGCCAACCATTTGGATGGTTTCCTTAGAAACTGAAGCACCCTCTCTACCTGAGGCGAAGGAAACAAACAGCAACTTCAACCTTCTGGACTCTTTAGTCCGAAACAGACAGTATTTCAAAGTTCTGTGCACATCTAATGTATTGAGCAGTGCTTCCCTTGGATTGGCATACTTAGGAAAATAAACAGGAAGGTAGATAGACTGATTTAGTGCAAACTCAGAAACCACCTAGGGCAAAAACTCCAAACCGGGACAGGGGAACAGACCGGGGGCTTCAGATGCAGGATGCTTCAAAGAAAAGTACAGGAGACATCTGGTCTTTTTGTCGACCAGAAAGAATCTGGAATAAAACCCCTGGTTTCTCTGGCACCAGGGCACTGTTTTGATGGGCTGCCTGCGCAGAAGAGACTATACTTCCTCCTTGAGAACAGACAAGTGGGCACGGGGATAGTTGGAGGGTGGCAGAGAGGTGTCTGGAGGCTGCTGTATATTCTCCAGGGCGTGATCCTTTTCTATGACCTGCAAAACCCATGCATCTGAAGTTATGGTCCTACACTGATTCAGATGGAGGGATAACCAACCTTCGACCACCACCTCCTGGGTCTGAATCAGAGGAGGGGGGGGTCTGGTAAGGAGCCAAGCAGAGGTGGAGTCAGTCGTAGGGGCTGGACCATCACTTCTGGGGCACTTGGCTACTGCTCCAGCAGTGGAGTGAGTGAGCAATGGAGCCTGGGCCCTATGCTTTCCATGGGAGTAGGGAACTGATCCAGGCCTACTGTTTTGCTTACAAAAAGTAGGCCACCCTTTGCTCTTGTGTGGTAGAGGGAAGGGATTGACCTGATGGCCATGCCTGAGGCCTATAGATCATCTATGAGGTCCTGAACATCAGGGCCAAGAAGCTTGGTGCCACTGAAAGGGGCAATAATCACCTTGTTTTGTACATCGGCTGCACATCCAGAGACCCTGAGCCAGGAGTGCGTATGAAGGCATATGCCAATGGCAGATGCTCTGGCGATTGTATCGGCCATATCAAATAGGGCTCTAAGGAGGTGTTTGCTAACATCCTTAGCAGGTTGGAAACACTGATGCAATTCCTACTTCTGGGAGCCATCAGGGAGGACCCGAGTGGCAGCTTTGCCCTTTCTCTAGTTTGTCATTTTGGTATTTAACCATGTGTGACAGATAATTAGCCATTTTCAGACCCAAGGTGAAGGAGGCATAAACCCATTTTCCCCAGAGGTCAATCCTATGAGATTCCTTGTCTGGGGGCAGGGAGCTAAGGTGTTTAGGCACCTTAGATCTGTCATGGGCTGCCTTAATGACCACTGAGTCAGTTTTGGCCTGGGCAGCAAAATAAGAAAGACCATGAAGGGCGTTGTAAAGCTTGTTCACCATACATGGCATGGCTGGTACCATGTCTAGCCTGTGCCAGGCTGCCGTGGTGGCATTCTTCAATGCTGGAAGCATTAGAGGAATGATCTTAGGGGGAGATTCAGGGATCTACAGGAAGTTCACCAGGTCTTTCCTGGTCACATCCTCTTCCTCAGTCTGGAAGCCCATGGTGGAAAACAACTGCTTCATCACTTTAAAGAATGTGGCATCCTCAGGAGGGAACCTTGGAGGGTGCTTCCCCGAGTCCTCACTGACCGAGGAGACAGTGGACTTGACTGAGAACAAGATCTCTTCCTCTTCATTCTCCATATCATCAGGGAGAATGAGATCATGGTGATACTCCTCCTCAACGTCGACCTCTTTGTTAGGGTCAGGTGTTGGATTCGCCAGTGGCAGCCCACAGGGAGCCTCCCAGGGTCGACAAACAGGTGTCGATGACGAAGCTGTCATCGTCGGCAAAGGGGGTCTGTTCAAGGCCCCCAGCTGCTAAATGAGTATGTTGGTGAACCTTATGAGTACTTTGTTCAGATCAATGGTGGATGTCGATGGAAGGGGGGTTGACGGCGCAGGAGCAGACGACCCTCCGGCTGTGTCCTGGGTAACTGATGAGCCTGTAGCCCTGGAAGAGAAAGGGGCAGGCTTCGATGGTGTGGTCATCGATAATGGAGGGGCCGACCACCTGGAGGCTAATGGCCGGGCAGAGGAGCTATCGGTATGGGTCTGGTAGGCAGAAACCTGGACAGCTGGCCTCTTCGTTGGAGCAGCCGCAGCCGAAGAGCCCCCCAAAGGAGAGGTCGACTGGGAACAGGATTGCTGCCCAGGGGAGCGGTCGTGATCCCGGTCCTTCTTATAACTCTCCCCCCCCAAAGGACTTATCTCGGGCCCTGGAAGACTGGGAGCTTGAAGAGCCGGTCGGCGACTGGGAGGTTGGGGCCCTGGAGGACCCCTGCCCATAGCTGGCTACCCGCTGTTCCAAGAATTGTTTTAGAGTTTTCTTGCATCACCTGAGGGTTGTTTAATTAAACTTCTGGCTGAGCTCACACTCGATGGCATCGTGGTCAGGCCCAAGACAGCAGACACAAACAAAATGTTAATTTGTAGAAGCAATCCACTTTCCACAGTGGCATCGACTGAAAAGAGAAGATGAAGGATTAACTCTCAACATACACAAAAAAGAAAAAAATCTCTTAAAAAAAGAGATGTGAATAAGTAGTATGAAAGAGGGTTGTAGGATGAAAAAGGCGTGAATACTATGACAAAGCTTCCGTGGAGACTCATGCAAGCAAGTTGACGATGTGAAAGAACTGAGGAGGAAGTGGGGACGCCAACGCCTATTAGGGTTGCTGACATCGGCTGATGTTGACGGCATGGGCAGCCCCAGTTGTACTGCTGAAAACCTTCCGTGTGGATTCCCTCTCTACGATGGTGAAGGTTCCTACGGTGTAACCTGATGACTAAGATACCCCCAAAGAAGATCTACTGTTACGGTAAGTTCTTGTGCAACTGTTCTGTCGTTGTCTTTTTTTTTTTTTTTAAACTAAGTTTATTTTGTGTTTGAAAAAAACCCACAACAACCAACAACCACCACAAAAAAAAAAACTACGTACATAAATAGCAAGCGTACAAATTGGAATAAACTACACAGGACAAAGGGCAAGCCGAATTAAAAGACGGAAAGGTATTTAAATAAATACAAAATACCAATCAAAGAGGCTATATGTTAAAATGAAAACAGAGACTTGGAGAAGCAGGGTTTAAGGTGACAGTCAACTAGACATGGTATAAAGTGTAAGCAGTTTAGACAATCTCTTGTCATATACAATCTATTTTTTTTTAATTAAATCAACTTTATTAAGTTTTAAACATACAACCAACAAGTATGTAGATATTCAGGACACTGATACATGAAGTCAACACAGACCATATACAGACAATCTATGTTGTGTACTGGCAATGAGCTTCTCCAGGCAAAGATTACTAAGTAACTCATTTAACCACTCCACATATGATAAGTGCCGTTGGACAGTCCAGTGGCGCAATATTAACCTTTTCAATGATAAGGATATCATCATCATGATCTGATTCTTTTGTTCCTTAGTTGGGACAGGTCGACAACAACACATACTTCAAGAACAAAGTATTCTAGGGAGTCCCAAAAGTGTGTCCAATCTGTTTTTGATTTCGGTCCATAATTTTTGAACGGGAGGACATTCCCAAAAAATATATAATACAGACCCTTCCCCAAAACCACATCTGGTACAAAGGGCTGAAGTGGCCCTCCCCATTTTGTCCAGTTTTTGAGGGGCATAATATAGGTCATGTAACATGAAGAATTGGGTCAGGCGAAGCAGGTCTTGGGTTATGTAACTAAATGCATATTTCCAAACTTCAGACCAATTAAATGGTACATCTGGAAAAACCCTTGCCAGTAAGTACACTGACACTCAATCTGTGTATAATTTCAATAATAGAGTCTGATACCGCTTAGAAATAATATGAGGCATAGTGACCAAGGACTTCAAGGAGGAAAAAAAAGTGGTCAGAAGATGCTGACCATGGGGGGTGGCCTCATGTGTTGTGTAACTGCAGGTTTAATTTGGAAGTATTTAAAAGCCATTTTGTCAGTGACTTGGAATTGGTTTTGAATCTGGACAAATGAAAAAAAATACCCCTCATGCAATAAATCTGAAAGGGAGCTACTGTCCAACATGGGCCACCATCTTAGTGGAATAGTCTTGCCTCCAATTTTGAAATTGGGGTTCCTTGCCAAAGGCTGCGTTATGTCTACTGATAAATTGTGAGCCATAGCTGTCAGCATCTGTTTATGCACCAATAGGGATGTCCCTATGACTGAACGTCACAAGGATAAAGGAAGATTAGCATAATTGGCATATAGAAGTGAAGCTGGGGAAGAGACCAATAGAGCAAATCTGTTCCAGTTCCATAGTAAACCATTATGGAATGTAGGCACCACGAGCATCAGGATCCATTGTGCAGAGGAGGTGGGGTGGAAAGGATGAGAAAGGACTTGGTAAGGTTAGAGGAATGGTCAAATGTATGGCAGCTTAGATTCAATGCTAAGAAGTGCAAGGTAATGCACCTGGGAAACAAAAACCCAGGGGAAGAGTACACAATGGGGGGTGAGATACTAACAACAACAAAAATGGAAAGGGACCTGGGGGTAGTCATATCAGATGACCTAAAGGTGGGCAAACAATGTGAGAGGGCAGCAAGGAGGGCTGGGGGATACTGGGATGCATAGGGAGAGGCATCACCAGCAGAAAACAGGAAGTTATTATCCCTCTGTACAGACAGTTGGTGAGACCCCATCTGAATTACTCGTGCAGTTCTGGAGACCCAATCTCCATAAGGATATAGACAGGATAGAGGCTGTCGAGGAGGCAACTAAAATGGTGCAGGGTCTGCACCGGAAGACATATGAAGAGAGACTTAAGGAGCTGAATATGTATAGCCTCGAGGAAAGGAGAGAGAGGGGGACATGATAGAAACTTTCAAGTATCTCAAGGAATCAACAAAGTCTAAGAGGTAGCATCTTTCAAAAGAGGTGTGCAAGAACAAAGGGCACAATTTGAAGATAGAAGGAGGGCGGCTCAGAGGTAATTTAAGGAAGCATTTTTTCACAGAGAGGGTTGTGGATGCATGGAATGGCCTTCCGGAGGAGGTTGTGGAGTCAAAAACAGTGGTGGAATTCAAGCATGCATGGGACAGTCATAAGGCAATTCTAGGGGGTTGGGGTAGGAAGAAGTAGGCTGCTGGTTAACTAGGATCTGCAGCTTATCCAATAGGTAGGGAAATGGGCAGACTGGGTGGGCCAAGTGGTCCTTATCTGCTGTCAAAATCTATGTTTCTATGAGGTATTTGCTGGAGTATATGGCCCAGTAATATAATCTAAAATTAGGTAACTGTAGGCCCCCGGATGCTTTTGGTACCACCAATTTGACGTATGCTCACCGAGCTGGTTTTCCAGCTTGAATAAATCTAAAAATCAGAATACTGTTCTGTCTTCTTCGGGGGTACCTCAGTCATCAGGTCACACATATGGAATGGGTCCCAAACAGCGAACAATGCAACAGAACAGTCTGGGAGGAAGGTCAGCCAAAGCTTAGGACAAGAAGCCCTGCAGAACAGCCCTGCCAAAACTTGCACGGGCTCTAGAAGCAATGTCCAGACTGTAGTGCTTAGTGAAAGTATGGGAGATACTCCAGGTGGCAGGAGCACAAATGTCAGTGGCTAAGATCCCTTTGAAACAGGCCGCAGAGGCCGCCATGCCCATTGTGGAATGGGCTTTCACCACCCCTGCCAACTCTTTGACATGCTCATTGTAGCAGAAAACAATACAATGTGCCAACCATTTGGACAAACATTGCTTAGAAACCTAAATGCCCTCTCTTCCTGGGGTGAAAGAAACAAAAAGCTGCTTTGACTTTCTGAAATCCTTAGTACTGAGCAGATAATACTTCAAAATTCTCTGCATGTCCGATGTACGTTTCCCCTGGATTGGCTCGCTCAGAAAAATGAACAGGAAGGTGGATAGACTGGTTCAGGGTAAACTCAGACACCACCTTGGGAATACACTTAGGATTCCTGCACAAAGACACCCTGTCTTTGTGAAAAAATACAATAAGACTCCTCACACCAGAGAGTCTGAAGCTTGGAAATCCTTCGAGCAGAAGTAATGGCAACCAAAAACACAGGTTACTTACCTGTAACAGTAATTCTAGGAGTGGTATATAAGTTCATCCACACTGTTTGGCATGACCCTTTCCGTTTAAGATCCACCGGAAAGTCTTCTAGCTGGCTCTTCCCACCCACCCAGGTGGTATAAGAAAAAATAACTCACCTTAGTAATGTTGTTTCTTCTAATGGAGTCTTGCTATATTATGACATATGCAGTATAACCCCAGGTTAGAACTGCTCCGGAGGTGAAAGAGTTAACTTCCATGCAGAGCATGGAATCTTGAGCGCGAACTCGGTTGAACACTCTGTCTGTTGAAGCTCAAACTTCAACTGTCAGATCTTTACGAGCAAAAACTCACTAAGGTTCTGTGTGGAAGCCGTAAACCTACACTAGCCACTGGCTACTAACTACAAAAACACCTTTTTGTTCTTGATCCCAAAACAAAGACTCAAGTTGGGGGATTCAAGAAGGAAAATTTAAGCATAACACCTAAGCACCCTAGAAGGGTGAAATAAAGTGGGCATCAAAGAAGTGCCAACATTGCACTGCCCACCCACATCCCAAAAACAGAGGTTCTGAGAGGGGCAGGCTGGGGAGGTCATAATATAGCAAGACTCCATTAGAAGAAACAACATTACTAAGGTGGTAATTTTCTTTCAAACAACATGAAGTCTTGCTATATTATGACATATCAGAATACACAGCAGTACCTCCATGGAGGAGGGACAGAACCTACTTGGGAAATAGGCTCTGAAGCACAGCTGTGCCAAATCGAGCATCACTCCTAGCCTGGATATCCAAGGAGTAATGCTTAGTAAAAGTGTGAACTGTTTTCCAGGTAGCTGCTTGACATATCTCTAGGATAGGAATGTCCCTGGCAGCAGCCAGAGACGCAGCTGTACCTCTGGTAGAGTGAGCCCTCAGGCCTGAGGGAGGAACCTTACCCAGTTTTTCGTAACAGAACTGGATACAAGAGACAATCCACCTGGCAATGGATCTTTTAGTGGCAGGTTTCCCTTTACCAACCTCACCATAAGTGAGGAACAATTGGAGGGATTCGAACCTGTGACCCTTGGTAATGTTCTATATAGTAACTAAGGCTCTTTTGACATCTAAACTGTGCAATCTCCTCTCACCAGAGGAGGAATGGTCAGTGAAGTACACAGGAAGAGACATGGATTGATTAAGGTGAAAGTCTGAAACCACCTTGGGCAAAACTTCCTGTTAGTCCTGAGGACCACCTTATCTCTATGAAAGGAGATAAAATCAGGCTCCACTGACAAGGCTTGTAGCTCACTTATGCGCCTGGCAGAGGTGATGGCTACCAAGAAACACAGTTTTCCAAGTCAAGTGCCTAAGCTCTGCTGAAGACAATGGCTCAAAAGGTTGCATAAGCTGAGCAATGCAAATATTAATATCCCAAGCAGGGGCAGGGTCCCTGAACAGGGGTTGGTGTGAAGCAACCCTTTAAAAACTTAGAGAACACAGGGTGAGCTGATAAAGAAGAGGCTTACCTGTTGACAAGAAGACAGACACAGCTGCCAAGTGCACTTTTAGGGTAGCTGGTCTCAGCCCCAAGGAATTCAAATGCACCAAATAATCCAGGATCGTGGGCACACAGCAGATTCTGGGAAATATGTTACCAGCACACCAGATGGAAAATCTCTTCCATTTTGAATTATAAGTAGCCTTGGTGGAAGGCTTCCTAGAGGCCTTCAAGATATCCAATACACCTTGAGAAAGGTGTAGGTCAGCAAACTCTAACTCTTCAAGAGCCAAGCCTTGAGATTGAGAGATTTGAGGTTCGGATACCAAACTCTCCCTGGGCCAGGTTAACAGGTTGTGATTCCTGGGAAGACATAGGGAGGGTGGACTGCTAAGGACATGATGAGTGGGTACCAGGGCTGCCTGGCCCAATCTGGAGCAATCAAGATCATCTTGCAGGATTGAGATCTGATTCTGACTAGCACTTTGAAAAGAAGGGAAGGGGAAAAAGCATGAAATTCCCTTCCCAACTGAGGAGGAAGGCATCCAGAGGGACTGAGCCCAACACTGGGGCCTGCAGCAAAAAAGGGAAGTTGGTGATTGTATGGGGCTGCAAGAGATCCATTTGCGGGTGCCCCATCTGGCAAATATTACCTCCAGTACTAGGGGATCCAGTGCCCATTTGTGATGGCCCTGGGAAATCCTGCTGAGAGCATCCGCTAGGACATTGTCCTTGCCTGGGAGGTGAACTGCCGTAAGGGAGGCATTCAGAGAATAAGCCAGAGACCACAACTTCATTGCTTTCGCATGGCGTAGACCGAGTGCCCCTTGCTTGTTGATGTACCACATTGTAGTGGTATTGTCTGTTCTGACCTGAACCACCTTGTTCTGGACAGATGTGGAAAAAACCTGGAGTGCTAGAAAAACTGCTCTGAGCTCCAGCAAATTGATGTGGAGCAGAGATTCCTGGGGGGACCACAGCCCTTGGGTGGAAAGGTCGTCCATGTGAGCTCCCCACCCCAAAAGGGATGCATCTGTAGTAAGGGTCAAGGAATGAGACTGGGGAGTGAAGGGAACCCCCTGTCTCAGATTGTTCTGATCCTGCCATCACTGAAGGGCCTGGATCAGGGTTCGAGTCACTGGAATCAATTTGGTTAGGGGATCTGTCCTTTGAGACCAAAAGGCTCTCAAATGGAACTGAATGTCCCTCATCTGAAATCTCGCTCCCTGCACCACTGCCGTAGAAGCAGCCATGTGCCCCAGGAGCTGTAGAAAATGCCTTGCTGGTCGAGAGACCTGCAGGGTGAAAGAGGAGGCCAGAGACGCCAGTGTCCTTGCTCTTTCCAGAGGAAGGAAGGCTCTGGCTTCTTTTGTGTTCAGTTCTGTGCCTATAAAGGTTAGAAGCTGGACAGGCTCCAGAACTGACTTTGGAAGATTGAGAAGGAAACCTAGAGATGTAAGCAGCTGCTGGGTTACTTGCAAATGTAGTTTGACCTGTTCTGGAGACTGGCCTACAATGAGCCAGTCGTCCAGATAAGGAAAGTAAGCCAGCCTGCCCCCTACCGGTAGTGGAGAATCGGCCCTGGCTACCCCATCAGGGAGCCTGTTTTGCAGGGGCTTTGGGTTGAGGGGTAGAAGCAGGATTAGTAGAGCCCCTTCTGCCCCTTCCTCTAAAGAACCCCCTCTGGGCATACGAAGAAAAGGAGGCCTGGGCTTGGTAAAACGGCCTATGAAAAGGCCTGCCCCTGCCCCTGACATGCTGCCTTTGAGGAGTGACTTGACTTTCTTTGGCCTGTGCACTCCTACAGGTGGTCCTATACTCATCCATTTTCTTCATATAATTCTCTGTCTGCTCCCCAAACAGAGAATTTCCCACAACAGGAAAATCCATAGCCTTAGACTGGGTATCCTGTGACAGGGCAGTACATCTGAGCCAGGCCATTCTGCGAAGAGACACAGATGTAGCCATAACTCTTGATGAAACATCATTAGAGTCTACAGCAGCATGAAATTGCACCTTGGATGCCTCAATACCATCCGCAGCCACCTGCTCCAGCTCCCTGGCAAGCTGTTCAGGGGCCTGTTTTGCTAGGGCCAGGACAGTATCCCACCTGGATTTCTGGTACCTAGCTGCGTAAGCCATATAATTTGCCTGTCTGAGTCCCAAAGATGCTGCCATGTACTGCTTTTTTGCCATGGCATCCATCCTCCTGGAATCTTTTTCAGGAGGGTGAGAGGCTAGAGGAATATTAGCCTTGTCACAGCCTGCAGCCTGCACTACCCACACATGGCTGCATTGCTGGGAGAGGAACTCCGTATCAGAGCCTGATAAAGCATACTTTTTGTCCATCCTTTTATCCACAGGGAAAATAGAATGAGGAGTTTTCAGAATTTTTACTGTCTGTTTCCTAAAAGATTTATGCAAGGGAATAGACAGTCTCCTAGACTCTGGAATATCCATCATTTCCACAAAATCAGGCTCTTCTTGATCATCAACAGCTTCCTCAACAGGGTTGCAGAGTGTCAGCAACTTTCTTGTAAAACAAAAATGAGAAGGGACTCAGATAGCCTGGGAGGATACTCCTGAGGGTCTGTCTGGAGAGATGTCCGGTTCAATGGGCACATCAGACTGTCAAAATCACACTCACTCTCCTCGTACCCCTCCTCCCCTTCCCCTGGTTCATAAAAATCTTCAAAATCATAATCTTGAACTGAGGGAACCGACCGAACCGGGCGCTTACCCAATGGTGCAGGTTCGGACGGAACTGGGGAAAGAGACTGGACAATTTGAATAGCTTTGGCTATTTCCTCAGCGGTTGGAGAAAGAACTTTTGGCCCCAAACTAGCTGACCTTCTAGCCCTTTTAGTTGGAACTGGCTCCTCAGAGCTGACTCTTCGTTTGCCCGAGGAAGCATCGCCCTGGTCAGAGGGCACTCCCTCTGGTTCAGTTGGAACCGAACCGGGCTGGCCATCCGCGTCAGCGGACTTTTTAGCCTCCTTTTCCTGAGCCTACCAACCTTTTTTCCACAGTGGCAGCAGGAAAATTATACAAATCTGGCAGTCTGCATTGAGGCGGTCAAACCCCAGACAATATACACAAATGGTGTGTGGGTCAGCCTTGGCAAAGGCTTCCCCACAGAGGCTACATGCTGAAACCCAGTGGGTCCAGTTTTTCTTTTGGGTTTCTCAGACATAGTGCCAGCCTAACCAAAACTTGCCCGTTAACGGCAATCCACCAAGCAAGATTCTCTTATCGGTTCCCAACCGTGTCACGGGTCATGGAAAAAAACGTAATAAAATCCATTTTTTTAGAACCGATAAGAACTGGGAACTGCACTCTAAAGGGCTAGAAAGTAATTTTTAAACCCCTCTGATCGGTTCAAACCGAACCGAAAAAGACATTTACAAGTTCCACACAGAAGAAAAATAAATAAGTAAGCCTATCTATTACTTACAATACCACAAACAGACGCTTGAACGAACGATTGCGGTTAAATTTCGGTAAAATAAACTGAGAATTACACTTTAAAACCGACAAACAAACTGAGCAGCAGGAGGAATCTCCGGAGTGACTGTTCAGTGAGGCAGAGTAAAGAAGCTGACAGTTTAAGGTTGAGCTTCAACAGACAGAGTGTTCAATCAAGCTCGCACTCAAGATTCCATGCCCTGCATGGAAGTTAACTCTTTAACCTCTGGAGCAGTTATAACCTGGGGTTATACGGCATATGTCATCATATAGCAAGACTTCATGTTGTTTGAATAGTTGGCTCTGCCCCATGATGCCACATCTTAGCCCACTGGAAGCCAGGTTGTGCGTTGCAGCAAGGGAGGTCAGGTGGCTTTGTGTGGATGAACAACATATACCACTCCTAGAACTACTGTTACAGGTATGTAGCCTGTGGTTCTAGGGGCATGTTTGGCAGACTCCAAGCAGTTCTCTGGGGGGAGGGAGGGAGGCAAGACGCACACCCCCTACTTAGGAAACAGAGATTAGAGAACTGAGGCCCCAAAACCAGCATCCTGGCGTGACTCTTGGTTGATGTGGTAGTGGGTAATGAAGGTGCTTGCTGTCTTCTAGGTGGCAGCCTGGCAGATTTCCTGGATAGGGATGTCTCTGGAAGCAGCGGTATGGCAGGTGGAATGAGCTCTTATCCCTCTGAGAAGCTCCTTCCCCACCAACCTATAGCAGAGATCGATGCAAGATATGATCCATCTACTGATCATCCACTTTGCTGCAGGTCTGCCAAGTGCGGCATCAGCGTAGGTGACAAACAGCTGGTGAACCTCTCCCCAAATTTCCGCCATTCTCTCCTTATAATAGGAGTGCGCTCATCTCAGGTCCAGAGTATGGAGCCTGTGCTCGGCATCCGAGGTGTAGTTCGGGTAGAACACAAGCAGAGTCAACAACTGATTGAGGTGGAACTCTGACACCACCTTGGGGAGGAATTTCAGGTGAGGGTGCAGGACAACCCTGTCCCTGTGGAAGACCAGGTAAGGAGACTCTACCGAGAGCGCCTGGAGCTCCCCAATCCTTCTGGCAGACGTGACAGCCACCAGAAAGGTGGTCTTCCACGACAAGTGTGATAGCTCGCACTTGCGCATTGGTTCGAATGGCTTGCCCATGAGTTTAGCCAAAACCAGCAGTAGATCCCACGGAGATGGAGGTTCATGCACCGGAGAGGATATGTGATCTAGGCCTTTGAAAACGTGTCTGACCATCGTCTCCTGTGCCATCGTCTGCTGACTGGCCCGCACCCGGTAAGCCGAGATGACTGCCAGGTGCACCTTAATGGTCGTAGACCGAAGACCACTTTTGGACAGAGACCAAAGGTAGTCTAGGATGCTAGCCACTGGACAGGACAGAGGGTCCAGGCCCTTGCCCTGACACCAAATGGAAAAATGCTTCCATTTGAAGGCATAGCACCTCCTGGTCAACTCCTTTCTGGATGCTTCCATCACAGTGAGTACATCCTCAGAGAGACCCAAAGCCTGAAACTCTAGCCGCTCAGGAACCAGGCTGTCAGGTGCAGGGATTGAAGGTCTAGATGGAATACCTTCCCCTGATTGACAGATAGCAGGTCTGGATGTACTGGAAGACATCGCAGAGGCCTGGTTCTGAGGCTGAGGAGATCTGGATACCAGAACTGGAATGGCCAGTCTGGGACTACCAGGATCACCATCGCCCTGTCCCTCTTCACCTTGAGGAGCACCCTGTGGATCAAGGGAATTGGAGGGAAGGCGTAGAAGAGGCCTGGGGTCCATGGCCTCGAGAAGACTTCCCCTTCCCCCTGCAGCGAGCTCTGCCGGGGGGTGGGCATGAAACAGCCTCAGCTTGGTGTTTTCCCAGGAGGCAAACAGGCCCACCAACGGTTTGCCCCAGTGGGAGAACAGACTGAGTACTACCTCTGGATGGAGAGACCACTCGTGGGACGTCTCGCCCACATGGCTGAGAGCATCTGCCAGTTGATTTGAGGCTCCTGCCACATGGATGGCTAGGAGATCTGCCTCCAGTCGGCTCACAAGGTTCCAGATGCGGAGCGCTTCCCTGCACAGCAGCCGGGAGTGTGTGCTGCCCTGTCTGTTGAGGTAGTATATGGCCGTGGTGTTGTCCGTCTGGACTTGAACCACTTGACCCCGGAGGAGAGTAGCAAATGCTGACAGTGCCAGTCTGACTGCTCTGAGCTCCAGCAGGATGATATGGTATAAGGATTCCTTGGGGGTCCAGAACCATGGGCTCTGTGGTTCCCCATGTGGGCTCCCCAGCCCGCGAGCGGCGCATCGGTCGTGAGAATGACCATCGGCTCGAGGCAGACAAACAGGATCCCTTCCTGCAGATGATCCAGGACGGTCCACCATTGGAGAGTGTCCCACATCTTCTGGGTCACAGTGATCAGCTGGTCGAAATGACCTTAGCACTGAGTCCACTGGGAGGCCATCTCCCACTGAAGGCGGGGCATATGCCACTGGGCCCATCGGCCATGGTGGTGCAGGCCGCCATGTACCCCAGAAGATGCAGAAAGTCCCAGGCAGGACGCAAGTGCCCAACCAGAAATGAGTGAGCCTGGAGAAGTATCAGGCTGAGATGGAGGGCCTGTCTATGAACTAGGGGCCAAAGATCCGAGGGTCGGTGGGTGGCGGTGCTGTCGTTATAGGTCTGGTAGGAACAGAGACCTGGACAGCTACAGGCATCGGTGTAGCCGCACCCAATGGAGTACCCGGAGGAAGAACAACAAGCCGTCAGGGAGTGGGTACGCCACCGGGGGGAGTGATCCCGATCTCAGTCTTTCTTATGACTTTTCCCAGAGGACTTATCTCGGACCTTTGTGGCCTGGGAGCTCAACGAACCCACGGGCGACTGTGTAGGAGGGACCCCACAAGGACACCTGCCCAGAAATGGCTACCTTTTGTTTGATCAGGAATTTTCGAGAGCCTTTTTTCGTTGCCTGAGGGTAGTCTGATTAAATTTGTGTCAGAGCTCACAGTCAGACACGTTGTGGTTAGGCTCAAGACAGCAGACACAGAGAATATGGCCATCTGACGAGGCAATCTGCTTTCCGTAGTGACAGCAATGGAAAAAAGAAGTGGAAGAATTAACTCTTGACATAAACATGGTAATGAAATCTCTTATAAAAAATAAATTCTAAAAACCAGGTAAAATAAAAGTCGTAGGTGAAAATAGTGCGAAATTGTGCCAGAGCTTCTGCGGAAACCCATGTGAATGGAGTCGTTGGTGGGGGAAAAACTGAGGAGGGAGCGGGGCCGCTCACGCCTTTATAGGGTTGGTGATGTCAGCAAACGGTGTCAGTGTGGGTGGCCCCAGTGGTACTGCTGAAAATCTTCTGTGTGTATCCTGCTTCACTGATGGTGAAGTTCCATATGTGTGACCTGATGACTGAGATACCCAGAAGATGATGTATTTTTACCACAGTGCAAGGTCGAGCAAAAGGCATTGAGCATGTAGTAGTGACAGAGAATGCTCATCCTATCAGATAAAAGATATACAGATTACCAAAGCAATTAAGAGCAGATGTGGTTAAGGAAATACAAAAACTAGAAGAGCTAGGTATCACTGAAGAATCGAGAAATGCTTGGTCATCACCAATGGTGATTGTAAATAATAAAGAAAGAGGAGTAAGAATCTGCCTTGATTTTAGAAAATGTAATCACGTGTCCAAATCTGACAGCTATCCTATGCCCAAGACAGATGAGCTGGTGGACAGATTGGGACATGTCAAGTACTTTAGTAGACTCTACCTCACCAAGGTTGGCAGTATAGCCTAGAGGTTAGAGTAACGAGCTGTGAACGACCTTGGTACATCCAGCAGACCAGACCTTAGTTTGATTCTCATAACCTCCACTTGCATACTGTGTGACTCTGAGCAAGTCACTTAACCGCCCAGTGCTCCCAGGTCGCCCCTGAAAATAGGCACTTATGCCTAGTGGGCCTTACCCGGTTACCAAAGACTAAAATAAGAAAATAAATAAAAATAAGGGTTACTGGCAAATTCCTCCTAGCTAAAGAATCCAGAGACAAACATCATTTTCCACTCCAACTAGATTCTATCAGTTCACTGCCATACCATGTGGTTTACATGGTGCACCCAATACATTCCAGAGGTACATGGATGTATTTCTAACCCCTCACATTGGTTATTGTGCTTTTTACCTGGATGATGATGTGATGTACAGTTCAGACTGGAAAAGCAACCTGGAACACCTACAAACAGTTATGCAATCTACCAGAAATGCAGATCTGACCGGAGCTGTAGCAAACAGTCCTGACCATTAAACAAAGAAAGATGTCAGGTAATTTTTAGGTCAGGCTAGATACTACCAGAAATCTGTTCCCAACTTGCCCAGTTAGTTACTCCTCTCGCTGAACCCAAGAAAAAAAAGCACCTGAATAATGTGAAATGGTCCCCAGAGTGTGACAAGGCTTTTCAGGCTATCAAGGCTGTATTATGTTCAGCCCCTGTTTTAAGAAGTCCAGATTTTGAGAAACTATTTCTGTTACAGTCAGAGGCCTCAGAGGTAGGCCTAGGTGCAGTTCTGAAGTCAGAATATAGATGGGAAAGAACATCCCATTCTGTTATATCAGTGAGAAACTGCAAGACAGAGAGGAAAAGTACTCCATTACTGAAAAGGAATGCCTTGCTGCGAAATGGGTAATGGAGTCCGTTAAAGGTTATCTGCTAGGAACTGACTTTGTACTTAAAACAGATCACAATCCCCAGTCAGCTTAATCAAATGAAGGCTAAAAATCCCATAATCACAGGGTGGTACCTGGCACTACTGAAATTTAAATTCAAAGTGATGCACAAATCAGGAAAATAGAGTGCTGATGCTGGTTTCTGTCAAGATATGGTTCAGGAATTGAGAATTCAGAAGGTTGAAAAAAAATGCGTGCACGTAACTGAAAAGTTTGCTGTAAAATGTGTTATGAAAAAAGAGGATACTGCATATGCAAAGAACTGTAAATGTTATAAGGTGATGTTAAAAGGGACATAAATGAAGGTTTTAGAAACCTGTTTTTTAAGGAAAAAAGGGATTTTCTCTTACTGAGTGTGTGTGTAAGACTCAGTTCCATTTGTCTTGTAGAGAGTTAAAAGCAATAATCTACTCTGTCCTCTCCTATTTTGCCAATTATCTGTCTCTTGTCCAATTAAATTTGCTTGTGGCACCTAAGAATTGGCCACTTTGAAAGTCCCATAATTTCCCACATTATCTCCCTTCATTCACTTGCTATTTCTATTCTTTTTTCTCCTCTTGCTTCTCTTTGGAAAAAATAAACAGAAGAATCTTTACGTGAAACTGGAATCCCTTTTGCAAATGTATATAATTATATTGTTGAATGACTGCAGAATGCTATTGGGGTTATATCAATCTGGAACACAGGGGATTTACCTTTATACGTATTTTGACCACCACAAGCTTGTTAACAGAACTGTCAACAGGAGATCAGCCCTGGGACAGAATGTTCTATTTTACTGCATCTGCAGGCTGGCCTCAGGAAAGAAACTGACTGAGTTCTGAGATATTTGTGAGAAACAAGAGATTGATTTACACCAACAGGATGTAGAAATTAATCTGTCAGGAAAATACACCTTATTAAAAAAGGAAGCAATGTTTTTGTTTAATAATAGATGGGGATTTTAAAGAAAGACTCTCAGATGTAGGACTTTGTTTGAACTGCCTGTATGAAGAGCTGTCGAGAACAGCTTTTTTTTATCTTATTGTCACTGATAATAATAAAATGCTACTTCAGAATTGTATTAGTTATTTGCCTCTCTGCACAGCAACTGTATATTGCACCTTACTGTCGGTTGTACTGTATTCCCCATTCCCCAAAGACGCATCTAGAAATGAAATGTTACCAGCTCAGTATGTCTTTCCTGGTAGATTTTTTAAAATAAACAAGCGGTCTCTTGTTACCATGGAAAAGTACAGTTACATCAGAACTTACCGTAATAGTAGATCTTCGAGAACAGCTCTTGCAGCAGGTTATACCATAAGGACTGAAGCCGGCAGGCAGCAGGACCCACAGAAAACTTCTAGCTAGCTATACCAAGCGGGAGACCTCCCCCGACGTCAGACACATCATAAAAGAGGCAGTCCCCCAGTATACCTCAGTTCTCCCACTGGAGACTCCAGGCATAGTGATGTGATTCAGAAGGGGAGACCGAGGATCCGCTTCCAGAGGAAGACTAAAAAATCTGATGCATCTGAGATGCTCTGAATTAGAACCAAACCTCCTGAGGGGAAGGTGGGAGGGAAACTACCTGCTGCAAGAGCTGTTCTCGAAGATCTACTGTTACAGTAAGTTCTTACATAACTGTACTACCTTACTTAGAGATACAGTTCTTGGAGCAGTTTACACCATAAGGACTGATTCCCAAGCAGTAAGGGTGCAATGCTAACCCAGTCGGGAGGAGGGTAGGAGAGATTGAGATATAAAAGGAACCTCTCAGGACAAATGTCCCTGGAGGACTGCCAGGCCAAAGCCCGCTCTATGCCTGGAGACGATGTCCAAACTGTAGTGTCTCATGAAAGTGTGAACAGAACTCCAAGTAGTAGCTGCACAAATGGCAGATGTCGCTACATATTTCAAGACGATGAAGGAGGTAGCCACCCCCCTTGTAGAATGGCCCTTTACGGGTCAGGGCAAGGGTTTATTGCATTTCTGGTAACAGAAGACAATGCAGTTAACAAGCCACTTGGAGAGTCTTTTTCGATACGGGTGCACCTAACATTCTTCGAGCAAAGGATAAGAACAGTTGGTCAGATTGTCTGTGTGAACGGGTTCTGGCCAAGTAGAACCTCAAAATCCTATGCACATCTACAGTGTGCAAGAGGGCTTCCACTCTGTTCATGTAGTTGGGGAAGTATATCGGAAGGTCAATGTCCTGGTTTAAGGTTAAGGTTGAAACCACCTTGGGAAGGAACTTAGGATTGGTCCTTAAGGACACCCTGTCCTTATGGAAAATCAAGTAAGGCTCTTTACACATGAGTGCCTGGAGCTCAGAAATCCTCTGTGCTGAAGTAATGGCAACTAAATATAACGCTTTCCAGGAGAGAAGGTGAAGCTCACAATCCGCAGTTGGTTCAAACGGAGGCAGCGTAAGCTGCTCTAAAACAAAAAGAAGGTCCCAAGGAGGAACTGGATCCTTAATTGGGGGTCTGAGATGCAAGACACTACGTAGAAAAGTGCGAGAAGCCTCTAATTGGGCTAATGAATGCTGACCAACCGGTGTGTGGTATGCCGATATGGCACAGAGGTGTACCTTCATTGAGGAATATGCCAGTCCTGACTGGAAAAGGGGTAGGAGGTAGTCTAAAATAGACTTCTCAGGGCATCGAAGAGGATGGATATTGTGGGCCTGAGCCGATAGACAAAATCTCTGCCATTTCAGAGCATACGTGGCGTGAGTTGAAGATTTCCTAGCTGTCACCAGGATATCGGCAACGGCTTGCGAGACTCTGTACCTAAGAATGGCTATGTCTTTAGGAGCCAGGCATGCAGGTTCAGGGATCTGAGGTTCGGATGGACCAGGGAGTCGGCCTCCTGGGACAGCAAATGAGAGCTGACCGGTAAGGGTAAGGGAGGCTCCTGAGCCAGCTGGTGAAGCAGCGGAAACCCGATCCGTCTGTGCCAAAAGGGCGCTATCAAGATCAATGATGCCCATTTCAATTGGAGCTTGAGAATTACCCTCTGGATCAAAGGGAAGGGCAGGAAAGTGTAGAGGAACCTGCAAGTCCAGGAGAGGGACAACGCCAAAAACACCAGGCCCTGGATCTAGCGAGCAGAAATCTGGCAGTTTTGCGTTGTATGGGGACGCGAATAAGTCGACGTCTGGTGTCCCCCATCATTGGAACAGGTCCTCGGCGACCTCTTGTATCAGTTCCCATTCGTGAGCCCTGGCCTTCGACTGGCTCAGGAGGTCTGCGACAGTGTTGTCCACTCCGGGAACGTGCACTGCGGTGAGTGTGGCGTTGTGCTGTAATGCCCATTCCCACACCCTCTTTGCTGCTCTGCAAAGGTGGTAGGAGTGAGTGCCTCCTTGTTTGTTGATATAATACATCACCGAGAAGTTGTTCGTTTGGACCAACACATGACCCAGTGGGATCTCCGACTGCAGGGCCTGTAAGGCGTAAAGGACTGCTCTTATCTCCGGGACACTGATATGGAGGTGAGTCTCCAGGGGCGACCAGGTTTCCTGGGTTCTGGTGTCTCTCAGATGAGCTCCCCAGCCAGACCCCGAAGCGTCGGTGGTAAGGGTCAGAGATGGCACTGGCACCACGAAGGGGACTCCCACGGAAAAATGTTCCAGAACCAGCCACCACTGTAAGTCTTGAATGACCGACCGTGTGAATCTGATTGGCTGGTCTAAGTGATCCTGCCCTAGTCCCACTGGGTTCTCAGTGTCCACTGAGAAACTCTCATGTGGAGGTGAGTGTGTGGGAACTGTGGCGATGGCCGCCGCCATATGTCCGAGCAGGCAAAGTATGGTCAGAGCGGAGGCCCGATTTTGTGCCGTGATAGTCCTTATCAGTGACCTGATGCGTTCCGCTCTGTTCATGGGCAGGAAGGCTCTCCCTTGATGGGTATCCAGAACCGCACCAATGAATTGTAGTCTCTGCAAGGAAGTGAGAGATTACTTCTCTTGGCTGATGGTGATCCCTAGAGACTGAAATAGGGAGCAGGTGTTGTGAATGGCCTTCTGCAATGCCTCTGGGGAGGACCCATTCGTCCAAATAGGGGAAGACATAATGTTCTTGTCTCCTAAGGGCTCCTGCTATGACTGCCATGCACTTGGTAAAGACACGTGGCACCGAGGACAGGCCGAATGGAAGTGCTCAGAACTGATAATGATGTCGTAAAAAGTCGAAGTGCAGGAACTTCCTGTGCGACCGAGTTATGGGAAGATGAAGATATACGTCCTGCATGTCCAGAGACGCTAGCCATGCGCCTTGCTTGAGCATGGGAATGAGACCCGGTGGGGTAACCATGAGAAAGCGTTTGTACATCACATGGATGTTTAGGTCGCTGAGGTCTAGGATTGGGCGTAAGTCCTTGGTTTTCTTTGGAACCAGGAAGAAGTGGGAATAGTATCCTCTTTCTCTCTGGTTCCTCAATACGACCTCAATGGCGTCCTTGGAAAGGAGTGCCGAGATCTCCTGCTGGATGAACAGGGCATGCTGTCCCGAATAACGGGAATGCAGAGGAGGTCTTAACGGTGGGCGGTTGAGGAACTCTATAGAGTGACCTCGACTGATAAGCTGAATAACCCACCAGTTGGAGGTGATCCTCTGCCACCCTGACAGGCGGTAGGCGACTCAACACCCAACCCTCTCTTCCCTTTGATCCGGGGGGGGGAAGCAGAGGCCAGGAAGAAGTCATGCTGTAGTGGTGGTGGCTCCGGCAGGTTGGGCAGATTTAGTGTTTCTCTGGCCCTGATCTCTGGAGAATCTCTGTTGGTTCTTGCAACCGAAATTGCCTCTATGTTGCTGTTGGCCTGACTGAGGTTATCTGCTCTGTCAGCCACAAAAATAGTTCTGTGGTCTGCGAAAGGAACCAGGCTTGGATTTATACATGGCCTGAACCGTTCTAACCGCCTTCCCGGCATCTTGAAGTCTGGTGATGACCCTCTCAGAGTCTTCACCGAACAAGACGGCTCCATTGTAGGGAACGTCTGTGATTCCTTTCTGGATGAATGCAGTAAATCCAGAGACCCTCAAGCAAGTGTCTCCGGAAGCAAACACCTGTTGAGGCACCTCTCTCTGTGAAGTCTGCCGAGTCATACGTGGTCCAGAGGACTTGGGTCCCAACATCACAGCCTGTGAGGAGGCGGAGGAGGTTTAGGAAGCTCCTCCTTCTTCTCACCCTCTGGGAAGTCCTTCAGTAGGTCCTGTCCCTGGTCCCACAATGCATTTTGAAATTGCACCATGTGCGTCAAATAGTTGCGGGACCTGAGGGAGCATGTAGCAGAGGCATACGTGCGACGACCCAGTGAGTCCAACTGTTTGGATTCCTGGTCTGAGGGCTGTGTACTGAGGTTTTGGGGACGCTGGCAGCGGTCGTGCGAAGCCGTGATGACTAACAAGTCAGCCACAGGTTGTTGAGATAGATAGGGAGCCTCCCGTGGGGCCCTATAAAGCCTGTGGGCCTTTTTGGGGACCGCTAGAATTGAATGAGGATGCTTCCATGCAGCCGTGGTAGCGTCCTGGAAAGTGTCCACCAGGGGTGGAACCACCACACGCTTGGGGTCTTTTTGCCTCAAATAACGTGCCAGGCGTTGTCATTCTGGGTCTAAATCCTCTGTCTCCCATCCCATGTTCTCCTGAATGTGGTACATAATATCGGAGAATGCTGGGTCATTCGGTGGTGACCTGGGAAGGTCATGGGGATCTGGAGATGGAGGCTCAAAAGGAGAGAGTGACCGAGGAGTGCCCGAAGAATCAGGGCATGAGTTGTCGCCTGACAAAGAGGGGGATCTTCGTCGGGGCCTTTTTCTTCTGTGGTCACTGGGGAATTTGGAAGGGATACTGGAGCGCGAAGATCTCTTCAGACTCCGAGACCTAGAATGTCTGGCCTTGGATCTGCCCCTAGGCTGTGGAGAAATGTCTCGAAGATCAAGTGTCGGTGCCACGGGGGTGCCTCACCGTGGGGTTTTGTGGGTACAGCATCTTTCTTAATGGTGTCCTATCAAAAGCTGAAGAGTTCTTTGACTTCTTGTATGTTCAGACCAGATGAAGGGCCTGGCACCGGTGTCTGTCGGGCATTAGGATCAGGTGTCGGTGGCTGAGGGGTCGTTGGGTCTGGCATCTGGTCTTGTGATAGGCTGGCGTCAAGTAGACCGACGTCTTCGGCATCCCCTGACATTTGGTCATTTGTGCCATGAGCGCTGGCATCCTCCTCTGATGTCCCCCTGTGCCAGGTGGCGGGTGGCAGAGGCGGCAGGTTCTTGGGGCGTTGTGCGCCCGCTTCACCTCCGTCATCCATTTTAGCAATGTAAAATCTAAAGTCTTCCGCTAAGGGATGTTTGAGCCCCTGGGCAGCTGGGAGACTGAGCAATCGGTGTCCCAGCATTGATCCACAGCGTCGGCGCTAGACATAGTCGCCGATTTGGACTGAGGCCTGTGGCAGTCGGAAGTCTCCGACCTCTCGGCCGACCCTGATGGATGGCTATCCTTGGATATGGTCTTCAAAGACTGTAAAGACACTGAACCAGAGCCCCCTAAAGCCCTGACCTTGATTGGGGGGGGGGGGGCTGAGACCTGGCCCAGGATGGAGAGTGATCCGACTGGGTGGAGCTGGAGCTGGCCTGGGAGTCTGAGGCCTGATTCGGGGATACAGTTCTGTCCTTGTCCCGGTGCTTGTCTTTGTGTTTCCCTGATTTATGCAAAGGTTCCCCTTGAGAAGATTGCTTTCTCCATGGCCTTAAGTTTTTCTTCCAGGAGAAAACTCTGGAGCGCTTTCTGGCGGCGGATCCTGGTTCTACTGTTGAACTGCTGGCAAATGGAACAGGCCTGGATATTGTTGGCCAGGCCTAGGGACCGCACGCAAGCCAAGTGCATATCTTTGAAGGGGATCTGTTTGCCACAAGCGCACTTCAAGGGGTGAAGACATGTACTTGTCAAAAAGGAGATGAAATCTCGAGGAAACTGTCTTAAATTCTTTCTGTGTTCATTCATCAGCTTGAAGGTGTCCATGGAGCCGATGAAAGCAAGTCGATGGCGGGAAAAGAACTGAGGTGTGCTGGGGGACCACCCCTTTTAAGATGTGTCTGACATCGGGGGCGGGGCTGACGTCCGGGCAGTCCCCTGCTTGGTACAGCTAGCTAGAAGTTTTCGTGGGGTCCTGCTGCCTGCTGGCTTCAGTCCTTATGGTGTAACCTGCTGCAAGAAAAAATTATTCACCTTAGTAATGTTGTTTCTTCTAATGGAGTCTTGCTATATTATAGACATTAGCAGTTTGATCCAGCTCTAGAACTGCCCCGGAGTGAAATGGTTAAAACCATTCCAAAATAGAATTTTGGCACGAGAGCACCTCTATCTGTGTCATTTCAAACTTGAACTGTCAGATCTTTACGAGCCAAACTCACTAAGGTCTGTGTGGAAGCTGTAACCTACACTAGCCAAATGGCTACCTAAATAATAACAACCATTGATGGTCCCAACACCCAAGACTCAAGTCAGGGACCAGAAATACTAACACCATTCTAATAATATGAAAATGGAACATAAGTATAATAAAACACACACACGCGTACACATACACACACCCAAATTCCCAAAGGGGACAAAATGCTAACAGGACATAAGTAGTGCCCACACTAAGTTGCCCGCACCCCACCAAGTAGAGGTTCTGAGAGGGGCAGGTTGGGAGGAGGTCTATAATATAGCAAGACTCCATTAGAAGAAACAACATTACTAAGGTGAGTAATTTTTTCTTCAAACAACATGAAGTCTTGCTATATTATAGACATTAGCAGAATACACAGCAGTACCTCCATGGAGGAGGGCAGAACCTACTTAGGGAATAGGCTCTGAAGAACAGCTGGCGCAAGCCGAGCATCTCTCCTGGCCTGGACATCCAGGGGAGTAATGCCTGGTAAATGTGTACCGTTTTCCAAGTAGCAGCCTGGCAAATCTCTAATAAAGGGATATCTCTGGCAGCAGCTAGAGACGCAGCTGTACCCCTGGTAGAATGAGCCCTCAAACCGGGGGGGGGGCTCTGCCCACTTCCTGATAACAAAATTGGATACAAGAGACAATCCACCTGGCTATTGATCTCTTAGTGGCAGGTTTGCCTTTCCCAACTTCACCATAGGTAAGGAAAAGTTGGAGGGATTCGAACCTGTGACCTTTAGTGCGCTCTATATAATACCTAAGAGCTCTCTTAACATCCAGGCTGTGCAACCTCCTCTCACCGAAGAGGAGTGATCAGTGAAAATACTGGAAGGAGATAGATTGATTGAGATGGAAATCTGAAACCACCTTAGGCAAAACTTCCTATTAGTCCTAAGGACTACCTTATCCCTGTGGAAAGAATAAAGTCAGTCTCCACTGACAAGGCTTGCAATTCACTTGTCGTCTGGCAGAAGTGATAGCCACCTAGAAAACAGTTTTCAAGTTAGGTACTTAAGCTCTGCAGAAGACAGAGGTTCAAAGGGGTTGCATTAACTGGGCAATGCAAACATTAAGGTCCCAAGCAGGGCGGTTCCCGAAAAGGAGGATTAGTATGGAGTAATCCTTAAAAACTTGGAAAACACAGGATGAGAGGAAAGAGTGGATGACTTTCCTGCTGACACAAAAGCAGACACAGCTGCCAAATGAACTCTCAGGGTAGCTGGTCTGAGACCCAAGGAATTAAGATGTACCATGTAATCTAACAAAATGGGCAATTCAGCAGATTCTGGGAAATATTTTCCCAGCACACCAAATGGAAAACCTTTTCCATTTAGAACTATAAGTAGCCTAGTGGAAGGCTTTCTGGAAGCCTTTAGGATCTCAAGAACACCCTGAGAGAGGTGTAAATCAGCAACTCTAACTCCTCAAGAGCCAGGCCTTGAGGTTGAGGGATTGAGGTCGGATACCAAACCTTCCCTGGGCACAAGTCAACAGACTGTGATTCCGGGGAGGCACAGGGAAGATGGACTGTCAGAGACAGAAGGAGTGGGTACCAGGGCTGCCTGGCCCAATCCGGGGCAATCAGAATCACGTGCAAGGCTGAGATCTGATTTTGACTAGTACTTTGAATAGGAGAGGAAAGGGGGGGAAAGCATAGAGGAACTTCCCCTCCCAATCCAGAAGAATAGCATCCAGGGGAACTGAGCCCAGCACTGGAGGCCTGCAACAGAACAGAGGAAGTCTGTGATTGTCTGGGGCTGCAAAAAGATCTATCTGAGGGATGCCCCACCTGGCAAAAACTATCTCAAGCACTTGAGGATCCAGGGACCATTCGTGATGGCCCTGGGAAATCCTGCTGAGGGCATCCGCTAGGACATTGTCCTTCCCTGGAAGATGAACTGCTATGAGGGAAGTGTTCAGGGAATAGGCCAGAGACCACAACTTCATTGCCTCAGTGCACAAGGCCGAAGACCGGGTGCCCCCCTGTTTGTTGATGTACCACATTGTTGTGGTGTTGTCTGTTCTGACTTGTATCATTGTCGTGGACAGATGCAGAAAAAGCTTGAAGAGCTAAAAGACAGCTCTGAGTTCCAGCAAATTGATGTGGAGCAGAGATTCCTGGGGGACCAAACTCCTGAGTGGAAAGGTCGCCCATGTGGGCTCCCAACCCAGAAGGGAAGCATCTGTAGTGAGAGTCAAGTCGTGAGAAGGGAAATGAAGGGACCCCGCTCTTAAATTGCTCTGATCCTGCCACCACTGGAGAGCTAGGATCAAGGTTGAGTCACTGGGACCAACTTGGAAAGGGGTCTCTTCTCTGAGACCAAAAGGTTCTCAAGTGAAACTGAATGTCTCTCATCTGAAATCTGGCTCCCTGCACAACAGCTGTGGATGCAGCCATGTGCCCCAGGAGCTGCAGAAAGTGGCTTGCTGGTGAGAGACCTGCAGAGTGAAGGAAGAGGCCAGAGCCACTAAATTCCTTACCCTTTCTGGGGAAGAAAGGCTCTGGCTAGCTTTGTGTCAATTCTGCCCCTATAAAGGTGAGTACCTGGACTGGTTCCAGAACTGACTTTGGTAGGTTTAGCAGAAAACCCAGGAGGTGAGAAGCTGCTGGGTGACCTGCAGGTGAGATTTTACCTGTTCTGGGGACTGGCCTACAATGAGCCAGTCGTCTAGATAGGGAAAAACAGCAATCCTCTGCCTCCTTAAGTGGGCCACTGCCACTGCTAGACACTTTGTGAATACCCTTGGAGCAGAGGTAAGGCCGAAGGGCATTGCTCTGAACTGGTAATGACCTGAGGGCAGTTCGAATCTGAGGTACTTTCGATGGGATCTTCTGATTAGGACATAGAAATAGGCATCCTTGAGGTCCAGGGAGGCTAGCCAGTCCCCTGGCCTTAGGGAAGGTAAAATCATTGCCAGAGTTACCATTCTGAACTTTGGTTTCAAAAGATGCTTGTTCAGATATCTGAGATCTAAAATGGGCGCCACTCTCCTGTCTTTTTGGGGTAAGGAAGTATCTGAATACAGACCCCTGCCCTGATGCAGGAGGAACCCTTTCAGGGTTTTAAATAATTGATTAGCAGTTTTTCTTGGGACAATGCTAACTGTACAGAAAGTATTTATATAGGTTTTCTAGAAGTGTTATGTTTGTTAAACACAGTGAGGCAAGTGCTATGCATTTTCACAATGTTTTAGCACTTTTATGAGCAAAACGCTAATCAATTTTTGGAGTTAAATAAATCCCTGCTTTCTACTGCTCTGAGAGCTAACAGGGATGAGACCTCTGTTTCCAGAGCGAGGGTCTCTGAAGCACTTGCAGGTAGAAAAAGTCTGCTTCTCAACTTGGGAAACTTTTTGAAGCTGAGAACCAGACCCTGGCTTACTACTTCCAGAACCCACTTGTCTGAGGTTAAAGACCCAATTCTGACTGAAGTAAGCCAGCCTGCCCCCACTGGTACAGGAGAATCGGCCCTGGGCACCCCATCAGGGTGCCTGTTTCATAGGAGCTTTAGGCTGGGGGTGGGAGCAGGTCTGCCCACCCTCGCCTGCCCCTGCCTCTAAAGAAGCCCCTCTGAGCATAGGCAGAGGAGGCCTGAGTCTGGTAGAAAGGCCTGTGAAAAGGCCTACCCCTACCCCTGGGGCATGCCTTTGAGGAGTGGCTTGCGCCTCCTTAGCCTGGGCACTCTTGTAAGTAGTCCTATATTCATCCATCTTCTTCATGTAGTTCTCTGTCTGCTCTCCAAACAGAGAATTTCCCACCACAGGAAAATCCATAGCCTTAGTTTGGGTATCCTGTGACAAACTAGTACACCTGAGCCAGGCCAACCTACGAAAAGCTACAGATGTGGCCATGACCCTAGAGGAAACATCATTAACATCCACAGCAGCATGAAACTGAACCTTATAGGCTTCAATGCCATCAGCAGCCACCTGTTCTAGTTCACTAGCCAGCTGGCCATGGGCCTGCTTGGCCAATTGCATAACAGTATCCCATCTAGATTTCTGATACCTAGCTACATAAGCCATATAATTTGCTTGCCTGAGTCCCAGAGAGGCTGCCATATACTGTTTTTTTGCATGGCATCAATCTTCCTGGAATCCTTGTCAGGAGGATGTGAAGCCAAGGGAATATTAGCTTTATCACAGGCAGTAGCCTGAACTACCCCAACATGACTGCATTGCTGAGAAAGGAATTCTGTATTAGGGCCTGACAATGTATACCTTCTGTCCATCTTTTATCTACAGGAGGCACAGAATTAGGAGCTTCTAAAATTTTAATTGTTTGTTTCCTAAAAGACTTATGTAAAGGAATAGACAATCCCTAGACTCTGGAATATCCATCATTTCTACAAAATCAGGCTCCTCTTGCTCATCCACAGCCTCTTCTAAAGGAAGCTGGAGGTTTCAGCAACTTGTTTATAAAACATAAATGAGATGGGGACTCAGACAGCACAGGGGAGATTCTAAAGGTCTGTCTGGGGAGATGTCCGGTTCAATGGGCACACCAGACCTTCCCAGCCACATTCATACTGATCATAATCCTCCTCCTCCCCTCCTCTGGTTCATAAAATTCCTCAATATCATAATCCTGAACCACTGGGACCGGACGAACCGATCTTTACCAGATAGTGGTGGTCTGGACGGACCCTGAGACAGTGACTGGACAATTTGTATGGCTTTGCTATCTCTGCAGCAGTTGGAGAAAGAATTTTGGACTCCAGACCTGCTGATTTTCTTGTTTTCTTTACTGGAATTGGTTCCTCAGAATCAGCTTTTCTTTTGCCCGAGGAAGTCTGGCCCTGGTCAGAGGGTACTCCCTCTGGTTCGGTTGGCACCGAACCGGGCTGGCCATCCGGGTCAGCGGAATTTTTGGCCTCTCGTTCCCTGAGCCTGCCCAATCTTTTTTCCAGGGTGGCTGCAGGGATATTCTTACATACCTGGCAGTCTGACTGGAGGTGGTCAAACCCCAGACAATAAACACATGTGGTGTGTGGGTCAGCCTTAGCAAAGACTTCCCCACAAACATCACAGTGTTGAAACCAGTGGCCCGGTTTTCTTTGGGTTTCTCAGACATAATGCCAGCCTAACCAAACTTTGCCCTTTTAGCGGCGGTGCCAGGCAAGACACCCTTATCGATTCCTAACCGTATCACTGGGTATTGGAAAAAACGTAATAAATCCGCTTTTTAGAACCGATAAGAACCGGAACCGCACTCTAAAATAGTAACTTTTAGTTTTAAATGAGTTTTAAACCCACTGATCGGTTCAAAACCGAACCGATAACTTACAAGTTCACATAGACAAAACCTTCATTTACTTACGGTTACCACAGATAGAGCTTGAACAAGCGGTTTTGCGGTTAAAATAAAACTATTCTCGGTTAAATCCAACCGAGAAAACACTTTTTAAACCGAGAAATGAACCGAGCAGAAGGAGAAATCTCCGGAGCGATGGTTCACTGAGGCGGAGTAAAGAATCTGACAGTTCAAGTTTGAAATGACACAGATAGAGCTGCTCTCCTGCCAAAATTCTATTTGGAATGGTTTTAACCATTTCACTCCGGGGCAGTTCTAGAGCTGGATCAAACTGCTAATGTCTATAATATAGCAAGCCTTCATGTTGTTTGAAGGGCTGTATCTTGAAGTAAGATCCTTGAGATTCAAACACAGCCTTGTATTATGGTTGCTCATACATAATCTTTTATAGTGTATGGCCAACCATATAATTAAAAAATTAACGGAGTCTGCTGCCAACGCTCCTTTTCTTGTTAGCACTGTCTATAAGTGATAGTTCTACTTGACAGCACTAAGGACGGCAGCCTCAGCTTGTGAGTACTGAACTGCACAAAACTGTTCTAATCTGTTGTCCTGCAGAAGTGATGTCATTAGTGCAGCACAACATTGTGATGTCGCTACTGCCGCATAAGGGAATTCTAGTAACGGAATGTGATACATAATTTTGGTGTCCCATACACTATTTTACTGTATATACGTAATTATTTGGTTTTATTTTCTTTTGGTGTATGGCTCCCAGAGCCTCTGGGATTGGGCGCCTAACAAATAAACTGATTGATAAATAATATACCAGTTACACTGTCTAAAAACTAAACACAGCATGCACAGGTAGAGAAGAACAATTTCAACAGAACACAGATACCCAGAAGCAGTAGGTGCCTACACGATTATATACAAAGAGCATAATGGTGCAACAGTACGGTATATGGTCTACAGTGTAACGGAATGTCAACAGCAAGAGGTGGGGAAACAAATGAGATGGGATTGTTGCTACTGTCAGGAGGGATGTGATTTGGGGGGGGGGGGGAGTTCATGACATCTGTAAAGTGTTTAAAAATTACAAACGAGAAATTATCTTGACCCAGTTAGACACCTTACCTGTTTCCCCAGCTCTCGAGCACAAATTGGACAGGGTTCTGGATTGACACCCCCAGTTGTTTTGTCTTGGGACTGTAAAGAAACAGAGATTAGATTAGTGAAGTCTTAGAATGTTTTGAAATGGCACAACAATCTTAGAATTGCAACCAGCAGCTAAATTTATCATCTAATTTTACTGAGTGTTACTGCATGTTGTTTTTTTTAATAATGAAAGAAGAAGATATAAGATTCTAACATCAACTTCAGTGTTATATTCCTCTTTTACTACAGAAGATGAGCTCCTGACACATGGACCCAGTCTGATCTACTATTCTACTGCTCTGCACAGCGGGTGGGTGCATCTCATCAAGATAACATTAATTTGTGAATGTTCTAAGTCCATGCTAGGAACCGGATAACAAACCAGCAATCAACAGCCGATATTCTTATTTCCTCCTTTTATCTTCATAGTGCGATTACTATAATTTGACTCTGTCTAATGAAGCTTGGTAGTCATATATTAAAGATACAAGTATGTTGATAATATTACAACTTCACATTTTTTTGAGTTTTATCATTATTTTGGTCTGCCCGTTACTGGTAGTGTTGCGAGTGGCAATTCCGTGTTGTGAGGTGCATTAATGACGTGGTGTGGGGAAAGCAGTTCAAGTCTGGAATTTTCTCTCATGAACTCTACAGCTGCACTGTTCACACAGCTGTCATGAGCCCTTTAGTTGCCCATGACAACATACACAGTCATAGCATTTTTTCTGACAGTTCACTAATTGTAAACTTCTCGGATAAACTTATTTTAAAAATGTCAAAGAAAAGTTTTTTCGTTTTTTTTTTTTTTCCCCTTAGGACAGTAGTGTGGCAAAAATAGTAGTGGTGACAGTCAAGATGTTTAATATTGGTTTATGTCCGAACACCGATAATTTTATTTTGCAGTTTTTCATTTTTTTTTTTTTTTATTTTCCGTTGCTGACTCAAGCATAGCAGTGCCGAAGAGGTGTGTGGTGCATGGCTGTGGCCTGACCAGAAGTGACTTATTTTTTTAGTACCATATTTATCCGCAAACAATGTAGGGTCCAAGTTATTTTCTATGCACAATGCAGAGTCATGCTAATATGGTTGTGATGTCTAAATTCCAGTGGTTACGCTCGGCCAGAGTAGGTGGTTGTCATTAGCATCAGACACGCACTGTTCTTAAAAAAAGGACAACTCTGTTGATGATGGCATGCTTTTTCCTCAAAATATACATGTCGATTTAGTAGCAATCTGCATTTTTTTTAAAATAAGCAGTGCTGTTGCATTACACATTTGGAAGTAAAGTCACAATAGGCTAAGTTGTCTATGACAAAGTGCCTAGAAAACTTTTTTGTTTGTATTATTTTTCAAAGTCTAGCGTTGTAGCCACTAGAATTTACTTGTAATAGTCATAGCTTTATTACTACTTATCTCAAGTTGCGATGCTGAGTAATATATGTTTTGTTCAAAATCATCAGGAAAATTCAGCAGCTGTTGAAATCAGTAGTGGCATACGTGAAGCATATACAATAAAAACAGTTCCAGACTGTTACTTTTCATCTGGTAAAATCAAGCTGTGTTTCAGCTTATCAGCTGAACTGTGATTGATGTGCATAACACACAGAATGTGGCTGTGTCTAACAAGAGGATCTCATTTTCGTTCCAAGTCTTTGAGATACGATCTATCATTAAAAAGTCTTTGGACAGAACTGTTTGTGTAAGATGCTTGTCTTTGCCTGATCACTTTATGTGCATTCACACCCTCTTGTTTTCAACCTTACTTTGTATTTGGAAACCACATGGCTGGTGCCAGGGTCTCTAGATCCTGAAAACTGTGTGGCAATCAGTTCACCGGCAGCAAAATTGCACAGGTGCAAACAAAACATTAAAACAAAACTACAATTTTTTTTGCTCACCTATAACTAAAAAACTAGGAGGATTTCAAACCTGAAAGTTCCAGATTTAACGGAGTTTGGCTCAAGGTGTGTGCTTTTGTGCCTTTTATCTCCTGTTTTAGCTCAGTTTTTGAGAAATTTGCGGAAAATTGCCCATTTCTGCACATGCTCAGTTTAAAAACTGAACATTCTATGGATAACTGAATTTTTACTACCACATTAAGAATTGTGGTTATTTGATGAAAGTAAATGTGTGCGTGTGTGTGTGTGTATGAGGAGGCAGGGTTATCCTTACGCTGCAAACAGCGTTCGTATCCGTGTTAGATATGTTTGTTCAGTGGGGGCAGGGGCTATGCTGCTATGCACAGCCACACCCCATTGAATGGAGCTGTGTGTAGCTTCTGTTTTTTTCAGGCTCTTTAACCACCATTAGTCATATCTGCAGCCTATTTACTAAACCGAACACCGGGGTGCCCAGTCCCTGGTGCCGGCTGAAGAAAGAACAGTTACGTAAGAACTTAGTGTAACAGTAAGGGCCCCCCCCCCCCCTTCCCTCTCCCTATGGCTCTGGCACTTCTTATCTGTTGTCTATTTTCTCTGACAAATGCTGCTGGCTGCCTTGTTACAATGCTACCCTTGAATTGTATTAATCTGTACTCTGTTTGCAATGTCCACATTGTTGTAATGTCTGTCTTGATGTTCCCCATAATTTGTATTTCTCTGACGTGGAACCTTTGTAAAAGAGCCAAGGCTCAAAGGTATTTGTAATCCTAGACTTGATAAATAAATAAATAAAAAATTAAAAATAGATCTTCTAGAGACTCTGTTTCATCAGGTCACACCTATGGAACTATACCCACCATGCACTAGGACCACACGGGCACGTTTTTGCTAGCAGTCTTCCAGGGGGCGCCCATGGTGTCATCATACGCCAACGTCCTTATCCTACATAAATGTGGGAGGCCCTGCATCCTCCTCAGTTCCCCACCGGAGACCATTTGCAGAGGATCTCCTTCTGGGAAACCAAGGGAGAGACAGAGGTTCCCACCACAAGGCAAGTAGCGAACAAAAGGTAGACAATCCTGGAGAGAGAAAGAAAGAAAGAGAGAGAGAGAGACGCTAGAAAGTCTGAGACCAAGGGGGATGGAGGGTGGGATGGCATGACCTGATGAAACAGATTCTCACGAAGGTCTACTGTTATGGTAAGTTCTTACATAACTGTTCTTTTTTCTTCCAGGATATCTCTTTCATCAGGTCACACCTATGGAATGAGTCCCAAACAGTACTGACAGCGAGACAGGCTGGGTGGCTGGAGGCTATAGACCTAGGAAAGGAAGCCCTGAAGCACAGCCAGGCCAAAGCCTGCCCTTCTTCTAGAGGCAATGTCCAGATTGTAGTGCTTTGTGAAAGTGGACAGTACTCCAGGTTGCACTTGCGCATATTTCTGCCACTAAAATATTCCTGAAACAGGCAACGTAAGTGGTCATGCCTCTGGCTGAATGGCCATAAACAACCCCAGGAAGAGTTCCTTATCGTACTTCCTGAAACAAAACGTGATAAAGTTAGCCAGCCTTTTAGCTAGGCACTGCTTAGAAAACAGTACAACCTCTTTCCCGGGGGGGGACAAAAAACTGTGAAGACTTCCTGCAGTTCTTTGTACGGTGAACACAGTATCTAAGTATTCTGTGTACATCTAAAGTATGGAGCAACACTTCGCCTGAATTGGCATGCTCTAGAAAATAAACTGGTAGCTTGATGGTTTAATTTAAGGTAAACTCAGACACCACCTTTGGTAAGGACTTAGGATTAGTATGCAAAGATATCCTGTCTCTGTGGAAAATCAAATAAGGAGACACACACACACAAAAGCCTGAAGCTCAGAAATCCTTCAAGCAGAAGTTACAGCAACTAAAAATGCATTCCATGACAGAAAGTACAGATCGCAGGTCGTGGCTGGCTCAAAAGGAGCCAAAGTCAGCTTCCCTAACACAAAATTCAAGTCCCAAGCTGGGACCAGACTGCGGATAGGAGGCTTTAAGTGTCGAATGGTTCTTAAAAAAGTAAGGGCCACATCCAGCTGAGCCACAGTATAGCCATCAACAAGCACATGGAAAACAGATATAGCAGCCAGGTGCACCTTAATAAGGAGTATTGCAGTCCCACCGCTAATGAAGACAGTAAATACTCTAAAATCTGATTCACTGGGCAGATGAAAGGATCCCAGTGGTGGGAAGCATCCCACAGAGCAAAATGCTTCCCCTTCATGGAGTCAGTAGCCCTGGTGGAGGGCTTTCTAGCAGTCACCAGGACATGAGCCACTTTTGGGGACACTCCAAATCTCGCAATGGCTATGTCTTCAGGAGCCAGGGATGGAGATGAAGAGATCCGAGGTCTTGATGGACTAGGGTTCCCTGTTCCTTGGTCAGCAATACCTTGTACAGGGGTGGGGTACTGGTGGTTCCACTTTTACTGCTGAAACATAGAAACCACATCTGTTGAGGCCAGAAAGGAACCACCAGAATTAGAGTGGCCCCTTACATTTGGAGCTTGATTAACACCCTCTGGATTAGAGGGAAGGGAGGAAAGGTGTAAAGTAACCCCCCTCCAGGAGAGAAACAACATATCTTGCCAGAAAACTCCAGGCCCTGGAGCGAGCGAGCAAAAATGCAGCAGTTTTGCACTGAGTGGGGATGTAAAAAAAGATCCAACTCTGGACGGCCCCACTTGTCGAACAGATCTTCTGCCACTGCAGTCAGCAGGTCCCACTCATGCATTCTGGACTGTGGACTACTTAACATGTCTGCCAGGGTGTTTTGGATGCCTGGAACATGGACTGCCAATAGCTCTAGACCATATTCTAGACCCCTTTACCAAACCCTCATAGCTTCTCTGCATAGGGGGTATGAATGGGTCCCCCCTTCTTTATGTAGTGGACTACAGTGATGTTGTCCATCTGCTTCAGCAGAGGTCCTGGGGATGGATGAGTCTGGAAGGCTTGCATACCATACAGAATGGCCCTCATCTCTAGGACATTTATGAGGAGGGAGCTCTCCACAGTGGTCCATGTCCCTTGGGTCTGGTGAGGTCCCAGATGCACCCCCCAGCACATCCCTGAAGCATCCTTAGTGTGGATCTAATGAGGAGGAAAGGATCAGGAAGTGAACCCATTTGAGAAAATAGCTGGGGTTCATCCACCACTGAAGCACCCTCTTTATAGGCGATGTTACTAGAACCCTCTGTTCTAGATCATCGGTGTGTTGATCCCATTGGATCTCTTAATGTCCAATAGGGAATCCACATATGCAGCCTCGGCAGGGGAACCATGACAATGGCCGACACCATTGGGCCCAGCAGCCTCAGGAATGTTGTGGCTGAGACTTACCTGTTGTTGTAAAGTTCCTGGGCCTGAGCCATCAGGCATTCTGCCCTTTCCTGAGGCAGAAAAGCTGCACCCTATGCAGTGTCCAGAATGATTCCTCTGTACTGAAGTGCTGGCAGGGGGTCAAAACTGACTTGGACAAGTTGACTGTGATCTTCACTGCGTTGAACAACTGCCTGATACTGTATGTGCTAGGGTGGGAGATAGTTATTCCCTAGACTGAACCTTGAGCAGTCAGTCGTCCAGGTAGGGAAAACATAGCGACTCTGCCTCCTGAGGGCTGCTGCCACTACCACTAAGCATTTGGTAAAGACCCATGGTGCAGAAGACAGGTCAAAGGGCAATACCATGAACTGATAGTGTTCCCCCTGGAACAGAAACCCGAGGTGCCTCAAGTGAGGATTGCAAAGCCTGATATGCAGGTAAGCGTTCTGCGTTGCTAGGAACATATCCAGTCCCAATGTAGTAGGGGCAGCAGGCCAGGCAGAGTCACCATCCTAAACTTCTTGTACTGAATATGGAAGTTCATGCACAAATCCAGGATGGGCCTCAAGTCTCCTGTGAATTTGGGAACCAGGAAGAAGTAGGAATAGAACCCCCTGTTCCTCTGATCCTGGGGAACTTGTTCTATAGTCCTCTTTTGCAGTAATGAGTGAACTTTCTCCAGTAGCACTGATATGTGGTCTGGAGGGTAGGTGGGATTATCTGGACGGAGATCTGGAGGCAGTTCTAGAACTTCTAAAGTGTGTCCATGCTCTATGAGCTGCAGGACCCAGGCATCTGTCGTAATCTCTCTCTCCGCCTGTCCAGGTGGAGGGAGAAATTACCCTTTATCACCACATCCTGGGATACTAGAGGGTGGGAGTCTAGCCAGGAGTCTGGCTGAAGTGGCCCCAGTGGCTGGAGCCACTCCTCCACCTCTCAGGGCTTTTCCTGTGGTAGAAGCGGGGTAGGCAAGGCTGTTCCTGGTTTATGCTTGCCAGTCGGCAGTAAGGCCCCCGACCCGGATCTGTGAGTGGGACAACGAAAGACTACCAACTGCCCACCTTTTGGTTGGGTGGAGTAAAGTGAGTGAACAGACCGAAGGGTCCTCCTTGAAGGCTGCAGGTCAGAGAAGATGTCCTTTACATCCATCCTGAAGTGCTCATCAACCCCGAAAGGAGTATTCAGGATGGATTGCTGGACATCAATAGCAAATCTAGAGACCCTAAGCCAAGAGTGCCTTCTGAGGTAGATGCCAGCAGCAGCTGCCCTGCCTAAGGCATCCAAAATATCATAGGCAAACCTCGAGAGGTGCTTGCCTACATCAGCCCAAGTCTGGAGAGCCTAGAGCATCTCCTGTTTCTGGGGCCCCTTCAGCAAAGACTTGTGCTGCCGCTTTTGCATTCTTCTAGAGGGTATTCTGAAACTTGACCATATGTGCCTGATAATTAGCAGTTCTGAGGCCCATAGTGGCAGAGACAAAGGTCCGTTTGCCTAGGAGGTACCACTTTCTTAACTCCCTATCTAGGGGCAAGGAACTGAGGTGTTGGGGCCTCTTAGACAGATCACGGACTGCATTTATTATTACTGAATCAGGTTGGGGCTGTCCTTCAAAAAAAGGCTTTCCAGAGGGAGCCTGGTACAGTTTTTCCACCTTCCTAGGCATGGCATGGATCATGGCTAGTCTGTATCTGGCAGGCATGGTGGCATCCTCCAATGCCATCAGTACTGGAGGAATAATAAGAGGGGGAGGGGAGAGTCTGGTAGTTCCAGAAGGTCTACCAGGATTATCCTGCTAATATCTCGCTACACAGCATCAAACCCCATTGCTGTTTGGAGCTTCCTCAAGATGGAAATGAAAGAGGGGTCATCAGGGGGAGACCTTGTGGTGTACTTGGTGGATTTCTCACTCCTTGAGTAAACAGTGGAATTAGACCTAGCTAGGCAGCTATCCCCATCTTCCTCCTCCTCCTCCTGTGGGATGAGGTCAGGATTATACTCTTGATCCTCATCGACGGGCTCCGAGTAATGAAGAGACGGCAATGAAAACGTCAATGCTCTGAAGCAAGTGTGGCTTGTTGTCATGGGAGTTGCCGGCACCAGGGCAGGCCTAACAGGCCCCTGGCATCATCGGGCCAAGAGGAGGAGGAGGAAACAGATGATGAAAAACCTCCACAAAGGAAGAGAGCACCATCTCTATGTCGATGGGGGCCAGTGTTGCCGGGGGAGGCAGGAACCCTGGGGTCAGTAGAGCAGCTGGAAGCTGAGGTGCTGGGATCAGCAGAACAGCCAGCAGCACCAATGGGGGAACTGAGGTCCTGGTGGTGGCGGAACAGCCAGTGGCACCACGGGGGAAAGCTGAGGCTCCCGCATCAGCAGAACAGTCTGTGGCATTGACTGGGAAGCAGAAGTCCTGATGTCCAGGAGCTTGCGATGGTCATAGAGGGTCCAGTGGAGCCTACTTCCAGTGGACCCAGAGAAAGAGGTTGAAGCTGCAGGGCTTTCTACAGTGACGAGGGCAACAACAAGCCTAGCACTGCCGTACCGTTGCCGGCTGAAGATGGTCTGGTGGTATTCACTGCCAAGGCCAACCCTGTGGAAGAGAGGGTGTGGATGGCAGGAGGGGTTGGCACTGAGCAAACGAGGCTACAGTGACCGGTGCCACGAAGAGCAATGACTGTGAGTGAACCGGAGGGGAGGATTCCTGGTACTGGTGTTTTCCAGAGGATTTGTCTTGAGCCTTTCGAGGAGTAGGAGCCCGAGGATGGAGTCGGTGATGCGGAAGAACTTCCCGTTTGATGCTCTCTCTCCATTTGGGCTACCTTCTGTTCCAGGAGGAAAGTCTGCAAGGCCTTCAGGCAGCACCAACGAGTGGCTTGGTTGAAGCTGTGGCAGATCTCACAGGCCTGGACATCGTAGGTTTCGCCGAGACCGCAAACACAGGCGTCGTGCTCGTCGTTTTCAAGGATCTTCTTAACACACTTGCAAAATCAAGAATTTTGTAGTGCTGGACTTCGATGTGCACAGCTATGAGAGTCACTTTTAATAAAGTAATAAGGACTAGGGAGAGAAATATAATAAAAGTTATTTTTACAGATTTTACCAAGTTTTGGCAGTTGACTGAAGTGATAGTGTCTCTGTGTAGTCCGACGAAAATGGTCGAAGGCAAGAAAAGAACTGAGGAGGGCATGGGGCCGCCTACGTTTATGTAGGGTAAGGGTGTTGGCGTATGTCGTCGGCGTAGGTAGTCCCTGCCAGACTGCAAGCAAAAAAGTGTCTGTGTGGTCCTACAGCCTGGCAGGTATAGTTCCCTAGGTGTGACCTGATGAAAGAAATATCCTGGAAGATTTAAATATTCCAACACCCTAATCCCCGGCAATCCCTAGTGCTGGCTATATCACCTTTTACCTCGCCTGCCACAAGTGTGCAATACCAGGAAGCCCAGCCATGGTGCCGCCAAACATCAACCCAACACTGGGGTGCTCAATCCTCAGTGTCAGTACCTATAATAATTAAAAAAAAAAAATGGTCCTGCTATGTCTTTTATTTCTTTATTTCCTGTAATACAGAAAACAGACCATCGATGTCTGTCACTGCCGCCGCTGTTGCCCCACCCTCCCCCTCCAGCGTCCATCATAGCCTCTCCCCCAAACTGCTTACTTACCTACCAGGGGTCCAATGCAATCCCCTCTGGACCCAAGACATGTCTTCACTCTTCAACGACGGACCGAGAAATGAGAAAATCGGGAAAAAGCAGTTAATGTATCTCAATGTGTTTTGAACTTTTTCTCATAACTCATTTCTTGACGGTTTTCCCCCAAAATTTTCAACATGGCCTTTTTTGGGATTCCCACCTCCTGAATACGGTAGGAAACATTTTTTCAAATCTTAGCCCAAAAGGTGATTTTGAAGTCTTCCATGAAATCACCTTCTAGGCAGGATTGGAAAATTTTCTACTACCGGGTTCATGAGGGTGGGTCATAAGAAGACTATGTTGAATTACTGGGGTAAGAAAAAAAAAATATATATATATATACATAAAAATCAAGGTTATGAAGGTACGTTGACATTTTTCAAACTTTGCTTGCTCATTACTTTGCTAAATTGTAGTATTTTGACTCCAAATTTTCAACATAAAGAATAGTTATGTACTCATCGTAACACTAGATCTTCAAGAGAATCTCTCATCAGGCCACACCTATGGAACTTACAGCCACCAGGCGCTAGGGTCACATGGAAAACTTTTCCAAGCAGTCCATTAGGGGCTGCCCACGATGACGTCAGATGTCAGCTACTACATAAATGTGGGCGGCCCCTTCCCTCCTCAGTTCTCTGCTGGAGATAATGCTCAGAGGGGACTCCCTGTAGGGAACCAGGAGAGAAACCTAGGGCTCTGCCCACCAGGCACTTTCTCATGGAGCAGGAGACAGCACTCACCTGAGTCTCAGGATCCTAAAGGGGGATGGAGGATGCCATAGCATGGCATGATGAAAGAGATTCTCTCGAAGATCTACTGTTATGGTGAGTACAGTTCTATCTTCATCTAGGATGTCTCTTTCATCAGGCCACACCTATGGAATGAGTACCAAGCAGTACTGACCATCAAAAGTTTGGGTGGCTGGAGCCTGCAGGCCTTGAAGCACAGCTAGGCTAAAGCCAGCCCTTTTATGAGAGACAATGTTCCAGACTGTAGTATTTAATAAGGTGTTGATGTACTCTAGGTGGCAGCTGCACAGATTTCTGCAGCAGACACATTTTTGAAACATGCAACAGATGTGGCCATGCCTCTAGATGAATGACCACGAACAACCCCGGGCAGTTTTTTCCCATATTTCCTATAACAAAATATAACACACTTTGCTAACCATCTGGACAGGCTTTGTTTAGAAAATGGAGCGCCCTCTTTCCCGAGGGTGAATGAAACAAAAAGCTGCAAGGACTTCCTGCTGTCCTTTGTGCCGTGTATATAGTACCTAAGAATTCTACGTACATCTAGAGTGCGGAGCAATGATTCACCTGCACTGGCATGCTCAGGAAAATAAACTGGCAGGTGGATGGTTTGATTTGAAGTAAATTCAGATACCACCTTTGGTAAAAACTTAGGATTAATGTGTAAAGACACACAGTCTGTGTGGTAAATCAAGTAAGGAGGCTCACACATTCGCACCTGTAGCTCTGAAATCCTTTGAACAGAAGTAATGGTAACCAAAAACAACACTTTCCAAGAAAGAAAGTGTAAGTCACAAGTCACAGCTGGCTCAAAAGGAGTCAAAGCAAGTTTTTCCAACACAAAATTTAGGTCCCAAGCCAGGACTGAATTATGGATAGGAGGCTTCAAGTGCAGAATGCTTCTCAAGAACGTACGAGGCCACCTCTACCTGTGCAACTGTATGACCTTCAACTAGAACAAGGAAAGCTGAAATGGCAGCCAAGTGCACTTTGATAGAAGAATACTGCACGCCTGCATCTGACAAGGACATCAGGTACTCTAGAACCTGATTTTCTGGACAAGTAAACAGATCTAGATGATGAAAAGTGGACCACAAAGTAAGGTGCTTTCACTTCATGGAGTAAGTGGCCCTGGTGGACGGCTTTCTGGTAGCCAACCTTTTGGGAAATACCAAATCTAGCAATGGCTATGTTTTCAGGAGCCATGCATGGAGGTGAAGTGATATGAGGTCTGGATGGACCAAGGTTCCCTGTTCCTGTGACAGGAAACCCTGGCATACGGGGAAGGGTACTGGTGGTTCCACTGCCAGGATGGATCAGGGTTCCCTGTTCCTGTGACAGAAGGCCCTGGCATAAGGGCAGGGGTACTGGTGGTTCTACTGCCAGCTGCTGTAGTAGAGGGAATGAGAGGGAGGCAGTATAGTGCAATGGGTTAAGGCTCTAAGCTGCAAATCTGGAGACCTGGGTTTGAATCCCACAGCCCCCACTTGCATACTGTGTTACCCTGAGCTAGTCACTTAACTGCCCTGTGCTCCCAGGTTGCACCTGTAAACAAGCTTTCAGCTTAGTGTGTCTCACCTGGTTAAACAATTGCAAAAAAAAAAAAATCTGTCAAGGTCATAAGAGAGCAACGAGGATTAAAACTGCCCCTCCATCTAGAGCTTGAGTAGCACCCTCTGAAAGAGAGTGAAGGCATACAGGAACCTCCCCTTCCAAGAGAGGGAAGACCTAGCTCACCAGAAAACTCCAGGCCCTGGAATGAGCAAGCAGAAAAGTGGCAGTTTTGTGCTGTGTGGGAATGCAAAAAGGTCCAACTCTGGATTACCCCATCTGTTGAACAGATCTTCCACCACTGAGGTCAATAGTTTCCATTCATGCATTCTGCATTGTGACCTGCTTACTCTGCCAGGATGTTTTGGACACCTGGAACATGTACTACTGACACTTCCAGACCGTGTTCTAAAGCCCCAAACCAGACTCTCATTGCTGTCCTGCACAGGGGGTAAGAATAAGTTCCCTCCTGCTTGTTGATGTAATAATGCATGACACTGACATCTGTCTGTACTAACAGAGGACCCAGGGAAAGGTGAGTCTGGAAGGCCTGTAGGCCATATAGAACAGCTCGCATTTCTAGAATATTTATGTGTAGGGTGCTCTGCACTGTGGTCCATGTACCCTGCATCTGATGGGGGCCCAAAAATGTGCCCCCAGGCCATCCCTGAGGCATCTGTAGTTAAAATCCAGTGAGAGGAGAGGATCAGCAAGGGTACCCCCTTTAACAGTTTGCTGGGTTCCATCCACCACTTAAACACTTTGCGTGCAGGAGTGGTTACTAGAATCCTCTGTTCTAGATCATCTGAGAGTTGGTTCCACTGGACTCTTTGGGTCCATTGAGGGATCATCATGTGTAGTATGGCCAGAGGTACTGTTACAATGGCCACTGCCATCAGCCCCAAGAGTCAAAGGAATGTCCTGGTTGTAACATACCAGCTGTTGTGAACCATTTGGGCCTGTGCAATTAGACGTTCAGCCCTGTCTACAGGCAGGAAGGCTGAGCCTTGAGCTGTGTCAAAAACTGCCCTTATGCACTGTTAGCACTGGAGAAGTGGAGGTGGAGGGAGAGACGATCCCCAACAACCACCCCTGGAGGCAATGGTGGTTGGGGGTGTAGAAGGAGTCAGGCAAAGACGGTTGTGGTGGCTCCTGTCGTACCACCACCTCTACGGACTTTTGAATGGGCACCTGGAGTGCTTCCTGGCGTGCACAAGGCTCCTGCTCACTTGCCCTCACCTTGTTGTCTGGTAGTGGCAACAGTGTCTAGTACCAGCTGGCCAAAAAGGTATTCTCTGTCTGCTTCTTGGTTGTGTATGATAGAGGAAGTGTACTGACTTCAGGGTCCTGCCTGAGGCCTGAATGTTAGAGAGGATATCCTGTACATCTGAACCAAATAACTTGTATCCCCTAAAGGGGGCACTGAAAATGGACTGTTGTACATCATTTGCAAAGCCTGCCACCCTGAGCCAGGAGTACCTCTTTAGCCATATTCCTGAGGCAGCTGCCTTGGCTAAAGCATTAGGAATGTCACAGGCCATATGGTGCTTTCCTACATCAGACCCAGTTGTTAAGAGCTTTGAGAAGCTCCTGTTTGAGTGTACCTTCTGGCAAGGTTTGAGCAGCTGCTTTACTGATTCTCCAGAGTGTATTCTGGTATTTGACCATCTAGGCCTGATAGTTTACAATTCTTAGGCCCAGGGAAGCTGAGGAGGAAGTTTTCTTACCCAGCACATCTAACCTCCTGGACTCTTTATCAGGAGGAAGAGAGCTAAGGTGTTTTGAAGCCCAGGATCTATCATGGGCAGCACTGATAAAGTAGTTACGCAAGAACCTACTGTAACATCAGATCTTCGAGAGGAGCTCTTGCAACAGGTAACACAAGTAGGACTGAAACCGGCAGGCAGCAGGACCCCACAGAAAAGTTTCTAGCTAGCAGTATGCAGCGGGGGATCACCCACAATGTCGGCCTGCCCAGACGTCCCATGTGATATAAAAGAGGCGGTCCCCCAGCGTCCCTCTGTTCTCCCACCGGAGACTCCGGCATGGATGTAAAGATTTGGATGGAGAAACCGAGCATCCTCTTGTAATCCTAGGAGGCAGATGTTCTTGCTGCGAATGCAGAAGGAATCCCTTGAGGGGAAGGTGGGTGGGAAACAGCACCTGCTGCAAAAGCTCCTCTCAAAGATCTACTGTTACGGTAAGTTCTTACGTAACTGTACTACCATACTTCGAGACGGAGCTCTTGCAGCAGGTAACACAAGTAGAACAGAGTCCCAAGCAGTACACAGACCCTTATATGCAGGATGGAGGAAACAAGAGAGAGATACAGACTGAGTCCCTCAGGAGAGAAAGCCCTGTAGGACCACCAGGTCAAAACCAGTCCTGCGCCTAGAAGCAATGTCCAGACTGTAATGCTTAATAAATCTGTAGGCTGCACTCCAAGTGGCTGCTGCGCATATGTCTGCTGCAGACACATTCCTCAAGGAGGCAAAAGAGACTGCTACACCTCTGGTGGAGCGGTCCTTCACTGGACCCATAAGGGTTTGTCGTACTACTGGTAACAGAATGCAATGCAATGCAATTCACCAACCATTTTGAAAGGGTTCGTTTTGTAACAGATGCCCCTAACATTCGGAGGGCAAAAGAGACAAACACTTGGTCTGATTTTCTAGATCCCTGGGGTTCAGGTTAAATAATACTGAAGAATCCGGTGGACATCCAGGGTGTGTAACAGAGCTTCTCCTCGATTTGAGTGCTCCGGATAATAAACCGGCAGGTTGATTTCTTGGTTAAGGGTAAGTTCAGACACCACCTTTGGTAGGAACTTAGGATTTGTTCGCAGGGACACCCTGTCCCTGTGGAAAATTAAATATGGCTCTTTACACATCAGAGCCCGACGCTCAGAGATCCTCCAAGCAGAAGGGACTGCAATCAAAAATAACGCTTTCCAAGAGATAAACCATAGCTCATAATCTGCGACTGGTTCAAACAGAGGTAACATAAGTTTTTTCCAGGACAAAAAGAAGGTCCCATGGAGGGATGGGATCCCTGACTGGTGACTTCATATGAAGGATGCCACGCAAAAAGGTGCATGCAAGATCTGGCTGTGCCAGGGTTCATCCCTTCACAGGTGCATGATAAGCTGACACTGCAGATAGGTGTACCTTTATGGAAGAGTAGCTGAGGCCTGAGTCGGAAAGGGCAAGCAGTTCACTGGATAAGTGAATGGGTCTACTTGACAGCTGAGGGCCCATAGACAGAAGCGTTTCCACTTCACTGCATATGTGGCTCTGGTGGATGGTTTCCTGGCAGCCATCAGAACGTTGACTACTCTTACTGAGACCCCATAGCGGGATACGGCTAAGTCTGTAGGAGCCACACATGCAGGTATAAGGATCTCAGGTCTGGGTGGACTAAGGTCCCGTTGTCCTGATATAGCAGGCATGAAGTGAGTGGAAGTGGAAGAGGTGGTTCCCTTGCCAGTTGCTGGAGTGGTGGGAACTAAATCTGTTGAGGCCAGAAGGGTGCAACCAGTATCATATCCGCCCCTTCTGACTGAAGCGTGAGAAGAAAGTACAGTTATGTAAGAACTTACCATAACAGTAGATCTTCGAGAGAGGCTCTTGCAGTAGGTAATTACAAATAGAACTGAAGCCGGCAGGCATCAGGACACCACGGAAAAATTTCTAGCTAGCAGTCTCTGGCGAGTGACCGCCCCCCACGTCAGGTGACTGGTGTCAGGCGACGTCGGTATAAAGGGGCGGTCCCTCAAGCCCGCCTTCCAGTTCTTTCCCGCCAAAGGCCAAAAAGGAGAGAGACGAGAGAGAAGCAAATATTTCCCTTACTGGAAAAGGAGCTGAAAAAGCTTAGGAAGATGGAGGGCGGGAAGGTATTACCTACTGCAAGAGCCTCTCTCGAAGATCTACTGTTACGGTAAGTTCTTACGTAACTGTACCATCTTACTCGAGAGGGCTCTTTGCAGTAGTAATTACATACAGGACTGAGTCCCAAGCAGTCTGGAACAAAGAGAGGCACACGGGAGGAGGAAACTACCCATAGGGGATCCTCTGGCTGAGAAAGACTTAAGAAAGAAGTCCTTTCAGAACAGCCAACCCGAAGCCGGCTCTCCGGCGAGAGGCAATGTCCAAACTGTAGTGTTTCACACAGGTATGGACAGAAGTCCAAGTTGCAGCGGCGCAAATATCAGCCGCTGACACATTCTTGAAACAGGCAGCAGAGGCCGCGACACCCCTGGTGGAGTGACCCCTGACCTGACCTGGCAAGGTCCTGTGATACTTGTCATAGCAGAAAGTCATACAGTGAGCCAACCATTTGGACAAACATTGTTTGGAAACAGCGTTGCCTTCTCTTTTGCTGGCAAAAGAAACAAATAGTTGGTCAGTCTTTCTGAGATCCTTCGTCCGGTTAGTGTAGTATCTCAGAATCCGGTGAACGTCCAGGGTATGTAAAAGATACTCCCTGTGACTGGAGTGCTGCATGAAAAAGGCAGGCAGTACAATGGACTGGTTCAACGTAGATTCCGCTACCACCTTAGGAAGAAACTTAGGGTTGGTGAGCAGAGCTACATGTTCCTTAGGGAAAATCAGATACGGAATTTTTGCACATCAAGGCCTGAAGCTCGAAATTCTTGATCGGACATAATGGCCACTAGGAAGAGAGCCTTCCACGAAAGGAATTTAAGTTCTGCTGAGGCTGCGGCTCAAAGGGAGGCAGCGTAAGCTTCTCAAGAATGAAATTCAAATCCTAAGGAGGGGCAGGAACCCGAATGGGGGGGGGGTCTCAAATGAAGAACCCCTCGTAGAAAGGTCTTTGCGACCTCCAGCTGAGCGAAAGTTCTATCCCCAAAGGGAACATGATAAGCGGCCAGAGCCGCCATGTGAACCTTCAGAGAGGAATGACTGAGACCCAGGTCGAAGAGATACTGCATGTGGTCCAGTAGCCGCCCGACGGTGCAGGAGAAAGGCTCCAAGTCTTTGGACGAAGCCCAAATGGAAAACCGCTTTCCATTTCATGGCATAGGAGCGAGTGGACGGCCTGGCCTCCACCAAGATCTCTGCCACTTGAGGGAAACCCCAAACAGGCTTGTAGCACGTCTGTAGGAGCCAAGCATGCAGCTGAAGGGACCTGAGGCCCGGATGAACCAGGGATCCCCGATCCTGGGTCAACAGAAGCCGTGAAAAAGGAAGAGGAATTGGAGCTTCCTCTGAGTACTGTTGCAGAAGAGAGAACCAAACTTGCCTGGGCCAGAAGGGAGCAATGAGAATCATATGGACCCCTTCTGAGCTGAGCTTGTGCAGGATCCTCGGAATCAACGGAATGGGGGAAAAGCATAAACGAATCTGTCCTTCCAATCGAGAGACAGAGCGTCTCTCCTGAGCCACCCGCACCCTGGAGTGAGCTAGCAAAAGGTGAGCAGTTTTGCGTTTAGTGGGGACACAAACAGGTCGACTTGAGAGGTTCCCCAATGTAGGAAGATGCCGTCTGCTATTTTCTGGACCAATTCCCACTTGTGTGGTTGTGCCGAGGATCGGCTCAAGTGACCTGCCAACAAATTCTGTACCCCGGGACGTGGATCGCCGTGAGATGAAGGTTGTGAAGGGTCGCCCATTCCCAGACCCGCATCGCTTCCCGACAAAGAGGGTAGGAACGAGTCCCCCCATTTGTTGCGGTACCAGACTACACTAGTATTGTCGGTCTGGACAGCGAGGTGACCGGGAAGCAAAAAGGGGTGTAATGCTTGAAGAGCTTACAGCACCGCTCTGAGCTTGAGCACGTTGATATGAAGCGTCCGCTCGAGAATGGATCATGAGCCCTGGGTGCGATGAGATCCTAGATGAGCTCCCCAACCTCCGCCCGAGGCGTCCGTTGACAGAGCTTGGGAAGGGGGAGGAAGACAGAAGGGAACTCCCCGACAAAGGTTCTCCTGAACCAACCACCAGGGCAAATCCCGAATCATTGGGGTCGAGACTAGCACCTCTTGGTCCAAGTCGTTGACCAATTGATCCCACTGAGACCGAAGATTCCACTGAGAGATTCTCATGTCGAGCCGAGCGCACGGAACTGTCGGAATTGCAGCAGCCATGAGCCCCAGGAGGTGAAGGACTGACCTGGCGGAGACCCGCTGTGACAGGACAAGAAGCTTGCCTGAGCCTAGAGTGTGGCCACCCTGTCTGGGAGTAGAAAGGCCATACCGGTGGTCGTGTCCAGAATCGCCCCGATGAACTGGAGGCGTTGAGATGGGATCAAATGGGATTTGGCCTGTCTGATGGTAATACCCAGGCTGGTAAAGACCAGCCTGGTAAGGCAAAGGGAAAGCAGGAGCTCCTCCCTGGACAGGGCTGCCAGGAGCCAATCATCCAGGTACGGGAAAACCTGCACTCCCTGGGTACGCAGGTGGGCCGCCACCACCGACAGACATTTGGTGAATACTCAGGGGGCCGAGGAAAGACCAAATGGGAGGGCCTTGAACTCTGGTAGTGGTGCCCCTGGAAAGCAAACTGAAGGTATTTGCGTTGGGAAGGGCAGAAAAGGATATGCAGGTACGCATCCTGCATGTCCAGAGCGCACAGCCACAGTCTCGGCTGAAGGACGGGCAGGAGACTCTGTAGGGAGAGCATCCTGAACCTTTTGTACTCCATGAACAGATTTAGAGAGCGGAGGTCCAGAATGGGCCTCACGTCTCCTGTCTTCTTGGGGACCAGGAAGAAATGGGAGTAGAAACCTGTCCCCCAAAGAGAGGGAGGGACGGGTTCTATTGCCTGCTTCAACAGAAGGGAGGAGATTTCTTCCTGAACCTTGAGAAGATGTTTGGGGAGTAAGACGACACGGGGTTGTGGGAGGTTTCTGAAGAAACTCTATGATGTGGCCCTCTGCTATAAGCTGGAGGACCCAAGCATCGGTAGTGATCCTCTCCCAACCCGGAAGATGAAGGGAGAATCTCCTGCCTATCAGTTCCTCTGGATGGACCAGAGGCTGTGGGAGAGGGAGGGAGTCAGGAGGTGTGGGGCAGTGCCGCGGCTGGAGCTCCCGCAGCCCGTTTGGGTGGGGGTTGGGTCTCGCACCCAGAGGGGCCCGGCATTTGCTGGCCCGGCTTTCCTTGTGGTTTTGGCTGGGCCGGCGCGTATGATGAAGAATGATGCTTTGAGGGGCTCTGTACATGGAGTCGACTCCTGAGAGTAGTGCCCTTCTCTCTCAGCCCGGTAATGATGTCCTTGACATCACCACCAAACAACACCGAACCTCGGAAGGGGGCATCCTGAATGGTGGATTGTACTTCCGAGGCCAAACCTGACACCCGAAGCCAGGCATGTCACAGCAGACTCGTGGCGAACGCTGAACTTCGTCCAGAAGTGTCCACCGCATCGTAAGTAGCGTGCAGCATGTGCCTACTGGCTGAACGTGTGGAGCGGATTAGGTATGCCACTTCCTGCTTATTCTGGGACTGAGGAAGGGTGTCCAACTTAGCTTACACCTCGCTAAGGATAGCCTTCTGGTAATCCCCCATGTGAGCCACATAGTTCAAAGCTCTGATACCCAGAGTGGAAGAAGAAAAGATCTTCTTGCCGTACTGGTCCAGAAGGTGGGATTCCTTATCGGGCAGGGACGAGCTGAGGTGTTTTGGGTTAGCTGAACGGCCGTGGGCGGCGCTGATCACGACCGAATCAGCCTTGGGGTGTGACAAAAGAAAGTCAATCCCCTCTGGAGCCTGATACAGCCCATCCACCTTCTGAGGAAGAGGCGCTAAAGCCGACGGTTGTTTCCAGATAGTGGAGACGAGGTCGGCGTGAGGCTCGATCCAGGGTGGAACTAGCGTGGGAGTGACCTCGGGCAGATCCAAATGGGCAGCTAGCTTCTGCCTCTGTGGATCCATCTCCAGCGATATCCACTGATAAAGAGCCTGGATTTTTGTCAGCAACTCCGTAAACGAGGGATCCTCTGGAGCGGACTTCGGAGGAGTCCTGGGCCTGGGCCTGTCAGGAGTGAGAGGCTCGTCCAGATCGGAGCTATTGGAGTCATCCGATGAGTCCGACGAAGAAGGAGACGAAGACCCCTCCCCACTTGGGGGAGGAACACTGCCCCTAGGGAGCAAGGTGCCACCCCCAGCCTTAGACCCCATAGCAATGTCTCGGTTGGGGAGGGGTCTCGCCCGGCGACGTGATCCGGGACCGGTCCATCATCGGAGGCGGCTTCACCTCCCTGGTGAGCTGAGCCTTGGCCTCAGCCCACCAGGAAGCCAGAGACTCCCTCAGATCCACCGGCGGCTGAGGGGGCGGTGGAGGAGGGGGATACGGATACGGATACGGATACTGGGGTTATCTGTAAGGCGAGTACCCGTAGCCCGATGGCAGAAATCCTGGCGTCGGGTACTGAGGCACTGGGTACTGCGGTGCTGGATAAGACGGCGTCGGATAAGATGGCGTAAGATCCAGCACCAGGGGCTCTACTGGAGAAGAAGGTCCTGGAGGAGGCCCTGCAGGCGGGCCCGGAACAGGGGGCCCCGCAGGCGTCGGGGTGACGTCTGGCAGGGGCGTCAGCGGCCCGGCGTGCGGCGTCAGAGGTCCGACTCAGGCCATCCGGATCTAGGGAGGAGGCCTGACGGAGGCGCCGGGTGAGTCCCCAGATGTTGGGGAAGGCCAGCGGATCCTCCGGGTCCAGCTGGATAGACGCAGGGGCCTTGGACAGCAGCGCGACGGCTGCGGGAGCCTGGTGGTGCCGGATGAGATCAGAGAATCTGGGCGTAGGTTCCTTCGTAGCCGATCACCGATGCCAGCGGGCGCCTGACCGGGCGGGCGGCCGAGGAGCCGGCGTCCGACTGATCGGACCTAGTGCCCAAGAAGGCCGCACAGGGAGGACTTTGACGGGCGGCTTGATAACCGCGGCGCTGCCCCAAAGGGTCAAGCGACTAAGCGGTCAGCCCGGGCGGACATCGAGAGCCGACTCTCAACTTACTGGAGAGGCTCAACCAGAAGGCTGCAGAGGGCGGCCTACTGGGCGGATGCCCCTTGCCTCAGGGGCTCCCGACTGGCCCGAGCATGAACCAGCCGGGGAGCAATGCCGTCTCAAACACCACCAACACGGCCCGTCAGGGAATGAACCCGGAGGGATTTACCGTGGGGCGCACCCAGCCAAGCGTGCTGCAAACTGCGGGATGAGGAGTCCCGTCCCGTGCTTCCTTCTTCTTCTTAAGGCCTTCGGGAGAGGAGGAAGCCTGTTGGAGCTTTTTCAGCTCCTTTCTTCTCAAGTATGTGAGCCTCCAGGAAATGCTGCCTTCTTTTGTGGGTGGCCGCATTGAACTTCAGGCAGTGCGGACAGGAATCCATGGGGTGGTCAGGGCCTAGGCAGATGAGGCACTGAGAATGGCCATCCTTGTGCGGGAGTTGGGCGCCGCACGAGCCGCACTTGTTCTTGTGCTCGGACGTGGTAGGGGACGACATACACGGCAGGTAAGAAAATCCTGACAAAAATAATCAAAATCAGAGAAAAAAATGACGGTATAACTACCGGTGACAGCAGACCGACGAGCAGTGGAAGTTAACCGCGAGGCGCTGTCGAAAGCAAACGGTGGGAAAGAACTGGAAGGCAGGCGTGATTGACCGGCCCTTCATACCGACGTTGCCTGATGCCGGTCACCTGACGTGGGGGCAGTCCCTCGCCAGAGACTGCTAGCTAGAAATTTTCCCGTGGGGTCCTGACGCCTGCCGGCTTCAGTCCTATATGTAATTACCTACTGCAAGAGCCCTCTCGAAGTAAGATCCCTCTTTATCAGGGATAAGGGAGGGAAGGCATAGAGGACTCTTCCTGTCCCGCAGAGAGACAATGTGTCTCACCAGAAAACACCAAGCCCTGGATCTAGTGAGCAAAAACTGGGCAGTTTTGCGATGTGTGGGGATGCAATAACGTCCAACTCAGGCAGACCCCACCTGTCAAACAGATCTTGTACGACAGATTGCTGGAGTTCCCACTTGCGGGTTCTGGATCTTCACTGGCTTAGGACGTCTGCCACTGTTCTGCACACCTGGGATGTGCACTGCCGAAATCTCCATCCAGTGAGCTATGGCCCATTCCCTAAAACACCACCGACATGTTGTCCGTCTGGACCAGGAGGTGTCCTGGGAATAAGTCTGTTTGGAATGCCAGTAGGGCATATAGGATAGTCCTCATTTCCAGTATGCTGATGTGTAAGGCCTTCTCGATTGGCGACCACAGTCCCAGAGTCCTTCTGTGAGAAAGATGTGCTCCCAGCCTGTGCCTGAGGCATCCATTGTCAATATCTGTGTAGGCTGTATCCTCTGGAAGGGATTACCCACTGACAGGTGGGACGGGTCCATCCACCATTGGAGGGCTTACTGGACGGGTCCTGGGACTGAGATGAGCTGATCGAGATCGTCAAAGTGTTGAATCTATTGGGCCCTCAGTGTCCACTGGATCATCCTCATATGAAGTCTGGTCAATGGTACAGTGGCAATGGCTGCCACCATGTGGCCAAGAAGTCTGAGTACCTTCCTGGTTGGGACCTGTCGTAAAGACTGGATGTGCTGTACGAGACCCCTTAAGTAGTACGCTCTGTCCTCTGGGAGGAAGGCTTTCCTGAGAGGTGTCGAGAAGTGTTCCTATAGAACTGGAGCCTCTGAGTTGGCCAGGGTAATGATTTTGGCATGTTTACTGTGATTCCCAATGCTGCAAAGAGAGAGAAAAGGAGTCTTTCACTGTGTGCTGAAGAAGGAAAGGGGAGAAAGGGGAATTGTTTAACCAGGAGAGGCACACTAAGCTGAAGCTTGTTTCCAGGTGTGACCTGGGAGCACAAGCAAGTTAACTGACTTGCTTAGGGTCACACAGTATGCAAGTGGGGGCTTTATTTATTTTTATTTTATTTATTAGGTCTAGGATTACAATACCTTTGAGCCAGGGCTCTTTTACAAAGGTTCCACATCAGTTACAATTCAAAACATGAGACATGTAAGTCAGATTACAAATTCAATACATAGTACAAGGTTACAACAGTGTAAGCTAAACAGAGTTACAAAGCATCTGAGAAACAAAACAAGTTTTGGAGGCTAGGTTACAAGGAGATAGTGGATGAGGTGCAGAGAGGATAGAGGACAAGAGAGAGAGGAAGAGTAGAGGAGGTCGGAGAGCTACAGAGGAGAAGTGCAGCCAGAGGCATTGTCGTAGACATAACATGGGGTAGTGTGTGCTAAGAGGTAACCAAGTGCTAACACGAGAGAGAACTGAATAAGGTTAGAGAAATATTCATGGGGTCAGTTATTTGAGGCAGTCACAGGAGCTACAGGCAGTGAGAGAGAGAGAGGCAGAGCCTTGATTTAAATGCACCAAGGGTAGGAGTGGAGGAGATGTAACTGTTTAGACCATTAAGCCAGCTGGGCGCCCTGTAGGCAAAAGATCTTTGACCTTGTGAGGTACGACAATGTGGAACCTGCAGGAGCTGTGATTCAGATCCCCTGGTTGAGTGGGGGTTATCGCTAGGGTGCAGGAGTTCACACACGCCATGGGGCGCGAGGCCCATAGTTATTTTCTTCGCCATGGTGCAGGTTAGGTACTTTATCCGATTGGTGCATTGCATCCATCCAGTTTGTGCATAGAGGTCGCATGTATGTGTGAGGCGATGGGATCCAGTGAGTAGTCGGCAGGCCTTATTGAAGGAGGTGGATATGCGTCTAAGAGCGGTAGCGGAGGCAGAGCCATGGATGATAAGCCCATAGTCAATAGTGGAGACAACAGAGCTCAAACCTGGATTCAAACCTGGGTCTCTAGGTTTGCAGCTCAGAGCCTTAAACCACTGCGCTATACTGCCTTCTCTTCCCTGGATGGGGCTGTAAGAAACCAGTTGTCTAGGTTTGGGAAGACATAATGGCCTCTCCTCCAGAGGGCTGCTGCCACTACTGCCAGGCACTTGGTGAAGACCCTTGGTGCCGAGAATAGGCCAAATGGCAGCGTCCTGAATTGGAAATGCTGGCCCTGGAATGCGAATCTTAGGAATCTCCTGTGGTGTCTGGCTATCAGGATATGTAAATACGCGTCCTGTATATCCAGGGATGAGAGCCAATCTCCTTGGTGGATCATAGGGGAGTAGACCCTGTAGGGTGACCATCCGGAAGCGCCTGTATTCCATGAAGACGTTGAGGTGACCGAGGTCCAGGATAGGCCTTAGATCTCCCATTTTCTTGGGTACTAGGAAGAGGTGTGAATAGTACCCTTGTCCCTTCTGGATGGTTGGAACCGTCTCTATTGCTCTTTTGTGCAGCAGAGTTTGAATTTCATCCTGGATGAGAGCAGCGTGGGATTGGGAGTATTGTGAAAAAAGGGGTGGTCTGTCTGGGGGTATCTTGGTAAATTCCATTGTGTGACCCCACTGAATCATTTGTAGAATCCACTGGTAACCGTCCTCCAACCCTCTAGATAGAGGGAAAAGCGGCCTCCGACCAACTCTCCTGTTGAATCTGTCTGGAGAGGCAGGTTCGGCCAAAAGTCAGGCACTAGTAGCTGAGGGCACAGTTGTCTGGGTGGGCTTGGCTGACCATTGCCCTGAGTTTCCAGAGTCATGAGAGGGTTCTTTGCAACTGTAAACTCCTCTCTGTAGCTGTTGTTGCTGGTGTCTGGATTGCTGGCCGGATTTGCCACGAAAACGCTGTTTTGAAATTACTTCTGTCTGGGCTTGTACATGGTCTGGACAGTGCATACTGCTTTCTCAGAGTCTTGAATTCTGGTGATAATCTTTTCGTATTCCTCTCCGAAAGGAACTGAGCCCTTACAAGGGGCATCCAGGATTCATGCTTGGACATCTTGGGCAAACTCCGAGACCCTAAGCCAAGAATGTCTCCTGAGGCATACCCTGTAGCAGCTGCTCTAGCTGCAGTGTCTGTTGAATCATAGGCCGACTAAAGTATGTGGATGCCTATGTCTGATCCGGTGTGCATAAGCTTCTCCAACTCAGCATTTTGGGGACAATCTGGTAGGTCCCAAACTAAGTCCATCCCTTGTTCTCACATGGCATTCTGAAACTGCACCATGTCGGACAGGAAGTTCAGGGATCGGATAGTGCAGATGGCAGAAGAATACACCCACCTGCCCATCAAGTTCAGTTTCTTGGACTCTTGGTCCAGTGGCTGTGTGCTTAGGTGTTTTAGTCTCTGGGACCTATCGTGAGCAGCTGTGATTACAATGGAGTTGGCTACTAGGCTGTTCACCTAGGAAGAGTTTCTCTTGGGGTACCCTGTAGAGGCGATCTGCCTTCTTTGGGACGGCCGAAGACATGGACAGATGATTCCATGCCACCTTGGTGATGTCCTGAAAAGTGTCCACCGGGGGTGGAATGACCATCAGTTTTGGGTCTTTTTGACACAGGTATTTTGCCAGCAGGCGTCTTTTGGGGTCAAGGTCCCCAGTGTCCCAGCCCAAGTTTGACTGGATGTAACGCATCACCTCCATAAAAGAGGGGTCATCAGGCAGAGACCTTGGAGTGTCCCTTGGGTCCGGCGATGGGAGGTCAGCCTCTGAGTAGGACTCCAAAGAGAAATAAGATGAATGGTCTGATGCCTCTGAAGAGGAGGACCTGGAACGTTTGTGCTTTGGATTGTGACCCTCTGTGGAGTGTGATGAGCTCCTGCTCCCAGTCTGGGAGCGTTTCATGTGGCCTGAACAACCCCTTCTGGTGGGTGGAGGGGTGGGCTCTTTGGGCTGAGTAGGTTCTTTAGGTTGAGGAGTGGGTGACCTGAGGTTAGGCTCCTCTACCTCTGATCGTTTTGCTGGGAGAACATCAGCCTTGATAGTTTCCCACCAAGAAGCAAAAAGGTCTTTGACCTGTGACAGATGGAGTCTTCGCTCCTGAAGAGCCTGGCTTCTGACCCATCATCTGGTCCGGTGCTGGGGTTGGCAGTGTTGGTATACCCATCAGCGGCCCTGCGGGTGGCGACAGAGCTTTGGGCGGGGACCCGACAGCGGTGTTGGGGCTTTAGGTGGTGGTCCTGCTGGTGACGACACGGCTTTTGGTGGGGATCCGAGGTCTTCAGCTGGAGTCTGGGGAGAGGCTGAAGTTGGATCACTGCAGTCGTTGACCAGTGTTGGCAGTGTGGCTGACGACACTGTTTTTGAGGTATCTGGAGTTTTAGGCTGTCTGACATCGGGCACCGGTCTCTGTCCTTCTCTTTCCTCTTCTCTTTGTGGTGATGTTTCCCTGATTTTTGTGAGAGAGGTCCTCCTTGGCAGAGGAATCCTTCTGCATGGCAGCTAACTTCTGCTCCGTTAAGTAGGCCTGGCAGGTCTTCTGGCGGCGTATCCTCGTCCTGCTGTTGAATATCTGGCAATGTGGACAGGCCTCAGTATCGTGGTCTGGGCCTGGACACAGTAGGCAAGCCGAGTGTCCATCTTGCGACAGTATTTGTTTGCCACTGGCACACTTACACTGGTGCCGGTCTATAGACAACAACAGGGAAGTCAACATGCAGAAAAAATAAAAGTAATAAAATTCAAACTTATTGTAATAAAGCATTGAAAATGCGGATGAAAAGGCGATTGATCGATAGCTGAAGGCGTCTGTTGAGCTGATGCATGCGAGTCAATGACGGGAAAAGAACTGAAGGACACTGGATGACCACTTTTATATTCCGTGGGACATCGGGGAGGGCCGACATTGGGGGTGGTCCCCTGCTGCATACTGCTAGCTAGAAAGTCTTCCATGGGGTCCTGCCGCCTGCCGGCTTTAGTCCTGCTTGTGTTACCTACTGCAAGAGTTCCATCTCAAAGTAAGATCTACAAAGTCTACATCAGGTTGACCAGCAAAAACAGGTTACTCACCTGTAACAGTAGTTCTAGGAGTGGCATATGTTGTTCATCCACACTTGTTGGCAGATCGCCTTTCCCTTTAAGGGTCACCGGAACGTCTTCAAGCTGGCTCCTCGCACCCACCCAGGTGGTAAAACCCTTGGCTCTGCCCCATGACGCCAGATCTAGCCTGTTGCAAGCAGAGGTCGTGGGTCAGTGTGGATGAACAACATATACCACTCCTAGAACTACTGTTACAGGTGAGTAACCTGTTTTTTTTAGGTATGTGGATATGTTGTTCTATCCACAATTGTTGGCAGGCTCCTAGCAGTTCTCCAGGAGGAGGGAGGCAAGGCACACCCCCTACTTAGGGAACAGGGACTGGAGAACTTAGGCCCCAAAACCAGCATCCTGGTGTGACTCTAGGTCAATGTGGTAATGGGAAATGAAGGTGTCTGCTGACTTCCAGGTAGCAGCCCTGCAGATTTCCTGGATAGGGACGTCCCTAGAAGCAGCAACCAACGCAGCAGTATGGTGGGTGGAATAAGTCCTTAACCCTACGGGAGGCTCCCTACCTGCCAACCTATAGCAGAGATCAATACAGAAAGTGATCCACCTGCCAACTGTCCGCTTGGCTGCAGGTCTGCCAGGTGCAGCTTCAGCATAGGTGACAAACAGCTGGCGAACCTCTCTCCAAACTTCCGCCATACACTCTCTGCAGTAGGCGAGCGCTCATCTCAGATCCAAGGTATGGAGCCCGGCCTCCGAGGTGTATCTGGGGTAAAACATCGGCAGAGTCAACACCTGGTTAAGGTGAAACTCCAACACCACCTTTGAAAGGAATTTTGGGTGGGGGCGCAGGACAATCTTGTCCCTGTGGAAGACCAAGTAAGGAGACTCCACCAGGAGCGCTTGGAGTCCCCAGTCCTTCTGGCTGACGTGATAGCCACCAAGAAGGCGGTCTTCCATGACAAATGTGATATGTCACACTTGTGCATAGGTGCAAATGGCTTGCCCATGAGCTTTGCCAAATTCAGCAGTAAATACCACGGAGGTTGAGGTTCACGCACCAGAGGGATATGTGATATCGCCTTCAAAAGCGCCACCACTTTCTCCCGCGCCCACTGACTTACAATGTGTCTGCGGCATGGTAGGCAGAGATGGCTGCCAGGTGCACCCTTAAGGGTCGTCAACCGAAATCCCAGCTGGGAGAGGGACCACAGATAGTCCAAAATGCTAGCCACCACACAGGATGAAGGGTCCAACCCCTTGCCCTGACACCAAATGGAAAATCTCTTCCATTTGAAGGCATAGCATTTTCTGGTTGATTCCTAACGGGATGCCTCAACAACCGTGAGGACCTCGTTGGAGATACCCAAAGCCTGGAACTCTAGCTGCTCAGGAACCAGGCTGTCAGGTGCAGGGATTGAAGGTCCGGATGGAGTAGCTTTCCCTGAGTGATGGAGAGCAGGTCCGGGCATGCTGGAAGACGCCTTGGGAGCCTGGAGCTGAGGCTGATGAGATCTGGGTACTAGAACTGGTGTGGCCAGTCTGGGTCTACCATGATCACCTGTGCCTTGTCCCTCCTGGCCTTGAGGAGCACCGTGTGTATCAAGGGACAAGGGAAGTGGAGGGAAGGCACAGAAGAGGTCTGGGGTCCATGGCCTCGAGAAGGCATCCCCCTGCAGCAAGCCCTGCTGAGGAAGACGGGCATGAAACAGCCTCAGCTTTGCGTTCTCCCTGGAGGCAAACAGGTCCCCCTAAGGGGTGCCCCAGTGGGAGAACAGATCTTGTACCACCTCCTGGTGGAGGCCAAGATCGAAGCAAGTCTGGATGGCCAGATCCCTATACTGTTCCATCTCCTGCCTGGAGGGACCTGCTATGAGCCAGTCGTCCAGGCAGGGACAGACCCGGACCCCTTGGAGCCTCAGGAAAGCTGCCACCACAGCCATGCATTTGGTGAAGACCCTGGAGTCTGATGAAAGGACGAAGTGCATGGCCTGGAACCGTAGAGGGTTCCCTCGGCTCGGAAGCGGAGGAACCACTGGTGGGATGGATGGATCGAGACGTGAAAGAACACATCCTGAAGATACAAGGAGCAAAACCACATGCCATGCTCCAGGGATGGTATGATCTGAGCCAGAGTTACCATCCGGAAGGTGCGGGACCTAAGGAACCTGTTCAGGTCATGCAGATCGAGTATGGGGCGCTAGCCCCCCGTCCACTTTGGTACCAGGAAGTACCTGGAAACGAACCCTGGGTCTGAAGGAGGATCCGCAACTCTGCGCACCACCTCCTTGTGGAGGAGTTGAGTGATGTCGTCTCAGAGCGCCAACTGAGTGACAGCGGACACCAGATCCTCCCGTGGGGTGCGGGCTCGGCTTGGGGGGACCTGCTCGAATTCCGGAGGCAGACCCCGGCCGACCACTTCCAGCATCCAATGGTCCGTGGTGATCAACAGACCAGGCGGAAAGGAAATGGCATAGCCAGCCCCCACGGGAGGACTCAGGAGAGGTACGACGGGGTCGAGGGTAGCACCCCTCAACCCGTCACTGGGCAGGCTTAGAGGAGAAGGAGGATCTGGCCGAGGGGCCGCTGGGACCCTTCCCTCCAGGCTTTGACCAATGAGGCCACTAACTCGGCCAGCAGTCACCAGGTTTGCACCTGCTGGCCCAGCTGCTGATGCTGCTGGCCTGGCCGCAGGAGTAGAAGAGCGAAAGGGCTTGTGCTTCTGGTGCTTGGGGCCCTTATCCTTCTGGGCAAATGTTACAGAGTCCAGGGTGGCACCGCACTTCTCAATACGGTGGAGGTGGCCCTCCACACTGGGCCCAAACAAGTCGGTGCCCAAAAAGGGAAGATCTGCCAGCTTGTGCTGAGTGTCAGCCATGAAGGTCGAGATCCTCAACCAAGCCCTACGGTGCATGGCTACTGCGGCCGCTACCAAGTGGGCACAAGAGTCACCAAGAAAAAATTACTTACCATAGTAATGTTTCTTCTAATGGAGTCTTGCTGTATTCTGACTAATGCAGTATGACCGACCGGTTCAGCTGCCCTGGAGATCAAAGAGTTAACCTCTATGCAAATGCATAGAACGTTGAGCTCGAGCTCGGTTTTCAAACCACCATCCTCGGTACATTCTAGTAACTGATCAGATTCTTACAAAGCTAACATCTAGCAAATCTTTAAAACTGTTAAACAGACCTAAATGCCACCGGGGCAACACAAACATAAAGTGAGCAGAAAAAGAAGGCTCAAGCCACTGATGCCCAAGGAACAACACCTACCCCCAGATGGGTGAACATGTCTGAAATCAGAGCCAGCCTAAAGATCCCCTAGGTTCTGTAGGGGAGGCTGGGAGGGATGTCAGAATACAGCAAGACTCCATTAGTAGAAACAATATTACTACTGTAAGTAATTCTTTCTTCAAACAACATGAAGTCTTGCTGTATTCTGACTAATGCAGACCACCCAGCAGTGCCCCTTGGGAGGTAGGCACAGAACCTACTTGGGGAATAGGCTCTGTAACACTGCTGTACAAAACCCGGCATCACTACTAGCCTGGGTAGCCAGGCAGTAGTGCTTAGTGAATGTGTGAACAGTTTTCCAGGTGGTTGCTTTACAGATAGTCAGCAGGGAAATATCTCTGGCTACTGCCACTGAGGCAGCAGTACCCCTAATGGAACGGGCCCTCAGACCTGAAGGGGCCTCCTTTCCTAGCTTGCCACAGCAGAACTGAATGCAAGCCACAATCCATCTGGCTATTGTCCTTTTTGTGGCTGGCTTACCTTTACCTACTACCCCATAGATAAGGAAAAACTGGTTAGAGACCCTTCTGTGTTCCTTTGTCCTAGCCATATAGTAGCTAATAGCTCTCTTTGCATCCAGACTGTGCAACCTGCATTCGCCTGAGCTGGAATGGCCTGTGAAGAAAACAGGAAGGGTGTAGACTGATTAAGATGGAAGTCAGAGACCACCTTAGGGAGACACTTCCTGTTAGTCTGAAGGACAATACTATCCCTACGAGGGGTAATATAGTTGGGCTCCACTGACAAAAGCTTGGAGCTCACTAATCCTTCTAGCAGAAGTGATGGCTACCAAAAACACAGTCTTCCAAGTCAGGAATTTAAGCTCTGCTGAAGACATGGGTTCAAAGGGAGGCTGCATAAACTGACCTATGCAGATATTGATATCCCAAGCTGGAGTGTGCTCTCTGTGAGGGGGATGAAGATGGGACAGCCCTTAAAGAATTTCTTAAATATAGGGTGAGCAGCAAAGGAAGGGCCCTTTCCTGTTGATAAATATGCAGACAGCTGCCAAATGTATCTTTAGGGTGGAAGATTGCAAGTGGAGGGATTGCAAGTGCACCAGGTAATCCAGAAGAACTGAAAGCCCGGCCTATCGGGGATCCAACTCCTTGTGGGAACACCAAATAGACAACCACTTCCACTTAGAGGAATAAGTATTCCTAGTGGAAGGCTTTCTGGACACTCTCAGAATATCCAAGACACTCTCTGAGAGATGCAAGCCTGCATACTCTAAGTCCTCAAGAGCCAAGCCCTGAGGCGGAGGGACTCTAGATTTGGGTACAGAATTCTCCCCTGAGATGATGTCAGCAGGTTGTGCCTCCTGGGAAGATGAATGGGCTGGTCACTGACAGGGACAGGAGCATTGGATACCAAGGTTACCTGGCCCAGTCTGGGGCTATGAGAATCATGGTCGCAGGCTGAGATCTGAGCTTGACCAGCGCCCTGAGAATCAGGGGAAAGGGAGGAAAGACATACAGAAACCTATATGTCCACTCCAGAAACAGAGCCTCCAGGGGCACTGATCCCCGAACAGGAGGCCTGCAGCAAAACAGAGGCAACTGGTGATTGTCTGGGGCTACAAAGAGGTCTATCTCTGGAACCCCCCCCCCACTTCCTGAACACTGATAGGAATACTTGTCTGTTGAGGGTCCATTCGTGATGGCTCTGGCTTATTCTGCTGAGAGCACTTGCAAGGACATTGTCCTTCGATGGCAGGTGAACTGCTGACAGAGAAATGTCTGGGGAGTAGGCCAGAGACCAAATCTTCATGAACACCATACACAGAAGGGATGACCTTGTTCCCCCCTGCTTGTTGATGTAGTACATTGTGGTGGTGTTGTCGGTCCTGACCTTAGCCACCTGTCCTTTCAGATGAGTGGCAAATGCCTGAATGGCTAGGAACACTGCTCTGAGTTCCAGGAGGTTGATGTGTGACAGGGACTCCTAAGGCAACCAAGTACCATGAGCTGTGTGCTCCCTCAGATGTGCTCCCCACCCCAGAAGGGAGGCATCTGTGGTTAGTACTAGGGAGGGTACCTCTGGAAGGAAAGGTACCCCCACCCAGAGACTATCCATTTCCTGCCACCAGTGAAGGGCCTTGCAGGAGAGTGAGGGACACTGTAATGAGTTGGGAGAGAGAGTCCCTTCTATGGGACCAGAAGGATCTCAAGTGGAACGGAATGTCCCTCATCTGAAACCTTGCCCCTGGGACCACAGCAGTGGTGGATGCCATGTGGCTCAGGAGTTGCAGAAAATGCTTTGCTGGACGAGGAACTCTGAGTTGGAAGAAACCTGCCAACTGAATAAGTGCCTGAGCCCTTCCTGGAGGCAGGAAGGCCCATGACCGGACAGTGTCCAGCTCTGCCCCTATAAAGTCCAGGACCTGAATAGGGGTCAGCACTGACTTTCAGGTTTATTAGAAACCCCAGAGACTGGAGGGTTACCTGAGTGAGCTCCAGTGACTGTTGAACCTGCAGGGAGGACTGGCCTACTATGAGCTAGTCATCCAGGTAGGGGTAAACAGAAACCCCTTGCTTTCTGAGAAATGCCACTACCACTGCTAGGCATTTTGTAAATACCCTTGGAGCAGAGGTCAGCCCGAAAGGCATGGCCCTGAATTGGTAGTGACCTGAAGGCAACTTGAACCTCAGGTACCTTCTGTGGGACCTTCTGACAGGTATGTGGAAGTAAGCATCCTTGAGGTCCAGGGATGCCAACCAGTCTCCCCTTCGCAGAATGGTTAAGATTGTAGCCAGAGTTGTCACTTGAACTTTGGTTTTGACAGATGCCTGTTCAGGTATCTGAGATCTAGGATGGGCCGCCACTCCCCATTTTTCTTTAAGGCGAGGAAGTACAGAGAGTACAACCCCTTTTCCCTGTGCTGTAATGGCACTGGTTCCACTGCCCTTGAGAGGAAAGTGGAGAACTCTGCCTCTAGCAGAGCTGTTTCTGAAGAATGGCAAGGCCTGAAGAGTTTTGCTCCCAACCTGGGGAAAGATTTAAAGTTGAGAGCAAGACCCCTGACACACTATCTCCAAGACCCATCTGTCTGAGGTGATGGAATGCCAGGCCTGAAGATGGTGGGTCAGCCTGCCTCCTACAGGGGCAGGGGAGGCGGCTTGAACAGACCTCTCAGGGTGTCTGCTTGGCAGGAGTGGAGGGGATTTGGGTAGCAGCTGCACGGCCTACACCCCTCCTTCCTTGGCCCCTGAAGAACCCCCTGGGTTGAGAGGAAGGGAAAGCCATTGCCTGATGGAAGGGCCTAGGGTAAGGTCTGCCCCTGCCCCCTCTGGCCTGTTGTTTCTTGGGGGTGGCAGCTTTCTCTCTTTAGCAGAAGCACTCTTATATGCCACCCTGTAATCATTCATTTTCTTCATGTATGCTTCTGTCTGTTCCCCAAACAGTGAGTTCTGTGTCAGGAGAAAGTCCAGAGCATTGTTCTGGGTATCCTGGGAGAGGGTGGTACAGTTCAGCCAGGAGAACCGCCTGAGGGAAACGGCAGATGCCATGGCCCTAGAGGCTGCATCACTGGAGTCCACAACCTTGTGGAACTGTGCCTTAGATGCTTGTATTCCCTTATCCACCATCTCCTGAAGGTCAGCTGCCAACTCAGGAAAAGCTTTTTGGGCTAACTGTTGTACAGATTCCCAAAGTGCCTTCTGGTATCTAGAAGCATAGGCCACGTGAGAGGCCTGCCTTATACCCAGGGAGGAAGCCAAGTAAGTTTTCTTGGCTAATTAATCAATTCTCCTGGAGTCCTTATCCGGAGGATGGGAAGCCAGGGGAACACCAGCCTTCTCACAGGCTTCAGTCTGGACAACTCCCACATGGCTGCAATGGGAAGAAAGAAACTCTGTGCCAATGACAGCCAAAGTGTATTTCCTGTCCAACTTTTTATCTAAGGGAGGAACAGAGAAGGGGGTCTCTGTAGGACCTTAAGGGTCTGTCTTTTGAGAGACTTATGAATGAGGATGGAGACCCCCTGGGAGGAGGAAGGCAGGTCAATCATTTCCCTGTAATCATCCTCCTCATCCTGTCTAGTTTCCTGGACAGGGAGCTGTAGGGTCTCTGCCACCTGCCTCATGAAGGCAAAATGGGAGGTGGCTTCAGAGGGGGCCCTAGGAGGAGATTCATATTGAGGATGCTCAGGGGGAACATCCAGTTCAATCGGTTCCCCTTCTTCCTCCTCTTCATCATACTCACATTCTACGTCATAATACCACTCAGGATCCATGACTGAACCGGCAGTAACCTGAACTGGTAACTGCCCAACCGGTCTTTGCGCCGGTTCCCCAAAACCGGTTTGCAGGGACTGGACAATTTTAATTGCCTTGGTAATCTTGTCCATGGTCAGAACCGAAACTGGAGGGTTGCGCGGTTCTGAACTGGATTTTTTTAGATCTTTTTGACAGAGTGGTATCCGGGGTCGAATCCGACCGTCTTTTGGAGGACGAAGGCTCACCCTTATCCAAGGGATCAGAAACCAGATCAGTCGGTTCGGCTGAACCAGACAAGACATCAAGGGCCGATCTTTCCATTCTTTCCCTCAATTTACTAAATCTCCCATCGACAGTAGACTGAGGACATTTTTACAAATGTCACAATCTACTTGCAGGTGATCAAAACCCAAGCAGTAGAGACAAATTAAGTGTGGGTCAGCCTTAGCAAATTGTTCACCACACTCCGTACTAAGCTGAAACCAAGTGGGACCGTTTTTTCTCTTGGGTTTCTGAGACATAACCTTCAATTTAGCGCTTAACCCAGAGGCTTAGTCAGGCTGGTTAAGCTATGCCCAAATACAATTGATTATCCAAAGTGGTTTAGTCAGGCCCGGATAAAGAAAATTTTGTTGACCCCTGGTGTCTTAGTCTGGCCGGGTAAAGAAAGTAACAGAACCTGACAACCGGCGGTTTAGCACCAGTAGAAACCAAACTCGTTTTTGGCCAGGGACCGCACCAGACCCAAAGATAAGTACTTTTCTAAAGAAAAAGAAGAAAGAAATGTTGTTCGGTTCCCCTACGGTCACGGAACTGATAGGAACCGAACCACTTACCCAACCGGTAAAACTATGCTGTACTGAGGATGGAGGTTTGAAGAACACTGAAAACGGATGGTAAACCAACGATTTTACTCAAACCGAAGAAGAGGATTAGCAATCTCCGAGGCGACTCCACTGGCAGGCGGAGTAAAGAATCTGATCAGTTACTAGAACGTACCGAGCTCGAGCTCAACATTCTATGCATTTGCATAGAGGTTAACTCTGTTCTCCGGGGCAGCTGAACCGGTCGGTCATATTGCATTAGTCAGAATACAGCAAGACTTCATATTGTTTGAATGTCCAGAGCAGTCTGGAGTTGTTGCTTCACCACTGCCCTTTCTTGGTCCCAGACCTGCTTGACCGTAGTCTGGAGTTCCGCTGGAAGGTGAGGAATAACCTCGTCCAGGAAGCGCAAAAGGGCATGGAGAAAAATGTGCCATCAGCATGGCTGAGCTAGCCTGATGAACGCCAAGTGAGGAAGCAGCGCAGACCTTCTTCGCCGAATGTTCCAATTTCTTGGATTCTTTGTCTGGAGGTCTGTCCACATCACCTGTATTGCCCAAGGACCGAAAGACGGAGTCAGCCACCAGACCCTCAGCTGAAGAATGCTCCATAAATCCCTAAAGGGAGCCGGTTGGGACCACGTGTTGCGGGCCATCTGGGCCAAGGCGCGGCATGATGCAGGGCAGCTTCCACAGATCCAGAGCCAGACCAACACGGCCTCGGCCGCAGGGAGAATGCCTACGGAGGGGAGTCCCCTTTGTCCAGAATCTCTGTAATGGGATATCTGGCCCGTTTCTGGACCGGTTTGAGCTCCATCCCCGTGGACTCAGAAAGGAGCCAAAGAATATCCATGAACGAGGTGGGTCCCTCGTTCATGGAAAGACCCCCACAGGACTCCACGTCGATGGGACGTGAGTGCAACAAGGAGTCTTCAGACTGCGAGGAGACTGCGTAAAGCAGGCGTCCACCTGAGTTGCCCTCGACCCGCCTTGGGCGATCGAGGGTGAGAGTGAACGGCAGCTGATAGGGCAATCCTTGTGCTGACCAAGAATCCTTGGTTGGTGCCCCAGACTTCGGTTGTTCAGGTGGTGGCTCCACCACAATCTGCAGAGAAGCCTGCTTCGGTCGGGCCGGCTGGGCCTGAGCCGGCACCTCCGCAAGGGTGATGGTGGCAGAAGCAGACGTCGGCCATTTGGGCGACAGCCACTTGATAGCTAGGGTAGAAACTGGGGTCAGCTTCATACCAGTCAAGACTAACTGTTGCCACATCAAATCTTCATAGCGCCGACACAACTTGCGCCAAAGCCTCTCCTCATCCGAGGAGGACAAAGAAGAGTAGCGGCGCCATTGCTTACCATGATGTCGGGAGCGAAATCGCTGGTGACGGCAAGATCTGTCTGACCCAGTAGAGGGGGACCGAGCCCTGCAGGGCCGACAGGGATGTTGGAAGGAGCCGGGGATCCCCGCAGCTCCTCCAAGTCAGGTTCCTGAGTGCTTGGGTTCGACCCAGCAGGCTGAGCCAACCCGTCCGAAGACATCGGAAGCACCGGAGTCCAAAAGGGAGAGTTGGTCTCATCTGGCGACAACCTGTAGAGTGGTTTAAGAAAAATCTCAGCCGCATCGACAGGCATCTCAGCCAACTGGTCTGACGGGGTCTCCGCAAAACCAGAGGCCTCGGCTGCGATTTCGACCAAAGTCGAAACCGAAGTCTCCTGGAAGTGGGACCGCTCCCGATCCCAAGAGCGTCAACATTGAGTCTTTTCCTCTTCACCTTCATGAGCATCGAATCGCAGCACCCAGAAGGGCCTTCTCATTTAGTCAAGAGAGTTTGGTACAGCCCTGCAGGAAGTTTTAAGTGAGCCCAGCTGGAGCAGAATGAAGGTCAAGTCTAAGAGGAACTAGCCGCAGCCTGGGCTGCCTTCTCCTCAAAGGCCTTGAGATGTTTAAGCTGCTCAGTGGACCCCACAGATGCAGAGACCACCTAACGGGCATTCTTGGATTTAAATGGCGGGTAACGCTTTTCCAGTCACCCCAGCTGGAGTCAGGCAGCACGGTCTTCCAGAATCGACAGGTGAAAGGACCGACAGATCGCAAGCCTGCGGATCGTGGTCATGTCCTAGGCAGTACACGCATGTGGCGTGAGGGTCAGTGCACAACATCTTCTGCCCACAGAGGCACTGACGGAACCCAGGAACAGTTTTCTCTTCCATCATGGAAGTGAGAGAAGCAACAGTAGACGAAACTCGAATGAGTTTTAAGGTAAGTTTAGGAAACAAATCCAAAGATTCGAGAGCCAGGGCCTACCACCCAAAGATTCGAGAGCCAGGGCCTACCACATGCAGGAGCACTAAGGAGGGAACCTGAACCGTCCAGCAGAAAGGAAGATCCAGTGTCATGGGGCAGAGCCGAGGGTTTTACCACCCGGGTGGGTGGGAGGAGCCAGCTTGAAGATATTCTGGCGAACCTTAAAGGAAAAGGTGATCTGCCACATCCCTAGAAAAAAGGTTTCCCTGAGGAAGCCATGTACATTTTATCTGCCTTTTCTTGATATGGCAGAAATTACATGTAGCCTATGCCAGGCAACAAAGGTGGCATCCTCCAGGGCAGGGAGGAGGGGTGGTGTTACTACAGAAGGAGTATCGGGTAACTCTAAGAAATCAGTAAGGTTTTTCTTGGTAGTATCCTGTTCCTCCAAATCAAACCCATGGTAGCCTGTTATTGCTGCATCATGGTAATAAAAGATGGCTCCTCTGGTGGGGGACTTAATGTAAACAACCGAGTCCTCACTACAAGCTGAAACAGCTGAACTTGTTCTTTCATAAGGACTTTCTGGATAGTCTTCAGCCTCCTCATTATCCTGCATCAGGACTGTACCTGAAGTCATCATCAGTCTGGTCCACGGGTTGGAGGGAGTGTGCTGGCAAGGCTGTTGGCAATCGAAGAGGTGGCTGAGACACGGCCCTTGGATGCACTGTCGCGGGTGTTTGAATTACAGGCCCAGTCGATGGACCTCCTGGAACAGGAGGAGGGAGCAGTAACAGGTACCTTAGCATGTCTGTGAAGGATAACATCGCCTGCATGTCGGCACCAGTGTGATCAAAGAGTACACCAGCATAAGTCAATGGAGAAGGCAAGGCCCCCTGACGTCAACAGTGATGTACTAGGCCTGGTGGTATCTATGGCCTGCCCTTACCTGGAAGTTAGGTCATCGACGCTGCAGTAATCGTACCTATATGAAGGGGTGACCTCGAGTGCACCAGGGAGGTTTTCTACTTCTCTCTGTCCCTCTCCTGGCATTTATGCTTGAGGGTCCCAGACGATTTTGCCCAGGATTTTGATGAGCTAAACCCCAAGGAGTAAGACGACGATACAGCGGGACTCTTTTGTTGGAGTTCCTTCTCCATTTGGGCTACCTGCTGTTTCAAAAGGTGCTTCTCCAAAGCGCCTTTTTGGCATTGCTGGGTGGCCGAGTTGAACCCTTTGGAAATTGGCCAAGCATGCACCAGTCCAGGCTGAGGCAACAAATGCAGACATGCGAATCGCCAGTGTATCTCTTTTCACCACATTCACAATGGAACAGTTTCAACAGTTCCTTAGACAACATACACAATGTCGAAAATCACTTGTAAAAGTGACTGCTTAACTATGATGAGAAAATAAAGCGGCAACTGTAGCAGTGTCATTTCTGTGCACGGTGCAATAAGTATGGTCGACGGCAGGAAAAGAACTGAGGAGGGAAAGGGCTGCTCACGTTTATATAGTAGCGGATGTCTGACATAGTTGTGGAGGCCCCTATGGACTGCTTGCAAAAGTTTTCTGCGTGGTCCTAAAGCCTGGTGGCTATCAGTTCCATAGGTCTGGTCTCATGAAAGAGATATCCTGGAAGAATATTAATTTTTTCAAACCATCTCATGAACATGACAGGTGTTTTTCAAATCCTGGGCAAAATATGTTTTTACACTTGTGGCACGAAAGAAAAAATTACTCACCTTAGTAATGTTGTTTCTTCTAATGGAGTCTTGCTGTATTATAGACATTAGCAGTTTGTTCCAGCTCTAGAACTGCCCCGGAGTGAAATGGTTAAAACCATTCCAAAATAGAATTTTGGCACGAGAGCAGCTCTATCTGTGTCATTTCAAACTTGAACTGTCAGATCTTTATGAGCCAAACTCACTAAGGTCTGTGTGGAAGCTGTAACTCTACACTAGCCAAATGGCTACCTAAATAATAACAACCACTGATGGTCCCAACACCCAAGACTCAATTAGGGACCAGAAATACTAACATTCTAATAATATGAAAATGGAACATAAGTATAATAAAACACACACGCAGCATACCATACACACACCCAAAGTCCCAAAGGGGACAAAATGCTAACAGGACATAAGTAGTGCCACACTAAGTTGCCCGCACCCCACCAAGTAAAGGTTCTGAGAGGGCAGGTTGGGGGTCTATAACAGCAGACTCCATTAGAAGAAACAACATTACTAAGGTGAGTAATTTTTCTTCAAACAACATGAAGTCTTGCTATATTATAGACATTAGCAGAATACACAGCAGTACCTCCATGGAGGAGGGGCAGAACCCACTTAGGAATAGGCTCTGAAGAACAGCTGTGTCAAACCGAGCATCTCTCCTGGCCTGGACATCCAGGGAGTAATGCTTGGTAAAAGTGTGTACCGCTTTCCAAGTAGCAGCCTGGCAAATCTCTAATAAAGGGACATCTCTATGGCAGCTAGAGACGCAGCTGTACCCCTGGTAGAATGAGCCCTCAAACGGGGGCTGCCCACTTGCTGATAACAAAATTGGATACAAGACAATCCACCTGGCTATTGATCTTAGTGGCAGGTTTGCCTTTTCCAACTTCACCATAGGTAAGGAAAAGTTGGAGGATTCAACCTGTGACCTTTGGTACGCTCATATAATAACTAAGAGCTTTCTTAACATCCAGGTTATGCAACCTCCTCTCACCCAAGAGGAGGATCAGTGAAAATACTGAAGGGAGATAGATTGATTAAGATGGAAATCTGAAACCACCTTAGGCAAAACTTCCTATTAGTCCTAAGGACTACCTTATCCCTGTGGAAAGAAATAAAGTCAGTCTCCACTGACAAGGCTTGCAATTCACTTATGCCTGGCAGAAGTGATAGCCACTAGAAAAGTTTTCCAAGTTAGGTACTTAAGCTCTGCAGAAGACAGAGGTTCAAAGGGGTTACATTAACTGGGCAATGCAAACATTAAGGTCCCAAGAGGGGCCGCCTGAAAGGGAGGATTAGTATGAGTAATCCCTTAAAAAACTTGGAAAACACAGGATGAGAGGAAAGAGGGATGATCTTCCTGTTGACACAAAAGCAGACACAGCTGCCAAATGAACTCTCAGGGTAGCTGGTCTGAGACCCAAGAATTAAGGTGTACCATGTAATCTAACAAATGGGCAATCTAGCAGATTCTGGGAAATATTTTCCCAGCACACCAAATGGAAACCTTTTCCATTTAGAACTATAAGTAGCCCTAGTGGAAGGCTTTCTGAAGCCTTTAGGATCTCAAGAACACCCTGAGAGAGGTGTAAATCAGCAACTCTAACTCCTCAAGAGCCAGGCCTTGAGGTTGAGGGATTTGAGGTCCGGATACCAAACCCTTCCCTGGGCACACATCAACAGATTGTGATTCCTGGAGAGGCACAGGGAAGATGGACTGTCAGAGACAGAAGGAGTGGGTACCAGGGCTGCCTGGCCCAATCCGGGCAATCAGAATCACCCTGCAAGGCTGAGATCTGATTTGACTAGTACTTTGAATAGGAGAGGAAAGGGGGGAAGCATAGAGGAACTTCCCCTCCCAATCCAGAAGAAGGGCATCCAGGGGAACTGAGCCCAGCACTGGAGGCCTGCAACAGAACAGAGGAAGTCTGTAATTGTCTGGGGCTGCAAAAAGATCTATCTGAGGGATGCCCCACCTGGCAAAAACTATCCCCAGCACTTGAGGATCCAGGGACCATTCGTGATGGCCCTGGGAAATCCTGCTGAGGGTATCCGCTAGACATTGTCCTTCCTGGAAGATGAACTGCTATGAGGGAAGTGTTCAGGAATAGGCCAGAGACCACAACTTCATTGCCTCTGCACAAGGTCAAGACCGAGTGCCCCCCTGTTTGTTGGATGTACCACATTGTTGTGGTGTTGTCTGTTCTGACTTGTATCACCTTGTCGTGGACAGATGCAGAAAAAGCTTGAAGAGCTAAAAAGACAGCTCTGAGTTCCAGCAAATTGATGTGGAGCAGAGATTCCTAGGGGGACCAAACTCCCTCCCTGAGTGGAAAGGTCGCCCATGTGGGCTCCCCAACCCAGAAGGGAAGCATCTGTAGTGAGAGTCAAGTCGTGAGAAGGGGAAATGAAGGGGACCCCCGCTCTTAAATTGCTCTGATCCTGCCACCACTGGAGAGCTAGGATCAAGGTTCGAGTCACTGGGACCAACTTGGAAAGGGGGTCTCTTCTCTGAGACCAAAAGGTTCTCAAGTGAACTGAATGTCTCATCTGAAATCTGGCTCCCTGCACAACAGCTGTGGATGCAGCCATGTGCCCCAGGAGCTGCAGAAAGTGGCTTGCTGGTCGAGAGACCTGCAGAGTGAAGGAAGAGGCCAGAGCCACTAAATTCCTTACCCTTTCTGGGGGAAGAAAGGCTCTGGCTAGCTTTGTGTCCAATTCTGCCCCTATAAAGGTGAGTACCTGGACTGGTTCCAGAACCGACTTTGGTAGGTTTAGCAGAAAACCCAGGGAGGTGAGAAGCTGCTGGGTGACCTGCAGGTGAGATTTTACTTGTTCTGGGGACTGGCCTACAATGAGCCAGTCGTCTAGATAGGGAAAAACAGCAATCCTCTGCCTCCTTAAGTGGGCCATTCACTGCTAGACACTTTGTGAATACCCTTGAGCAGAGGTAAGGTCAAGGGCATTGCTCTGAACTGGTAATGACCTGAGGGCAGTTCGAATCTGAGGTACCTGATGGGATCTTCTGATTAGGACATGGAAATAGGCATCCTTGAGGTCCAGGAGGCTAGCCAGTCCCCTGGCCTTAGGGAAGGTAAAATCATTGCCAGAGTTACCATTTTGAACTTTGGTTTCAAAAGATGCTTGTTCAGATATCTGAGATCTAAAATGGGACGCCATTCTCCTGTCTTTTTGGGGTAAGGAAGTATCTGGAATACAGACCCCTGCCCTGATGCAGGGAGGAACCTTCTCACTGCTCTGAGAGCTAACAGGATGAGACCTCTGTTTCCAGAGTGAGGGTCTCTGAAGCACTTGCAGGTAGAAAAAGTCTGCTTCTCAACTTGGGAAACTTTTTGAAGCTGAGAACCAGACCCTGGCTTACAACTTCCAGAACCCACTTGTCTGAGGTTAAAGAAGCCCAATTCTGACTGAAGTAAGCCAGCCTGCCCCCCACTGGTACAGGAGAATCGGCCCTGGGCACCCCATCAGGGTGCCTGTTTCGCAGAAGCTTTAGGCTGGGGGGTGGGAGCAGGTCTGCCCACCCCTCGCCTGCCCCTGCCTCTGAAGAAGCCCTCTGAGCATAGGAAGAGGAGGCCTGAGTCTGTAGAAAGGCCTGTGAAAAGGCCTACCCCTACCCCTGGGGGCATGCCTTGAGGAGTGGCTGCCGCCCTTAGCCTGGGCACTCTTGTAAGTAGTCCTATATTCATCCGCTTCTTCATGTAGTTCTCTGTCTGCTCTCCAAACAGAGAATTTCCCACCACAGGAAAATCCATAGCCTTAGTCTGGGTATCCTGTGACAAACTAAGTACACCTGAGCCAGGCCAACCTACGATAAGCTACAGATGTGGCCATGACCTAGAGGAAACATCATTAACATCCACAGCAGCATGAAACTGAACCTTAGAGGCTTCAATGCCATCAGCAGCCACCTGTTCTAGTTCACTAGCCAGCTGGCCATGGGCCTGCTTGGCCAATTGCATAACAGTATCCCATCTAGATTTCTGATACCTAGCTACATAAGCCATATAATTTGCTTGCCTGAGTCCCAGAGATGCCTGCACTGTTTTTTTGCCATGGCATCAATCTTCCTGGAATCCTTGTCAGGAGGATGTGAAGCCAAGGGAATATTAGCTTTATCACAGGCAGCAGCCTGAACTACCCCAACATGACTGCATTGCTGAGAAAGGAATTCTGTATCAGGGCCTGACAATGTATACCTTCTGTCCATCTTTTTATCTACAGGAGGCACAGAATTAGAGCTTCTAAAATTTTAATTGTTTCCTAAAAGACTTATGTAAAGGAATAGACAATCTCCTAGACTCTGGAATATCCATCATTTCTACAAAATCAGGCTCCTCTTGCTCATCCACAGCCTCTTCTAAAGGAAGCTGGAGGGTTTCAGCAACTTTTTATAAAACATAAAATGAGATGGGGACTCAGACAGCATAGGGGAAATTCTAAAGGTCTGTCTGGGAGATGTCCGTTCAATGGGCACACCCAGACCTTCCCAGCCACATTCATACTGTTCATAATCCTCCCTCCCTCCTCTGGTTCATAAAATTCTCAATATCATAATCCTGAACCACTGGGACCGACGAACCGATCTTTTACCAGATAGTGGTGGTTCGGACGACCCTGAGACAGTGACTGACAATTTGTATGGCTTTTGTTATCTTTGCAGCAGTTGGAGAAGGAATTTTGGACTCCAGACCTGCTGATTTCTTGTTTTCTTTACTGGAATTGGTTCCTCAGAACCAGCTTTTCTTTACTTGAGAAGTCTGGCCTGGTCAGAGGCACTCCCTCTGGTTCGGTTGGCACGAACCGGGCTGGCCATCCGGTCAGCGGACTTTTGGCCTCCTGCCCTGAGCCTGCCCAATCTTTTTCCAGGGTGGCTGCAGGGAAATTCTTACATACCTGGCAGTCTGACTGGAGGTGGTCAAACCTCAGACAATAAACACATGTGGTGTGTGGTCAGCCTTGGCAAAGACTTCCCTACAAACATCACAGTGTTGAAACCCAGTGGGCCAGTTTTCTTTTGGGTTTCTCAGACATAATGCCAGCTAACCAAAAACTAGCCCTTCTAACGGCAGTGCCAGGCAAGACACCTTATCGGTTCCTAATCGTGTCATTGGTATTGGAAAAACGACAACTGCTTTTAGAACCGATAAGAACCGGAACCGCACTTCTAAAATAGTAACTTTAGTTTTAAATGAGTTTTAACTCCACTGATCGGTTCAAAACCGAACCGATAACTTACAAGTTCCACACAGACAAAACCTTCATTTACTTATGGTTACCACAGATAGAGCTTGAACCGAACGGTTTTGTGGTTAAATAAAACTATTCTCGGTTAAATCCAACCGAGAAAACACTTTTAAACCGAGAAATGAACCGAGCAGAAGGAGAAATCTCCGGAGCGACTGTTCACTGAGGCGGAGTAAAGAATCTGACAGTTCAAGTTTGAAATGACACAGATAGAGCTGCTCCCGTGCCAAAATTCTATTTTGGAATGGTTTTAACCATTTCACTCCGGGGCAGTTCTAGAGCTGGAACAAACTGCTAATGTCTATAATATAGCAAGACTTCATGTTGTTTGAAGACGTTTTGGCCAGTATTTTACAAATGACAACTGTCATGTTCAGAAGGAGGGGTTAATAAAAAGACTATGTTGAAAATTTGAGGTCAAAATGTCACAAAACAAATTATTAAGTAATGCTGTTTGCAGGGAGAGCTGTTGGCACAGTGAAGACCATGGCGCCTTTCCATGACAGTGACCTGAGTTTGGGTGCGAGCTCTGTGAGCCAGCTGAATGGGCGGAGGCTGGGGACAAGGCACTGTGGTATGTGGCACTGGCCCCAGCCTGGGGAGGGACAGAACAGTGTTCTGGCACACTGCCAACACCTTGTGGCCGGCCGGTGAGCCATCCCTAACAAGGGTTGACTTGGGTGTCGAGGCCTGATGGGGGCCACGCATTGCGTCGGGACAAATGGGTTGGCAAGAAAAATTGGGAAAAGTGTATCCGGCAGGATGAAGGTTGTGTTGTTGCAGGCTCCTACTGCTGTCAGCCACTCAGGCCCGTCACCCTCCATTCCAGGAACTTACATTGTACCTTTGGTACCCCCCAAGATTCTAGCCATGATGAGGATAAGCGAGGGATGGGCGTCCACCCCCTTGACTGTCCGCCACTTTGTCAATCCATTGCCTGCCCTGTTGGTATTGCAGGATGTGCCAAAGGTGGTGGCTCCATCCTGCTCTTCAATGAGCAGAGAAACCTGCCCCCCCCAACCCCCGAGAAGAGAGTGGGCCCAGGATGCTGAATCCTGTCAACATCCCCCATTGTAGCCTTCTCGAGTGACCCAAGCCCATTCCCAAACCCAGGTTATTGCCGTGGCACAAGTATCTGACCTCCTAACCAACCCATTTTAACTCCACCCAAAAAACTATACTCCTTTTCAAACCCAAGACAGCTAATCGGTATTTTTATTACTCATACTAACCCATTTCCCATTTTACGTCTACAGGTCCACTGTAATGATGAAGACGCCAGCCCTGGCGTTGGAGGATACTGACCACGTGTATTAGATAGGTACTGTATGTTTACAGCACGTTGTTCATCCCAGTTAGTTACTAAAGAGCTGCAGATCCTTTGTGACCTCATTGCTATTCTTACTTCACAGGTATGACTGGATGTTCCCTCAAACTGCCTGAAAGCCATCCCACAATCCCCAGGACCCAGGTAAGTATTATTATTATTAGTACTATATCTGAGCTGGGACGGTACGGTGTAAATGTGCAATCACAAGGATTAAGGCACTGTTGTCTTTCACTTATTAGTCGGTTGGTGAAGCAGGGCTAGAAATATCTCCACTATTACATTTGTTTCATTTTGTGCAAGTCCCTTTGGGACCTGTGTGAATGTGAGGATACAATTCCTTTATCAGGAAAAGAAGGAAAATTCATTGCCAAAAAAACTACATTAATGCAGACATTAGGGCTGAAGAATGCAAAGCGCACAAAGTAGGGACATGAAAAAACAGTAGCGTTTTGGGTCTCCAGAGTCTTGACGAATGAGTGGTGAGGTGTTCCTTGGGTTTCTCAACCTTAATGTCCAACCACTCACCGGAGCAAACAAGGTCAGACATGAAGAAAACTGACTGAGTCTGTTGGCAACATGTGGTAAGCTATACTTCTCTACCTCTGAAGACTATTACTATGAGGCACTGGCTTGGAGTTGTACCTTGTGCTTTAGACAGGAGGCTATGGGCTGGTGGTGGAAAGGGTGGTCATTTGGGTTGACAACCCCGAAGAACACTCCACCATTGATTCACCAAGACTCCGGAGACCCAAAATCCTTTTGTTTTTCAATTCCCTACTTGGTGTGCTTTGCGTTCTTCAAACCTAATGTCAGCATTAACGTAGTTTTTTTTTTTTACAATAAATTCTAAATATAAACAATATTAAGTACCATGTAAACTGCCAATTGAGTCTGAGACTCCAGCAGTCTGACCAATCACACAGTTAGTTTGTATTCTCCTAAAGTTGCCCTCATTTTAATAGGAGTCTGCATCCTGGTCAGCTTAGTGTCATCTGGGAACTTATGCAGGCTACTGGAGACCCCAGCTTCCAGATCACTGATGAAAATGTTGAGCAACAGTGGCCCTACAACTGATCCCTGGGGATCCCACGGAATACCCCTTTCTACTCAGAGTAGTGCCCAACCACTGCAACCCTCTGTTTCCTGCCCTTATGCCAATTAGCAATCCACCTTATGTATGCCTTCTGTGTACTATGGCACAAGACAAGCTTCTAGGCAGTGCCAAAGGCCTAGTTGAAGTCCACAGAGACCATGTCCACGGCCTTGCCCCGCCCCTGTCCACCTCCCTGGTCAACTCCAAGAAGGTGATCAGGTTGGTCTGACATAATGCACTGAAACAAAATACCAACTCAACACAAAAGATAAAATATGATGCAACAAACAGTAGAGACCACTGTACCGTCTCCTTTCTAACTAGTCAAATATCATATATCACCTTCATTGACTATAATTCATTGCCTGGATATTGTGGCAGTCACAGAAACATGGTACACAGAGAACCATGACTGGGATGTCAACATACCAGGATACACAATCTACAGGAGGGACAGGGAGGGTAAAAGAGGAGGAGGAGTAGCTCTCTATGTAAAGGAAGGGATCAAAGCAACAGAACTAAAGAGTAAACAGGGAGCAGATGAGGCACTTTGGGTCACCCTGGAGACGGGAAATGGCACCACAATCCGCATGGAGGTTGTATACAGACCCCATCTCAGGGGAGGAAAGGACAAGGAAATGATAGAAGGCTTCTCAGAATGGCAGAAAAGGGAGATATTGTTGATGGGGACCTGAATATGCCAGATGTTAACTGGAGCACCTTTGCTACAGGCACGCCCAAGAGCAGGATCATTCTTGATGCCCTACAGGGGGGCATGCCTCAGACAGCTAGTATCAGAACCCACTTGGGAGGGAGCAATCTTAGACCTGGTACTTTCAAATGGGGATGGAGAAAGAATCTCAGATTTAGAAGTGGGTAGCCATCTGGGAACAAGCGACCACCAAACAGTGTGGTTCACGATAAACACAGCCATATAATCAAGCCATACAAAAGCAAGAGTACTAGACTTTAGGAGGGCTGACTTTGGAAAAATGAGAGAGTGCCTCAGAAAAGCACTAGCAAACAGGCAAGAAGGAGGGGTGGAGGAACAATGGGGAGTGATCAAAACAGCCATCACAGAGTCAACAACTTTTGTGTAAAGCAAATCATAAAACACAATGAAGGAAAAAAACGCTATGGTTCACAAAAGAGGTGGCAGGGAAGGTTAAGGAGAAAAGGACAGCATTCAGGAAATATAAGGAAACACAGAAGGAGCAGGACAGAGAACTTTATCAGTTAAAGCAGAAAGAGGCTGGGAAGGCAGTCAGAATAGCAAAGGCCCAAACCGAGGAAAAGATAGCCAATTCTGTTAAGAAGGGGGATAAGACCTTTTATAGGTACATTAGGGAGTGAAGAAAGACCAAAGGAGGGATACTGAAGCTTAGTAAAGAGGAGGGAATGTGGGTAGAGGGTGACAGTGAAAAAGCAGGGATACTGAACGAATATTTCTGCTCAGTATTCACAAAGGAAGAGGAGGGGGAGTTACCTAAACCAAACAAGAGAAACACTCTGAAGACAGGGGTCGATACCAGTCCATTTACAGAAGAAAGGGTTCTGAAAGAACTAATAAAACTGAAGGTGGACAAAGCAATGGGGCCTGATGGGATTCACCCAAGAATTCTAAAAGAACTAAGGGTAGAACTAGTGACATCGCTGACTACTCTCCTTAACAAATCATGGGAGGATGGGGTGGTACCCGAGGACTGGAGGAGGGCAGATGTGATTCCTCTTCACAAAAGCGGGAGCAGGACCGAGGCAGGAAACTACAGACCAGTTAGTTTGACCTCAGTGGTAGGGAAAATGATGGAATCACTTCTGAAGGAAAGAATTGTTGAGTACCTAGAGGCCAGTGGGGCACAGGACCCAAGGCAGCATGGATTCATGATGGGAAGGTTGTGTCAGACGAATCTAATAGATTTCTTTGACTGGGTGACCAAAGTAGTAGACCAGGGAGGGGCTGTGGACATGGCCTACCTAGATTTTAGCAAGGCATTTGATATAGTCCCACACAAAAGATTAATACACAAGATAGCCAGCCTTGGAATGGGTCCCAAGGTGGTAGCCTAGATAAACAATTGGCTAGACAACAGGACACAAAGGGTAGTAGTAAATGGAGTACACAGTGAAGAAAGGAGGGTTACTAGCGGGTACCGAGGGTTCAGTACTGGGACCGTCCTTTTAATGTCTTTATAAGTGACATTGCAGAGGAACTGGAAGGAAAAGATGTCTCTTGCAGATGACACAAAGATCTGCAACAGGGTTGATACACAAGATGGTGTGGAAAGGATGAGAAGGGACTTGGCAAGGTTGGAGGAATGGTCAAATACATGGCAGCTCAGATTCAATGCAAAGAAGTGCAAGGTAATGCACATGGGAAACAAAACCCAGGGAAGGTGACACAATGGGGGAGATACTGACAACAGTAAAAATAGAAAGGGACCTGGGGGTAATTATATCAGATGACCTAAAGGTGGGCAAGCAATGTGAGAAGGCAGTAAGGAAGGCTGGGGGATACTAGGATGCATAGGAAGAGGCATCAATAGTAGAAAACAGGAAGTTGTTATTCCTCTGTACAGACAGTTGGTGAGACCCCATCTGGAGTACTGTGTGCAGTTCTGGAGACCCCATCTCCACAAAGACATAGACAGAGTAGAGGCTGTCCAGAGGAGGGCAACCAAATGATGCAGGGTCTGCACCAGAAGACATAATAAGAAAGACTAAAGGAGCTTAATATGTATACTCTTGAGGAAAGAAGGAGAGGGACATGATAGAAACTTTCAAGTACCTCAAGGAATTAAAGTCCAAGAGGGTAGCATCTTCCAGAAAAAGAGATGTGCAAGAACATGGCAAGTACAATTTGAAGAGTTAGAGGGGACGGCCTAGGGTACGCGAGAAGTATTTTTCACTGAGAGGGTTGTGGATGATGGAACAGCCTCTCGAGGGGGTCGTGGAGTAAAGAACAGTGGGGGACTTCAGTAATGCATGGGACAGGCATAAGGCAGTCCTAGGGGCGGGTAAGAGGAAGTAAGCTGTTGGTTAACTAGGATCTGCAGCTTATCTGTTAGGTAGGATAATGGGCAGACTAGGTGGGCCAAGCGGTCCTTATCTGCCGTCAAATTCTATGTTTCTATGTTTCTATAAGTGTCTAATAAATGCCTAATAATACCTCTGTACTGCATTGTAACAATTTTGCCTACATTTTGAGGTTCAATCCACAATAAACCGATTAACCCTTTTTTAACAAATATGAAGTTGTTTACCAGTCACTAAAATGGCTTACGTCTAACATTGCTGCGCTCACCTCTGCAGGTAGTTTCAACAACAGTTTAACTAAACACTATTCAAGTTTAACCATTAAACCCACAGTATGGATGGTGTGCATGCTTCCACAGTATTCTTGATTCCCCTGACTCATCCACCAATATACTGCAGCACTCCTAAAAAAATACCTGATCCCTTCTTCCCATCTTACTGTGTCTCAGTTTCTCCCTGTTCCCCAAACTTACAGTACCACCCAACCAACTTTAAAAAGTCCAAATACGCTTCATCAGGTCATGCTGTATCCCAGTCCTTTCCCATTCCCCTTCCCCTTCCCCCCCAACAATGAACTGCTGTTCAAAAATTTAAATACCATTCTTTCAGCTCCAATAGGTCCCCTGCTCCCCTCTCCACTTAACAAAAGATTATCTTCAAAAATTTAAAATAACCTTTCTAACATCCCAGCTGGGTCTCTGATCCCTTCCCACTCCCCCACCGAACTGCAAGTTCCCATAACAATCTATAAGTCTCTTCCCACCAGCCTGACCCCTCACCACCTGACAGTTGACCCCCCCAAATTTCCCTTGGGTCTAGTGCTCCCACGCCCCAAGACAATAGCGACTGGCCGGCACCACCCCCCAGCTCACCTCCAAAGCCAGCCACTGTGCCCTGTGAATACCACAGAACAACATTTAAAATATTATTGAAAAGCTCTCTCACCAATATCAAGCCATTCAATATAGTTATTATTATTACTATTATTATACATGACAATTAGTGATATTCTCATTAGATGCACTGTGGCTGTGGACTGAGTGGTTAGTGGGGTCGGAAGGTGCAATAGTGGTGGGAGGATTAGTAAATGGATACTTTTAAATGGACACTTTTGTTTGGGGTGGATGAATAGGGTGTTTGGGGGGCTGTCCACTGGACAACTGGACACCACATAATGTTTTAATGAGAGTGAGCAAAGGTAGAGATGTTACCAGACACACACCAGGGAATGTCTGAAATGGGGTAAGGAAATGGTGTGGACACTACTTAGACAATGAGAATGCTTAAGATGGGATGAGGAGAGGAAGTGGGGGCCTCTGAACACAAGGAAATGCTTTGAATGGGGAATGGAAGAGTAAAGGGGTATAGCTGGACAACTGGGGGTATTTTATGTGGGATGATGGTACCTCCGGACACCAGAGAATGCTTTAAGTGGAACAACGGGGAGAAAAGGGGTGTCATCATACATAAGGGAGGACATGGAATGGATGGAGAGAGGCAGCAGGGTTTCACTGGGTGCAAGGGGGTTCACTGCATGTAATGGGAAGCAGAAGGGAGGTGTCGCTGAATTCCAAGGAATTCTTGGAATAGGATGGTGAGAGGGAGACAGAGGATGCCACAGGATGCAAGGGAGAGTTTGGAATGTGACACTGAAAGAGGCGGTGAAGAGGAATTTGGTGTATATTTGACAGATTTTTTGCAGTACAAACACAGAAAACTGTTCATGGCTGGCCTGACAGCGCAGAGGGTTAAGGCACTGGCACCTTACCTCGCGCTACACCATTAACCCGGGTTCGGGAACGACCTCGGGTCACCAGGGTGCCGGCTGCAGCAGGGGTGGGGGAGGGATGCAGCGGGATTGAGCCATGACTCTCCCCTCCAAGAGGTGGATGCCCGCCCATCTGTAGTCCTGTTCCCACCGGGTGGAGGACCGGTGGACGCGCAGACGGTAACGGGCGGCAACTAAAAGCCAGGGGAGGGGCAGATCGGGCCACCGATCCTGGTGTGTACATGCGCATACATACATGTGTACGCCATGGCTGGGGGCAGGGAAGTAAATACCAAAATACGACAAACTACATATGGGAAAAAATAAAAACTGTTCGCAAGGAGAAGACTGTCTGCATTAGTAATTAGGACACACTAAATTGTTTTCAGAATAGTGTGGATGTACAGAACAGTTTTAATGAAACCATTTTTGAGAACAGTTTTCAAAAACAGCAGTATAGTGCACATAGGCCCTACTTAGACTGCAGAATGGTAAACGATAATTAGAATAATAGCTGGGTAACTCTATCATACAACATGGCTGTGCTTCCGATGATCCATGATGAATTCATGGATCAAAGATGGGAACACATACCTAGCTGTACATAGTTTTACCATCTATTATTTTATTATAGTATACATTTAACAGAAACGTACATTACAAAAACTGTCACAATGTTGTCATACTGTCACAATAAGGCCATCTTTTACACCCCCTCCGCCACTACGTAACTCTGCCCTTTCTTTAAATTAGAAACTCAGCCCACATCCATCTGCTAAAAAAACTACACACCAGATGTCCCAAATAACTATGCCATGTATTTCAATGATGTTTTGTTACTTTATTTTTGTCCAGTGCTGTTCCGCGCTTCTAATGTACTGTACACAGTATTTCTGCCTGACTGAGCCCTGCTAGTTTACATTATTGCAACTCTCAGCTGATCAGGAATGACAGTGACTGTCGTGCAGGGCTGGATATTAAAATGAGGTAACAAATGATCATTTCACTATCTAATAGAGTAATCTGGGGCATCTGATCTGTGGGGGTCTTCAGAAGTTTTTTTTTTCCTTGTGTAACCACCCAGTCCCCTGGGGTTACTAGTATCCCCTCAGTAACAGTGCTAGGCAGGGAGAGGCAGCTGGTGATTAACTGGTTAAATGGGTTTTTCACCTCCTCACTCTTTTGTTTACTTGGCTTTAGCTGAGATGAAAGTGATGAGCTCATTTGGAACTCTCACAGCAGCATAAGCCTTTGCCAGCTGTGAGGAGGGAGTTTAGAATCTTGAGACGAGAGTCAGTGCGAGTCTGTAGTTGGAAGTGAGAGGAGTGAGAACTGCTCAGCTGAGGGCTCTGAGGAGGGCCCTGCATTCTCACCCTAGTCCTGATATTCTCCAGTTTGCCAAAAGAAGTGGAAGTAACCATTGTCTACAGCAGGATCTCCTGATTTCCATCCCTGGAGGGGTAAAAAGGACTGCTAGTGGATGGATCCAAGGGGCAACCCCCCTTTTTGATCCAGAACATTTTGAAGCTGCCTGAAATGTCTAACTGTGAGTAGGATCTGACTTTTGCTGCAGAAAGCAAGTGCCTGTGCTGTTGTGTTCTCTGGCTAAAAGGGAAATGCACAACTTTTCTGTTCAGACGTGCGAGACTGTTCTCATTTAAAGTTGGCTGAAATGTGTGATGTCCAGAGGTATGACTATATCACATTGTTCGGGACTTTAGTTCTTCCATTACCAGTGTAGTGTTTTAAATGCTAATGCCAAAATTTCATTCAATTAAGCATTTTTCAAAGTGTGTTTTCAAATGTTTAAGGTGTAACTCTGAAAAAATGGCTAAGTATGGATTTGGGAGCAGAGGGTGGGCTGACCCCTATCTGGAGTAACCAGTTCATGACTAACAGGTTCCGTAAGGGCACCTGGTTACTTTAGACATAGGGCCAATGTCTGAAGAGGATTTTACCCCCTGAAGTGGGTTGTGCTAGTTATTAGCAAAATGTATGTTCAGTTGTGGCCAGTGCTACTAAAAGCAATGCTCAGTTTTGACCAGTGCCACTGGAAGAAATGTTAAACGTACTATGCAATATGGGAATACAAGGTGCAAGTGTTCTGTCAGTAAATGTGTGTTCAGTTGTGGCCAGTGCCACTGGAATAAATTTTCAATGTCCTATGCTATATGGGAATACAAGTACAAGATGTTCAATGTCCTACAGTGTGGGAATACAAAATGTTTTCTGTCAGAAAATAGAAATTACGTATCTACCGTCATTCTTGATTTTCTTGGACGAAGTCTCCACCACTCATTCACACTGATGGGATCTACGCTGGAGGCACTAAGACCCAGCAGGAGCAAACTTTTTGCAAGAGGGCCGGCGCCAGAGATGGAGCCATGAGGAAGCGGCACCACGAGCCCCGGCTCGTGCGGTAAAGACTATCTTGGCGTCGACCCTCCAACCACCTCAGTACCTTTTCTCCGAGGAGGTGAAGCGTAACTAACCTAGAAGGACTAAGTTAAAAATGGACATAAGCTAGTCCAAATGACCCGTGTGAGAAGGTCAACAATGAAGCCTTTACAGCCCAGCCATTGAGGGAGTGAAGACCACACACATAAGCGAGCTCGGGGGATGGAGGGTGGGCGTGTGAATGAGTGGTGGAGACTTCATCCAAGAAGATCAAGAATTACGGTAGGTAAGTAATTTCCATATCTTCCTGGACACAAAGTCTCCACCACCCATTCACACTGATGGGAGAGTACCGAGCTAATAATCCCCTGAGACGGGAGGCAGGAGAAACTAAGAGCTCACAATTCAGGACAGAAGTCCGCTGAGGATAGTCCTGCCAAACGACAAATGTCGTCTGGTATGGAAATCCAAAGCATAGTGCTTAACAAAAGTATGCACTGAGCTCCATGTAGCTGCATTGCAAATATCTGCAATGGGCACGTTCCAGATTTCCACCTGAGATGCCGCAACTGCTCTAGTAGAGTGAGTGTACACTCTACCTTCCAGCTTGACTTGCGCCATAGAATAGCAGTGGCGGAGACATGCTACCAGCCACGCTGAAATGCACCTAATAACAACAGGTTGACCTAGCCGGGTCTCGCTAAAAGAAACAAACAGTTGCTGAGCTTTGCAAATTTCTTTTGTTCTATTAAGATAGAATCGCAGGGCTCTCTTTACATGTAAAGAATGAAGAGTTTGTTCACCTTCATTCTGGAAGTTAGCAAAGTAGGTAGGTAGGACTAAAGGTTGATTTAGATGAAATTCTGAGACAACCTTGGGAAGAAACTTGGGGTGAGTCCGAAGAACTACTTTGTCCTTTTGAAATACAGTATAAGGGGGGTCTGTGACCAGACCATGTATTTCAGAAACTCTACGAGCCGAAGTGATGGCCACCAGGAAGGCCGTTTTCCAAGTGAGGAGCTTCAACTTGCAGGTATCTAGAGGCTCAAAAGGTTTCCAAGTGAGCATGTCTAGCACAAGGTTAATGTCCTAGGCTGTGACTGGACGTCTGAGAGGAGGTCTGGTATGCAGAATGCCCTTAAGAAACCTCTTAACTACAGGCAGCTGAGCCAGAGACAAGGAATGTACTGGCTCATGATAAGCTGAAATGGCATAGAGATGAACTTTGACAGTAGAGTACTGCAGGCCTGAATTTGAGAGGTCCAAAAGGTACTCCAAGACTTTATTTGGCGGGCAGGAAAAGGGTTTCGAAGAGGATTTTGCACACCAGAGAGAGAGAGAGAGAGAAACACTTCCATTTGGCTGTTTAAGTTTTTTTAGTGGCTGGTTTACGCGCAGCCAAGAGAATATCTGAAACCCTATGGGAATCATTGAACCTATTCACCTCTCTCTCTTCAGGAGCCAAGCGTGAAGGTGAAGCGCCTTCAGATTGGGATGGACCACAGGCCCCTCGGTCAGAAGGTCCATCTGAAGGGGAAGTGCCTTTGGGAGGGTTGCCGACAGACTGTTGAGCAGCGGAACCATATCTGTCGAGGCCAGAAGGGGGCAATGAGAATCATTCTGTCTCCCTGAGACTCAAATTTGAGAAGCACCCTCTGAATTAGAGGAAGAGGAGGAAAGGCGTACAGAAAGCGTTTTGTCCACTGCAGCCTGAACGCATCCTGACAGAAAGTGCCAGGTCCTGGATTTCTGGAGCAGAAGAGAGGCAGTTTTGTGTTGAGTGGGGATGCAAAAAGGTCTAGGTCTGGAGTTCCCCACTCTTTGAAGAGTGACTGAGCGACGGTTAAGTCAAGAGACCACTCGTGAGGATCTGTCTCCGTTCCGCTGAGACGGTCTGTAAGTTCGTTCTGCACACCTGGTAGGTAAACCATGTGGATTAGAGCCTTGTGCTCTAGGCACAATTCCCACACTCTCATAGCTTCCCTGCATAATTGGTAAGAGTGTGCACCGCCCTGTTTGTTGATGTAATACATCACTGCTTTGTAATCCGCTTGAAGGAGAATGTTCTTGTGACAGAGTATGTCCTTCAAGGTCCGGACTACATAGAGGACGGCTCTCATTTCCAGGATGTTTATGTGGAGCTGGGACTCGCCCTCAGTCCACATACCTTGGGTATGGAGCTTCTGGCAATGAGCTCCCCACCCCATCAGGGACGTGTCGGTGGTAATGGAGATCTGATGATCCAGAGGAGCAAAAGGATACCCTTCTAGAAGGTTATTCTCCTGTGACCATCGGATGAGTGACCTCTTTAGAGGTTCTGTCACCTTGATGGGAAAGGACTGAGGGTGAGTGGTTGGGAACCACTGAGTACTGAGCATCCACCAAGAGGTTCTTATGTGGAGACGAGCTAGAGGTACAGTGAACACCGAGGATGCCATGAGACCCAGCATCCATTGCATCGAGATAGCTCGAACCGAGCTGTTTTCTCTACTGTATCGGGCCATCTGTAGGATATCACTCCTTCTGTCCTCTGGAAGAAAAGCTTTCGCACAGGAGGTATCCGGAAGAGTTCCTATGAAAAGGAGTTTCTGGGAGGACTACAACTGCGATTTGCTGCGATTCAGCAGGACTCCCATGGACGTGAGAAAGTCTGAAGCTTTGGCTACAGCATCCAGAGTTCCCTGCCTGGAAGGGCTTGCTAGAAGCCAGTCATCCAGGTATGGAAACACTTGAATTCCAATTTTCCTAAGATGTGCCTTGAGAATTGCATAACACTTTATAAAAACTTGCGGCACCGAGGATAGCCCAAAGGACAGTACTCCGAACTGATAATGTTGACCCAGCGCTACAAACCTCAGGTATTTGTGGTGCTTTGGGTGTATAAGAATGTGTTGGTAGGCATCCTGCATGTCCAGGGAGGCTAGCCAATCGTGTTGATGAATCAAAGGTAGAAGGGTTCCTAGAGATATCATCTTGAACTTTTCCTTGTGAAGGAATTTATTTAACTTTCTGAGATCCAGAATGGGGCGCATGCCTCCAGTTTTCTTCGGAACTAGAAAGTAATGGGAGTAGAAACCTGTGTTTCATTGGACCAGTGGAACTACTTCTACTGCCCTGTTGTTCAGAAGGCCTTGCACCTTGGAAGCAAGAAGGTCTGACTGTACTGCTGACAGTCTGGGCTGTCATTTAAGGGGATGATCCGGGGGCCGGGGTTCTGAAAGACTGAGCGAATATCCCTCGTGGATTATCCAGATGACCCATTTGTCTGATGTTATAGACTTCCACTGGTCATAGAACTGAGTCAGATGTCCTCCCACTGCTGAGGAAGAGTGCCCCTTGGGCAGTTGAGGTGGAACCTGGGCAGAGAACTCAGAAGGTGGCACTGGGCGCTTTGGGGGCTTGTGCCTTCTGCTGCGTTTTCTTTTGTGGCTGTGGGGTGTAGCTTTTGTTAAAGCCCCCCCCCCCCCGCCTTGCCCTCAAAGGACTTACGGTTATGAAATTGACGCTATTACACACACACCCCCTGAGAGGGGCAGGTGCAGGTTGAGCTAGCTTAATGGCTGACCTAGTCTTCTGTGTGGCTTCCAGAGCTTGTTCCACCTGGGGTCTGAACAGATACATACTGTCGAAGGGTAAGGCCATGACCTGCTGCTGGGCATCATTCATGAAGCCCGAAGTACGTAGCCAGGAATGGCGACGGGTACAAATGCCTACCGCTGCTGCTCAAGAAGCAGTATCGAAAGCGTCCACTGCAGCTTTAACCTGTTGGTTATTGGACTAGATGCCCCTGATTATGGTGTGAAGTAGCTCTGAATTAGTTTCCGACTCAGGCAGAGCTTCTACCATTTGCTTGAGCGAATGCCAAAGGACATATTCATGTTGAGAAAAATAGCCCTGGTAGCTGGCAATACGCATACCCATAGTGGAGGCAGCAAAGACTCTCTTACCTAAGGTGTCTATCTTACGAGATTCTTTATTGATAGGCCGGGCTGAGGAAGCCTGAGGGAGGATGGCCTTGTCATTCTCTGCTACGACTACAATGGGATCAGCAAAAGCTTGTGATGCCAATATGGGTCGATCCTTGGGAGCAGCATACTTCATGTCTATAGACTTAGCTGCGGAAGGGATGATAGCAGGATTGCTCCATACCATCTGAGAAAGGATCTCAAAAGATGGTCGTACTGGAGGAGTTAAATCCATAGGGATCCCTGGGACATGTAGGTACTGGAGTCTTAAAAGCTTCCCAGGATCGATTTCTGTAGTCTGTAGAGAAAGAGAGGAATTTTAATTTTTCAGCAGAGACTTAAAGGAAAGGTCTTCGACCACAGGCTCTGCAGCAGGATTAACTCCTGCTCCTTCAACATCATCACCCAGACGAAGATCTGGGTCAGGCTCAAAATCATCTCGACAGTTCAGGGGGGACTGTATGGACAGGAAAGGAGTGAAAATCAGAATGGAAATTAGAAGAGCAAAGAATTGGAGTCGAAAAGCCCTGGAGGCTGGGTGGCGCTGTACCAAACTTCGGCGCTGAAGAACACGGTGTCGAACCCAAGGAAGTCAGCGCCATCGGAAACAGCCCAGCACACAGATCCGACAAAACCCTCGGCACCACAGAGGGCGCCGACAGAGCCCTTGATGCCGCGGACGGCGCCGACAGTGCCCCCGGCACCGCAGATGGCTCCGAGAGTGTCCCATGGTTCCTAAAACTGCGATTTGAAGGAAAAGGAGGAAAATTAACAGGAGATAGAGACATTGGTGTGGGTCCCTGCACCGCAGCCATATGAGGGGGAAAACACCTAAGCACGAAGTCGACGGCACTGAAGAAGGCGCTGCATGACTAGGAAGGTCCAACCACCCTACCCGGTCTCCCAAGCAGCCTGAAGGCACCAGGGTGACCGGGTCAGGCAGCTGGACCAACCTCCGAGCCCATTGTTCCATAAAAGCAGCCCACTGGTGAAACTGCTCATCGGAGGCCCGTTCAATAGCAATAGGTGGGGACGGGCACCGATGTCGAAAAGGTTGGGCACCGGAGTCAGAAACCGGTGACTCCGAAAGGGGAGGAGACCGGTGCCCAGCCCCAATGACCGACCGTCAACGTGCAGACATACCAGAAGGTGACCTTGAGTGATGTATTCTCTTTCTCGACTTGTGTGCTGAAGAAGAACTCGAGGCCGAACAGTGCCGCGAATGGGACCGTTTCCTTTTATGCTTTCCGAGGACCACCCATCTCCCTGAACACTGGACTGTCCGTTGTCAGACCCACCCTGCGGGGAGGGCGGAGGACTGACCCAGTCCGCTGACTGAACAGCTTATCAAGTCTCCCTACCGTCACCTGACCCGCTCATGGTCGACTCCGTCGATGGAAGGCTGAAGACTTCTTTATTAATCAATACATTTTATTAAAATCTGCTCGGTACTTTCGAAAATAAATTACAAAACAATAAACTGAAAACTACGCTGCTAGTTTGACTCCCGGCGGGCGAGTGACGTCACTGAAGCGCACTCAACGGTGGGGAAAAAAGGAACTGAGGCGGTTGGTGGGTCGACGCCGAGATAGTCTTTACCGCACGAGCCAGGGCTCACGGTGCCGATTCCTTGCGGCCCCATCTCTGGCACTGTCCCTCTTGCAAAAATTTGCTCCCGCTAGGTCCTAGCGCCTCCGGAGTAGATCCCATCAGTGTGACTGAGTGGTGGAGACTTTATGTCCAGGAAGATCAGTTGTTTTGTTGTTCTGTAAGTTCCTAGTGCCATGATGTGTACACCTTGGGGGTCCACCCTTGCTTCAGAGAACATCTTTTTGGAATAAAGCCACACTCTAGAACCCCAGCTATGGTTTGGACAGTTACATTATTGCTTCCTGTGTGGAGTTACTGGGTACCCCCTCCAGAAGTACAGATCTAGCACAGCCCTAGCAAAAAGTTCTCTCCCCAGGACCTGGTTTTGTAGACACCGAATAGGTCATGTTGCTTTTGTACACCCCCACCCCTTGATCTCTAGAGTAATGAGCCTGGTATACATTCCCAAAGCTAGGGATGCTACCAATTGTCTAAATGTTCCTGACGTCTGTGCCCTGTATGGATGCCAGGGGTAGCTAACTGTGTAAAGTAGCGGGGGGGAAGGGGGTTACACTTGGAATTTCAAATTTGCTGGTATGGATCAATGGACAAGTCACTTCAAGTTGTTGCTGTACTACAGCTCTAGTAAAATAAAAGTAAAATGCTTTATTTTTATACAGGATGAGATCACATATTCATATATTTAGGTCATAGACCTATTTTCAATAAGGTCCTGAATAAATATGTATACAAAGTTTTTTTCAAGTTTCACCATAAAAAAAACACAAAATTAAGTTGACATAACAATAACTTGACATTTTACATAAAACAATAATAAACGATACCCGAAACATATATCTTACAGTCCCAGTACCTGCTCTGTTGTGACTATTTTGGTACAACATTCTGACATCAGAACTATGGTACAATAGCATTTTTAGCTTGACCAGTTCTTATACACAGCATGGCCTAATCATAGTATTTACATTGGGGTCAGGAATCGGGTCGGATCAAACATTCAGGCCATTGGGTTTGGCAGTGCTCAGAAAGAACCTCTGACTTGGGCTTCACTGCCAAAACCAGAAAAGCCTCCAACCTGAAATTACAATCCTCCTCCACAGAAGATGTATGCTGCAGAAAGTGAAACAAGTATTGCTGGCGCTGACAGGAAAGTGTGGTGGTGGTGGGGGGGGGTGTTAGGCACCAGAACAGAACTGTGTCACTCATGTGGGTGGCTGACTGGCAAGCAGCCAGCAAGGGGGGGAAGTGATGCAAGACTGACAGCATAACAGTAACCAAGTAAGAAGGCTGCACCTGAAAGTGGGTTGGTCTGTCAAGGCTGCCCCTGAAGGTGGGTTCGTCTGTCAAGGCTGCCCCTGAAGGTGGGTTCGTCTGTCAAGGCTGCCCCGAAGGTGGGTTGGTCTGTCCTCCTCCTGGCTCTTCCATAGTGCAAGTGCGCTCAAGACACAGAGATAACGCAAAAGCTCCCGGCTTGCCAGCTAATATGGACACTCTGCTATGTCACTTCCAGTCCTCCTCTGCAGTGTATGCGCGCACACTCAGCCACTGGGAGTTAGGAGAGTCATGTGACTGCACAAGTGGCAGTCCAATCAAAGTGTCTGTCTCTTTGTCCACTCTGACCTTGCTGCTGGTAGGTGTACCATGATTAGACCATGCAGGCTGATGATGTATGGGTTTATAAACCCCTTACGTCAGCGCAGCAGGGTAAGATGCGAGCAGCATGGCAGGCAGGCAGGCATTTGTGTGTCTGACAGGCAGCAGCACACCGTTGCCATGTGGCATAAGTTGCAGCATTCGGGAGAAGGAGACTAGAGGAGAGAGGGGTGCCTTGGGCAGCTTTCAGGGCAGTCTGTCTGGCACTTGGAGAAAGCAACAAAACCAAACCAGAAAAACACAGAGTCAGCTGTTTGAGGTCATAGAGGACAGAAGGGTCTGCCTCAGATCCCCCACATTTATTAACCCTTGCATGGCCGCGGACTGATACATCAGTCCAAAATTCCTATATATTCTAATTCTGTTGGCAGCCTAAGTGTTAAATATATATATATATATATATATATAAAAAACTACTATTTTTTTGCTGGCAGGTACTACCTAGGGGAGCAGGGATGAGGGAGGTCAGCAGTGGGGTACCGCAGGGGAGCAGGTTTGGGTGGGACAGAACAGTGAGAGGAAGGTGTTGCCCCTGGGTATGCTCTGGTGCCCTTCACAGCCAGCCACAATATGAATCTGCCATAGATAATGTCAATCTGCAACTGCAGCAGCACAGATCACTCATTTTTCTGATTGCAGACTGTTTTCATTTTTTAACCTCTCTTGCCATTGACATCATCATCAGCACCACCATGAGGAGTACTACCTAGTGGAGCAGGGTTGGGTGGGATAGAACAGTGGAGGAGTAAGGTGTTTGCCTGATTCTGAGCATCTTGGTGTGGTGCCCTACCTCACTCATATTCTGCTAACAGGTCTTGTTCACTGATGTTTTTTTTAATGCAATTTAACAGCATATTATAATAGTTCTTGAGATACCACTTAAAATCAAATATGTTTTGACCCTCAAAACCCTTCATTTCATTTTGGGTCAATTCAGGTTTTGCCCGGCCCTGCTCGAAATTGGCCTGTCAGGCCAAATTTGCTGACCCACACGGCCCTATATTCTTCCTAATACAACAGGCCAGTCAGCTTGACATCTATAGAGGGGAAAATCCTGGACTCTCTACTGAGGGAGGACCTGGTGGATTTCCTAGAAGGAAACAGGTTGCAGGACCCCAGACAACATGGGTTCATGATGGAGGGTCTGGCCAGACTAATCTGGTTGAGTTCTTCAACTGGGTGACCACAACGGCATACAACAGTACACCTTGACTTCAGCAAGGCCTTTGACTCAGTCACGCACAGGAGGCTAGTCAAAAAGACTAGGTACCTAGGAGTAGAGGACATGATGACACATTGGGTGGAGATCTGGTTGGGAAGGGGCTTGTAGAACACAGAAGGTGGCAGTCAATATGGAGTTTTCACAGTTGAGGAAAGTGACTAGCAAGGTACCCCTGGGGTCAGTACTCAGACCGATCCTCTTCAATATTTTCATCTGTGATACTGGTCAAGGCACCAAGGGTAAGATCTACCTCTTCACAGATGATACAAAGATCTGCGCATGGGTAGACATGGAGGAAGCAATAAGAGAGCTAAGGGAGGATCTGGGCAAGTTGTAGAGCTGGTCCAAGATTTTCCAATTGATTGTTAATGCTAAATAACGTAAAGTAATGCACACTGGGAGAAGGAACCCAAGGGAGCAATATGAGATGGGAGTGGTGCTCCTTGATAGTAGAACAGAAGAAAAGGATTTAGGGATGGTGATATCGGAGACCCTAAATATGTCTACACACTGCAACAGGGTGGTGAGTAAAGCAAACAAAGTGCTGGGCTGCATAGGGAGAGGGATAAGCAGAAGCTAGTGAGAGGTGATTCTGCCATTGCACAGGTCACTACTGCAACCACAATTGGAATACCATGCAAGGTACTGGAGCCCACATCTAAGGAAGAACTGCAACAAGGCAGAGACAGTACAGCACAGGGCAACTAAGATGGTCCATGGCCTTAGTAAAAAAGACATTCAAGGAGAGGCTGCAGGACTTTATTTATTCTTTTTTTTTTTTAGTCTTTGGTAACCGGGTAAGGCACACTAGGCACATGTGCCTGTTTTCAGGGGCGACCTGGGAGCACTGGGTGGTTAAGTGACTTGCTCAGAGTCACACAGTATGCAAGTGGAGGTTGTGAGAATCAAACCAAGGTCTGGTCTGCTGGATATGCCAAGCTTGTTTACAGCTCGTTACTCTAACCTCTAGGCTATACTACCAGCTCTTAAACATGTACTCCCTTGAGAAAAGGAGAGAAGTAAGTGACATGAATGTGGCATGAAAATGCCTGATTGGGCTATAGTGTAGACACCAAGGAACTCTTTTTGACTTCAAACACAGAGACAAGAGGGAATTCACTGCAGCTGGGGGGGGGGGGATTTAAAAAGGATACCCGTAAGCACTTCTTCATGGAAAGAGTGGTGGATAAGTGGAATAAGCTACCTGTACAAGTGGTACAGGCCAAATCAGCAGCAGCTTCAAGCAGGGATGGGACAGGCTAGTGTCTTTAGTTAGAAAAAGGGGGAGACGTAGGAAAGTGGAGGACTGACACAAGGACAAGGCAGGATAGTTAGGTAGTGTGGGTAGACTGGATCGGTCAAGGGCCATTCTTCTGCCTTCAAACTCAGTAACATTTCAGAAAGGTTTCAGCAACTAATCTTTGTGAAACCGCAGATTGGTGTGCCACCTAAAACCATAGCATTTCATTAAATATAATACAATGGGAATGTACCTTCTCTAAGTTAGTGAGGTAGAGGAGCTGCCCAAGCTTCTTCTGGAGCTGGGATGTAGCAACAGCTTTGTCATTCAAGAGTTTCACTCGATTTTGTTCCACCTAGAAAACAAATAGTCACTAAGGATCATTAATCATCAGAAAATCATTCTGGATATGCCATCTTGGTATCATCTTTTTGATCTGCCCTCAACCACCATTCTGAATTGGCTACTTGCTTACTTACAGGTAACATATGATACTGTAACAGATGATTAACTCTGTTATCTTTCATTTCCTTTGTCGACTGACCACAATGACATCGATCAGGGAGCTCCATACATATCTGGTATTCATGGATTCGATGTCCTCCACCAGTTAGATAAAATCTTTTTCTGTTCTAGTTAGTATCTCTCATTGAAAAAATCCTGTCCTGATTATAAATGTACACCAACTTGTTTGTGCAATGCAGGTATCCTGTAATCTACGCAAGTGGATTTATTGTGCTGATATATATATATATATATATATATATATATATTATTTTGGGGTTATGTACGTTTTCCGGACACACATTAGCCCGACTCCTTAATACCGACATCCAAAACACTGACATACGAAAACGCAACTCCGAAATCCTGACAATTACTTTGTGAATCCCGTGATCAACAGTCACAATTTGGAAGAGGACCTACTGAAATAAATTACATGTAACTGCAATATTTCAAGAGACTCAGCATCTCTGACCGAAGCAAGGGAAGAATAGGGTTCGATCTTAGACCTTGCTTCGGTCTACAAAAGAACTTTGGCCTTATTTTTTTTTTTTTAAGATTTCATATTTTAAAACTGTCCATTTAAAGACATTTAATTTGCTTACAAGGTAGAACAATCAGCAGCATCAGGTGCAGGGTATTTTTCCCCATCTTGAATCACATCACCAGCCTGGATTTTGCTATACTGAGGCTGTTAAAAACAAACCTCAGTGCCACCCTGTTTATCTTAGAATGATATTAAAAAAGGCATGCTTTATAACGTGTTTCATTTAGATGACACTTAGAATACATCCTGATGACATATCTTGAAATGGTATAATTAAAATAGCATCTCTGACCGAAGCAGGGGAAGAATAGGGTTTGATCTTAGACCTTGCTTCGGTCCGCAAAAGAACTTCGGTCTTGAATTCGGGAATCCTGCTTCAATCCTCAAAACAAATTCAATCCTGAAGCTTTTGTCACTAAAATAAATACAAAGTTGCTGTTCTGAAGTTGTGGTCTGCAAAAACAACTTCACATATATAAAAACATACAGCTGAGATATACAAGTGTACCAATGGTGTTCCTAGCAATTTTTAAGATTTTTATGTTGTTTTCTGGATCGGCACGGGATACAGTTACACAGGTATACTAAACCTGTTTTGTTGGCTGAATTTGTCTTGTTACAAGTTTTAAGAGCAAAACAGTTTCTGGCTTGGGATACAGTTACAAAGGTATATAGGTTTTTGAGGACCAAATATGTTTATTTGGCAGCCTGTTTCTGGACCGAAGCAGTTTCTTCAATCGGCAGGGGATACAGTTACACTGTTGTTTCTTTGGCAGCCCGTCGGGATTGTAAGTGACCGGATTTTAAGCAAGTATCAGCATAACCAATTCAGAATTAGCACAAATGTTTTATTATTTGTACTACAATACTGTACATTTTTGCAGTGTTTAACACATTTATGCACTTGTCTGCATTTTGATTTATTGATTAGCGCTGATTCTGACTAAATTGCAAATGTACTATAACTTGATGGAATTTTGTTATATACAAGGTTTTTTTTTGCTTATAGAGGTTGCTGTTTTCTTTACATAGAAGTATACATGCTCTATGAAGACCAGAAGGCCCATTATTGCATGCCAACAACGAAAAGATATTTAATTATACCGTTATGTTCCTATGAATAAGATAGTTATCTAGTTGTAATCTGAACTCTGCAATGTTTTTACTGGCTACCACATCGATTGGTAATTCATTCTAAATCTTAACTACCCTAACACTGAACCAATACTTTCATCTCAAGGTGTTAAATTTCTCATCATATAATTGTAACGGGTGTGCCCTTGTGCGGTATGGCGTATCCCTCAATGACAATCCTAGTTGTTCCCATAGTATGTTATCTGTTAGTGCCCTAAAAACGAGACACACATCCCCTCTAAGTCTCCGATACTCCAGTGAGCTTAAGCCCCAAATCTGTAACCTATCCTGATATGAGCTGCCTGATGCTTCCCTAATACATCTTGTTGCCTTCCTCTGAATCTTTTCAAGGGCACATATGGCCCCTTTTGTCCCTGGAGCCCAAAACTGCGAACAATACTCTACATGTGGTCTAACCATTGCTGTGTATAATGGGAGTCATACTTCCCTAGCTGTACTATTAATGTGCTTGTTAATGCAGTGCAAAATGCCACTGGCTTTTTTAATGACTTGATTACAGTGAAGCCTAAAATCTAGGTTGTTACTTCCCCTGATGCCCAAGTCCCTCTCATCCAGAACTCTCTTTAGTTCAGCCCCCCCACCAAGTTTATACTTAAAAAAATACAGGTTACTCACCTGTAACAGGAGTTCTAGGAATGGTATATGTTGTTCATCCACACTGTCTGGCAGGTTCCTTGCCGCTTTAAATCTTGCCGGAAGGTCTTCAAGCTGGCTCCTCCCACCCACCCGGGTGGTAAAACTCTCAGCTCCGCCCCATGACGCCAGATCTGGCTCGCTGGAAGCTCAGGTTGTGTCGAAGCCGGGGAGGTCGGGTGGGTTATGTGGATGAACAACATATACCATTCCTAGAACTCCTGTTACAGGTGAGTAACCTGTATTTCTATGGACATGGATATGTTGTTCATCCACACTGTCTGGCAGACTCCTAGCAGTTCTCCGGGAGGAGGGAGGGAGGCAAGGCGCACACCCCCTACTTAGGGAATAAAGACTGGAGAACCGAGGCCCTAAAACCAGCATCCCGGCATGACTCAAGGTCGATGTGGTAATGGGTAATGAAGGTGTGTGCTGACTTCCAGATAGCAGCCCTGCAGATTTCCTGGATAGGGACGTCCCTGGAAGCAGCCACCGATGCAGCAGTATGACAGGTAGAATGAGCTCTTATCCCTCTGGGAGGCTCCATGCCCGCCAACTTATAGCAGAGATCTATGCAGGAGGTGACCCACCTGCTTATCGTCCGCTTGGCTGCAGGTCTGCCAGGTGCGGCTTCAGCGTAGGGTGACAAACAGCTGGCTAACCCTCTCCCCGATTCTTCAGCTGTGGCCTTTATAATAAGCGAGCGCCTTCTAGGGTCCAAAGTATGGAGCCTATATTCGGCCTCCCGAGGTGTGATTGGGGTAGAACACCGCAGAGTCAACACCTGGTTAAGGTGAAACTCGACACCACCTTCGAAGGAATTTTGGTGGGGCACAGGACACCTTGTCCCTGTGGAAGACCAGGTAAGGAGACTGATGCAGAGCGCCTGGAGTTCTCCCATCCTTCTGGCTGACGTGATAGCCACCAAGAAGGCGGTCTTCCACGACAGGTGAGAGAGTTCACACCTGTGCATTGGTTCGAATGGCTTGCCCATGAGCTTTGACAGTACCAGCAGTAAATCCCACAGAGGTGGAGGTTCTCGTACCGGAGGGGAAATGTGATCAAGGCCTTTGAAAAAGCGCCAGACCACCTTCTCCTGTGCCACCGACTGCTCCCCAGCCCGCGCCCGGTAAGCAGAGATGGCTTCCATGTGCACCTTTAGGGTCGTCGACCTAAGCCCTTGACTAGAAAGGGACCATAAATAGTCCAAAATGCTTGCCAAAGAACAGGAGGAAGGGTCCAAGCCCTTGCCCTGACACCAGATGGAAAATCTCTTCCATTTGAAGGCATAGCATTTCCTGGTCGACTCCTTACGGGACGCCTCAACAACACTAAGGACCTCGTCGGAAAGACCCAAGGCCTGGAACTCTAGCCGCTCAGGAACCAGGCCGTCAGGTGCAGGGATTGAAGGTCCGGATGGAACACCTTCCCCTGATTAACTGAGAGCAGGTCCGGGCGAGCTGGAAGCTGCCTCGGGAGCCTGGAGCTGAGGCTGAGGAGATCTGGGTACCAGAACTGGAGGGGCCAGTCTGAGGCTATCAGAATCATCTGCACCTTGTCCCTCCTTGCCTTGAGAAGCACCTTGTGGATCAAGGGAAATGGGGGAAAGGCGTAAAAGAGGCCTGGGGTCCACAGCCTCGAGAAGGCATCCCCATGCAGCGAGCCCTGCTGAGGGGGGGCGGGCATGAAACAGCCTCAGCCGCATTCTCCCTGGAGGCAAACAGGTCCACCTGAGGTGTGCCCAGTGGGAGAACAGATCTTGTACTACCTCCCAGGAGAGACCACTGTGAGATGCAGCCCCTATCCGGCTCAGGGCATCGGCCAGGGTGTTGGAGGCTCCTGCCACATGAATGGCTAGAGATCCGCCTCCAGGCTGCGCACGAGTGACCAAATGTGGAGAGCTTCCGCACAGAAGCATGGAACGGCCCGCCTCCTGGCGGTTTAGGTAGTACATGGTCGTGATATTGTCCGCCTGGACTCGGACCACTTGACCCCGGAGAAACGGAGCAAAGGCGGTGAGAGCTAGGCGGACCGCCGGAGCTCCAGCAGGTTGATGTGGCATCGACTCCGCTGGGACCAGAGGCCGTGGCCTGGTGTTCCCCAGATGGGCACCCCAACCCATCAGAGAGGCATCGGTCGACAGAGAGACCATCAGCTCTGGGCGACAAACGGGATGCCCTCCTGCAGATGAGATGGAACGGTCCACCACCGAGAGCGCCCACATCTCCTGGGTCACCATCACTAGCTGGTCCAATGGATCGCAGCGCCAGACCACTGGATGGCCAGACCCCACTGAAGGGGGTGCTTGTGCCAGCGTGCCCAACGGACCACGCTGGTACAGGCCGCCATGAGACCCAGGAGGCGCAGGAAGTCCCGGGCAGGGCGCGATTGCCCAACCAGAAATGACTGGGCAAAGGAGGTAAGAACCTCGGCCCTGTCCGCCGGGAGCCGTGCTCTGGCTCGAAGAGAGTTGAGCTCTGCCCCGATAAACAGAATCACCTGCTTCGGCTTGAGTTCCGACTTGGCCTTGTTGATGAGGAGGCTGACTTGAGAGCAGACCTGGAGGGCCAGATCTCTGGACCGCTCCACCTCCTGTCTGGAGGGGGCTGCTATCAGTCAATCGTCCAGGTAAGGGTAAACCCGGAACCCCCGGCACCGCAGGAAAGCTGTCACCACTGCAATGCATTTGGTGAAGACCCTGAGAGCTGAAGACAGGCCGAAGAGCATGGCTCGGAACTCGAAGAGGGATCCCTCCGCTCGAAAGCGAAGGAATCTCCGATGTGACGGACGGATAGGGACGTGAAAGAATGCGTCCTGCAGGTCCAGAGAGCAGAACCACACGCCGTGTTCCAGAGATGGTATTATCTGCGCCAGAGTGACCATCCTGAAGGTTCGAGACCTTAGGAACTTGTTGAGGTCATGTAGGTCGAGAATGGGGCGCCAGCCCCCCGTCCGTTTCGGAACTGGGAAGTACCTGGACACAAACCCCGGGTCTGAGGGGGGATCTGCTACCTCCTTGATCACCTCCTTGAGGAGGAGCAATGTCGGCCCGACGAGCCGACAGTGAGGTTGCGACCCCGAGGCCCCGGGAGGTGCGGACGGTTCAAGGGCGGGCCTGCTCGAATTCTAGAGGCAGGCCTTTTTCCACCACCTCCAGTACCCACCTGTCTGTGGTAATAACGACCAGGCGGAACGGCGTCAGAGCCGCCCTCCACGGGGAACTAGGTGAGGTGACGGGATGGGGCGACACCCTCAGCCCGTCACTGGGCAGGCTTGGAGGAGGGACCGCCGAGGACCTCCTGGGCCTTTTCCTCCTGCTTCCTGTTGGAGGAAGCCGACGGCTTGGGTTTGGGATGCCAAGTCGAGCCTGCTGGCCCTGATGTTGCTAATAGGCGCCGGGGCGCAGAAGGATGAAAGGGCTTAGCTGAGGCTTGGCGGCCTTTGTCCTGGGCGGAAGAGGACCGAGTCCAAGGTAGCACTGGACTTCTCGATCCTCTGCAGGTGACCTTCCACCCCAGGGCCGAAGAGGTCAGTCCCCAAAAAGGGAACGTCCGCCAACTTATGCTGGGTATCCGAAGTAAAGGTGGATATCCTCAGCCAAGCCCAACGACGCATGGCCACTGCAGCCGCCACAGACCTGGCACATGAGTCCCCGATGTCTAAAGCAGTCTGGAGCTGCTGTTTGGCCACTGCCCTGCCCTGGTCCCGCACCTGCCTAACCGTAGTCTGCAGATCCACGGGAAGATGAGGGACGACCTCATCCAGGGAGCCCAACAGGGCATGAGAAAAATGTGCCATGAGGACGGTCGAACTGGCCTGGACGGCGTCGAGAGACGACGCAGCATAGACTTTTCACCCGCATAATCCAATTTCTGGATTCCTTGTCGGGAGGTTTGTCCACATCCTCATGCCTCAAGGCGCTACCGAAAACGCTGTCGGTAACCAACCCCTCAGCAGAGGGGTTCCAAAACCTGACAGGGAACCGGGTAGGGACCGCATACTTCCCTGCAGCCATCCTGGACGAAGGCGCAGGGCAGGAAGCAGGGCGCTGCCAAAGCTCCAAGGTCGGGCCCACTATGGCCTCGGCCACCGGAAAGGCCTCCGTAAGGGAATCCCCTCGGTCCAGAATCTCCGTGAGGGGATACCTGGCCCGCTTAGAAACAGGTTTGAGCTTCATCCCGTGGACTCCCGAGAGACAAGTAATCCTAGGAAGGACGGGGCTAACGCCCACCGACTGTCCTCCTGAGGACTCCAAGTCCATTTGCTTGGAGAAAAGGGAGGAATCGTCCTCGGACTCAGAAGAGTCCTCAAAGAGCTGCCTCGGGCCTGAGCCACCCTCCACCTGCCGAGGCTTATCGGGAGTGAGGGTGACAGACAGCCTATGGGGCAGTCCCTGAGCCGACCGAGAATTTTTGGTCGGAGCCCCAAATAGCGGCTGTGGAGGCGGAGGTTCCACCAGAATCGGTGGGGCAGCTGGAATTTGCCGAACAACCCGCCTGGGAACAGGCTCCTCGGCTACAACGAGGGGTTGTTTCGGCCGCTCCGGTGACAGCCACTTAATGGCCGGGAAGACAACTGGTCGGCTTATTCCCCGGTCAGAAGGAGTTGTTGCCACGAGTTCCTCATACCTCCGGCGTAACTTGCGTCAAGTCTCCCTCGTCTGAGGAAGAGCGGGCGGCGTTGGCTTGCCGCGGTGCCGAGACGAGACCGCTATGGCAGCGATCGGCTGGACTGCCAAGACATCCGAGACCGAGACTCCAGAACTCGGCTAGGCCGAGGACGCAAAGGGAGGTGTCGAATCGCACTTCTCGGGTTCGAAGATTCCACCGGAAGGCTCGGAACGGAGGCACAGACGTAGCCGACAGGGACCTCAAATCCCACCGGGGAACCGGGAGAGGGATTTCAGCTTTCCAGCCGACAACCTGTCCAACGGGTCGAGAAAATCTCAACCGCTACGACGGGAGTCTCGGTCAACTGGCCTGATGGGGACACTGTGAAGCCAGTGGTCGAAGCCGAGGGGTCACCAAAGTCCGACTGCCGACTACTGGGAGGGGGATTTTCCGCCCCAAGAGCCGCCGACGGCGAGACTTACTTTTGCTCTTTTTGGACCGAGAAAAAGGTCCAGAAGAAGTTGGACCCTCACCTTTCGTCGAGAGGGTCAGACAAAGCTCCTTAAAAGAAGCCGAGTACGAGGCACCGAGAGAGAGCCGGACAAATGCCGCAGCCGAGGTAGAAGCGGACCGCGCCGCCTCCTCTTCGAGGGCGATCATCTGCTCGAGCTGATCTGCTGAGCCCGCCGCCGCGGACACCGCCAACCGGGCCTCTTTAGACTTAACCGGAGGAATTCTTTTCTCGGGATGCCCCAGCTGTAAATGGGCAGCACGGTCTTCGAGGACGTAGGCCGAAAAAGAAGAGCACAGGTCGCAAGCCTGCGGGTCGTGCTCAAGGCCTAAGCAGTAGACGCATGTGGAGTGCGGATCCGTCCGAGACATCTTCTGCCCGCAAGGGCATCTCCGGAAACCGGGAGTCGATTTGTCCATCGTAGCCGCGAGGGAGAGAAGACCAAAGTCTTTTTAGCAAAAAAACTTTTAATTTCGAAGATTCGAAGAGTTAGGAACCAGTCTTATACGCAGAGCGTTAAGGAGGGAACCTGAGCTTCCAAGCGGTAAGGAAGATCTGGCATCATGGGGCGGAGCCGAGAGTTTTACCACCCGGGTGGGTGGGAGGAGCCAGCTTGAAGACCTTCCGGCAAGATTTAAAGCGGCAAGGAACCTGCCAGACAGTGTGGATGAACAACATATCCATGTCCCTAGAAATTATTATTTTCTCCCAGGTGCTTTACTGTGCATTTGTCCACATTAAATGTCAGCCTATTTGTTAATGCTCAATGTTTGAGGTCCCACAGTGCTGCCTGTAAGGATGCTGCATCCTCGCTAGTATTAACCACCACACCCAGTCTGGTGTCATCAGCAAACTTGGATAGCCAAGCCCCTGTTTTCGAGCCCACTGATGAAATATATATATTAAATAAGCAGGGTCCCAGTACAAAACCTTGGGGGATCCTGCTTTTCACTTCCACCCACTCTGAATGTTCCCCTTTGATGCAGACCCTTTGGGTCCTATTGGACAACCATGCCTCAATCCATCATGAGAGGTTCCCTTGTATCCCTTGATCTATTATTACATCCACTAATTCTCCATGAGGGACTTTGTAGAAGGCCTTAGTGAAGTCCAGAAAGATCACGTCCACCGAGTTTCTGTTGTACAATGCCCTACTAACCCTACCGTACAAATCTAAGAGGTTAGTCTGGCACGATCATCCCCTAGTAAACCCGTGTTGTGAGTGATCTGTAATGCCTTCTCTGAGAAATTGTTCCGTAATATGGTCCTTGATTATACCTTCCAGTACCTTACCTAATATGGTAGTTAAACTTCCTGGCTTGTAATTCCCAACCTCCTGTCTTGAACCTTTTTTATAAATTGGGACAACCTCAGCTTGTCTCCAAGCCTGTATAATTTCACCCTGTTTAATAGATTCCTGAAATAAAAGGGTCAAGGGGATGCCAGAGTTATTGCTAGCTCCTTAATAACTCTATGGTGTATTCCATCTGGGCCGGGAGATTTATTCTGGTCCAACTTCTACAATCTAACCCTTATATCAGATACATCTAACAGTATACTATTTTCATCACACTTAACTAGATGTTTGTTGGTTCTTTTTGTTTTTATGTTGAAAACTGAGGAAAAGTAAGTAAAGTAGTCTGTCATACCTTTATTTAAGATAAGAGACCCATCCTTGTTCTTAAGAGGCCCTAGTTCCTTGCTATTACCCTTTTTCTTGTTGACATAAGAATAGAAGGATGATTTATAGTTGTCTTTTACTTTAGTGGCTAACTTAAGCTCGTATTTATTTTGGCATTCTTAATTAATTTTTTGGACTCTTTGAAGGTTTTTTTGTAAGTTTCCCAACAACCCATGTGCTTACTTTTTTCCTAGCCTTCATAAAACGTTTGTTTTTTAACTTAATGGCTTTTCTGACCCTAAAAGACATCCAGGGTGGAGACTTTTTCCCATCTGTGGTGTTTTCCATATCCTTGACAAAGTGCCAGGGAGAATACTAGAGAACCAAAAAGGGTTGATGATTTACTTTGAAACCTATAATGGCCATATCAGCTATGAGCAGAATTACTAAAAACGAGGAACATATTCTGGCAAAGCTACTACCTTATTTAGCCCAGTATTTTAAGCAAAAATCAGAAGGTTAATTTGTTATACATTACATTACAGTAAACTTGGAACCAGAATGAAAATACAGGTTACTCACCTGTAACAGGAGTTCTAGGAATGGTATATGTTGTTCATCCACACTTCATGGCAGGTTCCTTGCCACTTTAAATCTTGTCGGAAGGTCTTCAAGCTGGCTTCTCCCACCCACCGGGTGATAAAACTCTCGCTCCGCCCTATGACGCCAGATTCTAGCCCGTGAAGCCAGGTGTGCATCAAGCCGGGAGGTCGGTGGGTTGTGTGGATGAACAACATATACCATTCCTAGAACTCCTATTACAGGTGAGTAACCTGTATTTCTAGGGACATGGATATGTTGTTCAATCCACACTTCATGGCAGACTCCTAGCAGTTCTCCGGGAGGAGGGAGGCAAGGCGCATACCCACTATTTAGGAAACAAGGACTGGAGAACCGAGGTCCCAAAACCAGCATCCCAGCGTGACTCAAGGTCGATGTGGTAGTCGGTAATGAAGGTGTGTGCTGACTTCCAGGTAGCAGCCCTGCAGATTTCCTGGATAGGGACGTCCCTGGAAACAGCCACCGAAGCAGCGGTATGGCGGGCAGAATGAGCACTTATCCCCTTGGGAGGCTCCATGCCCGCCAACCTATAGCAGAGATCTATGCAGGAGGTGACCCACCTGCCTATCGTCCGTTTGGCTGCAGGTCTGCGAGGTGCGGCTTCAGCGTAGGTGACAAACAGCTGGCGAACCTCTTCCCGAACTTCAGCCATTCGCTCCTTATAATAAGAGAGCGCTCTTCTAGGGTCCAAAGTATGGAGCCTATATTCAGCCTCCGAGGTGTGATTGGGGTAGAACACCGGCAGAGTCAACACCTGGTTAAGGTGAAACTCCGACACCACCTTCGGAAGGAATTTCGGTGGGGCGAGGACAACCTTGTCCCTGTGGAAGACCAGATAGGGAGACTCGATGGAAAGCGCCTGGAGCTCTCCCATCCTTCTGGCTGACGTGATAGCCACCAAGAAGGTGGTTTTCCACGACAGGTGAGAAATGTCACACCTGTGCATCAGTTCGAATGGTTTGCCCATGAGCTTAGCCAGTACCAGCAGTAGATCCCACGGAGGTGGAGGTTCTCGCACCGGAGAGGATATGTGATCAAGGCCTTTGAAAGCTCGACCACCTTCTCCTCCTGCGCCCACCGACTGCTTTCCGGCCCGTGCCTGGTAAGCAGAGATAGCTGCCAGGTGCACCTTAAGGGTCGTCGACCAAAGCCCTAGCTGAGAAAGGGACCACAGGTAGTCCAGAATGCTGGCCAAGGAGCAGGAGGAAGGGTCCAACCCCTTGCCCTGACACCAAATGGAGAATCTCTTCCATTTGAAGGCATAGCATTTCCTGGTTGACTCCTTATGGGATGTCTCAACAACATTGAGGACCTTGTCGGAAAGACCCAAGGCCTGGAACTCTAGCCGCTCAGGAACCAGGCCGTCAGGGGCAGGGATTGAAGGTCCGGGTGGATAACCTTCCCCTGGTTGACTGAGATCAGGTCCGGGTGGGCAGGTCTGGGTGGGCTGGGAGCCGCCTCAGGAGCCTGGAGCTGAGGCTGAGGAGATCTGGATACCAGAACTGGCGGGGCTAGTCTGGGGCTACCAGAATCACCTGCGCCTTGTCCCTCCTTGCCTTGAGAAGCACCTTGTGAATCAAGGGAAATGAGGGAAAGGCGTAGAAGAGGTCCGGGGTCCACGGCCTCGAGAAGGCATCCCCCTGCAGCGAGCCCTGCTGAGGGGGGCAGGCATGAAACAGCCTCAGCTTCGCATTCTCCTTGGAGGCAAACAGGTCCACCTGAGGTGTGCCCCAGTGAGAGAACAGATCATGTACCACCTTCGGCAAGAGAGACCACTCATGAGATGCAGCCCCTATCTGGCTTAGGGCATCAGCCAGAGTGTTGGAGGCTCCTGCCACATGGATGGCTAGGAGATCCGCTTCCAGGCTACGCACGAGGGACCAAGTGCAGAGAGCTTCCTTGCACAGGGGCAAGGACCGTGTCCCGCCCTGGCGGTTTAGGTAGTACATGGTCGTGGTATTGTCCGTCTGGACCTGGACCACTTGACCCTGTACAAATGGAGCGAAGGCGGTGAGGGCTAGTCGGACCACTCAAAGCTCCAGTAGGCTGATGTGGCATCGGGACTCTCGAGGGGACCAGAGGCCATGTGCTCTGTGCTTCCCCAGATGGGCACCCCAACCCATCAGAGAGGCGTCGGTCGATAGAGTAACCGTAGGCTCGAGGCAGACAAACGGGATGCCCTCCTGCAGATGAGCTGGAACGATCCACCACTGGAGAGCATTCCACATCTCCAGGGTCACTGCCACTGGCTGATCCAAAGGAGCAGAGTGCTGTGACCATTGGCTGGCCAGTCCCCATTGTAGGGGACGCATGTGCCAACAGGCCCAACGGACCACGCTGGTGCAGTCCGCCATGAGGCCCAGGAGGCGCAGGAAGTCCCGGGCAGGGAGCAGTTGCCCAACCTGAAATGATTGGGCAAAGGAGGAAAGAACCTCGTCCCTGTCCGCTGGGAGCCGTGCTCTGGCTCGAAGAGAGTCAAGCTCTGACCCGATGAATTGAATCACCTGCGTTGGCACAAGTTCAGATTTGGCCTCGTTGATGAGGAGGCCAACCTGAGAGCAAACCTGGAGGGCCCGATCCCTGGACCGCTCCACCTCTGGTCTGGAGGGGGCCGCAATCAGCCAGTCATCCATGCATTTGCTGAAGACCCTGGGAGCTGGACAGAGGCCGAAGGGCATGGCCCGGAACTTGTAAAGGGACCCCTCCACTCTGAAGTGGAGGAATCGCTGGAGGGACGGACGGATTAGGATGTGAAAGAACGCATCCTGGAGGTCCACAGAACAGAACCACATGCCTCGTTCCAAGGATGGAATGATCTGAGCCAGAGTGACCATCCTGAAGGTTCGAGACCTTAGGAACCTGTTCAGGTCGTGCAGGTCGAGAATGGGGCGCCAGCCCCCCCCGTCTGTTTTGGGACCAGGAAGTACCTGGACACAAACCCTGGGTCTGGTGGAGGATCTGCCACCTCCCTGATCACCTCCTTCTGGAGGAGCAGGGCAATGTCGGCCCGATGGGCCGACAGAGGGGTCCGGGCCTGCTCGAATTCCAGAGGCAGACCCTTTCCTACCACTTCCAACACCCAGCGGTCCATGGTGATAGCGGACCAGGAGAAAAGAAAGTGGCAGAGCCGTCCCCCCACGGGGGGAACCCAGGGGGGAGCAACGAGGCTGGGGGTGACACCCCTCAACCCATCACTGGGCAGACTTGGAGGAGGGACCGCCGAGGGACCTCCGGGGCCTTCCCCTCGGCTTCCTGCTGGAGGAAGCTGCAGGCTTGGCTTTGGGGTGCCGGGCGCGAGCCTGCTGGGTCAGCGGATGCTGGCCAGACGCAAGCCGCAGGGGCAGAACGCCGCAAAGGGCTTACGCTGCTACTGGCTGCCTTTGTCCTTCTGGGCAGGCGTTACCGAGTCCAAGGTGGCATTGGACTTCTCGATCCTCTGCAAATGACCTCCACCCGGGACCGAACAAGTCGGTACCCAGGAAGGGTACGTCTGACAGCTTGTGCTGGGTATCCACTGTGAAGGTGCAGATTCACAGCCAAGCTCTGCGGCGCATGGCCACTGCGGCAGCTACTGACCGGGCACAAGAGTCTCTAATGTCAAGAGCAGTTTGGAGCTGCTGCTTTGCCAGTGCCCTTCCCTGATCCTGCACCTGCTTGACCATAGTCTGGAGGTCAGCCAGGAGATGAGGAATCATCTCATCCAGGGAGCCCATAAGGGCGTGGGAAAAGTGTGGCATCAGTACAGCCGAACTGGCCTGATGAAGGCCTAGGTAGGATGCAGCATACACTTTACGCTCGGCGTAGTCCAGTTTCTTGGACTCTTTGTCGGGAGGCTAGTCCACGTCCCTGGTGTTTCCGGCAAGCCGGAAAACACTGTCAGTCACAAGCCTCTCTGCAGAGGGGTGCTCCGAAAAAACGGAGAGTGAGCCGGTGGGGACCGCGTACTTCCTGGCCATCTTGGCCGAAGGAGCAGGACAAGAAGCTGGCCACTGCCATAACTCCAAAGATGGGCCAACAATGGCTTCAGCCACCGGAAAGGCTTCTGTGGGAGAATCCCCTCGGTCCAGTATCTCCGTGAGGGGATACTTGGCCCGCTTTGACATGGGTTCGAGCTTCATCCCAGTAGATTCTGAGATGAGCCGAAGCATGCCCAGGAACGAGGATGGGCTCTCGTCCACTGACTGTCCCCCAGTGGACTCCAGGTCAAGAGGCCTGGAGAACAGGGAAGAGTCATCATCAGACTCCGAGGAGTCTGCAAACAGCTGCCTAGGGCCTGAGCCACCCTCCACTTGCTGAGGATGATCAGGAGTGAGGGTGACCGACAACAGATGGGGCAACCCCTGACCCGACCGAGAATCATTGGTCAGAGCCCCAGATTTAGGTTGTGGAGGCAGGGGTTCCACCACAATGGGTGGCGCAGCTGGTTTTGGCCAAACAACCGGTGCCGGTTTGGGTTCCTCGATAACCGCGAGAGGTTGTTTCGGCCATTCCGGTGACAGACACTTTAATGGCCGGGGAAGGCGACGGGGTCGGCTTGTTCCCGGTCAGAAGGAGCTGCTGCCACATCAAGTCCACGTAGCATAGACGCAATTTGCGCCAAAGCCTTTCCTCCAAGGAGGAGGAAGAAGACGAGGATGAGCAGTGCCGCCGCTTTCCTCGGTGCCGAGACCGAGACCGCCGATATCGGCTGGACCGAGAAGAGGTCCGAGACCGAGACTGTCAGTGTTTCCGAGGGTGGGTCTAGAAGGGAGCGGGGGAAACCCATTCCTCCCTCGGCTTGGGAACCTTAACTGGGGACTCCGGCACAGGAGGCACAGGCAAGTCCTCGGTTTCCACCGGGGGAACCGGTGAAGAAGGTTTGTCGGCTTCTCCAGTCGACAGCCCGTCCGACGAGTCAAGAAAAGTGTCGACGGGTGTCTCAGCGGGCTGACCTGACGGGGACACCGTGAAGCCAGTGGCCTTAGCCGCAACCTCGACCGAGGTTGAGTGTCGACTGTCTGGGGAAGGGGACCTCTCCCGCTCCCACGAACGCCAACGGTGGGACTTACCCTTCGAGTTCTTCTTCTTGGACCAAGAGGAATGTCCCAATGGACCCTCACCTTTTGTACAGAGGGATTGGCAAAGCTCCTTAAAGGAAACCATGTAGGAGGAGCCCAAGGAGAGCAGGATAAATGCCGCGACCGAGGAAGACGAAGATGTGGCCAGGGCCGCCGCCTCCTCCTCGAGGGCGATCATCTGCTCAGTTGCTCAGCCGAGCCCGCCGCCGTGGACACCGCCCAACGGGCCTCCTTTGACCTCACCGGAGGAACACGTCCCTCAGGGCACCCAAGTTGGAGTCTGGCAACACAGTCTTCCAGGACATTGACCGAGAAGGACTTGCACAATTCTCAGGCCTGTGGATCGTGCTCGAGTCCAAGGCAACAAACGCACGTGGAGTGCAGATCGGTCAGAGACATTTTCTGCCCGCATGGGCACCACCGAAATCCGGGAGTCCACTTATCCATCGCAGCCGCAAAGGAAGAAACAGGCCGAAGTCTAGAAAATTTAAGAATAAGTTTCGGTTTAACCGACGAGTTTGGATCCAGGCCTAAAACGCAGAGCGCTAAGGAGGGAACCTGAGCTTCCAAGCGGTAAGGAAGATCTGGCGTCATGGGGTGAAGCCGAGAGTTTTATCACCCGGGTGGGTGGGAGGAGCCAGCTTGAAGACCTTCTGGCAAGATTTAAAGTGGCAAGGAACCTGCCATGAAGTGTGGATTGAACAACATATCCATGTCCCTAGAAATACAGGTTACTCACCTGTAACCGTAGTTCTAGGAGTGGTATACAATTCACATCCACATTATGTCAGTACAACTGGAACAAGCTGATTCGTCGGATTTCTTTCTTTCTTAATTTTATTTATTTATTCAATTTTGATGACCGGGTAGGCCTACTGAGCCCCGAAGGTCCTTTTTTCAGGGGCAACCCGGGAATAATTTAAAGGTGTAATACAGAAGGGCGTCAGTTAGTTTTGTCCAGTGGTTATGCAGGTTACAGTCATGGTTATCGTTGTTACAACTTCTACAGTAAGCATTACAGTAGTGGTACTGGCAAGGACCAGTGCAGTGGAGTCTAGTACGGAAGTTCATAAGTGAGGGAGCTTCCTGTACTAAGGGTGGAAGACTGTTCCACAGGTAGGGGTGGTGTAGGGGAAGGACTTGCTGCCCGTGTTGGACTTAACTCTGGGAACTACCAGCAGTGTCCGACCTGAAGTACACAGGCTCCGTGGGTTGTGCTTGATAGCAACAGTTCCTGCTAGGCTGGGTGGAGCCGATGGGCTGAGGAGCTTCAATGCCAGGCACAGCAGGGGGTGCTGTAGTTGTGCGATCAGTGAAGGCCACTATAATCAGGCTAGTGTATCACAGTGGTGGGTTCTGGAGTGATCCTGGGTAGCAAACAGGCTACCTTGTTGTAAAGTATCTGTAGCCTGCTGACCTCTTGCTTGACTATGCTGCACCTGTATAACAGGTGCGGCATAGGTCAGTGTCGGGGAGCAGGACACTGGAGGTGATGGAGATCCTAGCTTCTGGGATAAGCTGGTCCTTTAAGCGATACAGGGTTCCTAGTTTACAGTGGATGGTCTGGGTCACCTGGTCAACATGGTTCTTGAAAGTAAGACCTTGGTCAAGTGTGAGTCCAAGGTATTTTAAGGAGTCAACCACTTCAATACCATTACCTGAGAGTGAGGTAAGCTGTAAAGAGTTGGTCCTGTCTTGACCAAGGGATCAGTTTCCAAATAGCATGGCTTTTGTTTTGCCTGCGTTCAGGACCATTCTGTTGGCTTTAAGCCAAGCCTCCAGTGACGTAACATCAGCTTGGAGAAGGGGACCAAGATCCATCAAGTTGCCCAGTGAGCGGTAAATGACGGTGTCATCTGCATACTGAACAACCAAGCTCCCCCCCCCCGCAGTGGAGGCTTAGATCGTTCGTAAACAAGCAGAACAAAAGGGGTCTGAGAAATGATCCCTGCAGTACTCCTCCTTTTAGGGGAAGAGGATCAGATAGCTCTCCCTTCCAGGTGACCCTCTGTGTGCGGTCAGATAGGTAGCTCTCGAACTACGTGAGGGCTAGCCGGTCCAGTCCAAGTCTGTCCAGCTTTGCTAGCAGGAGGTTGTGGTCCACAAGGTCGAAGGCCTTGGACAGATCTATAAAGACCGTGCCTGTGGGTGTCCCATTATCCACTGCTCTGAGTAAATCTGCCAAGAAATTAGTGAGGGCAGTGTCAGTGCCGTAGTTAGTTCTGAAGCCATGCTGGGAGGGGGCTAGGAGCTGGTGCTTCTCCAAGTAGTCTCGGAGTTGCCCAAAGACTAGTCTTTCTTGGAGTTTTGCAAGTATACAGTGCAAGGAGATAAGCCTGTAATTGGTTATGTGCTCCCTGGGGCCACCCTTGTGGATCAGGACCACACTGGCCTGTTTCCGCTGGTTTAGAACGCTTCCTTCCATAAAGGATCTGTTAATAAGCCAGGTTAGGCATCTGGAGAGGGCTTGGGCTCCGACCTTAAGTAGTCGGGGGTTTTTCCCGTTAGGTCCTCCTGAGCCTTTGGCTTTCAGTGCTTTCAGGAGGGTCTGAACTTCCTTCATCTTAACCAGTCTTTGGTGGAATTAGGGAAGGTCCTTGGGTGAGGGCTCAGTTGCAATTGGAGCCGTGGTATGAAGGGGTAGACCTACCTTGTATGCATCAAGATTTGTAAAGTGTGCATTTAGGGCTGTGGCAATTTGAGGGCAGTCGTCCGTAAGCTGGCCGTTGACCTCAATGCGGGAATGTTCAGCTTTGGTGTCGCCCTTGATCAGGTCGTTTATGTGAGACCAGAATAGCTTTGGGTTGCCTAAGCTGTTTTTTTGGAGGTGAGTGATATACTCCCTCTTTGAAAGTTTAGTGGCTCTCTTGCATTTGTTTCTTAGGGCTTTGTATGACACAAGATCAGCTGGAAGAGAGGTACGCTTGAATTTCTTCCAGGCCTTGTCACGACTGAGCATAACGGTTTTTAAGGATGGGGAGCTCCACTTGCAGAAACTACCCTTTGTTCTGAGTCTTTTCAGTGGGGCAAAGAGGTTGGCTGCCGAAATAACTAAGTTCTGGAAGTAATCCTGGGCCTCTTCCAATGTAGAGAAAAGCTTTATAGAGCTCCAGTCCAGGTTGCCGAGGTAGTCGTTAAATTGCACTGCCGTGAAATTTGAGTAGTCAAGGGCAGTAAGTAATCTAGGTTGGACCTTGGGAGCTCTGTTCTTCCATATACAGAACATAGGGAGTGGTCGCTCAGGGAGTCGGCCATAACGCTGGCTTTCTGGACACTGGCAGGGTTAGACACCACAGTCCAATCCAGGGTAGTGTGGTTCCCCATTTTGTAGTTTAATCTAGTAGGTTCAGAGATAACTTGTACCAGATTTGCCTCTTGGTCCACGGACATGAAGGCTTTGTTATGGTCATGGACCCAGTTTATGTTGAAGTCCCCCAAGATCAGGAGCTCCGAAGAGACATCATTGGCCGTAGCTTTTAAGATTCCCTCTAGGGATTGGAGAGCAGACTTGGGGGTTATAAATGCAGCCTATTGTGAGGTGCTTTGGTGACCAAGGAGTAACATGAATGAATATGAGTTCGCCTTCAAGGCAGGTGCTTTGCTGCAGACTTAGGTGCGATACAGTTTGTGTGTCTTTCACATATATGAGTACAACGCCCCCTCTTTTACTTTCCCTTTCCTTTCGGAAGGTGCTGTATCCTTGGGCCAATATCTCATGACCAAGGATGTGGGCCTTAAGCCAGGTCTCAGAAATGACGACGATGTCTCGCTTGTAAAGTTCAAACCAGGTTTGTACCTCTTGTATTTTTGGTCTGAGGCTGCATACGTTCATATGCGCTATCTTCAAACCCTTCGTGGATACCCAGTAAGGGTCCTGAAGGGAGGATATTTGGAGACTGGCAGTAGGAGTGCCAGGATTGGGCTGTATGTCTCCTGCCAGGAGTAGAAGCGCCGCAAGTAGGCAAAGTGACTTGGGGTTGGCCGTTGGGACTGGGTTACTTCGGCACACCCTGCTTGTAAAGTGGAGCATCTTGTAGCATATACCCCTTCTTTCTAGCTCATGGGCTATCAAAAGAGCATATATGCTAGGGCGATGCGTGCCATTGTAGTAAATGAGGGGAAGGGTGTTGTGGTCCAGAGGTCCCTTGTTATCAGAGTCCCCTAGGCATATGATCCTGTCCACCTAAAGGAGGGACAGTATATACAGTGTTGCCATGAGTACTCCCTTATTGGGAAGGTGGATGACTGGCTTACACCACGAGGTGCGTGGTAAGGTGGGCTGGAGTCAGGGGTCCTCCATTGAGGAGCCATGTTTGCAGGGCAGTTCAGTCCACTTAACGAGGGAGGTGCAAACCTGTCTTAGGGTAGGATTTTGGATGTGAGCTAGTTGTGGTGAGATCTGGGATCAGCGGTACACACTGCTAATAGCCCTGTCCGTAATGCAGTTTGCCATCCCTAGGAAGGGCACAGAAGAAGTAGTCTGGCTAAATTTTCCTTATCTGTGTCTATGACATAGGGTTTAACATAGGCTATCCCTAGGTGGGCTTGGGCACAGAAGAGCACTTCCTGCTTCTGCCCTGTGCAGTAGTTATGCCTTCTGGCGAAGGGGATAATTCGAGAATAACAAGCACTGTCTAGGAGGATTAAACAGATGTTATGGATTCTCTAACACACATGCAAATCATCATCAGCAGTTTGTCCCTCTCTAACCCAGTGGCAGTAAATGTCTTAGTTCCTCAGGTCAAGTATGTAGCTTCTGACTAGCAGTCTGTTTACTGTTAAAAAGGCTCTGAATTACTATTGGGATATATGCATATCAGAGTAAGGCAGTAAGACAATAGTACTAGCAAATAATTCTAGCAGCTGGAAAGTAAAGAGAATAAAATTGTGCTATAGCATTTCAAGCTGCAAAGTAAAGTAAATAAAAATTGTCCTATGGCAATTCAAGCACACATGTTAACACAAGGAAAGTCAAGTCCACGGAATACTGGATAAACAATCCATCACCACAGAGTTTTAGTTTAACATGCCCTTACATTCAGTGCAAGGCACTGTATGGCCAGTGGGCATGGCTATCGAGCATTTAAGGAGAGGAGGGACAGGGGCAGGAGGGTGGGAAATTTTTCCAGCCCAGGTACAGATTCTCCTGCTCAGTGCAGGATTGTTTCCTTGCTGTACTTGAAAGTTTTTAGTCCACAGGTAGTCACCTGCACTCGGGCAGGGGCAGGATATCTTGCATTTGTGAGGGAGGTCGCCTCCACCCACATGCTTCTTCGGTTGGCAGTTGTGAACAGTGGGGGACCTGTTTGGCAGAAGGTCTCCCTCACCATCCCTAGTAGATTCAGCATGTAGTCCCTATGAGCCAAGGGCCCAGTTCAGGCTTTCTGAGGGCCTGAAGAAGTACACGTGACAGCACAATGGAGTCTAATCAGGCGCTGAGCTCCTGTTTTGAAATTGGCGCCCAAACTCAGTTTCTTGAAGCTAAGCTCTTCCCAATGCTCGGGAGACGTATCCTCCAGCTGTGCCCCATGATGTCAGACCTCTGCATGCTGCAAACAGGGATTCGGGTGCCATACTGCCAGGGGAGGTAAGGCAAGTTGTGTGGATGTGAACGTGTAACACTCGTAGAACTACAGTTACAGGTGAGTAAAAAAAAAAAAAAACACAAGTTACTCACCTGTAAAGTACAGTTACATAAGAACTTACCGTAACAGTAGATCTTCGAGAACAGCTCTTGCAGCAGGTAACACTATTAGGACTGAAGCCGAGAGGCTGCAGGACCCCACGGAATTCTTCTAGCTAGCTATCTTCAGTGGGGACCGCCCCCGACGTCGGTCCCGCCTCTGACGTCAGGCGTAATATAAAAGGGGGCGGTTCCACCAGATTCCCCAGTTCTCCCGCCGGAGACTTCCGGCCGCAGGATGACATCAGAAAGGGAGACCGAGGATCCATCATCAAAAGACGAAGGCAAAGCCCTGCCAAAGGCTCTGAGTCATGCCTCCAAGGGGAAGGTATGGAGTAGTTTGCTGCAAGAGTTGTTCTCGAAGATCTACTGTTACGGTGTCTCACGTAACTGTACTATCTTACTTTGAGATACAGCTCTTGCAGCAGGTAATACTATTAGGGACTGATTTCCAGCAATAACGCTTTGTAAGCATACTGGGAGGAGGAGATTGTAAAATATCCATGCCAAGTCCTGACTCTAGGACAGGAGACCCTAGCACGCCAGGTCAAACCGCTCTTCGCCGTGGGCAATGTCCAGGCTATAATGCCTGATAAAAGTGTGTACAGAGCTCCAAGTAGCTGCAGCACAAATGGCAGAGGTGGAGACGTTACGCAGTGCTGCAAAGGAGGTAGCCACCCCCCTTGTGGAATGGCCCCGGACTGTACCTGGGAGGGGCTTCTGTTTGGTATTGTAGCAGTATGATATACACTGGACAAGCCAGCGAGAAAGTGACTGCCTTGATACTGGTTGGCCCATCATCCTCTCCGCAGAGGAAACGAGGTTGCTCCACCTTTGAAAACTGTTTCGCTCTGTTTAGGTAGCACTTAGACAGCTGTGAACATCCAGGGTGTGGAAGTAGCTTCTCCTCTATTGGAGTACTTAGGAAAATAGACAGGTAGGTCAATGACCTGATTGAGAGTGAGGTGGAGACCACCTTAGGCAAAAACTTAGATTCGTCCCTAGGACACTCTGTCCTGGTGGAAAATCAAATAGGGTTCCTTACACATGAGAGCGTGAAGCTCAGAAATTCTCCTTGCTGACATAACAGCAACTAAAAATAACGTTTTCCAAGACAGAAAACGCAGCCTCCAATCCGCGGCAGGTTCAAAGGGGGGAAGTGTGAGTTGTTCCAGGACAAAGAGTAAATCCCACGGGGGGACAGGGTGCTTAATGGGTGGCCTAAGGTGTAATACCCCTCGCAAAAAGTCTCGAGAGACATCAAGCTGTGCCACTGTATGCTGTCCCACCGGGAAGTGGTAAGCAGAAATAGCGCAGAGGTGCACTTTGATAGAGGAGTAGGCTAGACCCGACTGGAAAAGGGAGAGCAGGTAATCTAACACCGCTTTCACCGGGCAACCTAGAGGGGAAAATCACGTGCTAGATCCACAAACAAAATGGCGCCATTTCATGTATGGCGCGACGATGTGTTGCCGGGCTTTCTGCTGCAGAAGGACTTCCGCCACCTGTGAAGAGACCCCGTTCGTCAAAAATGGCTATGTCTCTAGGAGCCATGCATGCAGGTTCAGTGAACGTAAGTCTGGATGGACCAGTGAACCTTTCTCCTGAGACAAGAGATGGGAGCTGAAAGGCAACGGGAGCGGAGGTTCCCGGGACAGCTGCGTTAGCAAGGGGAACCATATCTGCCTGGGCCAGAAAGGGGCTACCAGGATCATTGTTGCGTGCTCCCTGCGCAGTTTGAGAAAAACTCTCTGGATCAACGGGAAGGGAGGGAGGAATCTGTTCGCCCAGGAGAGGGATGACGCGTCTCACCAGAAAACACCAGGCCCTGGATCTAGCGCACAAAAATTGGGCAGTTTTGTGTTGGATGGGGAAGTGAACAAGTCCAACTCTGGAGCTCCCCATCGTAGAAACAGATCCTCCGCTACCTCTTGAAGGAGTTCCCATTCGTGGACCCTGGCCTGGGAGCGACTCAGGCCATCTGCGATTGTGTTGTCCACGCCGGGAACATGAACTGCAATCAGGCTCGCGCCGTGTCGGATTTTCCAATCCCACACTCTCACTGCCTCCCTGCAAAGGGGGTAAGAGTGTGCGCCTCCTTGTTTGTTGAGGTAATACATCACCGCCGTGTTGTCTGTCTGAAGCAGAAGAGTACTGACGGGATCTCTGACTGAAAAGCCAGCAGGGCATATAGGACCGCCTCATCTCCAGGGATGTTGATGTGGAGGTGAGCCTCCTGAGGGGTCCCATGTTCCCTGGGACTTCACCTGCTCAGGGTAGGCACCCTACCCCAGCCCTGAGATGTCTGTGTGAGGATTACCTCCGGGACGGGCGCTATAAACGGACACCCGCAGAGAGTGTCCCTGGGTCTAGCTACACTACTGCCAGTCTCGAATCACGCATTCGTGATTCTGACCGGATGCTGCTGTGGTCTTGTTTCTTGGTCCCATCAGCACCTTGAGCATCCACTGGGTCACCCGCATGGAGCCTTGCCAAAGGGACGGCTTGAATGGCCGCAGCCATGTGTCTGAGCAAGTTAAGGGACTGTCCTGGCAACATCGGGCTTCTTCTTCAAAAGATCCTTGATGAGGGATCTGATGCGTTCCGCTCTGTCGTCGGGGAGAAGGCTCTCCCGGACGTGTCCAGAACTGCTCCTATGAACTGCAATTTCTGGGACGGTATGAGGAGTGACTTCTGAGTTGATGAGGATGCCCAGGACTGAAACAGTTCCTGAGTGCTTTGAATAGCCATCAACAGTGCCTCTTTTGAGGCGGGCATGAGAAGCCAATCATCCAGGTACTGGAACATATAGTGGCCCTGTCTCCTTAGAAACGCTGCCACGACTGCCACGCATTTGGTAAAGATCCTGAGGGCCGATGACAGTCCGGACGGAAGAGCTCGTAACTGGAAATGGTGGCCGAGAAACTCGAATCGCAGGAACCTCCTGTGCGCTGGAGCTACAGGGATATGCAGGTATGCGTCCTGCATGTCTAGGGACGCTAAGAAGGTGTCCTTCTTTAGCATGGGAATCAGACCTTGAAGAGTCACCATGCGAAATCGCTTGTAGGCATACAGACAGATTGAGGTCGCTGAGGTCCAGGATTGACGGAGGTCCCTGTTTTCTTCAGAACCAGAAAGAAGTGAGAATAGTATCCTAACCCTCTGGTTCTCTGGAACATACTTCACCGCCTCCCTTTTGCAGGAGTGCAAATACTCTTGCCTGATAAGCAGTTTGTGCTGACCCGATAACGGGAGAGCTGAGGAGGCCTCGAGGGTGGCTTGTCTGCGAATTCTATAAAGTGGCCCCTTTCGACCAACTGAAGAACCCACCTGTCGGTAGTTATAGACTGCCATCCTGGCAGGTAATTCGCAATACAATCCCCGACCTTGATGTCCCGTTGATCCTGAGGGGCGGGGGCCCGGAAGGAGTCAGGCTGTGGCGGCTGAGGGACCCGCGGGCTGGGCTGGCTTAGTTGGGCGCTGGCTTCGGCCTCGCGGGCTGTCTACCCTGGGCTCTGCGGGAACCGGAGCCCCTCTGCTGTGGACCGGTGCGGGACTGTTGTCTCTGTGTCCGTGCGTCCGTCCATGGAAATGGCTTTGGTTCCTACGAAAGGAACTAAGCCTCAGTCGGTACATTGCCTGGACCGACCTCACCGCCTTCCCGGTCTCTTGGAGCTTGGTGAGAACCTTCTCAGAGTGCTCACCAAAGAGAACTTCTCCCTCGAAAGAGGCGTCCATGATATTCTTCTGGACGTCTGGGGTAAACCCGGAGACACAGAGCCATCCATGAGTGTCTCCGGAGGCATACGCCTGAAGTTGCCGCTCTGGCCGAGGAGTCCGCGGAATCATACGCAGCTCGCAGCACCTGGGTTCCCACGTCCGAACTCGTGCGGAGGAGCTGCAACATCTCCTCCTTCTGCTCACCTTCTGGCATTTTTTCTGCCAGATCCAGTCCCTGTTCCCACAAGGCTTTTGGAACTGCACCATGTGGGTCAAGTAGTTCAGGGATCGATGGCGACAGCAGAAGTATACCGTGACGCCGCCCATAAAGGCCCAGCTGTTTGGACCCGGGTCCGTGGCAAGGGTGCTCAAATGTTGCGGCTTCTGGGACCGGCCATGGAGAGGCTGTTATGACCAGAGAGTCGGCCAGAGGATGTTGCGCTAAGTACTGGTCTCCTCTCGGAGCCTTGTACAGGTGGTCAGCCTTCTTCGGCATTGCTGGGAGCGAGTGTGGACGCTCTATCAGCCTTGCTGACGTCCACAAAGTGTCCACTAAGGGTGGTACCACCACAGGCTTAGGATCTTTCTGTCAAGGTATCTGGCGAAGTAGTCTCGGTCTCAATTCTTCCAGATCCTCGCCCATGTTCTCTGGATATGTCGACGATCCTCAGAGAGAACGATGGGTCATCCGGAGGAGATCTAGGAAGCTCATGTGGGTCCGGAGGAGGGATGTGGATCGGAGAGGGGATCTGGATCCTGAGAATTCCGATCCCTGTCCTCCGCCGCCTTGCTTAAAGGCGGCTGCCTTCTGTCTCCTGGGGCTGGGTGACCGATGAAGATCTAGACGGGGTCCCCTTGTCTGGTCTCCCTCAGGAGGATCCGTAGGCTCCTGGGTTGAGGGTATCAGCCTGCAGCCCCAGATGGTGTGGGAGGCGCAGGGCGGAGGAGTAGGGGAGGAGGAGGAGGGAGGAGGAAGAGGAGAAGTGCGGGAACCATATCCTTTTTAATGGTATCCCACCAGTAAGTGAAGAGCTCCTTGACCTCAGAAATGCAAAGACCCGACGACGGACCGGGTGCCGGTGGTCGGTCGTCGGGTTCTGGCGTCGCATCCTCAGGGGCCTCAGGCTGAGGGGAGGGTCCCCTGGGAGGTGTGGACGGGACCGGTTCGCCCATCTGGTCCTCGGCTGCGCCAACCTCCTCCGTGATAGTCTTCTGACAGACATCAGCAGGAGGCGTCGGGGTCCTTTCCGACATGTACTGGTGGACGTCGCCCCCCCTGACCGGCGACAGAGCGGCATAGAGCCTGACCCGGCGATGGGCGTCTGGCGTGCGGCGACTCCTGGGGACCTGTGGTGAGAGGCGGCGTTGGGCAGAGCGGCTGTCAGGATCAACGGTCTCTTGAGAGAGAGGCTAGCTCCTTGGTCTTTCGCTGGGAGGAGGCAAGGAGGCAGACCTGACGTCAGGCTCAGAAAGGCGGGAACCCGACTTGTGGCAATGATGATGGTCCCCAGACCTAACCAGGGCTTTGGAGGGGACAAGATGGGGGCCTGGAGGTCTTGGCTGTGAAGAAGAAGGGATGGGTTTCTTCACACTGAGCGAGGGAGGCTGAGAATGGGCCCGGAGGGCGAAGCAGTGACCGGGAGCCAGACTCCGAGTCGGAGGCCCTGGACAGGGACTTGGAGGAAACCTTCTCCTGTGCTTTCCCTGAGTGTTGCGGGCCTTCTCTGCAGATTCTCCCCTGGAGGAGTCCATGGCCTTGATCCTCTCTCAAGCAAAATGCCTGTAGAGCCTTCTGGCGACGGATCCAGGTCCGCTGTTGAATCCCTGGCAGAGCGTGCAGGGACCGGTGTAGTGGTCTGAGCCGTAGGCACCGGACGCAGGCGAATGCAGATCCTTAAACGGGATTTGCTTCCCACAGGCGCACTTCAAGGGATGGCCTTCAACGGAGGTTGGAGAGAACATCAGACAGCAATCAGGCTGGAAAAACGAACTTTTCCCGAAGGAAGAACTTAACCGTGCGTCGCGCGCTGAGAAACGAGCCGAAGGGTCGAGACATGCAAGTCGACGGCAGGAAAGAACTGGGGAATCTGGCGGGACCGCCCCCTTTTGTACTACGCCTGACGTCGGAGGCGGGACCGACGTCGGGGGCGGTCCCCGCTGAAGATAGCTAGCTAGAAGAATTCCGTGGGGTCCTGACGCCTGCCGGCTTCAGTCCTAATAGTGTTACCTGCTGCAAGAGCTGTATCTCGAAGTAAGACCAGTAGTTCTAGGAGTGGTATATGGTGTTCATCCACACTTCAGGCAGTATTCCATTCCCCTTTAAGGCTTGCCAGAATGTCTTCAAGGTAGCTCCTCCCACCCACCCGGGTGGTAACTCCCTCGGCATCAAACCGTGACATTAGATCTTACCCCGCTGGAAGCAAGACTGGTGTGCCACTTGCCAGGGGAGCTCAGGTGGGTCAGTGTGGATGAACACCATATACCACTCCTAGAAATGGAAATTACGTACCTACCGATGTAATTCTTGATCTTCTTGGATGAGTCTCCAAAACTCATTCACACTAATGGGAACTGCGCCGGAGGCACTAGGACCCAGCGGGAGCAAACTTTTTTGCTAAAGGGTTGGCGCCAGAGATGGAGCTGCAAGAAGCGGCACCGCGAGCCTCAGCTTGTGCAGTAATGGCTATCTCGGCATCGACCCTCCAACCGCCTCAGTACCTTTTTTCAGAGGAGGTGCAGAGTAACTAACCTAGAAAGATAGCCTACCCAAAAACCGGACATAAGATAGTCCGGACGACCCGTATAAGAAGGGTCAACAAAGAAGTCTTCACAGCCTAAAGATTGAGGGAGTGAAGACCAACAACAGAGGTGAGCTCGGGGGATGGAGAGTGGGCGTGTGAATGAGTGGTGGAGACTCGTCCAAGAAGATCAAGAATTACGTTAGGTATGTAATTTCCATATCTTCCTGGACATAAAGTCTCCACCACTCATTCACACTAATGGGAGAGTACCGAGCTAATAATCCCCCGAGAGGGCGGCAGGAGAGACCAAGAGCTCACAGTTTTAGGACAGGAGTCCATTAAGGATGGTTCTGCCAAAAGAAAGATGTCGTCTGGCATGGACATCCAGGGCATAGTGTTTGACTAAAGTATGCACTGAGCTCCAGGTAGCCACATTGCAAATATCTGCAATGGGCATGTTGCGGATTTCCGCTAGGGATGCCACGACCACTCTAGTAGAGTGAGCGTACACTCTGCCCTCCAGCTTAACCTGCACCATGGAATAACAGTGGTGAAGGCATGCCACCAGCCATGCTGAAATACATCTGATAGCGACAGGCAGACCCAGCCGGGTCTCGCTGAAGGAAACAAACAGTTGTTGAGCTTTGTGAAACTCTTTTGTTCTATCTAGATAGAAACGCAAAGCTCTTTCGACGTCCAAGGAATGAAGAGAATGCTCTCCTTCCTTTTGGAAGTTCACAAAGTAAGTAGGAAGGACCAAAGGTTGGTTTAGATGGAATTCTGAAACAACCTTAGGGAGAAACTTAGGATGGGTTCCAAGAACTACTTTGTCTTTATGAAACACAGAATACGGAGGGTCTGTGACCAAGGCATGTATCTCGGAGACCCTGCGGACTGAGGTAATGGCCACTAGGAAGGTCATTTTCCAAGTGAGAAATTTTAACTTACAGGTAGGTAGCTAGAGGCTCGAAAGGTTTTCGAGTGAGTATGTCTAGCACAAGATTAATGTCCCAGGCTGCGACTGTATGTCTTATAGGAGGTCTGGTATGCAGAATTCCCTTAAGAAACCTCTTAACCACAGGTAACTGAGCCAGTGACAAGGAAAGTACTGGCTCATGATAAGCTGAAATGGCACAAAGGTGAACCTTAACTGTAGAGTATTGCAGACCTGAATTTGAGAGGTCTAAGAGGTACTCTAAAACTTTATCTGGTGGGCAGGAAAAGGATTCAAAGAGGATTTTGCACACCAGAGCGAAAAAACTTCCATTTGGCTGTGTAAGTTTTCCTAGTGGCTGGCTTGTGCGCAGCCAGAAGAATATCTGAAACCCTGCGAGAGACATTGAACCCGTTCACTTCTATCTCTTCAGGAGCCAAGCGTGAAGGTGAAGCGACCTCAGGTTGGGATGGACCACAGGTCCCTGAGTCAGAAGGTTCATCTGAAGGGGAAGCGGTTTCGGAGGAGCTTCTGACATACTGTTGAGTAGTGGAAACCTTATCTGTTGAGGCCAGAAGGGAGTAATGAGGAACATTTTGTCCCCCTGGGACTGGAATTTGAGAAGTACTCTCTGAATTAGAGGAAGAGGTGGAAAGGCGTATAGAAAGAGTTTTGTCCACCGCAGCCTGAATGCATCCTGACAGAAAATGCCAGGCCCTAGACTTCTGGAGCAGAAGAGAGGCAGTTTTGTGTTAAGTGGGGATGCAAAAAGGTCCGGGTCTTGAGTTCCCCACTCTGTGAATAGTGACTGAGCTATGGCTGAGTCGAGAGACCATTCATGAGGATCTGTCTCTGTTCTACTGAGACAGTCTGCCAGTTCGTTCTGCACCCCCAGCAGATAGACCGCATGAATTAGAGCCTTGTGCTCCATGCACCATTCCCACACCCTCATTGCTTCCCTGCATAAGGGGTAAAAGTGAGCACCACCCTGTTTGTTGATGTAATACATCACTGCTTTGCTGTGCGTTTGAAGGAGAATGTTCTTGTGACAGAGAATGTCCTTCAAAGCCCAGACTGCATAAAGAACGGCTCTCATTTCCAAGACATTTATGTGAAGCTGGGACTCGTCCTGAGTCCACGTACCTTGAGTGTGGAGAGTCTGACAGTGAGCTCCCCACCCCATCAGGGACATGTCTGTGGTAATGGAAATCTGATGATCCAGAGGAGCAAAGGGATACCCTTCCAGAAGACTGTCCTCTTGCGACCATCAGGTGAGTGATCTCTTCAGAGGTTCTGTCACCTTGATGAGAAAGGACTGAGGGTTAATTGGTCGGGGACCGCTGAGTACTGAGCATCCACTGAGAGGTTCTCATGTAAAGGCGTGCTAGGGGTACAGTGAACACCGATGATGCCATGAGACCTAGCATCCATTGCACTGAGAGAGCTGAAACTGAGCTGCTCTCTCCGATGTATCAGGCCATCTGAAGGATATCGCTCCTCCTGTCCTCTGGAAGAAATGCTTTTGCACAGGAGGTGTCCAGAACAGTTCCTATGAAAAGGAGCCTCTGGAAGGGCTACAGCTGCGATTTTTTGAGGTTTAGCAGGACTCCCATGGACGTGAGAAAGTGTGACGTCGTGGCTACGGCATCTAGAGTTCCCTGCCTGGAAGGACTTGCTACAAGCTAATCGTCAGATATGAGAACACCTGTATTCTGATTTTTCTGAGATGCGCTGCAAGAATTGCACAACACTTTGTAAAAACTTGAGGCGCCGAGGATAGCCCAAAGGGCAGGACTCTGAACTGATAATGCTGTCCCAAAGCCACGAACCTTAGGTATTTGTGATGCTTTTGGTGACTAGGAATGTGCTGGTAAGCATCCTGCATGTCCAGAGAGGCTAACCAGTCGTGTTGATGAAGCAAAGGTAACAGGGTTCCTAGTGATATCATTTTGAATTTCTCTTTGGGAAAGAATTTGTTTAGTTTTCTGAGGTCCAAAATGGGGCAAATGCCCCCGGTTTTCTTTGGAACCAGAAAGTAATGGGAGTAGAACCCTGTGTTCCATTGATCCAGCGGAACTACTTCCACTGCCCTGTTGCTCAGAAGGCCCTGTATCTCGGAGGCAAGAAGATCTGACTGAAGAGCTGACAGCCTGGGCTGTCGTCTGGGGGGACGATCCGGAGGGGTCTCCAAAAGATTGAAGGAATAGGCTTCGCGGATTATCCGGAGGACCCATTTGTCCGAGGTTATGGACTTTCATTAATTGTAGAAGTGAGTCAGATGACTTTCCACCGCTGAAGAAGAGTCCACCTCGGGCAGCTGAGGTGGGACTTGGGCCAACAACTCAGAAGGCGGCACTAGGCGCTTTGGGTCCTTGCGCCTTCTGCTGCATTTTCTTTTGAGGTTGGGTGGCTTGGTTTTTATTAAAACTTCCCCTGCCTTTGCCTCAAAAGGACTGACTTATGAAACTGGCATTTATTAACACTCCCTTGAGAGGGGACAGGAGGCGGTCGAGCCAATTTAATGGCTGACCTAGTCTTTTGTGTAGCCTCTAGAGCCTGTTCTACTTGAGGGCCAAAGAGGTACACACCATCGAAAGGCAACACCATAACCTGTTGCTGTGCATCATTCGTGAAACCTGAAGTGCGCAGCCAGGAATGACGGCGGGTACAAATGCCCGCCGCCGCTCGGGAGGCAGTATCGAAGGCATCCATAGCTGCTTTAACCTGCTAGTTGTTGCACTCGATATCCCTGGTTATGGTTTGAAGAAGCTCTGAATTAGTGTCCGACTCCCGGTAGAGCTTCGACCATTTGTTTGAGCGAATGCCAAAGGATATACTCATATTGAGAGAAATAGCCTTGGTAGCTGGCGATACGCATACCTAGGGTGGAAGCAGCAAAGACTATCTTACCTAAAGTGTTTATCTTACGAGATTCTTTGTTAATAGGTTGAGCTGTAGTAGTCTGGGGAAGGACGACCTTATCATTCTCTGCCAAGACTACAATAGGATCTGCAAAGGCTTGGGATGCCAAAATGGGTCCGATCCTTGGGAGCAGCATATTTCCTATCTATGGGCTTAGCCACAGAAGGAATGAGAGCAGGATTATTCCATACCATTTGAGACAGCATCTTAAAGGAGGGCTGTACCGGAGGAGTCAAATCCATAGGGATCTCCAGAACATGGAGGTATTGGAGTCTTAACAGTTTCCCAGAATCGATATCTGTAGTTTGGAGAGAAAGAGTGGAATTCAAATTTTTCAGCAGAGACTTAAAAGACAGATCCTCGACCACAGGCTCTGCAGCAGGAATAAATCCTGTTCCTTCCACATCATCACCCAGCCTAAGGTCTGGGTCAGGCTCAATGTCATCTCCTGACAGTCCAGGAGGGACTGTATGAACAGGAAAGGAGTGAAAATCAGAAGGAAATGAAGAAGGAAAAGGATTAAAAGAGGAGGAGCCCTGAAGACTGGATGACGTCCTAACAGGTCTCGGCGCCAAAAACACACACAGCACCGAGGAGCTGCATGGTGCTGAAGATGGTGCCGAAAGGCCGGATGGCGCTGAGGCCACATGGCGCCAAAGCCACATGGCGCCAAAGGATGGCGCCGAGGACGGCACCGATGAAGCGCACGGCGCTGAGAAACTCAACAGTACCGAGGATGGCACCGACAGACGCATTGGCGACCTCAAGTGATGCCTTCTCTTTTTTGACCTGTGGGCCGAAGAAGAGCTCGAGGCTGAATGGTGCCAAGAGTGCGACCATTTACTTTTATGCTTTCGAGGAGACCGCCCACTTCCTCGGGCACTGGACTGTCCGTTGTCAGACCCCCCTCCGGAGAAGGCGGCGGACCGGACCCAGGCCAGCTGACTGAACAGCTTTCATACGAAGTCTCCCCACCGTCACCTGACCCGCTCATGGTCGACTCCATCAATGTAGGCCGAGGCTTCTTTAATTAAGAATAAATAAACTAAGCAATACTTATTCAAGATATTACTACAAAACAATAAAACTGAAAAACTATGCTGCTAGTTTGAAGTTTGACTCCCGGCGGGCAAGCAACGTCGTCACTGAAGTGTACTCGATGGCGGGAAAAAAGGAACAGAGGCGGTTGGAGGGTCGACGCCGAGATAGTCATTACCGCACAAGCTGAGGCTCGTGGTGCCGCTCCTCGGAGCTCCATCTCTGGCGCCGACTCTCAAGTAAAAAAGTTTGCTCCTTCTGGGTCCTAGTGCCTCCGGCGCAGTTCCCATTAGTGTGAATAAGTGGTGGAGACTGTGTCCAGGAAGATCTACTGTTACAGGTAGGTGACCTATGTTTCTAGGGATGTGGATATGGTGGTCTATCCACACTTCAGGCAGACTCCTAGCAGTTCTCCAGGAGAAGGGATGCAAGGCGTGCACCCTCTACTTAGGGACTAGAGACTGGAGAACTAAGGCCCCAAAACCAGCATCCCAATGTGACTCAAGGTCGATGTGGTAGTGGGAAATGAAAGTGTGTGTCGACTTCCACGTAGTAGCCTGACAAATTTCCTGGATGGGGACATCCCTGGAAGCAGCCACCGAAGCAGCGGTATGGTAGGTGGAATGAGCCCCAAGTCTTACGGGAGGCTCCCTACTCGAACCAACCTATATCAGAGGTCAATGTAGGATACAATCCACCTGACAATCATCTGCTTAGCTGCCAGTCTGCCTGGTGCAGCTTCAGGGTAGGTGACAAATAACTGGCGAATTCCTCCCCAAACTCCAGCCATGCACTCCTTATAATAGGCCAGTTCTCGCTACAGGTCTAAGGTATGGAGCCCGTGCTTGGCCTCTGAGATGTGGCTGGTGAAGTACACTGGGAGATTAATCACCTGGTTAAGGTGAAAATGAGACACAACCTTCAGGAGGAACTTCAGGTTGGGGCGAAGGACAACCTTGTCCCTGTGGAAGACCAAGTAAGGGGACTCCACAGAGAATGCCTGGAGCTCACTGATTCTTCTGGCTGACGAGATAACCAAAAAGAAGGTGGTCCTCCATGACAGGTGAGACATTTCACAACTGTGCATTGATTCGAATGGCTTGCCCATGAGCTTTGCCAATACCAGCAACAAGTCCCAAGGTGGTGGTGGTGGTGGTGGTTCATGCACTGGATGGGAAATGTGGTCGAGGCCTTTGAAAAAGCACCAGACCACCTTCTCCTGCGCCACTGACTGCATACCGTCCTGCACCCAGTAGGCAGAGATGGCTGCTAAGTGCACCTTAAGGGTCGTCGACCGAAGGCCAAACTGGGAGAGGGACCAAAGGTAGTCAAGAATGCTAGCCACCAGACAAGCTTAAAGGGTCAAGCCCCTCGCCCTGGCACCAAATGGAGAACCTCTTCCATTTGAAGGCACAGCATTTTCGGGTCGACTCCATCCGAGATGCCTCAACCACAGCGAGGACATCGTCGGAGAGACCCAGACCCTAGAAATCTAGCCGCTCAGCAACCAGGCTGTCAGGTGAAGGAACTGAAGGTCCAGATGGAGTACCTTCCCCTGACTGCAAGACAGCAGGTCCGGGTGGAGAGGAAGATGCCTTGGAAGCATGCAGCTGAGGAGATCAGGATACCAGAACTGTCGAGGCCAAGCAGGAGCCACCAAGATCATCTGTTCCTTGTCCCTCCTCGGCTTGAGCAATACCTTGTGGATCAAGGGAAACGGACAGAAGGCATAGAGAAGACCCAGGGTCCAGGGCCTGGAGAAGGCATCCCTCTGTAGCGTTCCCTGCTGAAGGGGGCAGGCAGAGTACAGTCTCATAACAGGTCCACCAGAAGGATGCCCCACTGGGAGAACAGACTGTGCACTACCTCTGGGTGGAGAGACCACTTGTGTGACGCCTCGCCCGCATGGCTGAGAGTGTCCGCCAGCTGGCTGGAGACCTCGGCCACATGGATGGCCAGGAGACTGGCCTCCAGGCTGCGCACGAGGGTCCAAACATGGAGAGTTTTCCTGCACAGAGGAAGGGAGTGCATCCCACCCTGTTTGTTGAGGTAGTACATGGTTGTGGTGTTGTCAGTCTGGAACTGAAAGACCTGACCCCGAACATGCAGAGCAAAGGCGGTCAGTGCCAGTCGAACTGCCTGTTTTTCCAGCAGGTTGATATAGCACCGGGACTCATCGGGGTTCCAGAGCCCATGGACTCTGTGTTTCCCAAGGTGGGCACCCCAGCTCATGAGAGAGGCTTTGGTAACCAGGATGACCGTTGGCTCTGGGCGGACAAACGGGATAACTTACTGCAGATGTTCCAGGACTAACTGTGATGCTCTGCCCCTTGCTTATGATTAGTGTATGATATCTGTATTATAAATATGTGGTCTGTGTATGACATTTCAGTGTGTGAGGCATTTTGGCCTGTAACATCAAAATGTCAGAGGCTGAAAACTACAGGAGGCAATAAAAACTGACCAGGAACCATTTAATTAAGACTTCCTTAAAGACATGACATTTTATTACCTTTTTATGACCTGCCTAGGTTTTTGAAGTGGAAACTAAATAAAAAGTTTATGATGTCAGGAAAGAAAGGGTAATTTGGCTGTTCCTATCAAGTTTAACACCTTAATGACAAATGCTGGGATTGCTAAGATCAAAGAGAAATATTTAATTAAAGGGTGTCATATTTAGGAAGTATTTTTTTTCTTCTGATGTACCATTAATTTTAAAATACCTCCTGGTAGGATATTATGTTAGAATTAATTCTAAAAGGAGGAGGGGCTAGTTGACTCACCAAAAAGGGGGTGGGGAGATGAGAGTTAAAAAATATATCAGTGTATCTGAAATGTGGGATATAATTTTGGGCTCTTAAGAAACAAAGATCTCTCTAACTTAAAACACACTTACAGAGGTAATACATTAGATAGCAAAGATCTAAATGTATAGTGGTTGGTATTTGTTCTGTAGTTTTCCCCTTTTTTTTCTTTTATGTGATTGTGATGCTCTTTGATATTTGTTCTGTATTTTACCTTACTGTTTTTATCAATTTTTAGTAAACATTTTCTTTAAGACACTGCCTTGGTCTCCTCAGTCATTTTTTAGCATGTTTTTACAGAACTGATATTAAGTCTGACAACTGTTCAAGGGCTTGATGGTGTTACTGAGCTTGGGGAAAAAAGGTAAGAATATACCAAAGGTCTCAGAGTTTTAAGAGTTCATTTTGGATATCTGGTTAGGTGCCCTTAGGCGGAAGATACACTGCATCGCCCGAAAAGAATATTATCTGAGCCTGTACATTTGGGTATGCTAGCATAAGGTTCACAGTTTGAATCCCCACAGAACTTGAGGCTAACAGGTCATTCGGACCCAAACCAGACAGGAGGGTTACCCTGTCTGTTACCTGTTCACACTATTGCGCTCTGAGGTTGGCACTGTGGGAGCAGAGGTCCTGACCTGCGGAGTGCATTTGTGACACTAACCACCGCTGGAAGGTGTCCCACATCAGCTGGGTCACAGTGACTGGGTGGTCGAAGTGGTCCTTGCACTGAGACCACTGGTGGACCAGCTCCCACTGCAGAGAGCACATTCTCCAGCGGGCCCAATGGACCACACTGGTGCAAGCTGCCATGTATCCCAGTAGGCACAGGAAGTCCCGAGCTTGACGCAACTGCCCAACCCGAAATTATTGGGCAAAGGAGGAGACAGTCTCCGCCCTGTCCACAGGGGGTCAAGCTCTGGCTCTTCAAGAGTTGAGTTCCACCTTAATGAAGTGGATCACCTGTGAGGGCATGAGTTCCAAGTTGGCCTTGCTGACCAGGAGACCAAGAGAGATGCAGGTCTGGAGGGCCAGATCCCTGGCCCGCTCCACCTCCTGCCTGGAGGCACCCACAATCGGCCAGTCATCCAGGTAGGGGTAAACCTGGACTCCTCAACACCTCAGAATGGCTGCCACGACTGCCATGCATTTGATGGACACCACTGGGGCCGAGGACAGGCTGAATGGCATGGCCTGGAACTCATAAGAGGATCCCCTCCGCCCCAAACCGGAGGAACTGGCAGAAACACGTCCTGAAGATCCAGAGAGCAAAATCACATTTTGCCCGAGAGATGGCATGATCTGAGACAGAGTGACCATCCTAAAAGTGCGCAGCCTGAGAAACTTGTTCAGGTCGTGCAGAGTTAAGATGGGGTGCCAGCCCCCATCCATTTTGGCACCAGGAAGTACCTGGAGACAAATCCCGGGTGTTCCGGAGGGTCCGAGACAGGAGCCATGACCTCCCTGCAGAGAGCAGGGCGATGTGGTCCTGAAGGGCCGACAGGATGTATGCGGATACAATGCCCTCCTGTGGGGCATGGGCTCGGCACAGTGGGTACACCTCAAATTTTTAGAGGTACACCCTGATAGACCACCTCAAGAACCCACCTGTCCGTAGTGACAGCGGACCAGGTGGAAAGGAAGTGGCATAGCTGTCCCCCCCCCACAGGAGGACCCAGGGGAGACATGATGGGCATGAGGGAAGCCTCCCTCATCCCGTCACTGGGCGGGCTTGGAGGAGGCGGAGGGCCTGGCCAAGGATAACTGCCGGGGCCTTGGCCACCAGGCCTAGAGACCACCATGGCCATAGACTTTGGTCGAGGTGGCCAGGCCTGAGTCTGTTGTCCAGCCTGAGGCTGGGCTTGTTTGGCCGCAGTGGCAGAGAGGGACCAAAAGGGCTTCTTTTTCTGCTGCATAGAACCCCTGGAGTCTCTCTGAGCGGATGTCACAGAGTCCAAGGTGGCACTGGACTTCTGTATACGGATGAGGTGCCCCACGACCCAGGGCCCGAACAAGTCGGTACCCAGGAAGGGGACATATGCCAGCTTGTCCTGGATATCTGCCGTGAAGGTCAAGATCCTCAGCCAGGCTCTGTGGCGCATAGCCACTACAGCCGCCATGGTCCTGGCGCAGGAGTTGCCAATGTCCATGCAGTCTGGAGCTGTTGCTTGGTTACAGCTCGGTCTTGATCCTGGACCTGTTTGACTGTGGCCTGCAGGTCCGCTGAGAGATGAGGAAGCACCTCATCCAGTGTACCCAGAAGAGCATGCAAGAAGTGGGCCATCAGAAGCAATGAACTTGCCAAAGGCCGTAAAAGGAGGCAGCATACACCTTTTTAGCCATGTAGTACAAGTTTTTGGACTCCTTATCGGGTGGCTTGTCAACATACCCCATGTTGCCAGTGCACCTGAACACAAGAGTCAGCCACAAGACCCTCAGCCAGGGGATGCTCTGTAAATCCTGAAAGGGAACTGGTAGGGACCGCATACTTGCGGGCCATCGGTGTAGGGCAAGAGGTTGGGTGCTGCCAAAGCTCCAAGGCAGGATCGAGGATGGCATCTACCACCAGGATGGCCTCCCCAAGGGAGTTGACCCAGTGCAGGATCTCAATGAGCGGGTATCTAGCCCACTTCTGAATGGACTCCAGTGGGAGATTCATAGATTTTGAGCTTGTGGAGAGGCTTCTGGACGTGGTGTGGCTTCTGACAGAATGTCACCAGATGTAACTTTGTCCAGGTCCCTCTGACACTAAATATATTGGAGGCTTAGGTGAGGAAGCATGAGCAATCCAGGAGAAATTGTAGAAAACCACAAGTGATGATTTACTGTACTAAATCACAAGAAAAAAAAAACAAATTGGAAAACATTTTAGCATCTCTCTTCTAGTCTCTCTCTCTCCAAATCAATCTCTCCGGCAGGACATAAAGCAGCCTGTCCTGGCTCTGCTTAAAATCCATCTTCCCACACATCTCAGGAAGACAGGCTCCTGTAATTGTTGGTTGCTAGGCAGAAGATTGCGACCCATCAAGCAGCTGTTTATTGCTAGGCCTAACACTGTGATATATCTTATAGCTGGCTAGAGCATTGTGACAGATAACATCAGTCTAAAGGTCGCACTCTGTTACAGCTGTCTCTATCATCATTTCACTATCTCTAGTTTATGCACCAGCTGCATACAGTACAAACCTAAGCAAGCTAGAAATTAGATATTAGGAATTAGAAAGTACAGCAGGTAGATGTAATTGACTGTGCAGTCTAATAGAGAGTTAGAAAAGATAAGAGATAGTAGTAGAATCCTTGCTTCCGGTTCCCTCCTACATAACACAAATGGGACAGGGCCTAGCTTAGCCCTGTCACAGAGATAAGACAGAGAAGACCCCCAAAGGAAGTAGGGTCCTGCTCCTTCGAGAAATCCTTGGCTGACTCCAAGTCCACCGGACAGGAGTGCAAGTAAGAACCCTTCAATTCCAAAGATTCGTGGAAGAGGGGACGACTGCCAGAGTCCCCGCTGACCCTCCGGAGATCATCGGGGGGTAATGGTGACCGACAGCCGATGGGGAAGCCCCAAAGCCAGGCAGGCCTCCTTAGTCAGAGCGCTGGTCTTTGGCAGTTGGGGTAGTGGCTCCATCAAAAGTTGTCGGAATGGCTGGAGGAGGCTGAGCTGGAACCTGACGGGTTGGCTCCTACCAAGGCGGAGAAGGCTGCAGCCTCTGTGGCAAAAGCTAAGTAATGGCCGTGGTCGAACCCGGAATGGTCTTCACCCCAGTGAAAATCAGCAGTTGCCACATCAAATCCTCATAGCGCCAATGCAGCTTGTGCCGGAGCCTCTGCTCACCTGAGGAGGACGAGAAATAGCAGCAGCGCCACTTGCCCGAGTGTCAAGAGCATGACTGTTGATGTTGACATGGGCTGCTCAATCCAGGACTCAGAGTGGGATGGCAACCTTGACCACTGGAGCTGCCGACGGCAGGTCTCAGAGGGTGCTGGCGAAAGTCAGGTCTCCTCTGGGTCCAGGAGCTCAGAGATGAAAGGCGACAGATCAGCGGACTGGTCCGTCCCTCCTTGTGTGAACCGTAGGACCAGGGTCCTAGAAAGGTAGGTATCAACCTCTTCAGGTGACAATGGGTCAACTGGTTCAAGAAAAATCTCGTCCGGAAGATTCACCTGCATCTCGACCAACTGGCTCAATGGGGAGACCATGGGTCCGTGGGCCTCGGACAAAGAATCGACTGAAGTTAGAACCTCCAGAGAAGTGAGGGAATTGGAGGCCCGAGAGCATTCCAGAACCCACAATTAACGGCAAGACTGTTTCTTGGTCTTTTTGTTTAGATTTGGATTTTGACGTAGTGCCCAAGGGACCCTGGCCATGGGTGGGAAGGGCCTGGCACAATTTCTTGAATGCTCCATGTGAAGGAGACACCCAAGGAGAGTGTCAAAAAGGCCAAAGCTAGCCGACCCGCCAGTGCAGCGGCAAGGTGTTTGTTTGCGATGCCAACATCCCGGGTTCGGTGATGGACTCAGGAGTCGGAGGGCTGAGGGAGGGATTGAGCGCTCCGGACTGCCTCCTTCCCGGGAAAGGGAGTTGATACACAAGGAGGGTGGGGGCGGACCTGGTTTGTCATTACACGCCCTGCTGCCGGATCCCAGCAGAAAAGAAAATGCCAGCCCTGATCATGATGCTGGCCCCGCTGCCATCCTGCTGCCTACTCAGTCTACTTGGGGTCCCGCTCCTCCTGGCCCCAACTGGGGCAAGCTGGGTCTCACCTACCCCAGTGTCCACTGGGAGGGGATGCCTGCCCGGTGGCCCCGCCCCAGAGGGTAAACCTGGGTCATTCGGGAGCAGTGAGCAGAGCTGGGTAGTGTCTCGGGGCGGGGGGCTGGCAAAAAAAAAAAAAAAGGCAGAAGCTGAAGAAGTCTGAGCTGGGTGTGGGACATGGCTTCCTCAAATGCCGCAAGCTGTTTGGAGAACCCCGCAGCCAGAGAGACCACCCGACGGGTGTCCTTAGATTTGATGGGCGGATCCCGATTGTCTGTACAAGCCAGAAGTAGGCAGGCATGGCGATCCTCTAACTTAGAAGGATGAAAGGAAAGCATATCGCTGCATACCTGGGGATTGTGCTCATGGTCTAGGGTAGACGCACATGGTGTGCGGATCCGTCCGGGACATCTTCTGCCCACAAGCACATTTTCAGAATCCTGACGCCAACTTTGCGTCATCCATACTGGAGACCTGAAGGAGTAAGCCTGAAGACAGTTTTTTTGGAAAAATCAAGTCTAATATGCAAAAGGCTTTCTAAGTGTGAGAGCAGTATGGAGGGAACCTTCCTCCTTCAGCGGAAAGGAAGATCTGACATCACGGGGCGGTGCCGGGGGAGTTACCACCCGGGTGGGTGGGAGGAGCCAGTTTGAAGATGTTTCCGGCAAGCCTTAAAGGGGAAAGGAACACTGCCTGAAGTGTGGATAGAACACCATAGCCACATCCATAGAATAGGCTACTCACCTGTAAAGTACAGTTACGTAAGAACTTAACGTAACAGTAGATCTTTGAGAACAGCTCTTGCAGCAGGTTACACCATTAGGACTGAAGCCGACAGGCTGCAGGACCCCACGGAAAATTTCTACTAGCCACACTCAGTGGGGGACCGCCCCTAACGTCGGCCCCGCCCCGACATCAGACACCTTATAAAAGGGGCGGTCCCCCAGCATCCCTCAGTTCTCCCGCTGGAGACTCCCGGCATAGTGATGTGATTCTGAAGGGGAGACCGAGGATCTGCTTCCAGAGATAAACCAATACATTCTGTCTGAAATGTAAATGAAGAGAAGTAAGCCTCCTGAGGGGAAGGTGGGAGGGAAGCTACCTGCTGCAAGAGCTGTTCTCTAAGATCTACTGTTACAGTAAGTTTTTACGTAACAGTACTATCTTACTTCAAGAAACAGCTCTTGTAGCAGGTACACCATTAGGACTGAGTTCCAAGTAGTACTGGTAGTACCCCTAAAATGGGGAAGGGAACTTGAGAGAGAGAGAGAGAGAGGAGGGGAGAGAGAGAGAGAGAGAGAGGAGAGAGGAAAGGAGGACGACAGAGAGAGAGGGAGAGAGAGAGGAGGGAGAGAGAGAGAGAGAGAGGAGAGAGACAGAGAGAAGAGAGAGAGAGAGAGAGAGGGAGAGGGGAGAGAGAGAGAGAGGGAAGAGGAGAGAGGAGAGAGGAGGAGAGAGAGAGGGAGAGAGAGGAGAGGAGGGGAGGAGGGAGAGAGAGGAGGAGAGGGAGAGGGAGAGGAGGAGGGAGGAGGAGAGAGAGAGAGGGAGAGGGGAGAGGAGAGGAGAGGAGAGGTAGAGAGGAGAGAGAGGAGAGAGGGAGAGAGGAAGGAGAGGGAGAGAGAGGAGAGGAGAGAGAGAGAGGAGAGAGAGAGAGACAGAGAGAGAGGAGAGGGACACAGAGAGAGAGGAGGAGGAGAGAGAGAGAGAGGGAGAGGGAGAGGGAGAGAGAGAGAGAGGAGAGAGAGAGAGAGGGAGAGGGAGAGAGAAGAGAGAGAGAGGGAGAGGACACAGAGAGAGAGAGAGAGAGAGAGAGAGAGAGAGGAGAGGGACACAGAGAGAGAGAGAGGAGGGAGAGAGAGAGAGAGGGAGAGAGAGGAGAGGAGAAGAGAGAGAGAGAGAGAGAGAGAGAGAGAGAGGGAGAGGGAGAGACGAGACAGAGAGAGGGACACAGAGAGAGAGAGAGAGAGAGCGAGCCCTTGCAGGACTGCAAAGCCAAAACCCGCCCTGCGCCTGGAAACATTGTCCAGGCTATAGTGCCTGATGAATGTGGGAACTGTGCTCCAGGTAGCCGCTGCACAGATAGTAGAGGCCGAAACATTTTTGAGCGAAGCGAATGAAGTCGCCACTGCTCTGGTGGAGTGACCCTTTACCTGTCCAGGTAAGGGTTTGTTTCGTTTCTGGTAACTTCGTATGTGTCTGTTTTGACACTGGTGCCCTGATCATTCTGTGGGCTAAGGACACAAACAACTGATCAGATTTACGATGAGATTTGGTTCTGGTCAGATAAAATCTGAGGACCCTGTGCACAACCAAGGTGAGCAAGAGAGTTCCCCTTTGTTAGAGTAATAGGGGAAGTAAACTGGCAAGTCTATGTCCTGATTGAGGGTAAGTTCTGACACTACCTTAGGGAGGAACCCTGTCCTTGTGAAAAACTAAATGAGGTTAATGTCAGTTGCTCTAAAACAAAAAGGAGGTCCCAGGGAGGGACCAGTTCCTTAATTGGTGGCTTAAGGTGGAGAATGCCACATAAGAAAATATGAGAAACCTCTAGCTGTGCTAGTGATTTGTGCCCAGTTGGTGAGTGCTAAGCTGAAATGGCACAGAGGTGCACCTTTATGGACGAGTACGCAAGCCTGCTTGTGACAAGCAAAGAAGGTAATCCAGGATAGATTTCTCTAAACAAAGGAGGGGATCTAGACCCTTGGTAGAAGCCCAAAGGCAAAACCTTCATCACTTCGTTGCGTAGGTCACCTGGGTGGAAGGCTTTCTTGCTGCCACCTGGACATCTGCCACCTCCTCTGATACTCCATGCCGGAATATGGCTAGGTCCTTAGGAGCCAGGCGTGCAGGTTCAGAGACTTGATGTTCGGATGAACCAGAGAACCTCCTTCCTGAGACAGCAAGTGGGAGCTCACTGGGAGGGCAATTGGTGATTCTTCCTCCAACTGATAAAGTAGGGGAAACCATATTTGTCTGGGCCAGAATGGCGCCACCATAATCATGGTCATCCCTTCGGCTTGCAGCTTAAGCAGGACTCTCTGGATCAAAGAGAAGGCATAGAGAAACCTGCCCATCCAAGAGAGGGACAACGTAGCTCGCCAGAAAACACCAGGCTCTGGATCTAGCAAGCAGAAATTGGGCAGTTTTGCACTGTATGGGGATGCGAACATATCAAGATCTGGTGTTCCCCATCTGTCGAATAACATTTCTGCCAGTGACTGAAGGAGCTCCCACTCATGGGCGCTGGATAGTGATCTGCTCAATCAGTTCGCCAGCTCATTGCACACTCCGGGAACATGTATATATTATAGACATTAGCAGTTTGATCCAGCTCTAGAACTGCCCCGGAGTGAAATGGTTAAAACCATTCCAAAATAGAATTTTGGCACGAGAGCAGCTCTATCTGTGTCATTTCAAACTTGAACTGTCAGATCTTTACGAGCCAAACTCACTAAGGTCTGTGTGGAAGCTGTAACCTACACTAGCCAAATGGCTACCTAAATAATAACAACCATTGATGGTCCCAACACCCAAGACTCAAGTCAGGGGACCAGAAATACTAACACCATTCTAATAATATGAAAATGGAACACAAGTATAATAAAACACACACACGCATACACATACACACCCCCAAAGTCCCAAAGGGGACAAAATGCTAACAGGACATAAGTAGTGCCCACACTAAGTTGCCCGCACCCCACCAAGTAGAGGTTCTGAGAGGGCAGGTTGGGGAGGTCTATAATATAGCAAGACTCCATTAGAAGAAACAACATTACTAAGGTGAGTAATTTTTCTTCAAACAACATGAAGTCTTGCTATATTATAGACATTAGCAGAATACACAGCAGTACCTCCATGGAGGAGGGCAGAACCTACTTAGGAATAGGCTCTGAAGAACAGCTGTGCCAAACCGAGCATCTCTCCTGGCCTGGACATCCAGGAGTAATGCTTGGCAAAAGTGTGTACCGTTTTCCAAGTAGCAGCCTGGCAAATCTCTAATAAAGGGATATCTCTGGCAGCAGCTAGAGGCGCAGCTGTACCCTGGTAGAATGAGCCCTCAAACCGGGGGCTCTGCCCACTTTCTGATAACAAAATTGGATACAAGAGACAATCCACCTGGCTATTGATCTCTTAGTGGCAGGTTTGCCTTTCCCAACTTCACCATAGGTAAGGAAAAGTTGGAGGATTCGAACCTGTGACCTTTAGTGCGCTCTATATAATAACTCAGAGCTCTCTTAACATCCAGGCTGTGCAACCTCCTCTCACCAAGAAGGAGTGATCAGTGAAAAATACTGGAAGGAGATAGATTGATTAAGATGGAAATCTGAAACCACCTTAGGCAAAAACTTCCTATTAGTCCTAAGGACTACCTTATCCCTAGTGGAAAGAAATAAAGTCAGTCTCCACTGACAAGGCTTGCAATTCACTTATGCGTCTGGCAGAAGTGATAGCCACTAGAAAAACAGTTTTCCAAGTTAGGTACTTAAGCTCTGCAGAAGACAGAGGTTCAAAAGGGGGTTGCATTAACTGGGCAATGCAAACATTAAGGTCCCAAGCAGGGGCCGGTTCCCAAAAGGGAGGATTAGTATGGAGTAATCCCTTAAAAAACTTGGAAAACACAGGATGAGAGGAAAGAGGGGATGACTTTCCTGCTGACACAAAAGCAGACACAGCTGCCAAATGAACTCTCAGGGTAGCTGGTCTGAGACCCAAGGAATTAAGATGTACCATGTAATCTAACAAAATGGGCAATTCAGCAGATTCTGGGGAAATATTTTCCCAGCACACCAAATGAAAACCTTTTCCATTTAGAACTATAAGTAGCCCTAGTGGAAGGCTTTCTGGAAGCCTTTAGGATCTCAAGAACACCCTGAGAGAGGTGTAAATCAGCAAACTCTAACTCCTCAAGAGCCAGGCCTTGAGGTTGAGGGATTTGAGGTCCGGATACCAAACCCTTCCCTGGGCACAAGTCCACAGATTGTGATTCCTGGGAGGCACAGGGAAGATGGACTGTCAGAGACAGAAGGAGTGGGTACCAGGGCTGCCTGGCCCAATCCGGGCAATCAGAATCACCCTGCAAGGCTGAGATCTGATTTTGACTAGTACTTTGAATAGGAGAGGAAAGGGAAAGCATAGAGGAACTTCCCTCCCAATCCAGAAGAAGGGCATCCAGGGGAACTGAGCCCAGCACTGGAGGCCTGCAACAGAACAGAGGAAGTTTGTGATTGTCTGGGGCTGCAAAAAGATCTATCTGAGGGATGCCCCACCTGGCAAAACTATCCCCAGCACTTGAGGATCCAGGGACCATTCGTGATGGCCCTGGGAAATCCTGCTGAGGGCATCCGCTAGGACATTGTCCTTCCCTGGAAGATGAACTGCTATGAGGGAAGTGTTCGGGAATAGGCCAGAGACCACAACTTCATTGCCTCGGTGCACAAGGCCGAAGACCGAGTGCCCCTGTCTGTTGATGTACCACATTGTTGTGGTGTTGTCTGTTCTGACTTGTATCACCTTGTCGTGGACAGATGCAGAAAAAGCTTGAAGAGCTAAAAGACAGCTCTGAGTTCCAGCAAATTGATGTGGAGCAGAGATTCCTGGGGGACCAAACTCCTGAGTGGAAAGGTCGCCCATGTGGGCTCCCAACCCAGAAGGAAGCATCTGTAGTCAGAGTCGTGAGAAGGGAAATGAAGGGACCCCGCTCTTAAATTGCTCTGATCCTGCCACCACTGGAGAGCTAGGATCAAGGTTCGAGTCACTGGGACCAACTTGAAAGGGGTCTCTTCTCTGAGACCAAAAGGTTCTCAAGTGAAACTGAATGTCTCTCATCTGAAATCTGGCTCCTGCACAACAGCTGTGGATGCAGCCATGTGCCCCAGGAGCTGCAGAAAGTGTCTTGCTGGTCGAGAGACCTGCAGAGTGAAGGAAGAGGCCAGAGCCACTAAATTCCTTACCCTTTCTGGGGGAAGAAAGGCTCTGGCTAGCTTTGTGTCCAATTCTGCCCCTATAAAGGTGAGTACCTGGACTGGTTCCAGAACCGACTTTGGTAGGTTTAGCAGAAAACCCAGGGAGGTGAGAAGCTGCTGGGTGACCTGCAGGTGAGATTTTACCTGTTCTGGGGACTGGCCTACAATGAGCCAGTCGCCTAGATAGGGAAAACAGCAATCCTCTGCCTCCTTAAGTGGGCCACTGCCACTGCTAGACACTTTGTGAATACCCTGGAGCAGAGGTAAGGCGAAGGGCATTGCTCTGAACTGGTAATGACCTGAGGGCAGTCCTAATCTGAGGTACTTTCAAGGGATCTTCTGATTAGACATGGAAATAGGCATCCTTGAGGTCCAGGGAGGCTAGCCAGTCCCCTGGCCTTAGGAAGGTAAAATCATTGCCAGAGTTACCATTTTGAACTTTGGTTTCAAAAGATGCTTGTTCAGATATCTGAGATCTAAAATGGGCCGCCATTCTCCTGTCTTTTTGGGGTAAGGTATCTGAATACAGACCCCTGCCCTGATGCAGGGGAGGAACCCTTTCTACTGCTCTGAGAGCTAACAGGGATGAGACCTCTGTTTCCAGAGCGAGGGTCTCTGAAGCACTTGCAGGTAGAAAAAGTCTGCTTCTCAACTTGGGAAACTTTTTGAAGCTGAGAACCAGACCCTGGCTACTACTTCCAGAACCCACTTGTCTGAGGTTAAAGAAGCCCAATTCTGACTGAAGTAAGCCAGCCTGCCCCCCACTGGTACAGGAGAATCGGCCCTGGGCACCCCATCAGGGTGCCTGTTTCGCAGGAGCTTTAGGCTGGGGGGTGGGAGCAGGTCTGCCCACCCCTCGTCTGCCCCTGCCTCTGAAGAAGCCCCTCTGAGCATAGGCAGAGGAGGCCTGAGTCTGGTAGAAAGGCCTGTGAAGCCTACCCCCCCTGGGGCATGCCTTTGAGGAGTGGCTTGCCGCTCCTTAGCCTGGGCACTCTTGTAAGTAGTCCTATATTCATCCATCTTCTTCATGTAATTCTCTGTCTGCTCTCCAAACAGAGAATTTCCCACCACAGGAAAATCCATAGCCTTAGTCTGGGTATCCTGTGACAAACTAGTACACCTGAGCCAGGCCAACCTCAGAAAAGCTACAGATGTGGCCATGACCCTAGAGGAAACATCATTAACATCCACAGCAGCATGAAACTGAACCTTAGAGGCTTCAATGCCATCAGCAGCCACCTGTTCTAGTTCACTAGCCAGCTGGCCATGGGCCTGCTTGGCCAATTGCATAACAGTATCCCATCTAGATTTCTGATACCTAGCTACATAAGCCATATAATTTGCTTGCCTGAGTCCCAGAGGGCTGCCATATACTGTTTTTGCCATGGCATCAATCTTCCTGGAATCCTTGTCAGGAGGATGTGAAGCCAAGGGAATATTAGCTTTATCACAGGCAGCAGCCTGAACTACCTAACATGACTGCATTGCTGAGAAGGAATTCTGTATCAGGCCTGACAATGTATACCTTCTGTCCATCTTTTTATCTACAGGAGGCACAGAATTAGGAGCTTTTAAAATTTTAATTGTTTGTTTCCTAAAAGACTTATGTAAAGGAATAGACAATCTCCTAGACTCTGGAATATCCATCATTTCTACAAAATCAGGCTCCTCTTGCTCATCCACAGCCTCTTCCAAAGGAAGCTGGAGGGTTTCAGCAACTTTTTATAAAACATAAAATGAGATGGGGACTCAGACAGCAAGGGGAGATTCTAAAGGTCTGTCTGGGGAGATGTCTGGTTCAATGGGCACACCCAGACCTTCCCAGCCACATTCATACTGATTCATAATCCTCCTCCCCTCCTCTGGTTCATAAAATTCCTCAATATCATAATCCTGAACCACTGGGACGGACGAACCGACCTTTTACCAGATAGTGGTGGTTCGGACGGACCCTGAGACAGTGACTGGACAATTTGTATGGCTTTTGCTATCTCTGCAGCAGTTGGAGAAGGAATTTTGGACTCCAGACCTGCTGATTTTCTTGTTTTCTTTACTGGAATTGGTTCCTCAGAACCAGCTTTTCTTTTGCCCGAGGAAGTCTGGCCCTGGTCAGAGGGCACTCCCTCTGGTTCGGTTGGCACCGAACCGGGCTGGCCATCCGGGTCAGCGGACTTTTTGGCCTCTCGTTCCCTGAGCCTGCCCAATCTTTTTTCCAGGGTGGCTGCAGGGAAATTCTTACATACCTGGCAGTCTGACTGGAGGTGGTCAAACCCCAGACAATAAACACATGTGGTGTGTGGGTCAGCCTTGGCAAAGACTTCCCCACAAACATCACAGTGTTGAAACCCAGTGGGCCCGGTTTTTCTTTTGGGTTTCTCAGACATAATGCCAGCCTAACCAAAAACTTGCCCTTTTAACGGCAGTGCCAGGCAAGACACCCTTATCGGTTCCTAACCGTGTCACTGGTATTGGAAAAAAACGTAATAAATCCGTTTTTTTTAGAACCGATAAGAACCGGGAACCGCACTCTAAAATAGTAACTTTTAGTTTTAAATGAGTTTTAAACCCACTGATCGGTTCAAAACCGAACCGATAACTTACAAGTTCCACACAGACAAAACCTTCATTTACTTACGGTTACCACAGATAGAGCTTGAACCGAACGGTTTTGCGGTTAAAATAAAACTATTCTCGGTTAAATCCAACCAAGAAAACACTTTTTAAACCGAGAAATGAACCGAGCAGAAGGAGAAATCTCCGGAGCGACTGTTCACTGAGGCAGAGTAAAGAATCTGACAGTTCAAGTTTGAAATGACACAGATAGAGCTGCTCTCGTGCCAAAATTCTATTTTGGAATGGTTTTAACCATTTCACTCCGGGGCAGTTCTAGAGCTGGATCAAACTGCTAATGTCTATAATATAGCAAGACTTCATGTTGTTTGAAAGCAAGACTCCAGTCAGGGGACCAAGAAAATGAAAATACAACAGCAAACAAAAATGGCAAACACTAGGTGCCAACATAGCACTGCCCACCCACATCCCAAAAACAAAACAGAGGTTCTGAGAGGGGCAGGTGGGGGGGAGGTCATAATATAGCAAGACTCCATTAGAAGAAACAACATTACTAAGGTGAGTAATTTTTTCTTCAAACAACATGAAGTCTTGCTATATTATGACATATGCAGACTACACAGCAGTACCTCCATGGAGGAGGGACAGAACCTACTTAGGAAATAGGCTCTGAAGCACAGCTGTGCCAAACCGGCATCACTCCTAGCCTGGATGTCCAGGGAGTAATGCTTGGTAAAAGTGTGAACTGTTTTCCAGGTAGCTGCTTGACATATCTCTAGATAGGGATGTCCCTGGCAGCAGCCAGAGGACGCAGCTGTACCTCTGGTAGAGTGAGCCCTCAGGCCTGAAGGGGAACCCTACCAGTTTTGATAACAAAATTGGATACAAGAGACAATCCACCTGGCAATGGATCTTTTAGTGGCAGGTTCCTTTACCTACCTCACCATAAGTGAGGAACAGTTGAGAGAATCAAACCTGTGACCCTTGCACGCTCTATGTAGTAGTAGCTAAGGGCTCTTTTGACATCTAAACTGTGCAATCTCCTCTCACCAGAGGAGGAATGGTCAGTGAAGTACACAGGAGAGACATAGATTGATTAGGTGAAAATCGAAACCACCTTAGGCAAGAATTTCTATTAGTCCTGAGGACCACTTTATCCCTATGAAAGGAGATAAAATCAGGCTCCACTGACAATGCTTGTAGTTCACTTATGCGCCTAGCAGAAGTGATGGCTACCAAAAACACAGTCTTCCAAGTCAAGTACTTAAGCTCTGCTGAAGACATGGGCTCAAAAGGAGGTTGCATAAGCTGGGCAATGCAAACATTAAGATCCCATGCAGGGGCAGGATCCCTGAATGGAGGGTTGATGTGAAGCAATCCCTTGAAAAACTTGGAGAATACCGGATGAGCTGAAAGAGAAGAGGGTTTACCTGCTGATAAGAAAGCAGACACTGCTGCCAGGTGCACTTTAGGGTAGCTGGTCTCAGACCCAAAGCATTTAAGTGCACCATATAATCCAGGACTGTGGGCAAGCCGGCAGACTCTGGGGAAATATCTTACCAGAGCACCATATGGAAAACCTTTTCCATTTGGAATGATAAGTAGCCCTGGTGGAAGGCTTCTCAAGCCTTCAAAACATTCAGTACACCCTGAGAAAGGTGTAAGTCAGCAAACTCTAACTCTTCAAGAGCCAGGCCTTGAGATTGAGAGATTTGAGATCTGGTACCAAACTCTCCCTGGGCACAGGTTAACAGATTGTGATTCCTGGGAAGGCACAGGGAAGGTGGACTGCTAGGTACAGAAGAAGTGGATACCAGGGCTGTCTGGCCCAATCTGGAGCAATCAGGATCATCTTGCAAGGTTGAGACCTGAACTTGACTAGCACCTTGAAAAGGAGAGGAAAGGGAAACATAGAAACTTCCCTTCCCAGTTGAGAAGGAAGGCATCCAGAGGGACTGAGCCCAACACTGGGGGCCTGCAGCAAAAAAGAGGAAGTTGGTGATTGTCTGGGGCTGCAAAAAGATCTATCTGAGGAGTGCCCCACCTGGCAAACACCACCTCCAGGATAAGGGGATCCAGAGACCATTCGTGATGGCCCTGGGAAATCCTGCTGAGAGCATCTGCCAGGACATTGTCTTTGCCTGGGAGGTGAACTGCCATAAGGGAGGTGTTCAGGGAATAAGCCAGAGACCACAACGTCATCGCTTGTGTGTACAAGGCCGTGAGACCGAGTGCCCCCTTGTTGATGTACCACATTGTAGTGGTGTTGTCTGTTCTGACTTGTACCACTTTGTTCTGAAAAGACATGGAAAAAAGCTTGAAGTGCTAGAAAAACTGCTCTGAGTTCCAACAGATTGATGTGGAGCAGAGATTCCTGAGGGGACCACAACCCCTGAGTGGTGAGGTCACCCATGTGAGCTCCCACCCAAGAGGATGCATCTGTAGTAGGGTCAAGGAATGAGACTGCGGGATGAAGGGAACTCCTTGTCTCAGATTGTTCTGATCCTGCCACCACTGTAGGGCCTGGATCAGGGTTGAGTTACTGGGATCAGTTTGGTTAAGGATCTCTCCTTTGAGACCAGAAGGCTCTCAAGTGGAACTGAATGTCCCTCATCTGAAATCTTGCTCCCTGCACTACTGCTGTGGAAGCAGCCATGTGCCCTAGTAGCTGCAAAAAATGCCTTACTGGTCGAGACCTGCAGAGTGAAGGAGGAGGCCAGAGAAACCAGGGTCTTTGCTCTTTCTAGAGGAAGGAAGGCTCTGGCCTGTTGTGTGTTCAGTTCTGCGCCTATGAAGGTGAGTAGCTGAACAGGCTCTAGAACTGACTTTGGGAGATTGAGAAGGAAACCTAGAGATGTAAGCAGCTGCTGGGTAACCTGAAGGTGTAGTTTGACTTGGTCTGGAGACTGGCCTACTATGAGCCAGTCGTCCAGGTAAGGAAAGATGGCAATCTTTTGCCTTCTTAAATGAGCAACTGCTACTGCCAGGCATTTTGTGAATACCCTTGGAGCAGAGGTGAGGCCGAAGGGCATTGCTCTGAACTGGTAATGGCCTGAGGGCAGTTTGAATCTGAGGTACTTTCAGTGGGAGCTTCTGATGAGAACATGGAAGTAGGCATCCTTGAGATCCAGGGAGCTAGCCAATCCCTGGCCTTAGACAGGGAAAAATAATTCCCAGAGTCACCATTTTGAATTTTGGTTTTAAAAGGTGCTTGTTTAGGTATCTGAGATCCAGGATGGGCCGCCATTCTCCTGTCTTTTTTGGGGTAAGGAAGTACCTGGAGTACAATCCTTTGCCCTGGTGTAGGGGAGGAACCCTTTCTACAGCTCTGAGAGCCAGGAGGGTTGAAACTTCTGTTTCTAAGGCGAGAGCCTCTGATGGATTTGCAGGTGGAAAGGATCTGGCTCTCATCTTTGGAAATTTTTTGAAGCTGAGAACCAGTCCCTGGCTTACTACTTCCAGGACCCACTTGTCTGATGTTAAAGACTTCCAGTCCTGGACAAAGTAAGCCAGCCTGCCCCTACAGGTAATGGAGAATCGGCCTGCCATCCCATCAGGGTGCCTGCTTGGCAGGGGCTTTAGGCTGAGGGGTGGGAGCAGGCCTGCTCGTGCCCGTCTGCCTCTCCCTCTGAAGAACCCCCTCTGGGCGTGAGGCTGAAGAGGAGGCCAGGCTTGGTAAAAGGCCTGTGAAAAGGCCTGCCCCTGGAAAGCTGCCTCTGAGGTGGCCTGCCTTCCTTGGCCTGTGCACCAATAGGTGGTCCTATACTCATCCATTTTCTTCATGTAATTCTCTGTCTGCTCCCCAAACAGAGAGTTATCAACAACAGGAAAATCCATGGCCTTAGCCTGAGTATCCTGTGACAGGCTAAGACACCTGAGCCAAGCCATTCTGAAAAGCCACAAATGTAGCCATGACTCTCGAAGATACATCATTAGAGTCCACTGCAGCATGGAACTGCACCTTGGATGCCTCAATACCGTCAGCAGCCACCTGCTCCAACTCCTTGGCAAGCTGGCCAGGGACCTGCTTTGCTAGAGCCATAACAGTATCCCATCTGGATTTCTGATATCTTGCAACATAAGCCATATAATTTACCTGTCTGAAACCCAAAGATGCTGCCATGTACTGTTTCTTTGCCATGGCATCAATCCTCCTGGAGTCCTTGTCAGCGGGGTGTGAAGCCAAAGGAATATTTGCCTTGTCACAGGCTGCAGCCTGCACTACCCCAACATGGCTGCATTGTTGTGAGAGAAACTCCGTGTCAGAGCCTGACAAAGTGTACCTCCTGTCCATTTTCTTATCCACAGGAAGTATAGAATGGGGAGCTTTTAAAAATTTTACTGTCTGTTTCCTGAAGGATTTGTGGATAGGAATAGACAGTCTCCTAGACTCCGGGATATCCATCATCTCTACATAGTCAGGCTCCTCTTGGTCATCTACAGCTTCTTCCATAGGAAGCTGGAGGGTTTCAGCACTTTCTTATAAAAAATAAAATGAGAAGGGGACTCAGAAAGCCTGGGGGGAGACACTTCTATAGGTCTGTCTAGAGAAATGTCCGGTTCAATGGGCAGATCCAGACTCTCAAAATCACATTCACTCTCCTCATAATCTCCCCCCCCCCTCCGGTTCATAAAAATCCTCTATATCATATTCCTGAACTGGAGGAACTGACCGAACCGACCACTTACCTGATGGTGCCGGTTCGGTCGGAACCGGGGAAAGCGACTGGACAATTTTGATCGCGTTGGCTATCTCTGCAGCAGTTGGAGAAAGACATTTTGGCTCCACACCTGCTGATTTCCTAGTCCTTTCAGCTGGAACTGACTCCTCGAGTCAGCTCTCCTTTGCCGAGGAAGACCCACCCTGGTCAGAGGGCACTCCCTCTAGTTCGGTTGGAACCGAACCGGGCCAATATCGGGTCAGTGGACTTCTTAGCCTCCCGTTCCCTGAGCCTACCAACTCTCTTATCCAGGGTAGCTGCAGGGAAATTCAAACAAATCTGGCAGTCTGTATTGAGGTGGTCAAACCCCAGACAATAGACACATGTGGTGTGTGGGTCAGCCTTAGCAAAAGCTTCCCCACAGACACTACAGTTTTGAAACCCAGTGGGCCCGGTTTTTCTTTTGGGTTTCTCAGACATAATGCCAGCCTAACCAGAAACTTGCCCGTTAACGGCCCTTAGCCAAGCAAGACACCCTTATCGGTTCCAGACCGTGTCACGGGTCGTGGAAAAACGTAATGAAATCCGTTTTTTTTAGAACCGATAAGAACCGGGAACCGCACTTCTAATACAATTTAAAATAGTTTTTACAACAACCTGATCGGTTCAAACCGAACCGATAATACCGTTTACAAGTTCCACACAGAATAAAATGTAAAACCTATCTATTACTTACGATACCACAGACAGAGCTTGAACCGACCGGCTGCGGTTTAATTTTAGACAAATGCGGTTTGAAAACCGAGAAAAAATACTTTAAAACCGACAAAATGAACCGAGCAGTAGGAGAAATCTCCGGAGCAACTGTTCAGTGAGGCGGAGTAAAGAATCTGACAGTTACAGTTTGAAGCACAACAGACAGAGTTTTCAACCGAGCTCGCGCTCAAGATTCCATGCCTGGCATGGAACTTAACTCTTTCACCTCTGGAGCAGTTCGAAGGCTGGGTCAAACTGCAATTGTCATAATATAGCAAGACTTCATGTTGTTTGAACTTGTGTTTCCACATAAACTGGTTCAGATCGTGCAGACCCAGTATGGAGCGCCAGTCCTCTGTCCATTTTGGGACCACAAAGTACCTGGACATGTAACCCTGACTGGCCAGAGCGACTGGGACACAGGCTATGGCCCTTTTATGCAAGGAGCTGAGCAATGTCCACCCCCAAAGGGCAGACAGCGTGTCCAGCAACACCCTGAACTCTCGAGGTGCATGAAGGCGGTAAGGCAGGACAGCCTGAAAGTCTAGAGGCAATCCTCTGTCCACTATGTCCAACACTCACTTGTCCGTTGTGACAGCAGACCAAAATGGCAAGAAGTGATGCAGCCGGACTCTGACCAGGAGAGCAGGCAGGAATAGGATGGGTAGAGGGACGCCTCACCAACCCATCACTGGGCAGCTTTTGCAGGGGCACCGGCAGCTGCTGCAGAAGAGGCACCACTACCCCTGCTTCCCCCTTTCAGACCCTGTCCAACATTTTTGGGCTTTTTTTTTCAATTGTATTTAATCTTCCTGCGGCAGGTACCCCAGTCGTCAGCCAACCTACTGGAACTCTGGGTCTTTCGGAGGCTTGCAGCGCCTTGCATGCCCTGGTGGAACCCCCAGAACCCGGCCCGAAGACATCATTCTTGGGTGGCCCCCGATTTTCCTCCATTTTCTCCTCTAAGTGCCCTGACCCAGAGACCCTGGAAGTGGTGACACATGCGCACCGCAGCTCCAGTACCAGCCTTTTCCGTCCTCCCACGGCCTAGCGCCGGCACTCCTCAGAGCAATGCCTCCACTCTGGCCTCCACCAGGGGGCAGCCGTGCTCTCAAGGAAATGAGATACTCCCTCCCAAGGCGGAGAGCTGCAAGTTGGCAGCCAATCACATCCTCTCCCCAACCTCAGGCCCGTTCCAAAGCCTGGGTCGCCGGCACGGTGTCCAGCGCCTCAATCGTCTGCGCTACCGGGCCGGCCATGTTCTTGGGCTTGAGGTGCCAGGCCTGGACTTGCCCCTGACAGGGCTGCTGCCAAGGTGGCTGTGACTGAAAGGCTCAATACTGGAAACCCTTTTTCTTAGGCTTTTTTTTTCTGGTCCTTGTGGGATGATGTCACAGAATCTAGGGTGGCACCGGACTTCTCAATGAGGGTGAGATGCCCTTCCACCACAGAGTCAGATAGGTCGGTAACCAAAAAAGGGACATCGGCCAGCTTGTAATGGGTGTCTGCCATGAAGGTGGACAAATTTAGCCAGGCCCTGCAATACCTGGAGACAGCCACTGCCACAGCACGGACACAGGAGTCACTCATGTTCAAGGCTGTCTTTAGCCGGTGTTTAGCCAGCAAGTGACCCTGGTCTCTGATGAGCTGTACCACCAAGTGCTGTTCAACAAGGAAGTGAGGAAGAACTATATCAAATATTCCCACCAGGGAGCGAGTGAAGTGGGCCATCATCACGGCATAGCTAGCCTAACAGAAATCCAGTGATGCTGCAGCATACACCTTTTTAGCGGCGTGGTCAAGTTTTATGGGACTGCTTGTCCAGAGGCTTATGCATGTCCTCTTGGTGTCCAGTTTTGTGGAACACTGAATTGTGATCAGCCCCTCCACTGAGGGGTGGTCCAAAAACCTCAAAAGGGAACCCATGGGGACTGAATACTTGTGGACCATGCAGGCCTGTTAGTTGTCGTTTTGGGAACCCATAAGTTGCAGCCAACTACAGAGGTCTACCGGAGTGAAGGGGGGGTGTTTTCTGCTGCCACCTTTTGGTAAGCGGGTAAGTGCACTAGACAGAACTACCTATTTTCAGGCATGATCCGGGACAAAAAAACAAATCGGGCCATGACTTACACCGAGGCATGGCCTGATTAAACGTCCACATTTCCCTTTAAAAAGCATGGGCCCAATTCTGAAAGCATTGGGAATGATGTGAGGTGCTTGCGTCAAAGAAATATGATGCAAGTGGCCCAATCTGCTGTACCTTGCAGCATTCCTGATTCAGGAACACAGCCTGCAACAGCCAGGCTTGTGCCGTCCATGCGATGGCTGCACCGGTGTGCCACAGTGGAAGGGGGCATGCGCCAGGGTGGCAATGCAGCATCCCCTTAATGGAGATTCATGAAGTCCCCCCACAAGGCGCATGGTCTTCTACAGTTAGGCCAGCCTGGAGCTGGTCTAACAGGCCGTCCACCACCTCTGGAGTTGTAATCCACCACATCTCATGCCCATGTAGGACCTAGACAACTGCGGAGTGGCACTGGAGCAGCGGGCAGTATCCCACCATAGCCGGCATGTGCCGCAGGTTCCCCCCAATGGTGCCAGGCGTGTCTCCCCTCCCCCCAGGATAGAACAAGCACAGCAGCGGTCATGCAATGTCCCCATTGGGGATGTGCTACCACCTCCACCACCCATTTGTATCTTACCTGTCCCTCCCAACCCCATGATGCTGCAAGCCTCCAGGCGTGTCTCCGTCTGCCCTGCAACTTGCAGCAAACCTCTCCTGAGCACCCTAACTTTGACTCATGACCGCAGTTGCTGCAAACAGTTTGGGGCCGGGATCCTTTCCGATAGTAAATCAGGTGCAGGGTCCCTGGAGCAAAGAGTGTCGGAGCAGCAGTGAAGGCCAAGGGCATGGTCTGAACTTACCCCCAAGAGGAGCCCAAGGTGTATCACTAGATACCCAGAGGGCAAACACCACCAGCTGTGACAGCTGTGTGGACAATGACTGAACTGGAGAAGAATGGCACAACCCTGAGGTGACAGCACCGTTCCCAAAAAGGGAAGTCAATTAGGAGGAAAAGGGCGACCCAAAGAGTAGCATGGGAGCAAGGCACAGAAATGGGAGCAGAAACAGTACTCATGCTTTTTTTTACAGTAAAGAGCTGTGTAGAAGAGCAGCAAGCAGCAATGACTGTATCTACAGCCTCTAAAACAAGCTGTATGTTGTAGTAAATGGCGATGATAAAAAAAGAAAAAACTTTGGCGATGGAACTGGAAAAAGGTGTTTCTTCTGTCTGACATGAAGTTGACGTCAGGAGAAATAAAAACTGAGGCAGTATGGGGCAAAAGTTTCCGGGTGGTCCTAATGTCAACAGCTTTTATTTCCAAGGGTGTGGTTCTATGGAGGGAGATATTCTTGAAGAAAATAGTGGCGTTATAGCTGGAGGAAATGTTAGTGAATATAAGCCCTGGACTGTTTCAGCCAATGCTATTTTACATATCCACCACTCATTCTATAAAATAATATTTCTAAAATTGTTTCTTAAACCTTGCCCCTTAATTGTCCACTTATGTATTCTAGTTCCGAAATCATGTTAAAGTCAATGAATGCTACCTGCTGGCATCTTTATAACTGCTAGATGTCTTAGCGGACACGTGTCTACATTCATGCCTCCTCCGTACCCCCAAACCTCAACCTGGTCTCTGAATTACTGAAACATTTTTGCCCCAGCCCACAGTTCATATTTACCTCATGGGGTTCAATGATATGAAGGACAGGCTGGGCTGGTTTGGCCTCATCAGGATGACGCACTCGGAGACGCTCGGTTGCCATAGCAAGCTCATCGATGGCAGACACATGATCTCTCAGCACCATCCAGTATTCATGAAGAAGCTACATTTAAGGAAAACAAAACAAGCAGCAGAAATAATTTCAAATCTGAAAAAGGATAATATAAAAATACACTTCAGTTCAGTTTTGAATGCATTACTTTATATGTTGCAATATTTTAACAATCTGCAGCTGCTCACTTTCTATGAAAGAATGAATAATCCTGTAGGGAATGTTTCAACAGACAAAAAGCTATGTGACAAAACTGTGTCTGTGGTCAGACACAGCTTATCTGGCTTTCCCCCCAAAGTGCATTAAACTGCAAATAGAACATATGCCATTTTTTTGATAATGTGGAAAAGAGAGACAAAATCCAACTCTTCCTATCATGGTGCAAACTGTGACACCAGGGTACACATACTCAGCTTAATTTTAGAAATAAAAATATTGAAAAGGACTGGCGTAAGAAAAGCCCTGTAGCGCCTAACTGGTTATTAGTTTCTCTCTCTCTGGGATAATTTAAACTTATCAGTATCCTTCTTTTCTGAAAGCTAGGTCTTTTGTGTTTCCACAGAATGAATAAGGAACAATACGAGGTTGTTAGGAAAGAAACCTAGAAACAGAGACAATGACGGCAGCAAGAGACCAATGGTACATCCAGTCTGTCTGTAGTTCTCTATCAAACCCCAGGACCTACTGTCCATAGAAGGCACTGTACTAGCCCTCCCTGTTCCCCTCCCTACTGCCACTGTCCAGAGTAACCACTATACCCTTCACCTTGTCCCAGCCATGGCTGAAACCAGTTATGGTACTGGCTCCCACCACCTCAACTAGCAGAAAGTTCCACCACCCTTTCTGAGAAACAGAACTTTCTCACATCGTTCTGGAACCTCCCCCTTGTCAGACAGAACAATCTCACAGAGTTTCAAGCATTACTTCCCACTGAGAAGCACATGTGTCTCAGATTAATTGCTCTGTTTCTCTGACTGAGCATCCACAACCTACCTTGTATTCCTTCTTCCAGGCCTCAAAGAGCTCCATAAAGGCATTGCCTTCTTCAATCAGTGCAGTGTCCATGCGATGTGCCTTTGCAAAGGAGAGAACAGCTTTCAAAGCACGCTCTGTCTCACTTGCTGCCCAAAGTCCACGGCTCGTTGTGGGTAAACGGTCATCAACCAGACCTTCTTCGTCTTCTATCATCTCCTCAAAGATAGCAGTCTGACCCTTAACACTTAAAATGCATTAAAAAATTATAATCTCTTAATTAGTATTTTACATTGCACAAATATATGAATTTCATAATTAAAAAAATGCATTTTCAAAGCAGGGACAAGCATTTGTTTTTTTGTAAATGTAAAACTTACCCCAAGGTATTTTAAGACCCTTTAAAAAAAACTATCAAGCAAGGTGTTATTTATCTTGCATTCTGCTAACAGAAATATGGTGCACTTACGTGTGGGAGAAAAGTTTTGACTCATATTCGGTGAACAGTTCATCAGCTTTACAGAACACACAGCTGAAAAACAGATGGAAACAAAAATCAGGACATTCAACAACTTTTTCTGCACATAAGGAGTGCTTTCCAGACCTCTACAAAGTCAACCAAGGATTTCACATTTTTTTACTTTAGTACTTTATTTTTATTAGTTTCAGTTATTTTATAACAGAATAACATACCCGTATCAAAGACATTCCGTTTACAATTGAGAGGTATCAATGGGAGGTCACAGCCTCCTTAATCTTAGGGTAGGCGAATCCATGATACAGTGATATCACAGAGGGGTATGTAAAAGTTTACTTAAGTATTACAAATGTTACTGTTTTATCAAGCCCAGAAGCAGTTTGATTAATTCATTGAGCTAAAGTCCAGTGTATTGATCCAACATTTACATGCCCTGCTCAGGGCTTATGTTGTCAAACTAAAACCTTAAGAGGCTGAAGAACCCTAGAATAAATATTTGGCAGAAAAAGTATTTAAAACAGCTTAACAAATTACACATTTTAGAGTAGTATGTAAATGTTTTCTACATCCTGCAGTACATATAAAGATCATCACTTCTTTTTAAATGTCAGTTGAAGAGCTTATGGCTAAACATAAAATATTCCCATTTAAATGAATCTAAATGTCCATGTAAACTCTATTATGTGCATACAGCTTAGGGGCTCAAGATAAGGAAGCTAAATGAGGGAAGGAAAAACTTTAAACTTCAGCGCCTCTCTGAAGTGTGAAGGAAAACTATTACTGACAGAGCGAGCCTAAATTAAGAAATGAGAGGTCCGTGATGGGTCTTCCAAATTCCGACTCCAGAGTGGAGACACTTGTATGGGGCCAAAGCATAACAGAAATAAGAGTTATACTTAGCCCAGTTCAACGTCCTCGTCACTCTCCAAAATGTTTATGTCAGTCTCCGTTTCGTTCTTCTGGATCTGGTGGCTTGGTTGGATACGGGCTGCCCATTTACCAGCTTCTATGGGGTCTGTGAAGATCTAAACCTTGCTCTTGTAGACGATGCGTAGTCTGGCTGGGTAAATTATCACATTGGGTATGGAGGCCTCCTTTAGCTTTTGACGCACGCCTTCAAATCTTTTGTGACGCATTTGAGTTGCATAACTAATGTCTAGAAATAAACAAACAGTCTTTTCATCCCGAGTTAGAGGTCCCATGTGTCGCGCCATGCAAAGGATCTTATCCCGGGTCCCCACCCCATCAATAACCACAAGTAGCATACGAGGATTATCGGTTTGGTCTCTGTAGCCCCTTCGAGTAATGTGATATTTATTTTTTTAGTTAGTTTTTGTTAACTGGGTTAGGTGCGCTAGCCAAAGTTGACTATTTTCAGGCATGACCCGGGAGAATACATACATAAAATGAGATGAGATTATACAATACATAGTATATAGTACAGGTACATAGAATATAGTACAGGTAGGTTAGAATATAGATCAAGTCAGACAGTACTTGAGATAATACATATAGCTATGCAGAGATGACAAAAGTGACATTAGCACGTGCAAATAACTGAAACTGGGCTAAGTGGCAACTATAAAGACATTTTACAGCAAAGCTTGTTTAGAAGTGCAGCAGTGTCTTGGGCAAAATAGGTGGTTAGCTGTGAGGCATTAAGTGGGATCAAAGCATGTGCAGGGGTCCCGGGATAGGTGGCGTTATAGTTCTTTTTTAAAGATTGGGTGGGGGTTAGCCTGCCTCAGGGCAAGAGGGAGGGAGTTCCAGGTGACTGGGGCGGTGCAGTGAAATGCTCCAGAGCTTTTTGAAGTAAGACACCTGGGTATGGTGAGTAGAAATTTGTGTGCCAAGTGTAGTCTGTGGGCAGGTGTCTGTGGTACAAGTAGAGCTGCAAGGGAGGAGGGGGTTTGGTTACGGATTGCAGAGTCTGTGAGGGTCCCTAGGGAGTATAGTCGGTAGGCAGTTGGGGAGAGCCAGCCTAGGTCGCTATACAGTGTGCAGTGGTGCTTGAGGCGATGGGAAGAGGAGGCATACCGACATATGTTGTTATACGCGACATCCCATTTATGGAGAGCAGTCTTATGGGCATTAGCAAAAGTGGAGACACCATATGTCAGCGCTGGAAGCAGAATACCCTTGGCAATTGCTAATTTGGCAGATATGCCTTCTGCAAACCAAAGTAAAAGTCCTGACCTTCAGGTACAAGTTTTTCTTCCAGCCATTCCTGTAAAAACAGAAGAGGATGATCTCCTTCAATCCCTTCTGGAAGGCCGAGAATGTGGAGATGTGAAGATCAGGCCTGATTTTCGAGCGTTTCTAATCTGGTCCTGAAATGCGCATTCTCCTTTATCAGCATCGTGGTTGCTGCTGCAGCAGTATCTGTTTAACGCTTAATATTATCGTATTCAGTTTTCCGATGATCCACCAGCCGCTCAACAGTTGTAATTCTGGTCCCAAAGGAGTCTATTTTTGTATTCAGATCAGACATGGATGAGAATAATCTTTGTATCTTCGTCCCTAGTGATGTTAATGTCTCCTCCGTTGTTGATTCGCTTGCGGCCTGTGCACTGGGATCGGATCTGGATGACTGAGAAGTACCGCTTGATTTTCCTACTGTTCCACCATCACAATCTTTCCAAGGATTACCCATTTTACTAATTCTTGACTCGTCTTTCTGAATATGTTAGCAGATCTTTGAAGTTTTAGCTCCTAATAACTGTTTTTTATGTTTAATAATCTCCACGAAGAGAGGTGTTAACTTTTGCTGCCACTGAGCTCGGGCTCATCAGTGCCCCTTGGATTTTAAATTGTTAAGCAAAAGGCTGGAAGAAATAACTGCAAATGTCTACTAAATGAAATTCAGTTCAATCAAACGTGCTATAAAACAATTATCAAAGGTGCGAATAAAATGTTAATGTCAGGAATGTACTGTGTTTCAGATCGCTTGTAATCTACAGGCTCCTACAAGGATTAGAAGCCATGTCACCTGCTTCATAGGTTGTGACTTAACTTTTAATCCCAATGCCTGTCACTGACACGAGTGCAGCTGTGTGGCACAGCAGATCTGCCAGTGAGCTGGGAAGCAGGAGACCAGGGTTTGAATGCTACCAGACACAAAATGATTTTGTATTTTAAGGAAAAGAGTACGACTCTTGAGACGCTAAAATTTTTTATAATATCTGTGTATATTTTTTGGTGGGTCTAATTTCATTTAAATGATGATCCATGGTGGCTTGGAGTTGGAATAGTAAACAATACAGACAACAAACTTAGTTATGAGCAAGAGCAACAATTTCAGCAGGGAAAAATGCTCCTGATAATAAAAATGTGATGTGTACCTTATTCACTAGATGAGTCATGCATACACTCTAAAACCTTAGAGCCAGTGCATGACATCACAAGTTCAGAAATCACTGTGCGAGGCAGGCTAACAAGGCTTCACCACAATGAAAACTGCCTTTAAAACAGACCTTTACTTTTAATCAAGTTTATTAAATTTTTTTCTCAATCAGTATTTTCTGCTCCTGACTGCTGACCTGCCACCATCTGATGCAATGTATGTGCTCCACCTCCACGAAGCTACCCTCAGCAGCTGGTCGTGGGATCACTTCTCCTGCATGTGGTCTCGCTGACTGCCACCCAGATTCCTCCAGGTGGCAGCCAAGCAGCGGAACATGTGTACAGGAAAGCCCCAGCATTACCACTTCTTTACCATGAAAGGGACGGTACAATTCCCTAGGGAGTGCCTTTACTGTTAATGAAACTGTACCATTCCCTCAAGAGTGCCTTTACCATTAATAAATGGATACCATTCCCTAAGGAGTGCCTTTACTGTTAATGAAATGGTACTATTCCCTAAGGAGTGCCTTTACTGTTAATGAAACTGTACCATTCCCTAAGGGGTGCCTTTACTGTTAATGAAACTGTACCATTCCCACAAGAGTGCCTTTATCATTAATAAATGGGTACCATTCCCTAAGGAGTGCCTTTATCGTTAATGAAATGGTACTATTCCTTAAGGAGTGCTTTTACCATTAATTGAAGGATACCATTCCTTAAGAAGTGCCTTTACCATTAATGAAACTGTACCATTCCCTAAGGGGTGCCTTTACCATTAATGAAACAGTACCATTCCCTAAGGAGTGCCTTTACCATTAATGAAACAGTACCATTCCCTAAGGAGTGCCTTTACCATTAATGAAGCTGTACCATTCCCTAAGGAGTGCCTTTCCCATTAATGAAATGGTAGCATTCTCTCGGGAATGCTTTTACCATTAATAAAACGGTACCATCCCCTCAGGAGTGCCTTTACCATTAATGAAATGGTACCTTCCCTTAGGAATACCTTTGCCATTAATGAAACGGTACCATCCCCTCAGGAGTGCCTTTACTATTAATTAAACAGTACCATCCACTCAGGAGTGCCTTTACTGTTAATTAAACGGTATAATCCCCTAAGGACTGCCTTTACTGTTAATGAAATGGCACTGTCCCCTAAGGAGTGCAATGGTACCATCCTCTCTGGAGTGCCTTTACCATTAATGAAACAGTACCATCTCCTAAGCAGTGCCTTTACTGTTAATGAAACTAAACCATTCTCTAAGGAGTATGTTTACCATTCCTGAAACTGTTCCATTCCATAAGAAGTGCCTTTACCATTAATGAAACTATATCATTCCCTAAGGAGTGCCTTTACTGGTACTGAAACTGTACCATTTCCTAAGGGGGTGCCTTTACCGTTACTGAAACTGTACCATTCCCTAAGGAGTGCCTTTACCATTATTGGAACAGTAGCTTTCCCTAAGGTGTGTCTTTATTGTTACTGAAACGGTAGCATTTCCTAAGGGGTACCTTTACCATTACTGAAATTGTACCATTCCCTAAGGGATACATTTACCGTTACTGAAACGGCAGCATTCGCTACGGTGTCTTTACCATTACTGAAATGGTACCATTCTCTAAGGGGTGCCATTACAGTAAATAAAACAGTAGCATTCCTAAGGGGTGCCTTTACCATTAATGAAATGGTACCATTCCCTAAGGAGTGCCCTTACCATTAATGAGACGATACCATTCCCTAAGGACTGCCTTTCTCATTAATGAAACTGTACCATTCCCCAAGGACTGCCTTAACCATTAGTGAAGCAGTACCATTTCCTAAGGAGTGCCGGAAATGGTACCATTCCCTAAGGAGTACCTTTAGCATTAACAAAATGATACCATTCCCTAAAGAGCACCTTTACCATTAAGAAAATGGTACCATTTGCTAAGGAGTGCCTTTACAATTAATGAAACGGTACCATTCCCTAAGGAGTGCACAATACCATTCCCTAAGGAGTGTCTTTACCATTAATGAAACTGTACCATTCCCTATGGATTGCCTTTACCACTAATGAAATGGTAGCATTCCCTCAGGAGTGCCTTTACCGTTAATTAAACAGTACCTTCCCTTTGGAGTACCTTTGCCACTAATGAAATGGTACCATCCCCTCAGAAGTGCCTTTATCATTAATTAAACAGTACCATCCCCCTCAGGACTGCGTTTACTGTTAATGAAACGATACAATCTCCTAAGGAGTGCCTTTACTGTTAACGAAACGGCACTGTCCCCTAAGGAGTGCAATGGTACCATCCCCTCTTTAGTGCCTTTACCATTAATGAAACAGTACCATCCCCCAAGGAGTGCCTTTACTGTTAATGAAACGATAACATTCTCTAAGGAATGTGTTTACCATTCCTGAAATGGTTCCATTCCCTAAGCAGTGCCTCTACCGTTAATGAAACTGTACTATTCCCTAAGGAGTGCCTTTACCGTTAATGAAATGGTGCCATTCCCTAAGGAGTGCCTTTACCATTAATGAAACTGTACTATTCCCTAAGGAGTGCCTTTACCGTTAATGAATAATAATAATAACAATAAATGTTATTTGTTGAGCACCGTTCGACAACATCAAGGTACTTTACATAAAAATAAAAAGAAGATAAAATATCATACATAATGTAAGACAAATAAAACAACAGAATCAATACAATTAGGCAGCATATGCTTGGCACCACAGAAAAGTTTTTAATGCCTGTTTGAAACTGTACCCTTCCATATGAAGTGCCTTTACTGTTAATGAAACAGTAACACTCCCTAAGGAGTGCCTTTACTGCTACTGAAATGGCACCATTCGCTAAAGAGTGCCTTTACCATTACTGAAACGGTGCCATTCCCTAAGGGGTGCCTTTACCACTACTGAAACGGTACCAAAACCCTAAGGAGTGCCTTTACCATTAATGAAACAGTACCATCCCCTAAGAAGTGCCTCTACTGTTAATGAAACAATACCATTCTCTAAGGAGTATGTTTACTGTTCCTGAAACGGTTCTATTCCCTAAGCAGTGCCTCTACCGTTAATGAAATGGTGCCATTCCCTAAGGAGTGCCTTTACTGTTAATGAATAATAATAATGAGAATAAATTTTAATTGTTGATCGCCTTTCGACATCAAGGCGCTTTACTTAAAAATAAAAACAAGATAAACTATAATACATAATGTAAGACAAATAAAGCAACAGAATCAATATAATAAGGCAGTATATGCTTGGCACCACCGAAATGTTTTTAATGCCTGTTTCAAACTGTACCCTTCCTTAAGAAGTGCCTTTTCCATTAATGAAAGAGTATAATTCCCTAAAGAGTGCCTTTACTGCTACTGAAATGGTACCATTCACTGAAGAGTGACTTTACCATTACTAAAACTGTACCATTCCCTAAGGGGTGCTTTTACCGTTACTGAAACGGTACCAAAACCCTGAGGAGTGCCCTTTACCGTTATTGGAACGGTAGCTTTTCCTAAGGGGTGCCTTTATTGTTACTGAAACGGTAGCATTCACTAAGGGGTGCCTTTACCGTTACTGAAACAGCAGCATTTCCTAAGGGGTGCCTTTACCATTGCTGAAACTGTACCATTCCCTAAGGGATACATTTACCATTACTAAACCGGTAGCATTCGCTAAGGTGTGTCTTTACCAGTACTGAAACGGTGCCATTCTCTAAGGGGTGCCATTACCATAACCAAAATGGTAGCATTCCCTAAGGAGTGCCTTTACCATTAATGAAATGGTACACTTCCCTATGGAATCCCTTTACCATTAATGAAAGGATACCATTCCCTAAGGAGTGCCTTTACCATTAATGAAACGGTACGATTCCCTAAGGAGTGCCCTTACCATTAATGAAACTATATCATTCCTTATACCATTAATGAAACGATACCATTCCCTAAGGACTGCCTTTCCCATTAATGAAACTGTACCATTCCCTAAGGAGTGCCTTTACCATTAAAGAAACAGTACCATTCCCTAAAGGGTGTCTTTACCATGTGAAATGATACCATTCCCAAAAGAGTGCATGATACCATTCCCTAAGGAGTGTCTTTACCATTAATGAAATGATACCATTACCTAAGGAGTGCCTTTACCATTAATGAAACCGTACTATTTCCTAAGGAGTGTCTTTATCATTAATGAAATGATACCATTTCCTAAGGAGTGCCTTTACCATTAATGAAATGGCACCATTTCCTAAGGAGTGCCTTTACCATTAATAAAACTGTACCATTCCCTAAGGAGTGCCTTTACCATTAATGAAATTATACCATTCCCTAGGGAGTGTCTTTACCATTAATGAAGTGATACCATTCCCTAAGGAGTGCCTTTACCATTAATGAAATGGTACCATTCCCTAAGGAATGCCTTTATTATTAATGAAAGGGTACCATTCCCTAAGGAGTGCCTTTACCATTAATGAAACAATACCATTCCCTGAGGAGTGTCTTTACCATTAATGAACTGATACCATTCCCCAAAGGAGTGCCTTTACCATTAATAAAATGGTACCATTCCCTAAGGAATGCCTTTACCATTAATGAAAGGGTACCATTCCCTAAGGAGTGCCTTTATCATTAATGAAATGGTACGATTCTTTAAGGAGTGCCCTAACCATTAATGAAACGGTACCATTAATGAAATAGTACCATTGCCTAAGGACTGCCTTTCCCATTAATGAAACTGTATTATTCCCTAAGAAGTGCCTTTACCTTTAATGAAACAGTACCATTCCATAAGGAGTGCCTTTACCATTAATAAAATTATACCATTCCCTAAGGAGTGCTTTTATTATTAATGAAATGGTACCATTCCCTAAGGAGTTCCTTTACCATTAATGAAACAATATCATTCACTAAGGAGTGTCTTTACAATTAATGAAACGGTACCATTCCCTAAGGAGTGTCTTTACCATTAATGAAACTGCACCATTCCCTAAGGAGTGCCTCTACCATTAAAGAAACAGTTCTATTCCATAAGAAGTGTCTTACCATTAATTAAAAACAATATCCTTACCTAAGGAGTGCCTTTACCAATAATGAAACCATACCATTTCCTAAGGAGTGCCTTTACCATTAATGAAATATCACCATTCCCTAAGAAGTGCCTTTACCGTTAATGAAACGGTATCATTCCATAAGGAGTGCCTTTACCATTAATAAAAACAGTACCATTCCCTAAGGAGTGTCTTTACCATTAATGAAATGATACCATTACCTAAGGAGTGCCTTTACCATGAATAAAATGGCACTATTACCTAAGGAGTGCATGATGCCATTCCCTAAGGAGTGTCTTTACCATTAATGAAATGATACCATTACCTAAGGAGTTCCTTTACCATTAATGAAACTGTACTATTCCCCAAGGAGTGCCTTTACCATTAATGAAATTGCACCATTCCCTAAGAAGTGCCTTTACCGTTAATGAAACGGTACCATTCCACGAGGAGTGCCTTTACTATTAATATAATTATACCATTCCCTTGGGAGGGCCTTTACCATTAAAGAAACAGTACCATTCCCTAAGGAGTGTCTTACCATTAATGAAACGATACCATTAACTAAGGAGTTCCTTTACCAATAATGAAACCATATGCCTTCCTAAGGAGTGCCTTTATCATTAATGAAATGATACAGTACCATTTCCTAAGAAGTGCCTTTACCGTTAATGAAATTATACCATTCCCTAAGGAGTACTTTTACCATTAATGAAATGGTACCATTCCCCAAGGAGTGTCTTTACCATTAATGAAACAATACCATTCTCTAAGGAGTGCAGGATACCATTCCCTAAGGAGTGTCTTTACCATTAATGAAACGATACCATTACTTAAGTAGTGCCTTTACCATTAATGAATCTGTACTATTCCCTAAGGAATGCCTTTACCATTAATGAAATTATACCATTCCTTAAGGAGTGCTTTTACCGTTAATGAAATTACACCATTCCCTAAGGAGTACCTTTACCAATAATGAAACAGTACAATTCCTTAAGGACTGCTATTAACATTAATGAAACCGTACAATTCCCTAAGGAGTGCCTTTACCATTATTGAAACTGTACCATTACCTAGGGAGTTCCTTTATCATTAATGAAATAGTACCATTCCCTAAGCATGGTACCATTTCTTAAGGACTGCCTTTACCATTAATGAAACAATACCATTCCCTAAGGAGTGCCTTTACCAATAATGAAACTGTACCATTCCCTAAAGAGTGCCTTTACCATTAATGAAGCTGTACCATTCCCTAAAGAGTGCCTTTACCATTAATGAAGCTGTACCATTCCCTAAAGAATGCCTTTACCATTAATGAAGCTGTACCATTCCCTAAGGAATGCCTTTACCATTAATGAAATGGAACCATTCCCCAAGGACTGCCTTTGCCATTAATGAAACTGTACCATTTCCTAAAGAGTGCCTTTACTATTAATGAAATTGTACCTTTTCATAAGGAGTGCCTTTACCAATAATGAAACTGTACCATTCCCTAAAGAGTGCCTTTACCATTAATGAAGCTGTACCATTCCCTAAGGAGTGCCTTTACCAATAATGAAACTGTACCATTCCCTAAAGAGTGCCTTTACCATTAATGAAGCTGTACCATTTCCTAAAGAGTGCCTTTACCATTAATGAATTGGTACCATTACCTAAGGAGTTCCTTTATCATTAATGAAATGGTACAATTCCCTAAAGATGGTACCATTTCTTAAGGACTGCCTTTCCATTAATGAAATGATACCATTCCCTAAGGAGTGCCTTTACCATTAATGAAACTGTACCATTCCCTAAAGAGTGTCTTTACCATTAATGAAATTGTACCATTCCCTAAGGAGTGCCTTTACCATTAATTAAACTGTACCATTCCCTAAAGAGTGTCTTTACCATTAATGAAGCTGTACCATTCCCTAAAGAGTGCCTTTACCATTAATGAAACTGTACCATTTCCTAAAGAGTGCCTTTACCATTAATAAAATTGTACCATTCCCTAAGGAGTGCCTTTACCAATAATGAAACTGTACCATTCCCTAAAGACTGCCTTTACCATTAATGAAGCTGTACCATTCCCTAAAGAGTGCCTTTACCATTTCCTAAAGAGTGCCTTTACCATTAATGAAGCTGTACCATTCCCTAAGGAGTGCCTTTACCAATAATGAAACTGTACCATTCCCTAAGGAGTGCCTTTACCAATAATGAAACTGTACCATTCCCTAAAGAGTGCCTTTACCATTAATGAAGCTGTACCATTCCCTAAGTAATGTCTTTACCATTAATGAAATGGAACCATTCCCTAAGGACTGCCTTTGCCATTAATGAAACTGATCATCCAAAAGGGTGCTAGGCACACCAGACCACAGTTTAAATAGCTTTAATTAATTACTAATGTGCAAAGAAAGAATATCCAGAAATTCAAAATCAACATAAAGCAGACAGAGACAAACACCCCACTCACTGAAGGGAGTCTCCCCAAGCACATTCAGTATCAGATGACGTCTTCCTCAGGGGTTGGGGCTAGGCACATCCTTCAACTCTATACAGTGAAATACTTATATATATGTATGGTCCTTCTATTCAAATGGACCAATCCCTACCAGGGGGACTCGTTAACCCCCTCCCCCCGGAAGGAGAGCAGTCCAAGGGATCCTCAATCCTCCCTCCTCCAGTCAGCCCCTGAGCAATCTGAATCTGTTCCCAAACCCAGGTTGCCGGTGCAGCAAGGGGTATCTGTACTGCTGGGCTACCTAACTGGCCATTTAATTCAGTTTAAACGGAGAACAACAAATTTCAGACATGAGTTTTGTCCTGTTGTGGCTCCTCAGTGCACTGTAGTTGCTGTTTCAGACAGGTGTGGTTTGGAAAAAGTCACAAAAACCACCAATCTTGATATTTATTCTCTCCATGTATCCCTTCTTGACTCCCACAGACTGATTTCTTGAAAACTGCTTCACCAGTGTGCTGTCTCAGAGTATACTGTACTAATTGTCTTTGTGCCTGGGATGTCAAGCCAAGGAAGTTTCTGGAGGGGCACTGAATTAAATTTAATCAAGAAAGGGCACCAAGTTATACTTTTACATCAGTTCCTCCACTGAAAAAGCAATACTGGGATGGAAAGGGGAGGGACACATGCCCCCCCCACAAGATTCGATGTCGAGGATGGCCCTTTTTAGTGCTTCAGAACTTCTGACATACTTGTTGAGTGGAAGCCTGACAGGGCGCAGATGGCAGACAGTGGCAGCTTGAATGACATCCGGTGAGGGAGGGCCCTCCAACTTCTTAACGGCATCTTTCACTGTTTTCTGCGATTTTTTTAATTCATCCATTTGTGTTGTCAGCAGGAACTGTAGGCCCCTGCAGTCATGAAATCTAAAACGAAAAGATATGGCAAATGAATAAATAGTGCTACATTAATTCAAAATTACACTGCTGTATTTGAATTATTTACTGCAATTTCCAGTAAAGGACGTCAAAGGATGATTCCAGTAACACTAACAGTTATTAAGGTGTCTTCTATGTTAGTTAGACCTTCTTAAAACACACACACACACAAAAAAACACAACTATTTTTTTCTTCCAGCCCTAGCACTGAAAACAAACTCTGGCAGAAGCCAAGAGGGCTACAGTTGAGTGCAATAAATGACAACTGTCACATTCATGAGATGCTGTAAAGAAACAGCTATGTTGAAAAGTTGGGGTAAAAATATTAAAAAATGACCAAAGTTACAAGCCTGCATTCACAAAATGCAGTGCAGACTCATTGTTTTTATATATTTTTATGCCAGATTGTCAGCATAACCTTCTTATGACCCTGCCTCATCAACAAGGGCACAGAATAATTCTCCTGCCCAGAAGATAATTTCACGCAGTGACTGTAAAATCACCTTTCGGGATGTAAAAACACATTTTAACCAGGATTTCAAAATGACAGCTGTCACATTAATGAGGTGCTGTAAAGAAAATGACCGCGTGTTAATTGGTAATATTGCACCGATTAGAAGTTACGAGCTCATGCTTGCAAAATTCAACGAGGGCTCATGACTTTGTTGTTTTTTACACTAAATGTTCAACATAGCCTTCTTATGACCCTGCCTCATGAACAAGTGCAGAGAAAATTTTCAAAACCTGCCCGAAAGGTAATTTCGCACAGGGACAGATTTGCCTAATGTCAGTGCAATTATTCATGAGATGGGATCACAAAGAAGGTATGTTGAAAATTTGGGGCAAAAATATGCAAAAATGGGCAAGCTATGTCACTAAGTTCAAAATCCCATTGAAATACATTAAACCGCGTACCTGTTCCCTCAGTTCGCGGTCCGACCTTGAAGAGTGAAGATGTGTCTGAGGTCCACAGAAGATTATGGTGCTAAACCCCAGTTGGTCAGTAAGGACTTGGGGTGAGGGAGGGGTTGGGTGGGGAGACAGTAACAGCAGCAACAGACATCGATGGAAAGTTTTCATTTTACAGGGTTTAATAAAGAAAGCAAAAAAAAAACAAAACATGATGGAAGGTTTTCTTTATTTCAGGTCTTGACACTGGGGGATTGGGCACCCCCAGTGTCAGTGTTATGATTTCGGGGTGCTGAGAGGGAGGGTCAGGTGGGAGACAGTTTCTGGAGCGAACAGGGTTTTATGAAAGAAAAAACTACGAAGGAAGGTTTCTTTATTTCAGGTCTTGACACTGGGGGATTGGGCACCTCCAGTGTCAGTGTTATGTTTGTCGGGAGGGGTGTGTGGGGAGGTGGATGCTGAGAGGTCGGGTCGGGTGGGTGAACCAGTTTCAGAAACAACAAGAATAGGGCACAGGCAGCAGCAGAGGAGAAGCACAGATGCGGAACCGCTTGCAGACACACAGAATGTGCGAGCTGGTGGTCCACGCATGTGCGTTGCCACGCATCTGTTTGCTCACCGCTACAGACGCATCAGGAGCTTCCCCGGTGCTCTCGGACCCAGGGTTCACTTAGTTGGGGTCCAGAGAGACATGGGGGCTGTGGTGCAGAAGCTGTGACAGTATTTATTTAAAGAGCGCCAATGACCACTCGGGGACTGAATATATACATAATAATGAGCTGCTCATGAATAGGGTTCATTAACATGCATGAGCAGCTGATTATACTCTATCCCAGAGTGGTCACTGCCACTATTTAAACAAATAGTTTCACGGCTTCTGCACCACGGCCCTCATGTCTCCAGACCCCAAGTAAGTGATCTCGGAATCCAGAAGCACCGGGGGAGCTCTTGATGCGCTGCTATCATGGCGAGAAAAACAGTGCATATGACAGCAGAGTGCTTTACAGACCGCGGAGGCTACTATGAAGCAATTCCTAAATGTTGTTCGGCCAGAGTGGAGTCCTTTTGCTCGCAAGAGGTCTGCAGGGCTCCGCTCACTACAGCCCTAAAAAGGGTTAAGGTTGATTTTATGTTGGAGCAGACTGAGAACAATGGCTCTTCAGCCTCAGTGGGAACACGACCACTAGGGGGCACAGTCTAAAGCTGGTAGGGGAAAGATTCAGGAGGGAGATGTGGAGGCACTTTTTCACTGAGAGGGCAGAGGCCAAGGAGAATGAACTTCCAGAGGAGGTGGCAGCCGTATAAATGATGGACAGCTTCAAGAGGGGGTGGGACAGAGTGAAGGGGAAAGTTGTGAGTAGAAGAGAGTATGAGTGAAGAGGATGGGGAAGTTGAGGAGGGACAGAAAGGAAACCGAGAGGGGGCAGTTCCCTCTGTAAACATACTGGGAACTGCATACTCAAGCAGACTAGACAGGCTGTAAGGCCTTCATCTGCTGGCATGTTCGTAATGGAGATGCTCCAATTTTATTATGACCAAATTACCAGAGGGTTACTTCCAGTGTAAATGAGAGAAGCAGAAGTGTTCAGGCCAGCAGCTACAATACTGCTCTTACTGCATAGAAAATGCCACCAAGTGCTAAATTTTAGTACTGATGTAAAACTCTGCAGATAAAAATGGAGTGAACAGCTCCACATCACCGTGACAGTGTCCCTCTAGCCAGCAGGGCACAGCAAGAGGAACAGCTCTGCATTTTAAGTACATATGTGAGTAAAACCCTCCCTTAGATTCCAGGGGAAAAAAGCAGCCTATGGGAAAGTGTATACTCTTAGGAGAAGCCAAGGTGACTGGGTCAGTGGTGAGTCAGCAGTGCCATAAGAGAGATTGGAGTTCAAGTCACGATTCTGGGGCTCTCACTCTGGGCTGCAGAAGCAGCTGCAGTACATCATGGTAGTGATGCTCTAACAGGAGGGATGTGCAACTGCTAAGCACGTGAGCATCTGCTTTTGGTTTACAGAGCTTTTGCAGGAAACTGCTAAAGCCACAGGTGGTGAAAATCTAACTTGGCACTACAAAAAAAATAAATAAATACAAATTATTCTTCATCTCAGCTGTTTGCAATGTCTCTAGTTTTATAAATTATATTCATACCTCTAAAGGATCCCTATTTAACTGTGCCTGAATAGAAGCTGAAGCCGTCAGTTGTGTTTTGTATTGTTTTCTTTGTATGGACAACATTCTGTACAGTTTCTTTCATGGAACTAGGAATTTGGAGTTTTGATTATGTCACATCATGGTTTCAGAAAATTGAGCATGAACTTATCAGTACAGTGCCCACAGTTCTGAAACCATGACGTGACAGTCAAAACTCCAAATTCTTGGTTCCATGAAAGGAACTACAAAGAATGTTGTCCATACAAAGAAATCAATACAAAACACAACTAACAGCTTCAGCTTTTATTCAGGCACAGTTAAATAGGGATCCTTTAGAGGTATGAATACAATTTATGAAAATAGAGACATTACAAGCAGCTGCACATAAGAAATCAGTTGCTGTCCCTTTTAAGCATAGCGGGTACTAGTTATGCATCTGATTTCATCACAAATTGGTCAGGCAAATGCTTCTCACAAAGGTACAGTACCTGGAAAATGCTACTGACATCAGGAATTTTGGTACAACACTTGCTTTGCAATCATTTTTGCTTGTAATCTTCCCTGGCCATAAGTGCTAACTACAATTGTAAGGAGATAAGGCTTTAAGGGAAAAAACTGGCAGCTTAGTATGAAGGAATGTGCCACTGCCGCAGCCTGGGTTCATAGCTCCCCCTGGGTCCAAGCATCTGTTGACTCTTGATCCTAGACCACAACATGTGGATTCCCTTAGGGGGGAGGGAAGCCGTGGGGGATTTCAGCAGGGTGTGGGGTCCCAGGGAGGGCTGGAGTACTACAAGGCCGGATCGAGATACATCCCTGGGACCAGGGTATATACCTGGCAGAGAACAGGTGGGGAGAAACAATAAAGAAGCTCCCAAAATAATAACCATATTAAAAAAGTTATCCGCAGTCCACCTCAATGGCCCAGTGGCAGCACGCTGTACTGCAATGCAGATGACCCAAGTTTGGGAACAAGTTCGGGACGCTGTGTTAGGGGCCAGGCCTGACCACAACAGCTGCTGCTTGGCATTGCACTGTGGTTCGGAAGGGATGGCACTAAGGATGTCACTGCGTGCAGCCAAGGCATAAGAGGTTGCACGCATGCCAAGGGGTGGAAGCAGGGCAAGGAGAAAACACAAGAAGAAGACCCAAGCTCTGCCTCTATGAAGGCCTGGGTTCACAGCTCCCCCTGGGTCCAAGTACCTGCTGACTTTTGATCCTAGACCAAAACATGTGGGTTGTCTCAAGGGAAAGGCATCTGTGGGGGATGTTGGCAGGGTGCAAGGTCCTAGGGGAGGGCCGGAAGACTCCAGGGCTGGATCGGGGTACACCCCTGGGAACAGGGTATATACCTACCAGTGCATGGCTGGGGAGAAACAATAAATGGGGGGAAAAGTTATCCCTAAACTGTTCAGGGTTTTTACAGTGCACTTTGCAGTACAGTAAGGGTGACATTCAGGTATCTGTGTAAGGGAGGGCAGGAGCTGCACAATCCTAATTTCTGGATTTACGTTAGTTACCCAAATTCCTGTAATGCAATGCTATAGATTTCTACGCGACCAACAGTACTACATAAGTGACATAGGTTTACGAGATCTGGAAACACTGGAGGCATCAACTGGGTAATGTGCCTCAACCAGTTTAGAGCAGCCCAAGTGACAGCAATAAGGACTTTCTTGGCTACACCAAGCAGACTTAAAATGGGGAGGAGGGCTGAGTGTCTGCCTGTAATTACACAAATCTGCATTTTTTTGTCTTTTTCCTAAAAACAGACAAGTCAGGTTCAACCTGATTATTTTTCCCTGTCTGAATGTTATTATTAAACAAAAGGGATTAGGAAGAAGGCTGCTGCCTATAGGACTGAGCTCTCTGTTCACATTATTGGTAGATGCACTGACAGTGTGTGAAAATAAAAGGATTAATGCTACCCCCTCCGAGTACTGCTTCCCCCCGCTACTTATTGTACCTCTTCTTTCTTGTTCACCACTGTAATTTATCCTGGTGCCCCTAGATACAGTATTTACAATCTTTTTGCATGTAGCTGTATTTTATTCTGTCTATAGTTTGTGTGTGATTTATTTATTCTAAATGAACGCTAGCACCAGAGCCATGTCCAGGACAGCACTGACAATCTGAAGGTACTGGCAAGGGGGTCAGACATGAATTGGGTTCCTTGATCAGGTTACCCAGATGGTTGAACAAGTGGCAAGTCCAGTACAAAGTCTACACAGCTGCTTCCCAGAAAAGTGCCTCGAGAAGCCAGTCATTGAAGTAAGAGAATCTGTACAGGATCTCTCACAGTAAGGCCACAGCTACCACAGTGAAGCACTTGGTGAAGACCTGTAGTGACAAGGATATGCCAAAGGGCAAGATATGAAATTGGCAGTGCTGGTCCTCCAAAAGGAAGCACAAGCACTGGCGATGGCTGTGCCAAATCTTGACATCCGGATATGCCTCCTGTGCGTCCGGAGCACAAAGCTAATCCCCCTGCAAGAGCAGAGGGAGGAGCGACTGGAGAGATACCATGCTAAACTTTTGCTGCTTAACATCAAAATCCACAGAGAGCTAGTAATTAAAACAGTTAATGCTCTCAAAAACAAGGGCTGCAGCAAGCAGAGGCAGAAAACTAGAGCACTCCAGCTACTAGCTCTCTGTGGAGTTTGATGTTAAGCTGCATGACTGTAACTAATATCCTGGAGACCTGTTTAATAAATTTCACACCCCAACTGAAATCAAAGCTTGTCATCTGAGGTTTTACTGTGTTGGTTCACTGGGAATCTTATAGCTCCCTCCCCCATGCTACTGGACTGCTTTTCCTTTGGAACTGATACCAACAGTCAGGATAATTTCTCCTGAAAGGTGGGCACTAAGAACTTACAGTACTTTCTTTTAAACTTTTTATGTGCAGTATATTCATTCAGGCCTCTGAGGTCAAGGATAGGGTGTAAATCGCTCATCTTTCTCCAGACTACAAAATATTTTGAACAGAAACACCAGTTTAGTTCGACCAAGGGTACAGGATGAATTGCCCTCGTGTCCAAGGGAGTATGCACTCCAGGCAACAGGACAAATAAGTGCTCTGGAAGGTAGTCGCAAGAGCTGCAATGTTGCAAAGGAAGAGATGCTATTAATTCCAGTGCATGACCCTCTCAAATAATACTGAGACCCTATTCATCTAATGTGATCCCCTGCCATTTTGTCAGAAATAGGGAGAACCAGCCCCCTACTTGAACCCCCAATACAGGGGTGGAGGGGGCGGGAGGGGCACCATCGGCAGCCAGACCTTTTGGGGTCTTCAAATTACACCCTGAGGAAGGCCACATGGTGAAGAAGTGCTGATGCAGTGGCATATATTACCCTGTAATACTGCAGTATGTGCTGTTTAAAAGGACAAAGGGACACTGTCAGCTTTTTCTATTTTTCAAAGTGTTAAAAACTTGTGCCTCTTGCCATCTAAATGTGCACTGATAGCATATGTGGGCAATCGGTGACAAAATAATACTACGATTGAAGTATTTTTATGAAAAATGCATACAGATAAAGACTTGGTGCTATTCTGATCATGTAAGCCTGCTAACTGGCAATATGGAGGCTCAGTGGGGAGGAGGCATAAGTCCATTTGCTCATAAGGTCCAATTTTATGGGTCCTTTGCCAAAAGGCAAACAGCTCATATGATAAGAAGCCTGGGACCAATCATGAGTGGCCATAATGACCACAGAGATGGTTTCAGGCTGGGTGGTATAAAAAGGTTGTTAGAGGGGCAGGATATTGTTTATCAGCCTTGTGAGGGGTAGCTGCAAAGTACTGGATTTGAGCCAGGCAGCCACGGTAGCATGCTCCAAAGCAGGGAAAATGGGAGGAATGATCATGGAAGGAGAGATGGAGATCTCCAGGAATTCATACAGAGCCCTTTTACTTGAGTCCTGCTGCTCAGCAGAAAAGGCTAGTTTGTTCTGCATGAGGTGCAGCAAAGCCTGAAATGACACATCCTTAGGGGCAGATATTGGTTTATACCACAGTATCTTCGTTACAGAAGGAGACAGTGGAACTGAGCCAAACCTATAAATGGGTTGTTCTTCCCCTTTATCCCCTTCCTTCACATATAGGAGGTCTGTAGTGCAGTATGTGTCTGGGTTGCACCTGGGAATGAGCCGTGGCTCAATGGGCCTTTCCCAATTACCAATTTTCAACAAATAAATTATACATCCTCCTGTTTCTCCTCCTCCTCTGGCTAAAAATGAGACTGAGGAACAGTAGGAGGGATTACAGGCTGTTATGACAGTGGTGGGGGTCGGGGTAGGGATGGCACAGTAGCACGGACTGCAATTCTAGAGGCACCCATAGCAGACATTAATGGGAGTGATAGTAACGGCTGTGCCACTGACAGTTTAATCATCAGTGGCAAGTACAGCAAATGTTACTAAAATAGTTCAGAGACAGTAGCCAAAACAGCAGCACTAGTGTTCATGGCACCAACTGGTGGAGTCGACAAAGAAAGCAATGATGGGACAGTGCCCATCAATAACATGCTGGGAATGGGTTGCATGCCGCTGATAGTGGGTGAGTTAGAGTCTATGCCTAACCTAGGTGTATGAACGATGGTTGAGCCGGCAATGGAGACCGACAAAGTGGACTAAAACTTAAGGGGATTTGGTTTTGAATATTTGCAGTAACACTCCGTTGAAGAGGCCTTTTTCAACTTCTCCTTTGATAAATGGTGTTTTTCCTAAGAAGGCAACATCATCACTGCACAAGGAGAAGATCTGTTGGGTTCTCCAATGGCAAATCCAGTAGAATGAGCCAAAGACCTGGTATAGAGGCCAGTGTTTTGCATCTGGCATGTCTTTCTATTTTTTGCAGGAAATTTTCTGAAGTCCTCCAACGGCCTCCTCATGGCCTGACTGAAGCCTTGACAAATGGCGCAGTACTTCGCATCATGTGAATGGCCCAGACAGCAAACACAGTGTGTCAGCATTGTCTCTAAATATCCCTAAGCCACACAAACAGAAGTGAAAAGGAGGAGGCTTCATTTGAGTATCCGATAACATTCAATCATTTATTTATTTAGTTTCTGTTGACCAGGTAGGTGCACTAAACAAATGAATGCCTATTTTCAGGCACGACCCGGGAGAATTACATCATACTAATACAATGAGTGCTGTATAAAAATAAAACACCACACAGATATAGTGAGTGCAGTGTAACAGTAACAACAAGATTAGGCATACAGAGCAATATAACAACCAGTGGGAAAGATGATCAGAGGAACAGTTAAACACTAACAACGGTCAATATAAATTACAGTAATAGTAAACAGCAGATATATCTGAACTTTCACACAAAACATTACGTAGCAAAGAAACAGTAGATTAGATGATACAGAGTGTCACGCACAGGAACATGTGCAATTGTCAGTGGGTGCTGATGGAGCTCCGTTTTAAAGATGGAGTGAGACAGAGATGAGCGCAAGGTCTGGGGTAGCGAGCGCCGGAATCGAGAAGCAAAGTAGGAAAAAGCCTGTGTACCCATATTAGTGACGCATTTAGGTGTGGTGAGTAGCTCACAGTGGGAGGCCTGGAGGGGACACAGCTGATAAGACTTCTTGAATGTGGCAGCAAGTGTAGCAGGTATACCTGACCTAATGAATTTGTCGATAATACACCCTACTGAATAGTGCATGACAGACACAGGAGATAGCCACCCTAGTTTACTATAAGGATCACAGTGGTGTGTTAGCCTGTGCTGCTGATTAACCCTTGCATGGCCACAGACTGATACATCAGTCCAAAATTCCTATACGTTCTAATTTTGTTGGCAGCCTAAAGGTTAAAGTGAATAAAGAAAATTGTAACTTCAGCAACCAATACTGACAAGGATGTTTTCCTTGATACAATAAGTGGTTGACGGTAGGAGAAAAAACTGAGATGTGAGGTTGCCAATGTTATATGGGCAGCACAGACATCGATTAATAAGAGCAGCCCAAGCTAGGGAAAGTTTTCTGAGTGGTCCAGATGCCTACAGCTTACAGCTGCAAAGGTGTGTCCCTATGGGGGTAGAGGTTCTCAAAGATCATCAGAAGTTGTTCTGCTGGGAGCTGGGAAGAGGGTGAGAGAGGTAAATACGTTGATTATCAAACCTCAAGTAGATTAGTTACTGCTGCAAAGGTCTGAGATAGTTCATAAGTTGGGTGTCCTCTTTGACTCCGACGTGACAATGGAAAGTTAGGTGTTGCCTGTGGTCACAGTAGTGTTTTAGCGCCTGCAGAATATTGTGAAACTCCAACTTCTCCTTTCCAAACCTGCATTGAGGATGCTAACTCATGCAACTGTGGCCACTGATTGGAGTTTTGTGCGTCACTCTGTGTTAGTCTCTCCAAAAGCCAGATTCGCTAACTACAGTAAGTTCAACACGCTGCAGCAGTAATTTTATGTGGAACTGAGCATATTTCTCTGGTCTTGCATGATCAGTGTTAACCAGTGTAGTCGGAAGACAAATTCAAAGAGTTGGTCCTGGTATTTAAAGTCAAACATGGGCAGTGTTGGTTTATTTGACGGACTTTACGCAGAGTTCAAGATAGGGCCTCTGGTGTTCAGGCTCCCAGCCTCTGGAATGAGCTGCCATAAAGACTTAGTACAGCTCCAATTCTGCCTATTTTTACACATGTACCAAAAGAGTACTTATTACAGTATACTGCAATCCATTTGAAGAGATTGTCAGCTATCTGCAAATATATTATACTGGCACAATAGTGCCATTATAGTTAGGGTTTTGCAGACATTTCTCTGTTAAACCCCACATTTTGCACTTTAATAACTTTGCAACTGTTCAATAGATCTGCATAAAATTTGGAATGCTCAATCTTTGGGGCAAGATCTCTTAACATGCCAAGTTTTGTTCTAGTCAGATTTGAGGATTCTGAAATCTGGATAGCGAAAAAGGTGGAAAAAAATCTTTTCTTTTTTTTTTTTTTTTTTTTTTGTCATCGCCTTGCACCAAGGTGGTTTGGAATTTTGCTCTGAAATCATCAGGGTCCACAGGGCATGGCCCAGAGTGGTGCATTTAGCTGGACTGGTGAAAAAAAATATCAATCCGTTCCAAAGCTATAAGGATTTGAAATTTCGGTTCTGAGCATGCGCAGTACGGTCTTCTAGATAGCTGTTTGGAATGAAAAAAGAATTTGGCCCATACAAAAAAAGCTTCTGTTTCATATGGGGGTGATCTTTTTTCGTAAAGGAAAAATTCTTTTTTGTATGGCTGCCATTTTGTTTCCGTGTAAAAAACAACAACTTTTTTTTCAAAACCCATAAAAATGGTATCATACAAAGACATCAATACATATATCTTGCTAACTGGGACCCCATTAGGTGGATTCTGCAGTAACTTGTTTGAAGAATGACCCAGAAAGATCTTTTTTCGTTACTCAATTTTCTTTTTTTGTATAACCATACAAAAAAAGAATCAGCCACACGAAGTAAGTTTGGCTACATACAAAAGAAAAATTTGGACTTAGTTTTTTCCCCACCCAATTATTTTTCTTGTATGAAGCATTCTTTTTTCATGAGTATGACACAATCTCAGGAAAAAAGAATCCTTTATATGAAAAAATAATTTGGACTTGGTCTTTTTTCTGATCTTTTTTTTGTATGGAGGATTCTTTTTTCATAAGACTGTATCATACTCATGAAAAAATAGGGGATATGGCATGGGTTAGAGTGTCATATACTTTTTATCATCACGAGAGGTCACAGACCTTGAGTTAAGATTTAAAAGCGTATGGCACGCTAACCCATGCCATGTCTGCTTTATACAATGAGCATGTGTCATTGTGACGTGCCGGATAGTGGAAATAACAGGCATGATGTACCCGATTCATAAGATAAATTTTTTTATGTATGAATCGGGTATGTCAGCAGACAAGATATAGCTTTTATCTGCCTGAATTTTCCATCACGCTCATTGTATAAATAATGCTTCACACAAAAAAAGAATCTGGACTTAAGTCCCCCCCCCCATTCTTTTTTCATATGAAGGAGTCTTTTTTCATGAGATTGTGTCATACTCACAAAAAAAGAATGCTTCACACAAAAAAATAATTTGGACTTAATCCCCCCCCATTATTTTTTTTCACTTGAAGCATTCTTTTTTCTTTTAAGCTTTTTATTTAAAAGGCACAAAGCACAGCAAGTTCATAACATACAATGCCACAAAATAAATAGGAATACATTCAAAAATAAACAATAATAGTTGCGGTCATCCAGAATTATACTCCATTCTGACACGTATACCTGTAACACAAATGATCGAAATGACAGAGATGTCCCAGAACCCTCAACCACACCAGAACACTATTCCCCACCATTGGAGTCTACCTAAAATACCAGATGTCTCAAAATGTATGGGACAAAGGAGTCATCCTCCTGAGAAACATAAAATACCCAAGTCCTCCACTGAAGCTCAAAACGGGCCACACAGCCCCTACACTGTGCAATTAATCACTCTAATTAATAAACTTCATTCTTAATCTCATGCCAGTGGGTAATCATGGGCAATGGGCTTATGACATAAATGCATGATGGATGATGGCTTTTTTGGCAGCTGTCAAGTACAAAAACAGCATACATCTAGCTGGGGGAGGGACCCATCCAAAGCTATATATATATATAATATATAGCATAGAAGCGTTCTTTTTTTATGAGTATGACACAATCTCAAGAAAAAAGAATCCTTCATACGAAAAAAGAATGTGGAAAAAAACCTAAGTCCTAATTCTTTTTTTGTATGAAGCATTCTTTTTCCGTAAGTATGACATAATCTTATGAAAAAAGATGCCTTCGTACGAAAAAAGAATTTGAACTTAGTTTTTTTCCCAAATCTTTTTCCATATGCAGGATTCTTTTTTTCGTAAAATGTTGTCGTAGTCACGAAAAAAGAGCGTTTCATACGAAAAAAGAATTTGGACTTTTTTTTCACATTCTTTTTTTCATATAAAGGAATCTTTTTTGTGTGACTGTTTCGTTCTCACAAAAAAAGAATTTTTCATATGAAAAAAGAATTTGGACTTAATTTCCTTTTCCACATTTCAACTTTAACAAGTCATAATGCCCTGAATATTTGCAGTGAAGAGACAATCTATACATCAAAACAAAGGTCTTAATGAGTACCACAAGACTAATATATCATATTCCCCACAAAAGTTTAGGGGCCATATAAAAACCCTGAAAATGAAAAAAACTCAAAGTTCCCATAGGATAACACTGGAAGTTTAACAAGCCATACAACCAGGCAAATAAATTGGCTTTCACACCAACATGGATTTATGCATCTATGGAGAGATGGAAGTACAGGGGAGTGGCGGGCCCTACACTTCAATAGGCAAACAGATATGCTCACGCACGTCTCAAAGGGACCAGCATAAATGAGGACATGATCATACTATCTCAAAAATGAAGGAAATTCTTTGCAAAAACTTCATTAATGCAACAGTTAGGAGTTCAGATAAAACCAACAAGCAAGGAAATGTGGTGTTGGGTCCCAACCTAACACCCCACTACCCAAGCAGCAAAAGGAAAACCCATTATGACTTCACCTCTCCTTAGTCTTGGCAAATCAGGCCAGGGGTCTTCATTGGGGTTGTCAACCCTAATGCTCATCCCAATCTGATACAGTCTGCACATCTGAGCTTATTTGCTGATGGAATGGGGTGAGCGTTAGGGTTGATAACCCCAAGGAAAATCCCAGGCCTAATTTGCAAAGATTCGGGAGAGGCAAAGTCAAAATGTTTTTTCCTTTTGCTGCTTGCAGGGTGGGGGTGGGGTGTTAAGGTTGGGAACCCTAACACCACATTTCCCTACTTTTGTCAGTTTAAACTGAACTCTAACTGTTGCATTAGCAAAGTTTTTCTGCAAAGAATTTATCTAATATGTTTTTGTACTTCTGCATTTATTAGTGTTTCTTGAGTGATATTATTATGTATACTGTATGAGGGATGTCTGTTGTAAATTATTTCTTCTTGCATGGAGCTCTGTCTGAATTCATGCAGATGGGTGTCTAATCAATGAATACAAATGCAATGATATTAAAATGGTCCTCTGAATCCTCCAAGTTATTCTTCTCCTATCTCTCCTCCTCCTTACAACCTCGGTTTCACCTGACCTTCCTTTCTCCTTAGTTTATCCCCTCACTAATGCCCCCTCTCCCTCCCCATACAAAGTTCCAAACAATGCTCTTCAGCCCAATATTCTTAGTCTTTTCCCTCCTCCCCCTTGTCCCCTTTATTTCTCATAATCCTTCTTTTCTTCCTACTCTGCAACCTTTCTCCAGTCCCTCCTTCCTCCTTTGACTAACCCCCGATCCATTAGCCATTGCCTCTTTCACTGCTTTGCTCAGTTCAAAGCACTCAGGAAGCTCCTCTTGCTCTACACTCCTACTACTGTTCCCTTCTACTAGGAACTCCATCTGACTCATCATTACCCTTCTGCTATTGCTGCTGAGGAATACTGAGCTAAACTCTTGACCACCCCTCTGCTTCTACTTCCCTGCCTAGGAACTATGCATTTTCAACTTCAGTGTTCAATGTGTAATCTTAAATTTGGCAGTTTAGGCTGTGAGCACAGCATTACCAGCTGGATGTCATCATAATGACAGAGTCTGGGTTTTCAGTCAGGATCAGTGATGCTGATGTGATCCTGCTTGGATCTGTAGTTTACAGACGACCATGCTAAGAGTGAGGTTATTGTGACCATGTATGTTCGATTCAACCTGTGGTCTGTCATTGTACATGGACCTTCCCTCGTCTCCTCATATTAATTTATTTTGGCTAAGCTCTCCTTTCCTTTCACACTCCCAGTTTTTAATGGTGGTACCCAGGGCTCCAGATAAGAATTTTTGCCATGAGTATTTTACTCCTCATTCTTAAAATGAGGTGAGTAAAACCAATTTCAGGTGTGTACAAATGGCTAAAAAATTTTGCTGAAGAGTACATTTCAGAAAAATGAACGTATTTGTAACATTATTAAAAAACACTTGTACAAGACAATAATATTGCATAACTATCTACCTAGGCCACATTGCCCATTCCATGCCCCCGGCCCCATGTCCTGATTAATCATTCACATGTTACCACCATCCCTTACCCCCAGAACGAAGCAAGCCCAGGTCAGGAGGACCTGCAAGGCACTTTGGCAGGCTGTAGCCAGAGAAGCACACTCATCAGTGCTAGCAGACATGATACCCTTATTCAAAAAGTAGGCTGCTTTTGGCAGAGCAGAGCCCCTAATTATATGTCCCTTGTGGGTGGGAAGAAAAAATTACTCACCTTAGTAATGTTGTTTCTTCTAATGGAGTCTTGCTATATTATGACAGTAGCAGTTTGATCCAGCTCTAGAACTGCTCCGGAGGTGAAATGGTTAAAACCATTCCAAAATAGAATTTTGGCCATGAGCTCTAAGAAGCAGCTCTATCTGTGTTATTTCAAACCTGAACTGTCAGATCTTTACGAGCCAAAACTCACTAAGGTCTGTGTGGAAGCTGTAACCTACACTAGCCAAATGGCTACCTAAATAATAACAACCATTGATGGTCCCAACACCCAAGACTCAAGTCAGGGGACCAGAAATACTAACACAATTCTAATAATATGAGAATAAAACATAAGTATAACAGAACACACACACACACACACACCCAAAGCCCCAAAAGTGGACAAAAATGCTAACAGGGCATAAAAGGTGCCCACACCAAGTTGCCCGCACCCCACCCAAGTAGAGGTTCTGAGAGGGGCAGGTTGGGGAGGTCACAATATGCAAGACTCCATTAGAAGAAACAACATTACTAAGGTGAGTAATTTTTCTTCAAACAACATAAAGTCTTGCTATATTATGACAATAACAGAATACACAGCAGTACCTCCATGGAGGAGGGCAGAACCTACTTAGGAATAGGCTCTGAAGAACAGCTGTGCCAAACCGAGCATCTCTCCTGGCCTGGACATCCAGGAGTAATGCTTGGTAAAAGTATACCGTTTACAAGTAGCAGCCTGGCAAATCTCTAATATAGGGATGTCTCTGGCAGCAGCTAGAGACGCAGCTGTACCCCTGGTAGAATGAGCCCTCAAACCGGGGGGGGGGAACTCTGCCCAGTTTCTAATAGCAAAATTGGATACAAGAGACAATCCACCTGGCAATTGATCTCTTAGTGGCAGGTTTGCCTTTCCCAGCTTCACCATAGGTAAGGAAAAGTTGGAGGGATTCGAACCCGTGACCTTTGGTATGCTCTATATAGTAACTAAGAGCTCTCTTAACATCCAGGCTGTGCAACCTCCTCTCACCAGACGAGGAGTGATCAGTGAAAAATACTGGAAGGGAGATAGATTGATTAAGATGGAAATCTGAAACCACCTTAGGCAAAAACTTCCTATTAGTCCTAAGGACTACCTTATCCCTGTGGAAAGAAATAAAGTCAGTTTCCACTGACAAGGCTTGCAACTCACTTATGCGTCTGGCAGAAGTGACAGCCACTAGAAAAACAGTTTTCCAAGTTAGGTACTTAAGCTCTGCAGAAGACAGAGGTTCAAAAGGGGGTTGCATTAACTGGGCAATGCAAACATTCAGGTCCCAAGCAGGGGTCGGTTCCCGAAAGGGTGGATTAGTATGGAGTAATCCCTTAAAAAACTTGGAAAACACAGGATGAGAGGAAAGAGAGGATGACTTTCCTGCTGACACAAAAGCAGATGCAGCTGCCAAATGAACTCTCAGGGTAGCTGGTCTGAGACCCAAGGAATTAAGATGTACCATGTAATCTAACACAGTGGGCAAATCAGCAGATTCTGGGGAAATATTTTTCCCCGCACACCAAATGGAAAACCTCTTCCATTTAGAACTATAAGTAGCCCTAGTGGAAGGCTTTCTCGAAGCCTTTAGGATCTCAAGGACACCCTGAGAGAGGTGTAAATCAGCAAACTCTAACTCCTCAAGAGCCAGGCCTTGAGGTTGAGGGATATGAGGTCCGGATACCAAACCCTTCCCTGGGCACAAGTCAACAGGTTGTGATTCCTGGGAGGCAAAGGGGAAGATGGATTGTCAGTGACAGAAGGAGTGGGTACCAGGGCTGCCTGGCCCAATCCGGGGCAATCAGAATCACCCTGCAAGGCTGAGATCTGATTTTGACTAATACTTTGAATAGGAGAGGGAAGGAGGAAAGCATGAAACTTTCCTCCCAATCCAGAGGAAGGGCATCCAGGGAACTGAGCCCAGCACTGGAGGCCTGCAACAGAACAGAGGAAGTTTGTGATTGTCTGGGGCTGCAAAAGATCTATCTGAGGGTGCCCCATCTGGCAAAGACTATCCCCAGCACTTGAGGATCCAGGGACCATGTGATGGCCCTGGGAAATCCTGCTGAGAGCATCCGCTAAGACATTGTCCTTCCCTGGAAGATGAACTGCTATGAGGGAAGTGTTCAGGGAATAGGCCAGAGACCACAACTTCATTGCCTCGGTGCACAAGGCCGAAGACCGAGTGCCCCCTGTTTGTTGATGTACCACATTGTTGTGGTGTTGTCTGTTCTGACTTGTATCACCTTGTCGTGGACAGATGCAGAAAATGCTTGAAGAGCTAAAAAGACAGCTCTAAGTTCCAGCAAATTGATGTGGAGCAGAGATTCCTGGGGGGACCACACTCCCTGAGTGGAAAGGTCGCCCATGTGGGCTCCCCAACCCAGAAGGGAAGCATCTGTAGTGAGAGTCAAGTCGTGAGGAAATGAAGGAACCCCCAATCTTAATTGCTCTGATCCTGCCACCACTGGAGGCTAGGATCAAGGTTAGATCACTGGGACCAACTTGGAAGGGGTCTCTTCTCTGAGACCGATAGGTTCTCAAGTGAAACTGAATGTCTCTCATCTGAAATCTTGCTCCCTGCACAACAGCTGTGGATGCAGCCATGTGCCCCAGGAGCTGCAGAAAGTATCTTGCTGGTCGAGAGACCTGCAGAGTGAAGGAGGAGGCCAGAGCCACTAAATTCCTTACCCTTTCTAAGGGAAGAAAGGCTCTGGCTAGCTTTGTGTCCAATTCTGCCCCTATAAACCTGGACTGGTTCCAGAACCGACTTTGGTAGATTTAGCAGAAAGCCCAGGGAGTTGAGAAGCTGCTGGGTGACCTGCAGGTGAGATTTTACCTGTTCTGGGGACTGACCTACAATGAGCCAGTCGTCTAGATAGGGGAAAACAGCAATCCTTTGCCTCCTTAAGTGAGCCACTGCTAGACACTTTGTGAATACCCTTGGGGCCGAGGTAAGGCCGAAGGGCATTGCTCTGAACTGGTAATGACCTCAGGGCAGTTCGAATCTGAGGTACTTTCGATGGGAGCTTCTGATTAGGACATGGAAATAGGCATCCTTGAGGTCCAGGGAGGCTAGCCAGTCCCCTGGCCTTAGGGAGGGTAAAATCATTGCCAGAGTTACCATTTTGAACTTTGGTTTCAAAAGATGCTTGTTCAGATATCTGAGATCTAATATGGGCCGCCATTCTCCTGTCTTTTTTGGGGTAAGGAAGTATCTGGAATACAGACCCCTGCCCTGGTGCAGGGGAGGAACCCTTTCTACTGCTCTGAGAGCTAACAGAGATGAGACCTCTGCTTCCAGAGCAAGGGTCTCTGAAGCACTTGCAGGTAGAAAAAGTCTGCTTCTCAACTTGGGAAACTTTTTGGAGCTGAGAACCAGACCCTGGCTTACTACTTCCAGAACCCACTTGTCTGAGGTTAAAGAAGCCCAATTCTGACTGAAGCCAGCCTGCCCCCTACCGGTACAGGAGAATCGGCCCTGGGCACCCCATCAGGGTGCCTGCTTAGCAGGAGCTTTAGGCTGGGGAGTGGGAGCAGGTCTGCCCAGCCCTCGCCTGCCTCTGCCTCTGAAGAAGCCCCTCTGAGCATAGGCAGAGGAGGCCTGAGTCTGATAAAAAGGCCTGTGAAAAGGCCTACCCCTACCCCTTGGGGTATGCCTTTGAGGAGTGGCTTGCCGCTCCTTAGCCTGGGCACTCTTGTAAGTAGTCCTATATTCATCCATCTTTTTCATGTAGTTCTCTGTCTGCTCCCCAAACAGAGAATTTCCCACCACAGGAAAATCCATAGCCCTAGTCTGGGTATCCTGTGACAGACTAGTACACCTGAGCCAGGCCAACCTATGAAAAGCTACAGATGTGGCCATGACCCTAGAGGAAACATCATTAACATCCACAGCAGCATGAAACTGAACCTTAGAAGCCTCAATGCCATCAGCAGCCACCTGTTCTAGTTCACTAGCCAGCTGGCCATGGGCTTGCTTGGCTAATTGCATAACAGTATCCCATCTAGATTTCTGATACCTAGCTACATAAGCCATATAATTTGCTTGCCCGAGTCCCAGAGAGGCTGCCATATACTGTTTTTTTGCCATGGCATCAATCTTCCTGGAATCCTTGTCAGGAGGATGTGAAGCCAGGGGAATATTAGCTTTATCACAGGCTGCAGCCTGATCTACCCCTACATGACTGCATTGCTGAGAAAGGAATTCTGTATCAGGACCTGACAATGTACCTTCTGTCCATCTTTTTATCTACAGGAGGCACAGAATTAGGAGCTTTTAAAATTTTTATTGTTTGCTTCCTAAAAGACTTATGTAAAGGAATAGACAATCTCCTAGACTCTGGAATATCCATCATTTCTACAAAATCAGGCTCCTCTTGCTCATCCACAGCTTCCTCTAAGGAAGCTAAAGGGTTTCAACAACTTTTGTAAAACATAAAATGAGATGGGGACTCAGACAGCATAGGGGAGATTCTAAAGGTCTGTCTGGAGAGATGTCGGTTCAATGGGCACACCCAGACCTTCCCAGCCACATTCATACTGTTCATAATCATCCTCCCCCTCCTCTGGTTCATAAAATTCCTCAATATCATATTCCTGAACCACTGGGACCGGACGAACCGACCTTTTGCCAGATAGTGGCGGTTCGGACGGACCCTGAGACAGTGACTGGACAATTTGTATGGCTTTTGCTATCTCTGCAGCAGTTGGAGAAGGGGTTTTGGACTCCAGACCTGCTGATTTTCTTGTTTTCTTTACTGGAAGTGGTTCCTCAGAACCAGCTTTTCTTTTGCCAGAGGAAGTCTCACCCTGGTCAGAAGGCACTCCCTCCGGTTCGGTTGGCACCGAACCGGGCTGGCCATCTGGGTCAGCGGACTTTTTGGCCTCTCGTTCCCTGAGCCTGCCCAATCTTTTTTCCAGGGTGGCTGCAGGGAAATTCTTGCATATCTGGCAGTCTGACTGGAGGTGGTCAAACCCCAGACAATAAACACATGTGGTGTGTGGGTCAGCCTTGGCAAAGACTTCCCCACAAACATCACAGTGTTGAAACCCAGTGGGCCCGGTTTTTCTTTTGGGTTTCTCAGACATAATGCCAGCCTAACCAGAAAACTTGCCCTTTTAATGGCAGTGCCAGGCAAGACACCCTTATCGGTTCCTAGCCGTGTCACGGGTATTGGAAAAAACCGTAATAAATCCATTTTTTTTTAGAACCGATAAGAACCGGGAACCGCACTCTAAAATGTTACTTTTTAGTTTTAAATGAGTTTTAAACCCAGCTGATCGGTTCAAAACCGAACCGATAACTTACAAGTTCCACACAGACAAAAACCTTTAATTTACTTACGGTTATCACAGATAGAGCTTGAACCGAACGGTTTTGCGCTTAAAATAAAACTATTCTCGGTTGAATCCAACCGAGAAAACACTTTTTAAACCGAGAAATGAACCGAGCAGTAGGAGAGATCTCCGGAGCGACTGTTCACTGAGGCGGAGTAAAGAATTTGACAGTTCAGGTTTGAAACAACACAGATAGAGCTGCTTCTTAGAGCTCGTGGCCAAAATTCTATTTTGGAATGGTTTTAACCATTTCACCTCCGGAGCAGTTCTAGAGCTGGATCAAACTGCTACTGTCATAATATAGCAAGACTTCATGTTGTTTGAAACATTCCATGAGAAATGAGAACCATAATTTATATCCAATGGGCAATTACAGGTACGGACACTCTGACAACAAAAACATACTATTACCAAGCAGGAAACTCATTACAAAACAAGAAACATGTATAATGTACTTACAGCCTGTCTATAAGTACATACAGACAGTACTAATACAGTATTACATACTAAATCCAACAATGAGGATGGAACACAGCCTGTTGTTTTACATGAGCTCAGAGGTCACCACAATAATCTCCCTGTACAAAGACCTGAGAGGGAAAAGGAAAATACCATACGGACCTACTCTCACCCTGCATCTCTTTTGCCTACTCAATCTACTCCTTGGGCTTGCGCTCCTATGGTGTTCCTTGTTGCAGAATCTCTGCTGGCCAATCTGCCTTTTCTGAGCTACTGCCCTGCATTTGGAACTCCCTTCCTTTGGATATCTGACACTTTTCCTTCAACCCCCTCTTAACTGTAACCCCTCCGAGCTCAATATACCCTAGCCTGCTCCTACCTCTGCCCTCCCCTGGCCTATTCTCTGCAAATATCTCTCATACTCTCCATCCACGGCTTGTCTAGGTAGTAGAAGATTTCTTATTTTGTTCCCCACTTTGCAAAGCCTTTGCAGATAGATTCAAAATATTACATTCCGTATGGCCAATCCTCTTCCCATGAACTGGTTAATTTTTAAAATTTTACTAAACACATCCCCCCCCCCCAATTTGCAACACAGTGATTTGCAACAGACAGTACTGTTAATCTTATTACTGTGGCCTGGAGTTATGGACTGGTGGTGCTAACTCACATCCTTCTGACTAGATCGATGATGGGCAGTGGCAGTGCGACACGACCAGGATGCCGAATCACCTGCAAGCCGCCTGAGAGAGCAGAAACTTGAGTTCTGGGCTGTCCTGACAAAGAGATGATGACCGGGAGGCAGGAGGCTTCTGTGAGATCATCTAAGCTCCTACTCCTCAATGGCACGGCTCGACTACTGCTGGTCTGGCTGCTTGGAGTGTTTTAACTGTGTGTGCTGAAATGAGGATCGCAACATGGCACCTCCAACTCCATGCATGCTACAGCCCTTCTCAGTGTTGACCAACCCCCATACTTTTCAGAAGACAACCTAAATACATGCGGTCGGGAATTCCTTAACAGACGGACGGTACAGTCGTGGACAGACACAGACAAGCAGCAACAAAATAAAAAAACGAGGTCCCTCTTCAGGTTCATCAGTCGGGAACAGCAGCAGGACAGAAGGGGGAAAGCAAAGCTTTACTGTGAACACATTTGAGCCCACACTAACTCGTGCTGCTTACTTGCACAAACAGAGCAGAATTTTGTCCCCCTTTTTCGTTCTCTACGAATTTCTCCTGAGGTCTTCAACTGCTGTAGCCTTCCAGTGTGGAATCCAGCCTGCCTACCCACCATCTTTCTGCCCACTCTATAGAGTTCCCGCCCTGATTTCACAGTGACGAGATCACTGTGTAAGCCAATGGCAAAAAAGTATCTGGGTGGGCTCTGTGGACTCTGCAAATCAGCGTGTCCAGAGACTGCTTTCTGGCAACGGAATGGCACTGCCACCAGGGTTGGGGTGGGAGTCGAGGGAGTTTTTTTTTTAAAAATAAGGGTTTGCGTCAAGTTTTTTCCTTTTAAAGCGAAATGGAACATTTTTTGAATAAGCGATAAAGTGCACTATATAAGGGCATCCACATGAGTATTTGATATGCGATTTTACATAGAAACAGTGAGTATTTCATAATTCTTAAAGTGTAATTTGACCATGTATGCAGCTTATCTGGAGCCCTGGTGGTACCTACTTCTGCCCAGGTTGCCAGCTTAACACCCTCCTTAACAGTTCATCCTCTTTTCCTACTCTTGCATCCTCTGGTGAGCTCCTGGTACTGGATGAGTTTAATACTCATTCAACTACTCTTTTATTGAGTATGTCCTTTTCTCCCATCCCCACAGTATTTTGGAAGCTGGTACCCCCAATGATGTATGCAGCAAGTACAAGATGGTCTGCTATGTGTATAAACTGTTTTCCTGAATCCCCACCTAAAGTTATTTGAGTCCACCAGTTAGATAACTTGACCTGGCTTCCCTACAAGCTGATCTCAGGGACACGGATTGGTCCGTCACACTGTCCACTGATGATGCCCTTACCTACTTCCAAACTAAATTCAGTTTAACCTGGGACAAACATGCCCCCCTTTAGAAGTCATAAGTAAAAGGCTCCTACCTCCCTTGAGTCTGAGTTGACCTAACTGCCAGACTCAAAGCTCATGCCAGTGCTTGGTGCATCCACATGGCCTCTGGCTCACCAGGGGATTTGTTAAGATACAAGCAACTCCATAATACCTGTACCAAAGCCATTAGGCAGGCTTAAGCAGTCTATTTTTCTTTCGAAGGCAGTAAAACACTATGGTTTAGGGCACTGAGTTAGGTCACATATGGATAAAAGCTTCGGTTTAGTGTGCCTTTCCTGATTAAATAATTTCCCCCCTTCCCCTATTTTGCTTTCAGAGTAAATTTGCAGAATGCATTTAAGAGGGGGATATAATCTAGCTATGTATACCCTCAAGGAACGGTGGGAGAGCCGGGACATGATAGGAACTTTCAAGTACCTCAAGGGAATCAACAAAGTCCAAGAGGGTAGCATCTTTCAGAAAGAGATGTGCAAGAACAAGAAGGCACAATTTGAAGATAGAGGGGGGATGGCTCAGGGGCAACGTGAGGAGGTATTTTTTCACAGAGAGGGTGGTGGACACATGGAATGGTTTTCCTGAGGAGGTTGAGGGGTCAAAAACAGTGGGGGAATTCAAGAATGCATGGGACAGACATAAGACAATTCTGGTGGGGGTAGGAAGAAGGCTGTTGGTTAACTAGGATCTGCAGCTTATCAAATAAGTAGGGAAATGGGCAGACTGGGTGGGCCAAGCGGTCCTTATCTGCCGTCAAAGTTTATGTTTCTATGTTAAGTGCACTGGCACCAGACACCTTTTTTCAAGCATGACCTGCTTCTACAGGCACAACGTGGATGCAGTTAAACTAATGTTATAGTTTATAGTACGGTGGTTTGACATACAGTATAGGAAGTAGGATGAAACAAATGATACAACAGAGTGACATAGATTTACATTTTTACAAAAGCAAGGCTGGAGGACATGAATAATAAACATTAGCTGCAGATGGATATACAGCAGGTGTAACAGCAGAGATTGCAATTTTGAGGGTTGCAGTGGCCGTAGCCCTGCAGTCCTTTTATGATCACAAAAGGACATTCTTTCCAAACTAACAAAATGTCGGATTGCATCACAGTGGCCTCCGCCTCTGCAAAGTCGTCCACCCATGCTGTCCCTAACAACCGTAGCACTGCACTGTTTCACAGTGCCGGCAGTCAAAGTTCACAGTTGTAGATTTCAGCCTGCCCCAAAAGAAACTTGATTCCTGTTTCCTCCCTTCTCCCCCACCCCTGACAGTAAGTCCCCATAGTGCTGTGTCCTGGAGCTCCTCGAGTAAAGGCAGCTATTGAAATACTCATCTGGCCGTACATCGCAATGACACTGAGACAGAGAGAGAGACCAGGATATGTAATGCAAAATGCCTACAGTGACCCCTCTGTGTGTGAGAGTGAGTCAGCGTGATTGTGAACATTGGTCTCCCCCCCATCACATTTTGCTGTCAAACATTTCACCTGTCCCATGTCACTGGTTGGGTGGGTGGGGGCACAGAGACACTTTGAGAGCGAGGGACGGAGTCTGGGATCATGATGTCCCGAACATGAGAACCATTTCCAGCAAGCCGTGTGCTTCTCTCTGTCTCTCTCTCTCACTCTTCCTCTGTCGAACAGTGTCCTGGGCACATACCATGGTAGCAGATAGTGTCCCCCAGGTTGTGTTTTGCAAAGAGCAGGCAGTATATGGTACATGTGTTCTGTATTGGGCACATCTTGGACGGTCAGAGGCAGAGACACAGTGAGAGAATGGGACCAGCTCGTAATGCTGCTGTGTCAGCGAGAGGACAGTGGGAGACAGAGAGAGGCAGGCAGTGGGACATTAAGTTTTGTATCGGTGCTCTCTCTCTGTCTTGTTTTTTTGTGTGAAATTTATTGAATTCTAGTTCCTTGTACCACTCAGTATAACGTTATAGTTCCAGTGCTTCCAGATCACTCATCCGACTCGGTTCAGCACTACACTGATCCTCTGTTTCTCACTGTGCAGTTTCTCTCCCAGTACACATGCCCCTGACACCCTACAGCTGTGCTTACCCCGAACGCAGGACGTTACAGAGTAATTTTCTTATAAGCCTGAACTCAGACTCTCTCATACGAGACCCCTGTCTTCTCTTTCCTCTGCAACCGCAACTCCGACCCGACTCCACTGTATGTTCTAACTTCAAACTCCTGGGAGTGACAATCAACATGGTTACGTTTACTGAAGGGGGATCGGTGGTTTGCCGGCGGGACAGTATCTCCATTAAAAAAAAAAAAAGGAAAAATGATTAAAGTTAGCATTACACAGATCAATTTAGTGTTGCACTTTTTCCTTTTTAAAATTTCACGCTTTAAGGGTTCTGGGGTGCACCTGTGGCAGGGTAATTCAATTTAGGGTTCTGCAACCGCCTCAGCCTCTGGGTGCTTTTCACCTGCAATCCCCTTCCAATGTTTATACTTGTTTTTTTATTTTTCCAAAAAAATCATGCATTGGGTATTTTTGTATATACAAATTATTTTATTTTCTCCCAATCCAACGTCAAAATCTAGACATATTCACTTCAAAAATAAATTATACTCATTGATTTTCTTAAAAGATTATTTTTCCTTTTTCAGTTCAGTCACTTCTTAGTTCAAAAACTATTTCATTTCAGTCATTCTCAATTCAAAGAATTCCTTATTTGTGTACTTTACCATACTTCTTTATCATGCTTGTTCTCAAGTATGGCATGCTGTTGCACTCAATTTCATGGCTCTATTGCCTATTCCACTCGTTTTTCTGTTTCCACAGTAAACACCTTTTCCCAGTGTGGCATCACCTTTTAACTTTCTTTTTTCGCCCGAAATATTAGAGCTGACGTCTGTCTGCTTTGAGATAGCGCTCCAAACTACTGTTATATGTTTGTTTAGCGCTCCAAAGCGCTTACCCGCGCCATTCCTCCTTCTTCCTGCTTAGACAGTCTGGCCTCCTCAGTGTTTGCACAAGTCAGGTGATGTTCACACGCTCAAACGTGCTGATGTTTCGGAGAGCAAGTCTCCATCATCAGAGCTATCAAACTGGAAGTGTTCTGCCTTTTTATACTCTTTTTATATGATCTTATCTTTCTTGAAGTATTACAAACACAATTATTTCACATTCTACTGTCTCATAGTTTATTTTACTATTCTTTATATTCTTACCATATTTCAATCTTATCTATCTTATGCACACATTTCCATAGTATCTACAGAGATCATCCATCCTGCTCGAGGTCATATCATTTTAATTTTGTTTTACCTAACCAAATAATACACACAGTCATATCTGATCCCTTTCTATCCTCATTTTTTAACCATTATTGGATCCTAGTAGTCCTGACTTCAAGCCATACAATTATTTCTCCGAAGGTTACCTGATGTTGCTAAAGGTCACATAAATTTTAAACATTTGCCATCTGCTTCTTATATCTTTATTTTCGTTCACTTATATCTTTTATTATCAATAAATTTGTTGCCATAGTAATTCCCCTTTCTAACATAAACATAAGAACCCTTTAACACTTCGGGAGGTCAGATGATAGTGCTAAAGGTCAACCATCGATCCTACATTATTTGTAAACATTTTTTATCTTATTCAATTCTCTCTTTCTTTACTGGTATCACTACCTACAAATATGTTACCTAAATCCCTCTGATAACCGCAATTCCTTCTTTCATAATAACATACAAAATCTCTGAATATCAAATTCTACTGTTAGAGATACATATTACAAGTACATCTTATTTTTACATCTCTATCTCTTTACTTATACCCAATATATTATTTCATTTCAATTTAATTATTCCTTCAATATGCCGATAAACTCCATTTCTACTTGCACAACTACATAGAAACATAGAATTTGACGGCAGATAAGGACCGCTTGGCCCACCCAGTCTACCCATTTCCCTACCTAATGGATAAGCTGCAGATCCTAGTTAACCAGCAGCCTACTTCTTCCTACCCCCACCCTCTAGAATTGCCTTATGACTGTCCCATGCATGCTTGAATTCCACCACTGTTTTTGACTCCACAACCTCCTCCGTAAGGCCGTTCCATGCATCCACAACCCTCTCTGTGAAAAAATACTCCTTAAATTACCTCTGAGCCACCCCCATCTTCAAATTGTGCCCCTTGTTCTTGCACACTTTTTTTTGAAAGATGCTACCCTCTTGGACTTTGTTGATTCCCTTGAGGTACTTGAACGTTTCTATCATGTCCCCCCTCTCCCTCCTTTCCTTGAGGCTATACATATTAAGCTCCTTATGTCTCTCTTCATATGTCTTCTGGTGCAGACCCTGCACCATTTTAGTTGCCTTCTCTGGACAGCTTCCATCCTGTCTATGTCTTTGCGGAGATTGGGTCTCCAGAACTGCACGCAGTACTCCAGATGGGGTCTCACCAGCTGTCTGTACAGAGGGATAATAACTTCCTGTTTTCTACTGGTGATGCCTCTCCCTATGCATCCCAGTATCCCCCCAGCCCTCCTTGCTGCCCTCTCACATTGCTTGCCCACCTTTAGGTCATCTGATATGACCACTCCAGGTCCTTTCCATTTTGTTGTTGTTAGTATCTCCCCCATGGTGTACTCTTCCCTGGGTTTTGTTTCCCAGGTGCATTACCTTGCACTTCTTAGCATTGAATCTAAGCTGCCATACATTTGACCATTCCTCTAACCTTGCCAAGTCCCTTCTCATCCTTTCCACCCCACCTTGTGCATCAACTCTGTTGCAGATCTTTGTGTCATCTGCAAAGAGACATACTTTTCCTTCCAGTCCCTCTGCAATGTCGCTTATAAAGACACTGAAGAGGACCGGTCCTTATACTGAACCCTGCGGTACCCCACTAGTAAATACAGGTTACTCACCTGTAACAGGAGTTCTAGGAATGGTATATGTTGTTCATCCACACTTATTGGCAGGTTCCTTGCCACTTTAAATCTTGCTGGAAGGTCTTCAAGCTGGCTCCTCCCACCCACCCGGGTGGTAAAACTCTCGGCTCCACCCCATTATGCCATATCTAGCCTGCTGGAAACCAGGTTGTGTGCGTCAAAGCCTGGGAGGCTGGGTGGGTCGTGTGGATGAACAACATATACCATTCCTAGAACTCCTGTTACAGGTGAGTAACCTGTATTTCTAGGGACATGGATATGTTGTTCATCCACACTTATTGGCAGACTCCTAGCAGTTCTCCGGGAGGAGGGAGGCAAGGCGTACACCCCCTACTCAGATATAAAGACTGGAGAACCAAGGCCCCGACCAACATCCCGGCGTGACCCAAGGTCGATGTGGAAGGGGGAATTGGTATATGCCTGCTTCCAGGTAGGAGCCCTGCGGATATCCTGGACAGGGGTATCCTCGGAAGCAGCCACCGATGCAGCGGAAGGGAGGGTTAAATGAGCACTTATCCCTCTGGGAGGCTCCATGCCCGCCCACCTATAGCAAAGATCAATGCAGGAGGTGACCCACCCGCTTGTCATCCGCTTGGCTGCAGGTCTGCCAGGTGCGGCTTCAGCGTAGATGACAAACAGCTGGCAAACCTCTCGAACTTCAGCCCTCGCTCCCTGGAAGGCGGCGTTAAATAGGTCCCAATGGATCCTATATACGGCCTCCAGCGTGAATGGGTTGAATCCGGCAGAGACAATACCGGTTAGGGAAAAGGACTCTGCCACCGCCTACGGAAGGAACTTGGTGGGCGCAGGACAACCTTGTCCCTGTGGAAGACCAGATAGGGAGATTCAAAGGAGCGCCTGGAACTCTCCCGTCCTTCTGGTTGGCATGGAAGCCCCAAGAAGGTGTTCTTCCACAACAGGTGGGGAAACTCACACCTATGCAAAGGTTCGAACGGCTTGCCTGTGAGCTAAGCCCATACCAGCATAAGATCTCACCAAAATGGGGATACTCTCCCCAGAGGGGAGGTGTGATCAAGGCCTTGGAAAGTACCAGACCACCTTTCCTGCGCCACCGACTACCTTCCGGCCCACACCCGGAAGACAGGAGTGGCTAACAGAAGCACCTAGAGGGTCGTCGAACGAAGCCCTTGTTCAAGAAGAACGGACCACAGATAGTCCGGAATGCTCACTGAGGAATGGGAGAGGGGACCAGGCCCTATCCCAACACCAAATGGAGGACTCTTCCATTTGAAGGCGAGCTTATCTGGTCGACTCCTGGCAGGATGCCTCAAAAACGTCGAGGACCTTGCCGGAAGACCCAAGGCCTGGCCACTAGCCGCACAGGGACCAGGCCGTCAGGTGTAGGGACTGAAGGTCCGGATGGAGTACCTTCCCTAAAACAGAGAACAGAACCGAAGCGGGCTGGAAGCGCCTCGGAGCCTGGGGCTGAGACTGAGGAGAGCTGGATACCAGAGCTGGCAAAACCAGTCTGGGGCTACCAGAATCACCTGCGCCTAGTCCCTCCTCGCCTTGCCTGAGGGTCAAGGGAAATGGGAAGGCGTAGAAGAGGCCCGGAGTCCATGGCCTCAAAGGCACCCCTACAGCGAGCTGTGCGGAGGCGGGCATGAGACAGTCTCGGCCTCAAGTTCTCCCTGGAGGGAAAAACAAAGGTCCACCCGAGGTGTGACCTAGAGGGAGAAGATCTTGTGCTACCTCCGGCAGGGAAACCACTCGTGAGGCGCAGCCCTTATCTGGCTTAGGGCATCGGCCAGGGTGATGGAGGCTCCTGCCATTGAAATGGCTAGGAACCGCCTCCCGGCTGTGAGAAACACCCAATGCGGAGAACCTCCTTACGCAGAGGCAAGGGGCTCATCCAATCCTGGCGGGATAGGTGGCACATGGTAGTGGTGTTGTCCGCCTGGACCTAAACCACTAGACCCCGCACAGATGGAGCGAGCGGTGCAAGCTAAGCGGACCGCCTGGAGCTCCAGCAGGTAGGAAAGACACTGGGACTCCCGAGAGGACCAGAGGCTGTGCACTCTGTATTCCCCTTGATGGGCACCCCCACCCATCCGAGATGCATCGGTCGGAGAAGACCATCGACTCGGGGCGGACGAACGGGATGTTCTCCTGCAAAACAGCTGGAACAGTCTGAAGGAGAGCGTTCCCTAACCCCTGGGCTGTTGTCACGGACTGGTCCAAAGGAATGCAGTGCTGTGACCGCTGGCTGGTCAGCCCCCATTAGGGGGACGCATGAACTGGCGGATCCAAACAGACCACGCTGGTGCAGGCCGCCGCAAGGCCCAGGAGGTGCAGGAAGTCCCGGGCAGGGCACAATTGCCTAGTCAGACCTGACTAGGTAAGGGAGGAAGAACCTCGGCCCTGTCCGCCAGGAGCCGAGCTCGGACTCAAGAGTCGAGCCTCGTCCCGAAGAAGGGTCACCCGCTAAGACACGAGTTCCAACGTGGCTCCAATAAAAGGAGACCAGTCTGAGAGCAACCTAGAGGGCCAGAACTCTGGACTGTCCCCCTGGAGGGATTGCAGTCAGGTCGCCATCTGGGTGGGGTTACGCCCGGACCCCTCAGTGCCGTAGGAATGCTGCTGAGCAGAGACCGAAGGGCCTGGCCTGGAACTCGTAAAGAGATCCCCCGCTTAAGAAATGGAGGAGTCTCCCAAGAAACGGATGGAACGAAGTGTAAGAACATCCTGGAGGTCCAGGGAAAGAGCCACACACCTCGTTCTGAGGATGGGATATCTGAGACAGAGAGACCATCCCGACGTGTGGATCAAGAATGGGGTGCAGGCCCCCCATCTGTTAGAGACCAGGAATACCTAGACACGAACCCAGGGTCTGGAGGAGGATCCGCAACCTTCCTGAACACCTCTATTTCGAGGGGCCAGGCAAGTCGGCTCGGCGGGCCGACAACGAGGCTGCGGACCCCAAGACCCCCGTGGGGCAATGGCTCGAAAGGGTGGGGCCTGCTCGCAATCCCGAGGCAGGACCTTCCCCTAGCACCTACGACACCCAGAGGTCCGGGAAAGCGGACCAGGCGGAGGAGGGGCAGAGCCGTCTCCCCAAGGGGGAACCCGGGTTGGGGTGACGGGGCCAGGGACAGCGCCCCGCAGCCCATCACTGAGCAGGCTTGGAGGAGGGATTGGCCAACGGAGCTCCAGGGCCTTTACCTCCCTGCTTCCCTTTAGGGGAAGCCGCTGGCTTGGGGTCAGGACGCCCAGCGCAAGCCTGCTGGCCCCCATGCTGGAGTTGATGGGCCAATCGAGCCACAGGGGCCGAGGGGCCAAGGGGCTTACACAAAGGCTGCCGGTGGCCCTTGTCCCTCCAGGCAGGGGTGACTGAGTCCGGAGTGGCATCGGACTTTTCGGACCCCTGGAGGTGTCCCTCCACTCCAGGGCCGAAGAGGTCAGTCCCCAAGAAGGGGATGTCCGCCAACTTGTGCTGGGTTTCCATTGAGAAAGAGGATAACCTCAGCCACGCCCTGCGGTGCATGGCCACTGCGGCCGCCACCGACCTGGCACAAGAATCACCTAAGTCCAGAGCAGTCTGAAGCTGCTGCTTCGCCACCGCCCTACCCTGGTCCCGCACCCGCCGGACCGTGGTCCACAGGTTGGCTGGGAGATGAGGGAGTACCTCATCCAGGGAGCCCAAAAGGGCATGGGAGAAATGTGCCATCAGTGCAGCCGAGCTGGCCTGTTGGAGGCCTAGGGAGGACGCAGCGTAAACTTTACGCCCGACATAGTCCATCCTTTTGGACTCTTTGTCAGGGGGCCTATCCACATCCCGAGCGTTCCCAGAACACTGGAAAACATTATCGGTAACTAACACCTCAGCCGAGGGGTGCTCCGAGAAACTGGGCAAAGAACCGACAGGGACAGAGTAATTCCTGGCCATCCTGGCCGACGGCGCAGGACAGGAAGTAGGCCACCGCCAGAGCTCCAAGGCTGGGCCAACAATGGCCTCGGCCACCGGGAAGGCCTCCGAGGGTGAACCCCCTTGGCCTAGAATCTCCGTCAGGGGATAAGAGACCATTTTGGACATGGGTTCAAGCTGCATCCCGATGAACTCCAAGATGAGCTGAAGCAGACCCATAAAGGACGATGGGCTGTCGTCCACAGAGCATTCCGGAGAGGACCCTGGGTCCTCCCGACTGGGAAACATGGAGGAGTCGGCGTCGGACTCCGAAGGGTCTGCAAAGAGCTGCCTCAGGCCTGAGTCACTCTTCGCTCGCCGAGGGTGGGCGGGAGTGAGGGGAACAGACAACCTGCGGGACAGGTCGTGACCCGACCGAGGTTCCACCGAAGACGGTGGGGCAGCAAGGTTCGGACGAGCAACCGGCCCTGGAGTGGGCACCTCGACTGCAGCGAGTGGTTGTGTCGGCCGATCGGGCAGCAGCTGCTTGCTGGATGGGGAATGAATTGGTGTCGATTGATTCCCGGACAATAACAACTGCTGCCACATGAACTCGTAACGTCGACGCCATCTGCATCGAGGCCACTCCTCATCTGAGGAGGGAGACGAGGAAGAATGGTAAAGCCACGTAACTGGGTGCCCCAACCGAGATCGCCGAGGTCAGCGGGAGTGGCTTGACCGAGAAGAGGACCAAGACCGAGACCCAAATCCTCGGGGGAACCGAGGGTGGGCCTGGGAAGGAGCGGGGAGCGCCCGCTCTTCCCTCAGCTCGGACAAAGGACCAAGGCCTGTCGCCCAAGGTACAGGCAGAATCCTCGGCCTCCGCCGGAGGAACCGGCGAGGGGGTGGTGGCTCCAGCAGAAGACAGCCCAGATGACGGGTCGAGAGACTCGACAACGTCGACGGGAGTCCTGGCTGGCTGACCTGACAGGGACACCGTGAAGCCAGCGGCCTGAGCCGCACCCTCGACCGAAGTCGAAAGTCGGCCAATAGGGGAAGGGGAGAGCTCCCGCCAGCGCCGACGATGGGACTTAGCCTGCAAATCCTTTGACCTGGGCCGAGAGGCTGGTCCCGAAGGTCCCTCTCCCTTCGAGGAAAGGGACTGGCGAAGCTCCTTGAATGAAGCTGAATGAGAAGAACTCAAGGAGAGCGGGATAAGCGCCACGACCGAGGAGGAGGGGGGAACAGACTTGGTCGCCGCCCCCTCCAAGGGGGAAAGGAGATCGAGCTGCTCAGCCAAGATAGCCGACGTGGACAATGCCTGAAGAGTCTCCAGGGACTTTTCCAGTGCGGAAAAGGTTTCAGGTCGCCCGAGCCCCAAACAGGCCGCATGATCCTCCAGGGCGCTGGTCAAAAGGGCACAGCAAAAATTGCAAACTTGCGGATCATGGTCCAAGTTGAGGCAGTAAACGCACGTGGAGTGCGGGTCTTTTCTGAAGGAATTAACCGGGCACCTCCGGGAGCCGGAAAACGAATTATCCATCGCAGCAGCAGGGAAGAGATCGAGTTTAGAAAACTTCCAACTAAATTCGAGAGACCAAAAATCAGGAACCAGTCGAAAACGTGAGCGCTTAAGGAGGGAATCTGAGCTTCCAAGCGGTAAGGAAGATCTGGCGTCATGGGGCGGAGCCGAGAGTTTTACCACCCGGGTGGGTGGGAGGAGCCAGCTTGAAGACCTTCCGGCAAGATTTAAAGCGGCAAGGAACCTGCCAATAAGTGTGGATGAACAACATATCCATGTCCCTAGAACCCCCCTTTCTTCAGAGTGGACTCCATTTACTATTACTCTCTGTGTCCTATTCTCCAGCCACCTTTTACCCAGGCTGTCGTCTTGGGACCCACTCCCAGGCTGGCTAACTTGTATATTAATCTTTTGTGTGGGACTGTGTCAAATGCCTTGCTAAAGTCTAGGTAGGCCATGTCCACAGCCTCTCCCTGATCTACTACTTTGGTCACCCAGTCAAATAAATCTATCATATTTGTCTGGCATGACCTTCCCGCTGTGAATCCATGCTGCCTTGGGTCCTGTGCCCCTCTAGCCTCTAGATACTCGACAATTCTTTCCTTCAGAAGTGATTCCATCATTTTCCCTACCACTGAGGTTAAACTAACAGGTCTGTAATTTCCTGCTTCTGCCTTGCTCCCACTTTTGTGAAGGGGAATCACATCTGCCCTCCTCCAGTCCTTGGGTACCACCCCATCCTCCCATGATTTGTTAAAGAAGGTAGTCAGTGGTGTCACTAGTTCTACCCTTAGTTCTTTTAGAATTCTGGGATGAATACCATCAGGCCCCATTGCTTTGTCCACCTTCAGTTTTAAGAGTTCTTTCAGAACCCTTTCTTCTGTAAATGGGCTGGTATCAACTTCTGTATTCAGTGTTTCTACTGTTTGTTTTAGGTCCCTTCCCCTCTTCCTTTGTAAATACTGAGCAAAAATATTTGTTTAGTATCTCTGCCTTTTCACAGTCACCCTCTGCCCACCCTCCCTTCCCTTTATTAAGCCTCACTATCCCTCCCTTGGTCTTCCTTCGCTCCCTGATGTACCTATAAAAGGTTTTATCCCCCTTCTTAACTGAGTTGGCTATCTTTTCCTCGGTTTGGGCCTTTGCTGTTCTGATATATTTCCTTGGAGGTCAAATTATACTGCTAAAGGTCACCTGTTACTATTGAATTTTTATCTTTATATTTCTATCTGTTTCTTTACTTCTAACCAACATATTACTTCATTTCAGTTTCATTATTCCATCAACCTCAATCTGTTAAAGATAACTACTGTATCCTGCATCATCATTTAATCCATTAGATATAAGGGTTTGCATTTCATGGATCCAAAATGCCTCCCGTTGGGAGGAGTAAGTCTTTCAAACATCCCCCCTCTGATTGGTAACTCCACTTTTTCCAATCCTACATGTGTGAGGGATGCTGCTGAGCCATGTCCTGCCTCCACATAAGGTTTAGCCATTGCATATTTTATATTTTTCCTCCTTGTAGCTCTTATGTTCTCCAATCCTTGTCTTTAATGCCCTTTTTGTTTGACCTATATATGTTTCTCCACATGTGCATTTTAGCATATATATTACACCCTCTGATGAACAGTTTATAATTTTCTTATAAGCCTGAACTCAGACTCTCTCATACCAGACCCATCTTCTCTTTCCTCTGCAACCGCAACTCCAACCTGACTCCACTGTATGTTCTAACTTCAAACTCCTGGGAGTGACAATCAACATGGTTAAGTTTATTGAAGGGGGATCGGTGGTTTGCTGGCGGGAGAGTATCTCCATTAAAAAAAAAAAACTGATTAAAGTTAGCATTAATGTCCATCAGTACAGTGTATAACACTGTACTGATGGACATTAGTATTTCACTGGAGTATATCAGATCTAGGTTCTTGGAGGTCTGGGACCACTACGCACTTCTCAGGCAGGCTCGTTTGAGAGGCATCCATCTACCCTGGATCTCAACTGATCTTATGGATCACCTCAAGGCCAGGGACCAGGCATGGAAGTCCTACAAGGCCTCTGGTAATCCAACGGATCACCTAAAATATTGTTCTCTCCGAAATGCCTGCACGAGACTAATATACCAGGCAAAAGCAAATCATTTCAAAGCTTCCTTCAATAGTAATCTAACTCACCCTTCTAAATTCTGGAAGGTGGTTAAATCGATTTTCTCCCCTTCCTCCCAGCCGCCCTCGTCATCGGCGGCTGCTATTTTTCCGACCTTCTTGTAGGAGCCACCGAGTTTAACGCATTTTTCGCTGTGTATCGGCACTTTTATCTACTCATCCGACAGTCCTGCCTAACGCTGTTAACCCTTCCCCCACGCCCAATCTCCAACTCCTTCACCTTTCGCCGTCACCACTTCCGATGTACTTTACAGAACTCCTCTCTCTTAACCCCGCCAAAGGGAAATGCCCTTCAGGTCTGGACTCCAAAATGCTCCATCTGTTGGCCTCCGCCAGCCCCCTGGCTACTCTCTTCAACCTCTCCTTCTCCCTCAGTTCCATCCCATTGGAGTGGAAGCATGCCACAGTCATCCCCCTTCCCAAGGGTGGTGATCCCTCCTCTCCTGGTAACTACCGCCACAATCTCACTCCTCCTTATATTAGCTAAGACGCAGGAGCACCTTGTCCTCTCACAACTCTCCTCCTTTCTTGACTCCTCTTCCTTCTTCTTTCCTTACCAGTCTGGTTTTAGGAAATCCCACTCAACCTCCCTCTTAAGGCTCACAGATGCCATCCTTACAGGTATGGATAAACGTCATATAAAAACAGGTTACTCACCTGTAACAGTAGTTCTAGGAGTGGTATATGTTGTTCATCCACACTGTCTGGCATTGTTCCTTTCCCCTTTAAATCTTGCCGGAAGTCTTCAAGCTGGCTCCTCCCACCCACCCAGGTGATAAATACCTCGGCTCCGCCTCCATGATGCCAGATCTAGCCCGCTGGAAGCAGGTTATGCGCCTTGCCGGGGAGGTCGGTAGGCAGTGTGGATGAACAACATATACCACTCCTAGAACTACTGTTACAGGTGAGTAACCTGTTTTTCTGGGAGCGTCGATATGTTGTTCATCCACACTGTCTGGCAGACTCCTAGCAGTTTTCTGGGAGGAGGGAGGCAAGGCGCACACCCCCTACTTAGGTAAAAGAGATTGGAGAACCGAGGCCCCAAAACCAGCATCTCGGCGTGACTCAAGGTCGATGGGGTAATGGGTAATGAAGGTGTTTGCTGACTTCCAAGTAGCAGCCCAACAGATTTCCTGGATAGGGATGTCCCTGGAAGCAGCCACCGATGCAGCAGTATAGCCGGTAGAATGAGCTCTTATCCCTCTGGGAGGCTCCTTGCCCGCCAACTCATAACACAGACTTATGCATGATGTGATCCATCTTGCAATAGTCCGCTTGGCTGCAGGTCTGCCAGAAGCGGCTTCAGCGTAGATGACAAACAGATGGCGAACATCTCCCCAAATTTCCGCCGTCCTCTCCTTATAATAGGAGAGGGCACGTCTGAGGTCCAGAGTATGGAGCCTGCACTCGGTGTCCGAGGTGTAATTCGGGTAATATACCGGCAGAGTCAACACCTGGTTAAGGTGAAACTCTGACACCACCTTCGGAAGGAATTTCGGGTTGGGGCGCAGGACAACTTTGTCCCTGTGAAAGACCAGATATGGGGAGTCCACCGGAAGCGCCTGGAGATCCCCTGTCCTTCTGGCTGACGTGATAGCCACCAGGAAGGCAGTCTTCCATGACAAGTGCGAGAGCTCACACTTGTGCATGGGTTCGAATGGCTTGCCCATGAGCTTTGCCAAAACCAGCAAGAAATCCCATGGAGGTGGAGGTTCACGCACCGGATGGGATAAGTGATCCAGGCCTTTGAAAAACCACCTGACCACTGTGTCCTGTGCCAATGTCGGCTGACTGGCCCGCGCCCGGTAAGCAGAGATGGCTGCCAGGTGCACCCTAAGGGTCTATGACCGAAGACCCCCCGACCAAAGGTAGTCTAGAATGTTAGCCACAGAGCAGGATAAGGGGTCCAGGCTCTTTCCCTGACACCAAATGGAAAACCTTTTCCATTTGAAGGCATAACATTTCCTGGTCGATTCCTTTCGAGATGCTTCCACCATGGTGTAGACATCCTCGGAAAGACCCAGAGCCTGGAACTTTAGCCACTCAGGAACCAGGCTGTGAGGTGCAGGGATTGAAGGTCTGAGTGGAAGACCTTCCCCCGGTTCAATGATATCAGGTCCGGGCGTGTACAAAGCCGCTGCGAGGCCCCGCAGCTGAGGCTGAGGAGATCTGGATATCAGAACTGGCATGGCCAATCTGGGGCTACCAGGATCACCTTCACCGTGTCCCTCCTCACCTTGAGTAACATCTTGTGGATCAAGGGAAATGGAGGGAAGGCATAAAGCAAGGCTGGGGTCCATGGCCTCGAGAAGGCATCCCCCTGCAGCGAACCCTGCTGACAGGGGCGGGCATGGTACAGCCGCAGCTTGGTGTTCTCCCTGGAGGCGAACAGGTCCACCAACGGTTTGCCCCAACGGAAGAACAGATTGTAAGCTACCTCTGGATGGAGAGACCACTCGTGGGATGTCTGGCCTATGCGGCTGAGAGCATCCGCCAGTTGGTTCGAGACTCCTGCCACATGGATGGCCAGGAGATCCGCCTCAGCTGGCTGGCGACCGTCCAGATCCGGAGCACCTCCCTGCATAGCAGGCGGGGTGTGTGCCGCCCTGTTTGTTGAAGTAGTACATGGTCGTGGTATTGTCCGTCTGGACTTGAACCCACTTGACCCGGAGCTGAGGAACAAGCGGACAGTGCCAGTCTGACTGCTCTGAGATCCAACAGGTTGATGTGGCATCGTGACTCCTCGGGGTCCAGAACCCGTGAGCTCTGTTGTCCCCTATGTGGGCCCCCCAGCCCATGAGAGAGGCATCGGTCGTAAGGATGACCGGCGGCTCGGGGCGGATGAACGGGAGTCCTTCCCGCAAATGACTCGGGATGGTCCACCATTGGAGAGCATCCCACATCCTCTGGGTGACAGTGACCAGCTGGTCGAAGAGACCCTGATGCTGAGACCACTGAGCGGCCAGCTCCCACTGAAGGGGGCGCATGTGCAATCTGGTCCAACAGACCACTGAGGTGCACACCACCATGTAACCCAGGAGGCGCAGGAAGTCCCGGGCAGGACGGAAGTGCCCAACCAGAAATGATTGGGCAAAGGAGGAAAGAACCTCCACCCTGTCCACCGGAAGCCGAGTTCTGGCTTGACGAGAGTCGAGCTCTGCCCCGATAAAGCCCATCACCTGAGAGGGCACGAGTTCTGACTTGGCCTCGTTGATTAGGAGGCCCAGGTGGGAACAGGTTCGGAGGGTCAGGTCCCTGGACCTCTCCAACTTCTGTAGGGAGGAACCCGCCAGGAGCCAATCGTCTAGATAGGGGTAAATTCGCACCCCTTGACGCTGTAGATGGGCTGCCACCACTGCAATGCATTTGGTGAAGACCTGTGTGGCCGATGACAGGCCGAACGGCATGGCTCTGAACTCGTACAGGGTCCCTTCGACCCTGAAGTGGAGGAACCGCTGGTGGGATGGATTGACTGGGACGTGGTAGAACACGTCCTGAAGATCCAGTGAACAGAACCACATGTTTCGCTCCAGAGATGGTATGATCTGGTTCAGAGTTACCATCCGGAAGGTGCGAGACCTGAGATATCGATTCAGGTCGTGGAGATCTAGGATGGGGCGCCAACCCACCGTCCGCTTGGGCATCAGGAAATACCTGGACACGAAGCCTGGGTCTGTAGGAGTATCCGGCACTGGAGCTACCGCCTCCTTGTGGAGGAGCTGAGCAATATCGTCCCGAAGGGCCGACTGAGCGCCAACTGAGATCCTTTCCTCCCGTGGGGCACGGGCCCGGCTGGGGGGGTACTTTTCGAACTCTAGAGGCAGTCCCTGCCCGACCACTTCCAGAACCCACCTGTCCGAAGTGATACCGGACCAGGCGGAAAGAAAGTGGCAGAGCCGGCCCCCCATGGGAGGACCCAGAACTGGCGTGACGGGTGTAGGGGAGGCCACTCCCGACCCGTCACTGTGCAGGCGAGGAGGAGGCACCTGGACTAGCACCTCGGCCTCCTTTGCGGGGCTGTTGGGCAGGGATCGACAAATTTCAAAATGGCATGCTAGTCCCGGACAACTGGTCTGGTCAAAAATGGTAGTCCCAGAGTTCCGAGTGGTAGTCCAGTATGCTTATATGAAAATTTTAACCAAACTTATGTAGAAATAAATTACATGGTGTGTCTGGGGTTGTACTGTTGTATTAGGATGGATGTAGATGTAGAAGAACTGTGTAAATCGGGAAAAACAATATTGAGACTGTGACTCTCCATCCAATTCCTTTCTTTTCTGAATGTTAATACGGCAGGTCCAGGGTGGGACCGGTGTACCGTGTGTAGGGATACCATACCCCATACCACATACCACATTTTGGGATGCCATAAAGAGGACACCTAGTTCCCCGATAAGCCCTGGTGCCAGACCCCGAGTAAACAGGTTTAAAGTCTCCATTTCCTTCACAGCTCATATACAAGGGGAAGTCCTAGGTAGGAGAAGAGACTGAGAGTAAAAAAATTATAAAAATAATAATAATAATACAACAGGATATTGAATTGAAGGTACATGAAGAATATTTGGCAGCTGGAAAACAGGACATGTGCTCGTAAAAGAGGACATCTGGTGGTGACCCTAACTAACCATGTGTGCAGGCTGAAGTCTGTTTCAGAAGAGATTGGATAATTGTTTAAGAATTAGTGAAATGAAGCCAAGGCCATCAATCAACAAGCCATTCTGTGACTATAGCATGACTGTCATCAAGGGGTAGACTGACTAGAGATTGGGAAGACAGGAAGATGATGATGGAGCACTACTAGGAGTACTTGCATCGGATCATCATCACTCATCAGGAGAAGAAACAGAAGCAGCAGGGGCACCACCAGCAGTAGATGTAGCAGCAGTAGCGGCAGCAGCATGCCCATGAACATGTCTAGTTCCTGGACCAGAGAGCAGCCAGTGGTTAATTGCAGGATCAGGATTAAATTCATGCAGTTCAGGACCTTCTACCGCTATCTGCAGGAGAGACTGTAGTGTGTCATCAGAAAGCCGTGTCCGTATTTTTGTTTTGATAAGGTTCTGAATAGAAAAAACTCTTTCACACTTAGCAGTTGAGACACTCATAGTTATTAGTATTTCGACTAAGTCAAGAATAATGTGCCCAATCTGTGGTGGTTTTTCTTTTAGTAATTTTGTGTAGACCTGCAAAATGGCTTGGCAGCTGAAGATTTAAGCAGCATTTTAAATGCAGCATACTCAGACTTTATATGTTCCTGCTGCTCTTCCATGAAAAAATCAAAGTATTAACCAGGTTTGCCAGTTCACAGGTCCCAAACACCGCTAGTTGGTCTCTCGCAGATCAAACTGCTTGAAATCTAAACAGCTGAACCATTTGAGAGGCACCTCTGAGAAATTTTAAACCTCTCGTCTATGTAATGCTATCGCTGCATCTATTAAATTCTGCAATTGTGTATCTCTTACAAAACTGACTTCTGGGCAGTTGCCTCTGAATGGGAAAGGAACAGTCCTCTCCTCCTCCTCCCTCCCTCCCTCTTTGACACAACATACTCCATCCATTTCTGTTCAGGTTTGTAATGGCTAAGAAAGTTGCCATGTATTTCCTGGTGATGTTTTCAGCTCCATAAGCTGGAGTAGGCAGGTCTCAACAAGTTGTGGAACTTCCAGTATTACTATGTCATCTCTTTGAAACTGGAGTGACAGGTTTTTTAGTATTGGCAGGAAGTCTTGTAGTATATATAGGGATTTTACAAACTGCACACCCTGTACTTCTTTTAAGAGGGCCTTTGTTCTAGAACCTTCATCACCAGCAGCAGAAGATGCATGTTCTAGGTGTTGAGCGACACTGGGTAGGTTAACCTGAACTGCATGAACTGACTGCGACCTACTGGCAGCCATCTCACTTGTTTTATAGCACTAAAGTGAGCAAGATCAGTATCCATGACATTTGCAATTTCTTTTAGTGCTCTCATTTTTTGGGACTGTAATGATAAAACTTAAATATTCCCTTGAGAGTACTTTCAAGCTTTGACACAAATGTATTTTTTTACCACATCAAGAACTGCCAGCTCTAACTTATGGGCAACACAGTGCATCGCAATTATTTGAGGACAGTGTTCCCGCAACTTTGCTATGGTTCCTCCTCTTTCGCCCATCATGACACTGGCCCCATCAAAATTTGCTGAAACAAGGAATGGCCCTGGATTGTGAACATTTTGTAGGTTACTTAGGGGAAGATTTACTGACTCAAGTGCAGTCGTTACTGCGTGAAATACACCTTCTGCATGTGCATGTTCCAGTGGCACAGCTTGGATAAGCACTGTACGCACCTGTTTTGAGTTTGGGTCAACAAACCGTATGAAAACATTATACTAGAATCTGTACTACCGTCAGCAAGAACTGTCACATATTTAACATCAATAAGAGTCTGCATCTGGGTTTGGGATATAACTGCTGATATAGCACCACAGAAGTCCCTGGCTCGTTTATCATTGGTATGATTAGAACCAAGCGTTATCCCATTTCTTTCTTGCAGTTCGCAGAGCCACTCCATGTCCGAGAAAGGGCGAGGATTTTTGGCAATGGAATATGCTGTGTTGAACAGGTGTTGCATCTTGACCTTAGTGCCCTGATCCAACTGTGTAAATGCTTGATACAGTTGGGACTCAGTGATATCAAAATGTACCACACGCTGACCACTGTGTGCAATATGTTGATTCATACACAGCAAATGTAGATTGGACTTGTCATGAGCACGTAGTGACTCAATTCGAAAATTATTTGAGCCAGTGGCAAAAAATACAGGTTACTCACCTGCAACAGGAGTTCTAGGAATGGTATATGTTGTTCATCCACACTGTCTGGCAGGTATCCTTGCCACTTTAAATCTTGCCGGAAGGTCTTCAAGCTGGCTCCTCCCACCCACCCGGGTGGTAAAACTCGCTCCTCCATGGCGCCAGATCTGGCCCGCTGAAGCTCAGATTGTGCCGGTCAGGGATCGTGGGATGAACAACATATACCATTCCTAGAACTCCTGTTACAGGTGAGTAACCTGTATTTCTAGGGACATGGATATGTTGTTCATCCACACTGTCTACGCAGACTCTAGCAGTTCTCCAGGAGGAGGGAGGCAAGCACACCCCCTACTTAGGGAATAGAGACTGGAGAACCGAGGCCCCAAAACCAGCATCCCGGCGTGACTCAAGGTCGATGTGGTAATGGGTGATGAAGGTGTGTGCTGACTTCCAGGTAGCAGCCCTGCAGATTTCCTGGATAGGGATGTCCCTGGAAGCAGCCACCGATGCAGCAGTATGGCGGGTAGAATGAGCTCTTATCCCTCTGGGAGGCTCTATGCCCGTCAACTTACAGCAGAGATCTATGCAGGAGGTGACCCACCTGCCTATCATCCGCTTGGCTGCAGGTCTGCCAGGTGCGGCTTCAGCGTAGGTGACAAACAGCTGGCGAACCTCTCCCCGAATTTCAGCCATGCGCTCCTTATAGTAAGCGAGCGCCCTTCTAGGGTCCAGATGGAGCCTATATTGGCCTCTGAGGTGTGATTGGGGTAGAACACCGGCAGAATCAACACCTGGTTAAGGTGAAACTCCGACACACCACCTTCAGAAGGAATTTCGGTGGGCGTAGGGACAACTCTTGTCCCTGTGGAAGACCAGGTAAGGAGACTCGATGCAGAGTGCCTGGAGCTCTCCCATCCTTCTGGCTGGACGTGATAGCCACCAAGAAGGCGGGTCTTCCACGACAGGTGAGAGAGTTCACACCTGTGCATTGGTTCGAATGGCTTGCCCATGAGCTTTGCCAGTACCAGCAGTAGATCCCACGGAGATGGAGGTTCTCGCACCGGAGGGGAAATGTGATCAAGGCCTTTGAAAAAGCACCAGACCACCTTCTCCTGCGCCACTGACTGCTTCCCGGCCCGCGCCCGGTAAGCAGAGATGGCTGCCAGGTGCACCTTAAGGGTCGTCGACCTAAGCCCTTGCTGAGAAAGGGACCAAAGGAGGTCCAATATGCTCGCCAAGGAACAGAAGGAAGGGTCCAGGCCCTTGCCCTGGCACCAAATGGAAAATCTCTTCCATTTGAAGGTGTAGCATTTTCTGGTCGACTCCTTACGGGACGCCTCAACTACGTTGAGGACCTCGTCGGAAAGACCCAAGGCCTGGAACTCTAGCCGCTCAGGAACCAAGCTGTCAGGTCCAGGGATTGAAGGTCCGGATGGAATACCTTCCCCTGATTGACTGAGAGCAGGTCCAGGTGAGCTGGAAGCTGCCTCGGGAGCCTGGAGCTGAGGCTGAGGAGATCTGGGTACCAGTACTGGCGGGGCCAGTCTGGGGCTATCAGAATCACCTGCGCCTTGTCCCTCCTTGCTTTGAGAAGCACCTTGTGCATCAAGGGGACGGGGAAAGGCGTAGAAGAGGCCCGGGGTCCACGGCCTCGAGAAGGCATCCCCCTGCAGCGAGCCCTGCTGAGGGGGGCGGGCATGGAACAGCCTCAGCTTCGCATTCTCCCTGGAGGCAAACAGGTCCACCTGAGGTGTGCCCCAATGGGAGAATAGATCTTGTACTACCTCCGGCAGGAGAGACCACTCGTGGAACGCAGCCCCTATCCGGCTTAGGGCATCGGCCAGGGTGTTGGAGGCTCCTGCCACATGAATGGCTAGGAGATCCGCCTCCAGGCTGCGCACGAGTGACCAGATGCGGAGAGCTTCCTTGCATAGAAGCATGGAGCGCGTCCCGCCCTGGCAGTTTAGATAGTACATGGTCGTGGTGTTGTCCGTCTGGACCCGGATCACTTGATCCGAAGAAACGGAGCAAAGGCGGTGAGAGCTAGGCGGACCGCCGAGCTCCAGCAGGTTGATGTGGCATAGGGACTCCCGCGGGGACCAGAGGCCGTGCGCTCGGTGTTCCCCCAGATGGGCACCCCAACCCATCAGAGAGGCATCGGTGGACAGAGAGTCCGTCTGCGTCGCGGACAAGCAGGATGCCCTCCTGCAGATGAACTGGAGCAGGTCCACCATTGAGAGCGTTCTACATCCCCTGGGTCACCGTCACTAGCTGGTCAATGGATACGCTGGCGTTGGGACCACTGGCTGGCCAGCCCCACTGAAGGGTGCATGTTCCAGCGGTTAGCGGACCCACGCTGGTACAGGCCGCCATGAGACCCAGGAGGCGCAGGAAGTCCCGGGCAGGGTGCAATTGCCCAACCAGAAATGATCGGGCAAAGGAGGAAAGAACCTCGGCTCTGTCCGCTGGGAGCCGTGCTCCGGCTCGAAGAGAGTCGAGCTCCTCCCCGATGAAAAGAATCACCTGCTTTGGCTCGAGTTCCGACTTGGCCTCGTTGATGAGGAGGCTGACCTGAGAGCAAACCTGGAGGGCCAGATCTCTGGACCGCTCCACCTTCTGTCTGGAGGGGGATGCTATCAGCCAATCATCCAGGTAAGGGTAAACCCGGACCCCTCAGCGCCGCAGGAATGCTGTCACACCATGCATTTGGTGAGGGCCCTGGGAGCTGAGATAATCGAAAGGCATGGCTTGGAACTCGAAAAGGGATCCCTCCGCTCGAAAGCGAAGGAACCTCTGATGTGACGGACGGATAGGGACGTGAAAGAACGCGTCCTGCAGGTCCAGAGAGCAGAACCACACACCGTGTTCCAAGGATGGTATTATCTGAGCCAGAGTGACCATCCTGAAGGTTCGAGACCTTAGGAACTTGTTTATGTCGTGTAGGTCGAGAATGGGGCGCCAGCACCCCGTCCGTTTCAGAACCAGGAAGTACCTGGACACGAATCCCGGGTTTGAGGGAGGGTCCGCCACCTCTCTTATCACCTCCTTCTCGGAGGAGGAGAGCGATGTCGGCTCAGCGAGCTGACAGCGAGGCTTCGGACCCCGAGGCCCCCCGAGGTGCGATGGCTCTGAAGGGTGGGGCCAGCTCGAACTCCAGAGGCAGGCCCTTTCCACCACCTCCAACACCCACCGGCTCTGTGGTGATAACGGACCAGGCGGAAAGAAAGTGGCGGAGCCACCCCCATGGGGGCACCTGGGAGTGAGGCCCAGGGTTGGGGCGACACCCCTCAACCCGTCACTGGGCAGGCTTGGAGGAAGGACCGGCGAGGGACCTCCAGGGCCTTTACCTCCCTGCTTCCTGGAGGAGGAAGCCGAGGGCTTGGGTTTGGGATGCCAAGCTCGAGCCTGCTGGCCCTGCCGTTGCTGGGCCGGACGTGCCGCGGGCGCAGAGGGATGAAAGGGCTTAGGCTGCGGCCTTTGTCCTTCTGTGTGGATGAAACAGAGTCCAAGGTAGCACTGGACTTCTCGATCCTCTGCAGGTGACCTTCCACCCCAGGGCCAAAGAGGTCGGTCCCCAGGAAGGGGACATCCGCCAACTTGTGCTGGGTATCCGAAGTGAAGGTGGATATCCTCAGCCATGCCCGACGGCGCGATGAGCCACTGCGACAAGCTCTGTGACCTGGCACATGAGTCTCCACGTCCAGAGCAGTCTGAAGCTGCTGTTTGGCCACTGCCCTGTTCTGGTCCCGCACCTGCCTGACCGTGGTCTGCAGGTCCGCCGGAGATGAGAACTACTCGTCCCAGGAAGCCCAACAGGGCATGAGAGAAATGCCATGAGTACGGCCGAACTGGCCTGAGCGGCTTAGAGGAGGACGAGCGTGAGACTTTGCGCCTGCATAGTCCAATTTTTGGACTCCTTGTCGGGAGGTTTGTCTACGCCCCTAGCGCTCCCGCGCACGGAAACGCTGTCGGTAACTAGCCCCTCAGCTGAGGGGCGTGTTCCTAAAACCGGACAGGAACGGTAGGGGACGCGTACTTCTACTACCATCTGCGAGGCGCGGGACAGGGAAGCAGGCGCTGCCAGAGCTCCAAGGCCGGGCCACTATGGCCTCGGCCACCCGGAAAGGCCTCCGTAGGGAATCCCTGGTCCAGCATTCCTGCGAGGGGATACCTGGCCCGCTTAGACACAGGTTCGAAGCTTCATCCCGTATTCTCGAGATGAGCCGGGGCAATCCCAGAAAGATAGGACGGCTGGCTATCGTCCATCGACTGACCTCCAGAGGACTCCAAGTCTACTTGCCTGGAGAAAGGGAGGAATCGCCTATCGACTCTGAAGAGTCCGTGAAGCTGCCTCGGGCCTGAGCCACCCTCCACCTGCAGAGGTCGATCGGGAGTGAGGTAACAGACAGCCTATGGGAAGACCTGAGAGACCGAGTTCTTGGTCGGAGCCCCAAATAACGGGTTGTGGAGTGTGGAGGTTCCAATCGAATCGGTGGAGTAGCTGGTTTTGGCCGTAACAACTGGTCTGGGGAACAGGCTCCTCGGTAAGACGAGGGGTTGTTTCACGCCGCTCGGTGACAGCCACTTAATAGCTGGGGAAGGTGACGGCGTTGGCTTGTTCCCGTCAGAAGAGCTGTTGCCACGAGGTCCTTTCGTGATCGTCGACTAACTCTACGCCGCAGCCTCTCGTCCGAGGAGGGAGGACGATGAGCGCGGCGCCGCTTTACCGCGGTGCCGAGTGACCGACCGTTTATGACGGTGGGATCGGGCTGGATCGTAAGTCCAGAAGTCCGACCGCATCCTCGCTTTTCCAGGGACGCAAGTGCGCGTGGGGACGGTGGAACCGCCCCTCGCTCAGAGGGTTCACCCGGCAATGGCAAGCCCATGGATCTCAGCTCCCACCGGGGAACCGGTGAGAGATTCAAGCTGGCCGGGTCGACAACTCAGTCTACCGGTCGAGAAAGATCTCGACTGCGTTGGCGGAGTCTCGGTCAACTGACCTTGACGGGACACCGCGGAGACCAGTGGCGGAGCCTGAGCGATCGACCAGGTCGATGGCCGACAACTTCGGGGAGAGGGACCTTTCCGCTACCAAGAGCATCGACGGAGGACTTACCCATGTCTTTCTTCTTGGACCGAGAAGAAGGTCCGGCAGATGTTGGTCCCTCTCCTCTGGTGGAGAGGGACAGACAAAAGCTCCTTAAAGGAAGCTGTATAAGAGGAACCCAGGGAAAGCGGGATAAATGCCGCGGTCGAGGAAGATGCGGCCTGCGCCGCCTCTTCGAGGGCGATCATCTGCTCTAGCGGATCCGCCAAGCCCGCCGCCGCGGAAACCGCCGACCGGGCCTCTTTTGACTTCACGGAGGAAAGCGTTTCTCAGACGCCCTCAGTTGTAAGCGGGCAGCACGGTCTTCGGGACATAGGCTGAGGAGGAAGGCACAGGTCGCCAAGCCCTGCGGGTGCGTGCTCAAAGGCCTAAACAATGTGAACACCGTGGAGTGCGGATCCGTCCGAGACATCTTCTGCCCGCAAGGGCATCTCCGAAACCGGAGTCGATTTGTCCATCGCAGCCGCGAGGGATAGAAGACCGAAGTCTAGAATGCAAAAAAAACCTTTACATTCGGAAAACCGAAGAATTAGGAACCAGTCTTATACGCAGAGCGTTAAGGAGGGAACTTGAGCTTCCAAGCGGTAAGGAAGATCTGGCGTCATGGGGCGGAGCCGAGAGTTTTACCACCCGGGTGGATGGGAGGAGCCAGCTTGAAGACCTTCCGGCAAGATTTAAAGCGGCAAGGATACCTGCCAGACAGTGTGGATGAACAACAAATCCATGTCCCTAGAACATTAGGTTTCTTTGAAAAGGCTGGTACTGCAATGGTTGGATATTTTTCGCACACAGTGCAATACATCAGTTCTTTTTTTTCATCATATCTCAGCCAGTTATAAATGGTTAACCAATGCCTTTGAAACAATCTGGCCCTTTTCTCCTGATCGTATTTCTTATCTTTATTTGGCCTCTCTGGCCTCTCCTCCTGCTCATGGAGCACTAAAGCACGTTTTTCAGGGAGTGGATGTAAACTTTCAGTTAAGCCTTCATTGCTTAATTCAACACACTGATGATCAGCAGTTCTATCTCCTGACACAGATATAGGCTCAATGTCATTGTTATTACTCTTATCTGCACTAGACACAGTGACAGAGGTGGATTGTGTTTCTGTTTCAGGTGGTGTATTGCTGCTGATGGAGTCTGCTGTTACTCGTGAGGCTACTGACCAGAGAGAAAAAAGAGTCTGCTGTTTACCACTCCTACTCCTGCTCTGCATATTGTGGTGGCACTTATTTTCTTCCCCCAATGATAATAAAATATATTTTATTTTTACATGTGTCTGTGTGAGTTTCTTTGGGTGTCCGGGGTTTGGTGGACTGGGTTGCTGGCAGACAGTGATGACACTGGGCGGGGGCCAGAAGGATGAGGTGCTTATTTGCCTAGCCTTTTCAACAAATAAAGGCAATGGATCTTTATTTACAAATGTCTGAAACTTTCAGAGTTATGATTATTGTGCAGACTAAGACAAGTCACTTATCCAATTTGGCAGGGCAGGCAGTGGCACACAGAACACTCAGAAGAAGTCACTGGACAAAGGCAGTGGACGAAGCTGGAAGGGAATGAGTCTATACTAATAGGAAAAGCCCAGGTTACACAGGGTCGGACTCGGACCTGGTCCTGTTACTTACTAAGTAATGGACATGCACACAGCATGTAGATAACTCCTAAGGCAGGCTGTGCCTATTATGATTTTAGTTTCGTTTTTTTATAATAGTTCACTAGTCGACTGACTCACACACACTCATCACACAGTTTAGGGCAGCTACAAATACGAACTAAGGTCAAGTACAAATGTAGTAGTATACTCTTTTACAACAATTAGTGCAGTTTTGTAAGTACTGCTCTACTTCTCCTTCACCAGCTACTGTGCAGTTATTACAGTTTTTACTTTTTTATTTATTTGGGCAACTAATTAGCAAGTCCTCCCCTTCCCTTCCCTTATTAGCAGGCTCACCTCACCACTGACTCCACAGCCTGGCCCTCAAGAAGAATTTAGCACCAGATAGGAGCAAACCCAGCCAGACAGACAGACAGACTGTGTGCAGACTGCAGAGCAAAGTAAAAAAAAAGTTGCAGCACTTAAGTACAAAGGAGCTGCCTTCTCTCTCTAGTCTATGAACTTCTTCTACCACCTTACAATCAATGCACTGTGTTAATGTTTCCTTGGATCACACACTGCACTGCAGCACACACTCCCTGTTTATTTTAGTACTGTATACCTCTGATTTCCTCTCAATAATTAATGCTCCTTGTGTGGTCCCTTCTTAGGTCCACCCTTCAGTTAAGTTGTGTTAAATACTGGAACAACAAATGCACAGCACAATGGTACACTCGTTTTTTTGTTTTTTTTTTGTGGCTTCTAAGTTCTGAACACTCATCAACAATAACAGTTGAAACTAAATAAGAATGGAGTGGTTTCTCAGCGTTCTCCCTCTCTCTCAGGCTCTCAGTCTCTATTTTTGTTTCTGTGGGCAATAGCATGAGCTAACAAACCGCTTCCCCAATCCCCAACCCTCCTCCCCATACAGCCCGCCCACCCACCTGCGACCTCACACCAAGCAACCTCCCTCACTAACTCAAACTCTCCCTGAGTCCCTGGCTTTTTATTTTAAACCAAATGCTGAGTGGTTAAAACAGGCCAAGTACAGGTACTACAGTGCACACTGCACTTCAAGTCTCCTCTCCAGTCTCCACAATAAAAACGACTCATTAACTGCTCTCTCTGGAAACAGCACGCACGTCCTTTCTCTGTGAAAATGAGAAAGAGAGTGTGTGTGTCCCCAGATCGCTCCCGCCAAGTCTGCACGGGAGCCAAACTCGGCCAATGTGCGTCTTACCCTTCCGTGAGCCTCCCTTCCATTTGCTGCCACGCATGCCAGTCTCTCGGCTCCTCCTCTGTGTTCACTCTTTGCTGCTCCTGTCCTGGTACCCGCGGCACTGCTCCTACATGCCATGCGCTGATTGTGCTCCCCGAGCCTCCTGTACTGTTTCTGCCCCCCCTGCTCATAGCACGTGAGTGCTGCTCCGAGGGTCAGATGACCCAGAGTACTCCCTCCAGTATCGTGCGACGAGCGCACCCAGTGGCAAAAGTTGGTAATTGCAGGGAAATTAGGCAATTTTTTTTTTTAAATGCAGTCCACGGACAACTGGCTAGTTGATGCAGTGCTTGTCCCTGGCTGGAAACTAATAGCCCGGGACGTTGGGCTATCGTAGTTGTCGAACCCTGCTATTGGGAACCTTGCTTGGGCCTAGGGCGCCAAGCTTGAACCTGCTGCTGTTGCTGACCTCCCTGGAAGGAGGGCTGTCTAACCGCAGGGGAAGAATGCCAGAAGGACTTCTTTTTGCGCTTCTGCTGGTTCTTGCCCAAAGAACCCTTAGCAGAGGTGGCATTAGACTGCTCAATGCACTGTAGATGACCTGCCACTCCCGGACCGAAGAGGTCGGTGCCAAGGAAGGGCACGTCAGCTAGCTTGTGCTGAGTATCCGCGGGAAAGGAGGATAACCTCAGCCAAGCCCTGCGGCGAGTGGTCACTGCGGCAGCTAGTGAATGGGCACAGGAATCTCCAATGTCCAGAGCTGTCTGGAGCTGTTGTTTAGCAACAGCACGGCCCTGGTCATGGACCTGCTTGACCGTGGTCTGCATGTCTGCTGGGAGATGAGGGAGGACTTCATCAAGCGACCCCAGAAGGGCGTGAGAGAAGTGTGCCATAATCACTGCTGAGCTGGCCTGACGAAGGCCCAGGGATGATGCTGCATAAACTTTCCGGGCCGAGTGGTCCATATTTTTGGACTCCTTGTCCGGAGGGCAGTCAGTATCCGCAGAGCAGCCCGTGTGCCGAAACACTGAGGCAGTCACAAGGCTCTCAGCCGAGGGATGCTCAGTGAAGCCCGCCAAGGACCCCATGGGCACCACGTACATGCAGACCATACGGGCAGACGGAGCCAGGCAAGAGGCAGGGAGCTGCCAAAGCTCCAGTGCCGGGCCAAATATGGCTTCGGCCACTGGAAAGGCCTCTGTCGGGGTATCCCCCCTCTTAAGAATATCCGTTAGAGGATATTCCGCCTTCTTTTGTACAGGCTGCAAAGGCATACCCGTGGACTCAGAAACAAGTCGAAGGATGCCCTGGAAGGAAGAAGGACCTTCCTCCAGGCCTGTCACTGACAGCTCATCATGTGAGTGAAGGCCAGTAGTATCAGAGTCCGAGGAATCCAGATACAGGGGTCTCCCACTTAAGTCCCCTTCGATGCGCCTAGGGTGATCAGGAGTGACTGTAATGGACAACCTATGGGGCAAGCCTGTAGTTGTCCGATCTTCCTTTGAGGGAGCCCCTCCCTGAGGCTGTTCAGGTGGTGGTTCCACCAGAATTGGTGGGGAGCCTGTAACAGGCCGACCAGAAATACGTAGCGGTCCCACGAGGAGAGGTGGGTCCCTTAGAGACTGAAGTCGGTGTCGGCCGAAGAGGCTGGGGCCAAGTAATGGCCGGTACAGCCGGAGTAGATGGCTTTTGACCGGTCAAAAGGAGTTGCTGCCACATGAGGTCCTCATAACGTCGACGGAGTTTCTGTCTAAGTCTCTCCTCATCCGAGGAGGATGAGGAACGGTGGCGGCACCTCTTCTGGGAGTGTTTGTGACCCTTTCTTGTTTTTTTTTGACCGATGGGGTCCTACTCCTCGATCGAGACAGACGGCGTCGGAAGGACGGGTCTCCTCGTCGGGGAAGGAGAGAATGGGAGTCCCCTCCAAGGAGTCATCGACAGGCGTCGGTGACAACGGCTCGATCGGGTCGAGAGAAATCTCGGCTGGTTCTGCCGTATCTTTGGCTTCAGTGCCCTAGCCTGACGGAAGGTCCGAAAAGCCGGCAGCCAAGGAAGCGATCTTGACCGTGGCCGAGACCGCCTGCTCCTGAGTGTCGGACCACTCTCGGTCCCAGAAACGTCTTCTTCGGCTAGCAGAAGATGATTTGGGGTCCTTATCCTTTTTCTTGGATCGGGAGGAGTGCGAGCCCGAAGGCACCTCACCCTTGGTGGGGAGAGACTGGCACAACTCCCAAAAGGATCCCGTGATGGTGGAACCCAGGCTGAGCGGGACGAAGAAACTTCAGTTGGCCGGAGCTTGGGCGGCTTCCTCTTCGAAGGCTGCCATTTGTTCGAGCTGCTCGGTGGATCCCGCAGCCATGGAAACTGCCCACCTGGCCTCCTTGGATTTCACCGGTGGATTGCGAAGCTCCGGTCTCCCCAGCTTAAGGCGCGCCTTGTGGTCCTCCAGGATGGAAGGCTGAACAGATGGTGCAGGCCCAGGTATCGTGCATGGCGCCTAGGCAATACATGCACGAGAGGTGGGGATTGGTGCGAGACATTTTCTGTCCACAAGGACACCGGCAGAACCCGGGGGACGACTTGTCCTCCATATCCGAAACATTTGGATCCGAATCATAAACTCTGACGAGTTTTAAGGCGAGTAAGTGCGGCGAAAACCGTCGATTAGACTCCAGGGCCTACGGTACTTGCAAAGTAGCACGAGGAAACCTGTATCTTCCAGCGGAAAGGAAGAACTGGCGTCATGGAGCGGAGCCGAGGTATTTACCACCCGGGTGGGTGGGAGGAGCCAGCTTGAAGACTTCCGGCAAGATTTAAAGGGGAAAGGGACAATGCCAGACAGTGTGGATGAACAACATATCCACGCTCCTAGAACCTCTGCTATTTTTGTTGATCTAACAAAAGCGTTCAACACTGTCTCCCACTCCCTCCTCCTAATTAAGCTCTCTCTTGCAGGGTTCTCTAGCGATGCCACCAGCTGGTTCCACTCCTACCTGGCAAGCAGGTCCCAATCTGTCAGAACTGGAAACACCTCTGCCGCTCTCCCGGTAACCACTGGTGTTCCACGCAAGGCTTGGTCCTTGGCCCACTCTCCATTTTCCTAAATGATTTGCCCTCTGCCTGCCCAAACTCTTCCATTCACATGTATGCGGATGATACTGTACTGTATACATCCGGACCCACAACTCCTGATGTGGTGACCAGACTACAGAAGGACTTTGTTGATGTCAAACTCTGGTTTCGCTCTAATCCACTGTTTCTCAATGCCAAGAAAACAGCCTCCCTAACCTCTGGCACGAAGCAGAGACTTTCCCGGCTCCCCTCCATCCCCTCCATCCACACCATGGACGGGACTTCTCTGGAGGCATGCTCCTCATTTAGTTATCTCGGGGTCTGGCTTGACCAACATCTCGACTTCTCTGTACATGTCGAAGCCATCCATAGAAAGCTACATCTCAAGCTGGGCGCCTTATACCGCAACCGGGGTTGCATCCCGCTGCCGGCGCGCCGAGCAATTGTACAGAAAATGATTCCCCCAATTTTTGACTACAGTAATGCAGTCTACAGTGCTGCTCCCAAGTCCACCCTAGCCAGACTGGACTCTCTCTTCCACTCCTTCTGTCGTTACACCCTCGACTGTCCCCCCCCCCCATTCATCACTGTGCCCTCTACCGCACTCTTGACCTCCCCTCCCTTGTGAATCAGAGACAGTCCCACCGCGTAAGTTTCACAGCTAAATTCTGGTCCCAACCCTCCCACCTCACAGCGCTGTACTGTCAGCACAACTGCCCCCAGTGTATGCACTCAGGAACTTCAACTCTTGTCTACTGTCTGTTCCACTCAAGTCCACTGCTGCAGGTCAGGCAGCCTTCTCATCTCGGATGCCCAAACTGTGGAACACCCTTCCAGAGGCTATTTGGCACTCTACCTCCACTCAACACCTTAACTCCCTCCTTAAAATACACTTCAACACCACCTGCACATGCACCTGAACAACTCTCAGAATAAGGGCCTAGTTGTCCACGTGTACAGTGATTACCAACTACTGGATCAACTATTTACTGCACTATGTTTTGCATGGTTTTTTTTTCCATTTTTTATTTTTTAACCAGGTAGTGAACTGGGCACTGCCCTTTTTCAGCCACGCCTGAGAAACATAAAAAAACTTGGTAAACTTACAGCCATATAGATAAAAATACAAATATACAGTACTGTACTTTACAAATACACAATACAATAATTTCACATACAATTACACACAATCCCATATTTTAAATATGCAAAAAGCCCTTTTCTAAAGTGCATTAGATTATGTACTCCCTTAGTAAGATGTATGTATGCATTCAAGAGATGGGGTGCATAACAAGAAAAAGCCCTCCCAGTCATCTGCAACTTGTATCTCGGAACCTCATAATCCTGAGCCCCACTGCTTCTTGTTATTCGTTCCCTCTTCATTAAACCCAGTGCCCCAGAAAGCACCTTGGGATCATTAGCTCTCGATACCCTAAATGCAAAATTCCCTAGTTGGTGTCTAATTCTCATTTCTGGTGGTAATACTCCCAATTTCTCATAAAGCAAACAATGGTGTGTACATTTTGGCACCTGAAGTGCAAACCTACAGATGTTATTAAACAAAGTCTTATACTTTGTCTCAAACACTCTATTACTATTACAAAACACTACAGTGCATGGCAGAACGCTGTTACTAGTCAAATTCCATCTTTTACCAGCACTGTTGCACCATCGATGTGTCGTCATGCTGTTGTTATACCATCGATGGTATGTCACATCAATGGTACAACAACTTGTAATCAGATCACGCGGCCACCCGCTAGTCTCCTCTAATGGTTGAACGGCCAGAAAGCAGTTTGAATCCATACAAGCACTAACAGTCGATGATTTCATCGTGTAAGACGGCACAGTAATTAAAAGCCCCTGACCCGTAGTAATAATCGCTGCACTACGGTTTTTTTCTCTGCCCCCCATCTCAGTTACCCACCTTTCTGTAAGTAATAAAATTAATGTTTTCTGCTTCCTCTCTTGTGTTTATATGTCCCAGGTTGTTCATCGCAGGCAATGTTCCACGCCTCATTTGCGATCACAGCACTTCCCACAGTTTACGGCAGAAATATTTTTTAAAAAAACAAGGTAACATTGATGCCCATACACTATTAAAGACAGTGAATGGGCATCGATGAACAACCACGCTAAGCTGGCATCTCGTGGTAACCTTGGCAACTTTAATAAACCTCTCGAGCTGCGCTCTTGAGGTTACATAAGGTGCCAAGTTGCTGTAACCACTCTATACCAGCATAGCGTGGTTATTCATCGATGCCCATTCATTATCCTCTATATACTCCCATATGCCAGTGTAGGCATCAGAACTTGCTTAGCTATAACTGCCTGGGCTTCTTCAGTCAATGAGTTGATGTTCCTCTACAGATACCCTATTTTTGATTAAGCCTCTTTCCTACTTTTTCAGTATGTGAGATTAAACTCAGGAAGGGGTCCAGATAACCTCCTAGATATTTTGAAACAGTAACTGTAGAAAGACTCATCCGATTTTGACCAGTTATTTGTAATTTATTTTCCTTTTGCAATTTCTGTTGGGTTCCAAATAGCATAATATTTATTTTTTTCTCATTTAGAGTCAATTTATTGTCCCTTAGCCACTGAGCCAGCATGTTACATTCATACAGCAGGGATGCCTGAATAACACTGCTCGTAGGTGCAGAGTGCCATATTACAGTATCATCAGCATAAATAATGCTGATGATACTGTAATAACTGTCTCTCTATTTGCACTATATAATGTATGTACTGTTGTTATTATTGTATTCTTTATGATGCACCTCAATCGTATGTTGTTTTTATTATTGGATTCTTTATGATACACCTCAGTTGTAATTCCCCAGCCCTTTCCCCCAGGATGCATCTGGAATCGAGCGGTAGTCTGCTCAGTATGCCTTCCTGGTAAAACTTTTTTTTTTTGTGTGTGTGAGATCTTTTTACCTCCCCCACACTCCGGCGTCCACCTCTGCTTTGGGCCGCCTAGTGCTTCCATGCCCTGGCAGTCCTCTTCTGGAGCTCTCCCTCTCATACACACATTGCAACCGACCCCCGAGTTGTTCCTGGCATATCCCATCGCCTAGCGGGTCCCCCCTCCTCTGAGGGAGAAGGCACCGGGTGGCAGGGAACGCCAGCACACTATTTTTCCAAGGTCTGGGGGTGCTGCTGTGGTGGAGGATGCTCCTGGATGTTCCAGGGAACATGGAGCATGGAGGCCGTCATCTGGTTGTGCCGGAGCTGTTTTTCTGGCTTTCTAGGTCCCTCCTGCATCACTATGTGTAGTACCCCTGGTCTCCACCAGAGGCCACTACAGAGCGGAGCTACCCCCCAACCCTCCCCAGGAGAGGAGAGCAGTCCTTCGGATGCTTAATCCTCTCCTTCCCCCTGCCAGCTCCTGGCGCTTCAGTCCGTTCCCAAACCTGAGCCGCCAGCGTGGTTCAAGGTGTGGCGTCCAGCACCTCAACCCTCTGCGCCACCAGGCTGGCTTGGTAAAACTTTTAAATAAATAAATAATTACATTTCCAGAACTGACACTCTCTCAACAAGATTATCTGAGGCACACGAGGCCAGGACCTTGAGCCCCTTCCATCTGCATCTAGGAATGCAGGAAGCAGCAGTAAATGCAGGTTTGTTTGTTTTTTGCCCCAAACGAAGGTAGCTCATGCAGCACTGTTTCTATCTATGCCAAGTGTGTGCCTTTCGATGGTTTGGTTAAAAAAACTACTGAACAGTTTTTTTAATTGAAATTTTTTTTGTTTTTTTTTCAAATACCGTCAAAACAGATCGATTCAAAAAAAGAAACAGATCGATGACAACCCCCCCCCCAAAAAAAAACAGATCAGCAATGGAATCACTAGAGACACGTTTACCCTGACTCATAAGTTGAACTCCTCCTGGCAAATCAATGCAAATAATAACCCTCCACACAGCAAGCATTTGAATGAATGTACACAGGCTCAAGCACCTAACTTCATCTGCTTCAGATGTTGTCAGGCATGGATGCTTGTCTGACGAGGACTGGGCAGTGGGAGGATGGGGTTACAATAGACCACTAGGTATTTTAAGGTACTTTAAACAACAATTTGAAAACAACATGATTGAGAGCCATGAATCCACTGTTTGGGCACACTGGGTCGGGGAGGAGGGGGATCCTCAGCAACAGTAATGTAATAAACAACTTTCTGTACTGTTCAACTTACAAACAGTGTGACAGTCATTCGATTTAATTAACAGGGTTACATTTACTGAATGCACACCAGTGCTGCATCTGGACGAACATAACCAGTTGAAAGGTTTTGCTCCCACTCCATCTGTCTCTTTGCCATCAAGAGCTTATAAAAGAAAACAGTGAACTTCTGGGGTATTATTCAATGCTCTCTGCCTTCAAAATTATCAGTGTTGTCCCTCCAGTAAATCCATTTGTTAGATGCAATATCTGATCATCCCATTCAACTCTGGCATTACTGTACACAAGAACGATTTAATTTATTGGGCCACAGTGCCACCTGATCCTCCCCAGTCCTACGTTCTGATCAATGGTGACAGGTTATGCGAACCAATGTCACACCTTAACAAGCATTTGTCAATGCCGAATGTTTGCTTGCTGGTATTGGCATTGGTAGTGCAGGAGCTAGAGAGATGCATAATAGGAATGGCAGTGAAGTATTGAAGTAATGCCAGCCCCCACCCCCAACCTGCAGAGACTGACAGGCGCTGGGGGAGTGCCTTTGGGTTGTCTGCCATAACACTCACACCATTCCACCTCACCCCACCCTGCAGACACTGACAGGTCTCACAGTGTGTCTTGAGGTCTTCGGCACTTACGCTCATCCCATTCCATAAGGAAATAAGCTAAGATGGGTGCAGTATAGGAGAATGGGGTGAACGATAGGGCTGAAGACCCCAAGGCACACCTCGATGCCTGTCAGTGGCTGCAAGGTGGGGGTGGAATGGGGTGAGCATTACAGCCGACGACCCCAAGTCACACCCCGAAACCTGTCAGTCTGTACAGGGTGGACATACCATTATGGTTGGAAACACAAAAGCCCTGGGTGTTTGTTGGTATTTTTGCTCCAAATTTTCAACATGGGCTTTTTTGAAACCCCACCTCATGAACAGTGGCAGTATCATTTCGTTACTCAATCCCAAAAGGTGATTTTGCACAGCGAGTGTGCCATTCGACCCCAAGGGAGCGAAAACACATTTTGGGCAGGACATGAAAAACGGCTGCTGTACTGTTCATGAGGAGGTGTGAAGAAATGGCAATGTTGAAAATCTGGAGTGAAAATATGAAAAAGTGGCGAAGGTACAAGTGTGCATAGAAACTGTGCAACACACGCTTGTAACGCAGTCATTTTTTGAAATGTTTACAACAAATTTTCAACATGACCTTTCTGGGACCTCTCTTCATAAACAGTGGCACTGGGATTTCATTAATCTGTCTCGAAAGTTGATTTTGCACAGCAGCCGCGTCATTCTGCACAGGAGGTGAAAAAACACATTTCGGGAAGGATGCAAAAAATGACAGCTGTATTGTTCATAAGGGGACAATGTTGGAAATTTGGAGTGAAAATATTAAAAATTGATGAAGTTACGAGCGTGCTTAGAAACTGCGCAACGGACGCTTGTAATGCAGTCATTTTTTGGATTTTTTTCACCAAATTTGCAACAGGGGCTTTTAAGGACCCCACCTCATGAATAGTGGCACTGTCATTTCGTTAACTGGTCCCGAAAGGTGATTCTGCGCAGCGACTGTGAAATCACCTTTTGGGACCAAGAAACCACATGACAATGACAGTGTTCACGAGGTGTGGTCCCAAGAACCCCAATTGAAAATTTGGGACCAAAACTCCAAAAATTGGCTGAGATATCAACCTAAATTGAAACCCCCCATTGACTGCCATTATAGGACTTACCGTCATTTTGTCAGTTCCCGGTTGGTCTTTGAAGAGTGCAGACGTGTTCCCGGTCCACAGAAGATCGCTGCTCCCGACCTCCAGAGGTAAGTATGGGTTGGGGATGGGTGCATACAGGGAGGGTGCGGGTTGGGGGCCAGCGGGAACGACAAGGGACCGTTTTTTTTCAGGTTTAAAAAAAATAAACACATTGTGGGACTGTTTTCTTTTTTACATGTGAACCATTACAAAATGAATTTCGGCACACTGGGGTGGGCTCCCAGTATGCTAGAGTACTGGGGGAGGGGGATAAATGCCGACCAGGGTTGGGCACCAGAGGTCGGCTGAGAACATAGGGGTGTGATGAGCATCCGACACCGGGAGTGGGCATCCCCGTGTCTGAAACATCAAAGAGAGATTTTATGGCACACTGGGTGGGCTCCCAGTGTGCCAGCATTAATGGGGAGGGGGATACATGCTGACAGGGGATTGAGCACCCGAATGTCAGCAGGGGACGGAAGGTGCGGGAGGGCAGCAGCAGTGGAGGGAGCTAATTTGTTGTCCTGCTGTGTGACTGGTTGGAAGGGAAGGGTTGGAAGGGGGGGGACTGCCACTGCAATAACGAAACTGCCCCTGACTGCAGCGGCAGATTTCTTTCAAGTACGGCGCTCGCTCTGAAACTGCCATCAGTGGCACCTTAGCACTAATTTGTGGCCGATGGACACGCCCATTAAAGCATTCGCTGGATTGGTCACAACACTGCCACACCTCTGCAATGCTCTACTACCTCAATATGTTTCTTGTGCGCTGTGCACGCATGCAAACATAAAAATGACTGAATGTTTGAGGACTTGACCCGCGATTTAAACAAAATTTGCTTGCGGGTGTTTTAAAGTAATGAATTTTAATTGAAATTACCTCAGAAAATGCCAGTATAAATAGTAAAGATGTTTTACATTAAGGTCGATCCGAGGAGCTGATACCATCTGCAGCTATCTAATGAACTTGGCTCACAACCAGTCTGCTCTTCCCGGCTCGTCTCGGCATTTGCTCCCCGCTCATGGTCTGGCAACAATTACTTAAAACACACACAAAACCAAACAAGCAAAAAAAAAAACAGTCATTATCCCTCAGGACCGAGGACCACCACTTCTCTGCACATTCTGGCTGGGCTCGGCATTCGCGTCCTACTCTTGGCAACAATTACTAAAAAAAAACAAACTGTCATCATCCCTCTGACCACAGGCCACAGCCACTCTCCACTTCCATCCTTTGCTCTTAGGCTGTCCAGGTTCTACTGCCAGCATACAAGCAGTCCAATCCCCATCTCCCAGTCGCATTCACACACACACACAAAGAGAGGAAAAAAAATCTGAGCTGCAAACCCCACTACGTGACAGTAGAACCCCCACAACACTCCCTCATACCTACCTGATCACAAATCTCTGTTAAATGAAACAAAAATTCTAGGAATGTAGAAAGTCTGTTTAAGAAGGAAACTGTACTAATGAAAACAGGAGTACATTAGCAGTTCTTTAATATTATCAGCATGATGTTTTAATAAAGGACCCAAGTAAATAACATGAACATGCTGATTTTAAAACGATGTTAAAGATATAGTTTCTGGGCTGCTAAAAGGGGACAGACATTGGCATGTTATCCCACTGAAAAGTAAGACTGTTTCTCCAGCTAGAATAAACAAACAAACACAAATGTACTTATTAAAAGTGAGCATCCCGAATAACATCTGGTTCACTTGGTGACATGGACATCAAGGAGCCGAGTTTTGCATCACTGAGAATTTTACTGGCATTCTGAAATGAAAATTTGGCCAAACTTCATTTTTTTCAAGTTGCCTGCTGTTATCCCCTTGCATACAAAAGTGTTATAAGTACACCTCTGCTGTAATTAAGCGATGCACTGCTAAATCAGCCAACCCATATTTAGTTCACCAAAATGATTTAAAAGTATTGCATTAGCCTAACAAAATAAACAAAGAAAATTTACTCAGAACTTCAGACTACTTAAGGTTTTCATAAAAAATGTATTTAACCTTCAAAATGTTGTTTAGATTGCTATATGCACTTGAACTGGGAATGCCAATCAATAGTTTGTCTTGAATACAATTCAATTGATTATGCAATGAATGAGGAAACAAGTCTTACCTATTATACTTTTCTTAAAGTAGACTACTTCATTTGTATTCACCTCCAGAATAATGAAACACACACACTCACAATACATAGATAACTCAGGTGGGCATTTGGTTATCCTTTTTCAGAACCTTAGTTCTGGTGTTAATAGCATTAGAAACTGTGGCAAAAGAGGTATCCACTGGTTTTGTAAACTGGCAGCAAACGATGCAACTGCATTCTGCACTGAGAAGTATTTAAAGCTAATGCTGATTTCAATACACATTAAGTCATTGCTAACCATCTCATGTTGCCATTTGCATTCCTTTGCAAAACAGTCCCATTCCCAAATTTAATATTTACAGTGCTTCAAGGTGCTTATCAATTACTGGCGACAACCTTTCAAAGGCCTCCCTCCACCTACTTAAAGATTATGTGCAACAGTTTTTACATATTTTTTATAAAAGCTTGAAAAGTTGAAATTCAAGTCCCCATGTCATGATTAGTGTTTCCTGAAAATTTCATGCTGTTTGGTTTTGTGGTTTTCTTTAAATCAGCATTTCTTAACTTGCTCTACTGTGGCTGAAAACAGTGGAGTTGTTTCTGTCCTCTCAGTCAAACTTGGGAGTGGCAAGGCAAGGCACGTTTATTTCTATGGCGCCTTACATAAAATCAGGTAGGGAAATACAAAAGTAAAAAAACACATACAATATACATAAATATTAAAACAATAAATCTAGCACTATAATAAAAGATTTGGATCCAAATTTAAATTGGCTCTGGTCAGTCAAGGACATCAGGCAAGGCCACACAAAAAAAGGTGAGCCTTTAGACCCTTTTTAAACATCTCGGCTGTCAGGGCCTCCCTCACAAAGGCTGGAAAAGAGTTCCAAAGGGCCAGTCTGGTGACATTTATTCTCACTTTTGTGGTGTAAAATGTTTATTACAAGATGGCTAGAAACAATTCTGAAAGCTTTGTCAAGCAATAAGAACATCAATCTGTAATCTGTAAGAGTACCATGACATCATTTTGGAGTAGCTTGCTGTTTCAGATTCCCAATCAGAGCAGTAGTTTGTAGAGTTAATGGTTTGCTGAGCACTCTTAAGTTTCTTACAGACCTAGTCTCTGGCTTGTGTTTAGATAGACCAGCTTAAACTATATCATCTTCTCATGAAAAGCTGATCATTTCAGTTTCAATGCTGAATTGAAGTAGTGGAAATCTTTCTCTGTGAGAAACCGGCGTGTCTGTATCACAGCTCTCAGTTCTTTCTAATCAAAAAATCTGATTTTTTTTAACTCTATAACACAGGGCTATTTAATGACTATAAAATCAATCTAAATTTTGTTCATTCACAGAAACAGTTTGTCTTCGATGTAGCCTTCATAAATACATTCATGTAAGAACATTTTTTTCATGTCAGACTGACAAACAACGCTTGTGCTTGAAATACTGTAGCAGAGTATGACAGGCACCTGTCTGAACTCACAAATTTCAGTTCTTTGCTGGTTTCTGTGTGAAAATACATCATGTATGTGCATAACTAGAAACACTGTGTGGCATCCTGATGCACTGTGTCTCTGCCCCACAGTTGAGGCAGCTGCAGTCTACTGCCACCTGTCCCTGCCCCACAAGTTCCTTGCCTTCTGCTCCACATTCGAGTCTGCTGCATCCTGCTGCCCACTGTCTTCTCCCACACAGTCAGGGATTGTGCATCCTGCTGCCTCCATCCCCTGCCTAAAGAATCAGGGCTGCTGCACCCTGCCTCCCCCTGCCCAAACAGTTGGGGTTACTGCACCCTGCTGCCCTCTCTCCTCCACCCTCACAGTTAGGGAAGCTGCACCTGTTGCCCCCTGTTCCTGTCTCCACAGTCAGGGCTGCTGTGCCGTGCTGTGCTAAGCCATAGAGTGCCAGGTTCCCTGCCTCCACAGCTGGGGCTGCTGTACCATGCTGCGCTAGCCAGCAGAGATGGGGCTTTTGCTACACCCTGCTGCCCCCACTTCCACTGTCCCATATTGGCAGGGCTGCCGACCACCTGTACCCCATCTCATAGTCAGTGCTGCTGAACCCTGATGCCCCGTGTTCTGCACCACAGCTGAGACTTCTGCATCTTGCTGTCCTCTATCCCGTCACCAGGGACAGGGCTGCTGCACCCTGCTCCATTCTGCACAGTTGGGGTCGCTATGGCCTGCTGTGCTCTAGAGCCCCATGCATCTGCATTTTGGGCTGCTGCAGCATGCTGCCACTTACCACAAGATTCAGGGCATTTGCTGCACCCTGCTGCATGCCTCCACAGTTGCGGCAGTTGCACCCTGTTGCCCCTCTGCCACCAGAGTCGGATCCTTTGCTACACCCTGCTGTCCACATCCCTTGTCCCAAACAGGCATGGCTGCTGCACCTGTCCCACAGTTTGAGCTGCTGTATCCTGATGCCACCCCTATCTCCTGCCTGAACATTCAGGACTGCTCCACCCTACTGCCCTCTGTCCCCACCCCCACAGTCAGGGCCATGGCACCCTGTTCCCCCCCGTTCCTATCTCGACAGTCAGGGCTGCTGTGCTGTGCTACACCCTAGAGTCTCATGCCGCCTGCATCCACAGTTGGGGCTGCTGAACCCTGCTATGCACTTCCTTTGCCCCATATAGGCTGGGCTGCGGAACAATGTGCACCCTATGCTATTGTCAGGGCTGCTGTACCCTGATGCCCAACTGTGTCCTTCCCCACAGTCAAGGCGTCTGCACCATGCTGTCCTTTGTCTCCTGCCACCATTGTGCCCTGCTGCACCACGTAGCCCCTTGCCTACACAGGCAGGGACAGGGTGCAGCAAATACCCTTACTCTTGTGCTGCACTCTTCCTGAACAACTGGGGTTGCTGCACCCTGCTACCCTCTCTCTCTCACCCTCACAGTTGGGGACACTGCACATGTTGCTCCCTGTTCCTGTCTCAGCAGGGTGTAGCAAAGGATCTGATTCTGGTGGCAGGGGTACAGCAGGGTGCAACTGCCTCAACTGTGGAGGCATGCAACAGGGTGCAGCAAATACCCTGAATCTTTTGGCAAGTGGTAGCATGGTGCAGTAGCCCTAACTGCAGAGACATGGTGCTCTAGAGCACAGCAGGCCACAGCAACCCCAACTGTGTAGAAAGGAGCAGGGTGCAGCAGCCCTATCTGTGGTGACAGGGGATAGAAGACAGCATGGTGCAGATGCCTCGACTGTGGGGCAGGACACATGGGGCATCATGACACAGCAACCCTGACTGTAAGATGGGGTACATGTGGTGCAGCAGCCCTGACCATTTGGGGCAATGGAAGTGGGTAGCAGAGTGCAGCAAAAGCCCCACCTCTGGTGGCTAGGGCAGCATGGTGCAGTACCCCCAGCTGCGGAGGCAAGAAACTTGGCACTCTAGGGCTTAGCACAGCACAGCAGCCCTGACTGTGGAGACAGGAACAGGAAGCAACAGGTGCATCCCTAACTGTGAGGGTGGGGGAGAGAGAGAGGGCAGCAGAGTGCAGCAACCCCAATTGTTTGGGCAGGGGATGGCAGGGTGCAGTAGTCCTGTCTGATTCTCTAGGCAGGGGATGGAGGCAGCAGGGTGCACAATCCCTGACTGTGTAGGAGAAGACAGTGGGCAGCAGGGTGCAGCAGCCTCGAATGTGGATCAGAAGGCAGGGGGCTTGTGGGGCAGGGGACTGGTGGCAGTAGACTGCAGTTGCCTCAACTGTGGGGCAAAGACACGGTGTACTTGGATGCCACATAGTGTTTCTAGTTATACACGTACATGATGTATTTTCACACAGACACCACAAAAGAACTGAAATGTGTGAGTTCTGACAGTATATGTGCTTGAAATACTGTAGCAGAGTGTGACAAGCACCTGTTTGTCAATCTGACATGAAAAAAAATGCTCTTTCATGATTGTACTTATGAAGGCTACATCAAAGACAAACTGTTACTGTGAATGAACAAAATTTAGATTTATTTTATATTCATTAAACAGCCTTGTGTTACATAGTTAGAAAAAAAAAACTGAGGTTTGATTAGAAAGAAGACAGCTGTGATACAGACAAGCTGATTTCTCACAGAAAAATATTTCCACTACTTCAATTCAGCACTGAAACTGAAATGATCAGCTTTTTAAAGAAAGAGAATGATATATTTTAAGCTGACCTATCTAAACACAAACCAGAGACTGGGTCTGTAAGAAACCTGGAGAGCTCAGCAAACCATAAACTCTACAGAGTGCTGCTCTGATTGGGAATCTGAAACAGCAAGCTACTCCAAAATGATGTTATCGCGCGCTTAAGCTTGACTGAGAGGACAGAAATACAATAACCCCACTGTTTTCAGCCACTGTAGAGCAAGTTAACAAATGCTGATTTAAAGAAAACCACAACATCAAACAGCATGACATTTTCAGAAAACAATAATGACACAAGGACTTGAATTTCAGCTTTTTAAGGTTCCATTAAAAATATGTAAAAACCGCTGCACATGATCTTTAAGCCATACATATTAAAACCTAAAGCTGGGGTGTCGTCCACGCTGCTGCTCCCCTCTGCTCCATCCCATTTTGCTCTTTCAGGAGCTTTCTTTTTATTATTGGGATTTCTTGTTTTAAATATGAGGCCTTTTGGAATGTTGAGTTTCAGTATTTTGAAAAATTGCAGGCTCTGGCTAGTAAGCCAGTTCTATATTAATATGGTAAATAGTGACTGGAACGTTAAACTTTTGGTCCCTAAAGTTGCATAGCGCGGCTGACGTTTCGTTCTCATGGACTCTCTAACTTGGATTCAGAGGTCTCTGGAGTGAATAATAGGCTGAGTAGGGCAGCAGCAAAAACAGGGCAGAAGTCACTTTCTGTCAGAAAGTGTTATACTACAGGACCCAGTAACTTTTTGCTTTTATATTATTAAATATTTAAAAAAAAAAGGATACTTTCTGCTGGAAACCCTCTTTCCTGTGCTGTACAGGCTAGAAAAATTTGATTGAACTGCAGAACCATCACACTTTTGAAGCACGCTGCTAATGTTCACTAAAGCAGGCAAACCAAAGGAGAGTCTCCATTTGCTAGCAGCTAATGTTAGCATCGCATTTGTTGCAGTCAAGAAGCAAGGTGATCGAAACACATGGTATTTTTAGGATAAGCTGACTAAAGTGGCCCAGCTAGCTACCTTTTATTTGTTATGTTTTCTGTACACATTCCAGGGAACAAAATGTAGCCAGTCCTGAACAAGAAGTGAGTACAAATCATAATTATACTACTTACTCAGGTCATTTATCAAAAGATCATACTGATAATATTGAAGAACTGCACCTGTACTCCCTTTTCTATAAGTACGGTTCTATATAGGGCACTGCATCCAATGCTATTGGCTTAAGGCTGCAAAACGTATCTTAGCATGACTGTGTGTAGTTTATTTGCCAGTGCTGTTCAGTAACTGCTGTGCTTTTTATTCTGACATTCTTGGTGGTTAAAGAGTAGTTGTTCATTGCATGTCAGTAAAACACATTAGCCGATTTTTCAAGGCCTTCGGAAGAAATCAGCTCAAAACAGTGGCTGAATGGGTTGTACTGTAATATCAGGAAACAAAAGGTAAGAAACTGCTTTACAAGACCTGAACCAGCAGCAGAAAATGGTAAAACTGAATAAAAAAGGTTTAGGTACAAACTTGGCACTGTACTACAACCTGCTGTTTTAAGTCCCATATTATCAACATTCTTGTGTTGTTCGTCAGTTGGATGCTAGTTTCATTTGGGCCAGGGTAACGTAATCATAAATTAGTGTAAATGGCAAATATCAGACCTCTGAATAAGTATGATTACATAATGTGAAGCATGGCAGGTGTAAAGGGATGGTTAAATGGAGTGAGTTCTTTTTATGGGTATTTGTACATCCTTCTAGATCCACTGTATATAGCCTTTTGAGATTATGGGACTGAATTTCAGGGTGGAATGAGGGTATTCAGACCCAAATGTCAAGACTGTGGGGAAAATTCTATTTACATTCTGTGCTACACAGAATTTACTAATACATGCTCCATTTAGTCATATCTAAGGTGAATGTTTTACATGTTTATTAAATCCACACATTCTTAACTTTTTTTTTTAATCAGGTCTTGGCAAACTGCTTTTTTTTTTTTTTTTTTTTAACTGTAATTACTATTGTCTTACAACTGATCTTTTTTTTCCCCCACTACTGCTCATGTGCGGTAATTTCTTATTTTTTTTTTACTTTCATCCCCACCCCACCCAACACTCCCTCTCAGTGCCTACCACCTCCCCCAGAAACATAACAGTGACACTGGGGGTGCCCAATCCCCCAGTGCCAATCGGCATCTCCGTACATTGATGGCCTCTAGGTCTGGGATCTCATTTCTCAGACTCTAACACTGGCACATCTCGGTTTCCATATTTTGTTACCTCTTTTTCTTGTTGCGTTCTCCTTTTTCCAGTGTTTTCCCCTTCCTTACATTTCTCCTTTGACTGCTCCCTTCCTCCCTACTTTCTCCTTTGCTAACCTACTACTTCCGTGAAGAACTTACATTCTGGTGGGATTCTCTCTCCCCTAGTGATCTCCCTAATCTATCTCTGCCTGTGATGGGCTACTTTCTACCTCCCTCATTTCTTCCGTCACCCCCCTCAACTGCTTTAAATGTCACTCAAAGTAACATTTAAATCATCCACTGAGGACTGCAGTTCACTCCTGGATGGAATCAGCCCATCACATCGGTATAAGCTCTTATACTTCCAGGTTAGTCCACAGTCCCCAGTGTAGCCACACCTCTCCTTTCTGTGCCATTTCTTCTACCATTACTTGAAAGCCTTAATAATAATAATAAACTTTATTTTTTAAGCACCTTTCGAAGTGCCAAGGTGCTGTACAAAAGTTAAAACCACAATAACACAAACAGCAAATACAATAATAAATAAAATAACAGATCCATTCAATTATACATCAATGAAGGCCTGACGCCACAAAAAAGTTTTAAGTGCCTGTTTAAATCCCCCCATAGCCGTGCACTCCCGTAGCTGACGGGGTAAAGAATTCCAGAGGGTAGGGGCCATAAACATAAATGCATGGGCCCCAGAGGATTTCAAAGACACCCTCGGAATCTCCAGCAACCCCTCATCGGCAGAACAGAGCTGTCACTCAAGGCAGTAGGGAACAAGAAGCTATTTCAAGTAGTGGGGGCCAAGTCCATGTAGGGGCTTTATAAGTCATTAAGCCGACTCTGAAGGTGATCCGCCACCGAATCGGCAGCCAGTGCAGATCGCACAGCACCGGAGTAATATGCGAAGAGCGAGAGAGCCTCGTCAGCAGTCGTGCTGCAGCATTCTGCACTAGCTGTAGGCGGCAGATAACAACCCCAGGAAGCCCTAAGTACAGGAAGCTGCAGTAGTCAAGGCACGAGGTCACAAAGGCGCGGACCAACATAGGCAGATCCCTGAACGGAACAAGGTGCTTGATCCTGGCGATGTTCCTAAGATGATAGAAGGAAGACTTGACGACTGCCAACACCTGAGATCGTAGGGTCGGTCCGTCATCAAGCACCACCCCCAGGTCTTGCACCCGTTCAGAGGCAAGGATCTGGGAACTCCCCCGGATGAAGTCCAGAGGGCTGACCAGCCCTCAACCCCTCTATCCGGATCCACAACCATCACCTCAGTCTTTCCTGCGTTCAACTTTAGCTAGCTCGAATTCATCCAATCCTGGATTTCAGCGAGGCAGTTGTTAAATATCGAGACAGCACTATCCTGGTCAGGCGCGAAAGACAGGTAGAGCTGGGTATAATCAGCATAGAAGTGAAACCTCAGCCCATAACGTCTTACAGTGTCTCCAAGGGGCAGCATATACACTGCAAACAACATGGGGGGCAGCACTGAACCCTGAGGAACCCCACATGACAGACAGAGTGGGTCCGAAGAAAAAGTTCCACACAACTCTCTGAGTTCTGCCAGTGAGGAAAGATGTAAACCACCTGAGGACCGTACATGTCAGATCTCAGATGAACCTCAGGCACTCAAGCAGCACCTCATGGTCCACAGTGTCAAAGGCTGAAGAGAGATCAAGGAGCACCAGAACAGAACGGGTTCTCCGATCTCTCACCATCAGATCATCATTGAGCACCCGAACCAGCGCAGTCTCAGTACTATGCCTCTTTCCAAAACCGGACTGGGGAGGTTCGTAGATGTTATGAATCATCAAGTGGTTCTCCAGCTGTACCGCCATTACTTTCTCAATAACCTTCCCTATAAAGGGAAGGTTCAAGATTGGTCTGTAGTTGGCCAGTGCGTCCAGGTCCAGAGAAGCTTTCTTCAGGAGGGGTGTTACCACCGCCTTCTTCAGGGAGCTTGGAAACTCACCTGAATCCAAGCAGCACCAGGCTATCTGAGCCAGGACCAGGCCGATAATATCACAACAACCCATAATCAGGCAAGTTGGGCCCGGATCTAAACTACAGCAAGTAGGGCACATACCCTGGACAATCCGCATGACATCAACGAACTCCAGCAGGTCAAAGGTACTCCAGGAAACACAAGGAGCAGTGACCAAGCACCGATCAACAGCATCCCCCACAAAGTGAGTCAGGAGGATCTCTGACCTGATGTCGGTCACCTTATTCGCAAAGAATCGAGCAAGCTCATTGCACTCCACTTGTGAAAAAGCTCTTCGGAGCTGCAGACAGGCTGGGTTGCACAACCTGTCCACAGTTCGGAAGAGTTGAGCTGGTCGATTCTGAGTGGCAGCACTCTCCCCGGACAGCAAGTTTGCCTTCTCACGGGAGATCACTGATTGGTAGGCCTGATAATGCTCTTCCAATCTAAGGTGGTCAACCTCCAGGGAGAATTCCGCCAGTGCCGCTCTAACCTTCATCCTAGTCGCCGCAACTCCCTCAAGGACCCATCAAACACGGACAGGAGCAATCAAGTCCAGGGCCATGGAAATGGCCTTATTATAGGCCATGACCAAGGTCTCTGGACTCGATCTGGCCACAGGGAACTCCGAGAGGTCAATTACTGCCGATAGGCCTTCAGGGTTCACATCCTGTAAAGGGCGGTAACTGACCATGTCCACAGGGGCAGGCCTACGGAGGGGGGCACAAAAGTTGAACCTCACAATGAAGTGATCAGACCAACCAACAGGTTCCACCCCCAAATCGGAGGTCTCAATCCCCAGGAGGAAAACCAAATCCAGGGAGTGACTGTGTTTATAGGTAGCAGAGGTAACAATCTGTGGAAGGTACAGAGATGTCATCAACTGGAGGAAGTGCTGTCCAAATGGCGAGAGTGCATCGTTGACCCAGGCATTGAAATCACCCAGAACCATCAGTCTGGACGATTCCAATGCCATGTCGATGATGAAATCAGTTACTTCCTGTAGGAATCGCTTTGTGCCCCCGGGAGGACGGTCGGCGAGCTATCCTACAACCTACACCTGCTACCACAGTACACTCAAGATTCGGCATCCTGTACTGGAACACTTACAGGCCTAACTCGGTCTTGAAACAGACTGCTACCCCGTGGTCCAATCTCGGTGATGTATCTCCAAGTACCCAGCCGGATTGCCACTTCCAACATGGGGCCAGCATTTTCATCCAGTCAGGTCTCGGTGATGCATGCCAGAGCAGTTGTTCCAACAAGATCTGCAATAATTGCAGTCTTGTTCTTAACAGATCTGGCATTGCACAACACCGCTCGAGTTGGATGGGTTTTGAGGGCCGACACGGCTACTTGCCCACCAAAAAAGGTGGTGCCCTTGGGTATGGGGACTAGACATGGAAATCCATGTTCCAGGCTCCATTTCACCCCAGGGCATCTTCTAGACCCAACTACCCCAATGCGAGAGACCCGTTCATTCGTCCTCTGAAGAGCGCACCCCCACTCCCCTACCATGCACAATACCCAGTGCACAGACAGCTGTAGCACAAAACATCAAAGGTGGGGGAGAATGGGCTAAGGGCACGGAGAGCAGAGGACGAATAGCACAAGACGGGGGGGGGGCGCTACACATTCCACAAGTTGACCAACGGTCAAAAAGCACAAAACACTAAGCATCTGACCCCAGAAGAAATCTTCAAAGCAAATAATAATAAAGAAAATACCCACCCCAACCGAACACAAAATAAATAACAAAATAAAACAAAGAAAAACAAAAACCAAAACAAAAGTTAAAACCTTTCCCACACTACAAAATAGCTCCACTAAAACAACCACTCTTGCATATTTTAAATAAATACCACAAACATAAACATCCCCACCCCAAACACAGACTTAAAATAACTTAACCTAAACAGCAACAGCAAATAGGTTAGTGTCTTGTATAGACTCTCCAGCTGCAGTTTAGGAATATAATAATGGCCAGCAAATAATGATTTTGCAGAAGGGCTCTCAACACCCCCTACCAATAAATTTAGACCAAAAACATGGCCCTACCACATTTAAAACAGATTATGTAATATATATATATTGTCAGAATAGGCTCTCTCACTGCCTATCCAAAGTATGGAAGTGAATATTCCTTAATGACTAGCTAAAAATCCACAACACTGCTCCACTTTGAAGAGACTCTGGTAATTCGGGATGTTTTCTTCTCATAAAGACCTCCAATGGATTATATTGCCAGACCCTGAATCCACCCCAAGAAGGGCCTCAGAGCACCACCAATTATCTGCACTTAAGAAGTGGGAGCAATCCGACCCCCGTCAGGCAGCCCACCACTACTCCAGGAACTCAGGGAGAGCACACCCTCCAGTTAGCACCACTGAGCCCCCCAGAGAGAATGGCTGCCCCTACTAGCCGCCTCAGGGTCAGTCAGTTAGGCTAACCCTTGCTGGGCCTCTGTAATTAGGGCTACCTTCCGAATATCGCAGAGAGGTCTCCAAAACCAGTTCACAGCTTTCCTTCACTACCAGAACAGTCTCACCATACAGGAGCACGCTCCATAGGAATGCTATGTCCAACACTTCAAATTCAGTCAGTATTGTCCCAATCACTTTACACAGCAGACAGTCATTTCTATCCACTAGGCAGTGGCAGCCATCAAACAGTTTGCCACTCGAGAAACTTCCTCGGTACTCCACAGTCCTGTACACTATTCACCCGGGTAATCAGTCACCCGCATGCACTAAAATCGGCAGTGGCTTCCGAAATAACTCGGCATTCGGACCTTCACCATGTCAACGTCTTTGGGGGAGAACTTCTTCAACTGCACAAGCCCCAGAATAATGCACACCTAACACTCCACCTTGCGCTCCACAGTTCTCATAACTGATGGTAAGCAGAAGCCAATGCCGAAGTCGGGCGCCAGAACAGTCCCGATATTGGAGCACCAAGAAACCCCCAGCTGAGACTGTTGCAAAAAACACCAGTCGAGGATAGCACACCACCTCACGATCCACAATTCTTGCTACTGCTGCATAAAATAACATATATTAAAACGAACACATGGCACAGCTAAAGTAACGGCTGATCCAGCATGGTTGCCATCTTGTTTTTCTCTGTTAGATAGCCTTGGTGCGGAGCTTCCTCTCGTTCCCCATATAGCACAAGTTGCACTTGCTACTAACATTTTAAACACATGAGAAACACAGGATCAAGCCCATAAGTTATTTAAATTTATCAAAAACAACATTTACACATTTTCCTGACTATGACATTTCAATGTTTAAGCCCACGACACGCACTTATCAAGTTAATGCATTAGCAGCCCTAGTGGCTCTGCCACAGCTTGTTATACATTGATGTAGGAAGTCCATCTAAAAGAAGCAGGAGCAGGTACTCAGGTTCAGCAAATGCAATTTCATCTTATGAACGAACACTGTAGTGGAAGTGGACTGCCTGACGCAGCAGGTATGACATTCCAGAGGGAGGCAGTCCTGAAGCTTGAAGGATCTCTGGCCCATCCCTGTTCGCATAAGTGGGGTCAGGAGTAAACTATTGGCTGTGGAATGAGAGTGAGGGAGATTAACAGGTGTGAGCAGCTCTTTAAGGCACTGAGACATGCTGCCATATAGCCTCATAGAAAAAAGTTGGCCAGTGTAATTTGGGACTTGTACTCTAGTTGCAGTCATCCGAAACTGCTCAAAGCTGGTGTAATGATGGGGCCTGGGACAGTGGGAGGTGGCAAATCTGGCCACCATGTGGTAAGCAGCTTTTTTCTTTGACCATACTGATTCTGGAGCATGTCAGTTATGATGGTCCGATAATCTAATAATGGGAGAAAGTTGCTATGCGCAGACCTTATTCTGGTGTCGGCCACATGGAGCCTTCGGATGCGATAGATACCTAAAGTCAGCTACTAATTCCAGCTGGGTACCATCCAGGTAAGAGATGCTGAGATCTTGTGCATGGCATTTCATTCTGTGGGCAGAACCAAAGGAGCATAGCTTTAGTCTTGGACACATTTAGGACAAGCTTTTCTTTAAGGAACCAGTGTTGAAGAGACTGTAAGTTTAGCTCAAGGTTTGCGACTTTTAGATGCACCTATCATTTCCACATATGTAAACAATGGCACCATGTTCATAAAGCAGGGATTCAGAAGTTGAGCAGGCCTTAGGCAGGTCGCTTATGAAAGCCCCACAAATGTTGCAATTTACTTTTCCCAACCGGAGCCTAAATCCCACATATGCATGGAAGAAACGTGTGCAAAGAACCCACGCATGTGCAAGAACATGCCACCATTGCACATGCACAGGATTTCGGTTCCGGTTGGGAAAAAGTACATTGCAACATCTGCAGTGCTTGTTTTGAGTTCTGCAATACCAGGCTTGGTTTGCAATCGTAGGAGTTACAGAGGGAGCATGTTTGTAGAGTGGGCATGCTATAAAATGCCACTTCGGGACTGCACTCGTGGCTGCTGTGCATCCTGGACCAGGATCTGCTTCCGGTGGCGCGCGGGTCGAGGTAAACCCTAATGATAGTAAAAATACACAAATGTGGTGCATTTGCTTCTTTTTTATTCCGATGGGGGTACTGTACACAGCAGATGATGTAGGTGTGTGCCAAAAGGCACAATGCTTGGAGGTTAGCAAAAACAGAGGGCAAAAGCTGACAGTGCCCCTTTAAGTAGAAAAGTACAGTTACGTAAGAACTTACCGTAACATCTTTGAGAGGAGCTCTTGCAGCAGGTAACACATATTAGACTATGCCGTAAGGCACTAGGACCCCACAGAAAATTTTCTAGCTAGCAGTCCAAGGCAGGGGACCGCACCAACGCCAGCCCCACCCCGTCATCCCACGTGGTATAAAAGGGGTGGTCCCCCAGCACAACCTCAGTTCATCCCACCAGAGACCCTGCTGAGATACAGGATGGGGAACCAAGGAGGATCTCCCATCCCCCAGAGAGAAGTACAGTTACAAAATCCTGGGGGAGGTGGGAAGGAAACCTACCTACTGCAAGAACTCATCTCGAAGATCTACTGTTACGGTAAGAAACATAGAAACATAGAATTTAACGCCAGATAAGGACCGCTTGGCCCACCCAGTCTGCCCATTTCCCTATCTGATGGATAAGCTGCAGATTCTAGTTAATCAACAGCTTACTTCCTCCTGCCCCCCCCCTCTAGAATTGTCTTATGCCTGTCCCATGCATTCTTGAATTCTCCCACTGTTTCTGGCTCCACAACCTCCTCAGGAAGGCTGTTCCATGCATCCACAACTCTCTCTCTGTGAAAAAATACTTTCTAACATTACCTCTGAGCCGTCCCCCCTCTATCTTCAAATTGTGTCCCCTTGTTCTTGCACATCTCTTCTGAAAGATACTACCCTCTTGTACCTTGTTAATTCCCTTGAGATACTTGAAAGTTTCTATCATGTCCCCCCCTCTCCCTCCTTTCCTCAAGGGTATACATATTAAGCTGCTTTAGTCTCTCCTCGTATGTCTTCTGGTGCAGACCTTGCACCATTTTGGTTGCCCTCCTCTGAACAGCCTCCACTCTGTCTATGTCTTTGCGGAGATAGAGTCTCCAGAATTGCACGCAGTACTCCAGATGAGGTCTCACTAACTGTCTGTAGAGAGGGATAACAACTTCCTGTTTTCTACTGTTGCTGCCTCTCCCTATGCATCCCAGTATCCCCCCAGCCCTCCTCACTGCCTTCTCACATTGCTTGCCCACCTTTAGGTCATCTGATATAATTACTCCTACGTCTCTTTCAATTTTTGTTGTTATTAACTCACCCCCCATTGTGTACTCTTCCCCTGGGTTTATAGAAACAGAGTAAGTTTAAGTTCTTAAGTAACTGTACTATCTTACTTCAAGAGGGAGCTCTTGCAGCAGGTAACACATATACGACTGAGTCCCAAGCATTACAAGGAGAGCCCCAGGTCAGAAGGGTGGTGGACTAGTAGAAAAACAGTGTCCTTAGCACTCATTAGGAGAGTAGTCCCTGGAGGACCACAAGACCAAAACCTGCTCTCCTTCTGGAAGCAATGTCCAGACTGTAGAGCCTAATGAAAGTGTGGACCGAACTCCAAGTAGCAGCTGCACAGAGATCTGCTGTAGACACATTTTTGAGGGACGCAAAGGAGGTTGCAACCCCTCTTGAGGAATTACCCTTGACTGGTCCAGGCAAGGGTTTGTTGTATTTTTGGTAACAAAAAGTAATGCAGTTGACCAACCATTTGGCCAACGTCTGCTTGGTCACTGGATCCCCTAACATTCTTTGGGCAAAGGTGACAAACAACTGGTCTGTCTTACTTGATAAATGGGTCCATTCTATATAGTAACGGAGGATTCTATTTACATCCAGAGTATGTAACAAGGCCTCCCCTCTGCTTGAGTACTCTGGGTAATAGACTGGTAGTTGGATGTCCTGATTTAAAGTGAATTCGGACAACACCTTTGGAAGGAACTTAGGATTTGTATGCAGGGCAACTCTGTCCCTGTGAAAATAAGGTAAGGCTCTTTGCACATCAGAGCCTGCAGCTCGGAAATTCTTCGAGCAGAAATAATAGCAACTAAAAATAACACTTTCCATGAGAGGAACTGTAGCTCACAACTTGCGGCTGGTTCAGAGGGAGGCAACGTAAGCTTCTCCAACATAAAAAGAAGGTCCCATGGAGGAATGGGATCGCTCCTGGGAGGCTTGATGTGCAAGATACCCCTTAGGATGGACTTGCACAAGTCCACTTGTGCCAGAGCTTTCCCACCCATCGCCACATGGTAAGCTGACAGTGCAGAAAGGTGCACCTTAATGGATGAGTAGCTGAGTCCCCTGTCCGACAGGGAAAGAAGGCATTCCAGCTCAGATTCCGCCAGACAGTCGAAAGGGTCCTAGGAACAGGGGGATGCCCATAAGCAGAAATGTTTTCATTTCATGGCATACGTCGCTCTGGCTGAGAACCTCTGCCACTCTGGAGGATACTCCGAATCTGTCCCTGATCAGGTCTGCCATAGACATGCGTGTAGATGTAGAGACTGAAGATTTGGATGTACCAGGATTCCCTCCTCCTGGGAGAGCAAGTGAGCAGACAGGGGAAATGGGACTGGCGGTTCTGATGCCAATTGCTGGAGCAACGGAAAACAGATCTGATGAGGTCAAAAAGGCACTATGAGAATCACGCATGAACTCTCTGACTGCATCCTGAGTAGTACTCTCTGGAGGAGCAGAAAGGGAGGGAAGGCATACAGGAACCTCCCTGTCCAAGAGAGGGACAATGTGTGGCGCTAGAAAACACCAGACCCTGGATCTAGTGAGCAGAAATTAGGCAGTTTGGCGTTGTGTGGGGATGCAAAGAGGTCCAGTTCTGGCCGATCTCACTGTCAGAAGAGGTCATCTATGACATCTTCCAGCACCTCCCGTTCATGACTCTGCGATTGAGGGTGGCTTAGACTGTCTGCGAGGTCGTTGAGAGTCCCTGGAACATGACAGCACAGTTACGTAAGAACTTACCGTAGGCGCCAGGACCCCACGGAAATTTTCTAGCTAGCAGTATTCAGCGGGGACTGCCTCCGACGTCGGTCCCGCCCCCTGACGTCAGGCATAGTACATAAGGAGGCGGTCCCCCAGAATCCCCAGTTCTCCGGCAGGAGACTCCCGGCCGCTGGATGACATCAGAAGAAGAGACTGAGGATCCGCCATCAAATGACAATCAGTGTGGTGTTGAGAACACCAGATCCTAGGAGAAGGATATCAGAACAAAAAAATCTACCTCCAGCACGGATGGTGGGAGGGAAAGTACCTGCTGCAAGAGCTGTTCTCGAAGATCTACTGTTACGGTAAGTTCTTACGTAGCAACACTATCTTACTTGACAGCTCTTGCAATGAAATCCATCAGGACTGATTCCCAAAGCAATACTGGAAATCCCTCACCATTGGGAGGAGGGAAGGTAGAAATCCCTAGTAGAACCTAAGCTGAGGACAGAAGTCCTTGAAGGACTGCTAGACCAAAACCTGCTCTTCGCCTCGATGCAACATCCTGGCTACAATGCCTGATGAAGGTGTGCACAGTGCTCCAAGCAGCTGCTGCACAGATGGCTGAGGTGGACACATTCTTTAAGGCCGAAAAGGAGGTAGCCACCCCCCTTGTGGAATGACCCTTAACCGCGCCCGGTAAGGGTTTGTTGTGCTCCTGGTAACAGAACGTGATACAATGTATGAGTCACCTGGACAGCGACTGTTTGGAAACGGGAGCTCCCATCATCCTGTGGGTGAAGGAGACAAAAAGCTGTATCAGATTTTCGGTGGTGTTTGGTTCTGGTCAGGGTAGTATCGAAGACACCTATGCACATCTAAAGTGTGCAACAGAGCCTCTCCTCGATTAGAATATTTAGGGAAGTACACTGGTAGATCGATATCCTGATTAAGAGTGAGAGCTGAGACCACCTTAGGCAGAAACTTCAGATTAGTCCGTAAGGATACCCTGTCCTGGTGGAAAATCAAATAAGGTTCTTTGCACATCAGTGCATGAAGTTCTGAAATTCTTCCGGCTGAAGCAACGGCAACTAAAAACAACATCTTCCATGTAAGGACACGTAGCTCGCAATCCGCGGCTGGCTCAAAAGGTGGCAGCGTAAGCTGCTCAAGGACAAAGGGTAAATCCCAAGGTGGAATAGGATCCTTAATCGGAGGTCTAAGGTGGAGAACACCTCTCAGGAAGGCTCGTGCCATGTCCAACTGAGATATGGGAAGTTGGCCTATAGGAGTGAGATAGGCTGAGATGGCACAAAGGTGTACTTTTATCGAGGAGTAGGCCAAGCCTGTCTGAAAAAGAGTCAGAAGGTAGTCCAAGACCGACCTTTCTGGACAATCCATTGGCAAAAACCCCCACGCTTGAGCCCAGTGGCAAAATCTGTGCCATTTCATGGCGTAAGTAGCATGAGTGGCTGGTTTTCTAGCAGCCGCTAGAATGTCTGCTACCTCTTGCGAGACCCCGTATCGCATAATGGCTATGTCTCTAGGAGCCAAGCGTGCAGGTTCAGCGAACGAAGGTCCAGATGGACCAAGAAGCCCGCCTCCTGAGACAGCAAGTGAGAGCTGATTGGCAGAGGCACTGGAGGTTCCCGGGACAGCTGATGTAGTACAGGGAACCAGATCTGCCTGGGCCAAAACGGCACGATAAGTATCAGCGTCGCTTGCTCTCTGCGAAGTTTCAAAAGGACCCTCTGGATCAATGGAAAGTGGGGGGGGGGGGAGTCATAGAGGAATCGGCCCATCCAGGAGAGGGACAACGCGTCTCACCAGAAAACACCAGGCCCTAGATCTAGCTAGTAGAAATTGGGCAGTATTGCGTTGTATAGGGACACGAAAAGGTCTCACTCTGATGTACCCCATCTGCGAAACAGATCCTCTACTACCTCCTGGAGTAGTTCCCACTCGTGGACTCTGGCCTGAGAGCGACTCAAGCTGTCTGCGATGACGCTGTCCATCCCTGGGGCATGAACAGCAATGAGGTTTGTGCCGTGTTGTAGAACCCAATCCCACACTCTCATGGCCTCCCTGCAAAGCGGGTAGGAATGGGTGCCTCCTTGTTTGTTGAGGTAATACATCACCACAGAACTGTCTGTTTGTAACAGAAGAGTACCCGGTGGAATCTCTGACTGGAAAGCCTGCAGGGCATAAAGAACTGCTCTCATTTCCAGGATATTTATGTGGAGATGAGTCTCTTGGGCTGTCCACAGGCCCTGAGACCGGACACCGTCGAGGTGTGCTCCCCACCCAAGCCCTGAGGCATCTGTGGAGAGTGTCACAATCGGAGACAGCGCAATGAAGGGGAACCCCACCGTCAGGTTCTTCGAATCTAGCCACCATTGCCAATCCTGGATTACGGCCTTCGTGATCCGAATTGGGAGCTGCAGAAGGTCTTGCTTTTGATCCCACTGGACCCGTAACATCCACTGGGTCACCCGCATGTGGAGACGGGCTAACGGGACTGTTGCAATGGCCGCAGCCATGTGTCCGAGCAGGCAAAGGACCAGTCTGGCTTCTTTGCCAAGATATCCCTGATGAGGGATCTGATGTGTTTCTGCTCGGTCCTCCTGGGGTAGAAAAGCTTTCCCCCAGACTGTGTCCAGAACTGCGCCTATGAACTGCAGAATCTGTGATGGAACCAGGCGTGACTTCTCTTGATTGATAATGATGCCCAACTTCTCGAACAGAGACTGAGTACAATGAATGGCAGACATCAGGGCCTCCCGAGAGGGCGCCATGAGAAGCCAGTCGTCCAGGTAGGGGAACACGCAGTGGCCTTGTCTCCTCAGAGTCGCCGCTACGACTGCCATGCACTTCATGAATACCGGAGCTGCCAATGACAGTCCGAAGGGGAGGGCTCGGAACTGATAATGGTGACCCTGAAACTCGAAGCGTAAAATCTTCCTGAGCGCTTGAGCGGTGGGTATATGCAGGTAAGCATCCTGCATGTCCAAGGACGCTAGAAAGGCACCCTGGTTGAGCATGGGTATCAGACCTGGCAGGGTCACCATGCAGAAGCATTTGTATAGGACCGAAGCGTTGAGGTTGCTGAGATCCAGTATCGGACGGAGGTCCCCCGTCTTCTTGGGAACCAGAAAGAAGTGAGAATAATAACCTGCGCCTCTTTGGTTTCGTGGTACGTGCTCTATAGCTTCTTTTCCCAGAAGCGCGAGCATCTCCTGCTGTATGAGCAGGGCGTGCTGACCCGAATAACAGGAAAGCAGGGGAGGTCTTGACGGTGGGTGGTTGAGAAATTCGATGAAGTGACCTTTTTTGACCATTGGAGAACCCACCGGTCGGTGGTAATTGACTGCCACCCTGAAAAGTGGCAAGCGATGCGACCCCCGACCTTTTGTGCCCATTGATCCAGAGGAGGGGCGGGGGCCCGGAAGGAGTCATGCTGTGGCAGCACTGGTTCCTGCAGGCTGGGCCGGTTTGGTGTAATGCTGGCCTCTGCCTGGGCTTTACGATGAAAGGTGCCCCTTTGTTGCTGGCCGGAACGTGGCTGCTGCCGTTGTTGCCGGCTGCAAAAACAGTTCTGGTTCCTACGAAAGGAACCAGGCCTTGATCTGTACATGGCTTGTACGGATCTAACTGCCTTTCCAGCGTCCTGGAGCTTGGTGATAACCTTCTCCGAGTGTTCAGCAAATAGGACTTCGCCATTGTATGGGACGTCAAGAAAGTTCTTCTGTACGTCCAGGGTAAAGCCAGAGACATGAAGCCAAGGGGTCTCCAGAGACAGATGCCCGAAGCTGCAGCTCTGGCAGACGAGTCCGCAGAGTCGTATGCGGCTCGTAGCACTTGGGTTCCCACATCAGACCCACATCGACAATGTCCTGGCCCTGTTCCCACAGGACATTCTGAAACTGTACCATGTGAGATAGGTAGTTCAGGGACCTGATGGAGCATGTAGCAGCCGCATACATGCACCACCCCAGGGCATCCAGCTTTTTGGATTCCTGGTCCGGTGGCTGTGTGCTCATATGCTGCGGTCATTGGGACCAGTCATGAGAGGCCGTAATGACCAGGGAGTCAGCCAGAGGTTGTTGTGCCAAATACTGGTCCTCTTTCGCGGCCTTGTACAGGCGGTCAGCTTTCTTCAGCACAGCGGGGGTGGAGTGCGGACGCTTCCACGCAGCCTTGGTGACATCCGTGAAAGTGTCCACCAAGGGTGGCATTACCACAGGCTTTGGATCTTTCTGCCGAAGATAACGGGCAAGGTGCTGTCTCTCGGGGTCGAGGTCTTCAGCATCCCATCCCATGTTGTCCTGGATGTGCCTCATGATCTCAAAGGAGGAGGGATCATCCGGAGGTGACCTGGGTACGTCTTGTGGGTCAGGTGATGGGATGCTGAGTGGAGAAGGAGATCTGGAGATTTCAGAGGTATCCGATCTGGAGTCCTCCCCTGACGGAGTGTACTGACGATGTCTGGGTCACTTGGGGCTGGGAGACCCTGAGGGAGATCTTGAGGGAGGCCTTCTCCGATCCTTAGATCTACCCCTGGGAGGTGAAGTATGCTCCTTAGGGGTTGGTGGTCATCCTGCTGGCCCCTGTGGTGGAGGAGGGGGCGTAGGAGGTGAAGGAGTAGGAGGAGGAGGTTTTACAGGGATCATATCTTTCCGGATAGTGTCCCAGAAAGTAAAGAGATCCTTGACCTCTTGAATGTTCATGCCTGACAACGGGCCTGGTGCTGGTGGTCTGTCACCGGGGTCGGGCGTCAGGTCTGCTGGTGTCTCTGGGGTGGGCGAAGGTTCCCTCGGAATCCCGGCGTCCTCTGTGTCGCCCGCCTGGTCTTTAGGCAATGTCGGTCCTCCTATGTGGAGTGCCCTGCGACCGTGTCCACCGGTGACTGGGGGGCGGTCTTCGGCTCCGGTAGGTGTGAGGCTGACGTCGGACGCTTGGCCGACGACTACGGATCCAGCGAACGCCTGTCCGACATCTGGTGTTTGGCCGATGTCCTCGGCTCCGGCGAACGCCTGGCCGACTTCGGGTGCTTGGCTGCAGTCGGGTGCTTGGTCGACGTCGGGTCTGTCGTCTGCTTGAGGGAGGTCAGGTCTTTTGTCTTCCTGGGTGGTGGATCCGGACCCCTGGAAGGCTGGGAGACCGATCTGGAGTCAGGGTCCCGACGTCGGACAGAAGAGAAAGACTTGTGATGGTCAGAAGACTTGAAAGAGGCCTGGGAGGGAGTGGAGGAAGCCGAAGACCTGGAAGTCTTTATGGGCTGAAGCGAAGCCGAAGAACCGCTTGTAGCCTTGACCTTAACCGGAGGGGGCTGAGAACGAGCCCTGGAGGGAGATCGGTCAGATCGTGTGAAGCCTGAGCTACGCGAGTCCGAGGCCCGGTTCGGGGATCTGGAGCTTGCCTTCTCCCCGTGTTTGTGGGCCTTCGAGGAAGATTCACCTCTGGAGGAAGGTTCTTTATCCATCCTGCTAAGTTCTTCTTCTAACAAGTACCCCTGAAGTACCTTCCGACAGTGGATCCTGGTGTGGCTGTTGAACCCCTGACAGAAGGAGCAGGCCTTGGTGTTGTGGTCCGGGCCTAAGCACCGCAGGCAGGATGAATGAGGATCCTGAAGGGGATCTGTTTTCTGCAGGCACACTTGGAAGGGTGTCCCTCAGAAGAAGGAGTTGGAGAGGACATTAGTTTTGTAAAACTACTCAGAGAAGTTCTTAGTTGTCGTGCGCTAGATAGAGACCGAGAGGCAGATGCTGGCGAGTCGACAGCGGGAAAAGAACTGGGGATTCTGGGGGACCGCCTCCTTATGTACTATGCCTGACGTCGGGGGCGGGACCGATGTCGGAGGTGGTCCCCGCTGAATACTGCTAGCTAGAAAATTTCCGTGGGGTCCTGGCACCTGCCGGCTTCAGTCCTAATGGTGTAACCTCCTGCAAGAGCTGTTTCTCGAAGTAAGATGAGCTGTTACTTCCAGGTTGTGATCCACTACCCAGTGCCAAACTCTCATCGCTTCCCTGCACAGGGGGGTAAGAATGCATGCCCCCTTGCTTGTTGAGGTAGAAGACAACTGCATTGTTGTCTGACTGGACTAATAGAGGCCCTGGCGTGAGCATAGACTGGAAGGCCTGCAGAGCATACAGCACAGCACTCATCTCCCGCACACTGATGGGGAGATTGTGCTCCACCAAAGACCAGGAGCCCCTTGTTTGGTGGGATGCCAGATGCCCATCTCAGCCCAGTCCATCCCACAGCATACAGAAGGGAGATGCAAACAGAGAGACAGAAGAGACGTATTAGAAGACACCCATGAAACCACAGATACAAGTGAGAAGATCACCATGTCCATGCAGTACTCTCCAGTATTAGGGGGGGAAAAAAAAGACAATCATGAATAACTGGAACATTTTACAATCCATAGACCATTGGAACTGTAACTTTCAAAACAAAACGTGGGTGACGGCAAAAAGAACGAAGAACATAAAGATAATTGTAAAAACACAGCACTGGATGACACCTTCACCACCCAAAACGTGGCTGGATAGCAACATACAGGTTTTTTCCCCTGTGGCAACTGCGTCCATTGTAACAATGGGATGAAAACTAAGTATATAAACAGCACATTCAGTAACAAGAAATATGAGATCAGAAGCTTCATTACATGTAACATGGAATATGTTATATACTGCACAGTATGCCCATGTTCCCTCTACTATATAGGACAGACAACTCGCCCCTCTGAAACAACGCATAACAGAACATAAAAGCAATCTCAGAAGGGAGGAAGAAAGGTCACCTGTGGCAAGACACTTTAAATCATGTAGACACCAGATCTCTACACTAAAATGTTTTGGACTGGAAAAGGTCACTACACCACCAAGGGGTGGGAATGGAGATGAACTTCTGTTGAAAAGAGAAGCATGGTGGATTTTTACACTTCAGGCCCATAAAGCACGTTATGGCCTAAATGAAAATGTAATTTGGTCCACATTTAAATAAGGCGGACAAGTGAGAAGGACTTAGATCTTATCTAAAATTAAAAAAACAACTCAGAACTCGATTTAGATTTGTGGCATATAAAAGTGCATATATTATGTTAATTGACACTCGAAGATTGTAGATTAAATAATTTTGATTTATTATGATCGATAATAAGAGGAATATGTATGGGTCAGTTTTGTATAAAATATTTGATATGCATGGGTCAGATTTGTATGAAATATTCAAATAACTAGTAATCAACACTGTAAAAATCACGAAACACCATAGTTTGACCTTGAGTCTGTTTGGGTGACCTCCCATACACAGAAATTCCGGACAAAGCAAACCAAAATAGTAGCCTGTGAAACTACAAGCTGTGCTATTACTACTCCAGCAGATATATGCTTAATTAGAGAGCGAAGGTGAAGCTCAGTAAGAGGGGGACTACCATACACACTCTGAGAGTTTGTGTAGTTTTCTTTTAGACTGGGCCACTCAGGGTTTACATCACACTGTGACGTCACCGAGCCATGAACGTGAACACCTGATGGCCCAGCCCCTCTAACACCTTCAGGAAGAACGTAATCAGTGTTAGTAGGCTTCTGCAATAATGGCACGGGTCAGCGTGGTCTGAACAAAACTGAGCCCAGAGGTTTGAGTGGAGGTATCAGAAGGTTCACACCAGAAAGAAAACTACATTATCAGTGAGTTAACTTTTGATACAAGAGCTACTGTTTGAAAACATCAAAGTGTATTACATGTTTTTTTCACAAGGAAATAAACTAACTGGGGGTTTGTTTACCCTTCATAGGCTCGTAGGAGAAATAACAAAACCTCCAAAGAATCAAGAGAAGGTTTAAGAGTGCCATAGGTAAAATAAGTAAAATTATAAACTGGGGTGTTTTATAATTTTTTGAAAAGATAAGTGTAACCCCTTGTTCCCAGGGGTTACAAGAATCCCAGTTAGAATCAGTGGTAGGCAGGGAAGGTAGCTAGTGAAATGCCAGTTAAATGGATTTCACTCTGTCTCACTCTGTTTTTAGTCTCAGCTGAGATCTGGAGGGATGATGTCATTTAGAACTGTCGCAGCAGCATAAGCCACACAGCTAGCAGCTGCTAAGGAGCTAGATAGAATGTTCAAGTCAGTCAGAAGAGGGAGTGTGATCTGGAGTCTAGTGGAGGAGGCTGCAGCTGCAGCTCCCCAGTCAGCTCTGGTATAGAGCTACCTGTTTCTGTTGTAATTTAGTTCTCACCCTAGTGGATGACAACTGTTCCAGCTTGTGGAAGTGGTGGACACCTGTTCCAGTGGGTTTTCCCTGTGCTCCATCCCAGGAGGGATGGAGCAGGACTCCAGGATTGCAGGGGCAATCCCCTGTTCCTGTCAGGACTTTGGAAGCTGCCTTTGTGACATCTGTCTGTGAGTACATTTGTTTTGTTGAAGTGAGCCCAGGAGTACCTGCAGTAGTGTAAAAGGTGGAGTCTCTGACAAAGGGACCCTGTCACCTTAGACTTTGTTCTTTAAAAGTGTCTGCCTACAATGGAGTCCAGTATGTGACCGTCCATGTACAGAACTTTTAACTTCTGACACCCCTGAGGTGTTTTGTAGTATGTTAAGTGTGCTATACATTTCAAGATGGCATCTACAGTGTTTCTAGTTTGTGTGGTGTTATTAACTAGATGAATGGCCGAGTAGGAACTAGGAAACAAAAGGTGGGAGACCCCCCCATCTGGAGTGCCCAGTTTACCTCTATGGTTTCTGAAGGGCACCTATTTCTTTTCTGTCAGTGCATGCGGCCAATGCCTGAAGAAAGTTTACCCTGCAAGTGGGATCTTCCCTTGTCAATCTTCACCATTCATTACTGCTTGGGTTAGTGCCGGAGGCACGCACCCGCTACGGGAGTTCTGGTTTTTTTTTTTTAATTGGCTCCAATGGCGCCGCCCTCGAGAGTGACGTATTGCGTCATGCGCGAGGGGCGGCCGTTAGGTGCCGCAGACTCCTCCTATATCTCAGTTCTGTTTCTCCCGCCATCGAGGCTGCACCTGCTGCGCGGTAGCGATAGTATAACGGTTATTCGTATTCGTTCAAGACTCCTCGTTTTCTTCAGTGACTCGCTCGACGCCGTATACCGGTAAGACCGTTCTTTATTTTCTATCGACGGGGTTGAGTGCTTTATAGCTGTTTTTGCCTTGTTTAGTTTGCAGCATGTCAGGTTCGGGGGCAAAGCGTAAGTCGAAGGCGGGCCGTGCCCCTATGCATCGGTGCTCCTGTGGCCGGCATTTCTCCGTCTCGGACCGGCATGATGTCTGTCTCCGTTGCCTGGGACCCAACCACGACATGGACGCATGCGACACCTGTTTCTCCATGGACCGTCGTGTCCTCAAAGTCCACGCGTTCAAGATCGGCAAGGCCCCGCCGACCTTTGGGGGACGGCGTCGCTCAGGATTCCCAGGTAAGGTCTCTAGGCCCTTCCTCGGGTCCCCTCCGGGCCTATCACGGTCCGTGGAGGAGGCTTCCTCCTCTTCTCTTGCCAAAGAGGAAGCTTCTTCGCGGTGTCGGAGGCGTCGTGGTCCCTCCGGGGCATAGCGGGGACACCGCCTCGGCAGTCACCTCCTCGGAGTGCAGGCTCCCCAGTGTTGAGGCCCGCGCCTGCTGGGCGGCACCCGGTGGACCCTCGGCGCCGCCCTCTAGCGCCGTTCCGTATCCAGCGCGGTGATTGAGGCAAGCGCTGTCGGCGCGCCCGGTTGGGTTCCGGCGCGGGCGGCGCCCGTGGGCTAACTGATGCGCGGGAGCGGGCGGGCCTGGCGGAGTGCGGGTGGGTCAGGGTCATCTGGCGTCGTCTCTGGCACCGGCACGTTGGCGGCCCGTTTCTCGGGACCCGGGGTTGCCAGCATCGTGGTTCAGCTGGTCTCTTCCTCTTGGAGGTCGATGGCTCAGGCGTGGACCCATCCTGGCAACCTGACTCGTCCGGTCGGGGTCCCGGTGGCCGCGTGGTGCTGGGCGGCTGGCGGGCCCCTCCGCTGTCCCGCTCCCGTCCTCCCTGAGGGGCCCTCGGGCTGGGGTGGCCCCAGGTCCTGGGGGCGATGGAGTGGGGGCGGAGGAGGGCTCTCCCTCTTGGGGGGCCCGTGACAGCTACCCTTGTGGGTGCTGTTACTGCCTCTCGGGGTGGGAGAACGCTGGAGTTGAGGAGGAGGGCGCTCTCGGAGTCTGAGGGGTGGGGGACGGTCGTCGCGGTCTCTGCTGGCCACCCCTCGCGGGGTGGCTAGGAGCCGTAGCGCTGGGCCCCGCCTTTCCCTCTTGGCCCCGGGGGTCCCCTCCGGTGGCGTTGCTGCGGACTGCCCTTCTGGATCCATGCAGTCCCAGGTTCGTCACAGGGGAGAATCCCCTTCTGGGCTCTTCCAGGTTTTGCATTCCCAGGGTTCCGTTTTGCAACCTGGTTTGTTGTCCGGAATCCCGCCAGCTCGGGCTCCGTTCTCCAGATTTCAAAGCCCTAGCGAGGTCAGTTGCCTCTTTGTAGGTGCCCATCTCCGGTGCCTCTGCAGCCACCCCCCGCTCTTCCAGGCCATGTCAGTCCTACAGGCCCGTTATCCTGGGAGCAGTTCAGAGGTTCTGCGGCAGCCTTCCCCTCATATGTCAGGCAAATGCATGAGCGGGTCTTTCGCCTCTCCCCACCACCGCAGGAATCTTCTGGACAGTCGAGCTCTCCATCATCCTCGTCTCCCTCCTCTGAGGGAGAGGAACCCCTTGCTCATATCTCCTCCGACGCTGATTTCACTGAATATTAGCGATTCCTTTCGAGAATGGTGAGTGATCTTCGAATCTCCTACGTTAGGCGAGACAATACCGAACGGGAGACACGCGAATTCCTTGGAGAATTCAGTGCCCAGCACCTGGTGGTACCTTCCTGGCCTATCCCCTTCCAGGAGGCGTCTATCCGTTCCTGGCAGTCGGCAGCCGGCCCTTCTCCAGCCCCGGCAGACTGTCGACGTAGGTATTGTGTCCCTTCGGAATCCCTGGGTACCCTTCCCAACCCGTCCTCGGGTTTGGTATACCTAGAGACTCCTTCTGGGCACCGCCGCCTAGCGCACGACCATCCGCCGGATTCGGATTCCCTACAATTCGACCGGTGGGGGCGAAAAGTGTTCTCTTCCTCTCGTGCGATAGCTTGCATTGCGTCACATCAGGCTCACCACGCTGCCTACAGTAGGCATCTGTGGTTGATGCTCTCTCAGCTCTTAGCATCAATGCCTGATACCGAGCACACCAGACAGGCTATTACCCTCTCCGCTATAGGCCTGGAGCTGGCAAGACACCAAGCAAGGGCATCTTATGATGCCAATGAGGTGGCTTCCAGGCTTGTGGGGACAGCGATCTGCATTAGGCGGACGGCATGGCTTCGTCTATCAAGGTTGTCACCCCGGCCCGGCGTAGGGTGATTCGCTCCGCCTTCCGGGGGACCCGTCTTTTTTCCTCCAGAGCTAGGAGATTACTGCAGGGGCCTCCTCCATCTCCCCGTCCTCGCGGGGCACCTCCTAGCTCTTCTCCCACTGAGGCTTCTCTCTGGATTAGCCCAGGGTCTTTCCTTCTGTTTCTCACCAGCAGAAGGCTGGGGTCTTGTTCCTCAGGGTTCTACCCCCTTTTTGGGGGCTTGATACTCACCCAAGCAGTAATGAATGGTGAGATTGACAAGGGAAGATATGAAAATTACATTACCTACCGTAATTCTTGATCTTCTCTTGTATCTTCACCATTCATTACTAACTCCCACCACCTTCCCCTCAGTGGCCTCCTTCTGTGGCGTCTCCCCCTCCCGTCTCGTTCCTCTTCCTTCTTTTGGCCTTTATGCCAAAAAAAAAAAAACTTTCTGTTTTCCATTCTTAATGAATGGTCTCCTTTTTACCTCAAGGTAAAGAGGAACGAACACAGTGTTCCTTTATCTAAATTCTGAGGGAACTCTTTCTGACCGCCCTTAGGGTGCGATTCCTAAAATACCTTCTTCAGGTTATGCAGTTTCACAGCCTAAGAGGCCATGCTCTGACTTGGCCTCGGTGAAGTCTAGAATCCTCCTGGCAGGTACTATTTTGAGCTCTTCTAGCTGCTGATTGGACTTGTCAGCTCTGAGCGTCCGCTTGCCTTGCCTTAGGGAGTCTGATCGAGTTCCACTCTATCTTTCATACAAAACTGCCTTCGAGAAGGCATAGTCTTTCCCATACACTACTGTGTTAGCACTTAACAGGGTGCTAAGAGACTTAGTCCCCTTCCTGGTTGGGCGCTCTACCCGGAACCGGTTCTGCCAGGGCAGTCTACGAGCCCTCAGCTAGGATGAAGGGACTTGGCATGTTGAGGTTCAGAGAGTCTGCCCTCATTCGGATCTGTTCAGGTGGTTCGGTTGAACCTCCCCTCAGTCCTAGCAACTGGGATTCTTGCTCCTTGTTACTCTCGAGCTTATAAGCCTCTCAACCAATGCTCGATGGGCACCGTTCTCCCTCTCAACATGCCTCTTTTTCTTCTTCTTCTTCTACTTTCTCTTCCTTCTCTCTGATCCTCCCCTAGAGCCGCCCCAGAAAGGAGGCCCTGCGGTCCCTTAGGGTAGGAATCCTTCTTCTCTGTCTATTCTCTACCGGCTTATTCCTTTTTCAGTTTATATCCTTTCCTTTTTCTGTCCCTCGGCTCTCTTGCCTCACTTTCCTTTTTTCTTACCCTTTATTTCGTCTCTCCGGCTACCAGAACTGAGATAGAGGAGGAGTCTGCAGCACCTAATGGCCGCTCTTCGCGCATGACGCAATAAGTCACTCTCGAGGGCGGCACCGTTGGAGCCGATTTAAAAAACAAAACAAAACAAAAAAAAAAACTCCCGTAGCGGGTGCGCGCCTCCGGCACTAACCCAAGCAGTAATGAATGGTGAAGATGCAAGAGAAGATCAAGAATTATGGTAAGTACGTAATTTTCATTTTTCTGCAGTTTTGCCCCAGTGAGTGGGTTTCTTTCAGTTCTACCCCAGTATGTGGGTTTACCCCAGTTTACCTCAGGATTGTGGGTTCTGCGAGTTTTGAGCCTCAAGTACTCCGAGTAGTCGTATGTGGTACTAATTATCCTATGCAACATGGGAAGTGTACCAGTATCTGGTCGGATGTGCCTTTTCCAGAGGAACCAGTGTGTTCACCAGTGGCTAGTCCAGAGTTCTTCATTTTCATCCTATGCTAAATGGGAATTCATGATGTTCTGTACCTCAGTTATCTGCATTACAGTGTGTGTGTAGCTCTTGGGGGTCCATCTTCACTTTGTGTTATTCCTATTTTGTTATGTGAATAAAAGCCACACTCTAGAATCCCAACCTGGTTTGGACATTGATGTTGTTGCTTCCTACTGTGTGGAGTTACTTGGGTGCCCCTGTCCAGAAGTACAAACCTAGCATAGCCCTAAGCAAACGTTTTCTCCCTGGGACCTGGGTTGTTGGCCATGGTATTGGTCCCTACCAAGTGTGTGACAGGTAGTAGCCACACTTGGTTTATCTGTCTGTATAACAGTCTTCTCCATCTGGCATATCCCACCTCGTCTAATGGTGGCAAAACAATGTAATCCCACCCCTCTCTTTTCCCCTAGACTTTGAGAGGTGTGCCTTCTAGTTAAACAAGGGGCCGGTGTGGTGGTTACATAAGCAACTGAGACACAGAAACACATGATTCTCAATTTATTATATTCATTTTCAGAACTTTCTGGATTCACACAGAGAAACCATACTTTAAGACCACTATGGAAAAGGTGTGTTCCCACCTAATTTAGAGTTTACTAAATAATGAGGAAAAAAATTATGATTTAGGGCAATGTGGTGGGCACAATAATAAATTTAAGATTTGTTTGCTTATTTTACAGAAATAAATTATGATAAGCAACTCATTCTATCTGATGAAGAGACATGCTGGTCCTGAAATGTAATAGGAAGTAAAAAAGTATTAACAGCGCTTTCAAGAAGAAATATTAAGAACTAAAAAAAAGAATAAGGATGCACAAAATAAATCTTGGAAAAACTTGTTTGAACTCAAGAGACTGTTTATTGGGATAGAGACACCAATTTTCATCATCACTTGACCATGTGTGACAGGTAGTTAGCAATCCTCAAACACAGCATGGAGGAGGCATAAACCCTTTGTCCCCAGAGGTCAATTTTACGAGATTCTTTGTCTGAGGGAAGGGAACTAAGGTGCTTAGGTGCCTTAGATCTGTCATACGAACATACGTATCTGCCAGCAGAAACAGGCCTCATGGTCTATCAAGTCTGCTCGAATGTGCAGCTAGCCCTCTACATTGCAGCTACCCCCTGTCCCCGCTTACCCCTCCACCCTGTCCCATCCCCTTTTAAAACTGCCCACCATCCTACAGGATACCACCTACTCGGGAAGAGTGTTCCACTTAGCCACCACTCTCTCTCTGCGAATAAATGTCTCCTCATTTGTCTCCTATATCTTCCCCCTCCAATCTGAGACCATGCCCTCTTGTGTCCCTCCCCTTCAACTTAAATACCCCTTCTGTACCTGACTTGTTGATCCCCTTCCTGTATTTAAAGGTCTCAATTATATCCCCAATCCCTTCTCTCTTCCAGTGAGAACATATTCAACTCCCTCATCCTGTCCTCGTAGGGTCTGTCCTCCAAACCCTGGATCATGTTTGTTGCCCTGCGCTGTACCCCTACCCCCTCCAGTGATCTGACATCCTTCTTCAGAAATGGTCACCAGAACTGCATGCAGTACTCTAGGTGTGGTCTGACCAGTGACCTGTACAAAGGCAGGATCACCTCCCTCCTTCTGGAGGAGATTTCTCTCACAATACACCCCAGCACACGGTTTTAAATAATTGATTAGCAGTTTTTTCCTTGGGACAATTCTAACTGTACAGAAAGTATTTATACAGGTTTTCTAGAAGTGCTATGTTTGTCAAACACAGTCAGGCAAGTGCTATGCATTTTCACAATGTTTTAGCACTTTTATGAGCAAAATGCTAATCAACTTTTGGAGTTAAATAAAACCCTGCAGTATCCTGTTGGCTTTAGCTGCCGCCTTCCTGCACTGAGCTGAGTTGTTCATATTCCCCGTTATAACCACCCCTAGATAGCCAGCCCGGTGGTGCTGAGGGCTGAGGTGCTGGTCGCTGCACCTTACACCACGCCGGCGACCCGCTCTCAGGAACAAGTGTGAGTTGCCGGGGGTCAGCAGGGAAGCAGATGCATCAAGCATCCGATGGACTGCTCTTCATCTCGGGGGGGGGGGGGCTGTTTTCGGTCGGTGAGCATCTGACCCCTGGTGGAGGCTGGGGGTTGGCGCAGCACTGCCAAAATAACTAGGGGCTGCAGCTTGGCAGACGCTAGGCGGGGACACGCGCAGACACATGCGTGTGCCCATCACCGATGTCAATGCATGCCAAGCTCAAGTAGGGGTGAAAACGAGGAAAGACCCTGGTGGCTGGTCGTGGCGGCTTGATGGCCGTCCCCTGGCACTCTGTTCCCGGAGGTAATGCCCTGAGCTGAATCCTGCTTGGATGGTTGAGTAGGGGGCTCCCCATCATCGCCCCACCATGGGGGGTAAGCTGTGGGGGCTGCAAGGGTGAGGGCCTGAAGGGAACGGAGGGTAGGGATGGCGGCCGGACAAGAAAGACGACCAGGGCCAGGGGTGGGGAAGAAAGAACAGCAACAAAAAAAAAAATTACCACCCCTAGATCCTTTTCTTCCTCGGTGGTACCTAAATGAACCCCTCCCAACTGGTAGCTCCTCCCAGGGTTCCCTGCTTTGAAGAGCAGAACCGTGCACTTCTTAGCACTGAACCCCAACTGCCACGTTTCTGATCACTCCTCCAGTTTAGTTAGGTTGTCCTGTAGCCCTTGCCACCCTATTATGTCATCCACCACTGCCCCCATTTTGGTATCGTCAGCGAACAGACTGATCTTACTCCTGATGCCATGTGAGCTATCTGATATGAAAATCTCAAACAGCACCGGGCTCAGTAATGAGCCCCGTGGAACTCTGCTCCCCTCCCACCACCACCCTTTGCTGCCTCCCCTTCAGCCAGTTCATAATCCAGTTCATCATCTTTGTCCCCACCTCCACGTACTCCAAATTCCCCCCAACCACCCACGAGGCACTGAATCAAAGGCCTTGCTGAAGTCCAAATACAGGACATCTACTGCATGGCCCTTGTCCAGTTCCCTCGTCACCCAGTCGTAATACTCAACTAGGTTCGTTCTGGGGCAAAATTAATGCCGTCAAGATGAATGTGCTTCCCAGAATTTTCTATCCCCTGAATATGCTGGACATGTGGTTACCAGTATCCTACTTTCAACGTATACACTCAGGAATTAATTTATTTATTTGGAATAATAAACCCGCCAGAAAATCCTATTATAAGTTATCTCAATCTAGGGACATTGGTGGACTCCGTCTCCCTAATTTTCTACTATATTATTGGGCCTTGCACCTGTATAAATGTGGTAAATGGTTATCCTACTCCGATCCCCATGCCCGTCATGGATACACTCCAACATGGTTGCAGGAGGAGTTAGAGCTCTTGAAAACCCATAACATAGCTCCAATGTCCCTCTTTTATATATTGAAAAAAAAACATACCCAAAACTTTTCAGTCCTTGCCACTTGGGACCTCTCTCAGAGTTATCTCACAGTTTTTTAGATATTTCAAGGTCTCCCCAGCTTTTGATTTCTCTCAGCCTATCTGTGCAAACCCTAACCTGCAGATAGGTAATTCTATGATAGCTAGAGGATGGATACCTGCTCTTTCTGAATGCAAGGTGGCAGATCTCTACTCATTAGATCGCATGTTAACCACAGAGGAAATCTTAACAAAATTTGGGTGGCCGGCGATGGCTGCTTTTAAAGTCACTCAGTTAACACACCTTTTGAGCAGAATGTTTGGACGTGAAACCAAAGTATCCCAGCTTGCCGATTTTCTTTATCAAATTTCTACAATAGTTAATAAACCGCATGGCATCTCTAAGCTGTATAGTCTACTCCATACATTCCCAGAAATCCCATCAGCTACTGGCTCCAAAATCTGGCAAAGTCTCTATCCGAATGGAAATATCAACTGGCAAAGTATACGGAGAGACTTACATATTTACCATACCCAAGATAGATATAGGATAACACAGTATAACATTCTAAACAACCTTTACTACACTCCTGTTAAACTGGTATCAATGAGGTCGTATATCTTCGCAATATGCTCCAGATGTAATAAAGAAGAGGGTACATTATTGCACATTTTGTGGTCGTGTGATTTGGTATCTCCTCTGTGGAAACAAATAGAATCAACTCTAGATCCACTATTAGGGTTGCACGGATTATTTTCCCCCAAAACTTGCATTTTTGGGGATTACTCCGCAATCCAGGTAAAAGAAAAAAGATACCACCTGGCGTTAATATCAATGGCAGTCAAAAAGTTGGTACTCAGACATTGGAAAGACCAAATTACTTTATCATACACTGAGTGGTTGCATGAATTGTCTTTTGCACTCCGTGTCGAACATCTAATAGAGCAAGTGAACCGCCATCAATCCTCTTTTATGACAAAATGGGGAAAATTATATACTCTTTACTTGAATTGATACTCAGACCTAAGCTGGGTTGCGGGCCCCTCTACGCCTCTCATTACCTTCTAATTTGCCTCTTCCTACATTACCCTGAACAGGAAGAGAACATCGCCATAATATTTGGGTCTTTCTTCTTTTCTTTTCTTCTATCCTTTCTATGCAGGGCCCATTACATTTTCTCTACCTGAACAATACTATAGCCATATGAACAGCAGCCTGTATGCACCACAGCGCAGGGAGGGGGGAGGGCAGGTGGGGGATGTGTATAACTGTTAACTCACTTCTAGTTTGCTCTAATGTATCTGGAATATTGTTTTCCAGTTCTCTCTCCTTCTACTTTTCTCTATCCAGGATGCCTTTTAAAATATTGTCAACTTTCCTGTTGTGTTTTAATAATGTCGTGATTTTATTAAGTAATAAAACATATTAAATAAAAAAAAAAAAAAAATACTCAACTAGGTTAGTCTGGCAGGATCTCCCTGAGACGAACCCATGTTGCTGACTGTCCTGGAGTCCATTGTCTTCCAAAAAGGTCACCAGCCTCTCTTTCATGATTGTCTCCATTAGTTTCCCTACAATGGATGTGAGGCTTACTGCTCTGTAATTGCCTGGTTCATCCTTTGGGCCACTTTTGTGGAGGGGCACCACGTGAACCATCCTCCAGTCCTGTGGTACGCATCCTGTGTCCAGGGAGGTACTGAACAGGCCTGCCAGTGGCTCCACCAGTTTTTTCAGCACCCTAGGGTGAACGCTGTGCCGTCCAGTCCTAGTGCCTTATCCACCCTCAGGGCCTTCAGACCCTCCAGCACCCTGCTCTTTGTAATTACTTCATCTGTCACCTCCTTTCCCCCCTTTGCCCACCTTCCCAATCCCGAGGTAGTTGCCCGCTCTGCTTTTTCGTGAATATGGAACAGAAGTACTCATTTAGTGCTTCTGCCTGCTCCATCCCTTTCTCCACCCACCCTCCGACCTTCCTAATCCTCACTATCTGGTCCTTGCAGCTCCTTCTCTCCCTGATGTACCTGAAGAAGTCCTTTTCCCTGTCCTTGATGCTTTCTGCCAGCCTCAGCTCTCTGGAAGCCTCGGCTGCCCTGACTAGTCTGGTTACCTCCTTGGACTTCTTCACATACACTTCCCTGTCCTTCCCCCTCCCGAATTTCTTGAACCTTCTAAATGCTGCTTTTTTTGCCCTCACCCCTTCCAAGACCTCCCAATTCAACCTTCTTGGTTTCTTGGCCCTACCCTTCTTCCTCTGTGTCTCAGTACATGACGCAGTAGCCTCCACCTGCCCCAGCTTTATGATTTCCCATTTTTGGCATGCATCCAAGTGTGGATGAATTCCTGCAGGGTGTCTCTCCAAAATTTCCCCCATCTTAACAAAGTCAGCCTTTCTGAAGTCAACCACCCCGGTTCCTGTACCTACAGCATCCTTGCCCATGCTGAGCATGAACCACACCGAGTTATGGTCACTCCCAGTCAGTGGGTCTTCCAACCCCAGCTCCCTTACAGCCTCCCCGTTAGACCGTACTAGGTCTAGAGTTTTTCCCGAGTCGGCTAATTAACCACCTGTGCCAGGAAGCTGTCCTGGAATGCATCCAGTAGGACCGGTTCCCTTGCACTCGAGGTGGTTGGGGTGCTCCAATCCACTCCTGGTAGACTGAAGTCCCCCACGATGACTGTATTCCCCTTCCCACAGACCCTCCTGATCTGCTCCGCTAATTCCCTGTCCAAGTCCTCAGCCTGAGCTGGTGGCCTATACACCACTCCCATCCTAAGTGTACTACTTTTTGAATCCTGGAACTGCATCCATAATGCCTCAGTCCTACCCTCCTTCCCCTCTTCCCTTACACACCTTATCCCCTCCCTGACGTAAATCGTCACCCCACCCGTTTCCCCTATCCTTTCTGTACATTCTATACCCTGGGATCATCAGCTCCAATCCTGGTATTGGGTGGCCCAAGTCTCTGTGATGGCTGCAATGTCCACCACCCCTACTGCCAAGAGAGCCTGTAACTCAGCTGCTTTGCTCCCCAGGCTTCTTCCATTCAGAGAGAGGACACTCCAACTTGATCCCTTCCCCAACCCATTTCTCTCCATTCTTAACCCCCTTCTGCGATCCCTCCCTGGTACCATCCTTGTTAGCTTGGGGGGTAAGCTCGTTCGGCTCCTTAATGATCACTGAGCCAGTCTCTGGCTGGGCAGCATAACAGAGGAGACCCTGGGGGGCGTGATAAAGTCTGTCCACCCTGCATAGCATAGCTGGCACCATGTCTGGTCTGCACCAGGCTGCCGTGGCTGCATTCTTCAATGCTGGAATCATTGAAGGAATGATCTTTGGGGAGATTCTGGAATCTCCAGGAAATCCACCAGGACTTTTCTGGTGGCATCTTCTTCCTTGAAGACAGCTGCTTCATCACATTAAAAAATGTGGGGTCTTCAGGAGGAGATCTGGGAGTATGCGTCACAGAGTCCTCACTGACAGAAGATGCTGCAGACTTGTTAGAAAGTAGGAGTTCCTCCTCCTCTTTCTTCACATCATCAGAAAGAATGATGTCAGGTTTATACTCCTCCCCGACGTTGACCTCTTCAATCTCTGGGTCTGGTGTCGGGTTGACCGGCGGCTGCACATGGGGAGTCTCCCAGCGCTGATGAGCTGGTGTCGACGACAATGCTGCCATCAACGGAGTTGACAAATGAAGCCTATTCAAGGTGTACAGTTGCTGAATAAGCACATTAGTCAACTTGATCAGGACGAACTTATCGTCGACGATGGAGGGGCCGATGACCTGGAGGTTGACACCCGTGTGCCCTGAGAATCAGGTGGAAGTGCTGTTGGTATGGGTCTGGTGGGCACAGAGACCTCAACAGCAGTTCTCTTCATCAAAGTGGCTGTAGCTGATGAAGATCCCCAGAAGAAGGAGAAGCCGATGGGGAACGAGACTGACGCCAGAGGGGAGTGGTCATGATCTCTTTTTTATGACTTTTCCCCGAGGACTTGTCTCAGACCTTGGAAGTCTGGGAGCTCAAAGATCCAGTTGGCGACTGGGAGGCCCGGGCCCCAGAGGACACCTGCCCAGAGCTGGCTACCTGTCGATCCATCAGGAATTTTTCAAGAGCCTTTTTGTGTCGCTGAAGAGCTGTTTGGTTAAACTTCTGGCAGAGCTCACAATCAGAAACCTCGTGGTCAGGCCCAAGATAGCAGACACAGATGGAATGTTCATCTGTAGAGGCAATCTTTTTTCTGCAGCCACAGCGACAGAAGAGAGAAGTAGAGAGATTAACTCTCGACATAAACAAAAAAAAGTAATCCCTTTGAATAAGAGATTTTTTTTACAGGTAAGTAAATAAAGCCATAGGCTAAAAAGGTGCAAATACTGTGGCAGGAGCTTCTGCAGAGAGACCCATGCAGAGTCGGCGTCGGAAAGAACTGTGGAAGGGCGGGACTGCTCACACCTATATAGGGTTGGTGACGTTGGCTGACGTTGACGGCATGGGCGGCGCCAGTTGTACTGCTGAAAATCTTCTATATAGATTCCCCTTTACCAAAGGCGAAGGTTCCTATGGTGTTACCTGATGATTGAGGTACCCCTGAGGAAGATCCTCAACTAATTTCTGTGAAGTTTGCGGATTCTGATATGAAGGTAGACATCCTTCATATGGTGGGGACAGATTCAATCCCCTGCTTGCAGAAGTGGGATAAGGCCCTGCAGGGTGACCATTCTGAACTTTTTGTACTCTATAAGATGTTCGGGTCCCTGAGATCTACAATAGGCCACAGATCTCCTGTCCATTTCTGAACTAGAAAGAACCAAGAGTAGAACCCTTTGTTTCTTTGCTCCAAGGGCATAGGTTCTATAGCTCTCTTTTGAAGCAAAGTATGTACTTCCTCTAGGAGCACAGGAATGTGATCTGGAGGATAGTGTGTTGACGCTGGTGAATGGTCTGGAGGTATTTCTAGCAATTCCAAAGCATGGCCTTGTGCTATGATTTCCAAGATCCAGGCATCAGATGTCATCTCCTTCCACTGGGTTAAGTGCAGGGGCAGACAACCCCTAACAACCACCACTGGGGTAAATGGTGGTTAGGGGGTATACAAAGAGTCAAACAAAGTCTATTACAGCAGTCCCTGCTGCGCCACCATCTCTAGGGGCTTTTCAGTGGGCACCTGGGGTGGCTCTGGAGAGGGTAAGGCTCCTGCTCCTTTGCCTTTACCCTGTTGCCTGGTAGAAGCACAGGGTCTGGTGCCAGCTGGATGAATAGGTATTCTCTGCCTACTTCTAGGTTAAGTATGGTAGACAGAATGTACCGACTTCAAGGTTCTGCCTGAGGCCTGAAGACTGTAGAGGATATACTGAACCTCTGAGCTAAAGAGTTTGTATCCTCTGAAGGGGGCACTGAGAAGGGACTGTTGTACATCATTCACAAAGCCTACTTCCCTAAGCCAGGCATGCCTCCTTAAACATATTCCAGAGGCAGCAGCCCTGGCTGAGGTATCAGAGATGGCATAGGCCGCCTGGAGCAGGTGTTTCCCTACATCAGCCCCAGAACAGGCTTTTAAGAGCTCCTGTTTGGGAGTACACTCTGGCAAGGCCTGTGTAGCTGGTCTGTCTTTCTCTAGAGTGTATTTTGGTACTTGAGCATGTGGGCCTGACAGTTAGCAACTCTGAGGCCCAGAGAGGCTGAGGCAGAAGTCATTTTTCCTAGTATATCCAACCTCCTAGATTCTCTATCTGGTGGGAGGGAGCTGAGGTATTTTGGTGCCTTTGACCTGTCATGGACATCACTGATGACTACAGAGTCTGCCTCAGGTTGGCCGGCAAAGAAAGGGTACCCTGAGGAAGCCAAATACATCTTATATGCCTTTCTTGGGATGGCAGGAATAACATCTGGCCTATGCCAAGCAGCCAAAGTGGCATCCTCTGGGGGTGGGGAAGAGGGTGGTATTATGCTAGGTGGGGCGTCAGATAACTCCAATAAGTCTGTAAGGTACCTCTTGGTAGTATCCTGTTCCTCTAATTCAAACCTTACAGCAGCTTGTAACTGCTGCATCACGGTAATAAAAGAGGGATCCTCTGGAGGGGACCTGGGATTATAGACCACTGAATCCTCACTGGCACTGGAAATGGTAGAACCAGTGCCCTTGTCATAGGAACTGTCTACACAGTCCTCACCATTCTCTTCTTCATCCTGCATTATTAGATCAGGATTGTGTTCAGTATCATTGTTATAAGATGTAACTGATGCACTATAATATTGTGATGTTGATTTAACTGTATTTTTATATTTCTTCCACAGGACGTGAGAGATCTTTGGATTTAATTCATCATACACTGGAGATTAATACCTTGTACATTATTTAAGAACTAAACTGTTTCCCAGTTTAATGAATTTTCAGCCTAACTAACCGCTTTTTATACGTTTTTGATATTTTAAGGACAATTCTGGTTCGATGTAAGTTGTATGCATTTAATGTTTAAATGCACTGTCACTTTAATCTTTAAGTGCACTGTTTAATGCTTAAATACACTGTTTAATGTTGAAGTGAACTGTCACTTTAAAGCAGCCCTTTTAATTAATGTTACACTGGTATGCAGTGTCCTCCTTATGATGCAGTAATACTGCGAAACTGGTTGAGGTTGTGATCCCGAGCTGCGGGCGGTTATTATTTGTTTGCACTAACAAAGCCTTTTTGCTCATTAAACTAGTGGTGCCGGTGGTTGCTACCTTTGTCTGAGGTATGGGCCCTGTTGATGGATCTCCCCCCACTGGAGAAGTGGGTATAAGGCATCACAGCATGTCTGTGAACGATGCTAGCACAGCTTGTACATTGCTGCCTGTGTGGTCGACAGGCACTCTGGAGGGAGTCGACGGGAGTCTGGGTCCCCAACGTCGACATACCAGCTGTATTATGCCTGGTAGTGCTGGCGCCCTGCCCTGACCTAGAGGTCAGGTCAACGGTTTGGGGGGGGGGGGGTGAGTGGCGTCGCCAACAAGGCGGATGATGGTGTTGAAGAGGACGCACTTCCTGTGAGAAGGGGTGACCTGGAGCGGACTGGGGAAGATTCTCCTTATCTCTATCCTTCTCCCGATGCTTGTGTCTATGGGTCCCAGAGGTCTTCTCCCAGGCTTTGGAGGATTTCGACCTGCAGGAGTGGGCCAGCGATGCATTCGATCCTTTTTGCTGTAGTCCCTTCTCCATGCGGGCTACCTGCTACTTCAAAAGGCGCTTTTCTAGGGCGTCTTTTCAGCAACGCATCCAATCATTTTTGTTGTAGTTCCTTCTCCATGCGGCTACCTGCTACTTCAAAAGGTGCTTTTCTAAGGCGCCTTTTCGACATTGCTGGGTAGCGGTATTGAACCCTTTACAAATCAGGCACGCTTGCACATTATGGTCTGGGCCTAGGCAGCAGATGCAGACGTCATGCGAGTCACTGCTGTAGATCTTCTCACCGCATTCACAATAGCGGAACAGTTTCCAATGTTCTTTTGATGGCATACACACCATCAAAAAATCACTATTAAAAGTGATTGCTATTATATAGAGAAAATAAGAAAAATGGCGGCAAATGCAACAATGTTTCTGTGTGATGGTCCAACGAGTATGGTCAATGGCAGGAAAAGAACTGAGGAGAGACAGGGCCACCCCACGTTTATAAGAAGAAGCCGATGTCTGACGTCATCACAGGTGGCTCCTAGTGTCGTGCTTGCAAAAGTTTCCATGTGGTCCTAGTGCCTAGGGGTTATAAGTTTCATAGGTGTGGCCTGATGAAAGAGATATCCTGTGGTGCTGAACGACATTTCAGCTGGGATTTTGAAAGGGAAGTCAAAAGGAATATCTTGAAAATTTGGGGTCAAAATGAAAAAAAAAAATAATTAAGAAATTTCGTGTGTGGTACCAGTCTTCACCTCAGCGGATATGCTTTGTGATCCCATGCCGGTGAGTTGAGTTCGGGGATGAGCTCAGTGACCAAGCTACATGGGGTGAGGGTGGGGGGATGGTGCTGTTTTGCAACAATCCACCAGCCAGAGAATGAAAGCTGCTGGGTACTCCGTACAAGCCCAGGTGCCATACTGTGAAGACAACTCTTCTTTTTGCACAGGGCCCTGCACCTCTGCACTCATGGATGGCAGAGGGCCCTGTGCACTGGCTGAGAGATGGACTCTCTGCCTGTGCATCTGTACCTGTGGCCCAAAGGAAATGCGGGGTCCAGAGGGCCCTGCGCTTCCGCAGCTCACAAGACAACCCCCTGAATTTTTGACCTCCATTGCTGTACGGAAGTGCAGCAACCAGAATGGCCCTGCACTTCTGTAGGCAGATAAGAGTCTTTCCTTGGTGCAGGGCCAAAGGGCCCTATACGTCTGCATCTGTTCATGCAATCCCGAAGGGACCTGTGCATGAATGAGGATACGATTCCACTATCTCAAAAATAAAGCAAAAAACTTTATTCTTGCACCAGTTAGGGTTCAAGTTAATGCCACAAAAGTAGGGAAATGTGGCATTAGGGTTTTCAATCCTAACTGCCCATACCAAGCAGCAAAAGGAAAAAACATTAGGGTTTTTGGTCTCTGGCGTCTTGGCAAGTCAGCGGTGGCATCTTCCTTGGGGTTGTCAACCCTAATGCCCAACCCATTCCATGAGTAGACAACATTGAATGTGATCTCCATTCTTTACGCAGGGCCCTGTGAGAAGAAAGCTACAACAGACTGTGTTGGCAACATGTGGCAAGACATAGTTCTTTACCTTTGAAGAGTGTTATCAGTATGAGGCATTAGCTTGGAGCTGTATCTTGTGCTTTGGACAGGAGGCTATGGGCTGGGGGGGGGGCTGTGCATTAAGGTTAACAACCCCAAGGAACACACCCCACCACTGATTTGCCAAGACTCTGAAGAGCAAAAACCCTAATGTTTTTTCCTTTTGCTGCTTGGGGGTAGGGGTGGAGAGTGAGGGCTGGAAACCCTAATGCCACATTTACCTACTTTTGTGGTGGTAACTAGAACCTTAACTTGTGCATTAACAGTTTTTTTTCCAAGTAATTTATTATTACAGGCATATATTTGGCATTAGTCTTTTCAGAAAGTACCTACAGTAAGTAGTTGCTCTTGTAAATTTGGCATTTGGTAATAGTAAATCAGTACTGGTAACCTCCTATTTGAGCTGATACTTCTAATTTTAAATGAGGCATGATATTTAATTCAAGTCCAAATATGCCTCTAACATTGTTTGTTTCTTGGTCTGATTTTCTTTAATTAATAAATAATTAACTGAAATTGTAACAATTAACTTAACCCTAGGAAGTTCTATAAATTGTCTGCTTTTCCACCAGCCCCCACCCCTGAAGTAAAGCAAGTATGGCTAAAAGCACCAAGGTAGTGGCATCTCAGCGTCTACAATAAATAATTCATTCTTTATACCGAAGCCTTCCGTTTGTGTGCACCATTGTTTCCTTTGTTTTTATACAGGAGGACGTAAAAGTGTTGGTTCAACGAGGATGGGGGGGTGAGAAGGGATTTGGGCACAGTTGAAGAAATAGCTGTTGAATACTGTGGCTTCGTGTAAAGGGAGCAATGTGTTTTTTTCCTCCTCCAGTTCTTTTTTCTTAATTTATGAAAATTTACCCCTTCCCCGCCATTGTTCCTTGCTAGTTTTTAATCTTAAATGTCTTTTGAAAAACCTTAAGGTGGTAGTTAGCTGTCACACTTTCATTCTTTGTTGCTCACTACTTAATCCTCTTAAATTTCCTCATAATTCTCTGGGATTTAGTGTAGAGAACTACTACTGTAATCTTTGTATCCACAGTCTGCAATCTGTATCTTAATAATGAATTTGGTATAGTAACAAATTAATTCATGCACACATTTTACAGGGATGGGGACTGTTCAATTTTGTTGGTCACATGTATGCACTTTATAACTTTAAAACAATACAGAAGGTCATGAGATTTTATATTGGGTATTTAAGAGTAATGCGAGGATTGGCTCCTCAAGTGTAGCTTTCTGAAGAAGGGGCAGAGTACCCTGAAAGCACTGAGACTTATTGCTTTGTGTGCCGCGTACTGTATCTGCATTATGTGACCTTAATAAAGTGCGCAGTGTCTTTGCTTTTTTGCGAAGCAATGTGATGGTACCACCGTTTGATGGTGGCAAATAAATAGAGGGCTACTTGCAATGTGAAAAAAAGTTCTGACAAACAGCATTTCCAAAATATCTGATTATACACTGCACAACATGCTGCTATTAAATGTGAGCGCTCTCTCTCTCTTCACCAGACAAACCTGAGCCTTTTCAATAAATGCTGAATGAAACATGCTTTAACTGTGCTGTGTACTGTTGTTAATCTTAGAAATTTTTAATAAACAAAATTAAAACGATGCCATAGTCAAGATGGTTGGAGAACTAACACTCTGCCCTAACTGCAGTACATGCCTCTGTTCCTGAAACTATGTCATCAAAATCTGGATGCACTATTTGCTGCATCTTCACCTACTTGTCTCCCATGGTAAGACTGCTGGCTTGTTGCTTGTAGTTGCTGGTGAGCTCATTTTTTACACGGAGAACCAGCTCCTCATCTATGGCATACTGCATCGCACACTGAATGATATCTAGCCACCACGGAGAACCAGAGGGGACCTGTGCACAACCCAAAACAGATCAACTGTTAGAACTTAACGCAGCAGTGTTTGTTAGCAAAAATGTTCATCGGTTCTATTTGGCAAAAATGCATTTCTGACATCCTTACAGTAACCCTAAGTGTATTTTTACTTTTCTCAGATATTTTTAAAACCACCTTTGTATCTAATTTTGTATTCAATGACTGTCATTAGAGATGGACACCACTAGAAATTTGCAAATCTCTCTTCTGCTGAGGTTACCTGTTGAATGCACAGTACTAGATTCTTACTACAGATGTATTAGGCTGGTGTTACTGTGTGTTTTTTATATAGGTTTTTATTAAGAAATGCATACACAGCTTTTTACATCGGGAAATTCTGAAACTATGTTGCAGAACAATTGCAACTTAGCATTTAGATCACAAGCTCGACAGACATGTTCAACAATGTCGGTCTTCTGTTAACGTTCTTCTTACAGTCCTCTGACAACTCCACAGAATCTAACTTTATCTAGCTCAATTTATCTATCCATAAATCAAACACCACATCCCTTCCCTCCCCTCCTCAGTGGAAGCGGTATCCCACCCCCCCTCTGCAGGATCAACTTTTCATGGGACAAAACCATCAGTTATTATATGTTTCTGATGGTAAACAGCACAGCAACATACCAAAATATTTAATTTTCTTATGGTGGGCATGTCAACGGAACAAGAATTTTTAAAACTTCAAAATTCCATATCTAAGCCCAGTAATAAAAGAAAACAAAAAGAAAAGATGGGTATATTGATGTTTTTGTCAGAAAATCATAATTTCCAGAAAACCAAAATGATATGGTTAACAAATACTGCTGCTTTAAGGGACTTTTCCAGGAGTGACCTGGGAGCAGAGAACTGTTAAGTGACTTGGTCTGGGTTCATACATCATGCAAGTGGCAACTGTGGGTTTCAAGTCCAGGTCTGCAAGGTCTCCCACTAAAGGGAGCAATCTTAGATCTGGTACTCTCAGATGGAGAGAGGATCACAGATTTAGAAGTGGGTAGCCATCTGGGAACTAGCGACCATCGAACAGTATGGTTCATGATAAACACAGCAATAGAGTCAAGCCATACGAAGGCAAAAGTACTGGACTTTAGGAGGGCTGACTTTGCCAAAATGGGTGAGTGCCTAAGGAATGCACTAGCAAATGGGAAGGAAGGAGGGATGGAAGAACAATGGGGAATAATCAAAACTTCCATCACACAGGCAACAAGTCTTTGTGTGAAGCAAATAAAACACAACGATGTAAGAAACCACTATGGTTCTCGAAGGAGGTGGCAGGGAATGTTCAAGAGAAAAAGAAAGTATTCAGGAAGTACAAGGAATCACAGAAGGAACAGGATAGAGAATTGTATCAGTTAAAGCAAAACGAAATGGGGAAGGCAGTCAGAACAGCAAAGGCCCAAACCGAGGAAAAGATATCCAACTCAGTTAAGAAGGGGGATAAAACATTTTATAGGTACATCAGGGAGCGAAGGAAGACCAAGGGGGATAGTGAGACTTAATAAAGGGATGGGGGGCAGAGGTGACTGTGAAAAGGCAGAGATACTAAACAAATATTTTTGCTCAGTATTCACAAATGAAGAGGGGGAGGTACCTAAATCAAACAACAGAAACACTCTGGATACAGGAGTTGATACCAGCCCATTTACAGGAGAATGGGTTCTGAAAGAAGTCTTAAAACTGAAGGTGGACAAAGAATGGGGCCTGATGGGATTCATCCCAGAATTCTAAAAGAACTAAGGGTAGAACTAGTGACACCACTGACTACCCTCTTTAACAAATCATGGGAGGATGGGGTGGTACCTGAGGACTGGAGGAGGGCAGATGTGATTCCATTTCACAAAAGTCATACGAGAGGAGGTTGAAGGAGTTGAACATGTACTCACTGGAGGAGAGGAGAGACAGGGGTGACATGATTGAAACCTTTAAATACATGAAAGGAATAAACAAGATGGGTACAGAGGGGCTGTTCAAAGTAAGGGAGGGGAGGGCCACCAGGGGCCATGATATAAGACTGGAGCGAGGAAGGTTCGGGAGGGAGATGAGACACTTTTTTACAGAGAGGGTGGTGGCTGGGTGGAATCGTTACCTGCTGAAGTGGTATGCAGTAGAGACAGTGGACTGCTTCAAGCGAGGATGGGACAGGACAAGGGGAGGGTTAATGAAGGGAAGGGTGGAAGGGAGGGGCTGCTGCAGAATAAGGGGTGCTAGCTGCACATTCGAGCAGACTTGATAGACCTCTAGGCCTTTATCTGCTGGCAAATTTCGTATGTTCATAAGTGGAAGCAGGGCAGAAGCAGGCAACTACAGACCTGTTAGTTTAAACTCAATGACAGAGAAAATGATGGAATCACTTCCGAAGGAAAGAACTGTCGAGTACCTAGAGGCCAGAGGGGCACAGAACCCAACGCAGCATGGATTCACAGCAGGAAGGTCATGTCAGACGAATCTAATAGATTTCTTTGACTGGGTGACCAAAGTAGCAGATCAGGGAGGGGCTGTGGACATGGCCTACCTAGACTTTAGCAAGGCATTTGACAAAGTCCCACACAAAAGATTAATATACAAGTTAGCCAGCCTGGGAGTGGGTCCCAAGATGGTAGCTTGGGTAAAGAATTGGCTGGAGAACAGGACACAGAGGGTAATAGTAAACGGAGTCAACTCTGAAGAAAGAGGGGTTACTAGTGGGGTATCACAAGGTTCAGTACTAAGACCGGTCCTCTTCAATGTCTTTATAAGCAACATTGCAAAGGGACTAGAAGGAAAAGTATGTCTCTTTGCAGACGACACAAAGATCTGCAACAGAGTTGACACACAAGGTGGGGTGGAAAGGATGAGAAGGGACTTGGCAAGGCTGGAGGAATGGTCAAATGTATGGCAGCTTAGATTCAATGCTAAGAAGTGCAAGGTAATGCACCTGGGAAACAAAAACCCAGGGGAAGAGTACACAATGGGGGGTGAGATACTAATAACAACAAAAATGGAAAGGGACCTGGACTTAGTCATATCAGATGACCTAAAGGTGGGCAAGCAATGTGATAGGACAGTAGGGAGGGCTGGGGGGATACTGGGATGTATAGGGAGAGGCATCACTAGTAGAAAACAGGAAGTTGTTATCCCTCTGTACAGACAGCTGGTGAGACCCCATCTGGAGTACTGCGTGCAGTTCTGGAGATCCAGTCTCTGCAAAGACCTAAACAGGATGGAGGCAGTCCAGAGGAGGGCAACTAAAATGGTGCAGGGTCTGCACAGGAAGACATATGAAGAGAGACTTAAGGCGCTTAATATGTATAGCCTTGAGAAAAGGGGGGGGGGACATGATAGAAACTTTCAAGTATCTCAAGGGAATCAACAAAGTCCAAGAGGGTAGCATCTTTCAGAAAAAGAGGTGTGCAAGAACAAGGAGGCACAATCTGAAGATATGGGGAGGTGGCTCAGAAGTAATGTAAGGAAGTATTTTTTTCACAGAGAGGGTTGTGGATGCATGGAACGGCCTTCCGGAGGAGGTTGTGGAGTCAAAAACAGTGGTGGAATTCAAGAATGAATGGGACAGTCATAAGGCAATTCTAGGGGATGGGGGGTAGGAAGAAGTATGCTGCTGGTTAACTAGGATCTGCAGCTTATCCATTAGGTAGGGAAATGGGCAGACTGGGTGGGCCAAGCGGTCCTCATCTGCCGTCAAATTCTATGTTTCTATGTTTCTCCAGCTTCACAGCCCGGTGCTCTAATGAGGCTGCTCAAGTCTATAGATAATTCCCACCTAGAAAAAAATATGACCATTCCAGGTCAAAAAGGTCACACTGTAACCATTCCAGGCCATAGTATAACCATTTAAGATTAACACTAGTCTCTTCCTACAATTTCCAAAAATAATAATTTTAGGATTGTTTATAATGCTTGAAATTGTGTTTAGAAAGCTGTGACCATTAAATTGTTAGGCACAAAAATGTAAGTTTTTCTTCAAATGAAAGCCTGGAGTCCGATCAACATACTGTACATACACCCTAACTATACAGTTCTCATGTGTCCCTACATCAATTCATCCCTATAATGTTGTTAAAAATAAGACTTGCAACATTTAGTGAACCATTTTTAGGTTTGTTTGCGTGCATGCGAAAGAAACATTTTGTGACAGCTAGAAGCGGGATTTTGGAGGTGCAGCACTGTGGGGGCCAATGCACCCAGTGCCTTTTGAAGCTTGGCCTGCTTTCCCCAATGGGGTAGCACGCTGCTGCTGACACTAGTTCAGCCAAGATGCCACCAACTTAAAATGAATCCGCCGCTGCAATGAGGTAGTAACCCATCACTGCAGGGTGGTGCCTTGCCTGGTGTAACATTTCTTATAACATCGTGGCCGGCGGCGGCTCTTGCCGCCCGCCTCAGAGTCCCCATGAAAGCCGACTTGGGGGTTCCCAATCCCCGTGTCAGCATGCCCCCCATCCCCAGTTCATTTGCCAATGGGGTAGCCCAATCCCAGTCGACATGATGAGCTCCATTTGCTATGTGCCGGGGAGGTGCACAACCCCACTTGGCTCATGCGTTCCCACTCCCCCCCCACCACACTGTATGGCTGATGGGGGTGCCCAACCCCATCGGCTCCAGTACCCACCTCCCCAACAAACTCCCGGCCAGGTGGCATGTTGGGAGCCATCCCAGCATGCCAAAAGTGTCCCGCGATGTCTTTTTAAAAATTTTAAATCCTGTAAAAAAAGAAAACAGCCCCTTGTTGAGCCCCATGTCCGCTTCCCAACCCATGCCCACCCTCCGCGTACTCTATCGCCCCAACACACTCCCTCACTCCATACTTACCTCCAGAGCCCGGCACGACGATCTTCGGTGGACCGGGAACACGTCTGCACTCTTCAAAGCCGACCACGAACTTAAGAAATGCTGGTAAGCTGTATAATGGCATAAATGGTTTATTTTCAACTTTGGTGCATATCTCGGCCATTGTTTCAAATTTTGCCACCAAATTTTCAACACGGGGTTCTTGGGACCCCACCTCATGAATTCAGTCACTGTCATCTCGTTATTCGGTCCTGAAAGGTGATTTTGCGGTCACTGCGTGGAATCACCTTTCTGGACTGATTAACGAAATGAGTGTCACTGCTCATGTGGTGGGCTCTCAGAAAGCCTATGTTGCAAATTTGGAGAAAAAATTCCAAAAAAATGACTGCGTTATGAGCATGCATTGTGCAGTTTTTACGCATGCCTGTAACTTCGCGAATTTGTAATATTTTCTTTCCAGGTTTTCAACACTGCCATTTTTCCCCACCTCCTAATGAACAGTACAGCTGTCATTTTTCACATCCTGGCCGAAATGCGTTTTCGCACTCCCAGCGCGATCGCTTGTGGGAAATCAGTGTTCGGGACAGATTAAGAAAATCGGTGACACTGTTTGTGAGCAGAGGTTCTAAAATGCCTATGTTGAAAATTTGGTGACAAAAGTCCATAAAATGACTGTATTACAAGCGTGTGTTGCATAGTTTCCACGCACTATCGTAAATTTGTAGTATTTTCACTCCAGATTTTCAACATTGGCATTTTGCCACACCTCCTTATGAAGAGTACAGCTGTCATTTTTCATATCCTGCCAGAAATATGCGTTTGCACATCTGGCGCACAATGGCGCGGTCACTGGGGGAAATTAATGTTTCGGACAAATTAAGAAAATCACAGTGACACTGTTCATGAGCAGAGGTCACAAAACGCCTATGTTGAAAATCTGGTGAAATAATTCCACTAAATGACTGCGGTACAAGCATGTGTTGTGCAGTTTCCATGTACGCTCAGAACTTCGAGTATTTTTAATATTTTCACTACAGATTTTCAACATTGCCATCTCTTCACAACTCCCTATGAATGGTACAGCTGTCATTCTTCACATCCTGCGTGATCTGTGTTTTCGCATATCTGGCGCAGAATGGCACAGTTGCTGTGGGTACTGTAAGTTCGGGACACATTAACAAAATCACAGTGCCACTGTTCATGAGAAGAGGTCTCAAATGCTTTCATGAGGTGGGGGTCACAAAAAGGCCATGCTGGAAATCTGTAGTGTAAATACCAACATACGCCCGGGGCGTTAGGGTTTCTAACCATAACATCCCACCCCGTACAGAATGACAGGCATCAGAGGTGTTACTTTGGATCACTGGCTGTAATGCTCATGCCATCCCACCCCCACCCTGAAGCCAGTGACAGGCATCGAGGTGTGCCTTGCACTCTTTAGCCCCAGACTTCACCCCATTCTCTTGTACTGCACCCATTTCAACGTATGCCCTTATGAAATGGGGTGACTGTGAAGCCGAACACCCCAAGGCACACCTCAACACTTGTCGGAGTCTACAGGATAGGGTGAGGTGAAATGCCATGAGCATTATGGGCAACGACCCACAAGCACACCCCAATGCCTGTCCATCTCTGCAGGGTGGAGGTGGGATTGGCATGAGTTCAATACTTCTCTGCCACTCCTATTCTGCATCTGTCTAACTCCTGCACATCCAATGCTAATATCAGCAAGCAAACATTCAGCATTGACAAATGTTTGTATGTACTGATATATAGTAGCTGTAGCATTGTCCACTACTGTTATATCAGCTTAGCTACTCCAAACTTTCATTAAAAAAAAATATGTTTATAGGCCTCATGGTTTAAAAGTTATCAAATTTTAAAGAAATTATCCATTGGAAGCCCTGAACCCTGGAACCACTAAGGCCAGAAACTTAATTTATTTTAAAATGATTGCTTGGAGTCCAGCCATTACGTATAAGCTCTGTTTATACTGTTATTTGTTGAGAATACTGCAAGCATGTCAACACAATGCAAAATTGCTTTTCTGCAATATTATCAATGCAATTTCTTTTAGTTGCGACAAAGCTTAAAATTCAGAGCATACTGGAATGGCTTTTAATGCCAAAATTATGTTGAGACTATTGTTAATATAATAAGAATTTATAACATTTTTGCAATAAAAATATTTGAAAATGTTTCTGAATTTTGGCAATACTACACATTATTTAAGTAGTAACCGTGTAGTTTACAACTTTAAATTTTTTTTCATCTTATGACTTCAGTCTTACTACAAACATTTCAGTCTCCCCTCAAGTAGTACCTATTCTTCAACCATCCTGCATCTGAGACCCTGTCACAACATCAGCTTGTTGGGGTGGGACAGCTTAGTACCTCAACTGACTACAAAAAGTGGTGAGGGAATGGATGATGATTGATGACACCTGCCCTGCAGTCAGGAACGGGACAAACCCAGCTTCAGTGCTCAACGCTCTAACGTCAGGATGACAAAGTTGGCGCAGGCGCTGCAAGCCACCAAATTACTGTACGTCCAGGTCCCACGCAGGAGACACAGAACGTATGCCAGTCAGTGTGGGCGATGTCTTTCCTGCACCAACGTTGTCAAAAGAAGGGCCTCAAAGGTTTGGGCTTTGAGGCTAAGCCTTTCTACCCAACATTATTTGAAAAATAAGAGAAGGGACAAAGAAGAAACAGAGGTGAAATGAAGATTAACTCGTTGGTGTACACTTGATGGCAGTAACGACAGAACTGAAGTAGTTAGGGCATCAACAACGGCTTCTGGCCCGGTGCTCAGTGTCATGCATATGCCAGTGCTGACATCACTGTCGGCACCCTGGCAAAAGTACACTCCAGCATGGTCCTAGTGCCTCCTTCCCTATGTGGGGCTCTATGGAGAAGACTGATTCTTAAAAGATCGAGATGGGCTTCTTCCAGGCAACAAACTATCAGGGGACCAGGAGTAAGACTAGCAATAATGCTAGTACTACAGTACACGGAGACTGTTTCAGGTTCATGAGACATACTTTGCTTTTCATATTACTGCACACGGTCTGCACAATAACATACGATGCCTTAGGAAAGTACAGTTACGTAAGAACTCACTGTAACAGTAGATCTTCGAGAACAGCTCTTGCAGCAGGTTACACCATTAGGACTGTAGCCGGCAGGCGTCAGGACCCCACGGAAATCTTCTAGCTAGCAGTCTTCAGCGGGGACCGCCTCCAACGTCGGTCCCGCCCCCGACGTCAGGCGTAGTACATAAGGAGGCGGCCCCGCCAGAATCCCGGCCGCTGGATGACATCAGAAAAGGAGACCGAGGACCTGCCATCAGATGGCCAAGACTAAACGATCTTGCTCAGCGCAGGCTGGAACTTACCTCCTCCAAGGGGGAATGGTGGGCGGGAAGGTACCTGCTGCAAGAGCTGTTCTCGAAGATCTACTGTTACGGTAAGTTCTTACGTAACTGTACTATCTTCTTCGAGGTACAGCTCTTGCAGCAGGTTACACCATTAGGACTGATTCCCAAGCAATGGCGCCTAGAAAAGCCATCGGGAGGAGGCAATACTGATACCGCAACATGTCCTGAGCCTAGGACAAGAGACCCTGCAGGACAGCAAGTCCGAAACCCGCTCTTCGCTGTGAGGCAATATCAAGGCTGTAATGCCTGATAAAAGTGTGCACTGAGCTCCAGGTGGCTGTAGCACATATGGCTGATGTGGATACGTTTTTTAGTGCTGCAAATGAGGTAGCCACTCCCCTTGTCGAATGGCCCTTAACCACCCTTGGTAAGGGTTTCTGTCTACTGCTGTAGCAAAGGGAAATGCACTGGATTAGCCAGCGAGAAAGGGTCTGTTTCGAGACTGGGTCTCCCAACATTCTCTCAGCGAAAGAGACATATAGCTGTTCCGTTTTGCGGTGCTGTTTGGTCCTGGTCAAGTAGTATCGAAGACACCGGTGAACATCCAGGGTGTGAAGCAGTGCTTCTCCTCGGTTAGCATACTTGGGGAAGTACACCCGGTAAATCAATGCCCTAGTTAAGCATGAGGGTTGAGACCACCTTAGGCAGGAACCTGGGATTCGTCCTCAGGGACACCCTGTCCTGGTGAAAAATTAAATAAGGCTCCTTGCACATTAGAGCGTGTAGTTCGGAGATTCTTCTCGCGGGAGTAATAGCAACCAAAAAATAGCATTTTCCACGACAGAAAACGCAGCTCGCAATCTGCAGCAGGCTCAAAAAGTGGCAGCGTAAGCTGCTCCAGGACGAAAGGTAGGTTCCAAGGAGGGACAGGATCCCTAATGGGTGGCCTAAGGTGGAGAACCCCTCTTAAGAAGGCTCAGGACATATCTAACTGCGCTACCGTGTATTGGCCTACCGAGGCGTGGTAGGCTGAGATTGCACAAAGGTGCACCTTTATCGAGGAGTAAGCCAACCCTGATTGGAATAGGGAGAGCAGGTACTCCAGAACTAATTTCTCTGGACAGTCTAAAGGGGAGAAACCGCGCGCTTGAGACCACAGGCAAAACCTACAGCACTTCATGGCGTATGTAGCATGTGTCGCCGGTTTTCTGGCAGCAGAAAGTACTTCCGCCACCTCCTACGAGACCCCGTGACGCAGAATGGCTATGTCTCTAGGAGCCAAGCGTGCAGGTTCAGTGAATGTAAGTCCGGGTGGACTAGTGAACCCTCCTCCTGAGACAATAGATGGGAGCTGATTGGCAAAGGAAGCTGAGGTTCCCGGGACAGGTGACTCAGGAGGCGGGAACCAAATCTGTCAGGGCCAAAAAGGGGCTAACAAAATCAGCGTTGCGTGCTCCCTACGAAGTTTGAGAAGGACTCTCTGGATCAACGGGAAGGGAGGAAAGGCATAGAGGAATCTGCCCGCCCAGGAGACGGACAATGCGTCTCGCCAGAAAACACCAGGCCCTGGATCTAGCAAGCAAAAATTGGGCAGTTTTGCGTTGGATGGGGACGCGAAAAGGTCTAACTCTGGTGTGCCCCATCTTTGAAACAGATCCTCTGTCACCTCCTGTAGAAGTTCCCACTCGTGGACCCTGGCCTGGGAATAGCTCAGGCTGTCTGCAACGGTGTTGTCCACTCCGGGAACATGAACTGCAATGAGGTTTGCGCCGTGTCGTACTACCCATTCCCACACTCTCATGGCCTCCCTGCAGAGGGGGTAGGAGTGTGTGCCTCCTTGTTTGTTGAGGTAGTACATCACCGCCGTATTGTCTGTTTGTAACAGAAGAGTACTCGGTGGAATATCCAACTGGAAGGCTTGCAGGGCATAAAGGATCACTCTCACCTCTAATATGTTGATGTGGAGATGAGCTTCCTGAGTAGTCCATGTTTCCTGAGACTTCACCCCGTTCAAGTGCGCTCCCCACCCCAGCCCTGAGGCGTCCGTGGAGAGTGTCATCACCGGGGACGGCGCTGAGAATGGGACCCCCACAGAGAGGGTTCCTGGGTCTAGCCACCATTGCCAGTCCCGAACCATGGCCTTCGTGATTCTGACAGGCTGCTGCAGATGGTCTTGCCTTTGGTCCCATTGCACTCTGAGCATCCACTGGGTTACCCGCATGTGGAGCCTTGCCATCGGGACTGTTGGAATGGCCACAGCCAACTGTCTGAGCAAGCGAAGGACCAATCTGGCTGGGACGGTCTTTTTCGCTGATCGGTCCCTTATGAGGGACCGGATGCGTTCCACCCTGTCTTCGGGAAGAAAAGCTTCCCCTTGGGTGGTGTCCAGAACTGCCCCTATGAATTGCAGTTTCTGGGATGGTACCAGGAGAGACTTCTCGTAGTTGATAAGGATGCACAGAGACTGAAAAAGGGTCTGAGTGTGCTGGATAGCTATCAACAACGCCTCTTCGGAGGAGGCCATGGGAAGCAAATCGTCGAGGTACGGGAACACATAGTGGCCCTGTCTCCACAGAGACGCTGCCATGACTGCCATGCACTTGGTAAAGACCCTGGGGACTGATGACAGCCTGAAAGGAAGCGCTCGGAACTGATAGTGGTGGCCGAGGAACTCGAAGCGCAGGAACCTCCTGTGCGCTTGAGCGATGGGGATGTGCAGGTAAGCGTCCTGCATGTCTAGGGACGCCAGGAATGCGTCCTTCTTCAGCATGGAGATTAGGCCCGGGAGGGTCACCATGCAGAAGCGTGTGTAGGCGACCGACATATTGAGGTCGCTTAGGTCCAAAACTGGACGGCGGTCCCCTGTTTTCTTTGGAACCAGGAAGAAGTGGGAATAATATCCTGCTCCTCTCTGGTTCACTTGGATGTGCTCCAAAGCTTCTTTCTGCAGCAGCGTGAGCACTTCTTGCCTGATGAGCAGGGCGTGCTGACCCGAGAAACGGGAGAGCAGAGGAGGCCTCGTGGGTGGCTTGTCTAGGAATTCTATAAAGTGGCCTTTTTTGACCAATTGTAGCACCCACCTGTCGGTGGTGATCGACTGCCACCCTGGCAGGTGGTCTGCGATGCGACCCCCGACCTTTATTTCCAGTTGATCCTGAGGGGCGGGGGCCAGGAAGGAGTCATGCTGTGGTGGCAGTGGGTCCTGCAGGTTGGGCCGACTTGGTGGGACATTGGCTTCTACCTGAGGACGACTTGCCCTGGGCTTTCCGGGTAAAGGAGCCCCTCTGTTGCAGGCCGGAACGAGGCTGTTGTTTCTGAGTCCGGCTGCGGAAGCGACTCTGGTTCCTACGAAAGGAACTGAGTCTAGATCTGTACATGGCCTGGACAGATCTAACGGCCTTCCAAGCTTCCTGCAGTTTGGTGATGACCTTCTCAGATGCCTCACCAAACAAGACTTACGCCGTGAAGGGGCGTCCAGAATGTTCTTCTGGATGTCCGGGGTAAACCGAGACCGGAGCCATGAGTGTCTCCGGAGGCATCGCCTGAGGCTGCCACTCTGGCCGAGGAGTCCGCGGAATCGTACGCAGCTCGGAGCACCTGGGTCCCCACGTCTGAACCCGTGCGGAGGAGCTGGAGCAGTTCCTCCTTTGGGCCACCGTCTGGCAATCTCTCTGCCAGGTCCAGTCCCTGTTCCCACAGCGCATTCTGAAATTGAACCATGTGGGTAAGGTAGTTCAGGGACCTGACGGCGCAGGTCGCAGCTGCATAAGTGCGCCTACCCATTGTGTCCAGTTGTTTGGACTCCGGGTCCGGTGGCTGCGTGCTCAGATGTTGCAGTCTCTGGGACTGGTCATGAGAGGCTGTGATGACCAGGGAGTGGGCCAGAGGATGATTAGCCAAGTACTGGTCCTCCCTTGGGGCCTTGTACAGGCGGTCAGCCTTCTTCGGCATCGCCGGGAGCGAATGTGGACGTTTCCACACTGCCTTGGTGACGTCCACAAAGGTGTCCACCAAGGGTGGTACCACCACAGGCTTAGGATCTTTTTGCCGAAGATAACGAGCTAGGTGTAGCCTTCGAGGTCAAGTTCTTCTCGTCCCACCCATGTTCTCTTGGATATGTCTCATGATCTCAGAAGCGAGGGTCATCGGAGGAGACCTAGGAAGTTCACGTGGGTCCGGAGGGGCTAATGGGAGGAGGAGATCTGGAGCCATCCGAGATGTCCGATTTTGAGTCCTCATAAGATGGGGAGTAACGGCGTCTTCTGGGTCTCTTGGGGATGGGTGAACCAGAAGAGGATCTGGACGGAGGCCTTCTCTTGTCCGTAGGTCTGCCCTAGAAGGTTTGACTGGCTCCCGGCGGAGGAGGTACTCACCCTGCTGCCCCACTGGGTGAAGGAGGGGGCGCAGGAGCCGGTGGTGCCGTGGGTACTGGAGGAGGCTGCATGATGACCACATCCTTTTTGATGGTGTCCCACCAGAAAGTGAATAACTCCTTCACTTCCGAGATGTTAAGGCCCGACGACGGGCCGGGCGCCGGTGGTCTGTCGTCGGGTCTTGGCGTCGGCTCCCCTGGGGTCTCCGGTACTGGGGAGGGCTCCCATGGGAGCTCGAGAGGTCCGGGGTTACCCGCCTGGTCCTCGGGCTGAGTGGATTCCTTCTCCGTCAATGCCTCCTGTCCGACGGCGGCGGTGTGGTTCTTCTCGCTGCTGTATCGGATGTCGGTCCCCCAGCCGGCGTCCGGGTAGGAGAGTGCCTGACCGGCGACAGGTGTCGGACTGTCATCAGTTCCTGGGATCTATGGTGTTTGGCCGACGTCAGGTAAGCTGATGTCCTCTTCAGGGAGGTCAGCTCCTTAGTCTTTCGTTGAGGGGGAGGCGGCAGGGAAACTGACCGGACGTCGGGGGCGGTGGCGCTTGTGGTGATCCTGACCTCGAGGCAGGCCTTTGAGGAAGAAGAAGGCCTAGAGGTCTGTGGGCCGCAGGGTGGAAGAACGCTGGCAGACTTGACCGACGACAGGGGAGGATGAGGCGGGCCGAGGCGGAGAGCGGCCGGACCTGGAGCTAGAGCTGCGGGCGTCCGAGGCCCTAGAAGGGGATCTAGGTCTCACCTTCTCCCTGTGCTTCTCATGGTGCCTGCATGATTTTTCCCAAGATTCCCTCTTGGAGGAAGGTTCCATGGCCTTGAGCTTCTATTCCAAAAGGTAAGCCTGGAGAGCCTTCTGTCAGCGGATCTGGGTCCGGCTGTTGAAGCCTTGACAGAAAGAACAAGCCTGGGTGTCGTGGTCTGGGCCCAGGCACCGGACGCAGGCTGAATGTGGGTCTTTGAATGGAATTTGTTTCCCACAGAGCGCTTGGACGAATGGCCCTCCACGGAGGTTGGGGAGGACATCAGACAGGCAGATGAAACTGGAAGAAGATTCTTGAAGAATTCTCGGTTGAAGTGTTCGGTAGAGCAGATTTCCTGATAAATCGGCGCACTAGATACTGACCGAAGGGTGAGACATGCAAGTCAGCGATTGGGAAAGAACTGAGAGTTCTGGCAGGACAGCACTCCTTATGTACTACGCCTGGCGTCGAGGCGGGACCAACCATGGGCGGTCCCGCTGAGACTGCTAGTTGAAAGAAGATTTCCGTGGGGTCCTGGCCTGCGGCTACAGTGATAATGGTGTAACCTGCTGCAAGAGCAGTACCTCGAAGAAGATATTGCAGTTACGTAAGAACTCACCGTAACAGTAGATCTTCAAGAGAGGTTCCTACAGGAGGTCTTCACATATTGGACTGCGCCCACTGGCGTCAAGTTCCAACAACAAACTTATGAACAGCAATCATCAGCGAGGACCACTCGATGTCAGGTAGTGACATCAGCCCGACTACAAAGGGGCAGTCCTGCGCCACCCTCAGTTCTTTCCACGGAGACCTAGAAAAGGTAAGTAGAAAAAAATGAGGTGAAGACTCCTAGAACCACCTTCCTCTCTAGACCCAAGGGCTGGCAGAATGAAAATGGAAGGAAATGTTTCAGGAGTAGGGGGAAGGTGGGTGGGAAACTAGACCTTCTACAGGAACCCCTCTTGAAGATCTACTGTTACGGTAAGTTCTTACGTAACTACAATATCTTACTTCGAGAGGGTTCCTGCAGTAGGTCTTCACATATAGGACTGAATAACAAGCAGTCACAAAAAAATAAAACGGAGGTACAGTACATCCAGGAGGAGGAGAAGTCACCAACTGCTAGTTATGACAGGAGGCCTTGCAAAACTGCAAGACCGAAGCCAGTTCTGAGCCTAGAGGCGATGTCCAGACTGTAATGCTTAGTGAAGGTGTGGACAGATGACCACGTGGCTGCTGCACAAATTTCTGCAGTGGACACATTCCTGAAAATGGCAGTAGAAGTAGCGACACTTCTAGTGGAGTGACCCTTAACCACCCCAGGAAGGGATTTTCCATGCTTTTGGTAGGTGAAGTGGATGCAGTTAGCCAACCACCTCAAAATGGTCTGTTTGGTAATGGCCTTTCCCTGGCACTGGCGAGCAAAGGCCACGAAGAGTTGATTTGTCTTACGGACCTCTTTAGTCTGGTTAGTGTAATACCTCAGAATCCTGTACATCGACAGTGTGCAGAAGGTATTCCACCATTGGAATGTCGTGGATAATATACTGGCAGTTCGACACTCTGGTTGAGAGTGGTTTCTGAGACTACCTTAGAGAGAAACAAAGGGTTTGTCTGAAGGACTACTCTGTCCTTATGGAAAATTGGACAGGGTTCCTTACAGATAAACACCTGAAGTTCCGAGACCCTTCAGGTGGAACTGACTGCAACTAAAAACAGAGTCTTCCAGGAAAGGAAGTGCAAATCACAGCTAGAGGCTGGTTCAAAAGGAGGCAAGGTCAGTTTTTTCAACATAAAATTCAGGTCCCAGGGGGGACATGGATTCCAAATCAGCAGTTTCAAGTGGAGGATGCCTTTTAAAAAAGTCTTAGCAACCTCCAGTTGAGCCAAAGGTTTTTCCTCCAACAGGAAGCCGTAGGCTGACACCACAGAGAGATGGACCTTAATGGAAGAATAGCTAAGGACCGACTGATAAATTTGCAAGGTACTCCAACACCTGGGCAGCCGAGCACAAAGAGAGATCCCAGCTCCTGGCTAGGGGCCAGATCGAAAATCTATTCCACTTCATGGCATAGGTGGATCTAGTCGAAGGTTTTCTGGCTTCCACCAGGATGTGGGCAATCTGTGCAGAAACCAAATAGTGGGAGGCCGCTATGTCCACAGGAGTCACTCCTGTAGGGGAAGAGACCGAAGGCTTGGGTGAACCAGGGTGCCCTGCTCCTGAGTCAGAACGTCGTGGGATAATGGCAGGGAAATACAGGTTACTCACCTGTAACAGGAGTTCTAGGAATGGTACATGTTGTTCATCCACACAGTCTGGCAGGTATCCTTGCCGCTTTAAATCTTGCCGGAAGGTCTTCAAGCTGGCTCCTCCCACCCACCCGGGTGGTATAACTCTCGGCTCCGCCCCATGATGCCAGATCTGGCCGCTGGAAACTCAGGTTGTCGCGTCGAGCGGGGGAGGTCGGGTGGAGTCGTGTGGATGAACAACATAGCCATTCCCAGAACTCCTGTCAGGTGAATACCTGTATTCTAGGACATGGATATGTTGTTCATCCACACTCATTGGCAGACTCTAGCAGTTCTCCGGGAGGAGGGAGGCAAAGCAGCACACCCCCAATACTTACTTGGGAAAGAGAGACTGGAGAACCGAGGCCCAAAACCCAGCATCCAGGCGTGACTCAAGGTCGATGTGGTAGTGGGTAATGAAGGTTTGCTGACTTCCAGGTAGCAGCCTGCAGATTCCTGGATAGGGCGTCCCTGGAAGCAGCCACCGTTGCAGCAGTATAGGCGGGTAGAATGAGCTCTTATCCTCTGGGAGCTCCATGCCCGCCAACTTATACAGAAGATCTATGCAGGAGGTTACCCACCTGCTTATAGTCCAGCTGCAGGTCTGCCAGATCTTGACTTCAGCGTGGGTGACAAACAGCTGGTGAACCTCTCCCGAATTTCAGCGCGTCGCTCCTTATAATGTGAGCGCCCTTCTAGGGTCAAGTATGGAGCCTATGATCGGCCTCCGGTGTGATTGAGGTAGAACACGGCAGAGTCAACACCTGAGTTGGGTGAACTCCGACCTACCTTGGAAGGAATTTAGGTGGGGGCGCAGGACAACCTTGTCCCTGTAGAAGACCAGGTAAGGAGACTCGATGGAAAGCGCCTGGGGCTCTCCCATCCTTCTGGCTGTGTAGCCACCAGAAAGGCGGTCTTCCACGACAGGTAGGAGAGAGCACACCTGTGCATAGGTTCGAATGGCTTGCCCATGAGCTTTGCCAATACCAGCAGTAGATCCCACGGAGGTGGGGTTCCCGCACTGGAGGAAATGTGATCAAGGCCTTTGAAAAGCAGACCACCTTCTCCTGCGCCACCGACTGCTTCCTGACCCAGCGCCCGGTAGCAGAGATGGCTGCCAGGTGCACCCAAGGGTCGTCGACCCAAGCCCTTGACTAGAAAGGACCATAAATAGTCCAAGATGCTTGCCAGGGAGGGAGGAAGGGTCAAGCCCTTGCCCTGACGCAAATGAAAACCTTTCCATTTGAAGGCAACATTTTAGATGCGACTCCTGCAGGGCGCCTCAACTACATTGAGGACCTCGTCGAGACCCAAGGGCCTGGAACTCCTGGCAGCTCAGGAACCCAGGCGTCAGGTGCAGGTTGAAGGTCGGGATGGAACACCTTCCCTGATTGACTGAGAGCAGGTCAGGCGAGCTGGAGCTGCCAGCGAGTCCTGGAGCTGAGACTGAGGAGATCTGGGTACCAGAACTGGCGAGGCCAGTCTGGGGCTATCAGAATCACCTCGCCTTGTCCCTCCTGGCGCAGAAGCACCTTGTGGATCAAGGGAAATGGGGAAAAGCAAAAAAGGGCCGGGGTCCATTGCCTCGAAGGCATCCCCTGCAGCGAGCCCTGCTGAGGCGGGCATGGAACAGACTCAACTCGGCGTTCTCCATGGAGGCAAACAGGTCCACCTGAGGTGTGCCCCAAAGGGAGAACAGATGCATACTACCTCGGCAGGAGACCACTCAGTGGGATGCAGCCCCTATCCGGCTCAGGGCACCGGCCAGGGTGTTGGGCTCCTGCCGTGAATGGCTAGGAGATCGCCTCCAGGCTGCATACAGTGACCAAATCGCGAGGACTTCCTTGCATAGAAGCATGGGCCCGTCCGCCCTGGCGGTTTAGATGAAATACATGGTAGTGGTACCGTCGTCTGGACTACGAACCACTTGACCCGGAGGAAGCGGGCAAAGGCGGTGAGCTAAGCGGATGCTCGGGCTCCAACAGGTTGATGTGTCAGGGACTCCCTTGAGGACCAGAGGCCATGAGCCCAGTGATTCCCCAGATGGGCACCCCAACCCATCAGAGGCATCGGTCCGATAGAGAGAGACCTGGGCGTCGGCAAGGAAGCGAGACAGGGATACCCTCCTGCAAATGATCTGGAGCGGTCCACCACTGGAAGCGTTCACATCCCCTGTGTCACCGACTCAAGCTGGTCAAGGGATTTGGCGTTGTGACCACTGGCTGGCCAGTCCCACTGAAGGGCCCCGCATGTTCCAGCGGCAGCGGACCACACTGGTGCAGGCATCATGAGACCCAGGGCGCTTGGGGGGTCGGGCAGGCGCGGTGCCCAACCAGAAATGATCGGGCAAGGTAGAAGAACCTCGGCCCTGTCACTTGGGGAGCAGCTCTGGCGAAGAGGTGAGCCTGGCCCGATGAATAGAATCCTGCCCGGCTCGAGAGTTCGACTTGGCCTCGTTGATAAGGAGGCCCAGTTGAGAACCAGACCTGGAGGCCAGATCTCTGGACCCTCCGCCTCCTTCCTGGAGGGCTGCTATCAACCAGTCGTCCAGGTAAGGTACACGGACCCCTCGGCGCGCAGGATAACACTCACCACTGCCGCGCATTTGGTGAAGACCCTGGGAGCTGGAGACAAGCCGAAGGCACGGCTTGGAACCGGGGGATCCTTCACTCGGGAAGCGAAGAATCTCTGGTGAGACGGACGGATAGGGCGTGAAAAAAGCAGCGTCCTGCAAGTCGGGAAACAGAACCACCGCGCTTGGCGTTCAGGATGGTATTATCTGAGCCAGGTGACCATCCTGGGGTTCGAGACAGGAACTTGTTTAGGCCGTGTAGCGAGTGAGAATGGGCGCGCCAACCCCGTCGTTCGAACCAGGAGCTACCTGGACACAAACCCTGGGTCTGAAGGAGGGTCCACCACCTCTCTTACCACCTCCTACCAGGAGGAGAAGACTGTCGGCTCGGCAGACGCCAGTGAGCTGGGAATCCCGAAGCCCCGAGGCGGCGGCTCTGAAAGAGTGGTGCCTGCTCGAATTCAGGGCAGGCCTCTTCCCTACCTCAAGACCCACCTGTCCGTGGTAACAGCGGACCAGGCGGAGCGAAGTGCGGGCCGTCCCCAGAGGACCCAGAATGGTAAGTGGCGGGGATGGGCGACACCCCTCAGCCCGTCACTGGGCAGAGCTTGGAGGAGGGACACGCGAGGGACCTCCTGGGCCACCCCTCCTCCTGCCTCCTGTTAGGAAGCCGGCCCAGGTTTGGGATGGGCGAGCCTGCTGGCCCCTGGCGTTACTGGGCAGGCGCGGGGGCACAGAAGGGCGAAAGGAGCTTAGGCTGTGGTTTGCGGCCTTTGTCCTTCTGACGGAAGAGACAGAGTCCAAGGTGGCATTGAACCTACCGATCCTCTGCAGTGACCTTCCACCCAGGGCCGAAGGGTCAATCCCCAAAAGGGAACATCAACCAACTTGTGCTGGGTATCCAGTAAGGTGGATATCCTCAGCCAAACCCGCCCGATCTGCCGCCACTCACGGCCGCCACGATCTGGCACATGAGTCCCCTATATCAAAGCAGTCAGGGCTGCTGTTGTACCTGCACCCTGGTCCGCACCTGCTTAACCACGTAGTCTGCAGATCGGCGGGAAGATGAGGATGACCTCATCAGGAGCCCAACAGGGCATGAGAAAAAATGTGCCATGAGGCGGCCGAACTGGCCTGGCGAGGCCGAGAGAGGGCCTTAGCGTGAGACTTTTAGCCCGACATAGTCCAATTTCTTGGACTCCTTGTCAGGAGGTTTGTCCACATCCTGGCGTTGCGGCGCATGACAGCTGTCGGTAACCAACCCCTCAGCGGAGGGGTGTTCTGAAAACGGACAACGAACCCGGTAGGGACGCATACTTCCTGGCCATCCTGGCCGGGCGCAGGGCAGGAAGCAGGGAGCCTACAAAGCTCCAGTGCGGACCCACTATGGCCTCGGCCACCGGAAGAGCCTCCGTCCGAGAATCCCTCGGTCCAGAATCTCCGTGAGGGGATACCTGCGCCCGTTTGAAGCGAGGTTGAGCTCCATCCGGTAGACTCGAGATGAGCGAAGCAGTCTAGGAAGGACAGCGGCTATCGTCCATTGACTGACCTCCTGAAGACTCCAAGTCCAGTGGCTTGGAAAAAGGAGGAATCACAAGCTGCCTAGGTGGCATCCACTAAGACTGGGAGCAGAGGAGGCTCACTATTGCAGGCAACTGACAGCTCTAGAAACGCCAGCAGGTTCTTTTTATTGGTATCCTGCTCTTCTACAGCAACTCCCATGGCAGCCAGCATCTGTTGCATCATGGTAAAAAATGTATGATCTTCTCGAGGTGACCTTGGTGTGTTCACCAGAATCCTCACTGTAGGTGGAGACTACAGAGCTGGTGCCATGTTCATATTGGCTCTCTGCATAGTCTTCTTCCTCCTCCTCCTCCTCTTCTTGCCTCACTAGATTAGGATTATAGACAGATTCATCATCGACTGGATCAATGGGAATAAGAGACTTCACTGGCAGTACAGGAGGATTCTGTGGTAAGGGAACACTTTGCATCATCGTGGGGTTGTGTGTCGAGGACCCTGTTGACGGGCTCACAGGAACAGGGAGACCTGGCAGCAGGTGTCTTGTTATATCAAAGAAAGAGGTAAGTACAGCCTGAGTGTCGATGCTGCTTTGGTTAGTAGGCACTGCTGGAATAGTCGATGGGGAGGCTGTGTCGACAGTGATTTACTGTCCATAATAGGCCCACTAGCACAAATGCCAAGGTCTGACCTTGATGTTAGGTCAATGGTTGGGGAGGCAGATGGCGTCGCCGCTTGAGTGACCTATATCGAAGCAGAGGTTGTACCTGTAGAATGCAGGGGCAACCTGAAACATGCCGGGGAAGAACACTCCTTGTCCTGCAGCTTGTGTTTGTGACTCCCTGAAGTCTTCTCCCAGGATTTAGATGACTGCAATTTGGCTTGACGGAGTTGGTGATGTGGATTTTTCTTGGAGCTGCTTCTCCATTCTCTCTACAGTCTTTTGGAGTAAAAACTTCTCCAAAGCCCACTTTCAGCATCACCTGGTTGTGGAATTAAACCCCTGGCAGATTTCATAGTCTTTCCCGCTGTGGTCTAGGCCTAGGCAATGCACAAAAACTTTGTAGGAGTCTCCCGTGTAGATCTTTTCACCACACTCATAGAACCATAAAAGTTTGGATGGTTCTTTCGATGACATGCAGGTCATCGAAAATCATTATAAAAGTGATTAATAAGTGAGAAAAATAAAATGGTGGCAAAAGCAGTGGCATTTTTCACATTGGTCTGATGAGTCTGATCGATGGCAGGAAAAGAACTGAGAAGAGGAGGGTCCGCCCACGTTTATGTACATGTTTTTGCCTGACGTTGTCGTGGGCAGTCCCTGGCTGACTGCTTGCAAAAGTTGCTGTGTGGTCCTAGTGCCTGGTGGATGTAGGTTCCAAAGGTGAGGCTTGATGAAAGAGATATTCTTCCAGAAAATTTAAGTGTTTGCCTATGGGGTACCAATTCCATAGTCAGAGCCTGAAGGAAGTGACCTGTTAAAAGATCTGATGTCATAGGGTGAAGTCAGGGGATATACCGCCTGGGTGGTGGGAAGGGCTTAGCTTCAAGATGTCCAACGAATCAACCCTTCTGGTGAAACTGCCAATGTGGTGATAGTGAACTTAGCCACGTTCCTAGAATGGTTGTACCAGTTACCACATGTCTGGCAAATGGTTTTATCAGATTCCATTACCTTAATCCACTGGCAATGAGGGGCTGGTGTGCTGTGCTGAATGGTTAAAACTTGCAGAAAACTGCATAAAAATAAGAAAAAAGTTGGGTGTCACTTTGCAAAAAATTCGGCACATGGGCCAGCACAATGCACATCGCTGTGCTCTGCACTATGCTTGTTGCTGTCATCAGTATAAACAACTGCTGTCGGTACTGACCATGGTACCATCATCTGCCTTGATGTCACTTCCTGGTGTGGAAGCTGATGACAGAGAACAAAAAGCTCAAAACATTCAGTTTTGGGGCTGTAAGAGGAGTGTTCTCTACTGACGTCAGCACCACACTACCTTGAGTATGTTTTTTTTTGTGTGTCACGTCATGGCATGAACATGGATAACAGATACTGAAGAGGCTTTGTCATCAGGTCGCCTCAAGACAGACTCTGCCTAGCCTCCTCCTTAACCATTAGTGTCACACAAACACTGCCTGCATAATTTTATTTATATATTTATTTATTAAATTCTCGGATTACAAATACCTTTGAGCAGAAACTGCTCATTTACAACAGTTCCACGTCAAAGGATGAGGGACAACATACATACAGAGGTAGTAAAAGAATGCACAATAAACCACCAAAACATCTAAAAGAAAAATAAAGATACTCAGTTATAACATACTTTGAGATAATATTCATATAACGAGCAGCTTGAGTAGGCAGCTGGCTGCGGTAACAATAAAGAGATAGGGCACCATAGGCAGTTAGTATTGCAGGCGTGCGACCGGGAGAGGAAGTTGGCAGGCTAATGGGCCACTGTCGATGGTGGTGGAAAATGTCTTGTACCAGTGGAGATGCGAAGCAGGAAAGGAGTCACAAGAAGGCCCGGTGCCAGAGGGAATGAGACTGGGAAAGGGCGGGCTGTGAGACATGAGTGAGCTGGGAGGTGTTTAGAGAGATCTCTGTTCAGAGAAGCAGTCACCTTGAGTGGTAGAGGTGAGGTAAAGTTTGAGATTCCTTTTGAAGGGTCCAAGTGTAGTAGAGGAAAGTGCTTCTTTATTGAGGGAACTGAACCATTGAGCAGCTCTATAGATAAAGGACCGCTGACCCATGGAGGTACGACATCTGGGAACCTGAAAGGTTAGAGATTGGGCACCACGTGTTTGTTGAGTGCCACTGTAGGTATTAAGGAGTGAGCTAACACCAGGTGGTAGGTGAGACCGAGGAGAATCTTTTGGTAAGTAAGCAGGTCTGGTATTGTATTCTGCTGAGTAGGGGTAGCCAGCTGGCCTGTGCATAGAGGTCACAGGTGTGAGTTTGTCGGGCCGCACCCGTTAGTAGTCTACAGACTTTGTTGAGAGAAACTGAGATCCTCTGGAGGGCACTTGTTGAGGCAGAGCCATAGATGGCAAGGCCAGTAGTCAATGATAGAGGTGACAGAGCTGTAGATGGCTAGCTTAAGGGCATCCATGGTGCATGCAGTGCTTGAGTTTGTGTAGTAGTCAATCTGTATATTGGCGGTCTTGGCAACAATGTCATCGCCGAGTGTAGGAGAGGGTACTATCCAGGGTAATACCAAGGTACTTGAACTCCTGACATGTCTGGGAGGGTTCCCAGCTTGGTTCTTGATGGTGAGGGACAGAGAGTTGTGCCTGCTCTGCCGGTTACAGAAGGACATGGCTTTAGTCTTGCTGTGGTTCAGGACAAGTTTGTGAGAACTGAAACAGTCTTGATGCACTTGAAGTCGAGCTGCAGCTGGGATTCAAGGACTGTAATGTCATGGTGGCTGGAAAACAGGACTGCATCGTCTCATGATAGTAATATCTTTTGGTGGCAGGCACTGGGGAGATTGTTGATGAAGAGGGAGAAGAGTAGAGGGCCCAGAATAGACCCCTTGGGGACTCCGGAGCAGACCAGTTTCTCATCCGAAGAGATCCCTGCAATCCGTACACATTGGATCCGTTTATCAAGGTAGCTGGTGAACCATGGAAGGGCATCGCTGGAGATACCAATAGAGGACAGTTGCTTGAACAGTAGGGGGTGGTTAACTGTGTCGAATGCCTTGGTAAGGTCTATAAATACTGCCCCTCCACAATTCCCTTTGTCAAGCGTGGCATGGATGAAGGTTGTAAATTCCAGTAGTGCAGTGGTGGTGCTGTGCCCTTTTCTGAAGCCATGCTGCTCTGGGCACTGTACACTGTACTTATCCAGGAATTCAACTAGTTGGTCCGACACTATTCGCTTCAGCGCTTTAGATAGTGGGGGGAAGAGTGAGATAGGTCTGTAATTGGTGTGGAGAGTCCTATCTCTGCTTTTGTGAACCGGTGTAACAGTGGCTTTCTTCCAGAGAGAGGGGAAATGGCCCAATTTAAGCGAGAGATTGAAGATCTTTGTAAGTGGTTCTAAGATTTCATCGAGGACTTGTGCCAGCAGTTTCAGGTCAAGGGAGTCACCACTGTACCCTTGGTTGCCGATGGCCTTTTGAATGTATTTTTAGCTACTTGTATGGACCTCCTTAAAAAAAAACTTTGGGGTTGTACGTTTTAGTTGGGGGGGTAACTTGGGAGGAGCTGGAGGGGAGGTCGTCGAAAAAAATTGGTGGAAGGACACTGTCCAGGTTTGTAAATGCATTATTAAAAGTGCTCGTGATGGTACCTAGGTCGAGTGTAGGAGTGCCATGAAGGTTGAGCATAGTGGGTGGTGCTTTAGGATCCTTGTCTGTGAGTTATTTCATGTTGTTCCAGAATTTGTTTCTCTGGCCCCAAGAGTTGGTCAGAGCCTCTTTGTAATAGCTGCGTTTAGCATTCCGTATTTTTCGAGTGCAATCATTTCTGGCTGCTTTGTATAATTGTATGTTTACTTGCGTCGGAGCTGCACGAGCACAATGCCAGAGGTGGTCTCTGTGCTTGAGTAGAGTTAAAAGGTCAGTAGTAACCCAGGGGTTGGTCTGTCCTCTGACCTTCATCTTTTTCACTGGTGCATAAATGTCACTGGCTTCGTTGAAACGTTTGATAAATAGGTCCAGAGCTTTGTTGGTGTCACTGAGGAGTCAAGCATTGCCCAGTTCAGTCTGGTTAGATGGGATTTAACAGCTGGAGGTGCCCTTGTTTGATAACCCTGGCATAGATAAGCTTGGGAGGGACTTGTGGTATTTGTTTGACCAGGAGCAGATGACAGGCGAGTGGTCACTTATTGTATCTGGGAGTACAGAAACATAGGAGATGCGTTCAGAGCGGTTAGATAGAATTCAGTCTAGAAGCGTAAGGGAGCCTGTCCTATAGTTACACCTAGTGGGGGCATTGACCAGTTGAGTGAGGTGATGCACCACGGCTGCATCCTTATAGGTAGCGGCCTCAGCGGAGAGCCAGTTAATGTTAAAATCACCCATGATTATGGTTTCAGAATTATGTTGCTGGACCCTTAATGTTGGGACATAGATAAAATTCCCGAAACACTTACAACCTGAATTCTACGGCCTAAAGGAAGAATCATAGAATCATAGAACAGTTACGAGTTCAAGAGGCAAACCTATTTGGAACTCGCCACCAATCTTACTTGTGGTAATAGTATTTCTGACTTCCCATATGTTTGTCTAGTCTACTTTTAAAGATTAGCATTGTTTCGCTTATCATAACCTCAAGTGGTAGGCTATTCCAAGGACTGACAATTCTTTGGGAGAACCAGGAATTTCTTTTTTTAGTCCTGTTAATATCTGTTTTTTAGTTTGTGTTTATGAGATCTTGTGTTATTAGTGTTTGTTTGTTTAGTTAAGCCAATTGTTTCAAATAGAACATCATTGTGTATTGCTCTGTACATCAGATATAAATCACCTCTAAGTTGCCTGTAGTTAGTGGAGTATAAACCTAGGTGTTGCAATCTAACAGAATATTCCAGTCCCCTGAAATTTCTTATCCTTTTTGTAAATTTTCTTTGTATTCCCTCAATTTGTTTCTGATCTCCAATCGACTGCGGAGCCCAAAAGGAGGAACAGTTTTCTATATTAGGTCTAATAAGACTAATGTACAGTGGCATCAGGACTTCGGGTTCTCTAATTTTTATGTTTCTTTGTATGCACCCCATTAATTTGTTGAATTTATTAAATGCACTTCTGGTATGATCTTTAAAATCAAGTTTATTTGAAACCAGTACTCCAAGGTCCTTTTCATTCGGTTTTGTTTAAGACTAAATTATTAAGTGTATATTGATGGCATTGGTTTTTTCCCATGTGCATAACTTACATTTGGACACACTGAACTGCATTTTAGTTTCATCGCCCAGGTTTCTAGGGACCTTAGTGCTGACTACATTTTCAAGCTGACTGATGACAATTTATAATTCCCCAGTTTACAATCATCAGCAAATTTGACTATCCACACATACTCAGGTGATTGCATAGAACTTATCGTTAATATTAAACAGAATAGAATTTATCATAATATTAAAGAGTAGGAACAAGGACCGAGCCCTGGGGAAACACCACTGGTAATTGAGCCAAAAGAGGATTTGAAACCTCTTATAGAAACACATTGTCTCCTATTTTCTAACCAGGATATTATCCAGTTTATAATGCTAGGGTGAATATAAAGTTTAGTTAGATGTTCGACCAAACTTTTATGGGATACAGTATCAAAAGCTTCTGCATAATCTAAGTAGATTATGTCCGCAGATAGGCCCTTGTCCAAAGCAGCACTGATAGGTTCGAAGAATTGCAGCTAGTTAGTAAGGCATGATCTACCTGATACGAAACCGTGTTGAGTTATATCAAGGAGCCCTTAATCTTCCAGGTGTTTTGTTATCTGTATCTGAAATATTTTCTCCAAAAGTTTGCCCACAACAGAGGTTAAACTAACAGGTCTGTAATTACATACATCACTCTTGCTGCCACCTTTATATATGGGAGTTATATTAGCTACTTTCTATTCATTTGGAATCTTGCCCTCAACTAGTGATGCATTATATAACAATGCCAGCGGACCAGATAATTCAGTAGCCACATTCTTTAGAAATATAGGTGCTATTCCATCAGGGCCTGGAGCACCATTACTTTTTGTATTAGCTATAACATCCATAACATCCATTGCACTAATTACTAATGGTGTGTTATTACCAGGAACTCGGACATGGTTGATGGTCTCTTTGGTCTGGTATACACTTAGGAAAAAATCATTGAGTTTTTCCGCAACCTCTGCCTCCTTAACAATATGCTCATTGTTCACTAGTAGAGGTCCAACCTCGGTGTTCTTTCCCCTTAAACTACCCATGTAATTAAAGAACTGCTTTTTATTATCTGAGACCTGTGTAGCAATTTTAAGTTCCATTTTTTTTTTCCTTGAGAATTAGAAGTTTGCTTTTCTGTGCCATTTTCCTATACCTTACCTTAGCATTTTCTGTTTGTTTATTTTATTTTATTTTTATTTATTTAGTTTTTGTTGACCGGGTAAGTGCACTAGACAAATCCTGCCTATTTTCAGGCACGACCCGGGGGAGGGGGATACAGATGAATGCCAACTGATCTTGAACCAGATTAAGCTGTTGGTGGTATTTTTAGTGAAGGAGGGAAATTTGGCCAGGACACTGGGGAAATTCCCTACTCTTTTCGATAAGTGCCATGGGATCTTTAACATCCACCTGAACTACCACCAATCCAGGCAGATGGGACCTCGGTTTAACGTCTCATCCGAAAGACAGGATGCTTATATTTGTAGTATAATCTTTTTTTTTATTGATGTATTTTTTTATAGTGTTGTTCCATCATGGCAGGGTCCATTTATTATTTATGTATTTTGTATGTTCAGGAACCCAAAGTTCTATACAGTGCTGGATAGTGAGCTTGATTTTAATCCAAATATGATCCAGGCCAAGGTTGACTAAATCCTCTTGCCAGTTCCAGCACTGTAGGTATTTTTATTTCACTGTAACTGGCTCTATAAAAGTCCCTAAAATTAGTACTTCCTTTGATTTTATGGTCACTATCCCCAAGAGGAGGGAGTAGTTTAGGTTCACCGTTGTTGTTGGTAATGTTTGTAAAAATTAAATTCAGTATATTGCCACCCTAGTTGTAACCTCCACAACCTGGGTTAGGTATTTTCCAGCTACTATATCAATAAATGTATTTTCCAAGGAACCACTGCCTTCCATTTTTTCCCAGTTTATTCCTGGTAAGTTGAAATCCCCCATAAGAATGTAATGACCATTCATCTGCATCTCTTCTAGTTCTGTCAGGAAATTTTTATTTTGTTCTTCATCCAAATTTGGTGGTCTATATCCTAAACCAATAATTAATGGATAGTATTTAGTGCTAAGGGTTGCCCAGATGAGTTCATTTTCACTATTTTTGTGATTTTTGCTGTAGATTTGATTAGCAAGTAGATAATTAGCACAATACAAAGCAACACAGCCTCCATTTTTCTTATTTCTATGTTTTGTTATACTTGAGTAACCAGGTATATCCATGCCACATGCTTGGCTAGTATGCCATGTTTCAGTAACACCACATATGTCATTGGAATGTTTGGCCAGAACGGTTTGTAATTCTCCCAATTTGTTATTTAGGCTGCGGGCATTAATTAATAAAACAGATAGATTGGAATTAGATTTTTTCTTGTCTGCATGATTTTGTTCCCAATGCCAGGTGTATCCTATAGGAAGTAACTCTATAGACGCTGCTACAGCAGACGTCACCCCCGGTGTCCTTAGTTTAAAAAATCTTTAAGTACTGTTTGCATTTTCATCCCAAGTAGGGTGCTACCTCTTTTACTTGGGTGTAACCCATCCCAACAGAACAGTTTGTTATGATGCTTGAATTCTTCCCAACTAGTTATACATGTAATATGCTGCCTCAGGCACCATTTCCTTAGCCACTCGTTTATGTATTTGATCTTATCATTCAAATATTCAGAGGCTCTTGGAATGGGCAACATTTCTGAAAGAACAATAGTGCAATTCATCTCCATTAGTTTATTTACTAAGGACACATATTCCTGTTTGATTTTGGAAGCGGGATCAGATTTTAAGTTATTTGTCCCAGCATGCACTATAACAAGTCGGGATGGTTCTGTATTTTTTAGTACAGGTTCTAGCACACAGGTGATGTCAGAGATCTTAGCTCCACTAAAAGAGGACACGGTTCTATTCTGTTTGTCAGAACTGCAAATTAGTCAGTCTAAATTTCTGACAACAGAGTCACCTAAAATATATATTTCTTTATTAATCACAGCTTGGTGAGAAATATCTGTGATCATAGTCTCCATATCATCCCTTGTGTCATTGGTATTGCTTTCAGTCTGTGTAGCAATCAAAACATTTGTATTCGGTGGTCTCTCAGTCTGCTCAACCTCCTTGATGTTCCGTGGTGATGGAGTTTAATGTTCTAATAGTAGGGAATCATTAATAGGTGATAGTATATCCTGCATAAGTGGATCGAACCTGTTCTGAGTCATTATGGAAAAGGCCGTTTTTTTTGAAATGCTATAGCACTGGAGTTGTAGAAACCCACATCCTAAACCTGTCACTGATTACAGCCAAGTTCCCCAAGCTTTGGAAAAGGGCTATAGTCATACCCACCTTCAAAAGTGGGGATAGATCAGACTACTCAAACTATAGACCTATCTCCATACTACCCCCGCCCAAAGCACTTGAAAGGATTGTTAGTGATCAGCTAGTGGACTACCTGGATAAGTACCAGCTCCAATGTAAGGAGCAACATGGTTTCAGGAAGAACCACAGTACCACCACAGCCCTGGTAGAATTCACCAGTTACATCCACGATGCCCTAAACCGTGGGCATATGGTTGGAGTAACCTACACCAACCTGTCTAAGGCATTTGATACAGTTAACCATTAACTACTTCTGCACCAGCTGTCCTTTACAGGTCTCTCCCCTGAATCAGTACAGTGGTTCTGTAGCTATCTAACTGGTCGGTCTCAACAGGTTAAAATCCTACACTCACTTTCAGAACCTTGCAATGTCACAACTGGGGTACCCCAAGGCTCAATCTTTGGACCCCTACTTTTCAGTTTATTTCTAAATAATCTCCTGCAGGCCTGTACTGACCAAGTTCTGTTGTACGCCGATGACACAGTGCTATTTTTGAGTCATTCCAACCCAGTTGCACCAGAAGAACAAATGCAGACCTGTTTCACAGCCGTCGAGTCTTGGTTCCTAAACCACAAGCTCCTTCTTAACTACAAGAAGACAAAGACCATGCTCTTTGCCTCCTAAAATAGACACAAATTACATTAACTGCAAATCCACAATAACCGAAATAAAATGCTGGAAATGGTCCAACTTTCAAATATCTGGGGAAACACCACTGATTGCTTCCTCTCCTAGTGCAACATATTGATCGGGCTAAGGCTCTAAACACCAGAATAGGGCTGCTACACAAACATAAGCATTGCCTCACTGACGTAAGCCCTCAAACTTGCTGTAACCAGCTCAGTCCTGTCGACTACTGACTACAGACTAGTTGTCTATGGGGCAGCCTCTGAGTCAGCTCTTCACAGAGTCAAGGTTGCCCTAAATAAATCCTGCAGGCTGATCCTAGGAGCCCACAAACCAATGCATACCTGTGAACTCTACTCATGGACAGGATGGCTCAACCTGGATAACAGGATTCAGTGCCGGGTCTGCCTACTAGCCAAGAAGGCCACCCTAGGCCTTGCTACCCCTGGGGTACTTGGTCTTCTCCTAAACATCAATAGCATCAGAAATACAAGAAACAGTAATAGTCAGACACTAAATATTCCCGTCCAACGGACCTCCAAAGGTCAACAATCTTTCGCCTACAGAGTACCTAAATGGATGGACTCCCTCTGCACTGACCTCGTGTCCAATACCAAACTTGGACAATTTAAAACCTATCTGACAGCCCACCTAGCAGGTAACAATCTGAAGTGCGACTGCAGGGAGCTAATCCTTCTCCTCACCCCCTGTCTACGTGGTGCTGCCAATGAATTCCCCCGCTATATCCTCTAAGATACTTTTTAGCATTGACCCCCCCCAGCACCTGCTTCACTACCCTCCTTCCCCACCTCTCCCAACTTCACCCCAGACAAGGCTTTGAGCTGCATATCTCCCCCCTCCAACAACTGCCCTTCACCCTATCCTACCTTCATCCCAGACAAGGAATCTCAATCTCCCCCTCCAACTTTCTGCTTCACCTCCCTCCTCCTCACCCTCTCCTAACTTCACCCCTGACAAGGACTCTGCATCACTAATCTCCCTCTCCCAACCCCTCCTTTCAGCCTTCCCAGTGTCCCATGATATCTATCTACTGCCTTGCACCCTCCCTCCTCCTGCTTTCTTCCTTTTTTTCTCTTATATTCCCCCCCCACCCCTACTCCCCATCTATGTACACTACAAGGTCACCAATTTTCCTTTGTATTCCTAGTTGTCATCATTCCATTAAGATGTATCTCATGTTACCCAGTTGTACCTCATGGACTGTGTTTGTAAATAAAAAACAATCCCCCCCACAAAAAAAAAAAATAACCTAATGTAAAACGTAAAGCTCTACCTAAAAAACAGGTTACTCACCTGTAACAGTAGTTCTAGGAGAGGTATATGTTGTTCATCCACACTTGTTGGCATGTCCCTTTCCCTTTTAAATCTTGCCAGAAGGTCTTCAAGCTGGCTCCTCCCACCCACCCGGGTGGTATAACCTAAGCTCCTCCCATGGCCTGATCTTAGCCCTGGGAAGCCAGGTTTGTGTCGCAGCCAGGAGGTTGGGTGGGTCAGTGTGGATGGACAATATATACCACCTCTAGAACTACTGTTACAGGTGAGTAACCCATTTTCTAGGGATGATATGTTGTTCTTACCAACACTTGTTGGTATACTCCTAGCTGTTCTCCAGGAGGAGGAGGAGGGAAGCAAGGCGCACACACTACTTTGGGAACAAAGACTGGAGAACTGAGGCCCCAAAACCCACATCCCAGCATGACTCAAGGTCAATGTGGTAATGGGTGATGAAGGTGTTTGCTGTCTTCCAGGTGGCAGCCCAACAGATTTCATGGATAGGGATGTCCCTGGAAACAGCCACCGACGCAGCGGTATGGCGGGAGGAATGAGCTCTTATCCCTCTGGGAGGCTCCTTGCCCGCCAACCTGCAGCAGAGATCAACGCAGGATGTAATTCATCTGCCAATCATTCACTTTGCTGCAGGCCTGCCAGGTGCAGCTTTAGCGTAAGTGACAAACAGCTGGTGAACCTCTCCCCGAACTTCCGCTGTCCTCTCCTTATATTAGGGGACAGCACATCTCAGGTCCAGAGTATGCAGCCTGTACTCAGCATCCGAGGTGTAGTTCGGGTAGAACACAGGCAGAGTCAACACCTGATTCAGGTGAAACTCTGACACCACCTTCGGGAGGAATTTCGGGTGGGGACGCAGGACAACTTTGTCCCTGTGGAAGACCAGATAAGGAGACTCCACCGAGAGCGCCTGGAGCTCCCCAGTCCTTCTGGCGGACGTGATAGCCACCAAGAAGGCCATCTTCCACGACAAGTGTGACATCTCACACTTGTGCACTGGTTCAAATGGCTTTCCCATGAGCTTTGCCAAAACCAGCAGTAAATCCCATGGAGGTGGAGGTTCACGCACCGGAAGGGATATGTGGTTGAGGCCTTTGAAAAAGCACCACGCCACCTTCTGCTCAGCCACCGTCTGCTGTCCAGCCCGCGCTGATGGTTGCCAGGTGCACCTTAAGGGCAGAGACCAAAGGTAGTCTAAAATGCTAGCCACAGGACAGGACAGAGGGTCCAGGCCTCTGTTCCTGACACCAAATGGAAAATCTTTTCCATTTGAAGGCGAAAGCACTTTCTGGTCGACTCCTTCCTGGATGCTTCCACTACTGTGCGTGACATCCTTGAGAGACCCAAAGCCTCGGCACTCTAGTTGCTCAGGTACCAGGCTGTCAGGTGCAGGGTTTGAAGGTCTGGATGAAGTACCTTCCCTGATTGACAGATATCAGGTCTGGGCGTGCTGGAAGACGCTTTGGGAGCCTGTTGCTGAGGCTAAGGAGATCTGGATACCAGAACTGGTGCAGCCAGTCTGCTGCTACCAGGATCACCTGTGCCTTGTCCCTCCTCACCTTGAGGAGCACCCTGTGGATCAAGGAAATGGAGAAGGCGAGAAGAGGCCTGGGGTCCACAGCCTCCAGAAGGCATCCCCCTGCAACAATCCCCGCTTAGAGGGGTGGGCATGAAACAGCCTCAGCTTGGTGATTTCCCTGGAGGCAAACAGGTCCACCATCGGTTTGCCCCAGTGGGAGAACAGGCTGTAAGCTACCTCTGGATGGAGACACCACTCATGGGATGTCTCCCTATGAGTAGAAAAAGAAATGAGCAGACTGGATGGGCCTTGCAGTCCTTATCTGCCATCAACTTCTATGTTTCTATGCAGCGGAGAGCATCCGCCAGTTGATTTGAGGCTCCTGCTACATGGATGGCTAGGAGATCTGCCTCCAGTTGGCTCAGGAGTGTCCAGATGTGAAGTGCTTCCCTGCACAGCAGCCCGGAGTGCATGCCGCCCTGCTTGATGAGGTAGTACATGGTCGTAGTATTGTTCGTCTTGACTTGAACCACTTGACCCCAAAGCTGCTGAGCAAATGCTGACAACGTCAGTCTAACCGCTATGAGTTCCAACAGGTTGATATGGTATCGGGATTCCTCGGGGGTCCAGAACCCATGGGCTCTGTTGTCCCTCATGTGGGCTGCCCAGCCTGTGAGAGAGGCATTGGTCGTGAGAACGACTGTCGGCTTGGGGTGGACAAACTGGATCCCTTCTTGCAACTGGTCTAGGATGGTCCACCATTGGAGAGAGTCCCACATCTTCTGGGTCACAGTGATCAGCTGGTTGAAATGACCTAGGTGGCCAGCTCCCATTTAAGGGGGGGGCATATGCCACCGGGCCCAACGGACCATGGTGGTGCAGGCCACCATGTAACCCAGAAGGCACAGAAAGGCCCGGGCAGGGCGTAAGTGCCCAACCAGAAATGATTGGGCAAAGAAGGAAAGACCCTCTGCCCTGTCCGCCGGAAGCCGAGCTCTGGCTTGACGAGAGTTGAGCTCTGCCCCAATAAAGCCCATCACCTGAGAGGGCACGAGTTCCGACTTGGCCTCATTGATCAGGAGGCCTAATCGTGAACAGGTTCAGAGGGCCAGATCCCTGGACCTCTCTACCTCCTGCAGGGAGGAACCCACCAGGAGCCAATCATCGAGGTAGGGGTATATGCGAAACCCTTGATGCCGTAGATGGGCTGCCACTACTGCAATGCATTTGGTGAAGACCCAAGGGGCCGATGACAGGCAGAACAGCATGGCTTGGAACTCGTACAGGGTCCCTTCGACCCTGAAGCGGAGGAACCGCTGGTGGATGGACGGATTGGGATGGAAAGAATGCGCCCTGTCGATCCAGTGAACAGAACCACATGTTTCGCCCAGAGATGGTATGATCTGGTTCAGAGTTACCTTCTGGAAGGTGCGAGATCTGAGAAACTGATTCAGGGTCAGGAGATCTGGGATGGGGCGCTAACCCCCTGTCCGCTTGGGCATCAGGAAGTACCTGTACACAAAGCCTGGGGTCTGTAGGAGGATCCGCACTGGAGCTACCGCCTCCTTGCAGAGGAGTTGAGCAATGTTGTCTCAAGGGCCGACTCAGCGCCAACTGAGATCCTTTCTCCCGTGGGGCACGGGTCTCCGCAAGAAGGGTACTGCCTCGAACTCTAGAGGTAGTCCCCACCGACCACTCCAGGACCCACCTGTCCGAAGTGATACCGGACCAGGCAGAAAGAAAGTGGCGGAGCTGGCCCCACATGGGAGGACCCAGAACTGGCGTGATGGGAGTAGGGTTGGCCACCCCGACCCATCACTGTGCAGGCTTAGAGGAGGAGGAGGAGGAGAAGGCTCCTGACCGCATCTCGGCCTCCTTTGCGGGCTGTTAGACCCTGCTTGGGCCTAGGGCGCCAAGCTTGAGCCTGCTGTTGCTGCTGACCTCCCTGGAAGGGGCTTCAACCGCAGGGGAAGAGTGCCGAAAAGGCTTCTTCTTGCGCTTCTGCTGGTTCTTGCCCAAAGAACCCTTGGCAGAAGTGGCATCCAAGGTGGCATTAGACTGCTCAATGCACTGGAGGTGATCTGCCACTCCCGGACCGAAAAGGTCGGTGCCAAGGAAGGGCACGTCCGCTAGCTTGTGCTGAGTATCCGCCAGAAAGGAGGATAATCTCAGCCAGGCCCTGCAGTGAGTGGCCACTGCTGCTGCAAGTGAATGGGCACAGGAATCTCCAATGCCCAGAGCCGTCTGGAGCTGCTGTTTTGCAACAGCATGGCCCTGGTCACGGACTTGCTTAACCGTGATCTGCATGTCCACTGGGAGATGAGGGAGGAGAGAAGTGTGCCATGATCACTGCCGAGCTGGCCTGACGAAAGCTCAAGGATGAGGCGGCATATACCTTCCAGGCAGAATGGTCCATATTTTTGGACTCCTTGTCCGGAGGGTGGTCAGTATCCGCTGAGCTACCCATGCCCCGAAACACTGAGGCAGTCACAAGGCTCTCGGCCGAGGGATGCTCAGTGAAACCCGCCAGGGACCCCATGGGTACAGTGTACTTGCGAGCCATGCAGGCAGATGGAGCCGGGCAAGAGGCAAGGCGCTGCCACAGCTCAAGGGCCGGGCCAACAATGGCTTCGGCCACTGGGAAGACCTCCGTCGGAGTATCTCCCTCTTAAGGATATCTGTGAGAGGATATTCCGCCTTCATTTGGATAGGCTGCAATGGCATACCAGTGGACTCAGAAATGAGTTGAAGGATGCCCTGGAAGGAGGAAGGATCTTCCTCCAGGCCTGTCACTGACAAATCATTAGGGTGTGGTGAAGACCAGTGGTATCCAAGTCCGAGGAGTGGTACAGGGGTCCTGACTAAGTCCTTCAATGCGCCTAGGGCGATCAGGAACAACAGTGATGGACAGACGACGGGGCAAGCCCGTATCTGTCCGATCCTCCTTCGAGGGGCCCCCTCCCTGAGGCTGCTTAGGTGGTGGTTCCACCAAAATTGTTGGGGAGACCGGAACAGGCCAAGCAGGAATGCGTGCTGGTCCTACCGGAGTCCTCGGTACCGGAGGAGTCTGTGTTGGCCGAAGAGGTTGTTTCCAAGTAATGGCCGGTGTAGCCAGCTTTTGACCGGTCAGAATTAGTTGTTGCCACATGAGGTCCTCATAACGTCGCTGGAGCTTCTATCTAAGTCTCTCCTCGTCCAAGGAGGATGAGGAACGGCGGTGGCGCCTCTTCCGGAACTGCTTGTGATCCTTTTTCGATTTTTCGACCGATGGGGTCCTACTCTTCTATCGAGACCGACGGTGTTGGCTCTGTCAATCGGGAGAGGCCAGATTCAGTGAAAACTGAGGTTCCTGCTCCTGTCCTCAATCGGGATGCCCGCAGGACGGGTCTCCTCACTGGGGAAAGAAAGGATGGGTGTCCTTTCCAAAGAGTCATCGAGCGGGGTCGGCGACAATGGCTCGATTGGGTCGAGAGAAATCTTGGCCGGTTCTGCCGTATCCGCAGCCTCAGTGCCTTGGCCTAACGGAAGGTCCGAGAAGCTGGCGGCTGAGGAAGCGATCTTGACCGAGGCCGCCTGGTCCTGTGAATCAGACCGCTCTCGGTCCCAGGAACGTCTTCTTCGGCCAGAAGAAGATTTGGGGTCCTTGTCCCTTTTCTTGGGGCGGGAGGAGTGCGAGCCCGAGGGTGCCTCACCCTTGGTAGGGAGAGACTGGCACAGCTCCTGAAAGGACCCAGTAAAGGTGGAGCCCAGGTTAAGCGGCATGAAAAAACTTCGGCTGGCTGAAGCTTGGGCAGCTTCCTCTTCGAAAGCCGCCATCTCTTCGAGCTGCTCGGTGGATCCCGTGGCTGCGGAAAACACCCACCTGGCCTCCTTCCATTTCACCGGTGGATTGCGAAGCTCCAGTCTCCCTAGCTATAGGCGCGCCTTGTGGTCGTCCAGGATATTCGGATGGAAGGCCAGACAGATGGTGCAAGCAGTGGTGTCATGCACGGAACCCAAGCAATAAACGCATGAGAGGTGGGGATTGGTGTGACATTTTCTGTCTACAAAGACACCGGCAAAATCTGGGGGACGATTTGTCCTCCATGTCCGATGTGCTCGGATCGAATCAGAACTCTTACGAAGTTTTAAAGGAAAAAGCAAATGCGGTGAAAATGTCGATTAGCCTTCAGGGCCTACGTACTTGTAAAAGTAGCACGAGGGAACCTGAATCTTCCAGTGGAAAGGAAGATCTGAGGCCATGGGGTGGAGCCGAGGTATATACCACCCAGGTGGGTGGGAGGAGCCAGCTTGAAGACTTCTGGCAAGATTTAAAGGGGAAAGGGACATGCCAGAGAGTGTGGATGAACAACATATATCCACGCCCTAGAAGTTCTGGTTCCTGCACAGTCCTAGTACTTTGGCTATAAAACCAGAGTGGTGCAATCTGGAGGAGATTAACTTTTAGAAAGTTATCTACTGTGCCCTTAAGGGAGCAGTTTTTCAAATCCCCAGTGTCAAAAATTTCAAGGAATGAATGAGATTCTGCCTCATCTACTGATGATATTGTTCAAGCAACAGTACCAGCCTCTCCTCAAGAGACAAATGGAACTCTGCTTGATTTACTTCAAAGTCCATAACAATCAGGTGGCTTTTGCTCAGTTCTTAAATCTGAATACATTTCCTAGAGCAGTCAGATTCAAAATGGAGTCTCCCAGTTCGACTGTCGAGAAGAGTCAAGCCAGGAGATTTCCTGCTTCTTCCACTGATGTCCATGGATCTGTCAGATGCAAATATGCACATTCAGATACGGTGTTCCCATCAGTGGTTCCTGAGGTTTTCCATATAGGTTCAGTATTGTCAGTATCAGGCTCTCCCTTTGGCAGGCCTTGCCCCCAAGTCTTCAAGAAAGTCTTAGTAGTGAGCATGGTACCGCTCTAGAAGAGGGGTACCATGTATACCCCTCTCTACCTGATCTGATCACAGCATCATCAGAACCACTAACTCAAAGACCAGTACACTAGACTCTTCAATATTTAAAGGACTAGGGCCAGGTAGTAAACACAAGAGGTTCACTCCAACCTCCCTAAGGATTGGAGCACTTGATGCCAAATTTTTGCATGGACTTGTTAAGAGTATTCCTCTCCCAGCGAAGGATGGAGAATCTCATATCAGAGACTTGCCAGTTGAAAAGACAGAGTAGTTACAGCTCACAGGTGTTTTCAGATTTTTGCCCTGATGATAGTCAATACAGAGATGGTCCCTGTGAACCAGACTACATACTGTCTGAGACAACTTTATGATGTTCTTTTGTCACTGGTCCAAAATTTGCAGTCTGTGTTCAAAAAAAATTTTTTTTTTTTTGTTAATACTTACTGCAGGGCTACAGCTATGAATTTCGGGGCCCCGGAATAGTCACATAAAATGGGCCCGTTTCCCAAACCAGCTAATGTCAGGGGTAATGCCAGCACCTCAGGTGGGCACCTCCTGAGCTCGGGGCCCCGGACAACATCCCCACTTTCCCTCCATTACTGCGGCCCTGACTTACTGTTCACTGCAGTATATTAGATTGTATTTGGTTGATCCCGATGTCTTCCACCCTGACATCTGCTGTAACCATGAATCCAAGAATCCCCTGCAGCTGACTTCAAAGCTGAGCTGCAGCTGTGGATCATTCAACAGCTTGAAGTGCTTGTTAAAGTTTTCATAATCTCTGATCTTTTTGTTTGCTGGTCCCATTCTCCCAGATCTAGATACTGTTACACAGTACTGCACCATCGAAGAAAAGCGAGATTAGCAAACTGCTGATCATAGCTTATTAAAGCTCTAACACGCACTGTAGACTACTGAATCTTCCACAGCTGCAGCCCAGCTCTGACATCGGCTGTGGTGGCTTCTGGGATTTCTGGTTACAGCAGATATCAGCTTGGGAGACAGCAGAATCAGCCTGATATAATCCATTATACTGCAGTAAATAGTAAGTAAAACATTTAAGTTTTTTTCCCACAAATTGCAAATTAGGACCAGCCCCACACTTGGATGTATGGCTCTTAGTGCTGACTGTTCCCATTTAAATCATTCTGAATATCTGAACCAAAGATTTTTTTGTGCAGATTTGGGGTCAGGGGCGATGGTAATGTATGGACCTCCTCAAAGTAGCGGAGCTTTATACTAAGATGTTGAAGTATAATGCTATATGCACTATATGGTAATACGTGAACTGAGTTCACGGCTACAACTAAATGTTGTATGAGACCAGATTCTGTGATAATGTCACAGCTTTGTGGGTGTGTTACTCTCCCTATTTGGATGACATACATTATGCACAAGGTATGACTAATCCAGTGACAATGTTGAACGAACAGAAAAAGAAATGATGGCAAGTCAGGTAGAATGTCTTCTTTGATGGTGAATCTAAGAAGGTAATGAATTCATTATTGCTAAAAAAAAAAAAAAAACTACATGAAGATTTTTTTTCTGATTGAACAGGTTAAACAAGATTAAACAAGAGGTTAGAGAAACGAGGTGTGAACGAGCTTGATACATCCAGCAGACCAGACCTGAGTCTGACTCTCACAACCTCCACTTGCATACTGTGTGACTCAGCAAGTCACTTAACCGCCCAGTGCTCACAGGTCGCCCCTGAAAACAGGCAATTGTGCCTAGTGGGCCTTACCCAGTTACCAAAGACTAAAATAAAAAAAATATAAATAAAACAGTACTGTGTCAGGGGTGGAATTTAAACCTGTGTCTCCACGTTCTCAGCTCTGCACTCAAATCTTTTGTCTACACAGATGCCAATGTAGCTCAAGCAAGTGTAACATTTTCTTTATTAAGTGATTTTGGCTAAAGACCAACTGCTTTGCAATAACTCAGATATTTCTGAGGAAACTATCAAGGAATCAAAGCATCCTTGCCTTCTGTCAGCTGTTTTCAGCATGGCCTGCATTCTTTCTTCTATCGTTGCTTTTATCAGAAACCTGTGGACAACAGTAGGCCTGGAAGAAAAAGAAAGCAGGTCAGACACTATACATTTCAAAAAACGAATTTGCTGCTGTTTGTTTCTTTGCTTTTTCTAACATATTTTCAAATGCATAAGCATTCAGGTAAAATCAAACTGTTTCTCAAAAGATGCAATATTTGATTACATTTTTCAGAACTAAAATGGAAAAGAATCATATTTTGTCCATTTATTAATTTTGTGAGTATGCACGTGACTAGAACCGATGGATTTTTGCAGTTGATATGGAGTAGCAGTTCTGACAGGCACTGCATAACTGGCTTTTAATCAGAAAGTCATACAATAAGACTAGAACCAGGTTAGAAGAGCCTAACAAACTATTATGGGAGCAACTGTTAGGAGTGCTGCAGCAGCCTGAAAATTACATTTTTGTTTTTAATGTTGTAAAATAAAATCTTGATTTATTTAACCAAGCTGGGACTTGCAAATATTCCATTTTCCTACTGACTCCTACGAGGTGAAAAGGGCCTCTCATCTAATCTGCCTCTGCATTCAGACAAAGAATTGCCAGAAACTAGGTTGGCTGGATACTGTCAGTGCTGTTTAAAATCTGTATGATGCCAAAACACCACAAATCAGATACAGATAGCACACCATTCAAACTCTGTCGAAATGAATCAAATACCCTCAGCACATAGCCGAGCTTCTGGATAAAGTAATAACTGGATAATGCAGTACTGTATCTGTACAAGTGTATCCAGGTCATGTGATCATTTGGGCACACACCATGCCTTGATGCTAGGATAACAGCAGCATGGGGCAGATGAACTTCAGTCTTTTGAGATACAGTAGATGAACACTGGAGAACTGTGGAGTTTAAAGAGTGCTGTCCCAGAGGCCTACACTACTTTCTGGCAGTGACGAAAAATGGAAACTTAAATGAAATCCCCACTATGTACTGTCTTATCCAAGATGATATTAACAACTTTTGTTCATTGTTAGCTGAATATTCTGCAATTTTATAAATTTGTATTTTGGGGGAGGGTCTGGTAGAATGTGGCAGACATGGGCCACGTTTTCTGCTGGCAGCTTTCTATGTTTCTGCTGCTTTCTCCTTTTACTTGTTCCAAATCACTCCCCAGCCAAGCAGGATCCCTAACTAGATGCACAGGAAGGACATGCCACAATGCTAAGGAAACAAATAAAGGTACTGGAATCCAGGATTGAACTCCAAATCCTGGGGTCAGGGTACAACCAATAAAGGGTGTTAATTCACACAGCGAATTAAAAGGAAACAAATTCTGTCTAGGGCAACGATAATGCTCTAAAAGGGCTAAAAACTAAAAACCAAAGAAAAGACTAAAACAAACAAACAAAAGACTTATGCCAAGAGCAATTCTATTTTGAATGCACTCTCCAACAAAATGGGCAAGATGTGTCCAGCAGAATAGGAGTGAAGAAAGGAAACTCCAACCTGGCCCTGCTGGATAGTAAGAAAAACATGTACTTGCCTTGGACCATGCTGCCCTGTCTATAAAGGACCACAGGTCAGAAGGGAATGAAGACAAGGGTGAGTGTTACTCTATGGAGAAGATACTCAAGAAAATCATATACTTCCCAAAGGAGCCAAAATGTGCTCATCTCCCCAGGCATCTCTAACTGTACTGGGTCCAACAGCCCAGCTGGCGTGAGGGGAAAACTGGGCATACAAACCAAAAACAATCTGATGTAGCTAGAAGATATCCAGGATCCAAGGCGCGGCGGCAGGTGGTGCTGAGGAACAGCCTATGCCGGACCCAGCAACCATGGGTCGCGACACTGGGGTAGCCTGTACCTCTGAGGAGGTGGCTGCCTGGGTGGTGCTCCCGCCCGCTCAGGGGAAACCAGCTGGTCCTCCGGCACTGCAGAAGAGGCCTCCTCCCTGGCAAGGCTAGAGGAGGAGGCACCCTCCTCATTGGTCCATATAGGGCGTGGGGGACCCGGAAGGTGAAGAGACCGCATTTGGAACCTCTCGAGCGTGATGACTCTAAAAATTTGTCAGAGCCCTGCCAACTTTAAACATGCGTACTCTAGAACTCGTGGTCCATCGAGAAGCATCGCCGTAGTTATCCATATCATGCTGTGGTCCAAGGCAGGTTAAACAGACATTACGCCGTCCGTAACGGAAATTTGCCAGCTGCAAGGACAATGCACATTGAGGCTGGCATGTTTTAGAAGAACATCTTTTCCCTGAACCAGGCATGATGCAGCAGTAACTAAAAATGAAAATTACATACCTACGTAATTTTGATCTTTCTGTGTATCTTCACCATTTATAACAGTTGGGTATGGGCGGAGGTCACGACCTCATGGGAGTTTTTTGGGGATGGGTGGAGTCGACACATCGGCACTGCCCTCGAGGCCGATGCACTGCATAGCGCCTGGTGGTTGCCTGGCATGTGCTGTCGACTTCCGCCCTCCCTCCAGTTCTGAGTTGCCGGAGAGGTGAGGAAAAGGGATGGAGGGTGGGACAAGGAAGTCCAAGTGACAGACAAAGGAAAAGATATGTGAACCAAAAGGAGAAATAAATGACTGAGAGGACAGAAGAAGAAGAAGAAAACTAAGGGATTGGGTAGGGGCCCCAATCTCTGAAATAGGCAAAAGGAGAGAGGAGACATTTAGGGTAAGTTTTGGGGGAGGTAGCAACCATACCCTGGACCTTGACTTGTCTCCGGATTGTATAGGAATTGCAAGAAGTAGCCAAAGGCTCAATGACAGAATTCAAGGCACGGAATTACTGTCAATTACACCAAAAGGCAGAAAACAGTTATTCTGGACAAAAGATAGGACATAGGGATTCTCCCCCCCTCAGGGAAAGGATTTTTGGTGTAAGAAAAATTTTTTTTTTTTTTAAATAAGGAAGGATATGTCCAACGGACAAAGAAAATTAAGGATTGATGAGAACAAAGGAGGAGTAGAGAATGGAGGGCAACTGCCAACTCCCACCCCACAGGGGTGGAGCCAAAGCACTGGAGAGGGAGTGCCCCCCACATTGACCACTCTCCGCTTAGAAATATCATCCCCCTATGTGCCCCTGTTTATCCCACTCCTGACAAAAGAAAGGATGGGGGCAAGGGAGGGCACAGAGAGGGAGGGGGACCCAGAGACTGAGGCCCCAGGGGGATGGCGGGCAGGATTGTGATGAATGGTGAAGATACACAGAATGATCATAATTACGGTAGGTACGTAATTTTCATAACTTATCTGTGTCAATCTTCACCATTCATCACATTTGGGTGAGTGCCGAGCCCCACGAAGGGACCCTGAGACCCTAAAGGACTAAGTTCCCTTAGCTCCCAGTGGGGGAGAGAAAACAGAGGGAGAACCCCTACGGGACTGGCAAGGCCAGAGACTGGGGACAGTGAGACGGGGACCCCTCGGAGGGGGCAGAAGGTTGCCTATACAGATGCCGCCTCACTTTACGGAAGAAAAGGTGGGTTCTCCGGTAGGCGGAGAAAATCACCCTACGCCAGACCAAGGGTGACAACCGGGAAAGACGTAGCCATGCTGTCCGCCAAGTGCAGATCGCTGTCCCTACGACCCTGGAAGTTGCCTTGTTGGCACTGTAAGATGCCCTCGGTTGGTGCCTTGCTAGCTCCAGGCCATGTGCAGAGTGTGTAATGGCTTGTCTGGTTACCTCTGAATCAGGCAAGGAGGCTAGGAGTTGACCCAGCCTGGACTACAAGAACCTATCATAGGAAGCATAGTGGGTCTGATGAGCAGGAATTGACAGCAACAACTGTGCCGAGTAGAAGGTCCTCTTCCCCCAGAAGTCAAAATCCACGGGATCTTGATCTGGGGGCCAGTCACAGAGGAGGGTGCGAAGCCCATCGGGAGTGTCCAGCTGCATCAGTCCTGACTGAGGATGAGGCATACAACCTGGAGACTCCGGGGAGGGGCACAATACCTCTGGCTCAGATCCCTAGGGGCTGGGACTCTGGAAAAGGGTTGTTGCCAGAACCGTAATGATGCCTTCTGGAAAGAAGCAGGCCAGGCAGGCACTGCAAGGGTGGCTGCACTGAAGTCGCCTAAAAAGGCACGCGTCGAATGCTCCGGACTGTGCTGAGGAGTGGGTGGGGTGATACACAGGTCTTCCATCATCCTCACAGAGAAAGCTGATATTCGCGAGATCAGCAGCAGGAGATGTGGATGGAAGGTTCCTCTCCCTAGAAGAGGAGGATGAGGAAGCGGAAGACCTCGGAGATCCAGAGGTTGGCTGCTCAGGGGGAAGGTGGAACACCCACTTGTCCATGGCCCTGACATAAGTAGTGAAGTGAGCAGCCGCACCTCTGAACTGTTTCCAGGAGAGAGGTCCCATAGGACCATGAATGTCTGGGAGAGCAGGAGATGGTGACAGAGGAATGGGGGCCAGGTCCACAACTGAAGAGGACTGTCCTCTGTCTGGGCAAGAGAGCGCACCGGAAGCCTCTAAGGAAGGAGTTCCAGGGAGCCCAACAGCCGACAGCTGATCAACCACGCTGGAACAGCCTAGACCGTGCCCTGAAGCATCCCCCACTGTGAGGTGACTGGGACCGTGTAAACCCAAAAGGACGGTCCCTTTTCTCCAAAGACCATGGCCCTCTCGAGGAGACCATGAAGGAAGGGTGGGGGTCTGCGTTGGGACTCCTCCCCGAACCCGGGTGGGTCCCAGAGAAGGGCCGCCTCATCGTACCCTGGCCCCTCGACCCCTCAGAGTCCGAGAGAGCCCTCAGCCTTGAAAACACCAGCCTGGGCAGTTGGCAACCCTGGGGAGACCACCCAGGGAGTAGCACCTCCTCCATGGGTGCTCTGGTCGGCCCAAAGTTGGGCCGATCCAGGCACACCACATGAGGGGTATTCCAACTGAGGGGCAGAGAACCCTCCAAGCCCAGGCTGCAGTGCAACTGTGGCCTGGACCACCGCCTGCTGGTCCTCACCCTGACGCCAGTCCAGGGACCACTGCCTGCTCCTCAGAGGAGGCTGGTTCCAGTCAGCCAGTAGCTACCAAGGTGTCCACGTGGCCGCCAACTCCAAAGAGGCAGACAGCGGTCCAAACCAGACTCAAGAGTCCACCTCTGAAGAGGTAGAGTCCGAGTCCGTGCCAGACCATACGCCGACACCTGCTTCTGTCCAGACCGAGGAGATGCCAGTCCAGGTGTCCACACCAGAGTCGGCTAACGAACTCCCCACGCACCGCGAACGACGCCCGAGGAAGAGACAGCGCCAGGCGCGGCAGCAGAACTGAGCTGATGGGCCACGGGGGCCAGGGACGGCGCAGACGGTGATGTCGAGCGCCGCCAGTGGTGCTGAGACCTAGAGCGACACCTCCCATTGCGCCGTGGCCCTGCTGAAGGCCGAGACCAGAAACAGATGAAGATGGTGCTGTAGAACTTCCCACGGTGACGCCAGAGCTATTGGCGCAGAACCGCCAACAGCAGAGGCGGCGCCGAGCACAGCGTCATCAGGGCCCAAGGCACTGCAAACGGCACCGAGGTCCAAAACGGCACCAACGGACGGTGTTGAGGATGGGGCCGACCCAGGCTTTCCAGCCCGAGGAAATGACACAGGCTGGGCCTTCGCCCCTGAAAGGGCGACTGCCAGAGTGGTGCCTCCTGCCTGCCCCCCCAAGGGGAGCGGACTGGGCCTCCTGCACCGCATTAGGGCTTCTGCCACGGCAAGGCTAAGAGGCGGAAGCCTCTTCCTGGCGCGAAGCCCCAGAGGCAGAACCGGAGGGGACCGGAGAAAGGCCAGAGACTATGGCTTGGCCCGACGAGTGCACACCCATCCCCCAAAAGTCGGCAGAGCTTGTCTAACTTTCCACTTGGCGCTGTTCCAGGACATGATGATCCATAGAGAAACAAGCGTCAAGAACCGTCGTGAAGCAGGCCAAGACATGTAAAGCAACGATCATGCTGGCCAGTAACGGAGCACGGTGCACGCGCATCGACGCATGGAGGCCGCCTCAGCGACTTTTTGCCCTCCGACCCTGACATGATCAACAGTAAACAAAGAGAAAAGCAGCGCGTCAAGTTGGGCAAAATGGAACCAACAGGTAGATGGCGTCGACAAGCGAAAAGCTAGGCTCGAAGTGCGTGGTTGCTTGAATTTCCTCATGAGGTGCAACTTCCACGGTGCGAGACGACGAACTGGCAGGAGGGGCGGGTCGGCGACACCTGCGCGCCATCCTGCAAGCTCCACGTAGTGCATCGCGCCTCAGAGGCGGCGCCGACAGTGTGTCGACTCCCCATCCCTCAAAAGAAATGTTCGCTGGTCGTGACCTCCGCCACATACCCAACTGTGATGAATGGTGAAGACTGACACACATAAGATCAACAAAACAGTAAAGACATGGCGGTGTTAAAGAAATAAAAGAAAGGTCTTACCAGTGTACTTTATGTAAATGGCACTGAGTACCAAACGGGCAGAACCGGTGAAGTCAAGTCACAGAGAGTGTATGAATGCAGCGTTGAAGTCTGGCATTGTGCCAAAACTATGCTGTAAACTATGCTAACAGTAGAAATTCTCTGTGCAGACAAGGTGCTGTCTCGACAGCGGAGAAGTAGAACTGGGGTGGAGGAGGAGCCGATGGCCTTTACTGGCCAACCTCTGCGAGCACCATGCAATGTGTCGGCCTGCAGGTGTTCGCTGGGCCAACTCCTTCCTTGGAAAGAAAACAAAAAGCGCCCGCGGGGTGCTGAGCCTCCAGCTGGATACCCTGGCAGTAATGAATGGTGAAGATTGGCACAGGGAAGATCTCTCTCGTTTTTTTTTTTTATTAAACACAGAGGTGATAGAAACTGGAACAGGAAGTGAAATAAAACATTTTTATTTTTTTGAGGGCTGCAAAAAGGGGCCACAAAGGAGGTAAAATAAACCTCAATCATGTTTTTCTCCCTTGTACTCTCCTCTATCTCTTTTAAAACTGATTTACCTAGCAATGGAGGCAGAAGGGATAGAGAGACAGAAGGAAAGATAGAAAAGCTGTCCAGCTGCCTGTCCCTGAAGGAAGGTGGTCAGGTTGTAGTAATGGATAGTGAAGATGTTCTGAAGATCAAGAATTACGGTGAGTACTTAATTTTATATCTTCCAAGAATCAATCTTCACTATTCATTACTCATACTGCTAGAGTGCCAAACTTACCATCAAAGGTGGTGCTGGCACACCTGAGGGAAATGGTTTCCTGTTAGCCCCTGTAAGGAAAATCACAAAGAGTATGGACCCATTATGGCCTGGTGAGGCCCCAAGGCTGGTCAGGGTGGGTGAAGCTCCCGTGGCCTGAGAGGAGGAAGGCGCCTGAAACCCTCACCCTGGCACTGCGGGAGAAGAAATTGACTCCTGAACTGGAGGCAATCACCCCATGCTGGGCCAAGGTGACAACCTGAAGAGATGAAGCCATGCTGTCTACCCATTGCAGACTACAGTTCCTACCAACCTGAAGACTACCTCACTGAATGACAGGATGCTCTTTCCTGGTGTCTCATCAGCTCCAGTCCCTGTGCAGAAAAGGTGTATGGCTTGTCTGATTTTATCACAGTCTGGGATGGACATTAGAGCTGTCCCACGCCGCCACAGGTGCCTGCCACAGGACACCTGGTGTGCCGAGATGCACACCATGGGCATGCTGCTGAGAAAGTCTTTGACCCCAGTCATCAAACTCCGCAGAGTCTGACTCTGGGGGATGGTCACAAGGGTATCTACACCCAGAGGGGTGGCCAGGAGCTGGACCCCAGAAGTGGGTGTGTCATGGCTCCTGGAGACCTCATGGGTGCACAATGTTCTTGGGGAGGGGCACAGAGATGGAGGCAGACATCTCTAGATGCCTCCAAAAGACCTAGCTACAGAGGCATGACTGAATAGTCATGACTGTACTCCCAAGAAAGGACAGCATCAGACGGGCAGGACTGCAACCTGAAAAACGATGTAGTCAAGCTCCCTCATCACCTCCACAAGGAACTGCTGGAAATGATGGTACACAGAGTCTGAGGAGAGATGAAGGAAGAGTCCCTTCCTCTGACAATGAAGATGAACATGATGAGGAGCTGGGTTCAGGGAAGGGAGTGCTGGGGTCTCATGCTGGACAATAGCCTGCTCTAGTACCAAAAATTAAGTGGGAAAGGCTCTCGCCGATGTCCTGCACTATTTCCAGGTTATGGGCCCCGCAGGACTGGAAATGCCCTGGAGAGCAGGAGGGGAAGGCAGAGGAGCAGGAAGGGAGTTGTGGTGGCTAGGCCAGATCCTCTGTGTCATTGAGGCTCAGGTCAGGAAGCACAGGAAAACCAGGAGCAGGTGTAGAATTCACCAAAAATATTTATTTACACTAGCAGTGAAAGAAAAAAAAAAAAACTTGTTCAGTTTAACTATTTACAAAGGCAAAATAAAATAGAGCACATCCATCAGAGTTTTCCTTCAATCTCTGTCTTTTTTTCCTTTTAAGCACTTGCAGCTCAGCTCTCTCATAAGTCATTCCAACCCCCATTCTTAACAAACATCCTGTTCTTGTGTGTTTCAGGCAGGTGCAAGGCAGGAACACAGTGTGCCTGAGCTGAGGCCCCCCTTTCCACAGCTTCTCTGCAAAAGGCTCAAAACTTGCCCTCAGATAACCTCTTGAGTTCCCAATAGCTTTTCGCAATCATCTCAAACCACAAGTATATACATTTCAAAAATTCACATTGTATAATTTCTAAACAAAAGAATCCCAATATTAGTTACATTTTCACATAATGATCTGCATATATTTTTATATCAGCAGATATGCAAGGGAGAAAAAGACAGACAGCAAGGGGAGACAGTTAGAGGAAAAGAACTGCTAGACTGTTGGGGTGATCAAGTCCGAGGTCTCACAGGAAAATTTAGCTGCACAGCCAGACAGACAAGAGACAGGAAAGAACAGATCCTTGTATTTAAACACTTTCTCCATAACAACTGGGACAGGGTCCTGTTCTAACCTGTCTCACACTGCCAGGACTACGAGATTGTACAGGGGACCCTGCCCGAGGGGAAGACCTGACAAACTCGTCCATTTAAGAAAACCCAACCGTGAAAGAGTGGTCTAGGTGGTACCTTGGGCCCAGTTGGGGAGACTGGAACTGCAGAGGTCCAACAGGGCGGTCCCTGTTCCTACCTATGACAGGCCCAGACACTTCCGTGAGGTCAGAGGACTGAGGTTAGCTCTGGGCATGGCGTGAGGTACCAAGCAGGACCTACCAGGCCCCACCTCATCAGAATGGACTCTGCCCTTGTGCTAGGGCCCAACATCAGAACCAGAACCATGAGAGTCAACAGAACCCCTCAGTGCTGCAAAGAGCACCACAATCAGATCTGGCATCCAGGATGGCGCAGGAACCTGGTCCAGCACCTTGTCTGGCACTGGCCCCTCCTGGTGCTGGGAGACAAAGGGGTGTCACCACAACGCTACCAGGTTGGGAAATAGCCAGAGATGCCCCCAAAGACAACAGAGACCAAGAACTAGGCCCAGAAAGGCCTACTTCATTGCCAGAGCCCGAAAGCTGCTTAGGATCATGCCGGTCCCCATCCCTCGGGTCATCTGACTGCTCAGGGGACAAGATCCAGAAGATCTCCATTGGGCTGCTGACTCCAGAAACCTCCCCTCTTCCAGTGCCGCAAGCAGCATCAGGAGGAGACCCGGCTGCATAGGCAGCACTGCTCCGCTCGTTGGCACTGGCCTCAGTGCTGGGAGCTGAAGTGGCGCCTGACCACAACCCGAAGATGTCCACCAGTGTAGGTCCAGTGTAGAGCCCCAACCTCATCACTGGGGGAGTCTGGACCCCTGAGGTGGCTCCAGACTGGGAGGTGTGCACAACCGGCCCCTTGGAAGGAGCTGACGGTCCCACAGACCCCTCCACCAGGCTTTCCGTCTCAGCAAGATGAGGACCAGAAGACTCCTGGTCTCCCTGAGTATGTACCTTACCTTGGAGTCCCTTGTACGATGCCTGCCTCCAAAAGGGGGGGGTGAATGACCCCACTTCATTGTGCAGATCTCAAGTGTGTAGAAGTTCATAGAAAAACAGGCACTGCCTTGGTCCATGTCATACTGTGCTCCAAGGCAGATCCAACAATGGTCATGTTGGTCCCAGACGGACATATTTCCCCCACAGGGACACCGATGCATGGGGAGGGACACCATCTTCTTTTTCTGACTTCTGAGGCCGCTGAGACTCAGACATGACTGACTTAAAAGAGCCTGACACCGTAAAAGGACAGAGAAGGAAAGCGTTGTCGGGAAAAAGTCAAAAGAAGAATTTATGGTGTCAAGCTGGCAGTGACAAACTGAGTTGTGCAATTAAAAAATGGCAAATGCTCCCATGGAATGCAACCTCAAGGTCGGGAAGAACAGAACTGAGAAGAGGAGGGGGCTAGCATTAGTTACTGGCCAGCCCATGAGCACCACGTCACGTGTCTGCCTCATGGGCAGTGCTGTCCCTGACGTCGGTCCCCTAGCTCAAGAACTTTAAAGCTATATGTTCCTGTGAGGTCCTAGCGCCTCCTGCACAGACCCATGAGTAATGAATGGTAAAGACTGATTCTCGGAAGATCTGTGTGAACTGCTGAGACAGGTCAGGCACTGAAGGTGTGGGTCAGTGCTGGATATTTTGTTACTGCAGAAGCAAAAGCAAAAGGTGGCAGAACAAGGCATACAGGGGCAGAAACAAGGAAAGGCGTGGAAGGGAAAGCAGAGCTGAGGTAATAACTACCCCCCAGGTGTCCACTCAATGGCAGGAAAAAGAACTGATCTGGTTGGAGTAGAAGGTGCCATTATTCTGTGCGGGCACATGCTCACTAATGTTGGCACCACCACCCCCAAAAGTATAAGCTTCCATAGGGTCCTAACGCCTCCAGCCCCAAGACCAAAGACTTTCTCTATGGAGATGACAAACTCTAAAAATGTGTACTTCTTCAATTACCCCCTCCGAGAATATGGGCCTCCAACTAGTACGTGTTTACACTGGCCAGAGGTTCCTCATATGTTATTCCTTGTTGTTCCTGTATGATCTTTGTAGCTTGCCTCTGGACTGTCTCTGTACCATTCCTTTCACTTATCAGGTGTGGCCTCCAGAAATGGACACAGTACTCCAGGTGTGCCCTCACCAGCGATCTACAGAGGGAGATAGTGCCTCGTTTCTCCTACTACAGAATCCCTCCCTACGAATCCCAACATCCTGTTGGCTTCAACAAATGTTCTGCTATACTGGACTGTTGACTTGAGACTATCGCATCTGATGACTCCAAGGTCCCATTCCTCTGTGGCTTGGCTTGTTTGCCCCTTATTTGTTGTTCCTCTAGTGCCCTGTCCTCCTCTCTGGACTGGTTTGGAGGTCTAAATGCCGACCCCAACCTGAGGTTATTCCCTCCTTCCACTACCAGCAGAACCTACACTTTTTCTGCTCTACTCTCTCCTCTAGGTTTTTATCTTCTATTGATTTTATACTGCCTCTACTGTATAGTGCCACCCCTCTACTCTGTCCTTCTCTCTTTCCCTTCCAAATATGGTGTACCCAGGGAGAGTGAGGTCCCATTTATGATTCTGGGTTGCCCATGACTGTGACAGAAACTACATCCAGTCTGGTCCTCACCACCACAGCCTGGAGGGCCCCCATTTTATTTTTAAGATATCTAGCGTTCATACAAGCTGCCTTCCACTGGCTATGACTACCACACCTACATGACTGACTCCTATTCCCCACTTCATGTGTCTATCATGTCTCTATCCCCATCATGTGTTTTCCCCCTTCCTGCCAGCTCCATACTACCATTACTAGTAGTACTGTAGTGCTCACCGTGTTTGTCCAATGCGGTGTACTCGTCCAATCGCCTGGAGTTCATGTGCTGGGTTTAATATGGGCTCCACCAGCAGCACGTGGGTAGCTTCAATAATGTTTAATCCATTAGAGCCAGTGTGCAGGGGCAGCAGAAGAATGTTGATCATGGGATCATATTTAAATGCAGAAAGATTCTCCTGAAAGACAAACCTTATTTTAATTATACCATACACTGTAAATCATAATTATGCATATGAACATATCTGCTTTAGAGGCTAAGTTTACTTTTTTTCCATTCACATATTCTTTGTTTTCTGTTGTTAAACATCAGTGCACTGTTCTTTTTGTTTACTGAAAATTGGTAACCGGAAAAGGCACACTGAGCAAAGGCCCACTTCCAGGTGCAACCCAGGGTGGTCGTGGGGGAACAAAATACACAGAAATAATGGTGAATAAAGTGCAAAAATGCAAAATATATTTAGTGGTAGGACACAGCAAGACTTTAGTACATAAAATGTTATACACAGTGTAAAAGCTTAAATGGTGTGTGTCTAGAGTCCCAGCACTGACTGAGTTGCTAGGGCCTAACACAGACCTCAAAAGCCTTCAGCTGCCAGCTCCCTATGCTGCATCAACACATATGTCACTCTGATATCACTGATTTGTCACTTTGTTTCCTGGGGGTAATACCCCTCTAGAAAGCTGGCCTAAACCAGAACAGTACAATTACATAAGAACTTACTGTAACAGTAGATCTTCGAGAGGAGCTCTTGCAGCAGTCTATTACCATAAGGACTATGGGCCAGGCACTAGGACCCCATGGAAACCTTCTAGCTAGCAGTGTTCAGCAAGCACCGCCCCCCGATGCCGGCTCCACCCTGACTTTGGCCAATAGTACATAATGGCGGTCCCCAGCCCCACCTCAATTCACAGCGGAGACCCGATGGTAAGGCTGGCAGGCGGACCGGGAGGAAGCTGCCATAAAAAGATGCAAAGACTCACCAGGGGAAGGAGGAAGGAAGCAGAGCCTGCTACAAGAGCTTCTCTCGAAGATCTACTGTTACAGTAAGTTCTTACGTAACTGTACTATCTTACTTCAAGTGAGCTCTTGCAGCAGGCTATTACCATAAGGACTGAGTCCCAAGCAGTACCAGAAAAGGACTGAGACAGATCTGGGAGAAGGCTGAAGTATAACTGCCAGAAAAGGCATCAGGATAGAAGGCCTTGAAGGACAGCCAGGCCAAAGCCTGCCCTTCTCCTAGAGGCAACATCCAAGTTGTAGAGCCTGATAAAGGTATGCACTAAGCTCTGGGTAGCTGCTATGCAAATGTTCGCTATCGAGACATTACGCATCGGAGAAAGGAAGTAGTCACTCCTGGTGGAATGACCCTGTACCGAGCCGGAAGGGTTTGTTGTACTTGTCATAGCAGAAGACAATGCAATTTACCAGCCACTTAGATAAGGTCTGTTTAGACATTGAAATGCCTTGACAGCAGGGTGCGAAGGCCATAAACAACTGATACACCTTACAGTGCGAAGCAGTACGATTGAGATAATACCGTAGCACCCTGTGGACATACAGAGTATGTGGGAGTGCTTCCTCTCGGTTTGAGTGGTTAGGGTAATACACTGGTAGGTTAATGTCTTGTGTGAACTCGGACACTACCTTGGCAAAACTTAGGTTAGTACGTAAGGACACCCCTGTCCTTAAGGAAAACTAAGTAAGGCTCCTTACACATCAGGGCCTGAAGCTCGAAACCCTCTGAGCATAAGTAACAACAACTAAAATAACACTTTCCAAGAAAGGAACCCGAAGCTACTTGATTTGCGGTAGGCTTGAGCAGGAGCGATGCGTCGAGCATACAGAGGAGATCCCAGGGCAATCTGGGATCACTCATGGGAGGCTTAATGTATAGTATGCCCCGCAAAAGGGTGCGGGACACATCCAGCTGGGCGAGAGTTCCCCTTCATAGGTACGTGGTAAGCAGAAATCGTAGAAAGATGTACCTTAATGGAGGAGTAGCTCAAGTCTTGGTTTGATAAGGAGAGGAGATACTCTAAGACAGAGTTCACAGAACAGGTAAGCGGGTCGAAGTGATGGGGTGAAACCCACAGACAAAATCTTTTCCATGTCATGGTGTAAGTGGATCTAATTGAGGGCTTTCTCACTGCAACGAGAATGTCCTCCATCTCCTGGGAGACCCCATACCTAGACTTAACTAAGTCTGCAGGAGCCAGGCATGAAGATGCAGGGATCTGAGGTCCGGATGGACCAGGGTGCCCTGATCCTCCAATAGCAAGTGCGAGTTCAGCAGCAGCTGTATTGGAGGCTCCATTCCCAGCTGCTGAAGTAGTGGGAACTAATCTGCTAAGGCCAATAGGAAGCAACGAAGATCATCTTTGCTCCCTCGGCCTGCAACTTCAGGAGAACCCTCTGGAAAATGGGAAAAGGAGGGAAGGCATACAGAAACTTCCCTGTCCAATAGAGGTACAAAGCATCTGGCCAGAAATCATCAGGCACGGGCTCTAGCAAGCAGAAACTGGGCAGTTTGGCACTGAGTGGAGATGCAAAGAAGTCCAACTCTGGACGGCCACATCTGTTGAACAGTTGGTCTGCTACTGACTGAAGGAGCTCCCAAGATGTTTTGGACACCTGGAACATGAACAGTAATGAGGTCTAAGTGGCACTCCAGAGCCCAATACCAGACCCTCATCGTCTCCTGGCAAAGAGGGTAAGAATGTGTACTCCCTTGCTTGGTGACGTAAAACACTACCGACATGTTGTCGGTCTGGATGAGAAGAGGGCGTGCGAGAGAGGTCTGACTGAAATGCCTGCAAAGCTGCTCAGGACCGCTCACATCTCTAGAACATTGATCTGGAGCATCTGATCATCTGGAGAAGAGGTCCCTGGGTCTGTCTGTTCTCCAGGTGAGCACCCATACTGAGACCAGAAGCATCTGTATTTAGAACCCGTCCTCAGGGGCTCCTGCCAGTAGAGGACCCCTCGCTCCAGTTTGGAGGGGTCTAGCCACCAGAATAGAGTCCTTTGGACTGGGTCGGAGATCCTGACTGGCTGGTATAGGTCGCCTGACCTCTGGTCCCATTGCACCCTGAGTGTCCATTGGGAAACCTCATGCAGAGGCGGGCCAAGGAACTACAGGAATGGCCGCCATGTGCCCCAGAAGTCTGAGGAAGGTCCTGGCTGGGACTGGGGAGCCATGGATACCTCTCAGCAAAACTCCTTAGGCGATCTCCCTGTCTTCTGGGAGAAAGGCTATGCTCTGAACCATGTCCAGGACCGCTCAGATGAAAAGGAGTCATTGACTGGGCCATGGGGATGACTTTGGAAGGTTCAGAGGATCGCCAACTCTCAGGAGAGTGTAAAGGTGTCTCCAAGAGTGTGAAGTAGCTGAGCTCTGGAAGGAGCTGCCAGAAGCCAGTTGTCTAGGTAACAGAAGACATAACAGCTCTGGCCAGACAGACGAGCCACCACCGCTAGACATTTGGTGAAGACTCGAGGAGTGGAGGAGAGGCTGAATGGTATGGCTCGGAACTGGTAATGTCTCCTGGAAGTGGAACCTCAGAACTTGATGAGGAGGAAAGACCTGATGTACAGTTAGGTGTCCTGCATGTCCAGGAAGCAGAGCCAGTCCCCTTGGTGCAAGAGATGAATGAGGCCTGGAAAGTGACCATTCTGAACCACTTGTACACTATAAAGAGGTTTAGGGAGCTGAGGTCCAGAATTGACCAAAGGTCTACGGTCTTTTTCTGACCAGAAGAAATAAGAGAAATAGCCCTGTCCCTGTTCCGGGGACTGGCTCTATTGCCCGCTTCTGCAGAAGAGCCTGGATATCTCCTTCTATAAGGGGTATGTGAGAAGAAGGATAATGGGAGGACCCTGGTGGCTTGTCTGGAGGATCTGTAGGAATTCTAGAGTATGTCCTCTCCTGATCAGATCAAACACCCAGAGGTCTGTGGTGATGTTGCTCCATCTTTCTAGGTAGAGGAAAAAACGGCCCCCTACTGCCTCCCCTATGGCCTCCACCAGAGATGGGGGTGGCAGGTAGTGAGTCACTGGGTGGATCCGGGAATGGGCAGAGAGGTCTTGGGGCCCCTGGAGGCAAAGCTCCCAGGAGTTTGGGTTGGTGCCTTCCTATTGAAGCCTCCCCTCTGCTGGAACTGATTGTGGGAATTTTGCCTTGAGGGCTTCTGAAAGGGCAGTTTCCGAAAAGGCTTCTGGTCCCCCCTTGTACATTTTTTGGACGGACCAAATAGACTTCCCAGACTCCAGGAGAATGCAGATCAGTTTCTCTGTCTCCTCCCGGAAAAGTACAGAACCCTGGAAAGGAAGGTCAAGGATACCAGATTGCAGATCCTGTGAGAATCCAGAGACTGAGCCAAGTGTGGCGCCTAAGGCAAACACCAGATGCCGCTGCCCTAGAAGCCGTATCTTCAGTATCCTTTTTCTCTGCTACGTCCTTCCTCTTCTGCCTCCCACCCAATAAACTTCTGTTCATCTTTGGAATTCTATAAAATGTGAACATTACTGATATTTTGTAATGAAATTAGTAAAGCTTTATGTAATAAGCAACTAACTACTATTGTGGTATTGTTTACATGGCATTTGATGAACTGCATGGCTGAGAATAGTGTACAGCATGAGCTTCCCCAGAAAAAGTGTCCTGCCCGTTTCCAGACTTTGGCTAAGTCCATGGCATGCGCTATAGCAGATTCTATGTGTGTGCATGCGCGACACGCTAGTGATGTCATGCATCACTCACGACACTCTTCTGGGGAAGCTCGAGAGGAAACAGTGTCCAGCGTTTGTCGCCATTACTACAAGACGCCGAGTCTGAGGGCATAACAAACAGCAACGGCAGCGTTTCATTTGAAGGTAACAAGAGCAGTTTGGTACTATTCCTTGAGAGAATAACTTAGTAGATGATGTAACTGCCTTAATCAGACAGCTAAAACTAAATATTATGTCTTACAGAAAAGGATTTTTCCTAATGAGATAGTGTATGGAGCTGTCGAAGAAATATAGACAGAATTAAACCTTTGGGTATGTTGATACTGTTTTCGTCAAGAGGAATACCCTATGTGTGGGGTAGCAAAATGATTTTTAAATATTGTTGAATTGGAGACAATAATAGCGGCATGGAACTTTTGGATGCCAACAACCTAATAGTTTGAGTGAGCAACCAAAATCCTTAAAAAACCTTTTGTGTCCACAGAATATATTAGCGTTTGGATGCTGTTTGAAGCCCTGTAAGAAATATAAGATAAGCAGACTTAGGTATGCTGGAGTGCTTTTGTTATAAAAGAGGTTTACTTCATTTATTCGGGAAGTAACATGGGAATGCACTATGAGGAATCATATTTTTACATTTGTATTTTACAGGAATGCCCAAGGAGGCTTGTATGGCCTAATAAGAAGTATTAGTAAAGATTTTAGGTAGGCTGGTTGATTTTGATTTTGCTGGAGCTGAACAAAAATTTAAAAAATTTAAAACATAAATGAAAGATGTGTAAGAGGATTTAATTAACTAATTAGGTTTTTATTTACTTTTTTTATAGATTTATGTTGAAAAAAAACAGTGAACAAGCTTCAGAAACGGAGTGAAACATAAGGGGAGTAAAAATAAAAGTGAATCGAACACTATTATGGATATTTTGTCTCTGTGAAGATTCCTAAAGGGCTTTACCCCTCCCCCCTCTTGATTTGTGTTATATGGATCAGTCCATAGGGGGTTAGCCAAATTTACATTAATGGATCAGAAGAGTATTTGAGACATGAAAGTGATTCATTTCCCACGAAGCCTGGAGTTGGAACTTGTTGCTATTAGCTTGATGGACTGAACAAATGTTCTTGGAGGACGCTGAATTATAAACTTGGAAAGTTTTCTTTACGACAATTTTGCCATTTAGTTTCACTCCTTTAGTTTCTGTTTACAGCCTAAGTGTATACCATGGATCCTGGAGAGATTTTTACTGATACTGGTGATAGCCTGTCAGCAATATCCATTTTACTACTTCTCTGAAGATGAGAGGAAGAAGCTGTTTTCAGCTATGCGTGGGATCAAATCTATCCATGCAGATGGGGAAGCTCCAAAAATCTGTTATACAAAATAGAGAATTTACTGCATACAAATTGTAGATTGGAGTGGCATGGTTTGACCCTTACTCAATACTTAGAATATAATACAATACCGAGTGGTTTAAGAATAAGTGTGGAACCGAATATAGGGATTAAATCTCTAAATTGGAACATACATGGGATGGATTAGAAATTGAGCCAGTTGTGACTTTATGTATGCCCTCATCGAGGCTATCACAGACGAAAGACAGAACCTAGAAGTATATATTAAAGGTGTACAAGAATCATTAAAGCTAGAGATACAGGAGAAAGAGTTCAAGAAGAATTTGGAGGAAATCAAAACAAACCCCAACAATATGAAGAGAGGTTAAAACAACAAAAGGTTAAAAAGAGACACCAATGATTATCGAGACGGAAGAATCTACAAATATAAAATGGTTACTGGGAGGAATCAGTTTTGGAAACACCCCAGGATTATTATAGCTCTGACAGTGATAACAGTTACACCAAGGATAGTAATAAAACACCTTCAAACAAATCTACATCAGAAGAACAGCAACCCAGTACATCAGAACAGCTTCCGAGATATGAATTACGTCAACAAAATACCCAGAGCAATTTCCCAAGACAGGGGGAAGGATATCATGGGGTGGGGGGAGGTGCAACAAGGGGAGGAGGGCCAGGTAGAAGGCAAACAAGGCAAGGACAGGTCAACAGCGGGAGAACCATGTGAGAACAGACCGTATTCTAATTTTTAACTTAAGTAAAAGATTATTACAACAGATGAAGTAAATGTCCTTAGTAAGGGGTTATCTTTTGCGCCTTCTCAATCAGTGGATTTATTTTAGAAGTAGATTTACAATGATTTTTCAGGACTTTGAGGTTGAAAAACCTTTATGGTTCACAAGAAAACCCAGATATGAAGCATTACTAAAGGGATTTAAAACAAAGAATGCAGGTAAAATCTAAATATAATTCACCAATTGGAAGGAAGCACTGGATTGAAGCCTTTATTAAAACAGTGCATAAAGAAATTATGAACCTTTTTAAAAATAAAGAGGCCAGATCTCCCTCACATTTCAATTTATCTAAAAGGGACAACGAGCATTTGAAGAACTAAGTGGTGATGTTAACATTGTTATTAAAGGGCTGATAAGGAGGTCATTGTTATACAGGACAGACATCAATATCAAAATATGTGTCTTAAACTTATAAACAATTTAGAAAATGATATTCCCTTACAGTAGATTCCACTGCTGGTATTTTAACTCAACTTAAAAGTTTAGTAGAAGAATACACAGTTATGAGTTGGTTATACCCTTGGGAAGCTCATCTACTGGTAAATGATTATCCAAGAATTCCTACATTTTATGCTATTCCTAAGATCCACAAAAGTGTTTTGCATCCCCCAGGTACACCAATAGTCTCCGGAATTGGATCTGTATTCGAGCCCATCTCTAGATTTATAGATTTTCATTTACAACCTTTGGTTGTAAAAACTAGTGCATTTGTAAAAGATACCATGGGTATGATAAATGAACTCCACTATATATCTGAACAAGAGATTCCAGAAAATGTAATTTTAGTCACAGTAGACACTGCGGATCTTTATATGTCCATACCGCATAGGGATGGAGTTGAATGTGTAGGCATGTTGCTCGACAAAAGAGAAAGTGGTGCACATCCGCACACTAGAATTTTACAAGAATTAGCTGAATTTGTTTTACAACATAATTATTCTGAATTTGACAATCAGTTTTTTCAACAAATAAAAGGCACTGCTATGGGCTCAGTAATGGCACCAGCATATGCCAATGCATATATGGATAATTTTGAACATTTGTACATATTTAATGATACATGTGTGATTTATAAACACTGGAATTTTCTCGTGGTTCAGATATACAGATGATATATTTATGATCTGGAAAGGAAGTGAACAAGAATTAGAGGACTTTTACCCATGATTGAACTTAAAAGACAATAATTTAAGATTCGATATGAATTTCGATAAGGTAAAGGTGCCATTTCTGGACCTAAATATACAATCAGAAAACTCATATATTTACACTAGTCTGTACAGAAAAGGTACCGATAAAAACACACTATTACATAACAAAAGTTTTCATGAACCAAGCGTGAAGAAAAGTATCCCTTATGCGCAATTGACAAGAGCTAAAAGAAACTGTAGCAAACAAGAAGATGCAGATAGAGAGACAGACTCGGTGACAGAGATATTCAGAGACAGGGGATACTGATGGGGAACCTTAAAAGCAGCAGAAAATAGAATAAAGCAAAAGAACAGAAAGGAATTACTTTCATAGACTCCAAAACTAATTCAGAATCGTCTTTAGTTATGTCCATTAAATAGAATCACAAAATGTCTGATATCAGGAAGATTAAACAGAAGCACTGGTATTTAGTACAATATGACAATTTACACAATAGGGAGTTACAAAATTCACCCATTGTAGCAGCTAAAAAGTGAGGAATATTAAGGATAGGGTAGTAAAATTCCAGTAGTTACAGGAGAACAACTTTTATTGGGGACCCCTGAGCCCAGGAATGCACCCTTGTGGTAGGTGTGCAGTATGTCATAACACATCAAAGAAACAAGTATTTACAAGCCCACATACAGGGGAACAACACTCAATATTACAGCATATTACCTGTATTTCAGAGGGCATTGTTTATATTATACAATGTCCTTGTGACTTACTATATGTGGGACAAACTGGTCGGACACTGAAAACTAGAATATTAGAACACAAAGGAGATATTAGAAATAGAGACACAAACTCCCAAGTTGCAATACATTTTAACAGCAGGGGCCACACTGGTGTTTCCCTTCGCTTTTGGGTTTGGAAAGGGTGTTACCACCACCTTGTGGTGGTAACTTTAGAGATATATTATTACAATCAGAAATGAAGTGGGATCTTTAAATTACATACCTTAGAGAATAGTATAGAAATTAATACCGAAACGAACTGGCAAGTGTGTTAATTGTCATTTTGTGCATTAGCAGGCTAGATAATTATATTTCTGTAAAGAATTCAGTATATACATCTGATCGTTAGACTTTTTGTTTTATTTTTATTCTATGCTTTATATAGGACATAAACAGATACATGACTTGTGACTCTGTATTGTTTGCAGTAGTTTTGTCCTTATTTATTGCCTTTGTCTTCACTTTTTTGGCCCTTCCCCCCTTCTCATTGTTCCCCCTTCCCTCCTCCTGGTGTCTTCCTTTTTCTCTGTTGGGTCTTTCCTTTCTGCCCCCCCCCCCATAGACTTCTGTTCATCTTTGGAGTTCTATAAAATCTGAACATTACTGATATTTTGTTTGAAATTAGTAAAGCTTTATGTAATAAGCAACTAACCACTATTGCGGTATTTTTTACATGGTATTTGATGAACTGCATGATTGAGAATAGTATACGGCATGAGCTATCCCAGAAAAAGTGTCCTGCCGTTTTCCGTCTTTTGGCTAAGTCCATGAGCATGCACTATACAGACACGTTGTAGTGATGTCATGCATCACTCCACGAACACTCTTTTGTGGAAGCTCGAGAGGAAACAGTGTCCAGCATTTGTCGCCATTACTACAAGACGCCGAGCCTGACGGCATAACAAACGGCATCTGCAGCGTTTCATTTGAAGGTAATAAGAGCAGTTTGGTACTATTCCTTGAGAGAATAACTTAGTAGACGATGTAACTGCCTTAACTAGACAGCTAAAACTAAATATGTCTTACAGAAAAGGATTTTTCCTAATGAGATACTATATGGAGCTCTCAAAGAAATATAGACAGAATTAAACTTTTGGGTATGTTGATATTATTGTTTTCATCAAGAGGGAATACCTCATGTGTGGGGGTAGCAAAATTATTTTTTAAATATTGTTGAACTGGAGACAATAATAGCGGCATGGAACTTTTTGGATGCAACAACCTAATAGTTTAAGAGTGAGCAACCAAAATCCTTAAAAAGCCTTTTTGTGTCCACAGAATATATTGGCATTTGGGATGCTGTTTGAAGCCCTGTAAGAAATACAAGATAAGTAGACTTAGATATGCTGGGAGTGCTTTTGTTATAAAGGAGATTTACCTCATTTATTTGGGGAAAGTAACATGGGAATGCACTATGATGAATATCACATTTTATATTTGTATTTTACAGGAATGCCTATAGCTTGTATGGCCTAATAAGAAGTATTAGTAAAGATTTTAGGTAGGCTGGTTGATTTTGATTTTGCTGGAATTGAACAAAAATTTATAACAAATGAAAGATGTACAAGAGGATTGAATTAACTAATTATGTTTATATTAACATTTTTATTATAGTTTTATGTTGAAACAAACCCCGTGAAAAAGCTTCAGAAATGGAGCGAAACGTAGGGGGGAGTAAAAATAAAAGTGAATTGAACACTATCTATTATGAATATTTTGTCTCTGTGAAGATTCCTTAAGGGCTTTACCCTCCTCCTTAATTTGTGTTATATGGATCAGTCCCTGGGGGTTAGCTGAATTAACAGTAATGGATCAGAAGAGTATTTGACACATGAAAGTGATTCATTTCCCACGAAGCCTGGGGTTGGAACTACTGCAGGAACCCTCTCGAAGTAAGATCAATCTAAACCTGATTGTCAGCCACAGCCGGTGTCAACTGCTCCACTGAGGGCACTGCTGAAGCACTGTCAGATTCCTCAACTGGCAAAAGTTTGACCAGGATCAACTGGTGGGGAGTTAAAGAGAACAAGAGGAGGGAGTGTTTCTCTTCCCATGATTGATAGCAATGTCATTTCTTGTGATGTTTTTTGATAAGAAAAGTGTTGTTAAAGTCTGCAGCAAAGAAAGATTTTCTGGAACTCCGAGCAATCCTGGAACAGGGTACATTCATAGCCAGCCCTACTGGGACAAGGCCTGGGCGAAGAGGCCCCTGCTGCAGTCGCCTCTTACTCCATAGCCTGTATCTGGGCTGCGAGCCTGTGGATGTGGAAGCCTGCTGTTCTTGGGGCCTACCTTGGAGTAATTGTGCCTGTGTTTGTCCAATGAGGAGGGATGCACAGCCTGGCAACATGAACACTGCCTGACCTCATGGTCTGCCCCCAGGCAGTAGAGACGCATGTCACAGCAGGGTTTGAATCTCATTTTGAATCCCATCCATCTGAAAAATGATCGGAAAAGTGGTAACTGGAAAATGAGGTGCACACTATCAATCAAAAAAAGAAAAATATTTTGCCACGTAAAGCACTCTGAAAACTTAGTATCCTCTCACACAGCAGGAGCTGTGAAGGAGGAAATCTGTCACTTCCAGTGGAAAAGAAGATCTGACAATGTAAAACATAGAATTTGACAGCAGATAAGGACCGCTTGGCCCACCTAGTCTGCCCATTTTCCTACTTAACAGATAAGCTGCAGATCCTAGTTAACCAACAGCTTACTTCCTCCTACCCCCCACTAGGACTATCTTAAGTCTGTCCCATGCATTCTTGAATTCTCCCACTGTTCTTGACTCCACGACCTCCTCAGGGAGGCCGTTCCATGCATTCACAACCCTCTCTGTGAAAAAATACTTCCTCACATTGCCTCTGAGCCGTCCCCCCTCTATCTTCAAATTGTGCCCCCTTGTTCTTGCACATCTCTTTTTCTAAAAGATGCCACCCTCTTGGACTTTGTTGATTCCCTTGAGGTACTTGAAAGTTTCTATCATGTCCCCTCTCTCCCTCCTTTCCTCAAGGGCATGCATATTAAGCTCCTTTAGTCTTTCTTAGTGTGTCTTCTGGTGCAGATCCTGCACCATTTTGCTGCCCTCCTCTGGACAGCCTCCACTCTGTCTATGTCTTTGCAGAGATGGGGTCTCCAGAACTGCACACAGTACTCAGATGGGGTCTCACCAACTGTCTGTACAGAGGGATAACAACTTCCTGTTTTCTGCTATTGATGCCTCTCCCTATGCATCCCAGTATCCCCCCAGCCTTCCTTACTGCCTTCTCACATTGCTTGCCCACCTTTAGGTATTCTGATATAATTACCCCCAGGTCCCTTTCCATTTTTACTGTTGTCAGTATCTCACCCCCCATTGTGTACTCTTCCCCTGGGTTTTTGCTTCCCAGGTGCATTACCTTGCACTTCTTTGCATAGAATCTGAGCTGCTATACATCTGACCATTCCTCCAACCTTGCCAAGTCCCTTCTCATCCTTTCCACTCCATCTGGTGTATCAACCCTGTTGCAGATCTTTGTGTCTGCACAGAGACATACTTTTCCTTCCAGTTCCTCTGCAATGTCACTTATAAAGACATTAATAAGGACCGGCCCAGTACTGAACCCTGCAGTACCCCACTAGTAACCCTCCTTTCTTCACTGTGGACTCCATTTACTACTACCCTTTGCGTCCTGTTGTCTAGCCAATTTTTTATCCAGGCTACCACCTTGGGACCCACTCCAAGGCTAGCTAACTTGTGTATTAATCTTTTGTGTGAGACTGTATCAAATGCCTTGCTAAAATCTAGGTAAGCATGTCCACAGCCTCCTGGGCTACTACTTTGGTCACCCAGTCAAAGAAATCTATTAGATTCGTTTGACACGACCTTCCCATCGTGAATCCATGCTGCCCTGGGTCCTGTGCCCCACTGGCCTCTAGATACTCAACAATTCTTTCCTTCAGAAGTGATTCCATCATTTTCCCTACCACTGAGGTCAAACTAACTGGTCTGTAGTTTCCTGCCTCTGTCCTGCTCCCACTGTTGTGAAGAGGAATCACATCCGCCCTCCTCCAGTACTCAGGTACCACCCCATCCTCCCATGATTTGTTAAAGAGAGTAGTCAGTGGTGTCACTAGTTCTACCCTTAGTTCTTTTAGAATTCTTGGGTGAATCCCATCAGGCCCCATTGCTTTGTCCACCTTCAATTTTATTAGTTCTTTCAGAACTCTTTCTTCTGTAAATGGACTGGTATCGACCCCCGTCTTCAGAGTGTTTCTCTTGTTTGGTTTAGGTACCTCCCCCTCCTCTTCCTTTGTGAATACTGAGCAGAAATATTCATTCAGTATCCCTGCTTTTTCACTGTCACCCTCTACCCACATTCCCTCCCTTTATTAAGCCTCAGTATCCCTCCTTTGGTCTTCTTCGCTTCCTAATGTACCTATAAAAGGTCTTATCCCCTTCTAACAGAGTTGGCTATCCTTTCCTCAGTTTGGGCCTTTGCTATTCTGACTGCCTTCCCAGCCTCTTTCTGCTTTAACTGATACATTTCTCTGTCCTGCTTCTTCTGTGTTTCCTTATATTTCCTGAATGCTATCCTTTTCTCCTTAACCTTCCCTGCCACCTTTTGAGAACCATAGCTTATTTTTCCTTCATTGTGTTTTGTTGATTTGCTTTACACAAAGGCTTGTTGCCTCTGTGATGGCTGTTTTGATTACTCCCCATTGTTTCTCCACCCCTCCTTCTTGCCTGTTTGCTAGTGCTTTTCTGAGGCACTCTCTCATTTTCCCCAAAGTCAGCCCTCCTAAAGTCCAATACTCTTGCTTTTGTATGGCTTGATTGTATGGCTGTGTTTATTGTGAACCACACTGTCTGGTGGTCGCTTGTTTCCAGATGGCTACCCACTTCTAAATCTAAGATTCTTTCTCCGTCCCCATTTGAGAGTACCAGGTCTAAGATTGCTCCCTCCCGAGTGGGTTCCAATACTAGCTGTCTGAGGCATGCCCCTGTAGGCATCAAGAATGACCCTGCTTTTGATGTGCCTGCAGCAAAGGTGCTCAGTTAACATCTGCATATTCAGGTCCCCATCAACAATATCTCCTTTTTCTGCCATTCTAAGGAAGCTGTCTATCATTTCCTTGTCCATTCCCTCCCCTGAGATGGGGTCTGTATACAACCCCTATGCGGATTGTGGGGCCATTTCTGTCTCCAGGGTGACCCAGAGTGTCTCATCTGCTCCCTGTTTACTCTTTAGTTCTGTTGCTTTGATCCTTCCTTTACATAGAGAGCTCCTCCTCCTCCTCTTTTACCCTCCCTGTCCATCCAGTAGATTGTGTATCCTGGTATGTTGACATCCCGTCATGGTTCTCCGTGTACCATGTTTCTGTGACTGCCACAATATCCAGGCAACCCTCTTCCATCAAGGCCACTAGTTCAGGGAGCTTGTTACACAGACTACGGGCATTGGTACTCATCACCCTCCACTTTTGATGGCCTTACCCTTTTGGCCCCATTCCTGTCCTTACTGCCTTTGCCTTTTTACATTTACCTCTGTCCTGCTCCTAATGACTTCTCTACCTTGGTGTGTACCTCACTAATTACTGTGTTTTGTGGGGAGGCTGGGATTTCCTGTTCTTTTCAGTGCCTCCCCTTGGCTAGTTTAAATGTTTGCCAATGAAACATTTAAACCTTCTCACCTAGATCCTGGTTCCCCTGGACAGATGCAGACCATCGCACCAGTATAGGTCTGCATCCCTCCAGTGGCTCCCCAGTCCCCAGTGAAGCCAAAACCCTGAGCTCCACACCAGTTTTTCAACCATTCATTGAATTAAGGGTCGAGTCAAGGGACAACACCACAGGTGGTGGAGAGGCCAAGCTTGAAGACATTCAGCAACTGAGCATAGGCCAAGCGAACTGCCTAAGTGTGCATAGTGAACTAAATCTAGGTAGTGAGAACTTTAATGTTACATAACACAGATATATAGTTTTATATTTTTGTGCTATCAACTTATATTTTATTGATATATACCAACAATACTCCATCATCTGTATAATGTTATACATTTTTACTATCTCCGTATCTGTCATTCTATATATATCCCCAGTCACCGCCATAAGTTCCTTAGATTACCACCTTCTTGCATTGGCTACTGCAGTGGGGATGAGGTTCTAGAATTCAGTGGCAATGTGGTCACAGGGAAGTAGATGGTAATTTCATGCGTCTTAAAGATGTGTCACAAATGATGCTTGTCATTCTATGCCAATCAGGTGAGGATTTTACCTTTTAGGAACCACCTGACTCCTTGTACTGCATGTTCCTGACTGTCTTAAGGCTGCCTGGCGGTGCGTGTCACCAATGTCGCCTCTACCATGTCACCCTAAGTATTGCTCAGTAAGTTGTGCATTGAAAGTACAGTTATGCAAGAATGAAAATTATGTACCTACCGAAATTCTTGATCTTTCTGTATAGCTTCAGCATTCATCACCGGTGGGTACTATGCAGGAGGCGCTAGAACCCCGCGGGAAGCTTTTTAGCTTAAAAAACTTTCTCCTAGAATGGGGGATGACATCAGGAAGCTGCTGCCCTTGAGAGCGGCGCACTGTGTAAGCTCATATGAGTTGGCCAGTACATCCGTCCCCTCACTACCTCAGTTCTACTGGAGAGAAAACAGGCACAGAGAAAGGATGGGGCAAGAAAGCCCAAGGGACAGCAAAAGGAAGCATAAAGACTGAAAAAAGGAATAAAGCTTGTTCTGGAAGGAGGGCCCCAACCTCTGGGCAGGTTAAGGTGGTGAAGAAGAGAGATGGGAGGAGAGAGAGGTGGGAGGAGGGAGGGGCAGAGGAGGAGGAGGAGAAAATTCATACCCCCACATTCGGAAAGTCCTTGTGTACCATGAGGAGACTAAAACTCCGCTGTCTACACCCTCTTGTTAAGGTGGAACCCCTTTCTTTTGGAAGAGTCCAAGACAAGGTGATAGTCCAGAGAACAGGACTTCTCCAGAGGAGGCGAAACATCTAAACCCCTACCAACAAGCGGGATCTGACAAGGCGCTGACAGGTCCACTAGGGAGAAACATTTGGTGACAGATGCTCCTTCTTCCCTTCTCCTTAGCGGAAGATGGAACATAAAATAAAGTTCGTAAGAACTTACCGTAACAGTAGATCTTCGAGAACAGCTCTTGCAGCAGGTTACATCATTAGGACTGAAGCGGCAGGTGCAGGACCTGGAGAAAATTCATGCTAGCAGTATCCAGGAGGACTGCCCCGGCGTCGGTCCCGCCCGACATTGGGCATCGTATAAAAGGGCGGTGCCCCAGAATCCCCAGTTCTCCACGGAGACTCCCACCTGTTCGGTGACATCAAGTGGAGACTGAGGATCCGCCATCAAAAGGTATTCAGAGCAGTGTTAGAAACACTAATCCTAGAAAAGAACACCGGAACAACTCTACCTCCAGAGGAGATGGTGGGAGGAAACTACCTGCTGCAGAGCAGTTCTCGAAGATCTACTATTACAGTGAAAGTTCTTACATGACTGTACTATCTTACTTGACAGCAGCTCTTGCAGCAAACCCACCGATAGGACTGATCCCAAGCAATCCTGGAAATCCTCGTAGATGGGAGGAGGCTAGGTAGCGATCGTGAGTTGGACCAAAGCTCAGATAGGAGTCCTTGAAGGACTGCTAGACCAAAACAGTTCTTAGCCGTGATGCAACATCCAGGCTATAATGCCTGATAAAGTGTGCACAGTGCTCCAAGTAGCGGCGACTGATGGCTGAAGTGGACACGTTCTTCATGGTCAAAGGAGGTAGCCACCACCCTTGTGGAATGACCCTTAACCATGCCCGGTAAAGATTTATTGTGTTTCTGGTAACAGAACGTGATACAATGGATGAGCCACCTGGACAGTGATTGTTTAGAAACCAGAGCTCCCATCATCCTATGGGCGAAGGAGACGAAAAGCTGATCAGATTTATGGTGGTGCCTGGTTCTGGTCAGGTAGTATCTTAGACACCTATGCACATCTAGAGTGTGCAACAGGGCCTCTCCTCTATTAGAGTATTTAGGAAAGTACACTGGTAAGTCGATGTCCTGACTGAGGGTGAGGGCTGAGACCACCGTAGGTAGAAACTTTGGATTTGTTCTTAGGGACACCCTGTCCTGGTGAAAAACCAAATAAGGTTCTTTGCACATCAGTGCGTGAAGTTCAGAAATCCTTCTGGCCGAAGTAACGGCAACTAAAAATAACGCCTTCCATGATAGGAGACGTGAGCTCGCAATCTGCAGCTGGTTCAAAAGGTGGCAGCGTGAGCTGCTCCAGGACAAAGGGTAAATCCCATGGAGGGATTGGCTCCTTAATTGGAGGTCTAAGGTGGAGAACACCTCTCAGGAAGGCTCTTGCTGTGTCCAACTGAGTTAAGGCACGTCGGCCTATAGGTGTATGATAGGCTGAGATGGCACAAAGGTGTACTTTAATAGAGGAGTAGGCCAAGCCTGCCTGGAAGAGAGACAGGAGGTAGTCCAGGACCGACCTTTCCAGACAATCCATCGGGGAAATTCCTTGTGCTTGAGCCCAAAGGTAAAACCCCGCCATTTCATGGCGTATGTGGCTTGAGTGGCCGGTTTTCTAGCAGCCGCTAGAACATCGGCTACCTCTTGCGAGACCCCATACCGCATGATAGCTATGTCTCTAGGAGCCAGGCGTGCAGGTTCAGAGAGTGAAGGTCCGGATGGACCAAAGAACTTGCCTCCTGGGACAATAAGTGAGAGATGATTGGCAGAAGCACCGGAGGTTCCTGGGACAGCTGGTGCAGCAGAGGGAACCAAATCTGTCTGGGCCAAAAAGGCGTGATAAGTATCAGCATCGTCTGCTCTCTGTGGAGTTTCAATGGACCTCTGGATCAATGGGGAAGGAGAAATCGTGGAGGAATCTGCACGTCCAGGAGAGGACAACGCTCTCGCCAGAAAACACCAGGCCCTGGATCTAGCGAGCAGAAATTGGGCAGTTTTGCATTGAATGGGGATGCGAAAAGTCTAACTCTGGTGTGCCCCATCTGTGAAACAGATCCTCTACTATCTCCTGGAGTAGTTCCCACTCATGGGCTCTGGCATGAGAGTGGCTCAGGCTGTCTGCGATGACGTTGTCCACTCCTGGGACATGAACAGCAATGAGGTTTGCGCCATGTTGTAGAACCCAATCCCACATCCTCATGGCCTCCCCGCAAAGTGGGTGGGAATGGGTGCCTCTGTTTGTTGAGGTAATACATCACCGCGGTATTGTCTGTTTGTAACAGGAGAGTACCTGGTGGGATCTCTGACTGGAAGGCCTGCAGGGCATAAAGAACTGCTCTCATTTCCAAAATATTTATGTGGAGATGAGCTTCCAGGGGTGTCCACGAGCCCTGAGACCTGACCCCGTCGAGGTGTGCTCCCCAACTGAAACCTGATGCGTCTGCGGAGAGTGTCACAATCAGAGATGGTGCAATGAAAGGGACCCCCGCCAACAGGTTCTTTGAATCTAGCCATCATTGCCAATCCTGGATTACGGATTCGTGATACAGACTGGAAGCTGCAAATGGTCTTCTTCTGATCCCATTGAACCGTAATTATCCACTGGGTCACCGCATGTGGAGAGCGGGCTAGTGGGACTGTTGCAATGGCGCAGCCATGTGTCCGAGCAGGCAAAGGACCAGTCTGATTGGGACAGTCTTCTTTGCCAAGATGTCCCTGATGAGGGATCTAATGTGTTCCGCTCGGTCCTGGGGCAGAAAAGCTCTCCCCTTGACGGTGTCCAGAACTGCGCCTATGAACTGCAGATTCTGTGATGGCACCAGGCGTGACTTCTCCTGATTGATAATGATGCCCAACGTGCCGAACAGGGACTGAGTACAATGAATGGCGTACATCAGAGCCTCCCAAGAGGGTGCCATGAGGAGCCAGTTGTCCAGGTAGGGGAATACGTAGTGGCCTTGTCTCCTTAGAGCCGCCGCTATGACTGCCATGCACGTCGTAAACACCTGAGGTGCCGATGACAGTCCGGAAAGAAGGGCTTGGAACTGATAATGGCGACCTAGAAATTCAAAGCGCAAGAACTTCCTGTGTGATCGAGCAATGGGTATGTGCAGGTAGGCATCTTGCATGTCCAATGACGCTAGGAAGGCGCCCTGCTTGAGCATGGGTATCAGACCGGGAAGGGTCACCATGTGGAAGTGTTTGTAGAGGACCGAAGTGTAGAGATTGCTGAGATCCAGTATCAGACGGAGGTCCCCTGTCATTTTGGGAACCAGAAAGAAGTGGGAACAGTAACCTGCACCTCTCTGATTCCTCAGTACGTGCTCTATAGCTTCCTTTCCTAGAAGCGTGAGCACCTCCTGCTGTATGAGCAGTGTATGCTGACCCGAATAACGGGAAAGCAAGGGAGGTCTTGACGGTGGATGGTCGAGGAATTCTATAAAGTGACATCTCTTGACCATTTGAAGTACCCACCGGTCGGTGGTAATTGACTGCCACCCTGAAAAGTGTTAAGCGATGCAACCCCTGACCTTTTCTGCCCGTTGATCCAGAGTAGGGGCGGGGGCTGGGAAGGAGTCATGTTGTGGCAGCGTTGGTTCCCACAGGCTGGGCCGGTTTGGTATACCACTGGCCCCTGCCTGGAGAAGGTTTAGGTTGGGCCTTATGGTGGAAGGTGCCCCTTTGTTGCTGGCCGGAACGTGGCTGCTGTCGTTGTTGCCGGCTGCAAAAATGATTCTGGTTCCTACGAAAGGAACCAGATTTGGATCCGTACATGGCCTGTACAGACCGTACTGCCTTCCTGGCATCCTGAAGCTTGGTGATGACCTTTTCAGAGTGTTCACCAAACAGGACCTCTCCATTGTAAGGGCGTTGAGGATACTCTTCTGCACGTCTGGGAGTAAATCCGAGACACAGAGCCAGGGTGCCTCCGGAGACAGGCGTCTGAAGCTGCGCTGAGTGGGAGAGTCCATGAGAATCATATCGTGCTCGTAGCACTTGGGTCTCCACATCTGACCCTGTGCGGAGGATGTTCAAGAGCTCCACCTTCTGCTCGCCATCTGGTAGTTTATCAATTGGGTCCTGACCCTTTTCCCACAGGGCATTCTGAAACTGAACCATATGAGACAGATAGTTCAGGGACCTGACGAAGCATGTTGTAGCCACATACATGCGCCTCCCCAGAGCATCCAACTGCTTGGATTCCTAGTCCGGTGGCTGTGTGCTTAGACACTGTGGTCGTTGGGACCTGTCATGAGAGGCCGTAATGACCAAGGAATCAGCAAGAGGTTGTTGCGCCAAGTACTAGTCCTCTGTCGGGGCCCTGTACAGGCGGTCAGTTTTCTTCGGCACCGCAGGGGTGGAGTGTGGACGTTTCCACGCAGCCTTGGTGACGTCCACGAAAGTGTTCACCAAGGGTGGCACCAACACAGGCTTAGAGTCCTTTTGCTGAAGATAACGAGCTAGGCGTCGTCTCTTGGGGTCGAGATCTTCCGAATTCCATCCCATGTTCTCCTGGATGTACCTCATGATCTCGGAAAAAGAGGGATCATCCGGAGGTGACCTGGGCAGGTCTTGTGGGTCAGGTGATGGGGTACTGATGGGAGAAGAAGACCTGGAGGTATCTGAAGTGTCAGGTCTAGAATCCTCCCCTTGCGGAGTGGACCTTCGACGTCTGGGTCGCTTAGGACTGGGAGACCCTGAGGGAGATCTTGAAGGGGTCCTTCTCCGTTCCTTGGATCTTCCCCTAGGAGTTGGAGTGTGCTCCTTTGGGGTCGGTGGTCTTCTTGCTGGCCCCTGCGGTGGAGGAGGGGGAGTAGGAGATGAAGAAGTAGGAGGAGGAGGTTTGACTGGGATCACATCCTTCTTTATTGTGTCCCACCAAAAGGTAAAGAGATCTTTGACCCCTTGAATATTAACACCAAACGACGGACCTGGCGCCGGTGGTCCGACACCGGTATCGGGCGTCGGGTCTGAGGGCATCTCCTGGGTTGGCAACGGCTCCTGTGGAAGCCCGACATCCTCAATGTCGCCTGCCTGGTCATCAGGCAACATCAGATCCTCCTCGGTAGAGTCCCGGTGACTGGTGTCCACCGGCGACGGGGAGGCAGTCTTCGGCTCCAGCGAATGTCTCACCGACGTCGGGTGCTTAGCTGACGTCTGGTCCAATGGGGAGGCAGTCCTCGGATCCGGTGAACATCTCACAGACGTCGGATGCTTAGCCGACATCGGGTGCTTATCCGACGTCTGTTTTAGGGACGTCAGGTCCTTAGTCTTCCTGACAGGGGGATCCGGACCCCTGGGAGGCTGGGAGACCGATCTGGCGTCGGGGTCCCGGTGTCTCTCTGAAGATTTGTAAGAAGACTTGGACTGATGATGGTCTGATGACTTTGATGAGGCCCGGGAGGGTGCTGATGAAGCCGAAGGCCTGGAAGTCTTGATGGGATGCAGAGAAGCCGAAGTGCTGCCTGAAGACTTGACCTTTACTGGAGGGGGCTGAGAGCGAGCCATGGACGGAGAGTGGTCTGAGCGCGTGGAGCCTGAGCTGGTGCGCGAGTCCGAGGCCCGGTTAGGGGATCTGGACCTGGCCTTCTCCCGGTGCTTGTCCCGGTGTTTGTGGGACTTAAGAGGTAAACTCACCTCTGGAGGCAGGGTCTTTGTCCATGCTTCTTAACTTTTCTTCCAAGAGGAACCCCTGAAGTGCCTTCTGGCGATGGAGCCAGGTGCGACTCTTGAACCCTTGACAGAAGGAACAGGCCTTGGTGTTGTGTTCCAGGCCTAAGCACCGCAGGCAGGACAAATGAGGATCCTTGAAAGGGATCTGTTTGCCGCAGGCACACTTGGAAGGATGTCCTTCTGAAGAAGGAGTAGGAGATGCCGACATTTAGTGTTAAACTGGAAGTTCTAGTCGTCGTATGCTAGAGTAGGACCGTGAGGCCGATGCTGGTGAGTCGGCAGGAAAAAGAACTGAGGATTCTGGGGACCGTCCTTTTATGCGATGCCTGGCGTCGGGCGGGTCCCTTTGGATACTGCTAGCTAGAATTTTTCGTGGGGTTCTGGCGCCTGCACCGGACTAATCTAATGGTTGTAACTTGCTGCAAGAGCTGTTTCTCAAAGTAAGATCTGGTTTCCAGTCAGAGTTCACCTCGTGCCCAAGGGAAAGTCCTGGGGTGTAAGAGGGTAAGACCCTATATTTAGCACCACTGGGGAGGTGAAGTTACTAGGAAAAGGAGACTCCTAAGCCTTGAAGTCTGAAGGGACTTTGAGTGAACAAGAGACCCAGGAGAGGGTCTTTTGCAATTTGGAGAAAGAAGAAAAACAAGACAGAGAGGGTTCCGGCACTCTAATCCCAGCAGAGAGGTTCAGAGGAAGGTGGGACCCGCAAGGGTAGCCTGAGGCAGAACTCCAAGTCAGGAGGCCTGAAGATCCCCTCTACCAAGAAGAGGGCCCTGGGGAGCCAGGAGAAAGAGGGCAAGAGCTCCCGCTTGCCCTCCCCCTTAGAGTGGGCCCCTGGTGCTTCAAAAACGTGGCAGGGAGCTCGGAGATAGCAGTGGGACTTCACCCACAACTGACCTCAACTGGGGGAAAGGCAAGCAGGGAGGAGGAACTGCCCAGAAGCTGAGGCCCAAGAGGGGAAGGTGGGCAGGAAGCAGTGATGAATGGTGAAGATATACAGGAAGATCAAGAAATGAAAATTACATACCTACCGTAATTCTTGATCTTCTTGGACGAGTCTCCACCACTCATTCACACTAGTGGGATTAGCGCCGGAGGCACTAGGACCCATCGGAGAACAAACTTTGCTGTGGGTGGCGAGAGATGGCGCCACGGTGGCGCAGCGAGCAGCAGCGGCTGGCGGGCAATCACTATCTCGCGACGACCTCCAACCGCCTCAGTAATTTTTTTACCGGAGGTGCAGCGTAATCAACGTAAAGAGTAAATCTAACCTTAAAAACGGACATAAGACAGTCCGTACGACCCGTGTAAGAAGGGTCAGCAAAGATGTCTTCACGGCCTAAAAATTTGAGGGAGTGAAGACCAACACAGCGGTGAGCTCGGGGGATGGAGGGTGGGCGTGTGAATGAGTGGTGGAGACTCGTCCAAGAAGATCAAGAATTAGGTAGGTACGTAATTTTCATATCTTCCTGGACATAAGTCTCCACCACTCATTCACACTAGTGGGAGAGTACCAAGCTGATAATCCCCAAAGGGCGACAGGACAGCCAGAGCTCAGCGACTAAGATAGAAGTCCATTAAGGATAGTTCTGCCGTCACGGAATGCAGCTGGCGTGAACATCCAGTGCATAATGCTTAACGGCGGTATGCACTGAGCTGCAGGTGGCGGCGTTAGAGATATCGCAATTGGAACTTGCGAATTTCCGCTGGGATGCCGCGACCGCCTCTAGTAGAGTGAGTGCACTCTCACCTTCTAATTTAACTTGAGCCATGGAATAGCAATGTCAAAGGCATGCCACTAACCATGATGAGAGGCATCTGATAGCGACAGGTTGATTGGCCGGGTGTCGCTGAAGAAACAAACAGTTGCTGAGTCTTGCGAAAATTCTTGGTTCTATCTAAATAGAACCATGAGGCTCTCTTAACATCAAGGAATGAAGAGATCGTTCCCTTCATTTTGGAAATTAGCGAGTAAGAGGGAAGTACCAGAGGTTGGTTTAGATGGAATTCTGACACAACCTTGGGAAGAAATTTAGGATGATGCAGGAGAACTACCTTGTCTTTATGGAATACAGGTATGGAGGGTCCGTAACCAGGGCATGTATCTCAGAGACCCTGCGGGCTGAGGAGTAGTGGCCACCAGGAAGACAGTCTTCCAGGTAAGAATTTTTAGCTCACAGGTAGCTAGGGGTTGAAAGGCTTCCAGTGAGCATGTCCAGCACCAGGTTAATGTCCCAGGCTGCAACTGGACGCTTAACAGGGGTCTGGTATGAAGAATCCCCTTAAGAAATCTCTTCACCATAAGTAACTGAGCCAGAGTCAAGGAAGAAACCGGCTCATGGAACGCTGAGATGGCACTAAGGTGAACTTTAACTGTGGAGTACTGGAGACCTGAGTTTGATAAGTCCAAAAGATACTACAGAACCTTGTCAGGAGGACAGGAAAAGGATTCCAAGAGGACTTTGCACCAGAGAAACGTTTCCATTTGAGCGTCGCGTTTCGGTGGCTGGCTTCGAGCAGCCAGAAGGATGTCTGAGACTCTATGAGAGACGTTGAACCGATTCACTTCTACCTCTTCAGGAGCCAAGCATGAAGGTGAAGTGATTTCAGGTTGGGATGGACCAAGATGGAGTCAAGAGATTGATTTGCAAGGGAAGTGGTCTCGGAGAGGCTGCCAACATACTGTTGAGTAGAGGAAACCATAGTTGCCGAGGCCAGGAGGGAGCAATGAGAATCATTTTGGTCCCCTGAGACTTGAACTTGAGGAGTACTCTCTGGATTACAGGAAGCGGTGGAAAGGCGTGAGCGTTTTGTCCGCAGCCTGAGCATCCTGACAGAAAATGCCAGGCCCTGGATTTCTGGAGCAGAAGAGAGCAGTTTTCGTTGAGTGGGGATGCAAAAGGTCCAGGTCTGGAGTCCCCACTCTTTGAATAGTGACCGAGCTACGGCTGGATCGAGAGACCACTCGTGAGGGTCTGCCTCCGTTCTGCTGAGGTGGTCTGCTAGATACGTTTTGTATACCTGGCAGATAAACCGCCTGAATCAGAGACTTGTGCTCCAGCACCACTCCACACCCTCATTGCTTCCCTGCAAAGGGTAAGAATAGAGCACCGCCTTGCTTGTTGATGTAATACATCAGCTTTGTTGTCGTTTGAAGGAGAATGTTCTTGTGACAAAGGATATCCTTCCAGAGCTCGGATCGGCGTGGGACCGCTCTCATCTCAGGACATTTATGTGGAGATGAGTTTTCAAACTGAGTCCATACACCTTGAGTGTGAAGGGGCGACAGTGAGCTCCCCATCCCGTGGCGATGCATCTGTAGTGATGGAGATCTGATGATCCGGGGAGCAAGAGGAACCCTTCCGGAGATTGTCTCTTGAGTCCACCAGGTGAGAGACCTTCGAAGGGCTCCGTCACCTTGATGGGATAAGACTGGGGTGAGGTGGAGACCACTGAGTGGAGAGCATCCATTGGGTGGTTCTCATGTAACGCGCCAGGGTACAGTGAACACCGAGGACGCTATGAGACCCAACATCGTTGCATCGAGAGAGCTGTAACCGATTGGTTCTCCCGATGTAACGGCCATCCAAGGATGTCGAGTCTTCTGTCCTCTGGAAGGAAAGCCTTCGCTGAAGAGGTTTCTAGGGCGTCCTATGAAAAGGAGCCTCTGGGAGGGCTGCAGTTGTGATTTTCAAATTCAGCAGAATTCCCATGGGCTGTAAGAGGCGATAGAGTGGTTGCCGCTTCCAAAGTCCCTTGGCTGGAGGAGCTTGCTAGAGCCAATCGTCCAGGTAGGGAAACACTCGAGTCCTATCTTCCTGAGATGTGCCAAGAGAACTGCACAACACTTTGTAAAACTCAAGCGCCGAGGATAGCCCAAAAGGCAGGACTCTGAACTGATAATGCCGACCCAGAGCTACAAACCTGAGGAACTTGCAGTGGTCGAGGTGGATGGGGATATGCTGGTGGCGTCCTGCATATCAGGAGGCCAGCCAGTCATGCTGATGCAGCAGGGGTAACAGGGTACCTAGGAAAATCATTCTGAATTTCTCCTGGGGAGAAATCTGTTTAACTTTCTGAGGTCTAGAATGGGGCGCATTCCCCAGATTTCTTGGAACCAGGAAGTAATGGGAGTGAACCCTGTGCTCGAGATGTGGGGCACTAGTTCTATTGCCCTGTTGCTTAGAAGGCCTTGGATCTCGGCGGGTGAGGAGGTCTGACTGAGAGGCCGACAACCTGGGTTGTCGTCTGGGAGGACAACTCGGGGTTTCCAAAAATTGAGAGAATAACCCTCGCGAATTATCCGAAGGACCCATTTGTCCGAAGTTATGGACTTCCACTGGTTGTAGAAGTACATCAGATGACCTCCCACCGGAGGAGAAAGTTCCACCTCAGGCAATGTGGATGGAACTTGGGCCAGCAATTCATAAGGTGGCGCTGGGGGCTTTAGGACCCTGCGCTTTCTGCTGCGCTTTCTTTTGAGGTTGGGCAGGTTGGCTTTTATGGAAGCTTCCCCTGCCTCTGCCTCGAAACGACTATGAAACTGACGTCTGTTCACATGCCCCCGAGAGGGAGCAGGCGGAGGTCTGGCCAACTTAATGGCCGACCTAGTCTTCTGAGTGGCCTCTAAGGCTTGTTCCACCTGAGGGCCGAGAAAGAAAGAGCCGTCAAAGGGCAGCGCCATTACCTGCTGCTGAGCATCATTCGTGAAGCAGAAGTGCGCAGCCAGGAATGGCCGAGTACAAATACCACGGCTGCTGAGCTAGAAGCAGTGTCGAAAGCGTCCATAGCGTGCTTTGACCTGTTGGTTATTGGACTCAATACCTCTAGTAACGGTGGAGAAGAAGCTCTGACTTGGAGTCCGAACCGGAAGAGCTTCAACCATTCTTTCAAAGAGTGCCACAGGATATACTCATACTGGAGAAAAATAGCTTGATAACTGGCAATACAGCATACTTAGAGTGGAGGCAGCAAAGACTCTCACCTAATGTATCAATCTTACGAGACTCTTTGTTAATAGGTCGAGCTGTAGTAGTTTGAGGAAGAACGACCTTTATCATTCTCTGCCAGGACTACAATAGGATCCGCAAAGGCTTGGATGCCAAAATGGGACGATCCTTGGGAGCTGAATACTTCTTATCAATGGATTTAGCCACTGAGGGAATAAGAGCAGGATTATTCCATACCATTTGAGACAGCGTCCTCAAGGAAGGCTGGATCGGAGGAGTCAAATCCATAGGGATCTCCGAGGCATGAAGGTATTAGAGTCTTAGTATCTTCCCAGGATCGATGTCTGTAGTCTGGAGAGAAAGAGTGGATCTCAGGTTCTTCAACAGAGACTTAAAGGACAGGTCCTCGGCCACAGGCTCTGTAGCAAAGAAAGATCCTGTTTCCTCCACTTCATCACCCAACCAAGGTCTGGGTCAGGCTCAACATCATCTCCTGATGGTCCAGGAAGGACTGTTTGGACAGGAAAGGAGGAAAATTAGAGAGGAGGAAACAGCAGAGAAACAAGGAGAGTCCCCGAGGGGCCCCAGCGCCAAGAAGGCAAAACGGTTGAAAACGGGACCGCCGGAGGGGCACGGCATCAAGAGGCATGCGTCATCAGAAGATGCCCGGGCGGCGCTACAGAGCAGACGGCGCCAGCGCTCACGGGCGCCGGATTACCGGGTGGCACCGCAGACCAAGCGGCGCCGCTTAGATCCAACTGAGCCGCAGGCGCACCGCTGACGATCCGGGCGCCGCAGCCGCACCACAACCGAAAATGGCGCCTCGGTTAAGCCAACAGACCCTGCAGAAGGGCGCCGAACGCCCAGGAACCTGGAAAGCTAGAGAAGGAAAAACCAGGAGATAAGGGCATCGGTGTGGCCCCTGCGCCTGCAGTCATGTGAGTGGGGAACACCTATGCCGCCGGAGTCGCTGGCACCGAAGAAGGCGCCTGCGTTACTAGGAAGGTCCAACCGCCCCTACCTGATCGGCCGAGGAGCCGAGGCTCCGTGGCAACCGAGCCAGGCAGAAGAACCAACCTCGAGCCCATCGCTCCACAAGAGCGCCCACTGATGAAACTGCTCATCTGGAGCCCTACCTATAGCGGGGAGGGCTCCGATGTCGGGGACGGCGGTCACGGAGTTGGCGACTCCGAAGAAGGAGACCGGCAACTAGCTACGATAACCGATCGCGACGACAAGACATACCAGAGGGCGACCCTTTGTGCGATGCCTTCTTTTTGACCTGTGGGCCGAAGATGAGTTCGGAGGCCGAACGGGCGAGAATGCGACGTCTATTTTATGCCGACGGGGACCGCCCATCCCCTGGCATCCGGACTGACCGTTGTCGAACCCGCTGAGGAGAAGGAGGTGGACCGGACCCAGCCCGCTGACTGAATAGCTTTCATACGTAAGTCTCCTCACCGCCACCTGGACTCTAGCCCATGGTCGATTCGCCCAGTAGGCCGAGACTTTTCAAGTTAAATTTAAAATATTAGAAAAATTTAACGAAAATAGAATAAAATTAAGCGATACTACTATCGTGATAATGTTACAAAACAATAAACTGAAAACTATGCGCTAGTTTGAAGTTTGACTCTCTCGCGCAGAAGCCGACGCTTGTCACTGAAGCGCACTCGGCGGGCGGGAAAAAGAACTGAGGTGGCTGGAGGGTCGCCGAGATAGGATTATTGCTGAGCCGCTAAGCCCGCGGGGCGCTGTCTCCTCGCAAGGGCAACATCTCTCACACACCCTCCAGCAAAAGTTTGTTCTCGATGGGTCCTAGTGCGCCGGCGCTAATCCCACTAGTGTGAATGAGTGGTGGAGACTTATGTCCAGGAAGACGGCGGTATTACGAATTTTCATATCTTACCTGTATCAATCTTCACCATTCATCACTGGTGGGTGAGTACCAAGCCCACTAGACCAGTACCTCCCTGAAGGCTGGACAGCCTTCAGCCCCTCATGGGGGACTCACGAGGGGAGAGGGCCCATCACAGGTCTGGCCAGACCCACTACTGTTCAGAGCCAGGAATGGGCTCCTGACTTGCAGGAGAGGGAGGGCATCCTGACATTTCCCACCTGGCTCTTTGGGAGAAAAACTGGGCCCCCCAAAATGGAGAGGCAGTCACCCTATGCCAGGCAAAGGGTGACAACTGGGAGGGGCGATGTCATGCCATCCGCCTAATGCAGACCACAGACACCACAACCCTGGCGGCTACTGCGTTGGCATCATAAGATGCCCGTGCCTAGTGTCTCGCTAGCTCCAGTCCCCTTGTGGAACTGGAAATGGCTCGTCTGGTTGCCTCACAATCAGGCAAGGCTGCTAGGATTTCCCCCAATGGGGCCCACAGGTGCCTCTCATAGGCCACCATGTGTGCCTGATGAGCAGCAATGGATAACAAGAGACATGCCAAGGCGAAAACTCTCCTGCCCCATCGGTCAAACTCCGCAGAATCTGCGTCCAGGGGACGGTCTCTTTGTCAGGCACTGATGCCCAGAAGGGCTGTCCAACCACTGCAAGCCCTATGTGGTGGGGCAAAGTTCCTGGAGACTCTGGGAGTGCAATACCTGCACTGTCAGTCCCTAGGGATGAGGAAGCGGAAGCAGGATACTGCCATCGTTGTACAACTCCTCCATAAAGAGCCGAGGCCATGAAGGGATCACTAAGGATTCCTGGCTGTACTCTTCTAGGAACACACAGTCCCCAGTCCGCAGCAGGATTGCGCTGAGGCACTGGGGTAAGATTGAGCTCATCCATCACTGTCAGCCGAGCCGCTGATACTCTGAAAAGCCAGCATCTGAAGACCAGTACAAGGAGGAGGAGACCTCTTCCTCGGAGGAGGAAGCTGATGAATTGGAAGAGCTCTGTTTAGGGAACGATGGCGCAGGAAGAGGAGATGCAAACACCATCTCATCCATGACCCTGCAAAACATGGGGAAAGCACTCGCAGTGGCCATATACTGTTCCCAGTTGAGAGGCAAAGGACTGGAAAGACACAGCAGAAGAGGGGAGGGGAGGCAGAGAGAAAGAAGGATTGTCAGAATGGTCCTGGAAGACTGGCCCCCTCTGAAGCAAGGGGATGCACTGCCTAGACCCCACCTGCTGCTCAAACCTCCTGAGCCAGCAGGGGAATCCCACAGGAGAAGAACCCTGGTGGGGAGGCCAGAGCTGAGCAAACCCAGCAGGGTGGCCCCTGTCCCCAGCCGTTGCAAGACTCAGTCCCCTAGAGGAGGAGGGGGTGACCGGCCCAGCACGCTGACTCTGGCCCAGTGACTGAGGTTATCTGAGCAGAGAGGGAGACAGACCGGGTCCCCAACCCCCTCCCCCCCCGAAGAAGTCCGAGACCTGCTCCTCGAGTGAGGTCCCACTATAGCAATCGCCCTTAAGGAAGGTGGAGGGGAGAGAAAAGCCGGCACCAAGGTCGGCCTCTGACTCCTCCTCCTCCAACTCCATGCTGGCACTGAAGAGCGACCCGGCACCAAAATCAGCCTCCTTTATAGAGACAGCAACCAAAGTGTCATCACCGAAAGCGGCACCAAACGCAGCACTGGAGCTGGCTGCAGCACCAGCATCAATGCCATCCCCACAAACGGCATCTACATTGACGCCAACATCAGGGTGGCACTGACCTCGGGATGGCGCTCACCATGCGCAACAACCCTTGAAATGGCACCGCTGCGATGCACTGACAGCAAGAGCGGTGCAAACCGTGACACTGCTACCAGATGCAGCAGCGACCAGAGCACCAATATTGATCACAATACCACTAGGACGGTGGTGCAAGTGGCGCTGTTATCTTCGAGATGATGCCATACTGGCGTAATTGGAGTCACCGTGGCACCAAGCGTGGCCCTGATGGAGGAAAGGGCGGCCATGAACGTGTCAGTCCTATGACCGAACGCATAGACGATGACCACAATCAGTTCTGGGGAGCCGACTCGTTGCTTGAGAGCTCAGTTGCTAATCCAGATCAGCCTGATCATCCAAATCTGAGGGGGAGAGCTCGGTGATCCCAAGAGAGGCAACCCCAGCCACTCTACCCATCCAGGCACCAAGAGTGGTGTTGGGAGGGGACTCAATGGCACTAGAGGGCCGGCCTCGCTCACCAGAATCAGTGTCAGGAGCCAAGGCCGCACCTCCTGATGCCCTCAAAGGGGACCGCCAATGCAGGTCTTGTGTGTAGCTGAGGCCTAACCGGGCCTTGAGCGATCCATGGCCGCCACCCTGAGGAGGCTGGACTGCCCCTGACTGCTCAACCACATGTCTGGGCTCAGTGAGACCTGAGTTGATGGAGGCCTGCTCTCCCCGTCAGCGTAGTAACTTGGGAGGTCTGGGGACAGGCCTAAAGTCCTTACCATAGCAGTCCTCATGCGACGCTGTCTACCAAAAGTTGGGGGGTTGCATCCCAACTTCGCAGCGCAGATTTCTAAGGTGCGGAGATCCATGCTAAAACCGGCATTACAACGATCCATGTCATGGTTTGGCCCTAGGCAGGGGAAACATTGGTCATGAGGGTCCATTACGGAGAATCGACTTCCACAGGGGGCCGATGTATAAGAGAAGTCTCTGCCTTGGAACCTTTATGCCCCGAACCCGACATGAAACAATTGCAACAACTAAACAGAAAATAAAAGAAAAGAGACTTGACACCATACCAACACTTAGTAAGAAAATAACAAAACAATGCCAAATGACTTATCGAGTACTCGGTTAGACAAGAAGAAAAATGGAAATTACGTACCTACCATAATTCTTGATCTTCTCTTGTATCTTCACCATTCATTACCGCTGGGTGTAAGGCGGAGGCGCGCACCCGCCACGGGAGGTTTTTTTTTTTTTTTCGAGGGAGGAGTCAGCACCGACAGCACCGTCCTCCAGAGCGACGCACTGCATGGTGTGCAAGGGGCGGCTGTTAGGCACCGTAGACTCCTCCTCCATCCCAGTTCTGTAAGCCGGAAAGGCGACATAAAAGGAGTTAGAAGAATAAGAGTGAGGCAAGAGAGCCGAGGGATAGAAAAAGGAAAGGAAACAAACTGAAAAAGGAATAGGCTGAAAAAAGGACAGGAAAGAGAAGAACCCTACCCTAAGGGACTGCAGGGCCTGCTTCCTTGGGCAGCTCTGAGGGGGGAACAGATAAGGGAAAGGAAGAAAGAAGAAAAGGGAAGAAAAAGAGGAGGGGATATTGGGAGGAGGGAAAAATACTGCAACAAATCTCGAGTGAAATTGGCTTGAAGCTTATCAGCTCAGATCTTAGAGCAAGGAAGCAAGGATCCCTTCAGACAAAACTGGTTCGGATGGTTCAACGAACCTTCTACACAGCTTGAAACGAGAGAGGAAGACTTCCCTACACCTCCCACTATCCCCTTACCCATCACTCAGGCTGAGAGCTCAGAGAATGCAAAGGCAAAATCTGTTCTGGAGAGGGACAGCCCCCAACCAGGTAAAGGGGAAAAGACCCCACCAGCACTCAGATATGCATCAGTGCTGGGGGGGAGGGGAAGCCCCAAGAGAGGGCGACTACCTGTTAAGATGGACAGAGACAGAGACAGAGAAGGAGCTCCTTCTGACTCCCTGGAAAAGATAGGGGTCAAGGGTCGGACCACCAGTTCAAAAAGATCATTTTGAATTGGGCTAGAACAACGTTGATTAGCTGGCACCCTCGGGTAATCTAGGAACACCAGCCAAGTCCGAAGACTGAGGATAGAGGACTGTCTCAGAGACGAAGCTCATGTCTGGGGATTGAGCTAAACTGGCCCGAAGGAAAGCCCCTGAAGGCAAAACCTTCCAGGAAATCAGAAAGAGTTTCCTTAGAGGAACAGGACAAAGTTTTGCCCCTTTCCTTCTCACCCAATCCTTTGACTTGTTCTTTTTAGAGAAAACAGAAGGTCCCAAGGAACAGAGGTGTATTACCCCGAGGAGAGGGAATGAGGAGGGTGAGTAGGGTGGGAGATCCCCAAGAAAAGAGGCCCATGAGGGAAGGTGGGAGAGATTCAGTAACTAATGGTGGAGATACAAGAGAAGATCAAGAATTACAGTAGGTACATAATTTCACATCTTCCCTTGTCAGTCTTCACCATTCATTACTGCTGGGTGAGTATCAAGCCCCGAGAGGGGCCTGAATTTTTGGCCCTGAGGGAACAGATCCCTCAGCCTCCTAGTGGTGAAAAGCAGGAGGGGAGACCCTTAACAATGACTGGTGCAGTCTAAGGTTGCTGAGGGAAGGGGTGTCCCCCATGACCAGGGGACAGAGGATACCCCTGAAGAATCCTCCTTGCCCTGCAGGAGAACAGGTGGGTACCCTGGAAAGTGGAGGAAGTCACCCTACGCCGGGCAATGGGTGACAGTCTGGACAGATGAAGCCATGCCGTCTGCCGTATGCAGATCGCTGTCCCTGCCAGTCGAGGCCACTGCAAGCTCCAGACCATGTGCAGAGAGGGCAATGGCTTGTCTAGACTGTTCCGCATCATGGAACAGACGCCAGAACCTGCGCTAGCACTGACCACAAATGCCTGTTGTAGGCAGTGTGGTGTGCCTGATGAGAACCTATGCACATCAACACACGACTTGGAAGAGAAGACTCTTCTTCCCCACCGATCAAATTCAGCGAATCTGGATCTGGGGGTCTGTCGTGTATCCGCCGAGGCCCGGAGGGAGTATCTAGGGATGTCAGGCCCAAGGCGGGTGAGATAGAGAACCTAGAGACTCATGGGGGGAACAATACCATCTCTCTACAGTCTGCGGGGGATGGAGAAGGGGCGGCTGGAGACTGCCAGGTGCAAATAGACACCTCCTGGAGGATCGGCCAGGAAGGCACCACGGTGTGAGCGCTGCATTCCCTGAGGAATGCACGCATCTGCCGCTTAGTATTGTCCCTGCAGATGAAAGAGATATGCAGCTTCGAAACCAGCCTCGAGAGGAACTGCTGATATTCAGTGAAATCAGCATCGGAGGACAGGTGGACAGAAGGTTCTTCTTCCTCAGGAGAGGAAGATGAGGAGGAAGTGGAGCTTGACTGCTCAGAGGATTCCTGCAGTGCGGGGACAGGCGGAAGACCCGTTCGTCCATGGCCCTAACATATGAGGGGAAGGCCGCCGCAGTAGCTCTGAACGTCTCCCAAATTAAGGGCACCATAGGACCCACATGACCTGGGAGGGGGGGTGGCTGCAGAGAAATGGGCAAAGGGCACCTAAGAGCACGTGCCTGGCCTCTGCCAGGGCTCTGAGATCTAGGGAGTGAAGCCACCAAGACTGGGGACCCTGAGATCATACTGGTTTGTGAGGAGGTAACTTGAGGAGGCAAACCCTGGAAGAGCCCAGAAGTGGAATCTCCCTGTGACACGACTGAGGTTATGCAGTGTCCAGAAGGGCAACCCTCAGTACCGCCACTAGAAGGTGCCCCGGAGACCTAGAGGGACAGGTGGGGATCAGTGCTACGACACCTTCCCACACCCCGCAGGGCAGTGGGAATGCGCCGCCGCTCCTCACCCCGACCTCTCAACCCCTCTGACTCCAAAACGGCCCTCTTCCTTGACCCCAGTGCCGGGGCTCCCCACTTTGCAGATCTCCAGAGGGCGGCCACAGAAGCAGGGCTCCCTGCCCCCTCCGAAGAAGCCTCAGCAGCACCACGGATGGCAGCTGCCTGGGCCCCCTCAGAAGAGGGCATCCTCACATGAATCCTGGAACCATCGCCCCTAGAAAGTCCCTGGCCACCCCTAGCCGTGGGACCCCCATGGTGAACCTGCTCCGGGGACTCAGGAAGAGGAACACTGGGCTGCCTGACACCCTGGCCTACAGAGAGTTCCGAATCCGAAGACTCAGGCTGCCAGTCTGGGTCCACCTCTGAGTCATCTTCCCGAAGAGGAGTCGAGCAGAGTGACTCCAGAGAGCCACCCTCAGGAACATCACCCGCAACGGCACTGGGAGCAGTACCGATGTAGGCCGCAAAGACGCTCAACGATGCCGCTTGAGTCCCCGCACTGCAGGAGGTGCTGGAACCCAAACAGCACCGCCCAGTGGTGCTGGACCGTGACCCTGACACTATGGATGGTGCCAGAACCAAAGCGGTGCTGCCCCTGGCGCCACAGACAGCGCCGAACCCAAATTGGTGTCGCTAGGTGGCATCGAGGGTCCACCAGTTCCGGGCCCCGCAACCTGGGGCCACGACATTGGGGAGCCTACACCTCGGCGGAGGCGACTGCCGGGATGGCACCAACAATGTGACTCCAGGAGGAATTGCACTATTCATCCGCGCCAAGAAGAAACCTCCTCCCTTGGCAAGGCTGGAAGTAGAGGAGGTTCCCTCCGTCGGGCCATATAAACCTGGGAGGGACCGGAGGAGGGGCCAAGAGATCTGGCCTGGGAGGCCCGAGGGCGACACCATCCTCCAGAAAGTCGGCAGAGCCCTGGCCGATCTTAAACGCCGATTTCCAACACACGTGCGGTCCATGGCAAAACAGGTGTCGAGTGGTCCATATCATGGTTGGGTCCCAGGCAATCAAGACAAACATCTTGTCAATCCATGATGGAAAACTGCCAGCCACAAGGGCGGCACCGACGCATAGGGGCAGGCCCAGCTTGGATTTACGCTTGGCCCCGAATCGGACATGATGCAAAATTACTTTATAAACAGCAAAGATCCTGGCACTGTAGAAATATAAAATGAAACAGTCTTACTGGCTTCAGTGGCGTCGAGATGTAGAACCGGGATGAAGGAGTTAACAGACGGCATTGAAGAACGACAAAAGGTCTAATGGCACAGCAACAATTGTTTCACTTGTGTAGCAGGTGCAACCTCGACGGCGGGAGAAACAGAACTGGGATGGAGGAGGAGTCTACGGTGCCTAACGGCTGCCCCTCACACACCACGCAGTGTTGTTGCTCGAGGGCGGTGCCATTGGCACTGACCTCCCTCCAAAAAAACTCCTGTGGCAGGTGCGCGCCTCCAGCTTACACCCAGCAGTAGTGAATGGTGAAGACTGACAAGGGAAGATCGGTAGCTGAGGAGTGTCGAGAAGACTTCCTGCTGTCCCATGTAGTCCAAGCTGCAGCTTCGATGGTGGGAAAAGCAGAACTGAGGTAGTGGAGGGGACGACGACGGTTACTGGCCAACCTGCGAGTGCCATGCAATGTGTTGGCCTCGAGGGTGGTGCCATCCCCGACATCACCCCTCCTTCTACGAGAAAAGCTTTTTAAGCTAAAAAGCTTTCTGCGGGGTCCTAGTGCCTCCAGCGTAGTACCCACCAGTGATGAATGGTGAAGCTTGATACAGGTAAGATCTTACTGTAACAGCAGATTTTTGAGAGGAGCTCTTGCAGTAGACAACACCGTTAGGACTAAGCCGTTAGGTGCTAGGACCACACGGAAAACTTCTAGCTAGCAGTCAACAGCGAGACCGCCCTGGATGTCAGCACCTCGACATCCCCTATGGTAAAAAAGGAGGCGGTCTCCAGCTCCCCACTCCAGTTCTCCCACCAGAGACCTGTAAAAGGAGCGACAGGAGAAAGAGGGCCCTGGAGCCACAGAAAGGCTAACATGAGTGAAAAGAAGAGCAGGGGATGGAGGGAAAACATGCCTACTGCAAGAGCTCCTCTTGAAGATCTACTGTTCATTAAGTTCTTTTGTAACTGTACTATCTTACTTCAAGGGGCCTTGCAGTGGAAACAGCATTATGACCGAGTCCCAAGCAGCGCCAACAAGCAGAGACAACACTCAGTAAGAGGAGAAAGGTCTGTGAAGGAAGTAAGGACAGGAGGCCCTAAAGGACTTCTAGTTCAGAACCAGCCCTGCACCAAAAGGTAATGCCCAGTTGGCACTACTCGGTAAGGAGCCAAAAGAGCCCGTATTGGGGACATGAAGCCACCTGTGGCACGTATGACCCAGAGACAGGTAACAGACAGGACCATCCGCGCAATGGAGGGGCCCTGAAAAACCCAGCGAAGGGACTGGACGTGGTGCCGGTAGCCAGATGAAATGCAACATGCAACCCCCTGCAATAGGAAACAGAAAGGCACCGAAGCGACTGTCTGCAAGAGAGCGAGGGGGAAGGAAGGAAAAAAAGAGGATGGCCGAGAGAGCCCACATCTCAAGGAAGAGGCTTTCTGGAAACAGTACACCATAAGGAAAAGGGGAAGAGGGTCTCCCCTAGAGGAGAATGTATGGGAAAATGCACTACAGGATGTGTAATCTGACACAGAGGAAACCCAGACACTACCGACGGTAGGAACTAGGTAAAGGCTTGGAAAGTCCCCTTTTTTCTAGCGATAGAGTACATAAAACCTCGCAGTCCAGTGGGGCTCAGGGCACAGACATACCTCAAGAAGAAGTAATGGAAATTTCAGGTAGGAAAGAAGACAAGGAGAATACCCCCCCCAAAAAAAGGGCAGGAGATTCCCCAAGAAGCAGAGGCTTCACTTCTCACTGGAAATGGACAGGCGCAGAGGCAAAAGGGATATAGCGGTAACTAAGAAGAACCGGGGCCCAGGCCCGAGAGGGATAGGAAAGCATCCCAAAGCTGGTCCCACTTCTTGGAAACTGGCCAAAGCAACAAAGACCTCTGCCTGGAAGTGTTAATGGGTCTGGGGGGGCAGCACGCTGGCCCCCATGGAAACCCTAGAGATTTTGAGGAAGGCCTCCAAGCAGGAGATGGCTGCGACACAAGGAGCCAATCGAGAAGGAGGAGGAGGGACTTGAGAACACAATAGTGCAGGTTGCCCCGGACCAGGAAGAACATTCCCACCCCCCTCTAACAACAGTTGGAGGGGGAACACACTGGACAAGCAGGAAAGGAAGAGTAACAAACTTGTCCTGTGAGAGACACCAAGTCCAGGGAGCAGCAGGCGAGGACTGGATGGGCCGGTAAAGGATGGGGACCAGACAGAAAACAGGTTGAATGCCTCCCTGCCTGTCAAAACACGGCCTAGCTCAGACGCCATCTGCGAGGCCAAGCCTGCATTCTGCTGAGAATGGTGTACAGGCAGAACAGAGCGCCAGGCTCCCGTTACACCAAGAATCACAGGACAGGCAGCATGGTATACGTCCACACGCTCCTGACCTTCTGGTAATGGTGAACGACACTGCCTTCATACCAAGCACGTAGAAGTATAGGAAGAGCTCTATCTCAACCTCAGAGACCCCTTTGGACCCGTAGGGTGCCCCATGGAAACCTCTGAGAAGTATAGCCTGGAGACCTGCAGGGACTGCCGCTACCCAGAGGCTCAGTGACCATGGGATAGGCCGACCAGGAGCCAGTGACAGGAGACAACTCCCCAAGCATGACCCTCGGGGTCACTGACCTACCAGAATAGGAGTTAACCCCGCTGAAACCCCGCAATGCCTAGAAATAGAGGCAGTGGCATGAAGGTACGCAGGGTAGGCAGTGACTATCCCCAGAGGAAGGGACAACCACAGAGTATAGTCTAGGATTAGAACCAGATGCTTCCGGAGTGAGGCCGTAAAGCACCAACCATTAAGGGCAGGGCCATGAAGGCCCATTGCTGACCCTGGGCCGTGGATGTCCCTGTGCAGCAGCCATCTGAGACTTGGGGACCCAAGATAGACCCATGGTAGAGGGTATTCCAATGGTAGCCGCCCTCTCAAAAATAAAGGCGGGGGGAAGTGGCAGGGGATATGGGCAGTGAGGGAAGGATGGGAGTGTCCCGATAAAGGAGGAGCACAATGCCCAACTCCTGAGAGGATCCGTAACGGGGAACTCTAGTAAAGCCTCATGTAGAGGTGTGTGTACACTCTGGGGACTGGCTCAAAGAGCTAGTCCCCAATATGACTGGAGATTCCCTATGCCCCATCAGTCCCCAGAGGAGATGGGGAAGAAACTATGCCCAATCTGTCCCGCAGAGAGGGCTAAGTGGTAGATGTGCCAAGGGAAAATTGGATACCTGCCTAAGAAAAGGAGAGGCAAGGGAAGCCACCGAAAGAAAGGGCTAGAAAGGCTCTAGGAACAAGAGGAGAGGCCAATCAAGAAATGAAACATCCTCCAGCCTTCTGGGTGGAGGGAGGAACCTCTAACAACCCCGGTAACATCCTGGATGGAGAGGGGCAGGGCCGCGCCTTGAGTCAATGGGCCGCAGAGTGTGGATGCGCAACAGCCTCTCACCTGTGAGCCTTAGGGGCAGGGGCATAAGGTGCTGAGGAAGCCCGGGCTTGCTCTGAGACTAAGAGCGTGTGGCGGGTAGGTTGTTCCACTTGGCGTCAGAGGACAGACTGATGCACCGTGCCCTGGTGGGTGCGGAAGAGGGGGTGTCCTGACCTCAGGGCGCTGCCCGAGTCCTGAAGAGAGGAAAGCAAGTCCTGGACTTTGCCACCAAATAGAGCAGAGCCCTGGAATGGGGCGTCCATAATAGAAGACTGAACGCCTGGGGCGAAGTCCGTCAGACGAAGCCAGGCGTGGTGTCGGAGACAAACTGCCATTGCTGTGCTCACTGCCGAAGCATCCACTGTGTCATAGGTAGCATGCAGGACGTGGAGCTCACTACAGAGGCAGAATGGAGTAGCTGCTCTAACTGAGCCTTAGAGGAGGAGTCTGGTATGGAGTCTAGAATACCGGAAGCCTGGTCCAAGTGAGACTGCTGATGGACCACCATGTTCACAAAGTAATTCTGAGTGTGCAGAACTAGCGTGGAGTAGGCATACACCCATCAACTGAAGTGTTCCAGCTGCTTAGACTCCTTATCCGGAGGGAAGTCACCCAGGCGTTCAGGCTTCGTAGAGACCTGACATGGGCTGCTACTAGTACGGGGGTGGGGGAGGGGGACTGCCCACGGGGTGGGTCCCATAATGGGGCCGACCCTATGGGGCATGTGCAGCCAATCCACCTTTTTTTTGGCAATGGAGGGACTGGCGCAAGCTGCTGCCAGATAGTGGTAGTAAAATCATCATAAGGCACCATGAGGAAGGTATAACTACTGAGGCAAGCTCTGGGAGGCTGCAGGTGCTCTGTCAGACGGCATCGCTGAGGATCCTGATCTGCTTGCCAACCCTGTGACATCTGAATGAGCCTCATCACCCAAAAGGAGGGTCTTCTGGGGATTTAGCAGTCTTTCTGATCCACATCTCCTCAGCAGAGATGTGAGAGGGGAGGGCGGCTTGACAGAATCAGATTCCAAATCCTCTGAGAGTTGGAGGCTGGTGCCGGCCAGGCCTGGGATAGCACCAGCGCATGCTCTGGAGTCGGATGGTGTCTCAGGAGCAGGATGAGGAGGATCCCACATGGTGCCGGGCCGATGGGGGGGTGCCGTCCTGGCTGACGTCAGGTGCTGGACGTATGCCCACCAGGAGTAAAGTAAATTGCCATAACCAGCCAGCAACAGCTGAGGAGTCGGCGGAGGAAGAGAAGGCCCCAGTGTCAGGTAGGATGGTAGGTTATGCGACAGGTGACCATGGGAAGGACCCGACAGCAGTCCCGCGGGACTGGGTGACAGCTTGGAGCTGCCCCGAAAGAGATGGGAGGATTGGGTCATGGACCCAAAGGGAGGCCAGGGTCCGGATCCAATGGCAGTTGAGAGTCAGGCACAGGAGCTGGCAGGTTCGGAGGAGGGCCTAAAGGTGACACCCGAAAGCCCATACTGAAGGTCCGGTTTTGGCTGAGCTGAGACCTGGACCCTGAAAGGAGGGTCGGCATGCCCCCGAGTCAGGCGGTCTGGCGCCGATCCCATGGCAAGGATGGGGGGAGGTGTTCCCGCCAACGCCGGGTGTGAAGGACCCACAGTGGGGCCCATCTGCAGTGGCTGAGAGGCAGGAGGCACCGGGGAGGGACTCCTTGGGTGAAGGCTGTGACCGCAAAGAAGAGGAGACAGCTGGAGCTGGTTCGAAGGACTGTCATTGGACTCCAAAAGAGGGTCTGGCGAAGGCACCAGCTCCAGGTGGACATCAGTGGAGGTACTGATAACCTGAGAACCTGCTGAGCTCCCTAGCTGAGGACCCTGAGGATGAAGGCCTGAGCAATAGGGCGTGGTATGGAGGAAGAGTCCCTGAGCCTATGGAGGCGCCTGACACTGTATGCAGAGTGGGCAGCAGGGCCAGAGGCAGCCCAGAGGAAGGCAGCTGATCTGGCCTGAGAGCTGACCCCCTTGGGGAAGACCCACATCGACGCGGACTGGAGGTGGACCCATACCAGTCCTGATGCTTGTCCCGCTTGTGCTTCTTAGAAGGAGCAGAGGTCTCAGATGAGGTCCCGGGAGGAAGATGCACTCTGGGCCTGGAGCTCTTTTTCATGGCCGCGGTTTCTGCTGAAGGAGATGGGCTCCCAGGAGACTCTGGTGTCATCTGTGTAGCCTGGTTAAACTTCAGGCAGGCCTGGCAGGCCGGTGTCGTGATCCAGGCCTAAGCAGATAACCCTGGAGGAATGGCCATCTATTTACAGCAGGCACACTTGTTTTGGAACTCAGCCGAAGAAGTCGGCAAAGACATGCAGCCGACAGCAAAATAACATTGAAAAAACTTAGAAAGTAAGCGAAAAAAGAAAGTAGTAAAGGTGGTCGACTGAACCAACATTCCACAAGGTCCGATTAGTGCAGGCTGACAGCAGGAAAAGAACTGAGGTGGGGTTGGGAACCGCCTTTATACTGTAGGCTAACGTTGGCGTGCCGATGTCAGGGGCGGTCCCCACCACAGACTGGTAGCTAGAAGTTTTCTGTGGTCAGTCCTAATGGTGTTGCCTACTGCAAGAGCCCCTGAAAGTAAGATCTACAGATTTTGAGAGGAGAGTGTACACATGGACACTCTCACCCTCCCTTCCAGCCTCCACCCTGACTTCCCAAGCTCATGGCATGAATCTGGGTTGCCAGTGTTGAAAAGCTGTCCAAATTAATTGCTTGGCACCCCAGAGCCATTAATATACATTACTTTTGAAATACTGTTTTTCTCCCTACTCTCAGCCATGGCCACCTTCAGTTATTAGAAGAAAGCTCAGCCCATCTCCTATCCAAACCCCAGGAGTCTCTCTTACCTGCCCCTCCCCAGAAATGAATTTAGGACAGGGACCCATCCTTGCTAGGTGGACTTGCTTGACACACCGCAGCTATCAATACTCCTAGTTCCTAGGGCTAGTACTGTAAGAAAATGGAGAACTGAAGAATGTAATGGTTGGTTAAGGGGGCGGTGTGAGTCAAATGGGTATGGGCTGGTAGGGGGTTGGGGTGGGACTTGGGATAGTAAAGATCTATTTGCACCGGACAGACCACATTTAAACAGGGAGGGCTCTGCAGTCCTAAAGGAAAAGCTGGAGGAATACATGTCAGTAAACCTGAATTTAAACTGACGGGGGTTGGGGGGGTGGCCAATAGGGTGTGCTGCAACCATAGTCACCAGGTGCAGGAGATCGATGGGCATTCCCTTATTAAGTCACCAGAAGGAAGCAGGGGTGAGAGAGGGGAGGAGGAAGGGGTAGTCGAATAGGACTGGTTGATGGTAATGGTGTACGGAGTCACGGTGGAAGGTGGTGTCATTAAATGCTGGGAGCCTGGCAAACAAGCTGGCAGATCTCTAGGCACTGCTAGCTGAGAGGGAAGTGGACATAGCAGCCATTACAGAGACGGGGCTACACAAAACCATGACTGGGACCTTGTGATTTCTAGGTATAGAATTTACAGGAAGGACCGGGGAGGATAGCTTTATTCTTGAGGAGGAATCACATGTACTGTACCAGGGAGGAGAAGGCTGAGGGTAAGCCTGACGCCTTGTGGGTTCAGCTTCAGACAGCTAACGGGAGAAAGGTAAGAATGGGGTGGTATACAGGCCACCTTCGCAAGATGAGGATTTGGACAGAGCGTTGGGGGAGCAGATTAGAACAATATCTTGTACAGGAAGTGTAGTCATATATGAAAATTACGTACTCATCTTAATTCTTGATCTTCTTGGGCAAGTCTTCACCATTTATTCATAATTCTGGGTTATATGTTGGAGGTGCTGGGACCCTGAAGGAGCCAAAAATCTTCAGGAGGGCAGGCACCAAGGTAGGGCCACACATGCGTGGCACCACAAGGCTGGCTCACGCTTGTATAGGCTACCTCGGCATCGACCCTCCAACTGCCCTCAGTACTTTTTACCGAGGAGGTGCAATGTAAAATAAGTTCAGAAACACCTAACCTAACAAGGACATAAAATAGCCGATTGACTCATATAAGAAGGGTCAATTTAAACAATTTCTTCATAGCCCAAGCAACGGCGGTGAAGACCAGAGACAGATTGGGTGAGCTCGGGATAGAGGGTAGGGTATATGAATAAATAGTGAAGAACTGTTCAAGATCAAGAATTACGGTGAGTATGTAATTTTCATATCTTCCTGGACTTAAAGTCTTCAGCATTTATTCATATTTCTGGGTTACAGTACCAAGCTAAACCCCCTCGAGCAGGGCGGCAGGAGACTGAGCTCACTCAGGGCAGAAATCCATTAAGGATTGTCCTGCCAAAGAAAGTATGCTGTCTAACATGGACATTCAGAGCGTAATGCTTCACGAAAGTGTGCACTGAACTCCAAGTAGCCGCACTGCAAATGTCATCAATAGGAACGTAGCGGTTCTCCGCTTAGGATGCAGCAACCTCTCTGGAAGAGTCAGCGTGCACTTGGTCCCTCCAACTTGACCTCTGCCATGGGAATAACAATGGCGAAGGCATGCCACTATCCAAGCAGAGATCCATTTGATGGACACTGGCTGACCCACCCAGGCCGCTCTGAAGGACACAAAGAGCTGTTTGGTCTGACTGGTATCTCTGGTTCTATTGATATAGAACTGTAGGGCTCTTTTAACATCCAGGAAATGAAGGGTGTGCTCCCCTTCATTTTGGAAGTTAGCAAAATAAGTAGGAAGACCCAGAGGCTGGTTGAGGTGGAAATCCGAAACCACTTTGGGTAGGAACTTAGGGTGAGTATGGATAACCCCCTTGTCTTTATGAAAGACTGTATATGGAGGGTCCATGACCAATGCATGTATTTCAGAGACCCTGCGAGCAGAAGTGATGGCCAACAGGAAGGCAGTTTTCCAGGTCAGAAACTTCAGATCACAAGTAGCTAGAGGCTTAAAGGATTTATGGGTGAGCATGTCTAGCACGAGGTTAATGTCCCAGGGAGCAACCAGGGGCTTCATATGAAGGATGCCTTTAAGGAATCTCTTGGCCAGAGGCAACTGAGCCAATGTCATGTTTTGGACTGGCTCGTGATAGGCAGAAAGCGCAGAAAGATGCGCCTTTACAGGTGAGTATTGCAGCACCACATTTGAAAGGTCTAGTAGGTACTCCAGTACTTTTTCTGGAGGACACAGAAATGGATCTAAAAGACCTTCAACACCATTCTGAGAAGCGCTCCATTTAGCCATGTAAGTCTTCCTGGTGGAAGGTTTACAAACTGCTAGGAGGATCTGTGAGATTCTCTAAGACACTTTAAACCTGACAACTTCTATCTCCTCAGGAGCCAGGCGTGGAGGTAAAGAGAGTGCAGGTTGGGATGGACCAGGGGTCCCTGTGTCAGGAGGTCCGCTCAAGAGGCAATTTTCTTGGGGACCTACGACAACTTATTGATCAAAGGAAACCAGATCTGTCGAGGCCAGTACGGTACAATTAGAATCATCTTACCCCATGCGCCTCCAGTCTGAGCAGCACCCTTTGAATTAGTGGAAGAAAAGGAAATGCGTACAGAAAATGTCTTGTCCGCTGTAGCCTGAATGCATCCTGACAGAAAATGCCAGGTTCTGGATTCTGCAAAAAGGTCCAGGACTGGACTGCCCCACTTGTCAAGAGCGACTGCACTATGTCTTGCGCAAGTGATCACCCATGAGGATCCACTTCTGTCCTGCTGAGGTTGTCCACCAGATTGTTCTGAACTTCAGGCAGGTAAACTGCATGAATCAGGACACTGTGGTCGAGGCACCACTCCCATACCCTCATAGCTTCCCTGTGTAGAGGGTAGGAGTGTGCCCCGCCTTGTTTGCTGATGTAGTACATCACAGATTTGTTGTCTTACGACTGACTTCTTTTAAGACTCGGGGTGTACAGGACTGCCCTCATCTCTAGAACACTGATGTGAAGATGAGACTCCTCCTGGGTCCACGCTTCCTGAGTGTGGAGGTCCTGGCAGTGAGCACCCCAGCCGAGCAGAGATGCATCTGTAGTGATGGTGATCTGAGATTCCAGCAGAGCAGAGAGCAGACCTTATAGAAGGTTGTCCTCTTTTATCCACCATGCAAGTGACCGATGCAGGAGCTCTGTCACTTTGATGAAGTAAGACAGAGGCTGTGTAGTCAAAGACCACTGTGAGCTGAGCATCCATTGAGTGGTCCTCCTGTGCAGATGAGCCAGAGGCACCATGAAAATGGAAAGTCCAAAATCTCCTTCAATGTGTGCACAGCTCTAGCCGGGTGCTAAAGCAAGGGGTTGCTAACCCCAAACCAAAATGTCCACCAAAAGCAGCTCAGCACTCCAAGTGCAATAAGAACCAAGCAATTCCGTATTTCATTCAAATGAATGTATTCCTTTGCAAACGGTTCAATACATACAACATGCTTGCTTCTTGCTCAAACAGGTGTGCCCACCAAAAAACTCACTCACCAGTGCTTCGACCAGGGGTGTGGTCATCCTCGGGGAGCTCCTAAGGAAGACCACACCCCTGGTCGAATCGCTGGGGAGTGAGTTTGTTGGTGGGCACACCTGTTTGAACAAGAAGCAAGCATGCTGTACGTATTGAACCGTTTGTGAAGGAATAAATTCTTTTGAATGAAATACTAAACTACTCAGTTCTTATTGCACTTGGAGTGCGCTGAGCTACTTTTCGTGAAAATGGAGGAGGCTATGAGGCCTAACATCTGATGCATCGAGTGAGCTCGTACAGAGTTGTTCTCTCTGATGAAGTGAGCCATGTGGAGAATATTGTTCCTCCTGCCCTTCAGGAGACATGCCCTTGCTTTTGTAGTGTCCAAGAAGGCTCCTATGAAGAGGAGCTGCTGAGAGAGCTGAAGTTGTGACTCTCTAGGGTCAGCAGAACCCCATGGATGTGAGGAACTGAGAGGCTGTGGATACCGTCTTCTGTGTCTCCTGCCTTGACGGGCTTGCCAAAAGCCAGTCTAAGTAGGGAAAAACTTGAAACGCCGAGCATTCGAAGGTATGCAGCAAGGACTGCAAAACACTTGGTAATGACTCGAGGCGCCATGGAGAGCCCAAAGGGCAGGACTCTGAATTGATAATGTTGGCCCATGGCCACAAAGTAAGGATACTTATGGTTACTTGGGTGTACTACAATGTGCTGGTAGGTGTCTTGCATGTCCAAGGATGCCAGCCAGTCATGCTGTTGGAGGAGTGGTAGGAGTGTCCCCAGGGAGATCATCTTGAACTTCTCTCTGTACAAGAATTTGTTTAGCTTTTCTGAGGCTGAGAATGGGGTGCATGCCACCTGACCTGTCTTCTTTGGAACCAGTACGTAAGGGAAAAGAAAATGAAAATTACGTACTACCGTAATTCTTGATCTTCTTGTATCTTCACCATTCATTACTGCTTGGTTAAGCCGGAGGCGCACGACCGCCACGGGAGTTTTTTTGGAGTCGGCTCCAACGGCGCCGCTCAAGGACGACGACACGCCACAGCGCGAGGAGCGGCCGCTAGGGTGCCGCAGACTCCTCCTCCATCTCAGTTCTGGTAGTCGAGAGGCGAAAATAAAGTGCAAGAAAAAAGAAAGTGAGGCAAGAGAGCCGAGGGATAGAAAAGGAAAGGAAATAAACTGAAAAGGAATAAGTCAAGGAAGAATAGACAGAGGAGAGAGAATTCCTACCCTAAGGGACCGCAGGGCCTCCTGTCCAGGGCGGCTCTAGGGGAGGAAGAGAGAGAGGGACAGGGAAGTAGAAGAAGAAGAAGAAGAAGAAAGAAAGAGAGAAAGAGGCATGTTGAGAGGGAGAACAGTGCCCATCGAGCATTGTTGGTTGAGAGGCTTATAGGCTCGAAACTAATAAGGGAGCAAGAATCCCAGTTGCTAGGACTAAGAGGAGGTTCCACCGAACCTCCTGAACAGATCCAAGGGAGGGCAGATTCTCTGAACTCTCAACATGCCAAGTCCCTTCATCCTAGTTGAGGGCTCCTAGACTGTCCGAGCAGAACCTGTTCCGGTAGAGCGCTCATCCAGGAAGAGGACTAAGTCCCTTAGCACCTTGTTAAGTGCTAACACAGAAGTGTATGGGAAAGACTATGCCTTCTCGAAGGCAGTTTGTATGAAAAGTAGAGAGGAACTCAATCAGACTTGCTAGGGCAAGGCAGACAGAAGCTTGAAGCTGACAAGTTCAGTCAGCAACTGGAAAAGCTTGAAAAATACCTGCCAGGGGGATTCCAAACTTTGAGGAGGCCAAGACAGGGCATGGCCACCAGGCTGTGAAACTACATGACCTGAAGAAGGTACGGAATCGCACCACAGGGCAGTCAGAAAGAGTTCCCTCAGAATTAAAGAAATTTGCAACCGTACTCATTCCCTCTACCTTGAGGAAAAAAGTGAATCCATTCACAAGAATGGGGGAAAAGAACAGAAGAGTTTTTTTTTTTTTTTTTTGCATAAAGGCCAAGGGGGGAGAGAGGAACGAGACAGGAGAGGGAGACGCCACAGAAGGAGGCCACTGAGGGGAAGGTGGTGGGAGATTAATGAATGGTGAAGATACAAGAGAAGATCAAGAATTACGGTAGGTACGTAATTTTCATATCTTCCTTGTCAATCTTCACCATTCATTACTGCTTGGGTGAGTACTATGCCCTCCCCTTGAAAAGGGGTAGAACCTGATTGAACAAGACCCCAGCCTCCTGTTGGTGAAAACAGAAGGGAAGACCCTGGCTAATACAGAGAGAAGCCTATGGGAGAAGAGCTAGAGGTGCCCTCGAGGACGGGAGACAGAGAAGCCCTGCAGAAGTCTCCTAGCTCTGGAGGAAAAAGACGGTCCCCCGGAAAGCGGAGCGCATCACCCCACGCCGGGCCAGGGTGACAACCTTGATAAACGGTTACGCTGCCCGCCGCACTGTAGATCGCTGTCCCTGCAAGCCTGGAAGCCACCTCATTGGCGCATAAGATGCCCTTGCTTGGTGCCTTGCCAGCTCCAGGCCTATAGCGGAGAGGACAATAGCCTGTCTGGTTTGCTCCGTATCAGGCATTGATGCTAGGAGCTGGGAGAGCATCGACCACAGATGCCGATTGTAGGCAGCGTGGTGAGCCTGATGTGATGCAATGCAAGCCACCGCACGAGAAGAAGAGAACACTCTTCGCCCCCACTGGTCGAATTGTAGGGAATCCGAATCCGGTGGGCGGTCGTGCGCCAGGCGGCAGCGCCCGGAAGGAGTCTCTAGGTACACCAAACCCGAGGACGGGTTGGGAAGGGTACCCAGGGATTCCGAGGGGGCACAATACCTTCGACGAGTCTGCCGGGGCTGGAGAAAGGGCGGCTGGCGACTGCCAGGAATGGATAGACGCCTCCTGGAAGGGCATAGGCCAGGAAGGTACCACCAGGTGCTGGGCACTCAATTCTCCAAGGAATTCACACGCTCTGCTCAGTATTGTCTCGCCTAACGAAGAGATCCAAGATCCCTCACCATCCTCGAAAGGAATCACTGATATTCCGTGAAATCAGCCAGAAGAAAGATGAGCAGGGGGTTCCTCTCCTCAGAGGAGGAAGACGAGGATGATGGAGAGCTCGAATGCCAGAAGATTCCTGCGGCGGTGGGGAGAGTCGAAGACCCGCCATGCATGTATCTAACGATGAGGGAAGGCCGCCAGAGAACCTCTGAACTGTTTCAGGATAACGGACCTGTGGGACCGATATGGTCTGGAAGAGCAGGGGTGGATGCAGAGGTACTGGAGAAGGGCACCTATGAAGAGGCAACTGACCTCTGCCAGGGCTCAAATACGGGAATGGAGCCCGAGCTGGCGGGATCCCGGACAACAAACCAGGCCGCAAGACGGGACCCTGAGGATGCGATGCCTGGAAGAGCCCAGGGGAACCTCCCCTGTGACGAACCCGGGACTGCATGGATCCAAAAGGGCAGTCCACAGCAACGCCACCGGAGGGAACCCCGGGGCCCAAGAGGGAAAGGCGGGGTTCGGCGCTACGGCTCCTAGCCACCCCACGAGGGGTGGCCGGCGGAGACCGCGACGACCTCCCCCCGCCCCTCGGACTCCGAGAGAGCCTCCTCCCGACTGCAGCTGCCTCCACCCTGAGAGGCGGCAACAGCACCCGGGAGTGGTTGTCACAGGCCCCCTAGAGGGGAGCCTCCCTCAGTCCCCACCACATCACCCCCAGGACCCAGGGCCACCCCTAGCCCGAGGGCCTCAGAGAGGACGGGAGTGGGGACAGAGGGAGGGGTGCGCGCCACCTCGCACTCCTGTGCCACCGGGACCCTGACCCTGAAGAGTCAGGTTGCCAGGATGGGTCCACATCTCAGTCATCGACCTCCGAAGAGGACGAGACCAGCAGAACCTCAATGCTGGCAACCCCAGGGGTCCCCGGAGCAACGGCGCCGTTTGGGACGGCGCCGGATGACCCCAGCCCACTCGCGACAGCCAGGCCTGGTCCTGGCTCCCCTGCTGCGCCAGGTAGGCCCACGGTGCCGCTCCCGGCGTCGGACCCCAACCCGGCGCCGCCAAGAGCGCAAACCGGGTCGGCGGTGCCGCTCACGGCGCCGTCTCGATCACCAGCGCCAGGATCCGAAACGGCGCCGGAGGGCGGCGTCGAGGGTCCACCGGTGCCAGGCCCAGCAATCGTGGGCCTCGATACTGGGGGAGCCTGCACCTCCGAGGAGGTGACTGGAGAGGCGGTGTCCCCGTCACGGCCCCGGGAGGGACCACGACGCTCCCGACACTGCGAGAGAAGCTTCTTCGGCAAGAGAAGAGGAGGAAGCTTCCTCCGCGGATCAGATAGACCCGGACGGGACCCGGGAAGGGCCTGAGACCATCTGGGAATCCTGAGCGACGCTGCCCTCTCAAGGTCGGCGGGCCTTGCTGAGCTTGAACGCTGCGACTCTCGGAGGACACAACGGTCCATGGAGAAACAAGCATCGCACGCGTCCATTTTGTGGTTGGGTCCCAGGCAACGAAGACAGACATCATGCCGGTCCGAGACAGAAAAATGCTGGCCACAGGAGCACCGACGCATAGGGGCACGGCCCGCCTTCTACTTACGCCTTGCTCCCGAACCGGACATGATGCGAACTGAACAAGGGAAAAAAGGCAATAAAGCACTCGGCGCTGCAGTATAGAAAGAAAAGGAACGGTCTTACTGGATACGCAAGCGCTGAGTGAGACGTGAAAACTTCTGAGAAAGCGAGGAGTCTTTTGAGGAAACCGAGAATACTAACGCTACAGCATAGCAGGTGCAGCCTCGACGGCAGGAGAAACAGAACTGAGATGGAGGAGGAGTCTGCGCACCTCAACGCCTACTCCAAAAAAAAACTCCCAGATAGGGTGCGCGCCTCTGGCTTAACCCAAGCAGAAATGAATGGTGAAGACTGACAAGGGAAGATCCTGTGTTCCTCTTTGCACAGGGAACTACTTCTACTGCCCTGTTTCTGAGAAAACCCTGTATCTCAAAAGTGACAAGGTCTGACTGAACGGTTGACAGACAGTGCTGTCGCTTGGGTGAAAGGTCTGGGGGAATCTCTGCAAAGTTGACAGAGTACCCCTCTCGAACAATCCTGAGGACCCAATTGTCCATGGTGATAGACTTCAACTGGTTGTAAAACTGAGTCAGACGACTGCCCACTGCCAGGAAAAGTCCACCTCAGGCAGTTGAGGCGAGACCAGGGCCGGACATTCAGAAGGTGGCACTGGGCAGTTTCGGGCCCTGTGCATTGTGCTGTGTTTTCTTTTGTGGCTGAGAAGGCTGGTTCCTGTTAGGAGCACATCGGCCTCTTCTTCGAAAGGGATGCCTGTTATGAAAAAACTGACAGTTCCTGCCCCTCTGAGGGACTTGAGGAGCCAGCCTGGCTGTTTAAATGACAGTCCTGGTTTTCTGAGAGGCCTCCAGGGCTTGCTCTACCCGTTGGCCAAACAGATAAGTGCCATCAAAGGGACATTCATCACCTGCTGTTGAGCCCAATGTCCGAAGTCAGGAATGTCTTCTGATACAGATTCCATCAGCAGCTGCCCTAGAAGCTGTGTCATAAGCATCCATGGAAGCTTTAGGTCGATGGCTATTACATTCTGTCTCTTGTAACAGTCTGTAGAATCTCCATTTTGGAGTCAGATTCCGTGAGACCTTCCATTTAGGACTTAAGAGAAGTCCAAAGAACATATTCGTATTGGGAGAAGAGCCCTGGATAGCTGGCAATACACATGCCTAGTTGCGCCTCAGAAGGCCCGGTTTCCATGGTATTTATCTTACCAGATTCCTATTGATAGGATGTGCTGATATTTCCTGAAGAAAAACAGCTTTGTAATTTTCAGCAAGGACAACCAGTGCATCTGTGATGGGTTGCAAGGCTACTTTCCTTGGAAAGAACATGTTTTCTGTCTATGGATTTGTAGACAGAAGGAATAAGAGTTGGCTTTGCCCATACTGCTTCAGACAATGTCTCGAAGGGTGGGGGAACTGGTAGCGTACGGTTCACTGGAACGGTAGGAACATGAAGCCACTCCAGTCTATCTGGGTCCAAGGAAGATGTCTGCAGAGCCAGAGCTTCCCTTGTATTGCTGAGTAGAGACTGAAGGAAAGGTCTTCTCTTGGGTTTTTAGCTGAAAGTGAGGGCTTATCATCCAAACTGTAGAATGAGTTTTCGTCACCCTTTTCAGAAATTATAAGGTCAGGGATCAGACTCATTTTGCTCTAAGTCACCCTCAGAGGGAGTGGGAGCTGCCTCCTAACAGGCCGTAGCCTGGTCTGGGCAAAGGATAGACAGGAGACGCTGGAACAGGCACAAGATCTGGCACTACACCACATGCCATGGACCCCAGGGCCACACCCGATGCTGACCCACTAGGAGTTGGCGCTGGACGTGGCACCATCCTAGGCCTGAAGACCCTGGAGACAGATCCACCGGGAGGGGCAAACAAGACAGACGCTGTACCCACTGTTCCATAAGAGCAGCCCAGTGGTGAAACTTCCCACGGAAACCCACAAGAAGACAGAGAAGGGCTCTGGTGTCGAGAGTCTGAGCAATCGTGAGTGGAAGCTGTTGGGGAACCGGACAGAGCTGGGGATGGCCTACCACCGAAGACCTCTTGGCAGATGTACAGTATCAGAGGGTGACCTCGAGCGGTACTATTTCTTCCCCCTCCGACGAGAACAGCAAGAACTCAAGGTGGAGCGGCACCAGGTCCCCGACCTGGACTGGGTATGGGCCCAGTTCTTTTCTGTGTTTACAGGAAGACTGTCCTCACCCTCCCTCCCAAACACTGGACTGCCTGTGGTTGGACCCCCCCAGGAGGGCAGCAGACTGGACACAGCCCAGCTGCTAGAGCAGCCTTCCAATGGAGAATCCCTACCGTCACCATCTCTATCCATGGCCAACTCCCTCAAACTGTAGAGCTGAGAGGAAATAGTAAAATTGTCTTCTAATTTTTTAACAAGCAAATAAATAATAATAAAGTAAAAACTGAACGACTTGCTGTTGCCGTACAGGCATGAAGGTTCGACTCCCGGGTGAGCGACATTGTCACTGAAGCACACCTCATGGGGAAAAAAGGAACTAGGGCAGTTGGAGGGTTGATGACGAGGTAGCGTGACACAGGCGTGAGCCAGCTGCGTTGCTGTGCATGCGCCGACCCTACCTTGGCGCCAGCCCTCCTGAAGATTTTTGCCTCCTACAGGGTTCCAGTGCCTTCAACTTCTAACAAGAAGTATGAATAAATGGTGAAGACTTTAAGTCCACGAAGATCAGGTGATTTCAGCCTACCTGGAATTGACTGGAGGACTTCAGTTACCACCTGCTCCAGGGAGCAGGTCCTTCTGGGGGCTTTTCAGGATAGTTTCCTGGTGCAGGGAGTCATAAAGCCTACCAGGGATGGTTCCTTACTGGACCTAGTACCGTCCTGATGGTAAGCATGTTCAGGACATAAAGGTTGAAGACCCTTTGGCAGGCATCGTACAACATGGTGTGGTGCTACCTAAATATGGGAAAAGAAGTAGCCAGGACTAAGACAATTGTATAAATATGGGAAAAGTAGTAGCCAGGACTAAGACAACTGTAGTGGACTTTAGGAGGGCCGACTTGGAAAGATGGACAAAATCCTAGAGGGACAGCTTGCCAAAATCAATCTGGAAAGAGAAGTGAAGCAGAAATGGTCCATTATACAGATGGGTCTGATTGAGGCCACTAATAAGTGCACCAAGGCTCAGAGCAAGAAAGTCAGCATCAAAAAAACCAAGCTGGTTTGGCAAAGAGGTGGCAGCAAAAGTGAGGGTAAAGACAGCAGCCTTTCACAGGTACAAACGTATTCTGAAGGATGCAGACAGGGAAGTTTATTTACAGAAGTCAAGAGAGGAAGGCAGAGCAGACAGGGCAGTGTGACGGGGTAGAACAGGACCCTGTCCCAGGAGAAAGTGTTTAAATGTAAGGATCTTTCCTTTTCTATCTCTTCTCTCATCTGCTGCTCCTGTTGCTGCATCTCTTATCCTCTGTGCTTCTAAACACTGAATCTCTTTTTCTCTCTGCTTCTCAGTCTCTATTTGTTGTATAGCCCACCATTTGAAAAAGTCAATCAGGCTTTCCGGTTCTGTCACTGCCTGTTCTTTTCCATAACTTGTGCTGGCTGTACAATCTCAGACTGGACTTGTGTCTCTGCTAGTTTGGCTGCCATTCTCCTGGTAACACTCCTGGACTTGCTGCTACAGAATCCATACCTTCCTCTGTGCTTCCCTGGTACTAGGTCAAGTACCCATGCACAAAACTCCTGTCTTAGGGTATGCACAGCTTAAATCCCACTGAGGCTGACACCAACTGTCGTCGAGGCACAGGTCAAGAAGCATAGGAAAACCAGGAGTAGTTGTAGAAAAATATTTATTTACAGTAGCAGTAACATAAAAAATATACTTGTTCATAATAACTATTTACAGAGGAGAAAAACAGTAGTTTTCCTTGATTTTCTAGTCCCTTTTTCTTCTGATCTTTCTTGCAGTTGCAGCTTAGCTCTTATAAGTCCTTTCAACCTCCATCCCTAGCAAGCATCCCGTTTTTGTAAATATTAGGCAGGAGCTGCTAGAACACAGTGTGCTTCTTAAGTTGAGGCCCCCTTTTGCATAGCTTTTGCAAAATGCTTAAAAATTGAACTCTTGTAACCTCTAGCTTCCAACAGCTTTTTGCAGTCATCTCAAATTATAATTATATACATTTCAACAATAATGCTATTTATTTTCCAAACACAAGGGATCCCAGTATCAGTTACATTTCCATACAATGATTTGCACATCACAACCCTCTAACAGGAGGCAGAGGGTTGTGATGGGGAATTTCTTCTCCTTCCCTGCTCTCCTGTCATGCAGAGTTCCCCAGGGTTCGGTCTTGTCGCAGATGTTGTTCGCCATGTACATGCTGCCCCTGGGAGAGATCATTAGGAAGTACCATCTGGGTTTTCATTGCTATGCTGATGACACCCAGCTGAAGTTTTCCTTTGCCCCTGGAACATCCTGTGCAGTGGAAGTGCTTAACAGCTGCCTCGCTGAGATCAATGACTGGATGGCTTCTAGCTGGTTGCGACTGAACCCCGATAAGCCGGAGGTACTGGTGGTGGAATCGAACAGAGGGTGTGATAGGTTGGCCTCTGGTGCAGAGACGGGACTTTTTCTTGGCTCTGTACCATTGAAGGCCTCCTCTAGGGTGCGTGACCTGGGCGTTATTCTAGACGGCGGATTGTCACTTGAGTCTCAGGTGGCGTCTGTTGTCCGTTCCAGTTTTTAACCATCTGAGGAATATCACCAGGATAAAGCCTCTAGTTCCGCCACTGGACCTCCCCACCTTGGTATATGCCTTCGTGACATCCAGGCTTGACTACTATACTTGTGGCCGCTCTCTCATAGGGTCTCTGGGGTACCATCTGCGCTGACTACGCTGGTGCAGAATGCAGCAGCTAGGTTGCTGACAGGACAGTATAAGTACTGTCATATCACTCTGGTGCTGCGTCAACTGCACTGGCTGACGGTTAGGGGGAGGGTCCTCTTTAAGGTGGGCTTGCTCACCTTTAAGGCCCTACACGGCCTGGGCCCTGGTTATCTGAATGACCTTCTCACACCCGCTGTCTCTGTCTGCCCCCTCCGCTCCTCCTTTAGGTGCCTCCTTGCAGTTCCCAGGACGAGGTTAAAAACAGCCGGTGACAGAGCATTTAGTGTTGCCGCTCCCGTCCTGTGGAATTCGCTTTCTCCAGCTGTTAGGGAGGCCCCTTCTGTTGAAGTATTCAAGGCCCGCCTCAAGGCCTTCTTATATAATCAGGCTTTCCCAGACTGTGTGTTACACCCCTAACCTGACTTCAGAATTTTATGTTTAAGTTATTTTCTGGCTTTCCTTGAGCCTATTGCTGCTGCTGAGGGAATTATTTTAATCTTTGTAATTATGTGTACTAATGTTTATTAGTGTGCTATTTATTTATTCATAGTATTTTCTATGTGTATGCAACTTTTTAATATGGGCGGCACCCAGAACCTCCGGGATGGGCGTCTTTTAAATAAAATGTGTCTTGCCTTGCTATATCTTTGTATCAGCAGATCTAGATATGCAAGGAGAAAACAGACAGCAAGAGAAAACTGAGCGACAGTGAGAGGCAAAGAACTACAGTCTGTCAGGTTGATCAAGTCCAAAGTCTCACAGGAAAATCTGGTTGTGCAACCAGACAGAGAAGAGACAGAAAAGGAAAGATCCTTGCATTTAAACACTTTCTCCATAACAACTGGGACAGGGTCCTAGTCTACCCTGTCACAGGCAGCAAAGGTCTCAAGGAACTAAAATGAGCTCAGGGATAAAAGTAGGGAAATGACCTTTTCAGGTGCATAAAGGAGAAACGAGATATCAAGGATGGGATTGCTAGATTAATGTGCAAGGGGGGATGGACAGAAAGTAGTGAGGGACAGGTGGAGGCACTCAATGAGTACTTCAGCTCAGTTTTCACTAGGGAGAAGGATGTGCCAAAGGAAAAATAGGGGTTTTGAAGGGAAAGGGGATGCAACAGATGGGGCAATTCGAGACAAGGTTTTAAAGGGTCTTGGGACCTTTAGGATGAATAAAGCTCCTTGTCCGGACAGTGTATATCCGGGCGTGCCTCAGGACTGGAGAATGGCACATGTGGTGCCTCTCCACAACAGTGGACCCAGGGATAAGCCTGGTAACTACAGACCAGTTAGCCTTACCTCCAATGCACGCATATTAATGGAAACCATACTTAAGGAGAGACCAGTACACTTTATGGAGGTTAATGGTATCCAGGATGAAAGGCAACATGGGTTTGTCACAGGGAGATCCTGCCAGACCAACCTGATAGATTGGGTCACAAGGACAGTGGACGGGCAGGCGTTGATGTCCTCTATCTGACTTCCAGCAAGACCTTCAACTCTGTGCCTCATAGGAGGCTGCGCAGCAAGTTGCAGGACTTGGGAGTTGGGGGCGGCTGACAGGGTGGGTCAAGAGCTGGCTACATGATAGGAACCAGGGAGTGGTAGTGGTGGTGGTGGGGGGACTCTTAGCCTAGGCCTCTAATCAGTGGGGTCCTCAGGGCTCAGTACTTGGCCCAGTGTTGTTTAACATCTTGTTAGTGACATAGCGGATGAGATCAAAGGTAACATTTGCCTATTCGCAGATAACACTAAGCTCTGTGGGAGAGTGGACACAGAGGAGGGGAGACAGGAGCTCAGGGAGGACCTGGCTAGACTTGAAAAGTGGTCGGGTATCTGGCAGCTAAGGTTCAATGCCAAGAAATGCAAGGTCATGCATCTGGGAGCTAGGAACTCAGTGGTCAGTTACTGGCTAGGTGGGGTACAGGTGACCAGTTTAGTAGAGGAAAAGGACCTAGGGGTAATCATCACAGGGACCTTAAAGCAGCAGTGCAAGAATACGGTGAAAATTTTGACCCATCGTTTTATTCTATTTTAGATTGTATCTTATCTACTAACTTGTATGATAGCCTTATTTCCACAGTTTGAGTCTGCTTTAGCACTTTTTCCACATCTGAAATAACAAGTCTAGCCAGAGCTGATATAGCTGTGAGCTGCCAAATGTCAAGTTACACATGTGCGTAGAAATACTGAACACCTAAGGTTAACTTAGCCCATTTTTGGAGGTGTTGCACCAAATTTTTAACAAGTCCTTTTTGGGACCCCACCTCATGAAGAGTTCCAGTGTCATTTTATTCACTTGTCCCGAAAGGTGATTTCAGAGTGACCTCGCCATTCTGTGCCACAGGTGCGAAAACACGTTTCAGGCAGGCTGTGAAAAATGAAAGCTGTACTGTTAATAAGGAGGTGTGCAGAAATGGCAATGCTGAAAATGTGGAGTGAAAATATAAAAAAACTTGGTGAAGTTAGGAGCGTACATAGAAACTGCACAATGCATGCTCGTAACGCAGTCATTTTTTGGAATTTTTTCACCAAATTTGCGACATGGGCTTTCTGGGACCCCACTTCATGAACAGTAGCACTGTCATTTCATTAAAGGAGTTCTACCGCCAACGAAGAAGCCCCATCCGCTCACAGTTCGGAGCTTCACCGTTCCGGTCCCCCATGCAGTCACCATAACAAATCACTTGTTTAATTACCTAATCGCTTGTAAAATGCTGATAATTCCCCGGTGGCCCCGACATTTTTAAATATGGCGCCGAGGAACCACTGCGATCTTGCTGGAAACATCACGAGATCGTGACGTATCATTACCCCCAGTCTTAACACAGTCCCTATGTATGAGAAAAATAACTGGGTTCAGTATTTTCAGTGCTTGGTGCTATTTTCTGAGAATTTAACTAAATCACATGGGTCTGGAAGGCATACCCATGGAATTCAGTCAGATTCTATGAAAACAGCACCAGGTACTGAAGATCGCACGCTTCCAGCGAGATTACGTGGTTCTGCGGTGCCATATTTAAAATGTCAGGGCTACTGGGAAATTATCAGCATTTTACGAGCCGATGAGGCAATTAAACAAGTGATTTTTATGATGACTGCAGGTGGTCAGAACAGTGAAGTCCCGATCTGTGCAGCGGTCGGGCTTCCATTGGCAGTAATTCTCCTTAATCGGGTCCCGAAGGTGATTCCTTGCAGGGACCACAAAATCACCTTTCAAGATCGAAAACAAATGACAGTGTACAGTGTTCATGAGGTGGGGTCCCAAGAACCTCATGTTGAAAATCTGAGGCCAAAATGACAAAAATGGCTGATTTATCAACATAAGTTGAAAACCCCATTGACTGCCATTATAGCACGCTCACTTTGATTCTTTAGTTTATGGATCACTAAGAGTGCAGACGGTCCCGTCCAGATAAGACGACAGTGCTGACCTCCGGAGGTAAGTATGGGGGGGGTGTAGGTAGGTGGTGCTCAGTGGGAGGGTGGAGATGGGGAGGGGGACTGGGGCAACGACGAGGGATGGTTTTCTTTTACAAGTAAAAACAAACAAAAAAACATGTCAGGGGATGGTTTCTTTTTTACAGGAAAATAAAACACATTTGAGCACACTGTATGGGCTCCCACCGTGCCACATGAGTTGGGGGTGGTGGGTACATGATGCCGACACAGGATTGGGCACCCCATGTCGGCATGGGGAAAAGGAAAAAAAACCATACATTTGGGCACACTGGGATGGGCTCCCAGTGTGCCACATAAGTTGGGGGCACATAATGCTGACACAGGGACTGGGCACCCTGATTTCGGTGTGGGGAACATGAATGAGACGGGGCACACTGGGGTGGGATCCCAGTGTGCCACGAGTTGGGGGCACATAATGCCAACATGGGGATTGGGCACCCTGATGTCGGCTCAGTGACGGGGAACGGAGGGAGCGGGGAGGACAGCAGCAGTAGGACGGTGCGGGAAGGACAGGAGCAGTGGGAGGGTGCAGGAGGAGTGCCATCCGAAAGATGGTGATGCAACTGTGCATGTGTAGTTGTTGTGAATGGCATTTGCCATAAAAAAGGGATTAGTCCTGAAGGAGAAGTAGAAGGGGAGGAAAGAGGGGGCAGCATCCAACATCCCACCCCTAAGAAGGGGTGGAAGCTGAAAGACGATGAGGAAACAGACCCCTGACTCATTTCCTTCCAGCTGCAGAAGAAGCCCCCTTTGTGTCCGAGGGTCCTGCCACTCCTGGCCAAAGGGAAGGAGAGGTGGGAGGGAAAAAAGGGCACACAGAGGGTCGGGAGCCAGAGACTGAGGCCCCAGGGGGGATGGAGGGTGGGATTTTGTGATGAATGGTGAAGATACATAGAAAGATCAAGAGTTCACGGTGGGTACATCATTTTCATATCTTATCTGTCTCGATCTCACCATTCATCACAGCTGGATGTGTACCGAGCCTCTCAAGGGGGGCCAAGACCCTTAGGGACTGAGCCCCTTAGCTCCCAGTGGGGAGGACACTGGAGGGAGAACCTCACAGGCCTGGCCTGGTCAGACCCGAGACTGTGGGGAGGAGGATGGAGACCTCAAGCGGGGAAGGAAGCCCAGACAATTGCCGCCTCACTCTGTGGAGAAAATGTGGGTCCTCTGGTAAGTGGAGGAAATCACCCTACGCTGGGCCGTGAGTGACAACCAGGAAAGATGCAGCCACGCCCGTCCGCCGGATGCAGATCACTATCCTCGACTCTGGAAGCTACCTTGTTGGCATCATAGGATGCCCTCGGCTGGTGCCTTGCTAGCTCCAGACCCAGAGCAGAGAGTGCGGCGGCTTGTCTGGTTACCTCCGAATCAGGCAAAGAGGCTAGGAGCTGACCTAGCCTGGACCACAAGAACTTGTCATAGGAAGCATAGTGGGCCTGATGTGCAGCTATGGACAGTAAAATTTGTGCCGAGTAGAAGGTCCTCCTACCCCAGAAGTCAAAATCCTAAGAGTCTTGATCTGGGGGCCGGTCACGGTGAAGGGCGCTAAGCCCATCAGGAGTATCCAGATGCATCAACCCTGAGAGAGGGTGAGGCATGCGACCTGGAGACCCAGGGGAGCACAATACCCTGGCTCAGCTTCCAAGGGGCAGGGACACTGGAGAAGGGACGCCGCCAGAAGCGCAGTGACACCTCCCAGAAGGGAGCAGGTCAGGCGGGAACCACCAGGTTGGCCGCACTGAAATCGCCAGAAGGCCACGCCATGTGCTCAGGATTGTCTTGAGAACTGAGGGTGCTGCGAAGATCTTCCATCATCCTCGTGAGGAAGCACTGATATGCAGCAAGTTCAGCGGAGGGGGAAATGTGGACGGATGGTTCCTCTCCCTCCGAGGAGGGGGAGGGGGAAGCAGAAAATCTCGGAGATCCAGGGGGCTGCTTAGGGGGAAGGTGGAACACCCGCTTGTCCATCACCCTAACATGAGGGAAAGTGGGCAGCCGCACCCCTGAACTGCTCCCAGGTCAGAGGTCCCCTAGGACCAGAAAAACCAGGGAGAGAAGGAGATGGCGACAGAGGAACGGGGGCCAGATCCAAAGAAGAGGAACGTCCTTTGCCCAGCCAAGAGAGCCCACCGGATGTTCCCAAGGAAGGAGGAGCTCCGGGAAGCCCAACGGCCGACAGCTGGTCAACTACACTAGAAATGCCTAGACCGGCCCTGAAAGTCCCCTTGTGAAGTGACCCGGACTGTGAGAGTCCAAAAGGATGGTTCCTGGCCTCCAAAGAGGACAGCCCTCTTGAGGAGAGAGAGAGAGAGAGAGAGGGAAAGACAAGGGTCAGCACTGCAGCCCCTTCCCGAACTTGGGTGGGTCCCAGAGAAGGGCTGCCGCACCGAACTCGGGCCCCTCGACCCCTCAGACTCCGAATGAGCCCTCTGCCTCAAAAAACACCAGCTTAGGCAGCTGAAAACTCCAAGTAGTCCCAGAAGAGACCACCCAGGGTGCAGCACCCTCCCCTTCTGCAGGTGCTCCAGTCGGCCCTAAAGCTGGGCGGTCCAGGCACACCACAGGAGGGAGTACCCCAACTGAGGGAGCAGAAAACCCCCGACTTCAGGTTGAAAAGCAATGGCCAACTGGACCGCTACCTGCTGGTCAGAGCCCCTGACCACAGAATCGGGAAACACTGCCCGCTCCCCAGAGGAAGGCTGAGTGTGGGCCGGAGTGACACCTGAGGGGTCAGCAGACTCCGAGGAGTCTGGAAGCCAGTCTGGATCAGACCCAGAATCCCCCTCCGAAGAAGTGGAGACCGAGGTCCAATGCCAGACCACCCTCTGACCCCTGCCCCTTCCTGGACTGAGAGAAGTGCCAATCTGGGCCCCAGCACCATGGTCGGTGCCGATTCCCTTCTCGGCACCGCAAACGGTGCCCGAAGCAGAGACGGCACCAACCATGGCGCCTATGCTGGAATTGGTGCCAGACACGGCGCCGTCCCTTCCCATGGCACCGCGAATGGCACTGGAGACAGAGACGGTGCCGATGATGGTGCCAAGCCCCCCCTTGGTGCCGTGAATGGTGCTTAGAGCAGAAATGGCGCCACCCACAGCGCCATCACCCACCACGGCACTGTGAATGGCGCTGGAGCTGGAAACGGCACAGTCTACAGTCTTGGGACCATTAAATAGCCTCAGAAAAGGCAGTCACAACTCCCACGGCACCGCTACCACTATTGGCGCCGTGAATGGTGCCGACTGCAGAAATGGGACTGAGAGACTGCCGTTGGCGCCAACACCCAAGATGGCACTGGCGGATGACATTGAGGCCGGTGCTGGCCCATGCCCGCGGGTCCCAGGATGTTACACTGGCAGTGCCTTCGTCCCCAAAGGCGACTGCTGAAAGCGGTGTCTCCGCCCTGAAAGGTATGGACTGGGCCTCCTGCACCATGGAAGGGCCCCGCCATGGCAAGGCTCGAGCGAAGCCCCTCCTCTGCTGTCTGTATAGAACTGGGAGGGACCCGGAAGGGTGAAGCGACAGCGTCTTGGCCTTATGAGTGCGGGCCCGTCGAAAAGCTCTGGCGCTATCCACTTTCCTTGTGCAATTAGACAATCATGTCCATGGAGAAGCAGGCATCGCGCAAATCCATGTCGTGAAGGGCCAAGACAGGTGAGACATCGATCATGCTGGTCAGTAATGGAGTAATGGCGGCCGCAGGGGCACTGACACATAGGAGGCTGCCTTGTCTTTGACGATTTCTTGCCCCCCGTACCAGACATGATCTATCGATAAAATAAGCAAACACAGACCCGACGTCGCTGAAAATAAGTAAAAAGAACGGTCTTACCAGTCAGCGGTGTCGAATACATGGTGAAACAGAACCGATGGTGCTTTTTCGACACAACAGGCCAAACGGAAACTAGGCCGCAGCTGTGATGCAGTTTTCCTCCGGAGCTCCACACGGTCCAACCTCTCGGCGGGAAACTAAGAACTGGTGAGGCGGGCGCCGACAGTTGGCCAGCCAACCCTTGGCGCCACATAACACGTCGGCCTCGAAGACGGTGTAATCACTCGTCCAGTGCACCCTATGCCAAAAAAAAAAAAAGGCAGCTCCTATGGTCATGACCTCAGCCACAACCCAACTGTGATGAATGGTGAAGATATGACAGATAAGATCATCAGTTTACTGGAAGGGTGCAGCGAAGGAAACCAAGATGATCCAGGGCCTGCAGGACAAACCCTATGAGGAGAGACTACAGATGCTCATCATGTATGCCCCGGAGGACAGAAGGGAGAGGGGAGACAGAAACATAGAAGCTGACAACAGAAAAGACCACTTGGCCAACCCAATCTGCCCTATTTTCCCTGCCTACACTGCCCTCATGTGAGGTCACAATCAGCCTTTCCTTGCCTTTTTTCTAAGATCCCCCTATGCCTCTCACATGTGCTCTTGAAACCTGCAACTCTTTCCACCCCTACCTCCTCCTCCGGGAGGCTGTTCCAAGCATCCACCACTCTTTCAGTGGAGAAGAACTTCCTCACATTTCCCTTAGACATGATCAAACCACAAGTACCTTAAAGGTATAAAAAGTTTAATATGGAAGGCATCTTCAATCTTAAGGGAATGGGTCCACTAGGGGAAACATTCTTAAATTAGTGGGAGGACGATCCAGAAGGATGTAAGAAAACACTTTTTCACAGAAAGAGTAGTGTCCAGTGAAACGAACTCCTGAAGGAGGGTATCATCAAATCAGTGAATAGCTTTAAAGAGGTTGGGACAGAGTGAAGGGAGAGTCATAACAGTTGGAGATATGAGTAGGGGGATGGGAGGGGGAAGGAGGAGGACTCTAAGTGGAAAGGGGTGGGGCGAGCAGCTCCAGTAATTTCAGCTGAGAGCTGCACACTTGAGCAGACTTGTTACATCGAAATGGCCTGTTTCTGCTGGCATTTTTCGTATGTTCATAATACACATCATTTTTTTAGCACTGATTTTCTTCCTACTGTCAACCATGGCCACTTTCAGCTATTAGGAGACACCCCAGTCCATCTCCCATCCAACCCCACCACGGGTTCCACTTAACTGTCACATGGCTTCCCCCACAGAAATGAATTTGCTGACAGGGGACCCCTCCTTGTTTTACAAACTGCTGCTGCAAAGCCAGGACATGACTGGGCATCATCCTGTTGGTTCTTCGTGTTTTGTGTGCTGTTTTGTGCCCTCCCAAAAAAAGATGCCAGCTCCAGCATGATAGACAGGCATGCAACTGGTACGTGTGTATCTAGGCTGAGCATCTCCCCTCTCCGTCTGCCATACCCACTGACTGGCTCCATCTCCGGGCATCCAGGTGGTGCTCCTGCAAACCTTCTCCCCCCACTAGCCCATCAGCAACCTGGACATGTTTCTGAACCAGGGTCACCAACATCATAAGTGGTAGCTCTACTAGTGCGCCAACGGGCCTGCCCCCACCAATACATTCAGTATGAAAGTCAGGATCATATTGTATACAATAAAGTACCCAACATTGTCACTGGTCACGAAACTGAGATAACCTGCCAGTAAGGGAGGCTGTCAGGCACTCCATATGAAACAAACTCTAGCCAGAGCCGATAGGGCTGTGAAGAGCTACCAAATGACCAAAGACATTTTTTTGTTGGTGCTATATAGTGCTGTTTAGTCACAATCATCACAGTGCTCCCAGATCCAAATAACCACTTTCCTGTTACAAGCCCTTATTTTCCTGTATTTTCCCTGTAGAGGCAGCATCAAATCCCTGTATAAATCCCTTTAGATTTTTCCATAAGCCACTAGTTCCTTATTTGTGAATTTGTTGTTTATTTAAATTTAATATGTTGGCAGCCTGTTATCAGGAAAAGCGCTCTGATTTGCTGTTAGGTATTAAAATTATATGTCAAGATTGCCTTGGAATGATTTGGATTTATATGGAATCCATAAGGCATAATGGGGGAATTTATTTGTTGAATTTTGTTGACCAGGTAGGCCCACTAAGACTAGAAGTCCCCTTTTCAGGGGTGACAGGGTACAGATGGTAACCAACTGAAATTGTAACATGGCATAAATCCTTACTTGAAACAGATTAAGCTGTTGGTGGTATTCTTAGTGAGTGGGGGAAATTTGGCCAGGACACTGGGGAAATTCCCCTGCTCTGTAGTTGGGTGGCGCAGTCCGTCAGCTTACGGAGATGGTGGGGCTCAGTTCAGAGCTGGCGTTTCAGGAAGCTGGATGTGATTGCAGGGAGGATGCTGGTTTGTTGTTGGGAGATGACCAGCAACATACTTCCCCAGCGAAGGACGCTTTGGAGGAAACCGAAATGGAACTAACAAGATTATCCAGTACACCCATCTTAAATTCTGATACTGAGGTGACTTCATGTTCCAATACTACTTTGGAAGAGAAACGGAATCACCTGCAGCAGCAGCTTCTCCTCTTGGAGGAAGAATTGCAAAGAGAACAACTCAGTCAGGATGTTGACAAAAAAAGAAAACGGAGTCCGAGAATATTTCCTCTCATTTGCCTAAAGTTTTTCTGACAGGAGCAACATCACAGGAAGACGACAGCAGATCCTTTGAGACGCACGATGCACTGAGAGTTCCAGGAGATCCAGGATGGTCCCCTGACCGTGCACTATGAGAAGCGGATGGCACCAATGCCCTACCGTGACTGGAGTGCTGACCCAATACTGGATGAAGAGTCGTGCTGAAATTATTTTGACTGTAGTACCATCGATCCCCCCAGTCAAAATTATTTTGCCGGATTTACAAAACGCAACAGGATTACAAGACAGGCCTTTATTGGTGGAGCAAGGTGTCACTACTACAGGTAATTTAAACCCTGAGTCTTCCCACACAGAACTTTCAAATGCTATTTTGGGGATTACAGAGGACTTAGAACAGTCGGTTAAGACTTTGGAAACTGGGCCTGAAGCTTCTGACTCACAAGGGCTCGGACAATCGCAGAGACCAGAAAATATTCGACGCCCTTCTTACGCAGATTTATTTCGTAAGCCAATAGAGCTGGCTAAGCGCCGAAATGCGATTAGACTGAGGTATTTGGGAGGTATGGACATTGTCCCAGACAGGTATTTTGTGGGGCGAATCTTGCTAAAACAATTACTAGGTTTCACACCTTCAGAAGTCTATGCCCTTATTCATGCTCCCGGGGAACATACTTTTGACGTCAGTTATAGGTCTCCTGAAATTTTGGAACGTTTCTGGATTAAGCATATGACAGTCAAAACTAATCCTTTGTGGACACCTTTTCAGGTGATCCCTTTGACAAACAACCTTTTAGGGTTATAACTGTGTTATTTAGGAATGAAGGAGTTAATATCTCAGACATTCTTTATTGGTTGGAAAAACATTGTGAACTGCAAGGAACCCGACCCTATTTTAGATGCTGAGGGTTTTGGAATGGGGTGGAAAATAAAAATTAAATTAACCCAAACTCTGGATGGTCTAGAACATCTACTGAATTGCTTTTATATTGGCAGAGATAAGGGTTTTATTTTTTCCCCAGGTCATCAAGAGATGTTTTAAATGTGGATCCCTTGACATCTTAGTTCTACTTGTACTGTACAACACTGTACTTTTGTGGAGACACTGGACATTCCAGTGTTCACTGTATCAACAACCCTAAATGTAATCTTTGTGATGAGGGTAGTCATAATTTTACTGAGTGCCCATGGGCAGCACATAACGCAGGGGAAGCGGATTATGGTATCCAAGATTTTTATGTACACAGGGCTACAAAAACAACTTCTGTTTCAGCTCAACCTCCATTCCCGTCAGTCCCACAACCCCAGAGAAAGCAATTAAACAAAGATAAGCATTCCAGCAGCGTGGATCCTGATATCTCTTCCTCTTCACAAGGCGTAATTATGACCCTTGTGTCCCCTGACCCACCTCGATACTCATGGAGTGAACAAGATGGTAGGGTGTCTATGCCACCCCCCCAGCCCTCTGTGACCAAATTCTAGTAATGAGGACATTCCTGGTACACGCATTACACCCATGTCTGGGTTACCAGTAATATTGGGAGTTCCTGTCACTGAAAATAGATTTTCAGTTTTACCGGTTGATGCAGATAAGGAATATTTTGATTCTGATACAGCCTCTATGGCCTCCTCCCAAATGGAAATTGTTTCTGATCCGGAAACCAATGTCAGCACTATTGGTAAAGTTAAGAAAAAACGTGGTTCCCGCCCTAGAGTAGGTACCAGAAAAAGCACTAGATTATCTGCAACTGGTACTTAAATCACTGCTTCATTAGAACCCTCTGTCAGCTATGATTTAATTATAGCTAGCTTGAACACTAACAGCATACGTTCAGAAGTAAGAATGTTAGCTATTTTTTAACTATTTTCCTCTCTGCAATATGACATAGTTTTTTCAAGATACTAGATTGTATTCACTACAGGATTTTACTACCGCCTCTGAGGCCTGGATTTGGGGCCAAGTTTTGGTCGGGGGTTGGGGGAGACCACTGTTCAGGTCTAGGATTTGTTTTACTACCCCAACCATAAAAGTTACCCATATGGCAGATATTTTTCCAGGCCAAGCTTTTTTGTTGGATGTCACCATAGCTACTACTGATTTTCGGTTAATTAATATTTATGGCCCACAAACAAAAACTGGAAGAATTGCCTTATTAAAACAAATACGCCCATATCTCTTTACCAGCAAAAATGTTTTGTTTGGGGGTGATTTTAATATTAATTGTACGCATCAGGACAGACATTTTTCTACCACAAAGCTATATTGTTAGACGAATTTTTGAAACTCTTTGCTTAAACAGTCTGATTTACTGGATGTTTTTTCTTCTCATACTAAGATCCCACATACTTTTTTTCAGAGGAAAAAATCTTCCCGTATTGACTATTGGTTCTTATCTTCCTCTTTGCAGACTAGAGATCCCAAAGTATTATTAGTTGCACTGTCTGATCATGTTCTTTTGAGTGTTACTTTATCAAACTGTCAGGCAACGTCTGGAAATTAAATTTATCCTTAAATTAGACATCCCAGAAGTTAGGGAAGGGTTTCAAGCCATTATTACAGTACGAAAGTCAGTTTTGTGTTTATATGATGATAGGCAAGCTTGGTGGGAGGACACAAAACAAGAATTTCTGACTTATTTTCAGTCAATAGGGAGGTTAATGGGTAGATATAGATCTCAGGAATATTCTGCTACCAGACAGTGTTTATTTTCTTTTCAGGAGCGTATATTGAAAGGCTTAGATTATGATAATCAAGAATAGTTGTGTTTAAAATCTAAACTTACTAAACTCCAATATGATCAAATGTCCTCATTACGACAGGAACAAAGGTTTGGAGTTAATGGGACTAGAGCACACACGAATCCATTTGATTTTTGTAATGCTTCAAGACAACAAAAAGATATGAAGTCGCTTAAATTGCATACAGGAGAAGTAATACATAGTAAGGAGGATATACTGGTAGAAGTTGCCAGGCACTTTGAGAGTTTATTTTCTGCAGACCCACTACTTTCCAGTTCTAATATAGATGACTGGTTAAATTCTTGTCCTCTTCAAACAGTTCCTGACTATCTTTAACCAAGTTTGACACAACCAATCTCAGTGAGAGAAGTTGGAGATGTAATTTCTTGTTTACCAATAGGGAAGGCACCAGGCTTTGATGGGCTCCCAAATGAATTTTATAAGTTATTATTACCATTTTTGACGGATGAAATAGCTAATCTTTTCACATATAGTTTGCAATCCAGGACCTTGCCTATCAGTACGTCTTTTGGATTGGTAATTTTACTTTATAAAAATGGTGACAGGAACACTAATGGAAATTGGAGGCCAATCGCTCTCCTAAATAGTGATTACAAAATTCTTGCAAAAATTTTATGCAATCAGTTATCTATTTGTTTAGAGTCTTTGATCCATTCAACACAGTTTTTGTTCTGTGCCAAATCGTATCGTTACAGATGGTCTTATTTTGTTGACAGAAATATTGTCTAGAGGCCTTTCAGGAGAACTTATGGGTGTTATCCTTAGTCTGGACCAAAGGCAAGCTTTTGATAGAGTTTCACATGATTATATGTGGGCATGTCTTACAAAAATGAAGTTCCCTATAGAGTTTATTGCCTGGCTAAAAACCTGTTATAAAGCTGCATTAGCAACCCCATTAGTAAACGGCTGGGTGGGTAAATCTGTGCCAGTTACTAGAGGAGTATGACAAGGGTGCCCTTTAAGCCCCCTACATTATATTCTGACATTAGAACCTCTTCTTGCTAGAATTAATGCAACAGACGATATTAGATGACTATCCATAAACAGTTCTTGTATAGAAGTCAAGACAATAGCTTATGCTGATGACCTTTGCATTATTTTGGCAGATCTCTCATCGTGCCATACTACTGCGGCCTTGCTGATGGCATATGAGCAGGGTTCAGGATCAAAGCTGAATCTGAACAAAAGTAAGTATTTTCCTCCTAATACAGAACCGTTACATCTTACTGACTTCCCGGACATCTCAGTAAGTGCTGGAGCATGTAAAATTTTAGGGATTTATTGGTGCATGGATAACCCAGCAGGATATAACTGGGATCTCCTTTTGAAAGAAGCAAATTCTAGGGTTCAAATATGGAATAAATGGAGAATGTCCAAGAAAAAAGGGTCTATATGGTAAAGACATTTTTATTAAGCAAATTTTTACATTTGGGTGCGTTTTTTCCCCCTCCGATGCTAATGGATACTGTTATTTACGGTATATTTTTTGCAGCAATTTGGGGTAGTAGGTTGAACCCAATTAAGAGAGGAATACTATAGCATGACTTTAGACTAGAAGGGATCAGAATGGTGAACTCTATTTGTCAAGATAAACATTTCTCCTTTATTAAACAAAGTTGGGAAGATTTGGGAGGGTTGGGTGTGGGATGCCATTTCTCACTGAATTGTTTCTTGGGAACCTTCAAAGAGCAAACAAAAACAGAACTCTTTGGAAGGACTTCCAGATTATTTTAAATCTTGTTTTTCAAAAATAAAAGTATGGAGTGTCTTAAGGATACACTTGGAAACATAGCACAGAAAAACTTTGTATAATAATATTATAGAAAGGTTTTTCTTAGTTCCCCCAGGTTTGCTAATAATATAACTCCCCAACTTGAACAGATTGCTCATATGTTGACTTCTAAAAGAATACCTACACACATGTGGGATGTGACGTGGCTTAGTGCACATCAAAAGTTAAATGTCAAGGGGAACCTAAAACATAAAGGTATTTTGGTTGGAGGTTGTCCAAGACATAATATATGCACAGCTTCTATTGAGACTATGCAGCATTTGTTTTTTGATTGTCCTTATGTGGTTGAATTTTGGTCTTATGCAGTTACACGATGGAAAGGTACGCCTCTGAAACACCTTACTCAAGAGATTTTGTTTTTGGGAATTTTACCCCGATCCTGGAGCCATTATTTTTTGGACACAATCCATGTAATTTTATCATGTATTAAATACCACATTTGGCAATCCCGATGTGCCTGGTCTTTACAGCAACAATATTTGACCCCAATACAACTATTTGAGAAAATACAAGTCTCCATAATAAAAATTAAGAAACTCTGAAAAGATTCATGTTCCTCAGCCACAATTCAAAACATACTGGAAACATTTATGCTGGCTTGATACAGGATGATTAGAGTATTAGTTGTTTTTCTCTCCTATATTTATTCTTTTTTTAAGAGTACAGATGTTTCTCTGTGACACTGAGTAAGGCATAAGTGGGAAAATATGGTCTAAATAGGTATTCTAGTCTTCTACAAATTTGGTGTATAATTATTTTTTTAATCATTTAGCAATTTTTCAGTATAATATGTGCTTTTTCAGTGCATAGGATAGGATGGGAGTTAAGGATGGTATTTGTTTTTTTTAGTTTACTGCTCTGAGGGGTTACAATTTCTTGTATGTATTGCATTTGTAAGGACTAATATATTTCAGTATGCTTTATAGTAACGCAAAAGTTCATATTAATCCTGGTAGTAGAAGCTTTTTTGACTTCTTTATAATCAATTTTTTCTTATTTAGAAGAAGTATAGTTCTGGGATTTCTTCTTATATCTGTAACACTATTCTGTTGAATATTAGTTTAGGAGGCTTGTTATTTAATATCCTTCTTTTCTATTGATTGGGGGGGGTCTTTTCCTAGGTTTATTTCTTTTGGAATGTTTATTATGCATTAATATATCTGGATATATAAGATGGTATTATTCTTCACTTAAGTCATGTTTTGTATTTTATTCAGTATGATGTATTACTGGTTTTGTTATAATTGTCAATTTGTTTCCCCTACTCTTATACTGGGAAGAGGTGGGTTATAACACTTTATTTTTATGTTTCAGAATATCAAAGGAATTATTTGTTTATGTTTTTTGCTTTCTTTTCCTTTTTGGTTATGTATGATGTAATACTGATTTTGTATGTGTATTGTCATGATTTTGTTATGATTTCAAAAGAAAATTCCTCTACTCTTTTGGAGAAGCACCATAGGATCTTTAACATCCACCTGCACAGGCAGACAGAAAAGACAGGAGTACCCCGCCCCCCCCCATGCTGCACTACAGTGTCAGTTTTGGGATTTAAAGAGCTAGTATAGCCGAACCAGGCAGACAGGAAAGTAATATAGATTTTAAGAAGTAGTCAGTTATAAAATGTTATTTCTGAAGTACCTTTCTTTCACCTTTTGCTCATCAGAGTCTTGGTTTTCTTGGGACAAAAGAAGGCCAAAGCCCACTGAGACTGTCCCCCACAATATCTGTGGCACACTAATCTATGGTCAAATTATCTTCGAGCCATTTGTCAAGTCCAGATCTGAATGAAGAAAAAGAAGATGAGTCCACAAGTTTTTGGGTCAGGGAGTTCCAAAGTCTAGGAGTCCTTATTGTGAAAAAAATGTTATCTTTTATTTGTGTTTGCTTTTACTACATTAATTTATTATGCAATCTGGGGACAATGCGTCTATTACTAAAGTATAATCCAAACTGCTGCATTAATTCAGGGGATTGATGAACTTTATAGAGGAGAAGAAGATCCCCTCGAATTCTTCTTTTCTGTAATAAATGTAAGCCTGTATACCATAATGAAACCCATTCTCTTCTCAACCCTGCACAATCTGGTTTTCGCCCTAATCATAGCAGCCTTGGCTAAAGTTACTAATGATATGTTCGCTGCAATGGACTCCGAAGAAAATAACAGGAGCAGTATTCTTAGATCTCAGTAAAGCTTTCAACACCGTGGATCACAAATTATTAGTGAATAGCCATATTAAAATATGCTCCACTCCTTCCACTGCCCAGTGGTTCAATAGTTACTTATTCGGAAGGACTCAGAAAGTCAAAGCAGGAGGCTTGTTCTCATCATCTCTGCCTATCACCTGGGGAGTTCCGAAAGGCTCCATCCTAGGTCCCATTCTCTTCTCCATATACATCAATGATCTTGACCACAAGATATCCAAATCAAATCTGCATTTCTTTGCAGATTATACAGTTTTATATACCTCTGGCCCCACATTATCTGGAGTCAGAGACCTCCTTCAAGCTGACTTCGCGCAGTTAGAAACTGACTTAATTAATGCTAAGCTGCTACTAAACACCAAGAAAACCAAAGCCATGTTTTTCTCCCCGCACACCTCCCACACTACTTCTCTCTAAAGACCTTATTGTCACCTCTCTAGGAGAACTATTGGAAATTATTTCTAAATTCAAATATCTTGGCATCTGGCTCGATAACAAGCTCTCCTTTAATGACCACACTGATAGTCTATTCAGGAGATTAAAAGTCAGGCTAGGTTTCTTCTTCCGCAATAGGTCTTTCTTTCCTTTGGAGACCAGACTCAGGCTTGTCCAGGCCACATTCCTCCCCCTTCTTGATTATGTCAACATAATTTACAACTCTTCAATTACCAACCTCCATAAACTAGACACCCTCTACCACCATGCCCTGCGCTTTATCTCCAACGCCCCGTGCCGAACTCACCACTGTGATTAGTACGCAACAGTTGGGTGGACCTCGCTAACCTTAAGGCGTGCGCTTTATGCTGGTACCTGGACCCTAAACTTTCTTCTGAATAAACTCCCGAGCTAACTAACTTCCCTTGTCCGTATCTCCTGCAGTGTTTACTCACTCAGGAAGTCGGACTTCATCCTCCTAGATGTACCTAGGACTCATACATCCTTTGGTAAACGCACTATTTCATGTTCCCTTCCAACCATCTGGAATCGGTTACAATCCTCACTGAAATTATCCAGTATTGTCCCTGTTAACTTCTTCAAAAGGATAGCATTTAACAAATTAAAAGACACATGTAACTGCTTTTAAACTCCCTCTCCCTCCTCACTTGGTCACCACCAATCCTTTTTTACTTGCTCTTACTCCCTACCCCTTCTATTCCTCCTACTCTTTACGCCTCTCCATAGGTTCATGCTCTTTATACTAAGAGTGCTACTTTATGACCAGAACATTATGTACCATATTGAATTTTTTTTTACTGTATATTATTTACTGTTATGTCGTTTTATATGTATTGTACACCTGTCTGTATACCTGTAACAGGACCTCCTTGTGAATGAGCTTGCTCAATGGAGTTTTCCTGCAATAAACTTGAACTTGAACTGTAGTCTGCAATCTTGAAGCATAATTTTTTGAGGCCAGATAGGGAATCATTTTAGTAGCTCCTCTTTGAATTATTTTCAGACCTTGTATATCCTGTACTAAACATGGACTCCAAAGTGGGGAACCATAGTCCAAATAGGGCCTGACATATGTTCCATATAGGGGGATAATACATTCCTCTGATTTCATGACAAAGGTGCATTTTACATGCATAAGTAGCTGGCTACAGGTTTTAGCTGACTTAATACAGTGGTCTCTAAAAGTCAATTTATTATTAATTTGTATTCCCAGATCCCTTTCACAAACAGACACTTTTAGGGGAATATTATTAAGGGTGTATATCTGTAGGGGATTAGCTGTACCATAGTGTAAGACTGTGCACTTGTCGACAAAGTGCATATCGTTAATTTGTGCCATGTTTCAATGTGTTTTAAATCATTTGTAAGTGAAAGTCTATTTGATAATGAATCAACCTCCTCCCAACTTAGTATCATCGGCAAATTTTGAAAGAAAATTTGCAGATTTAATCTGCATATCCCTCAATGAAAATGAAAATTACGTACTACCGTAATTTTGATCTTCTTGGATGAGTCTCCACCACTCATTCACACTATTGGGTATAGCACCGAGGCACTAGGACCCATCGGAACAAACTTTTTTGCTGGAGAGACCGTGAGCCTAGCTGTGGCGACGATGACTCTCTCCATTCGACCTTCCAACCGCCTCAGTACCTTTTTACCAAGGAGGCTGCAGCACAACTAAACTAAAGATAACTAACTTTAGGCCCGGACATAAGATAGTCCGGGCGACCCGTGTAAGAAGGGTCAACAAAGAAGTCTTCACGGCCTAAAGATTTGAGGAGTGAAGACTAACACAGTGGTGAGCTCGGGGATGGAGGGTGGGCGGTGGAATGAGTGGTGGAGATCGGCCCAAGAAGATCAAGAATTACGGTAGGTACGTAATTTTCATTTCTTCCTGACATAAGTCTCCACCACTCATTCACACTATTGGGAGAGAGTACTGAAAGCTAATAACTCTCTTGAGAGGTTTGGTGGGACAGACCAAGAGCTCACGCTTCTAGGACAGGAGTCCATTAAGGATAGTTCTGCCAAAGGTGGAATGTCGCCTGGCATGAACATCCAGTGCATAATGCTTAACAAAGATGCACTGAGCTCCAGGTAGCGTGCATTGCAGATGTCTGCACAGGATCGCGCACTTCCGCTATGATGCCGCCGATCAGCTTCTGGTAGAGTGAGCGAGACCCTACCTTCCAATTAACCTGTGCCATGGAATAGCAGTGTCAAGACATGCCACTAGCCATGATGAGATACATCTAATAGCGACAGGATGACCCAGCCGGTCTCACTGAAGGAAACGGTAGTTGTTGGGCCTTATGAAAATTCTTGGTTCTATCAGATAGAAACGTCAAAGCCCTCTTAACATCCAAAGAATGAAGAAACGTTCTCCTTCATTTTGGAAGTTCGCAAGTAAGAGGGAAGGACCAAAGGTTGGTTTAGATGAAATTCTGACAACCTTGAGAAGAAATTTAGGATGAGTACTAAGAACTACTTTGTCCTTATGGAACACAGTATACTGGAGGGTCTGTGACCAGGGCATGCATCTCAGAGACCCTATGGGCTGAGGTAATGGCCACTAGGAAGGCAGTCTTCCAGGTGAGAAATTTTAGCTCACAGGTAGCCAGAGGTTCGAAGGTTTCCAAGTGAGCATGTCTAGCACAAGGTTAATGTCCCAGGCTGCAACTGGACGTCTTATAGGAGGTCTGGTATAGAATTCCTTTAAGAAATCTCTTAACCATAGGTAACTGAGCCAGAGACAAAGAAGAGACTGGCTCATGATACGCTGAAATGGCACTAAGGTGAACTTTGACTGTAGAGTACTGAAGACCTGAATTTGAGAGGTCCAAAAGGTACTCTAAAACCTTGTCTGTGGACAGAAAAAGGATTCAAAGAGGACTTTGCACACCAGAGCGAAAAACGCTTCCACTTAGATGTGTAAGTTTTCCGAGTGGCTGGCTTCAGAGCAGCCAGAAGAATGTCTGAAATTCTTCGAGAGACGTTGAACCGGTTCACTTCTACCTCTTCAGGAGCCAAGCGTGAAGGTGAAGCGATCTCAGGTTGGGATGGACCACGGGACCCTGAGTCAACAGGTTCACCTGCAAGGGGAGTGGTCTCGGAGGAACTGCCAACATATTGTTGAGCAGTGGAAACCAGAGTTGTCGAGGCCAAAAGGGAGCAATGAGAATCATCTTGGTCCCCTGCGACTCGAACTTGAGGAGTACTCTCTGAATTAGAGGAAGGGGCGGAAAGGCATATAGAAAGCGTTTTGTCCACTGCAGCCTGAACGCATCCTGACAGAAAATGCCAGGCCCTGGAATTCTGGAGCAGAAGAGAGGCAGTTTTATGTTGAGTGGGATGCAAAAGGTCCAGGTCTGGAGTTCCCACTCTTAATAGTGACTGAACTATGACTGAGTCGAGAGACCACTGTGAGGATCTGCTTCTGTTCTGCTGGAGACGGTCTGCCAAGTCATTTTGTACGCCTGACAGGTAAACCGCTTGAATTAGAGCTTTGTGTTCCAGGCACCACTCCCACACCCTCATCGCTTCCCTGCATAAGGGGTAAGAGTGAGCACCGCCCTGCTTGTTGATGTAGTACATCACTGCTTTGTTGTCCGTTTGAAGGAGAATGGTCTTGTGACAGAGAATGTCCTTCAACGCTCGGACCGCATAAAGGACGGCTCTCATCTCTAGGACATTTATGTGAAGCTGGGACTCGAGTTGAGTCCACACCCCTTGAGTGTGGAGAGCGCAACAGTGAGCTCCCCACCCCATTAGCGATGCGTCCGTGGTAATGGAGATCTGATGATCCAGAGGAGCAAAGGAAATCCTTCCAGAGATTGCTTTCCTGAGACCACCAGGTGAGACCTCTGTAAGGGTTCTGTCACCTTGATGGGATAAGACTGCGGGGTGAGTGGTTGGAGACCACTGGGCACTGAGCATCTTCCGGCCCGCCAGTAGCAGAGATGGCTGCCAGGTGCACTTTTAGGGTCGTCGACCTAAGCCCTTGACTAGAAAGGGACCATAAATAGTCCAAAATGCTTGCCACAGAACAGGAGGAAGGGTCCAAGCCCTTGCCCTGACACCAAATGGAAAATCTCTTCCGTTTGAAGGCGTAGCATTTTCTGGTCGACTCCTTACGGGACGCCTCAACAACATTGAGGACCTCGTCGGAAAGACCCAAGGCCTGGAACTCTAGCCGCTCAGGAACCAGGCCATCAGGTGCAGGGATTGAAGGTCCGGATGGAACACCTTTCCCTGATTGACTGAGAGCAGGTCCGGGCGAGCTGGAAGCTGCCTCGGGAGCCTGGAGCTGAGGCTGAGGAGATCTGGGTACCAGAACTGGCGGGGCCAGTCTGGGGCTATCAGAATCACCTGCGCCTTGTCCCTCCTTGCCTTGAGAAGCACCTTGTGAATCAAGGAAATGGGAAAAGCGAAAAGACCGGGGTCCAGAGCCTCGAAGGCATCCCCTGCAGCGAGCCCTGCTGAGGGCGGGCATGAAACAGCCTCAACTTCGTTCTCCTGGAGGCAAACAGGTCCACCTGAGGTGTGCCCCAGTGGGAGAACAGGTCTTATACTACCTCCGGCAGGAGAGACCACTCGTGAGATGCAGCCCCTCGGCTCAGGGCATGGCCAGGGTGTTGGAGGCTCCTGCCCATGGATGGCTGGAGATGCACCTCAGGCTGCGCAAGTGACCAAATGTGGAGAGCTTCCTTGCATAGAAGCATGGAAGCGTCCCGCCCTGGCGGTTCAGGTAGTACATGGTCGTGGTATTGTCCGTCTGGACTCGGACCACTTGACCCCGGAGAAACGGAGCAAAGGCGGTGAGAGCTAGGCGGACCGCTCGGAGCTCCAGCAGGTTGATGTGGCATCAGGACTCCCGCGGGGACCAGAGGCCGTGCACTCGGTGTTCCCCCAGATGGGCACCCCAACCCATCAGAGAGGCATCGGTCGATAGAGAGACCGTCGGCTCGGGGCGGACAAACGGGATGCCCTCCTGCAGATGAGATGGAACGGTCCACCACTGGAGAGCGTTCCACATCTCCTGGGTCACCATCACTAGCTGGTCCAATGGATCGCAGCGTTGTGACCACTGGCTGGCCAGTCCCCAATGAAGGGGGCGCATGTGCCAGCGTGCCCAACGGACCACGCTGGTACAGGCCGCCATGAGACCCAGGAGGCGCAGGAAGTCCCGGGCAGGGCGCGATTGCCCAACCAGAAATGATTGGACAAAGGAGGTAAGAACCTCGGCCCTGTCCGCCGGGAGCCGTGCTCTGGCTCGAAGAGAGTCGAGCTCTGCCCCGATGAACAGGATCACCTGCTTCGGCTCGAGTTCCGACTTGGCCTCGTTGATGAGAAGGCCAACTTGAGAGCAAACCTGGAGGGCCAGATCTCTGGACCGCTCCACCTCCTGTCTGGAGGGGGCTGCTATCAGCCAATCGTCCAGGTAAGGGTACACCCGGACCCCTCGGCGCCGCAGGAATGCTGTCACCACTGCCATGCATTTGGTGAAGACCCTGGGAGCTGGAGATAAGCCGAAGGGCATGGCTTGGAACTCGAAGAGGGATCCCTCCGCTCAAGCGAAGGAATCTCCGATGTGACGGACGGATAGGGACGTGAAAGAACGCGTCCCTGTAGGTCCAGAGAGCAGAACCACACGTGTTCCAGAGATGGTATTATCTGTGCCAGAGTGACCATTCTGAAGGTTCGAGACCTTAGGAACTTGTTCAGGTTGTGCAGGTCAAGAATGGGCGCAGCCCCGTCCGTTCAGAACCAGGAAATACCTGGACCACGAACCCCAGGTCTGAGGGGGTCCTCTACCTCCCTTATCACCTCCTTTTGGAGGAGGAGCGATGTCGGCTCGACGGAGCCGCCAGTGAGCTGCGGACCCGAGGCCCCCGAGGTGTGGCCGGCTCTGAAGGCGGGGCCTGCTTTCGAATTCTAGAGGCAGGCCTTTTCCCACCACCTCCAGTACCCACCTGTCCATGTGGTAACAGCGGACCAGGCGGAAAGGAAGTGCTTGAGCGCTTCACGGGGAACCAGGGTGAGTGACAGGGATGGGGCGACACCCCTCAGCCCGTCCACTGGGCAGGCTTGGAGGAGGGACCGGCCGAGGGACCTCCTGGGCCTTACCTCCTGCTTCCTGTTGGAGGAAGCCGGCGGCTTGGGCTGGGATACCAAGGTCGAGCCTGCTGGCCCTGACGTTGCTGGGCCGGGCTGCCAGCAGGCTCTGAGAAGCGACTAAAGGGCTTAGGCTGTGGCTTGCGGCCTTTGTCCTTCTGGGCGGAAGAGACAGAGTCCAAGGTAGCATTGGACTTCTCGATCCTCTGCAGGTGACCTTCCACCCAGGGCCGAGAGGTCAGTCCCAAAAGGGAACATCTGCCAACTTGTGCTGGGTATCCGAGTAAGGTGGATATCCTCAGCCAAGCCCGACGACGCATGGCCACCGCGGCCGCCACAGACCTGGCACATGAGTCCCCGATGTCTAACGCCGTCTGAGCTGCTGTTTAGCCACCTGCCCTGCCTGGTCCGCACCTGCCTGGCGGTAGTCTGCAGATCTGTGGGAAGATGAGGACAACCTCATCCAGGGGCCCAACAGGGCGTGAGAAAAATGTGCTTATGAGGACGGCGAACTGGCTGGCGAGCCGAGAAGGGCATGAGTAGACTTTTTAGCCTGGCATAATCCAATTTCTTGGATTCCTTGTCGGGAGGGTTTGTCTACATCCTGGCGTTCCCGGCCGCGAGCTATCGGTAACCAACCCTTGGCAAGGGTGTTCCAACAACGGACAGGAACTGGTAGGGATCGCATACTTCCTGGCCATCCTGGCCGAAGGCGCAGGGCAGGAAGCAGGACGCTGCCAAAGTTCCAAGGCCGGACCCACTATGGCTTCGGCCACTGGAAAGGCCTCCGTAGGAGAATCCCTTCGGTCCAGAATCTCCGTGAGGGGATACCTGGCCGTTTAGAAACGGGTTTGAGCTTCATCCCGGTGGACTCCGAGATGAGTCGAAGAGTAGGGAACATTCCCGGTGTCCTGGCCAACATTCCCCTTCCCATAAACCGGTTCATGCAATTATCCAGGCTGTGTGTGGGTGATGATGTGCGATATGGCCGCAACCACACATTCAGTCACTTCACTACCAGTCTAGCATTGCTTGTAAAGCACTTTGGATGTATGAAAAGCGCTATATAAATCTGATTCTGATTCTTCTTCTTCTTCTTCTTCTTTGGAGTCAAAAACAGTGGTGGAATTCAAGCATGCATGGGACAGTCATAAGGCAATTCTAGGGGGTGGGGGTAGGAAAAGTAGGCTGCTGGTTAACTAGGATCTGCAGCTTATCCATCAGGTAGGGAAATGGGCAGACTGGGTGGGCCAAGCGGTCCTTATCTGCCGTCAAATTCTATGTTTCTATGTTTCCTGAGAGCAGTCCACGTTCCAGGTTTAAGCAACTTCCTAGCGGACAGTCTCAGTCGATCAGTGGCCAGGGCTCATGAGTGGGAATTAAAGTTAGAGGTAGTCGAAGATCTCTTTCTTCGATGGGGTCGACCAGAGATAGATCTGTTCGCCTCCCCGTTCAATGCAAAACTACCCAACTTTTGCTTGCTTGTTCCCGGCCATGGTGCTTTTTGGCAAGACGCACTGTCTCTCTCTTGGACAGGGAGGTTTCTTTACGCTTTTCCTCCCTTTCCTCTCATTCAGAAGGTTCTGGTGAAACGTCAGGAGGAAGGGGCACATTTGATTCTGATCACCCTCTCTGGCCTCGCCAGATTTGGTTCCCTCTTTTGCAACATCTGGCGCTAGAACCTCCAGTTTCTAAGGACATGGATATGTTGTTCATCCACACTGTCTGGCAGGTATCCTTGCCGCTTTAAATCTTGCCGGAAGGTCTTCAAGCTGGCTCCTCCCACCCACCCGGGTGGTAAAACTCTCGGCTCCGCCTCATGACGCCAGATCTTCCTTACCGCTTGGAAGCTCAGGTTCCCTCCTTAACGCTCTGCGATTAAGACTGGTTCCTAATTCTTGAGTCTAAATCAAAAGTTTTTGCTAAAAGACTTGGTCTTCTTCTCCTCGCGGCTGATGCGATGGACCGTCGACTCCGGTTTCGGAGGTGCTGCCGGGCAGAAGATGTCTAGGGCGGATCCGCACTCCCGATGCGTCTACTGCTGGAGCCTTGAGCACGACCCGCGAGCCTCGGGCTTGTGCTCTTCTTTTCATTGCGTCCTTGAAGACTGTGCTGCCCGATTACCTTCTGGTGGCATGAGAAGAAGAAATTCCACGGTGAAATCTAAAGAGGCCCGGTTGGCGGTGTCCGCGGCGGCGGGCTCGGTGGATCAGCTCGAGCAGATGATCGCCCTCGAGGAGGAGGCGGCGCGGGCCGCTTCTACCTCGGCTGCGGCATTTGTCCCGCTCTCTCTCTGTGCCTCGTACTCTGCTTCTTTTAAGGAGCTGCGGGAAGATGAGGGACAACCTTCTGCGCCCGCTCCCAAGAGCGTCGACGGAGAGACTTACTTTTGCTCTTTTTGGACCTGGAAAAAGGTCCGGAAGAAGTTGGACCCTCACCTTTCGTCGAGAGGGTCAGACAAAGCTCCTTAAAAGAAGCAGAGTAAGAGGCACCGAGAGAGCGGGACAAATGTCAGAGTTGAGGTAGAAGTCGCTGGCCTCTTCCTCGAGGGTGATCATCTGCTCGAGCTGATCCGCCGAGCCTGCTGCCAATGATACCGCCAACCGGCCTCTTTAGATTTCACCGTGGAATTCTTCGGCGCCCAGTTGTCTTCGGGGACGTGATAAAAAGAAGAGCACAAGTCCAGGCCCGTGGTCGCGCTCAAGGCCCAGGCAGACGAGACGTGGGTGCGGATCCGCCCTAGACATCTTCTGCCCGCAAGGGCACCTCCGAAACTGGGAGTCGATTTGTCCATCGTGAGTCATGCAGGAGAAGAAGACCAAGTCTTTTAGCAAAAACTTTTGATTTCAATTTCAAGAATTAGGAACCAGTCTTAATCGAGAGCGCTAAGGAGGGAACCTGAGCTTCCAAGCGGTAAGGAAGATCTTATGCCATGGGGCGAGCCGAGAGTTTTACTCACCCGGTGGGTGGAGGAGCCAGCTTGAAGACCTTCCGGCAAGATTTAAAGCGGCAAGGATACCTGCCAGACAGTGTGGATGAACAATATATCCATGTCCTTAGAAACCGGAGGTTCTAGCCAGATGTTGCAAAAGAGGGAACCAAATTCATGCAGGCCAGAGAGGGCGTATCAGAATCAAATGTGCCCCTTCCTCCTGACGCTTCACCAGAACCTTCTGAATGAGAGGAAAAGCGAAAGAAACCTCCTGTCCAAGAGAGAGAGACAGGTGCCTTGCAAAAAGCACCATGCCCGGGAACAAGCAAGCAAAAGTTGGGTAGTTTTGCATTGAACGGGAGGCTAATAGATCTATCTCTGGTCGACCCCATCAAGAAAGAGATCTTCGACTACCTCTAACTTTAATTCCCACTCATGAGCCCTGGCCACTGATCGACTGAGACTGTCCGCTAGGAAGTTGCTTAAACCTGGAACGTGGACTGCTCTCAGGAAACATAGAAACATAGAATTTGACGGCAGATAAGGACCGCTTGGCCCACCCAGTCTGCCCATTTCCCTACCTGATGGATAAGCTGCAGATCCTAGTTAACCAGCAGCCTACTTCTTCCTACCCCCACCCCCTAGAATTGCCTTATGACTGTCCCATGCATGCTTGAATTCCACCACTGTTTTTTGACTCCACAAGAAGAAGAAGAAGAAGAAGAAGAATCAGAATCAGCATTTATATAGCACTTTTCATACATCCAAAGTGCTTTACAAGCAATGCTAGACTGGTAGTGAAGTGACTGAATGTGTGGTGGCGGCCATATCGCACATCATCACCCACACACAGCCTGGATAATTGCATGAACCGGTTTATGGGAAGGGGAATGTTGGCCAGGACACCGGGAATGTTCCCTACTCTTTGTGAAGAGTGCCCTGGGTTCTTTTACTTCCACCTGGACACCCACCAGGACAACACCAGGATGGGCAGAAGGGACCTCGGTTTAACGTCTCATCCGAAGGATGGCACACCCCAGCAGTACAGCACCCCCCAATACTGCACTCGGATGCCAGCGATTTTTAGGTGCAAGTCCAATCCCGGTGTGGGATGAGAACCCATGACCTTCTGGTCCAGAGGCGGATGTGCTACCAACTGAGCCACGCTGACAACCTCCTCTAGAAGGCCATTCCATACATCCACAACCCTCTCTGTGAAAAAATACTTCCTTAAATTACGTCTGGGCCGCCCCCCTTCTATCTTCAAATTGTGCCCCCTTGTTCTTGCACACCTCCCTCCTTTCCTTGAGGCTATACATATTAAGCTCCTTAAGTCTCTCTTCATATGTCTTCCGGTGCAGACCCTGCATCATTTTAGTTGCCCTCCTCTGGACAGCTTCCATCCTGTCTATGTCTTTGCGGAGATTGGGTCTCCAGAACTGCACACAGTACTCCAGATGGGGTCTCACCAGCTGTCTGTACAGAGGGATAATAACTTCTTGTTTTCTACTGGTGATGCCTCTCCCTATGCATCCCAGTATCCCCCAACCCTCCTTGCTGCCCTCTCACATTGCTTGCCCACCTTTAGGTCATCTGATATGACTACTCCCAGATCCCTTTCCATTTTGTTGTTGTTAGTATCTCCCCCCATTGTGTACTCTTCCCCTGGGTTTTTGTTTCCCAGGTGCATTACCTTGCACTTCTTAGCATTGAATCTAAGCTGCCATACATTTGACCATTCCTCTAACCTTGCCAAGTCCCTTCTCATCCTTTCCACCCCACCTTGTGCATCAACTCTGTTGCAGATCTTTGTGTCATCTGCAAAGAGACATACTTTTCCTTCCAGTCCCTCTGCAATGTCACTTATAAAGACATTGAAGAGGACCGGTCCTAATACTGAACCCTGCGGTACCTCACTACTAACCCCCCTTTTTTCAGAGTGGACTCCATTTACTATTACTCTCTGTGTCCTATTCTCCAGCCAATTCTTTACCCAGGCTGTCATCTTGGGACCCACTCCCAGGCTGGCTAACTTGTATATTAATCTTTTGTGTGGGACTGTGTCAAATGCCTTGCTAAAGTCTAGGTAGGCCATGTCCACAGCCACTCCCTGATCTACTACTTTGGTCACCCAGTCAAAGAAATCTATCAGATTTGTCTGGCATGACCTTCCCGCTGTGAATCCATGCTGCCTTGGGTCCTGTGCCCCTCTGGCCTCTAGATACTCAACAATTCTTTCCTTCAGAAGTGATTCCATCATTTTCCCTATCACTGAGGTTAAACTAACAGGTCTGTAGTTTCCTGCTTCTGCCCTGCTCCCACTTTTGTGAAGGGGAATCACATCTGCCCTCCTCCAGTCCTCAGGTACCACCCCATCCTCCCATGATTTGTTAAAGAGGGTAGTCAGTGGTGTCACTAGTTCTACCCTTAGTTCTTTAAGAATTCTGGGATGAATCCCATCAGGCCCCATTGCTTTGTCCACCTTCAGTTTTAAGAGTTCTTTCAGAACCCTTTCTTCTGTAAATGGGCTGGTATCAACTTCTGTATCCAGAGTGTTTCTACTGTTTGTTTTAGGTACCTCCCCCTCTTCCTTTGCAAATACTGAGCAAAAATATTTGTTTAGTATCTCTGCCTTTTCACAGTCACCCTCTGCCCACCCCTCCCTCCCTTTATTAAGCCTCACTATCCCTCCTTGGTCTTTCTTCGCTCCCTGATGTACCTATAAAAGGTTTATCCCCTTTGTAACTGGTTGGCTATCTTTTCCTCGGTTTGGGCCTTTGCTGTTCTGACTGCCTTCCCAGCTTCCTTTTGCTTTAACTGATACAGTTCTCTGTCCTGTTCCTTCTGTGATTCTTGTACTTCCTGAATGCTTTCTTTTCTCTTGAACCTTCACTGCCACTTCCTTTGAGAACCATAGTGGTTTCTTACCTTGTTTCGTTTTGTTTATTTGCTTTACACAAAGGCTTGTTACCTCTGTGATGGCAGTTTTATTATTCCCATTGTTCTTCCACCCCTCCTTCCTGCCCATTTGCTAGTGCATTCCTTAGGCACTCACCCATTTTAGCAAAGTCAGCCCTCCTAAAATCCAGTACCTTTGTCTTTGTATGAGCTTGACTCTATTGCTGTGTTTATTGTGAACCATACTGTTCGATGGTTGCTAGTTCCCAGATGGCTACCCATTTGTACATTCTGTGATCCTCTCTTCATCTCCATTTGAGAGAACCAGGTCTAAGATTGCTCCCTCTCAGTGGGCTCCAATACTAGTTGTCTAAGGCATGCTCCCTGTAGGACGTCTAGAATAACCCCTCTTAAGTGCTGCTGCAACTGCACTCCAGTTAACATCTGGCATATTCAGATCACCCATCAGCAATATCTCCCTTTTTCTGCCATTCTAAGTATACTTTCTATCATTTCCTTGTCCATTTCCTCCCCTGAGAAGGGTCTGTATACAACCCCTGTGCGGATTGTGGTGCCATTGCCTGTCTCAAATTTACCCACAGTGCTTCTTCTCCTCCTCCCTGTTTACCCTTTTGTTCTGTTGCTTTGATTCCTTCCTTTATGTAAAGAGCTACTCCTCCTCCTCTTTTACCCTCCTGTCCCTCCTGTAAATAGTGTATCCTGGTATGTTTACGTCCCAGTCATGGTTTTGTGTGTACCATGTTTCTGTGACTACAATATCAGATGTTCCTCCTCCATCAAGGCCACTAATTCAGGAAGCTTGTTACTCAGACTATGGGCATTGGTACTCACTGCTCTCCATTTTTTGATGCCTTCTGTTGCAGCATCCCCCACTGACCTTTCTACCTCGGTCTTTTTATCATTTAGTACCCTGTTTTGTAGGGAGAGGCTGGGATTTTCCTGCTGCTTATCAGTTCCTCCCCCCTTGACTAGTTTAAAAGCTTGCCAATGAAGCATTTAAACCGATTGCTCAAAAGACTTGTTCCCTTCCTGGACAGATGCAGACCATCCTGCCAGTATAGGCTGGTGTCCCTCCAGGTGGAACCCCAGTCCCCTTGGCCAGATTTCACATCAGGGTCACCCAGTGGTCTCTTCGAGTCCAATGGGATCAGAGGACTGACAACATGACTCAGATGGTCATGATCTCCAACAGCCTACAAAGCGATCTTCACTTCGGGAAAAGGCTGTTCTGAATCGCCCAGTACCAAACCCTCATGGCTTCTCTGCAGAGAGGGTACGAGCAAGTTCCTCCCTGTTTGTTGATGTACCAGACAGAGGACATGTTGTCCATCTGGACCAGAAGTGATCCCGGTAATAGAAGGGACTGGAACGCCTGGAGGGTGTACAGAACTACTCTGGTCTCCAGAACGTTGATATGGAGCAGAAGCTCCTGGTCAGACCAAGACCCTTGAGTCTTGTGAACCCCCAGATGAGCTCCCCAGCCCTGGTCTGAGGCATCCGTGGTAAGGATCTGGGCTGGGATAGGGGAATGGAAAGGGACTCCCTGTGATAGGTTGGAGAGATCATGCCACCAGCGAAGATCACTTTGTAGGCTGTTGGAGATCATGACCATCTGAGTCATGTTGTCAGTCCTCTGATCCCACTGGACTTGAAGAGACCACTGGGTGACCCTGATGTGAAATCTGGCCAAGGGGACTGTAGGAATGGCCGCTGCCATCAGTCCCAAAAGATGAAGCACCGCATGTGCTGGGATCCACCGAGCCTGGGCCACGAGACTGACTTGAAAAACTAGGGTCTCGGCTCAATCCGATGGCAGAAAAGCCTTGCTGTGAGCTGTGTCTAGTACTGCTCCAATAAACTGGAGCTGTTGAGATGGTAATAGCTGGGAGTTGGGCAAACTGACCGTGATACCCAGAAGAACGAACAAGCTCAGAGTGAAAGAAATAGATTCTTTCACGGTGGTCGGAGAGGGTGCTGCGAGGAGCCAGCCGTCCAGGTACGGGAACACGTAAATGCCGTGGTGGCGAAGAAAAGCCACAACCACCGCTAAACACTTGGTGAACACCCGAGGGGCCCAGGAAAGGCCAAAGGGGAGTGCCTGGAACTGAAAATCATTCTCCTGAAAAGTAAAACGGAGGAAGCAGCAGTGGGCCGGGAGGATAGGGATGCAGGCAGGCATCCTGCAAGTCCAGGGAGCACAGCCAAGAATTTGTTTGGAGTAGGGGGAGAAGTCCCTGAATGGTCAGCATGCGAAACTTCTTGTACTCGATGAACAGGTTGAGCATGCTGAGGTCCAGGATTGGTCTCAGATCTCCTGTCTTCTTTGGAACTAGGAAGAAGTGAGAGTAAAATGCCCTGCCTAGCTGGTTTTGAGGGACGGGTTATATGGGCGCTTTTGACAGGAGGGCCTGTATCTCCTGAAAGACTATGGGGATCTGATCCCTTGGATAAAAAGACTGTCCCAGAGGATGAGGTGCAGGGATATCGGAAAACTCTATCGAGTGACCTCGCTGGATAAGTTGAAGCACCCATGCTTCTGCGGTGACGAACCTCCACCCTTCCAGGTGGAGGCCAAACCTCCCTCCTACCGGTTCCTCAGAGACTACTGGAGGCAGCGGAAGGAGGGGAAAGGAGTCAGAACGCCGAGGGGATGGGAGCTTTTGCCCGAGGCCGGCTTGGGGAACTTGGCCTGGGGGGGTTTGGGCTCCCGAACGAGGGGCTCATCGTTTGCCCTAACGCTTACCCTGGTTTTTGTTCCATCTCCTTTGGCGAGGAAAAAGGATGCTGCTTCTTCTGCCCCATCTGGTACACTGAATGTATGTCCCAAAGGGAGCGTCCGCTCTCTAGCAGCCCGGTAATAATATCTTTGACGTCGCTGCCAAAAAGGACAGAACCCTTAAAAAGGCCGTCCAGAATGGAGGGCTGGATGTCTGGTGCCAAACCTGCAATCCAAAGCCAGGAAAGGCAACGGATGCAGAGCCCCCATGGCTGTCGCCCTGACCACCGAGTCTACTGAGTCATACGTTGCACACAAAGCATGACAACAGGAAGACTTTCCCATTCTGACTTTGTCCAGCAATTTATTATGGAGTGACTCATCCTGGACTTCCTGAAGATCCCTCTCCAGCTTGGAGAGAGAGGCCTTCTGAAATGCCATCATGTGTGAGACATAGTTGAGGGACCGGATGGCACAAGAGGAGTAAACCTTCTGACCAAACTGATCCAACTGCCAAGAGTCCTTGTCGAGAGGCGAGGAACTCAAGTGCTTTGGTTGCGCTGACCGGTCCTGGGTGGCAGTGATCACCACAGAGTCAGCTTTGGGATGAGCCGTGAGATGTTGAATCCTTCCGGGGATAGTAGAGTGCGGTCTGCCTTTCTGAGACAGCGGGATAGAAGACGGGTGCTGCCAGATAACAGTCATCGGGGGTGGGTAGAGGGTTCGTGGTGGCTAAATCCAAGTGTTCAGCCAGCCTTTTACGCTGGGGGTCCACTTCCTTGGAAGGCCAGCCTCCTTCTGCCAGGATAGTGTGCAAAAGGTCCCCAAAGGAAAGATCCTCTGGAGGAGATTTTGAGGATTCTTTGAGTGGTACCTCGACTGGGGACCAAGGGTCCAAAGGCTTGGAATCACAGTCTGTGCTGGAAGGCTCAGAACCACTGGGGATGAAAGGGTGTGCCCCAGATGAGCCTACAGGTAAAGCACCCGCTGCCCTGCAGGAGGGTATCGGTGGGGGAGGAGCCCTTGGAAGAGGGATGTCTCCCACAGAGTGCTTAAGCTCCATAATGAGCTGTGTCCTGGCCTCCTGCCACCATGTGGGGATCATCTCCCGATCTGGCAATGGAGGAGGAGGAGGAGGTGGCTGGTACCCCAGAAAATCCGGATACTGCAGATACTGCCAAAAAGGGTACTGAAAACCTGGCAATCCAGGAGAATAGCCATATGGGTTTTATCCCGGGCTATACCCAGGGTATCCCAGCATCAGGGATCCCGGTGTCGGAGGCACGTGGCCTGGTGTTGGGTACTGAGGAGCCGACGGTGGGCCACCCGGTAGCGGTGCCTGGGGATCTGGCTTTGGAAGACCACCAGGAGGGTCAACTGGACCCACTGGGGGAGGTGCCATAGGGTCACTGGGTGGCGTGGGATCCGGGAGGGCCCCCGAAGGTCCCGAAGGGAAGGGCTCCATATCAGGATCCTTTGCCAGCAGCGGAGTCTTGTTCAGAGGTGGCAACAGACCTGGCAAAGAGGGAAGTTGTGGAAGGGACCCCAACGAAAGGTCGAACAACGATCCTGTTGACAGGGACAGAGCAGGATCAGGTGGCGAATCCTTGGGGTGCAGGACCCAAAAGGATGCAGAGTCTCTCGAGAGCACACTCTGGTCGGCATCGGGGGCCTCGCGGGAACCCGACGGGCGAGAGGAGTCCAGGTGGGCGACTGAGGATCCCCCGTACAACTGATCGGACCTCACTGAGCTAGTGGCAGCGAGAGGGCCACTGCTAGACTTCCTGGTCAAAGCCGTGCCCCCGTCGACAGGGTTGAGGGGAGACTTACCAGCAGTGCTTGGAAGAGACACCACTGAGACCTCGAGAGAGGCTACCCCCAACTGCCCGTTCACCTCAGCAGGAGGGGGAGAAGTTGCTCGGCCCAAAGAGGCGGACGGGGCATGAGCAGGAATACTCACGGTTTTAGTAGCGGGCCTCCCACGTGGCGACGGACTCCTGTCCTGGCGCTTCTCCTTGCTCTTCTTCTTTCTGGGGGCTGGCAACGACGACCTTTCCAATTGACGCCAGCCGTCGGGTAAGGAGGTGGGCCTCAAGGTTCCACTTGCTCCTGGTCCTGCTGGCTTGGTTGAAGGCCTGGCAGAAGGCACACTCATCCAAGTTGTGCTTGGGGCCTAAGCACAAGAGACAGCGGGAATGGTCATCCACCCCGTGCGGAATTTGGGCTCCGCACTTCGAGCACTTCTTCTTGACTCGAGCTGACATACAATCGGTCGAAAATTTGAAGAAAAAATGTTTAAAGGATGAGGAAAAACTTCAACTGACACGCGGGCATTAGATTGCTGTTCTATCTTGTGAGCCAAATGAACTGAGGCGACGGCGGGAAAGAACTGGAGGGCGGGCGCGGGACCGCCCCTTTTGTAGTCGTGCTGATGTCACGTCACCTGACGTCGGGGGCGGTCCCAGCTGATGATTGCTATCTACAAGTTTGCCGTTGGAACCCGACGCCAGAGGGCGCAGTCCTATATGTGAAGATCTACTGCAGGAACCCTCTCGAAGTAAGATCCAGTGTTTTGCTTAGTACCATGGGGACTTTGAAAACAACTGTGTAGCTGCATGTCCAGATTTGCACTAACGTCTTCTGTATGATTGTGCTAATGTTTGAGCCACTATCTGTGGCAACTTGTGTTTATATTATCTTGCATTTACTTTTTTTTTTTCCAATTTCTGTTTATGTCCCCGTCACACCAGACCCAATGGTGTCCTCGGGCTCGGCAGGCAGCTGCTCAAGCCCCCCTGGATGTGGTCACTCACCTACATGGAGCCTTGGCTATGCTCCCCAGGCGGGTCAGGGTAGGGACAGTACCCACAAAAGTTGACATTTTGTCAGGTAAGCACCACGATCTGGCAGGCGATGGTGGCCTAGGGAACTCTCACGGTCCATCATCGTGGAGGTGCTGGGCCATTTTTCCCCTTAAGTTTCTTCCTCCCTTGGGATGTCACATACTGGGACATAAATGCGAACCCCGCACATGATCGTGTGTGTGACCGTCCGCTGATGTCCCTCCCCGGATGAGGTGAGCATCCTCTGGGATGCTCAAAACCTCCTTCCCCCCGCCGGACCCAACCAACAATTTGAGTTTATTCCTGAACTCGGGTCATAAGTGTCAGAAGTGGTAGCACTACCGCTGCCCCGACAGGCAGGCAAATTTCCTTGCATTTACTTCTGCATCAAAACCAAATTTCTTTGTGGTAGTTTACTGCAGCAGAATATCAACTGAGTCAGCAAAGCAAGAGCTTGCGACCGTGGCTAACCTTTATGTCAAAAAGTCAGCTGCACTGGAAAACTGATAAGACTGTGTCACATGAGCTGACTTGGTGGTGTAGATGATGGAGGCACTATAAGCACCCAACCTTTTCCCACACCCGCAACCTGAGTTCAGGAACCAGCTTGGGTCACTGAGAGCCAGCGGGGGTGGGGAGCACAGAATTAGGATCAAGCAGCTGTCTGGCAGCTCTCCTCTTTTGGACTAGGGTGGTGGGCTTTCCGGGCTCTTGACTGCCACAAGGAAAAGACCTGGTGGTAGCACCGGTGCACAGGAGGCAAAATGTAAGTCTGGGAAGGTGGGAGGAGCCATTGTTCTGGAAAGCATGCATGCCTCCATGCGCATACACCATCCATGCCACCATGGCTCTGGTAGGAACAAAAACGGGGAAAAAAAGCGAGCAGACCAGGGGCTTCATGAAGCCCACTGAGGCACCCTGACTCATACTTCCACTCTGGATGGTGGGCCTTCTGGATTTGCTTACTTCAGCAGCGGTGGGGGAAGAGAAGACAGCCCTCCTCCCCTGACCCTATCAAGGTGGAACTAGCCCCCCAGCATGAAGGGAGGAAGGAACGTGACAGTCAGGGGTACCCTGAGGAGCAAGGCTGAACAGCCACCCCAGTCTGGCTCACGGAGGATGAAAAGTCATATGGGGGAAAAAAAACTGACAAATTTTGTGTTGCAGCAATCTGTGTTGGAAATTTTGCATTACGATAAATTTTGTGTCACTTTGTGCCAGAACTGCATATTTTGTCCTTTAATTTCAGGATTGCGTATACAAAAGAAACGCCTAATGTGCAAGCAGAAATGTGTCAGAATCAGTGAAATGGCATGAAAATGGATCACAAGTTGTGTTCATAAAAAAATGCCTGGTTTTGTAGAATAGCAATTTAAAAAAACCTTAAATAGCACAGTCCCCCAAGTGTCACCCATATACACCTAAACTAGGGGAAAAAATGAGCACTCTCTCGATGGTGAGGAAGAAACTGTTCTAGAAAGAACCAAGCATTTGTCAATGCCGACTGTTTGCTTGCTTGTATTTGCTGTGTAGGTGTTTCACAATGATAGTGCATACGTGATAATTAACATTTATTTACTTATTTAAGCGGTTCACCAGGAGGGCATACTGAGCAGAGTACTGCTCGATTCCAGATGCGTCCTGGGGGTGGAGGAGGAGGGGATGTATACTGTAACAAATGGTTCATAGTAACAGCCATACATTACAACTAACAGAGGAATTACAGAGGAACAAGATTACACACAAGTACAATAACATCGATGATGTGCAGCAGTTTGTACCCAGAGGGCAGTGGTAAGTTAACTAGCTAGCAAGTCTAGAGTTCAGAAATTCAGCAATGTTGTATAAGTGCCTATATGAACTTGATAGTCACAGTTTTAGAGACAGGAAGAATTTTAATGGCACTGTGGTGAGTGTAGGCCTACTGTATCAGGGGTACACTGGGCCTGGGAAGGCACTTGGTGCATCAAGTGTGAGAAGTGGGATAAGTGGTATCACGGTGGGATTGCCTGCAGGAGCAGATGGGTTGGGGGAGCACCTTGAGGAGCATGTCGCAGTGCTTTGAGTTGTCTGTATGCCCCCCACCGGTAGGGAGTTCTATAGTTTAAGCATGCGATAATTGAAGGCGGCTTGCCCTTAGGCTATAGCCATGTATGGGACATGTAGAAGCCGAGAGTCAGTGTTCCTGAGGGAGTAGACTGAGGAGGGTTGAGCATGGAGAGTGGACTCAAGGTGTGGGGGGGGTCTGCACCCAGAATTTCGCAGTTAGCCTCCCACCATGGAGCTGTCTCCGATCTAGGAGCAAAGGCAGATCTACAGCCTTGTAGAGGTTGCAGTGGTGCATAGTGGGAGGGCAGTCTAGGGCGAACCAGCAGAAGGAGTGCAAGAGAGGGTCGAGTCTAGATAGGGTGGATTTGGGGGTGGCGCTATATACTACATCACCATAGTCCAGTATCGGTAGGATCATTTTCTGGAGGATAGCCATGTGTGTTTCCAAAGGGATGCAGCCCCTGTTTCAGTATAAGGCACCAAGCTTGGGGTACAGTTTCTTATGGATTGAGTTGATGTGTCCTAAGAAGTCGAGCCAGACCCCAAGGTACCGGAAGAGAAGCAGACCTCCAATGGTGTCCCATCTAAGGTGTGGAAAGAGGGGGACGTGGGAGAGTCTCTGCCTGGTTCAGAAGGTTAGGGAGATGTTTTTGGGGGGATTTAGGAACAGCTGGTTTGAGTGAAACCATTGCTGGACAGCAGCAAAGTCGTCCTGAAGTCTGGAAGCCACTTCAGTGTGGGAGGGACCTGACACATACACTGCCGTGTCGTCTGTGTACATGTGTATGGATGTGTGTTTGCATAGCGAGGGCAGGTCGTTCAAGAATATGGAGAACAGGATCGGGCCGAGCCTTGGGGGATGCCCGTGATAACAGGGAGAAGGGGAGAATTATGTTGACCAACTTTTACAGCTTGAGACCTACCAGCTAGGTAGGACTGGAACCAATTGGAGCTGGGTACAGAGAGGTCTGCATGCTCGAGTTTGGGTATTAAGAGGGTGTGGGAGACAGTGTCGAACGTCTTGGCAAGGTTGATAAAGATAGCTGAGGTGATGTGCCCGTGATTCATTCCTGTGTGATCGGTGTCTGTGAGTCATATCAGAGAGGTGATGGTGGACTGTGACTTCCTAAAGCCAGATTGGTAAGGTGTGAGGTAAGAGGAAGAATTGAGGAAAAGGAAGAGTTGGGCTAGCACAAGGCGCTCCTGAATTTTGGCAAGAATGGGGAGTAGTGAAATAGAGCAGAAGTTTCCTGGTGAGGAGGATCTCCCCCTTTTGGTAAAGGAATGACTGTGGCATGCTTCCAATCGGCTGGGACTGTAGCAAGCGTGAATGAGAGATTGTAGAGCGTGGCCAGAGGGGTGGCAATGGCTGGAGCGGACAAGTAAAGCATTTTGGAGTCCAGATCAGAGGGGCATTTACCTTTGGAGGGGTTTAGTGCCCACAGCTGTTTTAGTACTTCGGTCGGGGTGACCAGGCAAAAGGCGAAGAACATGGAGGAGGGCAAGTTAGGCGAGGGTGGGATTGGGGGAGTGCAGAAAGGAGAGAAGCCACACAACCTGTGAAATAGTTGTTAAAGGCTGAGGCCACTGCACCTGGTTCAGTGATGGTGGCACCATTTACATTTACAGCGGAGGTGGGGGGGTGAGTAGCGATTTTAATGTTTTCCAGAATTTCGCAGGGTGATTAAGGTTAGAATGGAAAGAGGCCTTGAAGTAGTTGGCCTTGGCCTGGCATAGAAGCCTGGTGCAGGAACTGGAGTGTGCGGTAGAGCTGGAGTGCCTCCAGGGAACTGGTTGCCTTGTGTGCTTTCCATGCCTGGTCCCTTGCATGTAGTTGATCGATAATATTGGTGGTGACCCAGGGCAGGTAGGCACCTCCTACATGGGTCCTGTTCAGCAGCGTATGGAAGTTACATATGGCGAGGAATTTAGATTTGAAAATGTCCAGGGCAGAGTCGATGGAGGATGCCTGAGTGATGAAAGACCAGTACACAGTGGACAGGTCGTAAAGTAGTGCTGGGAGGTTGAGGGATTTATATGACCTGGTAGCGGTATCCGGGTGGGTGGGGTGGAGGTGGGTCAGAATATTTTTCTTACCACGTAGATCAGGTGATGGTCGCTTAGCGAGTCCGGAAGGAGTCCTGAGTCTATAATAAGGTGAGGGTGCGAGGTAAGGGCCCAGTCTAGCAGGGAGTGGTTCTGGGACTTAAGATTCAACCGAGTGGGTTCGGTAATTTGTTGGGAGAGACTTAGGGATACTACATGGCTCTGTAGCTTACAGCGAGGACTGGAGAGCCAGTTGGAGTTGAGATCCCCAAGGATAATCAGCTCACCCGTTGAGCCAAGCAGTTTAGGTGTGCTCAAGTGGTCCATTATGAGTGAAGTGGGTGTGTTGGAGGCACAGTAGGACCCAGCTACCGTACAGTGGTACTGAGTAGGGGAGTGAGAGCTTTATTAGCAGGGAGTCAATGGACAGGGTGGGCAAGGACAGCTGGACTGGGGTGTATTGGAGGTGAGCAGCGATGTACATGGCAACTCCTCCACCCCTTTTATTTCCGTGCCGGTCGTACCAGATGAGGGAGTAGCCAGGGATCGAAAATTCAGCATCCGAGTTGTGGGGCTTCAGCCACGTTTCGGTTATGATTAGTATGTCTGGGCGCAGTGTAAGGGCACTAGGTTGTAGGATGGCAAGCTTGTTCAGGAGGCTACATATGTTTAGGTGAATTATTTTAAGGCCCTGTGGAAGTGTAACAGAAGTGGCGGTATTGGGGGGTATTGGGCCAGGGTTAGGCTGCACATCGCCTGCCAGAAAAAGCAGCAGAGTAAGCAGCTGTTTAGTTTTAGGCATAAGCCCTGGCATCTTGCTTAGGGCAAAACGTCGCTGGGCAGATTTAGGCATCCTAGGTGTGTGAGAAAATCTTAGTGCTGACAGCCCAGCGTAGAAGGATGGCGGCAGGATGGATGGGCCGGGTACCCAATTCCTCGAGAGATGTATGAGCAGAGGGCCTGTGGTAACAAGGGTGTGGCCAGGTGGGGGAGCTGTCCTACTATCTATTAAGTTGGTGTTTGGCTGAGTGGCAGGAAAGGAGGAAGGTGGAACGGATGTAAATGGTGGGAACAAGCACAAAATAGAGAAGTATAGTGGCAGCATAATGCAGATGCTAGTGTTAAGGGTGGCCACTAGTGGTGATAAAAGATAAACTGTTAAGGGAAAAGTTGGCTGTTAGGAATTATCGCGAGAACTCACGTCGTTTACAGCCTATATAAACCTAAGTCCACCAAGGGTGGTGTCGGGGCAGCAGGGAGTAGCTGACAGAAATGCCTGTGGTAGCGTGGCGTGGTCTTCGTACTGGATTTGCGTAGCGGGGCTCCGGCTTGAGGGAGGGCAGTACAGACGATGCCCTCTTGACCATATTAATAAAATGGGCTATAACAGCGTAACTGTCATGATTGGGAAATGAAGAGGTTCACACGTGTTGTTGTTTTCTTACACTGTGATCTTGAATTAAAAAAACATTGTTTTTTGGGTCCCCAGCATATGAACATTAAAGGTTTCATTTATGAAATGCAACCCAAAACACTGTTTTGTGGCACAACAGTGAAAACAGGTGTTGGAGGGGGACTTAATAATGACACCTGCCACGTTCATTTGATGAAGGTGAAAAACATGAGTATGCTAGAGACAGAGAAACATAGACGTCAGAAAAAGGCCAAAGGTCCATCCAGTTTACCCAATGTTGAAAGTATGGGTTGAAAAGTAAAAATAATGGGGGGCATGGCTAGCTGCTCAGCCACTCAGACACACTTTCGGAGAGCTTCCTGTGACACAGCTGATAATTTTATTATTTTACATTTCTGAGTCTATCTTACTGCGATTAAACTGCCCACATTTGTTCCTCTTTTAGTGTGGTGTTCAGCCAGACCGACTTTTACTACATTGGGTCGAAAGAATACTGAGCAAAAAGTGAATTTCTTTGCACTTCCTGGCAGGGCTGCAAAGATACCGACAACTTCCATAGGCCCAACATTGGCTGAGCAGGATAAAGACGACTACCACCCAGCATCACTGGAATCCCTACAACTGGAGGTGCCCAACCTTACTAAAATGGTCCAACAGATGGATAAGAAAATGGACACTCACTGTGACCGTATGACGGCAGTGGAGCAGAAGGTTGACGACCTGACAGGCACTGAATAACTAGAGGAGAAGGCGTCCGACAGGGCATTGCTATAGCTGCGACTTGTGTTAAGGAGCAAGCCCTGTTACAATCTCAGCTGGAATATCTCGAAAACGCAGGCAAGGCTGCAAATGTTAGAATGACTGGTGTATCAGAAGGGAATGAAGGGGAGGATCTACTCTCCTTCGTGATAAACGGGTTAACAGAGACTTATGGCACAGATGTGCAAGGGTCAGTTGTCCGGACATACTGAGTTAGCCCATGGAAAGCAAGTGACTAACTGGAGGGAGCACAGACCATCCTGGTGGTTATGTCATCCACGGCGATTAGAGACCAGATTCTACAGGCTGCCCAGAACAAGAGAGGAGCAGATACCAATGGCTCCCGGATCATGCCATTTCCAGACTTATCTAATGCAATGCGCACAAAGTGCAAGAGCTTTGATCCCATCTGACACCATCTTCGGGAGCTGGAGATCCCCACCAGCATGCCCATGCCGATCTGTCTTCACGTTACAGTGGGCCGTAAAGCCTATATCTACACTGACCCTAAAGAGGCTGGGAAATTAGTAGACAAGTTAGAAGATGAGACAGCAGCAAGAGAAGGGGAGGCATCCTTGGACTCTGATGGGCAGGTGCTTGACAACCTGGTTGTAAGTGACTTTACGTTTTTGATATTTATTCAGCCTTGATCTGTAGCCCAAGAAGGCGTGGAGGAGGACTTCTGTTCTCTGAGACTGTTTACCCCTTCTGGGGAGGACATTCAGCAAAGACTTTGCCATTAGCAAGTTCATGTTGCGATTGTGGATGCTTAATGTTAAGCCAGTTTAATTAATTTAGTGAATTGTGTTTGGAAACTTTTCCTTACACTGGGATGCTATACAGTGTTAGGGGGTGTCTTAGTTTTTCCCTTTAGCAATTAGATACTGTCAAGAAGGCTGCCTCGGTTTCATTTTTTCTTTATTGTGGAGAACAACCAGAGGAGTAATTTTGGTGTCAAGGTTGGGGGCGACAACCTCACTGTCAACCAGCCTCGGATCATGAGGGCTGTGCTACCCACCAAAAAGTAAATCATCTATGGAAAAATACCATTATTTCTAACAACATACTTTTGAAAGCTAATACACACAGGGAAAGCACTGAAGACACTGCGGGAAACAATATGCTGACTGGCACAGCCCACTTCTCACCTCCTCAGCCGGCCGCCAAATGGGAAGACATGGAGCATGCATCCAATGCACAGCACAGGTTGCATGTCCTTCCCCTGTATTGCACAGGGATGGTGGACTGTGTACTGTACAGGGTGCGTGGTCCCTGTACGACTTTCCCACCAGCTGGCCATTTTCTAGAGAGCTGACTCAGACTGCTGACTCAAGCAGATAAAGCTTGTTATAAAATGGGGAGAGTAAATCCTGCTTTCCGATTGGTTATTACCTGTGCATAAAATCAGTTCCATGCACAGGTAAAAACAAGTTCGGGAAAGCAGGACCGCAGCTCAAGAAAGAATATCAGTGTGCAATCAGAACACTGAGCTTTTAAAAAGCCGCCACTTTTTTAAGCATTACCAATGACAGTGTGCTGCAGTTTACACAAACTAAAGTCATTCATCAAAAAAATCCCACATAAAGCATTTTTGTCAACTGTAGCCCTACACAATTCACGCTTAAATTTGAACAAAAAAAGAAATCTAAATGATCCTGTTCTCTCAGGTGACATAATTAGCCCCGTTTTCCTCACCTGACAATTGTGCTGCTGCTCCACCAGCATTCCTGCTGTCAGTCTCCGCTATTGATTATGCTCCTTCCCCAGATGTTCTCAAATTAAACTGCCTTACTGTATATATATATTTTTTTTAATTTAACAGTCCCAAGCTCATGTGGCAAGTAGAAGGAAGTACTTCTGCACACTAAAGAACACCGCTTTTTCTGTCACAGCAAGAGAAGAGACAGTTTGGAACCAAATCCTATGAAAAGTAAATATGACGGTTACTCCTTGTCGACTCCCTAGATACATTTTAATTTTACCCACAGAAAAACAGTTTCTGCTGGCATTCCACTCCTGCTTCTGCAAGTCAATGCCTACTCCTGCTGGCGGTCCCGTCTGATCCTGATGTGCTGCCATGCTTCCGTCAGTCAGGGTTCAATTAAAAAACAACACAGTTACACACATTATAATCTCTCTCACTCTCTCTACCAACATAAAATTCCAAACCAACACACGGAGGTGCAGGGGTAGTGGTTCTGCATTACGCTGGCAACAGAACAAAACCAGTAATACTGATGCCAGTAAAGGACAAATTTTGGGCAGCATATGCATGATGTAATTTAATGAATGATGTGATTTTTAACAGACGGAAGGACTACTTTATAATAAATTCTCATAAAAAAAAATCACATTTTTCTAAATCTAACGTGATTTATTTAACTATAAAAAGTTATGGAAAACAATGTTGCAAATTTTATAAGCACAATAAGACACTCCAGCGGTGTGCAAGGAACATATTTACTGGACTTCCAGGGGCTGAAGGCACTCTGCCTCACTACTCCTCTGGGCGTGCAGTAAAATCTGTCCCATGCACACCCTGTTGTATCTTATTGCTTAGTTTCCAGTAGCAAGCAACCCTCTGACTGACACCTTCTGCTTACTCTTTTATTTTCTTCCTAACACAGTTAACTGCAACTGTTAGCTTTATTCTGTTGTGAGTAACTGTCACAATAATGATAAAATACTGTTGTTTAAGATCGGATGTGAGGGGCATACGGAGACAGAACATTTTATTAAGTCTACCTGGATTTACCACTAAAGCTTAGCTGCCATTTTCAACAATCATGGATTTTACTCGGATATGAAAATAATAGTTTAAGGCATTTGCAGCAATAGCCAAGTCGATTATCTGTTATGTGGATTTGCTCAACAGTACTGTTATCCTCCCTTATCTTGTAGCAAAGGGAACAGTGTCACAACTATCCTAATGTCAATGGATCTAGTTTTGACTGATGTATTACACTGTTCAGAGTACTGTGTTGCTATAAAAATTCTAAATAAAAGGTTTTTAAAGAAGTAAAAATACTACAAATTAATGAGTAAATGTTGAAAAATGTCAACAACTGTTTATTTTTTTAAAAAGATTCTGACCTCAAATGTTCAGCACAGTCTTTTTTCTTGTACCACCTTATGAACGTGACAGATCTCATTTATGAAATAGTGTCCAAAATGTCATTTTGTGGCACAAGTGTGAATAGACATTTGGGTCAGTATTTGAAAAATGACACGTCATTTTCATGATATGGGATACAAAAATGGCTATCTTGAAAATGTGGGATCGCAATCAAGTAAAATAGCAAGACTAGGAGTAAACATTGAAGAATTTCAATTTTTCTTCATAACCATTTTAATTTTTTTTTGAAGATCTGGACCAAAATTTTCAACACAGTGATAACTGGAATTTCTTAAATCCCGTCCAAAAGGTGATTTTACAGAGTGACTGCGAAAATATGTTTAAATGGGGATATGAAAAAATTACACCTGCCTTGTTCATGAGGAGGGTTAAAAAAAAAAAAAAAGACTGTTGATAATTTGGGAACAAAATGTAGAAAAATAGCAATAGCAAAGTTATGAGACAACGTTGAAGAATTTCAATGTGACAACATTCAAAAATTTCAACTTTGCATCATAACTTCACTTTTATTTATTTATTTATTTTTTGTAGATCTTGACCCCAGGGTCTCGATATTGAAAAGTTTGCCTGGGTGCAAAGCCAAGCTTGCCCAAGCAAACTGGGTTTTGCGCAAATGTGCAATATTAAAAAGCATGGTGCTGGCCCGGTGGCGCTGAGGGTTGAGGCGCTGGATGCCACACCTCGCACCACGCTGGTGACCAGGGTTCAGACGTGAGCCCAGGCCACCAGGGGTTGGCAGGGGAGGGATAGGATTGAGCATCCGGAGGACTGCTCTCCTATCCTGGGAGGGATCCAGGGAGCCACCACTCTGTAGCGGCCCCTGGTGATGACTGGGGGCACTACCAGAGCGGTGCCAGCAAGGGGGCGGAATGCGGCAGATGTCGGCATGTGCCTGGACATCACTGCACGCCCACACTCTGACGGCGAAAACCAGAGGAAAAACCAGCAGGGCGCGATCTCTGCGGCTGATGGCTGCGCCCTGCGCCCCCGGACCCAAGAGAGCCACCTGGACAGGGTACACCGAGATGCAGGCGACAGTAGTCGGAGATTGTGGGGGTATGCTCTGCTGGGGCGGAGAAAAAAATAGAAATTATTAAAAAATAAAAAAAATAAAAAAAAGGCATGGTTAGTACAGGCAAACAGGGTTTGTTCCCAGTCACAATCCAGAAATCCAGAGGGGGGTGCAATACAGATGCAGGGGCAGGGACCTGAATACTGGTGCATTCCAATATTCAGAGCATGTGCACCGCACAAGACCATTTTTCTGTTCCCTTGCGTAGAGCATATACCACCAACTGAAATTACGACTTACTCCCGCGCAATCCTAGCAGCTATAAACATAGAAACATAGACTTTGACGGCAGATAAGGACCATTTAGCCCACCCAGTCTGCCCATTTCCCTTCCTACTGGATAAGCTGCAGATTCTAGTTAATCAACAGCCTACTTCCTGCAACCCCCCCCACTACAATTGCCTTATGTCTGTCCCATGCATGTCTGAATTCCCCCACTGTTTTAGACCCAACAGCCTCCCCAGGAGCGGTTCCATGCATCCACCACTCTCCCCGTGAAAAAATTTCCTCACATTACCCTGAGCCGTCCCCCTCTATATTTAAATTGTGCCCCTTGTTCTTACACATCTCTTTTCTAAAAGATGCTACCCTCCTGGACTTTGTTGATTCCTTGAGGTACTTAAAGTTCCTATCATGTCCCCCTGTCCCTCCTTTCATCAAGGGTATACATATTAAGCTCTCTCAGTCTCTCTTCATATGGTTTCTGATGCAGACCCTGCACCACTTTAGTTGCCCTCCTCTGGACTGCTTCCATCCTGTCTATGTCCTTGCATAGATGGGGTCTCCAAAACTGCACACAGTATTCCAGATGCGGTCTCACCAACTGTCTGTACAGAGGGATAACCACTTCCCTTTTTCTATTTGTGATGCCCCGTCCTATGCATCCCAGTATCCCCCTGGCTCTTCTTACTGACTTCTCACATTGCTTACCCACCTTTAGGTCATCTGATATGACTACCTCCAAGTAAGCTTTCCATTTTTGTTGTTGTTAGTACCTCCCCTGCTATTGTGTACTCTTCTCCTGGGTTTTTGTTTCCCAGGTGCATTACTTTGCACTTCTTTGCATTGAATCTAAGTTGCCATATGTCTGACCATTTCTCCAACCTTGCCAAGTCCCTTCTCATCCTTTCTACCCCCCCCTTGTGTATCAACTCTGTTACAGATCTTTGTATCATCTGCAAAGAGGCATACCTTTCCCTCCAGACCCTCTGCATTGTCACCTATAAAGATGTTAAAGAGGACTGGACTTTCTTCAGAATGTGTTCCATTCACTATTACCTTCTGTGTCATGTTGTGCAGCCAGTTTGCAACCAAGGCTACCACCCTGGAACCCACTCCCAGGCTGGCAAACTTGATTATTAGACTTTTGTGCGGGACTGTGTCAAATGGCTTGCTAAAGTCTAGGTAGGCCATATCCACAGCCCCTCCCTGGTCTATTACTTTGGTCACCCAGTCAAAGAAATCAATTAGATTCGTCTGACATGACCTTCCTGCTGTAAATCCATGCTGCTTTGGATCCTGTGCCCTTCAGCCTCTAGGTATTCAACAATTCTTTCTTTCAGAAGCGATTCCATCATTTTCCCTACCACTGAGGTCAAACTTACAGGTCTGTAGTTTCCTGCTTCTGCCTTGCTCCCACTTTGTGAAGGGAATCACATCTGCCCTCCTCCAGTCCTCAGGTACCACCCCATCCTCCCATGATTTGTTAAAAGTGTTGTCAGTGGTGTCACTAGGTCCTCCCTTAGTTCTTTTAGGATTCTGGGGTGAATCCCGTCAGGCCCCATTGCTTTGTCCACCTTGAGTTTTAGGAGTTCTTTCAGGACTCTTTCTTCTGTAACTGGAATGGTGTCAACCCCCCTACCCAGAGTGCTTCTATTGTCTGGTTTAGGTAACTCCTCCTCATCTTCTTTTGTGAATACTGAGCAAAAGTATTCATTCAGTATCTCTGCCTTTTCACTGTCTCCTCTGCCCACCTCCCCTCTCCTTTATTAATCTTCACTATTCCTCCCTTAACCTTTCTATGCTCCCTAATGTACCTATAGAAGGTTTTATCACCCTTCTTAACTGAGTTGGCTATTTTTTCCTCGGTTTGGGCCTTTGCTATTCTGACTGCCTTCCCCACTTCTTTCTGCTTTAATTGATACAGTTCCCTGTTGTGCTCCTTCTGTGATTCCTTATACTTTTTGAATGCAGCCTTTTTCTCCTTTACCTTCCCTGCCACCTCTTTTGAGAACCATAGTGGTTTTTTACTCTGCTTTGTTTTCTTTATTTGTTTCACACAAAAGCTTGTTGCCTCTATGATAGCAGTTTTGATTTTTCTCCATTGTTCTTCCACCCCTCCTTTTTGGCCATTTACTAGTGCATTCCTCAGTTATTCACCCATTTTGTCAAAGTCAGCCCTTCTAAAGTCCGGTATCCTTGTTTTTGTATGGCTTGTCTCCATGGTTGTGCTTATTGTAACGCACACTGTGCAGTGGTCACTTGTTCCCAGATGTCTACTGACTTCTAAATTTGTGATCCTCTCTCCATTTGAGAGTACCAGGTCTAGTATTGCTCCCTCCTGAGTGGGTTCCAACACTAGCTGTCGAAGGCCTGCCCCCTGCAGGGCATCGAGAATGACCCTGCTCTTGGATGTGGCTGCAGTACATGTCATCCAGTTAACATCTGGCATATTCAGGTCCCCCATCAACAGTATCTCCCCCTTTTCAGACATTTTGAGAATGTCCTCCATCATTTTCTTGTCCGTTTCCTCCCCTTGAGAGGGGGATCTGTATACAACCCCTGTGCGGATTGTGATGCCATTTGAAGTGCGGCAGCCCCCGGACCCCCAACACAGCAGTCCTTGCATCTAGTGACCCTCCTCCCCCTGCCACTCACCGTCCCAATATAAAGAAAATGTTTCCCTGAGGTCTAGTGTCTCCTCCCACCCCCTGCCGATTGTTGCCCAGTGTTGAAACAACTCATTCCCTGGTGGTTAGTGGCCCCCATCACCACAGATCGCCATCCCGATATAATTTATTATTGGTCTCTGGTGGCTAGTGGTCCCCCCCACCGATCGCCATCCCGATGTAATATACCATCAGTCCCTGGTGGCTAGTGGTCCCTCCCTCACCCGATAACCCGCCCAACATAAGTATAGAGCTTCCTTGGTGTCCAGTGGTCCCTGCCTCCACCCAATTACCCGCCCGACATACGTATACAGATTCCCTGGTGGCCAGTAGATCCTCCCCAACCAGATACCCTGTAACATAATGTGACACCATTCCCTGGCATCTAGCAGACCCCCCAACATGGCAGATAGTGCCCCACCACCCCGCTCACCCTCCACTCCGATCCCAAGCCGACGATCGGCACAGGCCTCCACTCACCACAATGGCTTGCATGCCGACTGAGCTGTGGTGGTGAGGAGAGGGCTGTGCCGATCGCCAGCTTGGAATTGGGGGGTGGGGTGGTGGGTCCGCTAGATACCAGGGAATGGTATCACATTATGTTACAGGGATGAGGGGGATGGACCATCAACCAGAGAAAACTGTATACATTATGTCGGGTGGGTGACTGAAAGGGGAGGACCACAGGATACCAGGAAACCTCTATATGTATGTCGGTGGTGACAGTGAGTGAGACCACCAGCCATCGAGGGGCGATGATATATTACATCGGGACAGCGACTGGTGGTGGCGGTGGTGAGGGAGGCAGGACCACTAGCCACTAGGTACCGATGATATATTACATCGGGACGGCGATTGGCTGGGGGGCCACCAGGAACTGATGATGTAGATATTACATCGGGGCAGTGATTTGGGGGGGGGCCACTAGCCACCAGGGACCAATGATATCTTACATCAGGATGGCGACATGCTGGGGGGGGGTGAGAACCACTAGCCACCAGAAACCAATTATATATTACATTGGGGTGGCAATCAGGGGTGGGGGAAGTGACCACTAGCCACCAGGGACCGATGACATACATCAGGATGGCAATCGGTGGGGGGGAGGGAGGACCACTAGCCAACAGGGAATCAGTTGTTTTAACAGCAAGCAACAATCAGTGTGGGGTGGGGCACTAGACTCCAGGGAAACATTTTCTTTGTATCAGGCCGGCGACCATCGGAGGGATTACAGTTTCTTATTAACAGGACGGCGATCGGGGGTGGGGGCAACTAGCACCAGGAAAACATTACTTTTTCATGTTGGGATGGCGACTGGCTGGGGGGGCACTAGCACCAGGGATAGCTCTCAGGGAATGGGTAATCGGGGTAGCACTGCACAGTACAGCCTCGTTCCCTATGCAAATGAGCCCATAATGGGCATGCAAAAGGCCCCTTAGGGCCTTGCATGCCCAACGGGCTCATTTAATAATAATAACTTACATAGAAACATAGAATTTTTTTGACGGCAGATAAGGACCGCTTGGCCCATCTAGTCTGCCCATTTCCCTACCTGATGGATAAGCTGCAGATTCTAGTTAATCAACAGCTTACTTCCTCCTACCCCTCACCAGAATTGCCTTATGCCTGTCCCATGCATTCTTGAATTCTCCACTGTTCCTGACTCCACAACCTCCTCAGGAGGCTGTTCCATGCATCCACAACCCTCTCTGTGAAAAAATACTCTCTAATATTACCTCTGAGCCGTCCCCCCTCTATCTTCAAATTGTGCCCCCTTGTTCTTGTACATCTCTTCTTCTGAAAGATACTACCCTCTTGTACTTTGTTAATTCCCTTGAGATACTTGAAAGTTTCTATCATGTCCCCCCTCTCCCTCCTTTCCTCAAGGGTATACATATTAAGCTGCTTTAGTCTCTCCTCGTATGTCTTCTGGTGCAGACCCTGCACCATTTTGATTGCCCTCCTCTGAACAGCCTCCAACTTTATTTATATAGTGCAATTTATAGCTATCAAAGCGCTTTACAATAAAAACGCTATAACAACAATATAAAACTGTAGATAATCAAATTCAATAATCTCAGCGGAAAACATACATCTGTTTATGGACAGGCATAGGTCCATCTGAATATGGGATATTTAGCATGGGGGCAAGCCACTGTGCCACCCTATTTCGGGGACCATATCTGCCTGGCACTAGATGGCTCAGTGCTGGGTCTCAACGGCCCTATATTCAGTCGAATAGCATCAATGCACAATTCCTCTAAATGCAGCAGTTTTTCAACACTTGGGCAACTGCAAGGGGCAGCACAAAGTTTTGCCCAGATTTGAATATCAGGCCCCAGATTTCCAACATTGTCTTTTTATTACCCCACCTGATGATCAAGACAAGTGGAATTTTCAAAATCCCATCTGAAGGATGATTTCGCCGAGTGACTGCAAAAACATGTTTTGGAAGAAATTTGAAAAACTACACCTGCCTTGTTCATGAGGTGGGGTTAAAAAGAAGTCTATGTTGAAAATTTGGGGACAAAATCTGGAAAAATAGTAGTTATGAGTAAATGCTGAAGCATTTCCAAGTTGCTTCATAACTGTGTTGTTTCTAGAGATTTTGACCCCAAATTTTTAACATGGTGTTTTTATTACATCACCATATGACCTACACCGATGACATTTTAAAATCCCGTCCAAAGCGAGATTCATGAATGAACAACAAAACCTGTTTTCGGGGAGGGTCTGAAAATTTTCATCTACCTGGTTCATGGGGTGGGGTTAATCAAAGGTCATGTTGAAAATCTGGAGTAAAATGTTAAGAAATGACAAATTATGAGTAAAAGTTCAAAATGCATTAAAAAGCCATTAACCAAACTTACCTTGTTTTCAGCCATCTCCCGATGGAGCTTAGAAGCAGAAGGATGCTCGAGAAGGAGCAGCACTGGACCAGATAGATAAGTACGGGGTGTGGGGTAGTGGGTGTTTGGGGGGGGTGGCATGGGGGCAAAAGTCACTGCTCGACCATTTTCTTCTTTTACAGGTTTACTTATGGGCACAATGAAGGATCAGGAGGTGGGCAGGATACTTGGTAATGGCAGCGTATTTTCTTTTCCATGGATGGGGCACAGGAAGGACTGGGAGGTGGGCAGGATACTTGGCAGTTGGAGGGTATTTTATTTCACTGACGGAGTGTGGGGAAGGACTGCGAAGTGGGCGAGACACTTGAAAGTGGGATGGTTACTTTATCTCATGGACAGGGCATAGGGAGGGATTGGGTGGTGGGCAGGATATTTGGCAGTGGGAAGGTATTTTTTCTTTTCACAGATGGGGCACAAGAAGGGATCAAAAAGTGGGCAAGATACTTGGTAGCAGGAGGTATGTTCTTGTCACAGATGGTGCACGAGGAAGGATCAGGAGGTGGGAGGGACACCTGGCAGTGGGAAGACATTTTATTTCACGGACGAGGTATGGGGAAGGATCAGGATGTGGGTGGGATACTTGGCAGTGGGACAGAGCTATTTTTGCATGTTGCTTCTCCGCACAGAGGCAGGTGGGGGGCGCTCAGAGCTGATCATGATGCTGCTCAGCTGCTTGCTGGGTGATGTCATGCAGACGAAACGATCAATCTGTTCTGGACCAAAGCGGCTTGCTCCTTTCAACTACACAAAGTTTCCACCCAGCAAGCAAAGAACAGTGTCATGATCAGCCTTGCTAGTCACTGTTGAGCCCACCAGAGCCTGAGCTGTACTGAACCGGACAGTGACATACCTCTGAAACCCAATTATCGTGACAAGATGTCTGCTGCATGTGCACAAGCAAACATAAAAAGTATCTAACTTACCACAGACACCATGCTAGCAGACAGACCAAACTCCAACAATTTTAAATGTTTTACCTCTGTCTCTTATATATGTAATCAAAGGAAATAAAAGGCAGGTAGAAGCACTCCGAAATCCTGAAGGACCCGGGGTAAGAAAGCAGGAGCCAACTTAACCTTTTAAACAGCATGCATGGTTTGAATTTCAAAACCTGCTTGCTAAGACAAGCAGGACTCTCAGCCACCACAGTGAGGAGAACAGTTGCAAAGAAATCATCAAGCAGCAGAGTAAAAGCCAAACCTGCTTGTCTCTTGACCAACACTAAGAACTGATGAGAAAACTGAGGTAAGTTCCAATTCTATGCAGAGTTCAAGGTGGCTGTCAGGATCACAAGTACTGGAGCCAACGCATAAACTGCTGTAAACAACCTCTCAAAGTTTGGCTAAACACAGCTTTTCAGCAAAAAGAGACCAGGGCTTGGTGGTAGGATTGTCAGAATCAAACTTTTATTCAAAATTACACAACAGGGCTAAGAAATCCAGCAACCTGATTGGTCTGCACCAGACTTTACCTGTGGGAAAATCCTACCATAACCTATGGGTAAAGTTCCAGAACCCCAGCCAACCGCTGCACAAAACAAAGACGTCACTACCGGTTTCTTTTTTTTCACCTTTGTTTAACCGCCATCTTCAACTGCTAAAGCAAAGGATAAGACAAGTACACCAAGCTCCAACAAGAACTCTGCTTTGAAAAACAAACCCCCAAATCCAGTTCATGTAACATAAAGAAACATAAAAAAAAAATAAAAAGTTTTCAGCACCTCATGTCATTTTATTGTTGCCACTCAGCACTTGCACCCACCTCACCTCTCGCTTGCTGCTGGCTACAAGAACAAACTCTGGCCAGAGCAGATATGGCTGTAGCCAAGCTCACAAAGCTCTAGGCGGAACAGTTTGTCAGATCTAAGATGGCCACCAGGCCTCACTGCACATGTGCGAGCAGTTCAGAATGCACAAAGTACAGTTATGTAAGAACTTAACCGTAAAGTACAGTTACGTAAGAACTTACTGTAAGAGTAGATCTTCAAGAACAGCTCTTGCAGCAGGTTACACCATTAGGACTGAAGCCAGCAGGCACCAGGACCCCACAGAAAAATTCTAGCTAGCAGTATTCAGCGGGGGATCACCCCCCAACATCGGACCCTCCCCAACGTCAGGCATCACATAAAGGGCGGTCCCCAGCATCCCCAGTTCTCCCCCAGAGACTCCCGGCCCAAAGGTGACATCTGAAGGGGAGACCGAGGATCCGCTTCCAAAGGAAGGTTTGTAGAAGACTAGCGTCAAAGACGCTGTTGCCTAGAAACTAGGTCAGAAGACTCAGCCTCCAGAGGGGAAGGTGGGGGGGAACTACCTGCTGCAAGAGCTGTTCTTGAAGATCTACTGTTACGGTAAGTTCTTACGTAACTGTACTATCTTCCTTCGAGAAACAGCTCTTGCAGCAGGTTACACCATTAGGACTGATTCCCAAGCAGTTAGGGAACTACTTCCTTATCGGGAGGTGGACAGGAGAGATGTTGGACAGATTTCAGGACAAAAGACCCTGAAGGACCACCAAGCCGAAATCTGCTCTGTACCTAGAGGCAATATCCAGACTGTAATGCCTGATGAAGGTGAGTATAGTGCTCCAGGTTGCTGCTGCACAGATGGCTGACGTGGAATCGTTCTGGAGTGCGGCGAAGGAAGTAGCCACCCCTTCCCCCCCCGTAGAATTACCTTTTACCGGTCCCAGTAAAGCTTTGTTGTGCTTCTGGTAACAGAAAGAGATACATTTCATTAGCCATCTTGAAAGCGACTGCTTAGATACAGGTCTACCTTGCATCCTGTGTTTGAAGGAAACAAAGAGCTGGTCCGACTTACGATGGGCTCTGGTTCTAGCCAGATAGTTTCTGAGGTTCCTATGCACATCCAGAGTGTGTAACAGGGCTTCTCCCCTGTTAGAATGATTGGGGTAGTACACTGGAAGGTCAATGACCTGGTTGAGTGTGACGGCTGAGACCACTTTGGGAAGGAACTTAAAATTTGTTCTTAAGGACACCCTGTCCTTGTGAAAAAACAAATAAGGATCCTTGCACATCAGTGCATGAAGTTCAGCAATTCTTGTGGCAGAGGTAACGCCTACTAAAAAGAGCATCTTCCAAACGAGGAGACGCAGCTCACAATCCATGGCTGCTTCGAAAGGAGGCAGTGTAAGCTGCTCTAGAACAAAGGGAAGATCCCAAGGAGGAATCGGGTCTTTGATGGGAGGTCTCAAATGCAGGACGCCATGCAAAAAAGCGTGGGAAGTCTCTAACTGTACTACAGAACGGTGACCTACTGGTGAATGGTGCGCCGAAATGGTGCATAGGTGTACCTTAATGGAGCAGTAGGCAAGTCCTGCCTCGTAAAGGGACAGGAGGTAATCTAAAAATACAGGTTACTCACCTGTAACAGGAGTTCTAGGAATGGTATATGTTGTTCATCCACACTGTCTGGTAGGTTTCTTGCCGCTTTAAATCTTGCCGGAAGGTCTTCAAGCTGCCTCCTCCCACCCACCTGGGTGGTAAAACTTTCGGTTCAGCCCCATGACTCCAGATCTAGCCCGCTGGAAGCCAGGTTGTGCGTCAAAGTCGGGGAGGTCGGGTGGGTCGTGTGGATGAACAACATATATAATCCCTAGAACTCCTGTTACAGGTGAGTAACCTGTATTTCTAGGGACATGGATATGTTGTTCATCCACACTGTCTGGCAGACTCCTAGCAATTCTCTGGGAGGAGGGAGGCAAGGCGCACACCCCCTACTTGGGAAATAAAGACTGGAGAACCAAGGCCCCAAAACCAGAATCCCAGCATGACTCAAGGTCGATGTGGTAGTGGGTGATGAAGGTGTGTGCTAACTTCCAGGTAGCAGCCCTGCAGATTTCCTGGATAGGGATGTCCCTGGAAGCAGCCACTGATGCAGCAGTATGGCGGGTAGAATGAGTTCTCATCCCTCTGGGAGGCTCCATGCCCGCCAACCTATAACAGAGATCTATGCAGGAAGTGACCCACCTGCCTATCGTCTGCTTGGCTGCAGGTCTGCCAGGTGCGGCTTCAGCGTAGGTGACAAACAGCTGGCGAACCTCTCCCCGAACTTCAGCCGTCTGCTCCTTATAATAAGCAAGCGCTCTTCTAGGGTCCAGAGTATGGAGCCTATATTCGGCCTCCGAGGTGTGACTGGGGTAGAACACCGGCAGAGTCAACACCTGGTTAAAGTGAAACTCCAACACCACCTTTGGAAGGAATTTCAGGTGGGGGCGCAGGACAACCTTGTCCCTGTGGAAAACCAGATAAGAAGACTTGATGGAGAGCGCCTGGAGCTCTCCCATCCTTCTGGCTGACGTGATAGCCACCAAGAAGGCGGTCCTCCACGACAGGTGAGAGATGTCACATTTGTGCATCGGTTCGAATGGCTTGCCCATGAGCTTAGCCAATACCAGCAGTAGATCCCACGGAGGTGGAGGTTCTCGCACTGGAGGGGATATGTGATCTAGGCCTTTGAAAAAGCGCCAGACCACCTTCTCCTGCACCACCGACTGCGTCCCGGCCTGCGCCAGCAAGCAGAGATGGCTACCAGGTGCACCTTAAGGGTCGTCGACCAAAGCCCTATCTGAGAAAGGGACCACAGGTAGTCCAGAATGCTTGCCAAGGAACAAGAGGAAGGGTCCAGGCCCTTGCCCTGACACCAAATGGAGAATCTCTTCCATCTGAAGGCGTAGCATTTTCTGGTCGACTCCTTACGGGACGCCTCAACGACGTTGAGGACCTCGTCGGAAAGACCCAAGGCCTGGAACTCTAGCCACTCAGGAACCAGGTCGTCAGGTGCAGGGATTGAAGGTCCGGATGGAATACCTTCCCCTGATTGACTGAGATCAGGTCCGGGCGGCTGGAAGCTGCCTCGGGAGCCTGGAGCTGAGACTGAGGAGATCTGGATACCAGAACTGACGGGGCCAGTCTGGGGCTACCAGAATCACCTGCGCCTTGCCCCTCCTCGCCTAAGAGAAGCACCTTGTGGATCAAGGGAAATGGGGGAAAGGCGTAGAAGAGGCCCGGGGTCCACGGCCTCGAGAAGGCATCCCCTTGCAGCGAGCCATGCTGAGGGGGCGGGCATGAAACAGTCTCAGCTTCGCATTCTTCCTGGAGGCAAACAGGTACGCCTGAGGCATGCCCCAGTGGGAGAAGAGATCTTGTACTACCTCCGACAGGAAAGACCGCTCGTGAGATGCAGCCCCTATCCGGCTTAGGGCATCGGCCAGGGTGTTGGAGGCTCCTGCCACGTGAATGGTGAGGAGATCCGCCTCCAGGCTGTGCAATAGTGACCAAATGTGGAGAACTTCCCTGCACAGAGGCATGGAGCACGTCCTGCCCTAGCGGTTTAGGTAGTACATGGTTGTGGTATTGTCCGTCTGGACCTGAACCCTTGACCCCACAGAAACGGAGCGAAGGCGGTGAGGGCTAGACGAACCGCTCGAAGCTCCAGCAGGTTGATATGGCATCGGGACTCCTGAGGGGACCAGAGACCATGTGCTCTGTGCTCCCCCAGATGGGCACCCCAACCCATCAGAGGCATCAGTCGATAGCGAGACCATCGGCTTGGGGTGGACAAATGGGATGTCCTCCTGCAGATGTGCTGGAACAGTCCAGCACTGGAGAGCGTTCCACATCCCCTGGGTCACTGTCACTAGCTGATCCAGCGGATCGAAGTGTTGTGATCATTGGCTGGCTAGCCCCCATTGGAGGGGACACATGTACCAGCGGGCCCAACTGACCACGCTGGTGCAGTCCACCAGGAGGCACAGGAAGTCCCGGGCAGGGCGTGATTGCCCAACCTGAAATGATTGGGCAAAGGAGGAAAGAACCTCGGCCCTGTCCGCAGGAAGCTGTGCTCTGGCTCATAGAGAGTCGAGCTCTGCCTCGATGAATTGTATCACCTGCTTTGGCATGAGTTCCGACTTGGCCTCGTTAATGAGGAAGCCAACCTGAGAGCAAACCTGGAGGACCAGATCCCTGGACCACTCCACCTCCGCTCTGGAGGGGGCTGCAATTAGTCAGTCGTCCAGGTAGGGGTACACCTGGACCCTTCGGCGCCGTAAGAATGCTGTCACCACTGCCATGCATTTGGTGAAGACCCTGGGAGCTAGGAAAAGACCGAAGGGCATGGCCCAGAACTCATAAGGATCCCTCCGCTCTGAAGTGACAGGGCTCTCTGGTGGGACGGACGGATTGGGATGTGAAAGAACGCATCCTGAAGGTCCAGGGATCAGAACCACATGCCTCGTTCCAAGGATAGGATTATCTGAGCCAGAGTGACCATCCTGAAGGTGCGAGACCTGAGGAACGTGTTCAGGTTATGCAGGTCGAGAATGGGGCGCCAGCCCCCCATCCGTTTTGGGACCAGGAAGCACCTGGACACAAACCCCGGGTCTGGAGGAGGATCCGCCACCTTCCTGATCACCTCTTTTTTGAGGAGCAGGGCAATATCGGCTCGTCGAGCTGATAGGCTACGGACCCTCCTTCTGGGCAGAGGTGACCGAGTCCAGAGTGGCATTGGACTTTTCGATCCGCTGGAGGTGACCTTCCACTCCAGGGCCGAAGAAGTCGGTCCCCAAGAAGGGGACATCTGCCAGTTTGTGCTGGGTATCCGCCGTGAAGGTGGATATCCTCGGTCATGCTCTGCAGCGCATGGCCACCGGGGCCGCAACCAATCTGGCACAGGAGTCTCCGATGTCCAGAGCCGTTTGGAGCTGCTGCTTAGCCACTGCCCTACCCTAGTCCCGCACCTGCTGGACCGTGGTCTGCAGGTCGGCCGGGAGATAAGGGATCACCTCATCCAGGGAGCCCATGAGGGCATGGGAAAAGTGTGCCATCAGCACAGCCGAGCTGGCCTGGTGGAGGCCAAGGGAGGATGCAGCGTACACCTTGCGCCCGTGTAGTCCAGCTTTTTGGACTCCTTGTCGGGGGGCTTGTCCACATCCCTAGCGTTCCCGGAACGCCGGAAAACGCTGTCGGTGACCAACCCCTCGGCAGAGGGGTGTTCTGAAAAACTGGGCAAAGAGCCGGTAGGGACCGCATACTTCCTGGCCTTCCTGGCCGAAGGTGCAGGACAGGAAGCAGGCTGCTGCCAGAGCTCCAAGGCTGTGCCAACAATGGTTTCAGCCATCAGAAAGACCTCCGTGGGTGAATCCCCTCGGTCCAGTATCTCCGTCAGGGGATACTTGGCCCGCTTGGATACGGGCTCGAGCTGCATCCCGGTGGACTCCGAGATGAGCCGAAGCAAACCCATGAAGGACGAAAGGCTTTCGTCCATCGACTGGCCCCAGAGGACTCCAGGTCAATGGGCCTGGAGAACAGGGAGAAGTGGTAAATCGGGACTCGGAGGAGTCGCAAATACTGCCTGGGGCCTGAGCCACCCTCCACCTGCCGAGGGCGGTCGGGAGTGAGGGTGACCGACAACCTGTGGGGCAGGCCTTGACCCGACCGAAAGTCCTTGGTCGGCGTCCCCGATTTCGGTTGTGAAGGCGGAGGTTCCACCACAACTGGTGGGGCAGCTGGTTTCGACCGAACAACCGGCCCAGGCTTGGGCACCTCGACTACAGTGAGGGGTTGTTTCGGCCGCTCGAGTGACAGCCACTTGATGGCCAGGGAAGGTGACAGCGTTCGCTTGTTCCCGGACAGAAGTAACTGCTGCCACATCAGGCCCTCGTAGCGTTGACCAATTTGCGCCGAAGCCTCTCCTCTTCTGAGGAGAAGGACGAGGACAAGCAGCGGTGCCGCTTACCTCGGTGCCGAGACCACCGATGTCGTCGGAATCGGCTGGACCGAGACGATGTCCGAGACCGAGACCGAGATCCTTTGCATTTCCAGGGATGGGTCTGGGAAGGAACGGGGGACACCCGCTCGTCCCTCGGCTCAGAAGCCTTAACCGGGGGACTCCGGCACCAGGGGCACAGGCAGGTCCTCAGTCTCCACCAGGGGAACTGGTGAAGAAGGGTTGTTGGCCTCCCCGTCAGACGGGCTGTCGACTGGTTCGAGAAAAATCTTGACCGCGTCGATGGGTGTCTCGGCCGGCTGGCTGGCGAGGGACACCGTGAAGTCAGCGGCCTTGGCACGCAGCCTCGACCGAAGTGAGCAGTCGGCTGTCTGGGGAGAAACCTCTGCAGCTCACCTGAGGCACGACGATGGGACAACCTTTGAGTCCTTCTTTTTAGGCCGAGAGGAATGTCCCAATGGCCCCTCTCCCTTCGTGGAAAGGGACTGGCAAAGCTCCTTGAAAGAAGCTGAATCTCACGGTACCCAGTGAGGCCGGGATAAATGCAGCGACCGAGGAAGAGGATGATGCAGCCTGGGCCGCCTCCTCCTTGAGGCGATCATCTGCTGAGTGGCTCAGCGAACCAGCCTCCCACCGGTAACCACCCAACGGGCCTCCTTAGAATTAACCGGCGGGTAGTGCTTCTCGGGGCGTCCAAGCTGTAACCAGGCAGCGCGGTCCTCTAGGACACTGGCCAAAAACAAATGGTATGACTCGTAGGCCTGCGGGTCGTGTTCTAGGCCGAGGCAGCAGACGCACATGGAGTGCGGGTCCGTCCTGGACATCTTCTGCCCAAAAGGGCACTACCGAAATCCAGGAGTCGATTTGTCCATCGCAGCTGCGAGGGAGAAAGATGACCGAAGTCTTGAAAATTTTAAAATGAGTTTCGGGCGAACCGAAGAATTAGGATTCAGTCTATCACGCAGAGCGTTAAGGAGGGAACCTGAGCTTCCAAGCGGTAAGGAAGATCTGGCGTCATGGGCGGAGCCGAGAGTTTTACCACCTGGTTGGGTGGGAGGAGCCATCTTGAAGACCTTCCAGCAAGATTTAAAGTGGCAAGGAACCTGACAGACAGTGTGGATGAACAACATATCCATGTCCCTAGAACTGACCTCTCCGAACAATCCAATGGGGTCAATCCGTGAGCTTGAGCCCAGATGTAGAATCTACACCACTTCATGGCATAGGTGGCATGAGTGGAGGGCTTTCTGGCCGCTACCAAAATGTCTACCACTTCCTGAGAGCCCCCCGTATCTGAGAACTGCTATGTCCTTAGGAGCCAGGCATGCAGGTTCAGTGACCAAAGATCTGGATGGACCAAGGAGCCTGCTTCCTGGGACAGAAGATGAAAGCTGAATGGCAGGGGCACAGGAGGTTCCTGGGCCAGTTGATGCAAGAGAGGGAACCAAATCTGCCTGGGCCAAAAGGGCGCTATCATAATGAGAGATGCCCGCTCTTGTTGGAGCTTCAATAGAACCCTCTGGATCAAAGAGAAGGGCAGGAAAGCGTAGAGGAACCTGCCCGTCCAAGAGACGGACAACGCGTCTCACCAGAAAACACCAGGCGCTGGATCTAGTGAGCAGAAATTGGGCAGTTGTGCATTGAATGTGGACACAAAGAGGTCTAATTCTGGTGTCCCCCCATCTGTGAAACAGGTCCTCAGTGACTTCCTGAAGCAGTTCCCATTCGTGGACTCTGGCCTGCGACCATCTTAGACTGTCCGCGATGGTGTTGTCCACTCCGGGAACATGTACTGCAAGTATTTGTGCACCGTGTTATAGTACCCAATTCCAAACCCTCTGGGCCTCCCTGCAAAGGGGGTAGGAATAAGTGCCTCACTACATGTTGGGATAATACATCACCACAGTATTGTCTGTTTGTACCAGGAGAGTACCCGGTGGAATCTCCGACTGAAAAGCCTGTAGGGTGTACAGGACGGCTCTCATCTCTAAAATGTTTATGTGAAGGTGAGATCCTAAAGATGACCAGGAGCCCCGAGTCCTGACCTGGTTGAGATGAGTTCACTATCCGGACCCCGAGGCGTCCGTGGAGAGAGTTACTGAAGGAGGAGGTGCAGTGAAGGGGACTCCCGTTGATAGATGGTCTGGGACGAGCCACCAGTGCCAGTTTTGGATAACTGCATTCGTGATCCGGACTGGATGCTGCAGATGATCTTGCCTCTGGTCCCATTGGGCACGTAACTTCCACTGGGTGACCAGCATATGGAGTTGAGCTAGGGGAACCATTGCAATGGCAGTCACCATGTGTCTGAGCAGGCAAAGAACGGTCCTGGCTGGTACCACTTTCTTCTCCATTATATCCCATTTGAGGGATCTGATGCGTTCCACCCTGTCCTGAGGAAGGAATGCCCTCTCTTGAGTGGTGTCCAGAATTGCTCCTATATACTGCAAATTCTGAGATGGGACAATGTACGACTTCTCCTGGTTGATGGTGATGCCCAACGATTGGAAGAGGGAACAGGTATCCTGGATCGCAGACATCAGGGCGTCCCGTGAGGGTGCCATGAGAAGCCAGTTGTCTAGGTACAGAAACACGTAGTGGCCCCGCCTCCTGAGAGCTGCTGCCACGACTGCCATACACTTCGTGAACACCCGAGGTGCCGAAGACAGTCCAAAGGGAAGGACTTGGAACTGGTAGTAGCGTCCCAGAAACTCGAACCGCAGGAACTTTTGTAGCATTTGAGCGATCGGGAGATGTAGATAGGCGTCCTGCATGTCCAATGACACCAGCCATGTGCTCTCTTTGAGCATGGGAATAAGGCCTGGGAGTGTCACCATGCGAAAGTGCTTGTACAACACAAAGGTGCTGAGATCTAAAATCGGGCACAAGTCCCCTGTTTTCTTTGGAACCAGGAAGAAGTGCGAATAATAACCTTTTCCCTCTCTGGTTCGGTGGAACATATTCTATGGCTTCCTTGTCCAGGAGAGCCAAGATCTGCTACTGAATGAGCAGGGCGTGCTGACCCGAACAACAGGAGACCAGGGGAGGTCTGGACGGTGGGTGGTCGAGGAACTCAACAGAGTGTCCTCAATTTACTAACTGCAACACCCACCGGTCGGAGGTTATCCTCTGCCATCCTGAAAGGTGATAAGAGATGCGACCCCCGACCTTCTCGACCCTTTGACCCAGAGGAGGGGCAGGAGCTGGGAAGGAGTCATGCAGTGGTGGAGTAGGACCCAGTGGGCTGGGCGGCCTTAGGGTGTTTTGGGCCCTGGCCCACGGGGAACTTGGACTTGACTTTTACGGCCGAAGTTGCTGGCCAGAACGCGGCTGTTGCCGTTGCTGCCGGGCATGAAAACAGTTCTGGTTCCTACAAAAAGAAAGCAGATTTGGGCCTGTACAGTCCGGACTGCCTTCCCAGCGTCCTGTAGCTTGGTGATGACCCTTTCGGATTCCTCACCAAACAGGAGAGCTCCATTATAAAGAACGTCCAGGATGTTCTTCGGGACATCCGGGGTAAAACCAGAGACTCTCAGCCAAGATTGTCTCTGGAGACAAATGTCTGAGGCTGCTACCTTGGCTGCCGAGTCCGCTGAATCGAAGGCAGGTTGGAGAACCTGATCCCCACGTCTGACCCAGTATGAAGGAGGTTGAGCAATTCATCCTTCTTCTCGCCATCCAGGAAATCCTTCGTAAGGTCTTGGCCCTGTTCCCAAAGGGCATTCTGAAACTGCACCATGTGCGTGAGGTAGTTCAGAGACCTTATAGAGCATGTAGCAGCCGCATACATGCATCTTCCCATGGAATCTAATTGCTTAGATTCCTAGTCCGGAGGCTGTGTACTCAGGTGTTGAGGCCACTGAGACCGATCATGAGATGTTGCAATGACCAGGGAATCGGCCAGGGGTTGTTGTGCCAAATACGGGTCTTACAACAGAGTCCTGTAGAGGCAGTCAGCCTTTTTTGGAACAGCCGGAGTCGAATGTGGACACTTCCAAGCAGCCTTGATGATGTCCGTAAAGTTGTCCACTAAAGGTCGAACCACCACAGGCTTCGGATTCTTTTGCCTGAGATAACGGGCAAAGCGTTGTCTCTCGGGATCTAAATCCTCAGTCTCCCATCCTATGTTTTCCTGGATATGCCTCATGATTTCTGAGAATGAGGGATCATCTGGTGGTGACCTGGGAAGGTCTCGTGGGTCTGGTGATGGGGGACTAAAGGGGGATGGAGACCTGGAAGTGTCGTACGTATCCGGTCTGGAGTAATCCCATGGAGAGTGTCGTCTGCCTCTACCTCTGGGTCATTTGGGGCTAGGAGACCCTGAGGGAGACCATGATGTACGTCTCTTTCTCTCTCTCTCTGGACCTGCCCCGGGAGGCGGAGTTGGCTCCTTATGGGTCAGGGTCTTGAACCTTCAGCGCCTTGAGGAGGAGGCGGAGGTGGTGGAGGTGAAAGAGGCTTGGTGGGGACCACGTCCTTTTTAATGGTCTCCCACCAAAAAGTGAACAGGTCTTTTACCTCCTATATATTCACACCCGAGGACGGACCTGGTGTCGGTGTGGGTCTGTCGCCAGGAGCGGGCGTTGGGTCCTGGGGAACCACCGGATCCGGTGACAGTTCCCTGGGCAAGCCGGCGTCCTCCGTGTCACTCGTCTGGTCGTCAGGCGGCACGGTGACCTCTTCTCCAGAAGACCCCTGATGTCCAGTGTCAACCAGCATCCGTGGTGCGGGCGTCAGTTCTGTAGTCTGTTTGGTGGGTGCTGGGTCTGACGCCTTCTTCAATTCCGACGTCCACTTAAGGGACGTCAGCTCCGAGGTCTTCCTCTCCGGAGCCTTTGGAGGTTGGGGCACTGATCTGAGGTCAGTGTCCTGGCATCGGTCTGACGCCCCACTGAATTCAGAGGAAGACTTAGTCTTATGCCGGTCTGAGGATTCCGGCCGAGCGGTGGAGTCGTGTGCCTGAGTAGTCTTGAACGGGTGCAGAGAGGCTGAGGAGCCCCCTGAAGACCTTACCTTAACAGGGGGTGGTTGGCAGTGAGCCCGAGAGGGCAATTGATCAGATCACGCAGAGCTTGAGCTGGCCCTGGACCCTGAGGCTCGGCTCGGGGATCTCGACCTACCCGAGTCCCGATGCTTGTCCTGGTCTTTCCCAGATTTATGGGATGATTCCCCTTTGCAGGAAGGTCTCTTTTCCATTTCTTAAGTTTCTCCTCAAGAAGTAATCCCTGAAGAGCCTTTTGGCGGCGGATCCAGGTCCTGCTATTAAATTGCTGGTAAATTGAACAGGCCTGGGTATCGTGCTACGGGCCCAGATACCTCACACAGGCCGAATGATGATTGGCAAAAGGGATCTGCTTGCCGCAGGAACACTTGGGAGGAGTGTCCTACAAGAGAAGGAGCAGGAGAAGTAGACATGGAGTATTTGTTGAAAAGGGATTTTAAAAGATTTCATGCGTCACTAGTCTGTTCAGGCGTCCGTGAGGCCGATGCTGGTGAGTCGATGGCGGGAAATGAATTGGGGATGCTGGGGGACCGCCCCCTTTTATGTGATGCCTGATGTCGGGGAGGGGCCGATGTCAGGGGCGGTCCCCCACTGGATACTGCTAGTTAGAATTTTTCAGTGGGGTCCTGGCGCCTGCCGGCTTCAGTCCTAATGGTGTAACCTGCTGCAAGAGCCGTTTCTCAAAGTAAGATCAGTAGATCTTCGAGAGAGGCTCTTGCAGTAGGTACTCACAAATAGGACTAAGCCACCAGGCATCAGGACCTTATGGAAAAATCTCTAGCTAGCAGTCTCTGGCAGGGGATCGCCCCATGTCAGCTGACCGGTGTAAAACGACATCCGTATAAAGGGGCGGTCCCCCACACTGACCTTCCAGTTCTTTCCTGCCAAAGGCCTAAAGAGGCAAGACGAGAGAGATAAGAGGATATGACTCCATGGAAAAGGAGAAAAGAGACCTAACAGGATGGAGGCCGGGAAGGTAACACCTACTGCAAAAGCCTCTCTCAAAGATCTACTGTTACAGTAAGTTCTTTCATAACTGTACTATCTTACTTCGAGAGGGCTCTTGTAGTAGGTATTCACAAACAGGACTGAGTCCCAAGCAGTCTGGAACAAAGAGAAACCCAGGTGGAAGATTGTCAACCACAACATAAAAACTCAGGGCTAAGCTGGTATCATGAAAGAAGATCCTGCAGAATAGCCAAACCGAAGCCTGCTCTGCGGTGAGAGGCAATGTCCAAACTGTAGTGTTTTGTAAAAGTATGGACAGAAGTCCAAGCTGCGGCTGCACAGATGTCTGCCACTGACACATTCTTGAAACAAGCAGCAGAAGCAGCTACTTCTCTAGCGGAGTGGCTTCTAACTTGACCTGGAAGGGTCTTGTACTTGTCATAACAGAAAGTGATACAATAGGCCAGCGACTTGGAAAGGCATTGCTTGGAGACAGCACTGCCTTCCTGTTTGTGAGTTAAAGAAATAAAAAGCTGATCGGTTTTCCTGAGCTCATTAGTCTGGTTAGTGTAGTATCTCAGGATTCTGTGAACATCCATAGTATGTAAGAGGTACTCCCCATAATTGGAGTGTTGCATAAAGAAAACCAGTAACTCAGTGGATTGATTAAGCATAGATTCAGCCACCACCTTAGGAAGAAACTTAGGGTTAGTGTGCAAGGCCACACGTTCCTTGTGGAAAATCAAATATGGGATTTTGCACATCAAGGCTTGGAGCTCTGAAATGCTCGAGCCGAGGTGATGGCCACAAGGAAGAGAGTCTTCCAAAAGTCTGCATCTACTGCCAGTTCGAAGGGAGGAAGTGTGAGCTTTTCCAGGATGAAATTCAAGTCCCATGGGGGGGCAGGATTGCGGATGGAGGGGTCTCGGGTGGAGAACCCTTTTAAGAAAAGCCTTAGAGACTTCCAATTGAGCAAAGGTCCTGTCTCCACATGGAATATGGCAGGCTGAAATAGCTGCCATATGACTTTTAAAGAGGAATGGCTGAGACCCAGGTCGAAGAGGTGACGCATGTAATCCAGGACTTTGTTAGCTGGGCATGAGAACGGCTCCAAATCTTTGAAGCTCGCCCAGCTGGAAAACCGTTTCCACTTCATAGCGTAGGTGGACCTGGTGGAAGACTTTCTTGCCTCCACCAAAATGTTCGCTACTAAAGCAGACTCCAAAGCGGGCCTTGGCTACGTCTGAAGGAGCCACGAATGAAGATGAAGGGATCTGAAGCCTGGGTGAACTAGGGTCTCCTGGTCCTGGGTCAACACGTGCTGCAACAGAGGAAGAGGAGGTTCCTTGGAAAACTGTTGCAGAAGAGAACCAAACTTGCCTGGGCCAGAAGACAGCAATGAGGATCATTCGAGCCCCTTCTGTTCTGAGTTTGTTCAAGACCCTCAAATCAAGGGAATGGGAGGGAAGGCATAAACAAATCTGTCCCTCAACAGAGACAAGCGTCCCTTGAAAGTGTCTCACCCTGAAGTGAGCGAGCAAAAGGCGGGAAGTTCTGCATTTTGAGGCGAAAGATCTACCTGGGGTGTCCCCAACTGCCAAAATGTCATTTACGACTTGTTGGTCTAACTCTCATTCGTGAGCCCTGGCTGAGGATCGACTGAGCTCGTCTGCCAGGGTGTTTTCCACTCCTGGAACATGAACTGCAGTCAGGTGAAGATTGTGCTGAGCTGCCCAGTACCAGACTCTCATCGCCTCCCAGCACAGGGGATGGGAACGTGTTCTTCCCTGTTTGTTGAGGTACCAGACTACACACGTCTGATTGGATCAGAAGATGACAGTGAAGAATGAAGGTAAGAAGAGCCTGTAAGGCATATACGACTGCTCTCAGTTCGAGCACATTTATGTGCAATTTCTGCTTGAAAAGGGACCAGCTGCCCTGCATCGTTTGAGACCCCAGGTGGGCACCCCAGCCCTCCCCTGACGCATCTGTTGTCAATGTCTGGGAAGGAGGAATGACGTAGAATGGAACTCCCAGACACAGATTCTCCTGAACCATCCACCAGTGCAAGCCCCTGCTCATGGGATCTGACACTAGCACCTCTTGGTCTAGATCATCCATGGTTTGGTCCCACTGTGACCGAAGTGTCCATTGAGAGATCCTCATATGGAGCCGAGTGAATGGAACTGTCAGTATGGCAGCCGCCATAAGCCTGAGGAGGCGGAGGACTGACTTGGCTCGGACCCGACTGTGACCAGACAGGAGAACAGCCTGATTCTGAAGGGTCTTGACCCTGTCCGGAGGCAAAAAGGCTTTGCCTAGGGTTGTGTCCAGTATCGCCCCTATAAATTGCAGGCGTTGGCAAAAGGCCAAGTGGGACTTGGCCTGGTTGATGGCAATACCCAGGCTGGTAAAAACCTGTAGGGAAAGGGAGTGCCGAAGTTCTTCCTTGGAAGGAGCCGCCAGGACGGAGCTGTGAGGAGCCAATCATCGAGGTAAGGAAAGACATAGTGCCCTTGACTCCTCTAGGTACCTGCCACTACCGCTAAGCATTTGGTAAAAACCTGTGTAACCCCCTTGTTACCCCGGGGTTACTAGAATCCCAGTAAGACCTAGTGGTAGGCAGGGAAGGCAGCTTCTGAAACTCCAGTTAAATGGATTTCACACAGTCTCACTCTGTTCTCAGTCTCAGCTGAAACTGAAGGATGACATCACCATAGAACTATCGCAGCTGCATGAGCCACAATGGAATCTGCAGAAGGGAGTTGGAGTAGAATGTTGGGAGGTTTGAACAGTCAGTCTGTAGGCAGTTGAAGTTTGGAGATTGTTGTGAGAGGAGCACAGCAGCTCTGTTTTCAGGCTCTGGGAGCCTCAGCCCTGAAATAGGGCCACATTTAGGGAAAGGTGTTGTGTTTCCGCCTAAAGAGAAACACAGTAAGCTATTTTTTTTAGTGGTGGAGACCGCTGATACGGGTCTCTAAGCTCTGAGCCCCATCCCTCAGGGGATGGAGAGGAAGGTTTGCCTGCTATTCCAGGGGCAACCCCCTGGTTTCAGCTAGAGAAGAAGCTGACTTATTTTGTCCACGTGTGTGGGGTAAAAGAAGATTTCGAGATTCGCCTGTGGGGCACCTGCAACCGAAGGGTGAGTTCTGCTCTTTCTAAAGGGCCCATGTTTCATCCTGAACTGTGTTAAAGTGGGGATTGGACTACTGAAGTAGTGGGAGGCGTAGAGTAATAGGCTTAGCCAAAGTAAAAGTATGTTCAAGTCCAGCATAAGGGAAAGTCAAGACATGTAGAGGAGACGTGACATACGTCTACCTAGTAATCTACATTGCCAAGTTTTCAAAAGAGTTGTTTACTGCCCAGAGAAATGGCCGGGTATGGATTGTGGGAGCTGGAGGTGGGAGACCCCCCCATCTTTAGTAACCAGGTCCACCTCTATGGATTTGCTCTGTGGATTTCTACTTTGCCTCATGCACTTGGTCAGTGATGAGGGAAGTACCCAGACGTGGGATGGAAGGAAAATTCCCTCTAGGAGCCGAAGGCTCTAAGGTGGTTTGGGGAGCCACCAATAGGAAAACTGGTTCATTCCCATAATGGACCGCGGATCAAGTGGCCGGCGGGGGAGCCGGGCCAATGGGGAAAACCCAAGTAGTGTACAAGTCAGGCTGCGTACCCAAAGCTGCATGCAAGTCCGGGCTGTGTGCCTGGTGGGTTTAGAGCCTGAGGGCTGGAAACAGTGAAGAAGTGTTCTGTTGTCTCTAATCTGCATTACCAGGAATGTAGCCCCGTGGGAGGGCGTCTATGCTTTGTTTGTTCAGCTTGGATGTGAATAAAAGCCACACTGTAGAATCCCATTCCTGGTTCTGGACATTACAGTTATTGCTTCCTGTGTTTGGATTTACTGGGGTGCCCCTGGCAGAGTAGCTAAACCTAGGCCCCCTGTGCCGAGTAACTTAATCCTCCCCGAACCCAGTCCCCACCAGGTACTGCTGCCAGCTTCAACAGCATGCCACCTGCTGTTCTGCAAAAAGGCAGGGGTCCAGAGGTTACACCTGCATTGCGGCGGACAGGCCAAAGGGGAGAGCTCTGAACTGGGAATGCTCCCCTTTGAAAGAAAACCTGAGGAATTTGAAATGTGGATGAAATATTGGGATATGTAGATATGCATCCTACATGTCCAGGGCACAAAGCCATTTCCGCCCACCTGTTCCTCCAACAGACAAGGAGGAGGGAGGGCAGTCAACAAGTCAGGAATGGGGGTGTTGGGGAGGACCGCTCCTGAATCCCTTTGGGTTCTGGCTGGAGGGGCATTGGCTGTATTGGGAGCCCTACATTTAAGCTGGCGTTTGGGTGCTTGCTGATTTTTTGTCTGGCATCTGTTTTGCAGACAAAAAGGACATTTTTGTTGTTGTTGTTTCGGACGGTACATGGTGTAAACCGACCTAAGAGGTGTACCTTTATCCTGCAGGCTTGTGATAATATCCTGAGTATCTCCACCAAACAGGACAGAGCCTCTGAAAGGGGCATCCTGAATAGCCGATTGAAAATCAGGGGCTACTCCAGATACTCATAGCCAAGAATATCAGTGAAGGCTCACAGCTGTGGCTGTACCTCTAGCGGAGGAATCCACCACATCATAGGTGGCCCGCAAAGAATGATGTCCTGCCACCTTGGCCATTTTTAAGGTGTTTGCGAAGGTGGACTTCGTTTCAGAGTCCGGTAGGGCCTTGACAACGGGCTTGAGCTGGCGGAACAGACTCCTGGTATTCTAGCATGTGTGAGACACTGTTCAAAGCACATACAGCTAGAGTAGAAGAATAAAACTTTCTCCCGAACTGGTCCATTTGCCTGGATTCCTTGTTGGGAGGGGAACTACTAAGGTGCTTAGGCTTCACAGACTGATCATGGGCTGCAGTAATGACCACTGAATCAGCCCTAGGATGCACGCTGAGGTGGTCCTTGTCTTCAAGGGTCCTGTAAACCCGGCTGGCTTTCTTGGCCATGGCTGGGATGGAGGATTGCCTCTGCCTGATGGTTGAGGATAAATCCTTGTGAGGTTCCAGCCATGGGGGTGTGAGTACTGGACTCGCCGCTGGGAAATCCAGATGCTCTGCCAGCCTCTGTTGTTTTGGGTCCTGAGCCTCCGACTTCCAGCCTTGGGCATCTGCCATCTGTTTGAGGAGGTACACAAACTTGGGATCTTCAGGTGGGGAATTTGGGAGACTGCTGCGGGACTGATTCCTCATGGGGCGGCGGCTCAAATCCTGAACCGTCGGATGAGGAATTGGAACCTGCTTCGGAATCATCGGAATCCTTCGGAATGTTTTCAGGAATCAGTTCTGGTTCCTTGCCAGTCCCCTCTCATGTCAGGGCTTGTGATCAGGTTGTTGCCTGGCCTGACGTCGAGATACGAGGGACAACCAGAAAGGGTGGCCTAGGAGTAGGATCTGGGTGCCCTTTGTCCGGGGGTTGCAGTTGCCTGCTGTCCAATTCTGAAACCAACTGTAATTTGGTCTCAGACCACCAAGATTTCAGAATCTCCCTAAAATCCACCTGAGGCTGAGCTGGAGGTGGTAGAGTGGGAGGACATGGATGTCCGTGTCCCGAGAAGCTAGAGGACAGATAATCGTGAGGATAACTCAGTGGAGGGTAATAACCAGGATGATAAAAGGTAGTCAAAAAGGGATCCAGCGTTGGGCCTGAAGGAGTACAGCCTGACAGCAGATACCCCAACGATGCCCCCATCGTTGTATAGCCAGGTGGCATTCCTGACAGAGGGTAGCCAGACAGCGACCCTGACAGAGGGTAGCCTGATGGCAGCCCTGCCAGAGAGTAACCTGATAGCGGCTCTGACGGAGGGTAGCTTCACGGCCATGAAGGCAGATAGCCTGACGGGGGTCCTGCTAGAGGACCCGCAGGGGGAAACGCCAGTGAAGGGCCCGAAGGTGGAAGATCCGGTGGGGGCCCGGAATGCAAAATACCTGTACATAGCCCCAACGGAGGAAGTCTCATTGGCGGCCCTGATGGAGACAAGAGGACCTGCGGGTGTAGAGGAGGAGCAGGGTCTGACACTATTATTGGCAGCGATGAAGCCACCATAAAGCATTTTGGAACCCCGACGTCAGGTAAACCTGATGAAAGGTCTCCTTCCGTTGGGATCTGCAGGTCCGGTGACAGTGGAGGAATTTCCAATGGACAAGGAGATGGGCTCTCCATGGATGGAGACCCCGGGTGAACCTTGCCCTCCAGCTCGGACAGTGTCCGGCTCTGCGTCGTCACAGCCTGACAGATGCAAAAGAGTTGTGCAATTGTTGGAGGGCCCGATGATCGGCTGATCAATGTGGGTTGTGCAGGAGTCAAAGGCCCCGACTCCCGACTTACCAACCCTGGTTAGGCGCTTGGAGGGTCTGACGGGCGGCTTATCAGCCGCGCCTGCCGACTTAGAGCCTGGGGTAGTGATGGGCCTAAGTGCGGTAGTTACCTCGGACGAATCCGAAGTACCCACTGTCACCATAACCAGTGGCGGCAGTGAGGTCAAAGTCTGCTCTGTAGGCGGAAGCGCAGGCTTGACCACAGCACTCACCTTCCTGGAGGAAGGGGGCTGATCCTCTGCCGAAGGGCCCATAGGCGGCTTCGGTGGAGGGGCGGACTGCTCCCGGTCACAATGCTTTTTCTTGTCCCTCTTTTTCTTCTTATGGGGATCAGTCGGGGAGGAGGAGGCACTTTTCAGCTTCTTCAGCTCTTTCTCCATTGAAGCCATTTTTTGTTTCAAGAGATGGGCCTCGAGTGACAGTTGGCGCCTTTTCCGTGTGGCCTGTTTGAACTGAGCGCAGGCCTCACACTACTTGACATTGTGGTCTGGTCCCTGGTAGAAGAGGCAGAGGGTATGCTGGTCCTTATGCGATAGCTGGCCACTGCAAGAACTACACTTGTTTTTATGTGACTCCATAGAAGAGGACGACATACAAAACTATTAGAACAATTTTCAGACAAGAGAAAAAACGAATACCCATCCAAGTTAGGTATTCAAACTGCTGCGACGAGCTTCAGTCAGTCCGACGTGCACAGGCCGACGGTGGGAAAGGACTGGAGGGCTGACATGGGGACCACCCACTATATAGTGTTACGCTGACGTTAGTCACATGATGTCGGTTGGGGGGGGGGTCCCCCATCAGACACTGCTAGGAAAAGTTTCCGTGTGGTCCTGACGCCAGGCGGCACAGTCCTACAAGCGCCCTCTCAAAGTAAGATCCATGCTTTCTAGAGTAAGAATAAATTCATTAAAAATAATCAAAACTGCCAAAAAACTGTGTTGTTTATTTTTGTTACAAAAAGTGAAGGGGAACATTGTATTATCACTATAATCCACTCCAGGGTGTGGGTTATGGTGGGATTAACCCACTTCTGGTGTGGTTTAGTCACTGGGTAAATCCCACCATAATCCATACCGTTGTGGATTATTACTTAAACAATTCTCAGCAGCACACCACCACCCCACTCCACTGTGCGATGGCAGTAAAAACAGAATGTGCGGTGGTGGCCTGCTACTCAGAACTGTTTCTGAATAAAAGCTCCAATCGTAACTGCCAGTCAAACATTCACTTTCCAGGGTTCCACAGATGATGTAAATGCTTTGAAGCTCATCAATATGTATGAGTGTTGGTCCCTAGCTGGACGACATGTTCACTGAGAGTAAATGAATTTCCAATTGACCATTGTAAAAGGAAAAAGAAAAAGAAACTAAAGGGATTGGGGAGAAACCAGCATGACACAGAAGGTAAAATTACTTACCACAGTAATGTTGTTTCTTCTAATGGAGTCTTGCTGTATTCTGACTAATACAGTATGACCGACTGGTTTAGCTGCCCCGGAGAACAAAGAATTAATCATTATGCAAATGCACAGAATGTTGAGCTAGAGCTCGGTTTTCAAACCACCATCCTCGCTACGTCCTAGTAACTGATCAGATTCTTACGAAGCTAAAGGAAAGCTAATTATAGAAAAAAACTACTGACCAGACCTAAAAAGCCACCAGGTGCAACACAGTAAGAATGTGGGCAGAAACAAGGCTCAAGCCACTGATGCCCAAGAACACCAGCCCACTGGTGGGTAACAATGCTGACAGCAACAACTAACATAAACCCCCCTAGGTTTTGTAGGGGAGATTGGGAGGGAGGTCAGAATACAGCAAGACTCCATTAGAAGAAACAACATTACTATGGTAAGTAATATTTTCTTCTGTGTCATGCTGGTTTCTCCCCAATCCCTTTAGTAATTTTTTCTACAAATAACGTGAAGTCTTGCTGTATTCTGACTAATGCAGACTCCCAAACAGTGCCCCTTGGGAGGTGCGAACAGAACTTACTTGGGAAATAGGCTCTGCAACAACGCTGTGTCAAACCTGGCATCACTCCTGGCCTGGGTATCCAGGCTGAAGTGCTTAACAAAGGTGTTAACAGTTTTCCAGGTGGCTGCCTTACAAACATCCAGAAGGGGAATATCCCTGGCTGCTGCCACTGAGGCTGCAGTACTTTGAGTGGAATGAGCCCTCAGACCTGAAGGGGCATCTCTTTCCCAGTTTACCACAGCAGAACTGAATACAGGCCATGACCCATCTGGATATGGTCCTTTTCGTGGCTGGCTTCCCTTTACCTACTAACCCATAGGTAAGGAACAGTTGGGTAGAACCCTGTCTGTGCTCTTTTGTTCTATCCATATAGTAACATATGGCCCTCTTTACATCCAAACTATGCAACCTGCGTTCACCTGAGCTGGAATGGTCAGTGAAGAAGACAGGAAGGGTGACAGACTGATTAAAGTGAAAGTCAGAGACCATCTTAGGAAGGACCTTCTGTTTGCCCAAAGGACCATCTTATCCTGTGAGGGGTAATACAGTTGGGCTCCACTGACAGGGCTTGGAACTCACTAATCCTCTTGGCAGAGGTGATGGCCACTAGAAACACTGTTTTCCGGGTCAGAAACTAAAGCTCTGCCGAGGTTCGAAAGGAGGCTGCATAAACTGACCTATACAAATGTTGAGATCCCAAGCTGGGGTGGGCTCCTTGTGAGGGGGATGAAGAGACGAAAGCCCTTTGAAGAACTTCTTAAAGATAGGGTGAGCAGCCAAGAAAGGTCCCTTCCCTGCTGACAAATGGGCAGAGACAGCTGCCAGATGTACCTTTAAGGTGGAAGGCTGCAGATGATGGAGCTGCAAATGCACCAAGTAGTCTAGAAGAACTGGACGTCCAGCCTGTTGGGGATCCAGATTCCTGTGGGAACACCAGACAGAGAATCTCTTCCATTTGGAGGGATAGGTCTTCCTAGTGGAAGGCTTCCTGGAAACTCTGAGAATATCCAAGAACTCCTCTGAGAGATGCAGGCTTGCATAATGTAAGTCTTCAAGAGCCAGGCCCTGAGGCGGACGGACTGTAGGTTGGGGTAAAGGATCCTCCCCTGGGCAGATGTCAGCAGGTTGTGCTTCCTGGGAAGATGAATGGGGCTGGCCACTGACAGAGACAGCAGCACTGGATACCACGGTTGTCTGGCCCAGTCCGGGGCTGTGAGAATCATGGTTGCAGGCTGACACCTGAGTTTGACCAGGACCCTGAAAATCAGGGGGAAGGGAGAAACCTGCCTGTCCAATCCAGAAGCAGAGCCTCCAGGGGTACTGACCACTGCACTGGAGGCCTGCAGCAATACAGAGGCAACTGATAATTGTCTGGGGCTGCAAAGAAATCCATTTCTGGAATTCCCACCTCCTGAATACTGACAGGAGTACTGGCTGAGTCTGCTGAGAGCATCTGTCAGAACATTGTCCTTCCCTGGTAAATGAACTGCTGACAGGGAAATGTCAAGGGAATAGGCCAGAGTCCAAATCCTCATGGATTCTGTACAAAGAAGGGAGGACCTCGTTCCTCTTTTCTTGTCGATATAGTACATCGTGGTGGTGTTGTCTGTCCTGACTTGAATCATCCTTCCCTGCAGAAGACTGGCAAATGCCCGAATGGCTAGGAATACTGCCCTGAGCTCTAGGAGGTTGATGAGCGACAGAGACTCCTGAGGCAGCCAGTTTCCATGAGCTGTGTGCTCCCCCAGGTGAGCCCCCCATCCCAAGAGGGAAGCATCTGTTGTCAGTACCAGGGAGGGTACTTCTGGAAGAAAAGGTACTCCCACCTTCAGATTGTCTACATCCTCAGACCACTGAAGTGCTTGCAAGAGAGTGGGGGACACTGGGTTAAGCCTGGACAGAGAGTCCTTTTTCTGGGACCAAAAGGATCTTAGGTGGAACTGAATGTCCCTCATTTGGAACCGTGCCCCTGGGACCACAGTGGTGGTGGCTGTGGCCCAGGAGCTGCACAAAATGCCTTGCTGGATGAGGAACTCGAAGCGGGAATGAACCTGCCAACTGAATAGGTGCCCAAGCCCTTTCTGGAGGCAGGAAGGCCTTTGCCTGAATGGTGTCCAGCTCTGCCCCTATGAAGTCCAGAACCTGGACAGGAGTTAGCACTGACTTTTTGAGGTTTACAAAGAACCCCAGGGACTGGAGGGTTGCCTGAGTGAGCTCCCGAGACTGTTTTACATGCTGGGGAGAGTGGCCTACTAGCAGCCAGTCATCCAGATAGGGGTAAACAGAGACTCCTAGCTTCCTGAAAAATGCCACTACCACTGCTAGGTACTTTGTAAAGACCCTTGGGGCAGAGGATAGTCCAAAGGGCATGGCTCTAAATTGGTAGTGGCCTGAAAGTAGTCTAAATCTGAGATACTTTCTGTGGGACTGTATGATTGGTACGTGAAAGTAGGCATTCTTGAGGTCTAGGGATGCCAGCCAGTCCCCCTGCCTCAGGATAGGCGGGATGATAGCCAAAGTTGTCATTCTGAATTCTGGTTTTAAAAGATGCCTGTTCAGGTATTAGAGATCTAGGAAGGACCGCCACTCCCCATTTTTCTTTAGTGCAAGGAAGTAGATGGAGTACAACCCTTTCCCCCTGTGTTGTAGTGGTACTGGTTCCACTGCCTTTGAAACAAGGAGAGTGGCAACCTCTGCTTCCAGCAGAGCTGTTTCTGAAGGAGTGAAATGTCTTGCTCCCAGTTTGGGGAAGGATTTGAAATTGAGAGCAAGACCTTGGCCCACTATCTCCAGGACCCACCAGTCTGAGGTGATGGAATGCCAGGCCTGAAGATAGAGGATCAACCTGCCTCCTACAGGGATAGGGGAGGCGGCCCGAGCAGACCCCTCAGGGTGTCTGCTTAGCAGGAGTGGAGGGGTATGAGGTGGGAACAGGACGGCCTGCACCCCTCCTTCCTCGTCCCCTGAAGAACCCCCTGGGCTGAGAGGAAGGGAAAGTCACTGCCTGATGGAAGGGCCTAGGGTAAGGTCTACCCCACCCCCTCTGGCCTGTTGTCTCTGTGAGGTGGCAGCCCTCTCCTTGGCAGAGGCACTCTTATAAGCCACCCTGTAATCATTTATCATCTTTTTCATATGTACTTCTGTCTGTTCCCCAAACAGTGAATTCTGCATGAGGGGAAAGTCCAGAGCATTGTTCTGGGTATCCTGGGAGAGGTCTGTGCATCTCAGCCAGGAAAACCGCGTAAGGGAGATGGCAGAAGCCATAGCCTGAGAGGCTGCATTGTTAGAATCCACAACCATATGAAACTGAACCTTAGATGCCTGAATTCCCTTTGAGACTAACTCCTGAAGGTCAGCAGCCAGTTCAGGAGAAGCTTTTTGTACCAACTGCTGGGCAGACTCCCAGAGTGCCTTCTGGCACCTAGAGGCATAGGCCATATGAGAGGCCAGCCTGATGCCCAGGGAAGAAGCCAAATATGTATTTTTGTCTAGCGAGTCAATTCTCCTGGGATCCTTGTCAGGAGGATGAGAGGCAAGAGGGACACCGGCCTTCTCATAAGCTGCAGTGTGTACCACCCGCACATGACTGCAATGGGAAGTCAGAAATTCCATACCACTGCCTGCCAAAGCATATTTCCTGTCCATCTTTTTGTCTAACGGAGGGACAGAAAAGGGGGCCTGGAGAATTTTAAGGGTCTGTCTCTTTAAAGACTTATGGATAGGTAAAACCTGTGAAGAAGTAGGGATATCCATCATTTCCCTATAATAATCCTCCTCCTCCTCCTCCTCCTCGTCTAGTCTCCTGGACAGGGAGAAGCAGACTGTCTGCCACCTGCCTCATGAAGGCAAATCGGGAGGTGGCCTCAGAGAGGACCCTAGGAGGGGACCCATACTCAGGATGCTCAGGGGAGACCTCAGACTCAGTAGGTTCCCCTTCATCCTCATCTACTGCCTTGTACTCATAATCAGATTCATAGTACTCCTCATGATCCAGAGGACCAGCAGGAATTGAACTGGCAGGACCCTCAACCGGTGACTGCCCAACTGGCCTCTGAGGCGGTTCACTGAATCCAGACTGCAGAGACTGCACAATTTAATCACCTCAGTGATTTCCTCCACGGTGGGAACCGCAACCGGTGGCTTACATGGTTCTGACTTTTTGGATTTCTTTGATGGCACAGGATCAGGAGTGGAATCCAACTGTCATTTGGAGGAAGAGGGTTCACTGTGCTCGGCAGAATCTGTAACCAGACCGGCTGTTTCAAGTGAACCAGCCCCGACGTCCCGAGAGGATTTTTCCATCCTTTCCTTCAACTTGCCCAATCAACGCTCAATAGTGGATTGAGGAAAGTTTTTACAAATGTCGCAATCCGCTTGCAGGTGATTAAACCCCAAGCAGTAAAGACAGACCAAGTGTGGATCAGCTTTTGCAAACTGCTTGCCACACTCGGTGCACTACTGAAACCCAGTAGGACCGTTTTTTCTCTTTCTTAGTGACATACCCTTCGGTTAACGCTTAACCCAGTGGCTTAGTTAGGCTGGTTAAACTGCCCAAAGAATTACATTTATCTGGCTTAGTCAGGCCTGGATAAGTAAGAAAGAGTTTACCCCAGGTGGCTTAGTCAGGCCGGGTAAAAAGAGAGAATGAGACCTGACTACCGACAGTTTAGCGCCGATAATAAACAGAGAAAGAAAAAAAAACAACTCTGTTTAGTTAGGAACTCACAACCAAAATCCCAAACAAATACACTAAACTTTTTATAAAGAAAAGAAGGATCGTTCGGCTCCCTAATGGTCACGGAACCACTAAGAAACTGAACCACTTATTCAACCGGTAACACTATAGCAATACCAAGGACAGTGGTTTGAATACTTGAAAAATAAGGAAACGGTTGAAAACCAACTAATTTATTCTTTAACCGAGCGAAGAAGAGGAGCAATCTCCAAGGTGTCTTTACTGGCAGGTGGAGCAAAGAATCTGATCAGTTACTAGAACATACCGAGGATGGTGGTTTGAAAACAGAGCTCGAGCTCAACATTCTATGCATTTGCACAGAGGTTAACTCTTTGTTCTCTGGGGCAGCTGAACCGGTCGGTCATACTGCATTAATCAGAATACTGCAAGACTTCATGTTGTTTGAATAGGTAAATGGTGAGTTATGAAAATATAATAACAGAAAAATGCTATACGGTCTATCTGTCTGCCGAGACTGCAGACCCCCAAGAACCTGCTAAGGGATCTGCCTCCTTCCTTGCTACAAACTTCTCCCTCCCACCTTCCCCCCACACTCCATGCAGTTTTCCTTTCATCCTGACCCAGCATCTCTTGAAGCTGTCAACAGTACACAGAGGAACAACTCTGTCCGGCAACTCTTTCACTTTGCCACCACCCTCTTGGTGAAAAAGTGTCTCCTCACTTCCCTCCTGAAGCACCCCTGGCCCCAACCAGTTTGAGGCAGTGCCCCCTAGTTCTTTGTTAAAGTACTGAGTGAATGTTCTGGGTCAATACTCATACAGTATATCACAGGTAATATGCGAGGGAGATGACAGACAATGTGCTCAATAACTACTAAAATAAAGAATGATTAGTACCTAAAAGAAAATGTAAATAACGTGTAAAAATTACCAGAATTATTTAAATTTTGGCCTTAGACAACTTTTAAGTCAATTCACTTGCCTTCCGTTGTAGTTCTCGGATATTCTGCAGAACAGGCTGCAAGGCCTGATGTGCCTCTGCAACTTCTGCATTCGATTTGCTCATGTAGTGCTGTCGAAGCTGTTCAGCCTGTGGAAAAAAAGAAGCATGTACTCATATAATGGAACCATCTTGCTCTTAAAATTTCCTTCAATAGTCCAGATTTCTATGGCCCAGCTATAAAACTCCTGTAAATTTTGGGAAGCTGATAAAACGTTGGTCTGATGGCTTAGCTGGTAAAAGTACTAGTAGAATAACTGGGAGCCTGGGTTCAGTTCATAGTTAGGTTACATTATTTCATTTTTAATTTATGCTTTCTGCACCTGAGGTTGGTGGTGGCCATCATCTTGTTCTCAGTTTCTCACGTTTTTCAGTGTTATACAGAAGTTCCCCCCCTCCCCCCGGGCAGTGCAGTCACTCTGGTGTGTGCAGTGATGTGGTAGGTAAATTAAGCCACCCAATTTGACCGCCTATAGGCATAAGCGAGTTAGGAAACATAGCGAGGATTAGGTATATAAGCGAGTATAACAGTGAAGCTATACCTGCTGCCAGCAAGATATGGGGCTGTGTTCAATGGCCGGTGTTGAGTTAGCTGTTTGGTGTACTGGCTTGAGTCATCGCCAGCCGGGTTGTGGTCTGGCCTAAGGTGGACTTTTTTTTGTTTTAAACTTTCTTCTTTCCTATGCCCGAGCTGTGATAATTACGTTGGTGGGGGTTATAGGGGGGGGCATATCCCCCCACATAAACATTTTTTTTATTGCCGCTGTAGAGAGTGTAAGCGATCGTCGCTGTTGCAGCAATCACTGTAATTCCAGTTGCCCGTCTGATGTTGGGCACTGTTTGCTTAGTTGTTTATGGTAGGCGGTGTAAAAAGTTGCCATTATCACATAAAACCCTCACTCTCAGTGCTGGCAGGCCTGCTTCCATCTTCCCACCAATCTCTCCCACTTGGTGTTTCAGTCCACCCAATATCCAGAGGATTCACGATCCCTAGATTCTCAGGGGTGATATTGGGGGTAGTGAGCATGCACCATTAGACTGCTGCCCTGGAGGCTGATTCATGAGAGAAACTTGGCAATGGCCACACATGATGCTGGATCCCCTCACTGTTAAGGTGCAGTTTTCCAAATGGTAGCTATGCAGTAGGTGGAAACCAGAGGACAGTGAGGAGATAACTAGGAAAATCTCCCACAGAAGGAAGAACAAAGTTGTCCAGGTTCAGATTCCTGAGGCGGAAGACAACAAGAAAACAGATATTTAAACACCACCTACATTTAAATTATTCATTATGAATGTTAATGATTTTACCCAAGTATTAAAAAGACATGAGAAATACCACACTGTATTATATTGGTACTTACTCTATACAGTGCTCTTCATATTCTGTATTTCAAGGCACATGATAAATGACTAGATACCTGCAGTGCAGTGACACTACATAACCAGCCAAGAACAACAGTAACAGCACATGAGGGTTTCTCACCTGTAACCGTAGTTCTAGGAGTGGTATATGGTACAAATCCATACTTTGGCAGTCTTCCTTTCCCTTTAAGTTATGCCAGAACGCCATCAAGCTAAGCTCCTCCCACCCACCCGGGTGGTATCCTCTTTGGCTCCATCCCATGACATCAGATCTCGCACACTGGAAGCAGGGATCCATGTGCTACTTGCCAGGGGAGGTCAGGTGGGTCCATGTGGATGAACATCATATACCACTCCTAGAAAGTATAGTTACGTAAGACCTTACTGTAACAGTAGATCTTAGAGTAGTGTCTCTTGTAGCAGGCAATACACTTGGGTCATCACCAGAGGTCGCTACGATGCACGGCAGCTCTTTTGGCAGTCTTTTCCAGGGGCTGCCCACACATGATATCAGCTTCCTGTTTCTTATATAAGTATGGGCGTTCCCTAGTATCCTCCGTTTCCCCCGCTGGATTCAGCTCGCTAAGTGAGGACTGAGGGGAAGCCGAGGTACCATAGGTATCCTAACCCATGAGTCACTGGACCATAATTTGTTCTCCTAGAGAAGGAGGGGGACGGAGGGTGGGATCGCACCTGCTGCAAGAGACACTCCTCAAAAATCTACTGTTACGGTAAGGTCTTACGTAACTGTACTATCTTCCACGGAGTGGTCTCTTGCAGCAGGTAATACACTTGGGATGAATCCCAAGCAGTAAACCCGAGAAGGGTGGTCATTATGACAGAAGGCCTTGTAGGACAGCTTGGCCAAAGGCTGTCCTATGGCATGAAGCAATGTCTAAGTTGTAATGATTTGTGAAAGTATGAATTGTGGACCAGGTAGCTGCGTTGCAGATATCCATAATAGAGGCCCCTTTAAAGCAGGCTGCAGTAGTTGTAGAATGGGCTTGGGACAGGTCCTGGTAGTGGCTTGCTATATTTTGAATAACAAAATGTTATACAGTGTGCTAGCCAATTGGAGAGGGTCCATTTAGTGACCGGGAGACCTTCCCTGCCTGAGGCGAAGGTGACAAAAAGTTGAGAAGTTTTCCTAATCGATTAAGTTCGATTAGTATAGCATCGTAATATACAATGGACGTTTAGAGTATATGTAAGAAGTGTTCACCGCGACTGGAGTGTTTAGGATAACATATTGGTAACTCCAGGGTGTGATTTAAGGTGTGTTCAGACACTACCTTAAGGAAGGGTTGGTATGAAGTGCCACTATGTCTTTGTGAAAAATCAAGTAAGGTTCTCTACACCTGGGGGCATGGAGCTTGGAAATACGCTGAGCCGAAGTGACAGCCACTAAGAATACTGTTTTCCAAGAAAGAAAATGGAGGTCACAAGAGGCCACTGGTTCAAAGGGGTCAAGAGCTAATTTTTCTATTACAAAATTGAGATCCCACAGAGGATTGGGTCTTCTGATAAGTGGCCTGATATGTAACATTCCTCTTAGAAACATTTTGGCTAGATGATGTTGATACAGTAATCTGCCATCCAGAGGTTCATGGAAGACCGAAATAGAGGCCAAATGGATTTTGATGGAGGAATAGCTTAATCAGGTCTCGGCAATCGAGGCCAGGTAATCCAAGACTTTCGCCAGTGGACAGGATTAGGGATCCAATTTTTGGGAAGCAGCCCAGATGGAAAAGCATTTCCATTTGACATTAAAGGTTTCCTTGGTCACTGGTTACGTGAGGTCAGTAATATATTAGCAACAGGAGAGGACACTTGTAGGTGTGCTATGAAAGCATCCTCAGGAGCCAAGTGTGAAGGTGTAGTGCCTTCAAGTTGGGACGTAGAAGGGCCCCTTGATTCTGAGTCAAGGGATCTGGTCCGACTGGCAGTGGAACGGGTTCTATTGAGAAATGCTGAAGTAGTGAGAACCACACCTGCTGAGGCCACAGAGGGGCAATGAGAATCATGGTGGCAGGTTGGAGTTGTAATTTCAGTAGGGTCCGTTGCAAGAGTGGGATGGGGGAAGCATATAAGAAGAGTCCTGTCTGGACAGCCCATCGGCGCAGCGGTTGAATTTCCGCTTGCAACACCGGCGACCCGGATTCGGGAACGGACCCAAGTCGTCGGAGGGCTGGCTGGGGGGAGAAGGATCGAGCATCCCAGAGACAGCTCTCCTTCTCCGGAGGGAGGGCAAGGTGTATGTCTGGTGCTTGACGGACCCCTAGCGGATGCCGGGGGTACCGCAGCAACAGACATCTGAATGCAGTCAGAGGGGTAGGATGGACGCTGGACGTCATTGCACGTTCCCGCCCCCCGCATACAGCACCAAAAAACACTTCCTGCCTGCGGCCCTAGATGAAGCCTGCCCTGGCCTTCATCAGCCTCCTGGACCAACCCTCGGACCTAGTCCCGTTGTGCAGCGCCATTAAGGAGTTGGTGCTGCACCCCACCCTGGGGGGCAAGCCGGGGGTATCCAAGGGGTAGGGTCTAATGTAGAGGTGGAGGTTACGGTCTGTAATCAGGCTGAGGTGCCAGGTCACAGGTAGCGGGGGCAAAAAGCATAAAAAAAAAAAATAAAAAAAAAAAAGTCCTGTCCATGCTTGGGACAGGGCATCTACAGACTGCCCTTTCTGCTCGGGATAATGGAATAGTATCTGGGAAGACGGTGGTCGACTGGGGAGGCAAAGAGAACCAGTTGCGGGGTTCCCCACAGATGAAAGATTTTCTGAAGCACTTCGTAATGAAGTGCCCATTCGTGTGCAGAAGACTGGTGACTGAGAAGGTTGGCCAGGGTGTTGTAACATCCTGGTAGATGGATGGCTATCAGTACGAGGTGTTGCCGAATGTCCTCCTGCCAGACTGCAAGCGTCTCTTTGCATAGAGTATGGGATTTCGTATCTCCTTGTTTGTTGAGATAGAATACTACTGCAGTGTTTTCTGACTGAATCAGCAACGGTCCCGGAGACAGGTGAGGTTGAAAGGCCTAGAAGGCTATGCGAACTGCCCTCAGCTCCGGAAGATTGATGTGGGGGTGAGGGATAGAACTGGTCCACTTGCCTTGTGTCCTGTAAGGACCCAGGTGCGCACCTCACCCTTCCAGGGATGTATCCATGGTCAGCGTCTGCTGGGGTGGGGTTGGGGGACTGAAAGGCCATGCCTTGACATAGGTTGGCTCGAAGCGTCCACCATACCAGGGCAGATCGCAACGTAGGAGTGACTGATTTTTGTCTTTGAAATTTCCTGTTCTTTGAGACCACTGGTTCTGGAGAGTCCACTGTACTGGTCTCATATAAAGATGGTCGAAAGCTACCACAGGGATGGTAGCAGCCATGTGTCCTAGGAGACAAAGCATGTGTCTGGCTGTGACAACTTTCTGGGCTTGTATCTGCATTGCCAGAGATAGAAGCTTGTCTTGCCTGTCGGCAGGAAGGTAGGCCCTGGTGGAGTGTGTCTAGGATCGCTCCTATATATTAGAGGGACTGTGCAGGGGTCGGATTGGACCTTGGCCAATTGACCATAATCCCTAGGGCTTGGAACAGAGCTAAGGTTGCCTCTAGGGAGGAAAGCAGAGCAGTTTTGGACTACGCTTTGATGAGCCAATCGTCCAGGTATGGGAAGACAACGTGCCTATTCCATCATAGGGCTCCTGCTACTACCGCTAGACATTTGGTGAACACTCTCGGGGCAGATGAGAGGTCAAACGGGAGTGCCCGAAACTCATAGTATTGACCCAACAGGTGAAAACGAAGGAACCTGTGGTGGGCAGGATGAATAGGGATATGTAGGTAAGCATCCTTCATATTTAGGGCACATAGCCAATCCCCTTGTTTCAATTCTGGCATGATGGAGTTTAGGGTGACCATGCGGAACCTTTTGTACTGGACATGTAGGTTCAATTGTCTGAGGTCCAGTATTGGTCTGAGATCTCCAGTTCGTTTGGGCACCAGGAAGTAGTAGGAGTAAAACCCCTTTTGGTGTTCTGTAGGGGGGTAATGGGTAAACGGCCTTCTTGGTAAGAAGAGCCTGTATTTCCTCCTGGATAACAGGAATATGGTTGGGTAGGTAATGGATAGAGCGGGGGGGGGTGAGGGGGAGGTCTGGACAGTGATTCCAGAGTGTGACCTTTCTGAATGATCTGGAGTACCCACACATCCAATGTGATCATTTTTCAGGCCTCCAAATAGAGGGCAAAATGACTGCCCACTGCTTCCAAGGCCTGGTCAAGGAAGTGTGGACAGAGCCCCAGTAGGTCACTGGGAGGTGGACTGACCAGTCCCACCAGGAGGGTGGGAGCAGGGACCCTTGGCGGCAGAGGTGATGGTTCTGGTAGACTGAGAGCGACCTCAGAATCAACCTCAATTTGAGCCTCTGTATTTTCCACCTCTTTTGGTATAAAAAGAGGACAGAGGACGGTAGGATGGTTGAGAAGTATGGTACATGCCATGTACCGTATGCAGGGTTCTTCCTGAAGCCTGGAGATCATTTATCAATGTTTGGGTACCTGGCCTGAATAGTTTGGACCCATTAAAGGGGGTGTTAACTACTCTGTGCTGTACATCAGGTGTGAAGCCAAGCATGGCGACACAAGGCAATGCCAGTTGCTGACAAACGGGCCAAAATATCAACCACATCATATCCTGAACAAAGTAGTTGTCAGGAAATGAAGTTGCCAGTACATGCTGTAGCCAGCAATTGCTCCTTTTCCTGTGAAGGGGGGGAGTTTATTGACTAATTCAATGGCAGAGGACTAGAGAGTATGCTGGTATTTAACCATATGTCCCATATAATTTAGGATTCTGAGATTCATGGTACTTGACTGGAACAACTTTTTACCCAAATAGTCTATCCTGCGAGATTCTTTATCAGGAGGTAAGGTGTTCTCGTGTGTTTCGGTCGTTTAGTATGATCATGAGCAGCAGCAATCACCACCGAATCCACTTCAGGAGTGGTGGATAAATGGGGTGATCCGGAGGAGCCTGGTAGAGGTGATCTGCCTTGCGGGGAACAGCCATGACAGAGGAAGGCTGGTGCCAGGCTGCAAGTATAGCATTTTGGTATGTTTGGATTAGTGGGGGTACCACTAAGACTGGATCCTCTGGTAACTCTAGATAGTCTGCCATATCCTTACGTTGTTTATCATGCTCGGTAGTAGAGAAGCCCATGACTTTCTGAATTTGAACCATTATCTCATGGAAAGACGGGTCCATCTGGAGGCGAGGCAGCCACGTGTCTGGATAGGTACTCATTTAACGAGAAAATCTCCGATAGAGGAGATTGGGGCTGGAAATCCATATCCTGGAAGTCCTCATTCTCTAGATCTCCAGTAAAATCTGCTGGAAAATCAGGCTTGTCTGACAGGTAGTCATCCACATATGAGGGAGGTGACCAGGGTGGTAAAAGGTCGCCGTCACCCTGAAATCTTTTTGACGGAGGTGTAGGTAAACGGGATGGATGGCTCAGCTCTCCTGGATCAGAGGGCTAAGCATCCCGCATGGCATGTAAGACATGCTGTACTACTGTAGTAATGTCCAGATGAGCAGAAGTGGGGTTAGGGAGGGGAGGTTCTGCAAAACCAAGGGGACGGTGGAGGGAAATGGATGCGTAGCCTGAGCAGATCTTGCCTCTGGGTGGTAAAGCCCAGGGTCCCGATCCCTGTCCGCTGGGCCTCTATGGGTACCTACCTGTGAGAGTAGAGGGGCAGTAAGCATTGCAAATGCAGTAGACTTCCCCAGTGGAATGCGGTTCCTCATCGACAGAACCGCTGGGGAAAGAGCATTATGCACTGTAAATGACGGCCCCGTCGACAGGAGAGGAGCCCGTCGATGGAACGTTGACGGAACCCATAAAGGGTTCATCACAGACTGCCATCAACGCGCTAGAAAGAGCCGTTGATGGCCGGCCCGGTGGCTCTGAGGGTTGAGGCGCTGGGCACCACACCCTCGCAGCACGCCGGCAACCCATGTTCGGGAACGAGCACGGGTTGCTGTGAGTCATCAGGGAGGAGATGGATTGAGCGTCCGGTGGACTGTTCTCCATCTCCGGTGAGGGAGGTTTCCAGCAGCCAGTGCTTGCCTGACCCCTAGCAAAGGCTGGGGCTCGACAGTACAGAGCCGCACAACAGGGGGTGGGGACGCAGCAGACGCATGACAGGGGCATGCACGGGAGTGTGCGTGCATCCAGTCGCTGGCATCATTGCACACCGCACTACCGCAAGGGGAGAAAAGCGGAAAAGGGTACCCCAAACGCAGCAGCTTGATGGCCGTCTGTGAGCACCCACGCCGGCTCCTGGAGAAGATCACTATGTGGATCCGGACTCTGTGGGGGAAGTTGGCCACCAGCTGCCACCCCACCATGGAGGGTAAGCCATGGGGCAATAAAGGTGATCATCCTCCAAGGAGATCAGTAAGGGTCGGACAGCGGCTGAAGGAAAGGGGATGCGAAGACGTGATGGCTGACTGGGGGCCCCAGGAGAAATGACACCCACAAAAAAAAGAAAGAGCAGTTGATGAGAGGGTGTAACCTCTCATCGATAAAGAGGCAGTTAGAAATTGAGCAGTCGACGGTGGGGCACCTGTAACGATGGCTGTCGATGAGCACTTAGGCATGGAGTGTGAGGAGGGCTTCTCCTTCTCCTTTCTGTGCCATCAATGGGAATCGGTGGAGGGGGAGCTTTTAGGATGAGCCCCGATTCTCTATGAGAGACAATTTCAGCTCCACCAAATGTTTTTTAATTTCCAGCAACCATCGTCGACTGATTGCCTGATTGAAATCCTGACACTGTATGCAGGAACTGGTGCCGTGTGTGGGTCCCAGACACCTTACACAAGAGGTATGGTTGTTGAAGTAGTAGAATTTCCTACCGCAACAGCAAGAATGAAATAGCGCTTTCTTGCTTGAAGATTCTTTGCACATTCATTTTGTTTGCTCAAATTCTCGTTGACTGCTGTTCTGAAGTTGCTCTAGCTGCTGCATACGAGCTGAAGATGGCAGGAAAATGAACTGAGGATACTAGGGACTGCCCACACTTCTACAGGAAACAGGAAGCTGATGTCATGTGTGGGCAGCCCTTGGAAAAGACTGCTAGAAGAGCTGCTGTACACCACAGCAACCTCTGGCGACGACCCAAGTGTATTACCTGCTGTAAGAGACCACTTCTGTTACAGGTGAGTAACCCTCATTTCTAGGGACGTGGATATAATGTACTTATCCACACACTTAAAGACTTCCCCGCAGTTCTCTGGGAGAAGGTGGCAAGGTGCACACCCCTACTTAGGGAACAGGGAGTGGAGAACTGATGCCCCAAAACCACCATCCCAGTGAGACTCAAGGTCGATGTGTTAGTGGGAAATTAAAGTGTGAGCCAACATCCAGGTAGCAGCCCTACAGATTTCCTGGATAGGGACATCCCTGGAAGCAGCCACCGAGAAAGCAGTATGTCTGGTGGAATGAGCCCTAAGCCCTAAAGGAGGCTTCCTACCAGCTAACCTATAGCAGAGGTCAATGTAGGAGACAATTCACCTGCCTATCGTCCTCTTATCTTCCGGTCTGCCCGGTGCGGCTTCAGCACAGGTGACAAAGAGCTGGCAAACCTCTCCCCGTACTCCACCCGTGTGCTCCATATAGTAAGCAAGCGCTCACCTCAGGTCTATGTGGAGCCTTTGCTCGGTCTCCGATGTTGGACTAGTGATTGTTGATCACCTGGTTAAGATTATACTCCCGAGACAACCGTTGGAAGAAATTTTAGGTTGGGGCAGAGGACAACCTTGTCCCTGTGAAACACCAAGTATGGAGACTCCACCGAAAGTGCCTGGAGCTCATTAATCCTTCTGGCAGAGGTAACAGCCAACAAGAAGGCGATCTTCCATGACAGGTGTGACATCTCACAACAGTGCATCGGTTCAAATGACTTGCCCATGAGCACTGCCAGTACCAGAAACAAGTTCCAAGGTGGTGGTGGTTCACACACCGGCAGGAACAAGTAGCCAAAGCCCTTAAAGAAGAACCCAAACACCTTCTCCTGCACCATTGTTGGCATATCAGCCCATGACCGGTATGCAGAAATTGCTGCCAGGTGCACCTCGATGGTCGTCAACCTCAGGCCCGTCAGAGAGGGACCACAGATAGTCCACGATGCTAGCCAAAGGTCAAGGGGTCTAGCTCCCTGCCCTGGCACCAAATGGAAAAGTGCTTCCATTTGAAGGCATAGTACTGGCAAGTTGACTCCTTCTGAGAGGCTTGCACAACATGATGGACCTCGTTGGAGAGTCCAAAAGCCTGGTACTCTAGACACTCAGGAACCAGCAGTGCAAAGATTGAGGGTCCAGGTGCAAGACCTCCCCCCTTGTGGCAAGAAAGCACATCCAAGTATTACGGCAGGGAGGCCTGCTGCTGAGGCTGAAGAGATCTGGGTACCAGAACTGGCACGGCTAGTCTGGGGCTACAAGAATAGTACAGTTATGTAAGAACTTACCGTAACAGTAGATCTTCGAGAGAAGCTCTTGCAGCAGGTAACACAATTAGGACTGAGGCCATCAGGCATCAGGACCCCATGGCAAACTTCTAGCCAGCAGTATCAGGTGGGGACTGCCCCCCGACGTCACCTATGGTATACAGGGTGGGCGGTCCCAAGCGTACCCCAGTTCTTCTTCAGCCGGAGACACCAGCATCCGGATGTAACCTGATTCAAGCAGAAAACCTATGGTAATACCTTGCAGAGCTGATGATTCTAGGACTATATTGTCCACTCACAGCAGGAAACTTCAAGGGAGAAGGAGAGTGGGAAGTATACCTGCTGCAAGAGCTTCTCTCGAAGATCTACTGTTACGGTAAGTTCTTAAGTAACTGTACTACCTTACTTCAAGAGTCAGCTCTTGTAGCAGGTAACACAATTAGGACCAATTCCCAAGCAGTATAAACTAGACAATGGCTCGGGTGGTAGGTGAACTAGGAGAGAAGGCGAAGGAACATCCCTTATGAGAGGAGACTCTGTAGGACTGTGAGGCCGGAGCCTACTCTGCGTCACGAAGTAATGTCCAGACTGTAGTGCCGAATGAAAGTGTGGACTGTGTGCCACATAGCTGCTGCACAAATGTCTGATACTGATACATTTTTCAATGTGGCAAAGGAAGCTGCCACACCTCGAGCGACCCTGGACAGATCCTGGTAGGGGTTTGTTATGTTTCTGGTAACAGAAAGAAATACAATGCACTTGCCACTTGGACAGTGTCTGCTTGGTCAAAGGAGCCCCAAGGATTCTGGGGGCAAAGGAGATAAACAACTGGATGGAATGCCTGCTGTCCTTGGTTCTGGACTAATAACACAAATTTCGATGTACATCTAGAATGTGAAGAACAGCCTCTCCCCTCTTTGTATGAGTAGGGAAATAAACTGGAAGCTGGATGTCCTGATTCAGGATCATTTCAGATATCACTTTGGGTAAAAACTTAGGATTGGTTCTCAAGGCCACCCTGTCCTTGTGAAACACCAAATAAGGATCTTTGCACATCAGGTCCTGAAGCTTGGAGATTCTTCGAACAGAAGTAACAGCAACTAAAAACAATGTTTTTCCAAGATAGAAAACATAGCTCACAATCCATGGTGGGTTCAAAAGGGGGTAAGGTCAGCTTCTCCAAAACAAACAGCAGATCCCAAGGGAGGGACAGGGTCCCTGATGGGAGGCTTAATATGTAAGATACCCTTAAGGAAAGTGCAGGTTACCTCCAACTGTGCCACTGTTCTGCCTTGAACAGGGGTGTGATAGGCAGAAAGGGCAGCCAAATCCACCTTAATGGAGGAGTAACCCAAACCTGAATCCGAAAGGGATAAGAGGTACTCAGGGAGAAAAGTCACTGGGCAGGCCAAAGGGTCAAGGTGACAAGCCATGGCCCACAAACAGAAACGCTTCCATTTCATGGAGTATGTCGCTCTAGTGGAAAGTTTTCTGGCCATGATCAGATCAGCGATCTTGTCAGAAACTCCAAAATGGAGCCTGACCAGGTCCTCAGGAGCCATGCATGAAGGTGGAGGGACTGCAGGTTCAGGTGGACCAAGGTCCCGTTGTCCTGGGAGGGCAAGCAGGTGCTCAACGGTAGAGTGGTCAGAGACTCCACCACTAGCTGCTGCAACAGTGGGAACCATATCTATTGAGGCCATAGTGGCGCCAGCAGGATCACTGTCTCGCCCTTTCTGCTTGCACCTTGAGGAGGACCCTCTGAAGGAGCGGAAATGGGGGAAAGGTGTAGAGGAATCTCCCCTTCCAGGAGAGGAACAATGCATCTTGCCAGAAAACACCAGGCATGGGATCTAACGAGCAAAAACTGGGCAGTTTTGAATTGGTAGCGGAGGCGAAGAGGTCCAGTTCGGGTGTCCCCCATTTGATGAATAGTTCGACGACCTCGGATTGGAGAAGGGACCACTCGTGCACTCTTGACTGTGTTCAGCTGAGAGCGTCTGCCAAGGTATTCTGGACCTCGGGGAAATGGACCTCCGAGAGCATCAGGTGATGTGAGGTGGCCCAATCCCACACTCTCATAGCTTCCCTGCAGAGTGGGTAGGAGTGTGTGCCTCCCTGCTTGTTGATCTAAAATACCACCGACATGTTGTCTGTCTGCACAAGGAGGCGTCCTGGTCTGAGAACCAAGCTCAAAGCCTGCATGGCGTAGAGAACAGCCCTCATTTCCAAAACACTGATGTGGAGATATTCCTCAATCACGAACCAGAAACCCTGTGTCCTGTGAATGCCTAGATGAGCCCCACATCCTGTGTTTGAGGCGTCAGATGTCAGGATCTGGTCTGACGCTTCCATCTGGAATGGCATCCCTACCAGCAAGGAAAGTGATGTCATCCACCACTGGAGTTCCTGTCGTACCGGCCTTGTGACGGAGACCGGAAGGTCCAGGTCATCCCATCTTTGGTCCCATTGGATGTGAAGGGTCCACTGAATCATCCTCATACAAAGTCTCGCAAATGGGACTGTGATGATGGACGCTGCCATGTGGCCTAGCAGCCATAACAGGGTTGTGGCTGGTACCACAATTGCTGAAGAGATGTGTTGGGCTAGGACCTGAAGCCGGGCTGCTCGGTCCCGTGGCAGGAAGGCTCTACCTTGAATGGTGTCGAGTTGAGTTCCAATAAAAATCAGGTTCTGGGACAGGGTCAGGAAGGATTTCAGGACATTGATAGTGATGCTCAGTTCTTCGAAAAGAGAACAGGTGTCCCGAATGGATCTCTTTAGTTGCTCCTTGGACAGTGCTGTAAGAAGCCGATCGTCCAAGTTACCACAGCGAGGCACTTTGTGAAGACCCTTGGTGCTGATGAGAGGCCGAAGGGTAGCGTCCTGAATTGGAAATGTTTTCCCTGAAAGGCGAACCTGAGGTATGTCCTGTGGGGCTTTGCCACTAGAATGTGGAGGTACGCATCTTGCATATCCAGTGATGCCAGCCAGTCTCCCTGATAAATCATAGGGAGCAGATTCTGGAGTGTGACTATCCTGAACCTTTGTACTCTACAAAGCGGTTGCGCTCGCTGAGATCTAAGATGGGTCTCAGGTTGCCTGTCTTCTTTGGGATTAGGAAGAAGTGTGAGTAGAATCCTGTTCCTCTCTGAATCGGGGGAACAGGTTCTATGGCCTTCTTGGCTAGCAGGGCTTGGATCTCTGAAAGGCTCAGACCTGCGTGTTCCGTGGTGTAATGGGACGGGGTTGGGGGGGAGCCTGTCCAGTGGTAGTTGGATGAACTCTCTAGAGTGTCCTATCTCGATGAGTTGGTGGACCTACTGGTCGGAGGTCACTTTTCTACACACAGTGGCGTAAAGTGAAAACCGTCCTCCTACCGCCTCCCCTGGCAGGGTGCTGGAGAGGGGTGGGTCAAATGGAGAGTCAGGCAGTGGAAGGGGGTGGAAAGGCGGCCTGGGCTGGTTTTGAAAAGAGGGTCTGCAGATCCTCTGTGGGCTCCCCTCCTGCTATAGCCTCCCCGTTGGGGCTGTTGTTGCTGGAAATGGGGCTGCTGTTGTTGTTGACCCCCTCGGCCACGAAAACGAGATCTACGAAACGGTCTCTGCTTCGGGCGATACATGGATTGAACTGTCCTTACTGCCTTCCCAGAATCCTGGAGCCTGTTAATGACCTTTTCAGTGTCCTCGCCTAAGAGGACGGATCCATTATGGGTTGCATCAAGGAGGTTCGACTGAACATACTGCGCGAACCCCCCGAGACCCGAAGCCAAGAATGACAGCGTAGACACACACCAGTTTTAGCTGCCCTCGCTGCTGCGTCAGCTGAATCGTACGCAGATCAGAGTACATGGGTGCCAACATCCAATCTGGTCTGCAGGAGTTTTGTAAGCTCTGTTTTCTGCAGATGGTCTGGCAGTACCTGCACAATGTCCAGCCCTTGTTCCGAGAGGGCATTCTGAAATTAGACCATATGGGTCAGAAAATTCAGACTCATAATGCTGCAGGTTGTGGAAGAGAACACCTTACACCCCATGGAGTCCAGTTGTTTTAACTCCCTATCCGGTGGCTGGGTGCTAAGGTGTTTCGGTCTCTGGGAGCAGTCATCCGCCGCTGAGATCAGAACAGAGTCAACAGTGGGATGTTCAGCCAGGAATGGTTGTTCTTTGGGTGTCTGGTACAGGCGATCAGCCTTCTTGGGGACAGCCGTAGAACAATGAGGACGCTTCCAACCCACCTGGGTGACATCTGCAAAGGTGTCCACCAGGGGTGGGATAAAAACCGGCTACGGAGCTTTCTGCTTGAGGTACTTAGCCAGATGCATACTCTCTCGTTCTAGGTCCTCTGTTCCCCAACCTTTGTTGGCCTGGATGCGTCTCATAACCTCCATGAAGGAGGGATCATCCGGGGGAGATTTGGGTGTGTCCTCTGGGTCTCGAGGAGACAAATCCTCTATTGATGAGTCCGGATGAAAAAATTACTCACCATAGTAATGTTGTTTCTTCTAATGGAGTCTTGCTGTATTCTGACAATATGCAGTTAGCCTCAGCACTTGAAGTGTCCCAGAGAGTTAAGGGTTAACTCGATGCCAAAGCATAGAATGTTGAGCTTGAGCTCGGTTTTCAAACCTCTGTCCTTGGTACATTATAATGTAACCGTCAGATTCTTATGGGCACTAAAACTAACCAACTAGCTTTATAAATTTTAAATTCTAGGCCATAGGCCAACAATTACTTGGGTCCAGAAAGACTCAAGTCAAGAACCCAAAAATAAAATCTTTATATAGATAGTGATAACAATCCAATAATGCTAATAAAATAATTTAAGATTCATTAATACCCATCCTAGCCAGGAAGGGTTCAAGCGGTACACCTCTGGGGTGCAATATTGCACCTGCCAAACTCACGTCCCAAAAAGGGTTCTGAGAGGAGAGGTAGGGAGGGAGGTCAGAATACAGCAAGACTCCATTAGAAGAAATACAGGTTACTCACCTGTAACAGGAGTTCTAAGAATGGTATATGTTGTTCATCCACACTGTCTGACAGGTTCCTTGCTGCTTTAAATCTTGCTGGAAGGTCTTCAAGCTGGCTCCTCCCACCCACTCGGGTGGTAAAACTCTCGGCTCCGCCCCATGATGCCAGATCTAGCCTGCTGGAAGCCAGGTTGTGCCTCGAAGCCGGGGAGGTCGGGTGGGTCGTGTGGATGAACAACATATACCATTCCTAGAACTTCTGTTACAGGTGAGTAACCTGTATTTCTAGGGACATGGATATGTTATTCATCCACACTGTCTGACAGACTCCTAGCAGTTCTCCGGGAGGAGGAGGCAAAGCACACCCCTACTTAGGAAATAAAGACTGGAGAACCGAGGCCCCAAAACCAGCATCCCAGCGTGGCGCAAGGTCGATGTGGTAGTGGGTGATGAAGGTGTGTGCTGACTTCCAGGTAGCAGCCCTGCAGAATTCCTGGATAGGGACATCCCTGGAAGCAACCACCGATGCAGCGGTATGGCGGGTAGAATGAGCTCGTATCCCTCTGGGAGGCTCCATGCCTGCCAACCTATAGCAGAGATCTATGCAGGAGGTGACCTACCTATCGTCTGCTTGGCTGCAGGTCTGCCAGGTGCGGCTTCAGCATAGGTGACAAACAGCTGGCGAATCTCTCCCCGAACTGCAGCCGTCCGCTCCTTATAATAAGCGAGCGCTCTTCTAGGGTCCAAAGTATGGAGCCTATATTCGGCCTCTGAGGTGTGATTGGGGTAGAACGCCGGCAGAGTCAACACCTGGTTAAGGTGAAACTCTTGACACCACCTTCGGAAGGAATTTCGGTTGGGGGCGCAGGACAACCTTGTCCCTGTGGAAGACCAGATAAGGAGGCTCAATGGAAAGTGCCTGGAGCTCTCCCATCCTTCTGGCTGAAGTGATAGCCACCAAGAAGGCGGTCTTCCACGACAGGTGAGAGATGTCACACCTTCAGGTTCAGGGTTCCCTTCAGGGTGCCTTCCTCAAGCAACTGGTCATGGAACCAACTCGGCAGAAGGCAATACTGGACCTTGTGCTCACAAACAGGGACAGTGTGATGGGGGTAACAGTGGGGGAGCACCTGGGGAACAGTGACCACCAGTCACTGTGGTTTGAAATCACAGAAAGAGCAGAACCAAACCACACAAAAACACGTATCCTGGATTTAAGGGGGCAGACTTTGGGAAAATGGGGAGATACTTGAAAGAGGCATTAAGGGGAATGGGGCAGGAATCAGGGGTTGAGGAACAGTGGGCAGTATTTAAAATGGAGATTACAAGAGCAACAGAATTATGTATTAAGCAAGTTAGCAAGAGGAAAAGGAAGAGGAGACCATTTTGGTTTTCCAAAGAGGTAGCAAAGAAAGTGAAAGCCAAAAGATTGCATTCAGGCAATACAAAAGACACAGGCAGAAGGGATAGGAGAAATACCAGGAGAAGCAAAGGAGGCAGGGAGGTCAGTAAGGAAGCCAAAGCTCAGACAGAAGAACACATTGCAAAATCAGTGAGTAGAGGGACAAAACCTTTACAGGTACATAAGTGAAAAAAAAGGCAAAGGGAGGGATAGTGAGACTGAAGGGGGAGGATGGGGGCTGCATGGAGGATGACAGCAGTAAAGCTGACATATTGAACAGGTATTTCTGCTCAGTCTTTACTGAGGAAGAGGAGGGTAATGGGTCTGAACGGAGTACAAAGGGTGAGAATGGCGCAGAAATGGACACAAGTCCCTTTACACGTGAAAGGGTCCTGAAGGAACTGGAAGTAATAAGAGTTGATAAAGCAATGGGGCCAGATGGGTGCACCCGAGGGTCCTTAAAGAACTAAGAGGTGGTGGCTGAACCTCTGGCTATCCTGTTTAGCCGATCATTGGAAACAGGGAGGTACCCAACGACTGGAGGATAGCAGATGTAGTCCCCTTATACAAAAGTGGGAACAAAGAGGAAGCGGGGAATACAGTCCAGTCAGCCTCACCTCGGTAGTGGGGAAGATCATGGAAGCACTACTGAAGGAGAGATTGGTGGAACATCTGGTTGTCAATGGACTACAGGACCCAAGGCAGCATGGTTTCATCAGGGGGAGGTCATGTCAGACCAACCTCATTGAATTTTTGACTGGGTGACTAGGGAGGTGGATCAGGGGAGGCAGTGGACATGGCCTATCTGGACTTCAGCAAGGCCTTTGACACTGTGCCACATAGAAGACTATTGCACAAACTGGGGAATATGGGTGTGGACAGGACAGTAGTGTGGTGGGTAGGTAACTGGCTGGGCAGCAGGATACAGAGGGTGGTGGTAAATGGCTGTCACTCCACAGAGGGAAGACTGACCAGTGGGGTACCACTGGGATCAGTGCTGGGACCGGTCCTATTCAATATCTTCATCAGTGACATTGCGCAGGACCTAGAGGCAGAATTTCACTGTTCGTTGATGACACAAAGCTCTGTAACAGAGTAGACATACCAGAGGGTGTAGACAGAATGAGAAGGGACCTGCAGAAAAGTACAGTTACGTAAGAACCTACCGTAACAGTAGATCTTCGAGAACAGCTCATGCAGCAGGTTACACCATTAGGACTGAAGCCGGCAGGCGTCAGGACCCCACGGAAAATATTCTAGCTAGCTATCTTCAGCGGGGACCGCCCCTGACGTCGGTCCCGCCTCCGACGTCAGACGTAGTACATAAGGGGGCGGTCCCCCCCGATTCCCCAGTTCTCCCGCCGGAGACTTCCGGCCGCAGGCTGACATCGAAATGGGAGACTGAGGATCCACCGTCAGAAGTCAAAGGGAAAAACCCTGATAGTAAAGGCAAAAGCCATGCCTCCTCCAAGGGGGAAGGTGGGCGGGAAGGTACCTGCTGCAAGAGCTGTTCTCGAAGATCTACTGTTACGGTAAGTTCTTACGTAACTGTACTATCTTACTTCGAGACACAGCTCTTGCAGCAGGTTACACCATTAGGACTGATTCCCAAGCAGTAACACTGCCAAAATTCTGGGAGGAGGAAACTAGGAAAAACCTTCCAGGTCCTGAATCTAGGACAGGAGACCCTGTAGCACCGCCAGGCCGAAGCCGGCTCTTCGCCGAGAGGCGATGTCCAGGCTATAATGCCTGATAAATGTATGCACAGAGCTCCAAGTGGCTGCAGCACATATGGCAGAAGTGGAGACGTTTCGGAGTGCTTCAAAGGAGGTGGCCACACCCCTAGTAGAATGAACCCGGACTGTACCCGGGAGGGCCTTTTGTTTGATATCATAACAGAATGAAATACACTGAACAAGCCAGCAAGACAGGGACTGTTTGGACACTGGTTGGCCCATCATCCTTACAGAAAAGGAAACGAAAAGTTGCTCTGAACTACGAAGTTGTTTAGTTCTGTTGAGGTAATACCTCAAGCTGAGGTGAACATCCAGGGTGTGGTGCAGTGCCTCTCCTCTATTAGAGTAGTTCGGGAAGTAGACCGGCAGGTCAATATCCTGATTGAGAGTGAGTGTAGAAACCACCTTAGGCAAAAATTTAGGATTCGTCCTCAGGGATACTCTGTCCCGGTGGAAAACTAAATAAGGCTCTTTGCACATGACAGCGTGAAGCTCAGAAACTCTTCTCGCTGAAGTAACAGCAACCAAAAACAGTGTTTTCCACGACAGAAACGCAGCTCGCAATCCGCGGCAGGTTCGAAGGGGAAGCATGAGTTGTTCAGGACAAAGAGCAAATCCACGGAGGCACTGGGTCCTTAATGGGTGGCCTGGTGTAGCACCCTCTCAAAAATTCCGAGGCGTCTAATTGTGCCACTGTGCGATGTCCCACTGGAAGGTGGTAGGCAGAGATGGCACAGAGGTGCACCTTGATAGAGGAGTAGGCTAGACCCGAACGGAAGGGAGAGCAGGTAGTCCAACACCACTCCCACCGGGCAACCTAAAGGGGAAAAATCGCGTGCTCACGACCATAAACAAAAACGGTGCCATTTCATGGCGTACGTTGCATGCGTTGTCGGCTTTCTGGCTGCAGAAAGAACTTCTGCAACCTCTTGCGAGACCCAGTGACGCAAGATGGCTATGTCTCCAGGAGCCATGCATGCAGATTCAGTGAGCGTAAGTCCGGGTGGACCAGTGAACCTTCCTCCTGAGACAAGAGAGCTTAATGGCAATGGGAGCGGAGGTTCCCAGGATAGCTGAATTAGCAAAGGGAACCAGATCTGTCTGGGCCAGAAAGGGGCCACCAGGATCATTGTTGCATGCTCCCTGCGCAGTTTGAGAAGAACTCTCTGGATCAACGGGAAGGGAGGCAAAGCGTAGAGGAATCTGTCCGCCCAGGAGAGGGACAACGCGTCTCACCAGAAAACACCAGGCCCTGAATCTAGCAAGCAAAAATTGGGCAGTTTTGCGCTGGATGGGGATGCAAACAAGTCCAACTCTGGAGCTCCCCATTGAAGAAACAGATCCTCTGCTACCTCTTGAAGAAGTTCCCACTCGTGGACTCTGGCCTGGGAGCGACTCAGGCCGTCTGCAATCGTGTTGTCAACCCCGGGAACATGTACGGTGATCAGATTCGCACCATGTCGGATTACCCAATCCCACACCCTCATGGCCTCCCTGCAAAGGGGGTAAGAGTGTGCGCCTCCTTGTTTGTTGAGGTAGTACATCACCGCCGTGTTGTCTGTCTGAAGCAGGAGAGTACTCGGCAGGATTTCTGACTGAAGGGCCTGCAGGGCATAAAGGACCACCCTCATCTCTAGGACATTAATATGGAGATGAGCCTCCAGAGGGGTCCACGTACCCTGGGACACCACCCTGTCCAGGTGTGTTCCCCACCCTAGACCTGAGGTGTCTGTGGTGAGGATTATCTCCGGGGACGGCGCTATAAATGGGACGCCCGTGGAGAGCGACCCTGGGTCTAGCCACCACTGCCAGTCTCGAATCACGGTGTTCGTGATTCTGACCAGATGCTGCATGTGGTCTTGCCTTTGATCCCATAGCACCTTGAGCATCCACTGAGTTACCCGCATGTGGAGCCTTGAGAAAGGGACGGTAGGAATGGCCGCAGCCATGTGTCCGAGCAAGCGAAGGACCGACCTGGCAGGGACGGTCTTGTTCGACGAAAGCTCCCTGATGAGGGATCTGATGCGCTCCGCTCTGTCGTCTGGAAGAAATGCTCTTCCCTGAACAGTGTCCAGTACTGTGCCTATAAATTGCAGCTTCTGCGACGGTACCAGGAGAGACTTCCCGTGGTTGATTAGGATGCCCAGAGATCGGAACAGGTCCTGGGTGCTCTGGATCGCACGTAACAACGCCTCTCTGGAGGCGGCCATGAGAAGCCAATCGTCCAGGTACGGGAACATAATGGCCCTGTCTCCTTAGAAACTGCTACGACTGCCATGCATTTGGTAAAGACCCTGGGTGCGGATGACAGTCCGAATGGAAGGGCTCAGAACTGAAGGTGGTGGTCGAGAAACTCGAAGCGCAGGAACATCTTGTGCGCCTGAGCTATAGGGATGTGCAGGTATGCGTCCTGCATGTCTAGAGACGCTAAGAAGGCGCCTTGCTTCAGCATTGGAATGAGACCCGGAAGAGTCACCATGCAGAATCTCTTGTATGCAACCGACACGTTGAGGTCGCTGAGGTCCAGAATCAGACGGAGGTTCCCTGTTTTCTTTGGAACCAGGAAGAAGTGGGAATAGTATCCTTGTCCTCTCTGGTTCTCCGGGACGTACTCTATCGCTCCCTTTTGCAAGAGCGCGAGTACTTCTTGCCAGATCAGAGACTTGTGCTGACCCGGATACCGGGAGAGCAAAGGAGGCCTCGAGAGTGGCTTTTCAGCGAATTCTATAAAGTGGCCTCTTCCGACCAACTGAAGAACCCACCTGTCGGTGGTTATAGCCTACCATCCCGGCAGGAATTTCGCAATGCGACCCCCCGACCATGATTTCCCATTGATCCTGAGGGCCGGGGGCTGGAAAGGAGTCAGGATGTGGCGGCTGAGGGTCCCGCTGGCTGGACCGGCTTGGAATCGCTGGCTTCGGCCTGCGGGCCCGTTCCCCTGGGCTCTCTGACCGGAGCCCCTCTGTTGTTGTGGAGCCGAGGCGGGACTGGTGCCTCTGCGTCCGTCCAGGAAATCGGCTTTGGTTCCTACGAAAGGAACTAAGCTTGGGTCGGTACATGGCCTGAACCGACCTCACCGCCTTCCTGGCCTCTTGGAGTTTGGTAATAATCTTCTCCGAAGGCTTACCAAACAAGACTTCTCCCTCGAATGGGGCGTCCATGATATTCTTCTGGACGTCCGGGGTAAAGCCGGAGACACGCAACCAAGAGTGTCTCCGGATGCATACGCCTGAAGCTGCTGCTCGGGCCGAGGAGTCCGGAGTCATACGCTGCTCGAGACCAGGGTTCCCACGTCCGAACCCGTGCGAAGGGAGCTGAAGCATCTCCTCCTTCTGCTCACCTTCCGGCAGTTTTCAGCCGCATCCAGACCCTGTTCCCACAAGGCATTTTGGAACTGCACCATGTGGGTCAAGTAATTCAGGGATCTGATGGCGCAGGTAGCGGAAGCATATGTGCGCCTACACATAGCGTCCAGCTGTTTGGACTCTGGGTCCGGTGGCAGGGTGCTCAGATGTTGCGGTCTCTGGGACCGGTCATGCGAGGCTGTTATGACCAGAGAATCGGCCTGAGGCTGCTGAGTCAAGTACTGGTCTTCCCTGGGAGCCTTGTACAAGCGATCAGCTTTCTTCGGCATCGCCGGGAGGCGAATATGGGCGCTTCCACGCTGCAGTGGCGTTCACGAAAGTGTCTACCAAGGTGCAGCACCACCACAGCCTTGGGGTCCTTCTGCGAAGATACTTTGCAAGGCGTAGCCTTGGGTCTAGCTCTTCCGCATCCCATCCCATCCCATGTTCTCTTGGATGTGTCTCATAATATCCGAGAACGAAGGGTCATCCGGAGGAGACTTTGGCATCTCGCGTGGATCCGGAGAAGGGATGGAGAGGGGGATCTGGATGTTGAGAACTCTGATCCCGTGTCCTCCGTCGAAGGCGATCGTCGGCAACTTCTGGGTCTCTTAGGGCTGGGTGACCTGGAAGAGGATTTGGATGGAGGTCTTCGTTTGTCTGGTCTCCCCCTTGGAGGTGTTCTGTGCTCCCAGGGAGGAGGTAGTCGGCCTGCCAACCCCGATGGGGAGGGGGGCGCAGGAACCGGAGGAGTAATCGGTGTAGGAGGAAGAGGAGGAGGAAGAGGAGGTGGAGTGGGAACCATGTCCTTCTTTATGGTGTCCCACTAGTAAGTGAACAGCTCCTTCACTTCTACCATGGAAAGGCCCGACGACGGTCCGGGCGCCGGAGGACGGTCGCCGGGTCCCGGCGTCGGCTCCACAAGGGGCTCAGGTGATGGCGAGGGTTCCCTGGGCGTCTCGACAGGACCGGGGTCACCCGTCTGGTCCTCGGACTGAGTCAATTCCTCCTCGGTTATGGTCTCCTGACCGACGTCGGTCGGAGGCGTCGGGGTTCTCTTCTCGATAGGAGCGGGCGCCGGTCCCTCTACCGGCGTCCGATGAGGCGTTGGCCTGGCCGGCGACGGTCGTCTGGCGGCGGCTCCGGGGATCTGTGGTGAGAGGACGACGACGGGCGTACCGGCGTCGGGTCCTGCGGTCTCTTCAGAGAGGTAAGCTCCAAGGTCTTGCGAGGAGGCAAGGAAGCCGACCTGACGTCAGGTTCAGAAAGGCGGGAACCCGACTTGTGGCGATGGTGGCGATCCCCAGACTTGACCAAGGCCCTGGAGGACAAGGAAGGTCTGGCAGTCTTGGCCTGAGAAGAGGAAGACTTCTTAACCGCAGCAGGGGGAGGTTGAGAGCTGGCCCGGGAGGGGGAGCGGTCGGACCTGGAACCGGAGCTGCGTGAGTCTGAGGCCCTAGCCGGGGTCCTGGAAGGGGCCTTCTCCCTACGTTTTTCAGCGTGCTTGTGGGCCTTTTTTGAAGAGTCCCCCTCGGAAGACATGGTCTTAAGCTTTTCTTCCAACAAAAAAGCCTGAAGGGTCTTCTGGCGACGGATCCAGGTTCTGCTATTAAACCCCTGGCAAAAGGAGCAGGCCCAGGTGTCGTGGTCTGGGCCTAGGCACCGGACGCAGGCCGAGTGAGGGTCCTTGAAGGGGATCTGTTTCTCACAAGCACACTTCGAGGAGTGACCGGAGGTCGGAGAGGACATCAGAGAAAAACTTGCTTGAAGAAATTCGAATTTCCCGTAGGAAAGAACTTAACCACGCGTCGCGCGCTAGAGACTGAACCAAGGGTCGAGACATGCAAGTCGGCAGGCGGGGAAGAACTGGGGAATCGGGCGGGACCGCCCCCTTATGTACTACGTCTGACGTCGGAGGCGGGACTGACGTCGGGGGCGGTCCCCGCTGAAGATAACTAGCTAGAATTTTTTCCATGGGGTCCTGACGCCTGCCAGCTTCAGTCCTAATGGTGTAACCTGCTGCAAGAGCTGTGTCTCGAAGTAAGATCTTGAAGAATGGTCAGGGGTTTGGCAGTTGAAATTCAATGCAAGGAAGTGCAAGATAATGCATATGGGGCACAAAAACCCTGGCAAAACATATCAGTTGGTGAGGATATAGCATGCACCAAGCAGGAAAGAGATCTTGGGGTTATCATCTCTGATGACCTCAAGGCAGGGAAACAGTGTGACAAGGCAGCAGGTAAAGCAAATAGGATGCTGGGATGCATAGGCAGGGGCATCACCAGCAGCAAAAGGGAGGTCATAATTCCACTATACAAGACACTAGTGAGGCCCCACCTGGAGTACACTGTACAGTTCTGGAGACCTTACCTACGTAAGGACAGACAGGGTAGAGATGGTTCAGAGGAGGGCAACAAAGATGGTGCATGGATTGCATCACAAATCCTATGACGACAGGCTGAAGGAACTGAACATGTACTCCCTGGAGGAGAGGAGGGAGAGAGGGGATATGATAGAGACATACAAGTATCTTACAGGGAGGAACAGGGTACAGGAATACACTATTTTTAAGCGAAAAAGATGTTCCAGGACTAGAGGGCATGGGATGAAGTTGGAAGGCGGATGATTCAGAGGAAACGTGAGGAAGAATTTCTTCACAGAACAGGTGGTGGACAAGTGGAACACCCTGCCAGAGGAAGTGGTGGGGGCTGAAACAATCACGGGATTTAAGAATGCATGGGATAGGCATAAAGGAATTCTGGAGGTCAGTGGTAAGGGGCAACAGACTTCTTGGAAAACATAAACTGAACTTATAAGCTCAAATGGGCAGACTGGGTGGGCCATAGGCCCTTATCTGCCAACACTGTCTATGTATGTACCTGTGTATCGGTTCGAATGGCCTGCCCATGAGCTTAGCCAATACCAGCAGTAGATCCCACAGAGGTGGAGATTCTCGCACCGGAGGGGATATGTGATCAAGGCCTTTGAAAAAGCACCCGACCACCTTCTCCTGCGCCACCGACTGCTTCCCGGCCCACGCCCGGTAAGAAGAGATGGCTGCCAGGTGCACCCTTAAGGGTCGCCCACCGAAGCCCTTGCTGAGAAAGGGACCAAGTAGTCCAGAATGCTTGCCAAGGAACAGGAGGAAGGGTCCAGGCCCTTGCCCTGACACCAAATGGAGAACCTCTTCCATTTGAAGGCGTAGCATTTTCTGGTCGACTCCTTACGGGACGCCTCAACGAAGTTGAGGACCTAGTCGGAAAGACCCAAGGCCTGGAACTCTAGCCGCTCAGGAACCAGGCCATCAGGTGCAGGGATTGAAGGTCCGGATGGAATACCTTCCCCTGATTAACTGAGATCAGGTCCAGGTGGGCTGGAAGCCGCCTCGGGAACCTGGAGCTGAAACTGAGGAGATCTGGATACCAGAACTGGCGGGGCCAGTCTGGGGCTACCAGAATCACCTGCGCCTTGTCCCTCCTCGCCTTGAGAAGCACCTTGTGGATCAAGGGAAATGGAGGAAAGGCATAGAAGAGGCCCAGGGTCCACGGCCTCGAGAAGGCATCCCCCTGCAGTGAGCCCTGCTGAGGGGGGCGGGCATGAAACAGTCTCAGCTTCGCTTTCTCCCTGGAGGCAAACAGGTCCACCTGAGGCGTGCCCCAGTGGGAGAAGAGATCTTGTACTACCTCTGGCTGGAGAAACCACTCGTGAGATGCAGCCCCTATCCGGCTTAGGGCATCAGCCAGGGTGTTGGAGGCTCCTGCTACGTGAATGGTGAGGAGATCCGCCTGCAGGCTGCGCACGAGAGACCATATGCGGACAGCTTCCCTGCACAAAGGCATGGAGCGCGTCCCACCCTGGCGGTTTTGGTAGTACATGGTCGTGGTATTGTCCGTCTGGACCTGAACCACTTGACCCCGTAGAAACGGAGCAAAGGCAGTGAGGGCTAGATGAACCACTCGAAGCTCCAGCAGGTTGATATGGCATCGGGACTCTCGAGGGGACCAGAAGCCGAGCGCTCTGTGCTCCCCCAGATGGGCACCCCAACCCATCAGAGAGGCATCGGTCGATAGAGAGACCGTCGGCTCGGGGCGGACGAACGGGATGCCCTCCTGCAGATGTGCTGGAATGGTTCACCACTGGAGAGCATTCCACATCCCCTGGGTCACTGTCACTAGCTGATCGAAGTGCTGTGACCATTGGCTGGCCAGTCCCCATTAAAGAGGACGCACGTACCGGCGGGCCCAATGGACCACACTGGTACAGGCCGTCATGAGGCCCAGGAGGCACAGGAAGCCCCGGGCAGGGCACGATTGCCCAACCTGAAATGATTGGGCAAAGGAGGAAAGAACCTTGGCCCTGTCCGCCGGGAGCCGTGCTCTGGCTCAAAGAGAGTCGAGCTCTGCCCCGATGAATTGTATCACCTGCTCTGGCACGAGTTCCGACTTGGCCTCGTTGATGAGGAGGCCAATCTGAGAGCAAACCTGGAGGGCCAGATCTCTGGACCGCTCCACCTCCACTCTGGAGGGGCTGCAGTAGCCAGTCGTCCAGGTGAGGTACACCTGGACCCTTTGCGCCAGAGAATGCTGTCACCACTGCCATGCATTTGGTGAAGACCTTGGGCTCTAGGGAGAGGCCGAAGGGCAAGGCCCGGAACTCGTAAAGGGATCCCTCTGCTCTGGAGCGGAGGAATCTCTGATGGGACGGACGGATTGGGACGTGAAAGAACGCGTCCTGAAGGTCCAGGGAACAGAACCACACGCCTCGTTCCAAGGGTGGGATTATCTGGGCCAGAGTAACCATCCTGAAGGTCCGATACCTTAGGAACTTGTTCAGGTCGTGTAGGTCGAGAATGGGGCACCAGCCCCCCCATCCATTTTGGGACCAGAAAATACCTGGACACAAACCCTGGGTCTGAAGGAGGGTCCGCCACCCTCCTGATCACCTCTTTTTCAAGGAGCAGGGCAATATCGGCTCGGCGGGCCAACAGCGAGGCTGCGGACCCCGTGGCCCCCCAAGGGGCGACAGCTCAGAAGGGTGGGGCCTGCTCGAACTCCAGAGGCAGACCCTTTCCTACCACCTCCAACACCCATCGGTTCATGGTGATAGCGGACCAGGCAGAAAGGAAGTGATGGAGCCGTCCCCCCACGGGGGGCACCCCTCAACCCGTCACTGGGCAGGCTTGGAGGAGGGACCTCCTGGGCCTTTACCTCCCTGCTTCCTGTTCGAGGAAGCTGCAGGCTTGGGTTTGGGATACCAAGCACGAACCTGCTGGCCCTGGTGCTGGTGGTGTTGGGCCGGACATGCCGCAGGCGCAGAAGGACGAAAGGACTTGTGCTGCTGCTGGCGGCAGCCTTTGTCCTTCTGGGCGAAAGTGACAGAGTCCAGAGTGGCATTGGACTTCTCGATCCTCTGGAGGTGACCTTCCACTCCAGGGCCGAAGAGGTTAGTCCCTAAGAAGGAGACATCCGCCAATTTGTACTGGGTATCCGCCGTGAAGGTGGATATCCTCAGCCATGCTCTGCGGTGCATGGCCACCGTGACCGCAACCAATCTGGCACAGGAGTCTCCTATGTCCAGAGCTGTTTGGAGCTGCTGCTTCACCACCGCCCTACCCTGGTCCCGAACCTGCCGGACTGTGGTCTGCAGGTCGGCCTGGAGATGAGGGATCACCTCATCCAGGGAGCCCATGAGGGCGTGGGAGAAGTGTGCCATCAGCACGGCCGAGCTGGCCTGGCGGAGGCCGAGGGAGGACGCAGCGTACACCTTGTGCCCGGCGTAGTCCAGCTTTTCGGTCTCCTTGTCGGGGGGGGGGGGCTTGTCCACATCCCTAGTGTTCCCGGAACGTCGGAAAACGCTGCCAGTGACTAACCCCTCAACAGAGGGGTGTTCCAAAAACCCGGGCAAAGAGCCAGTAGGGACCGCATACTTCCTGGCCATCCTGGCCGAGGGCGCAGGGCAGGAAGCAGGCCGCTGCCAAAGCTCCAAGGCTGGGCCGACAATGGCCTCAGCCACCGGAAAGGTCTCTGTGGGTGAATCCCCTCGGTCCAGTATCTCCATCAGGGGATATTTGGCCCGTTTGGATACGGGCTCAAGCTGCATCCCGGTGGACTCCGAGATGAGCCGAAGCAAACCCATGAAGGACGATGGGCTTTCGTCCAATGACTGGCCCCCAAAGGACTCCACGTCAACCGGCCTGGAGAACAGGGAGGAGCCACCGTCGGACTCTGAGAAGTCAGCAAAGAGCTGCCTAGGGCCTGAGCCATCCTCCACCTGCCGAGGATGGTCGGGAATGAGGGTGACCGACAACCTGTGGGGCAGGCCTTGAGCCGACCAAGAGTCCTTGGTCGGCGCCCCCGATTTCAGTTGTGGAGGCGGAGGTTCCACCACAATCGGTGAGGCAGCAAGTTTCGGCTGAACAACTGGCCCAGACTTGGGCATCTTGACTGCAGCAAGGGGTTGTTTCGGCCATTCGGGTGACAGCCACTTGATGGCTGGGGACGGCGCCGACTTGCTCCCGGACAAAAGCAACTGTTGCCACTTCAGGTCCTCGTAGCATTGACGCAAGTTGCACCGAAGCCTCTCCTCTTCTGAGGAGGAAGACTAGGACGAACGGTAGCGCCGCGTACCTCGGTGCTGAGACCGAGACCGCCGATGTCGGCGGGATCGGCTGGACCGAGAGGATGTCCGAGACCGAGACTGAGACCCTCGGCGTTTCCGAGGGCGGGCCCGGGAAGGAGTGAGGGACAGCCACTCTTCCCTCGGCTCGGACACCTTAACCGGGGACTGCTGCACCGGGGGTGCAGGCAGATCCTCGGTCTCCACCGGGGGAACCGGCGAAGAAGGGTTGTTGGCTTCACCAGTCAACAGCCCGTCTGACGGGTCGAGAAAAATCTCGACCGCGTCGACAGGAGTCTCGGCCGGCTGACCTGAAATGGACGCTATGAAGCCAGCGGCCTTAGCCGCAACCTTGACTTAAGTCGAGAGTCGGCTGTCCGGGGAAGGAGACCTCTCCAGCTCCCACAAACGCCGACGATGGGACTTACCCTTCAAATCCCTCTTTTTGGACCGAGAGGAATGTCCCGATGGCCCCTCTCCCTTCGTGGAAAGGGACTGGCAAAGCTCCTTGAACGAAGCTGAATACGGGGTACCCAAAGAGAGTGGAATAAATGCCGCGACCGAGGAGGAGGAAGATGCAGCCTGGGCCGCCTACTCCTCGAGGGCGATCATCTGCTCGAGCTGCTTAACCAAGCCAGTCGTCGCGGTAACCAATCAACGGGCCTCCTTCGACTTTATCATGGTAGCGCTCGGGCACCCAAGCTGTAACCGAGCAGCACGGCCTTCCAGGACATTGGCCAAAATGAACGACACAACTTGCAGGCTCTAGGCCGAGGCAGTAGACGCATGTGGAGTGCGGGTCCATCCTGGACATCTTCAGCCCACAAGGGCACCGCCGAAATCCGGGAGTCGATTTGTCCATCGCAGCCGCAAGGGGAAAAACTTGACCGAAGTCTTGAAAATTGTAAAATGAGTTTCGGGCGAACCGAAGAGTTAGGATCCAGTCTATACGCAGAGCGTTAAGGAGGGAATCTGAGCTTCCAAGCGGTAAGGAAGATCTGGCGTCATGGGGCGGAGCCAAGAGTTTTACCACCCAGGTGGGTGGGAGGGGCCAGCTTGAAGACCTTCCGGCAAGATTTAAAGTGGCAAGAAACCTGCCAGACAGTATGGATGAACAACATATCTATATCCCTAGAAACAACATTACTATGGTGAATATTGTTTTCTTCAAACAACATGAAGTCTTGCTGTATTCTGACAATATGCAGACTACCAAGCAGTACCCCCTTGGAGGTTGGATCCACAGAATCTACTTTGGGAAGAGGCTTTGCAGCACTGCTGTGCCAAACGTAGCATCATTTCTGGCTTGAGTATCGAGACAGTAACGCTTGGGAAATGTGTGAACTGTTTTCCATGGTGGCTGCTTTACAGACTTCCAACAGGGGGATATCCCTAGCTGCCGCCAAAGAGGCAGCTGTACCCCTGGTTGAGTGAGCCCTCAGGCCTGAGGGAGGCTCTTTGCCCAATTTTGTATAACAGAATTGAATACACGAGACAATCTACCTAGCTATTGTTCTCTTAGTGGCAGTTTTACCCTTTCCCACTTCTCCATAAGTGAGAAACAACTGAGAAAGTAGTTACGTAAGAACTTACTGTAACAGTAGATCTTCGAGAGAGGCTCTTGCAGTAGGCAATTACGTATAGGACTGACGTCGGCCGGCAGCAGGACCTCACAGAAAAATTTCTAGCTAGCAGTCCCTGGCGAGGGACTGCCCCCACGTCAGGTGACCGGCGTCATGTGACGTCGGTATAAAGGGGCGGTCCCGGACGCCCGCCTTCCAGTTCTTTCCCACCACAGGCCCGGAAGGCCCGGACGAGAGAGAAGCAGATGTTTTCTTTCCTGGAAAAGGAGCTGAAAAAGCCTAGGTGGATGGAGAGCGGAAAGATATTACCTGCTGCAAGAGCCTCTCTCGAAGATCTACTGTTACGGTAAGTTCTTACATAACTGTACTATCTTACTTCGAGAGGGCTCTTGCAGTAGGTAATTACATATAGGACTGAATCCCAAGCAGTCTGGAACAAATGAAAGGCACCGGGAGGAGGAACTACTCCAAGAAGTAGCAAAAAACCTTGCAAACCTCAAGACAGGAGGCCTTGCAAAACAGCTAACCTGAAGCCTGCTCTACGGCGAGAGGCAATGTCCAAACTGTAATGTTTCATAACGGTATGGACAGAAGTCCAGGTGGTGGCAGCGCATATGTCAGCTGCAGACACATTCTTGAAACAAGCTGCAGAGGCCGCTACTCCACGCGTGGAGTGACCTCTGACTTGACCCGGAAGGGTCTTGTTGTACTTGTCATAACAGAAAGTGATGCAATCAGCCAACCACTTCGACAGACATTGCTTGCAAACAGCATTGCCTTCCCTTTTGTGAGCAAAAGAGACGAACAACTGATCAGTTTTTCTGAGATCCTTTGTCCTATCGGTGTAGTATCTCAGAAAACGGTGAACATCCATGGTATGGAGTAAATATTCTCCTTGGTTGGAGTACTGCGTGAAAAAGGCAGGTAACTCTATAGACTGATTTAAGGTAGACTCCGCTACCACCTTAGGCAGAAACTTTGGGTTCGTGCGAAGAGCCACTCGTTCTTTGTGAAAAATCAAATAGGGGATTTTACACATCAGGGCCTGGAGCTCGGAAATTCTTCGAGCGGAAGTGATGGCTACCAAGAAGAGCGTCTTCCACAAGAGAAACTTCAGATCTGCATATGCCGCAGGTTCGAAGGGAGGAAGGGTAAGTTTCTCAAGAACGAAGTTCAAGTCCCAAGGAGGAGCAGGAGTCCGAACAGGGGGCCTGAGATGAAAGACCGCTCTAAGAAAAGTCTTAGATACCTCCAATTGGGCAAAGGTTTTATCAGCAAAAGGAACATGATATGCTGAAATAGCGGCCATGTGCACTTTCAAGGAAGAATGACTGAGACCCAGGTCGAAGATATGCAGTAAATATTCAAGCAGAATGGCCACTGAACGGGAGAAAGGCTCCACGCTCCCAGAAGTGGCCCAAATAGAAAATCTCTTCCATTTCATGGCATAAGTGGACCTAGTGGAGGGTTTTCTAGCCTCCACCAGAATCTCGGCCACTTTTGGAGAGACGCCAAAGCGAGATTGGGCTGGGTCTGCAGGAGCCATGCATGAAGTTGTAGGGACTTGAGGCCCGGGTGGACCAGGGTCCCCCAATCCAGGGTCAGCAATCCTCGAGATAGAGGAAGAGGAGGAACCTCTGAGTATTGTTGTAGAAGAGAGAACCAGATTTGCCTGGGCCAGAAAGGAGCGATCAGAATCATTCTCCTACCTTCTGTTAGTTTCTGCACTACACGAGGGACCAGAGGAATTGGGAGAAAAGCATAGATGAATCTGTCCTTCCAGTTTAGAGACAGAGCGTCGCTCCAGAAAGCGCCTCGCTCTGGAGCAAGCGAGCAAAAGGTGGGAAGTTTTGCGTTTTGGGAAGAGGTGAACAGGTCCACCTGTGGAGTCCGCCAAAGCTGGAAGATGTCGTCTAGAACCTTTTGGTCCAACTCCCACTCCTGTGGCAGAGCAGAGAAGCGGCTTAGCTTGTCTGCCAGGGTATTGTCGACTCCTGGAACATGGATCGCTGTGAGGTGAAGGTTGTGAAGCGTGGCCCAGTCCCAAACCCTCACTGAGAGATCCTCATGTGGAGCCGAGCGCGGGGAACTGTCGGGATGGTGGCCACCATGAGCCCCAAGAGACGGAGAACCAACCTCGCCGGAACCTTCCTGCATTCTGATAGCAGGGAAATCTGTGACTGAAGAGAGGCCGCCCTGTCTGGAGGAAGGAAGGCCTTGCTCACCGTCATATCGAGGATAGCCCCGATAAACTGTAGTCTCTGGGAGGGATCCAGATGAGAGTGGAATGGTTGATGGTAAAACCCAGGCAAGTGAAAACCTGCTGGGTGAGGGAGAGAAAATGCTGGCGCTCCTCCCTGGACGAGGCCGACAGGAGCCAGTCGTCCAGGTAGGGGAACACCTGAACTCTCATAGTACGCAGGTGGGCCACTACCACAGCCAGGCATTTGGTAAAAACTCGGGAGCCGAGGAAAGACCAAACGGGAGTGCCCGGAATTGGTAATGGTCCCCCTGGAAAGCAAACCGGAGGTACTTGCGATGCGAGGGACGAATGGGGATGTGCAGATATGCGTCCTGCATATCCAGCGCACAAAGCCATTGACCTGGCCGAAGAAGGAGCAGAAGGGTTTGTAGGGAGAGCATCCTGAACCTTTTGTATTCCACGTAAAGGTTCAAAGAGCTGAGATCAAGAATTGATCTGAGATCTCCCGTCTTCTTTGGGACCAGAAAGAAATGAGAATAGTAATCCGTCCCTTGAAGGTGAGGGGGAATGGGTTCTATAGCCTGCTTCGCGAGAAGGGCAGATATTTCTTCCCGGACCAAAGGAAGATGGTCCCTTGCACAGGACGACTTCAGAGGGGGGAGTGGTGGGGTGGTTTCTGTAGAAACTCTATGGAGTGCCCCTCCGCTATAATCTGAAGCACCCATGAATCCGTTGTTATCCTCTCCCAACCCGGAAGGTGGAGGGAGAACCTCCCTCCTACTGGTTCCTCCGGTGTATCTGGAGGCGGTGGGAGAGGGGAGGAGTCAGGTGGTGTGGGGCAGTGCCGCAGCTGGGGTACCCGCTGCTTTTTTGGGCGGTGGGGGCCTGGCAGCTGCGGGGGCCCGGCGTTTAGTGGCCCGCCTTCCTTGAGGTTTTGCTTGTGGCCGACTGCGTCTGCGAAAAGGACGGCGCTGTGGGGGATGGGGATGGTACATGGAATCCATGGATTTCAGAGCCGTCCCCTTCTCCTGCAAGTCAGTGATGATGTCCTTGACATCACTGCCGAAAAGCACTGAACCCCTGAAAGGTGCTTCCTGGATTGCTGACTGCACCTCCGGGACCAAACCTGACAGGCGGAGCCAGGCATGACATCAAAGACTTACGGCGAATGCGGAGCTCCGCCCGGCAGTATCCACTGCATCGTATGTTGTCCGCAGGATGTGACGACTGGCCGAACGAGCAGAACGGACTAAGTCAGCTAACTCCTGCTTGACTTGGGAGTCAGGAAAGGAGTCAATCCTGGATTCCGCCTGGGTAAGAATGGCTTTCTGGTAATCCCCCATATGAGCTACATAATTCAGGGCCCGAATTCCCAGTGTGGAAGAGGCGTATATTTTTCTTCCATACTGGTCCAGGAGGCGAGATTCCTTATCCGGAGGAGACGAGCTTAGATGTTTGGGATGTGCTGACCGGCCGTGAGCGGCGCTAATCACGACCGAGTCTGCACGAGGTGAGAATCAAAAAGTCTAGACCCTCCGGAGCCTGGTATAGCCTGTTGGACTTCCTGGGAAGTGAGGCTAAAGCCAACGGTTGTTTCCAAATAGTGGAAACAAGGTGGGCGTGAGGCTCGATCTAGGGTGGCACTAAAGTAGGAGCCGTCAGGGGCAGGTCCAGATGTTCGGTGAGTTTGACCCACTGAGGATCTGGTTCCAGAGAGCGCCACTGATGTACTTCCTGGATCTTCCTGAGCAACTCCGTGAAGGAAGGATCCTCCGGAGGAGACTTAGGAGGGGTCCTCGGCCGGGGCTTGGACGGAGAGCGAGGCTCGTCGTCTCTCTCGGAGCATCCGTCGGAGGAATCCGAGAGCGAAGAAGAAGAAGAATCAGAAGCAGAATAAGACTCCCTGACACGTCTAGGAGTAGGAACGGGTTCCTTAGGGGAATCCCTGGACGCGTGTCCTGCCCCTCTCGGGATCCAGAGGGAAGGGCTCTGGGGTCCGGAGGTGGTGAGGAGTGCCGTCTCGGCGTCGAGGCGGCGCCGTCGCCGTCAGGCGGCTCTCATTTCCTTGGTGAGCTGAGCCTTGGCCTCAGCCCACCAGGAAGCCAGAGTCTCCTGCAGATCCACCGCCGGCCGAGGGGGCGGTGGAGGTGGAGGAGGAGGGGGATAAGAATACGGATTGTATCCGTAAGGCGAGTATCCGAAACCCGGCTGCAGGAAAACCGGTGCTGGGTATTGAGGCGTCAGCGGAACCGGCGTCGGGTACTGTGGCGCTGGATACTGCGGATCCGGGTATGACGGCGTCGGATAAGATGGCGGGTACCCGGGCACCGGAGGAGCTGCTGGAGCAGACGGCCCGGAAGGGCAGGTCAACATTGAGAGGCCCGGGGGGGGGCCCAACGGAAGGGGATTATCCCCCGCCAGCGTCGGTAGGACCGGCGTTACAGCCAGCGTCAGATCCGGTTCCCTAGGAGGAGGGTCTGACGGGGGTGGAATATCCCCCGCATCGCCCGGGGACGGTGGGGAAAAGTCCCCAGGGTCAGGCTGGGGTGACTCAGGCTCCCCGGATGGCAGCGAAGGCTGCGGGGAACTGGGTACAATGGGGGTTGGAGGGTCCGTCGTAGGTTCCGTTGCCTGGCGCATGTCGGGGGGGGGCCGACGTGCAGCTTAGGGGCTGGTTCCGGTGGGCGCCGGAAGAGCCGCGTCCGACTTACTGGGTCCCTCATCGGAGGCGGGCCGAGGGAGGGAAGTGGCCCGGTCCAAGGGGGACGGGGTCGTGAGCCGCCCCGAAGGGTTGGGCGTCTTATCAACCTTCTCCCGGCGGATGTCAGAGGAGCTGACATCCGACTTATGGGAGTCGCCCGCACCAGTAGGCCGCAAGCCTGCGGTAGTACTGGGGGCGGAGGCCTCCTTTTACCTGGAGGCGCCCTCAAGGCCTGAGCGTGAGCCCGACCGGCGGGCCGACGCCTCCTCCAAACCCTTGGAGGCTGCCATCGGACGGTCCCCCAGAGGGGATATTACCTGGGCCGCGACTCCGGCCGAAGTCGCGAGCGAGGAGGCCTTCTCCCGGTGCCTTTCTTTGTCCCACTTTTTGTGATGTCCTTCTGGAGAAGTCGACGCCTGCCTGAGCTTCTTCAATTCTTTTTCCATTGAAGACGTCTTTTTCTTTAGAAGATGGGCTTCCAGGGACTGTTGGCGTCGTCTGTGGGTAGCCGCGTTGAAGTGCAGGCAATGAGGGCACTTGTCGACCGGGTGGTCGGGGCCTATGCAAAAAAGGCAGAGAGAATGGCCGTCCTTGTGTGGCAGTTGGGCGCCGCACGAGTCGCACTTGTTTTTGGAAGGTGTAGGGGACGACATACACTGACGCTGACCTGACAATGAGAGAAAAAATACTGAAAACTTTGGTAAAACCAACGAAAGAACAGGGCTTTGCTAAGCACGAACTTTACCGCGAGGCGCTGCATGAGCTAACAGCGGGAAAGAACTGGAAGGCGGGCATCCGGGACCGCCCCTTTATACCGATGTCGCATGATGCCGGTCACCTGACATGGGGGTGGTCCCTCGCCAGGGACTGCTAGCTAGACATTTTATCGTGGGGTCCTGCCGCCGGCCGGTGTCAGTCCTATACGTAATTACCTACTGCAAGAGCCCTCTTGAAGTAAGATCAACCATTTCTATGGGCCTTAGTATGGTCCATATAATAGCTTAATGCCCTTTTTACATCCAGACTGTGCAGCCTTCTCTCACCTGAAGAAGAATAATCAGTGAAAAACACTGGTAAGCACATAGACTGGTTAAGATGAAAATCTGAAACCACTTTAGGAAGAAATTTTTTATTTGTCCTGAGGATCACCTTATCCTTGTAAAAGACAATAAAGTCAGGTTCTACTGACAGGGCCTGTAACTCACTGATCCTCTTGGCAGAAGTAATGGCCACCAGGAAGACAGTCTTCCAAGTCAAGTACTTTAGCTCAGCTGAAGACAAGGGTTCGAAGGGGGGCTGCATGAGCTATGCAATACAGATATTCAGATCCCAAGCAGGAGTTGGCTCCCTAAAGGGAGGGTTGAGATGAACCAGACCTTTGAAGAACTGACTGAATATAGCATGAGAAGCAAGGGAAGATCCCTTCCCTGCAGAAAGAAAAGCAGAGACAGCTGCTAGGTGAACTTTAAGAGTGGCAGGCCTGAGGCCTAAGCCATTCAAACGGACTACATAGTCCAAAGCTGTGGATGTGCCAGCAGAATCTGGCTGTATATTCCTCTGAGAGCACCAGATGCTGAATCTCTTCCACTTAGAGTTATAAGTTTTCCTGGTGGAAGGTTTCCTAGAAACCTTCAGAATGTCCAGAACTCCTTGTGAGAGATGCAATCCTGCATACTCTAACTCTTCAAGAGCCAAGCTTTGTGTCTGAGAGACTGGAGACTGGGGTACCAAATCCTCCCCTGGGAGGAGGACAGGAGGTCGTGCCTCCTGGGAAAACAGAGAGGAATTGTCGCTGCCCAGGACAGCAACAGGGGATACCAAGGCTGCCTGGCCCAATCTGGTGCCACCAATATCACAGTGCAGGGTTGAGACCTGATTTTTATCAGTACTCTGAATATCAGAGGAAAAGGAGGAAAGGGGTATAGAAACCTGTTTGTCCAAACCAACAGGAGAGCATCCTGAGGAACAGACCTCAGGATTGGGGGTCAGCAACAGAACAGAGGAAGCTCATGAATGTCTGGGGCTGCGAAGAGATCTATCTCTGGAGTGCCACATCTCCTGAAAATGATCTTGAACTTGGTAATTCAGGGACCATTCGTGGTGACCCTGAGAAATCCTGCTGAAGGCATCTGCCGGCACACCTTCCTTCAGTGGAAGATGCACTGCTATCAGGGAGGTCTGAAGAGAATAGGCCAACGACCATACCTTCATGGCTACTGTGCACAAGGCCGTGGACTGAGTGCCCCCTTTCTTGTTTATGTACCACATGGTGGTAGTGTTGTCCGTCCTGACTTGCACCACTTTCCCTTGAATCGATTCTGACAATGCTTGAAGGGCTAGAAATACAGCCCCAAGTTCCAGAAGGTTGATGTGAAGGACAGACTCCTGCTGTGACTATGTGCCCTGCGCAGTGAGGTTCCCCAAATGAGGTCCCCAACCCAGAAGGGATGAATCTGTTGTGAGAACAACTGAGGGTGTCCAGTGAAGGAAGGGGACTTCTTGCCTGAGATTGTCCTCCTCCAACCACCACTGGAGAGCCTGGACAACAATCTGAATTACTGGAATTAACTTGGTAAGCAGGTCCTTTTTCTGAGACCAGAAGAACCTGAGGTGAAACTGAATGTCACTCATTTGGAACCTGGCTCCCTGGACCATTGCAGTGGAGGCTGCCATGTGGCCTAGAAGCTGAAGAAAACGCCAGGCCAGCCGAGACATTCGAGGTCTGAAAGAGGCTGCGAGATTTGTGAGAGCCTGCATCCTTGGAAGAGGGAGAAAATGGTATCTAGCTCTATCCCTATGAAAGTGAGAAGCTGAACTGGCTCCAGAACTGACTTGGAAAGGTTGAGAAGAACCCCTACAGAACCCAGAAGCCTCTGGGTAACAGCCAGAGCTGACTTGACATGGTCAGAGGACTGGCCTACTATGAGCCAGTCATCTAGATAGGGAAACACAGCAATGCCCTGCCTTCTGAGGAAGGCTACAACCACTGCCAGGCATTTTGTAAAGATTTTGGGAGCAGATGTCAGGCTGAAGGGCATCACTCTGAACTGATAATGACCTGAGGGCAACTCGAACCTGAGGTACTTTCTGTGGGAGCATTTGACTGGAATGTGAAAATAGGCATCCTTGAGGTCCAGAGAGGCAACCAGTCTCCTGGGCTCAGAAAGGGAAGAATGATTCCCCGAGTCACACCATTTTGAATTTTGGCTTTGTAAGATGTTTGTTCAGATATCTTAGGTCTAGGATGGGTCGCCACTCCCGTCTTTTTTGGGGTAAGGAAGCATCTTGAGTACAAGACTTTCCCTTTGTGCAATAGAGGAACTTGCTCCACAGCTTCTAGGAGCAATAAAGAAGAAACCTCTGCCTCTAAAGCAGCAGTTTCCAGAGGTGTGGCAGGCTTGAAGGACCTTGCTCTTATTTTGGGGAATCTTTTGAAACTGAGAGCAAGTCCCTGGCTTACCACTTCCAGGACCCATTTGTCTGAAGTAAAAGACTTCCATGCCTGGAAGATGTAAGCCAGCCTGCCCCCTACTGGAATAGAGGAGGCGATCTGGTCTGACACATCAGGATGTCTGCTTGGCAGGAGTCTTAGGCTGGGAAGTGGATGCAGCCCTGCTCATCCCCCTTCTGCCTCTCCCTCTGAAGAACCCCCTCTACTGGAAAGCAGAGGAGGCCTGGATTTGGTAAAAAGGCCTTTGAAAGCGCCTACTCCTGCCAGCCCTAGAATTCTGCTTCTGAGGAGTAGCTTGCCTTTCCTTGGACACTGCACTCCTGTAGATGGTCCTGTACTCATCCATCTTTTTAATATACGCCTGTTTGCTACTCAAACAGAGAGTTTTGTGTAACAGGGAAATCCATAGCCTTAGCCTGGGTATCCTGTGAGAGGCTAGTACATCTGAGCCAAGCAAATCTCCTTAAGGAGACAGATGTAGCCATGACTCTTCATGACACGTCATTTGAGTCTACAGCAGCATGAAATTGTACTTTGGATGCCTCAATGCCATCTGCAGCCACCTGTTCCAGCTCCTTGGTCAGCTGGGGAGGGGCATTCTTTGCTAGGTCCAGAATAGCATCCCACCTAGATTTCTGGTACCTAGCCACATAGGCCATATAAGAGGCCTGCCTCAGTCCCAAGGAGGATGCTAAATACTGTTTTTTTGCCATAGCATCCAACTTCCTGGAATCCTTATTTGGGGTGTGTGAAGCCAAGGGAATATTAGCTTTATCACAGGCTGTAGCCTGCACAACCCTAACATGGCTGCAATGATTGCAGAGGAATTCCGTGCCAGAACCTGACAGCATATACAGTACCTCCTGTCCATCTTTTTGTCCACAGGAGGTATAGAAGTGGGAACCTGCAGAATTTTCTGTGTCCGTTTCCTCAAAGATTTGTGCAGGGGATTATACAATTTTTTGACTCTGGGACATCCATCATTTCCACAAAATCAGGTTCCTCTTCAGAAGCTACCACAGTTGGAAGCTGAAGAGTTTCTGCCACTTTCTTGTAAAACAAAAAGTGGGAGGGGGACTTAGAAAGTCTGGGAGGAGAAACAGAGGTAGGCCTGTCTGGGGAGATGTCAGGCTCCACTGGCTCATCAAGGCCTCCAAACTTATTTTCTTCTTCTCCTTCCCACTCTGATATGTAAACGGCCTCCTTATCATATTCGGAGAGAACCTGAACCAACCGCCTTGCAGAGGTCATCGGTTCAGTCGGATTGAGGCGAAGCGATTGAACTATGCTGATCGCTCTCGCAATTTTTTCAGCGGTTAGGATCTGTGGGTTCAGATCCAAACCAACAGACTTTCTTTTTTCTCTCTCTTAGACGGAACCGATCCCTCGGAATCAGCTTTCATTTTGCCAGAGGAGGTATCGCCCGGGTCAGCAGGCACCTTCTCATGTTCAGTCGGAACTGAACCAGGCTGGCCATCCGGATCAGTGGATTTTTCGACTGCTTTTTCCTTTAGCCGATTTAAACACTTTTCCAGTGTGGCTTTAGGAAAATCTGCACAAATTTGGCAGTCTGTTTTTAGGTGGCCACACCCCAGACAAACACAGACGAGGTGGGGATCAGCTTTAGCAAAAGCCTTCCCACACTCCGTGCAGTACTGAAACCCAGTGGGACTGGTTTTCTTTTTGGGTTTCTCAGACATTGTGCCCATCTTTCAAAGTTACCCGAAAAAGCATTCAAGCCAGGTAACAACAAGATCTTTTGGTCACCAACCGGTTCAAGGGTTGTGGAAAAAAATGAATAAAGTCTCATTTTTTTGAGACCGAAAGATTCCAGAACTACAAGAAAATAGAGACTTTTTTAGAAATACACAAAATACTTCGGTTTTACACCAGACTGACTGATGAGGAACTGAAAGAAAAACAATTTCTACAACTATCTACCTACTTACACTACCTGTACCGTAAACAGAAATTTGATGACCAAAAAAAAATGAAATGGTTGTCAAAACCGACCGATTTTACTACTACCAAACTGAAGTAGCGAGGAGAAATCTCTGAAGCGTCTTCACAGTTAGGTGGAGTAAAGAATCTGATGGTTAGATTAGAATGTACCAGGGACAGAGGTTTGAAAACTGAACTCGAGCTCAACGTTCTATGCTTTGGCATAGAGTTAACCCTTAACTCTCTGGGGCAGTTCAAGTGCTGAGGCTAACTGCATATTGTCAGAATACAGCAAGACTGCATACTGTTTGAAAGGAGGAGTCCGAGGGTTGGTACAAATCTGAGGAGGAGATGGAGGAAGACCTATGTCACCGTTTCTCATGCCGATGCCTGTCAGGGAAGCTTGAAGAACTAGGGCTCCATGACCTAGGTCTAGATCTGTGGCATCTCTTTCGAGAGGTCTTTCTCTTGGGCTTATCCCGAGGGGTAGGCTCCTTGCCACGGCCCTCATCAGATGGTGGTTTAGGAACTTTCTCTTTGTCCAGAGTTTGTGGCAGATCTGGATTTGTCGGGAGTATCTGGCTGTGCCCTTGGGGGGGAGAATATCTGGTTTGATGGTCTCCCACCAGTGGCTAAATAAGTCCTTGACCTGAGTTAGGTTCAATTTAGGTTCAGAACCTCGCACCTGGTCAGGTGTCGTTCCAGTACCTGTGCCTGCCCTGGTGCCGTTGTCGGGTTGGTCTGGTGTCGGAGGGTCTACGGGGGGGGGGGCAGCAGTACTTTGGCTGTGCCGTCGGGCATCTGCTTATCTAGAGGGACCGATGTCTGTTCCTTTTCTTCCACCTGGGTGTCGTCAGTCCGGTCGTCGGTCGGAGAAGGTGGTGACGCCGGAGGCAACAGGGTTCCTGCCAATGGAGCCGGTGTATGAGGAACTTTAGTAGTGTCGTCTGATGTCCGACGTTGGTGCTGGTACGACGTGGACTTGGAGGGAGGGCGCTTATCAGATGAACGCTTGTCCAACGGTGGTCTAGATTTCTCTGCTGATTTTTTAGAATGCTTGGGTGGAAGAGATGAAGAAATGCCTGATGAGTGCCCAGAGGTATTTTTCCTGTCCCGGGGGTTGGCACTACATACAGAGGCCAACCAGGAAGGCTGATGTCCCTTACCCGAGTACGTAGGATGGCCTGCTGGTGGGACCAGAGGGCTAATCTTGATCGGCTGGAGAGCGGGAGCAGACAACCCCGAATCTTTATCTTTGTGGCCTGTGACATGGGCTAAAGCCAGGGCCTTGACGAAGGTGAGCCTGGAGTCACGGCTGGTGGAGTCGTAGCCACCCTTAAGAGGCAGAGCACGATCCCAAGGACCTCGATCTTGAATGGGACATTTCCCGCTCTCTTGCTTTTTCTTTATGTTTCTCTGAAGAATGTTTCCACGATTTTTTTTGTGGGAGTGGTGGGAAGATTCCCTCTCTGAGGAAGAATGCCGCTGCATGGCGGCCAATTTTTGTTGAGTAAGGTGGGCCTGCAAGGTTTTCTGCCAGTGGATCCGGGTCCAGCTGTTGAAGCACTGACAGTGCGAGCTGGACTTGATGTCATGGTCGGGGTCCAGGCACAGCAGGCAGGCCGAATGGCTGTCTTTTGCCAGGATTTGTTTGTCACAGATGCACTTGTTAGTGTGCCTAGAAGAAGGTGTCAGGGAAGATGACATACAGAAGAAAATTTCTAAACAAGCGGGTGCTAATCGAATAAAATACGAAAGTAGCAGCAATATCGAAAATGGCAGACGGACTGGTGCAAGTCAAGCCATGGAGCTGATAAATGCAAGTCGACGTCGGGAAAAGAACTGGGGCATGCTGGGAACCGCCCACCCTTTATACCATATGTGACGTTGGGGGAAGGGGCGGTCCCCGCCTGATACTGCTGGTTAGAAGTTTGCTGTGGGGTCCTGACGCCTGACGGCCTCTGTCCTAATTGTGTTACCTGCTGTAAGAGCCGACTCTCGAATAAGATCATCCATGCCTTGTCCCTCTGCACCTTGACCAACACCTTGTGGATCAAGAGAAAGGGAAGGAAGATGTACAGGAGCCCCAGGGTCCAAGCCCTCATGAAGGCATCTCCAAACAATGTTCCGCACTGTGGGGGCTGGGCACAGAACAGCCTCAGCTTTGCATGCTTCCCAGGAGGCAAACAGGCCAACCAGGGGTGTGCCCCACAGGAAAAACAGGTGATCCACTACCTCCTGGTGATGAGACCATTCATGAGATGCCTTGCCACTCAGCTGAGGCAATCTGCCAACTGGCTGGAGGCTCCAGCCACATGAATTGCCAGGAGATCAGCACCAAAACTGCGCATGGGGATCCAGGCGCAGAGGGCTTCCCCGACACAACTGGAGGGAATGTGTTCTGCCCTGCTTGTTGAGGTAGTATATGGTTGTGGTGTTGTCCATTGGGCCCTGCAAGACCTGACCCCCAAAAGACGGAGTGTAGGCTGTCAGAGGATGATGCACCGCAAGGAGCTCCTGCATGCTGATGTGGTACTAGGACTCCTTGGGGGTCCACAGCCCATGGGTCCTGTGGTCCCCAAAGTGGGCTCCCCATCCCACCAGACACACGTCGGTCATGAGAATAACCTTGTCTCTTGGTAGACAAACAGGTCTCTCTTGTCTAGGTGTTCCAGGATGAACCACTGGATGTCATCCTATATCAGTTGCATCACCATGACCAGCTGGTCTAGGTAACCGAGACGTAGAGACCACTGGTGGGCCATCTCCCACTGCAGGGAGTACATCCACCAGCGGGCCCACCCGGACCACACTGGTGCAAGACACCATGTGCCTCATCATCTGCAGGAAGTCCCGGGCAGGGAGGGCGTGAGTGCTCAACCTGAAATAATCGGGCAAAGGAGGTAAGATATGCCACCCAGTCTGCTGGGAGTTGAGCCTTGACCTGAAGGGAGTCGAGCTCTGCCCTGATGAAGTGAATGACCTGCGAGAGGTGGAGTTCCAACTTGGCTAGGTTGACAAGAAGACCCAAAGCCGAGCAAGTCTGGAAGACCAGGTCCTTGGACCACTTTACCTACTTCGGGGATGAACCGGGAATCAGACAGTCATCCAGACAGGGGTACACCTGGATCGTACAGTTATGTAAGAACTTACCATAACAATAGATCTTCGAGAACAGCTCTTGCAGCAGGTTACACCATTGGGACTTAAGCCGGCAGGCGCCAAGATCCCACAGAAATTTTCTAGCTAGCAGTATTCAGTGGGGGACTGCCTCCAACGTCAGTACCGCCCCCCGAAGTCAGGCACAGTACATAAGGAGGCGGTCCCCCAGAATCCCCAGTTCTCCCGCCGGAGACTCCTGGCCGCTGGATGACATCAGAAGAGGAGACTGAAGATCCGCCATCAAATGGCAATCAGAGATGCGGAGAACACCTGATCCTAGGAGAAGGATATTGGAATTAGAATCTACCTCTAGTGGGGATGGTGGGAGGGAAAGTACCTGCTGCAAGAGCTGTTCTTGAAGATCTACTGTTACGGTAAGTTCTTACGTAACTGTACTATCTTACTTCGATTAACAGCTCTTGCAGCAAGTTACACCATTAGGGCTGATTCCCAAGCAGTAATGGAAATCCCACACCATTGGGAGGAGGGAAGATAGAGATCCTTAACAGAACGTGAACCTAGGACAGAAGTCCTTGAAGGACCGCTAGACCAAAACCTGCTATTTGCCTCGATGCAATATCCAGGCTATAATGCCTGATGAAAGTGTGTACGGAGCTCCAAGTAGCTGCAGCACAAATGGCTGAGGTGGACACATTCTTTAGGGCCGCAAAGGAGGTAGCCACCCCTCTGGTGGAATGACCCTTAACCACACCCGGTAAGGGTTTGTTGTGCTTCTGGTAACAGAATGTGATACACTGAATGAGCCACCTGGACAGCAACTGCTTGGAAACAGAAGCTACCATTATCCTGTGGGCAAAGAAGACAAAAAGCTGGTCCGATTTTCGGTGGTGTTTGGTTCTGGTCAGGTAGTATTGGAGACACCTATGCACATCTAAAGTGTGCAACAGGGCCTCTCCTCGATTACAGTACTTGGAGAAATACACCGGTAGATCGATGTCCTGATTAAGGGTGACAGCTGAGACCACCTTAGGCAGAGACTTAGGATTAGTCCGTAGGGATACCCTGTCTTGGTGAAAAATCAAATAAGGTTCTTTGCACATAAGTGCATGAAGTTCAGAAATTCTTCTGGCAGAGGTGATGGCAACTAAAAACAATGTCTTCCAAGTAAGAAGATGTAGCTAGCAAATCCGTGGTTGGTTCAGAGGGTGGCAGCGTAAGCTGCTCCAGGACAAAGGGTAGATCCCATGGCAGAATCGGATCCTTAATCGGAGGCCTAAGGTGGAGAACACCTCTCAGGAAGGCTTGTGCCGTGTCCAACTGAGATATGGTGCGTTGGCCTATAGGAATGTGACAGGCTGAGATGGCACAGAGGTGTACCTTAATCGAGAAGTAGGCCAAGCGTGTCTGAAAGAGGGACAGGAGGTAGACCAAGACCAACCTTTCTGGACAATCCATATGCGAAAAACCGTGTGCTTGTACTCAAAGAAAATCTATGCCATTTCATGGCGTAAGTAGCATGGGTAGCCGGTTTCCTAGCAGCAGCAAGAACGTCTGCTACCTCTTGCGAGACCCCGTTTCACATCATGGCTATGTCTCTAGGAGCCAAGAGTGCAGGTTCAGTGAACGAAGGTCCAGATGAACCAAGCAACCCGCCTCCTGAGACAGCAAGTGGAAGCTGACTGGCAGAGGCACTGGAGGTTCCCGGGACAGATGATGTAGTAGAGGGAACCAGATCTGCCTGGGCCAAAATGGCGCGATAAGTACCAGCATCGCTTGCTCCTTGCAAAGTTTCAGAAGAACCCTCTGGATCAACGGAAAGGGGGGAAAGCATAAAAGAATTGGCCCGCCCAGGAGAGGGACAACGCGTCTCACCAGAAAACACCAGGCCCTGGATCTAGTGAGCAAAAATTGGGCAGTTTTGCATCGGATGGGGACGCGAAAAGGTCTAACTCTGGTGCACCCCATCTGCGAAACAGATCCTCTACTACCTCCTGGAGTAGTTCCCACTCATGGACTCTGGCCTGAGAGCGGCTCAGGCCATCTGCGATGATGTTGTCCACTCCTGGGACATGAATGGCAATTAGGTTTGTGCCGTGTTGCAAAACCCAATCCCACACCCTCATGGCCTCCCTGCAAAGCGGGTAGGAATGGGTGCCTCCTTGTTTGTTGAGGTAATACATCACCGCGGAATTTTCTGTTTGTAATAGAAGGGTACCCGGTGGAATCTCCGACTGGAAGGCCTGCAGGGTGTAGAGAACAGCTCTCATTTCCAGGATATTTATGTGGAGATGAGTCTCTTGGGCTGTCCACATGCCCTGAGACCAGACACCGTCGAGGTGTGCTCACCATCCAAGCCCTGAGGCGTCCGTGGAGAGCGTCGCAATTGGAGATGTCGCAATGAAGGGTACTCTGGACGATAAATTCTTTGGATCTAGCCACCATTGCCAATTCCAGATTATGACCTTTGTGATCCGGATTGGGAGCTGCAAATGGTCTTGCTTTTGATCCCACTGAACCCGTAACATCCACTGGGTCACCCGCATGTGAAGACGGGCTAGAGGGACTGTTGCAATAGCCGCAGCCATGTGTCCGAGCAGGCAAAGGACCAATCTGGCAGGAACGGTCTTCTTCACCAAAATGTCCCTGATGAGGGATCTGATGTGTTCCGCTCTGTCCTTGGGGGAGGAAAGCTTTCCCCTAGACGGTGTCCAGAACTACGCCTATGAACTTCAGAATCTGTGACGGAACCAGGCGTGACTTCTCTTGATTGATGATGATGCCCAACGTCTCGAACAGAGACTGAGTACAATGAATGGCGGACATCAGGGCCTCCCGAGAGGGCGCCATGAGAAGCCAGTTGTCCAGGTAGGGGAACACGTAGTGGCCTTGTCTCCTCAGAGTAGCCGCTACGACTGCCATGCACTTCGTGAATACTCGAGGTGCCAACAACAGTCCGAAGGGAAGGGCTCGGAACTGATAGTGGTGGCCCTGAAACTCGAAGCGCAGAAACTTCCTGTGCACTTGAGCAATGGGTATATGCAGGTAAGCGTCCTGCATGTCCAAGGACGCTAGAAAGGTGTCCTGCTTGAGCATAGAAATCAGACCTGGGAGGGTCACCATGCGGAAGCATTTGTACAGGACCGACTCGTTGAGATCGCTGAAGTCCAGTATCGGACAGAGTTCCCCTGTTTTCTTTGGAACCAGGAAGAAGTGAGAATAATATCCTGCACCCCTCTGGTTCCTTGGAACGTGTTCTATAGCTTCTTTTCCGAGAGGTATGAGCACCTCCTGCTGTACAAGCAGGGCATGCTGACCCGAGTAACAGGAAAGCAGGGGAGGTCTTACCAGTGGGTGGTCGAGAAATTCAATGAAATGGTCTGTCTTGACCAGTTGGAGAACCCACCAGTCAGCGGTAATCGATTGCCACCCTGAAAAGTGGCGAGCGATGCGACCCCCGACCTTTTGTGCCCGTTGATCCAGAGGAGGGGTGGGGCCGGGAAGGAATCATGCTGTGGCAGCACTGGTCCCTGCAGGCTGGGGGCCGGTTTGGTGTAGCGTTGGCCTCTGCCCGGGAACGACTTAGCCTGGGCTTTACGCTGAAAGGTGCCCCTCTGTTGCTGGCCGGAACGTAGCTGCTGCCTTTGTTGCCAGCTGCGAAACCGGCTCTGGTTCCTATGAAAGGAACCAGGCCTGGACCTGTACATGGCCTGTACAGACCGGACTGCCTTCCCAGTGTCCTGGAGTTTGGTGATAACCTTCTCCGAGGGTTCACCAAAGAGTACTTCGCCGTTGTAAGGGATGTCAAGAATTTTCTTCTGTACATCCAGGGTGAAGCCAGAGATACGGAGCAGAGAGCGTCTCCGGAGACAAACGCCTGCAGCTGCAGCTCTGGCAGATGAGTCCGCAGAATCATATGCGGCTCGTAGTACTTGGGTACCCTCATCAGACCCTGTGCGGAGAAGGTTGAGGAGCTCCGCCTTCTGATCGCCATCTGGAAGTTTATCGACCAGGTTCTGGCCCTGTTCCCATAGGGCATTCTGAAACTGTACCATGTGGGTTAGGTAGTTCAGGGACCTGATGGCGCACGTAGCAGCTGCATATGTGCGCCTCCCCAGGGCATCCAATTGTTTGGATTCCTGGTCCAGTGGCTGTGTGCTCATAAGTTTCGGTCTTTGGGACTGGTCATGCAAGGCCGTAATGACCACGGAGTCTGCCAGAGGTTGTTGAGCCACATACCAGTCCTCTCTCGGGGCCTTGTACAGGCAGTCTGCCTTCTTGGGCACAGCGGGAGTGGAGTGTGGACGCTTCCACGCAGCCTTGGTGACGTCCGCGAAGGTGTCCACCAAGGGTGGCACTACCACAGGCTTTGGGTCTTTCTGCCGAAGATAACGGGCAAGGCACTGTCGCTCAGGGTCGAGGTCTTCAGCATCCCACCCATGTTGTCCTGGATGTGCCTCATGATCTCAGCGAAAGAGGGATCATCGGAGGAGACCTGGGAAGGTCATGTGGGTCAGGTGAGGGAATGCTGAGTGGAGAAGGAGATCTGGAGTCCTCCCCTGACGTAGTGTACCGACGAAGTCTGGGTCGCTTGGGGCTGGGGGACCCTGATGGAGATTTTAAGGGAGGCCTTCTCCTGTCCTTGGATCTACCCCTAGGAGGTGGAGTCTGCTCCTTAGGGGTTGGTGGTCATCCTGCTGGCCCCTTAGGTGGAGGAGGGGGGTGTAGGAGGTGAAGGGCAGGAGGAGGTTTTACAGGAACCACATCCTTTTGGATGGTGTCCCACCAGAAAGTAAAGAGATCCTCTACTTCTTGTAGATTCATGCCCAACGACGGGCCTGGCGCCGGTGGTCTGTCGCCGGGGTCGGGCGTTGGGTCCATGGGTGTCTCCGGGGTGGGCGAAAGTTCCCTTGGGAGCACGGCATCCTCAGTGTCGCCTGCCTGGTCTTCAGGCAGTGTAGTGTCCTCCTCTGTGGAATCCCTGTGACCGGTGTCCACCGGTGACTGGGGGGCGGTCTTCAGCTCAGGTGAATGTGAGGCCAACGTCGGTCGCTTGGCCACGCCTTTGGGTCCAGTGAAAGCCCAGCCAGCGTCTGGTGCCTGGCTGGTGTCCTCGGTTCGGGCGAATGCCTGGCCGACGTCAGGTCTTTGGTCTTCCTTGGTGGTGGATCCGGACCTCTGGGAGGCTGGGAGACCGATCTGGAGTTGGGGTCCCGACGTCGGGTCGATGAGGAAGACTTATGACATTTGGAAGACTTGGAAGAGGCCCGACGGAGTGAAGGAAGCCGAGGGCCTTGAAGTCTTGATGGGTTGAAGAGTCGAAGAACCGCCTGAAGCCCGGACTTTGACCAGAGGGGGCTGAGACCGAGCCCTGGAGGGAGAGCGGTCCGATCTAGTGGAGCCTGAGCTACGGGAGTCCGAGTCCCGGTTTGGGGATATGGACTTTACTTTCTCCTGGTGTTTGTCCTGGTGTTTATGGGCTTTGGAAGAAGAATCGCCCCTGGAGGAAGGTTCTTGGACCACCTTTTTCAGTTCTTCTTCCAGCAGATAAGCCTGAAGTGCCTTCTGACGGCGGATCCTGGTGCGGCTGTTGAACCCTTGGCAAAAGGTGCAGGCCTTGGTATCGTGGTCTGGGCCTAAGCACTGCACGCAGGAGGAATGAGGATTCTTAAAAGGGATCTGTTTTCTGCAGGCACACTTGGAAAGGTGTCCCTCAAGTGAAGGAGTTGGAGAGGACATCAGTTTGAAGAAACTCTAGAAGTTCTAACTCGTTGTGCACTAGGTAGAGCCCGAGAGGCCGATGCTGGCAGGTCGATGACGGGAAAAGAACTGGCGATTCTGGGGGACCGCCTCCTTATGTACTATGCCTGATGTTGGGGGCGGGACCAACGTCGGAGGCAGTCCCCCGCTGAATACTGCTAGCTAGAAAATTTCCATGGGATCCTGGCGCTTGTCGGCTTCAGTCCCAATGGTGTAACCTGCTGCAAGAGCTGTTTCTCGAAGTAAGATCCCCTGGTGCCACAGGAATACTGGCACAAATGCAATGCACTTGGTGAAGACCCTGGGGGCTGAGGAGAGTCTGAACAGCAACACTTGGAATTTGTAAAGCACCTAGTCTGTGCGGAAACAGAAATTATGTACTTATCGTAATTGTTGATCTTCTTGGCCACGGTCTCCATCACTCATTCACACTAGTGGAATAGCGCCTGAGGCGCTAGGACCAAACAGGAGCCAAAAATTTTCTGAAGGGTTGGCTCTGAGACAGGAACATGCATGAGCGGTACCATGAGACTAGCCTGTGCCTGTGTAGGCTATCTCGGCGTCGACCCTCCAACCACCTCAGTACCTTTTTGACCGAGGAGGTGCAGCGTAACTAATGAAAATAACTTATCCTGACTTTCTGAGCCTGAAAGGGCCCGGATGGCCCTTGCAAGAAGGGTCAAAGAACAGTGTTTTCACAACCTGAACCACAGGACCGTGAAGATCAGGAAAGAAAACGAGTGAGCCCAGGGGATGGAGGGCAGGTGTGTGAATGAGTGATGGAGACTGTGTCCAAGAAGATCAACAATTACGGTAAGTACGTAATTTCCATATCTTCCTGGACTCAAGTCTCCACCACTCATTCGCACTAGTGGGAGAGTACCAAGCTAAAACCAACAACCCTGAGTAGGGTGGTAGGAGATAGGGCTCACTTAGAAAAGACGGCCAAGGACTGTCCTGTTAATAAAAAGAACTATCTTGGAAAGATCATCTAGAACATAGTGATTACATGACAAGCGCTTGAGTTCTAACTCACCACTGTGCAAAAAACTGCAATGGACATAAAACGAAACTTTGTCAGGAGGCCGCAACCACTCTAGGACAGGGACGAGAACCCAGCCCCACAATTTGGTCTAGGACAAAAATTAATGGCGTCAAAGACATGTACTAATCTAACGTAAAATGATCTTATAAACTGAAAGAGCCGGAGGTAAAGTCTACTGGTTTAGGGTAGACCGAAAATTGTGGATGGAAACCCCCACTACCAAGTATGGCTGACCTGTGAACAACAGGTCCAGGAGTGCTTGAACCCCTTACTTGGTGAGCCAAAGGGGGTCCAGGTGGGGTTAGCCCATCAAGGAGAACGGTTTCCACTTAGTCACTGAAACCTTCCTGATGGAAGGCCAAGCAAGACTTAGAAGCCTCTTGTGGTGGTCTAGCAGAACCAGATCCTACCCACTTCATATTCCAAAAGGAATCATTCTTCCCCGTGTGCCTACAACTGTAGTAGCAAACTCTGACCTAAGGGAAGAGAGGGAAAGTGTACAGGAGGATGTGTCCACTGCGGAAAAACATTCCAACAGAAAAAACAGGGTCTGGATTTCTAAGGCAAATAGAGGCAGATGTGCGTCGAGGGGGGACGCAGCAGGACCAAGTCTGGGCTAACCCATTCGTTGAAAGTGACTGAATAATGGCAGACGTGACTCAATGCAGTGAGGCACCACTCACTCCAGCCTTCCTGAAAGGGAGTAGGAAAGGACTTTAGTTTGCTTGCTGAGGAAAAACAAACATCACAGTTTCATCACCCACGCGAAGTGGGTAACTTCGTGAGCGACTGGCATGGAACCAGTGCGCAGGAACCGAAGGTGTGAATATCGAGAAGTCATCTCCGAAAAAAGACCTACTTGACCTACCCTCAAGAAAGGAGCATGCTGTCTGTTAACTTGAAGAAAGCAAGGAATTAGGAACCTGAGTTCCGACTCGCTGGAGAGTCACTTCTGTTGCTCTGTGGCTCTGATCAAGAGAAGAAAGCCTGATAAAAAAGGGACACCAACACACTGGGCAGCCGCCTAGGCTTAGGGAATATCTCTGAATAAGAGAAGTCTCTTTTGGAGAAATGGATCAGACTTCTCCTAGGGGTAGAAGAAGTTAGGTACTCTTCACCGTAGTTTAGAGACAACCGCCTCAGGGGCTGAGGCGGAACCTGCCCGGATCCAAAAGGATGGTATTGGGTAGTTTGGGGCTAGGCCCTGTGCTGTGATGATTTTCTTTTTGGTTTTTACCATTAGTCTGAGCCGGACAAGGCTTTCAGGCTGCTATCTCGAAAGGACTGCCTGATACAAGAATGAAGAAGATGTTGTCCATTCGAGGGGGAGGAGGAGGAGGAGCCTGAGCATCCATAACTGAAATCGTGACCGGACCAATAATCACAGCTGAAGAGATGTTAACCACCTGTTGCCGATGAAGCCACCAAAGGGGCAGTATCACAAGGGGGCTATATTTTTATTTTAGTCTTTGGTAACCGGGTAAGGCCTACTAGGCACAAGTGCCTGTTTTCAGGGGTGACCTGGGAGCACTGGGCGGTTAAGTGACTTGCTCAGAGTCACATAGTATGCAAGTGGAGGTCGTAAGAATCAAACTTAGGTCTGGTCTGCTGGATGTATCAAGCTCGTTCACACCTCATTCCTCTAACTTCTAGGCTATACTCCCAGCCCAAATATACCCTTATATATACCCCTATCAAAGGAGCAGAAGAGCCTGTATGGCTCCCAATCATTGAATTAGAATGTTCCACAGAGTGTAATTGTCCTGATGACTGAAAAGAGTTTAGATGCAGAAGCGTTTGGTCCATGGATGCAGTCTGAAATACTATAGTGGACCCCATCACTGAGGAACAACTAAAAAGATCTTCCATCACAGACTCTGGTGATACAGAAGGCTTGCCCTCCAGTCTATTAAATGAGACATTTGTTGTAGCACCGACAAGTAGGACAGGGAGAGACTCATCCAGATGCACTTCTACCCCAGAAGGACCCCTTAAGGGAGGTCTAGGTCAGAGCCACTAGAAACTCCGCCACCAGAAAAAGTGTCGAGGAGCTCGGCACCACGTAAGGAACCGAGAAAGTGCTGGGCGGAATGAGGGATTTCACTGGAAGAACAGCACAAAAGAGTTCCATCAGCAGAAAACCGCTGGATGTCACAAGATCCCACGCAGACCACCACTCACTAAGATCTGCGGAAAAATAATCTGCAGAACATGACTTCATTCTGTGGAAAACATCTCACCACAAGTTCTGCGGAAGAAGAGGTCTGCGGAAGGAAAAAATCTGCCACTAGTTCTGCCGGACAGCACCAACTGGCACCCCCCATGGCACCAGCATCACCTGTGGCACAGCATGGCACCAAGCAGTGCCTATGCTATCCTGGGCAACACCCAAGGGCACTCGCGGCAGCACCCATGGCACCCACAGCAGTACCTACAGGTGCACGGTACCACCCATGGCAACAGCGGGTGCCTGGCCCCACCCGTGGCACCCATGGGTGCCTGCTGCGCCACGCGACACCCTTGGCACCGGGAACCAACAGCACTAACAACAGCTCTTGCAGCGACATGTGGCACAAACAGCACCCGTGGTGTCACACAGCAGCAACGGCACCACCCACGGCGCTGAAACCAACACCAGCAGTGCCACCTAAGGCACCGATGCCAGTTCCAGCGGTGCACGGCGCCAGACCTGCAGCGTCACCCATGGCGTCTGCTGCAGCACCAGGACCAACAGCACCGTGGAGAAATGCCAACAGAGAAAATCTTGAGGAGAAGGAAAAAGTGGTGCCTGTGCCGGCCCCTGCATGGAAGGAGGGAGGGAGGTAGGGACAAGGGGTTGACGCGATGGCAAAGGCACCAAGAGGGCACCATGCACATCCTCATCCAATCGACCTGGCCCCAGTCCAATGGCTCTAAGGCCCCGAAATCGGGAATGTTAGCCAGCAAAACTGGACAGAAGTCAAATTCCCTGCTCCACAGCAGCAGCCCAGAGGTGAAACTGCTCACTGAAACTCCATTGAGGACAGAGATGGAGTCTAGAGTCGAAGAACGCGGCCATTATGAGCGGGACCAAGGGGAACCCACCAAAGTCGGTTTAGGCCTATCGCCCCTCCCGATCAACAATCCCCATGCAGACATACCAGAGGGCAATCTCGAGCAGCACCGATTCTTCTTCCCCCAACGAGGAAGAAGAGCTCGAGGTTAAGCGAAGCCAGATCCTCAGAACCGCCCGATCTGTGCTTCGGTGGACTTCCTGCCCCCCCCCACCAAAACACAGGACTGTCCATAGTCAGACACCCCCTTTAGCAAAGGGCGGCAGACCAGACACAGCCCCTCTGCCATAACAACTTTCAAACGAAGTCTTCCTACCGTCACTGCTACCGTCTAAGGACGACTTCGTTGATGGCAGGTGAGAATTTCTTTTTCTTCTTCTTCATAAGCTTCTTTTTCTTCTTCGTAAAATAAGAAAATACTGCTAAAAATGTTACATTAAACAAATACTAAATGGCTAAAAGCTCCTGTCGTATAGACGAAAACTTTGACTCTGGCAGACGAGTAACATCGACATCCAAGTGCACTCGACGGCGGGAGAGAAGGAACTGAGGCGGCTGGGGGGGTCGATGCCGAGATAGCCTACACAGGCGCAAGCTAATCTTGTGGTGCCGTGCATGCGTGGTCCTGTCTCGGCACCAAACCGTCAGAAAATTTTTGGCTCCCGTTTGGTCCTGGTGCCTCCGGTGCTATCCAACTAGTGTGAATGAGTGGTGGAGACTTGAGTCCAGGAAGACCTGAAGGAACCGCCAGTGGGACAGATAGACTGGGATGTGGAAGAAGGCATCCTGGAAGTCCAGAGAGCAGAACCACATGTCCTGCTCCAGGAATGGGATGATCTGGCTCAGAGTGACCATCTGGAACTTGCGCTTCCTCAAGAACTGATTGAGATTGTGAAGCTCCAGTATGGGGCACCAGCCCCATGTCTGTTTGGGGACCAGGAAATAACTGGACATGAAGCTCTGGCCATCTGTGGTGTCCAGAACATGGGCCACATCTCATTTCTGAAGGAGCTGAGCGATGTCCTCCTGGAGGGAGGCTTCCGAGGGGCATGGGCATGGTAGAGCAGAAGAGCCTCGGTGTCTAGAGGCAAACTCCAAACCACCATGTTGAGCACCCATCTGCCAGGTGTGATGACAGCCCAGGCATGTCAGAAATGGCAAAGTCAATCCCCCCATGGGAAACTGAGGCAGGGGCAGGATGGGAGGGAAAGAGGCACTCCGTGACCTGAAACTGGGCAGGCTTGGCTGAGGTTCCAGTGCCAACTGCTGGATGAGTGCTGCCTCCCCAACTTCCGGGTTTCCTGGAGCTGGAGCTGGAAGCAGCAGGCTTGGACTTAGGTTGTAGAGGCTTGGAGTGTGGGGACGGATAGAGTCAAAACTGAAAAGGCTTCTTTTTCAGTTTCTGGCCCTTAGGGTCCTTCTGAGAGGATGTAATGGAGTCCAGGGTGGCACTGGACTTCTCAGTCCTAGTGAGATAACCATCCACCCCCGGCCCAAACAGACTGGTACCCAAGAAATGGACATCCGCCAGCTTGTGTTGGGTATCCGACGTAAATCTGGAGATTCACAACCAAGTTGTATGTCTCATGGTGATCGCAGCAGAGACTGACTAGGTGCATGAGTCGCCAATGTCCAAGGTCATGTGAAACTGGTGCTTTGTAACTGAATGTCCCTGGTTTCAAACCACCTTGACCACTAACTGCAAATCTGCAGGAAGAAGGGGAAGGACCTGATCCAAAACTACCACAAGAGAATGGGCAAAGCTGACCATCATAATGGCGGAGCTCACCTGCTGAAGACCTAGGGAGGAGGGGCATGGGGTCATAATGTCGCACGACACAATGCCACAGCAATATACAGTCAAAAAAATCATGGAACTCACCCCAGCCATATAAAATAACTGCAGTCCACACTTAGAATAGGTGCAAAAAATTCAGCAGTTTACTGAGAACAGCAAATAGAGCTTTGAAAAAGACAATACAAAATCACACATGCCCCCACAATGCAAAGCATCATGGGCTGCATATGCAAATCACCACAGAATATTATGCTGGTCCAACTTTAAGCAGAATTGCATGGTGCCGAAAGGCCTCTCACACAGTTTGCAAAGGATGCTAACAGAAGACATAGACACGTGTTTCGTCCTACCAGGACTCATCAGTATGCCTCGTCTGTTTAACACACCAGTGGAATGGACCAGCTACCCCTAAGGCAGTGTGCCTGGGATATATTGTGGTGAACCCATTAAAATAAAAAAAATTTAAAAGACAAAGAACCTCTGTGCGTAAACACTGAGGCAAGGGTTACCCCAAAGGGCATTTGGCTGGGAAGCCAAGTTTCAAGAAAATACAAAATCACACATGCCCCCACAATGCAAAGCATCATGGGCTGCATATGCAAATCACCACAGAATGTTATGCTGGTCCAACTTTAAGCAGAATTGCATGGTGCCGAAAGGCCTCTCACACAGTTTGCAAAGGGTGCTAACAGAAGACATAGACACGTGGAAGACAGTAGGATTGAAACGTTAGTCTTTTCGCCTCCTGTGTGAGGTACACTGCTCTATTTGCTCTCCTCAGTAAACTGCTGGATTTTTTGCACCTATTCCAAGTGTGGACTGCAGTTATTTTATATGCCTGGGGTGAGTTCCGTAATTTTTCTGACTGTGTGACTTATGTTTCACGTTGAGCTCACGCCCTGCTGAGCGGCTCTTTTTCTGTTGTGCCGCAGCAATATACCGCGCTGCCAATACAGCGCAATATATTATGACCAGAGGCATTTCTCTATGTTTTGTACAGGGCGTTTCCACCACATCCCCTTTGCGGGGGATGCGCCCTCAAATCCCACCCCCAGCTAAACTCTGGGGTTGTGGCTACTAAATCACACAAAGTGCTAAATAAAGACAAATTCACGCATCTGGGACCGGACTCGGCTACCCGGTCCGCAGACACACCGCCTCCATTGCTGCCTGAGAATCATCCTATTGAGTCACAGCAGCTGCTCGGTGGACCCTCCTCCCAGAAGAGGACTTATCCTCACTGAGGGAACGGAGACAGGGTACACAACCGCGCATAGGCCATTTAGCGGTTTTGCACCCTGTCACTATTCCCACCCGTGCTGTCTCTGTTGCGCAGTTTTGATGTGCTCCGTTCTACATACGGCGAACTGACCCAGTAGGGGGAGGGCGTAGCATAAACCTTTTTAGCTGCGTGGTCAAGCTTCTTGGACTCTCTGTTTGGAGGTTTATCGACTTCCCTGACGATGCCTATCCAGCGGAAAACCGAAACCGTCACCTAACCCTTTGCCAAGGGGTGATCAGTAAACCCGGGAAGAGACCTGGTGGGCACTGTATACTCACGGACTAAATGGGTGGATGGTACTGGGCATGAAGCTCAGCACTGCCAAAGTTTCAGGGCGGAACCAAGAATGGCTTTCGCTACCAGGAAGGCAACCACTGGGGAGTCATCCCTGTCAAGGATCTCCATTAGGGGGTATGTGGCCCACTTCTGGACCAGCTCTAGCGGAATACCCATAAGCTTGGAGATGAGACAGAGCAAGGCTCCAAAGGAGACTGGCCCATGCTCGGTGGTGAACTCTTCGGTCGACTTGTGATCGAAACTTGGTGTCCAAGTGGAATGTATGGAGGAGCCCACCGAGTCTGAGGACTCCTCGAACACCGCCTTCAACCCAGGCTCCTTGTGGACCACCTGGACTCATCTGAATGGGTGATCTTAATGGACAGCTGTCAAGGGAGACCAGAATCAGGCTGAACAGCCTTGAACGAGGCCCTGTGCAAGGGCTGTGGAGGCAGGGGCTCCACTCAGATAGGTGGAGATGTCAGTGTCAGCCAGTCAGGAAAGGACCAGAATGGGCCACAGCCGCGGAGACCAAGGGAGTGCCAGAAGCTGAGGTGTGGGTTAACCATGTCAGTGGATCCACTGTTACCACATCAACTCCTCATAGCGCCACCACAACCTGCAGCAATACCTCTCATCATCTGAGGGCTTCCTGGTTGACGGCCAAGAGAAGGAATGCAGAGATTCCTGAGACATCGATCTCAAGCAAGACCAAGTCCTCGACCTGGACCTCGAACAACAATGATTGTGATGCCAGTGAGGAGAAAGGGGGGAAGGGGCTGTGTACTCGACATGGACCAGTTCCCACGGAACCGCAGAGGAGTCAATCTCCCAGGGGGAGACAGCCGATACAACTAGTTTATCCGGGACCACTTGGGAGACAGCTGAAAGGACCAGAGTCCGAGAGAGTGAGTCATCCTCGACCTCTTCTGACAATGGGTCAACTGAGTTGAGAAAGATCTCGGACGGCTGATCGGCCTGCGTCTCAGCCGGCAAGGCCAACGGGGCAAAGTGTAGCCAGCGGTCTGAACAGGGACCCCAAAAGGGTCGTTCAAAGCCTACAGCCCTGGAGCCAGATGCAGAGTCTGACACTCTGATGCACTAGGCTCATTCCCAGCCTGGGTCGACAGCATCACAAGTGGAAGTGCTATCACTATGCTGACAAGCCAGCACAGATAAGATTATCTTGTTTGCAGAGGATATGAAATTATGTGGCAGGGTAAACACAGAGGAGGGAATCAGGGAACTATGAGCGACGTAGCTCGCATTCAATGAGAAGAACTGTAAAGCCATGCATATTGGAAATAAGAACCCCAAAACAAAGTACTGGATAGGGGATGTCCATGTAAACCAGAGTACAGATGAAAGGGACCTAGGCGTCGCCATCATTAGCGACAACCAGAAGCCATCAATACCCAATGCAACAGGGCATATGCAAAGGCCAACTGGATGCTGTGTTGTACTGATAGGGGCATCACCATCAGGAGGCAGAAGGTGCTCTTGTCTGTATAGGTCTCTAGTGAGGCCACACCTGAAATACTGCATGCACGTTTTAAGATCCCATCTCAGAAAAGACTGAGACTGCATAGAAACAGGCAAAGAAAGGCCATGGAATTGGTACGAGGACTGCATGGAAAGGCAAAAGAGGTCTAGGCCACCTAAACATGTACTCACCTAAGCAAAGAAGAAAGAGAAAGAGAGAGAGAGAGAGAGAAAGAGGGATATGAAAGAAACTTACTCGTATCTTAATGATATGAACAGTGTATTGGACAAAATGTCCAGGTGCAATGAGGGGTCAGGCAATAGGGGCTGCAAGTACAAATTGGTGGGGGTTAAATTAAGGTGGAACGTGAGAAAGTATTTCTTCATGGAGAGGGTGGCGGACAACTGGAATCACCTACCAAGAGTAGTGGTAAGATCAAAGACAGTCCATGGGCTGATGGTGTGGGACAGGTACAGGGGACTAGCAGCTGTGGCAACTGGGCTGAGCAGATGGGTCGATGTTGCAGTGCAGAGCGAGCTTACATTTGGCAGCTCAGTCTAGGGCCACACAGCAGTAGGCTGGAGTGGGTCTAGGTACAACACAGCAGACCAGATGGACTCTGTCTTTTTTCTGCCTGAATAATTTCTCTATCATTTAATCTTTTCCCTCACGTAAGATGCAACCCCTCTGCCTTTCCCTTCTATCCCTTGACTCTCCACACCCCATTTATTAAACTCTCTCCACCAAGTTTCCATACTTCCCACAATGTTGTAATTATCGCATACTAAGAGGGTCTCTAGTGAACCCATTTTATAAGTTAAACTGCACTAGCAGATAAACATTTCAATTTGCTACTGAGAAAATATATTCAACACATACTGTATTCCAGCCTCACCCACTTCAATAACATACTGTTTTGTGATTTCTCCCTTATCATCATCTATTTTCCACTGCTATGTGTTTCACATCACAATAAAGTAATAGCATGTCAAAGCTGAAGTGCAACAAAATTTGGCAAAAAAATTTACCCTACCATTTTTTCACTAAGATTCCAGGCACCTTTGAGTTTTATTTGGCAGCAACATTTTCTAGTTGCACCAAAGTCAGAATATTTTATAAATGTTTTTCTTTAGCCCCATCCACACCACAGGGCTGGAAAACATTTTCCATTATTCTGGCCAGAGTCACATCTACATAGACAGCTTAAAGGAGAACTGTTTTAGTTTTTTTCTCAAAAAAAAAAAAGGATAACCCCACATTTAGCTCAGAAATACCATTCTAGACATGAGAAGGGTTAGGATCAAGAAAAAAAAAACTTGTGGTGCACAGCATAAGAGATACCTACAAAAGTAGACTTGACAAGTACACTAATATTTTTATCAACTGTAGCTGAAACTAGCTTTTTGGAAAAACATTTTCACTGTGCTGCTGCTTTAATAGGGGGCTGCTTCGTAGGAACTTCTTCCTTTCATTGGCATATGTTGGTGTATGCCGTCTGTTCCTCTGGACGTACTCTCCCTAACAAAACTACAAACTATCCTATTTGGACGACACAGAAGGAAACACACAGAAGGAGCAGGACAGAGAACTGTACCAGTTAAAGCAGAAGGCAGTCAGAATAGCAAAGGTCCAAACCAAGGAAAAGATAGCCAACTCGGTTAAGAAGGGGGATAAAACCTTTTATAGGTACATTACGGAGCAAAGAAAGACTAAGGCAGGAATACTGAGGCTGAACAAAGAGGAAGGTGGTTGGTCAGAAAGCGACAGTGAAAAAGCAGGGATACTGAACTAATACTTCTGTTCAGTATTCACAATGGAAAAGCAGTCGGAAATACCTAATCCAGTCAATAGAAGCACTCTGGATAGGGGGGTTAATATTAGTCCTTTCACAGAAGAAAGGGTTCTGAAAGAACTCTTAAAACTGAAGGTGGATAAAGCAATGGGGCCTAATAGGATTCACCCCAGGATTTTAAAATAACTAAGGGAAGAACTAGTAACATCACTGACTACCCTTTTTAATAAATTATGGGAGGATGGGGTGGTACCTGAGGACTGGAGGAGGGAGGATGTGATTCCCCTTCACAAAAGTGGGAGCAAGACAGAGGAAGGAAACTACAGACTTGTCAGTTTGACCTCAGTGGTAGGGAAAATGATGGAATCACTTATGAAGGAAAGAACTGTTGAGTACCTAGAGGCCAGTGGGGCACAGGACCCAAGGCAGCATGGATTCACAGCGGGAAGGTCATGTCAGACAAATCTAATTGATTTCTTTGACTGGGTGACCAAAGCAGTAGACCAGGGAGGGGCTGTGGACATGGCCTACCCAGACTTTAGCAAGGCATTTGACACAGTCCCGCACAAAAGATTAATAAACAAATTAGCCAGCCTGGGAGTGGGTCCTAGGGTGGTAGCCTGGGTAAAACACTGGGTGGACAACAGGACACAGCGGGTAATAGCAAATGGAGTCCACAGTGAAGAAAGGAGGGTTACTAGTGGGGTACCGCAGGGTTCAGTACTGGGGCCGGTCCTTTTTAATGTCTTTATAAGTGACATTGCAGAAGGACTGGAAGGGAAAATATGTCTCTTTGCAGATGACACAAAGATCTGCAACAGGGTTGATACACAAGTTGGGGTGAAAAGGATGAAAAGGGACTTGGCAAGGTTGGAGGAATGGTCAAATGTAGGGCAGCACAGATTCAATGCAAAGAAGTGCAAAATAATGCACCTGGGAAACAAAAACCAGGGAAGAGTACACAATGGGGGGTGAGATACTGACAACAACAAAAATGGAAAGGGACCTGGGGGTAGTCATATCAGACGACTTAATGGTGGGCCAGCAATGTGAGAAGGCAGTATGGAGGGCTGGGGGGATACTGGGATGCATAGGGAGAGGCATCACCAGTAGAAAACAGGAAGTTGTTGGCCCTCTGTACAGACAGTTGGTAAGACCACATCTGGAGTACTGTGTACAGTTCTGGAGACCCCATCTCCGCAAAGACAGACAGGGTGGAGGCTGTCCAGAGGAGGGCAACCAAAATGATGCAGGGTCTGCATCAGAAGGCATATGAAGAAAGACTAAAGGAACTAATGATGTATAGCCTTGAGGAAAGGAGGGAGAGGGGAGACATGACAGAAACTTTCAAATACCTCAAGGGAATCAATAAAGTCCATGAGGGTAGCATCTTTCAGAAAAAGATGTGTAAAAACAAGGGGGCACAATTTAAAGACAGAGGGGGGACGGCTCAGAGGTAATGTGAGGAAGTATTTCTTCACAGAGAGGGTTGTGGATACATGGAACAGCCTTCCTGAGGAGGTTGTAGAGTCAAAAACAGTGGGGGAATTCAAGAATGCATGGGACAGACATAAGGTAATTCTAGTTGGGGGTAGAGGAAGTAGGCTGTTGGTGAACTAGGATCTGCAGCTTATCTGTTAGGTAGGGAAATGGGCAGACTGGGTGGGCCAAGCGGTCCTTATCTGCCGTCAAATTCTATGTTTCACCTGGATACCGTTCTAGAGAAAACTTCTCAGAATAAATGTTTTTAAGCACTGTATCTACTAAACTGGACTGCACAATAATTCACATTACATTGGGGAAACCCCAGGATTTTATGTTAATCATGTTGCTTCACGCTGTTGATCAAGGAGCAGGCATTAGCAAGCAGCGACTCCTGGAGAGCCTGTGCTTGCTCTAACATATCCCTCCCAGCAGGTGTCACCAGCAGGCACCAGCGCTTAGGAGACATAAAAGGACAGGATTATATGAGGTGTACGAACTGGATAGACAGCAGCATTAATACAGTACAACAAGTGCTCCTTTTTACCTCTTCCTTTAGTCGATCATCTCGTAGAGTTGGAGGGATCCCAGGATGTTTTGCTTCCAGTAGTTCCATAAGGTTGTGAGTGGCATGTAGTCTCTTCAAGTACAGAAAAAAAAACACAAAAAACAAAATCTAATGTAACTTAAACACCCAACACGAGCACTTCGCTGTGTACAGATAAGCAACTCTGTTGTTGCAACAAGTTTGCAGTGTCAAATACATTAACTCATGGGAAACTTGCAGGCTCCCAATGGAAGCAAATGTACCACTAGAATCCACACCCTAATGAGCAAGTCAAAAGGAATGTTCTAGAATAAGTAGGAACAAATGACCAGAATCAGGGTAGCCATCCTTAAATCATAGTATCCACTCAGAAGGCAGTCAGAGAAAGTGTCTTGATACAGAACGCGCTGTAGATGGGGTGAACCAGGCAGTAATTTTAACACTAGACATCATAACAACAAAGGCTAGAAACCGCATATTCTGACTGGCTGACCCACAGCCTATGGGCTACGTTAATTAAAGGGGAATTTTCACACACCCTAAACTAATGTTCAGGGACCTAAAGGCCCTGGTTAATAAATGGGTTAAGAAATGCACATAGAAAACCCTCTGTTTTTTTGATAGCCTTTTATTACAGGGTGATCCTACAAACACTGAGGCTCAGTGGGCAGTATTAGCGTGGAAATACGCTAATATATCAAATACTGTACATCTTATAAAACATTATACAGGCACAAAGATGGCTTCCTTGGCCTGTCATTTGCATCATCAAAGGCTCTGCTACAAGGGTCCCTGGGAGATGCAGTTGGGCAGCATGATGGCACACCCATGTACAATTTAACCAAATAAACAGGTTACTCACCTGTAACAGTAGTTCTAGGAGTGGTATATGTTGTTCATCCACACTTGTTGGCATGTCTCTTTCTCCTTTAAATCTTGCCAGAAGGTCTTCAAGCTGGCTCCTCCCACCCACCACCCAGCAGGGAGGTATAACCCCCTGGCCCGCCTAATGACGCCAGATATTATCCGGCTGGAAGCCAGGTTGTGCGTCGCAGCCGTGAGGTCGGTGGGTCAGTGTGATAAACAACATATACCACTCCCAGAACTACTGTTACAGGTGAGTAACCTGTTTTTCTAGGGATGTGGATATGCTGTTCTTATCCACACTTGTTGGCAGACTCCTAGCAGTTCTTCTGGAGGAGGGAGGCAAGGCGCGCACCCCCTACTTAGGGAACAGAGACTGGAGAACTGAGGCCCCAAAACCAGCATCCCGGCGTGGTAATGGGTGATGAAGGTGTTTGCTGTCTTCCAGGTAGCAGCCCTGCAGATTTCCTGGCTAGGAATTTCCCTGGAAGCAGCCACCGACGCAGTGGTATGGTGGGTAGAATGAGCTCTTATCCCTCTGGGAGGCTCCTTGCCCGCCAACCTATAGCAGAGATCAATGCATAATGTAATCCATCTGCCAATCGTCTGCTTTGCTGTAGGCCTGCCAGCTGTGGCTTCAGCATAGGTGACAAACAGCTGGCGAACCTCTCCCCGAACTTCTGCCATCCTCTCCTTATAGTAGGAGAGAGCACATCACAGACCCAGAGGATGGAGCCTGTACTCAGCATCTGAGGTATAGTTTGGGTAGAACACAGGCAGAGTCAACACCTGATTAAAGTGAAATTCTGACACCACCTTCGGGAGGAATTTTGGGTGGGAACACAGGACAATCTTGTCCCTGTAGAAGACCAGATAAGGAGACTCCACCGAGAGCGCCTAGAGCTCCCCGGTCCTTCTGGCAGACGTGACAGCCACCAGGAAGGCCGTCTTCCACGACAAGTGTGACATCTCACACTTGTGCATTGGTTCGAATGGCTAGCCCATGAGCTTTGCCAAAATCAGCAGTAAATCCCATGGAGGTAGAGGTTCATGCACCCGACGGGACATGTGATCAAGACCACCGTCTCCTGTACCACTGTCTGCTGACCAGCCAGCGCCCGGTGAGCAGAGATGGCTGCCAGGTGCACCTTAAGGGTCGAAGACCAAAGACCCCCTTTGGACAGAGACCAAAGGTAGTCTAAAATGCTCGCCACAGGACAGGACAGAGGGTCCAGGCCCTTGCCCTGCACCAAATGGAAGATCTTTTCCATCTGAAGGCGTTAACACTTTCTGGTCGACTCCTTTCTGGATGCTTCCACTACTGTAAGTACATCCTCAGGGAGACCCAAAGCCTGGAACTCTAGCCGCACAGGTACCAGGCTTTCAGGTGCAGAGACTGAAGGTGCGGATGGAGTACTTTCCCCTGATTGACTGACATCAGGTCCAGGCATGCTGGAAGACGCCTCGGAAGCCTGCTGGGGCTACCAGGATCACTGGCGCCTTGTCCCTCCTCATCTTGAGAAGCACCCTGTGGATCAAGGAAAATGGAGTGAAGGCGTAGAAGAGGCCTGGGGTCCATGGCCTTGAGAAGGCATCCCCCTGCAGTGATCCCCGCTGAGGGGGGCGGGCATGAAAGAGCCTCAGCTTGGTGTTTTCCTTGGAGACAAACAGGTCCACCATCGGTTTGACCCAGTGGGAGAACAGGCTGTGAACTACCTCTGGATGGAGAGACCACTCGTGGGATGTCTCGCCTATGCGGCTGAGAGCATCCGCCAGTTGAACTGAGGCTCCTGCCACATGGATGGCTAGGAGATCTGCCTCCAGCCAGCTCACGAGTGTCCAGATATGTAGCACTTCCCTGCATAGCAGCTGGGCGTGCATGCCGCCCTGTTTGTTGAGGTAGTACATGGTCGTGGTATTGTCCGTCTGGACTTGAACCACTTGACCCCAAAGCTGCTGAGCGAATGCTGACACCACCAGTCTGACCACTCTGAGCTCCAATAGGTTGATATGGTATCGGGATTCCTCAGGGGTCCAGAACCTGTGAGCTCCCCTGTCCGTGAGAGAGGCATCAGTCGTGAGGATGACAGTTGGCTCGGGGCGGACAAACGGGATCCCTTCCTGCAACCATTCTAGGATAGTCGACCACTGGAGAGCGTCCCACATCTTCTGGGTCACAGTGACCAACTGGTCGAAATGACCTAGGTGCTCAGTCCACTGGGCGGCCAGCTCCCACTGAAGGGGGCACATATGCCACCGGGCCCATCGGACCACAGTGGTGCAGGCCGCCATGTACCCCAGAAGGTGCAGAAAATCCTGGGCAGGGCGCAAGTGCCCAACCAGAAAGGATTGGGCAAAGGAGGAGAGAACCTCCGCTCTGTCCGCCGGGAGCCGTGCTCTGGCTCTGCAAGAGTCGAGCTCTGCCTTGATGAAGCATATCACCTGAGAAGGCACAAGCTCTGACTTGGCCTTGTTGATCAGGAGGCCAAGTTGAGAGCAGGTCTGGAGGGCCAGGTCCCTGGACCTCTCCACCTCTTGCTGGATGGAACCTGCCAAGAGCCAACTGTCGAGGTAAGGGTACACCCTGACCCTTCAATGCCCGAGATGGGCTGCCACCACTGCAATGCATTTGGTGAAGACCCATGGGGCCAATGACAGGCCTAATGGCATGGCTTGGAACTCATATAGGGTTCCCTCTGCCCTGAAGTGGAGGAACCAGTGATGGGACGGACGGATCGGGATGTGAAAGACGGTGTCCTGGAGATCCAATGAGCAGAACCACATGTTTTGCTGCAGGGATGGTATGATCTGGGACAGAGTTACCATCCTGAAGGTGTGTGGTCTGAGATACTCAGGTCATGCAGATCTAGAATGGGGCACCAGCCCCCCCGTCCACTTCTGGACCAGGAAGTACCTGGAAACGAAACCTGGGTTGACTGGAGGATCTGCCACTCGAACCACTGCCTCCTTGAGGAGGAGCTGGGCTATGTCATCCGTCAGCGCCGACCAAGTGTGGGCTGATACTCTCTCCTCCCATGGGGCACGGGCTCGGCTGTGAGGCTACTGCTCAAATTCCAGAGGCAGACCCTGGCTGACCACTTCTAAGACCCACCTGTCCGTGGTAACAGTGGACCAGGCGGAAAGAAAGTGGCAGAACTGACCCACCATGGGAGGACCCAGAGCTGGCGTGACAGGGACAGGGGTGGCCACCCCTATCCCGTACTGGACAGGCTTGGAGGAAGAGGGTCCAGGACCTGAGCCCCAACCTCCTTGTCTGTGGGCTGGTGGAGGCCCAGACTTGGGCCGACGGTGCCAAGTCTGCTGGGACGCAGGAGCAGGGTGCCGAAAAGGCTTTTTCTTTTTCTGCTGCTTCTTGGTGCCAGGGGCGCTTTAAGCAGAAGTGGCTAAGTCCAAGTTGGTGTTGGACTGCTAGATTCGCTGTAGGTGACCATGGCCCAGGAAAGGAACATCAGTGTGTTTGTGCTGGGTATCCGCCGTAAAGGTGGAAAGCTTCAGCTAAGCCCTGTGGCGTGAGGCAACCGTGGCTGCCATTGAACGGGCACAAGAATCCCCAGATCCAAAGCCATCTGAAGCTGCTGCTTGGCAACAGCATGGCCCTGGTCCCGGACCTGCTTGACTGTAGTCTGGAGGTCTGTGAGGAGGTGTGGGAGAACTTCATCTAAGCAGCCCAAGAGGGCATGAGAGAAGTGCACTATGATGACAGCCGAGCTTGACTGATAAGAGGCCTAAAGAGGAGGCTGCACAGGCCTTCCTGGCAATGTGGTCTAGTTTTTTGGACTCCTTGTCTGGGGGTCTATCAGTGTCAGCAGAGCTGCCTGTGCGTCTGAACACAGAGGCGGTCAACAACCCCTCAGCAGAGGGGTGTTCTGTGAACCCCAAGAGGGACCCAATGGCACCGCATACTTGCGGGCAATCCGGGCAGACGGCGCTGGGCAGGAGGCAGGATGCTGCCTGAGCTCCAAGGCCGGGCCAACAATGGCTTCAGCCACAGGAAAGGCTTCTGTGGGTGTATCCCCTCTTTTAAGGATATCTGTAAGAGGGTACTCGGCCCTTTTCTGGACATGCTCCAGGGGCAGCCCGAGGATTCGGAGATACGGTGGAGAATCCCTTGAAATGACAAAGGGACCTCCTCCATCGACAGACTACTGATAGACTCATCTTTGCGAGGGTGAGAGTGTACTGTAGGTTGGTGTCATCAGAATTCGAACAGATCGGTCAGCCACCAGGGTCTCCTTCAACATGCCTGGGGCGATCAGGTGTAAGGGTGACCAATATCCTGCATGGGAGTCCCAGAACCATCCAAGAATCCTTCATAGGAGTCCCTCTGGAAGGCTGTTTAGGTGGCAGCTCCACCAAAATCAGCAGAGAGACCAACTTTGGCTGAACCGGAACTGGTTTGGCTGGCTCCATGGGTGGGGGAACAGATTTAACCGGTTCCAGAGGAGTCGGCCTCGGCCTAGGAGGCGAAAGCCAAGTAATGGCTGGAGTAGAAACTGAGACCGGCTTCTATGCGGACATAATCAGCTGCTGACACATTAAATCCTCATAGCATCGACAGAGTTTCCGCTGAGGCCTCTCCTCATCCGAGGAGGATGAGGAGGACTGGTGGCATCACCTCTTTTTGGAGCGCTTATGCGCGTTCCTTGGCCTTTCAGTCGAGGGGGTCCGAGATCTCGACCTCGATTGGACTGACTGATTCGGTCCTTCGGGAGACACCGAGGGAACCTGCGATTTACCTGAATCAGGGACGGTTCCTCGATGGGATCCCAAGCCAGCTGGGTCTCCTCATCAGGAAGAGGAAGGACTGCAGTCCTAGTCAAAGAGCTGTTGGCCTTGTCGGGCAACAATGGGTTGACGGGATTGAGAGTGATCTCAACCTCGTTGATCGAGACCTCGGTCAACTGGCAAGACGGCAAAGCCGAGAAGCCAGCGGCCGAGCAAGCAATTTCGACCAAAGTCGATACTGCTGGCTCCTGGGACTGAGATCGCTCATGATCCCAAGAGTGTCTCCATCGAGACGAAGAACTTTTCGGATCCTTTTCCTTCTTACGGGACCGGGAGCACTGCGAGCCCCACAGGTCATTCGCCCTTAGTGGGAAGGGAATGGCGCAGCTCCCGGAAGGAACCTGAAAACATGGAGCCCAGGTTGAGGGGAACAAAAATCGACCGAGAAGAGGATTCTGTGGCCCATGATGCTTCTTCTTCGAAAGCCTGCATCTGTTTCAACTGCTCGCGGACCCGTAGAGCCATGAAGACCGCCACTTTGGCCTCTTTTGATTTCACCCAGAGGATTCTGTTTCTCATGCCCGCCCAACTTGGCATGCGGCGAGGATCGTCGAGGACGTTCGGGTGAAACGCGAGGCACAAGTCGCAAGTCTGGGTGTCATGGCTGACACCTAGGCAGTAGACGTATATGGTATGCAGATCGGTGCGTGACATTTTTTGGCTGCACGGACACCGGCGAAATCTGGGGGAAGATTCATCTTCCATGACTGAGTAACAATAAGCACAGTCGCTAGCTCGAACGAACTGAATTTTCAGAAGAACCGAAGGTTTTGAAGCCAGGGCCTACAAAAAGCGTGAGCAAAGAGGAGGCAACCTGAATCTTCCAGTGGAAAGGAAGATCTGGCGTCATGGGGCAGAGCTGAGGGTTATACCACCCTGGTGGGTGGGAGAAGCCAGCTTGAAGACCTTCCGGGCAAGATTTAAAGGGGAACGGGACATGCCAACAAGTGTGGATAAAAACAACATATCCACATCCCTAGAAATATATTTTTTTTGTAAATAAATAAATCATTATTAATTATTTTGGAGGTGGCTGTTTCACTGGAACCTTTAGGTCCCTGTACATTAGTTTAGGGGATGTGAGAGTTTCTCTTTAAATAATAAAGCATAACCAGGGGTTAAATTAATATTCTGTTAATCACCCCCTAGGGGCATTATGATACACGAGGTGTAGCCATGTGCCACATGAACTTAGAAGATGATTAACAGACAGTTATTTTAACCCACAGGAGTGCCTTATTGCTATTCTAAAAACTGCACTGTCTTAAAAAAAAAAAAAAAGTTTAACCTTTGGATTCGGAGATATTAGATGTTTCTGAGTCACGAGGCTCCACAGGAATATCAACCAAAGATAAATGTAAGGTTCTTTGATTCTGAAGAAACAATCAAAAACAGGAGTAGAATTTAAGAAAAAAAAAGGGGTATTCTTGGTGGAATGCCAAATTCAGAATTTTGGTATCCCGCCTGGAAATCTGGTATGACATTGAGAGAAACAGTGAGCTAGAGATACAGGCAAGGTTCAGGGAGCTTGCCAGGGTCTATCATAATATAGGATGCACAATTTCCTTCTCAGAAATCCTGCCAGTGCCAAGGGCTAGTGGGGAGCACAAAAGGAAGATTAGGAGATAAACCAGTGGCTCAGGGGTGGTGTGGGGCCAAAGGGTATGGGTTGATGGGGATTGGGGGTGGGGAGACCTGGGAGGATAAGGGCTGTATGCTAGAGATAGGCTCCATCTCAATTCAGAGAGAAGGAATCCTTAAGTTGAAATAGAGGGCTCATTGGTGAAAGGTGGGGTTTAAACTTGTGAAGGGGAGGGATGGGAGAAAAGGCTGTTGAGGGGTCCGACAAAGGAGGGACTCTGTCTCCACCCCCCCCCCCCGGGGAGCTGGAGGAATGCAGGAAAAGGCCAACTGGTAAGGTGCAGACCAGGGAAAGACAGAATCCCCATGGGAACACGAGCAGGAAAAATGGAAGTATAGGGAAAGGGTGGAAGGTAGTCCTGCTAAATGCCAGGAGCTTGGGCAATAAAATGCCTGAGCTCCAGACCATGATAACTGAGGGAGAGGTGGATGTGGCAGCGGTCACTGAGACCAGTGCCACTGCAGGGCACGACTGGGACCTGAACCTGGAGGGTTACACCATGTTCATGAAGGACAGGGGGGAGGGAAGGGAAGGGGAGTAGGGGTAACAATAGTAGTCAAAAACTGCATTGCCATAGGAGGGGTGGAGAAGGCGGAGGGGAACTGTGAAGCATTTGGTCACCTTGATAAAAAGGGGGGCAAGAGAGCAAAATAGGAGTGGTGATAGAACACCTGCACTGGCGGAGGAGCTGAGGAAGTCTGGTGGCAGATGTTGGGAGACACTGCAGATTGGGAGGGGGGAAGGGTGGTGGAGCTGGGGGACTTAAACATGCCAGGAACAGACTGGGAGACTATGACATCCTCAGTGGCCAGGGAACAGAGGTTGTTGGATGTCTTTCAGGACGCGTTCCTAACTCAGTAGGTGGGGGAACCGACCAGGGAGGAGCGGATACTGGATGTGGTCCTGGCAGACAGTGATCAGATTGGGGGCCTGGAGGTAAGGGACCCATTGGCGGGGAGCGATCATGCCATGCTCTGGTTCTGCCTGAACCTAGGAGGAGTAGAAGGCTGCACAAAGACGGAGGTAACTGACTTCAGGGGGTGGATTTCAAGGAAATGGGAAGCAGCCTTAAGGAGCACTTGGATGGGATTGGGCCAGACATGGACGCTGACAGTAGGTGGGAAATCATCAGAAGGGGAGTGCAGGATGCTACCAGCACCTGCGCAAGAGTAAGACGAAAATGCAGTAGGGCCCAAAAACCCTGCTGGTGGACCAGGGAGGTTCAGAAGGTGGTGAGGGGAAAGAAGGCGGCCTATAGTCAATTCAAGTGCTCAAGGAGTGAAAGGGACCGAGGGGAGTATGAGCTGATGGTCAGAAGGGCCACTAAGGTGGTGAGGGTGGCTAAGCAAGGAAGGACGAGAACCTGGCCAGGGAAATTAGGAGAGGGAACAAGGGGTTCTTTAGATACATTGGGGAGAAATGACGGGTGAAGGGGCAGATTAGCAGGATTAAAACAGGGGAGGGATGGGCACAAGACGCGAGGGAGCAGGCTGAGGTACTAAATGAGTACTTCACCTCAATTTTCACCAAGGAAAATGGGGGGGGGGCTGCATCATACATGGGAGGAGACGGTGAAACTGAGGAGGGGTGGGATCCTTACCGATCGGCGTGTCTGGGAAGGGGGGGCATCACTAGCAGGTGAGGGGAAGGCAAAGCAGGGGGACGAGGTAGCGGAGGTGGAAATCACGGCAGAGAGAGTGAGGGAAGCCCTCAGGTCCCTTAAGATGGAGAAAGCACCAGAGCCGGATAAATTGCATCCCAGAGTGCTGAAGGAACTTGCGGATGTCCTGGTGAAACCCCTGGCGGAGCTCTTCAGCATCTCTCTGAGGACAGGGTGGGTGCCCCAGGACTGGAAGGTGGCGTACATAGTGCCTATCCACAAGGGGGGGGGGTCAAGGGAGGTGGCAGGGAACTACAGGCCCGTCAGCCTGACATCGGTGGTGGGCAAGGTGATGGAGGGCATTGTCAAGGAAAGACTTGGGGGGACCTGGAGAAATTGAGGTGCCTGGATGATAGACAGCATGGATTCGTCCCGGGGAAATCGTGTCAGACAAACCTTGTGGAGTTCTATGACTGGGTGATGAGTACCTTGGACCTGGGTAGACCACTGGACGTCCTCTTTCTTGACTTCAGCAAGGCGTTTGACTCTGTTCCTCACAGGGATATCCTGTTGGATAATCTGGGAGAAATGGGGGTGGAGAACCAGATGATCAGATGGATAGGAAATTGGCTTCAGAACCAGACCCAGAGGGTTGTCTTTGGCGAGATAGTCTCATCCCCAAGGAGGGTCATTAGTGGGGTCCCTCAGGAACCAGTAATTGGGCCCCTCCTGTTCAACGTCTATGTCTCTGACATAAGGAAGGGTATCAGGAGTTAGAGGAGTCTCTTTGCGGATGACTCAAAACTGGGGGCGGTGGTGGATGGGGAAGAGGGAAGGGTGGCCCTACAGGGGGACCTGAAGGCTCTGGAAAGGTGGTCTAGAAAGCCGAAGCTGAGGTTCAATGCAGAGAAATGCAAGGTACTGCACCTGGGAGCCAGAAACCCGTGCCAAGTGTACACCCTGGGGGAGGGGGAATGCTACAAGTCTCGATGGCTGAGAGGGACCTTGGGGTGGTGGTGGATGTCAAGATGAACAACTCGGAGACTTGTAGGAGGGCAGCGGCAAAGGCCAACAGGATGCTTGGATGCATCGCTAGAGGGCTCACCTCCAGAAGGAGGGAAGTGATACCCCACTGTATAACTGCTTGGTGAGGCCGTACCTCGAGTACTGTGTGCAGTTTTGGAGGCCACATTTAAAGAGGGACATTGAACTCCTGGAGAGGGTCCACAGGGTGCAACCAAAATGATTTGGGGCTTGAGGATAGGACCTATGGGACGGCTCGAAGAGCTAAATATGTACACATTGGAAGAGAGAAGGGACCGGGGTACATGATAGAGGTCTTCAGGTACATGAAGGGGGTAATTAGGGGAGGAGCAGTCAGGGCTCCAAGGAAGGGGGCAACTAGAGGGCATGGGTGGAAGCTGGGGAGTTCAGGGAGAAAGGAGGTGCTACTGCACTGAAAGGGTGGTGGAGCCATGGAATGCGCCGCACAGGGGGCTGGTGGAGGCAGAAACAGTGGAGGGGTTCAAGAGGGGGTGGGACAGGTGCAGGGGAAGGGTTCTGGAAGCAAAAACCAGTGCAACGAGAATATCCGGGACTGGGAAGGGAGAAGCTAGAGAGGGAGAGGGGGGCAGCAAGGTCAGCTCCCAGGGTGGTGGCTGACCAAACGAGCAGACATGAAAGACCGTTAGGCCTATTCTGCTGGCATTTTAGTATGTTAGTATGTTATTCTGCCTAAATTCAATGGGTTTTTATGTTTTTAAAGATAGAATACTTGAAATACAATGCATCTCTTTATGAAAGCCTCCAAAATAAACACAAGGGACTGTGAAATTTCTCATGCCCCAACCCCACCCCCACATTCTCTCTCTCTCTCTACTCTGGATCATGCAAGTCAAAGATTTGTTTTGCCAGCCTGCCCTTGCCTGCATACACAGCCACACTGTGCAATCTCTCTCTCTGTCGCTCCCCTCTGGATGGCACAAGTCAAAGATTTGTTTTGTCAGCCTGCCCTTGCCTGTACACACAGCCACACTGAAGCCAGGAAAAAAGAAACTTTTATTTGGGATTTCTGGGACTGTAACATTATTTATTTATTTATTATTGTCTTGGATTAACACCTTTGAGCCATAAGCTCTTTAAATAGGTTCCACGTCAAAGGACTGTGATACAGGGAAAAAACAACACAAGGTGGGCACAGGCAAAACACAAATGAAATCAGCAGTCACAAAGGGTAAGTTGCATTTGGAGCACTAGAAGTTGGACAAAATCAGTGCCCTGAAACAGTGAACGACAAACGAGCATGCAAGTAGTTCAACAGGTAACTAGATTATAACTCAAAATTCAGTGAAAGAGAGAAAGGCACACATGGCATTGTACAATGTATGCCATCGCAAACTTAGGGGATAGAGACAGATACAGCCCAACAGGCCAAGTCAAAGGAGGAATACTGAGAGACAGGAAGAATAAGGAAGAGAGGAAGGAAGGAGCAGCCAGTGTGACCCAAAGGGGTGGAGATAGGTAGACAGGGGAGTTGAGTGGGGAAAGAGAAGGAGGAGTCTGCCCATGGGCCTAGTCAATGGTGAGGAGGGTTAGTGTGATGGGATGCATGAGGTGTAAAGGAAAGGAGGGGGTGAGGGAAGAATAGGGAAACAATGCCGTGGGGAGGAAAAGGGGCAATTTGTCATGCAAAGCAGAATGCCACAGGTGCAAACACAGATTTGGGACAGCATTTAAAAAATGACAGCTGTAACATACAAAAGCTTGGGTAATAAGAAGGCTATGTTGAAAATCTGGGGTGATAATATTTAGGATTTCTGCACTTACGAGCGTGCATATCAAAATTAAAACGCATGGGCATGACTTTGTAATTTTTTCATATTTTGACTCCAAATGTTGAACATAGTCTTATCATCACCCCACCTTATGAACACTGTAGCTGAAAATGTTCAAATCTGTGGGAAAACAGCATTCCGCGCCACAGATACGAAAACACATTTTGGGCAGGATATGAAAAATGACAGCTGTATGGTTTTGTGATAATGGTGATTGTCATTAGGGTGAAGTCACATCGCCAAAAGTTTTTTTTCGGTGATGGACTCCCTGGCACATAGCAACACAGTGCCAGGGACTTGGATTTTTTTTATTTATGCAGGGGGCTGCAACCCCCCCCCCAAACTAAAATATTCTCAACTCCAAGGGGGTGAATGTTGGGAGTGGGATGCAACTCGGGCAACAAAAGGCACCCGTGCCCAGACCACAATGCCACAATGCAGCTCGGCAGCTCATCACAGCGCCACCCCCTACAGCCCCTCTGTCTCCTCCCAGCCCATGCCGCCTCAAGACGCATAGACATATAGCAACATTCAGTCGCTATTTCACCCACCCCCACCATCCGTCGCCTAGCTTCCCCAATCACCCCATCCACAGGCGCCGCGACTGAGTCGCCCTTTTGGCAGACGCCCAATTGCGTTCGCCATCATCACAGGATACCCCGCTGTACTATTCATGAGGTGGTGTGAAAAAATGGCTATATTGAAAATTTGGAGTAAAAATATTGAAAATGACCAAAGTTATGTGCATGCGTAGAGAAGTTTGAACGCCCACACATATGTAACTCGGCCATTTTTAGGAGTTTTTTCACCAAATTCTTAACATGGCCTTTTTGGGACCCAACCTTATGAACAGTACCACTGTCATTTCTTTGATTGGTCCCAAAAGGTGATTTTGTACAGCGACTGCGCCATTCTGCGCCATGGGTGCGAAAACACATTTTGGGCAGTATGTGAAGAATGACAGCTGTACTGTTCATGAGGGTGTGTGTAAAAATGGCAATGTTGTAAATTTGGAGTGAAAATATTAATAACTGAAGTTACAAGCATGTGTGCAAAAATTTCAACGACCGCGCGTTACTCAGGTGTTTTTGCACCAAATTTTCAACATGGGGTTTTTGAGACCCCCCCTCAAGAACACTGGCACTGTTGTTTCATTACATGGTCCGGAAAGGTGATTCTGCGCAGCGACTGTAAAATCACCTTTCGGGACTGAGTAACGAAACAACAGTGCCAGTGTTCATTAGGGGTGGGGGGCCAAAAACCCCATGTTGAAAATTTGGTGCAAAAATATTGAAAAATGGGCAAGATATCAACAGACGTGAAAACGCCATGGACAACCATGATACGGCACATACCTTGATTCTTCAGTTCGCAGTTTGGCTTTGAAGAGTGCAGACGTGTCCCAGTCCACAGAAGATGACAGCCGCCCACCTCGGATGGTAAGTATAGAGAAAGGGGGTGGAGTGGTGGGTTGCTCAGTGGGAGGGTCAGGATGGGGGAAGGGGAGACAATGAGGGACTGTCTTCTTTTTTGCGGGGAAAAAAAAAGACGCTGGGGACTGTTTTCTTTTCTTTTAATACACAGAGGGGATTACTGGTACATTTCAGGACACTGGGAGTGGGCTCCCAGTGTCCTACAGTACTGAACGGGAGGCTCCTAGCACCGACATCGGGATTGGGGCCCCCCCATTGTCCGGTTTAATGCGCAAAAAAATCAGGTATTTCAGGTGGAGCACCAGAGCTCGAATTTTGGTATTCTGGTATGAAATTTGGTACCCAAAATGTACCGGAATACCGCTAAATTAAAGCCCTGAGAAAGCTGTGTGCAGTAGCCCTCTTTTTTTTTTATTAAAGTTTTTATCTGCAGCATTTTATCAAATACATGACATGCATTACATCTTATAAGTTCAACAAACTACACTGATACACATTCCATTATGTAGTTTACATATGTAGCCCCTTTTTAAGGCTGCATGACTTCATGAGATTACTATCAAAGAGTCCATGGAATTCGCAACAGACATTTCACACTTGTTACTACTACAGTTAATGTGTGAGAACTACTTTCAAGCCTCATCACAGTAAATGGGGTAGTAACATGTACCTAGCATTCCATCCTCATTGTTTTCCCACCAGCCACCCCCTGGCTGCTTCCTTCATGCTGTCTCAGCATGTAGTTGTCACCATTACCCCTCTAGATGGCTAAAATAATCCTTCATGTCTGTTCACCATCATTGCGCTAGCTGGTGAAAGTGACCGGCTAAGCACATTAACAATGACACCACAAGACCAGTTACTAACTGGGAAAAACATTGGCTAGTTACTGTGTTGTACTACCAAGACATTTCACTTGCAGTGGTACTGGGGAAAGGGGAACAAACATCAAAGCCATGTTCAGCAGCATTCTCTGGTCCTCCTCAGCAGAGGGGGGCACAAACATCAAAACTGTGACTCGCAGCATTCTCCGGGGGAACAAACATCAGAACTGCAACAGCCGGCATTCTCCATTCCCCTCAGTAGAGGGGGTCACAAACATCATGTAACCCCTCACCCCTGCCTTTTTGCCAAAACGATAGGTAGCATGCTGCTGAAGCTGACAGCAGTACCTGGTGGGGACCTGGGTTCGGGGAGGATGAGGTTACTCGGCACAGGGGGACCTAGGTTTGGCTACTCTGTACAGGGTCACCCAAGTAAATCCAAACACAAGAAGCAATAACTGTAATGTCCAGAACCAGGAATGGGATTCTTCAGCGTGGCTTTTATTCACATACCAGCTGAACAAAACAAAGCATAGACGGACCCCCATGGGGCTACATTTCCTGGTAATGCAGATTAGAGACCACAGAACACTTATTCACCATTTTCAGCCTTCAGGCTCTGAACCCACCAGGCACACAGCCCGGACTTGCACGGAGCTTTGGGTACACAGCCCAACTTGTACGCACTTGGATTTTCCCCATGGGCCAGGCTCCCCCGCCGGCCACCTGATCCGCGGTCCATTGGAAGAATGAACCAATTATCCTGTCGTGGCTCCCCACACCACTTAGAGTCGGCGACTCCTAGAGAGAATTTTTCCTTGTTGTGGCTCCCCACACCACTTAGAGTCTGCGACTCCTGAAGAATTTTTTCCCTTGCAATCCCATATCTGGGTACTTCCCCCATCACTGGCCAAGTGCATGAGGCAAAGTAGCAACCACAGCAGAAATCCATAGAGGTGGACCTGGTCACTAAAGATGGGGGGTCCGCCCACCTCCAGCTCCTACAGCCCATACTCGGCCATTTCGCTGGAAAAACTGAACCATTCCTTTGCTGAACTTCTAAATGTAGATTAAAGGGTAGATGTCTGGTGCATCTCCTCTACATATTATTTAAATCACACCACACTCTAGGATTTGACACTACTTTACTTGCTTGGCCCATTTCTCTAGGCTTCCCAATATGTAGCTCAATCCCTAGATTTTCACACAAGTCCCAGGGTGAAGAAAACAATTTGCCCTTTTTGCCAGATCAGACACTCACCCTTTAGTTGCACGTGCCCCACAGGCAACTCACAAATCTTCCATCTTCCAAAATAAATGTTGAACTGAACAGGCAGCTTTTCTTCCACTTAGCAGAATTAAGGGGGTTGCCCCAGGAATCTGCTAGGGATCTTCACATCTCCCCCTGAAGCGAGGGGGCACTGAGACCCGAACAGCGGTCTCCACCACTTGAGTACAACTTCACTCCTTCAAGCCAAACTGCAGACTCTCTCTTCACTTACTGAAGACAAACTGGACACTGAACACTACCCTTTGAAAACTCCCAACATTCTATCTAACTCCTTCTGCTGCAGATTCCAATGTGGCTTATGCAGCTGCGAAAGTTCTATTGGTGATGTCATCCCTCAGTCTCAGCTGAGACTGAGAACAGAGTGAGACAGTGTGAAACCCATTTAACTGTAGTTTCACAAGCTGCCTTCCCTGCCTACCACTAGGTCTTACTGGGATTCTAGTAATCCCGGGTAACAAGGGGGTTACACTCGCCCTTGACCAGGAAAATGACTCAGCAGTCATTATTTACCCGGCCTTAGGCCATCCCACCCTATGTGCTACCTGCGGAGGGGGGTGATCAGGCCCCCTCCTACCATGTGCAAGCACAGGCAGGTAACACTAAGGGCCTAGAGGCCTGTAGCTGACATGTCAGCCTCTACACTATCCACTTACTATGGACACCTAGTGGTCTGGTAGAACTATCCAGAGCATAGCCCTGATAGATCAGCACTGCGGTCCCAGTGGCCACTCAGGACTACAGCCTGTCTATCCCCCCTAACCCTCTATGGAAAACCTATCTGCTTTTAACATAATACCCCCAAAACAAGAACAACCCGGGGACCTCCCCGACTTTGGGCAACCTGCAACCACACCATTAAAATACCGCATTACTGCCTCTTCCCTACCCCCACAACCACACCTGTGGAAGGAAAGAAAAAATTACTCACCTTAGTAATGTTGTTTCTTCTAATGGAGTCTTGCTATATTATAGACATTAGCAGTTTGATCCAGCTCTAGAACTGCCCCGGAGTGAAATGGTTAAAACCATTCCAAAATAGAATTTTGTCACGAGAGCAGCTCTATCTGTGTCATTTCAAACTTGAACTGTCAGATCTTTCTGAGCCAAACTCACTAAGGTCTGTGTGGAAGCTGTAACCTACACTAGCCAAATGGCTACCTAAATAATAACAACCATTGATGGTCCCAACACCCAAGACTCAAGTCAGGGACCAGAAATACTAACACCATTCTAATAATATGAAAATGGAACATAAGTATAATAAACACACACACGCGCACACATACACACCCCAAAGTCCCAAAGGGACAAAATGCTAACAGGACATAAGTAGTGCCCACACTAAGTTGCCCGCACCCCACCAAGTAGAGGTCTGAGAGGGGCAGGTTTGGGTGGAGGTCTATAATATAGCAAGACTCCATTAGAAGAAACAACATTACTAAGGTGAGTAATTTTTTCTTCAAACAACATGAAGTCTTGCTATATTATAGACATTAGCAAAATACACAGCAGTACCTCCATGGAGGAGGGGCAGAACCTACTTAGGGAATAGGCTCTGAAGAACAGCTGTGCCAAACCGAGCATCTCTCCTGGCCTGGACATCCAGGGAGTAATGCTTGGTAAAAGTGTGTACCGTTTTCCAAGTAGCAGCCTGGCAAATCTCTAATAAAGGGATATCTCTGGCAGCAGCTAGAGACGCAGCCGTACCCCTGGTAGAATGAGCCCTCAAACCGGGGGCTCTGCCCACTTTCTGATAACAAAATTGGATACAAGAGACAATCCACCTGGCTATTGATCTCTTAGTGGCAGGTTTGCCTTTCCCAGCTTCACCATAGGTAAGGAAAAGTTGGAGGGATTCGAACCTGTGACCTTTGGTACGCTCTATATAATAACTAAGAGCTCTCTTAACATCCAGGCTGTGCAACCTCCTCTCACCCGAAGAGGAGTGATCAGTGAAAAATACTGGAAGGAAGATAGATTGATTAAGATGGAAATCTGAAACCACCTTAGGCAAAAACTTCCTATTAGTCCTAAGGACTACCTTATCCCTGTGGAAAGAAATAAAGTCAGTCTCCACTGACAAGGCTTGCAATTCACTTATGCGTCTGGCAGAAGTGATAGTCACTAGAAAAACAGTTTTCCAAGTTAGGTACTTAAGCTCTGCAGAAGACAGAGGTTCAAAAGGGGGTTGCATTAACTGGGCAATGCAAACATTAAGGTCCCAAGCAGGGGCCGGTTCCCGAAAGGGAGGATTAGTATGGAGTAATCCCTTAAAAAACTTGGAAAACACAGGATGAGAGGAAAGAGGGGATGACTTTCTTGCTGGCACAAAAGCAGACACAGCTGCCAAATGAACTCTCAGGGTAGCTGGTCTGAGACCCAAGGAATTAAGATGTACCATGTAATCTAACAAAATGGGCAATTCAGCAGATTCTGGGGAAATATTTTTCCCAGCACACCATATGGAAAACCTTTTCCATTTAGAACTATAAGTAGCCTAGTGGAAGGCTTTCTGGAAGCCTTTAGGATCTCAAGAACACCCTGAGAGAGGTGTAAATCAGCAAACTCTAACTCCTCAAGAGCCAGGCCTTGAGGTTGAGGATTTGAGGTCCGATACAAACCCCTCCTGGGCACAAGTCAACAGATTGTGATTCCTGGGGAGGCACAGGGAAGATGGACTGTCAGAGACAGAAGGAGTGGGTACCAGGGCTGCCTGGCCCAATCTGGGCAATCAGAATCACCCTGCAAGGCTGAGATCTGATTTTGACTAGTACTTTGAATAGGAGAGGAAAGGGGGGGAAAGCATAGAGGAACTTCCCCTCCCAATCCAGAAGAAGGGCATCCAGGGGAACTGAGCCCAGCACTGGAGGCCTGCAACAGAACAGAGGAAGTTTGTGATTGTCTGGGGCTGCAAAAGATCTATCTGAGGATGCCCCACCTGGCAAAAACTATCCCCAGCACTTGAGGATCCAGGGACCATTCGTGATGGCCCTGGAAATCCTGCTGAGGGCATCCGCTAGGACATTGTCCTTCCCTGGAAGATGAACTGCTATGAGGGAAGTGTTCAGGAATAGGCCAGAGACCACAACTTCATTGCCTCGGTGCACAAGGCCGAAGACCGAAGTGCCCCTGTTTGTTGATGTACCACATTGTTGTGGTGTTGTCTGTTCTGACTTGTATCACCTTGTCGTGGACAGATGCAGAAAAGCTTGAAGAGCTAAAAGACAGCTCTGAGTTCCAGCAAATTGATGTGGAGCAGAGATTCCTGGGGACCAAACTCCTGAGTGGAAAGGTCGCCCATGTGGGCTCCCAGCCCAGAAGGAGGCATCTGTAGTGAGAGTCAAGTCGTGAGAAGGGGACATGAAGGGACCCCGCTCTTAATTGCTCTGATCCTGCCACCACTGGAGAGCTAGGGATCAAGGTTCGAGTCACTGGGACCAACTTGGAAAGGGGGTCTCTTCTCTGAGACCAAAAGGTTCTCAAGTGAAACTGAATGTCTCTCATCTGAAATCTGGCTCCCTGCACAACAGCTGTGGATGCAGCCATGTGCCCCAGGAGCTGCAGAAAGTGTCTTGCTGGTCGAGAGACCTGCAGAGTGAAGGAAGAGGCCAGAGCCACTAAATTCCTTACCCTTTCTGGGGGAAGAAAGGCTCTGGCTAGCTTTGTGTCCAATTCTGCCCCTATAAAGGTGAGTACCTGGACTGGTTCCAGAACCGACTTTGGTAGGTTTAGCAGAAAACCCAGGGAGGTGAGAAGCTGCTGGGTGACCTGCAGGTGAGATTTTACCTGTTCTGGGGACTGGCCTACAATGAGCCAGTCGTCTAGACAGGGAAAAACAGCAATCCTCTGCCTCCTTAAGTGGGCCACTGCCACTGCTAGACACTTTGTGAATACCCTTGGAGCAGAGGTAAGGCCGAAGGGCATTGCTCTGAACAGGAAATGACCTGAGGGCAGTTCGAATCTGAGGAATGCTGATGGGATCTTCTGTTAGGACATGGAAATAGGCATCCTTGAGGTCCAGGGAGGCTAGCCAGTCCCTGGCCTTAGGGAAGGTAAAATCATTGCCAGAGTTACCATTTTGAACTTTGGTTTCAAAAGATGCTTGTTCAGATATCTGAGATCTAAAATGGGCCGCCACTCTCCTGTCTTTTGGGGTAAGGAAGTATCTGAATACAGACCCTGCCCTGATGCAGGGGAGGAACCCTTTCTACTGCTCTGAGAGCTAACAGGATGAGACCTCTGTTTCAGAGCGAGGGTCTCTGAAGCACTTGCAGGTAGAAAAGTCTGCTTCTCAACTTGGAAACTTTTGAGCTGAGAACCAGACCCTGCCTACTACTCCAGAACCCACTTGTCTGAGGTTAAGAAGCCCAATTCTGACTGAAGTAAGCCAGCCTGCCCCCACTGGTACAGGAGATGGCCCTGGGCACCCCATCAGGGTGCCTGCTTCGCAGGAGCTTAAGGCTGGGGGTGGGAGCAGGTCTGCCCACCCTCGCCTGCCCCCTGCCTCTGAAGAAGCCCCTCTGAGCAAAGGCAGAGGAGGCCTGAGTCTGGTAGAAAGGCCTGTAAAAAGGCCTACCCCTACCCCTGGGGCATGCCTTTGAGGAGTGGCTTACGCCCTTAGCCTGGGCACTCTTGTAAGTAGTCCCATATTCATCCATCTTCTTCATGTAGTTCTCTGTCTGCTCTCCAAACAGAGAATTTCCCACCACAGGAAAATCCATAGCCTTAGTCTGGGTATCCTGTGACAAACTAGTACACCTGAGCCAGGCCAACCTACTTAAAAGCTACAGATGTGGCCATGACCCTAGAGGAAACATCATTAACATCCACAGCAGCATGAAACTGAACCTTAGAGGCTTCAATGCCATCAGCAGCCACCTGTTCTAGTTCACTAGCCAGCTGGCCATGGGCCTGCTGGCCAATGCATAACAGTATCCCATCTAGATTTCTGATACCTAGCTACATAAGCCATATAATTTGCTTGCCTGAGTCCCAGAGAGGCTGCCATATACTATTTTTTGCCATGGCATCAATCTTCCTGGAATCCTTGTCAGGAGGATGTGAAGCCAAGGAATATTAGCTTTATCACAGGCAGCAGCCTGAACTACCCCAACATGACTGCATTGCTGAGAAAGGAATTCTGTATCAGGGCCTGACAATGTATACCTTCTGTCCATCTTTTTATCTACAGGAGGCACAGAATTAGGAGCTTTTAAAATTTTAATTGTTTGTTTCCTAAAAGACTTATGTAAAGGAATAGACAATCTCCTAGACTCTGGAATATCCATCATTTCTACAAAATCAGGCTCCTCTTGCTCATCCACAGCCTCTTCTAAAGGAAGCTGGAGGTTTCAGCAACTTTTTATAAAACATAAATGAGATGGGGACTCAGACAGCATAGGGGAGATTCTAAAGGTCTGTCTGGGGAGATGTCCGGTTCAATGGGCACACCCAGACCTTCCCAGCCACATTCATACTGATCATAATCCTCCTCCCCCTCCTCTGGTTCATAAAATTCCTCAATATCATAATCCTGAACAACTGGGACAGGACGAACTGACCTTTTACCAGATAGTGGTGGTTCGGACGGACCCTGAGACAGTGACTGGACAATTTGTATGGCTTTTGCTATCTCTGCAGCAGTTGGAGAAGGAATTTGGACTCCAGACCTGCTGATTTTCTTGTTTTCTTTACTGGAATTGGTTCCTCAGAACCAGCTTTTCTTTGCCCGAGAAGTCTGGCCCTGGTCAGAGGGCACTCCTCTGGTTCGGTTGGCACCGAACCGGGCTGGCAGTCGGGTCATGGACTTTTGGCCTCTCGTTCCTGGAGCCTGCCCAATCTTTTTCCAGGGTGGCTGCAGGAAATTTTACATACCTGGCAGTCTGACTGGAGGTGGTCAAACCCCAGACAATAAACATGTGGTGTGTGGGTCAGCATTGGCAAAGACTTCCACAAACATCACAGTGTTGAAACCCAGTGGGCCCGGTTTTTCTTTTGGGTTTCTCAGACATAATGCTACCTAACCAAAAACTTGCCCTTTTAGCAGCAGTGCCATAGGTAAGACACCCTCATCGGTTCCTAACCGTGTCACGGTATTGGAAAACGTAATAAATCCGCTTTTTTAGAACCGATAAGAACCGGGAACCGCACTCTAAAATAGTAACTTTTAGTTTTAACCCACTGATCGGTTCAAAACCGAACCGATAACACAAGTTCCACACAGACAAAACCTTCATTTACTTACGGTTACCACAGATAGAGCTTGAACCGAGCGGTTTTATGTTAAATAAGACTATTCTCGTTAAATCCAACCGAGAAAACACTTTTAAACCGAGAAATGAACCGAGCAGAAGGAGAAATCTCCGGAGCGACTGTTCACTGAGGCGGAGTAAAGAATCTGACAGTTCAAGTTTGAAATGACACAGATAGAGCTGCTCTTGTGCCAAAATTCTATTTTGGAATGGTTTTAACCATTTCACTCCGGGGCAGTTCTAGAGCTGGATCAAACTGCTAATGTCTATAATATAGCAAGACTTCATGTTGTTTGAAGGGTTAATAGAGCAATGGCACTAACAATACAGTACTTTAAATTTCTACACACTAAAGCACTGATGAGGAACTCCGATGAGCCCTTCCTCCTCTTCTTGTCTTCTCTTCTGTCTTCCCAGGAACACCTGTAAGAAAAAGAAAGACAACACACGCTCCTAATCTGCATACACAGTCTACCTAAACCCCTACCATCAAAACACTGCAGAATCCCAAAAAGATTTTTTAGAAAAAAGGTAGAAAAACAGTATTTACATTAGAAAACAATGACATTATTTACAATACACATTTGGGGGGATGGAGTGCCCTAAAAGTCCCAACTAATGACCACAAGGCCCGAAGGCTAGTCCAATAAAGAGTCTCTCCTGGGCCGGAGCCCGGTGAAGCACAGTTCTAACAGGCCAAAGTCCCGAAGAGGAGAGTCTTTGAGGACAGTTCACACATTTTGAAGTCTGTTAGTGTAGGGTGTGTACTGCAATGTCAAAGATAGAAAAGTTCGGACTTACTAGCCACTTGTAGTACAAGATTCAGCACCAACCTGCACCTCTGACGAAGACTCTCCCTGGCAGCATTTCTTCTGATACAGCTGGGCGGACATCTTCCGGGAACCACAGGAGGGCACATCTGGGAACAGCTGGGCTGATGTCATCTCTGGAGATGGAACCTTAGAACAGGAACAACAAGAAAACAGCTGGTCCGACGTCATCCGATTACCAGGCGATGAAGCAGGATACAGCTGGGCTGGTGTCCTCTCTGGATCTGAAGTCATCTGGTGGTCCAGTCGTTGGTTTGCTGGAAAGGACAGTACACTGTAGACTGATGAATGTGGGGCACCTGAGTCTGGCTGGATATTCATATTGGTGGATCAATAAGGCACTTCACAGTCTGGTGTGGCAGTATTGACTACCACTGCTCGGCTCTCCATTTTGTAGGCACGGGCTTATTTGCCGGGAGGTCCTTGCACTGAGACCAATAGTACCGGGGATCAGGGGCTTGAATTATTACCCCATCTGGGCGCACATAATTCACACAGTGGGAGATTTCACGTCCCTCTCCGTCCACTATTCTCACTCTGTCTATAAACAGTGTCCTGCCTCTCTTCCACTGGGTATACTTTTCATGGAACAGTCTATTCTTTACATGCTTGTTGGTCCCAGGATGCACACTTTTTATTGCTTCATCCCAGATCCAGGATTTCCTGCAGTTCTCAATCTCCTCCCAGATTTTTCGAGGAAAGGTAAGAAAGGTTATACCATAGATCTCATTTGCCTTCCTACGAACCAGTCTCTCCTCTTTGCTTGCTTTGGTCAATCTAAGACCACTGGCCTGGCTTGGGGGTGGCCAATCCTGGTTCTGCCAGCTACGCATCCTTAAGGAAATTAGAAACAGATCCCTGACTTCTTCCTCCTGTAAAGCCAGGGCAGTGGAATCACCACTTTCTTCCATACATTCCTCCAAGGCAAGATCTTGAGGCTGTGTACCCGTTTCTTTTTCACAAGGCAACATAGGTTTCCCCTCATCTTCCTCTTCACTGAGCATCTGAGCCCAAGAGTGAGCAGTCATTCTCACTCCTGAGACTATCCACTCATCACTAGGTGCGGAGGTCGACACTCGACACCTCCCACTCAAAGGCCTCCCGCATCTCATCTTCACCTAAGAGACTTGGGCTAGGCCCCCCCCCCAAGGGGTCGATTGATGCTTTATCCGAACTTTCCTTCTGGGATCCAGCATCCGAAACATCAACTTCTGGTTCTGTCTCTGCACCCTTTAGCTTTGTGCCACACTCCCCAGAGAGGCCTTCCTCCACAGGCTCCACCTGGTGCTGTGTGCTGCCAACTGCAGATTCCTGAATTTTTGTCCAGTGGGAGCCAAACGAATTTGAAGCGCTTTATACAAGCCATATTTTTCTAGGCACCCAGCACAGTGAGGAATCATGAAGACGTCCCTTCCAGCTCTCAAGCATATTTGGCATACATGCACTGGAAAATTAGGAATCTCCACATGAGGAGGCAGTTGCCCTCCATAGCACCACTTTTCAATATCCCTCAGTCTATTTACTGCTACTGTTACTGCAACCCGGGCATGATCCGGGTAACGAGCTGGTCCTGAGGCCATAACTGCAGAAAAATAAACAAAGTTCACTGTAACTGAAAGTCCCACTTTATTGAACACACTCTTTAGCTGTAAAATGGCTCCTCTGCTGCTGTGTTTACTTTACTACCCCGCCCTGTAATGGCGGCGGCAGCACTCCTATGCATCAACATTTAGAATCTGGGTCAAGCCACTGCGCACCCGATTTACACAAGCTACTGATAACTTTTACTCAAACTGCACAACTTGCTGTGTTCTTGCTTGAAACACATTTACAGGATTTTCCACGGACTTTTTACATGCTGGTAACATTCATTTTATTCACAGTCCCTTAAAGCTTCAGGTTTTTAGCACAGGATTGCCTGTATTTCTAGTGCTGCACTTTGCTACAACCCACAGTCTCTCTCTGGCTGCAAACTTTAAACTGAGGCTGAATTCATTACTATGCACACAGTCAATGGCTTAACAGGCTTGCACTTGCTGGCAGGACTTTACACAGTCGTTACTTGCAAAGTGACTACACTGCCGCACACACATTTATATGGCATAGGACTGAAAATCATTGTTTGAGCAGTTTTAAGGATAGTTACTTACTGTTATCAGTAGCAGTTTGCTGCGATGGGGAAAAACAGCCTGCAGCCAGTTCTTGAAGGCCTTGGTACAAAAACGGGCGGGCAGTCCTACCGATCGTCTTCTCAATCACCAAACTTGCAATTCGGACGATCGATTAGCAGGTTGAGCCCGATTTTAAGCAAGAAAGTCAACTTTTTAACTGTTTACAACGATTTTAACACTCCGCGATGCTCCTCCACTGCCAGTACACGTACTCCACTCTCACTCCCGCTCGAATGCTGGGGCAGTCTCTGTAGAGCTAGCTGAGGGGCGGGACTGATTGCAGCCTGACCAACTACATGACGCCATGCAAATGAGCCTCTTCTTCCTCGCGAGGGCTCTTCTCCTCACGGCGATCGTCGAGCAGGCAAATTTAAACTGCAGAATGCAACTTTTTTCCTTTTCCAACTGACTCCACGGCGGAAGCCCATTTAAGCCATTTAACATAGCCATTTACTCTGCAGTCTCTCAGATATTTCAAAATGCATTTCCAATGTCCAGGGCACAATTTTCCTGTTGCTACCCCTAGTCTTCCACACTTTTCTTCACAACAGTTCATTTTAAAGCATTTCAAATGTCCAGGGCACAAATTTCCTGTCGCTACCCCTAGTCTTCCACACTTTTCTTCACAACAGTTCATATTAAAAGCAGGCAAAAACGCTGTAAACTATTTTGATGCAGGACAAGGGCACACTCTTTGGCTTTACTGCTCCTTGGTAACCAGTTGGCATTTTTAAACAGCAGCACAAGATCCACAGCACACAGCAACACACTAGGGAAATTGCTTCAGCTTTTTGGGCTACCCACTGCCAGACAGCCAAAACGCTAGCCCCCCTTGCCCAAGCACCATCCTCCCAGAACAAAATCCAAAGCACTGCCTCCATTTTTGTAACCCCTCACCCCTGCCTTTTTGCCAAAAACGACAGGTGGCATGCTGTTGAAGCTGACAGCAGTACCTGGTGGGGACCTGGGTTCGGGGAGGATGAGGTTACTCGGCACAGGGGGACCTAGGTTTGGCTACTCTGCACAGGGGCACCCAAGTAAATCCAAACACAGGAAGCAATAACTGTACTGTCCAGAACCAGGAATGGGATTCTTCAGTGTGGCTTTTATTCACATACCAGCTGAACAAAACAAAGCATAGACGGACCCCCATGGGGCTACATTTCCTGGTAATGCAGATTAGAGACCACAGAACACTTATTCACCATTTTCAGCCCTCAGGCTCTGAACCCACCAGGCACACAGCCCGGACTTGCATGCAGCTTTGGGTACACAGCCCGACTTGTACACACTTGTGTTTTCCCCACGGGCCAGGCTCCCCCGCCGGCCACTTGATCCGCGGTCCATTGGAAGAATGAACCAATTATCCTGTCGTGGCTCCCCACACCACTTAGAGTCTGCGACTCCTAGAGATAATTTTTCCCTTGCAATCCCACGTCTGGGTACTTCCCCCATCACTGGCCAAGTGCATGAGGCAAAGTAGCAACTACAGCAGAAATCCTTAGAGGTGGACCTGGTCACTAAAGATGGGGGGTCCGCCCACCTCCAGCTCCTACAGCCCATACTCTGCCATTTCCTTGGGAAAACTGAACCATTCCCTTGCTGAACCTCTAAATGTAGATTAAAGGGTAGATGTCTGGTGCATCTCCTCTACATATTATTTAAATCACACCACACTCTAGGATTTGACACTGCTTTACTTGCTTGGCCCATTTCTCTAGGCTTCCCAATATGTAGCTCAATTCCTAGATTTTCACACAAGTCCCAGGGTGAAGAAAACAATTTGCCCTTTTTGCCAGAGCAGAGACTCACCCTTTAGTTGCAGGTGCCCCACAGGTGACTCACAAATCTTCCATCTAATAAATGTTGAACTGAACAGGCAGCTTTTCTTCCACTTAGCAGAATTAAGGGGGTTGCCCCAGGAATCCGCTAGGGATCTTTACATCCCCCCCCCCCCGGAGGGAGGGGGCACTGAGACCCGAACAGCGGTCTCCACCACTTGAGTACAACTTCACTCCTTCAAGCCAAACTGCAGACTCTCTTCACTTACTGAAGACAAACTGGACACTGAACACTACCCTTGAAACTCCCAACGTTCTATCTAACTCCCTCTGCTGCAGATTCCAATGTGGCTTATGCAGCTGCGAAAGTTCTATTGGTGATGTCATCCCTTAGTCTCAGCTGAGACTGAGAACAGAGTGAGACAGTGCGAAACCCATTTAACTGGAGTTTCACAAGCTGCCTTCCCTGCCTACCACTAGGTCTTACTGGGATTCTAGTAACCCCGGGTAACAAGGGGGTTACAATCAAAACTGTGACTGGCAGCATTCTCCAGGGAAACAAACATCAGAACTGCGATTGGCGGCATTCTCCATTCCCCTCAGTGGAGGGGAGCACAAACATTAAAACTGTGACTCGCTGCATTCTCCGGGGGAACAAACATCAGAACTGCGACAGGCGACATTCTCCATTCCCCTCATTAGAGGGGGGCACAAACATCAAAACTGTGACTCGCAGCGTTCTCCAGGGAAACAAACATCAGAACTGCGATAGGCGGAATTCTCCATTCCCCTCAGTGGAGGGGATCACAAACATCAAAACTGTGACTCGCAGCATTCTCCAGGGAAACAAACATCAGAACTACGATAGGCGGCATTCTCCATTCCCCTCAGTGGAGGGGACACAAACATCAAAACTGTGACTCGCTGCATTCTCCGGGGAACAAACATCAGAACTGCGATAGGCAGCATTCTCCATTCCCCTCAGTGGAGGGGGACACAAACATCAAAACTGTGACTCGCTGCATTCTCCGGGGGAACAAACATCAGAACTGCGACAGGCGGCATTCTCCATTCCCCTCAGTAGAGGGGGTCACAAACATCAAAACCATAATTGGTGGCATTCTCTGGCCCCCATTAATATAGGGTGTACAAACAAAAAAACTGCGGCAGGCAGTGATCACAAGTATTGGTGGTGCAAGGCTGGAACACCTGCAGCAGTACAGTTTTCAGTCTCTCGATTTTACCAGTACCTTCTGAATTTTTTTTTTTGTACCAGTTTTCAACCATCTCCCGATTCACCTGGCATCTTTTGTTTAGGATCATGCTGGCCAAGGCATGGCTAAGGATAACACATTTGAAACTGGACCATGCCAGTGTCAAGTCACGTGCACTGCATAAACAAACGAATCAGACTGCTCCAAGTTAACTACTCCTCCGATTGACATTAGGTTCAATGCAGCATGGTTCTCTTGGGACTTTTTTATAGCAACAAGAATAGAGAGACTTCTGTCCCTGGACAGCAATTAGCACACAGCAACGTGGGCAGGGCTTATACACTGACACAGAGAGGGACACAGCCTGAGTACAACGACATCAGCAGCAGTCAGCTCCAGGACACATACTGAGATCAATGGATGAATCCTATAATCAACATCATTCTGAACAGCAGATGTAAGTGGAGGACCAGAGCTTACAGTCAAATTTTTAAATTCCAAGGCATAGAACACCTGTTTTGTGGTTGGGGCTAAAAGTGGGCTGGAAGGAAGTGTTTTTTTTTTTTTTTGGGTTGAGAGGGGTCTGAAGTGAGACCAGCATTCTGCAACAGATGTATGCCAATTTAGTTTTTTTACAAAAGGTGGGGGGGCTACATTGTGGAACCATGGATATTATTAGACTTTTAAGAAGGGGCTCATCTGCAAGCCTGATTCGGAATATTCTTGTAAAATTATAAGGATGTCACTGGATCTGAAATGAATAGTTGCCTACTGTAACAGTAGATCTTTGAGAGAATCTCATCCATTGAGCTACATCATGAAAAGATAAGTCAGGACCCCAAGAAAATTTTTTGTAGGCTGGGGCCTCCCACGTTGACAAGACTCATTTGCATCTATATAAGATCAGCGTCCCCAGCATGTCTCAGTTCCCCGTCAGAGACAAGCTCGGAGATCATCGGACCGGCAGGGTCCGAGGTACCAGAGATACAGGTTACTCACCTGTAACAGGAGTTCTAGGAATGGTATATGTTGTTCAGCCACACTTACTCGCAGGTTCCTTGCCGCTTTAAATCTTGCCGGAAGGTCTTCAAGCTGGCTCCTCCCACCAACCCGGGTGATAAAACTCTCGGCTCTGCCCCATGATGCCAGATCTAGCCTGCTGGAAGCCAGGTTGTGTGTCAGCCAGGGAGGTCAGGTGGGTGTGTGGATGAACATATACCATTCCTAGAACTCCCTGCTGCAGGTGAGTAAATAGAAATTACGCATCTACTGTAATTATGATCTTTCTGTATCTTCACCATTCATCACAGATGGGTACTGGCCGGAGATCAGGACCCTTGAGGAGCTTTCTTTTTAAAAAGGATGGGTGAGACCGACACAACATCGGCGCCACTGAGGAGCCGCATTACCGTGGCCGCTGGATTTGCCAGTTAAGCTGTGTCTACCCGCCTGCCTACCAGTTCTGGAGTCGCGGAGAGGTAAGAGGAAGGGATGGAGGGTGGGACAAGAGAGTCCAAGGGACAGAAAAAGGAAGAGAAAAACTGAACTAAAAGGAGAAATAATGACTGAGAGGACAGCATAGAGGAAGTAAGACTAAGGGGATTGGGTAGGGGCCCCAATCTCTGGAAAAGGAAGAAGGGAGGGAGGGAGGGAGAGAGAATTTAGGAGAGAGTGAGAGGTAACAAAGATCCAAGACCCTTGTCCATCACCAGGCTGTATAGGAACTGCAAGGAGTGGCAAAGCTCACTTGCCAGAATTCAAGGCACAGAATAACTGGCAATACCCCAAAAGCAGAGTCGGCTATTCTGAAGGAGGACAGGGTACAGGGACTCAGTACTCTCTCTGTAAAGATATTTGGTGAAAAAAAGGGGAGTTCTTTTTTTTTTTTATTTTAGATGGATAACAGAAGGAGGGCAACCACCAGTTCTCACCCCGTAGGGGTGAAGATAAGTAGTAGAGAAGAAGTGCCACTCGAACTGTACCCCTTGGGGAAGAAAAACTACCCCCGCCCCGTGTGTCCCAACTTTACCCCCACTCCAAAAGAGGGGTAGGCACAAAGGGAGGAGGATCCAGAGACTGGAGCCCCAAGGGGATGGCGGGCGGGATTGTAATGAATGGTGAAGATACACAGAAAGATCATAATTACGGTAGGTACGTAATTTCTATATCTTATCTGTGTCAATCTTCACCATTCATCACAGATGGGTGAGTACCAAGCCCCCAAGGGGTTGATCAATTGCACCCTAGGGGACAGAGTCCCTTAGCCCTCAGTGGGTGACACACTAAGGGGGGGAAGCTTCCGGGCCTGAGGAGGCCCGAGAGTGGGGGAGAGCGAGACGGGTTCCCCCAGGAGGGGGAAGGATTTTGCCCCGACAAACGTCGTCTCGCCCTACGGGAAAAGAGATAGGTTCCCTGGTGAGCGGAGCAAATCACCCTACGCCAGGCCAAGGGTGACAACCGGGAAAGGCAAAGCCATGCCGATCTCCTGGTGCAGATCGCTGTCCCTACTACCCTGGTAGCTACCTCACTGGAGTCGTAAGATGCCCTTGCTTGGTGCCTTGCTAGCTCCAGGCCACGTGCAGAGAGTGCGATAGCTTGCCTGGTTTGCCCGGTCAGGCAAAGCAGCTAGGATCTGACCCAGCGCTGACCACAAGAACCTGCTGTAGGCTGCATAGTGGGCCTGATGAGTGGAGATGGAGAGAAGCAACTGCTGAGTAGAAAGTCCTCCTCCCCAGAAATCAAAATCTGAAGAGTCCTGATCTGGGGCCGGTCACGGTGGAGGGCGCGAGTCCGGCCAGAGTGTCCAGGTGCGCCAATCGGACTGTGGATGAGGCATAGAACCTGGAGACTCTGGGGAGCGCAATACCTCTGGCTGAGGTCCCTAGGGGCAGGAACTCCGGAGAAGGGCCTGGGCGCCTCCCGAAGGGAGCAGGCCAGGCGTCTCCCTGAGGTGGCCTTCTGAAATCGCCTAGAAGGCGTGCGCCGCATGCTCCAGGATTGCTCATGGACAGGGAGAGAGGTGAAGGTCCTCCAGCATCCTCACGAGGAAATGCTGATACTTGGAGATCAGCGGCAGGAGAGATATGGACAGGCGGTTCCTCTCCCCGAAGAGGGGATGAGGAGCTGGAGGTCACCATGCACTCTGAGAGTGGCTGCTCGGGGAGGTTGAAAAACCTGGCTGTCCATGGCCCTAACATGAGGAGGGAACCAAGCAGCCACCGCCTTGAACTGTTCCCAGGTGAGAGGACTGCTAGGACCAGAATACCTGGGAACGCAGGAGAAGGTGGCAGAGGAGGGGCAGAGCCGAGGGAAGAAGTCGGCTGACCTCTGCCAGGGCTAGGGATCGGACCATGGACCCCCGCGGAGGAAGTTCTGGAAGACTCCGCAGCCGACAGCTGTACAACCACATTGGTACTGCCTAGGCTGCGCCCAGAAGAAACTCCCAAGTGAGGAGACCGGGGCTGTATAGGTCCAGAAGGATGGTCCCCTGCCTCCAAAGAATGGGACCCCCTCAAGGAACCAGAAGGGGAAGGACGGAAGTCTGCACTTCGGCTTCGTCCAGGGCCAGGGTGGGTCCCAGAGAAAGGTCGTCGCGCTGACCCCACACCCCTCGACCCCTCGGAGTCCTAGTCCTCGAAAGGGCCAGCCTAGGAAGTTGGCAACCTGGGCTTCCCTAAGGGGAGACCCAGGAGCAGCACCTCCCTCCTGTGGGCTTCCGATAGGCCCCAAAGGTTGGGCGATGGAGACACACACCGGAGGGGGTACCACCGCCGAGGTCCAAGGAACCCCCCAAGGCCAGGTTGCATGGCAATGAGTGGCACGCACCACAGCCTGCTGGTTCAGTACCACTGACCCCAACCTCAGGGGAAGCAGACGCACCTCAGTAGGGGCTGACTGAGACCCGTCGTGGAGACCACTGGCTCGTCCTCCTCTGCAGACAACCCGAAGGGTGGACTGCCTGCTCGACTCGGAGCCCACTCCGACGAGGTACAGTCTGAGGTCTTAAGCCAGACGGGTAGGAGGCGAGGGAAGGCGACCTACCAAAGGGCCCAGGAAGTCAAAGCAGTGGCTGCGCGGCACCTGCACTCTCCACAGCTCTCGCAAGCGCGCTGGCAGAAGGCGGCAGGCAGCACGGGCCAAAGGTCCTGAAGTAGGGCCAGCTGCGGCACCGCTCAAGTCCACCGCACCAGGGGCGGTACCAGGAACAGAGACGGCGCTGACAGAAGCCCCAGCAACCGCCTTGGTGCCCGCCAGGCCCCCGGTGCCCAGATCGCCGGCGCGCCTAAACGACTCGGACGGGCGGACTCGGTGCCAGGGCCCTCGGCGCCGCAAGCGCACAGAAGACCAAACGGTGCTAACGACCGAGGGCGGACTCGGCGCTGAACACGGCACTGCCAGGCCTCGGCGCCGCGAAAGGCACAGAGAGCACTAACGGCGCCGAGGACGGCACCGACGGATGACTCGGCGCCCCATGGTGCCGCGGCTCAACCTCGGCCAGAGGCAAGATATGGCGAAGGCGACGCCATTCCCAGGGTCACGGGCGTCATGAAGCAGGGTCGGCACCGTGAACGAGCCGATATGCGCCCACAGCGCTTAAAGACGAAGTCAGCACCGCCACAGCGCCGACAGGACCCACAGCGCCGAACGACAGCGCCAACCCGGCCTTCCAGACTGCAGGAGCGCTACTGGGGAGCCTTCACCTCAAGGGTGATTACCATAGGGCGCCCCGCCCGCCTCCCGGGAGGAAGCGGGACGGGCCTCCTGCACCACGGAAGGAGCCTGCCAAGGCTAGGCTAGAAGAGGTCGAGGCCCTCCTCCTCGGTCCGTATAGAACCGGGAGGGGACCTGGAGAAAGGCCAAGAGAGCGCAGCTTGGCCCGACGAAAAGTAGACCTACCTCGAAAGTCGGGCGGAGCTCTCGCCTCACTTTAAACGTAGTTGTTCGAGGACGCGGAGGTCCATGGAGAAGCAGGCGTCGCACGAATCCATGTCGTGAAGCGGGACAAGACACGAGAGACACCGGTCATGCTGGTCGGTAACGGAGTACTTGCGGCCGCAGGGGCACCGACGCATGGGGGGCCGCCCTGCCTTAGATGACTTCTTGCCCTCCGACCGCGACATGACCTATGGAAAAAAACACCAAAAACAGACTCAACGTCGCTTAAACTGTAAAATAATGGAAAGATCTTACCAGCGACGTCAAGTAGGGCAGACTAGAACTAGCAGGAACCGACGGACTGTCGACGACAAAAGGCTAAGGCCTAAAATTTTGAAAAACTCTTCAGCTGGCTTCCCACGAGGTGACCTCGACGGCGGGAGACGAAGAACTGGTAGGCAGGCGGAGTCGACACAGCTTAACGGCTAATCCTCGAGCGCCACGTAGTATGTCGGCCTCGAGGGCGGCGCCGATGCTGCGTCGGGTTCGCTTATCATTTAAAAAAAAAAAAAGGCTCCTCATGGTCCTGATCTCCGCCAGTACCCATCTGTGATGAATGGTGAAGATTGACACAGATAAGATCCTGTATTTAGGGATATGGATATGTTGTTCAATCCACACTTACTGGCAGACTCCTAGCAGTTCTCCGGGAGAAGGGAGGCAAGGCACACACCCCCTATTTGGGAAATAAGGACTGGAGAACCGAGGTCCCAAAACCAGCATCCCAGCGTGACTCAAGGTCGATGTGGTAGTGGGTAATGAAGGTGTGTGCTGACTTCCAGGTAGCAGCCCTGCAGATTTCCTGGATAGGGAAATCCCTGGAAGCAGACACCGAAGCAGCAGTATGGCAGGTAGAATGAGCTCTCATCCCTTTGGGAGGCTCCATGCCCACCCACCTATAGCAGAGATCTATGCAGGAGGTGACCCACCTGCCTATCGTCTGCTTGTCTGCAGGTCTGCCAGGTGCGGCTTCAGCATAGGTGACAAACAGCTGGCGGACCTCACCCCGAACTTCAGCCATCTGCTTCTTATAATAAGAGAGCGCTCTTCTAGGGTCCAAAGTATGGAGCCTATATTCAGCCTCCGAGGTGTGATTGGAGTAGAACACCGGCAGAGTCAACATCTGGTTAAGGTGAAACTCCGACACCACCTTCGGAAGGAATTTGGGTGGGGGCGCAGGACAACCTTGTCCCTGTGGAAGACCAAATAAGAAGACTCGATGGAAAGCGCCTGGTGCTCTCCCATCCTTCTGGCTGACATGATAGCCACCAAGAAGGCGGTCTTCCACGACAGGTGAGAGATGTCACACCTGTGCATCGGTTCGAATGGCTTGCCCATGAGCTTAGCCAATACCAGCAGTAGATCCCATGGAGGTGGACGCTCGCGCACCGGAGGGGATATGTGATCAAGGCCTTTGAAAAAGCGCCCGACCACCTTCTCCTGGGCCACCGACTGCTTTCCGGCCCACGTCCGGCAAGCAGAGATGGCTGCCAGGTGCACCGTAAGGGTCGTCAACCGAAGTCCTAGCTGAGAAAGGGACTACAGATAGTCCAGAATGATGGCCAAGGAACAGGAGGAAGGGTCCAACCCCTTATCCTGACACCAAATGGAGAATCTCTTCCATTTGGAGGCATAGCATTTTCTGGTTGACTCCTTACGGGATGCCTCAACAACACTGAGGACCTCATCGGAAAGACCCAAGGCCTGGAACTCTAGCCACTCAGAAACCAGGCCGTCAGGTGCAAGGATTGAAGGTCTGGATGGAGAACCTTCCCCTGGTTGACTGAGATCAGGTCCGGGCGGGCTGGAAGCCGCCTCGGGAGCCTGGAGCTGAGGCTGAGGAGATCTGGATACCAGAACTGGTGGGGCCAGTCTGGGGCTATCAGAATAACCTGCACCTTGTCCCTCCTCGCCTTGAGAAGCACCTTGTGGATCAAGGAAAATGGGGGAAAGGCGTAGAAGAGGCCCGGGGTCCACGGCCTCGAGAAGGCATCCCCCTGCAGCGAGCCCTGCTGAGGGGGGCGGACATGAAACAGCCCCAGCTTCGCATTCTCCCTGTAGGCAAAAAGGTCCACCTTAGGTGTGCCCCAGTGGGAGAACAGATCGTGTACTACCTCCGGCAGGAGAGACCACTCGTGAGATGCAGCACCTATCCGGCTTAGGGCATCGGCCAGAGTGTTGGAGGCTCCTGCCACATGGATGGCTAGGAGATCTGCCTCCAGGCTGATCACGAGGGACCAAGTGCGGAGAGCTTCCTTGCACAGAGGTAAGGAGCGCGTCCCGCCCTGGCAGTTTAGGTAGTACATGGTTGTGGTATTGTCCATCTGGACCTGGACCACTTGACTCCGTACAAACGGAGAGAAGGCGATGAGGGCTAGTCAGACCACTCAAAGCTCCAGTAGGTTGATGCGGCATCGAGACTCCTGAGGGGACCAGAGGCCATGCGCTCTGAGCTCCCCCAGATGGGCACCCCAACCCATCAGAGAGGTGTCGGTCGTTAGAGTGACCGTCGGCTCTAGGCGGACAAACGGGATACCCTCCTGCAGATGAGCTGGAACGATCCACCACTGGAGAGCATTCCCCATCTCCCGAGTCACTATCACTGGCTGGTCCAGAGGACCGATGCGCTATGACCATTGGCGGGCCAGCCCCCATTGTAGGGGATGCATGTGCCAGTGGGCCCAACGGACCACGCTGGTGCAGGCTGCCATGAGGCCCAGGAGGCGCAGGAAGTCCCGGGCAGGGTGCAATTACCCAACCAGAATGATTGGGCAAAGGAGGAAAGAACCTCGGCCCTGTCCGCCGGGAGCCGTGCTCTGGCTCGAAAAGAGTTGAGCTCTGCCCCAATGAATTGAATCACCTGCGTTGGCACGAGTTCCGATTTGGCCTAGTTGATGAGGAGGCCAATCTGAGAGCAGACCTGGAGGGCCAGATCCCTGGACCGCTCCACCTCCGGTCTGGAGGGGGCTGCAATCAGCCAGTCGTCCAGGTAAGGGTACACCCGGACCCTTCCGTGCCACAGGAATGCTGTCACCACTGCCATGCATTTGGTGAAGACCCTGGGAGCTGGAGAGCGGCCGAAGGGCATGGCCCTGAACTCGTAAAGGGACCCCTCTGCCCTGAAGCGGAGGAATCGCTGGTGGGACGGACAGATTGGGACATGAAAGAAAGCGTCCTGGAGGTCCAGAAAACAGAACCACACGCCTCATTCCAAGGATGGAATGATCTGTGCCAGAGTGACCATCCTGAAGATTCGAGACCTTAGGAACTTGTTCAGGTCGTGTAGGTCTAGAATGAGGCGCCACCCCCCGCCCCCGTCTGTTTTAGGACCAGGAAATACCTGGACACAAACCCTGGGTCTGGAGGAGGATCCACCACCTCCCTGATCACCTCCTTCTGGAGGAGCAGGGCAATGTCATCTCGACAAGCCGACAGAGAGGCTGCGGACCCCATAGCCCTCCCGCCCGTGGGGCGACGGCTCGATAGGGTGGGGCCTAGGCGAATTCCAGAGGCAGACCCTTTCCTACCACTTCTAGCATCCAGTGGCCCGTGGTGATATCGGACCAGGCAGAAAGGAAGTGACGGAGTCGTCCCCCCACGGGGGGGAACCCAGGGAGGAGTGATGAGGTTGGGGGCGATACCCCTCAACCCGTCACTGGGCAGGCTTGGAGGAAGGACTGGCCGAGGGGCCTCCTGGACCTTTCCCTCCAGGCTTCCTGCTGGAGGAAGCTGAAGGCTTGGCTTTGGGGTGCCAAATGCGAGCCTGCTGGCCCTGATGCTGGTATTGCTGGGCCGGACGCACCACAGGGGCAGAAGGCCAAAAGGGCTTATGCTGCTGCTGGCGGCCTTTGTCCTTCTGGGCAGATGTGACAGAGTCCAAGGTGGCATTGGACTTCTCGATCCTCTGCAGATGACTGTCCACCCCGGGACCGAACAAGTCAGTACTCAGGAAGGGAACGTCTTCCAGCTTGTGCTGGGTATCCACTGTGAAAGTGGAGATCCGCAGCCAAGCTCTGCGGCGCATGGCCACTGCGGCCGCTACTGACCGGGCACAAGAGTCTCCAATGTCTATGGCAGTTTGGAGCTGTTGTTTAGCCACCGCCCTTCCCTGATCCCGCACCTGCTTGACCGTAGTTTGGAGGTCAGCCAGGAGATGAGGAATCACCTCATCCAGGGAGCCCAAAAGGGCGTGTGAAAAGTGTGCTATCAGAACAGCTGAACTGGCCTGACGAAGGCCTAAGGAGCACGCAGCATAGACTTTACGCCCGGCGTAGTCCAGTTTCTTGAACTCTTTATCAGGTGGCTTGTCCATGTCCCGAGCATTTCCGGAGCGCTGGAAAACACTGTCGGTCATAGGCCCCTCCGTGGAGGTGTGCTCTGAGAATCCGGAGAGTGAACCAGTGGGAACGGCGTACTTTCGGGCCATCTTGGCCGAAGGTGCTGGACAAGAAGCTGGCCGCTGCCATAGCTCCAGAGCCGGGCCAACAATGGCTTCTGCCACCAGAAAGGCCTCTGTGGGGGGATCCCCCCGGTCCAGTATCTCCGTGAGGGGATACTTGGCCCGCTTTGAAACGGGTTCGAGTTTCATCCCAGTAGACTCTTGAGATGAGCCGAAGCATTCCCAGGAACGAGGATGGGCTCTCGTCCACAGACTGACCCTCAGTGGACTCCAGGTCAAGGGGCCTGGAGAACAGTGAGGAATCATTGTCAGACTCCAAGGAGTCTGCAAACAGCTGCCGAGGGCCTGAGCCACCCCCCACTTGCTGAGGTTGATTGGGAGTGAGGGTGACTGACAACCGATGGGGCAAACCCTGACCCAACCGAGAATCCTTGGTTGGAACCCTACTTTTAGGTTGTGGAGGCGGGGGTTCCACCACAATGGGTCACGCAGCTGGTTTTGGCTGAACATCCGGTGCCAGCTCTGGCTCCTCGACAACAATGAGGGGTTGTTTTGGCCGCTCTGGTGACAGCCACTTAATGGCCAGGGAAGGCGACGGAGTCTGCTTGTTCCCGGTCAAAAGGAGCTGCTGCCACATCCGATCCTCATAGCGCCGATGCAATTTGTGCCAAAGCCTATCCTCCGAAGAGGACGAAGACGAGGGTGAGTGGCGCCGCTGCTTTCCTTGGTGCCGAGACCGAGACCGCTGACGTCGGCGGGATCGGCTGGACCGAGAAGAGGTCCGAGACCGAGACCTTCGGTGTTTCCGAGGGTGGGTCTGAGAGGGAGCGGGAGAAACCCGCTCCTCCCTCAGTTCGGGGACCTTAACTGGGGACTCCAGCACAGGAGGCATAGGCAAATCCTCAGTTTCCACTGGGGGAACCGGTTAAGAAGGGTTGTCGGCTTCTCCAGTCAACAGCCCGGCCGACGGGTCGAGAAAAATCTTGAATGCGTCGACGGGTGTCTCAGCCAGCTGACCTGACGGGGACACCATGAAGCCAGCAGCCTTAGCCGCAACCGCGACCGAAGTCGAGTGTCAACTATCCGGGGAAGGAGACCTCTCCTGCTCCCTTGAACGTCGATGGTGGGACTTACCCTTGAAGTCCTTCTTCTTGGACCGAGAGGAATGTTCCAAAGTGCCCTCTCCCTTGGTGGAGAGGGATTGACAAAGCTCCTTGAACGAAGCCGTGTAGAAGGAGAGTGGGATAAATGCCGCGATCGAAGTAGATGCGGCCTGGGCCACCTCCTCCTCCAGGGCAATCATTTGTTCGAGCTGTTCAGCCGAGCCTGCAGCCGCAGACACCGCCCAACGGGCCTCCTTCAACTTTACCAGAGGATAATGTTTCTCAGGGGCGCCCAAGCTGTAATCTGGCAGCGCGATCCTCAAGAACCGTGGCTGAGAAGGACTTGCACAAGTCATAGGCCTGCGAATCGTGCTTGAGCCCAAGGCAGTAAATGCACGTGGAGTGCAGATCATTCCGGGACATCTTCTGCCCAAAGGGGCACTGCCGAAATCCAGGATTCAACTTGTCCATCACAGCCGCGAAGGAAGAAAAAGATCAAAGTCTAGAAAATTTTAAGATAAGTTTTGGTTTAACCAAAGAGTTAGGATCCAGGCCTAAAACGCAGAGCGCAAAGGAGGGAACCTGAGCTTCCAAGCGGTAAGGAAGATCTGGCGTCATGGGGTGAAGCCGAGAGTTTTATCACCCGGGTGGGTGGGAGGAGCCAGCTTGAAGACCTTCTGGCAAGATTTAAAGTGGCAAAGAACCTGCCAGTAAGTGTGGATTGAACAACATATCGATGTCCCTAGAACCACATTTTCCTCCGTCATCATGGCCTGCAGGTCATCCATTTTGTTTCTGAGACTTTTAGTGTTGAGGGACATTACCCTCAACCATTCCTGTTGCTCTCCCCTCAAATGCCTCCCAGCCCCTCTGCTTGATAGCCTGCCCTTCCCCTCTTTTCCCCCCTTGCTTTCAGTCATTCCCAGCCCCCTCCCATTACCACCACGGCTCTCCCTTCACTGTTCCCCTGTGCGGATTACGTGAGGTGGGTGTTGGATCACCCCTCCTCCAAAGAAACTGTCCCTAAGCCCCTTCCTATCAGGTTGCTCTGTGTGCACTACGGGGGGGGGGGGAACCCATCTGCCCCCTTCTCTGGGACACCGTGAGTGTTGTGACCCTTGCTGCCCTCCCCCTTTAAGTTTAAATTTTAGCCCCCTGTTTATATTCTCCCCAATTTCTTTCCCTTGGACTCTGCCCCCACTTAGGTGCAATCTATCAGGTACGTAAAGAGTTTTGTCATCCCTGATCCCCTCAGTCCCCTAGGTATCCAAATCCCTCCCCCCCATACCATTCTTTCAGCCAGCCATTGAACTCTTCTATCCTTTGTTTCCTAGCAGTGTTGGCGCTAGGTGCCGGCAGCAGGGGCAGGTGGTGTGTGGCTGCAGCATTCCTGGTAACACTGTGGGAGGTAGAGGGCTGCCCCATATGTAGGTAGCTAGGCTTCTTGATGGTTGAGGTGCAGCTGCTAAGGAAGGAGTTGGGAATATTGGCAGAGAGGCAGGAGAGCTGGGCCTGGTCAAGGGTAGGATCAAGGAGAAGAGTGAATGTAGAGGGGTCGGGGGTCCATCTGCACTCGGACCCACTCCCTCAGAGGATGAGAAAGCCAGGGTGGGGGATGGAGGACTGTGAGGAGGAGATGTGAACAGGGCTTGGATACCAGGATACAATTACAAGGCGGACACACAGACCTAGTGCATAAAAAGCGCCTTTGTGATACTCATTTTACTCTTTGTTCAAAAAAAAAAATGATTCTTCAACAGAAAATTAAAAGTCAAGTATGAGTTCATACTTTTTAAACAGGTTAATTCAAATGCAGTTGTCTCCGAAAAGTCCAATATGATGCCCAACAGTGGCACTCTTTCTTTCCGTCCTTTCTTACAGTCAGTTCAAGACTGACTTTCCTCTCTCTCTCTCTCTCTCTGTCAGTGCAAGACTGACTCGTCTCTCTCTTCTTTTAAGCTCCTAGTGATGGACTTTATACATTTCGGGGGAGGTGATTTGTGACCTTACAAATCATGTGATCTGCCCCTTATTTCTTAATTTGCAAGATAACACATTTCAGCCCCCCCCCCTTTTTTAACTTTATTTTTAATTCTCATGTTAACAAGCATTCCACAGCTCTGCTGAGCCCCAACTACAACACAGATATTGTTTCACTTAACAATTAGAGAGGATATACACAATAGATTTTCAACAATATACAACTCACTATGTTGTTGGATGGTCACTGTTAATGTTCCTGACTTTTGTCCTTTTCTCTCCATTTTATACTAGGAGCTTTCAGGACCCCTTCTCTGACAGAAAGGCCTGGGGGCGGGACAGCATTGCTCCCCATTCAGAAGACCTCTCCCCATCAGGAGCATCCCCTTTACTCCATGTTATGCTCTACCAACCAAACTTCTAACACTGGTTTTCTGACAAAAGTCCACAACTGAATAACTGAAAACCAATAAACAAACTGTTTTACTAACAGGATGAGTCTGTGTTCTGTTTTTTACCTGATACATTATTTAAAAGTAATGTTTTAAAACACTACATAGGTTAGCCTAGATCAAAGACCAAGTTCTCTGTCTCTCCTTCCCCTTCTAGAACTCTTTCTGGTCCAGGGGTCCTATTAAGCCATGGAGACCAACTAGACAGAAAGTTAAGCAACCTCAAGTGAACAGAGGCCGTAAGCCTCTCCATTCTCTCCATTTCTTCTATTTTTTTGATACCAAAGTGGGAGTGTGGGAGGCTCCATGGGGAGCCACTTCAAGGTGACACATTTAAGAGCTACTTAACGAAAAACATAAAACAACCTGTGTTTTCCCTTGGAATTCACTAAAGTGGGCTCTATCCCTAGGACCAATGCTTGAAAGGAGTATGGATAAGGGAATTTCAAAATACATCGAATCTCCGCATGTACCTGCTGCCAAAAAGGTTTCAATTGGCTACACCCCCAGAAGATATGCCAGTGGGTAACACTTTCTCCACATCTCCTCCAATATCTATCAGTGTTCGAGGTAGCAAAATATTTAGTACAGGTGGGAGTCAGGAAGTACCTAGAGAGGAGTTTCCAATTGAACTCCCTCTAGCTAGGACAGGAGGTGATTGCCCAACCCTTACTCAGTCTCAAGGACCAAAGAGATGGTGGTATTTGTATATTTGCTTCTCTTTCCCATTTCAGCCTTATTTTGGTGGAGGGCATACAGTCCATCAGGGTCTCATATATTTGGGAAATGGGTTTCAGTTTGGCTACCAGCTTTACCCACCAATAGAAGAGGTCCTCTAAAACTGTTTGGGGCCCTTTAATATTAATTCTCAATGATTATGTTGGAGAAGGAAATTCCTAACCTGCAGATCACTGCGTAGCCCAAATTGTTGTTTAAGTTGATTAAAACTCCTGCAGACATCTCCTGAAACAAAGTCAGGTTCCCTTTTTACACTAAATCAGCATCCTCAATCACGAAATATATCTACATGTAACAGGAAATACATTATACTATACCACACCCTTGAATTGAAGGCATAGAACAACTTCTGTAGAGTTAATCAGTCTTAATAGGGCCAAGCCCTTCCCCTTGGTAGTGACATCACCCATTACAGTTCCTATATAAACAGACAGACCGTGGGCTACCAGCCCTATAGAACACCCATGCAGCCTAACAGGTAAAAATATGCTTTGCTTTCCTTTTATTTTACTTATGTGTCTTTAACACTCTATGCCCCACATTAGGGCCTTATCCCCACTTTTGGCATTTAACAGGATTCGTTTTATTTATTTCGGGAGGCTCCTATTTCTCTGGAGCACTTTCTCCTGTTTAATTTCCCCCCTCTGACAGCTGAATCCGTAGCCTGTCGGCTAACCTTTTCATTTGGGCCTATTTCTGCCCCCCCTCCTTAGATAGCTTTATTTATTTATATTGACAACCCATTCTTTATGTTAAATTATTTCTTTACTTCACTTTAAGGACTTCCCTGTCCCTGTACATGTAAATTCTTCTATATGTATAATGCTATATTTTATGAGTGAGGTGGCTTGACATGCTGCTCTGCTTGAACCTAAGACACAGCGCGGAAAGTGTGAGAGAGCAAGGAGCAGGCACGCTCCTTAAAAACAGCTCTCTCTTCTCTCATTTCTTGAAGGTCTTTCCTTTTCAGGAGAGAGTATGTTTCTCTCTCATGTATCCTGGAAGGGAAAAATTAGCTTTGTCTTTGGCAGGGAACGGTGGCCAAGATAACTAAACTGGCCCCATGCCAGCTGCTCGCTCCTGCCGTGAAACATCCCCCTAGAAGAGACAGAAACAAAGCTCTCTCTTTTTCTTTTATTTTATTCTTTGCTACCCATTTTCTCGGGAGGCTATGGAGCATGTCTTCGCTCCAAGAATTTCTTTATCGTTTTAATCTTGAACTGCACAATGCGGTGAATCCTGCTGCAGTGAGCGCTATGTGCCTGGCTTTCTTTATTTTATTAAATATAGCTTTCAGACCACACCATGGGGTGGTTCCTCTGACACAGGGCAAGCTGCTCTGCTTCAGATTTGCCTCAGTGCCTTTCTGCAATAGTAGTCTGGGGTTTTGGAGCATCATTTTGCTCCGATGAAGGATCCTCCCTTTTTATCCCCCCTTTCCCTTCCCCAGGGATTTGTCTATGAAAAGAGGCATCAGGGGAAAAAACCCAGAGACACGGAGTGGTACTGAAACAACAAAGCTGGCACTTTGCCAGCCTTGCTCCACTCATTTCAATTAAACCCTGTCGCAGGAGAGAGAAAACTTAAGGGGTAAGTGCATCCTTTATTTAAAACCATTTTACCTCTCTCTACATATCTGGTACCAGAGTTCTGTTTTAACTACCTCAGCCTGCACTTTCTCATTCAGGCAAAGCAAATGCACTTTTCATTTTTAAACGAAAACCTGCCGTGATGCAGGGTATAAAGAAATGATACAATTTAGACATCAGTTGTACAACAGCTGCTCCTGGTGTGTTCCACACAAACAACATTTTATATGTCCTGAATGCACATTTATATTTCCTGTTGTTATAACATTAAGGCAAGAGATCTAACAAGGGACAAGGGACCTTTTCCTTCCAGTGGGCACCTTCCCCTGACAGAGGTCATCCTGTCACAAGAGAGCATGGGTTTAGGAGGGTAACGGGAGCACCCACGGTGGTATCAGTAAGGAATCATTTCCAAATACAAAGGTATTGCAAGAAAGAGGGGCATCTAGGTGGGATCTAGCTGGGACACAGACAACACAGGGGAAGATAGTCTTTAGTAGGGGGTTGGGAGACACTGCAGCAGGGAGAGAGGGAAGCAGTGGGTGAGGCAAAGACAACAGAAGAAGAAGGGGGCACCTTTGGGGAAGCAGAAAGAAGGGGTGGACAGACAGTGGACAGGGTTCAAATGGGACTGGGGTGAATGAGGGATTAGATAAGAGATGGGGACGTTAGCCAGACAGATGTTGAGAGGAAGGAGGGAGGGGAAAAGGAAGTAGGATGGGGCAGCAGAACGGATGGGACAGGTAAAGGTAGATTCAACTGTGGGGGTGGAGGGGAAGGGTAGAGGCAGTGTCATAGTGATAGGGGAGTCAACAGAGTAGGGGATTAAATGGCCTAGGACGGGGGGGGGGGTCAGCAAGAAAGGAGAATGGTGTCTCCCCGGAATGATGGCAGAGTGCATAGGACTAAAGGTAAGCCCACTCACACGGGGGATAGGGGAAAAGCCTCATGATGTCATTCAGCTAGGTACCAATGATGTAGCTGGATGTGAGGTAGTGAAAGTTCAGGAGAGATTTAAACTGGTGGGTCTGGACTGCGGGGGGCGGTGGCAAGGTCGGTAGCCTTTTTTTTTTTTACCTCTGACCCATATTTTACCTGTCCCCCAGGCCAACAACTGGTGTTGCCATAGCTGCGCCATTTCTTCCTCTGGCTGTGAAAGTTGCTGCCTTCACAGCTGAGGGCAGTTCCATTCCTCTGTCAACCAAATAGGGATGCATGAATGCCGAGTGGCCCACACTCTCCCTCCTTCCCTGAGAGCCGAGTTCATCAACTCCGCAATGAGCCCTGGCAACCAGTACAGGATTTCAGAGTGAACCCCAGTCTCCCACGTAGGAATGGACCAACCTAAAGGAAAGAATCTGACATAAAATCAAAAAGAAAGACTGAAATAAAATGCAGGCATAGAGTCTGCCTGCATTTAGTGGGACTGAGTCACATTTCTGACTATGGGTTGGTTGTGATTCGTTCTTTAAGACCAGAGTGACGTGGCAGACACAGGACCAACCGGGGACCTGGTAATCCAACAGGAAATACCACCTTAAGGGAGCTGCAAAGGAAGGACAAAAGGCAGCCATGCCTAACGTGTCCCCACACACGTTCTTGTCTCAGCATGTGAGTGGAACGGCACAGGAGTGGAAGAGATGCAAGACTGACATCTCAGGCATTGGCAGATGTCAGCAGAAGTAAGCAGGAAGTGGGGAACACTGCCAGCTGACTAACATAAGGCACCTGTTCATTACTGCATAACATTCACTGCTGGGAGGGGTGGGAGATCAAAGGTGGGCCAAAACTGAGAACAGAAGCAACACCCTATCTAAGGTAGGAGTATAAAGGGATTTAAACAGGGTACGGGAGAACACTAGGAGCAGCTTATCTATTAATTTAGTGATCTGGAAAAGACCTTTCAGCGCAAGCTCTTTTACAAAGGTTCCACGTCACAGACTGCAAAACAAAGTACAATAGGAGAAAGCAAAGGTACATCACAGTGAATGATACAGCTTGGATTCAGAACTTACAGAATAACTCAAAACATAGGTACAAGTTACATAACAAGAAAAACACTTTATGAGGGTGGGGGGGATAAGCAGCCACAAAGTGCCTTGTCAGTAGTTCAGAGGGACGGGGATAGCTGGCAGTGGGGTGAAGAAAAGGAGGTACAAGAGAGAGGTATGTATTGCGGTGGAGGTGAAGGGTGGGGGAAGAAGGGCGATAATGTATAGGGAGAAATAGTGGGGTGAGAGGAGGCTGAGTGGAGACGACATGCTAGAGTAAAATGGTGGGGTGTGAGGGGGCATGGTCAGGCAGCCTGCATTAGTAGTGACTGTTAGGGAAACTCACGGGACTGTGAGTTGGGGAGGGGGAGGGAGGGTGGCAGGTGCCAAATAAGCATGACGCAAACTGATTGCTGAGGCAAGTCATGAGAAGGGACAGAGGGAGTGGGTACCTGAGGCCTGCCTTGCTTGCTGGGGGGCAGAGAGAGCAGGTCTAGGGTCAGGTAGCAAAGGGTTGGGGAAGGTGAAAGTGCTGCTAACAATGGAAAAAGCCGGGAAAAGCAAGCGGAGTAGGAGAGGAAAACTCTCTTCTGACGAGAGGAACTACTCATTGAGAGGGTAAAGGAAAACCCTACACAGGGTAAAGGTACAAACGGCATGACCAAAAAAGGGCAAACTAGAAAATCCCTATCAGGGTAAGGGTGAAAAAGTGTTTCCTGGTAACACAGGGAGAGTAGGACTTGGGAATGCTGGGAGTGATGCAGTGAAGTGGCTATGGGGTGGCAGTTTTTAGAGACCATGACGCTGCCCAATCTGCCTACACCTCTCTGGGTTGTGAGAGGAGGTCGCTAGACTCTAGGCTGAGTTGGCTAGGGATTCAGGGGACCTCTTCCCCCAACCCTGGGGCCACCAAGTCTGCCAACGTTACCTTAGAGGATGCCAGGAAGGAGGAATGGCTGGATTATGGTAGGCTCTGGAAGGGTGGAGCTAGTGGGCCAGAGACACATTCCTCAAACGATACCACTATACAATTTCTATGCCACTCTGGTAGGGTGGGACTGCTGAAAGAAGGCATCCGTGGTACAGACCAGGGAGCATGTGAGGGTCCTCCATAGAAGAGACCCCAAGAAGGATTGTAGAGGACCCCAGAGAGGAGGAAGCAACTTCTGGTAGGGGACTCAATTGTGAGGGGGGATATATTTGGGAATAGGAAGTGGGGGAAGGCAGGCTAGGTGCCTACTCTGTGCCATAGCCTGGAGAGATGGAAAGCAGATCATAAGAATCGCTAGGGCAACAGGATGGGATGGAGAGCTGAATGTCATTGTCCACCTGAGAACTAATCACATAGCCAGGAATGGGGCTGGGATAGTACTGGGGAGTTTAGGAGGCTCGTTAAGGGTCTTAGACAGGTGGCACACTCAGTGGCTTTTGCCGAGGTGCTACCGTTCTACAACAGGGAGGAGGAGGACAGGCATCTTCGTGCCAGGAACTTCAATTTGTGATTGAAGGAATGCTGCAGAGAGGAAGTATTCCACTACACTGGGGACCGGGAATCCACCTGGAGGGATAAGGACCTATATACAGGGGTGAGATGAACTGCATCCATCCAGGGAAAAGAACTGTGGTCCTCAGTGAATGGTTTAAACACTACTTTAATGAACACAAACTATCCGAGGGTGGTGGCAGAAGAAATCTGGAAGCAGAAACTGCCCCTCCTCACAGGCTGAAGTAGAGAGCAGAGAGAACCCTAGGGGAGAGGAATCTTCCAGGGTGCAAATTAATAATGGAAGAAGGGTGGCAGAAATTAAGCAAATGGGAAAAGAAGCATTAAAAAGAGAGACCAAAAAGAAAATAAGGGAGGTAACAAACAGAGTGGTAACAAAATCTGGAAGGCCATGTGTGTGAATGCTAGAAGTCCAAGAAATAAAATTCCAGACCTAGAGGCCGGTCTGGATATTGTGGCCATTAGCGAGTCGTGGTGCACTGAAAACCATGACTGGAACATAGCCATACAAGTTTATACTCTGTTCAGGAAGGACAGGGTGGGAAGGAAAGGAGGGTATTTGGAGTTTCACATGAGGGTAAGCATAAAAGTGACCGAGATGGGAAATACGAAGGTGGGGTGGCAGAGGTACTGAGAGTCACACTGGAGATGGGGAATGGAACCACTATTCAAACTACAGTGCTTTACAGACGTCAAACACAGGAGGAGGCCACTGGCAAGATAGCAGTAAAGGGGGAGGTGCTGCTGGTGGGGGACTTCAACCTGCTGGATGTAGACTGGAGCTTCCCACCTGTGGCTTCAGCTAGAAACAGGGACATCCTAGACTCCCTGCAGGGGATGTTCCTCATGCAACTAGTCCGTGAACCAACTTGTGATGGGGCACTACTGGAAATGCTACTCACTAATAGTGACAGTGTTGCAGACGTCAAGGTGGGAGACAACCTGGAGACCAGTGATTACCACACAGTGTGGTTCAACAGAAGAACGGCTCCAGAATCAAACCACGAAATGGCAGGGGTCCTGGAATTTCAGTGGGCAGTTTTTTATAAAGATGGGTGAATACATCAGGGATGACCTGGGAGGGGTGGAGGAACAGTGGGTGAAGCTAAAAGGGTTACAGTGAAGGCAACAAACCTTTGCATCAAACAAGTGAGCAAAAGCAAGAGGAAATAAGAGACCACTATGGTTCTCAACAGACATGGCTGAAAGGGTAAAGGCTAAAAAAAAAAAAGCATTTTGATGCTATTCTCCATAAGCTACACTCTAAATTTGGAGCACTGTACAAGAGTAATGCAAGTATTCCGCTTCCTGCCCGCAGAGACACTGTAGTAAAATTAATTTTTCCTATCTTTGACTATGGTGACTTAGTCAACATTGGTGGCACCCCTAAATCTTCCCTTGGCAGACTGAACCCCCTTTTCCACTCCTTCTGTCATTTTGCTTTAGATTGCCCCACTCATACTCACCACTGCTCTCTTTAATCATCACTTTCTCTCCCCTGTCTTGATGTTAGGCACCTTCCCAATTCTGCAACTTTTATATCCAAATTCTGGTTCAGCTCCCTTCCCTCCTATCTTAAATCTCTTCTATCCTCTCCTTCTTCCTGCTACCTTTTCCAGAACACTAATTCCCCTTTCTCTTTGTATTCCATCCAGAAAATCTACTGTTTGACAATCTGCTTTTTTTTTTACCAATTTCCTAAACTCTGGTCCTCCCTTCCCCTTCCTATTTGTTCTGCCTCTTCTCCTTCCTCCCCAAAGTCTCTTCTTTATGACTTTTGTTCTCTTACCGGTAACTGTCTATCACCCACTCCTCTTCTTATTCCCTTTCTCTATAAATATGAGTGTGTTTTATTTTCTACTTGCATTTGTTTATTAATTTGCCTCTAATTATTTATATTTATGTTTCATATATTACTATATTTCTGTAACCAACTTATTTTCATCAGTTTATTGTTTAGCTATCTCCTTCTCCCCCTCCCTCCAGGATGCATCTGGAAACAAGTTGTTCTCAGCTCAGTATGTCTTTCCTGGTTAAACTTTTACATAAATAAATAAATAAATAAACATAAGGGCAGCACTCAGAAGGTATAAGGAGATGAAGAGGAAGGAGGATAGGGAAGTGTATCGGGGAAATAGAGGGAAGCAGGCAACGCAGTAAGAAGCGCGAAGGCGCAAACCAAAGAGAGAACAGCCCAGGCAGTAACAAAAGGGGACAAGACATTTTTTAGGTATGTAAGTGAAAAGCAGAAGACCAGGGAAGGGATTGTAAGGTTAAAAAGATAAGGAGGGGACTATGCAGAGTGGGACCAGGAAAAGGCAGAAACAAATATTTTTGTTCAGTGTTCACAGAGGAAGGAGAAGGGGAGGGGCCACAAAAAAAGTAACAGGAGCTTTTGAGCGAGGGAGGTGTACACGAGTCCTTTTTCAGAGGAGAGAGTCCAGAAGGAACCTGCTAATCCAAAAGTGGACAAAGCGATGGGGCTAGATGGGGTGCATCCAAGGGTATTGAAGGAGTTCAGAGGGGGTACTGGCTGCACCTCTGACAGTCCTATTTAACAGCTCACTGGGGGGAAAAAAGAGTGGTTCTGGAGGACTGGAGGAGGGCAGATGTAGTCCCATTTCACAGAAATGGTAGCAGGGAGGAGGCTGGCAATTATTGGCTAGTCAGCCTGACACTGGTGATGGGAAACTTAATGGAATCACCGCTGAAAGAAAGGACGGTGGACTATCTTGGATCCATTAGGTTACAAGACTTGAGGTAGCATGGATTCGGGGGGGGGGGTGTCAAATGAATCTGACAGATTTCTTTGACTGGGTGGCCAAGGAATTAGATCAGGTTGGAGCAGTGGAAATGGCCTATCTACATTTCAGTGAGGCACTGTTCCACATAGGAGACTAGTACGCAAGCCGGGTAGTGGGTCCAAAGGTGGTAAACTGGGTAAGAAATTTGTTACAGGATAGGCAACAGAAGGGTTGGGTAAACGAACTTCACCCCAAGGAAGAGAGGGTGACCAGTGGGGTGCTTCACGGATCAGTGCTGGAACCTGTCCTTTTTAATGTCTTTATACACAATGAAGAGCAGCTGGAAGGGAAAGTTCTGTCTCTTGGCAGATGACACCAAAATCTGCAATAGGGTGGACGATCTACGGGGGTGTGGAGAGGAGGAGTAGAGACCTGAGAAAACTCGAGGAGTGGTCAAGGGTATGGCAGTTGGGTTTCAATGCAAAAAATGCAAAATAATGCACTTAGGGCACAGAAACCCGGGGCAGAGTACAATGGGGAAGTGGTATTCACAACCACCAATCAGTTTCAGTTTATTTTTTATACTAGAAAGGCATGTGAACAAAAATTGCCCATTTCCACAAGCGTCCAGTTAAAGATAGACAAGTAAAGGTTACAGAGTAACAAGCAAGTGCATTACATGAGAATAAGGATTACAAGCAGCAAAGTGCCTTCTTACAATGGCTAAAACAATACTAACAGTCACAGGATAAGAGGATTAGGTAAATAAAACATACTCTTAGGAGGTAGCAATAGGTAAAATCTAATATTCCTGAGCCATTCAAGACATGGGACAACTGCAGGTGAGTGCTCTGGACAGGTGACCCTTAAGGTTGAACCTGAATGAGGCGGTTGAGAGGCACTGGATGAGAGAAGGGGGAAGGTTATTGAAAAGTTTTACGCCCTTGTAGGAGAGGGAGTTGTGACCTTGGGTAGTGCGACAGAAGGGGAAGGAGAAGGAGAGGGAGGAGGAACATCTGGTGGAATGAGTCGGGACAGAAATGGGGACAAGGGAAATAATGCTGCTTGGTAGGAGTCCAAGAGTGAGAAGTATTTTGCTGTCCAGCCTGTCCTCCAGAGGGGGCCAGCTGGCCGATCTGTAGAGGTTACAATGGTGTGTAAGTCTAGGGAGGCCTGTGGCGAACCGAATTACATTGTGGTAGGTGCTATGGAGCCTACTAAGATTTTCTGGGGAGAGGGAAGGGTAGTAGATAAGAGCACCATATTCAAAGATGGGAAGCAGGAAACTGGTGGCAAGTAGTGTCTTCTATTCAGGGATTAGGATAGGTATAACCCGATACAGCATACCGAGTCTTTGGTGAGCTGCCTTAATAACCTGAATGACATGAAATTCATAGGTCAGGTGGCAAACGAGGTGCAGGTCAAGGTATTTAAAATCTATGACTCTCTCAATGGGGTTGCCATCCTTGTCTAGGAAAGAGAAATCAAAGTCTGTAGATTTTCTGGGGACCGAGAAAATCATGGATTTTTTTTTTGCCAAGTTAAGGACAAGTCCTCTAGATGAGAACCAGGAGTGAAACCTGTGGAAATCCTGCTGAAGTTTGTCAAGGAGGGAGGTGGGGTCCTTGTCCTAGCAAAAGAGCACTGCATCATCGCCGTAGAGTATAATGTTGGTGTGCCTGCAGATCTCAGGGAGGGTGTTAACCACTAAAGAGAAGAGGAGGGATACTAGAACGGAGTCCTGGGGAACTCCATATTTGATAGGGGAGGGGCTGGAGTGAACATCGTCGATCACAGTTCTGTGGGATTTAAGGCTAAGGTAATTGGAGAAACAATTAACGATGTCTATAGAGAAGCTGAGACTAGTAAGGGTGTGGAGGAGAACTTTGTTGTCAACAAGATTGAAGGCTTTTGTGAGGTCCACAAACACTGCTCCAGTGTAGTAGCCTTCATCATTGGCTTTATTGATGAAGTGGGTGAATCTGATCAGAGCTGTCTCAGTGTTGTGTCTGGCTCTGAAAGTGTACTGTGAATTAGTTTGCAGGTTATATTTTCAAGGTATTCTATGCTCTGGCTGAGGACGATTTTTCCATAATTTTGACCGGGGCAAGGAGCTAAATGGGCCTGTAGTTAGTGACATTATTTTTGGGCCAGATTTGTGGAGGGGTTTGATGGTGGCACATTTCCATTTAAGCGGTAAGAGCCTGAGCAGAGGGAGTGGTTAAAGATGTTAGTTAGGGGGAGGACGATAGACTCACAGACCAGCTTAAGGATGCGGTAGTCAATGTTGCCTAGTCCTAGGCTGGGCCTTGGGTCATTAGTTTTAATGAGTCTTATCAGCTCCTGGGAGGTGAGGCAGCAGAAGTGGAAACCTGGGTGGGGTTTGTGGTGGGGGGATAACGTGGAATTGGGGTAAGGTGGGGGGTTTAGCTTGTACCTCTCTAGGTCACTGAAGTAAGTGTTGAAATGTGTGGCAACTGCAAGAGGGCCAGTGACAGGTTGTCCCCCAAAGAAGAGGTTTATTTGTTCACTGTGAGTTCCTCTCCCAGCAAGGTCACTAAGACACCTTCAGGTGCGTTTAGGATTGCCCCTGGCGCTCATCTGGTTTTCTCTAAAAAAGTTGATTTTAGTGTTGTAGACTGCTGATTTGCAGGTATTGTGGAGTTTTTTGTATTGTTGTAGGAGGTGGGGGGTTTTAAGTTTTTTATATTTTACCAGGCCTTGTCTCTCTTCCTCATTAAGTTGAGGAGACAGGAGGAGACCCATTCGTGGCTGTGTCCTTTTACCCTGTGTTTTTTAAGAAGAATAAGGTCGTCACAGATAGCAAGGAAAGAGACCTGTGGGTAATAATATTTGATGACCTAAAGTTGGCCAAGCAGTGAGACAAGACAGTTGGGAGGGCTACTGGGATGCTGGGGTGCATAGGGAGGGGTATCACCAGCAGAAAGAAGGAGGTGGTGTTACCTCTGTACAGATCACTGGTAATACCTCACCTAGAGTATTGCATCCAGTTTTGGAGACCACATGCCCAGAAGGACATTGACAGAGGAGGTCAACTAAAATTGTGCAGAGTCTGCATCAAAAGCTCTATGAGAAGAAATGAAAGGACCCCGTTATGTACAGCCTGGAACAGAGGAGGGAGAGGAGAGATATGCTAGAGAATTTTAAATACTTCACAGAGCTAAATAAGGTACAGGAGGGAAGTATTTTTCAGAAAAACAGGTGCTCAAGAACAAAGAGACATGCTATGAAGCTGGAGCGGGGGTAGATTCAAGAGAAATGTAAGGAAGTACTTCACAAAAAGGGTAGTGGATTTCTGGAACAGCCTTCCAGTGGAGGTGATGAGGCGAGAACAGTGGTGGGGTTAAAAAAAGGCATGGGATACTGTATCTGCCCAGATGCTGACAGATCTTCAGCAATGGCAGTATTTACTTTTAAGCTTCATTAGATGGGTGGACACAGTTTGAAAGATCACATTACCTCATTTTTTATTTTATTTCCAAAATGTTCCCCTCCCCATTCCTGAATAGGACTTGAGATGATGGTAAGAGGCTGTCTCGCACTTTATTTGGAACAGCCAGTTCCCCAGAGTTTGTATACGCATGCTGATGCTACCCAAGGCCAGAGGGGGACTGGCCTTACCTGACCTTCAAAAGTACAGTTACGAAGGAACTTACCATAACAGTAGATCTTCGAGAGAGGTTCCTTCAGTAGGTCATCACATATAGGACTGGAGCCACCTGGCGTCGGGCCGCACGGCAGACTTTTCTAGCAATACCTGACGGGGACCGACCACTCCAACGCCACTGGACTGACGCCAGCGTGACTGTATATATTAGGCCGTACACACGCCCACCCTCCACTTCTCCAGCCGGAGCCAGGAAGAGGCCTGACAGCAGAAGCGAACAGGATCTGGAGTCCCTGTAAGAAATAAAATAAGGGGACGGAGGGAAGGAAAAATATGACCTACTGAAGGAACCTTTCTCAAAGATCTACTGTTATGGTAAGTTCCTATGTAACTGTACTATCTTACTTCAAGACGGTTCCTTCAGTAGGTCACTACACATAGGACAGAGTCCCAAGCAGTCCCTCCATGGAGAGACTGACGGAAACTAGGGAGGAGGAAAAACTACCTCCAATGGAAAAAACTGAGGCCCCAGAAGGACCCAGTCTAGGACAGAAGGCCCTGCAGGATAGCTAGGCCAAAGCCAGCCCTCCGCTTAGAAGCACTGTCCAGACTGTAATGTTTGGTAAAGGTATGGACAGAACTCCAAGTAGCGGCAGCGCAGATACTAACCACAGAAACGTTCTGAAGGAAGGCCGCTGAGGCAGCCATGCACCTACTAGAATGACCTCTGATGGAACCCAGCAATGAATACAGTTGCCTAACCATTTGGAAAGGCCCTGCTTAGAAACTGGTTTGCCCTTCGATCTTGGGGAAAGGAGACAAATAACTGGTCACAAGAGTGAAACTCTTTGGTCCGATGGAATAACACCAGAGAATCCGATGGACATCCATCTTATGAAGGAGTGCCTACCTCTGTTCGAGGGGGACGGGTAATACACCGGAAGCTCCACTGACTGGTTCAGCGTGGCTTCTGACACCACCTTGTGAAGAAACCTCAGATGAGTTTGGAGGACCGCCTGGTCATGATGGAAAATCAAATATGGCTCCTTGCAGACTAGAGCGTGAAGCTCCAAAATCCTTCGGGCTGACGTGACAGCCACAAGAAAAAGTGTCTTCCAGGATAGGAAGCGCAAATCATAGCTCATAGCCGTCTCGAAAAGGAGGAAGGGTGAGCTTTTCCAGGATGAAGTTCAAGTCCCAGGGTAGAGTGGGGCTGCGGATGGGGGTTTCAGATAGAGAATCCCTTTCAGATAGGTTTTAGAGACCTCCAACTGAGCCACGGGTTTACCATCCACTAGCTCATGGTACGCTGAGATAGTTGAGATATGGACCTTTAAGGAAGAGTAGGGACAGACCGGAGTCTGACAAGTGAAGGAGGTATTCCATGACTTGTGGGGCTGAGCAAGAGAAGGGGTTCTAGCCCTTAGCGGTTGCCCAAATGGAAAACCGCCTCCACTTCATTGCGTAAGTAGAATAGGTAGATGGTTTTTGAGCCTCAAGGAGGACTTGAGCAACCCTGGAGGAAACCCCAAAATGGGATATCACTATGTCTGCAGGAGCCATGCATGGAGGTGCAGGGTCCTGAGCTCCGGGTGTACCAGTCGACCTTGATCCTGGGTCAGGAGGTCGTGAGTCACTGGAAGTGGAACCGGTGGTTCCCGGTAAAGCTGTTGCAGCAGCAGGAACCAGATCCGTCTCGGCCAGAGAGGATTGATGAGGATCATCTTTGCCCTCTCTGCCTGAAGCTTGAGGAGAACCCTCTGCAGAATGGGAAACAGAGGGAAAGCGTACAAAAATTTCCCTGTCCAAGACAGAGACAATGTGTCACTCCAAAAAGCACCTTACTCTGGAATGAGCAAGCTAAATTTGGGAAGTTCTGTGCTGGATTGGGAGGCGAAGAGGTCGAATTCCAGATGTCCCCAATTTTGGAAGATGGATACCGCCACTTCCTGATGTAGTCCCGCTCGTGAGCTAGGGTCCGAGACCTGCTGAGACTGTCCGCCAGGACGTTTAGAATGCCTGGAACGTGCACGGCCCCAAGGACCAGATGGTGCTGGACTGCCCAGTTCCACACCCGTGTTGCCTCCCTGCAAAGGGGGTATGACCAGGTTCCTCCTTGTTTGTTGATGTACCAAACTACTGACATACTGTCCATTTGGATGAGCAGTGATCCCTTTGGAAGGAGCGTCTGAAAGTCCTATAGTGCGTACAGGACCGCCCTCAACTCCAGAACACTGATATGGAGAGAAGTTTCCAAGCCGGACCATGGTGCCTGTGCTTGGTGTTCCCCAAGGTGAGCTCCCCACCCCATATTTGAGACATCCGTGGTGAGGGTGGCTATTGGTACAGGGTTCCAAAAGGGAAGTCCCACAGAAAGACTGCAAGAATCTGTCCACCACTGCAAGTCTTTCTGAATTGCTGAGGAGACTAGAAACAGATGGTCCAGGTCATCCAGGAGCTGATCCCACTGCACTTGCAACAACCACTGAGTAATCTTCATGTGGAGCCTTGCTAGGGAAAAGGTAGTGACGGAGGCCGCCATCAGGCCCAGAAGGCGAAGGACTTCCCAAGCTGGGATGGTCCTGAGGGAAGCCACTTTGGAGGCCTGACAGACAAGGGTCTCTATCCTGTCTGGAGGCGGGAAGGCTCTGCACTAGACCATATCCAGGACTGCCTCAGTAAACTGAAGTCTCTGGGCAGGGATAAGGGATGACTTGGGAACACTGACCGTGATCCCTAGTTTGCTGAAAAGGTCCAGGGTAAAGGAAAGAGCCTCCAGCAAAGAATCCCTGGATGGGGCTGAACTCAACCAGTCGTCCAGGTAAGGGAAGACCGCAATACCACTGCGGCGTAGGTATGCCGCGACCACTGGCAGGCATTTGCTAAAAACCCTGGGTGCCGAAGACAGGCCAAAGGGCAGTGCCCGGAACTGGAAGTGTTCCCCTTGGAAACAGAAGTGCAGGAATCGGCAGTGGCTGGGGAAAATAACAATGTGCAGGTCGACATCCTGCACATCCAGGGAGCAGAGCCAGTGGTTCTCCATGAGGAGGGGGAGGAGGCTCTGGAGTGTCAGCATTTGAAATTTTTTGTACTCTACAAACTGATTTAGCTGACTTAGGTTGAATATGGGTCTGAAGTCCCCAGTCTTTTTTGGAACCAGGAAAACATGGGAATAAAATCCCCTTCCCCTCTGCCCAAAGGGGATGCGCTCGATTGCTTCTTTGAGCAAGAGCGAATCTACCTCCTCGCAAACGAGAAGGGCCTGATCCCAAGAATAAGAGGACTTTCTGGATAGAGTTTCTGGAGGAATTTCCAGAAATTCTATGGTGTGCCTGACGGACACTAGTTGCAGGACCCATTCGTCGGAGGTGATCGCCTCCACTCCTGGCATGGATGAGGGCGAACTCTTCCCCACCTGCTCCCCCGCCACAAGACTGAGGAGACAGTGAGGCGGGGAGTCTAGGCATGGCGGGACGTTCAGGGAGAGGGCCTCCTGAACATCTCCAATTTTTGGAGGCAGGAGGGGTGGCTGTACCATGGCCTTCCGCTTCCCTTGGCGATGCACCTGAGCATACTTTCTCTGCCTCCAGGTCTTTTTCTGAAAGGGCTGCTGCTGTTGTTGTTGGGAGCCCGATCAGTACATAGACCTGACAGACTTAACTGCAATGCCCCTTGTCCTGTAGGTCTGTGATAATATCCTTGGTGTCCCCACCAAAAAGGACCAAGCCCCTAAAAGGGGCATCCTGAATCACCGACTGGACCTCATTGGCAAGGCCAGGAATGCCATCTGAGGGCAACGGCAGTTGCCAAGGTATGGGCCACTGAGTCGACGGAGTCGTAAGTGGCACATAAAACGTGCCTACAGGAAACCTTGGAGAAGTGGAAATCCTTGGCAAGGTCCTCCTTTAAAGGCGAGGGATCTATGAATTGGACTAGCGCTTCCAGCCTGGCCAGGGTCGCTTTTTGATGGGACACCACATGGGCCACGTAACTGAGGGACCGGAGGGCGTACGTGGCCGAGGAATATATCTTTTTCCCCAAACTGGTCCATCTGCCTCAACTCTTTGTCCAGAGGAGTAGTGCTCATGTGCTTGGGTGCTGAAGTGCAATCATGAGCTGCAGAGATGACCACAGGATCAGCCTTGGGATGAGCCTTTAAGAAAGGGGTATCCTTCAGCGCCCAGTAGAGCCTGTCCGACCGCTTGGTGACAGCCGGGATAGAATGAGGCATCTACCAGACGGTAGTGGTGAGGTCTTGATGAGGGGCCATCCAAGGAGGAATGGGGATGGGAGACAGAGACTCCAAGTCTAGGTGTTCCGCAAGCCTCTGTCTCATGGGGTCCTGTTCCTCCGACTCCCAGTCAAAATAGTCCTTCATGGCCCTCAAGAGGTTGGAGAAGGCAGGGTCTTCTGCTGGAGACTTTGGCGAGACCTTGCCCCTCGTGTCCTCAGGGTCCTCCGGGACCTCCTCAGAAGAATCTTCCTTCCCCTCTGAACTGTCATTGTCATCATCGTCCGCCTCCTCGACAGGACAGCGTCTGGTATCCGGAAGGGAAATGTCCTGTCGAGTCTTCCCCAAGATGTGGACAGTGACTATCGACGAATTGCTAGGGGAAGGGGACCTAGGAGACCGCGGTTGTGGGAGCCTAGTCTCCATGTCAGAGACCAGCTCCGACCTAGCCCCCTACCACCAAGACTGTATTAAGGTCTTGAAATCCAGGGCAACCGGAGGAGGGGGAGGTGGAGTTGGCTGAGGCTGGGGGGGGGGAGGGATGACAGGTGGTGGACAGTAGCCCTGGAGTCCCATATTGTGGGAATAGGGGTTAAGTCAAGGGTAGAACTGTCCAGGATGACTCCAGTCCAGAATGGGACCTCCCGGGTAGTGATCCCCCGGATACTCGAGTGGGTAGTGCGGGACAATTTGGGGTCTGGTATAAATCCCTGTTGTCAGATCTGGCGTCGGGGAAACCCATGTCGGACCTGCCATGGTGTATACAGGCGGAGGGTCCGGCGTCGGAAAGTCGATGGGTTCTCCGTTGGTATCGCCGGATGTGCCTGCCAGTGAATTGAGGCACGGTGAAGGAGGAAGAGAGAGAGAGAGAGAGAGAGGGCTTTCTCCCTCTGGTCCCGCAGGACGTCGGGTGAGGAGCCGTGAGGCCCTGATGGGGGAACCAAGCCCGTGCAGTCATCAGGGACGGCTGACTTAGCGGGCAGGGTCAGGCAGTCAGGAGGAGCCCCTGGCCGGCTGTCGACGGGCTGGGCGACTACCACAGCAGGGGCGATTTACCAGCAGCCGTCTCGGGACCGATTCATCGGGCCGAGGCGGGCGTGGTCACCGGAGGAAGCCAACGCCACTTATCTGTCAGGTTTTGTCCGACTACCGTCTGCTTTCTGGGCTGCAGCTGGGCCTTGCTCGAGGGCCTGGCGTCATCCACGGAGCAAGCCCGCACCCTAGATTTCTCCTTGTGCTTTTTTGAAGGAGATGATCCATTTTCTTCTCTAAGGAAGCCAGGTGGGCTTTTAGCAAATGGGCCTCCAAAGCCTGCTGTCTTCTCTTTTTTGTGGCCTGGTTGAAGGATTGACACTCTGGGCAGGAGGAGACTGGATGGTCCAGGCCTAGATAGAGAACGCATTTGGAGTGACCGTCTTTGTGCGGGATCTGAGTGCCACAGGATAAGCACTTCTTCTTGGGTGAAGATATAAGGAAGAACACAAAAGTTGAGAAAAAAAAGCAGCGAGGGATAAACCAACGCAATGAACTTTCACGACGATCACTAACTGAAAGTCTGCATTGCAACTGACATGAGGCGATGGCGGGAAAGAACTGGAGGGCAGGCGTGGGGACCGCCCACTATATACGGTCAAGCTGACATCAGTCACGTAACGTCGGGTGAGCAATCCCCAGTCAGGTATTGCTAGAAAAGTCTGCCGTGCGTCCCGACGCCAGGTGGTGCCAGTCCTATATGTGATCACCTACTGAAGGAATCCTCCGGAAGTAAGATCATATTATGCTGCTTCGCAATTCTGGATACTGTTTACATGGCACCAAACTGCTCCTGGACCAAGATGGCTGGATACAGAATGGGCCTTGCTCCCTTTGTGGGACATGGCTAGGCATATATTATTTGGAGAAGACCCGGACTGCGCTGAGACTCATTCCAATCCTTAGGTGGGTAGGGTGTGACAGCTATGGCGGGAGAAGATGCTTACTTCTTAGATTAACTACTTCAGAACACCAGGTTTGCCCAACAGAACAAGTGGATGACTTTCTTCCTGATTGCCTCGACCCGGCATACCAGAAGTGGAGCAGGAATAATCTGATACATTTCTTCCAGTTTTGAGCAGGGGACATATTGTTCCTTCCATGAGATGCAAGCCCAGTATGGTCTAGACAGGAAATACAGGTTACTCACCTGTAACAGGAGTTCTAGGAATGGTATATGTTGTTCATCCACACTTATTGGCAGGTATCCTTGCCGCTTTAAATCTTGCCGGAAGGTCTTCAAGCTGGCTCCTCCCACCCACCCGGGTGGTAAAACTCTCGGCTCCGCCCCATGATGCCAGATCTGGCCCGCTGGAAGCTCAGGTTGTGCGTCGAAGCCGGGGAGGTCCTAGAACTCCTGTTACAGGTGAGTAACCTGTATTTCTAGGGACATGGATATGTTGTTCATCCACACTTACTGGCAGACTCCTAGCAGTTCTCCAGGAGGAGGGAGGCAAGGTGCGCACCCCCTACTTAGGGAATAGAGACTGGAGAACCGAGGCCCCAAAACCAGCATCCCGCCGTGACTCAAGGTCGATGTGGTAGTGGGTAATGAAGGTGTGTGCTGACTTCCAGGTAGCAGCCCTGCAGATTTCCTGGATAGGGACATCCCTGGAAGCAGACACCGATGCAGCGGTATGGCGGGTAGAATGAGGTCTTATCCCTCTGGGAGGCTCCATGCCCGCCAGCCTATAGCAGAGATCTATGCAGGAGGTGACCCACCTGCTTATCGTCCGCTTGGCTGCAGGTCTGCCAAGTGCGGCTTCAGCATAGGTGACAAACAGCTGGCGAACCTCTCCCCGAATTTCAGCCGTGCGCTCCTTATAGTAAGCGAGCGCCCTTCTAGGGTCCAGAGTATGGAGCCTATATTTGGCCTCCGAGGTGTGACTGGGGTAGAACACCGGCAGAGTCAACACCTGGTTAAGGTGAAACTCCGACACCACCTTCGGAAGGAATTTCGGTGGGGGCGCAGGACAACCTTGTCCCTGTGGAAGACCAGGTAAGGAGACTCATGGAAAGCGCCTGGAGTTTCTCCCATCCTTCTGGCTGACGAATAGCCACCAAGAAGGCAGTCTTCCACGACAGGTGAGAGAGATCACACCTGTGCATTGGTCTGAATGGCTTGCCCATGAGCTTTGCCAGTACCAGCAGTAGATCCCACGGAGGTGGAGGTTCTCGCATCGAGGGGAAATGTGATCAAGGCCTTGAAGAAGCGCCAGACCACCTTCTCCTGTAGGCACCGACTGCTTCCTGCCCACGCCTGTAAGCAGAGATGGCTGCCAGGTGCACCCTTAGGGTTGTCAGACCTAAGCCCTTGTTGAGAAAGGGACCATAAATAGTCCAAGATGCTTGCCAAGGAACAGGAGGAAGGGTCCAGGCCCTTGCACTGACACCAAATGGAAAACCTCTTCCATTTGAAGGCATAGCATTTCCTGGTCGACTCCCTACGGGATGCCTCAACTACATTGAGGACTCATCGGAAAGACCCAAGGCCTGGAACTCTAGCCGCTCAGGAACCAGGCCGTCAGGTGCAGGGATTGAAGGTCCAGATGGAACACCTTCCCCTAATTGACTGAAAGAAGGTCCGGGCGAGCTGGAAGCTGCCTCGGGAGCCTGGAGCTGAGGCTGAGGAGATCTGGATACCAGCACTGGCGGGGCCAGTCTGGGGCTACCAGAATCACCTGCGCCTTGTCCCTCCTCGCCTTGAGAAGCACCTTGTGGATCAAGGGAAATGGGGGAAAGGCGTAGAAGAGGCCCGGGTCCACGGCCTCGAGAAGGCATCCCCCTGCAGCGAGCCCTGCTGAGGGGGCCGGGCATGGAACAGCCTCAGCTTCGCGTTCTCCCTGGAGGCAAACAGATCCACCTGAGGTGTGCCCCAATGGGAGAACAGATCTTGTACTACCTCCAGCAGGAGAGACCACTCATGGGACACAGCCCCTATCCGGCTTAGGGCATCGGCCAGGGTGTTGGAGGCTCCTGCCACATGAATGGCTAGGAGATCCGCCTCCAGGCTGCACACGAGTGACCAAATGCGGAGAGCTTCCTTGCACATTGGCATGGAGCGAGTCCCGCCCTGGCGGTTTAGGTAGTACATGGTCGTGGTATTGTCCGTCTGGACCTAAACCACTTGACCCCGTAGAAACGGAGCGAAGGCGGTGAGAGCTAGGCGGACCGCTCAGAGCTCCAGCAGGTTGGTATGGCATCAGGACTCCCGCGGGGACCAGAGGCCGTGCACTCTGTGCTCCCCCAGATGGGCACCCCAACCTATCAGAGAGGCGCCGGTCGATAGAGACCGCCGGCTCGGGCGGACAAACGGGATGCCTCCTGCAGATGAGAGATGGAACGATCCACCACTGGAGAGCTGCCCACATCCCCTGGTCACCTAGCTGGTCCAATGGATCGCAGCGTTGAGACCACTGGCTGGCCAACCCCCATTGAAGGGGGCGCATGTTCCAGCGGGCCCAATGGACCACGCTGGTGCAGGCCGCCATGAGACCCAGGAGGCGCAGGAAGTCCCGGGCAGGGCGCGATTGCCCAACCAGAAATGATCGGGCAAAGGAGTAAAGAACCTCGGCCCTGTCCGCCGGGAGCCATGCTCTGGCTCGAAGAGAGTCAAGCTCTGCCCCGATGAAGAGAATCACCTGCTTCGGTTCGAGTTCCGACTTGGCCTCGTTGATGAGGAGGCCGACCTAAGAGCAAACCTGGAGGGCCAGATCTCTGGACCGCTCCACCTCTTGTCTGGAGGGGGCTGCTATCAGCCAATCGTCCAGGTAAGGGTACACCCGAACCCCTCGGCGCCGCAGCAATGCTGTCACCACTGCCATGCATTTGGTGAAGACCCTGGGAGCAAGAGACAGGCCGAAGGGCAAGGCTTGGAACTGGAAAAGGGATCCTTCCGCTCGAAAGCGAAGGAATCTCTGGTGAGACGGACGGATAGGGATGTGAAAAAATGTGTCCTGCAGGTCCAGAGAGCAGAACCACACGCCGGCTCCAAGGATGGTATTATCTGAGCCAGAGTGACCATCCTGAAGGTCCGAGACCTTAGGAACTTGTTTAGGTCGTGCAGGTCGAGAATGGGGCGCCAGCTCCGTCCGTTTTGGAACCAGGAAGTACCTGGACACAAACCCCGTGTCTGAGGGAGGGTCCGCCACCTCTCTGATCACCTCCTTCTCGAGGAGAAGAGCGATGTCGGCTCAGCGAGCCGACAGTGAGGCTGCGGACCCCAAGGCCCCCCGGGGTGCGACGGCTCTGAAGGGCGGGGTCTGCTCGAACTCCAGAGGCAGGCCCTTCCCCACCACTTCCAACACCCACTGGTCTGTGGTGATAGCGGACCAGGCAGAAAGAAAGTGGCGAAGCCGTCCCCCCATGGGGGGAACCTGGGGTGAGGTGACGAGGTTGGGGGCGGCACCCCTCAACCCGTCACTGAGCAGGCTTGGAGGAGGGACCGGCCGAGGGACCACCTGGGCCTTTACCTTTCTGCTTCCTGGAGGAGGAAGCCGCAGGCTTGGGTTTGGGATACCAAGCGCGAGCCTGCTGGCCCTGACGCTGCTGGGCTGGACGTGCCGCGGGCGCAGACGGACGAAAGGGCTTAGGTTGCGGTCTGCAGCCCTTGTCCCTCTGAGCAGATGAGACCGAGTCCAGAGTGGCATTGGGCTTTTCGATCCTCTGGAGGTGACCTTCCACTCCAGGGCCGAAGAGGTCGGTCCCCAAGAAGGGGACATCCACCAACTTGTGCTGGGTATCCGCTATGAAGGTGGATATCCTCAGCCATGCCCAACAGCGCATAGCCACTGCAGCCATGACTGACCTGGCGCATGAGTCACCAATGTCCAAAGCAGTCTGAAGTTGCTGCTTGGCCACTGCCCTGCCCTGGTCCTGCACCTGCTTAACCGTGGTCTGCAGGTCAGCCGGGAGATGAGGGACTACCTCGTCCAGGGAGCCCAACAGGGCATGAGAGAAATGTGCCATCAGCACGGCCGAGCTGGCCTGACGAAGGGAGGATGCAGTGTAGACTTTTCGCCCGGTGTAGTCCAACTTCTTGGACTCCTTGTCGGGAGGTTTGTCTACGTCCCTGGCATTTCCGGCACGCCGGAAGACGCTGTCGGTAACCAACCCCAGACAGGGAACCGGTAGGGACCGCATACTTCCTTGCCATCCTGGCTGAAGGCGTAGGGCAGGAAGCAGGATGCTGCCAGAGCTCCAAGGCCGGGCCTACAATGGCCTCGGCCACCGGAAAGGCCTCCGTAGGAGAATCCCCTCGGTCCAATATCGCTGTGAGGGGATACTTGGCCCGCTTGGATACGGGCTCGAGCTGCATCCCAGTGGACTCTGAGATGAGCCTAAGCAAACCCATGAAGGACGAAGGGCTATCGTCCAGTGACTGACCTCCTGAGGACTCCAAGTCGACCCGCCTGGAGAACAGGGAGGAATCGTCATCGGACTCAGAGGAGTCCGCAAAGAGCTGCCTTGGGCCTAAGCCACCCTCCACCTGCCGAGGGTGATCAGGAGTGAGGGTGACAGACAGCCTATGGGGCAAACCCTGGGCCGACCGAGAACTCTTGGTCGGAGCCCCAAACAATGGCTGTGGAGGTGGAGGTTCCACCGAAATCGGTGGGGTAGCCGGTTTCGGCCGAGCAACAGGCCTGGAAGCAGGCGCCTCGGCTAAGGCGAGGGGTTGCTTCGGCCACTCCGGTGACAGCCACTTGATAGCCGGGGAAGGCAACGATGTTGGCTTGCTCCCGGACAGAAGAAGCTGTTGCCACATGAGGTCCTCGTATCGTCGACACAACTTGCGTCGAAGCCTTCCCTCGTCCGAGGAGGAGGACGAGCGGCGGCGCCACTTGCCACGGTGCCGAGACTGAGACCGCCTATGACGGCGGGATCGGCTGGACTGAGAAGAAGTCCGAGACCGAGACCGCAAACCTCGCCTTTTCCGAGGAGGGTACGGAGGTAGGTTGGGGGAAACCCGCTCTCCCCTCAGCTCGGAGGGCTCAACCGTGGACTCCGGAACCGGAGGCATGGGCAAGTCCACGGACACCTCAACCACCGCCGGGGAACCAGGGAGTGAGGGTTTTCGGCTTCACCGGTCGACAGCCCGTCCAACGGGTCGAGAAAAATCTCGACCGCGTCAACGGAAGTCTCAGTCAACTGACCTGACGGGGACACGTGAAGCCAGTGGCCGAAGTCGATGGTCGACTACTCGGTGAGAGGGATCTCTCCCGCTCCCAAGAGCATCGTCGGAGGGACTTACCTTTGTGGTCCTTCTTCTTGGACCGAGAGGAAGGTCCTGAAGATGTTGGTCCCTCTCCCTTAGTGGAGAGGGACAGACAGAGCTCCTTAAAAGAAGCTGAATAGGAGGATCCCAAGGAGAGCGGGATAAATGCCGCGGCCGAGGAAGACGAAGATGCGGCCTGCGCCGCCTCCTCCTCGAGGGCGATCATCTGCCTGCTAGTCCGCTGGAGCCCGCCGCTGCGGAAAACCGCCAACCGGCCTCCTTTCGATTTTTACCGAGGATAGCTTGGTCGCCTAGTTGTAGACGGGCGGCACGGTCTTCCAGGACGTAGGCCGAAAAAGAAGAGCACAGGTCGCAAGCCTGCGGGTCTTGCCCAAGGCTCAAGCAGTAGACGCACGTGGAGTGCGGATCCGTCCAAGACATCTTCTGCCCCCATGGGCACCTCCGGAAACCGGGAGTCGATTTGTCCATCGCAGCCACGAGGGAAATAAGTGATCGAAGTCTTGAAAACCTTAAAAGTAATTTCAGGTAAACCGAAGAAATAGGAACCAATCTTATACGCAGAGCGTTAAGGAGGGAACCTGAGCTTCCAAGCGGTAAGGAAGATCTGGCGTCATGGGGCGGAGCCGAGAGTTTTACCACCCGGGTGAGTGGGAGGAGCCAGCTTGAAGACCTTCCGGCAAGATTTAAAGCGGCAAGGTTACCTGCCAGACAGTGTGGATGAACAACATATCCATGTCCCTAGAAAAACATGTTTTGTTATCTCCAGGTCCAGCATTTTCTGGAGTCATTCCCCTTGGTAGACAGGGATCCAGCTCATGCCCCTGCCTTGGTTCCCCTTCTAATGGCACACATTCATGCTTCAACCACTGCACGTGTAATTTCTGTATTATATCAAGCCATCTAAGCTACACAATCACATACCTCCTTATATGTAGCAGCAAAATGGGTCTCCAAAATAGGTACAATCACAGACCAACTACAGTGGGAGAGGGGGTGTTTCGAGGTAAGTCAGTGTTTATTGTTGACCATAAAAAAACTTCACAATCACATAATAAATAGACAATATCAAGACACACAAATTACAACTAAACCATTAATCGTAATGATTTCAGTTAAGTTAAAAACAAGTATACAATAAAGAGAAAAAGATGCACATCAAAAAGATTACAAGTTATACTGGATTATCATGTTGAATTTGACTGCATTCTTTTTTTCCTTATATGATAGATGATTTGGAAATATTCTGCCAACCGTATGATAGTGCTGTCATCTTCCCTATTTAATAAGATATTTGTTAGTTCATTCTGGGTAAAATTTGGCCAAACCAGATATGTCAGTAGCTCAGCACATAGCACACTCGCCTCTGAGGCTGGGAGATCAGTAGGCTATGGGTTTTATCCCCACACCAGGCACTTGGGTTAGTATCCCAATACTGCCACTGTAGTGCAGCATGAGGGGGGTGCTGCACTCCTGAGGTGCCGCCTTTCGGATGAGACATTAAACCGAGGTCCCATCTGCCTGTTCTGGTGGTAGTTCAGGTGGACGTTAAAGATCCCGTGGCACTTCTCGAAAAGAGCAGGGGAATGTCCCCGGTGCCCTGGCCAAATTTCCTCCATTCATGAAAAATACCACCAACAGCTTAATCTGGTTCAAGGTCGGTTGGCATTCACCTGTATCCCTCTCCCCCGGGTCGTGCCTGAAAATAGGCAGGATTTGTCTAGTGCACTTACCCGGTAAACAAAAACTAAACCAAAAAAATAAATAAAAATGGGCACTTCCAGTAGCTTCTTGGTTTGGCATACCAAGGACAGTTCCATAAAATACAGATTAAGTCTTCCATTTCCCCTACAGTACAAGTACAAACTTGCTCTTTTTTTGGAAGATTATTGTATCTAACTCTTAATACATTGCTTTCAAATAATTTGAGTTTTGTCTTCAGAAATGCATTTCTTAATGGTGGTTGAACAAGAACATCCAAATAATGTTTAAATTCAAAGCTTACATCATTCATAGCATACCAGACTGAGTATTTAGATGCCTTAATTTTACCCATATCCTCTTTTATCCAAAAGTTATTTATTTTAATCTGAATATATTTTTTATATTTCAGACTTAAAGTGATTTTTTTCAATATATTGTTGTAATATAGCTAGATCCTATTGCTCAAGGGTGCTATGCATTATCTGCAGCCAATTGGCTGGATCACATTTATTTTTAATCCATTTTTGTTTTTCAAGTAAGCACAGTTTGGATATTTGAGTATTTGGTAACCTAGATAAATATAACCAATAGTTTGTCTCTTTGATATCTATATAAACTTTTATATTTACCAGGCCCAGTTCCACCCTGAGATATTAAGCCAGGCGAGAAGGCTGAATTCCCAGTGTAGCTCTAAGAAGTTTGCATACAGGAATCATTAGTGTGTCTGGTTTATTATTTTCCCACATCTCTGCTACGTACAAAATTTGTGGAAGATATTCAACTCCAATTGCTGTTGAGAGGGCCTAATAGTATGTCCCCCATATTGAATGCTAAACTTTCTTAGACCGCAGGCAGCTTTCCTTGTGTTAGTGAGTAATGTCTGAATGTGCTTTGTCCATTTAATAGTACAGCTGTATGTAAGTCCCAAGTATGTATAATTACTGACACAATCTATTTTGTTTGTGCCAATTTTCCATGGATTTCTAAGCTGGCTTGATCCAAATATCCTAACTTTGGTTTTGTTGTAGTTAATTTTTAAATTTAATTCCTGTGTATCATCTTCCATAGCATCCAACTGTTTTTGTAGACCACTTCTTGTTAACAATAACAAAATGTCATCCACGTCAGCTAACACTGGACAAGGTCTGCTTGCAATTTTTGGTGCATCCGAGCCTTTATTTTTCAGTTTTCTTAGGATGTGATCAATGTAAAGATTAAACAGCACTGGGGAGCGAACACAACCCTGTCTCACTCCTCTATTTATTTTAAAGGAACTGGAGAGTTGGCCTTGCCCACCTATTCTGTTTCTGGCCCAGGTGTTACTGTATAGTGTTGCTATTATCGATATTATTGAAGGATCAACTCCTCATTCCAACATAAGTTGCCACAACAAATTTCTTAACACTGTATCAGAAGCTGCGGATAGGTCTATGTACACAAAGTACAGTTACGTAGGAACTTAACGTAACAGTAGATCTTCGAGAGAGGTTCCTTCAGTAGATCATTACATATAGGACTGGCGCCACCTGGCGTAGGGCCACACGGCAGACTTTTCTAGCAATCCCTGATTGGGGACCACCCACCCGACGTCACGTGACTGACGACAGCGTGGTCGTATAAAGTGGGCGGTCCCCACGCCTGCCCTCCAGTTCTCCCGCCAGAACCATCAAGAGGCCTGACAGCAGGAGTAAACAGGATTTGGAGTCATCGTGTAAGAAATAAAATGAAGTGAAGGAGGGAAGGAAAAATATGACCTACTGAAGGAACCTCTCTCGAAGATCTACTGTTACGGTAAGTTCCTACATAACTGTACTATCTTACTTCGAGAGGGTTCCTTCAGTAAGTCATTACATATAGGACTGAGTCCCAAGCAGTCCCTCCAAAGAGAGACTGAGAGAAACAAGGGAGGAGGAAAAAATAACTCCAACAAAACTGGGAACAAGAATGGACCCAGCCTAGGACAGAAGGCCCTGCAATACAGCGAAGCCGAAGCCTGCCCTCCGCCTAGAAGCAATGTCCAGAATGTAGTGTTTAGTAAAGGTGTGGACAGAACTCCAAGTGGCTGCTGTGCAGATATCAGCTGCAGAGACGTTCCACAAAGAAGCAGTGGAAGCGGCCATGCTCCTAGTAGAATGACTTCTGATGGGACCCAGTAGAGGTGTGTCGTACTTTTGGTAACAATACTGAATACAGCTGCCTAACCAGTTGGAAGGGCACTGCTTCGATACCGCTTTGCCCTTCGACCTAGGAGCAAAGGAAACAAAAAGCTGATCGCAGCTACAGAAATCCTTTGTTCGGTATGTGTAGCACAGAAGGATCCAATAGAAATCCATTGTGTGCAGGAGTGCCTCACCTCTGTTCATAGGGGACAGAAAGTAAACTGGAAGCTCTACTGATTGCTTCAGTGTGGCTTCTGATACCACCTTGGTTAAAAACTTAGGATCTGTCCTCAGGACCGCCCAGTCCTTGTGGAAAATAAGATAAGGCTCTTTACAAACTAGAGAGTGAAGCTCTGAAATCCTTCGAGCTGACATAATGGCAACAAAAAATAACGTCTTCCAGGAAAGGAAGCATAAATCGCAGCTCATCGCTGGTTCAAATGGGGGGAGAGAGTGAGTTTCTCCAACACAAAGTTCAAATCCCAAGGTGGTGTAGGGCTGCAGATGGGGGGGTTTCAGATGGAGGATCCCTTTCAGAAAGGTTTTTTAGACCTCCAGCTCAGTCACAGATTTACCATCCACAAGCTCGTGGTATGCCGAAATTGCAAAAACGGGGACCCTCAAGGAAGAATATGACAAACCTGAGTCTGACAGATGAAGGAGGTATTCCATGACTTGTGGGGCAGAAGAAGAAAAGGGGTTCCAATTCTTGGAAGCCACCAGATGGAAAAACGTTTACACTTCATGGCGTAAGTGGAACGAGTAGAGAGTTTTCTAGCCTCTAAAAGAACCTGAGCTACTCCAGAGGAGACCCCACAGTGAGAAATAGCCTTGTCTGCAGGAGCCACGCATGAAGATGCAGAGTCCTGAACCTCAGATGGACAAGGTGACCTTGATCCTGAGTCAAGAGGTCATGAGTCACTGAAGTGGAACCAATGGTTCCCTCGTTAGCTGTTGTAGCAGCGAGAACCAAATCTGACTCGGCCAGAGATGGGCAATGAGGATCATCCTCGCTTTCTCTGCCTGAAGTTTGAGAAGGACCCTCTGGAGAATGGGAAATGGAGGGAAGGTGTACAAAAATTTCCCTGTCCAGGAAGAAAAAATTACTCACCTTAGTAATGTTGTTTCTTCTAATGGAGTCTTGCTATATTATGACTATTGCAGTTTGCCCCTGCCTTAGAACTGCTCCGGAGGTGAAAGAGTTAACTTCCATGCAGAACATGGAGCTTAGAGCGCGAGCTCGGTTCAGAAGCTCAGTTTGGCTGGTTTCAAACTGAAACCGTCAGATCTTTACGAGCAAAAACTCACTAAGGTTCTGTGTGGAAGCTGTAACCTACACTGGCCAACTGGCTACTAATATATTAACACATTTTTGCTGGTCCCAACACAAAGACTCAAGTCAGTGGACCAGAAAATTAAGATAAAATAACTAAATAAACACAACACCCAAACACGAAAGAGGGCATCAATAAATGCCAACAGAGGAATACCAACCCCATACCCCAAAGTAGGAGTTCTGAGAGGGCAGGCTGGGGGGGGAGGTCATAATATAGCAAGACTCCATTAGAAGAAACAACATTACTAAGCTGAGTAATTTTTTCTTCAAACAACATGAAGTCTTGCTATATTATGACTATTGCAGACTACACAGCAGTACCTCCATGGAGGAGGGATAGAACCTACTTAGGGAATAGGCTCCGAAGCACGGCTGTGCCAAACCGAGCATCCCTCCTGGCCTGAATATCTAGGGAGTAATGCTTGGTAAAAGTGTGTACTGTCTTCCAAGTAGCTGCCTGACATATCTCTAAGATAGGGATGTCTCTAGCAGCAGCTAGAGATGCAGCTGTACCTCTGGTAGAGTGAGCCCTCAGGCCTGAGGGGGAACCTTACCCAGCTTTTGATAGCAAAATTGATACAAGAAACGCATCCACCTGGCAATGGATCTTTTAGTGGCAGGTCTCCTTTCCCAACCTCACCATAAGTGAGAAACAGTTGAGGAGTCAAACCTGTGACCCTTGGTACGCCTATGTAGTAACTTAGGGCCCTCTTAACATCGAAAGCAGGCTCCTCTCACCAGAGGAGGAATGGTCAGTGAAGAACACTGGAAGTGAAATAGATCAGTTAAGGTGGAAATCTGAAACCACCTTAGGCAAAAACTTCCTGTTAGTCCTGAGGACCACTTTATCCCTGTGAAAGGAAATAAAGTCCGTTTCTACTGATAAAGCCTATAACTCACTTATACGCCTGGCAGAAGTGATGGCTACCAGAAATACAGTTTTCCAAGTCAAATACTTAAGCTCTGCCAAAGACAGAGGCTCAAAGGGGGGTTGCATTAGTTGAGCAATGCATACATTAAGATCCCAAGCTGGGGCAGGGTCCCTGAATGGAGGACTGGTGTGAAGCAATCCTTTAAAAAACTTGGAAAATACAGGATGAGCAGAAAGAGAAGAGGGCTTCCCTGCTGAAATGAAGGCAGAGACAGCAGCCAAGTGCACTTTCAGGGTGGCTGGTCTCAGTCCCAAAGAATTAAGATGGACCATATAGTCCAATACAGTGGGTAGATCAGCAGATTCTGGGGAAACATGCTTCCCAGAACACCATATGGAAAACCTTTTCCACTTGGAGTTATAGGTAGCCCTGGTGGAAGGCTTCCTAGCAGCCTTCAGGATTTCGAGAACACTTTGAGAAAGTTGCAAATCAGCAAACTCTAACTGCTCAAGAGCCAAGCCTTGAGGTTGAGGGATTTGAGATTCGGATACCAAACTCTCCCCTGAGCACAGGTTAACAGATTGTGGTTCCTGGGGAGACACAGGGGAAGATGGACTGCTAAGGACAGAAGGAGGGTACCAGGGCTGCCTGGCCCAGTCTGGAGCAATCAGGATCATTTTGCAGGGCTGAGACCTGATTTTGACTAGTACTTTGAACAGGAGAGGGAGGGAGGAAAGGCATAAAGAAACTTCCTTCCCAATCGAGGAGAAAGGCATCCAGGGGAACTGAGCCCAACACTGGGGGCCTGCAACAAAACAGTGGAAGTTGATAATTGTCTGGGGCTGCGAAAAGATCTATCTGGGGAGTGCCCCATCTGGCAAACACTATCCCCAGTACTAGGGGATCCAGTGACCATTCGTGATGGCCCTGGGAAATCCTGTTGAGGGCATCTGCCAGGACATTGTCCTTGCCTGGGAGGTGAACTGCTATGAGGGATGTGTTCAGGAGTAAGCCAGAGACCACAACTTCATCGCCTTGGGCGCAAGGTCAAGACCAGTGCCCCTTGTTTGTTGATGTACCACATTGTAGTGGTGTTGTCTGTTCTGACCTGTACCACCTTGTTCTGAACAGATGCAGAGAAAACCTGAAGTGCTAGAAAACAGCTCTGAGTTCCAACAGATTGATGTGGAGCAGAGATTCCTGAGGGACCACAATCCCTGGGTGGAGAGGTGGCCCATGTGAGCTCCCCATCCCAAGAGGGATGCGTCTGTAGTAAGGGTCAAGGAATGGGACAGAGGGGTGAAAGGCACCCCCTGTCTCAGATTGGTCTGATCCTGCCACCACTGAAGGCCTGGATCAGGGTTCGAGTCACTGGGATTAACTTGGATAGAGGATCTCTTCTTTGAGACCAGAAAGCTCTCAAATGGAACTGAATGTCCTCATCTGAAATCTTGCTCCTTGCACCACAGCTGTGGAGGCAGCCATGTGCCCTAGGAGCTGCAGGAAATGCCTTGCTGGTCGAGAGACCTGTAGAGTGAAGGAGGCGCCAGGGCCACTAAGGTCCTTATCTCTCCAAGGAAGGAAGGCTCTGGCCTGCTTTGTATCCAGTTCTGCGCCTATAAAGGTGAGTACCTGGACAGGTTCCAAAACTGACTTTGGAAGACTGAGAAGAAATCCCAGAGAGGTAAGCAGTTGCTGGGTAACTAGCAGGTGTGATTTGACCTGGTCTGGAGACTGACCCACAATGAGCCAGTCGTCCAGGTAGGGAAAAATGGCAATCTTTTGCCTTCTTAGGCGAGCGACTGCTACTGCCAGACACTTTGTGAACACCCTTGGGGCAGAAGTGAGGCCGAAGGGCATTGCTCTGAACTGATAATGGCCTGAGGGCAGTTTGAATCTGAGGTACTTTCGATGGGAGCTTCTGATAAGAACATGGAAGTAGGCATCTTTGAGGTCCAGGGAGGCTAGCCAGTTCCCTGGCCTTAGGGAGGTAAAATCATTCCCAGTGTCACCATTTTGAACTTTGGCTTTAAAAGGTACTTGTTTAGATATCTTAGATCCAGGATAGGCACGCCATTCTCCTGTCTTTTTTGGGGTAAGGAAGTACCTGGAGTACAGACCCTTGCCCTGGTGAAGGGGAGAAACCTTTTCTACAGCTCTGAGAGCCAGGAGGGTTGAGACTTCTGTTTCCAAAGCAAGAGTCTCTAGAGGGTTTGTAGGTGGAAAAGATCTGGCTCTCATCTTTGGAAATTTTTTGAAGCTGAGAACCAGACCCTGGCTCACTACTTCCAGGACCCACCTGTCTGAAGTTAAAGACTGCCAGTCCTGGACGAAGTGAGCCAACCTGCCCCCTACAGGTAGTGAAGAGCCGACCCTGGGCATCCCATCAGGGTGCCTGTTTGGCAGGGGCTTTAAGCTGAGGGGTGGGAGCAGGCCTGCTCGAACCCCGTCTGCCTCTCCCTCTGAAGAACCCCCTCTGTACATAGGCTGAAGAGGAGGGGGCCGGAGTCTGCTAAAAAGGCCTGTGAAAAGGCCTACTCCTACCCCTGGGGGGCTGCCTCTGAGGAGTGGCTTGCCGTCCTTGGCTTGTGCACTCCTGTAAGTGGTTCTATATTCATCCATTTTTTCATATAATTCTCTGTCTGCTCCCCAAACAGAGAATTTCCCACCACAGGAAAATCCATAGCCTTAGACTGGGTATCCTGTGACAAAGTAGTACACCTGAGCCAGGCCAATCTGCGAAAAGCCACAGATGTAGCCATGACTCTAGAGGATACATCGTTAGAATCCACTGCAGCATGGAATTGCACCTTAGATGCCTCAATACCATCAAGAGCCACCTGCTCCAGCTCCTTTGCGAGCTGGCCAGGGACCTGTTTGGCTAAGGCCATGACAGTATCCCATCTAGATTTCTGGTATCTTGCAACATAAGCCATATAGTTAGCTTGTCTGAGTCCCAAGGATGCTGCCATATATTGTTTTTTGGCCATGGCATCAATCTTCCTGGAATCCTTATCAGGAGGATGTGAAGCCAGTGGAATATTAGCTTTATCACAGGCTGCAGCCTGAACTACTCCAACATGACTGCATTGCTGTGAAAGAAAATCTGTATCAGGACCTGACAAAGTGTACCTCCTGTCCATCTTTTTATCCACAGGAGGCACAGAATTAGGAGCTTTTAAAATTTTTATTGTTTGTTTTCTAAAAGATTTATGTAAAGGGATGGACAACCTCCTGGACTCTGGGATATCCATCATCTCCACATAGTCAGGCTCCTCTTGCTCATCCAAAGCCTCCTCTAAGGGAAGCTGGAGGGTCTCAGCAACTTTTAATAAAACAAAAAATGAGAAGGGAACTCAGAAAGCCTAGGGGGAGACTCACCTGAAGGTCTGTCTGGGGAGATGTCCGGTTCAATGGGCACATCCAGACTTTCAAAGTCACATTCACACTGATCATAATCCTCATCCCCCTCCTCTGGTTGATAGAACTCTTCTATATCATAATCCTGAACCACTGGAACCGACCGAACCGACCTTTTGCCAGACAGTGGCGGTTCGGAGGGAACCGGGGACAGGGACTGGACAATTTGTATTGCCCTGGCTATCTCAGCAGCAGTTGGAGAAGGAATTTTGGACTCCAAACCTGCTGATTTTTTAGATTTCTTTGCTGGAACTGGCTCCTCAGAGCCAGCTTTTCGCGGACTTTTTGGCCTCTCGTTCCCTGAGCCTGCCCACTCTCTTGTCCAGGGTGGCTGCAGGGAAATTTTTACAAATCTGGCAGTCTGATTTGAGGTGGTCAAACCCCAGACAATAGACACATGTAGTGTGTGGGTCAGCCTTGGCAAAGGCTTCCCCACAGACACTACAGTGTTGAAACCCAGTGGGCTCGTTTTTTCTTTTGGGTTTCTCAGACATGATGCCAGCCCAACCAACCAACTTGCCCTTTTGATGGCAGTGCCAGGCAAGACACCCTTATCGGTTCCAAACCGTGTCACGGGTCGTGGAAAAAACCGTAATGAAATCCGTTTTTTTTAGAACCGATAAGAACCGGGAACCGCACTCTAACACGCCTTAAAAGGCTTTAAACTTATATTTAAATACAACTCGATTGGTTCAACCGAACCGATAAAACTTTACAAGTTCCACACAGAAAAAACCCTATCTATTACTTACGATTACCATAGACAGAGCCTGAACCTATCGGTTTTGCGGTTAAAATAATGAAATCGCGGTTAAATTAAACCGAGAAATAGCGCTTTAAACCAAAAAAATGAACCGAGTAACAGAAGGGATCTCCAGAGCGACTGTTCAGTGAGGCGGAGTAAAGAATCTGACGGTTTCGGTTTGAAACCAGCCAAACAGAGCTTCTGAACCGAGCTCGCGCTCTAAGCTCTATGCTCGGCATGGAAGTTAACTCTTTCACCTCCGGAGCAGTTCTAAGGCTGGGGCGAACTGCAATAGTCATAATATAGCAAGACTTCATGTTGTTTGAAAGAGACAGCGCGTCATGCCAGAAAGCACCATGCCCTGGAACAAGCAAGCAAAAACAGGAAGTTTTTCGTTGTATTGGGAAGTGAAAAGGTCGATTTCTGGATGCCCCCACCTTAGGAAGAGAGATTCTGCCACTTCCTGATTTAATTCCCATTCGTGATTTAAGGTCCGAGACCTGCTGAGACTGTCCGCTAGGACATTTTGAATGCCTGGAACATGCACGGCCATTAGGGCCAGATTGTGCTGGACCGCCCAGTTCCACACCCGCATCGCTTTCCTGCACAGGGGGTATGAGCGAGTTCCTCCTTGCCTGTTGAGGTACCAAACAACCGACATGCTGTCCATTTGGACCAGCAGAGATCCCTTGGGAAGGAGGGTCTGAAAGGCCTGTAAGGCGTACAAGACTGCCCTCATCTCCGGAATGTTGATGTGTAATGATGCTTCCAAGCTGGACCATAGTCCTTGAGCTTAGTGCTCCCCTAGATGTGCTCCCCATCTCATGTTCGATGAATCTGTAGTTAGGGATGCCAAGGGAGCCGGGCTCCTGAAAGGAAGACCCAAGGAAAGGTTGCAGGGGTCCCTCTACCACAGCAATTCTTTCTGAACTGCTGAGGACACCAGGACCGGATGGTCTAGGTGGTCCAGGGGCTGGTCCACTGCACCCGCAAGGACCACTGAGTGACTCTCATGTGGAGCCTCGCCAGGGGAAAAGTAGTGATGGCGGCTGCCATCAGGCCAAGAAGGCGGAGGACCTCCCGGGCCGGGATGGTCCTGGATGAAGCCTCCAAAGAAGCCTGACTGACCAGGGTCTCCGTCCTGTCTGGAGGAAGGAAGGCTCCGCATTGGACTGTATCCAAAACCGCCCCAATGAATTACAGTCTGTGGGACGGGGTCATGGATGACTTGGGAATACTGACAGTAATTCCCAGTTTGTCAAAGAGGTCCAGAGTAAAGGACAGAGCCTCCAGTAAGGAGTTCCTGGAAGGGGCAGAGATCAGTCAATTGTCCGAGTAAGGGAAAACCACAATACCCTAGCAGCGCAAAAAGGCTGCCACCACTGCCAGGCACTTGGTAAACACCCAAGGTGCCGAGGATAGGCCAAAGGGGAGGGCTCAAAACTGGAAGTGCTGCCCTTGGAAAAGGAACCACAGGAATTGGCGGTGGCTGGGGAAGATCGAAATGTGCAGGTAAGCATCCTGCATGTTCAGAGCACAAATCCAATGATTCTCCAAAAGGAGTGGAAGAAGACTCTGGAGCATTAGCATCCGGAACGTTTTGTGCTCGACGTACAGATTGAAACTGCTCAAGTCGAGAATGAGCCTCAAGTCTCCCATCTTTTTTGGAACCACGAAAAAATGGGAGTAAAACCCCCCTGCCCCTTTGCCAGAGGGGAACGCACTCTATTGCTTCCTTGAGCAAAAGGCTTTGAATTTCTTCCCGAACGAGAAGAGCCTGATCCCTGGTGTAGGAAGATCTTTTTGGAGGAGATTCAGGAGGAATTTCCAGAAACTCTATAGTGTGTCCGACGGACACCAGTTGCAGGACCCATGCGTCTGAGGTTATTGCCTGCCATTCCTATGCATGGCGGGCGAACCCCCCACCTACTGCTTGTCGTGTGACTGAGGAGGTAGTGGAAATACGGAGTCAGGAAGTGGCAGGGCATTCAGGGGAAGGGGCTCCTGAATGACTCTGGTTTTTAGAGGTAGGAGGAGTGGCGAAACTCGTGGCCTTGCGGTTGCCCTGGCGTCGAGCCGGGGCCTGCTTCCTTTGCCTCCAGGCCCTTTCTGAAAGGGCTGCTGCTGCTGTTGAGTGCCCAATCGGTAAAATGGACCTCACTGATCTGAGGGTGAGGCCCCTGTCCTGGAGATCAGTAATAATATCTTTGGTGTCCCCACCAAAAACCACCGAACCCCGGAAGGGGGCATCCTGGATCGCGGACTGTACCTCGCTGGCGAGGCCAGAAATGCGAAGTCAGGAATGTCTTCTTAAGGCAACGGCAGTCGCCAAGGCACGAGCTACAGAATTGATGGAGTCGTATGTAGCCCGCAAAGCATGCCTACAGGAGAAGTGAGAGAGAGAGAGGCGAAGATCATTGGCAAGCTCCTCCTTGAGGCCCGAGGGGTCCATCGCCTGGACTCGAGCCTCTAACCTGGCCAAGGTAGTTTTTTGGTGTGACACCATGTGGGCCACATAGTTAAGGGACCAGAGCGCACATGTGGCTGAAGCATAAACCTTCCTGCCAGATTGGTCCATCTGCCTCGACTCTTTGTCTGGAGGAGAGATGCTCATGTGCCTGGGTGCAGACGAGCAATCATGAGCAGCTGAAATAACGACAAGAGTCCACCTTAGGATGAGTCTTGAGAAAAGCAGCTTCCTTCGGCACCCAGTACACCCTGTCCGCCCTCTTGGGGACAGCCGGAAGAGAATGAGGCATCTGCCAGACCACAGAATAAGGTCCTGGTGAGGTCCAAACCAAGGAGGAATCGGGACCGGGAACAGAGACTCTAAGTCCAGGTGTTCGGCTAGTCTCTGTCTCATAGGGTCCTGATCCTCTGACTCCCAGTCGAAAAAAATCTTTCATGGACCTCAACAGGTTCGAAAAGGTAGGGTCCTCGGGGACGTGGGAAATCTTGCCTTCGGGCCCTCGGGTTCCTTTAAAACATCCTCCACAAACTTGTCAGCATCCTCATCACGATCATCATCATCACCCGCCCCCTTGTCCGGGAGACCACGAATGTCTGGAAGGGCAATGGTTTGACATGTCGTTCCCTAGACATGGACCGTGGAAGGAGAGGAACTACTCGGGGACGGAGATCTGGCAGAGCGTGGGAGTGGAAACCTACTCTACAGATCCGAGACGAAATCCGAGAACACCCCCTACCACCAAGACTGGATTAAGGTCTTGAAGTCTGGCATTGACGGGAGGCGGTGGGGGAGGAGGTTGAGGCTGGGGAGGTGAAGGAATAGGAGAAGGAGGAGGTGGAATTACTGGTGGAGGTGGGTAATGATACCCGTGATAGCCCTGGAAGTGGTAATCCTGGTAGGGATTGTACCCAGGGTAATACTGTCCCAAGGAACTCCAGTCAGGAGGAGGACCAGCCAGGTAGTGGTCTCCAGGATACCCCGGTGGGTAATAAGGAATGGTTCGGGGTCTGGAAAAAATCCCCACTGTCAGGGGGTCTGACAGAGGGGGGACCCGCCATTGTATAAATCAGTGGTGGCTCCAGCGTTGGGATAGCCAACGTCAGGGGCACCGACATTGGGACCAGCACCACCCGATACAGCGCCGGAAGGGGATCCGGTGTTGGAGGGGCCAGTGTTGGGGCCGGAAGAAGGGGGACAGATGGAGGGACTGTGTCTGGCGCCACAGCTGAAGGCTGGGGCAGACCAATGGACCCATGCTGAGAAGCAGTCGTTGGAGGTGCCAGCGTCAGCTTGGGAGTCACCGGATCAGATGGTATGATCGGAACCGTGACAATCACCGGATCTGAAGGGATCCCACCCGAGGGGGGAGGAGGGGCCTCCACCGTAAGGCCAGAAGGCTGAGGAGGAGCCTCCTTCCCCATGACCCCATCGGGGGAGTGCAGAACAGACCCTAAGGTATGGTCCTCGCCTGAAGTACCCGCCTGAGATGCGGAGGGTACTGGTGGGGAAAGAGGGGAGAGAGGGGCAATCTCCTTCTGGTTCAGCTGGATGTAAGGAGTGGTGCCGTTAGGCCCCGACGGGAGAACCACTCCTGAGCATCCGTCAGAGACGGTCATCTTACCAGATGGAGCAAGGCGGGCTGGGGAGGAGCCCCCAGCCGACATTGGCTATAGCCAGGCGAGTCCCCAAGGCCTGGGGAGCCAACCTACCCGTGGCCGGTCGGTCCCCGGAGGAGCCGGGGGTTGACTTAGCGACCGTGGCGGTGCGGCCATCGGAGGAGCCGATGGACGACTGACCCGCGGAGGTTTTTTCAGATTTACCATCCGAAGTCTTCTTAGGCGGCATCTGTAAAGCCTTGCTCGTCGAGGGCCTCGAGGCCTCAGGTTGGGCCTCCGTGAAGCGCTCTTGCTCCCGAGATTTCTCCCTGTGTTTCTTGGAGGGAGAAGAGTTCTCTGAAGAGGACTCGTGGATCCAGTCCATTTGCTTTTCTTTCTTTTTTTATACTTGTTTATTAATTCAAGTTCAACTTACATATACATTTTTACCATATGATCATCTCAAACAAGATCAGTTTTGATCATTTACAACTTCATTTCCATCTGAATAAAAAGATGAATACATATCAGCTATACTAAACTATCCCAGATATACCTGGTTTGCTGTTCTTAATATAGGAGAGTGAACAATTATTTTTAACAAACATTGTCTTTAAGTAAAGCATAAATGGAAAGTCTACAGAGGTTAAGGGAAAGAGTACTAAGAGGGAAATCTAAGTGGGAGCAGCTGAGGGATAGGATAAGGAGGAACTACTGCACCTTGTCTTTATACAGTCCCCATCTGTTCCATCTGTTACTGAACTTATCTTTCTGGTGGTTTACAGCAAATATTATTCTTTCCATGTGTTAGATTTGAGCTATTATTTCCAGCCATTCCTGGAGCATTGGAGGAATCTTCTGGAGCCATTTTTTTGTTATAGCTTTTAAAGCCGCCACTGTTAGGATAGCCCATAAGTACTGTACTGCTTTATTATTAATTTCAACCGGGTACAGACCCAGAACACAGTGCTCCGAGGTTATATCTGAAGTTATATCTGAGGTATGCCAGAGCGAAGTGGGCAGCAGCAAGAGACGGTTTCGTTGATTTTGACACATTGGGAGCGAAAGGAGAGGTAGCTTGAGAACCAGGTGGTGACACCCTTGAAGAGGCCAAGCTGGGTAAGGGTGGACAGGAGGAGCGGGTGGCTAACAGTGTCAAAAGCCTTCGACAAGTCTATGAAGACCGCACCCGCCAGGTGCCCCCTGTCGAGGGCACAGTGTAGATAGCTGGAGAATTCCAGGAGGGTTGTAGTTATACTATGGCCTGGGCAGAAACCATGCTGTTCCACGCAAAGGAGGTTGTGGGAGGAGAGGTATTCAGAGAGCTGGCCCATGACTATTTTTTTCTAAGGCTTTTGGAGAGAGGATTTGGGGGGAGGACTGAGATTGTGCGATAGTTCCCAGGGGTGGTGCGGTCTCCACTCTTGTGTATGGGGGTGATGACCGCTACCTTCCAAGTGGAAGGGAACTGGCCAAGGCAAAGGGAGCAGTTAAGAATGTTAGTGAGGTGGGAAAGCAGTACATCCAGAACCTAGTGGAGTAGTTTGAGATCAAGCGAATCGTTACGGTGGTTGGGGCCATTAAGGACTTTCAGGAGATAGGGTTTTGCCTCATGTTCCAAGAGTGCACAGAAGTAGAAGGGTGGGTAAGCACTGAGCTAAGGTCAGAGAAGGAAGAGTTGAGAGTGTCAGCAATGCATTTCGGATCAGCGGAGATGGTGCCATTGATATTGAGCTGGGATCGGGGTGGGGACCTGGATTTGCCATTGAGCTCCTTAATATTGTCCCAAAATTTGCAGGCGGAGCCCCACGAGCCAGTAAGGGTGGACTTATAGTAGTTAGCTTTCACCTTGTGGACGGCCCAGGTGCATTTATTATTGGTCTCCTGACAGAGTTGCCTATCAGTAGGCTTGCCAGAGTCGATGGCACTGTGCCAGAGGTTGTCCCGCTGGCGCATTTGGTTGAGTACGGATTGGTAGACCCAGGGAGTATTTGTGTTTTTGACTATGTGTTTGGCGAAAGAAGCAAAAAGGCTGCAGGCTGCATTAAAGGAGCAGATGAAGAACGTGAGCACAGTGTCAATATCAGGTGCATGGTTAATTGGGGACCAATCCCAGTGAGCAAGGTAGATTTTTAGTTGTTCCAGCTTACCCTGTTTAAAGCAATGCCGAAAGATGGTTTTGAAGGGTGGCTTTTGAGCTATTACTGACCAGGAGCAGATTATAGGGGAGTGATCACTAAGGGCATTGGGAAGGACATTGGTGGCAGAAATACTGTGTGGGCTACTAGTTAGGATGATGTCCATAAGAAAGGCGGAGCCTTTTGAGCAGCTGATCCGGTTGGGATGGGTGACTAATTGGATGAGAGAGCCACAGCAGTGATTGCTTCTATTGACTGGGAGGTAGAGCTAGAGAGCCAATTAATGTTAAGATCCCTCAGTGTAATTTGCTCAGCTTTGGGGGGGTTGGGGGTTGGGAGAGGTGATCAAGTAGGGATTGGAGGGCAAGTTTCTGGTTGCGTGGGGGAATGTAGGCAGTGGTAATGAATAATGGTGCCCTGGAAGAATCAGGAAGGATTTTTATAGTAAGGGCTTGGGTGCCGTGGGCAAGTTAAGGGGTAGGGAGGGCATGCATGCGGATGAAGTCAGCTAGGTAAATGGTGCAACCCCCCCCCCCTTTTCCCAACCCTGTCTTCATGAAACAGGGTAAACCAAGGAAGGGCGACAAAGGTGTCGGGGCTGGGGCTGGTTAGTTTTTGAGAGCCATGTCTCAACAATGGCCAGGATGTCAGGTTGGTGTTGGGCAATCCAACCTTGGAGCCCAGCAATTTTTTTTTTACAAGACTGCAAATGTTCATAGTGGCAATGCGAAGCTTAGGTGAGGGTGTGTGTGTAAAGGGGACGAGTCGGGGGGGGCGGGTTTGGGTGAATGTTACCCGAGAGTAGGGGGAGAAGTGAAATCATTCTAAGGAGCACCAACTGGGGCCTGCGGCAGGGTGAGGCAGCGGCAGTGGAGCAGGGGCATTCCCAGAGGGTGAACTGGGATGGGAAGAGAGTGAAGAGTGAGTTAGGAGGGTGGAGATGTGGTGGAAAAGAGAGATGGAGAGCAGGGTAAGAGAGCTACAGAGGTGGGTTGGTGAGAGAGGTGGAGGAGGGTGAACAGCAACGACTCCTAGTGGCTAAGGAGAGAGGTGAGAGGTAAAGGGGGAATAGTTAAGAGGAGAGGAGGAAGTGTACAAGTGGAGATGGTCAGCAAGGAGCGAAGCAGGACGCTAGCTGCTAACATCTAGTGGTGACTTGTAATAACCTGCTAAGGGAGAAATGAACACTTAGGTGTAACCGGCAGGTCACGTGCTTGGGGAGGTCCTTAAATTACGGGGTGCCACTGGCTGGGAGGGTGGCTGGGGCAGGCGGGGCAGTCGACACACAGTGTCGACGGGCTAACATCCCTCAAGCAGGCTGATGCAGGGAGGCTGCTTCCATTACCTTTAGTGGGGCCGCTGGTCCGCGCTTCCCCGAGGAGACAGCATTGCTGGTAACAGGTGAACTGAGCAGGGGATGGGGTCTCAAAGGCCTATGTGGAACACAATAACAAAGGAATTAATTAAATATGCAGCGGGAGTCTGACTCCGAATTCAGCTATCGGGTGGGGGGGCCAGTGCGCATGCACAGCTGGAACTGCAGTGAATTCAGATGGCTCTGGGCAACAACAATGGATCTCCGGAATGACCAGAGAGACGCCACAACCATGCGGTAGGCCTGAGCTGGAATCCCTCCAAGGAGCAGGTAAGAAAGAGCTCTGTTTTCAGTGTAAATCCCCAATATAAGCCACTTCTAACCAGAACCCTGGCTAGTAAACACAGGTCAATATCTAGTTCCAGAAGCAGAGTAATGCCCCAAATACAATAAGCCCCCTCTAAAAAGGACCTCATGCTAGCAAACACAGTACAGAATCACTGAATACAGTTTAAAGGCAGGCTACTATAACAGGCAGCAGAGAAACAGCACAAAAAAATGCCAGTGTGAGCTAGCGAAGTCCATGAGGCTGTATACACATGGTTAAACCAGGCAGTAAACCTGCAGTCTAGGACAGTAGTGCTGCACTTAAAGTCACGGAAATCAATCCCCAAAAACGATCAGAATCCAGGGGGTGAGTGGCGTTGTCGGCAGTCAGTAAATAAGATCAACACCCCTCAAGCAGGCTGATGCAGGGAGGCTGCTTCCATTACCTTTAGTGGGGCCTCTGGTCCGCGCTTCCCTGAGGAGAGAATGTTGCTGGTAGCTGGTGAACTGAGCAGGGGATGGGGTCCCAAAGGCCTTTAGCAGGGCCTCTGGTCTACGTTTCCCCATAGAGAAACTGTTGCTGGTAGCCGGTGAACTGATTATACTCGACTTTTGTATTTTAACTCCACTGCCTCCTTGTTTGTATTTGATACATAAACATATAGAATTTGAAAGTAGATAAGGACCACTTGGCCCACCAAAAATGCCCATTTTCCCTACCTGTTTCATATACCGCAAAATGTGCATCCCTGTTATTGCTTAATAAAAATATATGTACAAAAAAAGCATAGGACAGACATAAGGGAATTTTAGTAGAAAGGAAGGGGAGAAGGAGAAAGAAATGAAAATTACATACCTACCGTAATTATGATCTTTTTGTGTATCTTCACCATTCATCACTGTTGGGTATCTGCCGGAGGTCAGGACCCCGCGGGAGCCTTTTTTTCATTTTTTTTATTTATAAAGGTAGGCAGAGTCGATGTACCATCGGTGCCGCAGTCAAGATCGATGCACTGCATGGAGCTCGCAGGTTGGCAGTTAGGCTGTGTCAACTCCACCTGCCTGCCAGTTCTGAGTCGCCGGAGAGGTAAGAGGAAGGGAGCGGAGGGTGGGACAAGGAAGTCCAAGGGACAGAAAAAGGAAAAGATATATGAACCAAAAGGAGAAATAACGACTGAGAGGACAGAGAGGGAGAAAGAGTCGGAAACTAAAGGGATTGGGAGGGACTCCAATCTCTGGAAAGGAAGAAGGAGGTAGGGTGGGTAAAGAATTTAGGAAGAGAGGGCAGAAGGTTAGTACATTCCAGACCCTGGTCCATCTCCAGATTGTATAGGAACTGCAAGGAGTAGCCAAAGGCTTTCTGCCAGAATTCAAGGTACAGAATAGCTGTCGAACACTCCAGATAAGCAGAGTCGGCTATTCTGGAAGAAGGACAGGGTACAGAGAATAAATACCCTCTCAGGAGAGATTATTGGTGAAAAAAAGGGAAACTTTTTTTTTTTTTTAAATAAGGAGAAACAGGTTGGATGGAAGCATGGGGGGAGGAGAGAAAGGAGGGCAACTGACAACTCCCACCCCACAGGGGTGGAGTCAAAGTACTGGAGAAGGAGTGCCCCCCTTGCTGTCCACTCTCCCCAGAACATTATCCCCCATGTGTCCTGTTTTACCCACCCTAAGGGAAGGAGAGGGGAGATGGGCACAGAGAGGAGGGGATCCATAGACTGAGAGCCCCAGGGGATGGAGGGTGGTGTCGATGAATGGGTGGTAGCATACACAGAAAGATCATAGTTACGGTAGGTACGTAATTTTCTTATCTTATCTGTGTCAATCTTCACCATTCATTACTGTTGGGTGAGTACCGAGCCCCCTAAGGGGGTTTCTTTTACACCCTAAGGGATAAAATCCCTTAGCCTCAGTGGGTGACACACTAAGGGGGGGGCAACCTTCAGGGCCTGGAGAGGCCCGAGAGTGGGGAGAGTGAGATGGAGTCCCCCCGGAGGGGGAAAGAAGTTGCTCTGACAAGTGCTGTCTCGCTCTGTGGGAGAAGAGACAGGTTCCCTGGTGGACGGAATTAATCACCCTATGCCGGGCCTAGGGTGACCACCCTGAAAGACGCAGCCATGCCGTTCGCCTAGTGCACATCGCTGTCCCAACGACCCTGGTAGCTACCTCGCTGGCATCATAGGATGCCCTCGCTTGGTGCCTTGCTAGCTCCAGGCCACGTGCAGAGAGTGCAATGGCTTGTCTGGTTTGCTCCGTATCAGGCAACGAGGCTAGGAACTGACCCAGCCTGGACCACAAGAACCTGTCATAGGCTGCATAGTGGGCCTGATGTGCAGAAATAGAAAGAAGTAACTGTGCCGAGTAGAAAGTCCTCCTACCCCAGAAGTCAAAATCTGAGGAGTCTTGATCTGGGGGCCGGTCACAGTGAAGGGCACGAAGCCTATCAGGAGTGTCCAACTGCATCAATCTAGACTGTGGATGAGGCATGGAACCTGGAGACTCCGGGGGTACGCAATACCTCTGGCTGAGATCCCTTGGGGCAGGAAACTCCGGAGAAGGGCCTCTGCCAGGAACGTAACGACGCCTCCCGAAAGGGAGCAGGCCAGGGCGGCACCACAAGGGTGGCCTCGCCAAAATCGCTAGAAAGGTGTACGCAGAGTGCTCAGGATTGCTGGTAGTGGAAGGAGTAAGGTGCAAGTCCTCCAACATCCTCATGAGGAATCGCTGATACTCTGCGAGATCAGCAGATGGAGAGATGTGGACAGAAGTTTCCTCTCCCCCAGAAGAGGGGGATGAGGAGTTGGAGGGCACCGGCTGTTCAGTGGGTGGCTGCATGGGGGGAGGTTGAAAAAACTGGCTGTCCATCGCCCTAACGTAAGTAGGGAACCGAGCAGCCACCGCTCTGAACTGCTCCCAGGTGAGAGGCCCGCTAGAACCAAGGATGCCTAGGCACGCAGGAGAGTGTGGCAGAGGGATGGGGACAGAGCCAAAAAGAGATGTCGGCTGACCTCAGCCTGGGCTAAGGAGCGGACCGCGGGCACCCATGGAAGAAGGTGCCCCGGAAGACCCCACAGCCAACAGCTGAACAACCATTACGGTACTGCCTTGGCTGCGCCCCGAAGAATCCCCCCTGTGAGGCGACCGGGGCCATATAGGTCCAGAAGGACAGTCCCCTACCTCAGAAGAACGGGACTCTCTCAAAGAGACCGAGGAGGAAGAGCGGAGATCCACACTAAGGCTTCTCCCAGAGCCTGGGTGGGCCCCGGAAAAAGGCAGACGTGCCGACCCCCCACACCGACCCCCCTCGGTCCAAAGAGCCTCCTCCTCAGCGGGGCCAGCCTAGGAAGCTGGCATCTCTGGGCAGCTCCCGAAGGGGCTACCCAGGGCACAGTACTCTCCCCTCCTGTAGGTACCTTGATCGGCCCCAAAGTTGGGCGATCTAGGCACACCACCAGTGGGGGTACCACTACTGAGGGGTCAGTGAAACCACCAAGACCAGGCTGCAGAGCTATGGTGGTCTGCACCACTGCCTGCTGGTCAGCACCCCTGACCCTAGTCTCGGTAGCCACCCATCCCACCTCAGCAGGGGTCTGACTCCAGCTTGTCGAGGAGACCACTGGGCTACCCTCCTCAACAGCCAACCCCAAAGGGTCAGTCTGTGCGTCTGACTCAGAGCTCGACTCCGAGGAGGTAGAGTCCGAGGCCCTGTGCCAAACCGTAGGAGGACGGCCTCTGCCATCCTTGCCAATAGGCCCAGAAACTGAAGCTGTGCCCGAGCCGGTGTCAGCGACCCCCGCAGCTCTTCGAGCGGAATGTGGAGGGGGGCATGGCTCCAGCCCGAACAAGAGCTCCAGAGCCAGGACCAGTCGTGGCGCCATCCAGTCCCACGGGCGGTGCCGAGGGCAGAGACGGCACCGACCGCACCATCAGGGCCCAGCTCCGTGAGCAGGGCAGAGGCGGCTCCAGCGACAGCCTTGGCACCGAGGACGGCACCGACCAGCCCCACGGCACCGCGAACGGCGATGAGGACAGAGGCAGCGCCGATGACTGAGTCTGAAGGCCCCACGGCGCCGAGCCCCGAGGACACAGTGCCGTACTCAATCTCAGCACTGAGGCGAGACATGAAAAAGGACAGCACCGTAGCATCTCCTATGACGCCGCTGACACTGCCAGCGCCACAAATGGCTCCGGCAGAGGCCACGGCACCACGCGACAAGACGACGATGACTCCGTGAGGGCCCACGGCACTGCTGAGGGCCACAACGGCGCCAACCAATGGTGTCGAGGACGGCGCCAACCCAGGCCTTGCGAACCGCGGGTCCGACACCAGGGGAGCCTTCACCCCCAAAGGGAAGACTGCCATAGCAGCACCTCCCACCCACCCCCCAGAAGGAGCGGGACGGGCCTCCTGCGCCACAAAGAAGCCTCGGCAACGGCTAGGCTACTAGTAGCCGAGGCTCCCTCCTCCTGGGTCCATACAGAACCGGAGGGACCCGGAGGAAAGGCCAGAGAGCTGGCTTGGCCCGACGAAAACGCACTCGACCCCCCAAAGTCGGCGGAGCTCGCCTCAGTTTTCACACGCATTGCTCGATGACCCAGCGGTCCATGAAGAAACAGGCGTCGCACGAATCCATTTTGTGAAGCAGGCCAAGACACGAGAGACACTGGTCGTGCTGGTTGGTAACGGAATATTTTCAGCCACAAGGGCACCATCACATGGGGGGCCAACCCGTCTTAAATTTCTTGCTGTCTGACTGAGACATGACCTACGGAGAAAAAAAACACCAAAAACAGACTCGACGTCGCGAAATATGAAAATAAGGAAAGATCTTACCTGGTGACGTAGAGTGATGTCAGAAACAGAACCGTCAGGAAAACCGTTGGACTTCGACCAAAGGAAATTTCGTTAAATCGTTAATCTGAGAACTGCGTAGCAGGCCTAAGCTCTTCACGGCTTCCAAGAGGTAACATCTACAGCGGAAGACGAAGAACTGGAAGGCAGGTGGAGTCGGCACAGTCTAACGGCCAACCCGTGAGCACCACGCAGGCGTCGCCCTAAGGGCGGGCGCCCGATGGTACGTCGACCCGCTTAACTAAAAAAAAAAAAAAGGCTCCCGCGTGGGTTCCTGACTCCAGCAGATACCCAACAGTGATGAATGGTGAAGACTGACACAGATAAGATCAAGAGATCAAGTAGGGTCTGTGGTGATAATGTAGGTAGGGAAAATGGGTACACAGGGTGGACCAGATGGTCCTTATCTGCCATCAAATTCTATGTTTCTGTGTTTCTATATTTCTATAAAGTGCCAAGTAGCACTTAGCATTCAAGCGACTCTTTTTTTTTTGGGGGGGGGACTTCTTTACTGAATGCATGCCATACAAACACACAGCCTGCACAGTACCAACAATGTGCTGCTGACAATACTTCATTTGTCTGTCAGTGGATGATGCATTCTTTATAACAAGTCCTGTGACAATACTTTTGAAATCTTATTGACAATAATTTAATTTATACAACTGACAATGTAAAAAAAAAAAAAAAGTATAACACTGAACAGTTTGACCAATCCAATCAATGTAGAGCGCTCCACTGTCTACAGGTTAATGTCCTCATCTTTCAGCCATCTGGGATAACAGTGACCTGCCATTTAGCTCCTCCATTCAGGTCATAAAAGGAAGTCAGCCGGTCTGGAATTTGCCTCTCTGCAGTCGGAGGTCTAAAGCACCATCTTCTTGACCTGGAAGGACACTACTTCTTTATTCAACTGTGAACTGTATGAGAAATTCTATATTGCACTTTGTGCTCACAACAGATGGAGGTGAACCTTACAATTGTCTTTGGTTTGTAGCAGATATTCTGCAGGTGGAGGCTACTTCTAACCGAAAGGTGAAATAAGGAACTTAGAATTGTCAGGAAAAGACAGTCTTTCAAGCAACAGAGGGGGGGTGGATCTAGCTTTACGTTTGTTACAATTCTTAAGATTTTCAGTGCAGGAAGAGTTTAAAGCACAGCTGACTTATTTTGGGGCTGACTGGTTTCAGAGCACAAACCACCAGGCTGTTTTGGGGCTGGGGAGGTTTACCTGTGTCTGACTTGGATGTCTGGATTTTTCTCTGTTTGATTAGCAGGGTATTTTCACTGTCAAATTGTTGTGTAGGGCATCTTGCTTGACAGGAAGGCACCTCATCGCAGTGTGGGTCAGAGTTTTAGCTGATTGTTTTGTGAGGGCACAGTTTAGGCCCAACCCCTTCCCACCCTCACCTCACCCACCCACCCCTGGAAATAGTTCCTTTATACCTGGGGTTCTGACATCATTTCCTCAAGACTGCAAGGTGCATATCACTGTCATATCCTCTCTAGCACACTGCACTGACAATATAAGCATACACAATGTATAATATATATATTTCTATATAACAAACAAATCACACACACAAACAAAAAAAAAAGTAGATAAACATGTGGGGAGTAGTGCAATGTAATGGCTGTGGGGCAGCAGTCTTCCGGGAGTCTTTCTGGAGGCTGAGATGTTGCCCTATTTGCAGACAACTCTCTGCCCTGAGGGAGGGCGTTGCCAGTCTTCAGGCCACACTGGACAGTAGTAAAGGAACCTTCCCCCAGGCCACACTGGACGGTAGGAAGAGAACCTCCCCATCCAGGGAGCACCAGAGCCACCACCACTACCTCAGAGGTTGCGAAGAAAGCACAGCAGCTGGACCACAGTGGGCTCAGGGAGGGTGAGGATGGTGGAACAGAGGCACACCCAGTCAGTTGTTCCACTCCACAATCCATACACCATTCTGGGGGGAGCATAGCTCCCCTATGGATGCACCCACAGAGAGACTAAGGAGGCTGAGGACAACTGTCACAAGGGAGGCCCACAGGAAGGAGGCAGAGGACACCACAAGGAAAGGAAGCAGCTCCTGGTGGGGGACTCAATTATTAGGGGGATAGAACTGGGGGGAGCAGGGAAAACTGAAGTAAGGTGCCTGCCTGGTGCCATGGCTTGGAGGGACAGGAAGCGCATCCTCAGGATCACGAGAACAGCTGCACGGGAGTCTGAGCTGGACGTCATTGTCCACCTAGGGACAAATTACTTGGCTCTTCATGAGATTAGAGCAGTGCAGAAGGACTTTGTAGAATTGGGGAGGGGCCTAAGATAAGTAGCACAAACAGTATCCTTCTCTGAGGTGCTGCCTGTCAATGGCATGAGTGAGGTGAGGGTACTTTGCACCATGCAGTTTAATGAATGATTGAAAAAATGGTGTGGAGCACAGGGGTTTGGCTTCATTGGGGACTGAGGTTCCACCTGGAGGGACACCAGCCTATACTGGCAGGATGGTCTGCATCTGTCCAGGAAGGGAACAAGTCTTTTGAGCAATCAGTTTAAATGCTTCATTGGTAAGCTTTTAAACTAGTCAAGGAGGGAGACACTGATAAGCTGCAGGAAAATCCCAGCATCTCCCTACAAAACAGGGTACTAAATGAGAAAAAGACCGAGGTAGAAAGGTCAGTGGGGGATGCTGCAAAAGAAGGTAAAGCCATAAAAAGATGGAGAGCAATGAGTACCAATGCCTGTAGTCTGAGTAACAAGCTTCCTGAATTAGTGGCCTTGATGGAGGAGGAACATCTGGATATCGTGGCAGTCACAGAAACATGGTACATACAAAACCAAGCTGTACAAAAAATATCACCCATCCTGAGGGATATTTTTAATTGGAGTTTAAAGGAGGGATTGCATCCATCAATGTGGAAGCAGGCAACAATAATTCCAATTGACAAGAGGGGTGATTCAATGGCCTCATCAAACTATCGCCAATAGCACTATCGCCAGCTGATTCAAAAATCTTGGAAAAAATTGTTCATGGGCAGTTAATGGAATATTTGGAAAAATATCAGAAAATAACTCCTTTTCAGACAGGGTAGGTCCACGGCTACCACACTTACGGACTTCTTAGATTTAGTTGCTACTCCCTTGGGGGAGGGGAAGTCGGTGGGTGTGGTATACGTGGACCTATCAAAGGCATTTGAGTTAATGAATCATTGTACTTTGGTTAAAAAATTGAAACACTTGGGCGTGGAGGAAGAATCCTGTGGATGCTTTGGATCATACTTAGACAAGAGATCCCAGTTTGTAATGGTAAATGATCACAGGTCTGGTTTGGGTTCTATGACAAGGGGGGGTACCCAAGGGATCAATTCTGGGTCCCCTCTTGTTTTTAGTTTACTTGACTGATTTACCAAGATTGATGAAAAGCTCACAAGTTAGACTCTACACGGATGATACAGTTTTGATTGCATCAGGTAGAAATCCAGAAGAAATAGAACAAAAATTACAGGGTGATTTTCTAGCCATGCAGAAGTTCTTTTCATCACTTGGACTTTTGATAAATAGTAAAAAGACACAAACAATGTATTTTGGTATAGAACAGAAAAAATAAAATAATTCCAAAAATAATAATTAAGACTCAGGAAGGAAAAATCTTAGAGCAAACACAAGTTTATAAATATTTGGCATTCAAGTTGATCAAAAATTAAATTTTGATCAACACATAATTTAATTAATTAAAAAAACAAACTCAAAGTTAGGGGTAATGAGACGTATATCAAATTGCTTAATGAAAGAAATGCGATTAAATATAGCAAATCAACTAATATTACCAGTGATTGATTATGGGAGTCATATTTACAGATATACATCAAAAAAACAGTTACATAACTTGGATGTTCTCTGTAATAAAATAGCCAGATTTGTATTAAAATGGGATATTGGTACCCATCATTGTGTGATGTACACTGAATTAGGATGGAATACATTACATCAGCGGCAGAGGGAAATTTTTTTTATCAGATAAAAGGATTATTTAAAAATGGTTCACAATATTATCTGACTAGAAACCTTATAAAACCAGACCATGGATTAAATTTGCGGAAATTAGGAGCTAGAGATTTCTTGGTCCCAAAAATAAAAAAATAACTTCAGTAGCATGACCCTTCAATATAAAGTTTCAACAAGTTGGAATAGACTTCCCCCCTTCTCTCAGAGACCCAGATTTGTCTTTTTTAGAATACAGAACCACAGTAAAACATGAACTGCGTTTTAGATGCTTGTGTAATAGGTAGTTCTTATATAATATTATACAAGTTGTTTGATTATAATGCTGTGATCTGTGGTAAAATTGTATGAATGGTATGTGCATCAGAATGAAATGTATTTTTGTAACTTTTATAATAAATTTCGTACTACACAGGCTTGCCTTGTAAATAGGGATTCTTTGAACCCTAATAGCAATAATTTCTGTATAAATAAATTTTTTACTACTACTACTAAAAAGAACCTAGTTGTCTCTTTCCACCTAAAGTCTCACCAGTTCTTGTTAGCCGAAGTCCTAAATACCCCATCCCATACCTCTTGTCTAGTCTTCTGAGATAAGTTGTGTCCTCGTTTCCTCCTCCCAATACTCCAGAATGTATGTAATTCCAGTACTTCTCCCCTGATAAAACAGTCATACCATGTTGGACACGTGTTTGGTACCATGTCCATCCCAGCCTTTTCAATATATTGAATTAATGAGTGTGGTTCTCCCAGATGTTCCTGTACATGGGAGTGGATCTGTGAAATTAGGTCACCTTTTGATATCTATAAAGTCCTCCTGTTGTAACCCAAACTCTCCCTGTATATTTATTACATTTTTTTAAAACAATTCTTGGCCAGGAAAGACATACTAAGCTGATTCTTGTTTCCAGGTGTGTCCTGGGAGCACAGGGAAGTTAAGTGATGTGCTCATGGTCTTTCACCTTCCATTTCTGTCTGTGCCCTTTCACCTTAATTAATTGGTACATGGTCGCACGGTATGCAAGTCATGGCTGTGGGATTCAAACCCAGTTTTCAAGGTTTGCAGCACAGTGTTCTTAGCCATTACTCTATACTACTCCATCTGGCCTGAAAGATTTAATAAACCCCTCCCTGCACAAACAGACAACTAGGTAAGGCCCATTCTGTTCCACCTAAGGAACCCTGCTTCCAGTTTTGATGGTAGGAGTGACAGTGTAACAAGCTGGTGTATTTGATGAGGCTCTTCTGTATATCCATCTCTTTCATAACCTGTGACCAAGGCTCCTGGAATTCTGCAGTTTTGCGGTTTCGGAATTTGCCGCAGAATTTGCATCATGCCGCAGAATATATACAGTGCCGCAGAATTCATTGTTTTTGGTGAATTTTCATATAAATAAACTGTTTTTCCATAGTGTCAGGCTTTCTTTCCCACCTCGTTTATCCTGAAGCCCATCCTCTATGCTCAGCATATGATGTCATCAATAACATCACATCATATTTAGCCAATGACAGGACTGCATTCTGCCAGAGAAATTAATAAATCATGCCTCAGAAATCGGAAAATGCTGCCGCAGAAGTCAAGGAGCCCTGCCACAGAAATCAGAAAATTCTGCCGCAGAACACCAGGGGCCCTGCCTGTGACCAACTGCTACACAGCTGTTTGATCCAAGGATTGCTAAACCCTCTCAGGGATTCTCCGGTGCAACTAGAGGACTTAACTGCCACTACATCTTTTCCTAGAATAGTCTGCTGTTCCAGCTCAAGACATCTATTATCTAGTAAGCCTCTGTTATAGTCTATCCATGGCAACAACTGTGCTACCCGGTGGTAACCCTTTTTTAATCTGGCAGACCTAGCCTGCCCTGTGTTCTTGGCTATTGTACTGTCCCTCACCTAATTCTCAGTTTAATTTTGCCCCAAACAAATATATGCAAGGCCTTATTTACTTTTTTTCCCTCCAGGCCAGAAACCCTTAAGTATGTATGAAAAAGAAATAAAAAATCTGGGTAGCACATTCATTCTGCGAACCTCAGTTTTCCCCATGAGTGACAGAGGTGGAACTTCCCATCTTTTCAAATCTGTCAATAGTTCTTTCATTAGTTCCCAGAGCTCGCTATGTAAAGTGGTTCTATGATTAAAGCAAATAGGACCAAATACAGGGGACACCACTGCCTCGTTCCTCAATACTCAAGCTACTCTTCACCATGAGAAAGCAGCAACCCCTCTAGTTATGACCAATATCTCAGGATCAGGATAGACTGTGCCATGTTCTTGGCCTGTGTTCAATATTTTTATTTTGAATTCTTTTTCTTGTAATTTAATTTATAAAAAAGACATTTTATAGTGATAGATTAAACTCGCAGTTCAGGAGTGAAGGCAGAAATGTACCTGCAGGGAGTCTGTCTTGAGTTTATCTTTGTGCTCCTCAGAAGAACGCAACACCTCTCTGTACAACTCAGCTGCCAAGGTGTACTCAGCTGTAAACATGGAAAAGATAAACAGGTTACTCACCTGTTACAGTTGTTCTAGGAGTGGTATATGTTGATCATCCACACTACCTGGCAGGTACCTTGCCACTTTAAGATGTGCCAGAAGGTCTTCAAGCTGGCTCCTCCCACCCACCTGGGTGGTATAACCCTCAGCTCCACCCCATGATTCCAGATCTAGCCCGCTGGAAGCCAGGTATGTGCGTTGAAGCCGGGGAGGTCGGGTGGGTCCATGTGGATGAACAACATATACCACTCCTAGAACTACAGTTACAGGTGAGTAACCAGTTTTTCTAGGGACATGGATATGTTGTTCAATCCACACTATCTGGCAGACTCCTAGCAGTTCGCCGGGAGGAGGGAGGGAGGCAAAACGCACACTCCCTACTTAGGGAACAGGGACTGAAGAACTTAGGCCCCAAAACCAGCATCCCAGCGTGGCTCAAGGTCGATGTGGTAATAGGAAATGAAGGTGTGTGCCGACTTCCAGGTAGCAGCCCTGCAGATTTCCCGGATAGGGACAACCCTAGAAGCAGCCAGTGACGCAGCTGTATGACGGGTGGAATGAGCCCTAAGCCCTACGGGAGGCTCCGTACCCGCCAACCTATAGCAGAGATCAATGCAGGAAGTGATCCACCTGCAAATTGTCCACTTTGCTGCAGGGCAGCCAGGTGCAGCTTCAGCATAGGTGACAAACTGCTAGTGAACTTCTCCCCGAACTTCCACCGTACGCTCTTTATAGTAGGCGAGCGCTCATCTCAGGTCCAAGGTATGGAGCCTGTACTCGGCCTCTGAGGTGTGATTGGGGTAGAACACTGGCAGAGTCAACACCTGATTCAGGTGAAACTCCGACACCATCTTCGGAAGAGATTTCAGGTGGGGGCACAGAACAACCTTTTCCCTGTGGAAGACCAGGTAAGGAGCTTCAATGGAAAGCACCTGGAGCTCCTCAATCCTTCTGGCTGATGTAATAGCTATCAAGAAGGCGGTCTTCAACAACAGGTGAGAGATGTCACGCCTGTGCATCGTTTTGAATGGCTTGCCCATGAGCTTAGCCAATACCAGCAATAAATCCCACACAGTCGGTAGTTCACCCATGGCGGGGATATGTGATCTAGACCCTTGAAAAAGCGTCAGACCACCTTCTCCTGCGCCACCGACTGCTTACTGGCCCGCGCCCAATAAGCAGAGATGGCTGTCAGGTGCACCTTGAGGGTCGTCAACCGAAGCCCCTGCTGGGAGAGGAACCACAGGTAGTCCAAAATGCTAGCCAGCGGACAGGATGAGGGGTCCAACCCCTTGCCCTTACACCAAATGGAAAACCTCTTCCATTTGAAGGCATAGCATATTCTGGTTGATTCCTTGCAGGAAGCCTCAACAACGTTGAGGACCTTGTCAGAAATACCCAAGGCCTGGAACTCTAGCCACTCAGGAACCAGGCCGTCAGGTGCAGGGATTAAAGGTCCAGGTGGAGTACCCTCCCCTGACTGAAGGACAGTAGGACCGGGCGGGCTGAAGCCACCTTGGGAGCCTGGAGCTGAGACTAAGGAGATCTGGATACCAGAATTAGCGGGGACAGTCTGGGGCTACCAGGATCACCTGTGCCTTGTCCCTCCTGATCTTGAGGAGCACCTTGTGGATCAAGGGCAGAGAAGGGAAGGCGTAGAAGAGGCCTGGGGTCCACGGCCTCAAGAAGTCATCCCCCTGTAACGAATCCTGCTGAGGGGGGCAGGCATGGTAAAGCCTCAGCTTGGCGTTCTCCCTGGAGGTGAACAGGTCCACCTGAGGAGTGCCCCAGTGGGGGAACAGATCCTGCACTACCTCTTGCAGGAGAGACCACTCGTGAGATGCATTGCCTATCCGGCTGAGGGCATCGGCCAGACTTGTTCGAGGCTCCACCACATGAATGGCTAGAAGATCCGCCTCCAGGCTGATCACGAGGGACCAAATGTGAAGAGCTTCCTTGCACAGGGGCAAGGAGCGCATCCTAAACTGTCTGTTGAGATAGTACATGGTCATGGTGTTGTCCGTCTGGACTTGGACCACTTGACCCCAAACAAACAGAGTGAAGGCGGCCAGGGCCAGCCGGACCACTCGGAGCACCAGCAAGCTGATGTGGCATTGGGACTCCTGAGGGGACCAGCGTCTGTGGGCTCTGTGCTCCCCCAGATGGGCACCCATCAGAGAGGTGTCAGTCATCAGGATGACAGTCGGCTCAGGGCGAACAAATGGGATCCCTTCCTGCAGGTGGGATGGGATGAGCCACTGCTGGAGGCCGTCCTACATCCTCTGGGTCACAGGGACCAGCTGGTCAAGATGATCTGAGTGCTGAGACCACTAGCTGGCCAGTTCCCATTGGAGAGAATGCACATGCCAGCGGGCCCATCGGTCCACGCTGGTGCAGGCCGCTATATAGCCCAGATGAGACAGAAGTCCCGGGCAGGGCACAATTGCCCAACCAGAAATGACTGGGCAAAGGAGGAGAGAACCTCTGCCCTGTCCACCGGGAGCCAAGCTCTGGCTCGGCAGGAGTCGAGCTCTGCCCCGATGAACTGGATCATCTGCGCAGGCACTAGTTCCGACTTGGCTTCGTTGATCAGGAGGCCAAGGTCTAGGCAAGTCCGGAGGGCCAGATCCCTGGACCGCTCCACCTCCAGCCTGGAGGGACCTGCTATCAGCCAGTCATCCAGGTAAGGGTACACCGGGACCCCTCGGCACCTCAGGAACACCGCCACCACTGCCATGCATTTGTTGAAGACCCTGAGGGCTGAAGAAAAGCCAAAGAGCATGGCACAGACCTCATAAAGGGTTCCCTCTGCCTGAAAGCGGAGGAACCGCCAGTGGGATGGATGGATCAGGATGTGGAAGAACGCGTCCTGAAGATCCAGGGAGCAGAACCACATTCCTTGCTGGAGAGATGGTATTATCTGTGCCAGAGTTACCATGCGGAAGAAGCATGGCCTTAGGGACTTGTTTAGATTGTGCAGATCTAGAATGGGGTGCAAGCTCCCCGTCTGTTTTGGGACCAGGAAGTACATGAAAAGGAACCCTGGGTTGGGAGGAGGATCCGCCAACCTGTAGATAACCCCCTTGTGGAGGAGCTGATCGATGTCGTCTCGGAGAGCCAACTGGGAGGCTGCGGACCTGGCATCCCCCTCCCATGGGGCGTGTGTTCGGAAGGGAGGGATCTGCTCGAATTCCAGAGGCAAGCCCCTGCCGACCACTTCCAGCACCCAGTGGTCCATGGTGATAGCGGAACAGGCAAAAAGCAAGTGGCTGAGCTGGCCCCTCACAGGGGGACCCAGGGGAGGTGCGACGGTGTTGGGGGAGGCACCCCGCAACCCATCACTAGGCAGGCTTGGAGGAGGAGGGACCGGCTGAGGAGCTGCTGGAACCCTTCCCCCCGGGGCTTCCTAACCGAGGAAACCACGGATTTGGCTCTAAGGTGCCAAGTCTGAGCCTGCTGGCCCTTCTGCTGGTGCTGCTGGGCTGGTCTAGCCACAGGAGTGGAGGGACGAAGAAAAAATTACTCACCTTAGTAATGTTGTTTCTTTTAATGGAGTCTTGCTGTATTCTGACTATTGCAGTGATATCCAACCTTTGAACTGCCCTGGAAAGGAAAGAGTTAACTTTCCCTGCAAGACATGGAATGCTGAGCTCGAGCTCGGTTGAGACTCTGTCTATTGCTGTTTGAACCCAAACCGCCAGATCTTTACGTGCTAAACTCACTGGGCGTCCTGTGTGGAAACTGTAAACTTACACTAGCCAACTGGCAACTAAATCTAATAAAAAGGTTTTTTGGTTCCAAGGCAAAGACTCAAGTCAGGAAACCCCAAAAACAAAACACATACCAAAAATAAGAGGTGATAAAGGGGGGCACCTCTAGGGTGCCAACACTGTTCTGCCCACCCACATCCCAAAACCCAGGTTCTGAGAGGGAGGCGGGGAGGTCAAAAATACAGCAAGACTCCATTAGAAGAAACAACATTACTAAGGTGAGTAATTTTTTCTTCAAACAACATGAAGTCTTGCTGTATTCTGACTATTGCAGACTACCAAGCAGTACCTCCATGGAGGAGGGACAGAACCTACTTCGGGAACAGGCTCTGAAGCACTGCTGTGCCAAACTGAGCATCACTCCTAGCCTGGATATCCAGAGTAATGCTTGGTGAAAGTTTATACTGTTTTCCAGGTGGCTGCTTGACAAATCTCTAAGATAAGAATATCCCTGGCAGCAGCCAGGGAAGCAGCTGTACCTCTGGTAGAGTGAGCCCTCAGGCCTGAGGGTGGGATCCTACCTAATTTTTCATAGCAAAATTGTATACAAGAGACAATCCACCTGGCAATAGATCTCTTAGTGGCAGGTTTCCCCTTACCAACCTCACCATAAGTGAGGAACAGTTGGAGGGATTCAAACCTGTGACCCTTGGTGCGCTCTATGTAGTAGCTAAGGGCCCTTTTCACATCCAGGCTGTGCAGCCTCCTCTCCCAAGAGGAGGAATGATCAGTGAAGAAGACAGGAAGAGACACAGACTGGTTAAGGTGGAAATCTGAAACCACCTTAGGCAAAAACTTCCTATTAGTCCTGAGGACCACCTTATCTCTATGGAAAGAGATAAAATCAGGCTCCACTGACAGGGCTTGTAACTCACTTATGCATCTGGCAGAAGTAATGGCTACCAAGAACACAGTTTTCCAAGTCAAGTACTTAAGCTCTGCTGAGGACAAAGGCTCAAAAGGGGGTTGCATAAGCTGAGCAATGCAAATATTAAGGTCCCAAGCAGGGGCAGGGGCCAAGAAGGGAGGATTGGTATGCAGCAATCCCTTGAAGAATTTACAGAATACAGGATGAGCTGTAAGGGAAGAGTGCTTGCCTGCTGACAAGAAGGCAGAGACAGCTGCCAGATGCACTCTAAGTGTAGCTGGTCTGAGTCCCAAGCTATTGAGATGAACCATATAGTCAAGGACTGTAGGCAACCCAGCAGACTCTGGAGAAATATGCTTTCAGAGCACCAAATAGTAAACCTTTTCCATTTGAGTTGTAAGTGTTTCTGGTGGAAGGCTTTCGAGAAGCCTTTAAAATATCCAGAACACCTTGAGAGAGGTGCAAATCAGCAAACTCTAACTCTTCAAGAGCCAGGCCTTGAGATTGAGAGATTTGAGATTCGAATACCAAACCCTCCCCTGAGAACATGTTAACAGGTTGTAATTCCTGGGAAGAGACGGGGGAAGGTGGACTGCTAAGGACAGCAACAGAGGGTACCAGGGCTGTCTGGCCCAGTCTGGAGCAATCAGAATCACTTTGCAGGGTTGAGACCTGATTTTGACTAGTACCTTGAAAAGGAGAGGAAGCATACAGGAACTTCCCTTCCCAATTGAGAACTAGGGCATCCAGGGGGACTGAGCCCAACACTGGGGGTCTGCAGCAAAAAAGAGGAAGTTGGTGATTGTCTGGGGCTGCAAAAAGATCTATCTGTGGGGTGCCCCATCTGGAGAAGATCACCTTGAAATCAGGGGGATCTAGGGACCATTCGTGACGGCCCGAGATATCCTGCTGAGAGCATCTGCCAGGACATTGTCCTTCCCTGGGAGGTGCACTGCTATCAGGGAGGTATTCAGGGAATAGGCCAGAGACCACAACTTCATTGCCTCTGTGCACAAGGCCGGAGACCGAGTGACCCCTTGCTTGTTGATGTACCACACTGAGGTGGTATTGTCTGTCCTGATCTGAGCTACTTTGTTCTGAACAGACTTGGAAAAAACTTGAAGTGCTAGAAACACTGCTCTGAGTTCTAAGAGATTGATGTGAAGCAGAGATTCTTGAGGTGACCACAACCCTTGGGTGGTCAGATCCCCCAAGTGGGCTCCCCAGCCCAAGAGGGAGGCATCTGAGGTAAGGATTAGAGAAAGAGATTGAGTGACAAAGGGAACTCCTTGCCTTAGGTTGTCCTGATCCTGCCACCATTGCAAAGCCTGGATCAGGGGTTGAGTCACTGGGAATTGCTTGGTCAGAGAATCCTTTCTCTGGGACCAGAAGGCTCTTAAGTGGAACTGAATGTTCCTCATCTGAAATCTTGCTCCTTGGACCACTGCTGTAGAGGCAGCCATGTGGCCCAGGAGGTGCAGAAAATGCCTTGCTGGTCGAGACACCTGGAGGGTGAATGAAGAGGTCGGTGTAACTAGGGTCCTTGCCCTGTCCAGGGGAAGGAAGGCTCTTGCCCTTATTGTATCCAGCTCTGCCCCTATGAAGGTGAGGAGATGCACTGGCTCTAGAACTGACTTTGAAAGATACAGAAAGAATCCTAGAGAAGTGAGCAGTTGCTGAGTTATCTGTAGGTGTGACTTGACTTGGTCTGGAGACTGACCCACTATGAGCCAGTCGTCCAGGTATGGAAAGATGGAGATCTTTTTTCTCCTTAGGAAAGCAACCACTACTGCCAGACATTTTGTGAACACTCTTGGAGCTGATGTTAGGCCAAAGGGCATTGCTCTGAATTGATAGTGGCCTGAGGGCAACTCGAACCTGAGGTACTTTCTGTGGGAGCATCTGATAAGAATGTGGAAACAGGCATCCTTGAGGTCCAGGGAAACTAGCCAGTCCCCTGGCCTTAGAGAGGGTAGAATTATTTCCAGAGTCACCATTTTGAACTTTGGCTTGAAAAGGTGCTTGTTTAAATATCTGAGATCCAGGATGGGCTGCCATTCTCCTGTCTTTTTTGGGAGTTAGGAAGTACCTGGAGTATAATCCTTTTCCCTTGTGTAGGGGTGGAACCCTTTCTATGGCTCTCAGAGCCAAGAGAGAAGAGACCTCTGCCTCTAAGGCAAGGGCCTTTGAAGGATTTGCAGGTGGAAAGGACCTGGTTCTCATCTTGGGAAATTGTTTGAAGCTGAGAACCAGTCCCTGGCTTACTACTTCCAGGACCCATTTGTCTGATGTTAAAGACAGCCAGTCCTGGACAAAGTAAGCCAGCCTGCCCCCTATGAGCAGTGGAGAATCGGCCCGGGCAAACCCATCAGGGTGCCTGTCTGGCAGGGGCTTTAGGCTGAGGGGTGGTAGCAGGCCTGCTTGTACCCCATCTGCCTCTCCCTCTGAAGAACCCCCTCTGGGCAAAGGCGGAAGAGGAGGCCTGGGCTTGGTAGAAAGGCCTATGAAAAGGCCTGCCCCTGCCCCTGGAATGCTGCCTCTGGGGAGTGGCTTGCCTTTCCTTGGCCTGAGCACTCCTATAGGTGGTCCTGTACTCATCCATTTTCTTCATGTAGTTCTCTGTCTGCTCCTCAGAGAATTACCAACAACAGGAAAATCCATGGCCTTAGTCTGGGTATCCTATGACAGGCTAGTACATCTGAGCCAAGCCATCCCTACGAAGGGTCACAGAAGTAGCCATGACTCTAGACGAAATATCACTGCAGTCCACTGCAGCATGAAACTGCACCTTGGATGCCTCAATACCATCTGCAGCCACCTGCTCCAGCTCCTTGGCAAGCTGGCCAGGGACCTGTTTAGCTAGAGCCATCACAGTGTCCCATCTAGACTTCTGCTATCTAGCTGTGTAGGCCATATAATTAGCCTGCCTGAGTCAAAAAGATGCTGCCATGTACTGTTTCTTTGCTATGGCATCAATCCTCCTGGAGTCCTTATCTGGGGGGTGTGAAGCCAAGGGTATATTTGCCTTATCACAGGCAGCAGCTTGCACTACCCCAACATGGCTGCACTGCTGGGAAAGGAACTCCGTATCTGAGCCTGAAAGAGTATACATCTTGTCCATTCTTCTGTCCACAGGAGGTATAGAATTAGGAGTCTTTAAAATTTTAAATGTCTGTTTCCCAAAAGACTTATGGAGGGGAATAGACAGCCTCCTGGACTCTGGGATGTCCATCATCTCAACATAATCAGGCTCCTCCTGATCCTCTACTGCTTCCTCCATAGGAAGCTGAAGAGTTTCAGCCACTTTTTTGTAAAACATAAAGGGGAAGGGGACTCAGAAAGCCTAGGAGGAGAAACCCCTGAAGGTCTGTCTGGGGAGATGTCCGGGTCAATGGGCACATCCAGACTTTCATAATCAGCATCACCATCCTCATACTCTCCTTCCTCCTCCTCCGGTTCATAAAAATCCTCTAAATTATAATCCGGAACCAGGGGAACTGACCGAACCGAGCCCCTAACCGATAGTGCCGGTTCGGTCGAAACCGGGGTTAGCGACTGAACAATCCTTATCGCTTTGTCTATTTCATCAGCAGTTGGAGAAAGAACTTGTGGATCCAAACCGGCTGACTTATCCCTTTTTTCTTTAACAGGAACCGACTCCTCAGAGTCGGTTCTCCTTTTGCCTGAAGAAGTTTCGCCCTGGTCAGAGGGCACTCCTTCTGGTTCGGTTGGAACCGAACCGGGCTGGCCATCCGGGTCAGCAGACTTTTTGGCCTCCCTTTCTCTCAGCCTACCTACTCTCTTTTCCAGGGTAGCTGTGGGAAAACTTTTGCAAATCTGGCAGTCTGAATCGAGGTGGTCAAACCCCAGACAATAAACACAGGTGGTGTGGGGGTCAGCCTTATCAAAGGCTTCCCCACACACACTACAGTGTTGAAACCCAGTGGACCCGGTTTTTCTCTTGGGTTTCTCAGACATGGCCAGTCCTAACCAAACTTACCCTTTTTTCAGCAATCCCATGAGAAGACACCTTATCGGTTCCTGACCATGTTACGGGTCGTGGAAAAAAACGTAATGAAATCTGTTTTTTTAGAACCGATAAGGACTGGTTACCACACTCTAAAAAGCAGAACAAACTTTTTTAACAAACCTGATCGGTTCAAACTGAACCGATCCGATGTTTACAAGTTCCACACAGAAGCTAACAATAATAAACCTATCTAGTACTCATGGTACCACAGACAGAGACTGAACCGACAGGTCAGATGGAATAAATGCGGTTGAAACCGAGGGTAAAAAACGACACTTTAACCAACTAAATTGAACCGAGCAAAGGAGAAATCTCCGGAGTGACTGTTCAGTGAGGCGGAGTAAAGAATCTGGAGGTTTGGGTTCAAACAACAACAGACAGAGTCTCAACCGAGCTCGAGCTCGAGCTCAGCGTTCCATGCCTTGCATGGAAAGTTAACTCTTTCCTCTCCGGGGCAGTTCAAAGGTTGGATATCACTGCAATAGTCAGAATACAGCAAGACTTCATGTCGTTTGAAAGGGCTTACGCTTCTGGCAGTGGTGGCCCTTGTCCTTCTGAGCAGATGTAACAGAATCCAAGGTGGCACTGGCTTTCTCAATGCGTTGGAGGTGACCTTCCACACCGGGCCTGAACAGGTCAGTGACCAGAAAAGGGACATCTGCTAGCTTGTGCTGGGTATCCGCCGTGAAGGTCGAGATCCACAGCCAAGCCCTGCAGCGCATGGCCACTGCGGCTGCTACAGAACAGGCACATGAATCGCTGATATCCAGAGCAGTCTGGAACTGCTGCTTAGCCGCCGCTGTACCCTGATCTCGGACCTGCTTAATCGTGGTTTGGAGGTTAGCCGGGAGATGAGGAAGCACCTCATCCAGGGAACCCAACAAGGTGTGCGAGAAGTGTGGCATTATAATGGCCGAGCTGGCCTGGCGAAGGCCCAGTGAGGAGGCAGCATAAACATTTTTGCCCGAGTGGTCCAATTTCTTGGACTCCTTATCCAGGGGCTTGTCCACATCCTGGGTGTTGCTGGAGCGCCGAAAAACAGAGTCTGCCACCATCCCCTCGGCCGAGGGGTGCTCCGTGAAGCCAGAGAGGGAACCTGTGGGGACCGCATACTTGCGGGGCATCCAGGCCGATGGCGCTGGGCAAGAGGCTGGATGCTGCCATAAAGTACAGTTACTTAAGAACTTACCATAACAGTAGATCTTCGAGAGAGGCTCTTGCAGTAGGTAATTACATATAGGACTTAAGCCAGCAGGCGTCAGGACCCCACGGAAAAATTTCCAGCTAGCAGTCTCTGGCGGGGGACCGTCCCCACGTCAGGTGACCGACGCCATGCGACATCAGTATAAAGGGGTGGTCCCCCACGCCCGCCTTCCAGTTCTTTCCTGCCAAAGGCCAAAAGGCAAGACGAGAGAAGAAGATATTTCCCATCCTGGAAAATGAGCTGAAAAAGCTAAGGGGGATGGAGGGCGGGAAGGTATTACCTACTGCAAAAGTCTCTCTCGAAGATCTACTGTTACGGTAAGTTCTTATGTAACTGTACTATCTTACTTCGAGAGGGCTCTTGCAGTAGGTAATTACATATAGGACTGAGTCCCAAGCAGTCTGAAACAAAGAGAAGCTCACGGGAGGATGAAACTAGTCATACACAGATCCTCTGGCCGTGAAGGTCTTAGGAAAGAAGACCTTGCAGAACAGCCAACCTGAAGCCAGCTCTATGGCGAGAGGCAATGTCCAAACTGTAATGTTTCATAAAGGTGTGGACAGAAGTCCAAGTTGCGGCTGCACAGATGTCAGCAGCCGACACATTCTTGAAACAAGCAGCTGAGGCAGCTACATCCCTAGTGGAGTGACCTCTGACTTGACCTGGCAAGGTCTTGTGATACTTGTCATAACAGAAAGTGATACAATGAGCCAACCATTTTGAAAGGCATTGCTTGGAAACAGCATTGCCTTCTCTTTTGGGAGCAAAAAAGACAAACAGTTGATCAGTCTTTCTGAGATCCTTTGTCCTGTTGGTATAGTATCTCAGAATCCAGTGAACAACCAAAGTATGTAAGAGGTACTCCCCTTGACTGGAATGTTGCACAAAAAATGCAGATAGTTCAATAGATTGATTCAGCGTAGATTCCGCTACCACCTTAGGGAGAAACTTAGGGTTGGTATGCAGAGCCACACGTTCCTTGTGGAAAATCAAGTACGGGATTTTGCACATTAAGGCCTGAAGCTCGGAAATTCGTCGAGCGGAGGTAATGGCCACCAGAAAGAGGGTCTTCTAGGAAAGGAACTTCATGTCTGCTGATGCTACCGGCTCAAAAGGAGGCGGGGTAAGCTTATCGAGAATGAAATTCAAGTCCCAAGTTGCGGCAGGTGAGCGAATGGGGAGTCTCAAGTGGAGAACCCCTTTAAGGAAGGTTTTAGTGACTTCCAGCTGCGCAAAAGACCTGTCCCCAAAAGGAACATGGTAAGCAGAAATGGCCGCTATGTGAACCTTCAAGGAGGAGTGACTGAGACCCAGGTCGAAGAGGTGACACATGTAATCCAGGAGCCTCCCAACAGAGCAGGAGAATGGCTCGAAAGCTCTGGAAGAGGCCCAAACAGAGATTCTCTTCCATTTCATGGCGTAAGTGGAATGAGTGGAAGGCTTTCTGGCCTCCACCAGAATCTCTGCCACCTGTGACGAAACCCAAAACCGGGTTTGAACTACATCCGCAGGAGCCACGCATGCAGCTGAAGGGATTTGAGTCCTGGATGGACTAGGGTCCCCTGGTCCTGAGTCAACAAAAGCTGTGATAGAGGAAGAGGAGGTTCCTCTGAGTACTGTTGCAGAAGAGAGAACCAAACTTGCCCAGGCCAGAATGGAGCGATGAGGATCATGCGAGCTCCTTCTGAACAGAGTTTGTGTAAGACCCTCGGAATCAACGGGATCGGGGGGAAGGCACAGACAAATCTGCCCTTCCAGTTTAGAGACAGAGCGTCTCTCAAAAAAACTCAGTACCCTGGAGCGAGCGAGCAGAAGACGGGAAGTTTTGCGTTGAGAGGAGAGGCAAACAGATCAACCTGAGGGGTTCCCCAGCATAGGAAGACATTGTCTACTACCCCCTGTTCCAGTTCCCATTCGTACACTTGGGCGGACGACCAGCTGAGGTGGTCTGCCAATGTGTTCTCGACCCCCAGAACATGAACCGCCATGAGGTGAAGGTTGTGAAGTATTGCCCAATCCCAAACCCGCATTGCTTCCCTGTAAAGATGGTAGGAACGCGTTCCTCCCTGTTTGTTGATGTACCACACTATGCACATGTTGTCAGCTTGAACAGTCAGATGACTGGGAAGCAGATACAGATGCAGAGCTTGTAAGGCATACAGGATGGCCCTCCGCACGAGTCTGGACCAAGAGCCCTGGGTCCGTTGAGATCCCAAGTGGGCTCCCCAACCCTCGCCTGAGACGTCTGTTGTCAGAGTTTGGGACGGGGGAGAAAGACAGAAGGGAACTCCCCAGCAAAGGTTCTCCTGAACCATACACCATTGCAAGTCCCGAACCATTAGAGCGGAGACCAGGATCTCCCGATCTAGGTCATCCACCAATTGATCCCACTGAGACCAAAGCGTCCACTGAAAGATCCTCATGTGGAGCCAAGCGCGAGGCACCATCAGAATGGCAGCTGCCATGAGCCCGAGAAGGTGAAGGACTGACCTAGCAGAGACCTGTCTGTGGGTGGACAACAGGCTGGCCTGAGCTTAAAGGGTGGCCACACTGTCCAAAGGCAGGAAGGCCACACCAGAGGTCATATCCAGGATCGCCCCAATAAACTGGAGTCTTTGTGAGGGGATCAAATGGGACTTGGCCTGGTTGATGGTAATACCCAAGCTGGTGAAAACCTGTAGGGTAAGGGAAAGGGAGCGCAGGAGGTCCTCCCTGGATGGGGCCGCCAGGAGCCAGTCGTCTAGGTATGGGAAAACCTGAACCCCCTGGGTACGCAGGTGAGCCGCCACCACAGAAAGGCATTTGGCAAATACTCGGGGAGCCAAGGAGAGACTAAATGGGAGGGCCTTGAACTGGTAGTGGTCCCCCTGAAAAGAAAACCGAAGGTATTTGCAGTGGGACGGGCAGATAGGGATATGCAGGTAGGCATCCTGCATGTCCAGAGCACACAGCCACTATACTGGCCGAAGCAGGGGCAGAAGGCCCTGTAAAGAGAGCATTCTGAACCTCTTGTACTCCACGTATAGGTTCAGGGAGCGGAGGTCTAGGATAGGCCTCACATCGCCTGATTTCTTCAGGACCAGGAAGAAATGGGAATAGTAACCCATCCCCTGGAGATGGGGAGGGACAGGTTCTATTGCCACCTTCAAAAGAAGGGTGGGGACTTCTTCCCGAACCAGAAGAAGGTGTTCCAGGGAGTAAGACTACCTTGGGGTGGGGGGGTTCTGGGAGGTTTCTGAAGAAACTCTATTGAGTGTCCTTCTGCTATCAGCTGGAGCACCCAAATATCGGAAGTGATCCTCTCCCAACCCTGCAGATGAAGGGAGAACTCCCTCTTACCGGTTCCCTTGGGAAGCCCAGAGGCTGTGGGAGACGAAAGGAGTCATGAGGTGTGAGGCAGTGCCGCAGCTGGAGCTCCTGCTGCCCGTTTGGGTGGGGGGCGCTTCGCAGCTGGAGGATCAGATGTTTGTTGGCCTACTTCCCTTGTGGTTTCGCCTTGGCCCGTGCACGTCTGCGAAAGGGACGGTGCTGAGGCTGAGGGGCTCTGTACATGGAGTCAACTTCCTTGAGAGCAGTGCCCTTCTCCCGCAGGCCGGTGATGATGTCCTTGACATCACCAACGAACAGCACCAATCCCCTGAAGGGCGCGTCCTGGATGGTGGACTGCACTTCCGGGACCATACCCAACACTCGGAGCCAGGCATGAGACCGCAAAATGACAGCGAACGCCGAGCTCCTTCCAGCAGCATCCACTGCATTGTAAGGAGTGCGTAGCATGTGCCTACTGGCCGAATGAGCAGAACGGACTAGGTCTGCCGCTTCCTGTTTGGTTTGCAACTCAGGAAGGGAGTCCAATTTAGTTTCCACCTCACTAAAGATGACCTTCTAGTAATCCCCCATGTGAGCAACATAGTTCATGGCCCTAAAACCCAGAGTTGAAGAAGTGAAAACTTTCTTCCCATACTGGTCCAGAAGATGGGACTCCTTATCAGGTGGAGACAAGCGCAAATGCTTTGGGTTGGCTGTGCGGCCGTGGGCGGCACTGATCACGACAGAGTCAGCCTTGGGGTGTGAAGTAAGGAATTCAGCACCCTCCGGAGCCTGGTACAGCCTGTCTGCCTTCCTCGCAAGGGGGGCTATGGCGGACGGTTGTTTCCAGATGGTGGAAACAAGGTCCACATGAGGCTCGATCCAGGGTGGAACCAAGGTAGGAGCAACCTCGGGCAGATCCAGATGTGCAGCTAGCTTCTGCCGCTGTGGATCTGGCTGCAAAGATTTCCACTGATGCAATGACTGGATCTTGTGTAGCAACTCCATGAAGGAAGGATCCTCCGGAGGGGACTTCGGAGGAATCCAAGGCCAGGGCCTGTCCGGAGTTCGTGGCTTGTCATCAAAGTCGGAACGTCCATCAGAATCACCCGAGGAGTCCGAGGAAGATGGAGGAGATGAAGACCCCTCCCCGCTCGGGGGAGGAATGGACCTCTTGGGGAGCTCCCAGGGTAATGTGCCACCCCCTGTCTTGGAATCGGAGGGGACACTTCTGGTAACAGGAGAGATAAAGGGGGTCTCTCGCCCCAGACAACGGGGATCCGGAACGGGTTCTGGCGTCGGAAGGTGGCCCTCTATCTCCTAGTTGAGCTGAGCCTCCCTCAGGTCCACCGGCGGCTGCAGAAGTGGTGGAAGAGGGGCAGGAGGGGGATACGGATATTGACGATATCCATATGGCGAGTATCCACACCCCGGTGGCGGGTACTGGGGCACCGGATAATGCAGCGCCAGGTACTGCGACGTCGGATACTGTAGACCCGGGTAAGATGGTGTCGGATAAGACTGTGTATACCTGGACGCCAGGGGCTCCGACAGGGCGGAAGGCCTTGGAAACACCCTCGCAGGCGGGCCAGGAATAGGAGGCCCGGCAGGCGTCAGGTCTGGCGGAGGGACGGCACCTGGGAGAGGAATGTCGCCCGACATCGGCAAGGCTGGCGTCGGTGCCAGCGTCCGAGGGTCCAATGTCAGGTCGTCTGGCCGAGCGGGAGGGGGACCTGAAGGGAGCATGCCTGCATCCTCATCACCTGGGGAAGGAGGATTAAAATCCCCGGGGTGTAACAGGGGAGATGCTGGGGCCTCGGAAGGCAGCGGCAAATGCTGCAGGGAGCTAGAAACAGCGGACTGGACGACAGGGTCCGGCGTCGGCTCAAACACCATGCGACCGTCAGACGGGCCGACAGACGTCTTACTGGTAGGGTCCAGGCAGACGTCAGAGGAGCCGTCGTTCGACTTAGCGGAACCACCACCCGAGGAAGGCCGTGGGGGGGGGGTGTGGCCTTGTCAGGCGGTTTGGAGACCGTGTGCTGCCCCGAAGGGTCAAGCGACTTGGCAGTCTTCTCCGGGCGAGCGTCAGAGCAGCCGACATCCGGCTTACCAGAGCCACTCGCACCGGAAGGCCGCATGGGGTGGAGACCTCCTTTAACCCAGAGACTCCGGAAGGGCCCAAGCGTGAGCCAGATGGGAGTGTCGACACCGACTTGGACACCTCCAAGACGGCCGTCGAGCAATGGTCCCCCGGGGGGGGGGTTACCTTAAGCATGGCGACTCCAGCTGAAGTCGCGGTGGCCCAGGAAGAGGAGTTCTGGTCCCGGTGCTTCTTCTTCTCCGTGTCCTTCTTTTTATGGTGACCCTCGGGAGAAGCTGAGGCCTGACAAAGCTTCTTCAGCTCCTTCTCCATGGAGATCATTTTCTTTTTAAGGATATGGGCCTCCAGGGACTGCTGCCTCCGTCGACGGGTTGTGGCGTTGAACTTCAGGCAATGCTGGCACTTCTCCATGAGGTGGTCCGGGCCTAGACAGAAGAGGCACTGGGAGTGTCCGTCCTTGTGGGGGAGTTGGGCGCGGCATGAGTCGCACTTGTTCTTGTGCATGGCGGGAGTTGGGGACGACACACACTGCACAAAACCTGACAAAAAATTTGAAGAAATTGAATAGAAAACAGTGGTAAAACTACCGATGAACGACTGACGAAGCAGTGGAACTTAACTGTCAGGCGCTTTCTCAAGCTAACGGCGGGAAAGAACTGGAAGGTGGGCATGGGGGACCGCCCCTTTATACTGACTTCGCATGACGTCGGTCACCTGAGACTGCTAGCTAGAAATTTTTCTGTGGGGTCCTGACGCCTGCCGGCTTCAGTCCTATATGTAATTACCTACTGCAAGAGCCCTCTCGAAGCAAGATCTCTAGTGCCAGACCGAGAATGGCGTCGGCAACAGGGAAGGCCTCCATGGGGGAATCCCCTTTATCCAGGATCTCCATCAAGGGATATCTGGCCTGCTTTTGCAGCATCCCGGTGGACTCCGAGATGAGCCGAAGAATACCAAGGAATGAGAAAGGGCTCTCGTCCACGGAGAGACACCCCCCACAGACTCCAGGTCCACTGGATGGGAGAGCAACGAGGAATCTTGCAGACAACTGGCGACTGCCCGAGTCACTCTCCACTTGCCAAGGCTGATCGGGGGTGAGAGTGACCGACAGACGATGGGTCTGACACGAAGCCGACCAAGAAGTCTTGGACGGCACCCCATTTTTTGGCTAAGGAGGCGGTGGTTCCACCACAATGGGCAGGGGAGCCGGTTTTGGCCAAGCTGGCAGCACCGGAACCGGATCCTCGACCAAGGAAATGGTGGCGAGAGTTGTCGGCCGTTAGACCAACAGCCACTTAACAGCCGGCTTCGGCTTACAGCCAGTCAGAATGAGCTGCTGCCACATTAAATCCTCACCAGGAGCTGGCCTTAACTGGGGCGGAGCCTCTTCATCAGGGAGGAAGAAGAGTGGCGGCGCTGCTTCGCGATGTCGGGACTGAGACTGCCGAAGCATTGGCGGGGATTTCTAACATGGATGTGACCAAGACCGAGTCTCACGACCGGGCAACACACGACGGTGGACCAAGGCAGGAGCGGGGGAGACCCACTGTCCCTCCGGTTCAGGGTCCTGGGCCGGAGACTCCGGCTCAGGAGGCTGAGCCAAGTCCCCAGAAGGCACCGGAAGCACCGGTATCTGAGACAAAAAGTTGTCGGCCTCCTCGGTCAACAACCTGTCAGTAAGCTTGAGAAAAATATTTGCCATGTCGACAGGCATCTCAGAAGACTGGTCTGACAGGAACACCGTGAAACCAGCGGCCTAGGCCGCAACACTGACCGAAGTCAAGAGCCGACAGTCCAGAGAACAAGATCTCTCCCACTCCCAAGAGCGTCAATGGTGGGTCTTACCTTTTTTCGGCTCCTCCTTCTTCCAGGACTGCGGGGTGTGAGACTCAGAAGGACCCTCCCCTTTAGTCGAGAGGGACTGGCACAGCTCCCAAAAGGAAGACGTGTTGGAGCGGAATTAAGGCCAAAGCCGAAGAGGAGCTCGCCGCAGCCTGGGCTGCCTCCTCCTCCTCGAGGGCCATGAGCTGTTCAAGCTGTTTCAGTTGTTCCACAGAGACCGCCGCCAGACACCACCCAACAGGCCTCCTTCAATTTGACCAGCGGGTACCGTCTCTCCGGTCACCCCAGCTGGAGTTGGGCACCGCGGTCTTTGAGCACCAATGGAGAAAAGGACAGACAAGCCTGCGGATCATGGTCATGCCCACGGCAGTAAACGCACATGATGTGGGGGTCGGTGCGAGACATTTTCTGCCCGCAAGGGCCCCGACGGAACCTGGGAACGGACTTGTCTTCCATCTCAGACGCGCGAGAAGGTGGAGAAGACAGAACTCAGATGAGATTAAGGGTAAGTTTCGGGAAAAAAAATCAGAAGATTTAAGATCCAGGGCCTGCAAAATGCGAGAGCACTAAGGAGGGAACCCGAACTTCCAAGCAGTAAGGAAGATCTGGCGTCATGGGGTGCAGACAAGGCTTATACCACCCGAGTAAGTGGGAGAAGCCAGCTTGAAGACTTTCCGGCACATCTTAAAGCGGCAAGGTATCTGCCACACAGTGTGGACTGAACAACATATCCACGTCCCTAAAACTGATAAATTCATCCTGCAACCAGAAGACTGCACTATAACTAATGCACTTCGGGCTCTATAATCTGTACAGTGCCCAAGGTTAAGAAAGATTCAGCCAGGAAAGCATTCACTTGCCTGTGACACACATTTTTGAAAATTCTGGTTTTAATATTTCCATTTTATTTTTTAAATGCACTGTTGTGACTACTAGCCACTGCTAACTACACACAGTGTCAGAAACCCATTAAACCAGGCACAGCTTTTTAGTCACAGTATATGGACCACATGTTAAATTATAACCTAAAAATATTTATTTGTTTATTTACAACTGATAACTGGGAGAGGCACACTGAGCTGAGGCTCATTTTCAGGTGTGACCAGGGGGAAAGGGAAGGGAAGAAGCACAGTTACAAACTAAATACAGCCAGTCAGGTGATGGGGTTACACTGAGGATGACATAAAGAGCACAGGTTGAGTGCAGTACAAACAAATGGCAAAATATTGCATATGGAGGACAAATTAATTACCATACAAATCATCTGTGCAAATTAGGCAAACTCAAAGTGCCTACTGCCAGAGTGAAGGGAGGCTGAACTGGTGCTAAAAGTAGGAGCCAGAACAGGTTGATAAACTTCAACGAGGTTGCTGGAATTATGAGGTTAAAGGGGAGTGGGATGTAAGAGGTGGTAAAAAGCCAGGCAAGGGTAAGGAAGAGGGCTGGCAGGAGCAGTGGTGAGGGGCAAGGCATTTTAGCTGGCATCTAATGGAGGGAAAGGAGACGAAAAGATGGATGGAGGAGGGTAGCTAGTTCCAGATGGAGGGAAGGCAGTATGAGAAAGCAGATTCCCTAGCTGAGGAGAGTGGGTGGGGAAGGGAAAATGTGTGTGGGTCTCTTGAGTGCAAGGAGGAGGAGGAAGAGGAGGCAGGGATAGAGGAGGAAGAGGAGGCGGGGATAGGCACAGGGGAAGGGACCCAAACCAGTATTCAGAGATGAGGGAATAACAGTGGAACTGGTGACAGGAGGGGAGAAAGATGATGGATCGGGAGGAGAAAAGGAAGTGGTGGTGAGTAACAGAGGGTGAGTTAGTAGTAAAGCGGCAGAAGTCAATGCAGTTGGTGTCCAGTGCAGCAAGGAGGAAGAGGGGGTGGTGCCATAAACTACATCTGCATAGTCGAAAACCGAGAGAACCACTCTAGTGACCATCTCTCAGTGGACCTAGGGAGACAGGCAATTCTTACTGCAGAGTAGGGCACCAAATTTGGGACGGAGTTTGGTATGGATGGCATCGATGTGGGCAGAGAAGTAGCCAGCCTGCTGGCACAGCAGTTGCACTACCGCTTATGGCGCCAGTGACCTGAGTTCGAGAGCAGACTCGGGCTGCTGGAGCCGGCCGGGGGGAGGTAGACGGAATGTCCCAGGAGACGCTTCTCTCCTCCGGGAGGGGGGGGATTGCCATGCTCACTGCAATACTGCCACTTGGGTGACCACAGGTGGAGCTGCAGTCGGGTTAGCTACGGGAGTGGAGGACGCTGACAGAGTTCCGGAGCGTTGGTGCACACACGCTCCTTGGTCCTCTGTGCGTGCTGGCTCCTCAGGGGTGAAGGACAGAAACAAGGAAAAAACCCGAGACTTGCTCGACAACAGACCCCAATGCCACTGGATGGCAGTGTAAGACTGTCTCATCCACAGGGAACAGGAGTGCTCTGACTGGTCGACAGTGCTCACTTGATTTATTATGTACTCTACAGCCATTTTTTTTAATGAATGTATTTGCTCAGAACAGCCCAGCTTAGATGCAACACCTTGTTTTCTCTGGGGTCTTCTCTCTACCTATTTTTTTGTTTTTTAACATAACTGGAAGAATTCAGGAGGCAAAGCAAGGGGGTTGCAGCATAAAGCATTACAGACGCACTGTAGGGCCATGGTTGCACAGGCCATGGATGGTCTGGAAGACAGGACTGCACAGTGTGCACCAGGAGGAACTAGATAAATAAACTAACCAGGGCTGTTTTAACTTAGACGGAATTCAAATTAAAAGCCATCTGACAAAACTAGAATAGACATTTCCTGCATTTGCAAAACTAGACTAGAATGTGTTTTATTCTTAGACAGAACAACTAGTATCTTCTGACCACTTCCAAAAAGAATCTTTTATGATACTTTATAATGCTTGGAATTGTGTTTTGAAAGTTGTGATATCTGAACTGTTCTTTATAGAAAATTTAGTTCTTTTAAATGAATGCTCGCAGTCCGATCAACATGTACAGATCCTAATGATATTGTTCTCCTGTGTCACTACACGTCAATATGATATGTTATTAAAAATGAGGGGACTTTAAAAATTGAGTGAATCAGTTTATGTTTTTATTTGTTTAAATCAACATGAAATATTTTTTTTAATATCGACATATGGCCACTGTAGTAATATTTTATCGCTGTATCTACTTAGCTGGCTCCATGCTTTTATTTAAAAAACAAACAAACAGAAAAAATTTAAGTCTCTAGCCCTCAGAGTTCCAAAGTTATCACATGTTAAAGAAACCGGGCCACATTTACAAAGGGCAATGCAAGGGCTTGCGTCAAGCACTGCATCAAACCTGTTCGGTGGCACAGCTGTGCCAACAACTCTGCTGCACACTGCGCCTGATTCAAGAAGATCGGGGGCATTTACAATGCTTTACTCAATGTATGGCAGCCTGGCCCAAATATATGGCTCAAGCCCCGTAAAAAGGATACCCGAGACTGCTCCATGCTTGACCAGAAAAAGCTGGTCTAACTTGTGGCAATCAGTGTACAGGATCGAGAATCCTGATTGCCGGTTGGGTGAATGCTGCAGGCCCCATGCACTATATGTTCGGTGCACCCAGGGCTTGCTGCATTCTCTGGTCTTTGCGAATCCAGACCATTATCTTCTAAAAGGTGTAACTCTGGAACTCTTGGGTCTAGAAACGTAACTTTTTTCACAAAAGTTAAACTTAATTTTTAAACGAAAGCTTGGGAGTTCAGCCATTAAGAATGAGCTCAGATGACGCTGTTTTTATGTGTCAATACTATTCTATACATACCGATACTATTTAACCTACTTTTTCAGTATATTATCAATACATGTTTTTTGGTTGTGACACAGCCAAAAAAATAGCAAATAAATTGTTGATACTGATTTTTGTAACTACAGACTGCATTAATACTATATTTTTGTACATACCGATGCATAAAATGACATGATAGTTTAAAAAAAATTTAAAGGGGAACTGTCAGCTTTTCAGGGACTAAAGCACGGAACCTTGAGGTCCCCATTAGCTGAAACACAATGTGCTTGAATTTTTTTTTAACAAATCACTTACTTTGCTACAATCTTTATTTATTCATTTTTTATCTGGTTAATCCTGTGACACCCTAATGGTCATTACTGTCCCAGAATCCCCCGCGGCCAGCCCTCTGATGACACACCTGATGGGCTAAGCTGCAGGGGACTTCTATGTGCCAATATAGTTGTTGTAAAGGATTAACACACATACTATGCCTGTCTGCATTTCTAATGCCAGTACCAATCAACTGAGGAAAGCGCTTTCCTTGGTCAATTGGTAGTGGTGTTAGAAATGCAAACAGGTGCTGCATATTTCTTTATCTTTTACAACAACTACACTGACACAGAGGAGTTCCCCACAGCTGAGCCAGTCAGGCGTGTCATCAGAGGACTGGCCGCGGGAGACTCTGGGAAGATAATGTCCGGCAGGGGGTGCTGGACCAACCAGGTGAAAATAAAGACTGTAGCAGAGTAAGTGATTAAAAAATTTGAGCACACTGTGTTTCAACTAATTGGGACCTACAGGGCCCACGTTTTTGTCCCTGAAAATATGGCAATAAAAAATATTTTTGGCCACCCCAGTAGAGGTGCAGTCGTGCTTCTGCCCACCACAACCATGACCCAGGTTCAGCAACAGACAGGGTCACTTGGTGGGCAAGCAGAGTGAGGGGGGATCAAGCACCCAACGACAGCGCTCCTTCCTTGGGGGGGGGGGGTGGACTGCAGTTCCTAATGCAGAGACTGCCACCTGATGGAGGCTAGGCAGCAGCACAGTGGAAGAGCGCACAGAGGAGAAAAGCTGGAGAGTGATGTGCTGGCACACATGCCCTGCGTTCCAGGCTTGGGGAGGAAATACAGGTTACTCACCTGTAACAGGAGTTCTAGGAATGGTATATGTTGTTCATCCACACTTACTGGCAGGTTCTTTGCCGCTTTAAATCTTGCCGGAAGGTCTTCAAGCTGGCTCCTCCCACCCACCCAGGTGATAAAACTCTCGGCTCCGCTCCATGATGCCAGATCTAGCCCACTGGAAGCCAGGTTGTGCGCCGAAGCCGGGGAGGTCGGGTGGGTTGTGTGAATGAACAACATACACCATTCCTAGAACTCCTGTTACAGGTGAGTAACCTGTATTTCTAGGGAACATGGATATGCTGTTCAATCCACAATTACTGGCAGACTCCTAGCAGTTCTCCGGGAGGAGGGAGGCAAAGTGCACACCCCCTACTTAGGAAACAAGGACTGGAGAACCGAGGTCCCAAAACCAGCATCCCGGCGTGACTCAAGATCAGTGTGGTAGTTGGTAATGAAGGTGTGTGCTGACTTCCAGGTAGCAGCCCTGCAGATTTCCTGGATAGGGACGTCCCTGGAAGCAGCCACCGATGCAGCGGTATGGTGGGTAGAATGAGCTCTTATCCCTTTGGGAGGCTCCATGCCCGCCAACCTATGGCAGAGATCTATGCAGGAGGTGACCCACCTGCCTATCGTCCGCTTGGCTGCAGGTCTGCCAGGTGCGGCTTCAGCGTGACAAACAGCTGGCGAACCTCTCCCCGAACTTCAGCCATCTGCTCCTTATAATAAGTGAGCGCCCTTCTAGGGTCCAAGGAATGGAGCCTATATTAGGCATCCGAGGTGTGACTGGGGTAGAACACTGGCAGAGTCAACACCTGGTTAAGGTTGGAAGGAACTTCGGATGGGGGCGAAGGACAACCTTGTCCCTGTGGAAGACCAGATAGGGAGACTCGATGGAAAGCGCCTGGAGCTCTCCCATCCTTCTGGGTGACGTAATAGCCACCAAGAAGGTGGTTTTCTACGACAGGTGAGAGATGTCACACCTATGCATCGGTTCGACTGGCTTGCCCATGAGCTTAGCCAATACCAGCAGTAGATCTCACGGAGGTGGAGGTTCTCGCACCGGAGGGGATATGTGGTCCAAGCCTTTGAAAAAGCGCCCGACCACCTTCTCCTACGCTACCGACTGCTTTCTGACCCACGTCCGGTAAGCAGAGATGGCTGCAAGGTGCACATTAAGGGTCGTCTACCGAAGCCCTAGCAGAGAAAGGGACCATTGGTAGTCCAAAAGACTAGCCAAAGGACAGGAAGAGGGGTCTAACCCCTTGCTCTGACACCAAATGGAGAATCTCTTCCATTTGAAGGCGTAGCATTTTCTGGTCGACTCCTTACGGGACGCCTCAACAATGCTGAGGACCTCGTCGGAAAGACCCAAGACCTGGAACTCTAGCCACTCAGAAACCAGGCCGTCAGGTGCAGGGATTGAAGGTCCGGATGCAGAATCTTCCCCTTGTCAACTGAGATCAGGTCTGGGCGGGTTGGAAGCCACCTCGGGAGCCTGGAGCTGAGGCTGAAGAAATATGGGAACCAGAACTGGTGAGGCCAGTTTGGGGCTACCAGAATCACCTGCGCCTTGTCCCTCCTCGCCTTGAGAAGCACCTTGTGGATCAACGGAAATGGAGGGAAGGCGTAAAAGAGGCCCGGGGTCCATGGCCTCGAGAAGGCATCCCCCTGCAGCGAGCCCTGCTGAGGGGGGCGGGCGTGAAACAGCCTCAGCTTCACATTCTCCCTGGAGGTGAACAGGTCCACCTGAGGGGTGCCCCAATGGGAGAACAGGTCTTGCACTACCTCCGGCAGGAGAGACCACTCATGAGATGCAGCGCCTATCTGGCTGAGGGCATCGGCCAGACTGTTGGAGGCTTCTGCCACATGGATGGCTCGGAGATCCGCCTCCACGCTGCTCACGAGAGACCAGATGCGGAGAGCCTCCTTGCACAGAGGCAAGGAGTGCGTCCCGCCCTGATGGTTGAGGTAGTACATGGTCGTGGTGTTGTCCGTCTGGACCTGAACCACCTGACCCCATGCAAACGGAGTGAAGGCGATGAGGGCTAGTCGAACCGCTCGAAGCTCCAGCAGGTTGATGTGGGATTGAGACTATTGAGGGGACCAGAGGCCGTGGGCCCGGAGATCCCCCAGATGGGCACCCCAACCCAGAGAGGCGTCAGTCGTTAGCGTGACCGTTGGCTCGGGGCAGACAAACGGGATACCCTCCTGCAGATGAGCTGGGACAAGCCACCGCTGCAGGCTGTCCCACATCTCCTGGGTCACTGTCACCGGCTGGTCCAGAGGACCGGAGCGCTGTGACCACTGGCTAGTCAGCCCCCATTGCAGAGGGCGCATATGCCAGTGGGCCCAACGGACCACGCTGGTGCAGGCCGCCAGGAGGCCCAGAAGGCACAGGAAGTCCCGGGCAGGGCGCAATTGCCCAACCAGAAATGATTGGGCAAAGGAGGAAAGGACCTCGGCCCTGTCCGCCGGGAGCCGGGCTCTGGCTCGAAGAGAGTCGAGCTCTGCCCCGATGAACTGAATCACCTGCGATGGCACGAGTTCAGATTTGGCCTCGTTGATGACGAGGCCAATCCGAGAGCAGACCCAGAGGGCCAGATCCCTGGACTGCTCCACCTCCAACCTGGAGGGGGCTACAATCAGCCAGTCGTCCAGGTAAGGGTACACCTGGACCCCTCGGCGCCGTAGGAATGCTGTCACCACTGCCATGCATTTGGTGAAGACCCTGGGAGCTGGAGAAAGGCCGAAGGGCATGGCCCAGAACACGTAAAGAGATCCCACTGCTCTGAAGTGGAGGAATCGCTGATGAGATGGACGGATTGGGACGTGAAAGAACGCATCCTGGAGGTCTAGAGAACAGAACCACATGCCTAGTTCCAAGGATAGAATGATCTGAGCCAGAGTGACCATCCTGAAGGTACGCGGCCTTAGGAACTTGTTCAGGTCATGTAGGTAGAGAATGGGGCGCCAGCCCCCCACCTGCTTTGGGACCAGGAAGTACCTGGACACACACCCTGGGTCTGGAGGAGGATCCGCCACCCTGCTGATCACCTCCTTCTGGAGGAGCAGGGCAATGTCGGCTCGATGAGCCAACCGAGAGGCTGCGGATCCCGTTGCCTCCCGTGGGGCGACGGCTTGACAGGGAGAGGACTGCTCGAACTCCAGAGGCAGACCCTTGCCGACCACTTCTAGCACCCAGCGGTCCGTGGTGATAGTGGACCAGGCGGAAAGGAAGTGGCAGAGGTGTCCCCCCCCCCATGGGGGGAACCCTGGGAGGAGTGACGAGGCTTGGGGCGACACCCCTCAACCCATCACTGGGCAGGCTCAGAGGAAGGGCCGGCCGAGGAGCCTCCTGGACCCTTCCCTCTAGGCTTCCTACTGGAGGAAATGGCAGACTTGGCCTTGCAGTGCCAAGTGTGAGCCTGCTGGTCCTGTTGCTGGTGCTGCTGGCCCGATGGGGTGCAGGGGCGGAAGGGCTTACGCTGCTGCTGGTGGCCTTTGTCCTTCTGGGCAGACGTGACCGAGTCCAAGGTGGCACTGGACTTCTCGATCCTCTGGAGATGGCCTTCCATCCCGGGCCCGAACAAGTCAGTGCCAAGGAAGGGAACATCTGCCAGCTTGTGCTGGGTGTCCGCCATGAAGATGGAGATCCGCAGCCAAACTGTGCGGCGCATGGCTACTGCAGCTGCTACTGACCGGGCACAAGAGTCACCGATGTCCAAAGAAGTTTGGAGCTGCTGTTTAGCCACCACCCTTCCCTGATCCCGCACCTGCTTGACTGTCATCTGAAGGTCAGCCGGGAGATGGGGAATCACCTCATCCAGGGAACCCATAAAGACGTGTGAAAAATGTGCCATCAGTACAGCCGAGTTAGTCTATCGAAGGCCTAGGGAGGAAGCAGCGTAAACCTTCCGTCCTGAATAATCCAGCTTTTTGGATTCTTTATCAGGCAGTTTGTCCATGTCCCTACCGTTCCCGGAATGACAGAAAACACTGTCGGTCACCAGCCCCTCCACAGAGGGGTGCTCCAAGAAACCGGAGAGTGAATCGGTGGGTACTGCATACTTGCGAGCCATCCTAGCCGAAGGTGTGGGACAAGATGCAGGCCGCTGCCACAACTCCAGGGCCGTATCTCCGTGAGGGAATACCTGACCCGCTTCTGAACGGGTGCAAGCTGCATCCCAGTGGACTCTGAGATGAGTCGAAGTATTCCCAAGAACGAGGGTGGGCTCTCGTCCACCAACTGACCCCCTGCAGATTCCAGGTCAATGGGCCTGGAGTACAGGGAAGAGTCGTCAGACTCTGAGGAGTCTGCGAACAGCTGCCAAGCGCCTGAGCCACCCTCCACCTGCCGAGGCTGATCAGAAGTGAGGGTGACCAACAACCTGTGGGGCAAGCCCTGACGCGACCGAGAATCCTTGGTCGGGGCCCCAGTCTTCGGTTGAGGAGGCAGTGGTTCCACCACAATGGGCGGAGCAGCCGGTTTCGGCCGAACAACCGGAGCCGGGGTCGGCTCCTAGACAACTACGAGGGGTTGCTTCGGTGACAGCCACTTAATGGCCGGAGAAGGAGGTGAAGTCAGCTTGTTACCAGCCAACAAAAGTTGCTGCCACATCATATCCTCATAGTGCTGGTGTAACTTACGTCAGAGCCTATCCTCTGAAGAGAATGAGCGGCGACGCCACTTTCCATGGTGCCGAGACCGAGACTGCCGATGCTGGCAGAATCTACCCGACATGGAAGAGGACCGAGACCAAGACCTTCGGGGTCACAGAGGGTGGGTCAGAGAGGAGGCGGGGGAAACCCACTTACTCCTCGGTTCAGGGTCCTTGACTGGGGACTTCGGCACAGGAGGCATGGGCAAGTCCTCGGTTACCACCAGGGGAAGCAGTGAAGAAGGGTTGTCGGCTTCTCCAGTCGACAATCCGTCCAACGGATCAAGAAAAATCTCGACCGCGTCGACGGGTGTCTTGCCCAGCTGACCTGACAGGGACACCGTGAAGCCAGCGCCTTAGCCGCAACCTCAACCGAAGTCGAGAGCCGACAGTCCGGTGAAGGGGATCTCTCCTGCTCCCACGAACGTCGACGGTGGGACTTACCTTTCGGTTCTTTTTTCTTCGACCTACTGGTATGTCCCGATGGCCCTTCTCCCTAGGTGGAGAGGGACTGGCAAAGCTCCTTAAAAGAAGCAGTGTAGGAGAAACCCAAGGAGAGTGGGATAAGCGTCGCGGCCGAGGAGGAAGATGAAGCGGCCTGGGTCGCCTCCTCCTCAAGGGCGATCAATTGCTCCAGCTGCTCCTCAGAGCCCACAGCCGCGAACACCACCCAACGGGCCTCCTTTGACTTCACCGGCAGGTACTGTTTCTCAGGGCGCCTCAGCTGTAGTCCGGCAGCGCGGTCTTCTAAAACCAAAACCATGAAGGACTTCAACAGATCGTAGGCCTGTGGAACGTGGTCAAGACCCAGGCAGTAAATGCACGTGGAGTGCGGATTGGTCCGGGACATCTTCTGCCCGCAGGGCCACCAACAGAAGCCGGGAGTGGATTTGTCCATCGCAGCCACGAGGGAAGATGAAGACTGTAGTCTAGTAAACTTTTAAATTATTTTAAGAAAACCCGAAGAGTTTGGATCCAGGCCTAAAACGCAGAGTGCTGAGGAGGGAACCTGAACTTCCAAGTGGTAAGGAAGATCTGGCATCATGGGGCGGAGCCGAGAGTTTTACCACCCAGATGGGTGGGAGGAGCCAGCTTGAAGACCTTCTGGCAAGATTTAAAGCGGCAAGGAACCTGCCACAAAGTGTGGATTGAACAACATATCCACGTCCCTAGAAAAACAAGTTACTCACCTGTAACTGTAATTCTAGGAGTGGTATATGGTGTACATCCACACTTCTGACAGAATTCCTTTCCCTTGAAGACTTGCTGGAAGGTCTTCAAGCTGACTCTTCCCACCCACCCGAGTGGTATCCACCTCCTCGGCACCACAACATGATGTCAGATCTGACCAGCTGGAAGCCAGACCAGTGTGCCACTTGCCAGGGGAGGTTGGGTGGGTTGTGTGTTGATGTACACCATATACCACTCCTAGAACTACAGTAAAGTAAGTTAACTTGTTTTTCTAGGGGCAAGGATATGGTGTACTAGCCACACTTCTGGCAAACTCCTATCAGTTCTCTGGGAGGAGGGGGGCAAGGCACCCACCCCCTATTTATGTAACAGAGACTGGAGAACCGAGGACCCAAAACCAGCATCCCAGCATGACTCAAGGTCGATGTGGTAGTGTGAGATGAAGGTGTGTACTGACTTCCAGGTAGCAGTCCCACAGAGCTCCTGGATAGGGACATCCTTGGAAGCAGCCACCAAGACAGTGGTGTGCCTGGTGGAATGAGCCCTAAGCCCTAAGGGAAGCTCCCTACCAGCCAACCTATAGCAGAGGTAGATGCAGGATACAATCCACCTTCCAATCGTCTGCTTTGCTGCCGGTCTGCCAGGTATGGCGTCAGTATAGGTGACAAACAGCTGGCGAACCTCTCCCGAACTCCAGCCTTGTGCTCCCTATAATAGGCGAGTGCCCGCCGCAGTTCCAAAGTGGGCAGCCTGTGCTCGGCCTCCGAGGTGTGGTTGGTGAAGTACACTGGGAGACTGATCACCTGGTTAAAGGTGAAACTCCGAAACAACCTTCAGGAGGAACTTCGGGTTGAGGCAAAGGACAACCTTGTTCCTGTGGAAGACCAGGTAAGGGGACTCCACCGAGAGCGCCTGGAGCTCACTGATCCTTCTGGCGCATGTGAAAGCCACCAAGAAGGCGGTCTTCCACATCTGGTGTGACATCTCACACCTGTGCATCGGTTCGAATGGCTTGCCCATGAGCATCGTCAAGCACCAGCAACAAGACCCGAGGTGGTGGTGGTTCATGCACTGGAGGGGAAATGTGGTCAAGGCCCTTAAGGAAGCACCCAACCATCTTCTCCTGTGCCACCGTCGGCATACCAGCCCACGCCCAGTATAGAGATGGCTGTCACGTGCACCTTGAGGGTCATCGACCAAAAGCCCAACTGAGAGAGGGGACCACAGATAGTCAAGGATGCTAGCCACCAGACAGGAAAAGAGGTCAAGCTCCTTGTCCTGACACCAAATGGAGAATCTCTTCCATTTGAAGGCATGGTACTGACGAGATGACTCCTTCAGAGAGGCCTCAACTACATGGAGGACCTCGGCAGAGAAAGCCCAGAGCCTGGAACTCTAGCCGCTCAGGAACCAGGCTGTCAGGTGCAGGGACTGAAGGTTCACGTGAAGGACCTTCCCCCAAGAGAATGAGAGCAGGTCCGGGCAAAGTGGCAAGCGCTGTGGAGGCCTGCAGCTAAGGCTGAGGACATCGGGGTACCAGAACTGGCGTAGTCAGTCCAACATCACCAGGATCATCCATGCCTTGTCCCTCCGAGCCTTGAGCAGGACTCTCTGGATCAGAGCAAAGTGAGGGAAGGCATAAAATAGGCCCAGGGACCAAGGCTTCACAAAGACATCCCCCTACAGAGTTCCCTACTGAGGGAGGAGGACACAAAACAGTCTCAGCCTTGCATTCTCCTGGGAGGCAAACAGGTCCACCTGAAAGGTGCCCTCTGGGACAAGAAACTGTCCACTACTTCCTGAGGAAGGGACCACTCATGAGACGCCTCACCCACATGGCTGAGGGCGTCCGCGTGCAGACTGGTCACTCTGGCCACATGAATGGCCAGGAGGTTAGCCTGCAGGCTAAGCATGAGGGTCCAAATGCGGAGAGCTTCCCTGCACAGAAGTAGGGGGTGCATCCCACCCTGCTTGTTGTGGTAGTACATGGTTGTCATGCTCTTCAACTTGACCTGTATGACCCCAAAGATGAGTAGCGAAGGCTGTCAGAGCCAGGCAAACAGTCCGAAGCTCTAGCAGGTTGCTGTGACATCGGGACTCCTCAGGGGACCAGAGGCTGTGGGTCCTGTTTTCCCCCCAGATGGGCACCCCAGCCTATCAGGGAGGCGTCGGTCATGAGAGTGACCATCTGCTCTGGGTAGACAAATAGGACTCCTTCCTGAAGATGTTCCGGGACCAACCACCATTGGATGGCAGCCCACATCGGCTGGGTCAACGTGACAAGCTGGTCGAGGTGGCCCTGATGCGGAGACCACTAGCAGCCAGCCCCTACTGAAGGGAGTGCATTCTCCAGTGGGCCCAATGGACCATTCTGGTGCAGGCCACCATAAAGCCCAGGAGGTGCAGGAAGTGCCTGGCAGGGTGCAACTGCCCAACCCAAAATGATCAGGCAAAGAAGGAAAGATCTGCCACCCTGTCCATTAGGATAGGGGCTCTGGCTCAGCAAGAGTCTAGCTCTGCCCCAATGAAGTGAATCACCTATGAGGGGATGAGTTCCGACTTGACCTCATTGACCAGGAGGTCAAGGCGAAAGCAGGTCTGGAGGACCAGGTCCCTGGACTGCTCCGCCTCCATCCTGGAGGGGCCTGCAGTTAGCCAAACATCCAGGCAGTCATATACCCGGACCCCTCTGCACCTCAGGAAGGCTGCCACTACTGCAGTGCATTTGTTGAAGACCCTGGGAGAGGAGAGGCCAAAGGGCATGGCCAGGAACTCGCAGAGGGTCCCCTCCACGCGGAACCAAAGGAACCACCGGTGGATGGATGGGGATGTGGAAGAAGGCATCCTGCAGGTCCAGGGAGCAGAACCACATGTTCTGTTCTAGGGATGGAATGATCTGGTTCAGCGACCACTATGAAGGTGCACAACCACAGAAACTTGTTCAGGTCGTGAAGATTCAAGATGGTGCACCAGTCCTACGTCCGTTTGGGAAGCAGAAAGTATCTGGAAACAAACCCTGGATTCGCTGGTGGCTCTGGGACATGAACCACCACCTCCTTCTACAGGAGCTGAGCGATGTCGTCCTGAAGGGTGAACAGCACGTCGGCAGACACCATATCTTTCCAAGGGGCGTGGGTGCAGCTGGGCGCGAGAACCTCGAACTCCAGAGGCAACCCCCGGCTGACCACTTTCAACACCCACTTGTCCGTGGTGACACTAGAACAAGTAGAAAGAAAGAGGCGGAGCCAGCCCCCCACGGAAGGATCCAGGGGAGACAGTATGGGCAGGGAGGGGTTACCCCTCATCCCTTCACTGGGCAGGCATGGATGAGGAGGCCAAGCCAGCGGAAGAAGCTGCTGTACCTCGCCCACCAGGCTTCAGGACCATGGAAGCAACTGACTTAGCTCTAAGACATCAGGACTGCTGGTGCCCAGCCAGGGTCAGGGAAAGCTTAGCTATAGGAGCAGGATGGGGCTAAAAGGACTTTCTCTGGGGTTTGGGGTACTTGTCCTTTTGGGCTGAGGTGACTGAGTCCAAGGTGGCATTGGACTTCTCAATCCTAGTGAGATGACCATCCACCCCAGTTCTGAACACATCATTACCCAGGAAGGGGGCATCCACTAATTTGTGCCGTGTATCCACGGTAAAGGTTGAGATACAGAGCCAAGCCCTTCTGCGCACAGCCAGAGCTGCGGCCACGGACCTGGCACATGATTCACTGATGTCCATGGCCAACTGGAGCTCATGTTTGACCACTGCACAGCCCTCGTCCAGGATCTGCTTGACTGTCATCTGAAGGTCAGCTGGGAGCTGAGGGAAGCACCTCATCCAGGGTGCCCAAGAGGGCATGAGTGAAGTGGGCCATCAACAAGGCCAAACTGGTCTACCGAAAGTAGAGAGAAGAGGCTGCATACACCTTTTTGTCCGTGTGATCCAATTTCTTGGATTCTTTGTCGGGGGAGCTCATCTACATCCCCGACATTGCTCGTCTGATGAAACACCAAGTTGGCAACCAGGCCCTCAGCCAAGGGGTGGTCAGTGAACCCAGAGAGGGAGTCCGTAGGGACCGCATACTTGCGAGCCATATGGGCTGACAGTGTAGGACAGGAAACTGGATGCTGCCAGAGCTCCAACGTGGGCCCAAGAATGGCCTCTGCCACTGGGAAGGCGACCCCCGGGGAGTCATCCTGGTCAAGTATATCCACGAGTGGATACTTGGGCTGTTTTTTGGACGGGCTCCAACTGGACCTCCGTGGCCTCGGAGGTGAGGCAGAGCGTGGCACTGAAGGAAGTGGAACCATGGTCCATTGGCAAATCTTTGCCCAACCCCAGGTTGACCAGCCTGCAGTGCATGGAGGAAGCCTCCGATTCTGAGGATTTGTCAAAGGCCAGCTGACCCCCCCCTCCCCCCGAGTCACTAATAACCTTGCGGGCCTCGTAGGTCCTGGTGAGCGATAACCGTTGAGGAAGCCCAGGGGCAGTACAGGCATCCTTGGATGGGGGAATCATCCTTCAGCTAAATCAGTGGGGGTTCAGCCCGAATGAGCAGAGAGGCCATAATCAGCCGAGCCGGAACCGGCTCGGGCCGAGGCAGCAGCAGCCAAACTAGTGCCAAGGAGTGACCTGGCACTGGCTTAGGCCCAGCACCCAAAAGGAGCTGCTGCCACATAGCTCTTCACAGCACTGTCATAACTTACGGCAGAGCTGTTCCTCCCCCAAAGAAGAGGAGGAGGAGCAGCAGTGGTAACACCACTTAGCCGAAATGCCGACTTTGGCGAGGGATGCTCGAAACTGAACTACGGGTCCGAGACATTGACCACCGATGGTCTGGACGGTGAGGAGAGGCCAGAACCGGGGAGGGACACCTGCCACCTCCCGCAAGCTCAAGGTCCCAAGGGTTAGGGACCAGATCAGCAGGCTGATCCGACACGCCCTGGGACTGCAAGTTTGGACCAGAGTTCTGTAAAGGGAAGTATCCCCCTCGTTCTATGACAACAGGTCAACTGGGTTGAGAAAAATCTCGACCGGCTGGTAAACCCGTGTCTAGACCAACAGGCCCGGCAGGGACACCACAGGGACAGTGGCCTGGACAGAAGGCTCGGCCAAAGCCGAATTATTGATAAACATAGATGAAGAAGGAGCGCAGGAATCCGCAGCCTGAGAGCGCTCACGATCCCACAACCTGCATCAGGACTTTTTCACTCTGGATTTGGAATCCTTTTTGGATTTAGACTGAGAAAGGCGCTCCGCGAGGGTGGGAAGGGACTGCAACAAGCCCCGGAATGCCTGTAAAAGAGGTATCAAAGCCACCATTTGTTTGGCGGACTGCACAGCAACGGAGACCACCTTACGGGCATCCTTGGAGTGAACTGGAGGGTCCTGCTACTCTGGGCGATCCAGCAGGAGTTTGGCATACCGGTCCTCCAGAGTGAAGGGATACAGAGTGTGGCACAGGTTGCAAGCCTGGGGATCGAGGTCCAGGCCCAGGCAATAAATGCATATGGTGTGAGGTTCCATGCGAGACATTTTCTACCCACAGTCAGAGTTTGAAACAGAGTGTTGACTTCTGTGCTGAAGAATCCGTGGTGTGAGCATGGAGAAACCGCAAAGCAGCCTGAAGACCGCAGCAAAATTAGTGAAAAATGAAGATAGGGCCTACAAAATGTAGAGCACAATGGAGGGAACCTGACTCTTCCAACGGAAAAGAAGATCTGACATCACAGAGTGGTGCTCAGGAGGAAACCACCTGGGTGGGTGGGTGGGTGGGAGGAGCCAGCTTGAAAACCTTCCAGCAAGTCTTAAAGGAAAGGATTCTCCCAGGAGTGTGGCTAGTACACCATATCCACACTCCTAGAAGAAAACATTACTTACCATAGTAACATCCCAAAGGATCCCTCATTATGCTTAACGTGTGCATTCAGCCTGGTAGGTTGAAGTACTCCAGAGCATGTGTAATATGTAAATTATGGAACTTTGAACGAAATTCAAACCTCTGCCTCGAGGTGGGGCTGTTAACAGCATAACATCAGATTTACTTCTGAGCCTATAGAAAAAAAAGTCGCAATCTGAACTGAACTGATTCCAAGATTAAATTCCATGGACTATAACACAAGGCTTACTGAAATGGGTTTGCATTCCCTACAAATGAGAAGATTCAAGGGCGACATCTTACTCATTTATAAATTAGTTAAATCCCCATCTCAAATGAAACAATGTGGACTCACATTAGGAAAGAAACATTGTTAACAGAATACATAATCAACAACTTGAAGTTGACTGGGCCAATACCAACAAACAGGACAACTTCTTCTGTATCAGAGCAGCGAAACCATGGAATTTGCTACCCCAGGAATTGGTCAATTTGACCAACTTTGATAACTTTAAAATTAAATTAGATCTAATGGCTAAAATCTTCTCCATTGTGATCCTTGACCCACAAGTGTGGGGGACAAATCTTGATGGGCCTTGTGCCTCCTTTTTGTCCAAATAATCCTGTAAATCCAGTAAACCTATTCTAAACTACTAAAACAAAAATCCCATTGAAAAGCAAAAATAAGCTGGCCACCCAGGCCAAGCTACAGCAAAGTGAATCACAGCAAAAACTGTTGTGAATGAACAACAAGTAATGCTAAAGCAAGAAAAAGTAACAGAACTGATTCTTGCTCAACGTTTTCCAGGTTCTGGAAGGGGAGGCAGGCTGGGAGATTTAAGCATAATGAGGGATCCCTTGAAATAAACAATATTACTCTGATAAAGAATTTTTTCTTTAGACCCCAGGAATCCTTGATTATGCTTAACGTCTGCAGAATACAAAGCACTATTCTTGGGAGGCTGGGTACAGAACCTATTTGGGGAAAAGGTTTTGCAAGACAGCAGTGCCAAACCTGGCATCTCTCCTGGATTGTACATCCACGCAATAAAGCTTTGTAAAGGTGTGTACAGTTGTCCAGGTAGCTGCTTTACAAATCTCTAGCAAGGAAATATCCCTTACAGCTGTAGCACAGGCAGCAGTGCCATGAGTGGAGTGTGCCCTGAGGCCATGGGGTGGCAGCTTGTCAGCTTTAGAGTAGCAGAATTGGATACAGAAGACTATCCAACAAGCAATGGTCCTCTTAGCTGCTGGCCTTCCCTTTCCCACTTCACCATATGTGAGGAACAGCTGTGAGTGAGAGGATCCAAGGTCTTTAGTATGATACAGATACTGCTTGAGGGACCTCTTACTGTCCAGACTATGCAGTATCTGCTCCCCAGGACTGGATCCTTCTGTGAAGCACACTGATAGGGTCATGGACTAGTTCCAATTAAACTCAGACACCACCTTAGGAAGGAATTTTCTATTGGCCCTAAGAACTACCTTGCCCCTGTGGAAGATGATATAGTTAGGGTCAGTGCAAAGAGCTTGCAGCTCGCACACTGTCCAAGCGCAAGGTATGGCAACCAAAAAGACTGCCTTCCAGGTGACATACTTCATATCAGCAATGACCAGAGGTTCAAATGGAGGTTCCATGAGCTTGGCTATGCACAAGTTCAGATCTGGTTCTCTCAAATGGAGATGAAGAGAGGATCACAGATGTAGAAGTGGGTAGCCATCTGGGAACTAGCGACCATCGAACAGTATGGTTCACAATAAACACAGCAATAGAGTCAAGCCATACAAAGACAAAGGTAATGGATTTTAGGAGGGCTGACTTTGTCAAAATGGGTGAGTGCTTAAGGAATGCACTAGCAAATGGGCAGGAAGGAGGGTGGAAGAACAATGGGGAATAATAAAACTGCCATCACAGATGTAACAAGCCTTTGTGTAAAGCAAACAAACGAAACGAGGTAAGAAACCACTATGGTTCTCAAAGGAAGTGGCAGTGAAGGTTCAAGAGAAAAGAAAGCATTCAGGAAGTACAAGGAATCACAGAAGGAACAGGACAGAGAACTGTACAGTTAAAGCAAAAGGAAGCTGGAAGGCAGTCAGAACAGCAAAGGCCCAAACCGAGGAAAAGATAGCCAACTCAGTTAAGAAGGGAGACAAACCTTTTATAGGTACATCAGGAGGCAGTAAGACCAAGGGAGGGATAGTGAGGCTTAGTAAAGGGAGGGAGGTGGGCAGAGGGTGACTGTGAAAAGGCAGAGATACTAAACAAATATTTTTGCTCAGTATTTACAAAGGAAGAGGGGACGTACTAAAACAAACAGTAGAAACACTCTGGATACAGAAGTTGATACCAGCCATTTACAGAAGAAAGGTTCTGAAAGAACTCTTAAAACTGAAGGTGGACAAAGCAATGGGGCCTGATGGGATTCATCCCAGAATTCTAAAAGAACTAAGGGTAGAACTAGTGACACCACTGACTACCCTCTTTAACAAATCATGGGAGGATGGGGTGGTACCGAGGACTGCAGGAGGGCAGATGTGATCTCCCTTCACAAAAGTGGAGCAAGGCAGAAGCAGGAAACTACAGACCTGTTAGTTTAACCTCAGTGGTAGGGAAAATGATGGAATCACTTTTGAAGGAAAGAATTGTTGAGTATCTAGAGGCCAGAGGGCACAGGACCCAAGGCAGCATGGATTCACAGCGGAAGGTCATGCCAAACAAATCTGATAGATTTCTTTGACTGCGTGACCAAAGTAGTCGATCAGGGAGGGCTGTGGACATGCCCTACCTAGACTTTAGCAAGGCATTTGACACAGTCCCACACAAAGATTAATATACAAGTTAGCCAGCCTGGGAGTGGGTCCCAAGATGACAGCCTGGGTAAAAGAATTGGCTGGAGAATAGGACACAGAGTAATAGTAAATGGAGTCACTCTGAAAAAGGGGGTTAGTAGTGGGGTACCGCAGGTTTCAGTATTAGGACCGGTCCTCTTCAATGTCTTTATGAGCGACATTGCAGAGGGACTGGAAGGAAAAGTATGTCTCTTTGCAGATGACACTAAGATCTGCAACAGAGTTGATGCACAAGGTGGAGTGGAAAGGATGAGAAGGGACTTGGCAAGGTTAGAGGAATGGTCAAATGTATGGCAGCTTAGATTCAATGCTAAGGAGAGCAAGGTAATGCACCTGGGAAACAAAAACCCAGGGGAAGAGTACACAATGGGGGGTGAGATACTAACAACAACAAAAATGGAAAGGGACCTGGGGGTAGTCATATCAGATGACCTAAAGGTGGGAAAGCAATGTGAGAGGGCAGCAAGGAGGGCTGGGGGGATACTGGGATGCATAGGAAGAGGCATCACCAGTAGAAAACAGGAAGTTATTATTCCTCTGTACAGACAGCTAGTGAGACCCCATCTGGAGTACTCGTGCAGTTCTGAGACCCAATCTCCGCAAAGACATAGACAGGATGGAAGCTGTCCAGAGGAGGGCAACTAAAATGGTGCAGGGTCTGCACCGGAAGACATATGAAGAGAGACTTAAGGAGCTTAATATGTATAGCCTCGAGGAAAGGAGGGAGAGGGAGACATGATAGAAACTTCTCAAGTACCTCAAGGAATCAACAAAGTCCAAGAGGGTAGCATCTTTCAAAAAAAGAGGTGTGCAAGAACAAGGGGGCACAATTTGAAGATAGAAGGAGGGCGGCTCAGAGGTAATTTAAGGAAGTATTTTTTCACAGAGAGGGTTGTGGATGTATGGAATGGCCTTCCAGAGGAGGTTGTGGAGTCAAAAACAGTGGTGGAATTCAAGCATGCATGGGACAGTCATAAGGCAATTCTAGGGGTTGGGGGTAGGAAGAAGTAGGCTGCTGGTTAATTAGGACCTGCAGCTTATCCATCAGGTAGGGAAATGGGCAGACTGGGTGGGCCAAGCGGTCCTTATCTGCCATCAAATTCTATGTTTCTATGTTTCTATCCCATGGTGGTACTGGTTCCCTCACAGGGGGATAAAAATGGATCAGGCCATTGAAAAGTCTTTTAAAAATGGGATGAGAAGCCACTGTTTTCTTGTTGCCTGCTGATACATAGGCTGAGAAGGCTGCCAAGTGCACCTTAAGGGTTAAGGACCAGAGACCTAAGGCCTGCAAATGCACCAAGTAGTCCAGAAGCAAGGGCAGGTCTGACTGTAGGGGGGTGAGCTGCTTAGGAGCACACCACAGAGAAAATCTCTTCCATTTGGAAGCGTGAGACTTCCTGGTAGCAGGTTTCTTGGAAACCCCGAGGACATTCAGGACCTCCTCCAAAAACTGGAAATCCGAGTACTCTAACTCCTCAAGAACCATGCCTTGAGGTGTGATGATCTGAGGTTTGGGAAGGTCACTCTGCCCTGAGACATGGTCAGCAGGTTTAATCTCAGGGGAAGATGAATGGGTTGCTTGGAGGAGAGGGCAAGTAGCAGAGAGTACCAGGGCTGTCTGGCCCAGTCTGGCGCTATTAATATCATGGTTGCAACGGTCCGGTGGTGCTGAGGGTTGAGGCACTGGACGCCACACCTTATGCCACGCCGGCGACCCGGATTCGGGAGCAAGCTCAGGTTGTCGGCGAGGGAGGAGAGAATTACGCGTCCAGAGGACTGCTCTCCTCTCCTGGGGAGGGTGGGTGGTTGACTCCCCAGTATGAGCGGCTCCCAGCAGAGGCTGGAGGCACTACAGCCTGGGGATCATGCTAGGTGCATGGGGAGGAGCCTCGGCTGATATCCGCGGTAAGGGTGCGGGAGCGCGCCCGGTCGCACTGGATGTCATTGCACGTCCAAGGCTCCAAAGAAGGGGGGGGTCGGCACTAGAACAGAGAAAACACCTGTTGTCTGGGGTGTAGATGTCGCCTGCCCACACCTCCACTGCCGGATCCTGCCCACTGTGTCCTTGTCCCGACGTCACCTCCGCCCATAAGAGCGCCGGATGAAAACGCCGAGGAGCAGAAGACGGCCCCACCCTGGGGGGTGTATTCCGGGGGGAAGACTCTGCAAGTGTGTCGAGTTCACAGGCACAGATGGGAGAATTTCAGGCTGGAGGGGACAAGGTAGGTCGACCGAAGAAGCCCCAGTAAGCGGTGACCGGAGGAAAGAGAATTGGGAAAAAAATATATATATATCATGGTTGCAGGCTGGCTCCTCAATTTTAGTAGGGCTCAAAATGGCAGAGGAAATGGAGGGAAGGCATACAGGAACCTGCCGGATCAATTCAGGATCAAAGCATCCAAGGGAACTGTGCCCACTGCTGGGGGCCTGCAACAGAAGAGATGAAACTGGCAATTGTCTCTGGAATCAAACAGGTATATTTCTGGTGTGCCCCTTCATTGAAAGATTGTGGCTAATACCTGTCTGTTCAGTAACCATTCGTGATGGTCTTGGTTTATCCTGCTGAGGGAGTTTGCCAAGGCATTGTCCTTTCCTGGAAGATGAACAGCTGACAGCTGCACTTCCACTGAGTAAGCCAAGCTCCAGAGTTTCATGGTATCTGAGCAGTTTTGAGGACTGCATTCCTCCCTACCTGTTGATGTAATACATGGTAGTAGCGTCGTCTGTCCAAACCTGAACAGACTGACCCTTTAGCTGGCAGGCATATGACTGTAGGGCTAGAAAGACCACCCTTAATTCCAGGAGATTTATGTACTCCTTGGACTCTCGAGGAGACCACACTCCACTTAATGTGAGGTCGCCCAGGTGGGCTCCCCACCCCAAAAGGGAGACATCTGTTGTTAGAATGACTGCCGGAACCCGCAACTGAAAGAGAACCCCCTCTCTGAGATTGTCCATTTCCTTCCACCAGTCCAAGGCTTGTAGTACAGGTCTCATCACAGGTACGAGCCTTGACAGAGGGTGCCGCTTCTGGGACCAATGGGCCCTTAAGTAATACTGAATTTCCCCGCATCTGAAATCTGGCTCCTGGTACCACAGCTATGGTGGAGGCCATATGCTCGAGGAGTTGAAGAAAATGTCTTGGCCTGGGATGACCCAGGACGAAGAAGTGTGCCAGCTCCAGGAGACTTTCCATTCTTTCCTGAGACAGGAAAGCCTTGCCCTGGAGGGCATCCAGCTGCGCTCCTATGAACTCCAGCACCTGCACCGGTTCAGTCTCAGATTTTTGCACGTTTATAAGAAATCCCAATGTCTCCAAGGTGCGCTGAACTAACTGGAAAGAGTCTCTTGACCTGGTGATATGATTTTCCTGTGACTAGCCAGTCATTCAGGTAAGGAAAAAACATCACGCCCTGTCTTCTGAGGTATGCTGCCAACTGAGCCAAGCACTTTGTGAACACCCTGGGGAAGATGAGAGAACAAAGGGGAGGGCTGCTAAATGATATTGATATAAATATATGATATTGAATCTTAGGTATTTTCTGTGATTGGATCTGACTGGGATGTGAAACTATACATCTTTCAGGTCCAGAGTTCCCAGCTAGTCTCCCTGTTGCAGGGAAAGGATCACTGTGGCCAGAGTGACCATCTTGACCTTGTTCAGGAATCTGAGATCTAAAATGGTTTGCCAATGAGAAAGTACTATGAATAAAGGCCTTTTCCCCACTGAGAAGTAGGAACTCATTCTGCTGCATTTGCCTGCAGCAAGTTTTTGACATCCAGTTCACGCAGAATTTTTTTCTTCTGGGGTGGAGGGAGGAAAGCTTCTGTGGACCTGTAGTCTGGGAAGGCTTTTGAACTGCAGAGAGAGAGACCAAGGCTCACTATTTCCAGGACCAGGTGGAGATGTTTTTCCATTCCTGGAAAAAGTGAACCAGTCTTCCTCCTACTGGCAATGGGTGCGTAACCTGGCCACTCACATCAGGTGTTCTGCTTGGGCTGAGCCGTAGAGGCGGAAGCCTGGTCAGCCCTTCTGGAAGCTCTTCTGCCCTACCTATAAAGTAAGTTCTCATCTGAGAGCAGTCACAGGGCATGGGCATAGGATAAAAAGCACACGGGTAGTGACCCCTACCCCGCCTCCCCTGCCAAGAGGCATGCAGGAAGTGGAAGCCTTTTCCTTTTCAGAATTACTTTTATAGGTGGTTTTGTACTCTTCCACCTTTTTCATGTACGCCTGTCCTGTCACCAGATAGGGAATTATTCATGCATGGGAAGTCCATAGCCTTTGCCTTGGTGTCCTGGGACAAATCAGATATCCTTAGCCAAGCAAATTTCCTCAGGGAGATAGCCTGGGTCATTACCCTGGATGCAGCATCATTAGCATCTACTGCCATATGGAATAGGTATTTGACAGCATCAAGGGCAGTCCTAGCCGTATCTACCAAGTCCTGCACACGGTTCTCATGAACCTCATCGCTCAGGGTCAGTACCAGGTTCCACAGTACTTTCTGGTACTTGGCAATGTAAGCAGTGTACACAGCCTGCCTCAGGAGCAAGGAGGCCAATGTGTACACTTTTTTCATTATGCCATCCAGCCTCCTGGAGTCCTTGTTTGGAGGCTGAGAGGAGAGGGAAAACTTAGCTTTGTCACAGGCAGCCGCCTGGACTACACCTTCATGGTCAGGATGTGAGCAGAGGTAGTCAGTATCACATTTGTCCAGCTGGTACTTCTTAATTTTCTTATCAAGCCCCGGAATAGAAGTAGGAGTTTGAAGCAGTTTACAGGTTGCTTTCTTAAAGGACTTGTGGAGAGACAAGAGCAACCTCTTAGTATGGGTGACCACCATCATGTTTAAGAAATCCTCCTCCTCCTCATTTCCATCACATTCCTGGGTGGGGAGAGTGAAAGTAATGATAATTTGTTTCATGAAGGCACAGTGCAAGGCATAAAATGAGCGGGTTTGCATCGTAATTTGCGACCCAAGATCGGAGAAAAGCGAGTCAACTTGTGGAATGATTAGCAGTCATTGCTAATCATTCTGAACTGCCCCTGGGTCCTTTAAAAATGCCCTTTTTGCTGGCCCAGTGGCATAGAGGGCTAAGACGCTGGCGCCTTACCTCGACCCATGCTGGTGACCTGGGTTCGAGAATGAGCACAGGGCAGAGGTCAGCACGGGGTGGGGGGAGGGTGGAGCTGGATAGAGCTGCCAACAGGCAGGCTCTTCTCTCTGGGGAGAAAGTGCGGCGTCCCTCGGCTGATGGGCGACCCCCAATGGAGGCTGGAGGAAGCTCGGGCCAGGGGGAGCCTAGGTAGTAGACCAGAGGGTGGGAGAAAGAGGCAGTTACCGGGGCTGGTTGGCACATGCGCGCCTCCACGTGCTGACTCCTGGGGTCTTCGGGAAAAAAACAAAGAAAATGCCAGTTGGCAGGGTCGCTCCCGGGTCGGGTAGGTAAGAGCCGGTGATTCTGGGGGACGAGGGCTTGGGGGGGGGGGTTGGACAGATGGGGGCCGGCAGGAGAGAAAATGTGCCGTGATAAAAAAAAAAAAAATGCCCTTTTTGCCATTTTGCACCATTCTTCTTCACATTTTTGTTTTGTTCCGGTTTTTCTGTCCTCCTCCCCCGCACCCCTCCTGACTGGCCAGCAATGTTTCTGCCCCCCCCCCCCGAACCAGTCTCTGCGTGGGAGAAACATTACAGCATCCTCTTGCAGCGTAACCCCGGGAGAAGAGCAAGCCGGTCCAGAAGCTCCAGCCAGAGCAAAACTTAAGCAAGGTAAGTTCCAGTTTCCTTTTTTCTAAAAATAGTTTTTTTTAGCTTGTTGGTGGTGTCAGGTAATTAATTTCTTTATTTCTGTTGCAGGGAGGAGCCACACTGCAGTGCAGGGGAGCCGAGGAGGCCAAGGTGGCACAGAGTGGGACCAGGACGGAAGGAGAGCCTGAGCATCGTGGTGGAGACTGAGCAGGCGGCGTGATGCAGATTGGCCGAGTAACTGGAGCAGAGAGCAGCACACAGCTGAGCAGACAATCGGAAGTCGCAAAAAAAAAAAAGTACAGCCGGCCCACCGGCGCAGTGGTTGGATTTCCTTCTGCGATGTCAGCAATCCGGGTTCGGGAGCAGACTTGGGTCGCTGGAGGGCCGGCCGGGGGGAGAAGTCTTGAGCATCCCACAATGGCTTGCCTTCTCCGGGAGGAAGGTGGGGAATCAGCCCAGCATATGCTGACCTCTGACGGAGGCCAGAGGCTTAGCATTATGTCGGACTCCTCAGGGTCTGATTGGCCTCGGACGAAGGTCGGGGGTACAACATACCTCTGACGCAGAAAGGGGAGGACGTCGTGGACATCGGCGCTCGCGCCTTAATGTCAAGGACACTCACGTCCACAGAAAAGCGCACAAAATGCCTTCCAGCTCCAAAGGAGACGGAGCCCTGGAGCTTGCCTTCGATGTGCTGCCGCCTGCCTGGCCACCTCGGACTCCATCTAAACCAGAAAGTCTGGGGTAGGGGCCCCACCTCGCCCCACCCTGGGAGGTAAACTGCGGCTCTGTGGGGTGGACGTGGGTGGATCAGGTAAGGCAGACAGTAGAGGGATGACTCTTGGGTTCCTCAAGAAATCGGAGCTGAGGGGATGCGGGGAGTAAAAAAAAAAAAGTACAAACTTTTCAATTCTATTGTCCGGGAACCTGGAAGAATTAAGTCAATGGGAGGTCACGCAGCAGGGCAGTGGCATGACTTGGGGGGTGGGGGGCAGCTTGGGCAAGGCAGACACCTCATGGGATGGGCCTGAACTGGTGGGCAAAATGCAGATGAATCAGGGCAAGGAAACAACAAGAAAAGTAAATGTGAATTAAGTAATTACCCTGCTTGGCAGAGATGAGAAGGACAAGAGAGTGGTTTAAACAGTATTTATTTTGTGCCCAGCCCAATGCCAGTGACTGATCTGATGGGGAGGAAAAACAGGTTACTCACCTGTAACAGTAGTTCTAGGAGTGGTATATGTTGTTCATCTACACTTCTTGGCATGTCCCTTTCCCCTTTAAAGATCGCCGGAAGGTCTTCAAGCTGGTTCCTCCCACCCACCCGGGTGGTATAACCCTCGACTCCACCCCATGACCCCAAATCTTAACCTGCTGGAAGCAAGGTACGTGCACTGCAGCCGGGCAGGTCGGGTGGGTCCGTGTGGATGAACAACATATACCACTCCTAGAACTACTGTTAAAGGCATATAACCTGTTTTTCTAGGATTGTGAATATTTTGTTCATCCACACTTCTTAGCAGACTCCAACCAGTTCTCCGGGAGGAGGGAGGCAAGGCGCATACCCCCTACTTCGGAAACAGAGACTGGAGAACTGAGGCCCCAAAACCAGCATCCCGGTGTGACTCAAAGTCGATGTGGTAATGGGTGATGAAGGTGTTTGCTGATTTCCAGGTAGCAGCCCGACAGATTTCCTGGATATGGATGTCCCTGGAAGCAGCCACCGACGCAGCGATATGGCAGGTGGAATAAGCTCTTATACCTCTGGGAGGCTCCTTGCCTGCCAACTCATAGCAGAAATCAATGCAAGATGTAATCCATCTTTCGGTCGTCCGCTTTGCTGCAGGTCTGCCAGAAGCTGCTACAGCGCAGGTGACAAACACAGCTGGCAAACCTCGCCCCGAACTTCCGCCATCCTCTCCTTATAATAGGAGAGAGCTCATCTCAGGTCCAGAGTATGGGGCCTGTACTCGGCACCCGAGGTGTAGTTTAGGTAGAACACAGGCAGAGTCAACACCTGGTTAAGGTGAAACTCTGACACCACCTTTGGGAGGAATTTCGTGTGGGGGCACAGGACAATCTTGTCCCTGTGGAAGACCAGATAAGGAGACTCCACCGAGAGTGCCTGGAGCTCCCCTGTCCTTCTGGCAGACGTGATAGCCACCAGGAAGGCTGTCTTCCACAACAAGTGTGACATCTCACACTTGTACATCGGTTCGAATGGCTTGCCCATGAGTTTTGCCAAGACCAGCAGTAAATTCCATAGAGGTGGAGGTTCACTCACCAGAGGGGATATGTGATCAAGGCCTTTGAAAAAGCGCCAGACCACCTTCTCCTGTGCCACTGTCTGCTGACTGGCCCACGCCCGGTAAGCAGAGATGGCTGCCAGGTGCACCTTATGGATCGAAGACCAAAGACCCCCTTTGGACAGAGAGCAAAGGTAGTCTAAAATGCTAGCCACAGAACAGGACACAGGGTCCAGGCCCTTGCCCTGACACCAAATGGAAAATCGTTTCCATCTGAAGGCGTAGCACTTTCCAGTTGACTCCTTCCTGGATGCTTCTACTACTGTGAGTACATCCTCGGAGAGACCCAAAGCCTGGAACTCTAGCCGTTCAGGTAGCAGGCTGTCAGGTGCAGGGATTGAAGGTCCCAATGGAGGACCTTCCCCTGATTGACAGATATCAGGTCCGGACATGCTGGAAGATGCCTCAGGAGCCTGTTGCTGAGGTTGAGGAGATCTGGATACCAGAACTGGCGTGGCCAGTCTGGGGCTACCAGGATCACCTGCGCCTTGTCCCTCCTCTACTTCAGATGCACCTTGTGGATCAAGGCAAATGGAGGGACGGTGTAGAACAGGCCTGGGGTCCACAGCATTGAGAAGGCATCCCCCTGCAACGATCCCCGCTGAGGGGGGTGGGCATGAAACAGCCTCAGCTTGGTGTTTGCCCTGGAGGCAAACAGGTCCATTGGTTTGCCCCAGTTGGAGAACAGGCTGTAAGCTACCTCTGGATGGAGAAACCATTCGTGGGATGTCTCACCTATGCGGCTGAGAGCATCCGCCAGTTGATTCGAGGCTCCTGCCATGTGGATGGTTAGGAGATATGCCTCTCTTTGGCTCATGAGTGTCTAGATGCGGAGCGCTTCCCTGCACAGCAGCCGGTAGTGCGTGCTGCCCTGCTTGTTGAGGTAGTACATGGTCGTGGTATTGTCCGTCTGGACTTGAAGCACTTGACCCCGAAGCTGCTGAGCGAATGCTGTCAGTGCCAGTCTGACCACTCTGAGCCCCAACAGGTTGATATGGTAACGGGACTCCTCGGGGGTCCAGAATCCGTGGGCCCAGTTGTTCCCCATGTGGGCTCCTCAGCCCATGAGAGAAGCACCGGTCATGAGGACGACTGTCGGCTCGGGGCGGACAAACGGGATCCATTCCTGCAACCAGTCTAGGATGGTCCACCACTGGAAGAGCGTCCCACATCTTCTGGGCCACAGTGATCAGCTGGTCGAAATGACCTAGGCTCTGAGTCCACTGGGCGGCCAGCTCCCACTGAAGGGGGCGCATATGCCACCTGGCCCAAAGGACCATGGTGGTGCAGGCCGCCATGTAACCCAGAAGGCGCAGAAATTTCCAGGCAGGGAGCAAGTGTCCAACCAGAAATGAATGAGCAAAGGAGGAGATCCGCCCTGTCTGCCGGGAGCCGAGCTCTGGCTCAGCAAGAGTTGAGCTCTGCCCCAATTAAGCACATCATCTGAGATGGCATGAGCTCAGACTTGGTCTCGTTGATCAAGAGGCCAAGTTGAGAGCAGGTCTGGAAGGCCAGGTCCCTGGACCTCTGCACCTCTTGCTGGGTGGAACCTGCTAAGAGCCAATCGTCAAGGTAAGGGTTTACTCTGATCCTTCGATGCCTGAGATAGGCTGCCACCACTGCAATGCATTTGGTGAAGACCCGTGGGGCCGATGACAGGCCGAATGGCATGGCTCAGAACTTGTAAAGGGTTACCTCTGCTCTGTAACAGAGGAACAGTTAGTGAGACGGATGGATTGGGATGTGAAAGAACGCGTCCTGGAAATCCAGTGAGCAGAACCACATGTTTTGCTCCAGGGATGGTATGATCTGGGATAGAGTTACCATCCGGAAGGTGTGCGGCCTGAGATACTGATTCAGGTCGTGCAGTTCTAGAATGGTACCCCGTCTGCTTCGGGACCAGGAAGTACCTGGAAACTAACCCTGGGTAGACTGGAGGATTTGCCACTCGGACCTCTGCCTCGAGGTGGAGCTGGGCTATGTCGTCTCTCAGAGCCGACTGAGTGTTGGCTGATACTCTCTCTCCTCCCACGGGCGCGGGCTTGGTTGGGTGGGTACTGCTCGAATTCTAGAGGCAGACCCTGGCCGACCACTTCTAAGACCCACCTGTCTGTGGTAACAGCAGACCAGGTGGAAAGAAGTGGTGGAGCTGACCCCCCACGGGAGGACCCAGAACTGGCGTGATGGGAATAGGGGTGGCCACCCCTATCCCGTCATTGAGCAGGCTTGGAAGAAGAGGGTCCAGGGCCTGAACCTCGACCTCCTCTGCGGGCCTGGGTAGGTCCAGGCTTGGGCAGGGGATGCCAGGCCTGTGCCTGCTGCTGCTGCTGATCTCCCTGGAAAAAGGACTGCTGGGCCGCAGGGGCAGAATGCTGAAAAGACTTCTTCTTATGCTGCTGTTGCTTCTTAGGGCCAGAAGCACTTTGAGCAGAGGTAGCCGAGTCCAAGGCGGCATTGGACTGTTCGATGCACTGAAGTTGGTCATCCATACCTGGGCCGAAGAGACTGGTGCCCAAGAAAGGAACATCAGCAAGTCTGTGCTGAGTGTCCGCCGTGAAGGTGGAAAGCCTCAGCCAAGCCCTGTGGCGTGAAGCCACTGCGTCTGCCATGAACGGGCACACGAGTCCCCTATGTGCAGAGCTGTCTGAAGCTGCTTAGCTACCGCATGGCCCTGGTCTCGAACCTGTTTGACCGTAGTCTGCAGGTCCGCAGGGAGATGTGGGAGAACTTCATCCAAAGACCCTAAGAGGGCATGGGAGAAGTATGCCATGATGACGGCCGAGCTGGCCTGACACAGAAACATAGACTTTGACGGCAGATAAGGCCCACTTGGCCCACCCAGTCTGCCCATTTCCCTACCTATTGGATAAGCTGCAGATTCTAGTTAACCAACAGCCTACTTCCTGCAACCCCCCACTATAATTGCCTTATGTCTGCCCCATGCATGTTTGAATTCCCACTGTTTTAGACCCCACAACCTCTCCAGGAAGGCAGTTCCATGCCTACCACTCTCTCCGTGAAAAGAATTTCCTCATATTACCCCTGAGCCACCCCCCCATTAACTTTAAATTGTGCCCCCTTGTTCTTACACATCTCTTTTTCTGAAAGATGCTACCCTCCTGGACTTTGCTGATTCCCTTGAGGTACTTAAAAGTTTCTATCATGTCCCTCCTTTCATCAAGGGTATACATATTAAGCTCTCTCAGTCTCTCTTCATATGGTTTCTGATGTGGACCTGCACCATTTTAGTTGCCCTCCTCTGGACTGCTTCCAACCGAAGGCCTAAAGAGGAGGACGCATAGACCATCCTGGCAGAGTGGTTCAATTTCTTGGACTCCTTGTCTGGGGGTCTATCAGTGTTGGCAAAACTGCCTGTACATCTGAACACAGGGGTGGTCACAAGGCTCTCGGCCGAGGGAAGTTCTGTGAATCCCGAAAGGGACCCCAGGGCACTGCATTCTTGCAGGCCATCTGGGAAGACGGCACTGGGCAGGAGGCAGGGTGCTGCCAAAGCTCTAAGGCAGGGCCAACAATGGCTTCGGCCACAGGAAAGGCTTCCGTTGGGGTATCCCCTCTCTTAAGGATATCCATGAGAAGGTACTCCGCCTTTTTCTGGATTTGTTCCAGGGGCATCCCCATGGATTCAGAGATTAAGCGAAGAATGCCTTGAAAGGAAGAAGGGCCTTCCTCCAATGACAAATCACTGGCTGACTCATCATCCCGCAGGTGAGAGTGAAGGTCGGTGTCGTCCGAATCTGAAGAATCCGAATATAACAGTCAGCCGCCTAGGTCACCCTCTACGTGCATGGGACAATCAGATATGAGAGTGACAGAGATCCTACAGGGAAGACCAGTATTAGGCCAAGCTTCCTTAGTCAGAGCCCCTCCCAAAGGCTGTTTAGGCAGCGGCTCCACCACAATTGGTGGAGAGACCGGTTTTGGTTGAACCGATACTGGTTGGCCAGCTCCCACGGCTGGGGAACCGATTGACGTTCAGGCGAGCCCGGCCAGGCAAGCCAGGTAATGGCAGCGTGGAGACAGAGGTTGCTTCTGCCCAGAATAAATCGGCTGTTGTCACATCAGGTCCTAATAGCGCCGAAGTTTTCACCGAAGCCTCCCCTCATCCAAGGAGGACAAGGATGACTGATGGCGTTGCCTCTTTTTACAGCGCTTATGCGCTTTCCTTGGCCTGTCGGTCGAGGGGGTCCGAGACCTCAATCGAGATCAGACACCAGTGGGACCGGGGACTTCCCGGGGTTAGGGACCACTTCCTCGGCGGGATTCCCAGCGGCCTGGGTCTCCTCGTCGGGAAAGGACAGGACCGGAGTCCTAGTAAGGGAGCCATTGACCAGCGTCGGTGACAATGGATCAATGAGGTCAAGGATTATCTCAACCTCATTGATCGAAGCCTCGGCTGACTGGCCAGACGGCAGGGCCAAGAAGCCAGCGGTCGAAGAGACAATTTCGACCGAAGTAGAAATTGCCAGCTCCTGGGACCGAGATTGCTCACAATCCCAACAGCATCTTCGCTGAGATGAAGACGATCCCAGTTCCTTATCCCTTTTATGGGACAGAGAGGAGTGAGAGCCTGTAGGACCCTCGCCATTAGTAGGGAGAGAGTGACACAACTCTCGGAAGGAACCCGAGAAAGCAGAACCCAGGTTAAACGGAACAAAGACACCCAGAGATGAAGATTCTGTGGCACACGCAGCTTCTTCTTCGAAGGCCTGCATGCACTCCAGCTGTTCGGCGGATCTTGCAGCCACGGAAACTGCCCACCAGGCCTCCTTTGATTTCACTGGCGGGTTCCGTTTTTCAGGCCTGCCCAGTCTAAGGCTTGCAAGATGGTCATCGAGGACGTTCGGGTGGAAGGTAGTACACATCTCGCAAGTTGTGGTGTCATGGCCGACACCAAGGCAGTAGACGCACGCGGAGCGCAGGCCAGTGCACATCTTCTGGCCGCACGGGCACTGGTGAAGCCAGGGGAAGATTTACCTTCCATAATCAAAGCGTAATAACTGCAGTCGTTAACGCGAACAAAACAAAGAGTTGGCAAAACTGAGGGTTTTGAAGCCAGGGCTTACAAAATGCAAGAGCACGAGGAGGCAACCTGAATCTTCCAGCGGAAAGGAAGATCTGGCGTCATGGGGCGGAGCTGAGGGTTATACCACCCGGGTGGGTGGGAGAAGCCAGCTTGAAGACCTTCCAGCGGTCCTTAAAGGGGAAAGGGACATGCCAAGAAGTGTGGATGAACAACATATCCACGATCCTAGAAATATCAAACTTTACTGTGCTCTTGCAAACTGTTTGGGAACAGAACATAAATAAGAATTGTGCCCTGGTTTTTCCAGAGAGTTCTGAAGGGAGATGAAACAAGGGAAAAGTAACTTGTGTGACTAAATGTGCCCTCCTTTTGGCAGAGATGAAAGGACAACAGTGGAAAACAGTCTCATGCCCAGCTTTAAAATGTGCCCAGCCCTTACTGTTGCAGTGATGATGGGGGATTAAACAAATAAACTGTCTTTTGACTTGCAAGTAGCAGAACATGTTTGAGAACAGAAAACAGACTAAGAATTGGGCCCTGGTTTATTCCGGGGAGTTCTATGAAGGGGAGGAAACAAAAGAAAAACTTATTTGTGTAACATTTAAGTAATGTACCCTGCTTTTAGCATAGATGAAGGGGACAATGGGGGTTATGCCCGCCCTGCCTGCTTTATTCCGTGCCCAGTCAGCCCTTTTTGCAGCACTGTGATGATGATAAGAATTGTGCCCTGGTGTTTCCAGAGTTCTCAGGGGAGAGGAAACAAAGAAAAGTAAAGAAATTGTGTACAAGTGCCCTGCTTTGGCAGAGGTGAAGGGGACAGCTAAAACAAAAATACACCTGCTTGCTCTGCTGCACTGGGGAGGTTCTAACTCTGAAAGTTAAGTGTGCCCTGCCCATCATCAAGGGACAAGTAACAGACATACAAGACACTAGCCCTGATGCCAGCTAGAGCTTTGCTGCAGCACTGAACTTTGGGGAAGTGTTCCGTTCTCAACTCTGAAACTTTCAAGTGTGTGCCCTGCATATGAGATGGGGACAAGTGTAACAATACATGATTTTTTGGGGGGTGGGGGGGTGCTCAGGGGGCCACAAGCAAATCTGCAGCTGCCATTCACCTTTTTTTTTTAGTACAGAGAGTTAGCCAGATCATTACAGTAACTTGATGTATTAATTTTATATGCACAGCTTGACAAGAGTCTTGTTTTGCTAACTTCAAACATTTTAATAATTGCAGTCCAACATGGCTGGTGGAGTAAAATTAGCAACTGCAGCAGGGTGCCACAAAAAATATGATCCAGACAAAAACTGGCTACAGATAAGCAGTGAGGGAGACTGTGCAGTGCGTGCTAGTTGCAAATTGTGCTGTCAGTATATAGATGAGCTATGCGGGTTGAGGAACTTCAGTGAGTCATTAATTACAGGGGTAACAAGCCCCCAGCTAAAAGCTGACACCATCCGGAAGCATCTTCAGACAGAGCAGCACAAGAAAGCTCTTAACATTTTGAAATTTGGTAAAACATGGTCACCACTTGAAATATATCGCCATACCACAATTGGTAAGTTTAAAGTAAATCGGGTGGGGTTAGGAGGATAGGCCCCCAGAGCTAAATAATTTTAATTTATTTGCAGGGAGAGCTTTCAATAATGCAGAGGAACAGCACAGAACAGTTCTAGGCAGGCTGATGGAGATCCTGTGTATGATGGCCAAAGAGGACATCCCTATTAAAAAGTTTGAAGCGATAGCATAACAAGAGAAGCACCATGGAGTTCATTTGGGCAATAAATACATTAACGCTGTTAGTGGGAAAGAACTCACAATGTATATTGGCAAGAACCTAGAGGAAAACCTGCTGTCAACTATAAAAAATGCTAATTGTTTTTCCATTCTTGTGGATGGTAGTACTGATAGTGGTGTAATTGAAAAGGAACTGGTTTATGTAATTTATGTTAATCACAATAATGGTCACATGCAGACAAAATTTTTACGAATGAAAGCAGTATCAGATGGCACAAGTGAGGGACTCAAAAATCTCCTCTTAGACATTCTTGCACAGAGTGGCCTTAATATAAAAAAATGGGTTAGGGGCTGATGGGGCAGCTGTCAACATGTGTCTAAGACGGGGTCTTGCTGTACTTTTAAGGGAAGACCTACAGTGGTTTTTGCCAGTCATTGTTTCTCAAACAGCTTAGAACTGGTCATGAAAAATGCTTTGGATAATACCTATTTCCATTAACTTTAAAACTTTCTGACCCAGCTGTTTTATCTCCATCAGAAAAGTCCTAAGCGACTTAAGAGAGTTGTGGTCCCTTGCCCAGACCATGAAGATGTCAGTTGAAAAGCCCAAGAAGGCCTATGGCACACGTTGGGTGCAGCATAAACTTGTCACCCGGGCTGTTAGCTAATCATTCCCCACAATCACTGCCCATTAAAATGTATGGCTGCAGACCCAACTCATGATCAGGCCAAACCCTTTTGTATTTTGAACAGTTGCTTCGGCCACTTGCCAGGTTCTCACTAGCATTTCAAAAAGACGCTGAAATGCCAGAGCTAATTAGCTCTGTTGAAACTTTGAGAAACACTCTTGACCATGCTAAGCAGAGTGGCCCCATAGGTGGCAGCGAACTTGACATTCTCTTAAAAAAATGGGTCTGACGTTCTTTCAGGAGCATGTCCTGAAGTCACTTACAAGGGTGCAAAATTAACACATCTAAGTGCTCAATCTATTAAAACTTTTAAACAGCAATGTAAGAAACAGATTACAAATATTGAGAACTATTGTGAACAAAGGTCCGGTTTGAATGATGAAAGTAGTATCTGTAACTGTGCAAAAGTGTTAGATACCAGACTCTGGCCTGCAAACCGAAAGGAACTGGAGCTGTATGGTAACAGTGACATCACTGAAGTAGATGACCATTTTTCAGCTCTTCTGCAGCCTGACTGTGACACCAATCAAGCGCTTGCAGAATGGCAAGAGTTTAAGATTTTTGCTCAAACCAAGTTCATCAATAATATGTCTGCCTCTGCTATCTGGTCAAAGCTGGCATGTGATTTCCAAAATTCTCATTCAAATCTGTTGAAGCTTGTCAATGTGCTGAGAGTATTTCCTGTGTCTAATGCAGAAAGGTGTTTTTCAACTATGAACAAAGTAAAAACTGACTGGAGAGCAAGTCTGGCAGAGGATACTGTAGAAACATTGATTCGCATTAAAAAGCAGGGTCCCCTTCCAGCTGAATTCAACCCAGACAGGACTCTAGGCATACTTTTTAGTGCTAAACCAAGACGTTCTGGTGATCTGGCAGCTGCTGATGCTGGACCACCCCTTGGGTCCCCCCCAAAAAAACAGGTCAGAATAACTGGTTACATGCCTGGTGGAGAAAAGTAGCAACAGTCCTTGTTGGAGTCTATGGTCAATCACTGTCCCAGGTGGAGTAGTTTTTGTGGGGCAGTGGGGGGGTCATTTTAATTGTCACGACTCATGATCACATCACGATAATTTACAGTCTGCTTTGGCAGACATCATCCTTCATGGCTCTTAAAATGTATTTGTGCTGCTGCACAATTGCTGTATGGCTAAATAAAACAGTATCAGTCTCAGAAACTTGTATGCAATGTGTATTTTATCAATATAAAGCAAGATAAGTACATTTTGGTAATTGCTAACCATCTTCAGTCAATTGCTAATCATTTTTTACTTTGATTAGTGAAGGCCGCTAATCAAGTCTCAGACACTGATTTATGCCTTGTAGTTTGAGGAATGGTTCTCTGATCCCCCGGGAGGGGAACCGAACTCGTGATCAGGGGAACTGTCTGGTTCCATCAGTTCCCCATTTTCCTCCTCCTCCTAATAAAAATCATCCCCCTGGTCCCCCAGAACCAGGCGGGGAGGGGGGGGACCAAAGGTTGAGGAGGAACTAGTAAACCCATTAGGATTCCCATGGCTTGGAATACCTGGAAAAACTGCCAAACTTTATTTACAGTATGTCCTCCTGAGAGGGCAATTTTGTTTTGTCCACCGATGGCTCCTTTGCTTCATTAGCAGGAGGGGCAGTGACATGTTTTTCTTTTTAGCAGGTCCCAGTCCCGGAACTTGCTCTGAATGTCTTTTTTGCTTGGCCTGATCAGAGTTCCCCTTATCGTGAACCCTGGTGTCAAAGGAATCTTTAGAGGGCCTTTCCCTGGATTTATTATGTAAGGAAAGGACCTCCTCTGAAAACTTAGGTGACATACAGGCAGACTGACAAACCATGTCCTGCAATTTTTTTGGCCCTTTTCTTAATGGTCTTGGGGCAAAACTTGCTGCAGAGTTCACAGCTGGAGAGAAAGTGACTGGGACCTAGGCACTTTAAACACAGGTCGTGACTGTCTGCCTTGGCCAGTAAATGAAAACACTTCATGCAATTTTTTAAAACCTGTAGGTCCAGTTTGCTTCTTAGGTCTGTCTGTCATACCCAATAGTCAGAAGATCGAAAACACTGTCCCCCTTGAAAGGGACTGCTGATAAAATGTCCCCCCTTTTTTCTGAAGGATGAGGAAAACAAGATGTCTTGGTTTGCAGACAGTGGAACTGAGATGAAAAGCCTAAAGCGTACTATAAATATAATAAAAACACCTCTCCCGTGTTTTTTTTTTTTTTTTTTTAAACGAAGTGTGTGGTTGGAAAAATGATTGCCAAAAACAACGAGGATAGTCTCTGGTTCCTGCTAACCCTGAGGAACCGGAGAAAAATGCAAAATACAAAAAATATAGAATGTAAACTCAGAAAAGGCAGAGATTTAAAATAAACAAACTAATTTTGTTTCCGTGGACAATAACTCTAAGTGACGTTGCTGAAGAGAGCACTTTGAGGCAACTTGCTCATTCAGACAGAGAAAATAATTTGACGTTATGCTGTTAACAGCACCATCTTGAGGCAGAGGTTTGAATTTCATTCTAAGTTCCATAATTTACACATTCCATACGCTCTGGGGGAATTCAACCTACCAGGCTGAATACACACGTTAAGCACAGTGCGGGATTCCTGGGGTTTGAAAAACTGAGGAAAATGGACAACCTGCTACATGCCGACACCCTCCCCCTGCAGGCTCTCGGATGGCCAACATGGCTGGCCACCCACTACACTGTGGTCCTGGGTAAGTGGCAGATAACCAGTTAGTCTATGAGATGGTTGGTGACTGGGCTGTGGGGATGCCATTGGGCAGACCCCAGGGACAGGAGCATAAAATGGTGATTTAAAAAATATATATTTTTTAACTTTTTCTGAATTTTTGTATTACTACACGTTATTTAGTTATCAGTGTAGTTTTCAAAGTAATTTACATTTATCTTATGAAACGAATTGTGTTGCAAACATTTCAGTCACCCCTCCTACCCTCAGCAGTACCAAATCTTCCTGCTTTTGTAGGCTTTACCTGCGAAAGCATCAGAAAATAACAACACATATTTTCTACTGTTACTATTGGTACTATGCAGTGTATTTGAAGGTACAGCTACAGTAAATATAGGTTACTCACCTGTAACAGGAGTTCTAGGAATGGCATATGTTGTTCATCCACACTTACTGGCAGGTTCCTTGCCGCTTTAAATCTTGCCGGAAGGTCTTCAAGCTGGCTCCTCCCACCCACCCGGGTGATAAAACTCTCGGCTCCGCCCCATGACGCCAGATCTAGCCCGCTGAAAGTCAGGTTGTGCGTCAAAGCCGGGGAGGTCGGGTGGGTTGTGTGGATGAACAACATATACCATTCCTAGAACTCCTGTTACAGGTGAGTAACCTGTATTACTAGGGACATGGATATGTTGTTCAATCCACACTTACTGGCAGACTCCTAGCAGTTCTCCAGGAGGAGTAAGGCAAGGTGCACACCCCCTACTTGGGAAATAAGGACTGGAGAACCGGGGTCCCAAAACCAGCATCCTGGCGTGACTCACGGTCGATGTAGTAGTGGGTACTGAAGGTGTGTGCTGACTTCCAGGTAGCAGCCCTGCAGATTTCCTGGATAGGGACGTCCCTGGAAGCAGCCACCGATGCAGCGGTATGGCGGATAGAATGAGCTCTTATCCTTTTGAGAGGCTCCATGCCCGCCAACCTGCAGCAGAGATCTATGCAGGAGGTGACCCACTTGCCTATCGTCCGCTTGGCTGCAGGTCTGCCAGGTGCGGCTTCAGCGTATGTGACAAACAGCTGGCGAACCTCTCCCCGAACTTCAGCCGTCCGCTCCTTGTAATAAGAGTGCGCTCTTCTAGGGTTCAAAGTATGGAGCCTGTATTCGGCCTCCGAGGTGTGATTGGGGTAGAACACCGGCAGAGTCAACACCTGGTTAAGGTGAAACTCCGACACCACCTTCAGAAGGAATTTCGGGTGGGGGCGCAGGACAACCTTGTCCCTGTGGAAGACCAGATAAGAAGATTTGATGGAAAGCGCCTGGAGCTCTCCCATCCTTCTGAATGACGTGATAGCCACCAAGAAGGCGGTCTTCCACGACAGGTGAGAGATGTCACACCTCTGCATCGGTTCGAATGGCTTACCCATGAGCTTAGCCAATACCAGCAGTAGATCCCACGGAGGTGGACGTTCTCGCACCAGAGGGGATATGTGATCAAGGCCTTTGAAAAAGCGCCCGACCACCTTCTCCTGGGCCACCGACTGCTTGCCGGCCCGAGCCCGGTAAGCAGAGATGGCTGCCAGGTGCACCTTAAGGGTCATCAACCGAAGCCCTAGCTGAGAAATGGACCACAGGTAGTCCAGGATGCTAGCCAAGGAACAGGAAGAAGGGTCCAACCCCTTGTCCTGACACCAAATGAAGAATCTTTTCCATTTGAAGGCGTAGCATTTTCTGGTCGACTGCTTACGGGGTGCCTCAACAACATTGAGGACCTCGTCGGAAAGACCCAAGGCCTGGAACTCTAGCTGCTCAGGAACCAGGCCGTCAGGTGCAGGGATTGAAGGTCCGGGTGGAGAACCTTCCCCTGGTTGACTGAGATCAGGTCCGGGTGGGCTGGAAGCCGCCTCGGGAGCCTGGAGCTGAGGCTGAGGAGATCTGGATACCAGAACTGGCGGGGCCAGTCTGGGGCTACCAGAATCACCTGCACCTTGTCTCTCCTCGCCTTAAGAAGCACCTTGTGGATCAAGAGAAATGGGGGAAAGGTGTAGAAGAGCCTGGGGTCCACGGCCTCGAGAAGGCATCCCCCTGCAGCGAGCCCTGCTGAGGGGGGGCGGGCATGAAACAGCCTCAGCTTCGCATTCTCCTTGGAGGCAAACAGGTCCACCTGAGGTGTGCTTCAGTGGGAGAACAGATCGTGTACTACCTCCGGCAGGAGAGACCACTCGTGAGATGCAGCACCTATCTGGCTTACGGCATCAGCCAGAGTGTTGAAGGCTCCTGCCACATGGATGGCTAGGAGATCCGCCTCCAGTCTGCTCATGAGAGAGACCAACTGCGGAGAGCTTCCTTGCACAGAGGCAAAGAGCGCGTCCTGCACTGTCGGTTTACGTAGTACATGGTCGTGGTATTGTCCGTCTGGACCTGGACCACTTGACCCGTACAAACGGAGCAAAGGCGGTGAGGGCTAGTCGGACCGCTCGAAGCTCCAGCAGGTTGATGTGGCATCAAGACTCCTGGGGGGACCAGACGGCGTGCGCTCTGAGCTCCCCCAGATGGGCACCCCAACCCATCAGAGAGGCATCGGTCATTAGAGTGACCGTCGGCTCTGGTCGGACAAACAAGATACCCTCCTCCAGATGAGCCGGAACGATCCACCACTGGAGTGCGTTCCCCATCTCCTGGGTCACTATCACTGGCTGGTCCAGAGGACCGGAGCACTGTGACCACCGGCGGGCCAGCTCCCATTGAAGGGGATGCATGTGCCAGTGGTCCCAATGGACCACGCTGGTGCAGGCAGCCATGAGTCCCAGGAGGCGCAGCATGTCCCAGGCAGGGCGCAACTACCCAACTACCCAACCAGAAATGATTGGGCAAAGGAGGAAAGAACCTCGGCCCTGTCCGCCGGGAGCCGTGCTCTGGCTCGAAGAGAGTCGAGCTCTGCCCTGATGAACTGAATCACCTGCGTTGGCACAAGTTCCGATTTGGCCTAGTTGATGAGGAGGCCAATCTGAGAGCAGACCTGGAGGGCCAGATCCCTGGACCGCTCCACCTCCGGTCTGGAGGGGGCTGCAATCAGCCAGTCATCCAGGTAAGGGTACACCTGAACCCTTCAGCGCCGCATGAATGCTGTTACCACTGCCATGCATTTGGTGAAGACCCTGGGAGCTGGAGAGAGGCCGAAGGGCATGGCCCGGAACTCGTAAAGGGACCCCTCCTCCCTGAAGTGGAGGAATCGCTGGTGGGACAGATGGATTGGGATGTGAAAGAACGCGTCCTGGAGGTCCAGAGAACAGAACCACATGCCTCGTTCCAAGGATGGAATGATCTGAGCCAGAGTGACCATCCTGGAGGTTCGAGACCTTAGGAACTTGTTCAGGTCTTGTAGGTCTAGAATGGGGCACCAGCACCCCATCCGTTTTGGGACCAGGAAATACCTGGACACAAACCCTGGGTCTGGTGGAGGATCCACCACCTCCCTGATCACCTCCTTCTAGAGGAGCAGGGCAATCTCGGCTTGATGAGCCGACAGAGAGGCTATGGACCCCATAGCCCCCTGTGGGGCGATGGCTCGATAGGGTGGGGCCTGCTCGAATTCCAGAGGCAGACCTTTTCCTACCACTTCCAGCACCCAGCGGTCCGTGGTGATATCGGACCAGGCGGAAAGGAAGTCACGGAGCCATCCCCCCAAGGGAGGAACCTAAGGAGGAGTGATGAGGTTGGGGGCGACACCCCTCAACCCGTCACTGGGCAGGCTTGGAGGAAGGACCGGCCGAGGGGCCTCCTGGACCTTTCCCTCCAAGCTTCCTGCTGGAGGAAGCTGCAGGCTTGGCTTTGGGGTGCCAAGTGTGAGCCTGCTGGCCCTGATGCTGGTGTTGCTGGGCCAGACGTGCCGCAGGGGCTGAAGGCCGAAAGGGCTTACGCTGCTGCTGGCGGCCTTTGTCCTTCTGGGCAGACATGACAGAGTCCAAGGTGGCGCTGGACTTCTCGATCTTCTGCAGATGACCCTCCACCCCAGGACCGAACAAGTCGGAACCCAGGAAGGGAAAGTCTGCCAGCTTGTGCTGGGTAGCCGCTGTGAAAGTGGAGATCCGCAGCCAAGCTCTGCGGCACATGGCCACTAAGGCCGCTACTGACCGGGCACAAGAGTCTCCAATGTCTAAGGCAGTTTGGAGCTGTTGCTTAGCCACCGCCATTCCCTGATCCCGCACCTGCTTGACCGTTGTCTGGAGGTCAGCTGGGAGATGAGGAATCACCTCATCCAGGGAGCCCAAAAGAGCGTGTGAAAAGTGTGCCATCAGAACGGCAGAACTAGCCTGACGAAGGCTTAGCGAGGAAGCTGCATAGACTTTCCACCCTGAGTAGTCCAGTTTCTTGGACTCCTTATCGGGTGGCTTGTCAACATCCCGAGCGTTTCTGGAGCGCTGGAAAACACTGTTGGTCACTAGCCCCTCACGGAGGGGTGCTTCGAGAAACCGGAGAGTGAACCAGTGGGTATGGTATACTTTCAGGCCATCCTGGCCAAAGGTGCTGGACAAGAAGCTGGTCGTTGCCATAGCTCCAGAGCCAGGCCAACAGTGGCCTTGGCCACCAGAAAGGCCTCCGTGGGGGAATCCCCTTGGTCCAGTATCTCCGTGAGGGGATACTTGGCCCACTTTGAAATGGGTTCGAGCTTCTTCCCAGTAGACTCTGAGATGAGCTGAAGCATTCCCAGGAACGAGGATGGGCTCTCATCCACCGACTGACCCCCAGTGTACTCCAGGTCGAGGGGCCTGGAGAACAGCAAGGAATCATCGTCAGACTCCGAGGAGTCTGCAAATAGCTGCCGAGGGCCTGGGCCACCCTCCACTTGCCGAGGTCAATCGGGAGTGAGGGTGACCGACAACCGATGGGGCAAACCCTGACCCAACCAAGAATCCTTGGTCGGTGCCCCAGTTTCAGGTTGTGGAGGCGGGGGTTCCACCACAATGGGTGGTGCAGCTGGTTTCGGCTGAACAACCGGTGCTGGCTTCGACTCCTCGATTACAAGGGGTTGTTTCGGCTGCTCTGGTGACAGCCATTTAATGGCCAGGGAAGGCGACGGAGTCGGCTTGTTCCCAGTCAAAAGGAGCTGCTGCCACATCAGATCCTTGTAGCGCCGACGCAATTTGCGCTGGAGCTTATCCTCCGAAGAGGACAAAGATGAGGATGAGTGGTGCCGTCGCTTTTCTCAGTGCCAAGACCAAGACCGCTGATGTCGGCGGGATCGGCTGGACTGAGAAGAGGTCCGAGACCGAGACCTTCGGTGTTTCCCAGAGTGGGTCTGAGAGGGAGCGGGGGAAACCCACTCCTCCCTCAGCTCGGGGACCTAAACAGGGGACTCCGGCACAGGAGGCAAAGGCAAGTACTCAGTTTCCACCAGGGGAACCGGTGAAGAAGGGCTGTCGGCTTCTCCAGTCGACAGCCCATCCGATGGGTCAAGAAAAATCTCAACTGCGTCGATGGGTGTCTCGGCCGGCTGACCTGATGGGAACACCGTGAAGCGAGCAGCCTTAGCCGCAACCTCGACTGAAGTCGAGTGTCGACTATCCGGGGAAGGGGACCTCTCCCACTCCCACGAACGTCGATGGTGGGAATTACCCTCGGAGTCCTTCTTCTTGGACCGAGAGGAATGTCCTGAAGGGCCCTCTCCCTTAGTGGAGAGGGACTGACAAAGCTCCTTGAACAAAGCTGTGTAGGAGGAGCCCAAAGAGAGTGGGATAAATGCCGTGACCGAAGATTTTGATGCGGCCTAGGCCACTTCCTCCTCGAGGGCGATCATTTGTTCGAGCTGTTCAGTCGAGCACGCTGCTGCGGACACCGCCCAACGGGCCTCCTTCGACTTTACCGGAGGATAACGTTTCTCGGGGCACCCAAGTTGCAATCTGGCAGCGCTATACTCTAGAACCGTGGCCGAGAAGGACTTGCACAAGTCGCAGGCCTGTGAATCATGCTCAAGCCCAAGGCAGTAAACGTACATGGAGTGCAGATCGGTCCGGGACATCTTCTGCCCACAGAGGCACCGCCGAAATCCGGGATTCGATTTGTCCATCACAGCCGTGAGGGAAGAAAAAGACTGAAGTCTTGTAAATTTTAAGATAAGTTTCGGGTGAACCGAAGAGTTAGGATCCAGGCCTAAAACACACAGTGCAAAGGAGGGAACCTGAGCTTACAAGCGGTAAGGAAGACCTGGTGTCATGGGGTGGAGCCGAGAGTTTTATCACCCAGGTGGGTGGGAGGAGCCAGCTTGAAGACCTTCCAACAAGATTTAAAGTGGCAAGGAACCTGCCAGTAAGTGTGGATTGAACAACATATCCATGTCCCTAGAATTTATTTTACTGACAACTCTTGTTTTGTGTCTCTGAGAACACATACTGAATTAAAGAAAGATTACCCGCTTCTGCAACACGAGTATGTTCAGTACTGCCTAAAGCAAATAGGGGTTCCTATGTTCAAAGGTCTGATGCAAAGTGAGTAAGGGCATAAGAAGTGAAGTAGATTAGCAACATGCTGGCGGTGGCACTGGTGAAGTGTGATAAGCGAGCTCTAAGTGAGAGAATCCATGTCAGGTAAAGTCGCTGCCATGCGTCAGCAGAGGTGTACAAGATGCAAACAAGTCCTTTCTGTCACCACAAAATTACTATGTAACTTCTCCTCTCCTTGCCTAGTAGGTCAGTCTCTCCTTCATCCAGTTCACAAACCTTTGATCCCCTGCCTATATACCCAATTCCTATCCCTTCATATATTGTACAGTGAGTCGTGTGTGAGATCAAGAAGTCCAGGTGCCAAAACTGGGCAGAGACAGCATGACAGCATCCTTCTTGAGTACCACACTAACTTCCATCTCTGTTTTATGCTTCAGTGTCCCAACCCCATCCCAGTGGGGCATGGCTCAAGATGAGAGCTCTTTCTGACAGTACAAACTGGACTGGAACCTGGCTCACTCACCACACCAGTTAAATGGTCCCTGGCAACTACATACATCACTACCAAACATCATGCTAGTGTCACGATTTCACCCTGTCTGGAGCTTCACATTTTGCCCAAATGGTTCCCTCACACAATGCTACCAGGCAGGATGAATGCTCAGCACCATCTCTGCAACATGATTTGTGACAATTCGAGCCCAGGCTTTCCTCATGATAAGCTTCATCATCGACAATTAGGCAGTCAGCTGGTCTGTTTCTATCCCTTTCTGAAGTAAGGATGATTGATGCACAGGGCAGTGATGACTAGCTGAAAGTGCTATAATGTCAACTGTAGGGGTATTTAAACCTGGACTACCTAGTTCCCAGTTTTGCCTTTTTCCAGCCCCATCTGCCGCCAAAGCCTGTCGCTTGCCTGTTCCCCAGGGGTCAAAGGATGACATTTCATCCCCATTAGGCATTTGCTCTGTGGTGTATTCCCTTGGGGGTATCGAAAGTTATGACCTCCGTGAGGCTCTTCCAATGTGTGGGAAGACCAGCGGGCAGTCAGGAGTGGCGAGACCTGAGAATGCTGCTGGCATCATGCTGCTGCATCTCGGGCCTTTGCCACCTTACTGTCTTAGGACAGTAGTGGCAAGGGTGCCTAGTATGTATGCGCATAGAGATGTGTGTCTACATTGCATGCAGTGCCAGCCAGTGACCTCGCTCCCACTCACTGCTCAGACTGCACTGCCAGCTGTGGTCCCCCAAGTGGTAGTATGCAGTGGAGCCTGGAATCATCCTTCCCTCCTTGGAGGAGAACGGCATCCACTGGGATGCTCAATCCTCCTCCCAGCTGGCCCAGATGATCAAGGATCATTACTAAAACCAAGTGAACAGCACTAGTTCCCAGTTTTGTAACCAAGGGACTGAACAGCTCATACCATAGATCACGTGGAATGGGGTGGGTGGATACAGCTATGTAAAACAAATTTAACTTTTTAAACACCAGCTATTTAACATTCTAAACTGGCAACATCTCCAAGCAAAACAACTAAACAAAATGCATTATTTCTTATAAGCATGGCCATCATTCCCATAGAGTTTGGGTAGCACATGCCTTGCCTCAAATTCAAATCAGTGTGGTACCTTTGGAGCTGAAAAAGCCTGTATAAAAGTGACATTTAGCACTCCCCTTAGATTATTTTGAATTCTGTGCCCCTCCAGAAAATCTCATGGCATGATGTCCCTGCTTCCAAGGACTTAGGATGACTCTGAGGGAGTTATTACTATGAGAAACACCACACCCACTATTGTTTCTTATTTCACATTAAGGAATCTGAAACCCTGAAGTAGGCTGAGACAGTGTGTGTGTGCGCGCGCGAGCGCGCATGTACATGTACACATGCAGAGCTGTCCTTGCCAGCACGTACTGTTCATCAGTACATAGTATGCATTTTCAAAATAGAGATGTCGGCCATCAAAAGATAAACTTATTCTTTATCTCAGTGTTTATTGTATTGTGATGTGATGACCAAAGGACGTGATGCTCTCAGGAATTAATTCTGAGAGTGGAGTATTTACATTTATTTTTCTGACATGTTTTCCATACCATATCCAGCCCCAAAACAGCTTATACCTCTGATGATATGGATGCCGGCTAAACCATTAAAAGCACACACTAGCTGCCGATGAGCTTCCTCGCACTCTGTTCTGCATTTCTTTTGAAGAGACTTCAAGAGCTCCTCCATCGTCATGGTGCTGTAATACAATACAAACAGCAACAACGTTTGTAATGATGTAAAGCTTGCTTATACACCTAGGTGGAAAATAAAAATGTTGTGTTTTGTGCATGCACACCAGTTAAATATGTTTAGAAATGAAATCATTGCTACTACAAAGTATGAACAGCTTTGAATCAGAGTTGAAGAAAAAGAAGAAAAAATTACTCACCATAGTAATGTTATTTCTTCTAATGGAGTCTTGCTGTATTCTGACTATATGCAGTTAGCCCTAGCACTTGAACTGCTCCGGAGAGTAAAGGGTTAACTCTATGCAACGGCATAGAATGTTGAGCTCAAGCTCAGTTTTCAAACCTCTGTCTGTGGTACTCTGAAGTGTAACCGTCAGATTCTTATGAGCACTAAACTAACTCAAAGGTAGAAATTGTTTCTAAAATTTTAGTGCCAAGTGGCTAAACAAGGTTTTTAGGGTCAAAAGACTCAAGTCAAGAACCCCAAAAAGAACACAAGCAGGTAGTGAACTACCCCAAAAACTTTAATAATAATAACTAGAAGAAACCCTAATGAGATGGAGGCATGTCCAGTACACCTCTGGGGTGCAGCACTGTGCCTGCCCCACCACATCCCAAAACTACTAGGTTCCAGGAGGGGTGGCAGGTCAGAATACAGCAAGACTCCATTGGAAGAAACAACATTACTATGGTGAGTAATTTTTTCTTCAAACAACATGAAGTCTTGCTGTATTCTGACTCTATGCAGACTACCAAGCAGTACCCACTTAAAGGAGGGAGTCACAGAACCTATTTTGGGAACAAATTCTGCAGCACAGCTGTGCCAAACCTAGCATCACTTCGTGACTGAATGTCCAGAGAGTAATGTTTGGTATATGTGTGAACAGATTTCCAGGTGGCTGCTTTACAGATGTCCACTAAAGGTATATCTCTAGCTGCTGCAACCGAAGCAGCTGTACCTCTGGTAGAATGAGCCCTCAGGCCTGAGGGAGGTTCTTTCCCAAGCTTTGACTAGCAGAACTGGATACAGGAGACAATCCACCTGGCAATTGTTCTCTTGGTAGCAGGTTTGCCCTTTCCCACTTCTCCATAAGTGAGAAACAACTGAGAACAGTCATTCCTATGGGCCTTAGTATGCTCCACATAGTAACTAAGAGCCATCTTTACATCAAGACTGTGTAATCTCCGCTCCCCAGAGGAAGAATGGTCAGTGAAAAATACAGGCAATGACAGACTGATTCAAATGAAAGTCTGATACCACCTTGGGAAGAAACTTTCTGTTGGTTTGAAGGACCACCTTATCTCTGTGAAATGAAATGAAACTAGGTTCCACTGATAAAGCCTGTAATTCACTGATTCTCCTGGCAGAAGTAATGGCTACAAGGAATAAAGTTTTCCAAGTCAAGTATTTCAGCTCAGCTGAGGAAAAAGGCTCAAAAGGGGGCTGCATAAGCTGTGCAATACAGATATTCAGGTCCCAAGAAGGGGTAGGTTCCCTAAAGGGAGGATTAACATGTACTAAACCCTCGAAAAATGTCTTGAAAACTGGATGGGAAGCTAGGGAAGAGCCCTTAGCAGCAGAAAGGAAGACAGACACAGCTGCCAAATGTACCCTGAGAGTAGCAGGCCGGAGGCTCAAACTATTAAGATGTACCAAACAGTCCAGTACAGTGGCAATGTCAGCTAACTCTGGCTGAACATGCTTCTGGGAACAACAAAAAACAAACCTCTTCCATTTAGAGTTGTAGGTCTTTCTGATAGCAGGTTTTCTACTAACCTTTAAAATGTCCAGGGACAATTGAGAATGGTGTAGGCTTGCATATTCTAGCTCTTCAAGATCCAAGCCTTAAGCCTGAGAGTCTGAAGACTGGGGTACAGAATCCTCCCCTGTGAGGAGGTAAGAAGATTGAACTGTCTGAGAAGACACAGAGGCAGTGTTACTGACAGTGATAAGAGGAGAGGGTACCAAGGCTGCCTGGCCCAGTCTGGAGCCACTAGAATCACCTTGCAGGGCTGAGACCTGATTTTGATCAGGACTCTGAATATCAGAGGAAAAGGAGGGAATGCATACTGAAACCTGATTGTCCAATCAGCAAGAGAGCATCCTGAGGGACAAGACCCAAAAGGGGTGGTCTGCAACAAAAGAGAGGGAGTTGATGATTGTCCGGAGCTGCAAAGAGATCTATCTCTGGAGTGCCCCATCTCTTGAAGATGACCTGAAGAACTAGAGGGTCCAGGGTCCATTCGTGGTGGCCCTGGGAGATCCTGCTGAGAGCATCTGCTAGAATGTTGTCCTTCCCTGGGAGATGCACAGCCACCAGGGAAGCCTGAAGGGAATAGGCCAGAGACCATACTTTCATGGCCTCTGTGCACAAGGCTGAAGACTGACTGCCTCCTTGCTTGCTGATGTACCACATGGTTGTGGTATTGTCTATCCTGATCTGCACCACCTTTCCTTGAATAACAGTGGAGAATGTCTGAAGAGCCAGGAAGAAGATTTATGTGTAGAAGGGAATCCTGGCATGACCAAGTTCCCTGAGCTGTAAGTTGATGTAGGTGAGCCCCCCAACCTAGTAGGGAGGCATCTGTGGTGAGAATTACTGAGGGAGCCTGACTGATAAATGGAACACCTTGTCGTAGGCTGCCCTACTCCAGCCACCACTGGAGGGCTTGGACTAGAGTTTGAGACACTGGAACCAATTTGGAGAGAGGGTCTCTTTTCTGAGACTAATAAGATCTGAGATGAAAGTGAATATCTCTCATCTGAAACCTTGCTCCCTGAACCACAGCTGTGGAGGCTGCCATGTGGCCTAGCAACTGTAGAAAGTGTCTGGCTGGACGAGAAACTAGAGGACGAAAAGAGAAAGCCAGAGAGACCAGGGCCTGGACCCTTGAGAGAGGGAGAAATGCTCTTGCCTGCATAGTGTCTATTTCTACCCCTATGAAAGTGAGAAGCTGGGCTGGTTCCAGAACAGACTTTTCCAGGTTCAGAATGAAGCCCAAGGATTCTAGAAGGTTTTGAGTGACCTCTAAGGCTGACTTGACTTGGTCTGTGGACTGGTCCACTAGAAGCCAGTCGTCCAGGTATGGGAACAGAAGGATACCCTGACTCCTGAGGAATGCCACCACTACTGCAAAACACTTGGTGAAGACTCTTGGAACGGATGTTAGGCTGAAAGGCATAGCTCTGAACTGGTAATGGCCTGAGGGCAACTCGAACCTGAGGTACTTTCTGTGGGAATGTCTGACAGGTATGTGGAAGTAGGCATCCTTGAGATCCAGAGAGGCTAGCCAGTCTCCTGATCTCAGAGAGGGAAGAATTACTCCCAGAGTCACCATCTTGAATTTTGGTTTTGTTAAATGTTTGTTCAGGTACCTTAAATCTAGGATGGGTCGCCACTCCCCTGTCTTTTTTTTGGGTAAGGAAGTATCTGGAATACAGTCATTTTCCCCTGTGACAAAGAGGTACCATCTCTACTGCTAGCAGAAGAGAGGAGACTTCTGCCTCTAAGGCCCTTGTCTCCAAGAGAGAGGGAGGGCTGAAGGACCTTGCTCTCAATTTTGGGAACCTTTTGAATCTGAGAGCAAGTCCATGGCTCACTACTTCCAGGACCCATTTGTCTGAAGTAAGACTCCCAGGTCTGGGAGTAGTGAGCCAACCTACCCCCTACTGGGGTTGGGGAGGCAACCCTGACTGACACCTCAGGGTGTCTGTTTGGCAGGGGGCTTAGACTGTGTGGATGATGGGGTCCTGGTCATTCCACGTCTGCCTCTTCCCCGAAAGAATTCCCTCTTCTGAAAAGAGGAGGAGGAGGCCTGAGCTCGGTAGAAAGGCCTTTGGAACGGTCTGCCCCTGCCAGCCCTAAATTGCTGCCTCTGAGGAGTAGTCTGCTTTTCTTTGGCTGCAGCACTCCTATAGGTGGTCTTGTACTCGTCCATCTTCTTCATGTAATTCTCTGTTTGCTCCCCAAACAGAGAATTACCAGTAACAGGAAAATCCATGGCCTTAGTCTGGGTATCCTGAGAAAGGTTGGTACATCTAAGCCAAGCAAACCTTCTCACAGAGATAGATGTAGCCATGACTCTAGAATGGGCATCATTCGAGTCCACAGCAGCATGAAATTGTACTTTGGATGCCTCTATACCATTCACAGCCACCTGATCCAGCTCCTTGGCTAGATCAATCAATCAATCAATCAAATCTTTATTTATCCAGGCGAACATCGTTGAGCATGGCTCATTTGCAAGATGTACCTGGTAAGGTCAAGGTTCAATTTACATGAAATATAGCATTCAGGACATTTACAAATAGAAGAATACAAAAATGTGAATAGTACAACTGATCACAATAATTAATATAACAATCAAATTATACACCAAATTGTAGAGACAGGAATAAAACAATAAATCAGATATTGGACACATTAATTTGACATGTATAACAAGGATATATTACATATATACACGATTCATAAGGTTCATAAGGTAGCCAGCTACGCTAGGATGGGTACTAGGGGACAAGTGAGTGTTTTGTGGCTGATGGAGTGGCATGATTGGTACCCTATAGTAACGTAAGGGGTAGTGAACTGGGTGGGGGAGGAATCCTAATAGTTAATGCAATAAGAGGATCCAGAGTAGGTATAGGAGGAAGAGGAGAGGGTTAGGCACTGGATCTGAAAAGGCACTGGATAGCAAGTTATAGGGTAGTTTCACAGTAGGTGCTGGTAGCTTGTATTGTGTATCTACATATCTACATATGGAGGGTTAAACTAGTGTTGATGGAAGCAGCTACATTTTTCTTTGAAAATCCTATTGTATAGGTATTTGAAGGCTGAAATAGATATAAGCTTTTTCAATTTCAATGTCTTCTGCATTGTGTTCCATAAAGTGGATAACACATGGCTAATTGCATATCTACCATGTCGAGGTGGAATTTAGGCACCTTGAGGGTAATAAGGTTCATGCTTCTTAATGCATAACTATTTGATGTGGCTTGTAAAAACAGTCAGAGATATATTTTGGAAGCTGCTGCATATTGCTCTGTAGGTCCATAATACTGCATTTCTATCTCTTCTGGCTTGAAGCGAAGTCCATCCCACTGCAGAGTAGAGCAGACAGTGGTGAGTGCTATAGGGTAGGTCTGTGATGAACCTCAAGGCTCTGTGATATAGTGTATCTATCTTGTTCAGACATACAGTAGGGCAGCGACTGTATAAGAAGTCAGCATAATCTAGTACTGAGAGGAAAGTGGCCTGGACCATCTTCTTTTTTGAATCACTTGTAAGGAAGTGCCTTATTCTGTAGTACAGTCCAAGTCTTTGTCTGAGTTTTTTTAACAGTTCTTCCAAATGTTCTAGGTAGTCTAACCTATTATCTAACCATACCACCAGGTATTTGAATTTTGTGACATAGTCTAGGTTTTCACCAAGGGTAGTGGTTAATTTCGGAAGGTTAAGAGGGATACTGTATCCTGACTGCACCTGAGGGGAGAAAAACATAGCCTTAGTTTTCTTTGCATTCAATAATAGTTTCTTTGGTGGGGGGAGGGGCATTCTTAGCCAGCTCCAGAACCGTATCCCACATAGATTTCTGGTATTTGGCTATATATGCCATGTGGTTAGATTGCCTGAGCCCCAAAGAGGATGCCAAGTACTGTTTCTTGGCCATGGTATCCACTTTCCTGGAATTCTTATCTGGGGGGGTGAGATGCCAGGGGAATATTAGCCTTGTCACAGGCTGCAGCTTGCACTACCCCACAGGGTTCGACAAATACGATAGCCCGACGTCCCGGGCTATTACTTCCCAGTCAGGGCCAAGTACTGCTGTAAGGAGCCACTTGTCCGTGGGCAAGCATTAAAATAAAAAAAATATATATATTGCCTGCAATACCAACTTTTGCCAGCAATACCAACTTTTGCCAGCAGGGTGCGCGTCACGCGATACTGCAGCAGTCCTGCGCCGACCTGTTCTGTGCTGGTGGTCATCTGACCCACAGGAGCAGCACTCACGTGATATGGCAGGTCGGCAGCGGGGGACAGAAACAGTGCAGGAGCGCCCGGAGCGCGGGCGCGGGTACGAGCAGCGGCCAAGACGGAACAGAGGAGGAGCCAGTCATGAGACTGGCATGTGTGGCAGCAATCCAACCGAGGCTCACGAAGGGTAAGGCGACATTGGCTCCAGCTTAGGTTTACGAGACTGATCTTGGACACACACACTACTTTCTCTCATCTTCAAAGAGAAAGGACGCGGCTGTTCCCAGAGCAGTTTGTTGTTGTCTGTCGTGGAGACCTGAAGAGAAGTCAATTAGTCCTCACGAGGTGTCTTGTCTGTTTAAAGGCACTGCCTGTTTAACTACTGTCCTAAACCCAGCTTTTAATATAAAAAAAAAAAAACATAGGGAGAGTTTGAGTTAGCGAGGGAGGTTGGGGTTGGTGTGGTGCGCTGTAGCGGGGAAGGGGAAGCCGCAAGCTGGACACAAATGAAACTTCTGAAGCTGCCAGTGCCATCAGTTTGTTTGCTCACACAAATAAAAAAAATAGGGACTGGAGGTAGAACGTTGTTGAAGCCAGCCTTTTACTGTCTGTGTTGAGTTGAGGGTTCTGATTTCACTCGATCCTTGCAGAAGCCAAAAAAGACGAGAGAAAACACAAAGTCAATAAGGGGTATTACAAATAAGTGAACTGAAGTGTGCAATTTGTTCCCATATTTTAATAGAACTTAACTGAAGGGTGGATTTAGGAAAGGACCACTGAAGAACAAGGAAATCAGGAGGGGTATACTATATAACCAAAATAAACAAGGAGGGAAGGGGGAACTAGTGCAGTGATCCAAGGAAACACAATGCATTGTAAGCTGGTAAAAAAATACAAGTTCAGTATCAGGCAGCCCCTTTGTACTGCAGCAACTTTTTTTTAGTTTGTACTGCTGTCTGGGGCTAAACTGTCTGCTAGGTTGAGACTGTGGAGTCAGTGGTGAGCCTAATAAGGGAAGGGAGGGGAGGACCAGCCACTGAGGAGCAAAAAGACAGCAAGAGCAGAGGCTTTTGTGTTATCAAGTTAAAGGAAAGGACAGAACAACAGATTCATGTAGTGTCTATCTGTGCCAAAATAAAACTGCAGCAGTAAGGAGGAGGAAGAAAGCAAGGAGGGCTTAAGGCCAGGGCTATAAATAAATAGAGCAAAAATGTGATTGGTTGATATTTTGAGGTTAGCACCTCACGAAGTGAGCACTCGCTCATTGCAGTGTCCTTCTGGGCCGCCCCCCCCAGTGTCACTGTCTGCCACCCAGTCCACCGACCAAACCCCGGCACCCAAAGAAACTCACACAAACACACTGAAAAAATACATTTTATTATTTTATTATCATTGGGGGAAGAAAATAAGTGCCACAATATGCAGAACAGGAGTAGGAGGAGCAGTAAACAGCAGACTCTTTTTTCTCTCTGGTCGGTAGCCTCACGAGTATCAGCAGTGACAGCAGACTCCATCAGTAGCAATACACCACCTGAAACTGAAACACAATCCACCTCTGTGTCTAGTGCAGATAAGAGTAATAACAATGACAATGAGCCTATATCTGTGTCAGGAGATATAACTGCTGATCATCAGTGTCTTGAATTAAGCAATGAAGGCTTAACTGAAAGTTTACATCCACTCCCTAAAAAACGTGCTTTAGTGCTCCATGAGCAGGAGGAGAGGCCAGAGAGGCCAAATAAAGATAAGAAATACGATCAGGAGAAAAGGGCCAGATTGTTTCAAAGGCATTGGTTAACCATTTATAACTGGCTGAGATATGATGAAAAAAAAGAACTGATGTATTGCACTATGTGCGAAAAATATCCAACCACTGCAGTACCAGCCTTTTCAAAGAAACCTAATGTTTTTGCCACTGGCTCAAATAATTTTCGAATTGAGTCACTACGTGCTCATGACAAGTCCAATCCACATTTGCTGTGTATGAATCAACATATTGCACACAGTGGTCAGCGTGTGGTACATTCTGATATCACTGAGTCCCCACTGTATCAAGCATTTACGCAGTTGGATCAGGGCACTAAGGTCAAGATGCAACGCCTGTTCAACATAGCATATTCCATTGCCAAAAATCTGCGCCCTTTCTCGGACATGGAGTGGCTCTGTGAACTGCAAGAAAAAAATGGGATAATGCTTGGTTCTAATTATACCAATGATAACCGAGCCAGGGACTTCTGTGGTGCTATATCAGCAGTTATATCCCAAACCCAGATGCAGACTCTTACTGATGTTAAATATGTGACAGTTCTTGCTGACGGTAGTACAGATTCTAGTATAATGTTTTCATATGGTTTGTTGGCCCAAACTCAAAACAGGTGCGTACAGTGCTTATCCAAGCTGTGCCACTGGAACATGCACATGCAGAAGGTGTATTTCACGCAATAACGACTGCACTTGAGTCAGTAAATCTTCCTCTAAGTAACCTACAAAATGTTCACAATGCAGGGCCATTCCTTGTTTCAGCAAATTTTGATGGCGCCAGTGTCATGATGGGTGAAAGAGGAGGAACCATAGCAAAGTTGCGGGAACACTGTCCTCAAATAATTGCGATGCACTGTGTTGCCCATAAGTTAGAGCTGGCAGTTCTTGATGTGGTAAAAAAAAAAATACATTTGTGTCAAAGCTTGAAAGTACTCTCAAGGGAATATTTAAGTTTTACCATTACAGTCCCAAAAAAATGTGAGAACTAAAAGAAGTTGCAAATGTCATGGATACTGATCTTGCTCACTTTAGTGCTATAAAACAAGTGAGACGGCTTGCCAGTAGGTCACGGTCAGTTCATGCAGTTCAGGTTAACCTACCCAGTGTCGCTCAACACCTAGAACATGCATCTTCTGCTGCTGGTTGAAGGTTCTAGAACAAAGGCCCTCTTAAAGGAAGTACAGAGTGTGCAGTTTGTAAAATCCCTATGTATACTACAAGACTTCCTGCCAATACTAAAAAACCTGTCACTCCAGTTTCAAAGAGATGACATAGTAATACTGGAAGTTCCACAACTTGTTGAGACCTGCCTACTCCAGCTTACGGAGCTGAAAACATCACCAGGGAAATACATGGCAGCTTTCCTTAGCCATTACAAACCTGAACAGAAATGGATGGAGTATGTTGTGTCAAAGAGGGAAGGGGAGGAGGAGGAGAGGACTGTTCCTTTCCCATTCAGAGGCAACTGCCCAGAAGTCAATTTTGTAAGAGATGCACAATTGCAGAATTTAATAGATGCAGCGATAACGTACATAGATGCGAGGTTTAAAAATTTCTCAGAGGTGCCTCTCAAATGGTTCAGCTGTTTAGATTTCAAGCAGTTTGATCTGCCAAGAGACCAACTAGCGGTGTTTGGGACCTGTGAACTGGCAAACCTGGTTGAATACTTTGATTTTTTCACGGAAGAGCAGCAGGAACATATAAAGTGTGAGTATGCTGCATTTAAAATGCTGCTTAAATCTTCGGCTGACAAGCCCTATTTGCAGGTCTATGCAAAATTACTAAAAGAAAAACCACCACAGATTGGGCACATTATTCTTGACTTAGTCGAAATACTAATAACTATGAGTGTCTCAACTGCTAAGTGTGAAAGAGTTTTTTCTATTCAGAACCTTATCAAAACAAAAATACGGACACAGCTTTCTGATGACACACTACAGTCTCTCCTGCAGATAGCGGTAGAAGGTCCTGAACTGCACGAATTTAATCCTGATCCTGCAATTAACCACTGGCTGCTCTCTGGTCCAGGAACTAGACATGTTCATGGGCATGCTGCTGTTACTGCTGCTACATCTACTGCTGGTGGTGCCGCTGCTGCTTCCGTTTCTTCTCCTGATGAGTGATGATGATCCTGATGCAAGTACTCCTAGTAGTGCTCCATCATCATCATCATCTTCTTCTTCTTCCTGTCCTCCCAATCTCTAGTCAGTCTACCACTTAATGACAGCCATGCTATATTCACAGAATGGCTTGTTGATTGATGGCCTTGGCTTCATTTCACTAATTCTTAAACAATTATCCGATCTCTTCTGAAACAGACTTCAGCCTCAGCCTGCACACATGGTTAGTTAGTTAGGGTCAAAACCAGATGTCCTCTTTTATGAGGAGTGGACATGTCCTCTTTTCCAGCTGCCAAATATTCTTCATGGACCTTCAATATCCTGTTGTATTATTATTATTTTTATAATTGTTTTACTCTCTTCTCCTACCTAGGAGGACCTCCCCTTGTATATGAGCTGTGAAGGCAGTGGAGACTTTAAACCTGTTTACTCGGGGTCTGGCACCAGGGCTCATCGGGGAACTAAGTGTCCTCTTTTTGGCATCCCAAAATCTGGTACTGGGTACGGTACCCCCCTACACATGGTACACCGGTCCCACCCTGGACCTGCCGTATTAACATTCAGAAAAGAAAGGATTTGGATGGAGAGTCACTCAGTATTGTTTTTCCCGATTTACACAGTTCTTCTACATCTACATCCATCCTAATACAACAGTACAACCCCAGACACACCATGTAATTTATTTCTACATAAGTTGGGTTAAAATTTTCATATAAGTGTACTGGGCTACCACTCGGAACTCTGGGACTACCATTTTTGACGAGACCAGTTGTCCGGGACTAGCATGCCATTTTGAAATTTGTCAATCCCTGCTACCCCAACATGGCTGCTATGCACTGAAAGGAGTTCCATGCCAGGACCTGATAATGCATACCTCCTGTCCATTCTTTTGTCCACAGGAGGAATGGAAGTGGGAAATTGCAACAATTTCTGTGTATGTTTCCCCAGGGATTTATGCAGAGAGATAGACACTCTCCTTGACTCTGAAACATCCATCATCTCCACGTAATCAGGTTCCTCCTGATCCTAATCAGCTTCTGAAGTCGGTTTGGTCGGAACCGGGCAAAGCGACTGCACTATGGAAATCGCTTTCGCTATCTCCTCAGCAGTCGGACCATGGGAAGTCGGATCCGAACCGGCTGACTTTCTCTTTCTCTTAGCCGGAACCAATTCCACAGAATCATCTCTCCATTTGCCTGAGGAGGTATCACTCAGGTCACTGGGCACCTCCTCAGGTTCGGTCGCAACCGAACCGGGCTGGCCATCCGGGTCAGCGGACTTCTCGGCGTCCCTCTCCTCAGCCTACTCAAACGTTTTTCCAGAGTGGCTTTGGGAAAGTCCTTACAGATCTGGCAGTCTTCTTTGAGGTGGTCAAACCCCAGACAATACACAGAGATGAGGGGAGGATCAGCCTTAGCAAATGCCTCCTTACACTCGGTGCAGTGCTGAAACCCAGCGGGACCGGTTTTCTTTTTGGGTTTCTCAGACACGCCTAAATATCAAAAGCCACCCTTGTCAGCGGTTAAGCCAGGCGACTAACAACTTATCAGTTCCAACTGTGTCATGGGTAGGTTAAAAAAAAAAATCCCTAAAATATCGGATTTTATTAGGAACCGATAAGCATCGGATAACTACACTACAAATGGAGAAAAACAATAAATTTCGGTTCTAAACCGGACAGACCGGCAAAAAAACGAAGGTAAAACAATTTCTAACAAAAATCACTAAAATAAACACTACCTACTACTACCACTTACTGTTACCAAGACAGAGGTAAGAATACCAAAAAATACAGGAGATGCGGTAGAAAAGAACGACCGATTCAAACTTTTACCGAACCGAAGCACAGGAGGGATCTCCGGAGCGACTTCATAGTTAGGTGGAGTAAGAAATCTGATAGTTACAGTTCAGAGTACCACAGACAGAGGTTTGAAAACCGAGCTCGAGCTCAACATTCTATGCCTTTGCACAGAGTTAACCCTTTACTCTCCGGAGCAGTTCAAGTGCTGGAGCTAACTGCATATAGTTAGAATACAGCAAGACTTCACGTTGTTTGAATCACATAAATTCCCCCTGCAAGGAAAACCAGGCTGTGTGTACAGGAATGCAGAAATATATCTGCCTAAAGCAAGGAGTCAGATGGAAATTTAGAAGCAAAATGAAATACTATCACCTCCCACCCCATTACAAATACACACTTCATTTAGAGAAGACGTGGAATGGTATCAATGTCCCCAAACCAAAATGCTCAACAAGGAATTTTGCTAAGCAGCAAGGAGCTGTCCACAAGATAAGTTCAAAGCTTAGACTGGAACCTATGCAAAACAAAGCTACTTTGCAACTAGCTCCACTAGAAAGACGTCCTAATCTTTGAGAACACTGGCTGGTACAACAGTTCAAGTGCCAGGCTTTTGCCACTAGAGGCCTGGGTCACAATCTGGACGTATGACAAAGAAATGAATTTGAGGGTCTTAGTTCAGTTCCTAGAAGACAGGCGGGCACATCATAACATCACTACACAGCCTAGCACAAGTCAGCCCAGCTGCTGCCCTCAAAAGTGGCACACAGGAAGTGAGCTTAGAGACACCTCCAGGTCAATCCAGAGTAGCATCAGTGGACTAAACATAACCAGGGAAACAAAAGAGGTTTCTGACAGTATTTTAAAATTTCAAAGACATTTTCGCTACCCACTCCCACACAAAAAGCCGCTCTCAGACCTCTGCCACCTTAATCCAGCAACACTTCCAAAAATGGACAAATGTGTTGCACTTTTACATTTTATATAAGCCCTAATAAAGCAGTTTTTCTTGTGATTTCACCTAGGTCTACTGTCAAGACCACAAAATATATTTTTATATAACAGCGTGTTTTTTTCACCACACCCAATTTCTGGTGTCCACGCAGTGTGTTTTTTCACCGTGTGTTTATACTCGCGCAGTTTTGACCTAGACCCCTTCACCTATACTTCTAAAATAGTTAATTGAGGGGTTAAAACTAGCAGTAGTCCAGAAGCCTGAGGCTCCCAAAATTTTCACCGGGCTCCTCAAAACCAGACTGCTAGGAGCTAGAACAGCTCCTTAATTTCATACTCCACCCATAAGCCAAGCCACCCCTGAGCCAGAGCCAGGGTGCACCTACATCACACCATGAAGATCTTCTGCTCCCTTAGCTGCTCAGGTGCTGCTAACACAAGATGGATCCATCACTATGCACCAGCCCTCTTCTCTACTGAAAATATAATACTCCGTTGGAGCAAAGGAAGGCAGTGCTGGTAGAGATGAGGACTGGTGCTCAATCAATCCATCCTGTAGTCCAGCCACTCCATTATCCTGCAGTAATGTCTTTATGGGCCATCTGGCAGAGACAGAAGATCTTTAACATATGGGGCAGAGGTACCTTGAATCTGGGTTAGGTGGACTTGGGGTAGGCATCTTATGTTTACAATGTGGGAGGTGTCAGCTGACATTTCAAGTTACCTGGGATGGCCTATAATTAAAAAAAAAAATGTGTGTGTATATATCTATGGGCACTGTAGCGCCCCCATAGTAAGTGCTGAGTAGCATGTTTAATGTTAAACCTCAAATGTTACACTTTAATAACTTTGTAACCAATTAATGGATCTGCACAAAACTTGGCATGAGCTGTCCCATAGGGCAGATCTCTTGTAGTGGCAAGTTTCGTTCTGGTTGGATGTGTGTATTCTCATATCCGGACAGTTGAAAACGTCATAAAGTTGCCACACTTTGCAGTTTTTTCCTCATCGCCTTGCGTCCAGATGGTGCAGAATTTTGGTGAGATTTTTGTACGGTAGAAGCAGCTTGGGTAACATAATTGCCATGCTTAGTTTAGTGAAAAATTAATAATCTGTTGCAAAGTTATTCAGTTTTTCATTTCTCATTGTTTTCAATGGGAAAATCACTTTTCAGGATAGAGGGACAACGTTCAACAAGGGATTTGATCTCACGAAAAATAATTTTGTCTCGCGAGATCCATTCCTTTTTCGCCAGAATAAAATCCATTTTCGTGAGAGAAAATTGCTTTTTCATGAGCCACCATCTTGTTTTCCATTTAAAATAATAAAAAAAAAAATTCCTAAAGCCACAAAAATTACATCCTGGAGAGAGACCACCACACCTAGCTGGTTGAGCGAGACACCCTTAGGTGCAATCTACAGATATGGCCCAGAAATGTGTTTTATTTCCTGTTAGTAATTCTTTTTCGTGACCGTATGACACAAAAAAAAAAAAAGAATCCTTTTTTGTATCACGAGTCACAAAAAATGATCATTTTTTGTCACCCGAGAATCCTTGCTAATACCCTTTTCCTTAATGTAGTATCCCACTCCCCGCCCCGATCGCCGTGCTGTAATAAAACAAAAACCTTTCTCCGTAGTGGAGTGTCCCACTCCCCACCCCAACCGCTCTGCTGGAATAAAAAAAAAAAAATTTCCATAGTTTAGTGTACCACCCCCACCCAATCCTCCATCGCCCTGCTGTAATAAAAATAAACCTTTTCCATAGTGTAGTGTCCCACACCCCCACCCTGATCCCTGATCGCTGATCGCTGTGCTGTAACAAAAAAAAAAAAACTTTTCCACAGTGTAGTGTCCCACCTCCGCCCCAACTGCCCTGCTTCCATCATAATAGTGCTGCTGCTAACTTCAGCTCCAGTGTCTGTCAGTCAGGTAAATCAGAAAACTGTCTCAGTTAAGGGCCAACAGGGAACTCTCTCTCTCCTCTTCCCCGTGAAAATAAACAAACATGCTTACATACATAAATAAAAAAGGGATATGCGATGGGGCGGGCCGTTGGATAAATGAGTTCTTTTCACAGGTCCCCAGTGACTTCGGGTAACCTCAAGAGTGGCAGAGCGGAGCCACAAGTGATTTACCTGAGGTCACCAGGGGACAAGTGAAAATAACTAGTTTATCTGATGGCGCCTCCAAATCACATATTCGATTTATGCAATAGGGAGGAAGTATTTTTTTACTTAGTATTTATCCCTCCTACTGCCCCCTCTCACCACTCAATCGGACTTCCTCTGTTGCAATATCCTTCTTCACACTGGAGTCTGCCCCTAGAGCACCTGCTCTATATATCCTTGATTGCCCCTCGGTGGGGTGGAGGGAGCCTCCTACTTCCCCCGACCACTGATTGTGAACACATTGTGCAGCGGAGTCTGCCCTGATGATCCAAGAGCATGCAGTGAGGAGTCGTCACCTAGGTGAGGAGAGGGTGATTTTCCTCAGTTTTCTTCCCCCAGCGCCAGCGTGCAGTGAGGGTCAATGAAAAAGGAGGCACGATGAGACACACCTCCTGCTCCGCCCCTCTGCCAATGTCTGCCCCGGATCCCATGCTGCTACCTCCCTCTACAGCACCTAACTCCCGAGCTCCCCCAGGAGGCGGTATTGCGGCAGGAGCTAGCAGGTTGACTCCCCCCAGAGAAGGAGCGCAGCCGTTAGGCACTCAATCCTTCTCTTCCCTGGCCGACCCCCAGCGGCCCGTACTCGGTCCAGAACACGGGTCGCCGGCATGGTACGAGGTAAGGCGTCCAGCGCCTCAGCCCTGGGAGGAAGTATTTTGATTTGATTTCACTATTTTTAATTTTTTTAATTTTTTTTTGTTAAGTTCGACATTTTTATTTTGTAAAGTATGTGGATTTTTTCCTGATACTCTGTGTGTAGCTGCGCTGTTTGTAGGAGGCTGCTAGGAATGGGAGTGTGCTTGTGCTTTGACTGGTTGCCTTTCTGTGTGTGGATGGGTGCTTGTGCTTTGATTGGTTGCTTTTCTGTGTGTGGGCGGGTTTATTATTTAGAAAAAATGACGGCTCCATTTTTTTTTTATAGAAAAGCTGCAGTATTTCTACAGATGCAGTTTATTTCTATTATATTTAATTTTTTGTCATGTGGTTGATTCTGCCATGAGTTTTACTGATGTGGTTAATACTAGTAATGTGGAGGTTGTGGTATTTCTCGGTGTGTGTGGCTGGTGGAAGCCGATCCGTACTGAACGAGAAAAGAACAGAATGGAGAGAAGAAAACGGATGAAAACGTGTGTTTTTTTTTTTGTTTTTTTTAGCAAATTATCCAAAAGGTCAATGTTAGCTATCTGGTTGATTTTGCTATTTTGATGAAAACACCTGTTTTATTGTGTGATACAGCCGCGCTTGGACGTGTTCGTCGAGTCAAAAGAGAGAGGTAGCAGGCAATAACAGGTTACTCGCCCGTAACAGTAGTTTTACGAGTGGTATATGTTGTTCGTCCACACTGTTTGGCAATGTCCCCTTCCACTTTAAATCTGCCGGATGTCTTCAAGCTGGCTCCTCCCACCCACCCGGGTGGTATATACCTTGGCTCCGCCCCATGATGCAAGATCGTAGCCCACTGGAAGCCAGGTTGTGTGCGTCCGCAGCCAGGGAGGTCGGGTGGGTCCATGTGGATGAACAACATATACCACTCCTAGAACTACTGCTACAGGTGAGTAACTTGTTCATTTAGGAGCATGGATATGTTTTTCATCCACACTGTTTGGCTGACTCCAAGCAGTTCTCCGGGAGGAGGGAGGCAAGGTGCACACCCCCTACTTAGGAAACAGAGATTGGAGAACCAAAACTAACATCCTGGATGTGGTAATGAAGGTGTTTGCTGACTTCCAGGAAGCAGCCCGGCAGATCTCCTGGATAGGGATGTCCCTGGAAGCAGCCACCGATGCAGCAGTATGGCAGGTTGAATGAGCTCTTATCCCTCTGGGTGGCTTCTTGCCCTCCAACTCACAGCACAGACCTATGCATGATGTAATCCATCTTGCTATGGTCCATTTGGCACCAGGTCTGCCAGAAGCGGCTTCAGCGTAGGTGACAAACAGCTGGCAAACCTCTCCGCGAATTTCCACCATCCTCTCCTTATAATAGGAGAGAGCACGTCTCAGGTCCAAAGTATGGAGCCTGTACTCGGCGTCCCGAGGTGTAATTAGTAGTATACCAGCAGAGTCAACACCAGTTAGGTGAAACTTGACACCACCTTCGAAGGAATTTCGTGTGGGGGCGCAGGACAACTTTGTCCCTGTGAAAGACCAGATAAGGGGAGTCCACTGAAATCGCATGGAGCTACCCTGTCCTTCTGGCTGATGTGATCGCCACCAGGAAGGCCGTCTTCCACGACAAGTGTGAGAGCTCACACTTGTGCATGGGTTTGAATGGCTTGCCCATGAGCTTTGCCAAAACCAGCAACAGATCCCATGGAGGTGGAGGTTCACGCACCGGAGGGGATATGTGATCCAGGCCTTTGAAGAAGCGCCCGACCACTGTCTCCTGTGCCAATGTCAGCTAACCAGCCCGCGTCTGGTAAGCAGAAATGGCTGCCAGGTGCACACTAAGGGTCGATGACCGCAGACCCCCTTTGGAGAAAGACCATAGGTAGTCGAGAATGTTGGCCATAGAACAGGATAAGGGGTCCAAACCCTTACCCTGGCACCAAATGGAAAATCTCTTCCATTTGAAGGCATAACATTTCCTGGTCGATTCCTTTCGGGATGCCTCCACCACGGTGTAGACATCTTCGGAAAGACCCAAAGCCTGGAACTCTAGCCACTCAGGTACCAGGCTGTGAGGTGCAGGGACTGAAGGTCTGGATGAAAGACCTTCCCCTGGTTCAAAGATATCAGGTTCGGGCATGTGCAAAGCCACTCCTGGGGCCTGCAGCTGAGGTTGAGGAGATCTGGATACCAGAACTGGCGCGGCGAATCTGGGGCTACCAGGATCACCTTCGCCTTGCTCCTCCTCCTCACCTTGAGTAACACCTTGTGGATCAAGGGAAATGGAGGGAAGGCTTAGAGGAGGCCTGGGGTCCATGGCCTCGAGAAGGCATCCCCCTGCAGTAAGCCCTGCTGAGGGGGGCAGGCATGATACAGCCTCAGCTTGGTGTTTTCCCTGGAAGCAAACAGGTCCACCAGCGGTTTGCCCCAATGGGAGAACAGGCTGTAAGCTACCTCTGGATGGAGAGACCACTCATGGGATGTCTGGCCTATGCGGCAGAGAGCATCCGCCAGCTGGTTCGAGGCGCCTGTCACATGGATGGCTAGAAGATCTGCCTCCAACAGGCTCATGAGGGTCCAGATGCGAAGCGCCTCCTTGCACAGCAGACGGGAGTGTGTGCGGCCCTGTTTATTGAGATAGTACATGGTCATGGTATTGTCCATCTGGACTTGAACCACTTGACCCCGGAGCTGAGAAGCAAAAGCTGACAGTGCCAGTCTGACCGCTCTGAGCTCCAACAGGTTGATGTGGCATCAGGACTCCTCGGGGGTCCAGAACCTGTGGGCTCTGTTGTCCCCCATGTGGGCTCCCCAGCCCATGAGAGAGGCATCGGTCGTAAGGACGACCATCGGCTTGGGGCGGACAAACGGGATCCCTTTCTGCAATCTGTCTGGGGCGGTCCACCATTGGAGAGTGTCCCACATCTTCTGGGTTACAGTGATCAGCTGGTCGAAGCGACCGTGGTGCTGAGTCCACTGAGCGGCCAGCTCCCACTGAAGGGGGTGCATGTGCAACCTGGCCCAATGGACCATGGAGGTGCACGCCACCATGTAACCCAGAAGGTGCAGGAAGTCCTGGGAAGGAAGCAAGTGCCCAACCAGAAATGACTGGGAAAAGGAGGAAAGAACCTCCACCCTGTCCGCCGGGAGCCATGCTCTGGCTTGACAAGAGTCGAGCTCTGCCCCAGTGAAGCCTATCACCTGAGAAGGCACGAGTTCCGACTTGGCCTCGCTGATCAGGAGGCCGAGTTGGGAGCAGGTCTGGAGGGCCAGATCCCTGGACCTCTCCACCTCCTGTTGGGTGGAACCTGCCAAGAGCCAATCATCAAGATAAGGATAGATTCTGACTCCTCAATGCCGAAGGTGGGCCGCCACCACTGCAATGCATTTGGTGAAGACCCGTGGGGCTGATGACAGGCCAAACAGCATGGCTTGGAATTGGTACGGGGTCCCTTCAACCCCGAAGCAGAGAATCCCGCTGATCGGAGGGACAGATTGGGACGCGAAAGAACGCGTCTTGTAGATCCAGTGAACAGAACCACATGTTTCGCTCCAGGCATGGTATGATCTGGTTCAGAGTGACCATCCGAAAGGTGCGAGACCTGAGAAACTGAGTCAGGTCGTGGAGATCTAGAATGGGGCACCAACCCCCCTCCCCCGTCCGCTTGGGCACCAGGAAGTACCTGGAGACAAAGCCTGGGTCTGTTGGGAGGATCTGGCACTGGAGCTACTGCCTCCTTGCGGAGGAGCTGAGCTACGTCGTCTTGAAGAGCTGACTGGGTGCATGCAGAAATCCATTTCTCCTGAGGGGGCGCGGGCTCGGCTAGGAGGGTACTGCTCAAATTCTAGAGGCAGTCCCCAACTGACCACTTTGAGAACCCACCTGTCCAAAGTGATAGCGGACCAAGCGGAAAGGAAGTGGTGGAGCCAACCCCCCACGGGAGGACCCAGAGCTGGCATGACAGGTATAGGGGTGGCAACCCCCAACCCGTCACTGAGCAGGCTTAGAGGAGGAGGAGAAGGCTCCAGGACCTGAGCCTCAGCCTCCTTTGTGGGCCTGTTGGGGACCCTGCTTGGGCCGAGGGTGCCAAGCTTGGGCCTGCTGCTGCTGCAGCTGCTGTCCTCCTTGATAGTAGAGCTGTCGGACCGCAGGGGAAGAGTGCTGAAATGGCTTCTTCTTTCTCTTCTGCTGGTTCTTGCCCGAAGAACCCCTGGCAGTAGTGGCGTCCAAGGTGGCACTGGACTGCTCTATACGCTGAAGGTGACTGGCCACTCCTGGACCGAACAAGTCGGTCCCCAGGAAGGGTACTTCAGCAAGCTTATGCTGAGTATCCGTCGAGAAGGAGGAAAGCCTCAGCCAAGCCCTGCGGTGAAAGGCCACTGCGGCTGCCATCGAGCGGGCACAAGAATCCCCAATGTCCAGGGCTGTCTGGAGCTGCTGTCTGGCAACAGCACAACCCTGGTCAAGGACCTGCTTGACCGTGGTCTGCATGTCCACAGGAAGATGAGGGAGGACCTTGTCTAATGACCCAAGAAGGGCAAGAGAGAAGTGTGACATAATGACCGCCGAGCTAGCCTGACAAAGGCCCAGAGAAGAGGCCACATAGACCTTATGGACAGTGTGGTCCATAGTTTTGGACACCTTGTCCGGGGGTCAGTCAGTGTCGGCCGAACTGCCAGTATGCCTGAACACAGAGGCGGTCACCAGGCTCTCGGCCAAAGAGTGCTCTGTGAACCCCACAAGGGACCCCATGGGCATCGCGTGCTTGCGGGCCATGCGGGCAGATGGTGCTGGGCAGGAGGCAGGATGCTGCCAAAGTTCAAGGGCCGGGCCAACAATGGCCTTGGCCACTGGAAAGGCCTCCGTAGGGGTATCCCCCCTCTTGAGTATGTCGGTGAGAGGGTACTCTGCCTTTTTCTGGATGGGCTCCAGGGGCATTCCGTTGGAATCGAAGATGAGGTGGAGAATGCCCTGGAAAGAGGAAGGTCCTTCCTCCATCCCTGCGCCAATGAACAACCCGTCATCCCCAGGATGAGAGTGAAGTCCGGTGATATCTGAGTCCGAAGAGTTGGGATACAGTGGTCTACCGCCTAAGTCACCCTCGATGCGCCGAGAGTGGTCTGGGGTGACTGTAATCGACAGATGTCAGGGAAGCCCGGTGTCCTGTCGGTCCTCTTTCGAGGACGCCCCCCCTTAGGCTGTTTAGGCGGTGGTTCCACCCGAATCAGTGGAGAGACCGGGAAAGGCCAAACCGGGGGACAGGCTGGCCCCACAGGCGGAGGAACCAATGGTTTCAGTTCGAAGGGTCGGCTTCGGCCTAGGAGGCGACAGCCAGCGCAATGGCCAGGTAGGTACGGAGCTGGCTTCTGCCCTGTCAAGATCAGCTACTGCCACATAAGGTCCTCACAGTGCCAACGGACTTTCTGCTGGAGCCTCTCCTCGTCCAAGGAGGATGAGGACCTATGGCGTCACCTCTTTTTTGAGCGCTTATGGCTCTTCCTCAGTCGTTCAGCTGAGGGGGTTCTGGACCTAGACCAAGATCGGGCAGGCCGACTAGGTCCATCAGGAGACACAGGGGTGATCAGTGAAACCCTAGGGTCCGGAACCGGGTCCTTGATGGGGACACCAGCGAGCTGGGTCTCCTCATCTGGAAATACCAGGACCGGAGTCCGTTCTAGTGAGTTGTCGGCACCGGCCGGCAACAAAGGATCAATCAGGTCGAGGATAATTTTGACCTCGTCGGCCACTTCCTCGGTCCCCTGTCCAGACGGAAGATCCGAAAAGCTGGCAGCTGAGGATGCGATCTCGACCGAGGTCGAGACCGCGTTCCTGACTGGACCTTCGGTCCCAAGAACGCCTTCACGGACGGCAAATCTAATCCTTATCTCTTCTGAGAGGGAGGGGAGTGCAAGCCCAAGGGCGCCTCTCCCCGGGTGAGGAGAGACTGGCACATCTCCTTAAAGGATCCCGTAAAGGTGGAGCCCAGGTTCAGTGGGACACAGAAGCTTCAATTGGTCAAAGCGCGAGCGGCTTCTTCCTCGAATGCCTTCATCTGTTCCAGCTGATCGGCAGAGCCCGCAGCCATGGAAACCGCCCACCTAGCCTCCTTCAACTTCACCGGAGGGTTCCTTTTTTCCCGGTCTGCCCAGCTTCAGGCGTGCCTTGCGGTCGTCTAGAATGTTGGGATGGAAGGCCAAGCAAAAGCTACACGACGAGGTGTCATGGCTGACACCTAGGCAGTAGATGCACGTGAGGTGGGGATCAGTGCGTGGCATCTTCTGGCAGCAGGGACACTGGCAAAATCCCGGGGAAGATTTCTCCTCCATGATTGATGCTGCAAAAGCACAATCGCTAACTCGAATGAGTTTGAGCTTCGGTAAAACTGACAGTTTGAAAGCCAGGGCCTATGAAATACGAGAGCATGAGGGAGGCAACCTGTATCTTCCAGCGGAAAGGAAGATCTGGCGTCATGGTGGCGGAGCCAAGGTATATACCACGCGGGTGGGTGGGAGAAGCCAGCTTGAAGACTTCCGGCAGATTTAAAGTAGAAGGGGCCAAAGCCAAACAGTGTGGATGAACAACATATCCACGCTCCCAGAACACTACTTACGCACTGTTTTAGTTTAGGGAAATTAGTCAATGATGGGGTCTCGGGACCAGTTCTGTCCTGGACTTGTAAGTGTATTTTTGGTTTTAAATTAGAAAAGCTGGGTATTTGTAAAAAGAGCAGGCTTGTGTGGAGCGAGTTTGTTGTTGTTGCAGGAGGGCAGTGAGTGCGGCTGCATGCCGTGGGACTGTGTTGTGTACAGGGAGCAAGCGGAGTAGGCAGTTCAAGCAATTTGTGATTAAACTGCTACACAGAAGTAAAGGGAAACTGAGTTGCTGTAGTAGGGAGAGTGGGAAGAGTTTCTGCTTTTTATGACTGTGTGGGTGGATGGGGTGGCTGAGTGGGTAAAAGTGAAACTAAAGGGAGCAAGTAGTGCCGGTGGGGGGAGGTGAGATTATCCCACATATGTGAGATAAATTTTAGGTGCTTAGATTTATCCCACATATGTGGAGATACATGGATGTATGTCATGGATTTTGGGTCTACACCTATTGCATAAATAAATAAGAGTTGTGGGAGATGCTTAGGTTGCAACCAGGCATGGAGTCTTAACACAGGCTGCGATCATGAAACATGGACTCTCTCTCTGGCTCCTCTTCTCAGTGCAAAAAAAGGATATGAGCTGGGAAAGTGAATTAGGGGAAACTGTCTCGATCATAACATTATTACGTAATTTGCCATATACGGAAAGCTGAAGCTGGGGAAAACATCTGTTTCCTACAGGAGCATTTGTTTGGTCAGAAAAAATGCCTGTTGATGAGGTACGTATTACAGAGCACTCAGATTAAACTGTACATAGTTAGTATGGACAATTGGCTATTAAATTCGATTTCCAGTTTCTAAAACTATTCCCCATTTAATGCCTTATTAAAATGTTTGGCTATAAATAGCAGTTACGTAAGAACTTACCGTAACAGTAGCTCTTCGCGAGAGGTTCCTGCAGTAGGTCTTCACATATAGGACGTCAGGACCGCACGGCAAACTTGTAGCTAGCAATCATCGGCAAGGACGTCAGCGTGACTATAAAAGGGGATGTCCCCCACCCACCCTCCAACTCTTTTCCACCAGAGACCTATGAAAAGAAAACAGAAAAGAGGAGTGACAGACTCCTAGGACGCTGTGCCCTGGGAGAGACAAAGACCTGGGCAGGGAAAGAAAAATGTAGGAGCTGGGGGAAAGGTGGGTGGGAAAGTAGACCTACTGCAGGAACCTCTCTCGAACATCTACTGTTACGATAAGTTCTTACGTAACTGCTATATCTTACTTCAAGAAAGTTCCTGCAGTAGGTCTTCACATACAGGACTGAATACCAAGCAGTCTAACACAAAAGGAGGAGTCAGAGAAGAGGTTCTGGGAGGAGGAAACTGTCTGCCAACTAAAGGTCTGTTCAACACAGAATACCTTGCACAACTACAAGGCCGAAGCCAGCCCTATGCCTAGAGGCAATGTCCAGACTGTAATGCTTAGTGAAGGTATGGACGGAAGACCAAGTGGCTGCTGCACAGATGTCCGCAGTGGACACATTCCTGAAAAAGGCAGCAGAAGTGGTCACACTCCTGGTGGAGTGGCCCTTAACCGTCCCCGGAAGGGGTTCTCGTACTTCTGGTAAATGTAATGGATACAATTAGCCAGTCACCTAGTCTGTTTCATAATAGCCTTGCCCTGACACTGGGAGGCAAAAGCTATGAAGAGCTGGTTCAACTTCCGAACCTCCTTAGTCCAAGAGGTATAATACCTCAAAATCCTATGTACATCGAGGGTGTGCAGGAGATATTGCCACCTGTTGGAGTGTTCTGGGAAGAACACCGGCAGTTCAGCACTCTGGTTAAGGGTCAATTCCGAAACCACTTTCGGAAGAAATGAAGAGTCAGTCCGCAGAACCACCAGTCTCTGTGGAAAATTAAATAAGGCTCTCTGCAAACTAGAGCCTGAAGCACTGAAACTCTTCAAGCTGAAGTGATAGCAACTAAAAAGTGCATTTTCCATGCTAAAAAACACATATCACACCTTGCTGCTGGTTCAAAGGGGGGCAAATTAAGCTTTTCTAATATAAAGTTGAGATCCCAGGGAGGAACAGGATTCCGGACTGGAGGTTTGATATGAAAGATCCCCTTCAAGAAAGTCTTGGAAATCTCTAGCTGAGCTAGGGTTTTACCCTGCACCAGGAGATGGTAGGCCGAATCGCAGAGAGAGATGGACCTTCAGGGAGGAAAAGCTGAGGCCCAACTCTGACAGATGCAAGAGGTACTCTAAAACTTGGAAGGCCGAGCAAGAAAAGGGATCTAGACCTTTCATGGTATAAGTGGATATAGTGGAGAGCTTCCTGGCTTCCACTAAGACTCGAGTTACCCCTGAGGATACCCAAAGCGATCAACTGCGAAGTCCACAGGTGCCACGCATGAAGATGGAGAGACTTGGGGCTTGGCTGTACCAGGGTGTCCTACTCCTGGGACAGAAGATCTTGAGAGACAGGAAAAGGTACTGGAGGTTCCAGTGTCAGCTGCTGCAGCAATGGGAACCATATCTGCCAAGGCCACGGGGGGGGGGGCAATGAGGATCATGTGAGCCCCCTCTGCTTGGAGCTTCAGCAGAGCCTTCCGAAGAATAGGAAAGCGTACAGAAATCTCCTTTTCCAGGACAGAGACAGTGCGTCTCGCCAAAAAGCACTATGCCCGGGAACGAGCGAGAAAAAGCTGGGTAGTTTTGCATTTGATGGGGAGATGAATAGATCTCGGTCTGGGCAACCCCACTGAAGAAACAAGTCTTCTACCACTGCCTGCTTTAGTTCCCACTCGTGAGCCATGGCGACTGATTGGCTGAGACTGTCCATCAGAATGTGAACACCTGGCATGTGGACTGCTGTCAAAGACAGGCCATGCTATATCGCCCAGTACCACACCTGCATCACCTCACTGCATCAAGGGTACGACCGGGTGCCTCCCTGTTTGTTTAGATACCAGACAGTGGCCATGTTGTCTGTCTGGATAAGAAGTGTTCCCGGATTTAAGAACGACTGGAAGGCCTGAAGAGCATAGAGCACCGCTCTCATCTCCAGAATATTGATGTGAAGGTTCTCCTCCATGGGAGACCAAGAGCCTTGAGTTTGTTGGTCTCCTAGATGCGCTCCCCATCCTGAGTTCGAGGTATCTGAGGTGAGAATCTGAGAGGGAGACGGAGGGTGGAAGTGAACCCCCACCAAAAGGTTGGCTGGGTTCTGCCACCAAAGGAGATCCTTTTGTAGGCTGTTGGAGACAAGGACTGTCTGATTTATATCGTCCAAACGCTGGTCCAATTGGACTCGAAGAGACCACTGGGTGACACTCATGTGTAGTCTGGCCAAAGGGACTGTGAGTATGGTAGCCATCATTAGACCCAAAAGCCGAAGAACCGAACACGCCATGGTCCACTGTGAGGAAGCCACCAGCGTCACTTGTGAGATTAAAGTCTCTGCTCGGTCGGACGGAAGAAAGGCCTTGCTCTGGACCATGTCCAGCACTGCTCCAATGAACTGGAGGTGCTGTGAGGGTATCAGCCGGGACCTGAGAAAAGGTCCAGCTTGAAGGAAAGGGATTCCTTCAGACTGTCTGGGGAAGGGGCTGAAAAAAGCCAGTCATCTAGATAAGGGAACACATAAATGCCCCTGCAGCGTAGAAACGTCGCACCCACCGCTAGGCATTTGGTGAACATCTGAGGTGCTGAGGAGAGGCCAAAAGGTAGGACTCTGAACTGGAAATGATGTTCCTGAAACGAGAACCTCAGGAAGTGGCAGTGGGCCGGAAGAATAGGGATATGGAAGTAGGCATCCTGCATATCCAGGGAGCACAGCCAAGTGTTGGGGAGGACCAGGGGTAACAGTCCCTGGAGAGTCAGCATGCAAAATCTGTTGTATTCCATGAAGAATTGAGCATGCTGAGATCCAAGATGGGTCTTAGATCCCCCGTCTTCTTTGGAACCAGGAAGAAGTGGGAGCAGAATCCCCTTCCTGTCTGTTCTGGAGGTACGTACTCTATGTCTGCCTTTTGCAGCAGAGTTTGTATTTCCTACAAGACCAGCTGCTGTTGGCCTGACGGGTAAAACGACCTTCCCGGTGGGTTGGAAGGAGGTCTCTCCAGGAACTCTATCGAGTGACCTCTTTCGATTGAGTTGAAGAACCCATGCATCTGCAGTAATGGCCTTCCACCCGTCCAGGTGGAGGTTGAATCTTTCCCACCAGTTCCTCCAAACAGTCAGAGGGAGCGGGGGGCAGGATGTGGGGGGGGGGGGTGCCTTTCCCCAGGAGGCAGCTTTCGAGAACTTGGCATGGCGGGGTTTGGGCGCCAGAACCCGGGGCACAGCACTTGTTCTGTCGTTTGCCCCGATTCTGTTTGTTCCATTTCCGTTGGCAACAAAATAGCTGCTGCCATTGTCTTTGACCAGAACGGTACATGGAAAGGACTTCCCTGAGGGATTTGCCGCTCATCTGCAGCTTGGTAATACCTTTGGTGTCGTCGCCGCCAAACAGAACTAGAACCCTAAAAGGAGCATCCAAAAGAGTGCTTTGTACATCCTGTGCCAATCCCGCCAGACAAAGCCAGGCTAGGCATCTCAGACAGATTCCCGTAGCTGCCCCTCGTGCCACAGAGTCCACCGAATTGTATGTGGTGCGTAGGGCATGGCGGCAGGAAGATTTACTCATCCTGACTTTTTCCAAAAGTTTATTCTGTAACTGCTCATCAGGGATCTCCTGGAGGTCTCTCTCCAATTCCGAGAATGAAAATTTTTGGAAAGCCACCATATGGGCTACATAATACAGGGAACAAACAGCACAGGTGGACGATGAGTAGATTTTCCTACCATACTGGTCCATCTGCCTGGACTCCTTATCTGGTGGGGAGGCACTAAGATGTTTTGGTTGGGCCGCTCTATCGTGGGCAGCCATGATGACCGACCATAGAATCAGCCTTAGGTTGGGCAATTAGGTGGGAGACCCCTTCCGGGGGAAGTATGTCCTATCAGCCTTTTTGGATACAGCCGGTATGGATGAAGTTTGCTGCCAAATAGTGGACGTGAGGTCCTCATGTGGACCCATCCAGGGTGAAATGGGTAGGGGTCCACATTGACCAGGTCCAAGTGCTCTGCCAGTCTTCTGCGTTTTTGGGTCCAATTCCTTAGAGGCCTAGCCACATGATTTTTGGATGGTCCTGAGGAGCTCCGCAAAGGAAGGATTCTCAGGAGGAGACTTTGGGGACTCTTTTGGTTGGGGCTCAATGGGGGAATGAGGTTCGGACTGAATCCCTAGATCCGAGCCTTCGTCTAAGTCTGAGGTATTCGGTCTACTGTGCAATGATGCCTCCAGAGGCTGGGTGCGGGGTCTATGATCTCCAAGAGGCAGAGCTCCCAAGTCTCCCTCAGAGACTCAACTAGAGAGCGTCGGACTAGTTGGGGGCACCTTGATAGGAGGGGTAGACCAGACTGTGACCTGAGGCTGGCCCAACTCTAGAAGTAGTTGGGACCTAGCGTCCTTCCACCACGCAGGAGTGGTTTCACTTTTAGGCTGCGGTGGAGGTGGGTAACCTGGGTACCCTACATGAGGAGGGTAGCTGGAAGGCTGGTACCAATAAGGGTACTGGTAATACACCTGTCCTGGAGCCTGACAGCCTGGAGTTGGGTAGCCCGGCGTAGGATATCCCGGCATTGGATAGCCTGGCGTCGGCGGGTTGTAACCTGGCAACGGATCCTCCGGCATTGGATACTGTGGTAAATGGGGATTTCCAGGAAAGTACCCAGTAGGGCCCAAAGGTGGGGCAGAAGACCCCACCAGAGGCCCCAGCTAGGTCTGGCGATGCTGTAGGCAGAGGAGCTGAAGGTCCCACAGGAGGGGGTTCCATACCACCCCCAAGAAGGTCCGGTGAAGGATCCGCCAAAAGATGAGGATCCATCGGCGGGAGAGAGCCCGGCAAAGGGGGAGATCAGGTAAGGTAATGTCAGCACTGTTGTATTATGTATTAATTGATCTCCTGTATTGTTGCACTGTGACCCTTGTATATTCCTGTACTTGTCTCCTTCTGTAACTAATTCCGGGTCGCCCCGGAAAAAAGGACCTTCGGGGCTCAGTGGCCCTACCTGGTTATCAAAACTGAATAAATAAATAAATCCCCCAACGACAGGTCTGGTAGAGTATCCGGTGGTAAGGTTACCCCGGAGAGATCAGACACTGGTAGCGAATCCTTAAGGGGAGAACCCGAGGGGATGAAGAGGTACCTGTCAGCACTCTCTGCTCAGCATCGGGGACCGCATAGGAGTTCAACAGGAGAGAAGAGGTGTCCATTCAGTCGATGGAGGAGTCGTCAACCGACTTACTGTTTGCAGCCTGGCTGACAAAAGCCGGCAGGCTAGTGTTAGACTGATCGGCCTGGGACAGGCGCCCGGCGGTGGAACCGGAGGGCGACTTAGTGGTGGAGCTCAAAGCAGGAGATCCTGAAGGAACTTCCGAAGAGGCAACCGCCGATTGCCCGCTAACCTCGGCCGGGCGGGGAGAGGGCATCCGGTCCACTGGAGCATACGAAGGCCCTGCAGGAGGGTACTCACGGATATGGAGGGCCCACCATGGTCAGCATCAGCTGTCTAGCTGGACTTCCCTTGAGGAGAACAGCTCCGCTCTCGACGTTTCTCCTTCTTCTTCTTTTTCTTCTCCGGGGCTGGCAATAACGATCTTTCCCTCAACTCCTGGAGCTCCTTCTCCATTAAAGCCAGTCTCTGGGTCAGCAGATGGGCATCAAGGGTCCTCTTACGACAGGTGCACATGGCCTGTTTGAAGCCTGGCAGATGGTGCACTCAGCCAAGCTGTGCCTAAGCCCCAGGCAGAGGACACACCAGGAATGATTGTCCCTGTGCAGAATCTGTGAGCCACACTTGGACCACTTCTTCTTGGGCCGGCTAGAAGACATACACCGTAACGGATCGTGAATAAGAATTGGAAAAAAAGAAATTCGCTAATAGAAAATGGCGGGCAACCAAAAGCTGTTCCACCGCATTTGTCGAACAATACCATGTGACAGCGGGAAAGAACTGGAGGGCGGGCGGGGGACTGCCCCTTTTATATTCACGCTGACGTCCGTTACCTGATGCCCGGGGGCAGTCCCCGCCGATGACTGTTAGCTACAAGTTTGCCGTGCGGTCCTGATGCCAGGGGGCGCAGTCCTCTATGTGAAGACCTACTGCAGGAACTCTCTTGATGTAAGATCATACTTAGCCCCTGTTTTGACTGGACAGCTGGCAGCACTTGAGTCATCGTAACTGGGCAATTAGCGATTTTTAGTGGTAGCCTAGATCCTGAATAGGTGTTGAAGTATTAAAGGCTTGTTTTGTATTTGCCTGCTTCCCTTGAAAACCACTACCTAAATCTGGTTCCAAGTTAAAACACTAAAAGTTAAGTTGAAAGTAAAACCTTTTTTTTTTTTTTTTTTTTTTACTTTCTGTTACTCCTTGCTCCATCTTCCCTGTTGCCCCTGAATGCTGCCCCCCACTCCCATCCTCAGCATTTCAGCCAACTTCAAAACAGCCGCTGCCCAGCTAATTAGGTTACTGAATTTATGCTTTAAATGCATAGTTTCCAGTGTAAGATATGACCTTCTCACTATAGATCAGCACTTATTTGCATGAGATGGAGCAATTCGTAGTGTTAAAATAAAGGACACATGTTATGGTGCCTGGAAATAGTCATGTCTTGGCTATGGTACTTACCCGGTAAACAAAAACTAAATAAATTGGGAGCATTGAAACCTACATCCCATAGTCTTGCTTTGACCTCACAGGTGAAATTTCAAAGTCTGCATATGGCTATATTCACACCCATGTCACTTTGTTTCTACCATGGGGAATAGTGGGCCATGAAAGATCATGCCTACATTGATTAGGGCTGTGGAAATCAGTTCATTCCGGATTATTACCTAATTAAGTCTGATCTTTTATTATTTTTTGTTTACATAATTTGTTTAGCCATGATGACCAATGGGGGTATAATGAGTATGAATGGTCCTGTAAGAGACAGATGCTTTTCCTAGCTTCAGCTATAGGTATATCGCAAATTATGAAATGCTGTTATGATCGGGACAGTTCCCCAGACTCACTTTCCCAGCTCATACTCTTGTTTTTTTTGTTTGTTTTTGTTTATTTGACTGAGAAGAGGAGCGAGAAGAAAAAATTACTCTCCTTAGTAATGTTGTTTCTTCTAATGGAGTCTTGCTATATTATGACATATGCAGTATAACCCCAGGTTAGTACTGCTCTGGAGGTGAAAGAGTTAACTTTCCATGCAGGGCATGGAACCTTGAGCGCGAGCTCGGTTGAACACTCTGTCTGTTGTAGCTCAAACTTAAACTGTCAGATCTTTACGAGCAAAAACTCACTAAGGTTCTGTGTGGAAACCGTAAACCTACACTAGCCCACTGGCTACTAACTACAAAAACACATTTTTGTTCTTGATCCCAAAACAAAGACTCAAGTCAAGGGATTCAAGAAAGAAAAATAAAGCATAACACCTAAGCACCCTAAGAAAGGGTGAAAATAAAGTGGGCATCTATGAAGTGCCAACATTGCACTGCCCACCCACATCCCAAAAGTAGAGGTTCTGAGAGGGGCAGGCTGGGGGAGGTCATAATATAGCAAGACTCCATTAGAAGAAACAACATTACTAAGGTGAGTAATTTTTTCTTCAAACAACATGAAGTCTTGCTATATTATGACATATGCAGATTACACAGCAGTACCTCCATGGAGGAGGGACAGAACCTACTTAGGAAATAGGCTCTGAAGCACAGCTGTGCCAAATCGAGCATCACTCCTAGCCTGGATATCCAGGGAGTAATGCTTAGTAAAAGTGTGAACTGTTTTCCAGGTAGCTGCTTGACATATCTCTAGGATAGGGATGTCCCTGGCAGCAGCCAGAGACGCAGCTGTACCTCTGGTAGAATGAGCCCTCTGGCCTGAGGGAGGAATCTTACCCAGTTTTTCATAGCAAAATTGGATACAAGAGACAATCCACCTGGCAATGGATCTTTTAGTGGCAGGTTTACCTTTACCAACCTCACCATAAGTGAGGAACAATTGGAGGGATTCAAACCTGTGACCGATGGTTCGTTCTATATAGTAACTAAGGGCTCTTTTAACATCTAAACTGTGCAATCTCCTCTCGCCAGAGGAGGAATGGTCAGTGAAGTACACAGGCAGAGACACGGATTGATTAAGGTGGAAGTCTGAAACCACCTTAGGCAAAAACTTTCTGTTAGTCCTGAGGACCACCTTATCTCTGTGAAAGGAGATAAAATCAGGCTCCACTGACAATGCTTGCAGCTCACTTATGCGCCTGGCAGAGGTGTGATGGCTACCAGAAACACAGTTTTCCAAGTCAAGTACTTAAGCTCTGCTGAAGACAATGGCTCAAAAGGGGTTGCATAAGCTGGGCAATGCAAATATTAAGATCCCAAGCAGGAGCAGGGTCCTGAACGGAGGGTTGGTGTGAAGCAACCCTCTAAAAAACTTGGAGAACACAGGGTGAGCTGAAAAAGAAGAGGGCTTACCTGCTGATAAGAAGACAGACACGGCTGCCAAGTGCACTTTTAGGGTAGCTGGTCTCAGCCCCAAAGAATTCAAATGCACCAAATAATCCAGGATCGTGGGCACGTCAGCAGATTCTGGGGAAATATGCTTACCAGCACACTATATGGAAAATCTTTGCCACTTTGAATTATAAGTAGCCATGGTGGAAGGCTTCCTAGAGGCCTTCAAGACATCCAATACACCTTAGGAAAGGTGTAGGTCAGCAAACTCTAACTCTTCAAGAGCCATGCCTTGAGATTTGAGGTTCGGATACCAAACTCTCCCCTGGGCACAAGTTAACAGGTTGTGATTCCTGGGAAGACACAGGGGAAGGTGGACTGCTAAGGACATGAGGAGTGTGTACCAGGGCTGCCTGGCCCAATCTGGAGCAATCAGGATCATCTTGCAGGGTTGAGATCTGATTTTGACTAGCACTTTGAACGGCAGAGGGAAGGGGGGAAAAGCATAGAAAAACTTCCCTTCCCAACTGAGTAGGAAGGCATCCAGAGAGACTGAGCCCAACACTGGGGGCCTGCAGCAAAAAAGGGGAAGTTGGTAATTGTCTGGGGCTGCAAAGAGATCTATCTGCGGGGTGCCCCATCTGGCAAATACTACCTCCAGTACTAGGGGATCCAGTGCCCATTCGTGATGGCCCTGGGAAATCCTGCTGAGAGCATCCGCTAGGACATTGTCCTTGCCTGGGAGGTGAACTGCCGTAAGGAAGGCGTTCAGAGAATAAGCCAGAGACCACAACTTCATTGCTCCGGTGCACAAGGCCGTAGACCGAGTGCCCCTTTGCTTGTTGATGTACCACACTGTAGTGGTATTGTCTGTTCTGACCTGAACAACCTTGTTCTGAACAGATGTGGAAAGAACCTGGAGTGCTAGAAAAACTGCTCTGAGTTCCAACAAATTGATGTGGAGCAGAGATTCCTGAGGGGACCACAACCCCTGGGTAGTAAGGTCGCCCATGTGAGCTCCCCACCCCAAGAGGGATGCATCTGTAGTAAGGGTCAAGGAGTAAGACTGGGGAGTGAAGAGAACCCCCTGTCTCAGATTGCTCAGGTCCTGCCACCACTGAAGGGCCTGGATCAGGGTTCAAGTCACTGGGATCAATTTGGTTAGAGGATCTGTCCTTTGAGACCAAAAGGCTCTCAAATGGAACTGGATGTCCCTCATCTGAAATCTTGCTCCCTGCACTACTGCTGTAGAAGCAGCCATGTGCCCCAGGAGCTGTAGAAAATGCCTTGCTGGTCGAGAGACCTGCAGGGTGAAAGAGGAGGCCAGAGAGACCAAAGTCCTTGCTCTTTCCAGAGGGAGGAAGGCTCTGGCTTCTTTTGTGTTCAGTTCTGCGCCTATGAAGGTGAGGAGCTGGACAGGCTCTAGAACTGACTTTGGAAGATTGAGAAGGAAACCTAGAGATGTAAGCAGTTGCTGAGTTACTTGAAGGTGTAGTTTGACCTGGTCTGGAGACTGGCCTACAATGAGCCAGTCGCCCAGATAAGGAAAGATGGCAATCTTTTGCCTTCTTAAGTGGGCAACTGCTACTGCCAGGCATTTTGTGAACACCCTCGGGGCCGAGGTGAGGCCGAAGGGCATTGCTCTGAACTGGTAATGGCCTGAGGGCAGTTCAATCTGAGGTACTTTCTATGGGAGCTTCTGATGAGAACATGGAAGTAGGCATCCTTGAGGTCCAGGGAGGCTAGCCAGTCTCCTGGCCTTAGAGAGGGTAAAATAATTCCCAGAGTCACCATTTTGAACTTTGGTTTTAAAGGTGCTTGTTTAGATACCTGAGATCCAGGATGGGCCGCCATTTTCCTGTCTTTTTTGGGGTAAGGAAGTACCTGGAGTACAACCCTTTGCCCTGGTGTAGAGGTGGAACCCTTTCCACAGCTCTGAGAGCCAGGAGGGAAGAAACTTCTGTTTCTAGGGCAAGTGCTCTGATGGATTTGCAGGTGGAAGGACCTGGCTCTCATCTTCAGAAATTTTTGAAGCTGAGAACCAGTCCCTGGCTTACTTCCAGGACCCACTTGTCTGATGTTAAAGACTTCCAGTCCTGGACAAAGTAAGCCAGCCTGTCTCTAATGTAGTGGAGAATCGCCCTGGCTACTCTGGTCAGGGAGCCTGTTTTGCAGGGGCTTTGGGTTGAGGGTAGAAGCGGGCTTACTAGAACTCCTTCTGCCTCTTCCTCTAAAGAACCCCTCTGGGCATAAGCAGAAGAGGAGGCCTGGGCTTGGTAAAAAGGCCTATGAAAAGGCCTGCCCCTGCCCCTGGCATGCTGCCTTTGAGGAGTGGCTTGCCTTTCTTTGGCCTGAGCACTCCTATAGGTGGTCCTATACTCATCCATTTTCTTCATATAATTCTCTGTCTGCTCCCCAAACAGAGAATTGCCCACAACAGGAAAATCCATAGCCTTAGACTGGGTATCCTGTGACAGGGCAGTATGTCTGAGACAGGCCATTCTGCGAAGAGACACAGATGTAGCCATGACTCTTGATGAAACATCATTAGAGTCTACTGCAGCATGAAATTGCACCTTGGATGCCTCAATACCATCCGCAGCCACCTGCTCCAGCTCCCTGGCAAGCTGGTCAGGGGCCTGTTTTGCTAGGGCCAGCACAGTATCCCATCTGGATTTCTGGTACCTAGCAGCATAAGCCATATAATTTGCCTGTCTGAGTCCTAAAGATGCTGCCATGTACTGTTTCTTTGCCATGGCATCCATCCTCCTGGAATCCTTTTCAGGAGGGTGAGAGGTAGAGGAATATTAGCTCTTCACAGGCTGCAGCCTGCACTACCCCACATGGCTGCATTGCTGAGAGAGGAACTCCGTATCAGAGCCTGATAATGTATACCTCTTGTCCATCCTTTTATCAACAGGAAGGATAGAGTGAGGAGTTTTTAGAATTTTTACTGTCTGTTTCCTAAAGGATTTGTGCAAGGGAATAGACAGTCTCCTAGACTCTGGAATATCCATCACTTCTACATAATCAGGCTCTTCTTGGTCATCAACAGCTTCCTCAACAGGGAGTTGGAGAGTTTCAGCAACTTTCTTATAGAACATAAAATGAGAAGGGGACTCAGACAGCCTGGGGGGCCCTGAAGGTCTGTCTGGAGAGATGTCCGGTTCAATGGGCACATCCAGACCTTCAAAATCACATTCACTCTCCTCATACCCCTCCTCCCCTTCCTCCGGTTCATAAAAATCCTCAAAATCATAATCTTGAACGGTGGAACCGCCCAAACCAAGCGCTTCCCTGATGGTGTCGGTTCGGACAGAACCGGGAAAGAGACTGGACAATTTGAATAGCTTTAGCTATTTCCTCACTTGACTAGAAGAACTTTGGCTCCACACTAGCTGACTTTCTAGCCTTTTAGTTGGAACCGGCTCCTCAGAGCTGGCTCTTCATTGCCTGAGAAAGTATCGCCTGGTCAGAGGGCATTCCTCAGGTTCGTTGGAACCGAACCAGGCTGGCCATCCAGGTCAGCGGACTTTTGCCTCCCTTTCCTGAGCCTACCAACTCTCTTCCACGGTGGCAGCAGGAAAATTCTTACAAATCTGGCAGTCTGCATTGAGGTGGTCAAACCCCAGACAATATACACAGGTGTGGGTCAGCCTTAGCAAGGCTTCCCCACAGAGCCACAGTGCTGAAACCAGTGGGTCCGGTTTTTCTTTTGGGTTTCTCAGACATAAGTACCAACTTCAGCAAAACTTGCCCGTTAGTGGCACTGGCAAGCAAGACTCTCTATCGGGTTCCCAACCGTGCACCGTCGTGGAAAACCGTAATGAAATCCGGCTTTTTAGAACCGATAAGAACCGGGAACCGCACTCTAAAGGACTAGAAAGTTATTTTAAACCAATCTGATCGGTTCAAACCGAACCGAAAAAGACGTTTACAAGTTCCACACAGAAGAAAATAAACGTAAGCCTATCTATTACTTACAATACCACAGACAGAACTTGAACCGACCGATTGAGGTTTAATTTCGGTAAATAAACCGAGAATTACACTTTTTAACTGACAAACGAACCGAGCAGCAGGAGAAATCTCCGGAGCGACTGTTCAGTGAGGAGGAGTAAAGAATCTGACAGTTTAAGTTTGAGCTACAACAGACAGAGTGTTCAACCAAGCTCACGCTCAAGGTTCCATGCCCTGCATGGAAAGTTAACTCTTTCACCTCCGGAGCAGTTCTAACCTGGGGTTATACTGCATATGTCATAATATAGCAAGACTTCATGTTGTTTGAAAGAGTGTTCTCGTTTCATGACCGCAGCCTGTGTTAAGGCTCTATGCCTGGTTGCTACCTAAGCATCTCCCCAACTCTTTTATTTATTTTTTTTATTTACCCCCGCATTCCCATACAAAAAGCCACATGGTGACAGAACATAGGGAAAAAGAAAAATGGAAACAAATGCAGCTAACAACACAAACAGATCACATTGTTGAACCAAGAGGGACTTTATTTTTGCATTTCACCCTCCCCCATTCCCAAACTAAAGGTCGCATAGGGACCAGGTACAGTTTGTAAACGACACTGTTTTGTTACACTAAGTTGATGCACCAAGGGGTAGGTAAGGTAGATGTTTCAGGTAGGTAAAGGTGGCCATCATTCAAACTTACATTTGTATAAAATTCAAAAAATGAGCAAGAGATATACAAAATATCAAGGAATCAAACCTAAGAGGGCATAAACTATATCTGAAGGGCGAACCATATAAAAAGAATGAGAGAAAATTGGTTCACACAGAGGGTGGTGAAGATAAAGAATGGAGCACCAAGTGAGGTTGTGGATAGTTAGAGTCAGAATAGCTTTAAAAAAAAATAGACAGGATAGATATATGGAGCAGAACATATATGACTTCTATTCGCTGAGATGGCAGCAGATAAAACTACATGGGCTTTGGCCTGTTTTTTCCAGAACACCTATGATCACGTCTGATATGTTTTTAATAACAGAGCTTCCTTTTCTAAAGCAGTAGTGTACAAATAAGGAGGCCCAAGGGAGCAACGCCCTGCTGTAATTAAAAAAAAAAAAAAAAAAAAACTCCTTTTCCATAGTCTAGTGGTACCCCACACTCTCCAATCCCCAGATTTACCTTGGTGGTTAGTGGTTGCTCCCTTATATATAAAAAATCACCTGAAACAAAGAAAACAGTCCCTCAAGGTTTTTTTAACCTTTTAAAAAAAATTAAAGTCCATCACCAATCATACCCGCATCCCCCACCTGACCTCTCACTGTGCACCTACTTCCCCACACCCCACTGACACCCCCACACACCCTCTCTCACCTGAAGAGGTCCCAGGTTCGAGATCCACTCTCTCGATCGAAAAATACAGGTTACTCACCTGTAACAGGAGTTCTAGGAATGGTATATGTTGTTCATCCACACTTATTGGCATGTATCCTTGCCGCTTTAAATCTTGCCGGAAGGTCTTCAAGCTGGCTCCTCCCACCCTCCCGGGTGGTAAAACTCGGTTCGCCCCATGGCGTAGATCTGGCCGCTGGAAACTCAGGTTGTCGTCAAAGCCGGGGAGTTCGGGTGGGTCGTGTGGATGAACAACATATACCATTCCTAGAACTCCTGTTACAGGTAAGTAACCTGATAGGGACATGGATATGTTGTTCATCCACACTTACTGGCAGACTCCTAGCAGTTCTCTGGGAGGAGGGAGGCAAGGCGCACATCCCCGATACTTACTTGGGAAATAAAGACTGGAGAACCGAGGCCCCAAAACCAGCATCCCGGCGTGACTCAAGGTCGATGTGGTAGTAGGTAATGAAGGTATGTGCTGACTTCCAGGTAGCAGCCCTGCAGATTTCCTGGATAGGGACGTCCCTGGAAGCAGCCACCGATGCAGCAGTATGGTGGGTAAAGGGAGCTCTTATCCCTCTGAGAGGCTCCATGCCCGCCAACTTGTAGCAGAGATCTATGCAGGAGGTGACCCACCTGCTTATCGTCCGCTTGGCTGCAGGTCTGCCAGGTGCGGCTTCAGCGTAGGTGACAAACAGCTGGCGAACCTCTCCCCGAATTTCAGCCGTGCGCTCCTTATAGTAAGCTAGCGCCCTTCTAGGGTCCAGAGTATGGAGCCTATATTCGGCCTCTGAGGTGTGATTGGGGTAGAACACCGGCAGAGTCAACACCTGGTTAAGGTGAAACTCCCGACATCACCTTCGGAAGGAATTTCGGGTGGGCGCAGGACAACCTTGTCCCTGTGGAAGACCAGGTAAGGAGACTCGTGCAGGCGCCTGGAGCTCTCCATCCTTCTGGCTGGCGTGATAGCCACCAAGAAGCGGTCTTCCCGACAGGTGAGAGAGTTCCACACCTGTGCATTGGTTGAATGGCTTGCCCATGAGCTTTGCCAGTACCAGCAGTAGATCCCACGGAGGTGGAGGTTCTCGCACTGGAGGAAATGTGATCAAGGCCTTTGAAAAGGCAGACCACCTTCTCCTGCGCCGCGACTGCTTCCGGCCTTGATAAAAACGAGATGGCTGCCAGGTGCACCTTAAGGGTCGCCGACCTAAGCCCTCTGCTGTGAAAGGGACCACAGTAGTCCAATATGCTCGCCAGGGAACAGGAGGAAGGGTCAAGGCCCTTACCCTGACACCAAATGGAAAATCTCTTCCATTTGAAGGTGTACCATTTCCTGGTCGACTCCTTACGGGATGCCTCAACTACACCGAGGACCTCATCGGAAAGACCCAAGGCCTGGAACTCTAGTCGCTCAGGAACCAGGCCGTCAGGTGCAGGGATTGAAGGTCCGGATGGAACATCTTCCCCTGATTGACTGAGAGCAGGTCCGGGCGAGCTGGAAGCTGCCTCCGGAGCCTGGAGCTGAGACTGAGGAGATCTGGGTACCAGAACTGGCGGGGCCAGTCTGGAGCTATCAGAATCACCTGCGCCTTGTCCCTCCTTGCTTTGAGAAGCACCTTGTGTATCAAGGGAATAGGGAAAGGCGAGAAGAGGCCCGGGTCCACTGCCTCAAGAAGGCATCCCCTGTAGCGAGCCCTGCTGAGGGGGCGGGCATGGAACAGCCTCAGCTTCGCGTTCTCCCTGGAGGCAAACAGGTCCACCTGAGGTGTGCCCCAATGGGAGAACAGATCTTGTACTACCTCCGGCAGGAGAGACCACTCGTGAGATGCAGCCCCTATCCGGCTTAGGGCATCGGCCAGGGTGTTGGAGGCTCCTGCCACGTGAATGGCTAGGAGATCCACCTCCAGGCTGCGCACGAGTGACCAAATGCGGAGAGCTTCCTTGCATAGAGGCATGGAGCGCATCCCGCCCTGGCGGTTTAGATAGTACATGGTCGTGGTATTGTCCGTCTGGACTCGGACCACTTGAACCCGGAGAAACGGAGCAAAGGCGGTGAGAGCTAGGCGGACCACTCGGAGCTCCAGCAGGCTGATGTGACATCGGGACTCCCGCAGGGACCAGAGGCCGTGTGCTCGGTGTTCCCCCAGATGGGCACCCCAACCCATCAGAGAGGCATCGGTCGATAGAGAGACCGTCGGCTCGGGGCGGACAAACGGGATGCCCTCCTGCAGATGAACTGGAACGGTCCACCACTGGAGAGCATTCCACATCCCCTGGGTCACTGTCACTAGCTGGTCCAATGGATCGCAGCGTTGAGACCACTGGCTGGCCAGCCCCCACTGAAGGGGGCGCATGTTCCAGTGGGCCCAGCAGACCATGCTGGTACAGGCCGCCATGAGACCCAGGAGGCGCAGGAAGTCCCGGGCAGGGCGCGATTGCCCAACCAGAAATGATTGGGCAAAGGAGGAAAGAACCTCGGCCCTGGCCGCCGGGAGCCGTGCTCTGGCTCGAAGAGAGTCGAGCTCTGCCCCGATGAAAAGAATCACCTGCTTTGGCTCGCGTTCCGACTTGGCCTCGTTGATGAGAAGGCCGACTTGAGAGCAATCCTGGAGGCCAGATCTCTGGACCGCCTCCACCTCCTGCCTGGAGGGCTGCTATCAGCCAGTCGTCCAGGTAAGGGTACACCCGGACCCCTCAGCGCCGCAGGAATGCTGTCACCACTGCCATGCATTTGGTGAAGACCCTGGGAGCTGGAGACAAGCCGAAGGGCATGGCTCGGAACTTGAAAAGGGATCCCTCCGCTCGAAAGCGAAGGAATCTCTGATGTGACGGACGGATAGGGACGTGAAAGAACGCATCCTGCAGGTCCAGAGAGCAGAACCACACGCCGTGTTCCAAGGATGGTACTATCTGAGCCAGAGTGACCATCCAGAAGGTCCGAGACCTTAGGAACTTGTTTAGGTCGTGCAGGTCGAGAATGGGGCGCCAGCCCCCCGTCCGTTTTGGAACCAGGAAGTACCTGGACACAAACCCCGGGTCTGAGGGAGGGTCCGCTACCTCTCTGATCACCTCCTTCTCGAGGAGGAGAGCGATGTCGACTCGGCAAGCTGACAGTGAAGCTGCAGACCCCGAGGCCCCCCGAGGTGCGACGGCTCTGAAGGGCAGGGCCTGCTCGAACTCCAGAGGCAGGCCCTTTCCTACCACTTCCAACACCCACCAGTCTGTGGTAATAACGGACCAGGCGGAAAAAAAGTGGCGGAGCCGCCCCCCATGGGGGGAACCTGAGGTGAGGTGACGGGGTTGGGGGCGACACCCTTCAACCCGTCACTGGGCAGACTTGGAGGAGGGACCGGCCGAGGGACCTCCAGGGCCTTTACCTCCCTGCTTCCTGGAGGAGAAAACCGAGGGCTTGGGTTTGGGATGCCAAGCTCGTGCCTGCTGGCCCTGACGTTGCTGGGTCGGACGTGCCGCGGGCGCAGAGGGATGAAAGGGCTTAGGCTGTGGTCTGCGGCATTTTGTCCTTCTGTGCGGATGAGACAGAGTCCAAGGTAGCATTGGACTTCTCGATCCTCTGCAGGTGACCTTCCACCCCAGGGCCGAAAAGGTCGGTCCCCAGGAAGGGGACATCCGCCAACTTGTGCTGGGTATCCGAAGTGAAGGTGGATATCCTCAGCCATGCCCGACGGCGCATAGCCACTGCGGCCGCTACTGACCTGGCACATGAGTCTCCAATGTCCAGAGCAGTCTGAAGCTGCTATTTGGCCACTGCCCTGCTCTGGTCCCGCACCTGCCTAACCGTGGTCTGCAGGTCCGCCGGAAGATGAGGAACTACCTCGTCCAGGGAGCCCAACAGGGCATGAGAGAAATGTGCCATGAGTACGGCTGAACTGGCCTGATGAAGGCCGAGGGAGGATGCAGCATAGACTTTGCGCTTGGCATAGTCCAATTTTTTGGACTCCTTGTCGGGAGGTTTATCCACGTCCCTAGCGTTCCCGGCACGCCGGAAAATGCTGTCGGTAACCAGCCCCTCGGCTGAGGGGTGTTCCGAAAAAACGGACAAGGAGCCGGTAGGGACCGCATACATCCTGGCCGAGGGCGCTAGACAGGAAGCAGGGCACTGCCAGAGCTCCAAGGCCGGGCCCACTATGGCCTCGGCCACCGGAAAGGCCTTCGAAGGGGAATCCCCTCGGTCCAGTATCTCTGTGAGGGGATACCTGGCCCGCTTAGACACAGGTTCGAGCTTCATCCCGGTGGACTCCGAGATGAGCCGAAGCAATCCCAGATAGGACAAAGGGCTATCGCCCATCGACTGACCTCCAGAGGACTCCAAGTCCACTCGCCTGGAGAAAAGGGAGGAATCGTCGTCGGACTCGGAAGAGTCCGCAAAGAGCTGCCTCGGGCCTGAGCCACCCTCCACCTGCCGAGGTCGATCGGGAGTGAGGGTAACAGACAGCCTATGGGGCAGACCCTGAGCCGACCGAGAATTCTTGGTCGGAGCCCCAAATAATGGCTGTGGGGGCGGAGGTTCCACCGGAATCGGTGAAGCAGCTGGTTTTGGCTGAACAACCGGCCTGGGAACTGGCTCCTCGGGTAAGTCGAGGGGTTGTTTCGGCCGCTCCGGTGACAGCCACTTAATGGCCGGAGGCGACGGCATCGGCTTGTTCCTGGTCAGAAGGAGCTGCTGCCACATGAGGTCCTCGATCGTCGACGCATTATCACTGAAGCCTCCCCGTCCGGAGGAGGAGGACGAGGACGAGCGGCAGCACCGCCACCGCGGTGCCGAGATCGAGACCGCCATGACGCGGATCGGCCAGACCGCCAAGAAGTCCGGTGACCGAGACCCTCGGCTCTTCCGAGGACGGTGCGGGACGGACGGTGGAACCGGCCTCCTCAGCTCGGCGCGGGTTCACCCGAGGGCTCCGAACCGGAGGCACTGGCAAGCCCACGGGATCCTCAACTCCCACCGGGGAACCGGGAGAGAGGATTCTCAGCTTCGCTTGGCATAACCCGTCCAATGGGTCGAGAAAAATTCGACCAAGGCCGACAGGAGTCTCGGCCAGCTTGACCTGATGAGGACACCGCGAGACCAGAGGCTTAAGCCGAACGATCGACCGAGTCGGTGGCCAACAACTCGAGAGGGACCTTCCCGGGCCTCCCAAGAGCGTCGACGGAGGGACTTACCCTTGTCTTTCTTTGGACCAAAGAAGAAGGTCCAGCAGACGCTGGTCCTCTCCCTTAGTGGAGAGGGACAGACAAAGCTCCTTAAAGGAAGCTGTATAAGAGGAACCCAGGGAGAGCGGGATAAACGCCGTGGCCGAGGAAGATGTGGCCTGCGCCGCCTCCTCTTCGAGGGCAATCATCTGCTCTAGCTGATCCGCCGAGCCCGCCGCCGCGGAAACCGCCGACCGGGCCTCTTTTGACTTCACCGAGGAAAACATTTGCGACACTAGTTGTAAACGGCAGCATAGTCTTCGAGGACGAGGACGTAGAAGGAAGAGCACAGGTCGTAAAGCTCGCTGGTCGTGGCTTCAAGGCCCAAACAGTAGACACACGTGGAGCGCGGATCCGTCCGAGATATCTTCTGCCCGGGCAAGGGCATCTCCGAAACCGGAGTCGACTGTCCATCGCAGCCGCGAGGGATAGAAGACCAAGTCTAGAAATGCAAAACTTTAAATTGCAAAACCGAAGAATTAGAACCAGTCTTATACGCAGAGCGTTAAGAAGGGAACCTGAGCTTCCAGCGTAAGGAAGATTCGCCATGGGGCGGAGTCGAGTTTTACCACCCGGTGGGTGGAGGAGCCAGCTTGAAGACCTTCCGCAAGATTTGTAGCCGCAAGGATACCTGCCAATAAGTGTGGATGAACAACATATCCATGTCCCTAGAACACATCTTTCGACTGGAACCGGCAACTACAATATGAGAAACTAAGGTAAACGTGGTTCAATGTATTTCAGTGGGAGTTTCAACATTTATGCATAACTTAGCCGTTTTTGGAGATTTTGAACCAAACCGAACATGGCCTTTTGGGGATCCCTCCCCATGAACAATATGACTGTCATTTTCCTTCTCCTGTCCAAAAGGTGATTTTGCAGTCACGTGGCCAATTCACCTTTTGGCCGGGATTTGCTTAATGACAGTCATATCTCCAAAATGCCATGCTGAAAATGAAGGTGCAAAATGTAAAAAAATAGCTGAGTTATGACCATTTGTTGCAATTTCACTATGCACGCTCATAACTTTATAAATGTTAAATATTTGGACACCAAATTTTCAACATAGAAGTGTTATTACCCCATCAAATGTATGTCACAGCTGTCCTTTTTCAATCCTGTCCAAAATGTGTTTTCACACCTGTGGCGCAGAATGGCGTTGCAGTAGCGCAGAACTATACTGTGATGGAGATTTGAATATCTTCTGTACTGGGTACATCAAGTGGGGTAATAACATGGTTATGGTGACAATTTCATCACTCTTGTCCTATAAATGGAAGCGCAGGGCCTTGAGAGCACTGCGCTTTCACAGCTACGTACATCTATGTATCTATGGAGGAATGGAAGCGCAAGGCATGGACAACACTGCACTCCCACAAACAAATTAGGAGGTTTATACTATGTCAGAAAGTAAGGAACTTAGGGTTAAAGTGACAAAAGTAGGGAATTATGGCATTAGGGTTTCCAACCCTAACACCCCACCCCCACAGACCAAGAGGCATCGGGGTGGGGTGGCACTGGGGTCATCAGTCCTAATGCTTACCCCATTCTCCTATGCTGTACCTACCAGCTTATTTTCTCATGGAATGGGGTGAACGTTAGGGTTGATGACCCCAATACTGCCCCTGACGAACTTGGTCTGTGCAGGGTGGGGGGCGGGGAGTTAGGGTTGAAAATGCTAATGTCATATTTCCCTACTTCAGTCGCTTTAACCCTAACTGATGCATTAATGCAGTTTTATATATATATATATATATATATATATATATATTAGAGGCAAAAAACTCCATTTAATGCATCAGTTAGGGTTGTTCCACAGCGACAAAAGCAAGGAAATTGATGTTAGGGTTGAAACACCTTTGCACCCCTCCAGCCCACCCCTCCAACTGGAATCGGGGTGCACATTGGGGTCATCAACCCTAAGTGTCGCCCCATCACATGTGGAAAGAAGCTGAGGAATAGGAGAATGGGGTGACAGTTAGGACCGATGATCTCAATGCACACCCTTATTCCAGTTGGGGGGGGGCTGGAGGGGTGCAAAGGGAGTTTCAACCTTAACATCGAATTTCTTCGCTTTGTCACTGTGGAACAACCCCTAACTGATGCATTAAACGGAGTTTTGCCTCTAATTTCCCTTCTTTTGAGAATGATAATGAGAAATAGTGAATGAAATGCAGCGCAAGGGAACGCTGGGGTGATGTCTTTGTCGCGACTGTAACATTGTGCCCGCAAACGCAAATCGTACGCGATGGTGACGCAGAAGCAAAACAGAAAGAGGAACAGTACTGTAGACAGAAATGTTAAAAAAACGGAAACGCAACCGCAATGAAAACGCAAAGGGTAACGCATATGGTGGCGTGAACGGTAAGTGAAACAGGTACGGAACCGAAGCAGAAATGGTAATGGTAAGAGTAATGTAAGCGATGGGCTGGTTTTCCAAAAGCTGTATAGAGAAAGACAGGGAGTAGAAAGAATGTATGCAAAATAATGACTCTCAGAACACAAAAATCAGTAGTTGTAATAGTAAATTGCTTATATCTCAGTAACTGTACGACATAGAAAAAAAAATGTAAAAGTCATATGTATTATCACTTTCCTGGCTAGTTTTATATGTAGCCCCCTAATTATTTGACAAAATCTCTGTATCTCGCACCATTTTCGAGATACGGGCCCTCAAAGGCGCGGCAAACGCCGTAATGTTATCCTATGGGGAAAAAACAGAAGTTCGGACTGCCATAACTTTTGAACAGTTTAATATTTTTTCACGAAATCTTCGAAAGGCACATCGGGGACCCCAACTGCACGTTCCTGAAGATTTCGGCCCGGATCCCATAAACCGTATGAGCCTGTAGGCGCGACCGTAGAATTCAGAAAAGCGTAAATGCACCTATAGAATCGCGCTTAATAACTCAGAGCTGTGTATCCGACCAGTACGAAACTTGGCAGATCCCAAGGCGTATGGGTCTTGATCTGTATTCCAAATTTCAGGCAAATCTGTCAAACGGTTGCAAAGTTATTAAGGTGCAAAATTTTGGGTTTCACATGTAAATGGCTCCTCAATCCTAATTATGGTAGCACTACCGTGCTACCATAATATATATATACATATATATATATATATATATATATATGTTTACACACACACATACATACATATATATATACATATAAATTAATTCCAAAATCTTCATTAATGCATCAGTTAGGTGAAGCAACAAAAGTAGGAAATGAGGTGTTAGGGTTTTAAGCCTGTATACTCCCTACCACCCACCCCACCCTGCACACACACAACGGTTGGGTGCCTTAGTCATCGGCCCTTGCTCTCACCCCATTTAATGTCTAAGTACGGTGAGATGGTACGGTACAGGAGAATAGGGTGAGAGTTAGGCCCGACAACCCCAAGACACATCCCGACACCTGTTGGTGTGTGGAGCGAGGGGTGGGATGGTAGGGGTGGGGGAGTGTTAGGGTTTAAAACCTTAACGTCTCATTTCCCGACTTTTGTTGCTTCAACCCTGATGCATTAATGAAGTTTTGTGCAATGAATTTCTTTACTTTTTGAGAAAGTGTAATCTTACCACTATATGTTTGTGGGAGCACAGGGCCCTCTGGGCCCTGCACTCCCATCACTCTAAAGTGTGTTGTGGTTGCACAGGGCCCTCCAGGCACTGCACTCCTATGTAAACATAAGTGTATAGACATTGTAATTAACCCGTATCTCCCTGTGGGAGCACAGGGCCCACCACTATTGCATAATGGAGGGACCTGCAGTCCCATTATGGCATAATGGCATCCATATGTGGGAGTGCAGGGCCCAGAGGGTGCTGTGCTCCCATTTACCTATAATTGTAGAGATGCAGCACAGACCTAGAGACATTCCAAGTAACCCTTGTGCTGCAAATGGCGCAATATCTCAGTAACCATAGAAACATCTGAAAAAATTCCACCGCAGTTGTAATCATGGACTGGCAACCTGCATCATTGCTTAGTACATCATGGTGTACTAAACTGTGTTTAGTGAAAAATATCTCAAACCATTTTCGAGATATAGGTGTCGAAAGGTACTGCATCCACCACAGTATTATCCTATGGGAAATTTCCAAACTTCGAAATGCTATAAGTATGGAAGTGATGTCAATTTTATCACCAAACCAGCAAAAGTCACATCTCAGGGTCAAGCCCTTTGTACCCTAAACATTTCAGTCTGAAAGTCCTAACCATTTCTTTGCAGTGAGGTGAGAAAGAAACAGTAAACTTTAAAATTCCCTTTTCATGAGCCTTAAATCCCTTTGCGCACAGTGCAGCTATCCAAAAGACTGAACTGAGCATGCTCAGAACCCAAAATTTCAAAATGGAATAACTTTGGAACAGATTAATATTTTTTCATCACACCAATGCTAGCTTGTTCTTTGAGGCAAGCTTTTTTTACTCTGAAAATTTCAGACCAAAATTCCAATTGGTGTGGCTGCAGCGCAATGAGGAGAAAAAAAGTCAGGGAAAAAAGCTACTTTCACTGTTTTTTTCACTATACACACCACAAAAATCAGCAAATACGATCAAAACGAAACCTGGTACATCAAGAGATCTACCCAACGGGACAGTGCATACCAAATTTTGTGCAAATCCACTGAACAGTTACAAAGTTATTAAAGTGCACAATTTGACGTTTAACATTAAACTGCCTACTCAACCCTAACTTATAGACTTATAGTGGTGCTACCGCACCACCATGACGTGTGTGTGTGTGTGTGTGTATATACTGTGTGTGTATGTATATATATATATATATATATATATATATATATACATACACTTATATATACATATACACACACACAATATTTATACAACACCTGTGGGTCTCTGTTCAAGAAGATATTTGAGATATCTCACAGACCACTCGTGAGTATATCATATCTGTTCGGGTTATGTCATGTCACAATGGATATCTTTTCATGCTGGGTATTTCACAAAAGGTTTGGAGCTCATTTAGAATGTTCACCCTCAGGGCTGGACCAGTGGCGCTGGAGGATGAGGCGCTGGACGCTACACCTCACGCCACGCTGGCAACCCGGGTTCGGGAACGAGTCTGGAACACCGGGGGTTGGCAGGGGCGAGTGAGGATCGAGCGTCTGGAGGACTGTTCTCCTCCCTCAGGGAGGGAGGATCTGTCATCCTGCTTGTTGATTGTCCTCTAGCGGTGGCTGGAGGGCGATATTGGTTGGACGGCACGTAGCTAACGCATCAGACTTTGGAGGGGGAGGAGACCGGGGAGAAAATGTAAAAACGGAGCTGGCAGGCTCTGTGATGGCCCCAGCTGCACTCATGCCATTCCCCTGAAGGAGGATCTGGCGTCATGGAGCACAGCTGAAGGATATACCACCCAGGTGATGGGAGGAACTTAAACTTGAAGCATGTCAGGCAAGAACAGACTACTGGAAGTGTGGATAACTAAACCATATCCATGTCCATACAAATAATGTATTAGAGACTGGAAAAGGGGTTTCACAACAAAATCTTAACATAAACTGCATGAGTAATAAACAGTGAAAGTTAGCAGACGTGGTAGCCAAGCAAACCAGTAGACATACCTTTTTTTGTAATGGCAGGAACTCTCCTCGAACAGCCTGAGGATGGCAGCAGGCTTGCCTCAGCCTTAAAAGTGGATATAAAATAGTGCTCACTGTCCTCCTATCAAGGCTGCTTAGTTTCAGGGTCCATTCAGAAATTTTCCTCAGTTTCACCAGTGCATCCCGGGAGCACACGTCATGCTGCCGGTGGTAGAAATGCCTTTCCACCGGTGAGAAGTGCAACCAGTGTTCCTCTTCTGTCTGAGGAGGAATCTGAATCTGAATGCAAACAGTTGCGTGTTATAAGAAAACCTCTTAAATCTGAAAATGTTTAACACCTCCCACCGTACATGCTCACAGACAGGTCACCCCATCTCCCAACAGTGTCTGCATGTTGTGCAATCACCGGCAGAAGTTGTTGGAATGTTAACACCACTACCCTGCCAACGCATTTACACTCACTGGTCTCTAGTAGCCGTTTCCGCTCCCAATGATTGCTGCAATAGCCCAGTTTCTCTATTGCTGTGTCCACTCCTGCTGTGGCATTCTGTTCCAAGAGGCCGTGTTGGCTACCAAGTTCGTAAAGTATTTTTAAAAGAAAACCTTCAACAGGAAGTACTGCAGATCACAGGGGACATCTACACCCAGCCTGAAAATGCCTACAGCGTTTTGGCTTGCTAGTGCAACAGCAGCAGAGCATTTACACAATGAGTTTCCTCTGAAGGGTATCTATACTACTCAGACTACAGAACAGCAGTAGGGTTTTCTGGCCAATAAATGCTGCAAAATAGTAAGTGTAAATGAATCTTAATTGCCAGCAATGTGAGCTAGTTCAGTAATCCTCCATTCTCTGCCACTCCCACACCCTTAGGAGCAATGGATCTGAAAGTACACCAACAAACATTTCCAATATATCCCCAAACTAAACATTGAGCGACCCAGAATCCCACTGAGTTGGACTAACGTCATGTACACAGAAACCCAAAAGACAGCCCTGGGATTCCCTCTGCAACAGGAGCAAAACTTTAGTTTACCAATATTATAAGCCACTACCCTGGACGCCCCCCCACTTTCATGTTCAATTGCATATTTAGAGGTAAGCAGCAGGACTGTTTAATGACGAACGGGTCTTCTTAACAGGCCTATGGAGCCCAACTTTGCGATTTCAGACCACATAAGATAAAGGTTTAGGTATCCTTTAAGTTTGTGTTCTATAAATTACATTACCTGTACAGTATATATGGGTACAGCTACAACAGCTCTCTTTCTAGCTCTACAGAAGGCTCCAGCAGAAAACCTTCTATACAAACGGTCACCGCTACATAAAATGGCAGTAGACATATAGTAGCTGACACTCCCTTTATTTTAAACAACTAATGGCATAACAGTTTTCCAAATACCATTATCTCTGAAGTGCTGGGAGTAGAGCACCCATGAAGTGCTTCAGTTAAGAACACTGCAATCAATATGTCAGAGGAATTTACATAGGTACAACAAAGCCCAGTATGCAACATCAGAAAATGCTAAGGACCCCCTAATCCTAGACTAACACTGGTTCGCATCATAAAAACTCCATAACATTTAAAATGTACACACATTTTCTTAAAAACAAAATGTTGTTTTTGTTAAAAGAATGCAGTACTTCTATTCAGAAGACATACTACAAAAAGACAATATAGCCATATAATAACCTGGATACAGAACTACATCCCTCAGAGTTTTGTTACATCATAGAGGGATTAATCTTAATATACAGTATGGACCAATGCAGTACTGAAGCATTATAGCCGTCACATAAACCCAGAAGCAGGTAGGAAAAACATAGGTCCCAATACGCAATCCCAGTTGATAGCGGTACAGATCTGAGTGCAATGAGACATCCTGTTGCACCACCATTAACTGCCAAGCAAGACTTGGTCGCTGGGCAAGGAGATTTCCTGCCTATGACCCAGGCAAATCAGTCAACCACATGGGTTTGTAACCACTAACAATTTTTTTTTTTTTTTAAATCAAATTTTTTTCATTTTACAGTTTTTAGCTGGGAAGGCACACTGAGCTAAAGCTCATTTCCAGGTGCGTCCTGGGAAAACAGGGAGGCTAAATGACTTGCTCATGGTCACATAGTATTCAAGTGGAAGTTGTGAGAATTAAACCCAGGCCTGATGGCTGTACTAAGCTTGCTCACAGCTCACTGTTCTAAACTCTTGGCCACACTAGTAGCCCAACACACTGGCCTGTGAAGGCCAGTGGAGTCTGGGCATGACACAGCGCCAGTCACTGGCACTATATCATCACTCGTTCTGGGCAATGTACCGAGCCTGTTCAAAGCAAACTGCTCTAAACTCTAGGCTATACTGCCAGCCCAACATATTGGTCCGCGAAGGAGTCTGGGCATGGCATAGCACCGGTCTCTGGCATTATACCACAACTCGTTCAGAGCACTGTACCAAGCCTGTTCAAAGCAAACTGCTCTAAACTCTAGGCTATATTGCCAGCCCAACATCCTGGTCTGCGAAGGCCACAGGAGTCTTGGCATGGCATAGTGCCAGTCACTGGCACTATACCATAACTCATTCTGGGCCAGTGGCACTGCTGCCACAATCTTCCCCACTACTCACCTTTAGGCCTGTTTCTGGGCCAAAGATATTATGATTTATCTACTCCTCTTCAGACTCCCTGGTGGTTGAGTATCCCCACCCCCACCCCAACAAATACAGGTTACTCACCTGTAACAGGAGTTCTAGGAATGGTATATGATGTTCATCCACACTTATTGGCAGGTATCCTTGCCGCTTTAAATCTTGCGGAAGGTCTTCAAGCTGGCTCCTCCACCCACCGGGTGGTAAAACTCTCGGCTCCGCCCCATGACGCCAGATCTGGCCCGCTGGAAGCTCAGGTTGTGCGTCAAAGTCAGGGAGGTCGGGTGGGTCGTGTGGATGAACAACGTATACCATTCCTAGAACTCCTGTTACAGGTGAGTAACCTGTATTTCTAGGGACACGGATAAGTTGTTCATCCACACTTATTGGCAGACTCCTAGCAGTTCTCCGGGAGGAGGGAGGCAAGGCGCACACCCCCTACTTAGGGAAAAGAGACTGGAGAACCGAGGCCCCAAAACCAGCATCCCCGCGTGACTCAAGGTCGATGTGGTAGTGGGTGATGAAGGTGTGTGCTGACTTCCAGGTAGCAGCCCTGCAGATTTCCTGGATAGGGACATCTCTGGAAGCAGCCACCGATGCAGCGGTATGGCGGGCAGAATGAGCTCTTATCCCTCTGGGAGGCTCCATGCCCGCCAACCTATAGCAGAGATCTATGCAGGAGGTGACCACCTGCTTATCATCCGCTTGGCTGCAGGTCTGCCAGGTGCGGCTTCAGCATAGGTGACAAACAGCTGGCAAACCTCTCCCTGAATTTCAGCCGTGCGCTCCTTATAGTAAGCGAGCGCCCTTCTAGGGTCCAGATTATGGAGCCTATATTCAGCCTCCGAGGTGTGATTGGGGTATAACACCGGCAGAGTCAACACCTGGTTAAGGTGAAACTCCGACACCACCTTCGGAAGGAATTTCGGGTGGGGGCGCAGGACAACCTTGTCCCTGTGGAAGACCAGGTAAGGAGACTCGATGGAAAGCGCCTGGAGCTCTCCCATCCTTCTGGCTGACGTAATAGCCACCAAGAAGGCGGTCTTCCACGACAGGTGAGAGAGATCACATCTGTGCATTGGTTCGAATGGCTTGCCCATGAGCTTTGCCAGTACGAGCAGTAGATCCCACAGAGGGGGAGGTTCTCGCACCGGAGGGGAAATGTGATCAAGGCCTTTGAAAAAGCGCCAGACCACCTTCTCCTGCACCACCGACTGCTTCCCGGCCCGCGCCTGGTAAGCAGAGATAGCTGCCAGGTGCACCCTTAGGGTCGTCGACCTAAGCCTTTGCTGAGACAGGGACCATAAATACTCCAAGATGCTTGCCAAGGAACAGGAGGAAGGGTCCAGGCCCTTGCCCTGACACCAAATGGAAAATCTTTTCCATTTGAAGGCATAGCATTTCTTGATCGACTCCTTACGGGACGCCTCAACTACACTGAGGACCTCGTCGGAAAGACCCAAGGCCCGGAACTCTAGCCGCTCAGGAACCAGGCCGTCAGGTGCAGGGATTGAAGGACCGGATGGAACACCTTCCCCTGACTGACTAAAAGCAGGTCCGGGCGAGCTGGTAGCTGCCTCGGGAGCCTGGAGCTGAGGCTGAGGAGATCTGGATACCAGCATTGGCGAGGCCAGTCTGGGGCTACCAGAATCACCTGCGCCTTGTCCCTCCTCACCTTGAGAAGCACCTTGTGGATCAAGGGAAATGGGGGAAAGGCGTAGAAGAGGCCCGGAGTCCATGGCCTCGAGAAGGCATCCCCCTGCAGCGAGCCCTGCTGAGGGGGGGCGGGCATGGAACAGCCTCAGCTTCGCGTTCTCCCTGGAGGCAAACGGATCCACCTGAGGTGTGCCCCAATGGGAGAACAGATCTTGTACTACCTCCGGCAGGAGAGACCACTCGTGGGACACAGCCCCATCCAGCTTAGGGCATCAGCCAGGGTGTTGGAGGCTCCTGCCACATGAATGGCTAGGAGATCCGCCTCCAGGCTGCGCACGAGTGACCAAATGCGGAGAGCTTCCTTGCACAGAGGCATGGAGCGCGTCCCGCCCTGGCGATTTAGGTAGTACATGGTCGTGGTATTGTCCGTCTGGACCTGAACCACTTGACCCCGTAGAAACGGAGCGAAGGCGGTGAGAGCTAGGCGGACCGCTCAGAGCTCCAGCAGGTTGATATGGCATCGGGACTCCCGCGGGGACCAAAGGCCGTGCACTCTGTGCTCCCCCAGATGGGCACCCCAACCCATCAGAGAGGCATCGGTTGATAGAGAGACCGTCGGCTCGGGCGGACAAATGGGATGCCCTCCTGCAGATGAGCTGGAATGATCCACCACTGGAGAGCGTTCCACATCCCTTGGGTCACCGTCACTAGCTGGTCCAATGGATCGCAGCGTTTAGACCACTGGCTGGCCAGCCCCCATTGAAGGGGGCGCATGTTCCAGCGGGCCCAACGGACCACGCTGGTGCAGGCCGCCATGAGACCCAGGAGGCACAGGAAGTCCCGGGCAGGGTGCAATTGCCCAACCAGAAATGATCGGGCAAAGGAGGAAAGAACCTCAGCCCTGGCCGCCAGGAGCCATGCTCTGGCTCGAAGAGGGTCGACCTCTGGCCCAATGAAGAGAATCACCTGCTTCAGTTTGAGTTTCGACTTGGCCTCGTTGATGAGGAGGCCGACCTGAGAGCAAACCTGGAGGGCCATATCTCTGGACCGCTCCACCTCCTGTCTGGAGGGGGCTGCTGTCAGCCAATCGTCCAGGTAAGGGTATACCCGGACCCCTCGGCGCCGCCGGAATGCTGTCACCACTGCCATGCATTTGGTGAAGACCCTGGGTGCAAGAGACAGGCCGAAGGGCATGGCTCGGAACTCAAAAAGGGATCCTTCCGCTCGAAAGCGAAGGAATCTCTGGTGAGACGGACAGATAGGGACCTGAAAAAATGCATCCTGCAGGTCCAGAGAGCAGAACCACACACGCGCTCCAAGGATGGTATTATCTGAGCCAGGTGACCATCCTGAAGGTCGACCTTAGGAACTTGTTTAGGTCGCGGGTGAGAATAGGCGCCAGCCCCGTCCGTTTGGGACCAGGAAGTACCTGGACACAAACCCGGGTCTGAGGAGGGTCGCCACCTCTCTGATCACCTCTTTCTCGAGCAGAGTGATGTCGGCTCGGCGAGCCGACAGCGAGGCTCACGGACCCCAGCCCCCTGAGGCGGCAGCTCGGAAGGGCGGGGCCTGCTCGAACTCCAGAGGCAGGGCCTTTCCTACCACTTCCAACACCCACCAGTCTGTGGTTATAGCAGACCAGGCGGAAAGGAAGTAGCGGAGCCGTCCCCCCGGGGAACCTGGGGTGGGGTGACGAGGTTGGGGGCGACACCCCTCAACCCGTTACTGGGCAGGCTTGGAGGAGGGACCGGCCGAGGGACCTCCTGGGCCTTTACCTCCCTGCTTCCTGGAAGAGGAAGCTGCGGGCTTGGGTTTGGGACGCCAAGCACGAGCCTGCTGGCCCTGATGCTGCTGGGCCGGACGTGCCGCAGGCGCAGATGGACGAAAGGGCTTGGGTTGCGGTCTGCGGCCCTTGTCCCTCTGGGCGGATAAGACCGAGTCCAGAGTAGCACTGGACTTTTCGATCCTCTGGAGGTGACCTTCCACTCCAGGGCGAAGAGGTGGGTCCCAGGAAGGACATCCGCCAATTTGTGCTGGGTATCCGCTGTGGTGGATATCTCAGCCATGCTGTGGCGCATAGCCACTCTTGACGCTTCTGACCTGGGCATGAGTCACCGATGTCCAAAGCAGTCTGAAGTTGCTGCTTGGCCACTGCCCTGGTCCCGCACCTGCTTAACCGTGGTCTGCAGGTCAGCTGGGAGATGAGGGACTACCTCCTCCAGGGAGCCCAACAGGGCGTGAGAGAAATGTGCCATCAGCACGGCCGAGCTGGCCTGATGAAGGCCAAGGGAGGATGCAGCGTAGACTTTTCGCCCAGCGTACTCCAACTTCTTGGACTCCTTGTCGGGAGGTTTGTCTATGTCCCTGGCGTTTCCGGCGCGCCAGAAGACGCTGTCGGTAACCAACCCCTCGGCTGAGGGGTGTTCCGAGAAACTGGACAGGGAACCTGTAGGGACCACATACTTCCTTGCCATCCTGGCCGAAGACGCAGAGCAGGAAGCAGGACGCTGCCAGAGCTCCAAGGCCGGGCCTACAATGGCCTCAGCCACCAGAAAGGCCTCCATAGAAGAATCCCCTCGGTCCAATATCTCCGTGAGGGGATACTTGGCCCGCTTGGATACGGGCTCGAGCTGCATCCCGGTGGAGCCCCAAACAACGGCTGTGGAGGTGGAGGTTCCACCGGAATCGGTGTGGCAGCCAGTTTCGGCCGAGCAACAGGCCTGGAAGCAGGCGCCTCGGCTAAGGCGAGGGGTTGCTTCGGCCGCTACGGTGACAGCCACTTGATAGCCGGGGAAGGCGACGATGTCGGCTTGCTCCCGGACAGAAGAAGCTGTTGCCACGCTGGGGTCCTCATGTCGTCGGCGCAACTTCGGCCTCCCTCATCCGAGGAGGAGGGCGAGCAGCGGCGCGCCGGTTGCCACGGTGCCGAGACCGAGACCCCGTGATGGTAGATCGGCTGGACCGAGAAGAAGTCCGAGACCGAGACCGCGAACCTCGGCTTTTCCGGAGGAGGCACGGAGGTAGGCGGGAAACCCGCTCCCTCAGCTGGAGGGCTCAACCGTGGACTCCGGAACCGGGAAGCAGGCAAGTCCTGGACACCTCAACCACCGCCGGGGAAGGGAGTGAGGGTTTCGGCTTCACCGTTGCGAACCCGTCCAGCAGGTCGAGAAAAATCTCGACTGCGTCGACGGGAGTCTCGGTCAACTGACCTGACGGGGACACCGTGAAGCCAGTGGCCGAAGCCGAAGGATCGACCGAAGTCGATGGTCAACTACTCGAAGAGAGGGACCTCTCCCGCTCCCAAGAGCATCGACGGAGGGACTTACCTTTGTGGTCCTTCTTCTTGGACCGAGAGGAAGGCCCTGAAGATGTTGGTCCCTCTCCCTTAGTGGAGAGGGAGAGACAGAGCTCCTTAAAAGAAGCTGAATAGGAGGATCCCAGGGAGAGTGGGATAAATGCGCGCTTAGGAAGGCAAATCACGGCCTGCACCCGCCTCCTCCTCGGGCGATCATCTGCTCAAGCTGTTCCGGCCGAGCCTCGCCACGCTGGAAAACCGCCAACCGGGCCTCCTTCGATTTTACCGAGGATAACGCTTTTCGGTCACAAGTTGTAGACGGGTGGCACGGCCTCCAGGACGTAGCCCGAAAAAGAAGAGCACAGGTCGCAAGCCTGCGGGTCATGCCCAGGGCCCAAGCAGTAGACGCACGTGGAATGCAGATCCATCTGAGACATCTTCTGCCCGCATGGGCACCTCCGGAAACCGGGAGTCGATTTGTCCATCGCAGCCGCAAGGGAAATAAGTGACCGAAGTCTTGAAAACCTTAAAAGTAATTTCGGGAAAACCAAAGAAATAGGAACCAGTCTTATACGCAGAGCGTTAAGGAGGGAACCTGAGCTTCCAGCGGTAAGGAAGATCTAGCGTCATGGGGCGGAGCCGAGAGTTTTACCACCCGGGTGGGTGGGAGGAGCCAGCTTGAAGACCTTCCGGCAAGATTTAAAGCAGCAAGGATACCTGCCAATAAGTGTGGATGAACAACATATCCATGTCCCTAGAAACCTCCATGAGCCTTAAGTTGTCCCTGGTGTTCAGTGGAACCCTTTACCTAGCACCAAATCCAGTTGGATTTGCAGAGGTACTTGAACCTTAGGCTGCTTCTAACACAGAAATTTAGCAACTTGTCTTAATAAAATGTTGCTTTCATTGCAATTTAATTTTCGAGTAGCTGTTTTTAACATGTAAATCCTGTTAAAAACATTCCCAGATCTGAAAAACAAACAACAAAACAAAACTCTGCAGATCTGACTAAAAATACCACCAACAGCTTAATCTGGTTCAAGGTCAGTTGGCATTCATCTGTATCCCCTTCCCCCGGGTCATGCCTGAAAATAGGCAGGATTTGTCTACTGCACATACCCGGTCAACAAAAACTAAATAAATAAAATAAAAAATTAAAAAAATTTCAGCAGATATTTTTAAATACTTTGTTTCTAGCACTCCTGGATCACACCTGGGAGCTTCCTTCAATCTCCCTCAGTGCTTCCTTTCCTGTCCTTGGAACCCCCTCTCTTCCTGCTTTCATTCACTTCTAACTCTGGCCATGAACCAGCAATCTGCGGCACGCTCCCCACAGGAGGGACTTAGGAGAGGGCCAGGTGCATGTATTTTTGTCTGACTGCACCTCTGCATACTGTATTTTGCCCAACTAAACAGGAGACCACAGTGAAGAACTTGCGAGGGGCAGGTGATCCAGGAAGGCCAGGTGGGTATGCTGGGACAACAGGACTTGATCGTCTCTCAATTCCATCCTTCATTTTTCCATCCTGTAACCCCTCCCCTTATCTCTACCACAGAGTGTTCGTCTATGGAGCCACATGGCATTATGCCTATCAGTGCCATCCCAAGTGTTGGTGAGTTCTACTTATCCTTCGGGTCTCTACTGTAGGCCCCACTCTACATACATAATCCATCTGCATCACATGCCAGGTGAACTGGTATGTGCCAACCAAGGCCGCTCAGTAAGGGACCACTACATTCCTCCCCGCATGACACCCTTCTCCACTGGGTCAGCAGCACAAAAAGGTGTCCTCCCCGAGGCAGGTGGCACTCCAAAACTGACACTGGAACCTCACTTCGCCACTCGGTACCAAACATCCCAGAGTCAGGACATGTACCCTGATCACCTGGACAGCAAGCAGTATTGCTACTGCTGTGCTGACTGGCTGGCTCAATTTCTGCAGATTTCTGTTGGCCCTGGTAAAATTTGTTGTAATGGCCTGCGAGTCACGTCTGTTTGCAGAGCTGTGTAACTGTATTCTGCTGCTGCCAACTTTCTTTTTTTTTTTTTTTGCAGGTGACCGTAACCCCTCTTTAAAGCTGAGATGGCTTGAGTTGCTCTGCTGCTCACACTGAGAGAGAGCAGTGAAAAGTAAAGAGAGAGAAAGAGAAAGGCTTTAAAGGACTCTGGAAAACAACAGTGCTTGCATAATTCTAAAATTTGCTCTGTGCATAAAGCACAAGCAGTGTAATATCCTAAAAACTATTTGAAATCAATGTTGCAGGGTTGTACACTATGTTCTGACTTACCTGGTCCAGTACATCCTTCTTTGCTGACCTCCACATGATCTTAGCAATCAGGTTATAGAGCTGCTGAGGGTTTTTCCTACAATAAGGTCGATACAGAAGTTGATCCCACCAGTGTTTGACCCAGTAAGGATCAACTCCAAGAAACAGCACTAATCCATACAAATCTGGATAAAAATAAAATCAACAAATACGTATTAATGCAAATGTAGGGATCTTGTCTGACCCAATTAAACTAGTGAACATGCTGAATCACTTACTGGTATTCACTTACTGTACCTAACTAGCTAAAAAAAAAATGTCTTGCTGACGAACCAGATCCACCAAGCAACAGCTACACTAACTTAAAACATTCCCAAGGTGACTTCATCTAAAGTTGGTTACGGGGTAGGCGAGGTGTATCATCTATTAGCAAAAGTTAAAGCTGGAATGTCACCTGGGTATGATTGCAGGGAAATCAGGTCAATCAAGCTAGCTGCCGCGGCTATAACCGCCCCTCTGGTGAGTCTCTTTAATGTATCCTTCCTTACTGGGTGTGTGCCTGACATGTGGAAGGTGGAAAAGGTAACCCCTATTTTCAAGCGAGCTCAACACTTTCCCAGAGAACTCTAGGCCAATTTCAATCTTATTTTGGGTAAAAGCAAGTTAAGGATAACCCACTGTCATTTAGGCCCTGTCCACACTAGGGGTCCTGTAACGTTACAGGCAGGCAAAAACATTACAGGAGCCCCCAAACATGGTGTGTGTCCACACAGAAAATGTTACAGAACCATATTTGAAAACTGCGCTCGAACCCTGATACGATCAAGGTTTTAGCACGGTTTGCAACACGGTCCCATTTGAAACAAGCTTACCTCAATGTGTGGATGGGAGTCTGTAGCGTGTTTCTTATAGGACAACTCGTGAGACATGATACCCTTAAAACAGTTCACTAGGGAGATCAAGCACGGAACACTCTGGGACTGCTGCAGTATGGACACGCTAGCATAGTAAGTCCTGTAACGTTATTGAAAACATTACCTGACTACCTTGCCGGTGTGGACAGAGCCTTATAAACTTCAATATTTAGACCTTTTTGGTTTTCTTGCACAAGACAGCATGATTTTCTGAAGAACTCTGGTACCTTGTCAGCCTTGGTCAGTTTCACAAGTAACTTTTTTAATGCTATACACAGAGGCCTGGTTACAGGTGCAGTGTTTGTGAACTTCACCTAGACCTTTGACCTGCTAGACAACAGTCTATTAATAAACAAGCTGAGGGGCTTCGGTCTTGATGATTTATCATTGTGTATGTGTCGGCTCCAAGAATTTACATGTTGATGCACCTACATTCCTCTGACTTATGCCGACTGGTTGTGCAACTGCCTCCTGGAGGAATGGTGCAACAGCAGGCCAGATGCCACAGTGGGCTAGAAGTATGAAAAAGTAAGCTACAGTACCTAACAAAGACCTAGTGCAGGTTGAAGCCTGTCGCCTTCTGTTGGCATCCTTGCATGCCTTTTGTTTACTAGTGCCTGAAGGTTTACATAATATGCACCTTTACTGTACCTTTTGTTCAGTCCAAATGCAAATGTTTACTGTCTTAGTTTAAAAAGTGCCAGCCCTGGGGCATTAAAAGTACAGGAATTCCACAACCTGTTAGGTGCTGCATAACAGGATAGCATGCCTGCATAGCAGAATAGCATGTTTTACCCTGAATACTGACTAAAGATGATACTTCAGTCTGCTTTATGTAGCCCTAAATTGGCTCTCACTTGAGGCGAGACAAACAGTTCTGTTTGGCAATATTATTTATAGGATTCTGGCACAAGGTGCTCCAGGTTGCCTAACCAGATCAATACACTGGAAAAATAGAACAATTCAACTTGGATCTTCAAAAAACTCACACAGGAATAGACATAGAACAGCTATGGATGAAGTTAACACCACCAAATAAGGAGAAGATAAAAATGGGAGTACGCTACAGACCAACCTCATATTCAAATGACAAAACAATTTAATTTCTAACCTCAATGAAGAAAACAGGACCCAGTAACATGATACTAATTGTTGGAGATTTTAATTTCTATGGAATAGACTGGCCAAAGGGCACAGCAGAATCCCAGGTTGAGGTTGAGTTTTTTGGAAGTCCTAGAATACTTAAACCTGGAAAACTGTTATGAGTAATACTAGAAAGAACCATATCCTCGACTTGGTGCTTACAAATTTAGAGGAAGGTATTCTACTGTGTTACTAGAGAACCACTATCTGGAGGCAACCATGAAATGGTTGAATTTTGTATAGAAAATAATTCATTTAGACAAAGTGGTTCCACAAAAATAAAGTGCTATGAAAAAGCCAACTATGACAAAATTTATTTATTTATTGAAGTCTCAGATTACAAGTACCAATGAATCAGAGACTCTTTTACACAGGTTCCATGGCAAAAGATTCTGAACAAAAATGCAACATACAGGAGGTTGAGACAATTAAGTACAAATAACACTGAGTACAATCAAGCACAGTTGTGGACAGCAGACACAGTTAGGTCCGCACATAGTACTAAGAGCCAGGTAAGGAGCCGCAGCTGCAATCAAAAGTGAGAAAACCTGGGTCAGCAAGCCAGTCTTTCTAAAATGGGACTGGAAACTCGATTTTAAGGGAAAGGGAATGCAGGAAATTTATTTATTTATTTTTATTTTTTTATTTATTTAGTTTTTGTTGACCGCGTAAGTGCACTAGACAAATACTGCCTATTTACAGGCACGACCTGGGGAAGGGGGATACAGATAGAATGCCAACTGACCTTGAACCAGATAAAGCTGTTGGTGGCATTTTTAGTGAAATGTGGGATTTATTAAAGAATTTCCTGCACACAATTATAAAGGACTGCATCCCTACAAAAAATAAACACAATACAAGGAGAAAGATTACACCAAGGTTTTCAAATAAGATAAAAAAGCATCTAGAATTAAGAATAAAGCATACGAAAAGGGAGGATACCCACTCAACTATAGGAAATTACAAAGCCAAGCTCAAGTCTTTAAAAAAGCACATAAAAATAGCTGAAGAAAACTATTAATCAAAATTAGCAAATAGGGTGGGAGACAACACAAAAAAGGTTTTATAATTACGTGGCCAGTCTCAAAAATAATAATAAACAAATGGGACCATTAAAGAATGGTAAAGAGGAGATTACAGAATGCCAAGAAATGGCAGAAGTGTTTTTTTTATAGTTTTTTGAAAGTATTTTTCAGAGCGAGGATAAATTAGATACTACCTCAACAGTCGACAGACCGAGTAGTGTTAAAAAAATCCATCAATATAAAGGAAAGATTGCTAAAACTGGATCCAAACAAGTCACCTAGACTGGATGGTTTACATCCGAGACTGTTAAAGGAATTGGCCAATGAAACCAGTTTACTCATAGGGGACATATTCCAAAAATCTGTAGATGATGGAGTAGTCACTGATGATTGGAGCACTGCCACAACAATACCTATTCACAAGAAGGGAGATCAATCGGATCTTAAAAAACATAGGCCTATAAGCCGTACTTCTGTCTTAGGCAAGGTTTTGGAGGCCATCATCAAGGAGACTGAAATCACCGGTAATGGACTTGCTGACCCGTCCCAGCATGGTTTTACAAGGGGGAGATCATGTCTCACAAATTTATTGTACTTTTTTGAAACAATAAACGGAGCATTGGAACAAGATATACCAGTGCACATGTTGTATACGGATTTCAAAATGGCTTCTGACAGTGTATCCCATAGAAAAATAGCAGTTACGTAAGAACTAACCGTAACAGCAGATCTTCAAGAGAGGTTCCTGTAGGTCTTCACATATAGGACCGCGCCCCCGGCATCAGGACCGCCCAGCAAACTCGTAGCTAGCAATCAACAGCGGGGACCCCCCCCGACATCAGGTGATGGATGTCAGCGTGACTATAAAAGGGGCGGTCCCCCCACCTGCCCTCCAACTCTTTTCTACTAGAGACCTATGAAAAGGAAGCAGAAAAGAGAAGTGACAGACTCCCGGGACCCTGAGCCCTGGGAGAGACACAGACCTGGGCAGGGAAAGAAAAACACAGGAGTTAGGGGAAAGGTGGGTGGAAAACTAGACCTACTGCAGAAACCTCTCTTGAAGATCTATTGTTACGGTAACTTCTTACGTAACTGCTGTATCTTGCTTCGAGAGGGTTCCTGCAGTAGGTCTTTACATACAGAACTGAATACCAAGCAGTCTAACACAAAAGAAGGAGTCGGAGACGAGGTTCCGGGAGGAGGAAAATGTCTGTCAACTAAAGGCTGTTCAGCACAGAATACCTTGCACAACTGCAAGGCGGAAGCCAGCCCTATGCCTAGCGGCAATGTCCAGACTGTAATGCTTAGTGAAGGTATGGATGGAGGACCAAATGGCCACTTCACAGATGTCTGCAGTGGACACGTTCCTGAAAAAGGTGGTAGAAGTAGCCACACTCCTGGTGGAGTGGCCCTTAACCGTCCCCGGAAGGGGTATCTCGTATTTCTGGTAAATGTAATGGATACAATTAGCCAGCCACCAAGACAGAGTCTGTTTTGTAATAGCATTGCCCTGACACTGGGAGGCAAAGGCAAAGAAGAGCTGGTTCGACTTTCTAACCTCCTTAGTCAGAGGTATAATACCTCAAAATCCTATGCACATCGAGGGTGTGCAGGAGATATTCCCCCTGTTGGAGTGCTCTGGGAAGAACACCGGCAGTTCAACACTCTGGTTAAGGGTCAATTCTGAAACCACTTTCAAAAGAAATGAAGGGTTAGTCCGCAGAATCACCTGGTCTCTGTGGAAAATTAAATAAGGCTCTCTACAAACTAGAGCCTGAAGCTCTAAAACTCTTCGAGCAGAAGTGATAGCAACTAAAAAAAGCGTTTTCCATGCTAAAAAATGCATATCACAGCTTGCTGCCGGTTCAAAGGGGTGCAAAGTAAGCTTTTCTAACATAAAGTTGAGATCCCATGGAGGAACAGGATTCCGGACTGGAGGTTTGATATGAAGGATCCCCTTCAAGAAAGTCTTGGAGACCTCTAGCCGAGCTATGATTTTACCCTCCACCGGGAGGTGGTAGGCCGACACCGCAGAGAGATGGACCTTCAGGGAGGAATAGCTGAGGCCCAACTCTGACAGATGCAAGAGGCACTCTAAAACCTGGGAGGCCGAGCAAGAAAAGGAATCTAGGCCTTTCACTGAGGCCCAGATAAAAAAATCTCTTCCACTTCATGGCTTAAGTGGCTCCAGTGGAGAGCTTCCAGGCTTTTACTAAGACCTGAGCTACCCCTGAGGATACCCCATAGTGAGCAACTGCTAAGTTGACAGGTGCCACGCAATGTTATACATGGTCCAGCACCTCTGACTGGCCCCCTACCTCACAGACAGTAATACTTAGGGCACAGACACTTATCATATAAGCATAAGGGTCAGGATCTCAGTTCTACTGTTCTACTGATGTATTTGCAAAGAATCATTACTGCTGTCTCTAATGCAACACTGGGGAGCATTTTTTGACTATTATATAATCAATAGTTAGGCAATGCTGCCATCTTATGGCCTAGTACAGAATAGCATTTATTTCTGTAATATTTACATAATTATTTCTCTGTAACAGCTCGAATACAGGTCCATTGTTCCCTTATCTAGTCTTTTGCTAACTCAGCGTATGTTCCCAGGCTAATAAGACATCGGGCTATGTGTCATTAGCCAATAATGTGCCTTCTACACATCCTTTTAGTAATTGTCATAGTAATTATCAGGGGTATAAGACCTGTTGTATTAGGCATTTTCTCTGAGAAGAGATGAAACTACTGCTTTGTTTAGGTAAGCTATGAGAGACTGGAAGTATTTTCTCCCCAGTGAATTTTCACTGTGATTTGGTTATTAGCCTCCTTTGTTATCACTCATAAATCCCTGTATGCAGTGGAGACCATTTGTCTGTCGTTTCTTCACCTTTGTGCAGATCCAAACAAGAACCTGAGAAGGGTGATTTATTATCCAATTACAGTATGAAGATGGAGAGACTTGAGGCTCGGATGTACCAGGGTGGCCTGCTTCTGGGACAGAAGGTCATGAGAGAGAGAGGAAGAGGTATTGGAGGTGCCAGTGTCAGCTGCTGTAGCAACGGGAACCATATCTGCCGATACCCCAGGAGGGCAATGAGGATCACATGAGCCCCCCTCTGCTTGGAGCTTCAGCAGAACCTTCTGAAAGTGAGGAAAAACGTATAGAAATCTCCTTTTCCAAAACAAAGACAGTGTATCTCGCCAAAAAGCACCACGCCCATGAACAAGCGAGTAAGAGCTGGCTAGTTTTGCGTTGGATGGGGAGGCGAATACATCTAGGTCTGGCTGACCCCACTGAAGAAACAAGTCTTCTACTACTGCCTGCTTTAGTTTCCACTCATGAGTCCTGGCAACTGATCAGCTGAGACTGTCTGCCAGAATGTTGTGAACACCTAGCAAGTGGACTGCTGTCAAAGATAGGGTGTGCTGTATCGTCCAGTACCACACTCACATCGCCTCCCTGCACAGAAGGTACAACCGGGTGCCTCCCTGTTTGTTTAGATACCAGTCAGTGGCCATGTTGTCTGTCTGGATAAGAAGTGTTCCAAGATTTAAGAGCGACTGGAAGGCCTGGAGAGCATAGAGCACTGCTCTCATCTCCAGAGTATTGATGTGAAGGTTCTCCGCCATGGGAGTCCAAAAGCCTTGAGTTCGGTGGTCTCCCAGATGTGCTCCCCATCCTGAGTTTGAGGCATCCAAGGTGAGAATCTGAGAGGGGGACAGAAGGCAGAAGTGAACCCCCACCGAAAGGTTGGTTGGGTTCTGCCACCAAAGGAGATCCTTTTGAAGGCTGTTGGAGACAAGGACTCTCTGGTCCATATTGTCCAAACATTAGTCCCACTGGACTCAAAGAGACCATTGGGTGACCATGATGTGCAGTCTGGCCAAAGGGACTGTGGGTATAGCAGCTGCCATCAGACCCAAAAGCTGAAGGACCGAACGCACCATGGTCCACTGTGAGGAGGCCACCAGCATCGTATGGGAGATTAAAGTCTCTGCTCGGTCGGATGGAAGAAAGGCCTTGCTCTGGACCATGTCCTGCACCACTCCAATGAATTAGAAGTGCTGTGAGGATATCAGCTGGGACTAGGAAAGGTTGACAGAAATGCCCAGACTGGGGAAAAGATCCAGAGTAAAGGAAAGGGATTCCTTCAGACTGTCCAGGGAAGGGGCTGAAAAGTCGTCTAGATAAGGGAACACATAAATGTCCCTGCAGCGTAGAAATGCTGCAACCACTGCTAGGCATCTGGTGAACACCTGAGGTGCTGAGGAGAGGCCAAAAGGTAGGGCTCTGAACTGAAAATGATGGTCTAGAAAAGAGAACCTCATGAAGTGGCGGTGGGCCAGAAGAATGGGGATATGGAGGTAGGCATCCTGCATATCCAGGGAGCACAGCCAAGTGTTGGGGAGGAGCAGGGGTAACAGTCCCTGGAGAGTCAACATGCAAAATCTCTTGTATTCTACAAAGAGACTGAGCATACGGAGATACAAGATGGGTCTTAGATCCCCAGTCTTCTTTGGAAGCAGGAAGAAGTGGGAGTAGAACCCCCTTCCTGTCTGTTCTGGAGGTACACGCTCTATGCCTGCCTTTTGCAGCTGGGCTTGTATTTCCTGCAAGACCAGCTGTTGTTGGCCTAATGGGTAAAATGACCTTCCCGGTGGGTTGGGAGGAGGTCTCTCCAGGAACTCTATCGAGTTACCTCTTTCTATGAGTTGAAGAACCCATGCATCTGCAGTAATGGCCTTCCACCCGTCCAGGTGGAGGCCGAATCTTCCCCCCACCGGTTCCTCCGAAGTAGTCAGAGAGAGTGGAGGGGGGGAGGAGTCAGGACATGGAGAAGAGGGGCACCCTTCCCCTGTACGCAGCTTTGGAGAATTTGGCCTGGGAGGTTTTGGTGCCACAACCTGGGACACGACACTTGTTCTGTTGTTTGCCCTGATTCTGTTTGTTCCATTTCCGTTGGCAACGAAACAGCTGCTGCTGTCATCTTTGACCAGAATGGTACATGGAATGGACATCCCTGAGGGATTTTCTGCTCTCCTGCAGCTCGGTCATGATGTCTTTGGCGTCGCCGCCAAACAGAAGTGGACCCCTGAAAGAAGCATCCAAAAGAGTACTTTGTACGTCCTGTGCTAATCCCACCAGACAAAGCCAGGCTAGACGTCTGAGACAGATTCCCATAGCTGTCCTTTGAGCCACAGAGTCCACCGAATCATATGTGGTGCGTAGGGCATGACGGCAGGAAGATTTATTCATCCTGACTTTCTCCAGGAGTTTATTCTGTAACTGCTCATCAGGGATCTCCTGGAGGTCTCTTTCCAATTCCGAGAGTGAGGATTTTTTGAAAGCCACCATGTCTGCTCCATAATTCAGGGAACGGATAGCACAGGTGGATGATGAGTAGAGTTTCCTACCATACTGGTCCATCTGCTTGGACTCCTTATCTGGTGGGGAGGCACTAAGATGCTTCAGTTGGCCCGATCTATCATGGGCAGCCATGATGACCATAGAAATTGGCCTTAGGTTGGGCAGTTAGGTGGGAGACCCCTTCTGGGGGAAAGTACGTCCTATTGGCCTTTTTGGATACAGCCAGTATGGATGAAGGTTGCTGCCAAATTTTGGACGCGAGGTCCTCATGTGAACCCATCCAGGGTGGATTGGGTAGGGGGTCCACATTAACCAGGTCCAAGTGCTCTGCCAGCCTTTTGCGCTTGGGGTCCAAATCCTTGGAGGCCCATCTGCATGATTTTTGAATGGTCCTGAGGAGCTCCGCAAAGGAGAGATCCTCAGGAGGAGACTTTGGGGACTCTTTCGGCTGAGGCTCAACAGGGGAATGAGGTTCGGAATGAATCCCTAGATACGAGCCTTCATCTGTGTCTGAGGTTTCTGGTCTACTGGGCCAGGATGCCTCCAGAGGCCGGTTCTGGGGGTCTATGATCTCCAAGAGGCAGAGCTCCCAAGTCTCCCTCATAGACTCGACTAGAGGGCGTTGGACTAGTTTATTTATTTAGTCAATCATAGGAATTACAACCCTTTGAGTCATAGACTCATTTACAAAGGCTCCACATCAGCATAGTCATACATTCAGAGACAGTACGTTAGTGGGACATCACATTTCAAGTAATTACATATAATAGCCAAGGTGGCTGAAAGTCTATATGTGTAGTAGCTAGGGTACTGATATTATTACAGTGGAACAATGATAATACAAGTGCAGCCTCTGGGGCATTGTAGTATAGTAGCAACAGTGATCTATACAATAGTGAGACAACACTGTTTGAAGGAAGTATTTACATATAGTAGCCTGGGTGGCTGTTGACCTATACATTTAGTAGCTAGGGTATTGGTATTAGTACATGAGGTATAGTTACAGTGTAGGTGCAGCCTCTAGGGCACTGTCATATAGCAGAGACAGAGATCAACAGCAGAGATGTCCTATACTGTTAGTTGTATACAACTGGTGGCAATGTCAATGGAGAGCGGCCATAGTGCAGCTCTGTGCAGGTCAGTTAGGAGGATTAGCAGCTGCACTGGCATTGGCGCAAGGAGAGAATGTGTTTTTTTTGGATGGTCTTGAAGTGTCCTAGATTGGGAATGGAGGTTATGGCTGGGGGGAGCTCACTGTACCAGACGGGAGCTCTATAGGGGAATGGTCTCTGAGCAAGGGAAGCTCTGACCCTGGGCACGGTCCACAGATGCTTGTTGGCAGAACGAGTGGTCGCAATGCGGGAACATGAGAGTAGTGAGGCTGAGACCCCCAATGGAGTTAACCCTAGGTGGATTTTTTTTTGTGAGAAGACAGGACTGATACTGTAGTCTTTCCTCAAGGGTGAAGATGTTTGTAAGAGCATAGAGGGTGCAAGTATGGGAGCATTTGTCTGTGCCTAGGAGGAGTCGGCACACTTTATTAATGGCTACGTGAATTTTGTATAGGGTGGTGTTGTCCGCAGCAGAGTAGATAGGGAGCCCATAGTCAACGAGAGAGAGGACAGAACAGGTGACAGCCAGGTTGAAAGCCTCTGGTGTCAGGCAGTCTTTGTGCCGGTACAGGAGGCCGATGCGGGTATTAATGATGTTAATGTGGGCACGGAAGGATAGGGAGGTGTCAAAGGTAAGGCCGAAGTATTTATAAGTAAGTACTTGTTCCAGAGGGAGGTGAGCGTGGGAGAGGATTTTTAGTTCAGTGTCCTTGGCCTTGCTCTGCCAGTGGACAAATAGCATAGCTTTTGTTTTTCTGATGTTGACCAAAAGTCTGCGACTGGTGAACCAACTTTCGATCTGGTTGAACGAGTGTTGGAAGGAGGACTGTAGGTTTTCAGGGCAGGGGTGTGCGGCGTAGAGAACCACATCATCAGCATATAGCAGTAGGTTACCGGAGCAGGATTTGGGTAGTGCATTTAAGTAGATACTGAAGAGTAGGGGGCCCAATATGGATCCTTGGGGGACCCCCGAGCGGAAAGACTGGGTGGACGATAGGGTGTCATTTATCTTAACACATTGGGATGTGGAGGTAAGGTAGCTATTAAACCAAGAGAGTGGTCCACGTGATAGACCAGTGTGGTAGAGTGTGCCCAGGAGGAGGGGGTGGGAGACCGTGTCAAAGGCCTTAGAGAGGTCCACGAAGATGGCTCCGGCCAGATGTTTACGGTCAAGGGCAGAGTGAATGAAATTGGAGAATTCAATGAGGGCGGTGGTTGTGCTATGGCCTGATCTAAAACCATGTTGTTCACTGCATAACAAATTGTGGGCTCACATGTACTCGGTGAGTTGGTCAGAAATGATTTTTTCAAGGGCTTTTGAGAGAGGGGGAGGGATGGATATGGGCCGATAGTTGTTGGGGTTGGTACTGTCTCCACTTTTTAGTATTGGGGTAATTGTTGCAGTTTTCCAGGCTGTAGTGAACTGTCCCAAGCATAGGGAGCGGTTAAGGAGGTTGGTCGGGGGGGGGGGGACATTGTCAAGAACCTGGTAGATAATTTTCATGTCAAAGGAGTCTTTGCAATGGTTGGAGCCACCGAGAGCTTCGGAGAGGTAGGATTTTGCTTCCTGCTTTGTAATGACCTTAAGGTAGAAAGGGGGCGCTGGGGGTTTGGTTCAGAGGAAGCTGGGATAGGGTCAAAAAAGTCACTCAGGAGGACTGTACTAAGATCGGAAAAGGTTGAGTTAAGGCAGTTAGCGATAGCCTGTGGGTCGGTTGAGGTGGCATTGTTGATGCAGAGCTGGGAGGGTGGGGGGAGGCGGGATTTGCCATTAAGCTTTTTAATGTTGTCCCAAACTTTTGTGCACTCTCCCAGGAGGAAGCCAGGGTGTCTTTATAGTATTCAGCCTTGGCCTTGCGTATGGCCCAGGTGCACCTACTGGCGTGCTGCTCTGTATGCTAGTCTGTCTGCTTGGAAGCCAGATTCAATGGCTCTGTGCCAGAGGTCATCCCTTTGTTTTAGTTGCTGCCGTAATGTGGGTGTGATCCAAGGGACATTATGTTTTTGCAGTTTTCAATTTAGTTGGGGGGGCAAAAATGTCACATGCTTTGTTGAACGAGCATGTGAGGTAATCAAGGGCTAGGTCAATGTTAGGGGCCTGGGTTATAGGGGCCCAGTCCCACTGGGCCAGGTAGTGTCTGATTTTTTGAAGGCCATCTGGTCGCAAGCATCTGCAGGTGGAAACACTAGGTTGGGGTTTCGGCAGGTGACATGACCAGGAGCAGAGGATAGGGGAGTGGTCACTCAGAGAGGACCAGCAGGTCAAAGATTCTATGTGGTTGGTTAGTTAGTAGTATGTCCAGTAGGGTCTGGGAGCTGTTTGCGGTGTTTACCCTGGTGGGTTGGTGGACCAGCTGGGTATGATCCAGCGCTACAAAGGCATCCTTAATGGCAGCTGCTGACTTGGCGAGCCAGTTAACATTTAGATCACCGACCTGGATATGCTCCGTTTTTGGGGAGAGGTTGGAAATATAGTTTGTGTGGGATTGTATGGCCATAGCTTAGTTGCGTGGGGGAACATATGCCACTGTGATGGTTAGGGGAGCTCTAGTGGGGTCCAAGGTAAGTTTTATGGACAAGGCTTGGGCACCGTGGTCTAGTGAGGGGATCGGGAGAGCTTGGTTCAGTAGGGAGTCTCAAACATAGAAGGCACAACCACCACCCCGTTTTCCCACTCTGTCGGCTCTGTGTAGAGTGAAGCCTGGGAGGCTGACGAATGAATCTGTTTTTTTTTTTTTGAAAGCCATGTTTCAGTGAGTACAAGGACATCCGGCTGATGTTGCGCTATCCAGCTTTGGAGATATGCTGTTTTTTGGGGAAGGCTGCAGATATTCATGGCAGCTATGCACAGCCCTTGGTGTAGTTTCTGTTGACTGTTTACAGTGGGGCCTGGGTTGGAGTGAATATTTCCAAATATGAGAAGTAGTAGGGCTAGAACCCTGAGGAGAGCGAGGGGCCGCCGTTTGGTGGTTGAGCATAGGTGAGGCACATGTTTAGAGAGAGTAGCACAGGGAATGGGTAAGTTGAGGAGGGCAGGAAAGGTAAGGCAGATGAGTTTGTAGGGGGGTTGGGGGTGCGTGTGTAGGTGGTAGGTTAAGCGGGAGGGTGGATGCTTGTCAGGCGTTGACAGGGTGGGTGGACGGTGGTAAAAGGTAGGGAAGGTAATGGGGTGAGGTGGGTGTGTGGGTGGAGGGATGGCTATCTAACCCGGTAAGGAGTATGATACGTGTAATAGGTAGAAGATAGGATAGTCTGTTGGGGAATTGGAGGCTGGGCAGTGGGAGCTGCTATACCAGTTCTGGTTCAAGGGGAGCAGACTGACACTCATCATAGTGGTGTGTGCCTTTAAGATGAGACAGGCCAGGGTACAGAAAAGAAAAAAATAATAAAATCGTCCGTGTTGCTCAGTATGCAGCCAAGGGCAGAGAAGGACTTGAGAAATGGGCAGGAAACTATACGTATTTAATAGCCGCTGGGGTTGGTGTGGTGATTTCTATGGCACAGCGGTAGGGTGACGGACTATGGTTTGTTGTGGCGTAATAATCTGCTTTAGGGAAGAAGGACCCAGGGGAAAAAAGTGCTTAGGGGATAGCAGTGGGAAGAGGAATGCAACTTCCAAGAGTTGTTGCCCTCTAGTGACTTTGCAGTATACTTTGTAAATGGAAAAGTAGACACTTAAAAAAAAAAAAAAAACATCTTGAAAAAAATTAACAATCCTGTTCCACTAACAGTCGGTACGGGTAAACTCGGCATTAGCAGTTCTTGTATTAAAAAAGAGGTCTCAGGAAGGGTAGAGTCAGGAGCCAATAAGAGAAGGGGGAATGGTGTTCTGCCTAATCAGAGCTCAGCAGCAGTAGCAGTGCAGCCAAATGGCCTGAAAGGCAAAAAGTGCCAAGTTCAATCCTGTTGGTAGCTGTGGGCTGCTCTTCAAAATGTGTACCTGGTTGTAGGCCTGCCGAGAGGCAGGCGGGTCAGTGCAGAACAGCCGCTGGGTTCCGAGCAGCTCCTGCGGCTTGCAGGAGGAGGCAGTCACCCGTACCGGGCAGGATGCCTGGTTTTAGGCCGAGAGGTAGTTGGGGGCACCCTGATAGGAGCGGTGGACCTGACTGTGAACTGAGGCTGGCCAAACTCTAGAAGTAGTTGGGACCTAGCATCCTTCCACCACGCAGGAATTGTTTCATTTTCAGGTGGTGGTGGAGGCAAAGGAGGTGGGTAACCAGGGTACCCTACATGAGGAGGGTAGCTGGAAGGCTGGTATCAATAATGGTACTGGTAATACAACTGTCCTGGAGCCTGACAGCCCGGCGTTGGGTAGCCCAGCTCTGGATAGCGCGGCGTAGCATATTCCAGCATAGGATAGCCTGGCCCCGGCAGATTGTAACCCAGAAACGGACTCTCCGGCTTTGGATACTGTTGAAAATGGAGGTTTCCAGGAAAGCACCCTGTAGGGCCCAAAGGTGAGGCAGAAGGCCCTGCTGGAGGGGTTCCGAAGGCCTGCTGGGAAGCGGGTCCAGCGATGGGGTAGGCGGAGGAGCTGAAGATCGGCAGGAGGGGGTTCCATACCACCCCCGAGAAGGTCCAGCGAGAGAAGCCCGGTGGAGGAGGGAGATCAGGTAAGTCCCTCAACGACAGGTCTGGTAGAGTATCCGGTGGGAGGGTTACTCCAGAGAGGTCGGATACTGGTAGTGAATCCTTGAATGGAGAACCCCGAGGGGATGAAGAGGCACCTGCGATCTCTCTCTGCTCAGCATCAGGGGCCACAAGGGAATCCGACGGGAGAGAGGAGGCATCCGCGTGGTCAACGGAGGAGCCGCTGACCGACTTTCTGTTCACAGCCAGGCTGATGAAAGCCAGCAAGCTAGTGTCAGACTGATCGGCCTGGGCCAGGCACCCGGCGGCGGAGCCGGAGGGTGACTTAGCGACGGAGCTCAAAGCAGGGGACCCCGAAGGAACCTCTGAAGAGGCAAACCCCTGACTGCCCACTAACCTCTGCAGGGAGAGGAGAGGGCATCTGGTCCGCCGGAGCAGAAAGCGGTTTTGCAGGCGGGGTATTCACGGAAGTGGAGGGCCCACCCTGGTCGGCGTTGACTGTCCGGCTGGACTTCCCTTGAGGAGAACGGCTCTGCTCCTAACATTTCTCCTCCTTTTTTTTCTCCGGGGTTGGCAACAACAATCCTTCCCTCCACTTCTGGAGCTCTTTCTCCATCAAAGCCAGTCTCTGGGTCAGCAGATGGGCGTCGAGGGTCCTCTTGCAACAGGTGCATGTGGCCTGGTTGAAGCCCTGGCAGATGGTGCACTCAGCCGAGTTGTGCCTAGGCTCCAGGCAAAGGACACACCGGGAATGATCGTCCCCATGAGGAATCTGCGTGCTGCACTTGGAGCACTTCTTGGGCCGACTAGACGACATACACCATAATGGATCGTGAATAAGAACTGGAAAAAAAGAAATTCACTAATAGAAATTGGCAGGCAACTGAAAGCTGTTCTACAGCATTTGTCGAACGATACCATTCGATGGCAGGAAAGAACTGGTGGGCGGGTGGGGGATCACCCCTTTTACAGTCACACTAGCGTTCGTCACCAGACGCTGGGGGGCTGTCCCCGCCAATGACTGCTAGCTACAAGTTTGCCAGGTGGTCCTGACGCCAGGGGTACAGTCTTATATGTGAAGAACAACTGCAGGAATCCTCTAAAAGCAAAATTTTATTAAGTAAGCAATAATACCCAACAGGGTGGGCGGTATTGTGCTATACCGGACCGCCCAGGGGCGTACTGAAGCCCGACTGGGCCTGGAAAATGGGCAACTGTATTATATATGTTTGCAAAAAACAAATTATGTTTATCTGTTGAAACTCTTAGTTTTCATTTAATTTGTAAGAAAATAGTTCCTCCGCCTGCATTAGAATGCTGTGCTGTTTAGGACTTTGTCCTATTGGAGCTGGCTGTCATGGTTACACCCCCCCCCCCCCAAACACACACACACAAGGCTTAAAGTTGCTGGCTTGGTAAAGTATTAGGTTATCTGCAAAAGGGCAAAATGAGAAAATGGGGAAATGAGTTGAGAGGCAGAGGCAGTGCGGTTTCTTTAGAAGCGCTAGTGTGTATTGCAGAAAAACTAACTATGGAGTGGACGATTGCAAAACCTTTCATGCTTTTTAACGTTACAGTGGCTGATCGCTGGTAAGTTTGTTCAGAACTCTGAAGTGAAAGTTTTTGTGGAGGCAGTGGGGCATAGCAAGGCTTTCTTGACAGTTTTTATTTGTTTTTGGGAGATAGCAGTTGTACGGCAAGCAGAGCAGCCCGCGAGTACGTAGCATTTGTGAGTTCAGCTGCTACTGAGAGGCGCGTGCTGCCCTTTTAAAAAAACACCGTCAGCCACCAGTTAGGTAAAGCCAATCGGACTGACAACTTCTTGTTCCTTTTATTTTAAAAAATGTGTGACTGCTGTTTTATTAATTTATTTAAATGAAAATAAGTCTGAATTGGGGGGAGGGGGTTGACAGGCTGCCAACTCACCCACTAAGCGAGAGAAAACAATTCAAAAATTCTAAGTGGCCTCATCATTTCAGTAATTAGTCCAGTTGCATTTGGGACTTTTCCTGATCCGGGCTCTATTGTCACACAGACCAGGGCTCTGGGTAGGGAAATGGCATATCAGACAGGAGGATTTTACATGCCCATTTTCTAAATCATTAATAGAAACCAGGTTAGAAGACACTATAAATATATGGATAAAACAAAATGGCTGGGATAGAGAAAACAGAGAGTCAGCATAAAGGGACATTCTTCTAGCTGGGCTAGGGTACAAGTGGAGTGCCCCAGGGGTCCATCCTTGGACTTGTGTTGTTTAACATATTAGTAAAATCTATCACCTGTAGGAACAATTCCTGGTTGGTCAAATTCGCAGAACGATATGAAAATTGGATCATTTGTAACAAACAATGAGAATGCAGCCCTCCTTCAGAATAATACAAATGAAAGAGCTGAAAGTGCTAGGGTTAAGAAATTAAGATTTAGTCTAAACAAATGCAAAGTAATGCATTTTGGGGCCGGCCTGGTGGTGCTGAGGGTTGGACGCCACACCTCGCGTCACCGCAACTCGAGTTCAGGAACTAGCCCGGGTCGGCAGGGGAGAGAGAGCAGCACCCGCTCGGCTGGCCTCTGGCGGAAGCCTAAGGCATAGCAAGCGCAGGAGTGTACAGAGAGGGTTGGAAGTGGCAGACATCAGCGGAAACGCCTTGACATTGGGGTGCTGGCCACTCCCTTAGAAAAAAGGAGGAAACAACACTGCCAGAGCACAGGTAGACGGAGCACCAGTACCGACACTAATTGCGACTGCTTGTCTGAACACCGGGGGACCCAACAAAACTTTGAAGATATCAGTGCATTAGGGCCCCACCCTGTACCCACCTGGGGGGTACATCCACAGCTCCATGGGGGAACTCCTGGGGATTTTCAGGTTAGGCAAGTCGTGGGGTGGTACTTGGGTGTCTCCTGAAGAAGCATAGCTCCGGAGTGAAGGAGGCAAAAAAGTAGAAGGTTAAAAAAAAGTAATGCATTTTGGTAAAAAGAACCCACAATTTAAATACTATGTTGATTGGAGTGGAGATAGCAGTGACTGAGGAAGAGAAAGACTTGGGTGTCCTTACCACCAACAATTTAAGTTTGAACAAGCACTGCTCTAATATTGTTAGGACTGGATATGGGATACTGGCTTCAATTAGGAGATATATCAGGGGTAGAGATAGTGAGGTTATACTGCCCTTGTATGAAGCCCTTGTTCGTCCCCACTTGGAGTATTACTGTCAACCATGGGCTCCATCAAATAAGTTCTACGGTAGGACACTCAAGGGGGTGCAAAGAAGAGCCACTAAGATGGTGGCTAACTTAAAGGGCGAGGCTTATGAGGAGCAACTAAGAGCCTTGGGTCTGTACTCGCTCCAGTACAGGTGTAATTGGGGTGATATGTGTTGTGTATACAGTGACTTTGGTAACAGTGATTTGTAACAATGTGCAGGTCTACACCCAAGACCAGAATCCATAACAGTTAGAGGGCATAACAAATTATTGAAAGGAGAACACTACAAGACAAACGAAAGAGGCTCTTGGTTCTCTTAATGTGTGGTAAAAACATGGAAAGCTCTTCCTGCATCAGTGGTACAGAGTAATAATATGGAACTATTTAAAAGAGGAATGGATGATGTAATGGCAGATCGTGTCTATTTAGTCCAAGGGTAACATTATGGACCAGGTTAATAATTAAGCAATAAGGCATGACAAGATGCGTATAATCGTATAATAACGTCACTCCTGGGGTGGGTTGAAGCACGAGGTGAAACCGAGTGCTTCCACCACCCCAGGAGTGACGTTATTACACAATAACACACACCCTGGAGTGCCTTATTGCAATTATACAATGGCTTGTTGTAATATATAGAATAAAAAAATAATTTTGAAGAATGTTTTTGTTAGCGTAGGAAAATATCTTGGTTTCTTAAGAAAAAAAGATATAAATGCAACAAATCCAATGTTACAGTGATGTTACTATGTGATAACATCACTGTCTCAATGGCTCAGCAGCCAATCAGCTTCTTTTTTTTTTTTGAAATTTAAGTTTATTGAGTTTTAGAATAGAGAAAAACAAGGTACAAAAACACACATTAAGGGATTGTCTAAGAAAAAGGGAGGGTTACGTAAGACCAGATTTACATACACCACAAGTAAATATAGACAATCTCCGTAGTATAAGCCGGAACAATAAAAATATATATATATATATATATATACACCCCCACCCTCCCCGTCCCCCAATCCCCCTCCCCTTGCCCGGAGAGTTTCATAGGTGAAAGGGAGGCCAGATCAATAAAGGGAGTATCTGTAGTAGGGAAACTGGTAGCACTGGATATACTAATGCGACATGAAGAGACTTAGGATATGATAAAGCCAGAGACAGACCTACCCCAAATAGAGTGCACTCAACTTACCCCATTTCCGATTAAAAGACACCGGATTATGTCTGAAACTAGCAATAAGTTTCTCGGTATTGAGACTGAGGGACATCTCCTTAAGCCATTCTTGGTAGGTAATAGTATCCTGGTCTAACCAATGCCTAAGAACCAATTTTTTAACTACTATTGAGATAAGAGCCATGTGGTATCTGCGTTCCTTCACGAAATACGGAGTAGTCTCCCAAAATACAGATTCCAGGAATAAATAGCTCTTTAAGACCTAAAAGTGGGTCTAGACTGTTTCTAGAGGCCCTAAAAGGTGCCACTTTAGCACATTCCCAAAAAATATGCAGCAAGTTCCCTTCATCGGCACCACATCTCGAGCAAATACTAGACTCAAGCTTACCAAATTTGGCCAACTTAACTGGAGTATAATAGAGATTGTTTAAGATATAGTATTGGGTCAGTCTGTGGTTATCTTGGGATAAGTAACGATACACGTCCTTCCAGATTGAGTCCCAAGCAGGGAGGGAGATCGAACTAGAGAGTGACCAGATTTTGGAACCCTCCAGGGGATCGGGGAAAAGATCAGCCAGCAGTTTGTTATATATAGTAGAAATACCTCTACGCGAGCCAGCTGCCTCCTGAATTTTCTCAAGGAAAGGCCTTATTTTGGAGGGAGAGCAGGTCGGCCCAAAGGTTTGGAGGATAAGGTGTCTCAGTTGAAAAACTTTAAAAATATGTCTCTGAGGAATGTTTAGGGACTTTAAGATTCCATCCTTGCTCATACAGAGACTCCACAGGCAAATTATGCAGCTGCGGAAGCCAGTCAGTGACTAACCAGCTACCTCCAATTTTGAGATTAGGATTTAGGACAAGAGGTTGGGCTGAATCTTTGGACGGGAGCAAATTGAAAAAATTCCAGCACTGAGAAATAACTCTAATGGACAGGCCTATAGGGGAGTCACGGATGGCCGGGGGTAGCGTGGAGAACGGGAGCCAGAATACACGAGAAGGGTTCAGATTTGCTTGATCCAATAAGTTTAACTCAAGCTGTAGCCATACGGGTAGAGACGTGGAAGATTGAGTGGTGGACAACTTCCCCAATCTTGCCAAGTGACTAGCCCAATAATATAGCAAGAGATTGGGTAGACGAAGGCCACCCTTGTCTCTGGGCGCAGTAAGCTTGAGGAAGGCTCTTCGAGGTTGTTTCCCCTTCCAGACAAAGTTAGATAGCGTTGAGTTAACCTGAATGAAGAACTGCTTGGGTAACCAGATATTAAGATGAGTCAGGGGATATAATAGCCGGGGCAAGATATTCATTTTAATAATACTAGTTCGCCCCCAGGTGGTGAGAGGCAACTGTTGCCAACGGTCGAGATCACCCCGGATTCTCTTGACAGCATTATCTAAATTAAGCTCCTTGGCCAATTCCACCCCCCGGTTACATGTACACCCAGGTATTTAAAAGAAACCGGAGACCACCTCATACCGAACCGCTCAAAATCCGATTTAAAGGTGAGAGAGTTAACCGGGAAGATAACCGATTTGGAGACATTCAACCTGTAGTTGGAGACCTGACCAAAATGGTCAATAGTTTGTAGTACATGTGTTAAAGATGTTTCAGGGTTGGTAAGATAACAATATGTCATCAGCAAAGACCAATAAGGTCAGGGGAAGTTGCACAAAGGTACAACCCCTGATTCGCGATGAACCTTTAATACTCACAAGCAACGGTTCCAAATACATGTTGAAAAGGTAAGGGGAAAGAGGACACCCTTGCCGAGTGCCAGTGCATAAAGGAAAAATGGAGGAAAAGACCCCGTTGCACTAGACTTTAGCTGAGGGGGATTTGTAAATTGCCATAATCATATGGATAAAGGGGTCAGGGAAGCCCATTCTCTTCAAAGTGGCCCATAAAAAGTCCCAGTTCACTCGATCGAAAGCTTTTTCTGCGTCAAAATTGACTAGGACCATGGGATCTGGCAAGGTACGGGCTGCCTGAAGGACATGGGCTAGGGTTCTCAGATGATCTGCCCTGAATGAAGCCAACCTGTTCTGGGCTCAGCAAGTGCTGCCAGACCATTTTGATTCTGGACGATAGAATTTTAGATAGGATTTTGATATCATAATTTAGGAGCGATATTGGGCGATAGCTGGCAGGCTCAGTTAAGGGCTTATCAGGTTTAGGGATTAGAATTATTGTTGCTTCTAAAAGAGAGGGATCAGTCACGTCCGTAGAAAACAAGTATTCATATAGCTTGAGCAATAGAGGGGATAGCTCTTTACAAAAACCCTTGTAGAAAGTTGAGGGGTAACCATCCGGGCCAGGGGCTTTCCCTAATGGCAGGTCTTTGATTGCCTCTTCTACTTCACCCAGAGTGATAGGAGCAGACAACAAATCGCAGTGATAAGACTGAAGGGACGGGAGCTTAATATTGTCTAAGAAACGCTCTACCGACTGGACATGTGATGGTGTGGAGCTGCTACTGTAAATACCCTTGTAAAAGGATTCAAAAATATGGGCAATCTCCCTAGGTATCGTCTTGGAGGTGCTGTCCTGAGCTTTGAGAGCCGGGATTAAACGGGAATTCTCTATTTCTTTCAATCTCATAGCTAACATCCAGCCCGACTTTTCACCCTGATCAATATATCTAGTCCTGGACTTAAAAAGAGCATATTCAGCTTTGTCGCGAGTTAAGTCGTTGTATTCATTCCTGAGTTTGGTAAGAGCCGTTAAGTTAGTTGGGGAGTTGGAGGAGAGAAGTTTGTCTTGGCTATTCTCAACCGACTAGACAGCGACCTGATTTTAGACTCCTTACCTTTTCCTAGTGGTCGCGATCTTGATGAGCTCCCCTCTGAGAAAGCATTTAAAGGAGCACCACAATAAATCCGCGCGAAGCACAAATCCCGGATTCAGGTCGAAGTACATAAGGATCATATCCCTGACTTGGAAGACAGTATGCTCTTCCTTCAGAATTTGCGTATTGAGTTTCCACAACATGTCTCTTTGTCCCTGAATACCCGGGGAAATCTTGACCCAAACCAGGGAGTGATCTGAGATGACTATCGGCTCGATACCTACTTGGGGGGTACAACTCATTAAAGAAGAACTAAATAAGATGTAGTCAATTCTTGACCAAGTTTGATGAACTTGGGAATAGAAGGAGTAAAGCTGATTGTCTGGGTTAAGAAGACGCCAGGGGTCACAAACACCCAGCAGGCTAATAAAGTCAGAAAGGGCATGTTGTGCAGGGCCGCGTTTAATTGGTCTATAGGTTTTGTCAAGTTAGCTGGGCGGGCTACATTCAGTACCCCCTAAGATGAGAAGGAAGGTAGAAATCTGCTCAGGATATCTGCCAGGGACATAAGGAAGGACGGGTCACCACCCACAGGGGCGTATATCGCCCCTAAAACCACATTGCTATTATTGAGCTGACCCTTAACCAAAACGTATCTGCCCTCGCGATCAATTACACTATCTACAACTACGAATCTGACGTGATGCTTAATTAGTATTGCAACCCCCTTACTAGCTTGCGAGCCGGGGGCAGTGAAAACCTGGGTAAACCCCAGCCTTAGCAATTGCTTGTCCTCAGAGGCAGCCAAATGGGTTTCCTGCATGAAAACTATATCTACATTAAGTAGGGAGCAGTTTAGAAAGACCTGGCGTCTCTTGAGAGAGTAGATTGATGCCTCTGACATTCCAGCTTGCAATTTAACTAAACTCAATGCCATGGTATTTAACCTAGGAGTAAGCCAGACACAGGGCTTCTCCAACATTACAGATAGTAGCAGTGAACTTACCACAAGATTGGCCCAACAATAGTAATACAACCCACAGGTAGTGAAACTCTCCGAGGCACCCCCATAACCATTAAAAAGCAACCGCAAAATATAACCTTGTCACCCACGAAAATAAATGAGTCAGAACGCTGGAATCTCCGAAACCAGGAGACAAAACCAAAGAGACACTGGTCTAGAAATTGCAACACCCCCACCCTCCCCCAAATGATAAGCCTACAACTGCCACAACAATCCCGAAAACTATGTACAAGCCGTCCCATCAGCATCAGAAAATCAAGTACACCACAAAGAGAAACCTTTGAAGGAGCGGTCCCCAGGACTAGCAGACCCACGGCTAACTAGTAAAACCCTAGTAGTGTCCCCATTGACGAACAGCGTGGAACAGAATGGCAGAATGACCCGGTACCGCAACCCCAAAATTGGATGTGAGACTGCATCTCAAGGCTCTTCCTCCCACGCCCCCAGCCAGGAGGCGAGATAAGGAAAAAAGGAAACAAATCGTCTACCCCAGTAATCCATACATTGACCCCAAAAGCGAAGCATGGAAAAGAGCCAAAGCACGCAGCACCAAAACATTGATCAGAGCCAGCATAGCAAGAAAAAACTCACCATGGTGAAGAGGAGAAAAACCTGTCAATCACTGCGCCCTTCGCTCCGTTTCGAGTGTGGCAACAATGGGAGCAAAGTTAAAAGCAGGGAACTTGGGATCCAAACCTACAAGTCGGCCACCGCTTTACCCGGAAAGGGGAAGGGGAGGGAAAAACAGGTAGGACCCATCTGGTACGTCGGTTAAACGAACCGAATGGAACCGCAAGCGAAACAGAGGATCCCACCCCCCCCTCGCTCCACCAGGCAGAGGCCCCAGCTAGGGAAAGCCTAGGCCTCAACCCCGCCAGAGACCACCCCAACCTTCACGAAAGGCCGGCCAGCCCCCACCCCGGGAGAAACCAGAAAGCAGGCACAGCAGCAAATCAAAGGCCAGCAGCCAAGGTAGGCAAAAAAATCTTAACACTGATATTTAACATGGCAGTCAGCCTGATTTGAAAAGGTCAGGCAACCTCTGAGTGAGTTCATTTTTGGCTTGATCTGGAGTCTCGAAGGAAATCCAAACATTATCAAGATAGACTTGGAGCCTAGCCGGATAGTTCATGCGGAACTTGTGACCGGCTGCAATCAACTTTGTCACCAACGGATGGTATTCTCTTCTTCTCAATCGGGTTTGAAGAGGTAGATCCTGGGTTATTCTCAGGGTGCGATTCTCCCACAAAACTGCGTGCAGACTCTTGGTTTTAGACAGGATGTGTTGTCTTTCAAGGTAACTGAGCAACTTGATTAATATGGGTCTAGGAGAGGAGCCTGGCGGAGGTTTAGGCTTCAGGGATCTGTGGGCACGCTCGATGTGGTAGGAGGAATAGATGGGAGAAGGGCCCACAATCTTGGTTAAAAGTTTTTGCACGAAAGACAGGATGTCGGGCCCTTCCTCTCCCTCCGGTAACCCCAACACCAAAATGTTGTTCCTCCTACTACGACCTTCGAGGTCCTCCATTTTCAACTTCAGCTTAGCAATTTGTTGTTTGAGCGTGATTATTTCAGGTTCACATTTGGCCTTCCAAGACTCCAAAGAACTGGTTCGAGCCTCGAGTCGCCCACTCTCAGTCGTGAGGAAAGCAAAGATCTCTTGAATTTAAGCTCGGGATGAGATCTCCGGCAAGGTTTCTCGGGAATGGAACCAAGCTCCTGAAGGAACCGATCTTGGTGAGCGGGCAGGAGGAGGCATAAGGATCCAGATTTAGCACCTGAACCCGCAGATTGGGTTCTCGACTTTTAGCCACCTTCTCGGGGTATTCGCCATGTGCCTGGCCCCAGCGCTTTTCATGTCGGCCTCCATAATCACCACCGCACCTTGGCAGAGAACTCGTTGAGAGAATACGCAAACACCAAAATGAAGTGACGGTGGGTTATATGGAACTACAATTACAGGTAGCTCGCCTGAAATAATTAACTGGAGTCGGTAAATAGCGAGATCCGCTGGCTGAGAGTGGAGAGCTGAGGAACTAAGCTGCCATTAAGAGCACCGCCCCACGTGACCTCCCAATCAGCTTCTTACATTTTTCCTTGCCATTGTATAATGGCTAACGCTATAGATCTGTATCAGATCCTATGAATCCTATGCCTTTGTTCAACTCCTTAATGAGGCATTACTCATTTAAATTTTTGTGCCTAAAATTTGGAATTCCTTACCCTTGCAACTAAGATGAGCAAAACACTCAGATCGTTCAGTACTGGATTTAAAAAAAATATATCTTACTGAACAAAATGCATGCAACTGCTGTTAGAAGCGTCAATATACACCTGTTGTGTTGTGTACATATATCTGTTCTTCAGAAATACCATATTGGCATAAGAGATTCGTAGTTTTGCCGGTATCTAAAGCGAATGGGATATCCCCAGCTTCTGCAACCCCTGCAGCAATGTATCTGCTTGGTAGCATACAGTAGCAAATGTCTGGGAAACAAAATATGCGAACCATACTTGAAACTGAATTAAAAAAAAAAAAAAATGTAATAAAAGTACCATACAGAAAAAGTTGTATGTAATAGCATTAAGATGTCGATGTCTTTGTACATCTGTTAGGTGTTTTTAAGTGGAATCTGTATATTGTTTGTGCTGTGAACATCTGTGCTACACTGCTTCCAGGTCTTCTCTGTGAATGGACTTTATTCCCAGTGGGCTTACCCACTTATCAAAATAAATAAGAATCAGAGTAATAGAAAAGGACACGGACAAGGACATTAACCAAATTGAGGCAGTCTAGAGAAGGGCAAACAAAATGGTGCAGAGACTGCATCAGAAGACATATGAGGACAGATTAACAGAGCTCAATATGTATACCCTTGAGCAAAGGAGGGAGAGAGGTGATATGATCGAGGCATTCAAACACCTTAAGGGCATTAACAAGGTGAAAGAGTCTAACATGTTTAAATATAAGAAAAATAGCAGGACAAGAGGACACAGCATGAGATTAGAGGGGCGATTAAGGGGAATGTGAGGAAATTCTTTTTCACAGAAAGGGTGGTGGATGCATGGAATGGCTTACCACAAGAAGTGGTGGCTATGAATACAGTGCAGGGCTTCAAACAGGCATGGATAGGCATAAGGAAGCAATACAAATGACTATGAATAGATAGGCCACTGACAGAGCAAAGGCCGATGGCACATTTATAAGGTAGAAAAAGGAATGGGCAGACTGGATGGGCCTTGCAGTCCTTATCTGCCGTCAACTTCTATGTTTCTATGTTTCTAAAAGAGAAAGACAACAACAACAAAAAAGACCTGAAGAGTCCATCTAGTCTTTCCCATGATTCCCTACTCAAATCTTTATAACATTTTTTTTTTTAGTTGCTTCATTTATTTCCTCCTCGGCCGGGGAGGGGGGTGTTACCTATGATTCCCCCCATCTGTCTGGACCCGCGGCCCCACACCACTCCCAGTACCTGAGCTCGACCCCCTCCTCCGTTCCTCTCACCGGCTGCTTCACAGCAGGTACTCACCCTGCCAGCGTGGAAAGCTGAGGGTCCGGATCCGGGAGGAGCTTCTCGAATTAAGAGTGGTGCTGTGCCGATGGATCAGACTTCATCAAGCATGGCGGATGATTTTCAATGCTTTCCCCACTGCACGGCATGGACGTACAAGGCATCAATGACACTGCAGTGCATGCTTCCATGCACTGCACGTCCGACACCATCCGTGCCATCCCCACAACGAACTGCCTGCCTGCACCAACCCCCAGTCACCACCAGGAGCCAGCACAGCCACGGTAATCCCATCCCACCCTCCCTCCCCAGAGGAGGAGAGCAGTCCCTGGGACCTCAATCCTCTTCCCTGGCCGACCCTCAGATACTCGAGGTCACTCCCAACCCCGGGTCATCGGCGTGGCACAAGGTGTGGTGTTCAGCGCCTCAATCCTCAGCACCACCGGGCAGGACCCAAATCTTTATAACATTAAATTATTTCAGTCATACTCATCTCTCCTTTCTACATTATCCCACTTATAACACAATTAAATCCATCCCAATTTCTCTTGAACCCCGATATTGCCTCCAACTCTACAACCTTGTCTGGAAATGTGTTCCACCCATCCCTCACCCCTTCTGTTAAACAGTAGTTTCTAATGTCTCTTTCTAACCTCCCCTTTCCAGCCTAATCACATGGCCCCTAGTGGATGTTCTACATCTCAGATTAAATAAACTAGCTGTATCCACTGCACTGGACCCTTTCATGAACTTCAATAGTCTCCATCATGCCACTCTCTCCTTTCTATCCTCTGTCGAGTACATGTTAAGACTTTTCAGTCTTTACTTGTACCTTTTGCCTTGTTGTCTGTGGATCATCATTGTTCCCTTCTCTGCACAGTATCTAATCTATCCTTAGTCTTCCTTAGAAATTGACACCAGAACTGCACACAGTACTCCAGGTAAAGCCTAACCAATGATCTACACAGGGTCAGTAACACCTTCCTCCTTCTGCTAGTAATCCTGCACCCTATGCACCCCCTACCATAAGTTGCAACGCACTTAAAAGATTAAGCATTTTCTTATCATAAGCTCAGGTCTTTCTCCTCATCCATGCTCTCTACTGGCATCCCTTCAACACTGTAACCCGTTCCAGATTTTCTCACGCCTACTATATAGTATATGCATTATATTGTGCTTTCTGGCACTGAATTTCAACTGCCAAATAATGGACCCTTTCTCTAGTCTTCCCAAATACTATCTCACGAGGTTAACTCCTTCTTCAATGTCAACCCTCCCCCAGAGCACGGTATCTGTGAAAAGAATTACTTTGCCATGAATACCCCTGCATATGTCACAGATATACATAATGAACAGTAGTTGTTAAGAGGACTCAGCTCTGCAGTAATCCACTAGTCACTGTCCTGTCTTTGGAAAATTTACTGTTTAGAATCATCTTCTGGGTCCTATCTGTCAACCAGTTTTTGATCCAGCCAGTTATCCCATTCTCTAGCCATAGTAGGCTCATCTTTCTAACTAGCTTCAGATGTCAGCTGTCAATTGCCTTACTAAAATCTAGGTACAGCAAATCAATCACCAGGCCTCTGTCTGCCATCTGTGTTACTACACTAAACATGTCTATAAATTGGTCTGACACAACCAGGTCCTGGTTAATTAATTCTGGATCGTATCTAAGAAGTTATTTTTACCCAAGAATGCAACTATCTTCTCTTTAATAAATGATTCCAAATGTTTTCCCATTATTTACATCAGGCTTACTAGCCTGTAGATACCCAGATTTTCCCTAACACCCCCTTTGTGTGGTAGAACCACATTTTTCACTTATTTAACTGGTGCAAGAGATCACTACACTGAGCTGGAGCACGTTTCCAGGTGCTGCCCAGGAGTTGAGATACAACAGGCACTAATACAGCTAAAACAAATATAGTGGCAACAAGTGCATGTACGTAAACAATAAAAGCAAAGTACAAGTAATGAATTCTGAAAAAGAAAACAAACAGCAATGTGGAAAGTGTGCAAAGTAAAGATGTTATGGGGGTAACAAGGATGAGAGCTAGGTGAGTGTTTGGTCTCTGGGCCCCATATTTGGGGCCGGACGGACGCGCACACATAAAAGTGTGCCACACAAATAAGTTGGGCCTCCGGCTCTGGCGCGATATTCAAACAGAATGCACAATCGAAACAGACCGTGCAATCTGTCTGAATATTGGACCCTGGATGCACGCCGAACAGCAAGCGGCCACCATGCATAGCGTGGTGCATCCAGGGTGCGGGGCTGCAGACCGCCCATAGAGGAATGCATGGAGCATACATGGATGCACTGTATCCTCCATGGGCAGTATTAAGCCCACATATGCAGATGAGCCCATTGGGCATGCACAGAGCAACAGGGCAATTTGCCTGTCCATTATGGCCTCATCTGAATGGCTGCGCCGCTGAAATGTGTGCCGGGCCAGTTCACTACAGCCCCGATCACAGAAAACTGTAGAGAAATCCCCCAGCCTCTTTTCCATACTGTAGTGCTGCTCCTCCCTGGCCCCAGTCTTCAAAATAATAAAAAACTAAATGGCTCCACCCTCAGAACTCACTGGCTGGTGTGCGCCCCGTCATTAGGGCGCTAATCCCGCAAGTCGTCAATCGCGTTTCATGCGTGGGGCTGCACCCTCCCCCCTTTACTTAAGATTCTATCTCCGGGGGGGGGGGGTGGACCTGGGGAGGTAGGACATCTTGCGGGTTTGGCGCCCTAATGACTGGCGTGCAACGGCCGGCACTCTGAGGGTGTACAATGAAATGAAATCCCCCGTTGACCCTGGTAGTCTATTGGTTCCCCACCCCGCTCCGATCTTCAGAATAATAAAAATGAAATCCACTGTTGACCCGGATAGTCTAGTGGTTCCCCCTTCCCCAGCCCCGATCTTCAGAATAATAACAAGCAAGGGGACTGAGGGTGAAGAGTGAGGGGGATGAACTCAGACAGGAGCGATGGAATCCAGAGCACCCGCCACAGCCTTATTATAGGCTTGGACTAGGTTCTCTGGACCCTCGCTAGCATCTGGAAATCCTGACAGATCAAGTAACGCCAAAAGACCAACGGGAGTAACATCCCTCAAAGGGCAGTATCTGACCATCTCCACAGGGGCAGGCCTATAGGGGAAGCCTGGAAGTTGAACCTTACAGTATGATGGTCAGACCATCCAATCAGTTCCACCACCAGGTCAGAGGCTTCCATCCCCAGGAGGAAAACCAGGTCGAGTGAGTGACCCTGATCATGGGTTGCAGAGGCAACAACCTGTGTGAAGTCCAACATGTTCATAAGTTGGAAGAAGTCCTGACCAAATTCCCCATTGACCCTGGTAGTCTAGTAGTTCCCCCTCTCCATACCCCAATCTTCAGGGTAATAAATTCGAAATCCCCAGTAGTCAAGTGCCCCCCTTCATTTCCCACCCGTTGAAGTGACCCCCCAAAACCCTGACCCGACCGGCTGAGATCTCCTCACACCACCATGGCCAGCCACTGAATGAACTGTCAATAGCGTGTACAGTACATGGTATGTGCCCACTATGTACTATATACGCGCTCACTGACAGTTCAGATAACTGTTGCCTGTGGTGGTGTGAGAGATGGCTGTGCCGTCCACCGGCCGCTGGGTTGGGGGGAGGAGGTGGGTCACTTCCTAACAGGGTGGGGGGAGGCCACATGACTACCAGGGATACCAGGGATTTTGCTTTTATTATTCTGACAATTGGGATGGGGAGGGGAGAACCACTAGACTACCAGGGTCAACAGGGGATTTCACTTTTATTATTCTGAAGATTGGAATCGGGGGGGGACACTACACTATGGAGAAGAGGCTGAGGTATACAATATATTGTACAGCGATCAGGGAGGCCAGACTCTACACTATGGAAACAGGGTCTGAAGTTATGTTTTACACTGATCGGTGATTGGGGGAGACTGTATACTGATCCTAGAGTGTGCCAGGCAGCACCCAGCCTGTACATAGTTAAAGTAGGGATTTAAAAGCACAAATATCTTGGGCGCAGGCAGCCATGGTGCAGCTTGGGAGGGGTTACTATTGTGATGCGCAGCACATGCATGAGGGACTCCTCATTTGCACAGACATATCACAATACGGTGTGCGGCGGTGCAGTCAGGGGTGCATGGTGCATTCATGGCCTTTGAATATGGCCATACCCCAACGGCCTGTGCAAGTCCAGAGATGCGCAGCACATCTTGTCTAAATATGTGGGCCTCTGTATGGAAAGATATTTGTAACAGAATCATGGTGGTGTAAAAATTCTAAATACACAGTACACCAAGTTTTCAATTATTCATTAGATAAGAAGCAAAATGAGTAATAAGGGAGAGGGGGTGATGAGGGCAGACAGAAGAGGAGGATGGCTAGTTGCAGATGCATGCTTTTGAGAAGTAAGAGTGGTTTGAGAGAGTGCAGGGCAGATAAGTGATGGATAGGGAGAGGGAGGTTGTTACACAGGGGTGGAAGGCGCAGACTGAAAAAAAGACTGGCATATTAGAGATCTACAGAGGGGGTTAAGAAAGAAACAAGCATTAGAAGATCAAAGGAAGCTCAGTAGGAGGATGTGATGGTAGTGTTAAGGAGAGAGGAGGGGAGGTAAGTGGAAACTGTGGTAAGACAGTATTTGGTCAAGAAGGAGGAAGAGGGACAGAGAGGCAGGCCTCGAGAGATGGGAGACAGAGATTTGCACAGAAAAGGCCGTGATGGATCAGACATGGAGCACTTAGGGCAAAAGGAATGAAAAAGGGGGTCCAACCTGGGAAGTGTAAACGTTGGGGCAGCGTTGTAGACTACAAAGAGAATACTGGATCGGTTAGTGTCTATTACCAAGGAGTAATACCATCGAGAGGTTCTGGACACATGAACCTCGAGAGCGAAGCTCGAGAGATTCCAATGTGTCCAGAACCTCAAGATGGTAGGGACTCCCTGGTAATGGACACAAACCTATCTGTTATTTTTTTTAATATATGGATCTGAGTTTGTATTTTTCCTTTTGTAACGGGCGGTCGACCGCTTCACTGAAGGACTGACTTGGTCCTGGCCAACCGCCACACTGTCGTGCACTGTCTCACTGAGCTCCCTCCCTCTCGCTCATCCATGATGCTTCCCGCCCCACCCGCTTTTCAAAATCACAAAGGCTGCTTCTTTGAATCTGTAGTGAGTCCTACCTGTTCTTCTTTAGGGGACGGCACGATCAAACAGATAATTCCATTTTCTAGGTAAAATTAAAAAAAAATACAGAGACGTACCAAGGACCCAGTTCAGTTTCAGTAAGCAAGAGATGGGCCAATATGTTTTTAAAATTGTTCTGCCCGCCCACACAGGAAAAGCAGCCAATTGAGAGGCATGCTTTGGCAGACGTGGGGGAGACAGACTAGTGCAAGTGCTGTTGTCATTCACTGATGATACTATCGTTCAGGTCCCGAACTATAGTATTACAGGATCTGAACAATAGTATTATCACTCTTGAAGTGTAGTATTATCACTTCGGGAGTGATAATATTACAAAGAATTTTTGTATGCTTTTGTACCATATTAAAATCCAAACCCATATATTAAATCCCTGTAGTCAGACACAGGCAAGATCATCTTGAGGATAACTGCATGGCAAACCAGAGCAGGAAGGCATATTTGTTACAGCACAGCTCAACAATCATAGGGCAGAGTTTCTTATGCATGGCATCAACATGAATAGAAAAGCTGAGTTTCTGGACCAGTCACACTCCTAAGTTCTTGAAGCGGGATAGCTCTTCGAGAATGTGTCCATCCAAAGTCATAAAGACAGTGGTATGCTGGTGCCCTGCTACTGCAGTCTCTGTCTTGTGCCAAAAGTCAGATAGACTGCCTTTAAAGAATTTAGTGAGAGCTGGTTTGAGTGGAACCAGTGATGGATGTTAAAGTCACTCTGGAGTGGTGATTCCAGCTCAGGGACTGAAGCACCAGAAGCAGATAGAACGGTGTCTTCTGCATACCTGTGTATGTGCTAGGAGACACAGGTGAAGGAGAGGTCGTTTTAAGAGGATAAAGAATTGAACCAAGGACTGAGCCCTGGGCGACACCAGAACTAATTATGAGAGGGGTAGCTAGGCTATCACCAATCTGGAACAAACAGAGCTGATATGAAAGGGAGGAGTGGAACCACCCAATCGCCAAGTTGAAAAGTCCTGCAGCCCCTAACATACAAGAAAAGGGGGTGCAACACAGTATCAAAGCCACACTAGCCACCCATCAATCTATAAGCACTAAACCTGCTGCTACTGATTCCATATGAAGGATTGACAGTGATCCCACCAGCACCTGCCTTGATTCCTTTTAACACTCTAGGATGAATCCAATATCGGCTTGGGGATTTTTTTGATTTTTACACTTCCCAGTCTTGTTAGTACCAATTTCCTTGTAATTCCTTCCATCCTAACTTGTCCCATGTATGACTCATGAATTTCTTCCTGCTGTCTGGGAGTGGGCCTGCTTTCTTGACTGCAAACACCAAACAGAAAAACTGATTTGATTTTCTCACTTCTCTTTATCATCACCTGTACTAACAGTTTCTTTTCTTATTCTTTCTATGCTGTCTTTGTCTTTCCTTTTTCACTAATGTATTTAAAGGATCTGTCATTTTACTTTGCCCTTTCTGCTAGCCTTAATTCTGCATTTTGCTTTTTTCTTTATTTCTTTATTTATTGAAAACTTTGGAGATTACCTTTGAGTATAAGAGCTCATTTACGATGGTTCCACAACAAAAACATATTGTAGTCACAAAAAAAAAAAAAAAAATTACAAGTACAATAAGCAGTTCAGAGGAAATGCAGTCAAGTCAGGCTCAAAGCACTTAGAACAATTACATACAGTTTAGAAAAAAGCTACATACAGACTGTTGTATAAAATGTCACTGGTTACATACAGAGAGAAACTGAATAAACTGTTGAATTGTTACGATTGCACTGAACTGCAAAGGCAGACTGCAAATCTCTCTTAAACTGATTAAACTTGGGGAGTGTCAGCAGTGTATTAGGCAGTTTGCTTAATCAGTGGCCCTGCCAGCAAATGTCCATTTGCCCTGCTGGGTACTCTGGAAAGGAGGCTTAAGGGCATTCCTGGCCATGTTCCTGGTGTTGTACTGGTTGGAGATGGTGCAGAAGCCATTTGTTAAAGAAGGGAGCGGTAGGCCCAGAAGCACCTTTTTTGGCTAGCTATCAAGTCTGGAGTTTTATTCTGCTGGGTAAACGTAGTTAGTTAGCTAGGGAGTGTGTAAAGGGTACAACTATGAGTGCTGCTATCTGCACCAAATACAAAGTGGCACGCCTTATTACAGATCAGCTTTACTCTATTTAGCACCATGTCCAGGCAGCTGTGTAGACAGGGAGCCAATTATCTATGAGTGACAGAATGGAGCTGGCCACAAGAAGACATCTGGCATCCCCAGTGAGATTGTTCCAGTTACGGTACAGGGCACTCAGTCTTCTGTTTACAATGGTCTCCAGACTGTCAACATATGGGGCGAAAGATAAAGTGTATTCCACAGTTAACTCCAAGGTATCTGAAGGTCTCAATCTGTTCAAGGTTTTGTCCTTTCAGATGGCAGAAGATGGAGATTTCCTCTTTTGTGGGATGATAGAGAAGAGCAGGGCCTTTGTTTTTTTGTAACTGAGGACAAGTTTGTTGTGGGAGAAGCAGTTTTCTAGTGATCTCAAGTTAAACTGAAGAGTGGTGGTAAGCCTGCCAAGGTCAGGGGTTTTGTCAGTGTCAGTGGCTCAGTAGGTAGCACACTCGCCTCTGAGGCCAGGAGATCAGAGGGCTGTGGGTTCAGTTCCCACATCTGGCCCTTGGGTTAATATCCCAGCACTGACACTGTAATGCAGCATGACAGGGGTGATGCATTTCTGAGGTGCCGTCTTTCGGATGAGACGTTAAACCGAGGTCCCATCTGCCTGGATTGGTGGTAGTTCAGGTGGATGTTAAAGATCCCATGGCACTTATCGAAAAGAGTAGGGGAATTTCCCCGGTGTCCTGGCCAAATTTTCCTCATTCACTAAAAATACCACCAACAGCTTAATCTGGTTCAAGGTCAGTTGGCATTCATCTGTATCCCCCTCCCCCGGGTCATGCCTGAAAATAGGCAGGATTTGTCTAGTGCACTTACCCGGTCAACAAAAGCTAAATAAATAAATAGATGACTGCATCAATGGCACAGAGGAGTACATTGGCTGTCTGACACACAATAGGCAGCTTATTTATGAAGAGGACAAATAAGAATAGGCCCATGATGGAGCCCTGGGGGACACCAATACAAACTCCCCTAACGTCAGACAAAGATTCATCTATCTTCACACCCTGGGAGTGACTGGTGAGATAGCTGTGAAACCAGTCAACTATGTTCTGTGACAAACCCAGGCCAAGGAGTTTGTTAAGTAGGAGTTTATGGTTGACCAGGTCAAAGGCTTTAGCTAGGTCAATAGATACATAGTTCCAACAAAGTCACCACTGTCAAAGGCTTCACGAACATTTATTGTTATTTATTTAAAAGTTTGTAACCAGGAAAGGCACACTGAGTCGAGGCTCATTTCCAAGTGCGACCCGGGGATAGAAACATACAGGGTAAAAAAGACAGTGGTACAGTACAGAGATTGATGCAGGTTAACAACAGGAATAATGAACACAGTAATTACAGAGGCGTAGGAGTTATACAATAATACCAGTTTACACAAAAGTGCATTGCGTAGAAAATAAATTCAGGAATGAGTAAACAGCACTTAATCAGACAATGACAGAATGGGATTCTTAGATAAGAGAAAGTACAGTTACGTAAGAACTTACCGTAACAGTAGATCTTCGAGAGAGGCTCTTGCAGTAGGTAATTACATACAGGACTGACGTCGGCAGGTGGCAGGACCCCATGGAAAAATTTCTAGCTAGCAGTCCCTACACCCCCGTCAGGTAACCCGGTGTCAGGCGACATCGGTATAAAAGCGAATCCCGATCTCCGCGCTTGAGTTCTTTCCATACAGGCCGGAAAAGAGAGAAGCAGATATTTCCTTCAATGGAAAAGGAGCTGAAAAAGCCTAGGGGGATGGAGGACGGGAAGGTATTACCTACTGCAAGAGCCTCTCTCGAAGATCTACTGTTAAGGTAAGTTCTTACATAACTGTACTATCTTACTTCAAGAGGGCTCTTGCTGTAGGTAATTATATATAGGACAGAATCCCAAGCAGTCTGGAACAAATGAAAGGCACTGGGAGGAGGAACTACTCCAAGAAGTGGCAAAACCATGCAAACCTCAAGACAGGAGGCCTTGCAAGACCGCTAACCCGAAGCCTGCTCTACGACGAGAGGCAATGTCCAAACTGTAATGTTTCGTAAAGGTATGGACGGAAGTCCAAGTGGCGGCAGCACAGATGTCCGCCGCAGACACATTCTTGAAACAAGCCGCAGAAGCTGCTACTCCACGAGTGGAGTGACCTCTGACTTGACCTGGAAGGGTCTTGTTGTACTTGTCATAACAGAAAGTGATGCAATGAGCCAACCACTTCCGACAGGCATTGCTTGGAAACAGCATTGCCTTCCCTTTTGTGAGCAAAAGAGACGAACAACTGATCAGCCTTTCTGAGATACTTTCTCCTATCTGTGTAGTATCTCAGAATCCTGTGAACATCCATGGTATTGAGCAAATATTCTCCCTGGTTGGAGTACTGCGTGAAAAAGGCAGGTAACTCAATAGACTGATTTAAGGTAGACTCCGCTACCACTTTCGGAAGAAACTTAGGGTTCGTGCGAAGAGCTACTCGTTCTTTGTGAAAAATCAGATAGGGGATTTTACACATAAGGGCCTGGAGCTCGGAAATTCTTCGAGCAGAAGTAATGGCCACCAAGAAGAGCGTCTTCCACGAAAGAAACTTCAAGTCTGCGGAAGCCGCAGGCTCGAAGGGAGGAAGGGTAAGTTTCTCGAGAACAAAGTTCAAATCCCAAGGGGGAGCAGGAGTCCGGACAGGGGGGCCTGAGATGAAGGACCCCTCTGAGAAAAGTCTTGGATACCTCTAATTGAGCAAAGGCTTTATCAGTGAAAGGAACACGGTAGGCTGAAATAGCGGCCATGTGAACTTTCAAAGAGGAATGACTGAGACCCAGGTCGAAGAGGTGACGTAAATAATCAAGTAGAACGGCCACAGGACAGGAGAAAGGCTCCACGTTCCTGGAGGCAGCCCAAATAGAAAATCTCTTCCATTTCATGGCGTAGGTGGACCTAGTGGAGGGTTTTCTAGCCTCCACCAGAATCTCGGCCACCTTAGGAGAGATGCCAAATCGAGATTGGGCTAGGTCTGTAGGAGCCATGCATGAAGTTGAAGGAACTTGAGTCCCGGATGGACCAGGGTCCCCTGATCCTGGGTCAGCAATCCTTGAGATAAAGGAAGAGGAAGAGGAGGAACCTCTGAGTATTGTTGTAGAACACAGAACCAGATTTGCCTGGGCCAGAAAGGAGCAATCAGAAGCATTCTCGCTCCTTCCATTGCAAGTTTCTGCAGCACACGAGGGACCGGAGGAATTGGGGGAAAAGCATAGACGAATCTGCCCTTCCAGCGTAGAGACAGAGCGTCGCTCCAGAAAGTGCCTTGCTCTGGAGTGAGCTAGCAAAAGGTGGAAGTTTTGCGTTTTGGGAAGAGGCGAACAGGTCTACCTGTGGAGTCCCCCAAAGCTGGAAGATGCCGTCTAGAACCTTTTGGTCCACTTCCCACTCGTGTGGCAGAGCCGAGGAGCGACTTAGCTTGTCTGCCAGGGTATTGTCGACTCCTGGAACATGGATTGCCGTGAGGTGAAGGTTGTGAAGCATTGCCCAGTCCCAAATCCTCATTGCTTCCCTGCACAGCGGGTAGGATCGAGTCCCTCCCTGCTTGTTGATGTACCACACCATGCACATGTTGTCCGTTTGGACAGCTAGGTGACCAGGAAGGATGTACTGGTGAAGGGCTTGGAGAGCATATAGTACTGCTCGAAACTCAAGCACATTGATGTGGAGAGCTAACTCCAATCTGGACCATAAACCCTGGGTTCGTTGAGGACCCAGATGGGCTCCCCAACCTTCGCCTGATGCGTCTGTGGTCAGAGTCTGGGAGGGGGGGAGGATGACAGAAGGGAACCCCCCGAAACAGGTTCTCTCGAACCATCCTCCATTGCAAGTCTCTTGTCAATGGCGAGGAGATCAACACCAGCTGATCTAGGTCGTCTACGAGTTGATCCCACTGAGAGCGGAGAGTCCACTGAGAGATCCTCATGTGGAGCCGCATGTGTGGAACCATCGGGATGGCGGCCGCCATAAGCCCCAAAAGACGGAGCACTGACCTCGACGGAACCTTCCTGCATTCTGAAAGCAGGTAAATCTGTGACTGGAGGGAGGCCGCCCTGTCCGGAAGAAGGAAGGCCTTGCACACTGCCGTATCGAGGATTGCCCCGATGAACTGAAGTCTCTGGGAGGGGTCCAGATGAGACTTGGAATGGTTGATGGTGATACCCAGACAAGTGAAAACCTGTTGGGTGAGGGAGAGAAAATGCAGGAGCTCCTCCCTGGACGAGGCCGCCAGGAGCCAGTCATCCAGGTGGGAAACACCTGAACTCCCAAAATACGCAGGTGGGCCGCTACCACCGCCAGGCATTTGGTAAAAACTCGGGGAGCCGAGGAAAGACCAAATGGGAGTGCCCGGAATTGGTAATGGACCCCCTGGAAAGCAAACCGGAGGTACTTTCGATGCGAGGGACGAATGGGGATGTGCAGATATGCATCCTGCATATCCAGCGCACAAAGCCATTGACCCAGCCGAAGAAGGGGCAGAAGGGTTTGAAGGGAGAGCATCCTGAACTTTTTGTATTCTACATAGAAGTTCAGGGAGCTGAGATCGAGAATGGGTTTGAGACCTCCCGTCTTCTTTGGTACTAGGAAGAAATGGGAATAATAACCCGTCCCGTGAAGGTGAGGAGGAATGGGTTCTATGGCCTGCTTCACGAGAAGGGCAGATATTTCTTCCCTGACCAAAGGAAGATGGTCCCTTGAGTAAGAGGACTTCAGAAGGGGGTGGCGTGGAGGTTTCTGTAGAAACTCTATGGAGTGCCCTTCCGCGATAATCTGAAACACCCATGAATCCGATGTTATCCTCTCCCAACCCGGAAGGTGGAGGGAGAATCTCCCTCCTACCGGTTCCTCCGGGGGAGTCCGGAGGTGATGGGAGAGGGAAGGAGTCAGGTGGTGTCGGGCAGTGTCGCAGCTGGGGCACCCGCTGCTTTTTTGGGCAGTGGGGGCCTAGCAGCTGAAGGGGCCCGGCGTTTGGTGGTCCGCCTTCCTTGGGGTTTCGCTTGAGGCCGGCTGCGTCTGTGAAAAGGACGGCACTGCGGGGGATGGGGACGGTACATGGAATCCACAGATTTCAGAGCCGTCCCCTTCTCCTGCAAATCGGTGATGATGTCCTTGACATCACCACCGAAAAGCACTGAACCCCTGAAAGGTGCTTCCTGGATTGCTGACTGCACCTCCGGGACCAAACCTGACATGCAGAGCCAGGCGTGACGCCGAAGACTTACAGTCGACAGCGGAGCTCCAGCCTGCAGTGTCCACTGCATCGTGGGTCATCCTCAGGATGTGATGACTGGCGAGCAAGCAGAACGGACTAGGTCAGCTAACTCCTGCTTGACTTGGGAGTCAGGTAAGGAGTCAATCTTAGATTCCGCCTGGGTAAGGATAGCCTTCTGGTAATCCCCCATATATGCTACATAATTCAGGGCCCTAATTCCCAGTGTGGAAGAAGCGTATATTTTTCTTCATACTGATCCAGAGGGTGAGATTCCTTATCCGGGGGAGAAGAGCTCAAATGTTTGGGGTGTGCTGACTGGCCGTGAGCGGCACTAATCACAACCGAGTCTGCACGGGGATGAGAATCAAAAAAATCTACACCCTCCGGAGCCTGATATAGCCTGTTGGACTTCCGAGGAAGCGGGGCTAAAGCCGACGGTTGTTTCCAAATAGTGGAAACAAGGTGGGCGTGAGCTCGATCCAGGGTGGCACTAAAGTAGGGGCGTGAGGGCAGGTCCAGATGTTGGCGAGATTAACCCGCTGAGGATCTGGTTCCAAGAATACGCTGATGTACTTCCTGGATCTTCCTGAGCAACTCCGTGAAGGAAGGATCCTCGAGGAGACTTGGAGGAGTCCTCGGCGGGGTTTGGACGGAGGCGAGGCTCGTCGTCTTTCTCGAGCATCCTTTGGAGGAATCCGAGGTCCGAGTGAAGAAGAAGAATGGAAGCAGGTAAGACTCCTGACTCGTCTGGGGAGAGCGGGTTCCTAGGGGAATCCCTGGACACGTGTCCTGCCCTCTCTGGATCAGAGGGAAGAGCTCGGGAATCCGGAGGCAGAGGAGGGTGTGCCGCCTCAGGCGTCACAGGGGGCGGAGGTGGCACCGTGGCTGGAGTGGCTCTGGGCTTCCTTGGTGAGCAGGTCTTGGTCTCAGCCCACCCAGGAAGCCAGAGTCTCCTGAAGATCCACGGTGGCCTGGGGGGCGGTGGAGGAGGAGGAGGGGGATAATTATACGGATTAAATCCGTGAGGCGAGTATCCATAATCCGACTGCGGGAATACCGGTGCCGGGTATTGCGGCGTCGGGTACTGCGGCGTCGGTGGAGCTGGCGTCGGGTACTGCTGGTGCTCGATGCAGAGACCGGGTGGCAGCGTCGGATACGTCGGCGGATACCCAAATGCCGGAGGAGCTGCGGAGCAGGCGGCCCAGTAGGAGCCCGCAGGCGGATCAACAGTGATAGGCCCGTGGGGGTCAGAGCCCGATGGAGGAGGATATCCCGCCGCTGTCGGTGGGGCAGGCGTCGAGACGGCGTCGGGGCGGCATCAGATCCGTTCAGTAGGAGGAGAGTCTGGCAGGCGAAAAGCATCATGTGCATCGCCGGGGATGGAGGGAAAAAGTCCCGAGGGGCAGGCAGGCGACTCGGAGGCTCCTGGATGGCAGCGAGCTGCAGGGAACCTGGGGCGACAGACAATGGAGGTCTGTCGTGGCTCAACGCCCGGCGCCGTCGGAGGAGCCGGCGTGCGACTTAAGGGGCTGAACCCCGGACGCCAGAGAGCGGCGTCAACAGGGGTCCCTCGTCGGGAGGCGGGCCGAGGGTGGGAAGCGGCCCGGTCGAGGGGCCCAGCGACCGTCGCCACCCAGGTCGGACATCTTAGCGGTCTTCTCGGCGGGCGTGGAGGAGCCGGCGTCTGGCTTATGGGAGGTGCCCGCGCAGTAGCCGCAAGCCTGCGGCAGAAGCCTCCTTTAGCCCGGAGGCGCCCGTAGGACCTGAATGCGAGCCCGACGGGCGGGCCGACGCCTCCTCCAAAACCTTGGAGGCTGCCGTCGGGTGATCCCTCGGAGGGGACGTTACCTGAACCGTGACTCCAGCCGGAGTCGCGGACGAGAAGGCCTTCTCCCTGTGCCTTTCTTTGTCCCGCTTCTTGTGTACTTCTGGAGAGGTCGACGCCTGCCTAAGCTTCTTCAACTCCTTCTCCATTGCAGACATCTTCTTTTTAAGGCTTCCAAAGACTGCTGGCATCGTCTGCAGGTGGCCTCGTTGAAATGCAGGCAATGCGGGCACTTGTCGACGGCGTGGTCGGGGCCTAGGCAAAAAAGGCAGAGAGAGAGACCGTCCTTGTGAGGCAGGTGGGCGCCGCACGAGTCGCACTTATTTTTGGAAGGGGACGACATAAACCGACGTTCACCTGACAAAATCGTAATAAAATACTAATAATTTTCGGTAAAAACTGACAAAATAACAGGGCTGAGCACGAACTTTACCGTGAGGCGCTGCACGAGCTGACAGCGGGAAAGAACTGGAAGGCGGGCGTCCGGGACCGTCCCTTTATACCGATGTCGTCTGACGCCGGTCACCTGACGTGGGGGCGGTCCCTCGCCAGGGACTCCTAGCTAGAAATGTTTCCGTGGGGTCCTGCCGCCTGCCAACGTCAGTCCTATATGTAATTACCTACTGCAAGAGCCCTCTCGAAGTAAGATCTAACATTTCTGTGAAGGACAGGTCAGAGAGAAAATTAAACGAGTCAATGGGGGGGTCGGGAAGGGGGGGAGGAGGACTGGCAAGAGCATGTGTAGGCAGGAACAACTTGGAGCAGGGATTTTAGGGCAGACTAAGTAGGGGAGTGGCAGTGTCCCAAGGAAGTCTATTCCAAAGGTGAGGGAGACAGTAAGTAAATGCCACCTGGCCTGTGCAAGTGCAAGGGTGCGGAAGGGAGAACATTTAGGCATCCGTGGAGCAAAGGGAATATGTGGAGGAGCAAGCTGGTGATAGGGCAGGAGTTGAGGTTGGGGGGGGGCAGTGTCCCAAAATAGAATTTGTCGATGAATGTTAGGATATGAGTCTGGCACCTGACAGGTAGAGGCATTAGGCAGAGGGAGGAGCAGAGAGTACAGTGGTGAGTGGGGGGGGGGGCAAAATGGTAGAATGAATTGAGTAGGGTATCAAGTCTTGCTAGGGAAGTAGTGGGAGGAGAGTCATAGACTATGTCTGCATAGTCATTTACAGGGAGAATGGTTTTGGCGACTAAGTCTTGGCGAGTGGACAAAGGGAGGCATTCTTTGTGTCGGTAGAGGGCACTGAGTTTAGGGTGAAATTTGGTACAAATGGGAGTTTATATGGACTGAAAAATTGAGGCTGTTATCCAACCAGACCCCTAGATATTTGAATGAGTTGACTGTCTCTAAGGGTAAGTTGTCCAAGGTGGTGAAAGTTGAGGGGTTAAGGAACTTGGGCACTCATTGCCTTGTTCCAAAGAACATGGATATTGTTTTTTTGGAGGTAAGTTTTAGCTGGTTTTGATGGAACCATTGCTGCACTTTGTCAAAGTCGCACTGCAGGGAGGGAGCTATGTCTGCAGCAGATGGACCGGAAAGGTATATAACGGTGTCATCGGCATACATATGGATAGTCGAGAGGGAGAAGACAGAGGGAAGGTCGTTTATGAATACTGAAAATAGAATGAGACCATGAATGGAACATTGTGGGACGACGGCTGGGTTTTGGAGGGGGGAGAGAGGTTTCCTGCTTGTACAGATTGCTATCTGTGTTAAAGATATAACCTGAACCAATCAGTAGCAGCTGGAGCCAGACCAGAGGAATGGAGTTTTTGAATTAGGAGGTGGTGAGAGACAGAGTTAAAGGCCTTTGCCAGGTCCACGAAGATGGCATCAGTGACAAGGCCTTTATCCATAGCTGACTGGATCGAATTGGTGACACGGAGCAGGGGGGAGACAGTGGAGTGCTGCTTCCTGAATCCTGAACATAGCTGGTGTATTTCAACAGTGCTGTGTTGGTGTTACAGAGCTTCAAGAAGCCATGCTGCTGTACACACTGGACACTATATTGTTCGAGGCATGTGGCAGGTTGGTCAAAGACTATTCTCTCGAGGGCCTTGGACGGGGGACAGGGAGAGAACGGAAATGGGTCTGTAAGTGACAAGGCTAGTGCAGACTCTCCTTTTGGAAATTGGTGTAATCAGTGGGGATTTCTTTCCACTTGTCAGGGGAACTGTGAGTAGAAAGGGGAAAAGTTAAACATTTTAGAGACGGGGTGGGAAAGTTCCTCTACTGCCAGGGCAAGAAGTCTCATATCAACCAAATCACTCCAACACCTAGTTTTGCCAAGTACCCTACTGATGTATTTTGAGGTGTCTGACTGAAACAGCCTTAAAGCAGAATTCAGAGTACCCTAGTTTAAAGCCCACCATCTGGGAGGTTTCAGGACCTGGTTCCCCTCAGGGGGTCTGGGCAGGCTCAGTGGGGAGGAAGGAACTGATATCAATAAAAGTTATGTTGAAGTAACTGTCAATTTCAGTGGAATCAAGGACCACTTGACTCTCCACCATAAACATTTGAGGAGTGATGTTAACTTCGTTGCCAAGGAGCTCCAAGTCGCTGCCCCAGAATAGTTTGCCACTGCTCCAGCTCTGGGTCTGCTGGTAATTATAGCAGTCAGATTTGGTCCTTCTAATCATACTGGTGCACTGTCCTATCTTCCTCTGGGATATCTCCCTCCAGTCAGCTGCACCCATGGAATGATTTTAAATCAGTACCCTAGATAACAGGGGGACAAGCAAGAAGCAGTAGTAGTAAAAACTTTATTTTTATACAGGAAAAACAAATCTTTAGGCCGCTTGGCCTAGTTTACAAGATTGTCTTGTTTCCTACAAGTTGCCTATACATGAAAGCATTTAATACAAAATAAGTTAACAAACGTTCACAGTAAATATATGTAAATCACAAGAAGGCATATAAGCCAACCAGCATGCAGACCAATGTCCCATAGGCCAATAAGAAGGGAGCCACAATACTGCAACCCCAAAAGAGCACAGAGGGCACAGTAGCAAGCCACCCAGAAGCCAGAACCAACAACACAAGAAAAGCGTTGATGGCAGACACACATCGTGGCCACCATACACAAGAAAACTGGGTATAAACAAGGGACATCAATGGGGCAAGGCCCCACGAAAAAATCACAATGTCGACAAGAAATCCAACACGAGCAATCATGAAATAGTTGAGCCACAGGCCCCACGATCACAGGGGGGCAGTCACAAGCCAGAGACCACAGACTGAGGGCAGTGACTCGAAGGATGTACAATATGGCCAAAAACCAAAACCAATGGAAAAGCTGACAATGCTGCCCATGGAAAAAGCCACATAAGAAGCAGAGGGGATGTGGACAAGACAAAGGCAGGTGAAAAACTGCAAGAAGAGGGACACCCACAAATGGTGTCATCAGCCCAAACAGCAAAAAACATGAGGCAAAACAAGGTGATGCAGCTGTGAAGAGCCATGAGTCCTGTGGAGCCAAGCAATTAAACCTGAAACCAACTGACATGTCCCAAAGGAATGGCCAGACCAGCGTCAGAAGGGTTCAAGGCCAAGGTGAAGGTAAAGCCGATGATGACAACAAGCTAATAGCCCTGCACAAGGCAGTGGACCGTGCACCTCAATAAGGCAAAGCCCGGCAATGGCCAGTCAAAAACAGAGATGCTGTAAACGGCAACAGTGACCCAGTCAGCGTACATGTCAACGGCACAAGTGCAGGAGATGAAGCCGGTGGGAACCACGAGTCTCGCAGAAACTGGGGCCGGGAAAGATGGATAAGAACCCCAATTAAAATGTCCCAGAGGATGGCCAGATTGTCACAAAGCCAGGCTGAAAACAAAGCTGATGACAGAAAAACATGAAAACAGCCATGCACAAAGCAGGGGACTGCACACATAGCAGGTATGACGATGAGGTAAAGCCAGACGATGACCACCAGAGAGACAGCGCTGAAAAATGAGGAATCCCAACCCAACAGTGAGACTAATGATGGGACAAGGACATGCATTGATAGGGTTAAATGAAGCCACAGGCCCCAAAGAACAAGGGGTCAGGGCAGGAAGCCAGGAGCCAACCGACGTGCCCCAGAGGATGGATGGACCGAGTACAAGGCCAATTCAAAGGCAGTAGTTCCCAAAAGTTGCACAGCACTCCACAGGACAATGAAGATTTCCAGAATCAAAAATGCATATTTATCAGGTACATTACCAAACTTTCACTGATCACCCACTGCCCCGGTGCTTTGGGTAACAAAACCCTTTGTCAGGGGGCATGGTCAACCCTTTTCACAGAACCCTCCTCTATCTCGTGCTCGCAGTGGCTTTGTTCGGATTCAATTCAAAGGCAGAGCTGATGACAGAACCACGAACACAGCCATGCACAGGGCCGGAGACTGGACACAAAGTGGGAATGTCAACAAGAAAGAGCACGGCAATGACCAGCACAAAAGGAAATGCCAAAAAAAAAAACCAGCTGCCCGAGCCCAAACAGCAAAGGTAGCACCAAGGCAAAGCCAGGGAACCCCGTGATAATGGGGCTCGGCTATCAAGCCAGAAACCTACCCTGGTGCCCAAAGACAGTTGGAACAGCTGTAAAGGCCACATATATGAGCACTCACCACCTCAAGGGATCAATGCAGCCACCAGTAGAGACCCATACCTGAAAGGGTGAGACAACAAAGCTGGCAGCAGGAACCCAGACAGAGCAGGAGACTGCAGAGGTGGATTAAGGCATAGGCAACACACTCCTAAGAGCCTTGCCTGCCAGGGGGCCCCCAGCAATCCCCAACACATACATGCTATATATCCTTTTTCTTTCTGCCTGAGCTGCATTACAGAGGACAGACACTCAGTAATCTGAGCAAGGTAGGGGCTGAACTATGACATGCTCTGTCCTCCCTGATTAGGTGTAAAGTGCAGCTAATTAGGTGTAAAGTACAGTTTCTTCCTTCCTACCCTGACCCCCGGCAGGGTTCTCAACATCCTGAAGGGGGAAACAGGAAATGGCTACCCCTCCTCCTCATATTCAGTTCTTGCCCTTCCCCCTCTCTTCTCTACCTGCCCTTCTGGGTCTCCCGTGTGCACAACCTACCCCATCCTTTTTACTCCTGCACCACTTGCGTACTACCTCGAGCCTGCTCCTGGTACATTCATGCACTATAATGGTTCTGTTGCATTATTACTCTTGTGTATGTTTATATGTTCTTTTGCATAATTTAGGACATGTATTGTAATTTACCCAATGTTCCACTACTGTTTATTGTACAGTACCTTGTGTTCCAACTACTGCATAATCTTACAATGTTGTATTGTTTGTACTACCCACATACTATTGTAACTGATCATCCTTCACAACCGTATGTAACCCCTTCCCCCCAGGTTGCACCGTGAGACGAGCTACTTGTTGTTCAGTGTGCCCTCCTGGTGAAACATTTCAATAAATAATAGATAAGTAATAGCTTCAGGCCTCCCCCCACCCTCACCCAAGCAAGGCTGACCATTGAGGTGTGAACAGGCCCATTTTCTTTGCTTTGTCTTCCACCCCACTTAGAATCAAGTCTTACTCTCAAATATAACATTTTAACAGTGGAATTCAATGTGTATGCTTTATAGTTAATCTCACTCCTAAAATTAAGAAATCTGCAATGCATTACAATGGTACAATTACAAATCGTACTCTTATTTTTTAAGTCCCTCATCTCACTCATATTAAAGTTTTGACCTTGCTATAGCTCCGTTTTCAGGATGAACAAATAAATGTATTTCCAGATTCCCATCAGTAAATTTTGTCATTTATTAATCCAAGTTTACTGAACAACAATAGAAATGCTTGGTCATGGCCAGCGCAGTGGTAGCACTGCCGCTCCTTGGCTTTAGCAAGCCAGGTTCGGGAATGAGCCTGGGAACTGGAGGGCCAGCTTGGGGGCTTCAGCATCCATGGACCACTCACCTTCTCCAGGAGGGAGGGACGGAGGACAAAGCTTGGCACTTGGCTGGCCTCTGGTGGACGCCAGAGGTACAGCCAGCACCAGCCATGCAGAGAGGAGAGGGGCATGATGGACATCGGCGTTCACGCCTTGCCATCTAGGCACGAGTCACGCTCCATAAAAAAAAAAAAAAAAGAACGGAAAAACAGCCTCCTATACTCTGGGAAGATGGAATGCCGGCACTGATCCCCGAACTCTACCTCCATGGTGGCCCAACGAAATACTGAGATATGGGGTGTTAGTGCCCTGCTACGGCTTGATGGGGGAGCACCAAGGGGTAAGAGGGGGACAGATGCCTTGGCAACTCCAAGAAGTGGAGTGTGGAGGGCTAAGGGAGGAGAGTAAAATAGAAAAATAAAAAAAAATAAAAAAAATGTTTGATCACAGGTGATCACAGGAACAATTTCTTCAATCGCTCGCTTACAATCTCTAAAGTTCATGACTCCTCTAGTAAGTTAACTCCTACACCACTCAGGGCCTAGCCTCTTTTAGAGATGGGTCACTGCCCTACCCAACAAAACTTCCACATCCTGGTTCATAATACCTGACAGGACAAAATGATAACACCAAGACTGAGCGTGCACACGTGTGTATGTGTGTGTTGTGGGGGGTCTTTGTGAGAAGTGCAAATCATGACATTTCACACCCAAAAAATTATTATTTTTACCAGGCCAATTAGAAACTATTTTCTCTAAATGATCAGAACTCAGACTACTGTTATTTTTTTCCATACCAATATTAGTTTCATCAATTTTGAACCATTTTAGTTAGGTTATTTATGTTTTATGCCACTTTTTATGGACAGTAAGAAACTTTTTTTTTTCCCTAAGTTTCAGTAACTGATGTTGAGTGGTCAAGGGATGCCATCACAATGGAGGAGCACAGTTGTGGCAAAGGTGCATGGTTACAGTGAAGAGGGGCCCCAGATTTCTTTTGGGCCTAGGGTCCCAGGTTGACTAATCTGGCCCTGGAAGACTGGCAGGAATCCATGAAAGAGGAGACAATCAACAGCCGACATCCAGTGATGACAAAGCAGCAGGCAGCATCGGTAGCACAGGAAACAACGCCCATGTGGGAAGCAGAAGAACAGGTCCGCATCACTGAAAACAAAATATGAAGGCCAGCAAAGCTCACAGCAATGAAGACTATAAAGGGAGTTCTTCAGTCCAACATGAAGTTGATGGCAGAAATGAAAAGAAAGGAGGTATGGGCCCGTCAGCATTATATAAGTGCCGACAAAGCATGTTATCATGGGCGGCCCTCTAGGCCAATGTTTCCAAATAGATCCGATGCCTATGGTGTCTATGTTTCATAGGTGTGGTTCACTAGAGGGAGATATTCCCAAAGAAGATAATACAGTTATGCAAGAACTTACCACAACAGTAGATCTTAAGAGGAACTCTTGCAGCAGTCAACACCAGTATAACTAAAGCCACCAGGCACCAGGACCACACAAAAAACATGTAGCTAACAGTCTGTCATGGGGGACTGCCCCCGCCTACGTCAGCACACTGACATCCGCCTATCCTACAAAAGGGGCGGTCCCCCACACCTACCTCAGTTCTCCAACCTGAGACCCCAAACAGGTGGCAAAAAGGAGAACCCAGGCCGTTCCTCAGTGCCAAGGAACAGGTGTAAGCAGAAGATGTACACAGGAGAAGAAACCAAGAGGGGAAGGAGGGAGGGAAAGCAGTGCCTGCTGTAAGAGCTCCTCTCGAAGATCTACTGTTATGGTACGTTCTTGCGTGACTATATTATCTTACTACGAGGGGGCTCTTGCAGCAGGCAACACCTGTAGGACCGAGTCCCAAGCAGTACCGAAACTGACCAGAGAGGCAGCTGGGAGAAGGCAAAATGTGTCAGCAGAAGGCTCAGGAAAGAAAGTCCTGAAGGAGTGCAAGGCCGAAATTCGCTCTGCGCCTAGCAGCGATGTCCAAACTGTAGTGCCTGATAGTGCAGACAGAACTCCAGGTGATAACAGCACAGATGTCTGCAGCACACACATTTTTAAAACAAGACGTGGAGGCAGCCATTCCTCTAGTGGAGTGGCCTTTCACAGCCCCAGGCAAGGGCTTGTTGTACTTGCGGTAGCAATAAACAATGCAATTAGCCAATCACTTAGACAAACACCGTTTCGAAACAGGTGCTCCCCCTCTCCTGGGAGCAAATGAAAACAAACTGGTCAGTTTTTCGAACTGGCTGGGTGCGATGGGTGTAATACCTCTGTGACAAGGCGCTCCTGCCACTTTTGAGGACCGACCTTTTCTTAAATCTGTTGCAACGGTTTTTCTGTTCCTTAGTCTATTCTGTCCTTTACAACTTCTAGTCCATAAGGTTGGCCACCTATGGGCACCCACCTCCCCTTTCTTGACTATGCTATGGTATTCTCTTTAATTTTCCTTTTCCCTCTCAGGTCCTCGTACAGGGAGGTTATTTTGGTGACCTCCAAGTGTATGTAAAACAGGCTGTGTTTATTGTTGTTGGTTTTATTATGTAATAGCACTATGTCATAAAATACCTTGATGTATATACCTTATGTTTATGAAACCTGTAAATGCTGAAAATACCATGGCACTAGGTGTTTTTGATAATGGTTAAAAGTACTAGGTGACTATTACAGAAATTAAGTTAGTTGTGCGCTGTTTAAAATGCAAGTCTAAATGTCATGGTGATTTGCATGTATCCCATGATGCTTTGCATTATGGAACAATGTATGATGTATTTCTTTGAAAAGTACAGTAGATCTTCAAGAGAGGCGCTTGCAGTAGGTAATTACAAATAGGACTGAAACCGGCAGGCGTCAGAGCCCCACAGAAAAATTTCTAGCTAGCAGTCTCTGGCAGGGGACCACCCCACGTCAGGTGAGCGACGTCAGTATAAAGGGGCGGCCCCCCACGTCCGCCTTCCAGTTCTTTCCCACCAAAGGCCAAAAAAGGCAAGACGAGAGAGAGAAGCAGATGTTTCCTTCCCTGGAAAAGGAGCTGAAAAAGCTTAGGGGGATGGAGGGCGGGAAGGTATTACCTACTGCAAAAGCCTCTCTCGAAGATCTACTGTTACAGTAAATTCTTATGTAACTGTACTTTCTTACTTCGAGAGGGCTCTTGCAGTAGGTAATTACAAAGAGGACTGAGTCTCAAGCAGTCTGGAACAAGAAGAAGCAAACAGGAGGCGGGAAACTACCCAAATGTAGACCCTCTGGCTGTGAAGGTCTTAGGAGAGAAGACCTTGTAGCACAGCCAACCCGAAGCCAGTTCTACGGCGAGAGGCAATGTCCAAACTGTAATGTTTCATAAAGGTATGTACAGAAGTCCAAGTTGCGGCTGCACAGATGTCTGCCGCTGACACATTCTTGAAACAAGCAGCAGAGGCAGCGATCCCTCTGGTAGAGTGGCCTCCAACTTGACCCGGCAGGGTCTTGTTGTACTTGTCGTAACAGAAAGTGATACAATGAGCCAACCATTTAGATAGGCATTGCTTAGAAACAGCATTGCCTTCTCTTTTATGAGCAAAGGAGACAAACAGTTAATCAGTCTTTCTGAGGTCCTTCGTCTTGGTGGTGTAGTATCTCAGAATTCGGTGAATATCCAAAGTATGCAAGAGGTACTCCCCTTGATTGGAGTGCTGCGTAAAGAAAGCAGGCAGCTCAATGGATTGATTCAGTGTAGATTCCGCTACCACCTTAGAGATGGTATGCAGAGCCACACGTTCCTTGTGAAAAATCAAATACGGGATTTTGCACATCAGGGCCTGGAGCTCAGAAATCCTTCGAGCAGAAGTAATGGCCACTAGGAAAAGAGTCTTCCAGGAAAGGAACTTTAAATCTGCTGAGACTCCCGGCTTGAAAGGAGGCAGAGTAAGCATCTCAAGAATAAAATTAAAATCCCAAGGAGGGGCAGGAACGCGAATAGGGGGTCTCAAGTGGAGAACCCCTCTAAGAAAAGTCTTAGAGACTTCCAACTGCTCAAAAATTCTGTCCCCAAAAGGAATATGGTAAGCGGAGATGGCCGCCATGTGAACCTTCAGAGTGGAATGACTGAGACCCAGATCAAAAAGATGGCACATGTAGTCCAGAAGCCTCCCAACAGAGCAAGAGAAAGGCTCGAAATCTTTGAAAGAGGCCCAAATAGAGAACCATTTCCATTTAATGGCATAGCTAGATCTAGTGGAGGGCTTTCTGGTTTCCACCAGAATCTCAGCCATCAGCGGGGAAACCCCGAATTGGGCTTGAGCTAGGTCTGCAGGAGCCATGTGCGCAACTGAAGGGACTTGAGGCCTGGATGGACGAGGGTCCCCTGATCCTGGGTCAGCAAAATTTGCGACAGAGGAAAAGGAAGAAGAGGTTCCTCTGAATACTGTTGCAGAAGAGAGAACCAAACTTGCCTGGGCCAGAAAGGAGCAATTAGGATCATCGCGAGCTCCTTCTGAGCAGAGTTTCTGTGAGACCCTTGGAATCAAAGGAATGGGTGGGGGGCATAGATGAATCTGCCCTTCCAGTCTAGAGATAGAATGTCTCTCCAAAAAATGCCACGCCCTGGAGCGAGCAAGCAGAAGGCGGGAAGTTTTGCGTTGTGAGGAGACGCAAACAGGTCTACCAGAGGTGCTCCCTAGTGTAGAAAGATATCATCTGCTATGTCCTGATCCAGTTCCCACTCGTGAGCATAGGCAGACGACCAACTGAGGTGGTCTACCAACGTGTTCTCGACCCCCGGGATGTGAATTGCCGTGAGGTGAAGGTTGTGCTGCACTGCCCAATCCCAAACTCGCATCGCCTCCCTGCAGAGAGGGTAGGAACGAGTTCCTTCCCATTTGTTGATGTACCAGACTACACATATGTTGTCCATTTGGACAGCCAGATGCCCAGGGAGCAGATACAGATGCAGAGCTTGAAGAGCATACAACACGGCCCGGAGCTCGAGCACATTGATGTGAAGTGTCTGTTCGAGCCTGGACCAGGAGTCCTGGGTCCTGTGAGACCCCAAATGGGCTCCCCAACCCTCGCCCGAGGCGTCTGTTGTCAGCGTCTGGGAGGGGGGATAGAGGCAGAAGGGAACTCCCCGGCAAAGGTTCTCCTGAACCATCCACCATTGCAAGTCCCAAACCATAGGATTGGAGACCAGAACCTGTAGATCTAGGTCGTCCACCAACTGATCCCACTGAGACCGGAGCGTCCACTGAGAGATTCTCATGTGGAGCCGAGTACGAGGGACTGTCAGAATAGCAGCCGCCATAAGCCCGAAGAGGCGAAGAACTGACCTGGCGCTGACCGCCTGTGGCTGGACAACAGGCTGACCTGAGCCTGGAGAGTGGTCGCCCTGTCCAGTGGCAAGACTACCATGCCGGAGGTCGTGTCCAGGATCGCCCTGATAAACTGGAGCCTCAGGGACGGGATCAGATTGGACTTGGCCTGGTTGATGGTAATACCCAGGCTGGTGAAAACCTGCAGGATAAGGGAAAGGAAGCGCAGGAGCTCCTCCCTGGATGGGGCCGCCAGAAGCCAGTCATCCAGGTACGGGAAAACCTGAACCCCCGGGTATGCAGGTAGGCCGCTACCACCGAAAGGCATTTGGTGAACACTTGGGGCACCAAGGAAAGACCAAATGGGAGGGCCTTGAACTGGCAGTGGTCCCCCGCTACGAGAAATGCAAGTATTTGCGGTGAGAAGGTCGAATAGAGATATGTAGGTAGGCATCCTGCATGCCCAGAGCGCACAGCCACTGTCCCAGCTGAAGGAGGGGCAGACGACTCTGCAAAGAGAGCATTCTGAAGCTTTTGTACTCCATGAACAAGTTTAGTGAGCCGAGGTCTAGAATCGGCCTCACGTCTCCTGACTTCTTCGGAACCAGGAAGAAATGGGAGTAGTAACCCGTCCCCCGAAGGTGGGATGGGACGGGCTCTATCGCCTCCTTCAGAAGGAGGGAGGATATTTCTTCCCAGAACAGAAGAAGGTGTTCTGGGGAGTAAGATGGCCTGGGGGAGGGGTTCGAGGTGGTTTCTGAAGAAACTCTATTGAGTGTCCTTCTGCAATCAGCTGAAGCACCCAAGTGTCTGAAGTGATCCTCTCCCAACCCAGTAAATGGAAGAAGAATCTCCCTCCTACCGGTTCCTCTGGGAGGCCCAGAGGCTGTGGGAGAGGAGAGGAGTCAGGAGGTGTGAGGCACCATTGCGGCTGAAGCTCCCACCACTTTTTGGGGCAGGTTGGGGGGCTTGGCAGCCGGAGGGGCCCGCGTTTGTTGGCCCGCTTTCCCTGAGGTTTTGCCTTGGGCCAAGAACGTCTGCGAAAGGGAAGATGCTGAGCCTGAGGGGGCCTGTACAAGGAGTCAACAGACTTAAGTGCAGTACCCTTCTCCTGCAGATCGGTGATGATGTCCTTGACATCGCCACCGAACAGCACTGAACCCCTGAAGGGCGCATCCTGGATATCAGACTGCACCTCCAGAACCAAACCTGACACCCGGAGCCAAGCATGACGCCGAAACCCACGGCAAAGCCGAGCTCCGACCAGCAGCGTCCACTGCGTCGTACATGGCACGGAGCATGTGCCGACTGGCCGAACACGCAGACCGGACTAAGTCAGCCACTTCCTGCTTCGTCGGAGATACAGGAAGGGATTCCAATTTAGTTTCCACCTCGCAAAGGATCGCCTTCTGGTAATCCCCCATGTGAGCAACACAGTTCAGGGCCCTGATTCCCAGAGTGGAAGAAGCATAGATCTTTTTTCCATACTGGTCCAGAAGGCGGGATTCCTTGTCGGGTGGTGACCAGCTCAAGTGCTTGGGGTTAGCTGAACGTCCGTGAGCGGCGCTAATCACGACCGAATCAGCTCTGGGGTGTGAATTCAGACTTCCTCAGAAGGGGGGCTATTGCCAACGGTTGCTTCCAAATGGTGGACACAAGGTCGGCATGAGGCTCGATACAGGGTGGAACCAGAGTAGGAGAGGTCTCGGGCAGATCCAGGTGCGCAGTGAGTTCTTTATGCTGTGGATCCGGCTCCAAGGATTGCCACTGATGTACAGCCTGGATTTTACACAGCAACTCCAGGAAAGAAGGATCCTCTGGAGGGGACTTCGAAGGAGTCCTTGGCCTGGGCTTATCTGGAGTGTGTGGCTCATTGTCTGGATCGGAGTGGCCGACGGAGTCATCCGAGGCCTCCAAGGAGGAAGAAGAAGAAAAGGAGGACTCCTCCCAGCGTGGGTAGAGGAACGGACCCCTTGGGAAACCCTCGGGAAAGCGTATCCTCCCCTGCCCTGGAACTGGAGGGGTTGCCTCTGGTGTCAGGAGCGGGGGAGGGACTCTCTCGCCTCAAACGTTGGGGGTCCGGAACTGGGTCTGGCATCAGAAGACTGCTCTCTACTTCCCTGGTGAGCTGAGCCTTGGTCTCAGCCCACCAGGAAGCCAGTCTCCTTCAGATCCACCGGCGGCTGAGGGGGTGGTGAAGGAGGAGAAGGGGGGTACGGATACAGGGGGTAGCCGTATGGTGCGTACCCGTAACCCGACGGCGGGAAGCCCGGCATTGGGTACTGGGGCATCATGTACTGCAGCGTCGGGTAGGCTGGCATCGGGTACTGGGGTGCCGGATTCTGCGGACCTGCATATGACGGTGTCAGATACGATGGGGTCGGATACCCAGGCACCAGGGGCTCTGAAGGAGCAGAAGGCCCTGGGAACGGCCCAGCGGGTGGGCCCGGCGTAGAGGCGGCGTCCGGCAAGGGGATGTCAACAGGCGTTGGGTAGGCCGGCGTCGGCGTCCGAGGATCAGATGTCGGGTCATCCGGCCCAGCGGGAGGGAGACCCGACAGCAGCATGCCAACATCCTCCGTGTCGCCCCAGGAAGAGGGGTTATCATCCCCAGCGTCCAGCAAGGGAGACGCTGGGGCCTCGGAATGCAACAAACGTTGCGGCAAGCTCGGGATGACAGATAGGCCTGAAGGGTCCGGCATCGACTCTAACGTCGAGCGGCTGTCGGAAGGGCCGACATCCAACTTACTGGAGCCTACGCTCGACGAAGGCTCACGGCGGAGGGGTGGCCTTGGCGGGCGCTTTAGAGGCGGCGCCGCCCGGCGGATCAGACGTCTTATCGGCCTTACCCGGGCGGGCGTCGGAGGAGCTGACATCCAGCTTACTGGGGCCGCTTGGACCAGAAGGCCGCATGGTGGCGGGCTTACTGGGAGCGACTTCCTCCTTTGACCCGGAGGCTCCCGAGGGGCCAGAGCGCGAGCCTGACGGGAGGGTCAACGCCGCTTTGGAAGCCTCCACTCCAAGACGGGCATCGCAGAACTGTCCCCCAGAGGAGACGTTACCTGCAGCATCGCGACCCCAGCTGAGGTCACGCCGACCATAGTAGAGGAGTCCCGGTCCCAGTGCTTCTTCTTGCGACAGCCCTCCGGAGAAGTAGAGGCCTGCCTGAGTTTTTTCAGCTCCTTTTCCATGGAGGTCATTTTAAGTTTGAGAGCATTGGGCCTCAGGGACTGCTGCCTCCACTTTCGGGTGGCAGCGTTAGAAGCTGCTGGCAGAGTTGGCACTTCTCCACAGGGTGGTCATGGCCTGGGCAAAAAGGCACTGGGGTGTCCGTCCTGTGCAAGCTGCCACAGGAATCGACTTGTTTTTCAGAAGCTCGAGGAAGTCAGACTACATACACGTGCAGCTGAGGTATATGCTGATGAAAATCGGAAGAAAAAGCGAACAGAGACGGTAAAACTACCGACGATAGACTGGCAAAAAAGTGATCTTAACCACGAGGTACTACACGAGCCAACGGCGGGAAAGAACTGGAAGGCAGGCATAGGGGACGGCCCCTTAATACTGATGTTGCATGACGTTAGTCACCTGATGTGGGGCGGTCCCCCGCCAGAGACTGCTAGCTAGAAATTTTTCCGTAGGGTCCTGATGCCTGCCGGCTTCAGTCCTATTTGTAATTACCTACTGCAAGAGCCCTCTTGAAATAAGATCTCGATTTCTTGCCAATGCCCTTTGGGGTAACATTTCTTTCAGTGATTCTGCATTGAGGTTCTTTGTCTATAGCTTGTTTTGTTTTCTTTTTGGGCCCCCACTACCCAAGCAAACGGGGCCTGCATAGGGGTGGAAGTTGCATCTCAACTGTTAAGTTAGATCAGAGATCAGTGTCAGTAGGTGCTGGCTAAGTGCAGAGAAAGAACATTCATAGTCTGTTGCTGCAAACTGATGTACTAAACAAGGAATACGCTATTGCTGAAGTTTATTTCCTGTATTCTGAATAAACAATACACAGAGATTGTGTGTCGAACCAGAAGTTCGTTGTCTGGTCCATCTGTTATCCCACAACCCCTCCACAACCTCAGCACCCGATGAACATCCAAAGTATGGAGTAAGGCCTCCCCCAATTGGAATATTCAGGGAAATAAACTGGCAGGTGGATGGACTGATTTAAAGTAAACTCAGACACCACCTTAGGTAAAAACTTAGGAAAAGTAGCCAAAGACACCCTGTCTTTGTGAAAAGCCAAATAAGGCTCTTACACATCAGAGCCAGAAGCTCTGAAATCCTCCGAGCAGAAGTAACGGCAACCAAAAAGAGAGCTTTCCATGACAGAAAGTGCAGCACACAACTCATGGCCGCTTCAGAGGGAGGCAAAATGAACTTTTCTAGCATGAAAAGAAGGTACCATGGAGGGACAGGGTCCCTGATGGAAAGCTTCAAATGCAAGATACCCCACAAGAATGAGCGGGACACCTCCAGCTGGACAACAGATTTGCCCCCAATAGGTGCATGGTACGCAGAGATGGCGGAAAGGTGCACCTTAGGGAGGAGTACCTAAAGCCTGAGACCAAAAGGGAGAGCAGGTACTCTAAAATCAGGTTCACCGGACAGGTGAAGGGATCCAGGTGATGAGCAGCAGCCTACAGGGAGAATCAATGCCACTTTAAGGCACAGGTGGCTCTAGTGGAAGGCTTTCTAGCAGCCAACAGGACATCAGCAACCCTAGAGGAAACCCCAAAGCAGGCGATAACTAGGTCTGCAGGAGCCACGCATGTAGATGCAGGGACTTAAGGTCTGGGTGGACCAGGGTGCCCTGTTCCTGGGAGAGCAAGTCAGTGCACAGGTGCAGGGATACTGGAGGTTCCGCTGCCAGCTGTTTTAACACTAAAAGAAGAAAAAAATAAAAGTGCGGGTTAAACGCGAGAAAATGGTGGTCGCCTGTAGCAGACGGCCGTGAAGGTCCAATGTGCGCAAGTCGACGGCAGAAAAGAACTAAGGTAGGTGTAGTGGACTGCCCCTTTATAGGATAGGCAGATGTCAGCATGCTGACGTCGGCTGGGGTGGTCCCCCGTAATAAGAGTGCTAGCTAGAAGTTTTTTGTGTGGTACTGCCGCATGGCGGCTTCAGCCCTATCGGTGTTGCCTGCTGCAAGAACCCCCTCAAAGTAAGATCTCTCATTACAGAAGTGTGAGTAATTTCTACTCTGATCAATAACACCATCCAAACATTTTATGAATCACACTTTCTCACCTTCTAATCCTCGCTGCACAGGAGTACCACTAACACACCAGCGGTTGACTGCACTTAAGCGCAAAGCCATTTCAGCAGCCTAAAAGGAAAAAAAAAAACTATACTACTACAGAATTCATGGTGTATAGATGGGGCAAAGAAAGGAGGTAATGCATTTCAGGGAGATTACTTAATGTTTGTCTCCTTCATACTTTTTTCCTCTTTCATCAAAAGCAGTTTGTGTTTTAATTTTTGTGTTTTGCAAACAAGAACAAAGGTATGTGCCCTATGCAAACAACTGCTGAGTGTCTCACAATTTGTCTTTGGTCATCAAAGTTAAAATCTCAATGAAATTGTTTTGTGAGCATCCCACTGGAATCTGGCATCAAAATTTTCAACAGTGCATTAATGGTCTTTGCATTTTAGCTGCTTAAAATACTATAGCTAGCACAATTCTTCAGAAGCCATTCATAAAGTTAAAAGTGCTTCTCTCTACAACAAGTAGAACAATAAACAGGAGTAGTAGTAATAGTAAAATAGTTTATTCTTTATTTCCAGAAAAGGATAACCCAGTTGAGCCAAGGCTCATTTACAATGGGGTCCCAGGTACCAAAGTGACAGTTTCACATCTTAAAATATTATAATACACAGAATAAAATAAAAATGACACCATAAGTTAATAAATGATGGATATTCAAATGGGTCCATTTCACCACACAAAGTAATGCACTGTGCGCTAATTAGCAGGCAACCTAATAGAGATATAGTCATGCATGCATTTTGCCCATTTCCAGTACACAATCTATGTACGAATGTTGGGATTTGGTAGCGCTGCACGAAGGGCCAAGGCACAGTGCACAGTCCCCTACTGACGACGAATAAACACACATGAGCAAAGGGAGCTAGTATGTCCCAAAACGCGTTAGTGCCTCACACATCAGTATGGTAATGACCTCATAATGCATGCAAGGCCATAAGAGACCATTTCCATGCCATTATGTGGCTATTACCACGTGTGGGCAATGCCTCTGTGTCTTTGTATGCACAGAGGCATTGCGCAGAGAGGCGTCCAGTGCCCCCAACTTTATCTAACCAAGTAACATATCCTTTAGAAAATCCCTCATAGATTAGAGCACCCATCTCACCTGATCCAAGATATGCATACGAGAACCCCCTGCTAGTCTAGTGAACCCCTGTCCTCGCCTGTTCGCTGCAACCCTCCCCAAACCAGTACCATACACCAACATCAGTTACCACCACCACCCCCACCCTACCCCCACAGCAGTTACCATCCCTACAAGGCACTTATCTCCATTTAGAACAACAGCCAGCATCTATCTGCTCCACAAGGACAGTATCGATAAACATGCAACATGGAAGTACAGTCTATTGATACAGGTCTTGCGGTATGGCTTTCTGACTCTCATGAGACCTGTATAGATGGACTGTACTGTACTGCATTTAGACTTGTAGAGCAGATGGCTGTCAGCTAATACAGTAAGTGGAGGCCAAGTGCCCGCCACGGGTGGGGAAGGGGGAATGTGGAAGGGTGTGTGTTATTGGTTTGGGGTGGGGCTTGCAGAAATCAGATGAAAGGTCCACTAGACTACCTGTTATTTCCTCTTATTCATAACTGGGATTGGCTGAGACAGGGGAATCCACTAGACTACCGAGATTTTCTCTGTTGTCTTACTGGTATGGGGATCAGGTTGGGAAGGGGAGACTTACCATGCTGTTTGTTTATTTTAACAAGTTGCGGCACCAGAGATGCCATTAGCACTGCTGAAATCTTTTCAATACGTCATTGTGCTCATATGCAATGCTAATGCAGAAATCTGCATAGGCACTAGGAACCAGTTAGCACAAACACACACACAATCGGCACTGCGCCACGTTAACTATGTCTTTTACTATGACACTTGATTCATTTGCCATACGGTAAATCACAGTTAGTGTGATGCAAGCACTCTTTGTGTGACATTAACCATTTGACTATCTGGCCCTAAGTATATTATGTGATATAAAATCACACATACCCCCACAATGCAAAGCACCATGGGCTATATATGCAAATCACCACAGTATATTATGCTGGTTCAACTTTAAGCAGAAATGCATGGTACCAAAAGGTCTCTCACACAGTCTGCAAAAGGTGCTAACCCCTTTGCATACTGTGAGAGATACCTTTTGGTACCATGCATTTCTGCTTACAGTCGAACCAGCATAACATACTGTGGTGATTTGCATATACAGCCTATGGTGCTTTGGATTATGGGGGTATGTGTGATTTTGTATTTCTTTGAAACTTGGCTTCCCGGCCAGTGCCCTTTGGGGTAACCATTGCCTCAATGCTTGCACGCTGAGGTTCTTTGTCTATTATGTGATGTTGAGATTATCTGCTTAGATGCATCTGAAAATGTGTGCTGTACACGTGGATGGAACCAACTACAAGGGGACCTAAACAAACTGAAGGTATGGTCGGAGAAGTGGCAGCTGGGATTCAATGCAAAAAAGTGCAAGATTATGCACTTTGGGGCAAAGAACCCAAGGAGGGACTATTGGTTGGGAGGGATGAGGCTGGGGATCACTGAGGAGGAGAAGGACCTAGGGTTGTTGGTAACAGGGAGCATGAACAACTCTGCCCAATGCAGGAAAGCAGCAGCTACGGTGAACAGAATGCTGGGCTGCATCGCAAGGGGTTTCTCGTCCAGGCATAGGTAGGTGATCCTGCCCATCTACAGATCTTTGGTCAGGCTGCACTTGGAGTACTGTGTGCAGTACTGGCGGCCGTATCTGAAGAGGGATATTAATTACTGGACGGTGTGCAATGGAAGGCAACAAAAATGTTACAGGGGATGGAGGGCAAGGCCTATGAGGACAGGCTGAATGAGCTAAATATGTACACGCTGGAGGAGAGGAGGGATGGGGGGATATGACTGGAACATTCAAGTATTTGAGGGGGATAAACAAAGCTAGCATTGAAGGGGTGTTTAAACTGAGGAAGGGTAGGGACACGAGGGGGCATGGACTAAGATTGGCGAGCGGAAGATTTAGGAGAGAGATGAGGAGGCACTACTTCATGGAGAGCGTGGTGTCTAAATGGAATGCTCTATCAGAGGGGGTGGTATCGTGTAAGACAGTAGGAAGGTTTAAGAGGGCGTGGGACAGAGCATTAGGGAGGGTCTGGGTAAAGGGAGCTGAGGCCATCATGGGAATGACAGATGGGAAGGGGGTTGGGTCAGCTGCAATCTAGGGGGCTAGCTGCACACTCGGGCAGACACTGATAGACCAGGTGGTCCATTTCTGCTGGCAGATTTGTATGTTCGTAATAGTAAAGAGTTCTTAATAACACATACAATACAATACAATACAATTTTATATAGAGTCTGATAAAAAGGTACCCCAAAGTGCATTTCATTTGGGAAAAATACAACAAAATCAGAAAGAAAATATACAGTTATGTCATGTAAAAGGAATTAATAAAAAGAGCAGTGAGTAAAATCAGAATAATCAATATTAGCGTTACATGCTGTTATCTATGTAGAATACTTCTGAAAATGAATAATCAAAAGTATTAGGCAGTGCTACTGTCCATAAACATTTAATTTTTTTTTTTTACCAAGTAAGTACACTAGGCATGCAGATACCTATTTTAAGGTATGACTCAAGAGAGTTAATACAATAACAGCAGCAGGAACAGGGTAGAAACATCCAATGGCAAATGTGGCAATTACAACTCCGGGATCAAAGTCAATAGGAGTGGTATTTTACAGAGCAACTGAAGGAAAAAAAATCATAGAAAAGTGATTTGAAGCTCAGGACTCATAGGTAAGGGAAAATGGTGGTGCTTATGGCAGGATTGAAGTATTTCAGTGGAAATCAGTGAGGCAAAGGGAGGCTGGTTCAGATACAGTTGTAGGAGCAGACATGCTGAAGGATTGTGCACCAACAGTTTGGAGGAAGATATGAAGGACAGAAAGGGGTCTAGAGTTGGGAGAAATAGAGAGCATGAGGGGGAAAGCAAGCAGTGCTGAAGACACAGAGAGGGAGCTGCAAAGCCATGAAGAGTTCTGAAAAAGCAGTAGGGCAATTTTATAGTGGATGCAATATTGAATAGTGAGCAAGTTGAGATTACAGAGTACAAGAGTAACCTGGTCCCATTTCCTTAAGCAGGTGAGCAGCTGAGCAGCTACATTTTGAACAGTTCAAAATTTACAGAGGAAAGAGAAAGACAATAGAGGTGGAATTGCAGGAGTTTACTGGGAAGACTGGGTGGGACAAGAGGTCCTCATCTGCCACCAAATTCTATGCTTCTATGAAGGTGAGAGAAAACAAAAGATTGAATAAGGGTTTCAGCACAGCAGGGAGACTAGGAAGCAATGGACGTAGGCAATATTGCAGACAGTATAGCAGGTGGATTTGCAAACCGCAGAGACATGGAGAAAAAAGGTAGACTGGATCAAGACGGTCAACTGAATTTCTAACAAAGGGGGACGGGAGGCAGGAGCCAAGAACAGTGACAGAAGAAATCAAACTGCTGGAGAAAATAATTTAGCTAATCTTAGCTTTAGGACTATTAAGTTGAGATGAGATGTAGCCAGGAGTTGATTTTGACACGGCAGTTAGAGAACAAAGATACTGTAGGGTAGGACCAGAGAAATATTGGAAATAAATATACTGCCGAGTATCAGCAGGGTATAAGCGATACCTGAGGTTGAAGTCAAGACATGGTATTGAAATGTGAGATATCGTACTGTAGATAAATAAGAAGTGGACCAAGAACAGAACCTTGAGGGGACCTATAGTAGAGGTGGGGGGAGTAAGAAAAACCACCACCAGAGACAAAGAAGGCATGGTTGGAGGGAGAGGAGGAAAACCCGAAAGGCGAGTACCAGAGACCCAAGCACAGTGTTCAACATGGTCTCCAAGGATGAGGTGATGAACACTGAGCTCAAGCACAGAAAAGGAGCCATCATCAGAAGGGTGATAAGCAGATCACTGACAACCCCAGAGTCAGTGATATGGAAGGAGTAAAAGCCAGAATGAAAGGGGTCAAGGAGACTGCTGAAGGAGAGCTGATCAGTGGGACTGGTAAAGACAACTTTACCAAGGAGTTGGTATTAAAGAGGAAGATTAGCACTGCTCCATGACTGAGTCAAAAAAATGCTTCAGTATTTCCACCAAATTATCCTCTTGTATAAAAGTGCATATCCTGTGTGAGATTTTCTAATGTAATGGTATTCTCACCTTTGCTGTAGTGCACTCTACCATCTGTGCCTCATCCAGGCAAACTCTCCACCATTCTACTGCTACCAAAGGGCTTGGAATGGCCATGTAACGCTTCTGGTTTCGGAACCGGCGCCCGTCCTCACTGTTGCTGTGAGGAATATCCACATAGTTAAGCTCAGTACGTAGAACATCATAGGTAGTGATGACTACATCTTGTTCTGCCAACATATGAGGCTGCAGGAAACCATGCTTCTTTACACCCTGGTATACCTAAACAAAACAGAATTGTCTTTTAAAACTGATCCCCATCCAACACAGCAACAGCAGAGTTGACACCATATTTCTCAGCTGATTCAAGTGTTCTGTTGTGTATTTTTTCCTAGCGATAGTAACTGGTAAAAGCATTTATAAGACACAAATTGTAGCTAAGGACCCTTTATTTTATTTTTTTTCTTTTTGGGTCCAGCCCCCATATGCTCCTAGTGGAGCTCAGCTCCTGCCGCGTTAAAACTTTTATGGCGCTCCTTGATGGAACACCACTATGATCTTCCAGTGCAGCGATCAATATTATATCAAGTATTGTCCAATAGTTTGACACCTGATCTGATGAGGGTAGATGGATGAAAACTTTATCAGCATGACACAGCCACGTTCACTTTACTCCAAGATTTTATTTGCAACAAAAAAAAAAGTTTGCTGCTCAAACAGTCACAAAGCTAGCCATTTTCAAAGAACATATAGTTAAGATTGGACTAACTTTGGAACTACTAGGGCTAGAAACATAATACTTTTTAAAATGAAAGCTTGGCATCTGGTAGGCATATGCATGGATGCAGCGTTCAGGTATCAATACACTTAATATTTATGGAGGGACATTATCTTTACATTGATCATGACAGTGCAATTTTAAAAGTATGGCCAATGAATTTCTGTTTTCAACAGAAAACACCTGTAAAAAACAGAATTTGTAATTTCTAAACCAGCACTTGGGAACAAATTTTTCATGAAAAACCCCACTTTACACTAGCTTTCTGAACAAACCCCTCCATTTTAAACCAGAATTTTGAACAAAACATCATGATTTTCCATCTATTTTGGAAAAAAAAAAATGGATTTAAAGATTTTGACAAATGGAAATGGCCATTTTTGAAAATTAGAAAATCATTGGCTCTATAATAGCATACATCTTTTGAACCTTGCTTGCTATATACCCTTATGCTATACACCATTGGACAGGCCTAACATGACTAGCACTGACTCTCATGTATGTACAGGAGCAGAGATACTGCCACGTAAAGTTACAGCAATGTACCAATACAACACACTGACACACAATTTAACAGATTTATTTAACAAAAATCAACATTTTCTGGTTTTTGGTTCATACAGATGGAAAATAAGTAGTGACTGCATAAATATCAGTATGATACAATAGATCCAGAGTGCTCTAATCATGCTGCAGAAACACTACATTTTACTTGAGTAACCCCTAGTCTTCCTATGCTTTTGTTGAAAGATAAATGAAAAGCGGGGGAAGTCTGCTACAATAAAAAACTGATACGTATATAGCTTAATCTTAGAGAAAAATGACTCACTTCCCCAGTTAAGTACAGTGATTCAAATTGTTATTTTTAAACATCAGAGTGTACTAAATCTAACTGTACCACTAACATATTGCGGTCTTGACCATGTCCTCCAGGTGGAATGGACTATCACCCTCAATTCTCAAAGGCTCTCTATATACACTATAAAAGCAACTACTCTGTCCTTAGCATCAGTCTGTGTTCTCTGTGTGTTCAATAATATTTAATTAGGGACGTGTTCCCTCCTTATTTATAGTCTTACACAGTAAGTCATTTCTATGTAGCAGGAGCTAAACTACTGAAGGGTGATACAGTCCCGCCATCCTTAAGAAAGGGGTCATAAAGACCATAAAATAGTAGTAATGCAGTTGGACTGGCTAGCACACACTACAGAGCTTAGAAATACAAATAAAGCATTTTATTTACCATACGTAGCTTGGTGAGGAATTTTTCTCAGCCACTTCCGCATGGAGTTCAATACACTCAAAATGAAAATCTACCAAAAGCTATAGCTTTGTTTTACTTGAATTCAAACAACAGGGATCCATCAATGATGCCTTACAAAAGTACACCAATCTGCGGGAGTGTGCTGCCCCAGGGATAAAACTTTATGTGAATTTGAGAATTCAGAAACACAGGTTACTCACCTGTAAAGTACAGTTACGTAAGAACTTACCATAACAGTAGATCTTCGAGAGAGGCTCTTGCAGTAGGTAATTACATATAGGACTGACGCCAGCCGGCGACAGAACCCAACGGAAAAATCTCTAGCTAGCAGTCCCTGGCGAGGGACCGCCCCCCACGTCAGGTGACCGGCATCATACGACGTCGGTATAAAGGGTGGTCCCAGGCGCCCGCCTTCCAGTTCTTTCCGCCACAGGCCAAAAGAGCCGGATGAGAGAGGGCGGATATTTTCCTAAATGGAAAAGGAGCTGAAAAAGCCTAGGGGGATGGAGGCGGGAAGGTATTTTCTGCAGAGCCTCTCTTGAAGATCTACTGTTATAGTAAGTTCTTACGTAACTATACTATCTTACTCGAGAGGCTCTTGCAGTAGGTAATTACATATAGGACAGAATCCCAAGCAGTCTGGAACAAGGTAGGCACGGGAGGAGAAAACTACTCAATAAGTAACTAGCCATGCAAGCCTCAAGACAGGAGGCCTTGCAAAACAACTAACCAAGCCTGCTCTCCAGCGAGGCAATGTCAAACTGTAGTGTTTCGTAAAGGTGTGGACGAAGTCCAGGTGGCAGCAGCGCAAATGTCTGCTCGGAAACATTCTTGAAACAAGCCGCGAGGCCGCTACTCCTCCTCGTGGAGTGGCTCTCTGACTTGACCAGAAGGGTCTTGTTGTACTTGTCATAACAGAAAGTGATGCAATGAGCCAACCACTTAGACAGGCATTGCTTGGAAACAGCATTGCCTTCCCTTTTGTGAGCGAAAGAGACGAACAACTGGTCAGTTTTTCTGAGATCCTTCGTCCTGTTGGTGTAGTATCTCAGAATCCGGTGAACATCCATAGTATGGAGTAAGTACTCCCCCTGGTTAGAGTGCTGCATAAAAAAAAGGCAGGTAGCTCTATGGACTAATTCAAGGTAGTCTCTGCTACTACTTTAGGTAGAAACTTAGGATTCGTGCGAAGAGCAACTCGTTCTTTGTGAAAAATCAAGTAGGGGATTTTGCACATCAGGGCCTGAAGCTCGGAAATTCTCCAAGCCGAGGTAATGGCCACCAAGAAGGGCGTCTTCCACGAAAGAAATTTCAAATCTGCAGAAGCTACAGATTCAAAGGGAGGAAGAGTAAGTTTCTCGAGGACAAAATTCAGGTCCCAAGGGGGAGCAGGAGTACGAATGGGGGGCCTCAGATGGAGGACCCCTCTGAGAAAGGTCTTGGAGACCTCCAGTTGAGCGAAAGCTTTACCTGCGAAGGGGACATGGTAGGCTGAGATAGCCGCCATGTGAACCTTCAAGGATGAATGGCTGAGACCCAGATCGAATAAATGACGCAGGTACTCCAGCAGAAAAGCCACTGAACAGGAGAAAGGCTCCACGTTCTTAGAGGCTGCCCAAGTAGAGAATCTCTTCCATTTCATGGCATAAGTGGACCTGGTGGATGGCTTTCTAGCCTCCACCAAAATTTCCGCCACTTTTGGAGAGACTCCAAAAGCGAGACTGGCTAGGTCTGTAGGAGCCATGCATGGAGTTGAAGGGATTTGAGTCCTGGATGAACCAGGGTCCCCTGGTCCTGGGTCAGCAACCCCGAGATAGAGGAAGAGTAAGGAGGATCCTCTGAATATTGCTGTAGAAGAGAGAGCCAGATTTGCCTGGGCCAGAAAGGAGCGATCAGAATCATTCTCGCTCCTTCTGTGGCTAGTTTCTGCAATACTCGTGGGATCAGAGGAATTGGGGGAAAAGCATAGACGAATCTGTCCTTCCAGTCTAGAGACAGAGCGTTGTTCCAGAAAGCGCCTCGCTCTGGAACGAGCGAGCAAAAGGTGGGAAGTTTTGCATTTTGGGGGGAAGCGAACAGGTCCACTGCGGAGTCCCCCAAAGCTGAAAAATGTTGTCTAGTACCCCTTGATCCAGTTCCCACTCGTGAGCTAGGGCAGAGGAGCGGCTGAGCTTGTCTGCCAGAGTGTTGTTGACTCCTGGGGCGTGAATCACCGTTAGGTGAAGATGCTGCTGTGTACTCCCAAACCCTCACTGCCTCCTGCAAGAGGGTAGGACGAGTTCCTCCCTGTTTGTTGATATACCACTACGCACATGTTGTCCATCTGAGCAGCTAGGTGGCGGGAAGAATGTATTGTGAAGGGCTTGGACAGCGTACAACACAGCGCACTCTAACACACTGATGTGGAGGCTTGTTCCAATTTGGACCAGGAGCCCTGGGTCCGATGAGGGTCCTAAATGGGCTCCCCAACCTTCGCCTGATCGTCTGTAGTCAGAGTCTGGGAGGGAGGATGAAAGAGGGACCCCGAAACAGGTTCTCTCGGACCATCTACCATTCCAAGTCTCGTACCACCATCGGCGATGAGATCGGGACTTGGTGATCTGGGTGGTGCCAGTTGATCCCATTGAGGCGAAGAGTCCACTGAGAGATCCTCATGTGGAGACGAGCTTGGGGGATCGTCGGGATGGCGGCCGCCATAAGCCCCAGAAGATGGAGGACCGATCTGGCCGGGATTCTCCTGCGTTCCAATAGCAGGGAAATCTGGGACTGAAGAGAGGCTGCCCTGTCTGGAGGCAAGAAAGCCTTGCTGACAGTCGTATTGAGGATGGCCCCGATGAACTGCAGTCTCTGGGAAGGATCCAGATGAGACTTGGAATGGTTGATGGTAATACCCAGGCAGGTAAACACCTGCTGGGTGAGGAGAAAGCATGGAGTTCCTCCTGTGGGCGCCGCCAGAGCCAGTCGTCAGGTAAGGGAACACCTGAACTCCCATTGTATGCAGGTGGGCCGCTACCACAGACAGGCATTTGGTAAATACTCGGGGGGCCGAGGATAGACCAAAAGGGAGCGCTTGAATTGGCAGTGGTCCCCCTGAAACGCAAAGCGAAGATACTTGCTGTGAGAAAGGTGAATGGGGATGTGCAGGTAGGCATCCTGCATATCCAGGGCACAAAGCCATTGACTCGGCCGAAAGAGGGGCAGAAGGCTCTGTAGAGAGAGCATCCTGAACCTTTTGTATTCGACATAAAGATTCAAGGAACTGAGATCTAGAATTGGCCTGAGATCTCCAGTCTTCTTCGGGACCAGGAAGAAATGGGAATAGTAACCCGTTCCCCTGAAGATGCAGGGGGAACGGGTTCTATCGCTTGCTTTGAAAGAAGAGCCAAGATTTCTTCCTGGACCAAAGGAAGGTGTTCCCTTGAATAGGTCGACTTCAGAGGTGGGTGGCAGGGTGGTTTTTGAAGAAACTCTATGGAGTGCCCTTCCGCTATGAGCTGGAGCACCCAAGAATCCGTAATTATCCTCTCCCATCCTGGAAGATGGAGGGAGAACCTCCAGTCCAGAGGCGGTGGGAGAGGAAAGGAGTCAGGTGGTGTGGGGCAGCACCGCAGCTTTTTTGGGTGGGGGGGCTTGGCGGCTGCGGGGGCCCGTTTGGTGGCCTGCTTTCCCTGAGGTTTCACTATTGGCCGAATCCGTCTGCGAAAGGGACGGCGCTGCTGTTGATGGGGATGGTACATGGAATCCACAGATTTCAGAGCCGTCCCCTTCTCCTGCAAATCGATGATGATGTCCTTGACATCACCCCCGAAAAGCACTGACCCCCAAAAAGGTGCTTCCTGAATAGCAGATTGCACCTCCGGGACCAAACCTGACACACAGAGCCAGGCATGACGCCGTAGTCCCATGGCGAAAGCAGAGCTCCGTCCGGCAGTGTCCACTGCATCGGATGTCGTCCGCAAAATGTGGCGACTGGCCGAACGAGCAGAACGGATGAGGTCGGCTAACTCCTGCTTGACCTGGGAGTCAGGCAAGGAGTCCAGCTTGGATTCCACCTGGGTAAGGATAGCCTTCTGGTAATCCCCCATGTGGGCGACGTAATTCAGGGCCCGAATTCCCAGTGTGGAAGAGGCGTAAATCTTTCTTCCATACTGGTCCAGAAGGCAAGATTCCTTATCTGGAGGAGACGAGCTCAGATGCTTTGGATGTGCCGACCGGCCAAGAGCGGCACTAATCACGACTGAGTCAGCACGAGGGTGAGAATCGAGATAATCTACACCCTCAGGAGCCTGGTATAGCCTATTAGACTTCCTGGGAAGTGGGGCTAATGCCGACGGTTGTTTCCAAATCATGGAGACAAGGTGGGCATGAGGCTCTATCCAGGGTGGCACTAGGGTTGGAGCTGTCACGGGCAGGTCCAGATGCTCGGTGAGTTTGACCCACTGAGGGTCTGGTTCCAAAGAGCGCCACTGGTGAACTTGCTGGATTTTTCTAAGCAACTCCGTGAAGGATGGGTCCTCCGGAGGAGACTTCGGAGGGGTCCTCGGCCGGGGCTTATATGGAGAGCTGGGCTCGTCGTCTTTCTCGGAGCATCCGTCAGAAGAGTCCGAGAAGGAAGAAGGAGAAGCAGAAGAAGAAAAAGACTCCCTGACACGACTAGGGGGAGGAACAGATTCCTTGGGTGGTACCCGGGAACGCGTGTCTTGCCCCTCTCGGGATCCAGAGGGAAGAACCCTGGAATCTGGAGGTGGTGAGGGAGTGTGCCGCCTCAGACATACGGGAGCCGGTAGTGGCACCGTCGTCGTAAGGCGGCTCTCTACCTCCTTGGTGAGTTGAGCCTTGGCCTCGGCCCACCAAGAGGCCAGAGTCTCCTGCAGATCCACTGGCGGCCGTGGGGGCGGTGGAGGTGGAGGAGGAGGGGGAAAGGTGTATGGGTTGTACCCGTAAGGCGAGTATCCGAAACCCGGCTGCGGGAAACCCGGCATCGGGTATTGTGGCGTCGGGTACTGCGGCATCGGGAGAACCGGCGTCTGGTACGGCGGCGCTGGATACTGCAGTTGCAGGTATGACGGCGTCGGATAGGACGGCGGGTACCCGGGAGCCGGGGGAGCTGCCGGAGCAGACGGCCTGGTTGGCGGCCTCACGGGCGGGTCCATATTAAGGGGCCCGGAGGGTGAAGGGCCTGACAGAAGGGGGATATCCCCTGCCAGCGTCGGAGGGACCGGCGTCGGCGGTGCAGGCGTCGGTGGTACCGGCGTCGGAGCCGGCGTCCAGGGGTCCGACGTCAGATCCGGTTCCATCAGAGGAGGGTCTGATGGAGGAGGAAGATCCCCATCACCCGGGGATGGAGGGAGAAATCCCGAGGTCAGGCTGGGGTGACTCAGGCTCCCCAGGCGGCAGCAGCTACAGGGGAACGAATCACGACGGACGTAGGGGTCCGTCGTCGGCTCCGTCGCCAGGCGCACATCAGAGGCCCGGCGTGCGGCACGAGGCCAGTTCGGCGGGCGCGGAGGGCCAGCGTCCGGCTTATGGGATCCCTCTCCGGGCGGGCCGGGGAAGGGCCGGTCGGTCTGGGGAGGCGGTTGTTCGCCACCCGAAGGGTCGAGGTCTTATCGACCCTCTCATGCAGGCGTCCGGAGGGCGGCGTCCGACTTAATGAGTCGCCCACACCGTAGGCCGCAAGCCTGCAGCGAACGGGGGGCAGGCCTCCTTGCGCCGGGCGCCGCAAAAGACCAGCGCGCATACCAGGCAGGCTAACCGCGCTTCCTCAAAACCTTGAGGCTGCCGTGACAGGTCCCCGAGAGGGCGTTACCTGAGTCGCGTCTCAGCGGGAGACGCGGTAGAGGAGGACTTCTCCTGGTGCCTCTCCTTGTCCTTCTTTTTCCGATGTCCCTCGGGGGAAGTGGACGCCTGCCTCAACTTTTTCAACTCTTTCTCCATTGAAGACATCTTTTTCTTAAGTAGATGGACTTCCAGGGACTGTTGGCGCTGTTTACGGGTAGCCGCGTTGAAGCTGAGGCAATGCTGGCACTTGTCGACCGGGTGATCGGGGCCTAGGCAGAAGAGGCACTGGGAATGGCCATCCTTGTGTGGCAGTTGGGCGCCGCACGAGTCGCACTTGCTTTTGTGCTTGGAGGGTGTAGGGACGACTTACACGGCGACATACCTGACGTTTGAAAAAGAATAACTATTTTTCTGTAAAACCGACGGAAGACAGGGGCTGATTTACATTTTAACTTTACTGGGCGAGAGCCGCAATGCACGAGCTAACGGCGGGAAAGAACTGGGAGGCGGGCGTCCTGGACCGCCCCTTTATACTGACGTTGTATGATGCCAGTCACCTGACGTGGTGGCGGTCCCTCGGCAAGGACTGCTAGCTAGAGATTTTTCCACGGGGTCCTGCTGCCGGCCGGCGTCAGTCCTATATGTAATTACCTACTGCAAGAGCCCTCTCGAAGTAAGATCTGTAGTTCTAGGAGTGGTATATGTTGTTCATCCACACTTACTGGCATGTCCCTTTCCCCTTTAAATCTTGCCGGAAGTCTTCAAGTTGACTCCTCCCACCCACCCAGGTGGTATATACCTCAGCTCTGCCCCACGGCACCAGATCTTAGCCCACTGGAAGCCAGGTTATGTGCGTCCACAGTCAGGGAGGTTGGGTGGGTCCGTGTGGATGAACAACATATACCACACCTAGAAATACAGGTTACTCACCTGTAACAGGAGTTCTAGGAATGGTATATGTTGTTCATCCACACTGTCTGGCAGGTATCCTTGCCGCTTTAAATCTTGCCGGAAGGTCTTCAAGCTGGCTCCTCCCACCCACCCGGGTGGTAAAACTCTCGGCTCCGCCCCATGACGCCAGATCTGGCCCGCTGGTAGCTCAGGTTGTGCGTCGAAGCCGGGGAGGTCGGGTGGGTCGTGTGGATGAACAACATATACCATTCCTAGAACTCCTGTTACAGGTGAGTAACCTGTATTTCTAGGGACATGGATATGTTGTTCATCCACACTGTCTGGCAGACTCCTAGCAGTTCTCCGGGAGGAGGGAGGCAAGGCGCACACCCCCTACTTAGGGTATAAAGACTGGAGAACCGAGGCCCCAAAACCAGCATCCCGGCGTGACTCAAGGTCGATGTGGTAATGGGTGATGAAGGTGTGTGCTGACTTCCAGGTAGCAGCCCTGCAGATTTCCTGGATAGGGACGTCCCTGGAAGCAGCCACCGATGCAACAGTATAGCGGGTAGAATGAGCTCTTATCCCTCTGGGAGGCTCCATGCCCAACTTATAGCACAGATCTATGCAGGAGGTGACCCACCTGCTTATCGTCCGCTTGGCTGCAGGTCTGCCAGGTGCGGCTTCAGCGTAGGTGACAAACAGCTGGTGAACCTCTCCCCGAATTTCAGCCGTGCGCTCCTTATAATAAGCGAGCGCCCTTCTAGGGTCCAAAGTATGGAGCCTGTATTCGGCCTCCGAGGTGTGACTGGTGTAGAACACCGGCAGAGTCAACATCTGGTTAAGGTGAAACTCCGACACCACCATCGGAAGGAATTTCGGGTGGGGGCGCAGGACAACCTTGTCCCTGTGGAAGACCAGGTAAGGAGACTCGATGCAGAGCGCCTGGAGCTCTCCCATCCTTCTGGCTGACGTGATAGCCACCAAGAAGGCAGTCTTCCATGACAGGTGAGAGAGTTCACACCTGTGCATTGGTTCAAATGGCTTGCCCATGAGCTTTGCCAGTACCAGCAGTAGATCCCACGGAGGTGGAGGTTCTCGCACCGGAGGGGAATTGTGATCAAGGCCTTTGAAAAAGTGCCAGACCACCTTCTCCTGCGCCACTGACTGCTCCCCGGCCCATGCCCGGTAAGCAGAGATGGCTGCCAGGTGCATCCTTAGGGTCGTCGACCTAAGCCCTTGCCGAGAATGGGACCATAAATAGTCCAAGATGCTTTCCAAGGAACAGGAGGAAGGGTCCAAGCCCTTGCCCTGACACCAAATGGAAAAACTCTTCCATTTGAAGGCATAGCATTTCCTGGTCGACTCCTTACGGGACGCCTCAACTACATTGAGGACCTCGTCGGAAAGACCCAAGGCCTGGAATTCTAGCCGCTCAGGAACCAGGCCATCAGGTGCAGGGATTGAAGGTCCAGATGGAACACCTTCCCCTGACTGACTGAGAGCAGGTCCGGGCGAGCTGGAAGCTGCCTCGGGAGCCTGGAGCTGAGGCTGAGGAGATCTGGGTACCAGAACTGGCGGGGCCAGTCTGGGGCTATCAGAATCACCTGCGCCTTGTCCCTCCTTGCTTTGAGAAGCACCTTGTGTATCAAGGGAAATGGGGGGAAGGCGCAGAAGAGGCCCGGGGTACACGGCCTCGAGAAGGCATCCCCCTGCAGTGAGCCCTGCTGAGGGGGAGCGGGCATGGAACAGCCTCAGCTTCGTGTTCTCCCTGGAGGCAAACAGGTCCACCTGAGGTGTGCCCCAATGGGAGAACAGATCTTGTACAACCTCCGGCAGGAGAGACCACTCGTGGGATGCAGCCTCTATCCGGCTTAGGGCATCGGCCAGGGTGTTGGAGGCTCCTGCCACATGAATGGCTAGGAGATCCGCCTCCAGGCTGCGCACGAGTGACCAAATGCGGAGAGCCTCCTTGCATAGAAGCATGGAGCGCGTCCCGCCCTGGCGGTTTAGATAGTACATGGTCGTGATATTGTCCGTCTGGACTGGACCACTTGACCCCGGAGAAACGGAGCAAAGAGCGTGAGAGCTAGGCGGACCGCCGAGCTCCAGCAGGTTGATGTAGCATCGACTCCCGCGGGGACCAGAGGCGGCGCCTGGTGTTCCCCCAGATGGGCACCCCAACCCATTAGAGAGGCATCGGTCGATAGAGAGACCGTCGGCTCGGGGCGGACAAACAGGATGCCCTCCTGCAGATGAACTGGAATGGTCCACCACCGGAGAGCATTCCACATCCCCTGGGTCACCGTCACTAGCTGGTCCAATGGATCGCAGCGTTGTGACCACTGGCTGGCCAGTCCCCACTGAAGAGGGCGCATGTGCCAGCGGGCCCAACGGACCACGCTGGTGCAGGCCGCCATGAGACCCAGGAGGCGCAGGAAGTCCCGGGCAGGGCGCGATTGCCCAACCAGAAATGATTGGGCAAAGGAGGAAAGAACCTCGGCCCTGTCCGCCGGAAGCCGTGCTCTGGCTCGAAGAGAGTCGAGCTCTGCCCCGATGAAAAGAATCACCTGCTTCGGCTCGAGTTCCGACTTGGCCTCGTTGATGAGAAGGCCGACTTGAGAGCAAACCTGGAGGGCCAGATCTCTGGACCACTCCACCTCCTGTCTGGAGGGGGCTGCTATCAGCCAATCGTCCAGGTAAGGGTACACCCGGACCCCTCGGCCGCAGAGAAAGCTGTCACCACTGCTATGCATTTGGTGAAGACCCTGGAGCTGGAGACAGGCCGAGGGCATGGCTGCGAACTCGAAAAGGGATCCCTCCGCTCGAAAGCGAAGGAATCTCTGATGTGACGGACGGATAGGGACGTGAAAGAACGCGTCCTGCAAGTCCAGAGAGCAAAACCACACGCCGAGTTCCAGGGATGGTATTATCTGAGCCAGAGTGACCATCCTGAAGGTTCGAGACCTTAGGAACTTGTTTAGGTCGTGTAGGTTGAGAATGGGGCGCCAGCCTCACGTCCGTTTCGGAACCAGGAAGTACCTGGACACAAACCCCGGGTCTGAGGGAGGGTCCACCACCTCCCTGATCACCTCCTTTTGGAGGAGGAGAGCGATGTCGGCTCGGCGAGCCGACAGTGAGGCTGCGGATCCCAATGCCCCCCCGAGGTGCGACGGCTCTGAAGGGTGGGCCTGCTTGAATTCCAAGGGCAGGCCTTTTCCCACCACCTCAACACCCACCTGTCCGTGGTAATAATGGACCAGGCGGAAGAGTGGACGGAGCGTTCCCCAGAGAGGACCTGGGGTGAGGTGGACGGGGTTGGGGCGACACCCTCAACCCGTCACTGGGCAGGCTTGGAGGAGGGACCGGCCGAGTTCCTCCTGGGCCTTCACCTCCTGCTTCCTGTTGGAGGAAGCCCCGGCTTGGGTTTGGGATGCCAAGCCCGAGCCTGCTGGCCTTGACGTTGCTGGGCGGACGTGCCGCGGGCGCAGAAGGACGAAAGGGCTTAGGCTGTGGTTTGCGGCCTTTGTCCTTCTGAGCAGATGAGACCGAGTCCAAGGTAGCATTGGACTTCTCGATCCTCTGCAGGTGACCTTCCACCCCAGGGCCGAAGAGGTCGGTCCCCAAGAAGGGACATCCGCCAACTTGTGCTGGGTATCCGAAGTGAAGGTGGATATCCTCAGCCAAGCCCGACAACGATAGCCACCGCGCCGCCACAGACCTGGCACATGAGTCCCCAATGTCCAAAGCAGTCTGAAGCTGCCGTTTGGCCACTGCCCTGCCCTGGTCCGCACCTGCCTAACCGTGGTCTGCAGATCCATGGGAAGATGAGGGCGACCTCGTCCAGGAGCCCAACAGGGCATAAGAGAAATGCCATGAGGACGGCCGAACTGGCCTGGCGAGAAAGCCGAGGAGGGCATAGCGTGGACTTTTAGCCGGCATAGTCCAATTCCTTGACCCTTGTTGGGAGGTTTGTCACATCCCTAAGCGCTCTCGGCGCTACCGGAAAACGCTGTCGGTAACTAACCCCTCGGCCGAGGGGTGTTCCGAAAAACCGGACAAGGAACCGGTAGGGACCGCATACTTCTTGGCCATCCTGGCCGAAGACGCAGGGCAGGAAGCGGGGCGCTGCCAGAGCTCCAAGGCCGGGCCCACTATGGCCTCGGCCACCGGCAAGGCCTTCGTAGGGGAATCCCCTCGGTCCAGAATCTCCGTGAGGGGATACCTGGCCCACTTAGAGATGGGTTCGAACTTCATCCCGGTGGACTCCGAGATGAGCCGAAGCAATCCTAGGTAGGACGAAGGGCTATCGTCCACCGACTGTCCTCCTGAGGACTCCAAGTCCATTCGCTTGGAGAAAAGGGAGGAATCGCCTTCAGACTCGCAAGAGTCCTCAAAGAGCTGCCTCAGGCCTGAGCCACCCTCCACCTGCCGGGGTCGATCGGGAGTGAAGGTGACAGACAGCCTATGGGGCAACCCCTGAGCCGACCGAGAATTCTTGGTCGGAGCCCCAAATAACGGCTGTGGAGGCGGAGGTTCCACCGGGATCGGTGGGGCAGCTGGTTTTGGCCGAACAACCGACCTGGGAACAGGCTCCTCGGATAAAACGAGGGGTTGTTTCGGCCACTCCGGTGACAGCCACTTAATGGCCGGGGAAGGCGACGGCGTTGGCTTGTTCCCGGTCAGAAGGAGCTGTTGCCACATGAGGTCCTCATATCGTCAACGCAACTTACGTCGAAGCCTCCCCTCGTCCGAGGATGAGGACGAGCGGCGGTGCCGCTTGCCACGGTGCCGAGACCGCCTATGACGGCGGGATCGGCTGGACCACGAAGAAGTCCGAGACTGAGACCCTCGGCTTTCCCGAGGACGGTGCCGGGAGGTGTCGGGGGAACCGGCACTCCCCTTGGTTCGGAGGGTTCAACCGAAGGCTCCGGAACCAGAGGCACAGACAAGCCAACGGGTTCCTCAACTCCCACCGGAGGAACCGGGGAGAGGGGATTCTCGGCTTCTCCTGCCGACAACCCGTCCAATGGGTCGAGAAAAATCTCGACTGCGTCGACGGGAGTCTCGGTCAACTGGCCTGACGGGGACACCGTGAGACCAATGGCCGAAGCCGAGCGGTCGACCGAAGTCGACGGCCGACAACCCGGGGAGAGGGATCTTTCCCGCTCCCAAGAGCGTCGACGGTGGGACTTACCCTTGTCTCTCTTTTTGGACCGAGAAAACGGTCCAGCAGAAGTTGGTCCCTCACCTTTAGTAGAGAGGGTCAGACAAAGCTCCTTAAAAGAAGCTGAATAAGAGGCACCGAGAGAGAGCGGGACAAATGCCGCAGCCCAGGTAGAAGCAGCCCGCGCCGCCTCCTCTTCGAGGGCGATCATCTGCTCGAGCTGATCCGCTGAGCCCGCCGCCCCGGAAACCGCCGACCGGGCCTCTTTTGACTTCACCGAAGAAAACGCTTGGGACGCCCCGTTGTAAACAGGCAGCACGGTCTTGAGGACGAGGTCAAAAAGGAAGAGCACAGGTTGCAAGCCCGGGTCGTGCCCAGGCCTAGACAGTAGACGACGTGAGTGTGGATCTGTCCGAGACATCTTCTGCCCGCAAGGGCATCTCCGAAACCGGAGTCGATTTGTCCGCCAGGCAGCTTAGGGATAAAGACCAAGATTATTTTAGTGAAAACTTTTAATTCAAGAAAACCAAGAATTAGGAACCAGTCTTATACGCAGAGCGCATGAGGGAACCTGAGCTCAAGCGGTAAGGAAGATTCTGGGCCATGGGCGGAGCCGAGTTTTACCACCCGGGTGGGTGGGTGGGAGGAGCCAGCTTGAAGACCTTCCGCAAGATTTAAAGCGGTAAGGATAACTGCTAGACAGTGGATGAACAACATATCCATGTCCCTAGAACTACTGTTACAGGTGAGTAACCTGTTTTCTAGGATCGTAGATATGTTGTTCATCCACACTTATTGGCAGACCCTCAGCAGTTCTCTGGGAGGAGGGAGGCAAGGTGCATACCCCCTACTTAGGGAACAGAGATTGGAGAACTGAGATCCCAAAACCAGCATCCCGGCATGACTCAAGGTCGATGTGGTAGTGGGTAATGAAGGTGTTTGCTGACTTCCAGGTAGCAGCCTGACAGATTTCCTGGATAGGGATGTCCCTGGAAGCAGTCACCGATGCAGCAGTATGGTGGGTAGAATGAGCTCTTATCCCTCTGGGAGGCTCCATGCCCGCCAACTCATAGCATAGACCTATGCATGACGTAATCCATCTTGCTATGGTCCATTTGGCTGCAGGTCTGCCAGAAGCGGCTTCGGCGTAGGTGACAGACAGCTGGTGAACCTCTCCACGAATTTCCTCCGTCCTCTCCTTGTAATAGGAGAGAGCAAGTCTCAGGTCCAAAGTATGGAGCCTGTACTCGGCCTCAGAGATGTAATTAGGGTAGTATACTGGCAGAGTCAACACCTGGTTAAGGTGAAACTCTGACACCACCTTCGGAAGGAATTTCGGTTGGGGGCGCAGGACAACTTTTTCCCTGTGAAAGACCAGGTAAGGGGAGTCCACCGAAAGCACCTGGAGCTCCCCTGTACTTCTAGCAGATGTGATAGCCACCAGGAAGGCAGTCTTCCACGACAAGTGACAGCTCACACTTGTGCGTGGGTTCGAATGGCTTGCCCATGAGCTTTGCCAGTACCAGCAGTAGATCCCACGGAGGTGGAGGTTTACACACTGGAGGGGATATGTGATCCAGGCCTTTGAAAAAGTGCCCGACCACTGTCTCCTGCACCAATGTCGGCTGACCAGCCCTCGCCCGGTAAGCAGAAATGGCTGCCAGGTGTACCCTAAGGGTCGATGACCGTAGACCTCCTTTGGAGAGAGACCAAACGCAGTCGAGAATGTTAGCCACAGAACAGGATAAGGGGTCCAGACCCTTTCCCTGACACCAAATGGAAAATCTTTTCCATTTGAAGGCGTAACATTTCCTGGTCGATTCCTTTCTAGATGCCTCCACCACGATGTAGACATCTTCGGAAAGACAGAAAGCCTGGAACTCTAGCCACTCAGGTACAAGGCTGTGAGGTGCAGGGATTGAAGGTCCGGATAGAAGACCTTCCCCTGGTTCAGAGATATCAGGTCCAGGCATGTACAAAGCCACTCCCGGGGCCTGCAGCTGAGGCTGAGGAGATCTGGATACCAGAACTGGCGCCCATCACCTGAGAAGGCACGAGTTCTGACTTGGCCTCGTTGATCAGAAGGCCGAGTTGGGAGCAGGTTGAAGGGCCAGATCCCTGGACCTCTCCACCTCCTGTTGGGTGGAACCTGCAAGGAGCCAATCGTCGAGGTAGGGGTAAATTCTGACCCCCGACGCCGGAGATGGGCCGCCACCACTGCATTGCATTTGGTGAAGACCCATGGGGCCGATGACAGGACGAATGATACGGCTCGGAACTCGTACAGGATCCCCTCGACCCTGAAGCGGAGGAACTGCTGATGGGACGGACAGATTGGGACATGAAAGAACGCATCCTGCAGATCCAGTGAACAGAACCACATGTTTCGCTCCAAGGATGGTATGATCTGGGACAGAGTGACCATCCAAAAGGTGCATGACCAGAAATATTGATTCAGGTCGTGGAGATCTAGAATGGGGCTCCAGCCCATCTGTTTGGGCACCAGGAAGTACCTGGAGACAAAGCTTGGGTCTGCAGACGGATCCGCCACAAGAGCTACTGCCTCCTTGAGGAGGAGTCGAGCGATATCGTCTCGAAGAGCCGACTGGGCGCTTTCGGAAATCCATTCTTCCCGAGGGGCATGGGCTCAGCTGGGAGGGTACTGCTCAAATTCTAGAGGCAGTCCCTGGCCAACCACTTCGAGAACCCACCTGTCTGAAGTGATAGCGGACCAGGCGGAAAGGAAGTGGCGGAGCCGACCCCCCCATGGAAGACCCAGAGCTGACGTGATGGGAATAGGGCTGGCAGCCCCCACCCCGTCACTGAGCAGGCTTGGAGGAGGATGAAGCTCCAGGACCTGAGCCTCGGCCTCCTCTACGGGCTTGTTGGGGTCCAGGCTTGGGCCGAGGGTGCCAAGTTTGAGCCTGCTGCTGATGCTGATGCTGTTGTCCTCCCTGGAAGGAGGATTGCTGAACCGCAGGGGAAGAGTGACGAAAAGGCTTCTTCTTTTTCTTCTGCTGGTTCTTGCCCAAAGAACGCTTAGCAGAAGTAGCGCCCAAGGTGGCACTGGACTGCTCTATGCACCGTAAGTGACCGGCCACTCCTGGGCCGAACATGTCAGTCCCAAGGAAAGGCACATCAGCTAACTTGTGCTGAGTATCCACCACGAAGGAGGAGAGCCACAGCCAAGCCCTGCAGTGAGAGGCAACTGCGACAGCCATCAAGTGGACACAAGAGTCCCCAATGTCCAGGGCCGTCTGGAGCTGCTGTTTGGTGACAGCATGACCCTGATCTCGGACCTGCTTGACTGTGGTCTGCATGTCCATGGGGACCTGTGGAAGGACTTCATCCAATGACCCGAGAACGGCATGGGAGAAGTGTGCCATGATGATGGCCGAACTTGCCTGATGAAGGCCCAAGGAGGACGCCGCATAGACCTTCCGCCCCGAGTGGTCCAAATACTTGGACTCCTTGTCGGGAGGTCAGTCAGTGTCAGCAGAACTACCACTATGCTTAAACACAGAGGCGGTCACCAGACTCTCGTCCGAAGGGTGCTCTGTGAACCTCGTGAGGGACCCCATGGACACCGCATACTTGCGGGCCATGTGGGCAGACGGTGCTGGACATGAGGCCGGACACTGCGAAAGTTCAAGTGCCAGACCAACAATGGCCTCGGCCACAGGAAAGGCCTCCGGAGTATCCCCACTCTTGAGGATGTCTGTGAGAGGGTACACTGCCTTTTTCTGGATGGGTTCCAACGGCATCCCTGTGGAATCAGAGATGAGATGAAGGATCCCTTGGAAGGAGGAAGAGCCTTCATTCATCCCTGTGCCAACGGACGACTCATCATCACCAGGATGAAAGTGAAGACCGGTGACATCCGAGTCTGAAGAGTCGGGGTACAGCGGCCTGCCGCCCAAATCATCCTCAACCCGCCAAGGGCAGTCCAGGGTGACCGTGACCTACAGACACTGGGGAAGCCCGGTATCTGGTCGGTCCTCTTTGTAAGGAGCCCCCCTCCACAGGTTACTTAGGCGGCGTCTCCACCACTATTGGTGGAGAGACCGGAATAGGCCAAACTGGAGGACGGGCTAGCCCCTCGGGTGGGGGAACCGAAGGCTTCGGTTCTGAGGGGGTCGGCCTCGGCCTAGGAGGCAATAGCCAAATAATGGCCAGGGTAGGCGGCGGAGCCGGCTTCTGCCTGGACAAAATCAGCTGTTGCCACATAAGGTCCTCGTAGCGCCGACCAAGTTTCCGTCGGAGTCTCTCCTCATCTGAGAAGGATGAGGATGACCTGTGACGTCGCCTCTTTTTGGAGCGCTTGTGGCTCTTTCTTGGCCAACTGACTGAGGGGATTCTAGACCTCAACCGAGATTGGGCGGGCCAACTCGGTCATTCGGGAGGGATCGGTGAAACCTGAGGGTCCGGAACTGGGACCTCGATGGGGACACCAGCGGGTTGGGTCGCCTCATCAGGGAACACAAGGACTGAAGTCCTCTCCGAACAGTAATCGGCCACGGCCGGTGACAGAGGGTCGACTGGATCAAGAACAATCTCGACCTCACTGGCCACATCCTCGGTCATCTGGCCAGATGGAAGGTCCGTGAAGCCTGTGGCCGAGGAAGCGATCTCGATCGAGACCACATGCTCCTGGGACTGAGACCTCTCTCAGTCCCAAGAGCGCCTTCGCCGAGACGAAGATGTGCCAGGTTCCTTGTCTCTCTTACGAGATCGGGAGGAGTGCGAGCCTGAGGGCACCTCACCTTGGGTGGGGAGAGACTGGCACAACTCCTTAAAGAAACCTGTGAAAGTGGAGCCCAGGTTGCGTGGAACGAAAAAGTTCCAAATAGCTGAAGTGCGGGCGGCTTCTTCTTCGAACGCCTTCATGCATTCCAGCTGCTCAGCGGAACCCGCAGCCGCAGAAACTGCCCATCTAGCCTCCTTGGACTTCACCGGAGGATTCCTTTTCTCCGGTCTCCCCAACTTTAAATGTGTCAGGTGGTCGTCCAGGACATTGGGATGAAGGCGAGGCAATAGCTGGGGCGAGGGTGTGGCCGACACCTGGGCAGTAGGTAGCGTGAGATGGGGATCAGTGACGCATCTTCTGGCCGCAAGGACACCGGCGAAATCCTGGAGAAGATTTCTCTTCCATGATCGAGGACGCAAAAACGCGATCGTTAACTGGAACGAGTTTTAATTTCAGTAAAACCAAAGTTTTGAATGCCAGGGCCTACGAAATGTGTGAGCACGAGGGAGGCAACCTGTATCTTCCAGCGGAAAGGAAGATCTGATGTCATGGGGCGGAGCCGAGGTATATACCACCCGGTTCAACGTATCCACGATCCTAGAATATAAGTTACAACTCTGTGCTATGGTCACGTTCCCACTATTAGCTTAAAGCAAACATTTATTTCTCTGCCTGAAGCAAGCAGCTGCCCCAAAGTGGTCTCTAGTTTTCTATTTTATATCTTTATTAGAAGCCTGTATTGTTTTGTTTTAAACAGCTTTCTATTACTCTGCATTAGTTATTTGTTTTATTTAATAAACATATATTTCCAGTGGTCCTCTGGTTCCCGATCAGTTCCTATGAACTGGAGAAAGACATTTTAAAAAGGGGTTCCCACCTAAGGGGACTGAACATTTTTGCTGTAAAAAATGTTTAAACACTTTCATTCTGAAGTAGTTTAAAAGAAGTTTTCATAATTTTAATTTTTTTAAAAATCACTTGTTTTACCACTTTTGTGACTGGGAACCGAATATTAAAAATCTTAGGTCCTAACAGTGTTTGGCATGACTGATAGGCTTAAAAAGAACATGGCACACGTGCTGTAAAAACTGTGTTTTGTGTTTTCAGCTCCTGGCCAAGGCAGCCTGCCACGAGCTTTGCTTAAAGTGCCTGAGACTGCAACACAATTTTAAAAACTGTGAACTTTGTAAAAGGTTTTGCCCTAAAACCCTAATGAAAACAGCTTTAAAAAGAGAAGAGTTTATGACCTCTTAGTCTGCCTTTATGTCACCAACACACAATAAAGTCTTAGGGGGACCTCCCAGTAATGGTGGAAAGCATGTATCACCATGTTCTTCTCATAAGCAGCAGTCCTCATCAAAGGGACACACCAGAAAGATAAACCTGCTCAGCCATCTGATAGGCATGGACAAGATGACAAAGATACCAGTGTGTCCAAAAATGGGAACCCTGACTCCAGTGATAACAAAAACACAAGCAATACAGCCTCAGAGCAGGTGCTGGAAACACTGCTCACCAAGAAAAACCAAATGAAAAACATATCCCTGCCACTCCTCCTATAAAAGAAAAAAAGAGAAGGCAGTTTAACAGAATCAAATGCCCTCGACAGAGGACATGACAAAGGTATGGCAGTTTTTTTCAGGCCTTCCGGGCTATGGGAAACATACTCAACGTGCCTGCCCCACCCTCCAAAGGCTACTGTTACAGACCAGCAGCCTGCTCAGGAGGATGATGTGTATTATGAAGAGGAGGAGGGTGAACCTATAGGACCAGACCGCTGTTCTGATCAGGAGTTTGGCACCCCCTCCCAGACTTACTGAGTATTACATATTATTACATATTTCTCTTTCATCAAACAAATGGAGGATACCCTCAACATCCCCTCTCATGAAACGGTAGAGGAAGTGGAGTTCACAGACGTGATGGGATTGGCCCCTACAAGGAGGCTAATGGTTTCCATCCACAGGTTCCTCAAAAAAGCCATATCAAAAATAATTTTAGCACCTAATTAGCAGCTGGCATTGAAAAAAGTTATCAGGTGGACAGGCAAGGGGCAATACCTGTATGCCCACTTCATCAATGAATGGTACAGGGAAGTGCCACTGAAAAGGTCAAGGTGCCCCTCTCTGCATGCCCCCCCCCCCAAAAAAAAAGTATTCCAGAAAATTGGATACTATCACCAAAATGTGTACATAACAGCTCCCCTGCTCCTAAAACAGGCAGCTTATTTGGGCTACACAGCTCACTACCAGAAATCACTGCAGAAAACCATACTGGCTCGGAGTAATAAAGTAGATGGTGTAGTAGCAGAAGATTTGGCAGCAACAACAAAGTCATCCCTGGAAGCTACATAATACCAGTTTCACATGTCTGTGAATATTAACGACTCTGCATCAAGAGTCTTGGCTCACGTAGTGGCACTAAGGAGATTGTCTGGCAAAGGGCTATTATTCCTACCCTGGACACTCAGGCGATGGCCATGGATTCCCCCTTCGAGGGAAAATCTTAATTTGGTAACAAAACAGAGGCATACAAGAAAAGAAAGGATGAGTACAGAGCCACTGAAGGGGAAGACAGGGGCAGAGGTTACTGTCCCAGACCCTACACTGGTTATGAGAACTGGCCACAGACAGCGTACTACATGGGTAGGGGCAGAAAGGGCACAAGGCATGCTGCAACTCCAGCTCCTAAGACACAGCCAAAACAAAACCCATGACAATTCTACCCAGACTGCCAGTCAGCCATTGCCAGCAGAAGGAAGGATAACCCACTACTTCCAGGAATGGGAATAATCACCAAGGACAAGTGGGTCCTGGGAGTAGTGGGTCAGGTTTGTCTCTGCAATTCCAAAGGTTTCCCAGCAGAAACCAAAAAAAGTGTCTGCTCATTCACCAACAGAAAAAGTTCTGTTAGAACTGGAAGTAAAGAAATTACTGCAAGCAACAGCAGTAGAAATGGTCCCTACATCACAGTGAGGAAGGGGACACTTTTCAAGATACTTTCTAACCAGCAAGAAAAGTGGGTGATGGTGACCCCCTCCTAGATTTAAGATACCTGAACAGGTAAATCAAGGAAAAAAACTTCAAGATGATCACAGTAGGCACAGTAATATCACCTCTGCAGTCAGAAGACTGGTTGGAATCACTGCATTTGAAGGATGTTTACTTCCATATTCCTGTCAGACCCAGCCATACACTTTAACCTCACCGCAGCACACAGGATATTCACAAACTACTTCGCTGTGGTGGCAGCCCGTCTAAGTAGACAAGATGTGGCTGGAAGACTGGCTAGTATCAGGAAAAACAAATGAGGAAGCAATGTGAAGCATACAGCTGGTAAAAAAAGAACCTCAGAAAATCTTGTGTTCCTAATAAACCCGCAGAAGTCCCAGACAGAACCAGTACAGGTCCTGGATTTCATTGGAGCAGAGCCGAATACCCTGCAGGGAAAGGCTTTTCACCCAAAGGACAGGGTATCAAATGTGACTGCCAGTACAGAGTCATTTGCTCTTGGCCTACCAATACCTGCAAGGGATTTGCTGCAGCTGCAGGGTCACTTGGCTTCATCCACAACGATGGTACCACTGACCAGATTCCATATGAGGGACATATAGTACCATCTGAGAGGTTACTGGTCCCAAAGCTTGGTCAATTTGTCTCAGCTAGCGCCAATCATAAAAAGCTTTGTACAAACACTGGAGTGGTGGAAGTAGAACAGCAACCTCAGAGCGAGCATTCCCTTCCTCCAGCAATCTCCTACCAAGGACCCCACAATGGATGCTTCACTCCGAGGATGAGATGGCAACCTAGAGGACCTCACAATAAGTGGCATCTAGAATCCTCAGGAGACTCAGTAGCATATAAATCTCCTCAAGCTCAGGGCAATAATGTTGGCAGTGCAGACCTTCTCCCTCCAGTTGCAAGATCAGTCAGTCCAAATATGGAGAGACAACAGTGCAATAATGCACTACATAAATGAAGGGGGGGGGGGGCAAGATCCTCAAAACTGTGCACAAAAGCTAAAAGGATCTGGGACCTAGCGTACTCCCTGGATACAAAGAATGTTAAAGTACATCTGCTAGGCAAGGACAGTGTGCTGGCAGACTCCCTAAATAGAATCAGCCAGGGAAACCACAAGTGGGCCTTGAACCAGCAAGTTCTGGCTTCAGTCTTCAGAAGATGGGGTAGCCCAGAAATAGATATGTTTGCCTCTCAGGAGATCAATCAGCTTTCAAAGTTGCATTGCAGGCCACAAGTCAGGGACACATTCCCAGAGGATGCCCTAGCTTTGGACTGCACAGGGAGGTTCCTGTATGCCTTCCCACCATTCCCCCAATACAGTGGGTCCTCATGAACAGAGAGACAGCAACAATGATCCCGATACTCCCAGAATGAGCCAGGCAAGCATGGTACTCATTGCTGCTGGTTCTGAAATAAAGGATTCACAGAATTTGTCAGAAGAAATCTGTTGGCAGAAAAGGACCAGTAGACCCATCTAGTCTGCCCTAGTTCCCTGTTATTACCAGCCCCCGAATCCTATACAGCATCAGGTGCCCTTCCCTCTTTCCTTTCCTTTCCTTATTATGCCCATGTGCCTGTCCCACATAACGCTTGAAGCTCCCACTGTCTTCGCCCCACCACCTCCTCTGGCAGGCTGTTCCAAGCGTCCATCACCCTTTCTGTGGAGAAGTATTTCATCATACCCCTCTTAACCCCCCCCCCCCAAAGCTTCAATGCATGTCCCATGTTGTGGTGCTCCTCCCCCTCTGAAAGAGACCACCCCCTTGCACCTTGTTCACCATGGTGAAGTATTTACAAGTCTCAATCATGTCTCCTCTCGCTCTCCTCCAGGGACTATGTGTTGAGTTCCCACAGCCTCTCCTCGTATGGTTTCTCGTGCAACCCCCGCACCATTTTGGTAGCCCTTCTCTGGATCGCTTCCACCCTGTCAATGTCCTTGCAGAGGTGTGGCATCCAGAACCGTACGCAGTACTCTAGGTGGGGTCCCATTACTGAGCAACAGAGTGGCAACAACACCTCCCTTCTCCTGCTAGAAATGTCCCTCCCTATGCACCCCAGCATCCTACTAGCCTTGCCAACTGCCTTGCTGCCCTGCCCTACCACCTGAAGATCATCAGATATGACTATCTCTAATATCCCTCTCTTGCTTGGTGACGGTAAGGAGCCCCATCCCCCCATCTCATCTCAATCAACCTGCCACTGAGATACAACTTACTGACCCTGTCCCAGGGCAAGCAAACTTTCCAGATCTCAGAATACTGTCCCTGAGGCCATGGTTCTTGAAGAGCTACAATTTTCTGGTTTGAATCTGTCAGAGGAAGTGCTGAGAGTTTCGAAGGTTTCCAGGAAACCAGCCACAACAAAGTACAGTTATGTAAGAACTTACCGTAACAGTAGATCTTTGAGAGGATCTGTTGCAGCTGGTTCTACCTATGGAACTATAGCCACCAGGTACTAGGACCACACAGGAACATTTCTAGCTAGCAATCTACCAGGGGCCACCCACTCCGATGTCATCCTATCAAATAAGAGTGGGCGGCCTCCTCAGTTCTCCCACAGGAGACTATAAGCAGCCTAGCACCGGCTGAGGGAATTGAGGAGAAACCAAAGGTTCTTGCAAAGAAAGGATGATAAATAAGGAGGTACAGACACAGAATGGCCTCCCAGGCCCAGAGGGAAGGACAGCATGGCCTGCTGCAAGACAGCCTCTTGAAGATCTACTGTTACGGTAAGTTCTTACATACCTGTACTATCTTACCTCGAGGGTATCTCTTGCAGCAGGCCACACCTATGGAACAAGTCCCAAGCAGTTCCGTCATCAGACAGCACAGTCTGGGTGGAGGAAACCTCGAGCCTAAGAAAGTAGGCCCTGGAGGACAGCTAGGCCAAAGTTGGCCCTACACCTAGAGGCAATGTCCAGACTGCAGTGCTTGGTGAAGGTGTGGACAGTACTCCAAGTAGCAGCAGCACAGATCTCTGCAGCTGACACATTCCTGAAACAGGCAACAGAAGTGGCCATGCTTCTGGTGGAATGGCCACGAACAATGCCAGGAAGATCCTTGCCATACCTCCTGTAACAATAAGTGATACAGTTGGTCAACCATTTGGACAAGCACTGTTCTGGAACAGGGATGTCCTCTTTCCTAGGGCCAAAAGAAAAAAAACAGAGAACTTCCTACAGTACATCGTATGGCGTGTAGTAAAATACAGTTACATAAGAACTTACCATAATAGTAGATCTTCGAGAACAGCTCTTGCAGCAGGTTACACCATTAGGACTGAAACCGGCAGGTGCCAGGACCCCACGAAAATTTTCTAGCTAGCAGTATCCAGCAGGGACCACCCCTGACGTCGGCCCCACCCCTGACATCAGGCATCATACAAAAGGGGGCGGTCCCCCAGAATCCCCAGTTCTCCCGCCGAAGACTCACGGCCGCTAGATGACATCAGAAGTGGAGACCGAGGATCCGCCTTCAAAGAAGGTGTTCAGAACTGAATCCTAGGTAATGATTAAAGGACCAACTCTACCGCCAGAGAGGATGGTGGGAGGGAAACTAGCTGCTGCAAGAGCTGTTCTCGAAGATCTACTGTTACAGTAAGTTCTTACGTAACTGTACTATCTTACTTTGAGAAACAGCTCTTGCAGTAGGTTACATCATTAGGACTGATTCCCAAGCTATTCTGGAAATCCCTCACAGGTGGGAGGAGGCTAGGTAGAGATCGTAAGTTGGGCCGAATACTAGGACAGTAGTCCCTGAAGGACTGCTAGACCAAAACCAGCTATTCGCCGTGATGCAACGTCCAGGCTATAATGCCTGATAAAGGTGTGCACGGTGCTCCAAGTAGCTGCTGCGCAGATGGCTGAAGTGGACACGTTCTTCAGAGCAGCAAAGGAGGCAGCCACCCCCCTTGTGGAATGTCCCCTAACCGAGCCTGGTAGGGATTTATTACGTTTCTGGTAACAGAACGTGATGCAACGGATGAGCCACCTGGACAGGGATTGTTTAGAAACCATAGCCCCCAGCATCCTATGGGCGAAGGAGACAAAAAGCTGATCAGATTTACGGTGTTGCCTGGTTCTGGTCAGGTAGTATCTTAGACACCTATGCACATCTAGAATGTGCAGCAGGGCCTCTCTTCTATTAAGAGTATTTAGGAAAGTACACTGGCAGGTCAATGTCCTGATTGAGGGTGAGGGCTACGACCACCTTAAGTAGAAACTTTGGATTTGTCCTTAGGGACACTCTGTCCTGGTGAAAAACCAAATAAGGTTCTTTGCACGTAAGTGCGTGAAGCTCAGAAATCCTTCTGGCCGAAGTAACAGCAACTAAAAATAACATCTTCCATGTCAGGAGATGTAGCTCGCAATCCGTGGCTGGTTCAAAAGGTGGCAGCGTAAGCTGCTCCACGACGAAGGGTAAGTCCCATGGATGAATGGGATCCTTAATCGGAGGCCTAAGGTGGAGGACGCCTCTCAGGAATGCTCGTGCGGTTTCCAACTGAGCTATGGACCGTAGGCCTATAGGAGTGTGATAGGCCGAGATGGCACAAAGGTGTACTTTTATTGAGGAGTAAGCCAAGCCTGCCTTAAATAGGGACAGAAGGCAGTCTAGAACAGAACCTTCCAGACAATCCATCAGGGAAAGTCCTCGTGCTTGAACCCAGAGGCAAAATCTGTGCCATTTCATGGTGTATGTGGCATGAGTGGCCAGTTTTCTAGCAGCTGCTAGAACATCTGCTACCCCTTGTGAGACCCCCTAGTGCATGACAGCTATGTCCCTAGGAGCCAGGCATGCAGGTTCAGAGAGCGAAGGTCCAGCTGGACCAAGGATCCTGCCTCCTGGGACAATAAGTGAGAGCTGATTGGCAGAGGCACCGTAGGTTCCTGAGACAGCTAGTGCAGCAGAGGAAACCAAATCTGCCTGAGCCAAAGAAGCACAGGTCAAAGGTCAGCTTGCTCTCTCAGTGAATTTCAAAAGAACCCTCTGGATCAACGGGAAGGGAGGAAATGCGTAGAGGAATCTGCCCGTCCAGGAGAGGGACAACGTGTCTCGCCAGAAAACACCAGGCCCTGGATCTAGCGAGTAGAAATTGGGCAGGTTTGCGCTGGATGGGGATGCGAAAAGATCTAAATCTGGTGTGCCCCATCTGTGAAACAGATCCTCTACCACCTCCTGGAGTAGTTCCCATTCATGGACTCTGGACTGAGATTGACTCAGACTGTCTGCGATAATGTTGTCCACTCCTGGGACATGTACAGCAATAAGGTTTGCGCCGTGTTGCAGAACCCAATCCCACATCCTCATGGCCTCCCTGCAAAGCGGGTAGGAATGGGTGCCTCCTTGTTTATTAAGGTAATACATCACCGCAGTATTGTCTGTTTACAACAGCAGAGTACCTGGTGGATTCTCCGACTGGAAGGTCTGCAAGGCATAAAGGACTGCTCTCATCTCCAAAATATTTATGTGGACATGAGCTTCCTGGGGCGTCCACGAGCCCTGAGACCTGACCCCGTCGAAGTGTGCTCCCCAACCGAACCCTGAAGCATCCGCGGAGAGTGTCACAATCGGAGACGGCGCAATAAAGGGGACTCCCACCTATAGGTGTTTTGGTTTGAGCCACCATTGCCAATCCCGGATGATGGCATTCGTGATCCGAATTGGAAGCTGCAGATGGTCTTGCTTCTGCTCCCACTGTACCCGTAACATCCACTGGGTCACCCGCATGTGGAGACGGGCTAAAGGGACTGTCTCAATGGCCGCAGCCATGTGTCCAAGCAGGCAAAGGATCAGTCTTGCTGGGACTATCTTCTTTGTCAAGATGTCCCTTATAACGGATCTGATGTGTTCCGCTCTGTCCTGGGGCAAAAATCTTTCCCCTGGACGGTGTCCAGGACTGCACCTATGAACTGCAGTCTCTGCAACGGAACCAGGTGTGACTTCTCCTGATTGATGATGATGCCCTACGACCCAAAGAGGGAACGAGCACAGTGGATCGCGGACATCAGAGCCTCCCGAGAGGGGGCCATGAGGAGCCAGTCATCCAGATATGGGAAAATGTAGTGGCCTTGTCGCCTGAGAGCCGCCACTACGACTGCCATGCACTTTGTAAATACCCGAGGTGCCGAGGACAGTCCGAAAGGGAGGGCTCAGAACTGATAATGGTTACCTAGAAACTCGAAGCGCAAGAATTTCTTGCGCGCTCGAGCTATAGGTATGTGCATGTAAGCATCCTGCATATCCAGAGACGCTAAGAAGGCGCCCTGCTTGAGCATGGAAATTAAACCTGGAAGAGTCACCATGTGGAAGCGTTTGTAAAGGACTGAAGCGTTGAGGTCGCTGAGATTCAGAATCGGACGGAGGTCCCCTGTCTTTCTGGGAACCAGAAAGAAGTGGGAATAGAAACCTGCACCTCTCTGATTCTGCGGTATGTGCTCTATAGCCTCCTTTCCCAGAAGCGCGAGCACTTCCTGCTGTATGAGCAGTGCATGCTGACCCAAATAACGGGAAAGCAGAGGAGGTCTTGATGGTGGGTGGTCGAGGAATTCTATAGAGCGTTTTCTCTCGACCAGTTGGAGGACCCACCGGTCGGTGGTTATAGTCTGCCATCCTGAAAGGTGGCGAGCGATGCGACCCCCGACCTTTTCCTCCCGTTGATCCAGAGGAGGGGCGGGGGCCGGGAAGGAGTCATGCTGTGGCAGCATTACCCCCCACAGGCTGGGTTGGTTTGGTATATCTCTGACCTTGGCCTGGGGAAGACTTAGGCTGGGCCTCACGGTTGAAGTTGCCCCTTGCTGCTGGCCAGAACGCGGCTGTTGCCTTTGTTGCGGTCAAGAAATCCATTCTGGTTCCATGAAAGAACCAGATTTGGGCCTGTACAGGCTTGTACAGTCCTTACTGCCTTCCTCACAGCTTCTGTAATTTGGGTGATCACCTTTTCGGAATCTTCACCAAATAGGACTTCGCCGCTGTAGGGAACGTCCAAGATGTTTTTCTGGACGTCTGGGGTAAATCCGAAGATGCAAAGCCATGAGTGTCTCCGGAGACAGACGCCCAAGGCTGCTCCCCTTGCTGTGGGGTCCGCTGAATTGTAGGCGGCTCTCAAAATTTGAGTCCCCACATCTGACCCAGTGTGAAGGAGGTTCAGAAGCTCCTCCTTCTGCTCGCCATCCGGAAGTGCTTTGACTAGGTCTTGACCCTGTTCCTACAGGGCATTCTGAAATTGAACCATGGTGTCAGATAGTTCAGTGACCTAATGGAGCATGTAGCAGCCGCATACATGCACCTACCCAGTGAGTCCAAGTGCTTGAACTCCTGGTCCGGAGGCTGTGTACTCAAATGTTGTGGTCGTTGAGACCTGTCATGGGAGGCCATAATGACCAGTGAATCAGCCAGGAATTGTTGCGCTTGGCACGGGTCCTCCGTGAGGCCCTGTACAGGTGGTCAGCCTTCGCACCACGGGGTGGAGTGCGGACATTTCCACGTGGCCTTGGTGACGTCCGCGAAGGTGTCCACCAAGGGTGTCACCACCACAGGCTTAGGGTCCTTCTGCCGAAGATAACGAGCTAGGCGCGGTCGTTCAGGGTCTAGGTCTTCCGTTTCCCATCCCATGTTCTCCTGGATGTGCCTCATGATTTCAGAAAAGGAGGGATCATCTGGAGGTGACCTGGGGAGGTCTCATGGGTCAGGCGATGGGATGCTGATTGGAGAAGGAGACCTGGAGGTATCTGAAGTCAGGTCTAGAGTCTTCTCCCTGTGGAGTGGACCGTCTACGTCTGGGTCGCTTGGGACTGGGGGACCCTGAGGGAGATCTTGAAGGGGGTCTTCTTTCTTTGGATCTGCCCCTAGGAGGTGGAGTAGGCTCCTTGGGGTTTGGAGGTCTTCCTACTGGCCCCTGTGGTAGAGGGGGAGGAGTAGGAGTAGGTTTCACTGGGACCACGTCTTTTTTGATTGTGTCCCACCAAAAGGTAAAGAGGTCTTTAACCTTCTGAATGTTCATACCGGACGACGGTCCTGGCGTCGGGGCTGGTCTGTCAGCCGTATCGGCATCGGGTCCAAGGGCGTCACGATCAGGCAAAGCCTCCTGTGGAAGCTCATGCCCGCTGTCACCTGCCTGGTCGCCAGGCAATGTCAGATCCTCCGCAGAGCCCCTGTGACCGAATCCACTGGTGACGGAGAGGCAGTCGCCAGCTCCTGGAGAACGCTCGTCAGATGTCTGGTCCGACGGGCGCTTAACTGGGGAAGGGTCAGCAGCCCGTTTAGTGTCCATCATCCGCTTAAGGGACATCAGGTCCTTGGTCTTCCTGGGAAGGGAGTTCAGTCCCCTAGGAGGCCGATCTAGCGTCGGGGTCCCGGCGTCTGTCCAAGCAAGCCTGAGAGATCTTTGAAGAGGACTTGGACCGGTGACGGTCAGAAGACTTCGCGGAAAAGCCTGGGAGGGCGCTGGAGAAGGGTCCAAAGTCCTGGAAGTCTTGATCGAATGCAGAGAAGCCGAAGAGCTGCCTGAAGTCCTAACCTTAATGGGAGGGGGTTGAAAGCGAGCCCTGGAGGAAGAGCGGTCTGAGCTCGTGGAACCGGAGCTGGTGCACGAGTCTGAGGCCCGGTTCGGGGATCTGGACCTGGCCTTCTCCCGGTGCTTTTCCCGGTACTTATAGGTTTTAGAGGTAGACTCACCTCTGGAGGCAGGGTCTTTATCCATAATCTTTAATTTTTCTTCCAACAGGAACCCCTGAAGCGTCTTCTGGCGGCGGATCCGGGTGCGACTATTGAACTGCTGGCAAAAGGAGCAGGCCTTGGTGTCGTGTTCCGGGCCTAGGCACCGCAGACAGGACAAATGCAGATCCTTAAAAGGTATCTGTTTGCCACAGGCACACTTAGAGGGGTGTTCTGCTGAGGAAGGAGTTGAAGATGCCGACACTTAGAGTATTTAAATGCTAGAAGTTCTAGACTTCGTTCGCTGAAGCGGGTCCATGAGGCCGATGCTGGCAAGTCAACGGCAGGAAAAGAACTGGGGATTCTGGGGGACCGCCCCCTTTTGTATGCTGCCTGACATCGGGGGTGGTCCCCGCTGGATACTGCTAGCTAGAAAATTTCCGTGGGGTCCTGGCGCCTGCCGGCTTCAGTCCTAATGGTGTAACCTGCTGCAATAGCTGTTTCTCAAAGTAAGAACACAGAATTCTGTGCACATCCAAAGTGTGCAGCAATGCTTCCCTGGATTGGCATGCTCTGGGAAATAAGCAGGAAGGTGGATGGAGGTATTGAAAGTAAACTCAGACACTTTAGGAAGAAACTTTGGGTTAGTAAGCAAAGGCACCTTGTCTTTGTGGAAAATCAAATAAGGCTACTTGCACATGAGCGCCTGTAGCTCTGAAATTCTTCGAGCAGAAGTAAAAGCAACCAAAAACACAGGTTACTCACCTGTAACAGTAGTTCTAGGAGTGGTATAAGTTGTTCATCCACATGTCCCTTTCCCTTTAAATCTTGCTGGAAGGTCTAAAAGCTGGCTCCTCCCACCCACCCAGGTGGTATATGCCTCGGCTCTGCCCCACGACACCAGATCTTGCAGGCTGGAAGCAGAGGTTGTGCATCGAAGCCGGGGAGGTCGGGTGGGTCAGTGTGGATGAGCAACATATAAAACTCCTAGAAAGTATCGTTACGTAAGAACTTACCATAACGGTAGATCTTCAAGGTACGGTCTCTTGCAGTAGGTTATTACTCTTGGAGTCAGCTAGGTGGAGCTGTCACATGGTAGCTTCTTCCAGCAGTCTTCTATGGGGCCGCCCTATACCTCACTTCATGTGGCTGTGTATAAAAGGGGGCGACCCCCAGGCACACACTGTTCCCCGCCGGCTGCAGCACGCAAAAAAGGCAGAGGACCGAAGGGAACCAAGGGACCATGGGGAAAAAAACAACCCAATGGCCTGAAAGCCAAGGACCCGAGAGCAAAATGGCAGGGGGACGGAGGGCGGGACTCTACCTACTGCAAGAGACTGTACTTCGAAGATCTACTGTTACGATAAGTTCTTAGGTAACGATACTGTCTTCTACAGACAGGTCTCTTGCAGTAGGTTATTACTCTTGGGAAGAGTACCAAGCAGTTGTAACAAAAGGGAGAATAGGAGGAGCTTGAAGGCAGGATGTAAGCCACGGCAACAAGCAGAGCCAACAAGACACATCCGTGAGAACAGAAAAAGAGGCGGCAAACACACCAGGCAGAAGACACGGAGGAGCCGCAGACATAGCCAAGGGGACAGCCATGTGATCTCGGACAAAGGACGGCATCACAAAAGTCATAGTCAGGTCAACTCAAGCCACACCCGAATGGGCTGATAAGCCAACGGTGGCGAGGACAGTAGTACTCCACGAAGGGAGAATAGAACTAGGGACATGCCAATTATTCAACCGGCGGAGCCGGGGTTGAGAGGCCATGGCGAGGAAAAATCCAGAAGAGCTCCAAAGGCGTGGAAAGTGCAGGAGGTAGTGGAGTGCAGTGGTGCAAGACACCCCGGAAATCCCACAGCAAGGGAACACTAAAGGGCTCCAGGAGGGAGAGTAGCAGAGGTCCCCAAGAAATCCGCGAGGAACGACATGTCCGGTAATGGAAACAAGCCTCCAAAAACAGGCGGAAGAATCCCCAGGTACCTCCAAGGCCTGCAAGAAGAGGTAGGGGGAATGCCCCCAAAGCAGCTAAGGCACAGGGGCGGGCCTGGGCCCAGGAGGGGGACGGGTATGTGGCAGAGGGAACAATGGGGATGACCCCCTAGTCACCCGATCGCGACCACATGACGCCCCCAGAATGGGGTCTGGGAACACAGATGCCTGCCGGCCAAAGCAGGGGACGGGTCCGTGGTACAGCATGGTAGAGGTCCTGGACGGACCGAAGGGTATGCCCCAAAGCCTGGAGAGAATCCAGAATGGACTGGGTACCAGGACCAAAGAGCTGGTCCCCACAGAATGGGGTACTGGCAACTGACAAGTGGACGTAGGGAGCCAAGCCCGACACCCGGAGCCAGGCATGGTGGCGCAAAGTGACGCCAGTGGCCGACATTCGGGCAGCAGCATCAAGCGCATCATAGCTCACCCAGAGCAGGTGATGGGCAAGAGAGGACAAGGCGGCCACAGGCTGAGCTACCCGGGCCGACTCTTGGGAGGGCGGCAAGGAGGACAGCGCGTTAACAGCCGAGGCACCCAGTGTGCGGAGGTATTGGGCCATATGGCCCAGAGAAGTAAGGATGCGGAGCAGCAGTGTACTGGAGGTGTAGACCTTCTTGCTAAGGAGATCAAGGCACCGGGATTCCCGGTCTGGCAGCACCACACTAGTGTGGCAAGACCGAGTGGTTTAGTCGTGAGCCGGCGTAATGACCACAGAGTCAGCTACAGGGGGGCAGACAGCCATGGGTGGCCTGGTGGAGAACCGTAAAGCTGGTCAGGCCCATGGGGGGTGGGCGGTGCGGAAGCAGGATGGGGCCAGGCCTGAGACATGGCGTTGGCATATGCAGGAATCAAGGCAGGGACAACCAGGACAGGGCCCTCGGGCATGCCAAGGTAGTCGGGCCAGGTCCTGACGAAGGAAATCCGGGTCCCCATTGGGGAAGTGGAACACATCCTGTATCTGCACCAGGAGGTCCATGAAGGAAGTGTCCGCAGATGTGGAAGCATCTGGAAGGGCAGGCGGGATGTCCACCATGACAGAGGAGATGGAGAAGGGGGAACCAGGGGTCCCCATAGTCCGAACAGCCGGCATCCATGACGGTCACCCCAAAGGGGTCCTCCCTGTCTGAGTCCCCACAGTGGGAGTCCGGATATTATCAGAGATATGGGAGGTGGGGGGGACCAAGTGGAAACTACTGGATCCGGGCAAAGGCGCTTGGGCAGGGGGAGGGCAAACGGTGCGGCGAAAGGCCAGTGGGTGAAGCTGAGGCCGGGCTGTGACCCATGAACTGGAGGATCTCCAAAACGATGCAGGCAATGCCTGGCACCTAGGAAGGGGGGAGGTCCTCAGATGGAGGGTGCCCAAGAGCGCTCCAGAGGATGGCGAGAGCAGCTCGGAGCATCCGACCACAGTCCCCGGGAGGTATCCACTCTGCAGGTGTGGCACGGGAGGAGGGGCGAGAAATCAGGACAAGACCCCGGAAACCCAGTTGTGGGCATCTGAAAAGGGTCACTTGTAGGGTGAGCGGAGGGCATCGGAGGTTAAATCCCATCCGATGCAACATCAAGGTGCCCATGCCAAGGCCGGTAGGGAGGGGAACCAGAAGCATACCACCAGACCGGGAACATGCCAGGGTACAGAGCACCCTCCGACTGGGAACACCGCTCCAGCAGTGAGGAAGGAAGGAAGGCCATGAGGTGCCGTCAATTGGGGAAGTAGCCCCGTCGATGAGGGAAGCACATCAGGATGTCCCACCGACGGGGTAAGCAGCCCCGTCAACGAGGGATGGATCCATGCATCCCAGCAATACAGGAAGCAGCCCCGAAGAGGGATGCAAATCCAGTCGTCCCGTCGACAGGGGAAGCCTCCCCATCGACGAGGAATGCTCCATCGATGGGGGAAGATGTCCCATCAATGAGGAACGCTCCGTCGACGGGGGATGAGCTCCCATCAACAAGAGGGCAGGCAGAGAACATCCCATCGACAGGGGACGGCCTCCTGTCGACGGGGAAGAGGGAGTAACATGCCCAGTCGACAAGGAACGCACCATTGACAGGGGAACAGTGCCCGACAAGACACGTGCAGGAGAGTGCTCCATCGACAGGGATAACCTGTCAACGATAAGGGGAGCAACAAAGGCTCCATCGACAAGGAATGCCCAGTCGACAATGAGGAGTCACTATCGACGGAGCAGATCAGAGGGTGTGAGAGGAGTGTGAATCCTGCTCCCTCCGATGACGGGAATAAGAGCCTATGCCCGGGGTGCCCTTAATACGGGGCCCCGAGGTCTGTCCCGGGATGGCTGCCTTGTCAGCCATGGATGGAGTCCCTGACCCAGCAAGAGAGCCTGGGCCAAGGAGCAACAGAGGTGCTGTGAGTGAACACAGGCCCGCTGAAAACAAGAAGAGTCAAGTGTACTGTGAGGAGCACAGGCCCAGCCCAGTGAAAAACAGGAGAAGGGCCGGGGCCTGGGAGTGATACACAGGCCCGGCACAGAGACGAAAAAAAATCGGGTTCACTTTCACATCAAAGACTGCAACACAGAAGAGTGAGCTAGCTGCCATGCGGGCTAAAGCTGACAAGAAAATGAACAGTGTGTGCCTGGAGACCGCCTCTTTTATACACAGCCACAGGAAGTGAGGTATATAGAAGACTGCGGCTAAAGCTGACAAGAAAATGAACAGTGTGTGCCTGAAGGCCGCCCCCTTTTATACACAGCCACAGGAAGTAAGGTATATAGAAGACTGCTGGAGGAAGCTACCATGTGACAGCTCCACCTAGCGGACTCCCAAGAGTAATAACCTACTGCAAGAGACCTGTCCGTAGAAGATCTACTGTTACAGGTGAGTAACCTGTGTTTCTAGAGATGTGGATATGTTGTCCTTATCTATCCACACTTGTTGACAGACTCCTAGCAATTCTTCGGGAGGAGGAAGGCAAGGCACACACACCCTACTTAGGGAACAGAGATTGGAGAACTGAGACCCCAAAACCAGCATCCCGGCGTGACTCTAGGTCAATGTGGTAGTGGGTAATGAAGATGTTTGCTGACTTCCAGGCAGCAGCCCTGCAGATATCTTGGATAGGGACGCCTCTAGAACCAGCCACCAACACAGCAGTATGGTGGGTAGAATGAGCTCTTGTCCCTGCAGGAGGCTCCTTGCCAGCCAACCAGCAGCAGAGATCAATGCAGAATGTTATCCATCTGTCAATCGTCCGCTTTGCTGAAGGTGTGCCAGGTGCGGCTTCAGCATAGGTGACAATCAGCTGGTGAACATCTCCCCGAACTTCAGCTGTTCGCTCCTTATAATAAGAGAGCGCTTGTCTCAGGTCCAAAGTATGGAGCATGTACTCTGCCTCAGAGGTGTAACTGGAGTAGTACACTGGCAGAGTCAACACCTGGTTCAGGTGAAACTCCAACACAACCTTCGGAAGGAATTTCGGGTGGGGGCGCTGGACAACCTTGTCCCTGTGGAAGACCAGATAGGGAGACTCGACAGAGAACACCCGTATTTCCCATTCCTTCTGGCTGACATGATAGCCACCAAGAAGGCGATCTTCCATGACAGATGTGACATCTCGCACCTGTGCATCGGTTCAAAATCCTTGCCCATGAGCTTTGCCAAAATCAGCAGTAGATCCCAAGGAGGTGGTGGTTCACACACCAGTGGGAAAATATGGTTGAGGCCTTTAAAGAAACGCCAGATCACTTTTTACTGTGCCACCGTCTGCTGACCGGCCCATGCCCGGTAAGCAGAGATGGCTGCCAGGTGCACCTTAAGGGTTGTAGACCGAAGACCTCCTTTGGAGAGAGACCAAAGGTAGTCGAGGATGCTAGTCACCAGACAGGATGAAGGGTCCAAGCCCTTGCCCTGACACCAAATGGAGAATCTCTTCCCATTTGAAGGCACAGCACCTCCTAGTCGACTCCTTCCTAGATGCCTCAACTACATTGAGTACATTGTCGGACAGACCCAAAGCCTGGAACTCTAGCCACTTAGGAACCAGGCTGTCAGGTAGGGACTGAAGGTCCGGATGGAATACCTTTCCCTGGTTGATGGAGAGCGGATCTGGGCATACTGGAAGATGCCTCAGGAGACTGGTGCTGAGGTTGAGGAGATCTGGATACCAGAACTAGCGGAGCCAGTCTGGTGTTACCAGGATCAACCTTTGCTTGTCCCTCCAGACCTTGAGGAGCACCTTGTGGACCAAAGGAAGTGGACGGAAGGCACAGAAGAGGCCTGGGATCCACGGCCTTGAGAAGGCATCCCCCTTCAGCGAGCCCTGCTGAGGGAGGGCGGGCATGAAACAGCCTCAGCTTTGTGTTCTCCCTGTAGGTGAACAGGTCCACCTGAGGGTTGCCCCACTGGGAGAATAGGCTGTGAGCTACCTCTGGATGGAGAGACCACTCATGGGATGCCTCGACCACACGGCTGAGGGCGTCCGCCAACTGACTGGAGGCTCCTGCCACATAAATGGATAGGAGATCTGCCTCTAGTCGGCTCACGAGTGTACACATGCAGAGCACTTCCCTGCACAGAGGCCAGGAGTGCATGCTGCCCTGTTTGTTGAGGTAGTACATAGTCATGGTGTTATCCGGCTGGACTTGGACCACTTGACCCCGAAGGAACAGAGCAAATGCAGCCAGTGCCAGCCGAACTGCTTGGAGCGCCAGCAGGTTGATGTGCCATCGGGATTCCTCAGGGATCCAGAACCCATGGACTCTGTGATTCCCCACGTGGGCATCCCAGCCCGTGAGAGAGGCATCAATAATGAGGACGACCGTCGGTTCGGGGTGGAATAACGGGACCCCTTCATGCAGATTTTCCAGGACGGTCCACCACTGGAGGGTGTCCGACATCTTCTGGGTCACAGTGACCAGCTGGTCGAAATGACCATGTCGCTGAGATCACTGGCTGGCCAGCTCCCACTGAAGGGGATGCGTATGCCACTGGACCCATCGGACCATGGTGCGGAAGGCCGCCATGTAACCCAGAAATCACAGGAAGTCCTGGGCAGGGTGCAACTGCCCAACCAGAAACGATATGGGCCAAGGAGGAAAGAACCTCCAGCCTGTCCACCTGGAGCCTGACTCTGGCTCAGCAAGAGTCGAGCTCTGCCCCAATGAAGCAAATCACCTGTGAAGGCATGAGTTCTGACTTGGCCTCGTTGACCAGGAGGCCAAGGCTGAGGCAGATGTGAAGTGCCAGATCCCTGGACCTCTCCACCTCCAGTCTGGAGGGACCCGCTATTAGTCAATCGTCGAGATAGGGGTAAACTCTGACCTCTTGACGCCGAAGATGCGCCGCCACCACTGCTATGCATTTAGTGAAGACCCTGGGGGCTGAAGACAGGCTGAACGGCATGGCTTGGAACTCGTAGAGGGTTCCCTCCACCCTGAAGTGGAGGAAACTTCCGTGGGATGGACGGATCAGGTTGTGGAAGAATGCGTCCTGCAGATCCAGTGAGCAGAACCACATGTTCTGCTCGAGGGATGGCGTGATCTAGGGCAGAGTTACCATCTGAAAGGTGCGCAACCTGAGAAACTGATTTGGGTCGTGCAGATCTAGAACAGGGCGCCAGTGCCCCCCTTCCTGGTCCATTTCAAGACCAGGAAGTACCTGTGAACGAACCCTGGGTTGACAGGGGATCCACCACTCTGACCGCTACCTCCTTGCAGAGGAGTTGGGTAATGTATTCTCTGAAAGCCAACCTAGTATGGGCAAATGCCTTTTCCTCCTGTGGGGCACGGGCTCGGCTTGGAGGGTACTGCTTGAATTCCAGAGGCAGACCCTGGCCAACCACTTCCAACACCCACCTGTCCACTGTGACAGCGGACCAGGCAGAAAGGAAGTGGCGGAGCAGGCCCCACCACGGGAGGACCCAGAGTGGTCATGACAGGCATGGGGTTGACTGCCCCCATCCTGTCATTTCGCAGGCTTGAAGGATGAAGGGTTGACAGCTAGGCCACCGGGACCCCTCCCTCCGGGCTTACGGTTCGCCAAAGCCCTGGATTTGGGCCATGGGCACCAAGATTGAGCCTGTTGCTGCTGCTGCCCAGTCTGATATTGGGGCTGCTTGGCTGCAGGGGTAGAAGACAGAAAGGTATTCTTCTTCTGTTGTTTCTTAGAACCCTGGGGTTCTTTCTGGGTGGAAGTAATGGGAGTTCAAGGTGGCATTGGACTTCTTGATATGCTGGAGGTGACCATCGATCCCTGGACCGAACAAGTCGATACACAAAAAGGGAACATCCGCCAATTTGTGTTCGGTGCCTGCCATAAAGGTCGAGATCCTCAGCCAGGCCCTGCAATGCATGGCGACTGCAGCTGCCACTGAATGGGCACAAGAATCCCAGATGTCTACAGCCGTCTGGAGTTGCTGTTTAGCAACCGCCCAACCCTGGTCACAGACCTGTTTGACCATGGTCTGAAGGTCCGCGGGGAGATGAGGTAGCACCTCATTCAGAGAGCCCAAGAGGACGCGGGAGAAGTGTGACATAACGACTGCTGAACTTGCCTGTCTGAGACCAAGCGAGGAGGTAGCATAGACCTTTCTGGCTGAATGGTCCAATTTCCTGGACTCTTTGTCCGGAGGTCTATCCGTATCTCTGAATTGCCTGAGCACCGAAACACAGACTCAGTCACCAACCCCTCAGCCAAGGGCTAGTGTGTAAACCCCGAGGGGGTGCAGATGGGAACCGCATACTTGCAGGCCATGGGATTGGAAAGGCGCAGGGCAGAAGGCTGGGTGCTGCCAAAGCTCCAAGGCTGGACCTACTATGGCCTCGGCCACTGGGAAGGCCTCAGATGGAGAATCCCCTTTTCTGAGGATGTCAGTCACGGGGTATTCGGCCCGTTTTTCAACAGGTTCCAGAGGCATCCCTGTTGAATCAGAGATGAGACGGAGGATGCCCAGGAAGGACATGGGACTTTCCTCTGTTGACAATGGAATCATCATTACATGGACGCGAATGCAGGTCCGAATCCTCAGACCCTGAGTCTGGATATGGCAGCTGACCACCAGAATCATTCTTGACCCACCGCGGACAGTCGGGAGCAGGGTGACTGATAGCTCATGGGAAGGCCCTAAACGGGCCGAGACCCTTGGCAAGGAGCCATGGGAGGCTGCTTGGTGGTGGCTCCACCAAATAGGTGGAGAGGCCAGCCGCCGAGCCGGGGTCTGCACCAGCTCCGCAGGTGGAGAAACAGTGTCGACCGCCGACCCGAGAGGAGTCAGCGCGGCCTGGAGGGTGACAGCCAAGAATGGTCGGAGTAGCCAGGCTGACTTCAGACCAGGCAGCATGAGCTGTTGCCACATGAGATCCCTGAGTGATGACAAGCCCTCCTCGCCGAGGAGGACGAGGACGACACGGGCACGCCTCTCTTGGAGCGCCACTTGTGAGACTTCCTCGCCTATCGGTCGAGGGGTCCCAGATCTAGAAGACGCATCATTGGGGGACTGATGGGGCTTTCAGAACGGGCCGGGAGAATCGTAGCTCCTCCAGATCAGGGGCTGTGCCCACAGGTGGAGCCCCAGCTAGCTGCGTCTCCTCGTTGGTCGGTAGGACCGGAGTCCTAAATAAAGAATTGTTGATGTAGTGAACTACACTGATTATGGCAATCTGCACTAGCAGAAGATCCAAGGATAGCAGAGTCTGGAAGGCCTGCAAGGCATAAAGAATAAACTGCATCTCCAGGACATAGATGTGGAGAGAGGATTCCAGCTTGGACAATGTCCCTTGTGTTTGGTGGGGCCCCAGTTGTGATCCCCACCACAACCCCGAAGCATCTGTTGTGAGGATCTGCTGAGGGGAAGGAATGAGGAAAGGAACTCCTCTCAACAGGTTACTGGATTCCATCCATCAAAACAGAACCTTTTTCCCTGGAGAGGAGACTAGGACTGGCTGTTTCAGGTCACCGATACACTGGTCCCACTGGACCGTCAGTGTCCATTGGGGAATCCTCATGTGCAGTCTGTCTAGAGGCACTGTGACTATAGCTGCAGCCATCAGCAATAGCTGGAGAAAGGATCTGTCGGAGACATAGCAGCTGTTGTACAGAAGGTGGGACTGAGCTATAAGGCGATCTCTGCCCGATCCTGTGGCAGGAAGACCATGCCCTGAGAAGTATCCATGACTGCCCCTATGTACTGAAGGTGCTGACAAGGGGGCAGAATTGACCTGAGCAGGTTGACTGTGATCCCCAGACCCTGGAATAGGTGGGTGGTATGTTCCAGAGTCTGTAACAGGAGCTCCCAGGACTGAGCTTTGAGAAGCCTGTCATCCAGGTAGGGAAAGACAGAGTCCCTCCCACCTGAGGGCAGCTGTTATGACTGCCAAGCATTTGGTAAACAACTGAGGGGCTGAGTACAAGACCAGGGCAAAGCCTGGAACTGGAAGTGTGCCCCCAGAAATGAAACCTTAGGTACTGTATGGGGGAGGCATGTACCTGGATATGCAGGTAGGAATCCATCATGTCAAGAGAGCAAATCCAGTCTCCCTGGTGCAGAAGGGGCAGCAGACCCTGAAGTGTCACCATCCAGAATATTTTGTACTGAATAAATAGATTTAGCTCCCAGAGGTCTAAAATGGGCCTAAAATCTCCTGTGTATTGGGAGACCAGGAGGAAGTGAGAATAGAACTCCCTGCCCTGTTGAGTCTCTGGGATGGGTTCTATGGACCTTTTTTGCAACAAGGAGTGGATTTCCTCCAAGAGCACTGGAATGTGTTCTGGAGAGTAAGAGGACAGAACTGGAGGTTTTTCAAGAGGCCACTCCAGAAGTTCCAGAGTGTGGCCATTTTCTATGAGCTGCAGTATCCAGGCATCTCTGGTGATGTCCCTCCACTTGTCCAAGTGCAGGAAGAAACACCCCCTACAACCACCTCCTGCCAGGGAGGGGGCTGGGCAAGGAGTCAGGCTGAACCAGCAGGGGCAGCCAGAGCTGCACCTCCTTCTCTGGGGGGTTTTGCCTGTAGTGAAGGAGGGGGTGGACATGGTAGGGGCAGCCCGGTGCTTACCCTGAGGCTTGTTAGAGAGCTTGATGAAAGGGCACTTGCTGACCACTTTTGGGCTGGCTGGTGTGGTACACGGAGTGGACCGATCACAGAGTTTGGCCAGCGGCTTGCAGTTGAGACAGTATGTCCTGCACATCTGCCCCAAATAGCTTGTAGCCTCTAAAGGAGGCATTCAGGATGGACAACTGAACATCCTGGGTGAAGCCTGACCCCCCTCAGCCAAAAATGTCTTTACAGGCAAATGCCAGCCACGGCCACCCTGGCTGAGGTGTCCATGGCGTTGTAGGCAGCCCTACGGAGGTGGCTGCCAATGTTGGAACCCGCTTTGAAAGGCTGCATCATCTGCAGTATTTTGGGGTCCTCCAGGAGGGCCCAGGGAATTTCGAGGCCCTGGTCCCAAAGCTGGTTCTGGAATTGGGCATATGGGCAATGTATTTCAACACCCTGATGGTCAGTGAGGCAAAGGCAAAGGTTCTCTTGCCAATGTGGGCTAGCCTCCAGGATTCCTCATCCGGGGGCAAGGAACAGAAATGCCCCTCATTACCTCCAGGAAATGCATGTAGTTGGCAGTCAAATCATCCCCTTTGTCTCCCACAATGACTTCAATCGGCAGCTAAAGACTTCCTGTTTGCCCTGGACACTTCTCAGGTCGTCAGCACTATTTCTCTGTATTACTTGCAAACCAAATTGATTAGAATTGACTGATTAGAATTGACTGCACAGCACTGTTAGAAAGGCAATTTTGTGCTGAACAACTCTGCCGCTGATACTTTGTGTGTATCATTTATACTTCAAGAGTTATTCGCATTTGTTTATGGTACGGTGTGTATGGCTGACATTTGTCCCTCAAGCCTCACCTATGCACCTTGAATAAAATGGCAAAAAATACATGTTTTATATTAGAAAAATTGCTTTTTAGTACAAAATGACTTTTGTACCTACATCTAATGTATGGAGGTTTAATTTGGTGTTAATATGTTACATATTTTCCTGCCAAAAATGGTTTGCATTGCCTTTTTTATTGCAAAAAACACTTTTTTGTTATTTCGACTACTACGAAAAAAAAAATTAGTTATAATTAAGTGCACAGCACCGTTGGAAAGATAATTTTGTGCCGAACAACTTTGCCACTCAGTATTTGTGAGTTCGTGAGGTATTCGCATTTTTGGGCTATCAGACCTGACATCCTTTGTCCAGTCTGTGTGGCAGGACAGTGCCATTTTCACATCAAGAAAGTGCAACTTTTGCTCACTTGTACTGGAGTGTTCAGGAAAGAGGACAGGGAGGATCACTGACTGGTTAGGTGGAATTCTGAAACCAGGAATTTTCTTATTTTATTTATTTACTGAGGTTTTGGAAAAGTACCTTTGAGTCACAGACTCCTTTACAAAGGTTCCACGTCTCAGAAATCAGATACAAATAGACATTATATGACAATTATTGGTTACTACCTTCTCCCGGTTGAATATTATGTAGTTTTGGTCTATACAGAGTGCTTGCTGATCCTTCTGGCAGATGTCATGAATGCAAGACAGAAGTTCAAGTCCTCTGGGGGGACTGTTCCTTCACAGGAAGGTGCAAGTGGTTGAGGCAAAAGACTGGTCCTGGCTTGCTGATGTGTCAGCTGACAGAGCTGCCAGCTGCACTTTCAGAGTTGAATGTCTCAAACCAAAGGACTGTAGGTGTACCAGGTAGTCTAGAACTGTGGACAGCCTGCCTGCACTGGAATTATCTTTTTGGGGGCACACCAGTATTTAGCCAGGATATCAGAGTCTAAGGACTACTTTTTAAGCAGGGATGTCATGACTGCCTTTTCCAACACCAAACCATTCTTACTGGTAGCGCCATATGGCGTTGGAACCATCCATTGCTTAACCCAACCCAAAATGGCTGCTCAAGACAGAATGAGTTAAATGATGCTTTAGGGCTTATGATGCACAAATCACTGCATCACGGAAGAGATTTACATTTAGCCCCTTTTATTGAACTTTTACTATACCTGTCGGGGTCATACTACTAACATTAGGCCAGAGTAAATATCAGACTTTCACCAAAAGCTCACAATTTTGAGGATCCACTAAAATGTCGAAGCATGTCCTTGCCCTACCCCTTAGTTTCACCTGGCGTTTCTTTTTCAGTCTATTGTTTTTCCTGCTTTCCAGCCATCCTTTCCGGGATATACCCTGTAACTGGGGATCTACCTGTTCAAGGTCTATGAGTCTTCTTGGAGATGGCTGGGAGTGTTTTCTGCCCAGTTTTTTTCCCCAATCTCACCATCCATCCCAGTGACATGGGCCACACCTCTACTGGCTTCAATGTCACTGCATCCCTACGATGAGAGACAAGTTCCCTGGCCCAGCTGTAGAGGTCACTGCGGTGCTAGAACCTGCCGGAACCCCTTTTGGCTGAGCTGCACTGTCGAGCAGCTACCTCAGCCAAGGCCCATCTCCCGACACTGCAAACCAGCTCTGCTCCGGAACCCAGGTCGCCTATGCAGCAGCACACTGGCATAAGGGTGGCCTATCATTTGTCTTTCTTTGCACAATTTTGCTTATATCAGCACAATTAATAAGGGCGTGACAGAGAAAACCATACTAAAGTTAATAAAGAAATGGACTAAGTTAATCTTTTCCCCATTAATTCACACATACGGGGAAAATATCAGTGTGCTGCTGTCTGAATTAAGAACTCCTTCCCTCTCGGGGTGGGTCAACAGTTAAGACTTCACTTGGGAATGGTAGACTAGATAAACTCAGTTCTTGGGGTGGGGGTGTCAGATCATCTCCCCCCTCTCAGGGGTACCAGTGATGCTCAGAGTGAGAGGCTCATACCAGTATTTACCCAATCCCTACTCATCTCATTAACCACTCCATCGAATAAAATTAATCCCAGCCATATTTCACGCAACAGTTCATAACACTCTCCATACCTGCAAAGTGCTCAGAAATGTAAAACAGAATTTGTCGGCAGATAAGGACCGCTTGGCCCACCCAGTCTGCCCATTCCCTACCTAATGGATAAGCGGCAGATCCTAGTTAACCAACAGCCTACTTCTTCCTACCCCCACCCCCTAGAATTGCCTTATAACTGTCCCATGCATGCTTGAATTCCACCACTGTTTCTGACTCCACAACCTCCTCCGGAAGGCCGCTCCATGCATCCACAACCTCTGTGAAAAATACTTCCTTACATTACCTCTGAGCTGCCCCCCATCTTCAATTTGTGCCCTTGTTCTTGCACACCTCTTTTTCTGAAAGATGCTCCCTCTTGGACTTTGTTGATTCCTTGAGGTACTTAAAGTTTCTATCATGTCCCCCTCCCTCCTTTCGAGGGCTATATGTATTAAGCCTCCTTAAGTCTCTCTTCATATGTCTTCCGTGCAGACCCTGCACCATTTTACGTCTTCTTCAGGACTGCCTCCATCCTGTTTATGTCTTTGTGGAGATTGGGTCTCCAGAATTGCACGCAGTACTCCAGATGGGGTCTCACCAGCTGTCTGTACAGAGGGATAACAACTTCCTGTTTTCTACTGGTGATGCCTCTCCCTATGCATACCAGTATCCCCCAGCCCTCCCTACTGCCCTCTCACATTGCTTGCCCACCTTTAGGTCATCTGATATGATTACCCCAGGTCCCTTTCTATTTTTTTTGTTGTTAGTATCTCACCACCCACTGTGTACTCTTCCCTTGGGTTTTTGTTTCCCAGGTGCATTACCTTGCACTTCTTAGCATTGAATCTAAGCTGCCATACATTTGACTATTCCTCCAACCTTGCCAAGTCCCTTCTTATCCTTTCCACCCCACCTTGTGTATCAACTCTGTTGCAGATCTTTGTGTCGTCTGCAAAGAGACATACTTTTCCTTCCAGTCCCTCTGCAATGTCGCTTATAAAGACACTGAAGAGGACCGGTTCTAGTACTAAACCCCATGTACCCCACTACTAACCCCTTTCAGAGGACTCATTTATTATTACCTCTGTGTCCTGTTCTCCAGCCACTCTTTACCAGGCTATCATCTTGGGACCCACTCCTGCTGGCTAACTTGTATATTAATCTTTGTGTGGGACTGTGTCAAATGCTTTGCGAAAGTCTAGGTAGGCCATGTCCATAGCCCCTCCCAGATCTACTACTTTGGTCACCCAGTCAAAGAAATCGATTAGATCTGCCTGACATGACCTTCCCGCTGGAATCCATGCTGCCTTGGGTCCTGTGCCGCCTCATTCTAGGTACTCACAATTCTTCCTTCAGAAGTGATTCCATCATTTTCCTATCACTGAGGTTAAACTAACAGGTCTGTAGTGCCTGCTTCTGCCCTGCTCCCACTTTTGTGAAGTGGAATCACATCTGCCCTCCTCCAGTCCTCCGTACCACCCATCCTCCCATGATTTGTTAAAGAGGGTAGTCAGTGGTGTCACTAGTTCTACCCTTAGTTTTTTTAGAATTCTGGGATGAATCCCATCAGGCCCCACTGCTTTGTCCACCTTCAGTTTTAAGAGTTCTTTCAGAACCCTTTCTTATGTAAATGGGCTGGTATCAACTTCTGTATAATATCTGGCTTGTGCCAACAAGGCTGGTTTGCGATATCAATGTTGTTATATAGGGGAGGAATTTGACTTGTTTATTCTCTTCACTCCAGCCATCTCTACCCCACCACCCTCCCACCCAGACTGTAAAACAATATTCTGTAGTACACTGGGGGTGCAGTATTAAAAGGCAGTCAACTGTGCTGTGCAAAATACAGCGCAGCGCTCTAATTAGTACACTGCCCTTTTGGGAATATATGTGTACATTCACTGTGTGTCTGGTGTGCCGTGCATGTACAGATATAGGGGCTGTGGTAGCATGGTGCAAAGTAGCAAACTGCAGTACACAGCCCCCTGCTGGCCACATGGACACCAAGGGGCAAAGGGGGCAAATGTGTCGCAAATGGGTTTGCACTTTTACTCCTGGTTGTCATATTTGAAGGAAACATGGTAATGATCTCACAAGGCTTGCAAGGTCTAAGAGGTCACTTGCATGTAATAATGTGGCCTTTATGATATCTCTGCAATGTTGCCATGCTTGCATACGTGAGGCACTGCACAGAGAGGAGGCTGATCCCTCCACCCTCCTCCGGTCCCAGAAGTCCTATTAGTAAAAATAAATATACGGGGTACTGTAGTGATCTACCTCCCTAACCTGATCCCAGTAGCATTAGTGACAATAAATAAACTAAATATACCTGGTAGTCTAGTGGCACCCCTCCCTCACCTGATTCCTGAAGTAAACAAAAAGAACATATGTGGCAGTCTAGTGCCCCTCCCCCCTTCCGATCCCTGCAGAGTGGCATTAGTTGTAATAACAAAATAAAAAAAATACCTTGTAGTCTAGTGGTCCTGCCTCCCATGCCCAATTCCCGTAGTGCCATTACTAATATAAATAAATAAATAAAAAAATAAGCACAGCTGGTAGACTAGTGGTGCCACCTCCCTCACCTGATCCCAGTAGTGCCATCGGAAAAAATAAACACATCTGGTAGCCTAGTGGCCCCGGCCCTCTTCCTGTGCTACACAGACCAGCCCTATAAAACAATGCTGGACTGCTCTAGCAGCAGCTCCATCCTGCAAGCTGTTCACACTGCCACTGAATTAAGGTTAATATAAAAATTATTACGGATTTACATTTTTCAAAGCCAAATTACAGTATTTGTAAGTAGAAGTTACAAACACACTTGAGTGCAGTTTTCTTTTGTCAGGACTCCTAGATAAAAACAGGAGTAGCATTTACATTTCTGTAGACTGATCTGCACAAAAAAATAACACTGCTAGACATCTGCGCTCTCTCTCTCTCTGATGCAATAAACATCCCTTACCAGGACTCGAAGTGAGGAAGACCTCACGTGTCTGTTTATCTCTTCTACCCACTGGTGGCAAATGGAACTTGGGGAGATGATCAGAGTGGCTCCAGTGGACACTGGCTTCATGGCCACCAGGCAGTGTGGACAGTAGAAGGGCTTTGTCCCTAGGTTCTCTTCTTTATAGTTGACACAGTCTGCATGTTGCCAAAGGTGGCAGTTCAGGCACTGTACACGAGCTTTGTAGTCAATCAACCCAAGTTCACCGCAGATGCACTCAAAACGGTAGTTTGCAGTGCTGAAGGGGAAAACTGGTTTGTGCTGAGCTGGAAGTTGGGTCTCATTAAGCACATTGCACTGTAATGATGGATTTTCAATAACTTCCTCTTTCTCTCTTTCTTTGGAGCTTTCTGGCAGGTCTCCAGCTGTGTCACCAGTAGACTCCCTTGACTCTTCTTTTTCATGGCTAATGGCATTCTCTTGACTGATGGTGCATCCTAAACCAGTACTCTCAACCTCTTCATCTTTAAAAGCAAGCTTTTCTTCCAGTAAATTATTCTGCTCTGTCACGTTTCTGCTCACACTACAGTAATCATGTTCACTAAGAGGATTGTCCAACTTTTTGCACCCTCTTGGGTCATTTTCAGTTGGTGTCTCCCCTTCTGTCTCATCTTTAGGCTTGAGTTTATCATCAGGTAATGATTTTCTAGGACTTTTTCTGGACTTGCTGTCAGAAGGGTTCAGGTTCTATAAAATATACAAAAGCTATTTAATTCTGTGTTTAACAAAAACCTTCAGTTAGAAATGTTCTGCTTACATCTAAAAGGATAACAAATGCCCAGGATTTTTCAGAGGTACAATATTGTAATCACTTTTATCTGGAAACACAGTAAAATTAAATGGGCCGTGTAATCTTTAATACAAAAAGCTTTCTCTATCAGGTGTGATATTTAATAGATATAGAGGGATGTTACGGATGAGTTAGTGTTTGTGTCAAAAAGAGGGGTCTGACAACTTGTATCTCAGCAATCTTAGCCCCTAGGACTATGAAATGTGGTATGCATGATCCCAATCCTAGGGGCTAATTTATTTTGGTAAATTTGGTGCGAGCCGGTTCAGCAGTTTTAAAGTTACGAATAAGTGAACTTACATAAAATTCCACTTTTTTTTTAAAAACACTTTCTTGACCATCAATTAGTGCAAAAGCTAGACAGGTCTGAATCAAGAAACTTACAGGTTTGTTAGAGCTTGTCCCAGAATGTAATCCTTTCGTGATTTGAAAATTAATCGTGCTGTTGTTTTAAGTTAAAAGGTTTGATTTTCTTTTCTTAAATTGGACACATGCGCAGTATGTAAAAAAAAAAAAAAAAAAAGCTAAAAACTGCAATCATTTTTTCTGAGTTAAAGCTGGGCATTAACAAAAACTTTGAAAACAAAAAATGAGAAAAATACTTAACTTTAAAGATTGACAGTTGTATGATTCGTCAGAAGACAGTCTAACAAAATGTCTGAGCTGACCCCCCCAAAAACAATAAATTACACGTAGTATTTTAATAAAAAGAAGCAAAAATGTTGTGATTCTCTAAAAACATTGTCAAGATGGATTTTAACAAACTGAGTACAAGTACATTACAGACAGCAGACATGCTTCATAACACACAACCAAAATGGTAGAACATGTTGAAAATTTTTTCTGACATCCTATACAAACAAAAACACAAAAATCGTTACAAAAATGTTCCAAGTCCAGCATGAATAAAATATTTAAAGCAGCAATACAGCTGCAAAAAATGTACTAAATCTTGCACAAACAAAATAGAAAGAAAGTTATGTTTCATATCCTGCTTTGCGCAGGATCCACAAGGGACCCTGCATGAAATATGACATCGCTCCAGAGCCCTACGACCATTTTAGTGCTTTAATATTTTTGTTCATATTGGACTTAAAAGTGCATACTAAGCATGGTCACAGACTTAAAGTACAATTTCGTTTTTCTTTACTTGCTCTGCTCAAAGCAGGAGATCAGTCATAACTTTCTTCACTAAGGGCCCCAGACCCATAGCTTGGCTTTGGATCACGAGACTTGGGACCTGGAAAGGGGGACTGGTGCAACATTTACCACCTTTTGTATTTGTGAAACCTTAACGATACATTAATGTAGAAATTTTCTTTCTGTGCCCAATGCAGGAGATCAGTCATAACTTTCTACACATAGGGCCCCGGACCCGTAGCTTGGCTTTTGATCACGAGACCTGGAACTAGGGAAGGGGCACTGGTGCCATATTTACACCTTTTGTTGTTGTGGAACCTTAACGATGCATTAACATATTTCATTTTCTGTGATTTATACACTTAAAAAAAAAAAAAAAACAGTCGTAACTTGCTTTGTGCAGGAAATGCAGGGCACCTGGGGCCTTGCGTGAATGAGGAACTGAGTGCTAACTTGCCTCACACAGGTCCATTTGGTTCCTGCACGAAACACAATACCAATCTTGGGCCCTTTGACCATTATTCTGCTTTAAAAATATTATTTGTGTTGGACTTAAGAGTGCATAGTGCATATGTTTATTGACTTAGAATTTAATATTTTTTTCTACTTTCATTCATAACTTTGGAATTTTTTGGAATTTTTTTGACCAAATGTTTACAATGGTCAAGTCAACACCCGAGATAACAACCACATAACTGGACCTTGTAAGTACGATTCAAGACCTTATTTTGGGTTGGATTTAAAAGGTATCACTTATGTGTAAGGCGGGGGGGGGGGCAACTTGAGCACCCTGAAAATACAGGCAAAAACTTTAAAAAAAAATGGCTGAGTTATGAATAAAAGTACAAAAAGAAAAAAAGATTCTACGTCCCAGAATGCACATACTACACATATCCTAGAACTTAGTGTTGCAGTGTGAGTCACCATTTCCAGTGGACAACAGTCTACTTCTTGCCTCTACAGAAGCCCAGGAGGGAAGATCCAGTGATAAACCAGCAACAGGAGACAGAGAAAGTGGATTATGTCGAGGGATACTGAGGAATCACACAATGAGGGACAGCCAAGCAAGACAGATAATGTTGCGTATGAGGGCAGGGTGGCATGTGTGTCAGGGGTTAGGTAAGGGTGTTCTTTTTTTATAGGAAGATAACTACCAATTATGGTAGCAGGAGGCTGTGCTGGTCGCCCACCATGGAAGTCTGACAAATATCAGTGTTTGTGTGTGTGTGTGTGGGGGGGTTGAGGAGGGCATGGATACTAGGGGGTGAGTAAGGATGAGCGTTTTAGTCATTAAAAAATTTTTTGTTTTGCAAGTTGCAATTTGGCAAGGAACACAGACAGTGACCAACCAAGGTCAAGGGAGGGCTGTGTCAAACACCCACCATGCGAGATAAACAGCAGTTTATTTCTATAAAGGGGTACCGCTGTGGGGTGGTGGAATGGGTGACAGAGGGTGGATGGAGGGGACACACAGCTTGCTCAGGCTTGCAAGCTCTGGAGTGTGTTCACACCGCCATCAAAGGAGGGATAAAACATCAGGAAAACAATGGCAGTTGGCGAGATGAAGCGAGACTCTCTGAACCCACACTGTCGACTGAGCACTCCAATGTCACAGCTGGATTGCATCACAGGAGGGACACATTGATCCCCAAAGGCCCCACTATAGGGTCATCTCAGAGGCAATAAGATCCACAGAAGACAAGTGATAGAAACAGTAATTGAAAAAAATATCTTTACTGAAGATTTAAACTGTTTCTGTTTGAGTTCAGCTGCTGAAGTCTGAACGCAGCACATTACTAAAATTATTAAACACTGTAACAGCTGCTTGCCAAATGATTAAGTACGTCTCTGCAACACACCACTGCTGCCCCCTTTTCTTGGCCTGTGCAATGTGCACATTAGCAAGGAAAATGACCTTCCCTCAATCTCCACTGATTTGGACAGGAAAACTTTAGTGTTCTTCGAGACCGGGGGATCTTCAACATCCAAGAGCAATCTGCTTCTGCCACAGCAAAAGTTGGCTAACTGGGTGTAGGCAGGCATACTTGCTGTACACATTTATGTACAGTTTTGAGTACCTGTCCCAAGCCATATGCCATTTCGCTACTACTACCATTCTAATCTGGAGTTTCAGTGTTAGTGTTGGCCGCTAAGTAGTGTCTATATCTGATTAAACTTCCATTGTTTATGACATAGTTATGTGTACAACCTGTTTAGAGATTGGATGAGTCAACTGATAATCTGATTTCTTTTGTTATGGGGGGGACATGCAGTTGGAGAGGATTTGTGAATTGTTTTTAAATGGGTAGCAGCAGTTGGAGAGTGTGTGTACCAAATGGAAATTTCTGGCTACACCCCTTTAAAATGCAAATGGTCTAGCGATTGGGACTATTCCAAACTATGTACTGCCTCATACAAAGCCCATTGCTTCACCTTGATGCTTGGCTGCTTGCTCAGAAAGGGCATTTTCCTAAGACAGCGGGCCATACTCCCTATTTATTTAATTAAGATGATGTTTGTATCTATGATGTTCCTACTGTACCGGTACTGTATTTTCTGTTTATAAGTCATGACCAAAGTCACAAGACTGAATAAAATGTTTGCTTTAACATAGCATGGAGGCATGTATCCAAATTATTATTCAGACCATGTGAAATTCTAAACTACATAAATACCCCCCAAACCCGAAAGGTTGTTCAGAATGCTGAGGTCACGTACAACCTGATATCTGTAATCACTGTACGGCTTACTTGTCTTACTTGCTTTGTGGCTCCAACGTGGCTCTTCATTTCCTTGTTGTTCTTTCCAAGTCTGAATGATCCCATCATTCCGTGGCCTGTTACTTGCTCTAGGACTTTCTCTGCAATTAACTTCTCCATTGTCTTTTTGAGGAATCGAAGGTTCCTCTGCACATTATATTTGTATATGGTACCAATGTACTTGAAGATGGCTTTGATGGAAACACTTTGCTTGACCTTCATTTCCTTAACAGCTGTCAATATCATCACCCGTAAGCCTAGACATGGGATGAAAGTGCACACTCAGGCAGAGGATACAGCTTCTATTCTGTGTAAATTACCTCTAGGTTACTGCTAGAATTAAACAGACTGTACACAAATGAAATATGTGTTGCACAATTGTACACAAATGAAATATGTCTTGCACAACTGAACGCCACACTGAGAAGTGTAAAACAGTGTGATGTGTGATTGCAGCCCAAAGGGCATCAGTATACAGCACAAAGAGTAAGGAAGAAAGAAAGGGCTTCATCAGATACAAAGTAAGTTAGACAGAATAGGAAAGGGGGCTACATCAATAAAGGATGAGGGCTGGAATCAAGGTAGTGAGATATGCAAAGGCTTAGGCAGAGCTGAGGTCAGTGAAGGGGGTTGAGAAAGGCGATAAAGCATTCTTTCGCTATATCCGATGGCAGCAAAAAATAAAGGAAGGAGTGATCAGGCTAAAGAAGGGGGAGGGATGGGTGGAAGGTGAGAACAGTGAGGTGGATTTACTGAATATTTCTGTTTGGTGTTCACAGTTGAGGACAAGGGCACTCTACCATGACGCTGCATAAAAGCAAATGGGGTATTACTAGCATGCACCAACACGGAGCCCATCCCGGAGGATAGAGTTCTAAAGGTCCTACAGGCCCCAAATTTGAACAGATCACTAGCCTGGATGGGATGCATCCAAGGGTGTTACAGGAGATGGGGCAGGTCCTAGCTGGACCAATGTCTGATCTCTTCAATTGCTCTTTAGAGACAGGACGTTCTAGAGGACTGGAGAACAGTAAATGTGCTCCCCCTATAAAAAACTGTGGATCAAAATTAGCCAGGTAACGACAGAGCAGCCAGTCTGCTATCTATAGAAGATAAGTTACTGGAATCTATTATAAAGGAGAAGACAGTAGGATTCTTGGAAGCCAATGGCCTGCAGGACTCCAGTCAGCACAGATGCACCAGTGGAAGGTCATGCCAGACAAACCTGACTGAATTCTTTGCGTGACAAAGGCCATGGATGGGGGTCAGGTAGTAGATGTTCTATACCTAGAGTTCAGCAAAGCCTTCAACTCCGTCCAGCATAGGAGGTCAGTAAAGAAACTGGGTGACCTCGGGGAAGGGGATAAGATGAGGTGGGTAAATAATGGCTGTTGGGAGGACCCAGAGGACAGTACTACACTGAGAGCCCTCATGACTAAAAGAAGACATGAGTGAGGTTCCCCCGGGAATCAGTTTGTAGACCAGTCCGCTTTAACGTATTTTATATATGCCTCTACACAGACGACACCATGACACCGAGATGTGTGAGTGTGTGTGTGTGTGTTTTGGGGTTAGGCGCATGAGGAAGGATTGGGAAAGACTACAGAGGAGTTTGTGGGTATGGCAGCTAAAATTTAAAGGGAATCTGTTTGATTCTCTATATAATTATTGTAAAGGTTACAATGAACATCCAGTATGTAAACCACTGGGTTATATTTAGAAAATGCCCTTAGTAAGGTAGAAAAATAGTTTTGAAATTGTGATGTGGAGGAATCTATTTTGTGAACAAGAAGGGCACTGTGATAATGTCACTGTCTCAACAGCTTTAACAGTGTGCAATGAAGCAGGTTAAAACAAACTGCTCCTACGTACAGGGATCCTGTTAAAAGATGAAGAAAAACACTGCATTCTTTTGTTACGCTCTGCCAAACATAAAACCCAGGTTGTTCTTCAGAATATAATAGGATACCTAACAGCACAGCTGAACTGTCCTCACTTGCTGCATTGCACGCTGTTAACACTGGTGAGGCAGTGACATCATCACAACACCCTTCCTGTCCACAAACTGGATGCATCCACATCCCTATTTAAAAATATTCTTCAAGGTTTTATTAAAGTCCTTTTCTAAATGTATCCTTTTCAATCAATTTCTACACAACTATGGTAACTGTTGCAATAATCATTTAGGGAATCATACAGATTCCCTTTAATGCAAGGTAATGCACATGGGCACCAACAACCTGAGAACTGAATACAGGACGGTTTTGGGATGGTAGTGGAAAGCACAACTGAGGAACGGCCCCGGAGGGCCATAATAATTGAGCACTCTAAGGCTTCAGCATAGTGTACTACTGTCATGGGAAAGGTAAATCAGATGCTGAATGCACAGGGAAGGGGAACACTAGCAGAAAGAGGGAAATTACACTGTCCCATATAGATCCCTGGTTTGACAAGCATCTATAGTACTGTGTGAAGTTTTGGAGCCCACACTTAAGGAAGAACTAAGACAGGCTGGAGACAGTCCAGAAAAGGGCAACCAAAATGATACATGGACAAGTGAGGTTTTATCATGAGTGCTTGGGGGATCTTAATACTTAGATGTTGGAGGACAGGAGGAAGATAGGGAGACATGACTGAGATGTTCAAGTACTTCCAGGGGTAACTAAGGTGGACAGCAGTGAGTTCACAATGAATGGTAACACAGGCACCAGGGGAAATGCCATCAGATTGGCAGGGGGGAGTTAAAAAAGATATCAAGAACTACACTTTTATGATCAGAGTGGTGGTAGACTGGAACAAATTTCTGGAGGAGGTTATCTGCTCTAAGATTGTGGGGAGTTCAAAATGGGGTCGAACAGGCACATGGGGAAAAGTGAGTATGGGAGAAGTTGGAGGAGGGAGGGGAACAAATAATGAAGACTGACAGGCACAGTCCGATAACTAGACAGGTAGACTAGATATTTGTTTCTTGTATAAAATCTACTGCAAGCCCTTCTGTTCATTGGGAGCTTCCACTGTTAGTGCCTGGCAACAATCTAGTGCCCAGAAAGATATCTAATAATTAACCCAACTACTCAAACTATGTATGAACTAGCCACATGACCACAAAAATCACAAAGTCTCATGAGTGTCCATTTCTAATTCCAGTCATAATACAATCAGTCTAGACCACCAGACATGCTGCCTTGAGGGACATTTGATGAGAATAGGATGCAGGCTGTTTTTATATACCCTAAGAGTACAGGCTCACCATGAAACACAGAGCTACTGAACTTCCAAAATTATTCTCTGCCAAAAACAATACCTGAAATGATTTCAGTGAATGTTAACTGAGTGTACAATGGCTTTAAAGATCACTGGAAATATAAAATGCACTTTGTATTATTCTTCATTGCTGAGGCATGTTAATAACAAAATATTATTTACTAAAATAAATTATGATGAAGTCAGTGTGACAATATATTGTGTCACTGCTATCTCTGTCCTGAGTTCCTAGAAAAATAAAACATTTTTAATGGCCTAGGGTAGAAAAAAGAAATTCGATGACACTTACCGTAATTTCTTTTTTTTGCTAGCTCCAACATGATTAATAGGAACTGGTCACAACATGGGTAATATACACCCAACCAGGGGCTCACTGGTACAGCTATAGCTTTAACAGCTGAACCTAGAAGCACTGAATGCTGGCATTGTGAGTGTTCCAATGTTTTGTTTTAGTCAGTTCTCAGAACCGGCGACATAGTGCAGAGTAAACATCAAGAATGCCCCCAATAGCCAACACCAAAATGACATACTAAATAAGAAAAAACTATTTTTATTTTCACAGTACCTTAATTGCAGAAATCAGCCATTTCCACATGTTCTCTGCAGTGTGGATAAGCTGGTTCAGGCCATTTTCTGTGCTTGCATTCCATGCAATGTAGTAATCTAAATCGTACAGCTGTAACTTTAAAAAACTTTTCCAAATGGAAAACTGTAGGATTCTACAGAACAACAAAAAATGAAAATTACGTACCTACCGTAATTCTTGATCTTCTCTTGTATCTTCACCATTCATTACTGCTTGGGTTAAACCGGAGGCACGCACCCGCTATGGGAGTTTTTTTTTTGTTTTTTTTTTGAGTCAGTTTAACGGCGCCACTCGAGCGCCGACGACAAGCGCATGGCGCGCGAGGGGCTGCCGTTAGGTGCCGCAGACTCCTCCTCTATCTCAGTTCTGTTAGCCGGAGGCGCGAAAATAAAGGGTAAGAAAAAAGGAAAGCGGGGCAAGAGAGCCGAGGGATAGAAAAAGGAAAGGATATAAACTGAAAAAGGGATAAGCCGGTAGAGAATAGATAGAGGAGAGAGAATTCCTACCCTAAGGGACCGCAGGGCCTCCTTTCCGGGGCGGCTCTAAGGGAGGAACAGAGAGAAGGAAAGAGAAAGTATAAGAAGAAGGAGAAGAAGAAAAAGCGGGCATGTTGAGAGGGAGAACAGTGCCCATCGAGCATTGGTTGAGAGGCTTATAGGCTCGAGACTAACAAGGGAGCAAGAATCCCAGTTGTTAGGACTGAGGGGAGGTTCAACCGAACCACCTGAACAGATCCGAATGAGGGCAGACTCTCTGGACTCTCAACATGCCCAGTCCCTTCATCCTAGTTGAGGGCTCTTAGACTGTCCAGGCAGAGCCTGTTCCGGCAGAGCGCCCAGCCAGGAAGGGACTAGTCCTCGCACCTTGTTAGGTGCTAACACAGCAGTGTATGGAAAAGACTATGCCTTCTCGAAGGCAGTTTTGTATGAAAAATAGAGTGGAACTCAATCAGACTCCCTAGGGCAAGGCAGGCAGACGCTCAGAGCTGACAAGTTCAGTCAGTAGCTAGAAGAGCTAGAAATAATACCTGCCAGGAGGATTCTTGACTTTGCCGGGGCCAGGACAGGCATGGCCACTTGGGCCATGAAACTGCATGACCTGAAGAAGGTAAGGAATCGCACCCAAAGGTGGTCCGAAAGAGTTCCCTCAGAAGTAGAGAAAATTATAACTGTGCTCATTCCTCTTACCTTGAGGAAAAAAAGGGAGATCCATTCACTAAGAATAAAAAAATAGAAAAGTTTTTTTTTTTGGCATAAAGGCCAAGAAAAGTAAGAGGAACGAGACGGGAGGGGAGACGTCACAGAAGGAGGCCACTGAGGGGAAGGTGGGAGGGTATCAGTAATGAATGGTGAAGATACAAGAGAAGATCAAGAATTATGGTAGGTACGTAATTTCCATATCTTCCCTTGTCAATCTTCACCATTCATTACTGCTTGGGTGAGTACCAAGCCCCCCCCCTTAAAAAAGGGGGGTAGAACCCTGAGGGAACAAGACCCCCAGCCTCCTGTTGGTGAGAAACAGAAGGGGAAGACCCTGGCTAATGCAGAGAGAAGCCTATGTGGGAGAAGAGCTAGGAGGTGCCCCCCGAGGACGGGAGACGGAGGAAGCCCCTGCAGAAGTCTCCTAGCTCTGGAGGAAAAGAGACGGGTCCCCCGAAAGCGGAGCGAATCACCCTACGCCAGGCCAGGGGTGACAACTTGATAGACGAAGCCATGCCATCAGCCTAATGCAGATCGCTGTCCCCGCAAGCCTGGAAGCCACCTCATTAGCGTCATAAGATGCCCTTGCTTGGTGTCTTGCCAGCTCCAGGCCTATAGCGGAGAGGGCAATAGCCTGTCTGGGTGTCGTGATCAGGCATTGATGCTAAGAGCTGGGAGAGCATCGACCACAGATACCGATTGTAGGCAGCGTGGTGAGCCTGATGTGATGCAATGCAGGCCACCGCACGAGAGGAAGAGAACACTTTTGCCCCCCACCGTTGAATTGTGGCGAACTGGATCCGTGGACGGTCACCGAGCTAGGCGGCGACGCCCGGAAGGAGTCTCTAGGTATACCAAACCCGAGGACGGGTTGGGAAGGGTACCCAGGGATTCCGAGGGGGCACAATACCTTTGTCGACAGTCTACCGGGCGCTGGAGAAGGGGCGGCTGGCGACTGCCAGGAACGGATAGACGCCTCCTGAAAGGGGATAGGCTAGGAAGGTACCACCAGGTGCTGGGCACTGAATTCTCCAAGGAATTCACTCGTCTCCCATTCAGTACTGTCTCGCCTAACGTAAGAGATTCGAAGATCCCTCACCATCCTCGAAAGGAATCGCTGATATTCAGTGAAATCAGAGCGGAGGAAAGATGAGCAAGGGGTTCCTCTCCCTCAGAGGAAGGAGACGAGGATGATGGGGAGCTCGAATGTCCAGAAGATTCCTGCAGCGGTGGGGAGAGTCAAAAGACCCGCTCATGCACATATCTAACGTATGAGGGGAAGGCCGCCGCAGAACCTCTGAACTGCTCCCAGGATAACGGACCCGTAGGACCGACATGGCCTGGAAGAGCGGGGGGTGGTTGCAGAGGTACTGGAGAAGGCACCTGCTAAGAGGCAACTGACCTCTGCTAGGGCTCTGAAACGGGAACGGAGCCTGAGCTGGCGGGATCCCGGACAACAAACCAGGTCGCAAAACGGAACCCTGGGGATGCGAGGCCTGGAAGAGCCCAGAAGGGGATCCTCCCCTGTGACGAACCTGGGACTGCATGGATCCAGAAGGGCAGTCCGCAGCAACGCCACCGGAAGGAGTCCCGGGGCCCAAGAGGGAAAGGCGGGGTTCGGCGCTACGGCTCCTAGACACCCCACGAGGGGTGGCCGGCCGAGACCGCGACGACCGTCCCCCGCCCCTCGACCCCTGAGAGAGCCCTCCTCCTCGACTCCAGCGTTCCCCCACCCCAAGAGGTGGCAACAGCACCCGGAAGGGTAGCTGTCACAGACCCCCTAGGAGGGAGAGCCCCTCCCTCAGTCCCCACCACATCACCCCTCCGGGACCCGGGGCCACCCTTAGCCTGAGGGTCCTCAGGGGAGGACGGGAGTGGAGACAGCGGGAGGGGCCCGCTATGCCGCCTAGCACCACGTGTTACTGGGGACCCCGACCCCGAAGAGTCAGGGCGCCAGGAAGGGACCACGACGATCCCCCGACACCGCGAGAGAAGTTTCCTCTTCGGCAAGAGAAGACGAGGAAGCCTCCTCCTCCTCGGACCGTATAGGCCCGGGAAGGGCCTAGAGACCTTACCTGGGAATCCCTGAGCGACGCCTGGCTCTCCGAAGGTCGGCGGGCCTTGCCGAGCTTGAACGCCGTTAGACTCGAGGACACGACTGTCCATGGAGAAACAGGGCGCTGAACGCTACCATGTTGTGGTTGGGTCCCAGGCAACGGAGACAGACATCATGCCGGTCCGAGACGGAAAATGCCAGCCACAGGAGCACCGGACGATAGGGGTGCGGCTCGTGATTTACGCCTTGCTCCCGAACCTGACATGATGCTAACTAAACAAGGAAAAAAGCACAAAGCACCTCCAGCGTCAGACAAAGAAAAGAAAGGAACGGGTGTTACCGTATACGGCATCGAGAGAGTCGCCTGAGAAAACGAGGAGTCTTGAAGAATTACGAGGAACCGCGAACTATTTCCGCTATCAAGGCAGCAGGTGCAGCCTCGACAGCGGGAGAAAGAGAACTGAGACAGAGGAGGAGTTCGCGGCACTCCAGCCACCGCGCATGACGCAATATCGTCAAGGCTGAAAAGCGGCACCGTTGGAACCGACTCAAAAAAAATCCCTGTGAAGGGTGCGTGTTCCGGCTTAACCCAAGCAGTAATGAATGGTGAAGATTGACAAGGGAAGATATAGCAAGTCAAGTACCAGTTATAAACCAAAACATATATCAGAATGCTGACTCATTAATGTGCCTATTCACTATATTCTCCATTGGAGTATGAAAACAACTCCTTGAGTGCAGTCCCACTGACAACACCGGAGTTGACAGAAAAAGAAATTACTGTAAATCTGACAGAATTTCCTATTTTTTTGTGTCACTCAATGTTGTCAGAGGAAATTATTTTCCTTTGTTTTTTTATTTTTAACCTAGGTTTATGTTCCTATCCTGCAGGCCCCCACTATGGGGACTCACCATCACCAGGACATAGCCCTTGATGTCGCCACGACTTATCCCTTGTGGCAGGACAGGGAAAGCAGGATCTGGTTTGGGTGCCTGGTCAGTGGTGTCAAGTCTGCAGGCGGGCTGACTTTCATCCCACATGGCAGGACCCCTTTTGTCCTCTTTCATGTCGGTGTGCAATGACAAGCAACGTCATGCCAACTTCCCTTGCCCTACTAGGCTTCCCAGCTGCCCTGACATGCAGCCTCCACTAGGTCTCAGGTGTGTTGTAGGTAGTACTGGCCACCCTCCCTGGGAGTGGCTCAAGTTCGCTCCCAAACCCAGGCTGCCAGAGTGGCAGGCGGTAGTGCTACCACCACGCCACTGGGCCGATGATGGGAATTGTTTTTCATATGAGTTTTAAGAAGCAGTACCCATTCAGAGTTGAAAAGGGGAGAATATTCACCCATAAATCTCCCAAAAAGGAAACCGATTACCTTCTGATAACTGCCTGCAGCACTTCCTACATCAAAGTCTGTAATGTCTGGTGAAAGGAGGACCATGTTGCTGCCCTACACGGTTCTGATGCAGACATTTCTGCTCTTTAGGCCAAGGGGGCAGCCACAGCTGTAGTGAAACGTGCTCTGACCAATACTGGTGGATTAAATTTTACTGCTACAGAAGACTGCTATACAAGATCTAACCCATTTTGCCAAGATGGCCTAGGAAGCTTTCTGATCATACTATAAAAAGCAAGAAAAGACTGTCTGAGCGAAAGAATTCTGCAGGTCTCTAGAGATATCTTTTTACTTCTCCACAAAGATCAAGCTAATGTTGGCTCCTTTTCTTTTGGATCAGCTGGCTGTGGACAAAAACAAGGAAGACACACCTTTTGGTTCACATGAAAAGCAGTGGGAACCTTAGGGGAAAAAAAGGATGTACCTGTCCATAAAACTACCTTATCCTTATAAAAAACTGAGAGGTCCTCAAGCTCACCTATATGTCTGGTAGAGAAGATAGCTATCAAGAAGAAAACTTTGTAGGAGAGGGTATCCTCAGAACAAAGGGTAAAGGCTCAAAAGTAAGCTAACAATGTGCTGAAAGGACCACATTCAGGTCCCACGAAGGAACTGAAGAGTGGTCTGAGAGTCTGTAATGGCTAACCGCTCAAAAAAAGTGAATAACGCTGTAATAAGTACTCAGAAGAGAACCCATACAAAGAAGCCAGTACAGTCCCTAGAGCCATGATATGAAAATTATGTACTCGCCATAATTCTTGATCTTCCAGAATATCTTCACTATTCATTACTAGTGGGTCTATGCCGGAGGCATGAGGACCTGGCAGGAGCATATGGCTTTAAAAGCTTCAGAGGCAGGGGACCGATGTCAGGAATGGCACCGCCCACAAGGTGAACGTATGACGTGGACCTCATGAGCTGGCCAGTAACCAACACCGTTCCCCCTCCCTCCTTAGCTCTGTTTGCCAGGAGAGGAAACAAAGGGTAAGAAAAAAGGGTTAGGGCAAGGGAGCCCCAGGGAAAGACAAAAGGATATAGGATACAAAAGGAAAAAGGGAATAAAACCCAACCATTACTGGAGGAGAGAGGGTTGGGAGGATGGTCTAGGTACTGGTGAAAGGACAACCAGGACAACTGAGCAGGAGGGGGAGTGGACAGAGAGAGAAACTGAGTGTAGCGGGGACCCAGAGTTCTCTGCAAGAAAGCAAAGGTGACAGAAGAGTTGACTTACTCCCAACTGTAGAAAAGCTCTGCTTATGCCCTCCAGAGGCTAGACAACCCTCAAGCAAGGTGCAAAGGTCTGCAAAATTTCCCAAAGCCCAGCCCAGGAAGGGGGTAGACTGCAGGGAAAGGAGTACTTCCCTGATGTCTCAGAAACAGGAGTAGAGCTGTTAGCCCTGAAACTGCGCTGCCAGCCATAGTTGTCCATCTGTAAGTACAAGAACCTACAAGAGGTTGGAGGCTCAGGGGTCCGTTATGGCCAAAACATTATATAGGAGGAAATATAGAGAGCCTCTGCTCTCGAGAGGCCTGACAATAGCAGAGCCAGGGCTCAAGAAACGTATCAGTAGGCCAGGTTTCCAAGCCAAGTAAAGACATCTAGTAGTTCAAGAGGTAAGGGGGTGCAACCCCTAAGAGGGGAAAAGTGACTGAGAGAAGGGGGTTCCCCTAGAAGGGCAACTGCTAGGTATAGGAATCCAGAAAAAGTGTATGACTCCCATCCTCCACACTCTCTTTCTCTTTGCTGAGATTACCCCAAGATGAGGGGATTAAGAAAAAGAGAGATACAGCAGACCACCTAAAGGGAATGCAGGAGGTGAATTGCATGGGAAAAGAAAGGTAACCAACTAAGGGAGGTTGGGCTACAATTCCCAGCATGTTCCCTGTCCCTAGCACGCCTGCTCTCCTGCAAGGCTTTGCCCCCAAGAAAAAGGGATGAAAGGAAGATTATCTAACAGCAAACAACTATACTCTCCACCCTACGAAAGGAAAAAAAGAGAGGAAAAGGAAAGTAAAACAAGGAGCTTCTTTTGCCCTATTTAACACTCCGCTGCTTTTTTTCTTTTTGTTTTTGTTTGTTTTTAAATGGATCCTCCATTTAAAAAAAAAAGAAAAAACAACCAGGGGACGTGACCAGAGGGTTAGGGGATAAGAGTGGCTACTAATGAACATTTTTTTTTGTTCGTTTTAATTTTAAGATTTTTTTTTGGAGGGCCACAAAGGGGCATGGGAAGGGAACAAGATCTCCAGAAAGGTTTGCCCCTCATGTGCCTCCCTTTTTTTTTGTAAGAAAGAAGGCAAAAGCAGGAAAAATAGGAAAAAGGAAAGTCTGCCCAGAAGCCTGGTCATTGCATGGGAAGGTGAGCAAATTGCAGTAATGAATTTATTTATTTTTTATTTATTTAGTTTTTGTTGACCGGGTAAGTGCACTAGACAAATTCTGCCTATTTTCAGGCACAACCCAGGGGAGGGGGATACAGATGAATGCCAACTGACCTTGAACCAGATTAAGCTGTTGGTGGTATTTTAAGGGAATGGGGGAAATTTGGCCAGGACACCGGGGAAACTTCCCCTACTCTTTTCAAGAAGTGCCATGGGATCTTTAGCATCCACCTGAACTGCCACCAGAACAGGCAGATGGGACCTCGGTTTAACGTCTCATCCGAAAGACGGCACCTCAGCAGTGCAGCACCCCCCCCCCCCCTTCGTGCTGCACTGCAGTGTCAGTATTGGGATATTAACCCAGGTGCCTGGTGTGGGGATAGAACCCACAGCCTTCTGATCTCCTGGCCTCAGAGGCGAGTGTGCTACCTGCTGAGCCACTGACACTGCAATGCACTGCACTGAATGGTAAAGATATTCTGGAAGAACAAGAATTAGAGTGAGTACGTCATTTTCATGTCTTCCAAGAATCAATCTTTACCATTCATTACTGGTGGGTCTGAGTGCCAAGCTTACCACCAATAGCGGTGCTGGTAAACCCTGAGGGAAACTGTTGTTCCCTCAGCCTTCTGTGGATCAACATTCCATGCTGCTAGGTTCATTTCTTAAAGCTATGTGCAATTTGTACTGAGTTTTATTTCTTTTACATAAAACTCACGAATGTTTCAGTAGATTGCAAAACACCTAAGTTGAGCAAGAATGACGCAAAGGAATTTAGAGTCACATTAGGGTACATGTGTGTTATGCAGTGCACGGGGTGTCTACAGCACCAGGCTTTATCATTTAAGATCATAAGATTTTATGTTATATGTAGGTCAAATGTAAACAGTTCATGAGTACTGAGTGTTCTACAGTTCTGTAAATTTAAAGTAGCAAGTTAAATAACTGCTAATTTAATTTTATGTTTTACCAGTTTGCAGTACCCAACTAAAAGTAAAATATATCACCTAGAATTTCTGAGCGCAGAATACCGGAGTGTAATATGGGATGGAAAGTGTCTGGTTAAGATGCACCTTGTTCAGCTCCCTTCTATTCAGGGATCATTGTGAAAGTCTTACAGCAGGTCCCCTGGTAGCCATCACGTACTCCAAACGTCTCTTGTAATTTCTGGCATACAAGTGTGTATTTGGCACTACTGCTAAACTCTGAAGCCTTATTTCTGCAGCTGATTTAACTTGCGCCAGTGTGTCACTGTTAAAGCTCTTTACTTCAAGTGTTTTAGGAGGTCCAACATGCAGAATACACAGCAGTCTCTTTCTGCTAGTACACAGCTAAGGAGATCTCGCTTTATAAAATGTTTTGGATATGCCTTCTTCACAGCCTCTGAAGGTGTGCCCAAAACGTTAGCACTTGTGCTAGACATGTGATGTAAGCATGCACAGACCTCTCCCACTGACACGTTGCAAACTAACCTGTGGTTTGAATGAATGGAGTTTTTATGCAATTATGGTTTTATTTGAAGTCAGCAAGCTTAAAAGCAAAACTGTGAATACTGGAAATCAGCTGAAGACATGAAGAGACCTCCAGAGTACGGTAGGCTAAGCATTACAGATAGTATCCAAGTGTTTCTGTCATGATGTGAGTGCACTGCTGACCACCGCCACGCAATAACTGGGTTTGTGTTAAGATTGGTACTTTGAAGCAACTAGCACCATGCCTGATATTTCCCAGAGAAAGAAGAGCGCTGGCAATTCTGATGTGGTTCTGATAGCAGCATACCTGTCTGGACTACTTGTCTACACACCTCCATTTGATGCACACCATGACCTATTTTTTTATTTTCTCTATATTAATCCTTACTAGTTCTACGATGGTATTTCTATGCCAAATGTTGCAGCCATTTTGTTTTCTTGAGAAAAAATCAATATAAAACTTTTACAAAATTCTGAACTTTTAGTTACTCAAATATGGAATGATGCAAGTGGTGGCTAGTACATATACAAGAGGATGCAGGAGAGGCACAGCAATCCTTATCCCACAAATGTCAACATTTCAGATAACAGATACATATCAGGATGGGGAGGGCAGGTTATCTTTATTAAAGGGAACTTGGGAGGGACAAACATACACAGTAGGAAGTCTGTATGTACCACCAGGATTAGAGAGTACAGTATACCAGGCAATCTTCGATAAAATAATAGCTTTTAAGCAAAGGAAACTAATTTTGGGGGGAGACTTAAATCTATTAATGAATCCAACAAAGGACAGCTCAAGCCCTAACACCCCTAAGGCCACAAAGGGCCAGAAACATGGCAAGAGGTTAATAAAAGACCTAACTCTAATAGCTACATGGAGGCATTGTCACCCAGCAACACAGGGATACACACATTTTTCAGGGGTATATAACACTTACTCTAGGACTGACTACTTCTTAGTTGAAGCAGAATTACTTGATATAATATATAAGACCAAGATTCATCCAATCTTCCTATCAGATCATGCAATTATCACTATAGAACTAGAAGTAGATAGAGCAGGAAACACAGATAAGACAAAGGAGATTTAATTAAATTGTTTGTCTCTTATTAACATGTTAAGAAAAAATACAGCAATGGATCCCTAGAATAATACAAGAAAACACTATAGAAAAAATAACAGAGGGAACACTCTGGGATACATTAAAGGTAGTCCTAAGGGGGGAGATTATAGCATATGCAACACATCAAAAGAAAAAAAGAGATAAAAATCAAAAAGACTTGGAAAAGGAATTAGAAAGATCGCAACAAGATCATGCGACAGGGAAAATAGATAAGATTAAACAGGCTAACCAGATTAATCATGTAAGGCAAAACTACAGGATATATTAAACCAAAAAACTGAACAAGCTTTGATGTATGTAATGCAAAAGTACTACGAGGGAGGAAGCAGAGCAGCTAAATTATTAGCCTATGGATTGAGAAAACAACAGGCATTAGCAACAATCTCTAAATTAAAACACCCAACACAAGGAAATATAGTAAACAAAACAAAAGACATGTTAGAAGGCTTCAAAATATTTTATTCCAAACTATATCATCAACCACAGGAACCAAAACCAAATTACAGAGGAACAAGGGACATTTTTGATAGGCTCAATTGTATCCCAAGAAATAAACAATATATGAAAAACTCCAAACCAAATAAGAGCGCTGGCCCAGATGGCTACACAGCAGAATTCTATAAAACATTAAAAAAAAATGTACTCCCATTATTAACTAAATTAGTCATAACAATACAAAGCAATAAATCCCCTATTCCTAACAGTTGGCAATATGCTAATATTTCAACAATACAAAAACCAGAAAAAGACCCAATGAATTGTGAATCCTATAGACCAATTTCAGTTTTAAATCACGATTACAAACTCTTTACAGCCATTATGGCCAAAAGACTAGAAGGTATACTCCCCCATATTATAAATAAAGATCAAGCAGGTTTTATAATAAAACGCCAGACAGCAGATAATGTTAAAAGAACAATATATTTATTAGAAGAAATACAAAAGAGAAAAAAAACTTTCATACTTTTGAGTATGGATGCACAAAAAGCATTTGACAGTTTCCTGGAGATTCTTAAGATATACAATGAAAAAATTCAACTTCCCAATAGACTTCCTAAAAACCATACAAAATATATATACACATCCCCATAAGCTACGATAAAGGTAAATGGCATTTTTTCAACTTGATTCCCATTAAACAGAGTAACTAGACATGGCTGTCCCCATCCCCCACATTACTTGCTATATATGCAGAACCACTAGCACAGGCTATTAGGGGAAATTAAAGCGTTACAGGGATTAAATACTTTAATACTAATCATAAACAGCATCCTTTGCAGATGACCTACTGATTTACCTAACAGAACCAGAAACCTCAATACCAGAACTGTTTGCCCTTTTAGGGGAGATGGAGGCTATCTCGGGATATAAATGAAACAGGAAAAATTGAAGTTTTAACTATTAATTATCAACCAAGTGAATCCCTACAGGCAAGATTCCCACGGAATAATAGTAACAAAAGACACCCAAGCCCTATATGAAGCTAATTATGGTCCACTAATACAATCTATCAAGGAAGATTACCTGAGGTGGGACCCTTTACCCCTCTCCCTAAATCAAAGAATAGAGGTAATTAGAATGAATATACTTCCAAGGTACTTGTACCTCTTCCTGACCTTACTGATATATCCACAACAGTCAGATTTTAAAAAATGTAATAACATGACATCTAAATTTATATGGCAGGGGAAGAAACCAAGAATAAAATATAAAATTCTCCAATTACCAAAAAGCAAGGGAGGCCTTGCCCTCCCAAACCCAGAACAATATGCACAGGCAGCAGTAACCTCACATATATTACAATGGCTAGATGATAGGGCAGATCCACATTGGAAAGAAATAGAAAGAGGACCCCAGCCAGAAGAGATAGAGAAGTACTTATTTGGTCACACTATACCAAGAAAAATAATGCAACAAGAAATCAGATTACAACAAACCAGACAATTCTTCAAAGTATGGAGATCATTACTTAAACAAATTAATGATTCTAAAATTAATTTAATCCAAAAAATAATAGTAGATCCCAGATTTGAACCAACCAGACAGGACAATAATTTTATTACATGGCACCAGCAAGGCCTGACCAGATTTTATCAATTATATGACCAAGGAGTATTTAGCCAGTTCAGAACATTACAAGAAACATTCCAATTAAGAACTCAAGACTTCTTTAGATTCCTCCAGATAAGACATTATTGTACACGTGAATTAGCCAGGAATGGAACCAAAGTGAGATACATCCACTCACGAGGATAATAATAAACAGGAAAGAGACAGCAATACCAGACCATATAATATTAAAAGCTTACCAGGCTATAATAAATAATCAGAAAAAGCCCAAGGTAAATTCTCAGCAACGCTGGCAGGAAGAATTGGGTATTAATATAGAAAAAGAGGGATGGGAAGGTATATACTCTACAGTACATAAAATCACGAGATCACTAACCTGGAGAGAATTTGGTTGGAAATGTCTGAAAAGATTTTTTAGAACCCCACAGATAGTGAGAAAATACAATCTGCAACTAGGTAAGACAAGTTGGAGAGGATGCAGGGAACAAATAGCTAATCATATCCACATATTTTGGAGTTGTCCAGCACTGAACTTATTCTGCAGAAAGGTAGGGGAAGTACTGGGGAAAATTGTCCCCAGAAATAGGAACTTTAACACCAGAAATAGCACTTATATTAAAATTCACAAATGAACTGAGAAGAGACAATACCAAGCACTTACTAGCTACATTACTCTTGGTAGCTAATAAAGCAATCACCAGGAAGTGGTTACATAGTGACTCGCCTACTCTTAGGAAATGGGAGGACATAATATATCAAATATATAGAATGGAATTAATAACCGCCCAGCTCTGCTTAAAAACTCAGAAAACCATTGGTTTGTGGACCAAATGGTGGCTCTGGATTTCAGATCAGAGACCAGATTTGATTCCATAATAGGAATAATTCCGTTGACACAACAGGGACTACCACAAGGGATAAAAGACATATGAAATAAATAACTGGCATAGGGAGCATTGACATAATGAGATTAACTGTCAAACACCAATATGTATGATGAAACTAATGAGATGAAATGCTGCATAATAATTGTGTCAAGTACTCGCTCATGTGCCTCTCCTGGAAAAATGGAAACAATAAAAATATATTTAAAAAAATTAAAAAAAATACTGAACTTTTGGTGGAACTACTGGAGAACATTTTACCACCAAATAAAAATGGAAGATGCCTGGAATTTTTTTATAGCAACAGAAAGTTAGGGTCACTGGGGTGAAGATTAGAACCTCCCCTTTGACCCCTCTCTAGACAGATCAGCAGAAAAACACGGAGTAGGTCTTTTGCCAGCGCAGACATCAGAGAGTTGATAGATCATGTAGGTTTATGTGACCCCTGGAGGATACGTCACCCTTCAGCTAAGGAAACTGCAGTTACGTAAGAACTTACCGTAACAGTAGATCTTTGAGAGAGGTTCCTGCTGTAGGTCTTCACATATAGGGCTGCACCCCCTGGCATCAGGTCCGAATGGCAAACTTGTAGATAGCAATCAGCAGCGGGGACCGCCCCCGACATCAGGCGTCATGATGTCAGCATGGCTATAAAAGAGGCGGTCCCTCGCCTGCTCTCCAGTTCTTTTCCACCGGAGACCTAAAGAAAGGTAAATAAGAGCTAGGAGTAGAAAAACTCCTAGGACCCCGCTTCCTCTCTAGACCCAAGGGCTAGGAAGGATGGAAAATAAAGGAAAAAATATCCAGGAACTGGGGGAAGGTGGGTGGGAAACTAGACCTACTGCAGAAACCTGTCTTGAAGATCTACTGTTACGGAAAGTTCTTACGTAACTGCAATATCTTACGTCAAGAGGGTTCCTGCAGTAGATCTTCACATATAGGATTGAATACCAAGCAGTCCCCAAAATAACTTATGCATAGGTGTAGCCAGGAGGAGGAGAAGTCGCCATAGGGAATCATGACAGAAGGCCTTGCAGAACTGCAAGACCAAAACCTGTTCTGCGCCTAGAGGCAATGTCCAGACTGTAATGCTTGGTGAAAATGTGAACAGACGACCACGTGGTCACTGCACAAATCTCTGCAGTGGACACATTCCTAAAGAGGCAGTAGAGGTAGCCATGCTGTGAGTGGAGTGGCTTTTGACTGCCCCCGGAAGGGACTTCCCATATTTCGTGTAAGAAAAATGGATGCAGATGGCTAACCATCTCGAGATGGTTTGCCTGGAAACAGCCTTGCCCAGGCATTGGGGAGCAAAGGCTACAAAGAGTTAGTTAGATTTACAAACCTCTTTAGTCCGGTTCGTGTAGTACTTCAGAATCTGGTGCACATCTAGGGTGTGCAGTAGGTTTTCCCCCCTGCTGGAATGCTGGGGATCGTAAACTGGTAATTCCACACACTGATTCAGAGTGGTTTCTGATACCACTTTGAGGAGAAAGAAGGGTTAGTCCACAGGACTACTCTGTCTCTATGAAAAATTAAATAGGGTTCTTTACAAACAAAAGCCTGAAGCTCAGAGACCCTTCTGGCAGAAGTGACTGCGACTAAAAATAAAGTCTTCTAGGAAAGGAAGCGTAAGTCACAAGTAGAAGCTGGTTCAAACAGAGGTAGAGTCGGCTTCTTGAGCATGAAATTCAGGTCCCGGGAGGACAGGGATTCCGGATAGGAGGTTTCAAGTGAAGGATGCCTTTCAGAAAGGTTTTGGCAACCTCCAACTGAGCCAAGGTTTTGCCCTCCACCAGGAGATGTCAGGCTGAGACCGCAGAGAGATGGACCTTAATGGAGGAGTAGCTAAGACCCGTCTCAGATAAATGTGCGAGGTACTCTAACACCTGGGTCGCTGAGCACAAAAAGGGATCCCAGCTCCCTGCTAGGGCCCAGATCGAAAAATCTTTTCCACTTCATGGCGTAAGTGGATCTAATAGAGGGTTTTCTGGCCTCTACTAAGATGTGTGCAACCTGCAAAGAGACAACATAGCGTGAAACCGCTATGTCCACAGGTGCCACGCATGAAGGTGGAGAGACTGAAGGCTCAGGTGCACCAGGGTGCCCTGCTCCTGTGTCAGAAAGTCATGGGAAAACGGCAGAGTGACCAGAGGTTCCAGTGCCAGTTGCTGCAAAAGAGGATACCAAATTTGGCGTGGCCAGAGAGGAGCGATAAGAATCATACGAGCTCCCCCCTGGCTGAAGTTTCACCAGAACCTTCTGAATGAGAGGAAAGTGAGGAAATGCGTAAAGAAACCTCCCTGTCCAAGAAAGAGACAGTGCGTCTCGCCAAAAAGCACCATGCCCGGAATGAGAGAGCAAAAGTTGGGTAGTTTTGCGTTGAATGGGGAGGCGAACAGATCTAAGTCTGGACAACCCCATCGAAGAAAGAGTTCTTCGACCACCCCTGACTTTAGCTCCCACTCATGGGCCCTGGCCACTGATCGACTGAGACTGTCCGCCAGGACGTTGCTTTCTCCTGGTACATGGACTGCTGTCAAGTAAAGGCTGTGCTGGATCGCCCAGTACCAGACACTCATTGCTTCTCTGCAGAGAGGGTACAACTGGGTTCCTCCTTGTTTGTTAATGTACCAGACTGTGGACATATTGTACGTCTGGACCAGAAGTGATCCCGGTACCAGAAGGGACTGAAACACCTGGAGAACATAAAAAACCGCTCTGGTCTCCAGAACGTTGATGTGGAGTATAAGCTCCTGATCAGACCAAGACCTCTGATGTCTTTGTGTGTACTTCATTGGCTCCCCAGCCCAAGTCTGAGGCATGTCCGTGGTGAGGATTTTGGTAGGAATAGGGGAATGGAAAGGAGTTCCTCTCGACAGGTTGGAGAGATCCTGCCACCAGCGAAGATATCTCTGAAGGCTGCTGGAGATCATGACTTTTTGGTTCATGTCGTCCGTCCTCTGATCCCATTGGACTCAGAGAGACCATTGGGTGACCCTCATGTGAAGTCTGGCCAGGGGAACTGTGGAAATGGCCACTGCCATCAGTCCCAAAAGACGGAGCACAGCATGTGCTGAGATCCATCGAGCCTGGGACACAAGAGTGGCCTGAGCAGCCAAAGTCTCGGCTCGATCCGATGGCAGAAAAGCCTTGCTCTGAACTGTATCTAGTACGGCTCCAATAAATTGGAGTCATTGAGCTGGTACTAGCTGGGACTTGGGGAAGCTGACCGTTGATTCCCAGAAGGGAGAACAAGTTCAGAGTGAAAGAGAGGGACTCTTTCAGGCTGCTAGGAGAGGGTGCTGCAAGGAGCCAGTCGTCCAGGTACGGGAAGACATAAATGCCCTGGCGGCGACCACCGCTAGACACTTCGTGAACACCTGGGGGGCCGAGGAAAGGCCAAAAGGGAGTGCCTGAAATTGGAAGTGATCCTCCATAAAAGCAAAACGGAGGAAGCGGCGGTGGGCCAGGAAGATAGGGATGTGCAGGTAGGCATCCTGCATATCCAGGGAGCACAGCCAGGAGTTGGGATGGAGCAGGGGTAGGAGCCCCTGAAGGGTCAACATGAGAAACTTCTTGTACTGGACGAAGATGTTTAGTGTGCTGAGGTCCAGGATCGGTCTCAGGTCACCCGTTTTCTTTGGGACTAGGAAGAAGTAGGAGTAAAATCCCCTTCCTATCTGGTTTTAAGGGACGGGTTCTATGGCCTCCTTTAGAAGAAGTGCCCGAGTCTCTTGCAAGACGAGGGGGACCTGATCCCATGGATAGAAAGACCGTCCTGGAGGTAGAAGGGCTGGAATCTCAAGGAACTCGATCGAGTGACCCCGCTGGATGAGCTGAAGCACCCAAGACTCTGTGGTGATGAGCCTCCAACCTTCCAGGTGGAGGCCGAACCTCCTTTCGACCAGTTCCTCCTGAAGTAAGGGAGGGAGCGGAAGGAGGGGAAAGGAGTCAGGACGCCAAGGGAAGGGGAGCTTTAGCCCCTGAGGCTGGTTTAGAGAACTCAGCCTGAGGGGTTTGGGTTCCTGAGCCAGGGGTGCGTCTTTTTCCCCTGATGCTTTGCCTGGTTCTTGTTCCACCTTCTTTGGCGGTGAAAGGGCTGCTTTTTCTGACCCGTCTTGTACATAGAGCGTATGTCTCTTAAAGAGCGTCTACTCTCTTGCAGTCCTGTTATGATATCTTTGGCATCGCCGCCAAAGAGGACGGAACCCCTAAAAGGGGCGTCCAAGAGGGAAGTCTGTACATCCTGTGCCAAACCGGCTATCCGAAGCCAGGAGAGCCGGTGGAGACAGATCCCAGTGGCTGCCGCTCTAGCCACAGAATCCACCGAGTTGTATGTCACTTGGAGCACGTGACGACATGAGGACTTTTTCATCCTGACCTTGTCCAGGAGCTTCTTCCTGAGGTTTTCATCCTGAACCCCAAGTAGATCCCTTTCCAGCTCCGAAAGAGCAGCTTTTTGGAAAGCAACCATGTGCGAGACATAGTTGAGAGATCTAATGCCACAGGAGGAAGACAAATAGATTCTTCGCTCGAACTGGTCTAAATGATGAGAGTCGTTATCTGGTGGTGAGGAACTCGGGTGTTTCGGTTGGGCTGACCGGTCGTGAGCGGCAGTAATTACCATGGAGTCAGCCTCAGGATGGGAGTTAAGGTGTTGAATCCCTTCCAGGAGATAATAGGTCCGGTCTACCTTCCTGAAGACCGCTGGAATGGAGGACGGTTGTTGCCATATTGTGGTCACCAAGTCTTCATGGGATCCCATCCATGGGGGTAAAGGGATAGGATCCGATGTAGCAAGATCCAGGTGCTCTGCTAGCCTTTTACGTTGCGGATTCAGCTCTTTTGTGGGCCAGCCTCCGGCTGCCTGTATGGAGTGCAAGAGGTCTCCAAAAGATGGGTCCTCTGGAGTAGGTGACTCCTTGGGAGGAACCTCGACCAGAGATCTGGGATCCAAAGGTTTGGTGTCAGATGGCTTGGAGCTGCTGGGAAAGGAAAGTTCCACACCAGCGGTACCCACAGCAAGAGAACCCGAGGCTCTGCCCAAAGGAGGTGGAGGAGGGGGGGCCCCTAGGCTGGGGAGGTTCCCCCATCGACTGTCTGAGCTCTGACAGCAGCTGGGTTCAGGCCTCCTGCCACCATTGGTGTGCTGTCTCCGGCGCTGGTGGTGGCGAAGGAGGAGGCTGGAAGGTAGGATAACCTGGGCATTGAGGCCAAGAAGGGTAGTGATAACCCATTTGTGGATAGCATGAGTACCCAGGGTATCCCGGAGTCGGGTATCCCGGCGTCAGTGGCACATGGCCTGGTGTCGGATATTGTGGAGTCGACAGCAGGCCACCCATAGGCAAGACAATGGAATCTGAGCCCAGAAACCCGCTAGGAGGATCTGGTCCTGCCGGGAGAAGTGCCATGGTGCCTTGGGGAGGCGCAGGATCAGGGAGGGCCCCCCAAGGTCCCAAGGGAGGAGGCTCCATGAGTAGATCCCTAGCCGGCGGTGGACTAATGTCCAGGGACGGCAGAAGGCATGGCGAGGGGGGGAGGTCCAGAAGAAGCCCCGATGGCAGGTCAGACAGTGATCTCGCTGGCAGGAAAATCAGTGGATCAGGTGGCGAGCCCCTGGATGTAAAACCCTAGAGGACAAAGGGTCACTCTGCCCCTCACTCTGTCTGACGTCGGGGGCCAAATGGGAGATTGCAAGGATCCAGGCGGGCAACGGAGGAGCCATCGTCCGGCTGATCGGACCGTGCCGGGCTAGTGGAAGTCCGGAGACCACCACTAGTCTGAGCGGCAGGAGCCATACGCCCTTCGACAGGGTCGAGGGGTGTCTTATCGGCTAGGCAGGTTGTGACAGAAACCTCTAGAGAGGCTACCCCGGCTGCCCGCTCACCTCGCAGGAGGTGGAGAAGGTGCCCGGCCTGAAGAAGCAGTTTCGGAGGGCCTCCCGCATGGCGACAGACTCCGGTCCCGGCGCTTCTCCTTGCTTTTCTTCTTTTTTGGGCCCAGTGACGATGACCTATCCCGCAGTTCCTGGAGCTCCTTTTCCATTGACGCCAGTCGTCAGGTCAGGAGATGGGCCTCGAGGGTCCGCCTACGCCTGGTTCGGGTTGCCTGGTTGAAGGCCTTGCAGATGGAGCACTCCTGGGAGTTGTGCTTGGAACCAAAGCAGAGGAGGCAGCGGGAATGGTCGTCCCCATGCTGGATTTGAGCACCGCACTTCGAGCACTTCTTCTTCTGTCTAGAAGACATCAAATTTGAGCGAAACAATTAGAGAAAATATAGTACTGAGGCAAAGAAAACTTCGACAAAATGGCAGATGTATGATCGCAGTTGTATTGCGTGCCGAACGTTACTGAGGCGACGGCGGGAAAGAACTGGAGAGTGGGCGTGGGACCACCTCTTTTACAGCCGGCTGACGCCACGATTACCCACCGCCGGGCGGTCCCTCGCTGATGATTGCTATCTACAAGTTTGCCATTCAGACCTGATGCCAGGGGCGAGTCCTATATGTAAAGACCTACTGAGGAACCCTCTCGAAGTAAGATTTCACATTTCATTCTCCCATCGATGGATCCACCTCCAGGATTAATTATTTCCTTATGAGCAAGTCACTCCTGGGGGGGGAGGGCTGTGGATAGCAGGGTGGAACATGGAGCGGGGTCAGATCACTCTATGGTGAGTTGCCAACTCTTTCTTAATCTTAATCAGGGAGGAGATAAGGTCTGGAGATAAATAATCAACTCTTGAAAGATAAGACTATTGTGACATGCATAGCAGATTGTTTGGACCACTTTAAAGTGGAGAATTGGGGTATGACGCAGAACCCATCCATGGAGTGGGGGGCCCTTATATGCTTTATTCGAGGGGAATTTATTTAGATCGCCGCAGCCAAGAAAAAGAGAGAGGAACTAGAAGCCAAGACTTTACTAGTTCAAATTCGGCATAGGGAGAAATGTCCATCAAGCCAGACTAGCGAAATTGATAGGGTGACCCTGATTAAGTTAAAGGAAAGATATTCTGAGTTACTTAGGGAAAAAGCGGAACGGGCTATTTTAAGAACCAAGGCAAAATATTCAGAACACGGGGAAAAGGCTGGGCATTTGCTAGGCCTCAGGCAACAAAAACAGGAATCTTCAGGGGGCGCTGCTTGAGCAGCTAAGAGGAAGCAGCACTTAACTTGAGCTCCCAGGACCGATTAAAATTTAAACTAATTAAACTACTTTTCCCAGCTTAAAAGCTACTACTTATTCGGCCTACGAGTAGAGGACAGGGGTCTTGTGGTTAAAATCGACAATATGGGTGAATCCAAAGGAGCAGCGGCAGCAGCAAGCAATTTTTTTGCTCCCAAAAAAACAGCATCGTGAGGACAGGCCTGGGCAGCATGGCGGGACACTGGACTCTGCTCCTGCACAAACGGAAGAAGCTTCGTTAACCAGTATTCTTTCTACCCTGCATCAACTCATCAAAACTGTGCAAGATTTAGATAAGAAGTTTGACACCCTTACACCAAGGGTGTCAGCACTGGAAACAAGAATGGAGCAGTTCGAGACGACAGTCCAGAGATCCGAATCGTCAGTGCTCAAATCGGTTGATGCAACCACAAGGCTCATCAAAGAGAATACGCTTCTCTGGCAACGGCTGGAGACGGTAGAAAACCAGACGAGAAAAAAATCTAAGACTGATTGGGGTATCGGAAGGTGCTGAAGGAGACAATAGCTTGGCCTTTGCTAGAACTCTACTCCCTGCTATCCTGGGCCTAGATGAATCTGACACCCCCCTCTCAATAGAAAAGGCCTATCATATAACGCCACATCGAGCAACTGCTGATACTATAGCCGCACAGACTTTTCTCATCATTTGCATTGGCATAGGGGATAGAGATTGGGCCCTGACGATAGCAAGACATCGTCAATCCCTGAAATATGGTGAGGACACCAGGTTGCTGTTCCCGAACCTTTCCTACAGCACACGCCAATGACACAAAGCTTTCAACAGGCTCAGAGGTCAGCTCCGTGCGATGAATGCGCCACATCAATTACTTTTACCCGCCAAGCTCCGCATCATCTGGAAGGGCCAACAGTACCTTTTCAATGACGCTCGAGAAGCAGAAAAGCTGGTCAGCCGCATGGAATTGGAGTAGGCCAGGACAGATGAAGGATCCTCGGCAGATGAAGGTTGAACTATGCAGAGGGACTGATAATGTACACTTGGGCCTAAGAGGCTTAACGAACATGCTGTGTTGCTAAAGACTCATTTGGTTTTCTAAAGAATTATTTGGTCGGGACATTCTGGACTAGTCACTGAACTTTTTCTTTGCTGCTTTGTTTAAATAATCACCTACTGTTCCAGATATTTTGTTTGCTTTTAGCTAAATGAGGACTTTAGCAGAGTAAATTCTGTCTTGAACAGAGCACTTAGAAAGCAGCCTAATTACATTCATGTTTACATAAAGAGCCATTGTCCTTCTTATTTTCTAACTCTTTGTCCTCTAAATATTTGTAGCCGTTTCAGTTTGTTAAAGCTGTTGATTCAGTTCACTTGTTAATTGGGGATAAGTGTGGTATAAGATAAGTTACTCCTGGGAGTTTGGGAAATTATACCTTATTTCACATAATCCTGATAGCATTGGGGGAATCGATTTGACTTTTTATTAGTCATAATGGTAATAGGGTTAATTGCTTTATACCTAGCCTTAGTTGGGTTCCCATTTGTCCTTTCTGGCTGCATGCATTAATATGACAGGTAAAATGTTGATAATCTTGATACATCCCCCCATGATGTACCACTAGCGGGTATGTCTTTTAATAGTACTTTGTAAGAGAATAACTGTGGAATGATAATGTACAATGCTATCCCCCTATGTAATATTGTACTGTAAGTTTTGCTTACAAAACCAATAAATAAAAAAGTAAAAAAAAATAAAACAGGTATCTTCAAGGTTTATTACAGCTATATTACCAGAATCCCATGGTCCCTTAAAAGTTTTGGCCCACGATACCTCTAAGGAATTTGAGTCCTATTACATGGAATTATACAGTCAAATGCCTAACAGACCTCAACAAGAAAGGGTGGATCAGTATTTAGCTCAACTTCTCTTACCTACACTCACTGCTGCAAAGGCAGAGGGACTGTTATCCTCTTTCACAGAGGAGGATATCATCAGAGTTATAAAGGACCTCCCCCTGGACAAAGCACTGGGGCCTGACGGATATTCCCCGAACTTCTACAAGAGATCTGCAAAACAGCTTGCCCCCCGGCTTCTAGCCATTTTTTGCAGCACGTTGGAAGCTGAACAGATGGACCCTAGGCTACTGGAGGCCATGATCACAGTGCTTCCTAAGCCTGGGAGGGACCCAACCCATGTAACTAGCTATCGACCCATCTCCCTACTTAATTATGTCAACATTTTTTTGAAATTACTGGCTGAACGTATCGACCGAGTGCTGGCCTATCTTATTGGACCTGATCAGGTTGGTTTCATGAGAGGGAGGTCCTCGGTAGATCATCTTCACAGACTGTATCATGTTTTCTCTGCGTCCAGGGATGCTCCTCAAGCTGTGGTGTTGGTCTCCCTGGACGCAGAGAAAGCTTTTGACAGGGTGGATTGGCAGTTCTTGTTTAGATCATTGCATAGGTATGGGTTCCCTCCCAGGTTTATATCATGGATCCAATCCTTATATACTAATCCAACTGCTCAGATTTTCTGCAATGAGGTGCTTTCTACCGGTTTTACTTTAGAAGCAGGGACCAGACAGGGGTGTCCGCTCTCTCCCGTTATTTAACTTATACTTAGAACCCCTTATAGTATCCATCCAGCTCTCAAAATCGATACAGGGTGTTCTGCTTGGCACTAGGGAAGAGAAAGTGGCAGCCTATGCGAATTATATTTTACTGCATGTTACCCACATTAAATCCTCCATATTAGGACTTTTACAAATAATTGAAGAATTTAGTACCCTTTCCAACTATAAACTTAATATGGACAAAACTTCTGTTTTCCCCCTTAACGCCAGGGTGCTTAAGCAAGAAATAGTTGACATGGGCCTTAACTGGACTCCTAGAACCTTAAGTATTTAGGTATACACTTGGCCAGGAGTGATGCCCTAATGCGGAAACGGAATTTAGATGACCTGCTTAAAGTTATCCAACAGGACATAAAGCGTTGGCAAGCTCTCCCCCTAACTTTATGGGGCCGAGTGAAAATTATCAAGATAAATGTCCTCCCACGTATTTTTTATCCCCTTAACCTTATGAATCAGTAGCTTCCAAAAGCTTGGTTTTAAACAGTTAAATACTTGTGTCAATGACTTTCTCTGGAAGGGAAAAACTCCAAGGAGAGTGTTGCATAAGTTGGTGGCTCCTAAATTTCTGGGTGGGTTGAAGCTGCCCAATTTTTGTCTCTACCACTGGGCCAGTCAGGTTAGTAAATACCTTAAATGGTCTAGGGCTGGGGATATGGCAGATCCCTCTGCTTATTTACCTACATGGCTCAGGGTTGAGAGGGAAATTACAGAATTTGCTGGAATATCCTTAGAAGCCTTGCCCTACGTTAAAGTGGGAATGACACCTGTAGGGCTTCACCACACAGCAATAGGACACCCGGTACGTACACACTCTCAATTATGTACATCCCTGAATTATGTAAACATGAGAGATCCAACTCAACCGGTAGTGAGGAACCCCAATTTCAAATTGGATGGTAAAATGATTTCCCCTAATTGGATCCCGCAACTGCAGCATTGCAGAGTGGTAGATTTACTTAAACAAGGCAATGACTGGGTATCTACAGCTGAGATTTTGGGTACGTTTGGTATTGAACGGAAATGGGCTTTTAGAATATACCAGATTCGGCATATGCTCGTTAAATACTTTAATCAAAAAAGGGGTATTTCATACCTCGGATAACTGGATCAAGATCTGTAGAGATCTAGCAACTGCCCCACATGCTGTCTCCACTATCTATGCCTTCTTGTACACCAAAGTGTTTCCCAGGGTAGATGGAATTTCAAGATACTGGGTCAAGTTATATCCTCACACCGCACCCTATTGGGAGAACATTTGATAAAGTTGTCACCGGTATATAACTCAGGACAGAGTATGGTTGATGCAGGTGCAAATTCTTAATGATATGTATCTGACCACATAGAAATTGTTCACAATGGGAAGAGCGGAATTGCCATTATGTAATAGGTGCAATGCAGGAGTTGGCACTTTGTTTCGTATGTTTTGGGAATGCAAAATGTTTCGTATGTTTTGGGAATGCAACAAATTGTCCCCTCCATGGGAAGTCATCAAAAACAGGATAGAACCCCTATTAGGCTTACAAGATTACTTTACCCTGGAGGTGTGTCTACTGGGGGATTTTAGTGGATTTCCAGCAATGGACAGGAGATATATCACATCAACATAACCGGCCTCTCAGTTAAGAAATTAATGCTTCGTCATTGGAGAGATTCTTCACAGATCTCCTATTTGGATTGGGTTCAGGAGTTACTCTCCAATCTTCGTATAGAAAAAATGATGGCAAGTTTATTTACTCTCATGGGGAATTACAAAAAGAGATGGGAAAATCTTCATGTTCTCTATTCCCTGTAGTGTGTCTGTAAATCCCTGCTATGAGACTAGCCACCTCTGCTGTGACAGAGATGTGGTTTTGCAGATGGCACCTAAGGGGAAGGGGGTGGATGAGGGGAAGCAGGGACTAAGAGGGAGGGAGGGAGGGAGGGGATATATACTGTATGTGTATCCTGTTCATTGCTGTACTTGGTCATCCTGTACTTTTGCAAAATTAATACAATTTTAAATTAAAAAAAAGGTAGGGTCAAAATTTTCAACCAGTTTTGTTACACTGCTGATTTTACTCTTGGGCTGCCGACAGAATTGGAATGTACAGGAATTCTGAACTGATATAGCAGTCCGCAGCACAGCAAGGGTTACATAAAAAAGAAAAAATCAGTAATTAACAAATGTAACCACCAACTACATAAGTAAGCACTGGAATGCAACTACTGTAGAAACACGACTGATTTTCACTGTACCTTAAATTTTTACCACCAAGAGACATCTCACTGTATATATGCATCAATGGATTTCAATATCCCTTCCATACATTTTGGTACCAAAATTATCTTTCTAGCTTTACTATGGACAAAGTTATGCATGTTTGAGTAAGGGTACTCTAGTTCAGGATGGCTCGATTTTCAGAAAATGAATCTGCAATGTCATCATTTGTTCCTCTCACACTGTAACTGCCTGGATGAGGTCAGTAAGAAATATTAATATAAAGTCTAGGCATATCATACCTATAAAAAATATCAAACATTTTGGCCTCAGACACAGTCTAGCTCTTACTCTACAAGATACCTTAAGAGATCAGGAAGTGAAAATTATGTACCTACCGTAATTCTTGATCTTCTCTTGTATCTTTGGCCTAGCTGGAGGCATGCACCCGCTACGGGAGTCTTTTTTTGGGGGAGGGAGGAGTCAGCGCCAATGGCACTGCCCACATGTCTGACGTGCTGCGTGGAGCACGAGGGTTGGCCGTTAGGCACCGCAGAGTCCTCCTTCTCCACCCCAGTTCTGTTTAGTCAGAGAGGATGAAAACAGATTTTTAGAAAAAGAGGGAGGGAGACAAGAGAGCCGAGGGATAGAAAAAGGAAAGGATATAAACTGAAAAAGGCATAAGCCAAATGGGGACAGAAAGAAGAGAACCCTACCCTAAGAGGCAGTGGGGCCCTAATCCTTGGGCAGTCTCGAGAGAAGAAAAGGCAAAGGACAGAAAGAAGGAGAAGAAATAAGGTAGTTTAGCGGGTAAAAAGGGGGAAAAGGAGAACAAGGAGGGCTCTCCACCACATTAATTTGGAAGACCACTGGCTTGAAATAGATTCAAAAACCCTGTGGAATGAAGACAAGGGAGCAAGGATCCCGTCACTGCAGGGATTAAAGGACCAAGGTCTGAAGGGGATTTAGCTGGCCGTGCAGCCATGGTGGAGGCCACTCTCACTTTCCATCCTTTACCTGTTTCTGTGTCAAGTATGATGGAGTCGAGGCCTCACAGATCATCCCCTGAAGGGGGAAGGGGCAGTCCTGCTCCGAAGAGAAGTGAGTCTGGACTTGTAAGAAGCAAGAAATGGTAACAACCCAGGTAGAGTTTCCCCACAGTGTAGAGACGTAGTCCCCACTTCAGCAGAAGAGGACCATGGGACATTTGAGCTATACGAGAAGGAGAAGAAGAGGAGGAAGCAGGGAGGCAAATCCCATGTCGTCTCCTTGGAATGCACTGAAGCAGTTTAACAGCTAGGAGGTAACTTAGCCAGAGGTTACCCAAGCCAGAAGGGGACACTCCAGTGCATCATGAAGAGAATTCCCAGGGAGTTCCCGCAGAGGTTAGGGTGAAGACTCTACTCACCGTCCTCGAGGTCGAACGCTCTGTGACTTTTTTTAGAGAAGGAAACAAAGACCTCTGAGGTATCGGGGGGGCTCAGCCCCCAACTGGCCTCTAGGAGGGGGAAGGCGAGCAGGGTGGAGGTGATGCCCAAGAACTGGGGCCCACAAGGGGGAAGGTGGGAGGGAATCAGTAATGAATGAAGATACAAGAAAAGATCAAGAATTACGGTAGTATGTAATTTTCATATCTTCCCTTGTCAATCTTCACCATTCATTACTGCTAGGTGAGTACCAAGCCCCCCCCCCCCCAGAGGGTACCTGGCACAGCCCTGAGAGAACAGATCCCTCAGCCTTCTGCAGGGGAGGAGCAGGAGGGGGAGACCCTAAAGCCCTGCTAGACCAGCAAGATCTAAGGTTGTTCAGGACAAGGTGTCCCCCGTGGCAAGGGGGACAGGAGGCACTCCTGTAAGGTCCTCCTTGCCCTGTGGGGAAAAAAGGCGGTTCCCCCAGAAGGTGGAGATCACCCTACACTGGGCAATGGGTGACAATCTGGATAGACAAAGCCATGCCATCCGCCTAAAGCAGATCGCTGTCCCCGCAAGTCTGGACGCCACCTCACTGGCGTCATATGACACCCTTGCTTGGTGCCTTGCAAGCTCCAGACCCTGTGCAGAGAGGGCAATGGCCTGCCTAGATTGCTCCGTATCAGGCAAAGAAGCCAGGACCTGTGCCAGCATCGACCACAGGTGCCTGTTATAGGCAGCGTGGTGAGCCTGATGAGATCCTATACACAGTAACGCCCAAGCGTAAGAGAAAACTGTTCTTCCCCACCGGTCGAACTCTACGGAATCCGGATCCGGGGGTCGGTCATGTGCCAGGCGCTGAAGCCTGGAAAGAGTGTCTAGGGACATCAGCCCCGAAGGCAGGTGAGGCAGAGAACACAGAGACTCCTGGGGGCGCAATACCATCTCCTGCAGTCCTCTGGGGCTGAGGAAGAGGTGGCTGGAAACTGCCAGGTGTGGACAGATGCTTCCTAAAAGGGATAGGCCAGAAGGGCACCACCAGGTGGTGAGGATTGAATTCGCTCAAGAATGAGCGTGTCTCCCACACAGTACTACTTCTCACTACATGAGAGATGCAGAGCTCCTGGACCAGACTTGAAAGGAACCGCTGATATTCAGTGAAATCAGAATTGGAGGACAGGGAGATGGAACGTTCCTTTCCCTCAGAGGAAGGAGAAGAGGAGGAAAAGGAGCTTGAATGTTCAGGGTCCTCCTGCTGTGGGGGAGACAGGCGAAAGACCCGCTCATCCATGGCTGTCACATATGTGGAAAGGCCGCCACAGTGGCCCTGAACATTTCCCAGGTTAAGGGACCCATGGGATCCACATGGCCAGGGGAGGTGTCTGCAGAGGAATGGGAGATGGGCACCTAACAGATTTTGCCCGGCCTCTGACAGGGCTCCGAGACCCAGGAACTGGTCCTGCCATACGGGGGGACCTGGGGGTCAATCCGGGCATTGAAGGCTGTAGCTGAGAAGACAAACCCGGATGTGCCCTGAGGGAGAATCTCCCCTGTGGCGCAACTGGGGTTGCATGGATCCAGAAGGGCAACCCTCCTCGCTGCCAACTAAAGGCGTCTCCGCGACCTCATGGGAAAGGCGAGGTTCAGCACTTTGACTCCTCCCCACTCCCCACAGGGCAGTGGAGGGGGGTCCCATGCCTTGCCCCGGCCCCTTAACCCTTCGGACTCCGAAACTGCCCTCTTCCTCATTCCCAGTAAGGTTGCGTCCCCCAATCACGCAGGCCTCCAGAGGGAGGTCACAGAAGAGGGGGCCCCAGTCCCCAACCAGGGGGTCATGACACCACCAGAAATGGCAGCTGTCACAGCCACCCCAGAAGAGGACACCACACCGAGTCCCCAGGCTGCTGTCCCGAACGGACCCCCCAGAATGGCCTCGGCAGTGGGAACCGCTGAAACTACGGACTCCGGAGACTCTGGAAGGGTTATGCTGGGCCACCTGGTGCCGTGTCCCAAAGGACTCTCTGTCTCTAAGGAGTCGGGGTGCCAGCCTGGGTCGGCCTGTGAGTCATCTTCCTCCGAAGATAAAGAGACCTGGCGACCTCAGGAGGGCCCTCGGTGGGGATGCCACAAGTGGCACCGCCACAGTATAAGGCACCGCCTGCAGCGCCATTCCGATCCCGGCACAGCAAATGGCTCCAGGATCCGGGATGGCGCCAAGGGTCCACCCGTGCCAGGCCTGACAGCCATGGGCCGCGACACTGGGGGAGCCTGCACCTCTGTGGAGATGACTGCCAAGGTGGTGCCATTGACACAACTCAGCAGGGAACCATATCGCTCCTCTGGCACTGCAGAAGAGGCCTCCTCCTCGGCAAGGCTAGAATCAGAGGAAGACTCCTCCTCGCCGGCTGTATGGACCCGGGAGGGGACCCGGAGGAGGAGTCAAGAGTTATGGCCTTGGTGACCCGGGAGCAATGCCGTCCTCCGAAAGTCGGTGGAGCCCTGCCGACTTTAAATGCGCGAACTTTGAGAACATGGAGGTCCACTGAGATGCAGGCGTCGCAATGGTCCACATCGTGATTGCGTCCCAGGCATCGCAGGCAAACATCATGCCGGTCCAAAACAGAAAAATGCCAGCCACAGGGGCACTGATGCATGGAGGCACAGCCCGCTTTGGATTTTTTACAAGCCCCCGGACCTGACATGATGTGATAAACAAGAACTAAAACTAAGAAAAGACTCAGCACCATTTAATAAAAAATATATGGCAAGATCTTACCTGATCCTAATAAATGGCACCAAGTGAACTTCAACGAGAATGGGTTGGACATTGAGTTGGCAGTTTAGGCCCAATGGTGCAGGGAAAAAATTGTGACTCGCACAACAGGTGCTACCTCAATGGCAGGAGAAACAGAATTGGGATGGAGGAGGAGTCTGCGGTGCCCAATGGCCAACCCTCACACTCCACACAGCATGTTGGACATGCGGGCGGCGTCACCGGTACAGACTCCTCCCTCCAAAAAAAAAAAACAACTCTCATAGCAGGTGCGCACCTCCAGCTACACCCAGCAGTAATGAATGGTGAAGACTGACAAGGGAAGATCAATCTTTTTTGGGGAACTGGATGGCTCAGTGGATTGGTAGCAGGTTAAGGAGCTGCTCACCTCTAGATCACTAGTTCAAATTCAGCAGAGGTCGGCAGTGGCCGAAAGCCATTATCAGCTGGGGGCTGTTCAGTGGCCTATGTGAAATAAGCTGTGGTGGTTTCAGTCATTCCCAGTAGGCTGGTGTCCACATCACAAAAGAAAAAATCACTCACCTTAGTAATCTTGTTTCTTCCAACGTATTCTTCTATATTTATAACTCTGCAGTCTGCCTCCTAAGTAGAACTGCCTGGAGCAAAAGGAACTTTATGCAAATGATAGAACTATCATTGGCTCATGACTCATATTCAAACTACTGCCCTTATCTGCTGCAACGTTCCATCGCCGTCTCAGATTTCTAAGGAGCTTTCAAGGCAACCCATACTATACTACCTAATTACACCTATATAGTGTAACTACTAAATCTGTCTAAGACAGCATAATCTTTATAACAGTAACGATAATAATAATAATTAGATTAACAAGACCCCTTTCTGAAGTGCCAGAATCACCTGGAAAAAGAAAGGAAAATCAATTCCCACCAGGATTAAAACATGCATGCCTATGTTTGGGACCAATAAACCAAAAAGACAGGTAGGAATGCAGAAGCTCTGTTTCTGGAAGGGGAGGCAGGGAGGGAGAGTTATGAATATAGAAGAATACACTGGAAGAAACAGGATTACTAAGGTGAGCATTTTTTTCTTCTAACCCCATATATTCTGCTATATTCATAACTCTCTGCAGACTTCAAAGCAGTACCTTGGGAGATGTGCAGAGAACCTATTTAGGAAGAAAGCTCTGCAGGACTGCTGTGCCAAACTTGGCATCACTTCTGGACTGTATGTCCAAACTGTAGTGTTCAACAAAAGTGTGCACTGTTCTCCAAGTAGCTGTTTTACAGATCTCCACCAAGGGAATATCCCTTGAGGCTGCTATAGAAGCAGCTGTGCCCCTAGTTGAGTGGTCCCTCAGGCCTGTTGGGGCCTGTTTTCCAACTTTTGAATAGCAAAACTGAATACAGTCCATTCCACATGTATGCACATTTTGGATATGTGCACAGATATGCAAGGTCCCAATTCCTCTATCTTTCCCATTCATTTTCATCCGCTTGTGTGCACATCAATTTTCGTTTGTGTGCCTTTTTTTGTGTGTTTCTGTGATTCCTTGAACTAATATTACCAACTTAATGAATGGTTAGCCATCAATGGACCATGATTTGCCCCTGCTTTAAAACGAAATGCAGAAACAAAAAATAACGAGCTGTTCTCTGTGCACTCAGACAAGATGTTAAGCAGGTTCTCAAAGGTGTTCCTATTAAAGACTTTACACTAATCCTGCTTAAGAATTCCTAGCTTAAAATTTGTCTCAGCAAGTAGGAAAGATCTTGTTGTAGACATCTCTGGTCAGCCGTATCATATGGCAGAAGGATGCTATACTAAGAGGCATTCCGGTATTGGGGCATGTCCTGCTAGAGAAAGCTACAAGCGCTGATGATGTCCGTTTGCTCTGAAAACTTTGTAAGTTGTACTGCAGTCTTTATCCTGTCGGTGTCTAAAACTGTGACGGACATGTTCCGGTACCGCATGACCCTTTTTTTTTTTCTCATTTCAGTTATGTGGATTTTCGGTTGTGTACACATAAATTCCGTTCCCCAAGCATGTGCACACAACCAAAATTGACTGTACATTGGAATATCTAGCAAGATATAGATCTCTTGGAAGCTGGGGTACCTTTCCCCACAACTCCATAAGTGAGAAAAAGCTTTTATCACCTCTGTGATCCCTGGTGTGGGTCACATAGTAAATTAATGCTCTTTTTACATCCAGACAATGGAGTCTGCGCTCATCTGAACTGGCATGTTCAGTAAAGAAGAGTGGCAGTATTGTGGACTGACTTAAGTGAAAATCAGAAACCACCTTAGGAAGAAATCTCCTGTTAGTTCGAAGCACTACTTTATTATTGTGAAAAGAGAGGTAGTCCTTCTCCACACATTGTGCTTGTAGTTCACTTATCCACCTGGCAGAAGTGATAGTAACCAGAAACACAGTTTTCCATGTGACATATTGAAGATGTGCCAAAGACTTGGGCTCATAAGGGGATTTCATGAGCTGTGCAATGCACATGTTCAGGTCCCACACCGGGACTGGTTCCTTAATAGGAGGGTGCATATGGCACAAACCTTTGAAGGACGTTTTGAAAATGGGATTAGCTGCTATGGAAACATCTTTCCCAGCAGAAATGTAAGCTGAAACTGATGCCGGATGAACTTTTAGGGATGTGTATTTTAACCCTTGAGAATGTAAGTATGTGAGGTATTCCAGTAACACTGGAATTTCTGTCAGGGAAGGAGAAATCTCCTTGGCATCACACCAAATAGAGAACCTTTTTCATTTTGCAGAATAGGTTTTCTTAGTGGAAGGCTTTCCGTATCCTTTCAGGATATCCAGGACAGCTTGAGAGAGATTTAGATTTGAATATTCTAAGTCCTCAAGAACCAAGCCTTCAGTCTGAGAGACTTGAGGTTCGGGTACAAGATTTTTCCTTGGTGGGAGGTCAACAGATTGTGCCTCCTGGGGAGATGCATCGGTTTGGACATTGACATGGACAGCAGTACGGGGTACCATAGCTGTCTGGCCCAGTCTGGTGCTATTAAGATCATAGATTTAGGTTGTGACCTGAGCTTGATCAGTACTCTGAAGATGAGAGGAAAAGGAGGGAAGGCGTACAGGCGTCTTCCTGACCAGTCTAGAGCCAGAGCATTCAGGGGATTGTGCCCTTGGCTGGTGGTCTGCAACAGAACAGGGGCAGGAGGTGGTGCTCTAGGAAGCAAAGAGATCCAATTCTGGAATGCCCCACCTTCTGAACACCGAGTACAGTACATGTCTGTTTACAGACCATTTGTGATGTGCTTGGTCGATTCTGCTTCTGAAAGGGAACCCCTTCTCTTAGATTGTGTGCTTCCTTCCACCACTGTAGAGACTGAAGCACAGTTTTTGTTACTGAGATTGGTTCTGACATTTTGTCTTTTCTTTGGCACTGATATGCTCTGAGATAAAACTGAATATCCCTCATTCGGTATCTTGCTCCTAAGCCAACTCCTGTTGCTGCAGCCATATGTCCCAAGATCTGCAAGTACTGCCTTGCTGGACATGGCTTGCCCAACCTGAATGAGGTAACCAGTTGCAGGATGCTTTGGACCCTGTCCTTGGGGAGGAAAGCTCTTCCTTGCAAAGTGTCCAGTTCTGCTCCAATGAACTGCAGAACTTGTACTGGATTAAGAATGGATTTTCCTGATTTATCAGGAACCCCAAAGACTGTAACAGATTTTGTAATATTACCAGGTGATCCTTCACCTGTTGTGATGACTTTCCCACGACCAGCCAGTCATCGAGGTAGGGAAAAACTGAGATTCCCAGTCTTCTTAGATATGCCACTACCACTGTCAGACATTTTGTGAACACCCTGGGTGCAGAGGTGAGTCCGAAGGGAAGGGCTGAGAACTGGTAGTGACCTGAAGGAAGTCTGAACCTGAGATACTTCCTGGGTGACTCTCTCATGGGGATGTGGAAATAGGCATCCTTTAAATCCAGAGAAGCCAGCCAATCTCCTTGTTGAATGACTGGCAAGATTAGAGACAAGGTGACCGTTTTGAACCTTGGTCTTACTAGATACTTGTTCAGAAGTCTGAGATCTAGAATAGGCTGCCATTCCTCATTCTTCTCTTTGGTGAGGAAATACCAAGAGTAAAAACCTCTTCCTCTCTGAAGCCTCGGTACAGGCTCCACTGCTTTTATGTGAGGCAAGGTTCCAACCCCTTTTTCCAAGAGTTTTCTTTCTTGGAGAGAAGTTAGTTTGAACAGCTTCGATTTCAGAGGAGGGAGAGACTTGAAACTCAGGGAAAAACCCTGACTCAGTAATTCCAGAACCCACTTGTCTGTGGTGATGTCCTGCCAGGTCTGCTCCCTACTGGTGCTAGGGAAGCGGCCTTAACAACAGAGTCAGGGATTTTGCTTTGGTTGTGACTGAGCCTGGGTAGAGAGAGCCTCTTCTGGAGCCCTTTCTACATCTGGCCCTATAGTACCCAGTCTGTTGTGGGTAAGGCTGCAGCTGTGGGACAGCCTGTGCCTGACAGAAGGACATACCATGGGGTGTCCTTCCTCTGCCTCCCCTCCCATAAGGCCTATATGAAGGAGAAGAACTTTCCTTGGAGGAGTTACTTTTGTAGGTGGCCTTATACTCGTCCACATTTTTCATATCATCTTCACTGTGTTTACCAAAGAGAGAGTGATTCTCAACAGGAAAATCCATGACCTTAGCATGGGTATCCTGTGTCAAATTAGTAGCCCTCAGCCATGCCAGCCTTCTCAGGGCTATGGTCAGAGCCATCCACCTAGCAGCACTGTTACTGGCATCTGCTGCCATTTGGAACTGGTACTTAGATGCTTCCAGTCCAAAACTTGCAGTTTCTGCTAGGACATCAGAGACTGGGGAGGGAGCCTTCTCTGACATTGCCAATACTGACTGCCACAGTGTTTTTTGGTACTGTGCAGCATAGGCCTGGTAATTAGCCTGTCTTACCCCAAGGGAGGTGGCTGAATACCCCTTCTTAGACATGCTGTTTATCTTCCTAGAATTCTTCTCAGGTGGATGAGAGGATAGGAGAATCCTTGCCTTCTCACAGGCTGCCTGCTGGACTATGCCCTGATGATCAGGGTGAAAGTAAAGAAATTCAGCCAGTCTGTCCAGCTGGTATTTCTTATCCGCCTTCTTATCCAGAGGTGGGACAGAACTGGATTCTGCAAGATTTTAAATAAATCTTTTTTAAAGAATTTATTTATTGGCAGAAGAATTTTCTTTGTGGGTGTTAGCCCCATCATCTCCAGATATTCAGCCTCCTCCTCACCTTCTATTACCTCTGTAGTGGCTAGGTCAAAAGCATCAACTATTTTCCTTACAAAGAAAGAATGAGAAGAAACATCTGGTCTGGGAGGAGAGCCAAAATCTTGCTCTAGTGAGCTCTCCGGTTCAGTGGGCTCACCATCATCAACTTCTTGATCATCATACTCCCCACACTCCACTCTGGGAGGGGAGTTCAGAGGAAAGAGTTGGTTCTTGAACCCTTGGAGGAGGGATGGCAGGGGCAGGTACAGTCGTGGCCAAAAATACTGGCGCCCTTGCAGTTTTTTTTAATAATGCACCATTCCTTCCAGAAAATTGTTGAAATTAAAAAATATTTTGGTATCCACGTATGTATTTCTTTGGTTTGCAGTGGAATAAAACACAAAAAGCAGAAAAATTTACTAAGTCTTAGCTTATTCCACACAGAAATCCTTAAATGGCTGGACAAAATTATTGGCACCTTTTAGAAGTAGTTAGAAATAATTAGATTTCAAGCAGGTGATTCTCCTTGCTTTGAAATGAACTCACCTGTGGTGAGTTGCAGGTGCCTGCAATATAAAAATCACTCATTCAACCAGTTTGAAAAGAGAAAATGACTCATTCTCCTGTTTTGTGTCACTGTGTGTACCGTGAATGAGCATGGAGAAAAGAAAGACAGCCAGAGAATTGTCTGAGGAGGTCAGACAGAAGACTGTAGCCAAGCATGGACAATCTCAAGGCTACAAATCAATCTCCAGAGACCTTGATGTTCCTGTTTCCACCATAAGTAATGTTATCAGGATGTTTAAGGCCCATGGCACTGTAGCCAACTTCCCTGGACGTGGCCGCAAGAGAAAACTTGTTCGAAGATTGCACAGGATTGTTCGAATGGTGGAGAAAGCACCTTGATCAACTGCCAGATTCAAGCTGACTTTCAGACACAAGGTACGACAGTTTCAACTCGCACCATCCGTCGCCAACTCAATGAAAGGGGGTTATATGGTAGGAGGCCCAGGAGGACCCCACTGCTGAGAGAGAGACATAAGAAAGCCCGACTGGGGTTTGCCAAAACACACCTGAACAAGCCAAAATCCTTCTAGGAGAATGTCCTATGGACAGATGAGACCAAATTAGAGCTTTTGGTAAAGCACATCATCTCTATGTTTACAGAAAACAAAATGAAGCCTTCAAAGAAAAGAACACCTTCCTACAGTCAAACATAGGGAGGTTCAGTGATGTTTTGGGGTTGCTGTGTTGCCTCTGGCACTGGGTGCCTTGAACGTGTGCATGGCATCATGAAATCTGAGATTACCAGGCCATTTTGGAGCGCAATGTTGAACCCAGTGTCAGAAAGCTGGGTCTCCGCCGAAGGTCATGGGTCTTCCAGCAGGACATCGATCCCAAACACACTTCAAAGCACCCAAGAATGGTTCAAGACAAGACACTGGACTGTTCTGAAGTGGCTAGCAATGAGTCCAGATCTAAATCCCATTGAAAACCTGTGGAGAGATCTGAAAACAGCAGTTGGGAGAAGGCACCCTTCAAATCTGGAGAATTGGAGCAGTTTGCACAAGAAGAGTGGGCCAAACTGCCAGTAGAGAGGTGCAGGAAGCTCATCCATGGCTATAGGAAGCAGTTGATTGCAGTTATTTTGACCAAAGGCTGTGCTACCAAATATTAAGTCTAGGGTGTCAATAATTTTGTCAATGCCATTTCTTTTCATTTTCTGGTTTAAAAGGATATATTAAATTCTGAACAAAAACAAAGGTTCTGTAACATTAACAGAGAAATAAAGAATTGTGGAGACCAAATACTGTACTGTTGTTAATTTCAACTTATGTTTAGAGGAAATTGTGAGTTATTTGAAAAAGTGCAAGGGCGCCAATATTTTTGGCCACGACTGTATAAAGCCCTGTATGGCCTGAATGACTTTCATGGCCTGAGCAATCTCCTCCACAGTTGGTAGGCTATGAGGCAGAGAAGAAACCCCTCTAGGTTTATCAGCCTGGGGTTCAACATACTTAGTCTTTTTGGTTTTCTTGGAGGGGTCTGGAGAGTCAGCCAGACCACCCATCCTTTTTAAGGAGCCTGTATCACCCTTTTCAGGGGTGTGTAAAGAAGATACAGCAGTTTCACCCACAGATTTGGAAGGTGTTGGCTGGTCAGAGCCGAAGCACCCTTGTCAAGTCTCTTTTGCAACCTTTCCAACCTTTTTTCCACTGTTTTTTGTGGAAAAGACTTACAGATTTCACAATCTGTAGAAAGATGTTCAGTTCCCAGACAGACTATACAGCGTTCATGCTTGTCTGCTCTGGCAAAAACATCCCATTTCAGACAATTTTTAAAACCTGGGGGACCAGTCTTTTTCTTCGGTTTTTCAGACAACTCAATTTCCAGGAGAAAAACCACAACCGCAAAACAAGATAGTTTTTTTTCTTTCTTTTTGCTGTCGGTTCTGGAATCGATCAGGTTGCGAAAATGAACCGAGAGTTTTAAACTCGGAAATGGGTTAGCGGTTCACAGCAACCGGGTTAGCAGTTGAGAGAAACCGGATCAGTGGTTTCAAAAACAATTTATTTAATACATTTTAACAACTAAATAACACTCTCAACAGCGGCAAAAGTTCCACAAAAGCTAAGAAACTCCCCGGTTCCTCAGCGGTTATCCCGAACCATGAGGAACCGAGAAAAATAACACAGTTAACTCTAAAACCTAAACTAAATGTATGAAAGAAATTAACAATAAACAAAGGCAGCAGTAAGAATAATAAAGTATAAAATACTTTTACTTCGCAATGAGCCACACAATGACCTAAGGGGAAGTCTCCTGAGCATCTTGACCTGTCAGGCAGAGTAAGAAATCTGAGATGTCGATGGAACATTGCAGCAGATAAGGGCAGCAGTTTGAATATGTGCCACGAGCCAATGATACTTCCATCATTTGCATAAAGTTACATTTGCTCTGGGCAGTTCTACTTAGGAGGCAGACTGGAACGAGCTAGGAATATACTGTAGAAGAATACATGGGGTTAGAACCACCAACACAACTGGCACTTATTTGGTACCCTTGTTGGCAGTCTCACATGAGAAACTAAGGCCTGAATAGGCATGAAGTCTGAACTACCCTTTCACCAATGTGATGGTCACTCCATGGCAGGGTTGACGTACACTGGTGAGCGGGACCATCACGTAGGTGCAAGGATAGTTCAGACTTATGTGATGGTCCCTCCATGGCAGGGTTGAAGTACACTGGCGGGGCAGTGTGGGGAAGCTTGCACGGTGATTGTCATGTTGTACCCGTCATGTGGATAAGCAGAGGACTTCTGGTTCCAATGCTGTCAGTACAGCACCTTTCACAGGCACTAAAAAAATTCACACACAGAAAACAAAATTTTAAAAAATATAAAGAAAAACAAAAACCAAAAATAAACTTTTTTTTTATCCAAACCAATTAAAGGATTTCCTTGCACTGAGCAGTGAATAATGAAAAATGTTGGACTCCCAGGATATAGAAAATATGTGTAAAATACAAATATAAATTTACAAACACATTTTTTTTTAACTTTTCTGTTTGAATAGAACCTCAATAAGAGGAGTCTTACTTGAATTTAGTTTGATCAGTGCCTTCATACTATACTTCCTGTTTATTGACTGTATTGATCATAAACCTTAATGTACTTTAAATGAATGAAACACTGTCTATCTGGTTGTTTAAATAATTAAAAATAATTACAGACAAGGAGTTGGAATAAATTTCTGTTTTTATATATACTTACAGTTTTTCTGAATTTCCATTTATTTCACCTAAGCGGCTTGAATTTACTGAGACAAGAACCTGTGCGCGCTATTAAATGTGTGCATTATATGAATTTAATAAGTTCTGTTTGACTTATTTCTTGGTTCTTCCCCCAAACACTACTGGATTTGTTCTGTTAATAAATACAGTATGGAAGGAATTAGTAATTTTTCTTGTTGTGCTTGTTTCTGTGATTTCATTAAGAATGTTTTCTTTTCACTCTGAAATACTTTTACATAATTGCAGTACAGGTGTACGACAACAGGTTTATGACTGGGCTCTCAACAGGAAACCTGTACTTCACTGGAAACAGGCAAGCATATTACTTATGTGGTTGTCCAACACAACTTACTTGGGTGATTTACTTTTTCCTTGGGCTGAAATGTGGCTTTCTTCATTTTGATTTTCTTTTCCTTTACTGTGGGTGGATGTGGGACGAAGTAGTTTACGGACTGTCCCTAATGAAATGAAAGAAAAGTAAATCAACGTCAAGCACATACATGGTCAGTGTTGATTTACTGAGGCTTGCTCTGTGTTTGGACTACTGTACTCAGGAGTGAGGACAATTCAATTTAGTTATTTATTTAAAATTTGGTAACTGGGATAGGTGCACTGAGCCAGAACTCATTTCCAGATGCAACCTGAGAGAGAATATAAAGCAGGGAGGGAAACAGCAATAACACGATGACAACAGGTGCCTGTACATCAACAATAAAACACACAGTACAAGTAATGAATTCCAGAGGGAAAAAATATACAATATGTGTACACAGTGTACTGGTCATGGGAACAGCCAGGATGAAACACAGAATCTGAGGGCAGGAAAGGACCACTTGGTTCACCTAGTCTGCCCAGATGCTCCCTAACTATTCTGTCTCGGCAGACATCAGGTGAGAACCAAGAGCGCACAGCACCAATAAATGGCATATTTGTAACAGAATCATGGTGGCATAAAACTCAAAATGACAGACCGGCCCAGTGGCGCTGGTTGCTACACCTTGTGCCACGCCGGCTACCCGGATTCAGGAACAAGTCTGGGCTGCTGGTGGTCGGCAGGGGGGAAGAGAGGACTGAGTGTCCGGAGGACTGCTCTCCTCTCTCGGGGGGAGGGAGACTTGTCATCCCACTCATTGATTGCCCTCTGGCAGCAGCTGAAGAGCAATAGAAACACAGAAACATTGACTTTGATGGCAGATGAGAACCACTTGGCCCACCTAGTCTGCCCATTTACCTACCCATTGGATAAGCTGCAGATCCTAGTTAACCAACAGCCTACTTCTTCCTACCCCTCCACCACAATTGCCTTATGACTGTCCCATGCATTCTTGAATTCCCCCACTGTTTTTGACCCCACAACTTCCTCTGGAAGGCCATTTCATGCATCCACCACCCTTTCTGTGAAAAAATACTTCCTCACATTGCCCCTGAGCCATCCCCCCTCTATCTTTAAATTGTGCCCACTTGTTCTTGCACATCTTTTTCTGAAAGATGCTACCCTCTTGGACTTTGTTGATTCCCTTGAGGTACTTGAAAGTTTCTATCATGTCCTCTCTCTCTCTCTTCCTCCTTTCCTCAAGGGTATACATATTAAGCTCTTTTAGTCTCTTTTCATATGGCTCTGTTGCAGACCCTTACAATACAATGTTGCAATACAGCAGGAGACACATACAACATCATTACATCGGTAGGGAGGGGTGGGAAAAAGGAAAAGGAGCCTGGCAGGGATTCCATGATGCCATGATAGTCCCACGTCCCAGAGAGTCGTCCCCAGGGCCTGGATTGGGTCTCTTGGGGGGGGAGAGCTGGCGCCCTCCTCCCTAGCCCTGCCACGGGGGGGCGCCAACCCATGGGGAAATTTCCAGGGTCAGGAAGAGCAGGGACGTGTGGGACTGGAGAAGTGAGTTCCTCCGTGAGGAGGACCACAGCAACCTGCCAGGGCTCACAGAGGGAAAAAAAAACAACTATGTGGAAAAAAAAATTCAAAATTACAGAGTACACAACATTTTAAGCTATGCAACGGAGTAAGAGGCAAGATGGGTTAAATAGTGTCCGGGATAGGGCATGGGCTGTTGTAATGCAGAGAGAAGAGGAAACTGCAGGTGCATGCTTTAGAAAAATGTTATTAGTAAGAGTGGTTTCAGAGAGTGCTTGGATGCGGAGAGATGGATGGGGAGAGGGACACTTCTCCACAGTTTTGGAAGGCAGATAGAAAAAGCAGAGTGGCTTACTATAGGTACAATGCAAGGGATATGAAAGGAATGTGCAGTGAATGATCAGAAGGAATGGAAGGAGGGGACAGCAGGATTATGTGGTTTATAGTAAAGAATTCTACTGCATAGCCTACATACATAATCTCCAGTACCCACAAGTCTGTTGTAGGCTGGGCCCATCTTTTTGCAATGTGTTGTAGATGCCCTATGATATCCTAAGGAGCAAGATGGGCAGGAGGATACTCATGCTAGGAATCTACCCTTTCTGCCAGCTGCTCTGAAATATTTATGGGAGAAACAGCCTCGGTTCTGACTGGATAGAAAACCAGTGAAGAAGTCTCTTCCTCGGTTATTTCCATACACTCAAAAGAAGAAAAAGCACCTCTGTGAAATTTAGACAATCCAAAACCTCTCACCCAAAAGGACTGAGAGGAACCCTTCTGCCCCTTGGAGAAAGGTACCTGACCTTTCTGATCTTTAACCTTTTTACGGCTGCAGTGGGTGGAGCCCTGCAGATGTGTTGCTATGACAATAGAAAACAGGAGCTCTCCAGATTCCTAACAGACATCACAAAACTGAAGTTTTCTTAGAATTACTCTGATACAGCAGTTTGGCTGTGATGTCTCCCTGCTATTCTGGCTGAAACTGTTTGATTCATTCATAAATCTCTTCTACATAGAGCATACCTAGGCCAACTCAAATTACAGTCAGTGGATGCGCTCAGTGTATTAACAGCTGTGTTTTGTTATCAGTTCAGGAGAGCTACAAGAACTGGTGTGTGTGTGTGTATGCGCGCATGTGCCACTCTGCTAACCCTTTCCTTGTAAATCAACCTTTTCCTAGTCATCTTGCAAATGGCTGTAATGCTATATGTTAGCAGTGCATAGTTCAGAACGTGAGTTTAGTTGCCTTCCACTGCACTGCCTCCACCCTGTCTATGTTCTCTCTCAGATAGGGCCTCCAGAACTGGATGCAGTATTCCAGATGCGGTCTCATGAGTGTCTTATACAGGGGCAAGATGACCTTTCTCTTTCTACTCGTGATACCACTTCCTATGCATCCAAGCATCTGGATAGCCTTTCTAGCCACCTTATCAAACTGCCTAGTTTCTCTTAGGTCCACCGAGATGATAACTCCCAGGGCCATTTCCTGCTTCATGACTGTCACTACCTCCCCACCTAGTTCGTACTTTGCCCCTGTGTTCTTGTGCCCTATGTAAATGATCCTGCACTTCTTTGCACTGAATCCCAGATGCCATTCTTCAGACTATTTCTCCATTTTTTTAAGGTCTTCCCTCATTCTTTCAACACCCCCAGCATGTCCACCCTATTGCATACCTTTGTGTTATCTGTGAACAGGCATACCTTCCCCTCCAGTCCCTCTGCAATGTCCCCAATAAAGACACTGAAGAGAACCAGCTCCAACATCGACCCTGCAGCACCCTGCTCATCAAGTCTCCCTCTCCAGAGTACTCCCTGTTTACCACAACCCTCTGACTCCTGCCATTCAGCCAGTTCTCCACCCACATAACTATTTTATGATCCAGATGCACCCCTAGGCTGCACAGCTCCAGTTATGCCATAGATTAATATAAAGAGTTAGTGTAAAACACAGTGCTTATCCTAAATACAGTAAAAGTTAAGGTTAGATGTATAACTAAATAAGCGTCATATAATGCACTGTATGTGTGTTAGTGTGGCAATATTCTCTCTGTGTAGACAGTGCACTGCTATGTTATAGTGGAATATATATGCATATATGTGTATATTAGTGTGTGTGTGTGTGTATCACAACAATTAGAAAGTGAAGTTAGGTGGCTCAGTGGTTAGTACAAAAATTGCTAGTCTAAATTCCCCGGCTATTTAGATCAGTTTCAGCCTTGTGCATGTCATTGCTGATTTAAATGAGGTGTCTAGTGGGAACCCCCCACCCTCTGATGTCCCTCGGAGCCTGAAAAGAAGAACATGGTCCCTCAATGTCTTTTTTTTTTAATCTGTAAACACGTGTGTAAACAGTGCACTGCTATGTTATACTGGAATATATGTGCATATATGTGTATTTGTATTAGTCAGTGTCTGTGTATATATCACAATAATTAGAAAGTGCAGTTAGATGGCTCAGTGATTAGTGCAAAATTGCTAGTCTATATTCTCCCGCTATCTAGATCAGTTTCAGCCTTATGCATTTCACTGCTAATTTAAATGAAGTGTCTAACTGCAATCCCCCATCCTCCGATGTCCCTCGGAGCCTGAAAAGAACAACACGGTGCATCAATGTCTTTTTGTAATCTGTAAACAAAGGTCCATCGCTGATGCAACTTCGCAACCCCAGTCCAACCTCCCACTGAGCACACGCTACCCCACACCCCCTCATTCACCTAAACAGATCCAAGTGTGACGATTCACTGTCTCATGGAAGACACGTCTTGCTGCTGAAAACAGTAACTGCTGTATGAGAAATAGAGTAAGCACAGTTGAAAACCCACTGAAATACACTGAACTGCACTTACCTTATTTCTCATACAGAGCCCCAGTTCCAGCAGCAAAACTTGTCTTCGATGGGAGAGTTATTCTTCACGCTGGGGCCTGTTCAGGTGAGTGAGGGTGTGTGGGGAGGTCTGGGGGTGCGGGGTTGTGGGTGCTCAGTGGGGAGCTGGGGGTGGCAGTTGCATCACCACTCAATCTGCCCTATTAATCCCTATATAGCGTGAGGCCTCATACCCAAACTGAACCCTGGAGCCCCCCCCTTTACTTCCAGGATACCGTTGTGTATACCCCATTCCTTCTTACATTTTGTGACCATTTTAGCCCCTACAACCCCCTCTGGTAGGCTATTCCAGGCGTACACCACCTTCTCCGTGAAAAAATATTTTCTCACGTTTCCCCTGAGCCTTCCCCCTCCCACAACTTCATTTTGTGCCCCCTTGACTTGAAGCATCTCTTACTTTGGTAGATGCTTCCTTCCAGTACTCAGTTTATACCGGTAATGTATTTGTTTGTCTCAATCATGCCCCCCCTTTCATCCAGGGAAAATATATTTAACTCCTTTAGTCTTTCCTTATAGGTCTTAGCCCACAGGCCCTGCATCATTTTACTTGCCCTCTACTGCATCGCCTCCACCCTGTATATGTTCTTTCTCAGATGAGGCCTCCAAAACTGGACGCAGTATTACAGGTGCAGTCTCAAGACTGTCTTATACAGGGGCAAGAATTACCACCCTCTTTCTACTCGTGATACCCCTCCCTATGCATCCAAGCATCTTGCTAGCCTTTCCAGACAATTTTTTTCACTGCCTAGTTTCTCTTAGGTCCTCCAAGATGATAACTCCCAGGTCCCTTTCTTGCTGTGTATGTCAGTACCTCCCCACCTAGTTTGTACTTTACCCATGCGTTCTTCTGCCCTATGTGCAGGATACTGCAAATCTTTGCATTGAATCCTAGCTGCCATTCCTCAGACCATTTCTTCAGTTTTTTTAAAGTCTTCCCTCATTCTTTCAACACACCCTGGAGTGTCCACCCTATTGCATATCTTTGTATCATCTGCAAAGAGGCATACCTTCCCTTCCAGTCCCACTGCAATGTCCCCAATAAAGACATTAAAGAGGAACAGCCCCAACACCAACCGCTGTGGCACCCTGCTCGTCACCTCTCCCTCTTCAGAGTACTCCCTGTTTATCACAACCCTCTGACTCCTGCCATTTAGCCTGTTCTCCACCCACAGAACTATTTTAGGATCCAGATACACCCCTAGACTGCCCAGTTTGTTAATCAGACTTCCATTGGGGGGGGGACAGTGTCGAAGGCCTTTCTGAAATCCAGATAGGCCACATCCACTGCACCTCCCTGGTCCACTACCTTAGTTACCCAGTTATGCCATAGAGTAGTACAATGAGTTAGTGCAAAACACAGTGCTTATCCTAAACATAGTAAAAGTTGGGATTATATGTACAAGAAAATAAATGCCATATAAGGCAGTGCGTGTGTGTTAATGTGTGTGTGTATAGACAGTGCACTGCTAAGTTACACTGGAATATATATGCATATACAGTATATGTATAAGTCAGTGTATGTGTGTGTATATAGCACAACAATAAGAAAGTGCAGTTAGGCGGCTCAGTGGTTAGTGCAAAAATTGTTAGTCTACATTCCTCCACTGTCTAGATCAGTTTCAGCCTCATGTATGTAATTACTGATTTTAATTAGGTGTCTAATGGCAACCCCACCCCCCCCCCCTCTGATGCCCTTGGAGCCTGAAAAGAAGAAAACAGTCCCTCAATGTCTTTTTTTTTTTAATCTGTTAAAATGTGTGTAGGCAGTGCACTGCTATGTTATATTAGAATATATATGTGTATATGTATTAGTGTGTGTGGGTGTGTATCACAACAATTAGAAAGTGCAGTTAGGTGGCTCAGTGGTTAGTACAAAAATTGCTAGTCTACATTCCCCCGCTATCTAGATCAGTTTCAGCCTTATGCATGTCACTGCTGATTTAAATGAGGTGTCCAGTGGCAACCCCCTAACCTCCCATGACTCTTGGAGCCTGAAAAGAAGAAAACGGTCCCTCAATGGCTTTTTTAATCTGTAAAAATGTTTGTAGACAGTGCACTACTATGTTATACTAGAATATATATGCGTATATGTATTAGAATGCGTTTGTGTGCATCACAACGATTAGAACATGCAGTTAGGTGGCTCAGTGGTTAGTGCAAAAATTGCTAGTCTATATTCCCCTGCTATCTATATCAGTTTCAGCCTTATGCATGTCACTGGTGATTTAAAAGAGATGTCTAGTGGCAACTCCCTACCCTCCGATGTTCCTCAGAGCATGAAAAGAAGAAAACGGTCCCTCAATGCCTTTTTTATTAATCTGTAAAAATGTGTGTAGACAGTGCACTGCTATGTTATACTGAAATATATATGCATATATGTGTACAGTATACATATTAGTCAGTGTACGTGTATCACAATTAGAAAGTGCAGTTAGGTGGCTCAGTGGTTTGTACACAAATTGCTAGTTTACACATTTCTCACTGCCAACAATACCATTATTTTGGAAGCTGTATTGGCTCTTGCTAGAGTTTGTTTTAAACCTCATCTTATTTTGGCCCAAGCAATAAGTCACTTGAAAAGAGCATTCCATAAAGAGACTTGGTCCACAGACAAGGGGAGAAGCCATACACCTCTCATAGCCATAATACTGGCAGTGGAGCATCTTGCTGCAAGCTGCAGACTCTTCAGGACCGCATCCCCCCCAGAGGTTGCCATATTAATAGGGATTATAAGTATAATTATTCATGAGCCTAGCAAGGCTCCTGATTGGCTACTGGATCGGGCATTATGGTCGGAGAAATGATCGATCCAGCTGCAAACTGATGCTGTGTGGCATGCACAGCTGGTGACACAGCTAAAATTGAAATAAAAAGGCAAAAATGAAAGTTGTTATTGTGATTAGGCTTATAATCACAATAACAACCATTAAGCTGTTTATTTCCTTGGATTAACAACTGGCAAGAGGGAGGTGGCACTCAGATGTGCCTCGAGCCACCCATCCCCCCAACCGGGCATTAATCTCTCGGAAATTACTGGCTTCTCAGTCATTATTGCTTAAGCAGAAGTTAGGCCACTGGAGAATACTCTAAAAAGCCCTATGAGAGTGTTGACAACCACTCATGGAGTGCTCTGGATACCAAAATGGAGGTGTAATTCTCCTTTATGCCTGATCTACCCTCTTATTCACATCACAGGGAGAGAGACAAACATCTCTTAAGCAGGACAGTTGTGTGCTTAACTGAAACAGACACTAGCTGAGTGGACACTAACATTTGTCCTGCAGAGCCCCTTGAAGAGGATAGTATTATTGACAGCTTGCCAAATGACTTATTTCTATCTGTCTGACATTCCTGGATGACAACTGGTCACAATGCTGAAAACCTGTAAAGCATCTGAAGTGCTACCCATAGCTGAGACATAACTTTTACTGGCAGTGGGGCCACCAACTGAACCTCCGTGAGATCTAGTGATCTGCAAGTTTCAGTCAACTAAGCAGTAAACTGAGAATCTAACATAAAAAAAGGGACTGATGCTGACTGGGGATGACCAGCTCATTCACCCTCTTCCTCGGAGAAGATCCTGTCTTTGTACTGAGGTTTCAGAGGTGGAATTAGACAATTTGACCATGCAAGTCCATCCCTCAATTTATACTAAGAAAAGTCTGTGTTTGTCCTCCTGTAGATCCTTGTCAACTCCCCTTTTGAAAGTAATATTATTAGTGCTGTTTACCATGTCATGTGGTAGGTTGTTCCAAAGGTATACCACCCTCTGTATGTAAAACCATTTTCTAGCATTTGTTTCAAAAACTGATTTTAGCTGTTTATTATGACATCTTAGTGCATGTTTCTTGTCCTACAACCAGATTAGTGCATCCATCATTTCTTTATTATATATATATACACACATACACACACTGTATATATATTAAACAAGAATAATTTACATCACCCTGTCATTGATACAGAAAGACTGAGAGAATTGAGCCTTGGAACAATGAGGACACCAACATTCCAAGCTACTAGGCACAACTTTTTCAAGCTATACCTGTAACGACGACCCCTAGTTAGGGTGCATATATATTCATACGTAAGTAGTGAGTGAGTAATGGAGTCCCTACTGAAGGAGACCGATTGTGTACTTCTAGACATATGGGTTGCAGGACCACCGGCAGCACGGCTTAACAGGGGGAAGCTCATGTCAGATGAATTTCACAGATTTCTTTGACTAGGTAACTAGGGAGGTGGATCAGGGGAGGGTAGTGGATGTAGCCTATCTGGACTTCAGTAAGGACCTTGACGCTGTACCACACAAGAGTCTGAGAAAGAAACACAGCAGCAAGAGGTGGGGAAGAAAGTGGTGAGCTGGGTATCAAACTGGCTGAAAGACAGGAGGCAGAGGGTGATAGTAAACAACAGTCACTTGGGGGATGGGAGAGTGATCAGTGGAGTACCGCAGGGATTGGCACTGGACCCTGTCCTTTTCAATGTCTTATTAAGTAAACACTGCTGAGGAATTGAAGGGGGAAAGTGCATCTCCTGCAACATGGCTGACACCCAGGAGGGGGTGGACAGATTGTAGAGAGATTTGGAGGAAACTAGAGGAGTGGTCTAAGGAAAGACAAGTGTGTTTCAATGCCAAAAAATGCAAAGACTCGGATGCTCCAATCACAATGCACATGCTCAGGAAATTCAAATTACGTACCTACCGTAATTCATGATCTTCTTGGACGCAGTCTCCACCACTCATTCACACTAATGGGATAGCGCCGGAGATGGTAGGACCAAGCGGGAGCCAAACATTTTCAGAAGGGCCGGTGCCGAGACAGGACCACGCATGTGCAGCACCACGAGACTAGCTCGCGCCTGTGTAGGCTATCTCAGCTTCAACCCTCCAACCGCCTCAGTACCTTTTCAACCGAGGAGGTGCAGTGTAACTAGTAAAAATAACTTATCCTAACCTTCCGGGTCTGAAAGGTACGGATGACCCTTGCAAAAAGGATCAATTAAACAGTGTCTTCACAGTGGGACCACAAGGCCGTGAAGATCAAAGAAACAAAATGAGTGAGCCCAGGGGATGGTGGGTGGACGTGTGAATGAGTGGTGGAGACTGCGTCCAAGAAGATCAAGAATTACGGTAAGTACGTAATTTCCATATCTTTCTGGACTGCAGTCTCCACCACTCATTCACACTAATGGGAGAGTACCAAGCTAAAACCAACCCACTCAGGGTAGGGCAGTAGGAGATAGCGCTCACTCAGAAAGAACGTCCAAGGACTGTCCTACTGAGAAAAGAGCTGTCTGGAAAGAAGACCCAGAACATAGTGCTTACAAAGGTATGCACCTGAGCTCCAAAACTTTGCTGAAGACTGCAACGGACACAAAATGAAACTCCGCCAGGAGGCCGCAACCACTCTAGAAGAGCGGTGAGAACCCGGCCTCTCAATCTGGTCTAAGGCAAAAATTAATAGTGTCGAAGACATGCTACTAAACTAGCCTAAAACATCTCAAGGCAAGAAGGAGATCCAACTGAGGCAAGCTGAAGCTACACAACAAATGCTGGAGTGTAGCTCTTCGTTCTGTGAAGAAAGCCATAGAACCATTGAAACAATCAAAGAGTGAAGGGAGTACTCCCTTCCTTCTGGAAGTAAGGCAAAAAGTTTTACTAACTGAAACAGCCGGAGGTAAAGTCTACTGGTTCAAGGTACACCGAGAAATTGCAGATGGATGCCCCCACTACCAAGTATGGCTGGTCTGTGAACAACAGGTCCAAGAGACACTTGAATACTTTACTTCATGAGCAATCGGAGGTCCCGTTGGGATTAGCCCATCAATGAAGAAAGGTTTCCACTTAGTCATTTAAGCCTTCCTGATGGAAGGCCAAAGCATGACTTAGAAGCCTCTTGTGGCAGTCTGGGAGAACCAGAGCCTACCAACTTCTTATTCCAAGAGGAATCATTCTGCCCAGTTTGCCTACAACTCTAGTAGCAGTCTCTGAACTAAGGGAAGAGAGGGAGAGTGTACAGGACGACGTGTCCACTACGGAGAAGCATTCAGACAGGAAAAACCAGGGTCTGAATTTCTGAAGCAAAATGGGGCAGATCTGAGTCAAGAAGGGACACAGAAAGGACCAAGTTCGAGCTGACCCATCCGTTGAAAGTGACCGCCTGATGACTGAAGTGACTCAACATGGAGAGGCACCACTTGCTTCCTGAAAGGGAGTAGGAAAAAAGCTCTAAATTGCTTGCTGATGAAAAAAGAACACCACAGTTTTATCACCTGCTCGAAGTGGGTAACTTCGTGTCAGAAGGTCTCCTTTCCCCTGGAGGTAACTAGGGGAGCTCCTAAGAGAAGGAGCTGCTGGGAAGGTGAAACTAACATTTTCCACTAAATGGAAAAGACTGTTCCTGGGAAAGGAAGAAGAGAGCTGAGCAATTGTTTCCGTAGAGTCCAGTCTGGAGCGACTGGCACAGAATTAATGTGCAGGAAGCGAAGGTATGAATACTGAGAACCCATCTCTTGGACAAGGACCTACTTGACCTTTACGGTCGAGAAGAGAGCATGCCGTCTGTTAATTTGTAGCAAGCAAGGAAGAAAAAATTACTCTCCGTAGTAATGTTGTTTCTTCTAATCGAGTCTTGCTGTATTCTGACAATATGCAGTTAGCCCCAGCACTTGAACTGCCCCGGAGAGGAAAGGGTTAACTCTATGCAGAAGCATAGAACGTTGAGCTAGAGCTCGGTTTTCAAACCTCTGTCTTTGGTACTTATCAGTGTGCCCGTCAGATTCTTACAAGCAAACTAACTAACTACTTAAGTATGGAAATTGCTTAACTTTAAGCCAAAAGGCAACAACGTGGGTCCAAAAGACTCAAGTCGAGAACCCAAGAAAAAAGGTAATGAAAGAATATATAAACATAAAGCAAAAACAGCTACCCCACCCTTAAGAGGGAAGCAGGGTAAGAGGTACACCCATGAGTTGCAACACTGTACCTGCCAGCCCAGTTCCCAAAAGCTAGGTTCTGAGAGGGGAGGCAGGAAGGGAGGTCAGAATACAGCAAGACTACATTAGAAGAAACAACATTAATATGGTGAGTAATGTTTTCTTCAAACAACATGAAGTCTTGCTGTATTCTGACAATATGCAGACTACCAAGCAGTACCCCTCAGGAGGAGGGAATACAGAACCTACTTTGGGAACAGGCTCTGCAGTACTGCTGGACCAAACCAAGCATCACTCCTAGCCAGGATGTCCAGAGAGTAATGCTTGGTGAATGTATGGACTGTTTTCCAGGTGGCTGCTTTACAGATTTCTACCAAGGGTATATCTCTGGCTGCAGCCAGAGAAGCAGCTGTACCCCTAGTCGAGTGAGCCCTCAGGCCTGAAGGGGGTTCTTTGCCCAACTTGTCATAGCAGAATTGTATACAAGAGACAATCCACCTGGCAACAGTTCTTTTAGTAGCAGGTCTACCTTTTCCCACTTCACCATAAGCGAGAAATAATTGAAGACAGTCATTTCTGTGTGCCTTAGTATGCTCTATGTAGTAGCTAAGTGCCCTTTTAACATCCAAACTGTGTAGTCTTCTTTCACCCGAAGAAGAATGATAGGTGAAAAACACAGGCAGATACATAGATTGGTTCAGATGAAAATCTGACACCACTTTGGGTAAGAACTTCCTATTTGTTCGCAGGACCACCTTATCTCTATGGAAGGAGATAAAGTCAGGTTCAACTGACAGGGCCTGTAATTCACTAATCCGCATGGCAGAAGTGATAGCTACCAGAACACAGTCTTCCAGGTCAAGTACTTAAGCTCAGCCGGAGCCAAAGGCTCAAAGGGTGGCTGCATAAGCTGAGCAATGCAGACATTCAGATCCCAAGCCAGAGTAGGCTCTCTAAAGGGAGGGTTGATATGAACCAGACCTTTGAAGAACTTACTGAAAACAGGATGAGAGGCCAGGGAAGAGCCCTTCCTTGTTGAAAGGAATGCAGACACAGCTACCAGGTGAACCTTCAGAGTTGCAGGCCTAAGGCCTAGGCCATTAAGGTGAACCAGATAATCTAAGGCTGTAGCAATGTCCGCAGTATCTGTTAGAATGCCTTTCTGAGAACACCAAATACTGAATCTTTTCCATTTGGAATTGTACGTTTTTCTGGTAGAAGGTTTCCTGGAGACCTTGAGAATATTCAGAACTCCCTGAGAAAGATGCAGGCATGCATATTCTAACTCTTCAAGAGCCAGGCCTTGAGATTGAGAGACTGGAGATTGGGGTACCAAATTCTCCCCTGTGAGGAAGTTAGGAGATTGTGTCTCTTGGGAAGAGATAGGGGGAGTGACACTGCCAGGGACAACATACATAAAAACATACATACAAACAAGGAACTTAGTCTTGATTATCTGACATGCTCCAGGTCGTTAACTAACTGGCCATAAGCAGCTACTGAAATGGGGAGGCAGCCATGCCACCCTCAGGGATATTACAGATGGGGTTCTATCCTGGGGCTGTTGTTGTTCTCCCAGTTTAGTAATGGATTTGTCACACCAGGCTCTGCTCTTTGCAGATGATGCGGTACTACACAGAAGCCACTCAGATACTGACTCAATTCAATCAGGCCTCAAAGCCGATTTTCATCAACTGAATATGTGATTTAAGGCAAATAAGCTACTGCTAAAAAACGAAGTCCGTCCTCTTTGGCCCTCGCCATCTCGGACCTGGCAGAAGCAAACTGCTAGAAAAATAAGCTCACTGAATGGTGACCCCATTGAGACTGTAGCCTCTCTCAAGTACCTGGGAGTTAGACTGGACCAGGAAATCTCGTTCAAACCTCATGTTGACTGGGTGACCAAACTCTTAAACCAAAAACTAGGGCTCCTTTATCAGTTAAACCCCTACCTCACCTCTGAAGACAGAACGTCCATTGCTAACAGTCTTTTACTGCCTACCATCCTATACAGTTCCCTTGTCCTATCTTCACTCAAAGATACTGAGCTCACAAAACTTAAAAGCTTACATCACCATGTGTCCCATTTTGCAGTTGGTGCCTGTAATAAGGAGCACCACTGCAAGACACTATCCATGCTAAACAGCGCTCGCCCCCGAAAGTAGAATTCTCTAATTCACACTCTGCCTGGTGCATAACATTGTACACACACCTCTCTAACTTTACCTCAATCCTGGATCTTAAACCTCAAAGAAGAGTCCTCCAGTCTGCCTCCAAATTGCTCCTCACTGTTCCTAGAACTGCTACAGCTGCAGGCAAAAGGTCCTTTGCCTCTCTTTCTCCAAGACTATGGAACAACCTCTTGATTGTTGTCCAGACTTGCATCAATCACACATCCTTCAAATCCTCCCTCAGGGCCATACTACTTTTGCATTGATAGTGTACTTGTCCTAGCAGAGTCCCCCAGTGACCCCAGTGGTCACAGGCACATCATATGTATTACACAGGTTATTGATTTTTACTGTTACCCTGTTTCTAAACTCTTATTAATTTTTCACGTTTATGTCTGTACAGTTATAACCTGTCAGAATGCCTTGCCTTGGTAGTCAATGCAAATCATTTTCTAATTACTCTTTGTATACTTTTTGTTGCTGTCTGTATTCTATTGTCTTGGATTGTTATCAGAATTTATAGATGATTGCTGAATGTAATTAATTCTGGGTCAATCCAGCAAAAGGGACATTGGTTTCAGTGAGCCAACCCAGTTAACATAATCCAAATAAAAAAATAAACAAACCTACTAGAAGTGATTCAGGAGTTGAGCATGAAGGGGGTCTCTGTAGTCAGCTGTTCTCTCAAGAGCCTGTTCTGGTTTATGACCAAATAACTACAGTGGTTTTCCACTTGAAATACATTTTTGATTAGTCCTCATAAAACATGCAGAAAAATATGCTGATTAAAGATAAACTGTATACAAAGCACAGATTCTGAGGACATACAGATACTCATGGAAAGTACAGTTACGTAAGAACTTACCGTAACAGTAGATCTTCGAGAACAGCTCTTGCAGCAGGTTACACCATTAGGACTGAAGCCGTCAGGCGTCAGGACCCCACGGAAATTTTCTAGCTAGCAGTCTTCAGCGGGGACCGCCTCTGATGTCGGTCCGGCCCCCGACGTCAGGCATAGTACATAAGGAGGCAGTCCCGCCACAATCCCCAGTTCTCCCACCGGAGACTCCCGGCCGCTGGCTGACATCAGAACAGGAGACCGAGGATCCGCCATCAGATGGCCAAGACTAAAAACAAATCGTTCCATCCTGAAAGATGGATTTTAGGCTATAACCTATCTCCTCCAAAGGGGGAATGGTGGGCGGGAAGGTACATGCTGCAAGAGCTGTTCTCGAAGATCTACTGTTACGGTAAGTTCTTACGTAACTGTACTATCTTACTTCGAGATACAGCTCCTGCAGAAGGTTACACCATTAGGACTGATTCCCAAGCAATAGCGACAATCTTACGCCATCGGGAGGAGGAAATGCAGAGATTACAACCCTGCTCGAGCCTAGGACAGAAGTCCCTGGAGGATGGCTAGGCCGAAACCTGCCCTTCGCCTTGAAGCGATATCCAGGCTGTAATGCCTAATAAAGGTATGCATCGAGCTCCAGGTAGCTGCAGCACAAATAGCTGAAGTGGAAACATTCTTCAGCGCTGCAAAGGAGGTGGCCACTCCTCTGGTAGAATGACCCTTGACCATGCCTGGCAAGGGTTTGTTGTGCTTGTCATAACAGAAAGAGATACACTGAATGAGCCAACGTGAAAGGGACTGTTTAGAAACAGGGGCTCCTTTCATCCTCTCAACAAAGGAGACAAACAGCTGATCCGCTTTCCGGTACTGTTTGGTTCTGGTCAGATAATATCTGAGACACCTGTGAACATCCAGGGTGTGAAGCAGTGCTTCTCCTCGATTGGTGTACTTGGGAAAGTACACTGGCAAATCGATATCCTGACTAAGGGTAAGGGCTGAAACCACCTTAGGCACAAACTTTTTGAAAGATTTGTCCTCAGGAATACCCTGTCCTGGTGGAAAATTAAATAAGGCTCTTTGCACATGAGTACATGTAATTCGGAGATTCTTCTCGCCTAAGTAACTGCAACTAAAAATAACGTTTTCCACGACAGAAAACGTAGCTCGCAATCCGCGACTGGTTCAAAACGTGGCAGCGTAAGCTGCTCCAGGACAAAAGGCAAATCTCAAGGAGAAACCGGATCCTTGACAGGTGGCCTAAGGTGGAGGACCCCCCCCCCCCCTTAAAAAGGCACGAGTAGTGTCTAATTGAGCCACCATCCGATGGCCTATGGGGGCATGATAAGCCGAAATTGCACAAAGATGCACTTTGATTGAGGAGTAAGCTAGTCCAGATTGGAAAAGTGAAAGCAGGTATTCCAGAACCAGCTTCTCAGGACAGTCTAAGGGCGAGAAATCACGCGTTTGAGCCCACAAACAAAACCTGCGCCACTTCATGGCGTATGTTGCATGTGTCGCCGGTTTTCTAGCGGCAGAAAGTACTTCTGCTACCTCTTGCAAGATCCCGTGACGCATCATGGCTATGTCTCTAGGAGCCAGACATGTAGGTTCAATGAACGTAAGTCCGGATGGACTAGTGAACCCTCCTCCTGAGACAACAGATGGGAGCTGATTGGCAAAGGAAACGGAGGTTCCCCGGGATAGCTGATGTAGAAGCGGGAACCAGATTTGCCTGGGCCAGAAAGGCGCTACCAAGATAAGCGTCGCTTGCTCCCTGCAAAGTTTGAGAAGGACTCTCTGGATCAACGGGAATGGAGGGAAGGCATAGAGGAATCAGCCGGCCCAGGAGAGCGACAACACGCCTCGCCATAAAACACCAGGCTCTGGATCTAGCGAGCAAAAACTGGGCAATTTTGCGTTGTATGGGGACATGAAAAGATCCAATTCTGGAGCGCCCCATCTGTGGAACAGATCCTCTGCCACCTCCTGTAGAAGTTCCCACTCATGGACTCTGGCCTGAGAACGACTCAGGCTGTCTGCGACGGTACTGTCCACCCCGGGACATGAACTGCAATAAGGTTTGCGCCGTGTCATATTACCCACTCCCACACTTTCATGGCCTCCCTGCAAAGGGGGTAGGAGTGCGTGCCTCCTTGTTTGTTGAGGTAATACATCACCGCAGTATTGTCTGTTTGCAACAGGAGAGTACTTGGTGGGATCTCCGACTGGAAGAATGCAGGGCGTAAAGGATCACCCTCATCTCCAGTATGCTGTTGCGGAGATGAGATTCCTGGATTGTCCATGTGCCCTGAGACCTCACCCCGTTCAAGTGCGCTCCCCACTCCAGCCCTGAGGCATCTGTGGAGAGAGTTACCACCGGAGACAGCGCTGTGAAGGGAACCCCCCGGAGAGGTTTCTCGGGTCTAGCCACCATTGCCAGTCCCGAATCACGGCCTTCGTGATCCTAACTGGCTGCTGCAGATGGTCTTGCCTTTGGTCCCACTGCACCCTCAACATCCACTGGGTTACCCGCATGTGGAGTCTTGCCATCGGGACTGTTGGAATGGCCGCAGCCATGTGACTGAGCAGGCGAAGGACAAGTCTGGTCAGGACAGTCTTCTTCGCTGACAGGTCCCTTATGAGGGACCGAATGCGTTCCGCTCTGTCCTCGGGAAGAAAGGCTCTTCCTTTGACGGTGTCCAGAACTGCCCCTATAAACTGCAGTTTCTGGGACGGTACTAGGAGAGACTTCTCGTAGTTGATGAGGATGCCCAGAGACTGAAAAAGGGTCTGGGTACACTGAATGGCCATCAACAATGCCTCCTTGAAGGGGGCCATGAGAAGCCAATCGTCCAGGTACGGGAACACGTAGTGGCCCTGTCTCCTCAGAGACACCACCACAACTGCCATGCACTTGGTAAATACCCGAGGTGCTGATGACAGCCCAAAGGGAAGCGCTCAGAACTGATAATGGTGGCCGTGAAACTCGAAGCGCAGGAACCTCCTGTGCGCTTGAGCAATAGAGATGTGCAGGTAAGCATCCTGCATGTCCAGGGACGCCAAGAAGGCGTCCTTCTTCAGCATGGGGATTAGACCCGGAAGGGTCACCATGCGGAAGTGCTTGCAGATGACCGACAGATTGAGGTCGCTGAGGTCCAAAATTGGACGGAGGTCCCCTGTTTTCTTTGGAACCAGGAAGAAGTGTGAATAATATCCTACCCCTCTCTGGTTCTCTGGAACGTGCTCCAAAGTCTCCTTTTCTGGAAGCGCGAGCACTTCCTGCTGTATAAGCAGGGCATGCTGACCCGAGTAGCAGGAAAGCAGAGGAGGCCTTGTGGGCGGGTTGTCTACGAATTCTATATAATGGCCTTTTTCGACCAACTGTAGCACCCACCTGTCAGTGGTTATCAACCGCCACCCTGGCTGATAGCATGCGATGCAACCCCCGACCTTGGTTTCCCGTTGATCCTGAGGAGGCGCGGGGGCCGGGAAGGAGTCATGCTGTGGCAGCATTGGATCCTGCAGGTTGGGCAGACTTTATAATTCGTTGGCCTCTGCCTAAGAATGTCTTAGCCTGGGCTTTCCGGGTGAAGGAGCCCCTTTGTTGCTGGCCGGAACGTGGTGGTTGCCTTTGAGTCCGGCTGCAAAAATGACTCTGATTCCTGCGAAAGGAACCGAGTTGAGACCTATACATAGCCTGCACAGATCTAACTGCCTTCCCGGCTTTCTGCAGTTTGGTGATCACCTTCTCTGAGGCCTCGCCAAACAGAACTTCGCCATGGTAAGGGGCGTCCATGATATTCTTCTGGACGTCCAGGGTAAACCCGGAGACATGGAGCCACAAGTGTCTCCAGAGACACATGCCTGAGGCTGCAGCTCTGGCCGAAGAGTCCGCAGAGTCGCATGCGGCTCTAAGCACCTGGGTCCCGATGTCCGAACCCGTACGGAGGAGTTGCAACAGTTCCTTCTTTTGGCCACCATCTGGCATTTTTTCAACTAGGTCCTGTCCCTGTTCCCATAATGCGTTCTGGAACTGAACCATATGGGTAAGGTAATTCAACGACCTACTGGTGCAAGTCGCAGCCGCGTACGTGCGCCTACCCAGGAGATCCAACTGTTTGGACTCCGGGACTGGTGGCTGTGTGCTCAAGTGCTGCGGTTTTTGAGACCGGTCATGTGAGGCTGTAATGACCAGGGAGTTGGCCAGAGGATGGTTCGCCAGGTACTGGTCCTCCCTTGGGGTCTTGTACAGGCGGTCAGCCTTTTTCGGCACTGCCAGAGTCGAATGTGGACGCTTCCACGCAGCCTTGGTGACGTCCATGAAGGTGTCCACCAAGGGTGGCACTACCACAGGCTTGGGGTCTTTTTGCCAAAGGTAGCGGGCAAGGCATAGTCTCTCGGGGTCTAGCTCTTCAGCGTCCCACCCCACGTTCTCCTGGATATGCCTCATGATCTCAGCGAACGAGGGGTCATCCCGAGGAGACCTGGGAAGGTCACGTGGTTCTGGAGAAGGGACGCTGATTGGAGAAGGAGATCTGGAGCACGCAGAGGTGTCAGATCTGGAGTCCTCCCCGGACGGGGTATACCGACGCCGTCTGGGTCTCTTGGGGCTGGGGGACCCTGAAGTGCATCTTTGAAGGAGGCCTTCTCCTGTCCAAGATCTGCCCCTAGGAGGGATGCTGGCTCCTGGGGTCGATGCCCGTCCTGCTGACCCCTGGGTGGAGGTGGGGGCGCAGGCGTTGAAGGTAGCGGCGAGGGACGAGTTGTCAGCGGTGACCATATCCTTCTTGATGGTGTCCCATCAGAAGGTGAAGAGCTCCTTCACCTCTGTCAATCCAGGCCTGGACGACGGCCGGCACCGCTGGCCTGTCGCCGGGCTGGGCGCTGGTCTCCGGGTTCCTCGCCCGGGGTCTCATGGGAGCTCGACGGGTCCAGGGTTACCCGCCTGGTCCTCGGGCTGGGTAGTGTCCTCCTCCTCCGACTCCTTCCGACCGACGTCGGTAGGCGGTGGTGTGGTTCTTCCCTCTGCAATGGCCGACGCTGGTCCCCCGGGCCGACATCCTCGGGGGCGAACGTCTGACTGGCGACGGGTGTCGTACGGTAGCCGGTTCCCGGGAGTGCCTATGTAGTTTGGCCGACGTCGGGTCCGACGTCCGCTTCAGGGAGGTCAGCTCCTTGGTCTTGCGCTGGGGTGGCAGCAGTTGGGAGACAGACCTGACGTCGGAGTCCATACGATGGGAGGAAGACCTGTGGCGCTCCCCAAACCTGGACGAGGCCTTGGACGGAGTGGATGAAGACACAGGCCTGGAGGTCTTGACAGGCTGCAGAGAGGAGGAACCACTGGCCGATCTAACGAGGACCGGGGGAGGCTGAGAGCGAGCCCTAGAGGGAGAGCGGTCAGACCTGGAGCCGAAGCTGCGGGAATCCGAGGCCCTGGAAGAGGATCTGGGTCTCTCCTTCTCCCAGTGCTTTTCGCGATGTCTGTGGGACTTCCCAGACGACTCCCCCTTGGAGGAAGGATCTCTATCCATAGCCATGAGTTTTTCCTCAAGAAGAAAAGCTTGAAGGGCCTTCTGGTGGTGGATCCTTGTGCGGCTATTGAATCCCTGGCAGAAGGAGCAGGCCTGGGTGTTGTGGTCTGGGCCCAGGCAGCGCACACAGGCCGAATGAGGATCCTTGAAGGAGATCTGCTTGCCGCAGGCACACTTCGATGAATGGCCCTCCAGAGAGGTGTTTGGAGAGGACATCAGATGAATCCAGTGAAGAAAGAAAGGGCTGAAGTTTCCTAGTCGTTGCGTGCTAGAAAGTGACCGAGAGGCCACTGCTGCGATGTCGACGGTGGGAAAAGAACTGGGGGTTGTGGCGGGACTGCCTCCTTATGTACTACGCCTGACATCGGGGGCAGGACCGACGTCAGAGGCAGTCCCCGCTGAAGACTGCTAGCTAGAAAATTTCCATGGGGTCCTGATGCCTGACGGCTTCAGTCCTAATGGTGTAACCTGCTGCAAGAGCTGTATCTCGAAGTAAGATCTTGTGATGTGGTTAAGGTATTCAGGATGATCTTTCTGAGAACCCCCTGTCCTTGGAGTTAGTGAGGAATGGCAGTGGATCATTAGGCAGGATAACTCTTTATTTCGCTTGTATTTTGTTTTACCACTTTTATCTGGGAAAGGCACACTGAGCAGGAGCTCATTTCCAGATCTTTGCTTAGGGTCTGGTGATGGAGGGCTTTGTCTTTCTGACCAAGTAGATGGCCTTCTGTGGCTAGGTCAACTGTGACCAGAGGGAGTGAGGGTACTTGCCAAGAAAATGGACAGGACAGTCAGGAGTATAACTTCACCTGCATGCAGCCAACACGAAGACAGCACCAAGCACAATAGGTAAGCTTGACGGCTTAATGCACTTTAAAGGTCAGGATTAAGTGTCTCTCAAGGAGACTTGCCAGGTAGAAAATGGCTAGGATGCTGGGACACAGGGATACAGACTATTCTAGAAAGAGAGGACTGAAAGGAAGGAGGTCGGGTGGCTCTCTTCGTGAGGAATGGAGTGACTGTGGAGGACATCAGTTAGCAAACAGTGTCACAAAGTCCACCTGGGTCGAGTTAGGGGATATGACTGAGCCCCTGCCAACCCTACAGTAGTTAAAAAACCTAATAAAAAAGGACAGGAAGTTGAGGAAAAGGCCATCAAGCTTAAGAGGAGTAGGCACGTCTAAGGAGAAGTAGAGGAGGTTACGGACAACGAGGATGTACCAGACGCTGTCTAGTAACCTTAATCCAAAAAACACCAAAGTCTTCAAATACAATTCTGGCAACATGTATCTGATCCCACTTCTTAAAACAGGATGAAAAGTCTGAAACATGAAAGGTGACACAGACAAAAATACAGTAGGTACCAACACACACACACACACACACACACACACACACCACCCTCCAGGCCAAGATGTTTAAAAAATAAATAAATAACCACCAGCCAAACAACAAGAGTCATTTGTAGTTGAGGAACCACAACCCCACTCACATCACAGTGAGTTACCACAGCCCATGCAAACTCTGTGTGGGATTATATTATTATTGATCCATTAGATGAGTTGAGTCGTATGCCAGGCACATGTCAGCCATAGTATGGGAGACAAAATCTTGACGCTGGTGTACAGCACACCCACCATAAACACAATCATCTGTTGATCTGGACAAAACATCAGAGCAGAACTCATGAGGTACTGGGCGCATCTGTTATTTCATCATCACACACAGCCAGGGACGGCAAAAGAAGAGGAGGAGGTAGGAACTTGATAAGGACGGCACCACTAGTGCTACTGGCAATTTAGAGAAATTAAAGGAAATAAATCACCTCCTTTTTGTCATCATAACAAAAGTTACCTTTGGGGGATGGTGACCATCCTTGGTCATGTACCTCTGGTGTTCAAGTGGTTAAAAAAAAAGTTCCAGTCAGAAAAAGGCATGTCATCAGCCAATAACAGTGCCGTCACTGACACATTTCACAAAACTGCTTCATAATCACAGAGTGTTCAGCTAATTTAATATGGCCAGAGCAGAAATGCTTGAAGTTGATCACTTGATATAATTATTCAAGGGGAATGCAGGCTTCAGGATGCTGATGGCAGTCTTGTCAGAAATGGAAAAGCATTTCTTCCAATGGCACTCTGTTAGACGTTGGACTTCAGCTGGAATGTCTCCCTCTAGAAACTGAACATGCGCATAGTTCGCTAGCCCCCTGTCCAAAGGCAGGTGTACTACCTGATCTGATTTTGGCCAATTTTATTTGATTCAGCATGAGGAAGCAGATCTTGGCTCTCTGGCTTGAGAGAGAGAGAGAGAGAGACAGTGAGAGAGAAAGAGAGAGAGAGAGAGAGAGAGAGACAGAGAAGGCCTTCCTCTTGAAATGGACACAGCATTCTTAACTCTCAAAACAATTCCACAACGCTAGCTGGAAAGAGCAAAGAATATGGTGCTGTAAAGAAAGATATGGCTGGCTTGGGGTGCCTTATAGTTTGATGTATCCAGCCTAGCTCAGAGTGCAGAAAAATGGGGTATGGCACACTTTTGACACACCAGAAAAAGTCAAAGTTTATTTCTCTCCAGTGGCACAATCCAGTCAGCACCAGAGTGAGCAGAGCAGAAAGGCAGGAAATGTGAGAATGACAACCTGACAAGAACATGGCTCCACCTCAGTCGCAGCCCTCCATTATACCTCAGAATTGTATTTATTTACTTTTGTTTACCAGGCCTGTTTTCATGCATGACCCAGGACCATATAAATACAGTCAAGATATTACATATAGTAAAAAACTATTAACATGAAAACACATTCAGAAACAATTACAACATACTTGATCAAGAAAGTGTTTCCTTAATTTAACTTTAAAAGTTTGATGACTTATGTTACCGAAAAGTAACCCAGGAAGCTCATTCCAATTTCTTGTTGCACTAAAGGAAAAAGATCGATCTCCCATTTTAGTTTTTGGCACTGTAAATCTAACCATTTCACAGGAAAGTACAGTTATGTAAGAACTTACCGTAACAGCAGATCTTCGAGAGGAGCTCTTGTAGCAGGTAATACCATTAGAACTAAGGCCACCAGGAATTAGGACCCCATGGAAAAATCTTCTAGCTAGCAGTCTGTGGTGGGGCCACCTCAGTTCTCCCGCTGAAAAACAGATGGAGAACCGAGGAGGATCTCCCATCCCAAAAGAGAAGATATGAAATTTGTCCCCGGAGGCAGGTGGGTGGGAAAGGTACTTGCTGCGAGAGCTCCTCTCGAAGATCTACTGTTACGGTAAGTTCTTATGAAAGTGTACTATCTCACTTTGAGTGGGAGCTCTTATAGCAGGTAATACCATTAGGATGGAGTCCCAAGCAATGCCCAAGAAAAGACCCAGGTCAGAAGGGTGGAGGACAAAAGGCTATAGGAAATTAGGAAAGAAGTCCCTAAAGGACTGCTAGGTCGAAGCCTGCTCTCCTCCTAGAAGAAACATCCAGACTGCAATGCCTCACAAAAGTGTGCACTGAACTCCAAGTAGCGGCCACACAGAGGTCCGCTGATGAAATGTTCTGAAGGGAAGCGAAGGATGTCACTATCCCTCTGGTGGAGTGACCCCTAACTGATCCCTGTAGGGGTTTGTTGTGGTGGTGCTGGTAGCAGAAAGTGACGCAATGCATGAGCCACTTAGTGTTTGCTGTGTGACTGGTGCTCCAAGCTTCCTGTGGGCAAAGGAGACAAACAACTGGTCTGTCTTTCTGGCGGAACTGGTCCTGTTCAAATAGTATTGCAAAATTCTATGTACATCCCGAGTGTGCAACAATGTCTCCCCTCTGTTTGAGTACTCTGGGTAATAAACTGGTAGTTGGATGTCTTGGTTCAATGTGAACTCAGAAACTACCTTTGGTAGAAACTTAGGATTTGTACGCAGGGCTACTCTGTCTCTGTGAAAAATAAGATAAGGCTCTCTACACACCAGAGCCTGCAGCTCAGAAATCCTCCAGGCTGAGGTAATGGCAACTAAAGACTACGCCTTCCAAGAGAGAAGACATAGCTTGCAATTTGTGGCTGGTTCGGGGGCATTTTGAGCTTTTCTAAAACAAACAGGAGATCCCAAGGTGGCACTGGGTCTCTCCTGGGGGGTTTAATATGTAAGATACCTCTTAGAAAGGTCTTGCAGATGTCCAACTGTGCCAGAGTCTTCCCAATGATTGGTGCATGGTAAGCTGATAGAGCACAGAGATGCACCTTGATGGATGAGCAGCTGAGGCCCAAGTCCAACAGGTGAAGAAGATACTCCAGCACAGATTCCACCGGAGGGGATACAGAGAATGGGGAATCGCACAAAAGCAGAAAAGCTTCCATGAGCACCTCTGCCACTCAGAGGGATACTCCAAATCTATCCCTAAGTCCACAGGGGCCAAGCATGCAGATGCAGGGACTGGAGGGCCGGATGGACCAACGTCCCTTGCTCCTGGGAGAGCAAGTGAGTGGAGAGGGGCAATGGAATCAGCGTTTCAGATGCCAGCTGCTGCAACAGCGGGAACCAAATCTGTTGAGGCCACAAGGACGCTACCAGTATCATCCTAGCTCCTTTTACCTGCAACTTGAGCAGGACCTTCTGAAGAAGTGGGAAGGTATACAGAAACCTCCTTGTCCAAGAGAGGGACAATGTGTCTTGCCAAAAAACACCAGGCTCTGGTTCTAGCAAGTAGAAATTGGGCAGTTTGGTGTTGTGTGGGGATGCAAAGAGGTCCGGTTCTGGCCGACCCCATCTTTCAAAGAGGTCATCTACAACTTCTTGCTGTAGTTCCCACTCATGGTTCTGAGACCGAGAGCGACTTAGGCCGTCTGCGAGGATGTTGTGAATCCCTGGAACATGGACTGCCATGATGTCCAGGCTGTGATCCACTGCCCAAATCCATATTCTCACCGCCTCTCTACATAGGGGATAAGAATGTGTGCCCCCTTGCTTGTTGAGATGGAAGACTACTGGGGAACTGTCTGAATGACTAGCAGAGGTCCAGGGAGGAGCACCCCTTGAAAGGCTTGAAGGGCATACAGTACGGCTCTCATCTCCAAAATGTTTATGTGGAGAGCTAGTTCCACTGAGTTCTAGGAACCCCTCATCTGATGCAAAGCAAGATGTGCTCCCCATCCCAGTCCTGAAGCATCCATAGCAAGGATCTGCTGTGGGCTGGGTCTCTGGAAGGAAACCACTGTACTCAAGTGGGCCGGGGTGAGCCACCAGGTCATGGACTGTCAGACTGCGTTGGAGATCTGAATGGGCTCCTCTAGCTCATCTGTGCCTTAATCCCATTGAACCCAGACGAGCCACTGCAGAATCCTCATGTTCAGACGCGCGAGTGGAACTGTGACTATGGCTGCGGCCATGTGACCTAGAAGTTGTAAGACCACCCTCGTGGGAACTAAGTCTAAGTCCTGTATCCTGTGAGCTACTTCTCTTAGCCTTGATGCCCTGTATGTGGTCAAGAAGGCTTTCCCTTGGACTGTGTCCAAGACTGCTCCTATGTATTGTAGCCTTTGAGCTGGTCATGGTTGCACTTGGGCAAGTTTAGGGTAATGCCCAGAGTCTGGAATATGTCTCCTCCAAGGTTCTGTTTAATTGGTCTTTTGCTGGAGCAGTAAGAAGACAATCGTCCAGATAGGGGTATACAAAGTGACCCCCTCTCCTGAGGGCCACTGCCACCACTGCTAGTCACTTGGTAAAGACCTTTGGTGCTGATGATAGGCCGAATGACAGCACCCTGAACTGGTAGTGTCCGCCTAGGAAGGTAAAGTGGAGGTAATTCCTATGGAATGGCAGGATTTTAATATGCATGTAGGCATCCTGCATGTCCAGGGAGCAAGGCCAGTCTCCTCGGTGGAGCATGGGTAACAGGCTTGCCAAGGTCACCATTCTGAACCATTTGTATTCGATAAAAGTTTTCAGCTGACTCAGATCCAGAATGGGACGGAGATCTACCATCTTTTTTGGGACAAGAAAAAAATGGGAATAAAATCCTTTGCCCCGCTGAGCAAAAGGAACCTCTTGTATGGCTTTTTTGTCCAATAAGGCCTGTATCTCTGCCCTCAAGAGGAGTGTGTGGGAGGGCGAGCAGTGGGAGGGGACTGGTGGATTGTCCAGTGGGATCTGGTGAACTCTAGGGAGTATCCCCTTACCACTATTTGGGGGACCCATTGGTCTGATGTGATACTGGACCATCCGGATAGGAAGAGGGAGAATCTCTCCCCTACCACCTCCCTTTGCACTTCCTGCAGTGGGGGGTTGGTAGGGAGTCATGCTGTGTTGGAGGGGTAGGTAGGGGAGGTCTGGGTGCCTTGGGATTTTTGGGGCCCTGGGCGCCTGAAGGGACAGAGTGGCTTTTCTTTTAAAACCTGCCTTATGTTGTGTCTGGCGTCTTCCTTGCTGTACCCGAGTTTTGCAAAAGGGATAGTGACACGTGGGTTGTGGTTCTGACCTGTACATCCTGTGGACTTCAATACTGCTTTGCCAGAATCTTGTAGTCCAGTAATCAGTTTTTCAGTCTCCTGGCTGAACAGGACTGGTCCCTGAAAGGAAGCGTCCAGGACAGCATCCTGTAGATCCTGTTGGAAGCCAGAAACTCTGAGCCAAGCATGCCTCCGTATGCAAATGCCACTGGCCGCTGCTCTTGCTGCTGTATCTGTGGAGTCATAAGAGCTCCTTAGAACGTGTTTGTCTACGTCTATGCCAAAGAGTATGAGAGCAAGGAGTTCCCCCTTACCCTCCGAATCTGGCTGGGCCCTGGCCAGGTCCATCGCCTTTGCCCATAGGGACTTCTGGTACGTGACCATGTGGGCAAGGAAGTTCAGTGACCAGACAGTGCAAGTTGTCGATGAGTACACATTATGACCCATTTGGTCCAGTTTCTTGGATTCAGGGGCTGGGCACTCATGTGACATGGTTGTTGTTGTGCCCTGCCAAGGGCAGCAGTCAGGACCATGGAGTCTGCCTTCGGGTGTTCGCCCAAGAAAGGTTCCCCCTTCTGGAGTCTTAGAGAGTCTGTTGGCCTTGCGTGGCACTGCGGTCATAGTGGCTGGATGTCTCCATGTTCACCTGGTTACATCCTGAAAGGGTTCTACTAATGGGGGGGATGAACAATGGTTTAGGGTCAGTGGCCCCCAAAATGCTGCCAATCTGTGCCTTTCGGGGTCCAGTCCCCCTGTGTCCCACTGGTATAGCACATGTTATGTGCCGCATAATATCCAAAAAAGACGGGTCATCCGAGGGTCACCTCAGCGAGTCCCTTGAATTAGGAGACGGGATGGGCAGTTCGTCCTCCGAGGAGTAGTCCGAAGAAGAATCTCTGGCATCCTCCCCTGAAGATGACGGTGGGCGTCCACTCGAGGATAGGACGGACGACGGGTGACTTTTTCTTGCACCCGACCCAGACGTCCGTATGCCTTCTTCACTGGGTGGTGGCAGTTCCTTCGACGGTAAGGACCGCTGAGGTGATTGATCCCTAGGCGGTGGCTGGACTGGGGATGAATCCCTAGATTTAGGAAGAAGATCCCCTATAATTGTGTTCCATCAGACGTTTAAGAGCACTCCCACCTCAGCCAGTGGAACAACTGGTGATGGGGGCATCTGGTTTGAAGTGCTGGAGGGCCCAGGCGTCTGATCTTGAGGCACTGGCACCTGGTCCTTGGGCACCTCTGTGGGTGCCTCTGGCATCAGATCAGTGCTGTCCGACAGTCTGGCTTCCGGCTCCCTTGGAGGAGGCTGCTGGGCATCCGGTGCTGCTGCCTTCGGGGTTTCAGTCGCCGGGGCCGATGGCCAGTCCTTCAAGGCAAACCGCTGTTCTTTGGCCGGTGGCACTTGCTCCTTTTCTGAGACAGCATCAGAGTGTCCAGTGGTCTGCCTTCCGTTGGAGGCAGATGACACCCGTTCCTCGGGTGGGGGAGGCATCCGGTACCTGACAACCTCCGGGCGTTTTGTTAAATCATTCATTTTTTTTGTGCTTCTCAGACGACCCAGAGTGCTTGCGGGGGCCGGACTCAATGGATTTGCCCGAAGCTAATGCCAGTCCCTCATGGGTCCACCCATGTTTATGGGGTTGGTGGGCCAAGGGAACCTGGGCGGATGACTGCCCCTGGGAATAAGACTCTCTACCTTTAATGTGTGACGAGGTGGTCGACTTTTTGTGGGTCTCTGCCGAAACTGCCTTGGTACCCGGGGGGACAGACTCCAACCTCCCATCGGAGATAGAGGTAGTATACAGCCCCTGAGGGAACTTTGGGTGGGACTCTAATCTGGCTCTCTCCTTCTCCCGGTGGTGGTGTTTCCCTCACAATCTCTTCTCCTTGGGGGGCAGACTCCCTGGCTGAGGAGGATGAACTATGTCCTGATGGGGCCTTCTGCATGGCAGCTACTTGCTGTTCTAGTAGGTAGGCCTTCAGAGTGTTGTCACGGCAAATCCTCGTTTTGTTATTAAATTTCTGGCACTGCGGGCAATCGTCAGGCTGGTGGTCTGGGCCTAGGCAGATCAGGCAGGCAGAGTGTCCGTCTTTAGCCAGGATCTGCTTCCTGCACGCACACTTGGATTTTCGCCATTGTGTCAATGAAGATATGCATTTAACTGACGAAAAAAATTTGAGGAAAAAATAAAATTTTTGAGAAAAAACAGCGTGATACATGAGAAAAAGGTGGTCGACTGCGACTATGGTGTCCATGGATCCGATGTTACCAGGTCGATGGCGGGAAAAGAACTTGAGGTGGCGTCGGTGGAACATCCCTTTATACCATGTCTGATGTCGGACAGAGCCGACATTGGGGCGGTCCACCACTACAGACTGCTAGCTAGAAGATTTTTCCCAGTGGGGTCCTAACGTATTACCTGTTGCAAGAGCTCCTCAAGTGAACTGCCCAGAGCAATGGAACTATATGCTAATGATGGCATCATCATTGGCTCATGACACACATTCAAACTGCTGCCCTCATCTGCTGCACGTTCTATCAACACCTCAGATTTCTTACTCCGCCTGACAAGTCAAAACATCCAGGAGACTTCCCTTACGTCGTTCGTTGGCTATTTGCAAAGTATAAGCAATTATACTTAAATATTCTTACTGCTGCCTTCATTTATTGTAATTTTCATTCAAATGTTTTACTTAGTTTAGTTTATTTCAGTTATAGTGTTATTTTCTTGGTTCCTCTCGGTTCGGAATAAAATAACCGCTGAGGAACGGGTAGTTTATCTTAAGTTGCGGAACTTTTCTGCTGTATTTTTCTATATATTTTACTGTTTAAAACTGTTTATAATTATATTTTGAAACTGTTGACCTGGTTTCTTTCAACCGCTAACCTGGTTGCTGTGAATCGCCAACCCGGTTTCAAATTCAAAAACTCTCTTCATTTTCGGAACCTGATTGGTTCCAGTACCGACCAAAAAAAAAAAAAAATTTTTCTGTTTGCTGTTGGGAGTTTTCCTCCTGGAAATGGAGCTGTCAGAAAAATCTAAGATGAAGGACATTATCAGTCAAACACCCCAAACTGTACAGACTGCTCAACCTTCGTGGAAACCATCCTGAATGCTTAAACAATGCACAGTGAAGAGTAGAGTATGGCAACTTAAATGTGAACCTACATATACTATGAAATACAGATGTAAGAATAGAAAAGTCTTGCTTGGCCAAATCTGAGAAAAGAAAATAATTATTTAATTTAAGATTGGAAGAGGTAAACCCTTTGCTATTCTCCTCAAAGAACGGCCTTGGAGGGTTTGTAGATGGTAAAACAGATGATGCTTTTTGTAGATGGTAAAACCAAAGAGGCAGAAGCATAAACAGAAAGAACAGTCTTCCAAGTAAGCAATAAGACACGACAGGGTGTGCGTTAGACACTTTAACACACGGCTAGGAGGCGTAGTGAGGCACGAGGCCACCGGCCGAGTGAGTCCAGCCTCCTAGCCGTGTAATAAAATAACACCCTGGAGTGGCTTATTGTGCTTATGAAATGGCCATCTTTAGTGGAAATTGCATTTGCTAGGTTAAATTTGCAATTTAAAGTAGGAAAAAACATGTATGTTTGTGTAATTTTTAATAAAATAGTTCCTCCGCCTAAGTGTTCTGTGTTTTTTTTTTTTTTGCACTTAAGGACTTTTGTCCTAGAAAAGCTTCTGTACTTTAGGTCTGGTTGTCATGGCAGTATTCACCTCACCCCCCCCCACACACACGTTGTGTGTAGACAAGTAAAAATTCATCTGTTTTGTTTTTTTTTATAATAATTTTATGTTAAAACTTGAAGATCAGGTGGGCTGGTACAGAGAGAGACACACAGAGCGAGCAGGACGGCAGGTACAGTGAGTGGGCTGGTAAGCGCGATTAGCGCTTTCGCTTTAAACACATCGCTGGCTGTACATTCATCGTGAGTGAGCGAGCGGGTAGCTTAGATCGCATAATTTAATGTTAAAATTGAAGATCAGGTGGGCTGGTACAGAGAGAGACACACAGAGCAAGCAGGGCGGCAGGTACAGTGGAGGTGGGCTGGTAGCGCGATTGCGGTTTAGTTTTAAAGACATCGCGGCTGTACATTCCCCGCCCCGAGGAACGATCGTAAGTGAGCGAGCGGGTAGTGAGATCGCGGTTCAGTATAAAAAAATGCATCGTATGCAGTTCATATGAAAACAGTGGTCCAATCTGAACAGGAGGTCACAGGTATTTCTTTTATTTGTTACAGTTAGGCTGGCACCACTTATGGCACAAACAAGATGGCTGCTTTTTTTTTTTAAGGTTCTGAGTGGGCAGCATCACTTATATCAATGCCCACTGCCCACTTTTGGACCTTTTTCCTGTGTATCAGACAGAATATCACATCCCTAGCAGCCAATCATAGCTCCTATTTCATGATGCCCATTTCATAAACCTGCACAATCATCAAACAAAGAAACCACAGTTGTAGCCTAGGCTCCAGCTAATCTACCCCACAGTTTTTATCTCCTGTCTGGATTCAATGGCCAAGGGGATAGCTCTCTCACTGTCAGTTACCAAGTCCTAATCACCCTACAAAACGTGACCCAGAACAACGGACCATCTGACTTTCGCAGATCCGATGGGTGAGACCCTGGCCTCTGCATCAGTTGAGAATGTTTCTGCTCGGCGAAGCTGGGCAGCTACAGCAGGGGTAGTAACAATGGATCCTTCACTGCTACAGGACTCAGAGGTGGTTGGAGCATACCCCTCTCACCTGACATCTCCTAGCTCCATCATATAATCTGTGTGCTGGTGGAGGTAGAACTGCACCTAAGTAGAGGATTGGGGTACTTTGTGTTTGCTGTACTGAAATATTTATTGTAGGTTTATCTTACCATGAGTTGTAAGGGTTGCAGGAAGCAGGTCCTAAATCCCCCACCATCTCCCTATACTTAGCAAAAATGTCACAATGTCCTTTTTCACTGTCTGACGGAGACAGACTTAAGGATCAAGATATTGGGAGGGGCTTTAAACAATATCCTGGTAGGGATTGGTAGGCACTCCTCATGCTCAGTGCCCAACCACTCCATCCACCCATAATGATTTGAAGGATACAATCCAGCTGCACTCAGACTACTGTGGCATGGAGTTCAAAGCAAAAGAAAATCTGTTGAGACCATAGCTAGTTTCCCCCAGTGGGAGAACAACCCTTGGAATGAATCACCACCTGGTGGAGCCTAGGGGCATGTTGGCAGTATCTAGGTCAGGACTGCACCAAAGGCATAGTCAATATTTTATAACAGTTCTGCTCCATGGTACTGTTTCTGATGCAAGCTAGGAGTCGTGCAAGATAGCACCTCAATTGTGTGCCCCTCCTGTACTCTAGCCAGCTGTCAATCTCCCACCTGTCATGTCAGCCATTCCACTATGGTGTTTTCTATAAGAGACTTATCTCATGATGGATATGCTTGGAGACAAGAGACCTGCTGTCACAACAAAGTGAAAATAGCTCCTGTGCCACGAGATATCTCTCACCTTGTGAGCCCTCATAATACCACCCCTGAATGTTTCCTTACCATCTGGTAAAGGGCTCCCCTCCCCTATTGGGAGCATATGCCACTACAAGATAGGTAGATCCACTCTTGCTTTTCTTTCAACGGCTTGATGACAGAGGTCTCTGCCAGTCACAAAGCGGATGAAACTGATTAGCACTTGGCTCAGAAGAGCTGTGGGAGTTGTTGGCATTTGCCCCATCTTCTCAGCAGTTTCAGCTCTTCCCCTCTCCTCTTTGCAACAGGTTTCTCTGTGCTGTTAAACAGAACACTGTCAGCCTTTTTGCGATTTCAAGTTTTTTTCACTATATATATTTTCTGTGGCCCTTGCTGCAAATACTATGTCCACAAAATTCAAATATGTCAATACAGTTGCATTTTGTAATGTTTACCTATTATTTGTGCTAAAAATACATATTGTTTATTGATGCTGCAGCGTATGGCCAGAGTCGCAGCTTGAATTTTCAAGCACTAATTTGCAATGGCTAGAGGCTCATTTTGAAAGGGGCATCGTTTTTCCAAGTTCAGTAAAGGCTATAGAAACGGGGAGGGTATTTTACTGATATGCATAAAATATTTCCAGACTTGTTTGTGAATAAGTGTACCCTGTAGCTTGATGCCATATCTCATCATGGACGTGCAGGAGCATCAGAGAGTGGGTCTTCAAGTAGAGATGAGCAAAATGCATTTTACGTCCAAATAATTGGTACATTTTACATGTATGTAACTGTACTGACATGTCTGAATTCTGTGGGTGGAGTATTTGCAACAAAGGCCACAGAAAACACATACAATGAAAAAATGTGAAATAAAAACAAAGCTGAGTGTCCCAAACAACTGTGTTTAGTAACAACTGTGTTTAGTAATGTTCTGCCACAAGATGGCAGTGTTTTACTGTTTTAAACTTGTCTTTACATCTTTGTCAACATTAAAAGCTGCAATCAGTAGGTTTTCTTTCCCAGATAGCTTTACTAACTCGGTTTTCCTGTTTCTTACACTCTTCTATTGTCTGGAGTCTTCTGGTACCTCACTCTGATTTGGTAAGAGGTGTAAGGAAGTTTATTTCCATCTGCTTTCTATACCAGACTTAAAGGTATGCTTCAAAAATATTCTGCTAACTTGAGAATCAGGAAACTCACAAAATGGGGGACTTCTTGGAACATAATGGTCATTTCCACTTGGCGGCTAAATAATTTAGAGCCATGAAAGAGAGAGTAAAGAACTGATAATTGCATATCGGTGGCAAAACCAACAACATGAAGCCAGGAGTAATGATGAAGGCAGATCCCAAAGGATACGGTATGAGCGGAAGGATCAGCAGTGTCGTAAGGAAAACACAATAAATGCTTACCAGTTTCCAAGCCACAGACAGCATATTGTTTAGCTTCTGACTTGGAGGCGCCATCAGGAATGGTATCCACAATGGCAGATATAGATTTCCACAGGCTGTTCGGATATTTAATCACACACTGCCTGGTAACTGGCAATATGGAGGACTAATGAAGCAAACGCGAAAGTCCATTTGCCCAGGGTATCAACCTTCCTGAATTCCTTGCCAGCGAACTAGTGCTAATATGATGAGGTGCTTTAGACCTATCATGAATGAGCTGCCATAATGACCGCCTAGTCTATTTTAGGCTGGCTGGTATGATAAGACTTGGTGAGGGGCAGGATATTATTTATCTGAGGGATCACTGGCCGAACTTGGGGCCTATACCAAGCTACCGTGGTAGCATACTCCAATGCAAGATAGACAGGAAGGAGGATCACAGAACAGGCAGTGGGGACTTCCACAAACATGAATAGATTCTTCTTGGTGGAGTCCTCCTCCTCCATCAAAGTCATGAAAGATCTCAAGGATGAGGACCACAAGGAGAAGGAAAATATCTGCAGGGGAATATGCAGAGAGTCCACAGGTCTGTAGGGGACCTCTGCTCATGCAGACACAAGGTAAGGTAGGTTCAACATGGATAGGGAATGAGTTTCTAGGGTCTACATAGCTAGCTACTACCTATCTGGGGTAGGGCAACATATAGTAACTAACTACTGGGGGCACTGTGTAGTTAGGTTTACTTACCTCACTCTCTATCTGGGTTAGAGAAAGTACAGTTACGTAAGAACTTACCGTAATAGTAGATCTTCGAGAGAGGCTCTTGCAGCAGGTAATTACATATAGGACTGATGTCGGCAGGTGGCAGGAACCCACGGAAAAATTTCTAGCTAGCAGTCTCTGGTGAGGGACCGCCCCCATGTCAGGTGACCGGCATCAGGAGATGTCGGTATAAAGGGGCAGTCCCTCACGCCCGCCTTCCAGTTCTTTCCCGCAACAGGCCACAGGCCACAAGAGGTCGGACGAGAGAGAAGCTGGTATTTCCCTCACTGGAAAAGGAGCTGAAAAAGCTTAGGGGGATGGAGGGCGGGAAGGTCTTACCTACTGCAAGAGCCTCTCTCGAAGATCTACTGTTACAGTAAGTTCTTACGTAACTGTACTATCTTACTTCGAGAGGGCTCTTGCAGTAGGTAATTACATATAGGACAGAATCCCAAGCAGTCTGGAACAAGAAGAAGCACACGGGAGGAGGAAAGCTACTCAAGTAGATCCTCTAGCTGTGAAGGCCTTAAGAAAGGAGGCCTTGCAGAACAGTATGCCCAAAGCCTGCTCTCCGGCGAGAGGCAATATCCAAACTATAGTGTTTTGTAAATGTGTGGACAGAAGTCCAAGTGGCGGCAGCACAGATGTCTGCCACTGACACATTCTTGAAACATGCCACTGAGGCAGCAACTCCTCTGGTGGAGTGTCCTCTTACTTGACCAGGAAGGGTCTTGTTGTACTTGTCATAACAGAAAGTGATGCAATGAGCCAACCATTTACACAGGCATTGCTTGGAAACAGCATTGCCTTCTCTTTTGGGTGCAAAAAAGACAAACAGTCGATCAGTCTTTCTGAGATCCTTTGGTCTGTTAGTGTAGTATCTCAGGATCCGGTGAACGTCCATAGTGTGGAGCAGATACTCCCCCTGATTGGAGTACTATGTAAAGAAAGCGGGTAACTCTATGGACTGGTTCAATGTAGATTCCGCTATCACCTTGGGGAGAAACTTAGGATTGGTGCGCAGAGCCACACGTTCTTGTGAAAAATCAAGTACGGGATTTTACACATCAGGGCCTGGAGCTTGGAAATCCTCCGAGCCGAGGTAATGGCCACTAGGAAGAGCGTCTTCCATGAAAGGAACTTCACGTCTGCTGAGGCCACCGGTTCAAAAGGAAGCAAAGTAATTTTCTCAAGACTGAAGTTCAAATCCCAAAGAGGGGCGGGAACTCGGATAGGGGGTCTCAACTGAAGAACCCCTTTCAAGAAAGTCTTAGAGACTTCCAGCTGAGCAAACGTCCTATCTGCGAAGGGAACATGGTAGGTCGAAATGGCCACCATGTGTACCTTCAGAGACAAGTGACTAAGACCCAGGTCGAAGAGATGGTGCAGGTACTCCAGCAGTTGCCCAACTGAGCAGGAGAAAGGCTCAAAGCCTTCTGAAGCGGCCCACATTGAGAACCATTTCCACTTCATGGCATAAGTAGACCTAGTGGAGGGTTTCCTAGGCTCCACCAAGATCTCAGCCACCTGGGGAGAAACCCCAAAGCGGGCTTGAGCTATGTCTGTAGGAGCCACGCATGTAGTTGAAGGGACTTGAGACCTGGATGGACCAGGGTCCGCTGATCCTGGGTCAGTAAAATTCGTGACAACGGAAGAGGAAGAGAAGGTTCCTCTGAGTATTGTTGCAAAAGACAGAACCAAACTTGCCTGGGTCAGAAAGGAGCAATCAGAATCATTCATGCTCCTCCTGAGCCGAGTTTCTGCAAGACACGCGGGATCAGAAGAATCGGGGGGGAAGGCATAGACGAATCTGTCCTTCCAATCTAGAGATACAGCGTCTCCCAAGAAAATGCCTTGCTCTTGAACAAGCGAGCAGAAGTCGGGAAGCTTTGCATTTAGAGGTGAAGCGAACAGGTCCACCTGAGGTGTTCCCCAACGTAGGAAGATATCGCCTAGAACCCCCTGATCCAGTTCCCACTCGTGAGCTTGAGCAGATGAGTGACTTAGTTTGTCTGCTAAGGAGTTCTCGACCCCCGGAACATGAATTACCATGAGGTGAAGGTCGTGTTGTGCTGCCCAATCCCAAACTCTCATCGCTTCCCTGAAAAGAGGGTAGGACAGAGTCCCGCTCTGTTTGTTGATGTACCATACCACACACATATTGTCCGTCTGGACAGCTAGGTGGCCTGGAAGAAGATGCAGATGGAGAGCCTGGAGAGCACAGAACACCGCCAAAGCTCGAGCACGTTGATGTGCAAGGATTGTTCAAGCTTGGACCAAGAACCCTGGGTCCGATGTGGACCGAGATGGGCTCCCCAACCTTCGCCCGAGGCGTCTGTGGTCAGAGTCTGGGAGGGAGGAGTAAAGAAGAATGGAACTCCCCGAAGGTTCTCTTGAACCATCCACCACTGCAAGTCTCAAACCATGGAAGAAGAGACTAGGACCAACTGGTCCAAGTCTACCAACTGATCCCATTGAGAGCGAAGCATCCACTGAGAGACCCTCATGTGGAGCCGAGCGCGAGGAACTGTTGGGATAGCAGCCACCATGAGCCCGAGGAGGCGAAGAACTGACCTTGCACTGACCCATCTGTGGTCGGACAACAGGCTTACCTGAGTCTGGAGTGTGGCCGCCCTGTCCGGTAGCAGGAAGGCCCTGCCTAGCGTCGTGTCCAGTATCGCCTCAATAAACTGGAGCCTCTGGGATAGGATCAAGTGAGACTTGAAATGGTTGATGGTAATATCCAGACAGGCAAAGACATGTTGGGTGAGGGAGAGGCAGTGCAGGAGTTCCTCCCTGGACGAGGCCGCGGGAGCCACTCGTCCAGGTATGGGAAAACCTGTACCCCCCGGGTACGCAGGTAGGCCGCAGCCACTGCAAGGCATTTGGTAAATACTTGGGGAGCCGAGGACAGGCCAAATGGAAGTGCCTTGATCTGGTAGTGGTCCCCCTGGAAAGCAAACGGAGATATTTGTGGAGAGACGGGTGGATAGATATGTGCAGGTAAGCATTCTGCATATCCAGAGCACACAGCCACTGGCCGGAGCGGAGGAGGGTCAGAAGGCTCTGCAGTGAGAGCATCCTGAACCTCTTGTACTCCACAAAAATGGTCAGGGAACTAAGATCTAGAATAGGTCTTACATCTCCTGTCTTCTTCGGGACCAGGAAGAAGTGGGAATAGTAACCCGTTCCTTGCAGGGAAGGGGACAGGTTCTATCGCCTCTTTCAGCAAAAGTGCTGAAATTTCTTCCTGGACCAGAAGATGATGTTCCCAAGAGTACGACGACCTTGGGGGAGGGTGACGAGGTGGTTTCTGCAGAACATCTATTGAGTGTCCTTCTGCGATTAGCTGGAGCACCCATGAATCTGATGTTATCCTCTCCCAGCCCGGAAGGTGGAGGGAAAACCTCCCTCCTACCGGCTGTGGGAGAGGGAAGGAGTCAGGTGGTGTGTGGCAGCGCCGCAGCTGAAGCTCCCGCAGCTTTTTTGGGTGGGGGGAGCTTGGCAGCTGGTGGGGACCGACATTTAGTGGCCCTCTTTCCCTGTGGTCTCCCTTTGGGCCGATTCCTTCTGCGAAAGGGATGGCGCTGCGATTGATGGGGATGATACATAGAGTCCACAGACTTTAGTGACGTCCCCTTCTCCTGCAGGTCGGTGATGATGTCCTTGACATCACCTCCGAACAGCACCGAACCCCGGAAGGGCGCTTCCTGGATGGCGGACTGCAGTTCCGGGACCAACCCTGACACTTGGAGCCAAGCATGACGCCGTAGGCCTACGGTGAAAGCTGAGCTCCTACCAGCGGTGTCCACTGCATCGCAAGTTGCACAAAGGATGTGTCAACTGGCCGAACGTGCAGAGCGGACAAGGTCAGCCACTTCCTGCTTGCCTGAGAGTCCAGAAGGGAGTCCAATTTAGATTCCACCTCACTGAGAATTGACTTCTGGTAATCCCCCATTTGGCCGACATAGTTCAGGGCCCTAATACCCAGAGTGGAAGAAGTAAAAATCTTCTTACCATACTGGTCCAGAAGGCGTGATTCCTTGTCAGGTGGAGATGAGCTAAGGTGTTTGGGTTGAGCTGACCGGCCATAGGCGGCGCTAATCACAACCAAGTCAGCTCGAGGGTGGGAGTCTAAATAGTCAACGCCCTCAGGAGCCTGGTATAGCCTGTTTGACTTCCTGGGAAGTGAGGCTATGGCCGACGGCTGTTTCCATATAGTGATAATAAGGTCGGCATGAGGCTCAATCCAGGGTGGCACCAAAGTGGTGACCCCATCTCCGCAAGGACATAGACAGGATAGAGGCAGTCCAGAAGAGAGCAACTAAAATGGTGCAGGGTCTGCAAGAGAAGCCATATGAGGAGAGACTAAAGGAGCTTAATATGTATACCCTTGAGGAAAGAAGGGAGAGGGGGGACATGATAGAAACTTTTAAGTACCTCAATGGAATCAACAAAGTCCAAGACAGTAGCATCTTTCAGAAAAGAGACGTGCAAGAACAAGGGACACAATTTAAAGATAGAAGGGCGGTTCAGGGCAATGTGAGGTATTATTTCACACAGAGGGTAGTGGATGCATGGAACAGCCTTCCTGAGGAGGTTGTGGGGTCTAAAACTGTGGGAGAATTCAAGAATGCATGGGACAGACATAAGGCAATTCTTGAGGGGGGTAGGAAGAAATAGGCTGTTCGTTAACTAGGATGTGCGACCTATCCTGTAGGTAGGGAAATGGGCAGACTAGATGGGCCAGGCGGTCCTTATCTGCCGTCAAAGTCTATATTTCTATGATTTCATTTACTAGGTGGTATTTAAATGCATCAGTTACCAGTTAACCCCCCCCAACAAAGGTCCTCTGACCGATGTGTTGGGGTAATAAGAAAAAATTACTCACCATAGTAATGTTTTTTCTTCTAATGGAGTCTTGCTGTATTCTGACTATATGCAGTTAGCCCCAGCACTTGAACTGCTCCGGAGAGTAAAGGGTTAACTCTACGCAAAGGCACAGAACGTTGAGCTCGAGCTCGGTTTACAAACCTCTGTCTGTGGTACTCTGAAGTGTAACGGTCAGATTCTTTCGAGCACTAAACTAACTAACTCAAAGAAGAAATTGTTTCAAAATTTTTGTGCCAAAAGGCAAACCCAGGTTTTAGGGTCAAAAGACTCAAGTCGAGAAAAACCAAGAAGAATCCAACAGGTAGTGATTTACCAAAAATGATTAATAAACAACTAAAAGAAACCCCCTAAGAGGTGGAGGCATGTCCAGTACACCTCTGGGGTGCAGCACTGTGCCTGTCCTACCACATTCCAAAACTACTAGGTTCCAGAGGGGAGGCAGAGAGGGAGGTCACAATACAGCAAAAACTCCATCAGAAGAAACAACATTACTATGGTGAGTAATTTTTCCTTCAAACAACATGAAGTCTTGCTGTATTCTGACTATATGCAGACTATCAAGCAGTACCCCTCGGAGGAGGGAGTTACAGAACCTATTTTGGGAATAGGAACTGCAGCACAGCTGTGCCAAACCTAGCATCACTTCATGACTGGATGTCCAAAGAGTAACGCTTGGTAAAAGTGTGAACAGATTTCCAGGTAGCTGCTTTGCATATGTCCACTAAAGGTATATCTCTAGCTGCTGCGACCGAAGCAGCTGTACCTCTGGTAGAATGAGTCCTCAGGCCTGAGGGAGGTTCCTTCCCAAGTTTAGAATAGCAGATTTGAATATAAGAGACAATCAATCTGGCAATAGACCTCTTGGTGGCAGGTTTCCCTTTCCCACTTCACCAGAAGTGAGAAACAACTGAGAGCAGTCCTTCCTATGGGCCTTAGTATGCTCAGTATAGTAACTAAGAACCCTTTTTACATCGAGACTGTGTAACCTCCTCTCCCCAGAGGAGGAATGATCAGCGAAAAACACATGCAATGACACAGACTGGTTCAAATGAAAGTCTGACACCACCTTGGGAAGAAACTTTCTATTGGTGCGGAGGACCACCTTATCCCTATGAAAGGAAATGTAATTAGGTTCCACTGATTAGGCCTGTAATTCACCGATTCGCCTGGCAGAGGTAATGGCCACCAAGAACACAGTTTTCCAAGTCAAGTATTTCAGCTCAGCTGAAGATAAATGTTCAAAAGGGGGCTGCATCAGCTGAGCAATACAGATGTTCAGATCTGTAGAAGGGACAGGCTCCCTAAAGGGAGGATTGACATGAACCAAACCTTTGAAGACTTTCTTGAAAACTGGATGGGAAGCTGGGGAGGAGCCCTTACCAGCAGAAAGAAGACAGACACAGCTGCCAAATGTACCTTGAGAGTAGCAGGCCGGAGACCTAAACTGTTAAGATGCACTAAATAGTCCAATACAGTGGCAATATCAGCCAGTTCTGGCTTAGTATGCCTCATGGAACACCAAAACCCAAACCTTTTCCATTTGGAATTGTAAGTCTTCCTAGTAGAAGGTTTCCTGCTGCCTTTTAAAATATCCAGGACTGATTGGGAGAGATGCAAACTTGCATATTCTAGCTCTTCAAGAGCTAGGCCTTGAGCCTGAGAGTCTGAAGGTTGGGACACAGAATCCTCCCGAGAGGAGGTGAGGAGATTGTGCAGTCTGGGAAGACACAAGGGCAGTGTTACTGACAGTGACAGCAACAGAGGATACCACGGCTGTCTGGCCCAATCTGGAGCCACCACGATCACCTTGCAAGGCTGAGACCTGATTTTTATCAGGACCCTGAATATCAGAGGACAAGGAGGCAATGCATACAGAAACCTGCTGGTCCAATTCAGTAGAAGAGCATCCTGAAGGACAGGACCTAGAAGGAGTGGTCTGCAACAATAAAGAGGAAGTTGATGATTGTCCAGGGCTGCAAAGAGATCTATCTCTGGGGTGCCCCACCTCTTGAAAATGACTTGAAGAACTAGAGGGTTCAGGGTCCACTCGTGATGACCCTGAAAAATCCTGCTGACAGCATCTGCAAGAATGTTGTCCTTCCCTGGGAGATGCACAGCCATCAGGGAAGCCTGAAGGGAATAAGCTAGAGACCATACTTTCATGGCATCTGTGCACAAGGCCGAGAACAGAGTGCCTCCCTGCTTGTTGATGTACCACATGGTTGTAATATCGTCTGTCCTGATCTGCACCACTTTTCCTTGAACCACAGTTGAAAATGTCTGAAGTGCTAGAAAGACAGCTCTCAATTCAAGAAGATTTATGTGTAGAAGAGACTCCTGGTGAGACCAGTTTCCCTGAGCTGTAAGATGATCTAAGTGGGCTCCCCAGCCCAGCAGGGAGGCATCTGTGGTGAGAGTCACAGAAGGGGCTTGACTGATAAAGGGAACCCCTTGTCGAAGATTGTCTCCCTCCAGCCACCACTGGAGGGCCTGGACTAAGGTTTGAGAGACTGGAACCAGTTTGGAGAGAGAGTCCTTTTTCTGAGACCAGTAAGATCTGAGATGAAACTGAATATCTCTCATCTGAAATCTTGTTCTCTTAACTATTGCTGTGGAAGCTGCCATGTGGCCCAGCAGTTGTAGAAAGTGTCTGGCTGGACGAGACACTAGGGGACAAAAACAGGAGGCTAGAGTGACCAATGACTGAACCCTTGAGAGGGAGAGACGCCCTTGCCTGAATAGTATCTATTTCCACCCCTATGAAGGTGAGAAGTTGGGCTGGCTCCAGAACAGACTTCTCTAGATTTAGAATGAAACCCAAGGATTCTAGAAGTTTTTGGGTGACCTCTAAGGATGACCTGACTCTGTCTGAGGACTGGCCCACTAACAGCCAGTCGTCCAGGTATGGGAACAGAAGGATGCCCTGCCTCCTGAGGAATGCCACCACTATTGCAAGACACTTCATGAACACCCTTGGAGCACATGTTAGGCCGAAGGGCATGGCCCTGAATTGATAATGGCCTGAGGGCAACTCGAACCTGAGGTACTTTCTGTGGGAATGTCTGATAGATATGTGGAAGTAGGCAACCTTGAGATCCAGGGAGGCTAGCCAGTCTCCTGGTATCAGAGAGGGAAGAATTACTCCCAGAGTTTCCATTTTGAACTTTGGTTTTGTCAAATGTCTGTTCAGGTACCTTAAATCTAAGATGGGTCGCCACTCCCCTGTCTTTTTTGGGGTTAGGAAGTATCTGGAATACAGTCTTTTTCCCCTGTAACAAAGAGGTACCTTCTCTACTGCTTGCAAAAGCAGGACAGAGAAGACTTCCACCTCTAAGGCCTTTGTCTCCAAGGGAGAGGGAGGACTGAATGACCTTGCCCTCATTCTTGGGAACCTTTTGAAACTGAGAGCAAGTCCCTGGCTCACTACTTCCAGGACCCATTTGTCTGAAGTAATAGACTCCCAGGCCTGGGAGTAGTGAGCCAGCCTGTCCCCTACTGGGATTGGGGAGGCGACCCTTACTGACACCTCAGGGTGTCTGCTTGGCAGGGGGCTTAGACTGAGTAGCTGATGGGGTCCTAGTCACCCCACGTCTACCTCTTCCCCTAAAGAACCCCCTCTGCTGGAAAGAAGAGGAGGAGGAGGCCTGAGCTTGGTAAAAAGGCCTGTGAAAAGTCCTGCCCCTGCCTCTAAACTGCTGCCTCTGAGGAGTAGTCTGCTTTTCTTTGGCTGCTGCATTCCTATAGGTGGTCCTGTATTCATCCATTTTTTTCATATAATTCTCCGTTTGATCCCCAAAGAGAGAATTACCACTTACAGAAAAATCCATGGCCTTAGCCTGGGTATCCTGTGAGAGGTTGGTACACCTAAGCCAAGCAAATCTCCTCATGGAGACAGATGTAGCCATGACCCTGGAATGGAAATCATTAGAGTAAACAGCAGCGTGGAATTGTACTTTAGATGCCTCTACACCATTTGCAGCCACCTAATCCAACTCCTTGGCTAGCTGGGGGCATTCTAGCCAGCTCAGAACCATTTCCCACAAAGATTTCTGGTACCTAGCTGTATATGCCATGTAATTAGATTGTCTGAGTCCCAAAGAGGATGCCAAGTACTGCTTTTTTGCCATGGCATCCACTTTCCTGGAATCCTTGTCTGGGGGGTGAGATGCCAGGAGAATATTAGCCTTGTCACAGGCTGCAGCTTATACTACCCCCAACATGGCTGCTGTGATTAGAAAGGAATTCCATCCCAGGACCTGACAAGGTATACCTCCTGTCCATTCTCTTTTCCACAGGAGGAACGGATGTAGGAAGCTGTAATATTTTTTCTGTCTGCTTCCCCAAGGATTTGTGTAAGGGGATAGACACCCCCTTTGACTGCGGGACATCCATCATTTCTAAACAGTCAGGTTCTTCCTGATCCTGTTCAGCCTCTTCCAGAGGAAGCTGAAGAGTCTCAGCCACTTTCTTGTAAAACAAGAAATGGGACGGGAACTCAGAAAGCCTGGGAGGAGAAACCTGAGAGGGCCTGTCTGGGGAGATGCCAGGCTCTACTGGCTCATCTAGGCCTTCACATTGCTCTTCTTCATACTCTTCATCCTCCTCCCAATCGCCCTCATAGTATGCCTCAGGATCTATATCCGAAGCAGCTCCTTCCAACCAAACCGATTGGCTCTTGAACCGATGCCAGTTCGATAGGAACTGGGCAAAGCGACTTAACTACTGAAATCGCTTTCGCTATCTCATCAGTGGTCGGACCATGGGAAGCCGGATCCGAACCAGCTGATTTTCTCTTCCTTTTACTCAGAACTGATTCCGCAGAATCGGCCCTCTGTTTGCCCGAAGGGGTATCACCCAGGTCAGTGGGCACCTCTTATGGTTTGGCCGCAACCGAACCGAGCTGGCCATCTGGGTCAGCGAATTTCTCGGCCTCCCTCTCCCTCAGCCTACTCAAGCGTTTATCCAGAGTGGCTTTGGGAAAGTTCTTGCATATTTGGCAGTCTTCCTTGAGGTGGTCAAACCCCAGACAACACACACACACACACACACACACACACACACACACACACACGAGGTGAGGGTCGGCCTTAGCAAAGGCCTCCTTACACTCGGTACAGTGCTGAAACCCAGTGGGTCCGGTTTTCTTTTTGGGTTTCTCACACATGCCTTTAAACCAAAAATCACCCTATACAGCAGTTAAGCAGGTGATTACACACTTAACGGTTCCAACCGTGTCACGGGTCTGTTAAAAAAAAATCCTAAATATCGGATTTTATTAGGAACTGATAAGTACCAGAAAAACCAAACACAAATATACAATATAATAAATGAAAATCAGTTTCGGTTCTGAACCGAACCGACCGCCAAAGAACGGAAGTTAAAACAATTTCTTAACCAAAAAACACTAAAATAACCACTACCTACTACTACCACTCACTGGTACCGAGACAGAGGCAAGAATACCAAATTACTTAAGCAACAGTTTGAAAAAAAACGACCTATTCGAACTGTAACCGAACCGAAGCGCAGGAGGGATCTCCGGAGTGACTTCACAGTTCAGCGGAGTAAAGAATCTGACGGTTACACTTCAGAGTACTATAGACAGAGGTTTGAAAACCGGGTCTGAGCTCAACATTCTATGCCTTTGCATAGAGTTAACCCTTTACTCTCCGGAGCAGTTCAAGTGCTGGGGGCTAACTGCATATAGTCAGAAAACAGCAAGACTTCATGTTGTTTGAACCAGCCATTTGGTTTGTGTGGTTCACAATAAAGTTATATTAGTTTTGCATTTATGCTTTGAGGTTTTTGTCTTTATTTCGAACTGATCCTTGAGTGCACCGACTTCATATTTGTTCCCGAGTTTGGGTACTGGCGATACCTTCAGCTGCACCGCTGGCACCTGCAGGAGCACGGGGTTTGCTTGCATGTTTTTTTTTTGTTTGTTTGCTTGTTTTTGGGGTTTTTTTTTTGGGTGGGGGACTTCAACCTGCCAGATGTAGATTGGAGCCCCCCTGCAGTGGCTTCAGCTAGAAGCAGGGACATCCTGGACTGTCTGCAGGGGTCATTCCTTAGACAACTAGTCACTGAACCCACTCCAGATGGGGCAACACCTGACCTGGTACTCACTAACAGGGACAGTGCTGTAGACATCAAGATGGGAGACAACTTAGGGACCAGTGATCACTATACAGTGCGGCTCAATATAAGAATGGCTGTGGAATCGAACCACACAAGGGTGAAGGTCCTGGACTTCAGGAGGACAGATTTTATACAAATGGGTGAATGCCTCAGGGATGACATGGCGGGAGGATGGCCTCGGTGGGGGTGGAGAAACAGTGAGCTAAGCAAAAAGGGAGCATAGTAAAGGCAACAAATCTCTGCATCTAACGAGTGAGCAAAAGCGAGAAAAAAAGAAACGGCTATGGTTCTTGAAAGAGGTGGATGAAAAAGTCGAGACTAAAAGGGTAGCATTCAGAAGGCATAAGGAGATGCAGAGGGGGGAAGATAAGGAGGTGTATCAGGGGAAACTAAGGGAAGAAGGAAAAGCAGTATGGAGCACAACGGCGCAAACTGAAGAGAAAACAGACCAGGAAATACGGAAAGGGAACAAGACATTTTTTAGGTATATACATAAAAAGAGGAAGACCAGAGTTGGGACTGTACAGTTAAAAAAGGAAGGAGAGGAAGACCAGAGGTGGGATTGTAAAGTTAGAAAAGGAAGGGAGGGGGCAGTGCTGAGGGGGACCAGGAAAAGGCAGACATCCTGAACAAATACTTTTGTTCAATGTTCACAGAGGAAGGAGAAAGAAGAGGAGGAGCCACAAAAAAGTAACAGAAGCTTTGGGAGGGGGACGCTAGTCCTTTTTTGGAGGCAAGAGTCCTGAAGGGACTTGCTAATCTGAAGGTGGACAAAGCAATGGGGCCAGATGGTGTGTATCCAAGGGTATTGAGGGAACTCGGGAAAATACTGACTGCACCTCTGTCAGTTCTATTTAACAGCTAACTGGAAACAGTCGTGGTTCCGGAGGACTGGAGGAGGCTGACAATTATAGGCCAGTTAGCATGACACTGGTGGTGGGAAAGTTAATGGAATCAGTGCTGAAGGAAAGGACTGTGCAACATCTTGAGCCCAGTGGGTTAAAAGATCCAAGGCAGTATGGGTTCACAGTGGGGAAGTCATATCAAAAGAATCTGACAGATTTCTTAGACTGGATGACAAAAGATTTAGATCAGGGTGGAATGGTGGACATGGCCTACCCAGATTACAGTAAGACGTTTGACTCTGTTCCACACAGAAGACTAGTAAGCAAGCTGGGTATCTTAGGAGTGGGTCCAAAGTGATAAACTGGATAAGAAATTGGTCAGGGGATAGGCAACAGGCTTGTGATAAACATAGTTCACTCCAAGTACAGGAGAGTGGTCAGTGGGGTGCCTCAGGGATCAGTGCTCCTCAGGGATCAGTGCTAGGACTGGTCCTCTTTAATGTCTTTGTAAGTGACACTGAAGAGGAGCTGGAAGAGAAGGTCTGCCTCTTTGCAGATGACACCAAAATCTGTAACAGAGTGGGCTCTGCGGAGGGGTGGAAAGAATGACTTGAGAAAACTAGAGGCATGGTTAAGTGTGTGACAGCTGGGTTCAATGCAAGAAAGGGCACAGAAATCCAGGGACTGAATACAAAATGGGTGGACTAGTACGGACGATCACAATGCAGGAAAGAGACCTGGAGGCAATCATACTGGATAACCTAAGGGTGTCCAGACAGTGTGACAAGACAGTAGGGAGGGCTAGTGGGATGCTGGGGTGCATAGGGAGGGATATCACCAGCAGAAAGAGGGAGGTGGTGTTGTCTCTGTATAGATAGCGGGTAAGACCCCACCTAGAGTACTATGTCCAGTTCTGGAGACCACATCTATAGAAGGAGGTAGACAAACGGAAGGTGGTCCAGAGGAGGGCAAATAAAATGGTGCAGGGTCTGCATCAAAAGCCCTATGAGGGGAGACTAAAAGACTTGAATGTATACCCTGGAACAGAGGAGGGAGAAGAGGCTATAATAAAGGCAGTACAGTTACGTAAGAACTTACTGCAACAGTAGATCTTGAGAGGAGCTCTTGCAGCAGGTAACACCATTAGGACTGTGCCATGAGCACTAGGACCCACTGAAAAATTTCTAGCTAGTCAAGGTAGGGGACCACTTCTCTAGCATACATCCTAGCGTCACATATGGTATAAAAGGGCGTCCCCAGCACCACCACAGTTCACCCGCCAGAGACCCAGCTAGCATATAGAATGGGGAACCAAGGAGGATCTCCCATTCCCCAGAGAGAAGTACAGTTACATATCCCGGGGGTAGGCAGGAGGGAAAATCCACCTACAGCAAGAGCTCCTCTCGAAGATCTACTGTTACGTTAAGTTCTTACGTAACTGTACTATCTTACTTTGAGGTGGAGCTCTTGCAGCAGGTAACACCATTAGGACTGAATCCAAGCAGTACAAGGAAATGACCCAGGTCAGAAGGGTTGTAGACTGAAATAGTCAGTGGCACTAGAGCTCTTCAGGAGAGCAGTCCTTGGAGGACAGCAAGGCCAAAATCTGTTCGCCTTCTGGAAGCAATGTCCAGACTGTAGTGCTTAATGAAGGTGTGGACCAAACTACAAATAGCAGCTGCATAAAGATCCACTGCAGAAACGGTTTTTTTTTTTTTTTTTTCATCTTTATCCTCCTTCCCTACCCCGGTGCCCCCTCCTTCCATCCGCTCATGTCCCCCGACACCACCCTTAGGTTCTGCCCCAGAGTGCCCTTCCTCCTCTCCCTGGCACATTGGGGTCTGTCCTTGTAGGTGGTCCGGTAGACTTAGGCGGACTTCATCTAGGCAGCCGGAGATGTTTTTCAGTTTCTCCCCTGCGCCCACGCCCCTGGGCGCCGTGCGCTTGGGCGTATGTCCCGGTGGCTACGTGCTAGCTGCCGCCAGCCCTCATCGCGCGGCGTCCCCCTCCCGGCTCCGACAAGCGAAGCCGCCTCCATCCCTTCACTCGGTGCGCTCACGGCTATGGAAGGATGCAGAAACATAAGCGCGTTCTTGGTCACCACCCTGAGGAAGGCGCATCCGTTGGGGCGCTCGATCCTCCCTCCCCACCGACCCCGGCTGCGAGAGTCGTTCCCGAACCGGGCCGCCCGGCAACAGTGTGGCGTCTAGCGCCTCAACCTCAGCGCCACCGGCCGGTTGCAGAAACGTTTTTAAGGTACGTAAAATAAACTGCAACACTCCTGGTTGAGTGACCCTTAACCAGACCCGGTAAGGGTTTGTCGTATTTCTGATAACAGAACACAATGTAATTGACCAACCATTTGGCCAATGTCTGCCTAGTCACTGGATCCCCTAACATCCTTTGGGAGAAAGAAACAAATAACTGGTCTGTTTCTGTAAAAGAACAAGTACGGTCAACGTAATAATGAAGAATTCTGTGAACATCCAGAGTATGCAACAACGCCTCCCCTTTATACGAGTACTCTGGGTAATAAACTGGAAGTTGAATATCCTGATTGAGAGTGAACTTGGACACAACCTTCACAAAAAACTTAGGATTTGTATGCAGGGCTGCTCTGTCCCTGTTAAAAAAAACAAATAAGCCTTTTTACATGTCAGAGTCTGGAGCTCAGAAATTCTATGGGCTGAAGTAATGGCAACCAAAAACAAAGCTTTCCAAGACAGAAAGCGTAGCTCACAACTTGCAGCTGGCTCAAAGGGAGGCAAAGGAAGTTTTTCTAACAAAAAGAGAAGATTCCATGGAGGGACAGGGTCCCTCCTGGTAGGTTTGATGTGCAAAATACCTCTCAAAAAGATCTTGCACAAATCTAGTTGTGTGAGAGGTTTTCCTTCCACAGATGCATGATACGCTGAAAGCACCGACAGATGCACCTTGATGGATGAATACCTGAGTCCAGAGTCTGATAAAGAAAGAAAGAAGGTACTCCAGCACCGATTCCACCGGACAGGTGAAAGGGTCTAAGGAATGTGAGGATGCCCACAAGCAGAAGTGATTCCACTTCATGGCATACATGGCCCTAGTCGAGGCTTTCCTCGCTGCCACTAGCACTTCCGCTACCCTATCTGATACTCTATATCTATCCCTGACTAAGCCTGCAGGAGCCATGCATGCAGATGCAGAGACTGAAGATTGGGGTGCACAAGGGTTTCCTGCTCCTGGGAGACCCAGCGAGTTGAGAGGGGCAGTGGAACTGGTGGCTCCGATGCCAACTGCTGAAGCAACGGAAACCAAATTTGTCGAGGCCAGGAGGGAATTATGAGGATCATGACCGCACCCTCTGCCTGCAACTTGAGCAGCACTCTCTGACGAAGTGGGAAAGGGGGGGAAGGCATATAGAACCTCCTTGCCTAAGAGAGGGACAATGAGTCTTGCCAGAAAATACCAGGCCCTGGATCTAGCGAGCAAAAATTGGCAGTTTGGCATTGAGCGGGGACACAAAGAGGTTCAGTTCTGGCCGACCCCACCTTTCGAAAAGTCAGTTCACTACGTCCTGTGACAGCTCCCACTCATGAGCCTGAGACTGACAGCGGCTTAGACTGTCAGCTAGGTCGCTGTGAATCCTTGAAATGCGAATCGCTGTGAGATCCAGGTTGTGCTCCACTGCCCAGTACCAGACTCTCATGGCCTCTCTGCATAGGGCATACGAGTGTGTGCCCCCTTCCTTGATGTAAAAGACCATTGGAATGTTGTCTGACTGGACCAGAAGAGGACCTGGCAGAAGGACTGTCTGAAACATCTGTAAGGCATGCTGGACGGCCCTCATCTCCAAAACATTGATATGGAGATTGCGTTCCACAGAGGTCCAAGTTCCCCTTGTTTGGTGTGATCCCAAGTGTGCTCCCCAGCCGAGACCTGAGGCATCAGTCGTCAGGACTTGATGAGGGCTTGGAACTCGAAAGGGAGCCCCGGTCTCTAGTCAAGAAGGAGTGAGCCACCACTCCAGAGACTGGTGCATGGCCTTGGAGATCCTGATCTGTTGGTCCGAGCATTGGTCCCACTGAACCCAGAGGTTCCACTGAAGGACTTTCATATGTGGACAGGCTAAAGGAACCGTAACAATTGCTGCTGCCATTTAACCTGGCAGCTGCAGCACCACTCTGGCAGGGACCAAATTCTCTGAGCCAGTGCCCTTAACTAGTCTGTCCTATCGGGAGGAAGAAAAGCTCTTCCCTGGACAGTGTCCAAGACCGCCCCTACGTACCGCAACCTCTGGGCTGGCCATGGGGGCAATTTGGGTAGGTTCAGGGTAACCCCCAACTTTTGGAAGAGGCAGAAGGTCTCCTATGAGGAGCAGCTCAGTTGTTGCTCTGTAGGAGCCGTCAGAAGCCAATCGTCGAGGTAGGGATAAACATAGTGCCCCTGCCCCGAGAGCCGCTGACACTACTGCCAGGCACTTGGTGAACACCCATGGTGCCGCAGAAAGGCCGAATGGCAGCACCCTGAACCGACAGTGCTCTCCATGGATGGAAAAGCGGAGGTACCTTCTGTGGGATGGCAGAATCTTTATATGCATATAGGCATCCTGCATGTCCAGGGAGCAGAGCCAGTCCCCTAGGTGGAGCATTAGCAGCAATCCATGCAGGGTCACCAACCTGAATCCTTTGTATTCAATAAAGTTGTTCAGGTGACTGAGGTCCAGGATAGGACGGAAGTCCCCAGTCTTTTTGGGGACGAGGAAGAAATGGGAGTAAACCCCCCCTCCCCTCTGTGATGGTGGCACTACCTGGATTGCTTTCTCCTCCAAAAGGTAATGGATTTCTGCCCTGATGAGAGCCGCATGGGATGGAGAGCAATGTGAGGGAACGAGAGGGTCATCCGGTGGAACCTAAGTAAACTCCAAGGCATAGCCTCTTTATGTGATCTGAAGCACCCATTGATCCATGGTGATACTGGACTAGCCGTTCATACTAAGGTAGGTAGGCAGCAAGAGAGCCGTAAGGCCCAAAGATGCTGCCAAATACTAATAGTAACAAAATAAGTCATTAGTCTAAATATGCTTATCCAACCTATTTTTAAATACAGTCTTCAAACTACTTGAAATAATTTCTATAGGAAGGCAATTCTAAGGTTTAATAATGCGAATGGTAAAAAATAATTTCCTGGGCATTAGATGAAGCCCCTACATTTCAGCTGAAGTGGATGACCACTAAGATTAAAATTGTCATCCTTAAATGAAAAACCAAGATTATTAATTAGGTAAGGGTCATTCACAACATCAAACAAAAACAATAGGTCACCTCTCAAACGCCTTATAGAAAGTGACATTAGATTTTGTTTGATTAATCTCAATTCATAAGCATCATGATATAAACCATTAATTTTTTTCTGTAAAATGCCTCTGGACTTTCTCGAGACGCAGTATATCATATTGCCTAAAAGAGAATCATACAGAAGAACAAAAATCTAAATGTGGCCGAACATAAGCTCTATATAAAGGCAACAATACATTCTTGTCCCTTGATCTAATATTTCTTAGGATAGACCAGATAAACCTATTGGCCTTTGATATAAACAGAATTTATTTGCAAATTGGGCCGAAAATCATTAGTAATTAGTACGCCCAAATCCTTCTCTATTTTGGTTGAATTCAACACTCTATCATCTAACATGTATGAATGACAAGGATTAAGCATCCCAAAGTGCATTTATCATGGTTGGATTTCATGCCCCACTGATCAATCCATTTAGTAATATTATTTAAATCTGTTTGGAGTTGTTCAATTTGCTCATAACTGGAGCACAGTCCTCCGATTTTAATGTCATCAGCATATTTTAGGACATTAGAAAAACAATTCTAAGTAATGTCCGAAATAAATATCTGAAAAAGAACAGGTCCCAAAACAGATCCCTGGGGCACACCACTAGTAACTCTACCTAGTTCTGACAGATGTCCATTAATCACAACCCACTGGGTTCAGCCATTTAACCAATTTATTATCCATCTGACAACAATAGGGACGATATTCAAAGAAACAAGTTTTTGAAATAAGGCCCAATGAGGTAATAAATCAAAGGCCTTACTAAAATCAACATATACAACATCATATGGTAATTTGTTATCCAATTGCAGACTCACATCCTCATAAAAACATAATAGGTTGGATAGGCAACAACGTCCTTTCTTAAAACCATGTTTTTCTGTATCAAGTGTAATTAGAATAGGTGAAATAATATCTTTAATATGACTTTCTAATATTTTACACATAGGAGCAGTGAGGCTAATTGGCCTATAGTTGTCTCAATTGCTTTTAGTCCCCTTTTTTATGAATTGGGACAACATGAGCTGTTCTCCATAGCTCAGGCACAAAATTTAATTTAATATAATTTTCAAACAATAACTTTAAAGGGAATAACAAACTATCAGCAAGTAAGTATAAGAGGTGTCCAGGAATATCAGCAGGTGATAAGGCCAGCTTATCTTATAAGGAATTAAGTTTAGTATGTATATCCTCCATGGAGATATTTATATTACCTCCATTTAGGTCCCTACAAGTATCCACCCTTTGTTGGTCGGAAAATATTTTGCAAAAATTATAATTGAAAATGTTAGCCATTTCCAAAGATGCAGTGATTTGTATACCGCCAACCAAAATAGGTCCAACTGGACAAGATGGTTTTCTAAGAGAATGTATGTAAGCAAAAAACATTTGCTGATTTTCCTTCTTTGCATTTGTTGCCAAGTTAAATTCCCATGACTTTATTGCTTTTCTTACAGACCGTTTACATTTAGTCTGTATATTCCTAAATGAATTCGTCAGAAGGACTGCAAGATTTCAAACAGAACGCATACTTTCTGTTTTCCTTTTTTAATAATGATTTAATTGATTTACTCATCCATTTAAGTGAATATGTATGTCTTAAACCAATTATATGTTTATGTAATATAGCAAAATAAACATAAATGCTAACTGAATTTATAATTATAAAGCCAACTGCCTCCCCTTGCACTTCCAATGGAGGAAGGGGCAGGCAAGGAGTCATGCTGAGGCTGACGGAGTGGGCAAGGGAGCCCTGGGGCTTTTGGCAGTTTGGGGGCCTTACGTTCCAGAGGACAGAGGGGTACTTTCCTCTTTTAACCCCCTCTCTGTTGTTGGCATCATTCTTGCTGACCTTGCTGTCTGCGAAAAGGATGTCTAGGAGCTGCTGGTTCCGATTTATACATTTTATGTACATCAGACACAGCTTTGCCAGAGTCTTGTAGACCAGTATTACGTTTCTCCGTTTCCTGACCAAATCCTGGAAAGGGGTGTCCAGTATTTCGTCCTGCAAGTTCTGCCTGAAGCCAGATATCCACAGCCAGGCACGGCGTCACAGACATACCCCTGTGGCAGATGCCCTTGCCGCAGTGTCGGCCAAATCACATGAGCGTCTTAAGACATGTTTTCCCACGTCCGCACCGGACCGCAGAATCGCCATTAGCTGAGACTTACTATCAGTGTCCAGCTGTGCACGAGCCAGGTCCAGGGCTTTATTCCACAGTGACTTCTGATACACCACCACATGAGCTAGGAAGTTAAGCGACCTGACGTACAGGTGGCCGAAGAATACACCTTAAAGCCAATTTTTTGGACTCTCTGACTGGTGGCTGGGAGCTCATATGCCTCAGCTGTTGGGCTCTCCCCTGAGCAGCCATCAGGAACACTGAGTCCATCTTTGGCTGCTCACTTAAATGTGGCTCTCCCCTTGGGGTTCTGTATAGACGAGCTGCCTTTTTGGGATTGCCAAAGTCATGGAGAGGTATTTCCAGGCGACTCTTGTTACATCTTGGCAGGGCTCCACTAACGGTGGAACCACCAAGGGCTTAGGGTCACTTGCCCCCAAGAATTTCACCAAACGGTGATGTTCAGGGTTCAGCTCCCCTGTCTCCCACTGATTCAAAAACTGGATGTGCCTCACCACATCTAAGAATGACGGATCATCCAGAGGGTATCTTGGAGAATCTATCCTGGGATCTGGTGAGGGAAGAGAAAGGTCCTTTTCTGCGGAATCATAACAGGAGGAGTCCACAGAGGATCCTTCAGAAGAGGAGTCTGGGCACACCTAGAGGAGGATCTGGACGACGGGTGGCAAATGTGCCATCTAGAGACTGGAGACCCTTGTCCTTTGTCCCCTAACAGTGGGCGAACTGGAGTTGGAGGAGGAAGGGGAGAAAGCTTCTGTGGAGTGGTCAGGGCCGGGACTCCGTCAGGGATCGGGCCCAGTTCTGGCAGTCTGGCTAAAATGTCTCCTTTGATGGTATTCCACCAACTATTAAATAATGCCCTAACCTCAGCTACAGGAACGACAGGGCCTGGCTGAGGAACTGATGAAGGGGTGGGTGTGTTGGGGCCCCTGGTGTCAGCCCTCCTGGGACGACCCTCTCTGGTGGCGGATCCACTGTATTGGGCGTTGGTGGAGCCACATCCTCTGGCATCGGGGGCCCTGATGCCTGGTCGTCAGGCTCCCGAGGCAGAAGTGAGGGTGATGGAGCTGGCACCCAGTCTCCGAAGTCCTTGGAGGTGGGCGACCAGTCACCTGCCACATGGCCTGTCGCCAGGTCATTCTTCAGACGTGGAGTAACAGGCGTCAGCTAAGGGGGTGGCATCCGGTCCGGCTCTGTGTTGGAGCCAGAGGGCATAGCCAAAGTCTCAGCTGACATCTTGGGAGGAGGCGAATGATGTTTCCTGTCTGACATCTTGGGAGGAGGCAAATGATGCTTCTTGTGGCATTCACGCTCCTGAAGCCTGCTGGTGTTGTCCAACCCCTTGGACTTGTTGGATGACCCTGAGGCTAAGGCCTTGCGGACAACAAGTTCCGACCTGCCGCCCGATGAGAAAGACGCCTGTCCTGCTGACTTAGACCCTAGCGCCAGCTTGAGGGGGTCAGACAGCCAGGGATACGGGGGCTTCAGATAGCCCTACCCCAGAGGCTTCCCCACCAAGTGACTGGGAAGAGGAGGAGGGTTCTTAGGGGGCACCCCGGGTAGAGCTAAGGAAACTGGAGGTGCTAAACCCGACCTGGCGTCCGACCTTAGCAGACTTATACGGGATCTAGGACGCGATTCTGACCTGGCTCTGCCCTTGTCCCTATGATGGTGTTTCCCACTTGATTTCTTCTCTCTGGGGAAGGAATCCCTGGCTGAAGAGGTAGACGAGCAATGCCCCCGAGTGGGATGTTTGCATGGCGGACATTGTTGCTCGAGGAGGAACGTCTTGAGAGTCTTCAAGGGGCGGATTCTGGTACTCCTATTAAATTTCTGGCAGTGAGGGCAGTCGACCGAGTTGTGGTCCAGGCCTAAGCAGATAACGCAGGCAGAGTGACCGTCCCAGGCTGGGATCTGCTAACCACATGCACATTTTCATTTCCACTGCTGAGACAAGGAAGAAGGCTGAGAAGACATGAACAGGATAATGAATCGATGGTCAGTAAAGTTGATGAAAAGAACTTCGTGGAGCACGAAAAAGGGCAGTCAACTGGAGCAAGAGATGTCCATGGAGCCGAAATGCACAGGTCAACGGCAGGAAAAGAACTGAACTGGTGCTGGGGGACTGACTCCTTTATACCATATGTGATGCTGGGGCAGAGCCAGCGTCAGGGGACGGTCCCCAGCCTTGGACTGCTAGCTAGAAATTATTCCATGGGGTCCTAGTGTCTGGCAGCACAGTCCTAATAGTGTTACCTGCTGCAAGAGCTCCCCAGCAAAGTAAAATCTTTAAATACTTTACTGGGGTAAGTAAGGTACAGGAGGGAAGTATTTTTCAGAAGAAATGGTGCTCAAGAACAAGGGGATATGCTGTAAAGCAGGAGAGGAGTACATTCAGGAGAGATCCGAGGAAGTACTTCTTCACAGAAAGAGTGGTGGATTCTTGGAAAAGCCTTCCAGCAGAGGTGGCGGAGCTAAAACAGTGGCAGGGTTCAAGAATGCATGGAATACATACATGGGAATCATCGTGGAAAGAAAGGGGGGTACAAAGAGCTGCACATTGGGCACAATCTGAGGTAATAGTGTAGGTAGGGAGAAATGGGCAGACAGGATGGGCCAAGTGGTCCTTATCTGCCATCAAATTCTATGTTTCTATGTTTCAGTGCTTTATGTGCACATGACTGCGCTATCTAATGTACATAGGTATGGTATGGCATAGCATGGCATGGCACAAAAGAATGCGTTACTGGCCTGTAAAGTACAGTTGCGTAAGAACTTACAGTAACAGTAGATTTTTGAGAACAGCTCTTGCAGCAGGTTACACCATTAGGACTGAAGCTGGCAGGCAGCAGGACCTCACAGAAAACTTCTAGCTAGCTACATACAGTGGGGGACCACCCCAATGTCGGCCCCACCCCCGGCATCACATACATCATAAAAGGAGAGTCCCCCAGCATCCCTCAGTTCTCCTGCTGGAGACTCCGGCATAACGATGTGATTCTGATGGGGAGACCGAGGATCCGCTTCCAGAGGAAGACCAATAGGAATTATTATTGTTATTGCTAAAACAGCTGACCTCCTGAGGGAAAGGTGGGTGGGAAAGTACCTGCTACAACAGCTGTTCTCGAAGATCTACTGTTATGGTGGTAAGTTCTTGCGTAACTGTACTATCTTACTTCGAGAAACAGCTCTTGCAGCAGGTTACACCATTAGGACGAGTCCCAAGCAGTGATACGTATTACCCCTAAATTTGGGAGGAGGATAGGAGAAGGGTGAAAGAGAACCCCTCATAAAAGATGCCCCTGCAGGATGGTAAGGTCAAAGCCCACTCTGCGCCTGGAAGCAATGTCCAGACTGTAATGTCTGATGAATGTGTGCACTGTACTCCAAGTAGCTGCTGCACAAATGGTAGGAGCTGAAACATTTTTCAGGGAGGTGAATGAGGTTGCCACCCCTCTGGTAGAACAGCCCTTTACTGGTCCCGGTAAGGGTTTGTTTCACTTCTGGCAGCAGAACACAGTGCAGTTCACCAACCATTTAGAAAGTGTGTCTGTTTAGACACCGGTGCCCCTAACATGCTGTGGGCAAAGGACAAAAAACAACTAATCAGACTGTCTGTGCGGTCTGGTCCTAGTCAGGTAGAACCCGAGTATCCTGTGCACATCCAATGTGTGCAGGAGAGTCTCTCTTTTATTGGTACACCCTGGATAGTAAACTGGTAGGTCGATATCCTGGTTAAGGGTTAACTCTGACACTACCTTGAGAAGAAATTTAGGACTGTAGGAATATAGGTCCTAAAGGACACCCTGTCCTTGTGAAAGATCAAATATGGCTCTTTGCACATAAGTGCTTGAAGCTCAGAAATTCTCCTTGCAGAAGTAACTGCAACTAAAAATAACGTCTTCCAAGAGAGAAGGGTTAGATTGCAATCTGTGGCTGGTTCAAAGGGAGGTAGTGTGAGCTGATCTAAAACGAAAAAAAAGATCCCAAGGAGGGCTGGGATCTCTAATGGATAGCTTCAAGCGGAGGATGCCACGCAAGAAGGTGCATGACAAATCTAGTTGGGCCAAGGATTTGTCCCTAAATGATGCATGGTATGCAGACACTGCAGAAAGGTGCACTTTTATTGAGGAGTAACTCAGCTCTTCTTCTGATACGGAAAGGAAGTACTCTAATACTGATTTCGCCGGGCAAGTTAAAGGGTCTAGGTCACGGGTTGATGACCAGAGGCAGAACCCGTGCCATTTCATGGCATACATGGCACGAGTAGAGGGTTTCCTTGCTACCACTAGGACATCTGCCACACTGTCTGGATACTCCGTGGCAAAACACTGCCAGGTCCTTAACAGCCAGGCGAGTAGGTTTAAGGATCTGAGATTTGGGTGAATCAGGGACCCACTGTCTTGCGACAGTAAGTGTAAGCTGAGTGAAAGAGGAAAGAGTGGCTCGCTCGCCAGGCCTTGGAGAATAGGGAACCATATCTGTCTGGGCCAATATGGGGCCACCAGAATCATGTCTGCTCTGTCGTCCTGCAGCTTGAGCAGGACTCTCTGGATCAAATGGAAGGGAGGGAAGGCATAGAGGAACCTGCCTGTCCAGGAGAGGGACATCGCGTCTCACCAGAAGACACCAGGCCCTGGATCTAGCAAGCAGAAACTGGGCAGTTTTGTGTTGTATGGGGAGGCAAACAGATCCAATTCTGGCGTCCCCATTTTGCGTGAGCAATTCTGCTACTGGTTGTAGGAGCTCCCATTCATGTGTGCTGGATCGAGATCTGCTGAGTAGATCTGCCAGCGTGTTCTGTAACCCAGGAACATGCACTGCAGAGAGGGTGATGTTGTGCTCTGTTGCCCAGTGCCACACTCTCATTGGTTCTCAACAGAGTTGGCATGAATGAGTGCCCCCTTGCTTGTTGATGCAGAACACTACTGACATATTGTCTGTTTGGATCAGTAGGTGTCCTGGGGTTATGTCTGTTTGCAAGGCCTGAAGGGCGTAAAGAACTGCCCTCATCTCGAGGACATTTATGTGAAGGGCTCCTTCTGTCCCTGACCATAGTCCCAGAGTCTTTTCATCACCCAAGTGGGCCCCTCAACCTGATCCTGACGCGTCTGTGGTCAGGATCAATGAAGAGGTAGGGGACAAGAAAGGAACTCCTACTGAGAGGTGTTACAGTATTAGCCACCATTGCAAGACTCTGAGAATAGAGTTGGGGACCGAGACCAGCTGGTCTAAGTTGTCTGGCGTTGGTCCCATTGTATCCAGAGTGTCTACAGAATGGTTCTCATGTGTAATTGTGATAGGGGAACCGTAGTTATGACGGCCACCATATGGCCCAGAACATGCAACGTGGTCCTTGCTGGGACCTGTTGTTGACCCCTGATGTACCGTATCAGGCTTTGTAGACATTCTGCCCTGTCTTCTGGTAGAAAGGCCCTTCCCTTTCTGGTATCCAGTACTGCACTAATAAACTGTAGTCTTTGGCAGGGTGTAAGAGTTGATTTTGATAGGTTGATGGTGACACCTAGGGAGTCGAAAATCGAATAGGTGTCTTGTGGTGTGTGATCTAGTTCCCTTTGGGATGAACCCTTTAGGAGCCAGTCGTCCAAGTAGGGGAAGACATAGTGGCTCCTTTTCCTGAGTGCCACTGCTACTACTGCCAGGCATTTGGTGAACACCCTTGGAGCCAATGATAGGCCGAAAGGCAGAGCCCTGAATTGGTAATGGTGACCCATGAATTCGAATCGCAGGAACCTCTAATGATGTTTTGCAAATGGAATGTGGAGGTAGGCATCTTGCATGTCCAATGATGCTAGCCAGGTGTCTGGGCGTAGCATCGGGATTAAGCCTGGTAAGGTGACCATCTTGAAGCATTGAATGCCACAAAGGTGTTGCGATAACTGAGGTCTAGGATGGGGTGCAGATCCTGTCTTTTTGGGTTCTAGGAAGAAGTGGGAATAGTACCCTTTCCCTCTCTGGATACATGGGACCTTTTTATAGCCTCCTTCTTGAGAAGGGCACCGATTTCCTCTCAGACCAGTGTGGCATGTCGTCTCGAATACTGAGACCATAGTGGTGGTCTGGATGGTGGTTGCCTGGTGAATTCGACAGAGTGCCCTCTTTGAATTAGTTGAAGTACCAATTGGTCTGAAGTGATTTATCACCATCCTGCTAGGTGTTTTGAGAAGCGACCCCTCTTCCCTTTGAACTGGAGGGGGAAGAGGGGTCTGCAATGAGTCAGGCAGTGGTGGGGGGGGGGAAGAAGAGGGTTGTCTGAGGAGTTTGTGTTCCTGGCACAAGAACCTCCTGCAGCTCGAGATGGGCCTTTGCGGTTAAAGCCATCTCTCTGCTGCTGTCCAAATCGGGGCTGTTGTCCTTGCTTGCCTTTGAATCAGTTTTGTTGTCTCCAAAATAGCTTCTGCTTGGGTCTGTACATGGCTTGTACAGATCCACTGCCTTTCTGGCATCTTGCAGTTTAGTGATTATTTTCTTGAATTCTTCCTCGAAGAGAACCAAGCCCTTGAAGGGAACGTCCAGGATGCCCTTCTGGATGTCCGGTGTAAAGCCTGATACCCTCAGCCAGGAGTGTCGTCTGAGGCATACTCCTGATACTGCGCTTCTTGTGGCTGAATCTGCAGAGTCGTATGCTGCTCTGAGTACTTGTGTACCCATGTCAGAGCCTGTTTGAAGGAGCTTTGTTAGCTCCTCTGTTTGGTCTCCATCCGGAAGACTTTTGACCAAGTCTTGACCTTGTTCCCACATGGCGTTTTGAAACTGGACCATGTGAGTCAGAAAGTTAAGTGAACGGATGGAAAATGTCGCTGATGCATACATGTTCTCCCCATGGAGTCAAGCTGTTTTGACTCTTGGTCTGGGGGCTGGGTGCTGAGGTGCTGGGGTCTTTGTGACCTGTCGTGAGTGGCCGTGATGACCATAGAGTCTGCTACTGGTTGCTCTCCTAGACAGGGATCCTCCAGAGGGGCCCTACTTAGGCAGTCCGCCTTCTTGGTGACTGCTGATGAAGAGAAGGGGTGCCTCCAAGCGGCTTTCGTCACGTCCTTGAAGGTGTTCACTAATGGCAGGACCACCACTGGTTTGGGATCCTTTTGTCTTAGATACTTTGCCAGGCAGCACCGTTCTGGATTCAAGTCTTCCATGACCTAACCCATGTTATCTTGGCTATGTCGCATTATATCCATAAATGTTGGGTCATCAGGGGTGACCTAGGTAGATCCCTTGGGTCTGGTGAAGGGATATTAAATGGAGACTTGACTTTGATGACTCTGAAGAAGAGGAGGAGCGAGACTCGTCCGAGGATGTGGAGTCTGACTTCCTGTGGTGCTTTTTAGGGCTGTGCATGCTGGGAGAGCAGGAAGGGGTCTGTGAAGGAGACCTTGGCTGCTTCTTCTGTTTATGTGGCCTCTTGTCCTTAGACCGACCTCTAGGTTTAGGACTCTCCTCTCTAGGTGGTGGGCTGGCCGGGCTTTTCTCCTTTGGAGGAGGTAGATTCTCCACCAGTGGTTTGGTGGGAACTATGTTCTTCCTAATGATTTCCCACCAATAGGAAAACAATTCTTTTACCTCGGTAATGTTGAGGCCAGATGACTGACCTGGTGTCGGTTCCTCTCAAGGTATCGTCTGACCGTCATTTGTGTCTGGCTTTTTGTGGCGTTGTCTGGTCTTTGGGTGGCGTCGGGTCATGTAGAAGGTTTGCTTCCTCCTTATCTCCTGACAACTGGCCATCGTCAAGCTGCTCGACCCTGGCGTCGGTCCGTTCGTCATCTGAACGTCCGGGTAGGCTGACATCCGGTACAGACGAGGTGACATCCTTTTTGTGAGAATGGGCCTCTGACAGTAGTTGGTCTTTAGGACATCTTGCAGGCATCTCCTCTGACGTCTGCTTTGGGTCTGAGGTCCTCTTGAGGGACGTAAGGTCCGAGGTCTGTTTAGCGGATGTCCCCGAGTTTCCCCTGGGGGACTGGGAGGCCAGATTCCAGTGGTTGGTGTCCCGGCACTGGTCCAGGGAGTCGGGGATTGTAGTAGTGGCCAACTTGGAGTGCACCTTAGTCGGACTATCCCTGGATATAGATCGGTCTGAAGAGCCCGAAGGCCGGCAGTGCGAGGTTTCTTTTGGCCGGACCTTTAGGGGCTGGAGGGCGGATGCAATGCCTGCACCACCTGACATCTGGACTTTGGCCAGCAAAGGCTGGGTCTTTGTCCAAGATGGAGATCTGCTGAAGTGGGCAGAGTCTAACGTCCGCGTGGATGGGGAGCACTCTTTCTCCTTCTCCCTCCATTTTTCCTTGTGTTTCCCTAATCTATGGGATAACTCTTCCCGTGAGGAGGAACTTTTCTGTATGGCTGCTAATCTTTTTTCTAAAGGGAAGCTCTCCAAAACTTTCTGTCTGCGGATCCTTGTGCAGCTGTTAAGGTTTTGGCAAATGGTACAGGCCTTAGTGTCGTGTTTTGGGCCTAGGCACCTGACACAGGCTATGTGTTTATCCTTGAAAAAAATCTGTTTGCAACACACACACTTTGAGGAGCGCCTTTCGACAGAAGACGCCGGGGAGAACGACATGCGAAAGAAATAAAGAAATTCGGACTTTGTCGAGAAAATAAAAAATAAAAGTAGAAATACTCAAGTGATGGCATCATTCGATAGCTGAAGGCATCCATGGAGCTGATGCCTGCAAGTCGACAGCGGGAAAAGAACTGGGAGATGCTGGGATAATGCCCCTTTAATGATGTATGCGATGCTGAGGGCAGGGCCGATGTTGGGGACGGTCTCCCGCTGTATGTAGCTAGCTAGAATTTTTCAGCGGGGTCCTGCTGCCCACCAGCTTCAGTCCCAGTGGTGTAACCTGCTGCAAGAGTGGTTTCTCGAAGTAAGATTCACAGTTCTGGGAGTGGTATATGGTTCACCTCCACACTCTAGCAGTTCCACTAGAATGATGTTACTAGCCAGATGTCTTTAAGCTAAGTTCCTCCCACCACCCAAGCGGTATATCCCATGATTCTGCCAAGTGACATCAGATCGTACATGCTGGAAGTAGGATCTGTGTGCCATATACCAGGGGAGGCCAGGTGGGTTTTGTGGATGTGGACCACATACCACTCCTAGAATTATGGTTACAGGTCAGTAGCCTATTTTTCTACGAGCGTGGATATGAATCAATCAATCTTTATTTTACCAGGCGGAACACCACTGAGGTAACTCATTTACAAGGCAGACCTGGGTCGGTTCACATTATACACGGCAAGGAACAACAACAACAAGTGTAAAAGGATGGTAACAAGAAGCCCTTTAAAGGAAAACTCTAACTCTATACCCTCCCGCCCCCGAAAGCCTTACTCCCGATCCAGCTTTTTATCTAGAAAAGCGCATTTTTCTTGCACTGCTACTTACTTTATTTTTATTTTGCAAAGTCCTCGAACTGGGAATATGGCGGACTCTGGGGGGCTCCATTTACTGTAAAGGTGCGGAGACGCATCATGCACTTCAATACTTTTGTATCGAAGTGCATGGTGCGTTGCCTTATGTCTCTCCCATGCATTACTGAATTCCCCCACAGTTTCAGACCCCACAACCTTCTCAGGAAGGCGGTTCCATGCATCCACCACCCTCTCTGTGAAAAAATACTTCATCACATTACCCCTGAGCCGTCCCCCCTCTATCTTCAAATTGTGTCCCATTGTTCTTGCACATCTCTTTCTGAAAGATGCTACCCTCTTGGACCTTGTTGATTCCACAGAGGTACTTAAAAGTTTCTATCATGTCCACCCCCCCGCCTTTTCTCCTCAAGGATATACATATTAAGCTCCTTTAGTCTCTCCTCATATGGCTTCTCTTGCAGACCCTGCACGATTTTAGTTGCCCTCCTCTGGACTGCCTCCATCCTGTCTATGGCCTTGCGGAGATGGAGTCTCCAGAACTGTACGCAGTACTCCAGATGGGGTCTCACCAACTGTCTGTACAGAGGGATAACAACTTCCTGTTTTCTGCTGGTGATGCCTCTCCCTATACATCCCAGTATCTCCCCAGCCCTCCCTACTGCCTTCTCACATTGCTTGCCAACCTTAAGGTCATCTGATATGATTACCCCAGGTCACTTTCCATTTTTGTTATTGTTACTACCTCTCCCTCCCAATTGTGTACTCTTCCCCTGGGTTTTTGTTTCCCAGGTGCATTATTTTGCACTTCTTTGCATTGAATCCAAGCTGCCATACCTCTGATCATTCCTCCAACCTTGCCAAGTCCCTTCTCATCCTTTCCATGCCCCCTTGTGTATCAACCCTGCTGCAGATCTTTGTGTCATCTGCAAAGAGGTATACTCTTCCTTCCAGTCCCTCTGCAATGTCACTTATAAAGACATTAAAAAGGACTGGACCTAGTACTGAACCCTGCGGTACCCCACTAGTAACCCCCTTTCTTCAGAGTGGACTCCGTTTACTATTACCTTTTGTGTCCTGTTGTCCAGCCAATGTTTTACCCAGGCTACCACCCTGGGACCCACTCCCAGGCTGGTTAATTTGTTTATTAATCTTTTGTGTGGGACTGTGTCAAATGGTATCACGTCAATTCAGCGTGTTAATTTCAGCGAGTCATATTCGACGACTCAATGACAGCAATTTCAATGATAGCGAGTAAGGAATATTAGCAACGATTGAGTATAGCGAGACACGGTGTCATATAACCTACCTCCGAGGTCCAGGTGCGCCTTGAAGGATGTTAATTTAGAAATAGCGGAGGGTTCGGGGGGTGAAGCCCCCCCTGGGGATGCAGAGGGGCGCTGCCCCCTGCATAACTGTAATTAACTGGGTACAGGTGTGGGGTGGGTATTTAATGGTGCAGTCCCTGGTGCATTGTGATCAAGGATGTCCTTTCTGGAATTGCTATCAGGCTGGGGTGAATGGGTATGCCTGTACGAATAATACTGTAGAGGGCTGCCATTGGGCATTTAATACATGTCTCGGTGCCGGTCATTCAAATATGTGGAGATTTATTCATTGTCTGCAGGAGGAACAGTGCATTTCAGAAGTAAAGATGGAGCAGGTGGTGTTGGGTGATGCAGCAGGGGCAGTATATGATGGTACCGTGATCTCACAGAGCGGCTATGCCAGATGGTTCGCAAGTATGGGGTGCGTTCCCATTACAACTATCTGCGTGGTTTGGCTTGCAATTTCCAGCTCAATATGTAGAATTGTAGCTGAAATTGCATGCGCTGCTATTGAAGCTCGTCGTATTAACCGTCACTATTTAAAAGTCGCAGACATTGTATTGGGCATTGTTATTTCGCAGAAATGACATGGAACCTGTCAAATGCCTTGCTAAAGTCTAGGTAGGCCATGTCCACAGCCCCTCCCTGGTCTACTACTTTGGTCACCCAGTAAAAGAAATCTATTAGATTCATGACATGACCTTCCTGCTGTGAATCCGTGCTGCCTTGGGTCTTGTGCCCCACTGGCTTCTAGGTACTCATCAATTCTTTCCTTCAGAAGTGATTCCATCATTTTCCCTACCACAGTGGTCAAACTGGCAGGTCTGTAGTTTCCTGCCTCTGTCTTGCTCCCACTTTTGTGAAGGGGAATCACATCTGCCCTCCTCCAGTTCTCAGGTACCACACCATCCTCCCATGATTTGTTAAAAAGAGTAGTCAGTGGTGTCACTAGTTCTCCCCTTAATTCTTTTAGAATTCTGCGGTGAATTCCATCAGGCCCCATTGCGATGTCCACTTTCAGTTTTAGGAGTTCTTTCAGAACCCTTTCTTCTGTGAAAGGACCGAGATCGACCCCCCCCCCCCATCCAGAGTGCTTCTGTTAATTGGATTAGGCACCTCCCCCCTCCTCTTTTTATGAACACTAAGCAGAAGTATTCATTAAGTATCCCTGCTTTTCATTGTCCCTCTCCGCCCACCCACTGCCCATTCTATTCGGCCTCACTATCCCTCCCTTTGTCTTTCTACGCTCCCTAATGTACCTATAAAAGGTTTTATCCCCCTTCTTAACAGAATTGGCTATCTTTTCCTCAGTTTGGGCCTTTGCTATTCTGACTGCTTTTCCTGCTTCCTTCTGCCTTAACTGGTACAGTTCTCTGTCCTGCTCCTTCTGTGTTTCCTTATACTTCCTAAATGCTATCTTCTCCCTAACATTCCCCGCCACCTCTGTTGAGAACCACAGTGGCTTTTTATCGTTTTGATTTGTTTGCTTCACACACAGGCTTGTTGCTTGTGTGATGGCAGTTTTGATGTTTCCCCATTGTTGCTCCACCCCTCCTTCTTGCCTGTTTGCTAGTGCATTTCTAAGGCACTCTCACGGAAATTCAACTTCCCTAGTAAAGAATATCTATATAATGGAATCTTTACATCAATTTATACAAGCCAGAACATCAGTGTACATAATTTATGAAAATCCCATAAGGTGGTGGGAAGACACAAAAACGGACTTGTGTAAATTATGTAAAGAATTAAGTAAAAACAATAGTAATGACAAATACTTACAATATTTACAAAATAGGAGATGTCTACAACAACTGTTATCTACTACGCATGAGACAGGTCAAAATCTAGTTTTACAGATTCAGGACATTAAACAAAAAATGGTAGATTTTCTTAATGAAAAAGCACAATCTCTGTACTATCAACAGCAATTTAATAAAACAGGTACAAACAAGACTGTTTGTCCCTTTGAAGCTTACTCAAAAAAAAGAGAACAGCAAAAATGATAGGGATAAAGAATGATCAGAGGAGTGTAGGTAGTACCAAACCTGAAATCTTACAGATAGTGTTTGACTACACGAGGAAAATGTACACTCCACTTACAACAGACCTCACAGATATACAGGAATTTTGGAAAGACCTAGAGATCCCCCAGATTGATAAGGAGAAATTAGATCAAATGGCTAGGCCAATAGAGGCAAGAGAAATTCACTAGGTCATTTTGACCTTGGGAAATGGGAAATGGGAAATCTCCAGGTCTAGATGGGCTGCCAAATGAAATCTATAAAAAACTAGGCGCAGAACTGGCAGAAGAATTAGCTGATGTATTTAATGGTATACTTACTACAGAAGAGATACCCCTACACATGAACACTGGGATTCTTATATATATATAAACAAGCATTTGTCAATGCCGAATGTTGTCTCGCTGGCATTGGCAGTGCCGGAGTTAGAGATAACAGGAATGGCAGTGAAGTATTAAAATGATGCCAACCCCACCCCCACCCTGTCGAGACCGACAGGCACTGGGGTGTGCATTTGGGTCATCAGCTATAACGCTCATGCCATTTCGCCTCACCCTACCCTGTAGACACTGAAAAGTGTCGTGGTGTGCTCTGGGGTCTTTGGGCGTTATACTTACCCCATTCCAAAAGGAAATACACTGAGGTGGGTGCAGTATAGGAGAATAAGGTGAACTTTGTGGCCGAACAGTGCAAGGCACACCACGATGCCTGTCACTGGCTGCAGGGTGGGGGTGGAAGTGGAATAGCGTGAGCATTACAGGCGATGATCCCAAGTCACACCCCAGACGCCTGTTAGTCTCTACAGGGTGGGGTACTACAGCTGGAAACCCTAACACCGTAGGCGTGTGTTGGTATTTTCACTCCAAATTTTCAACATGGACTTTTTGGAAGCCCACCTCATGAAAAGCGGCACAATCAGTTTGTTAGCTGACAGGTGGTTTTGCACAGCGGCTATACCATTTGGCGACACAGGGACGAAAACACATTTTGGGCAGGATGTGGAAAATGACAACTATATTGTTCATGAGGAGATGTAAAAAAATGGCAACGTTTAAAATCTGGAGTGAAAATATGAAAAATTGGTGAAGGTAAGAGCATGCATAGAAACTGTGCAACACACGTCAGTAACCCAATTATTCTGGAGATTTTTTTAACCATATCTTTAACACAGGCATTTTGGGACCTCCCCTCATGAACAGTGGCAGTGTGATTCTGTTAATGTGTCCGAAACTTTGATTTCGCACAGTGACCACGCCATTGTGCGCCACAGGTGCAAACACACATTTAGGGCAGGATGTGAAAAATGACAGCTGTACTGTTCATAAGGAGGTGTAAAAAAAAAATGCCAGTGTTGAAAATCTGGCATGAAAATAGTGCAAATTTGCGAAGTTACAAGGTGCATGGAACTGCGCAATGCACGCTTGTAACACAGTCATTTTATGTAATTTTGTCACCAAATTTTCAACATAGGCATTTTAGGACTTCCGCTCATGAACAGTGTCACCGTCATTTCCTGAAACTGTCCCGAAAACTGATTTCGCGCAGTGACCGCGCTATTCTGCACCTGATGTGCGAAAACACATTTCAGCCAGGATATGTAAAATGACAGCTGTACTGTTCATAAGTAAGTGTAGAAAAATGGCAATTTGGAAAATCTGGAGTGAAAATATTACAAATTCACAAAGTTACAAGCGTGTGTGGAAACTGGGCAACACATGCTCGTAAAATAGTCATTTTTGGGATTTTTTTCCACCACATTTGCAACATAGGCTTTTTGAGAGCCCACCTCATGAACACTGGCACTGTCATTTCGTTAATCGGTCCCGAAAGGTGATTCCGTGCAGTGACTGCAAAATCACCTTTCAGGGCCGAATAACATGAAACAGATGCCATAATTCTAAGCATGGGTCCCAAAACCCCATGTTGAAAATCTAGTGCCAAAATTCCAAAAAATGTCTGAGATATATATCAAAGTTGAAAAAAACATATTTATTCCATTATACAGCTTAACGGCATTTTCCTCAGTTCGCGGTCAGCTTTGAAGAATTAAGCGTGTTCCGGTCCACTGAAGATCATTGCACGGACTCGGAGGTAAGTATGGGGTGGGGGGGTGAGGGGAATGGGAGGAAGGGTGCACAATGGGTGGGTCACGTTGTGGGAGGGCAGGGAGACCACGAGGACTGTTTTCTTTTCTTTTTTTTTTTTTTTTTTTTTTTATAAACAGGAAATGAGGCATGCTGGGGTGGGCCCCCAGCATGCCAAATAACTTTAAGGGGGCAGCTGTACCCGGCCGGGATTAGGCACCCTGTCGGCACACAACAAAAAGGGGGTGGGGGTGACATTATGCTAACGGGACTGGGCACCCCATCGCACACACAACAAAAGCGGGGGGGTCACATAATGCCAACGGGGAGTGGGTTCCCCCATCGGCAACACCACTCAGGCACTGAAGCCGACGGGTAAAGAAAAACTGTTTGGGGGGCGCGCATGATGCTGATGGGGACTGGGCACCCCCTCAGCATACATTGCAAATGGGAGAGGGGTTATTATGCCGACGGGGAGTGGGCTCCCCTGTCGGCATTCTGACAGGAGACAGCGGCAGTGCTGCATGCACGTCAGGAGGCGTGTTGTGGTCACGCTACATGAGAGCTCCACTCTCATTGCAGTGGACCTTTTGTTAGATCTGGTGGCCACATTCCACATTGCTGATGTGGCGCCTGCATGCTGCCTGATTGGGGAATGAGGGATGTACCTACTGATGTGTGCCCTGCATTCGCCCAACAGTGACCCGCCTCCAAATCTGATACTACCGCAATATGTTGGCTGTGCACGTGCGAGCCAACATAAGAAGGGGATAATACAAACTTCAACATGGATTTTGAGATCCTAACCAAAATATTAGCCAACAGACTGTCAGTAGTGGCACAAAAATTAATATCTACTGCTCCAAATTATGCTATTCCGGGATGACAAATACAGCAACATTTACTCTGCATGAGGGAAATAGTGGAAAAGGGAAAAATGGAGTAGTAGAAGGATATCTGGCCTCCCTTGACCAGGAAAAGGCATTTGATAGGGTGAACCATACATATCTGTGGAACATCTTAAAACACTATCAATTACCTGACACAGTAATCAGTTGGTTGAAATGCATTTACAAAACGGCCACTGTTATTATAACAGTACAAGGAAGAAGAGGGCCTACTATGACACACCTACAAAGGGGAGTGAGACAGGGCTGTCTGCGGTGCCCTATTCTATATAACTTTTTTATAGACCCACTGCTTAGAAAGATTAATAATTCACAGAGGATAAGACCAGCAGAGGTTTTAGGAAAAAAAACTTTCCTTATAAAGTTTTAGCCTTCGCAGATTATACGAATGTGATAGTGAGAGTGAGAGATGAAGAATCCCTTATAGAACTTTTAAAAATGTGTACAAAATGTGGTGCTCTATGAGGAGCCTCTTTAAACAAGGCTAAATGTGCAGGACAGTGCGTAAACTATACACTAGACCAAAGGAAAATAATTGAAGGCATTTGTAACAGACCAAAACATATTAAAATATATGGGATAGAATTTGGCAAAGGGGACCTGGATGAAAGAAATTGGGAATCACGAATGGACATAGGGAGACAGAAGGTGGCCCAATGGAATCAGTGGAAGACAAGCAAACGGAAAAGGGTTTATTCAATTAAAACATTTTTAATTCCAGTATTCTTATATGTGAGCTACACCCCCCCCCCCCCAAAAAAAAAAGAGAGACTGGAAACAGGAATTTTAAGCTTATTCTTTTAAGCCATATGGGGGAGCCGATTAAACCCAATAAAAAGGAACATTTTATACCTCCCAATAAAGAAAGGTGGTCACAATATGATCAATCCCATTATTTTCTTCAATAGCTTCTTCTTCTATACTAATATAAAGTCACTTGTGACAGGTCAAAAACTAGGATGGGAATTTATGTTTCGAGATGCATGTAAAATATGGTTACAACAAAGGGAACAAAATTGTTTAAAAGTGTTTCAAAAATCTATCTTGATACCGGAATATGTAAGGAGCACATGTCTGAGATTAAAACAATGACATATAACAGTACAGCAAGTCTCTAACTTAAATAATGAACAATTCTATCACTACATACTATCTTCAGTATGTTCAGTGGAGACAGTTTTTGAAAAATGTCCAACAGAAGACAGACCAGCACTACTGAAACTTCTAAACAATAAAAGGATCCCAGAAAACAAGTGGGACATTCATTGGTTAGCATGCCATGAGAAAATTAATACCAAGTATAATCAGAAACACAAACAACAAGCAGAACGAGTATGTGTTAGGTTGAGATGCATAACAGAAGAAGAAATAATTGAGCATTTGTTTTTTTCCTGTTCATTTATTAAGGGTTTTGTGGCTTTCATTTCGAAATAGTGGAAGGAGGATGTCTTTGAAAAACTGACATATGAGAATATTATGTATGGGAAATTTAATAGAGAATGGGCAAAATGGAACCCAAGTATTCTACAAATTATAATGGTGGTATTTAAATGGAATATTTGGATAACGAGGTGTGCCTATACTTTGCAACAAAAAGAGGGAAATCATAAAGAACTGCTGAATAAAATTGAGCTGTGGCAGTGTTTCTCAACGACATGAGCGATCATGGAATCGTTGCTTGCATAAGATCTCAAATTAAGGCCCAGCCGCAGCCCATCTTTATAACAAAAAGATCCTTTCGCAAATTCAGTGCAGTAAACTTCCTATCTGACCAGAGCATGATCAGATGGCAAGATCTCTACCTAGCCAAAGATGTCAACAAGGCAACTTACATCCTTAATGACAAACTCACTACAATAATAAATAAGCATGCCCCTTTCATCAAAGTAAGGGTACGGAACAATTCCAACCCCTGGTTCACCTCGGATCTCAAGACAGTCCTTATAGCTCGAGATAAGCTCTGGGCTAAAGCTAGACATTCCAAAGAATCTTCGGATTGGCAGGCCTTTAGAACAGCCAGGAATAACTGTGTGAAAAAACTTCGCTCTGCTAAAGCTAACTATTATATTTCTATCTCGAACAAGCTAAAGGTAACCCTCATAAAATATGAAGACTATCAAAGCTATAGAAGGACGGCCCATGGCCCCTCTGTCCCAACAAAGATAGTTGCAAGTGGCAAGATTGTGGAAAACAAGTCCCTAATCCTGGAGGAACTTAACTCCCACTTTGCCACAGCTGGATTAGCTTTTGACTCGTCATCTTATGCTGGTGCTGCGGTGAGCCAGCATATCCCTCCCCCTACATCTAGTCCTGCACCCAGCCCCTTCCAATTGCGTGAGATAACTTATAAAGAAATAGAAGATTCTCTTCTTAACTTAGACACCAAAACAAGCGCAGGGGATGATGGCTTGGAACAGGCTACGCCCATCTCACTGCCCCAATTCTCCACATCTTCAATCTTTCCATTACATCTGCTACTGTGCCGTCCTGCTGGAAATCAGCACATATCCTCCCTCTATTTAAATCTGGTGACCCATGCGATGTAAACAACTATAGGCCTATCTCCATATTGCCCATCCTTTCTAAAGTTCTCGAAAAACTGATCCATATTCAGTTAAAATCTCACTTGGAAACCTTCTCTCTCATTAACCCAGCTCAATCCGGCCTCCAGGCTAATCATAGCACAATCACTGCACTAGCAAAAGTAACCAATGATTGGATCTCTGCTATAGATGCGAAGAAGGTAACTGGCGCAGTCTTTTTGGACCTCAGCAAAGCTTTTGATACTGCTGATCACAAACTATTAGTCAATTGCCTTGCAAAGTTGGGTGCCACATACCATACCACCCAGTGGTTCTCTAGCTACCTAACTGAAGATCCCAAAAAGTAAAGCGGAAGGGTTTTCTGCTGCCTTGCCAGTTGCAAGAGAGTCCCCAAGGATCCATCTTAGGCCCTATCTTGTTTTCTTTGTACATTAAAGACTTAGATGCTAACATATCTACATCCAATCTGCACTTTTTTGCGGATGATACTGTGTTGTATACTTCTGGCTCATCGTTATCTGAAGTCAAGGAAGTGCTTCAAGCGGACTTTGCACAACTTGAGCATAATCTAATAAAGGCAAAGCTTCTGCTCAATGCTAAGAAGACTAAAGCGATGATATTCTCCTGCAGTGCTGTCACAGGCCTCCCCCAACACCCTTGCCCAAGACTTCATTGTCACCATGCTAAAAGAGTCTCTGGAAGTTGTAACCAAATTTAAATATCTGGGTATCTGGATCGACAATAAATTATCTTTCAGTGACCACGTCGAAGATGTCTCTAGAAGGTTAAAAGCAAGGTTAGGTTTCTTCTACAGAAATAGGCCCCTTTTCCCCCTTGAAACTCGAAACAAGCTTGTACAGGCCACTTTTCTCCCCCTACTCGACTATGGCGATGTAATCTATTCCTCCACCACTCTTGCAAATCTAAGTAAACTGGACATCCTTTATCACCGTGCGTTACGGTTCATTACCAACTCCTCTTACCGTTCGCATCACTGTGACTTATATGCAGCTGTTGGTTGGACATCCCTTACTACTAGACGCCTGCTCCATGCTGGGCTATGGACTCTTAAACTGCTCCTGCAGAAATTGCCAAGCCATCTCTCTTCCCTTATTAGTATCTCACATAGTGCATACTCGTTAAGAAAATCTGACTTTATTATGCTTGACATACCGAGGACGTGGACCTCCTTTGGTAAACGTGCTATTGCATATGCCCTTCCCTCCATTTGGAACCAATTACAAACCGTACTGAAACTAACTAGCACAGTTTCAATAAACTTCTACAAATTGCTAAGTTCAGCCAAAATAAAAGACACCTGTAACTGTCATTAAGTCTCTTCCTTCCCCATGTGTGCCATATTTATCCACTGGTAAGGTATAATTGCTTTGTCATATTAACTGCTTTCCCTTCCCCTTCTACTCCTGGCTTTATCTATGCTTATGCTCCACTGCTACTCTATCAAATCACTCCTCCCCCATATCAGTTGTAGTCTGTTTGTTTGTTCTAGCTGCCAAAATATATGTATTGCACACACCAGTCATCAGGTTTCATTTATCAGTATGCAACCTGTAAGTCGCTTCCCTGTGTCATATTAATGTTTACCATCTGCAGTCACCCTATGTGGTACCTTTGTATGTATATCCAGCCTGTATCATGTAACGTGCATTTCATGTATATACTGTCATTACCTATCTATGTTTGTACTGTAAGTGTTTATGTCACAGGACCTCCTTGTGACTGAGCTTGCTCAATGGAGTTTTCCTGCAATAAACTTGAACTTGAACTAGACTTAAAGAAGATACATAAAAAGGAAAGTCTGGAGAAACCCGACGCAGTAATTCAGGAACTATGGAAAGCTTTGCCATGAATCTCAGATAATGATGTGCCTATAACATAAATCTGGGGAATTTTGTTTTTGGAATGTACAGTGAAGAAATGTGCTTGTGATTAAGCCTGGAACTTAAAACAATATCATTATTATCATGTATGATTGAATTCTCTTGAGTTGTTCTTGTTTATATTTTGTTTTAATAAAAAATTCCCCTGCTCTTTTCGAGAAGTGCCATGGGATCTTTAACATCCACCAGAACTACCACCAGAACAGGCAGATGGGACCTCGGTTTAACGTCTCATCCAAAAGACAGCACCTCATGAGTGCAGCACCCCACTCATGCTGCACTACATTGGCAGTATTGGGATATTAACCCAAGTTCCTGGTGTACTCTGTCCATATAAAAAAATCAGCATAATCCAGGAGTAGCAAGGAGGTAGTTTGGACTAACCTTTTTTTTGCATCATGCGTAAGTAAATGCCTGATACGAAAAAAGAGCCCAAGCCTCTGTTTTAATTTTTTTGATAATTCCTCCATACGGTCAATGAAGAACAATGTAAAATCGATCCAAATGCCCAAATATTTAAATGTCTCCGCGTATTCCAGAGGCTATCCCAGTAGTATAAAAACTTGAGGAGCAGTCAGCTGGGTTCCGGGTTTGGGTGCATGGACAGATGGGGTGAAGAGTACAGCCTTCATTTTTATGTTGCTTGCACGCATGTGCAAGAAACATAGCGCCATCATCCGAGTTTTCGGAGATGTGGCATCCTGTCTTCCAATTCAGTCAGTGTGTTTGCAGGCACGGCCGCAGTTCTCCAATGACTGCTGCAGCTGTCTATGACAGCAGTCGAAAATGCAGTGGCATACAGTTGAAAGGCAGAGCTCCGCTTCAGTAAGCAGAGCTCTCCCCCACACACACGCAAGCACGCGCCTGCGTGCGATCGCTCCCTCCCTCACGCACTCACTGTGGCCGGCGGGGTGCCCAATCCCTGTCAGCTCACGCCTCACCCCCACAAAAGCTGTCCAGGTGCCAATGTTATAGCCGACCGGGTGCCCAATCCCCGTTGGCTCTACAGCTACAGCCCCCAAAGCTTTCCAGGTGCCACGCCAGAGGCCCACCCCAGCGTGGCAAATCCTATTATAGCCGGCAGAGGTGCCCAATCCCAGTCAGCTCCAGCCCCCAAACAGCCTTTCCAGCTGCCACGCTGGAAGCCCACCCAAGCGTGGCAAGCGTCCACGCGTCTTCATAAAAAAAAACAAAAAACCTGTAAATAAAAGCGTTCCTGAGTCTCCCTGCCCCCACCCGCACCCACCCACTGGGCACCTGCCTCCCCACCCCCTTACCCCATACTTACCACCAGAGCTCGCACAGCGATCATCGGTGGACCAGGAACATGCGTCTGCACTCTTCAAAGCTGACCAATTGAGGAAATGCCGGTAAGCTGTATAATGGAATAAATAGGGTTTTTTCAACTTTGTTGCATATCTCAGGCATTTTTGGGAATTTGGGGCCCAAATTTTCAACATGGGGTTTTTGGGACCCCTCCTCATGAATTCTTGCACTGTCATGGCGTTAATCGGGCCCGAAGGGTGATTTCGCGGTCACTCGCAAAATCACCTTCGGGACCCGATTAACTCACTGTTTACTGCCAGTGTTCATAAGGTGGGCCATAAAAAGCCTATGTTAAGGTTGGTGTAATCTAAATGAACTGTTCTGTGTAGCGTTACGACTTCAGCAAAGGCTTGGGCTGTTTTTTTAGAATCAACCAATTTCTCACCAGAGATGCCAAGAAACAACTGGTCCAATCCATTTTCCTATCACTGGTTGATTACGCTGATTTCCTCTACAGCCAATGCCCCAACTCTTACATGGCTAAACTGGACACACACTGCCATCGAGCACTGAGGTTTATAACAGGACTCCCCTTTGACACGCATTACTGCACCCTATATGCGGCAGTGGGGTGGACATCACTAAAGTTCAGGCGCCACAGAAAAGCCGCTCTCTGGACCTATAGAGTCATCTCTAATAAGCTGCCTTACTATATCTCCTGCTGTCTTCCCCAGAGTATAATTGGGAAATACACGTTAAAGTTACTCAGCTACTACACTTAAAGTACCAAAGCAACATCCCGCGTGACAAGGGCAGCCATAAGCAAGTGCTACCTACCTTATGGAGCGATCTACAAAAACTCAAATTAAGCACTCTAATCGGTATAAATGCCTTCAAGACACTTTATTTCCGTACAATCAGAGAAGTATGTAACTGCTTCACCCACTCAGACCCAGTACCGGTGTCTGCACTGGTATATAGCCACGCCTAGACCCAATTTTAAGTACTGACCCCCCAGCTTGCTCCTCACCAGCCTAATTGTTCTGTCTCTTATCACCGTCTTATCAACACTAGGCCCATCCATCCGCTTATTCTTCCTTTCCCAACCTCGGATAGGAGCTCACTACCCTGGGTTGTGACATCCTACCATGCCCCGTACTTTATAGCATTCAATCCCAGGGCTCACAGATACTCCTTTTCTCCATCCACCTTCTCTACATCCCGTTTTACCAACTCCTCTCTGTGCACCGTGCCCTCCTAGCCTTTCTTCCCCTACCTCCCTCCCTTCCCCCCCACCTTCGCCTCTACCTGGTGTATATTTTAATTTTTTTTCTTCCGTTACTTCCTCCTGCAACCTTAGATAACCTGCTTTATCTTCCTATAGACACTTCTATGTATGTAAATACCGTGTAATCTGTACAATATCTATATAATTCTATGTACATATGAACTTCTTTTTCTTCCTCTCTGTAAAGAGTATTATCTGTATTGCCTTGTAAATACCTGTGTTGACCTGTATATACAATTGTTCATGCTCCACCCAGGTCCAACGATGAATGCCTGGTTAAATAAAGACTTGATTGATTGATTGACTGATTGAGTTCCTATGCACACTCGTAAGTTCGCAAATTTTCAATATTTGCACTCCAATGACTTCCAAATACCTAAACAGCAAATACAAGCAAGCAACATTCGGCATTGACAAATGCTTGTTTTTAATGATGCTACTGGCCAGACATCTTTAAGCTAAGCTCCTCCCACTACCACGCTTCCTGCATGGTGGGAGGATATGCACTTATCCACATTCTGGCAGACTCCTAGAAGTTTTCTGGGAAAACGGGTCAAGGCATGCACTCCTAGTTGGCAAACAGAAGCTGGAGAACTGAGGTCCCAAAATGTGCATCCCGGTGTGACACGAGGTCAATGCGGTAATAGGAAGTGAAGGTGTGTGCTGACCACGAGAGCAGTCAAGGGTGACAATGACCGACAGCCAATGGAGAAGACCCGAGGTCAGGCAGGACTCCTTGGTCAGAGAGCCAGTCTTTGGTTGTTTCGGCAGCAGCTCCACCCGAATTGGCGGAGAAGCCTGTGGAGGTTGAGCCAGGACCTGATGGGTTGGCTCCTGCCGAGGTGGAAAAGGCACCGGCCTCTGTGGCAAGAGTCAAGTGATGGTCGGGGTCAAAGTCGGAACAGGCTTCATTCCAGTAAAAAACAAGCTGTTGCCACATCTAGTCCTCGTAGCATCAATGCAACTTGCGCCAAAGCCTCTCCTCACCCGAGGAGGAGGATGAGAATGAAGAGTAGCAGCGGTGCTGCTTCCTCAAGTGCCAAGAGCTGCTCGATTCTGGGGATGAAGAGCGGGACCATGACCTCGACCGCTGGGGGGAACCGAAAGTGGGCCTCGGAGGGGGCAGGCAAATGCAGAGGAAGCTCCGGGTCCGGAGTTTCCCGAGAGAGGGGTGGCAGATCAGCCAACTGATCAATCCCCTGAGTCCAAGGCAGGACTGGAGTCCTGGATGGGGAAGTATCAACCTCTTCAGGTGACAACGGGTCAACCAGCTTGAGAATACTCTCGACCAGAAGATCGACCTGCATCTCGACCAACTGACTCGATGGGGAGACCTTGGGGGCAGCGCATCAACCGAAGTCGAAACCTCCAGAAAAGCACGAGAACCAGAGGCCCAAGAGTGCTCCCAATCCCATGACAATCAGTGAGTCAGTTTCTTGGTCTCTTTTTTTAGATTTTGATTTGTGCTTGGAGGAGGGACCCTGTCCAAGTGTGGTAAGGGCCTGGCACAAATCTTTGAATGCCCCTGTGAAGGAGGTACTCAAGGAGAGTGGCAAAAAGTCTGAAGCCAAGGCAGCCTGAGCGGACACCAGAGCCACGGCCTCCTCGAATGCCACAAGTTGTTCGACGGACCCCGCAACCGTGGAGACGACCTGACGGGTATCCTTGGATTTGACCAGCCAGTGCCAATCATCCGGACAACCTAAAAGCAGGTGGGCATGGTGATCCTCCAACGTGGACGGGTGAAACGTGCGTCAAGTGCCGCAGGCCTGGGGAATCATGCTCAGAGCCGTCCGGGACATCTTCTGCCCGTAGGCACATTTCTGGAAGCCCGGAGCAGACGTTGCATCCTCAATTTCGATGGCGAGAAGAAATTAGACTGAAGACTAAATTTTTATTGAAAAAATGAAGAAATAAGCAAAGGGTCTCTTCAGCGTGAGAACGGTAAGGAAGAAAAAATTAACTCACCATAGTAATGTTGTTTCTTCTAATGGGAGTCTTGCTGTATTCTGACAATATGCAGTTAGCACAGTGTATTGGTTTAGGATGCCCTTTCTTATTCTCTGTATTAATAATTGAGTCATCCTAAATGGCAATGTATAACATCAAAATAGTATCAGAACATAGGATGAACTCCACTGCACGCATAAATTTTCATTGCTAAAAGCACAGCTCTTTTTAATTATCAAAACGTCCACATCAACAGTCCTGGCCAACAGTTTCGTAGCAAAACGCCACTTCTTCAGCCCCCAAACACAGTGTTGTATTATCTTCTTTTTGTGTTCCATTAACATACATATCGCTCTACTCAGATGCATTTTTAAGTCTTTTCGAGGCAATTCCCTCTCGGTTTCCATACAGAAGAGGGGAATTACATCAAGCGGTGAAGAAGAAGAACGCTAGAAGGCTACACAAAATGAAACTCTGAGGAGAAATAAAAAGCCTGTTTGTGGTGAGCAAGATACGGATAAAGTGAAGGTTATTTTTTGAAAAGACTTTCAAAATGCATCTGAGTAGAGCAATATGTATATATTGTATACATCCAGAATGATCAATGAAAAAGACGGGGAGAGACAGATTGGTTCAGATGAAAATCTGAAACCACTTCAGGTAGAAACTCCTGCTTGTCCTGAGGACTACCTTGTCCCTAAGAAAGGAGATGAAGTCAGACTCAACTGACAAAGCCTGTAATTCACTGATTCTTCTAGCAGAAGTGATAGCTACCAGGAACACAGTTTTCCAAGTCAAGTAATTAAGCTCAACAGAGTATAAAGGTTCAAAAGGGGGGTTGCATAAGCTGTGCAATAGAGATATTCAAGTCCCAAGCTGGAGTAGGCAAACAGGATGAGATGCCAGGGAGGATCCCTTCCCTGCAGAAAGAAAGGCAGAAACAGCTGCTAAATGGACTTTCAGGGTAGCAGGCCTAAGCTATTCAGATGAACCAGATAGTCCAGAACTGTGGCAATGCCTGCCAAATCTGGCTGTATGTCCTTGACAGAGCACCAAAAACTGAACCTTTTCCATTTGGAACTGAGTTTTTCTCATAGAAGGTTTTCTAGAAACCTTAAGGACATCCATTACTCCCTGGGAGAGATTCAAACCTGCATACTCTTCAACAGCCAAGCTTTGAGCATGAGGGACTGAAGGTTGGGATACCAAATCCTGCCCAGAGAGGAGGTCAGGAGGTTGTGTCTTCTGGGCAGAAGCAAGGGCAGGGATGCTGCTAGAGACAGCAGCAGAGGATACCAGGGTTGCCTGGCCCAATCTGGGGCCACTAGAATCACTGGCAGGGTTGAGACCTGATCTTGACTAGAACTCTGAAAATCAGAGGAAAGGGGGGAAAGGCATAGAGAAATCTGTCCGTCCAATCCAACAGGAGAGCATCTAGAGGAACAGTCCCCGAGATTGGGGGTCTGCAGCAAAAAAGGGGAAGTTGATGATTGTCTGGGGCTGCAAAGAGATCTGTCTCTGGAATGCCCCATCTCTTGAAAATTACCCGAAGTACTGTACATGAGGTTTCAGGGTCCATTCGTGGTGACCCTGAGAAATTCTGCTTAAGACATCTGCCAGGACATTGTCCTTCCCTGGACGATTAACTGCTATCAGATAAACTTGAAGAGAGCAAGCTAGAGACCATGGCCCAGATATTCAAAAGGCTTGCGCATGCGCAAGTCCAAAAATGCGCCATTCTGCGATATTCAGCAGGAGGCAGTTACGCCACTGACAACAGGTTGCGCAACAGCGCAATGCAAATGAATGCATGCTCAACAGGAGGGGGAGGAACCATGCATAAACTGCGCAACCTGATATTCAGTCGGGTTGTGCGGAGGTGGCATCCATCTGCGCAACCCAACCTCTGCACTGCACTAGGCAAAAAAAAAAGGATCAAGTTGAGGGCCACCCACAGGTGAGCTGCTGTATTGCAGGGCACAACACAGCAGCTGCCACCCTGGCTGGCCCCCAACTCGGTCCCTGTGCCCCCCACCTGGCCGATCGCGGGCAGGCGTAAAACAACCCCCTGCCCACATCTCCCAAAGCCCGATTGCGGGCATACAGTAACATGACCCCCGCCCACATCTCCCAAAGCCCAATCGGGCATACAGTAACATGACCCCTCCCCACATCTCCCGAAGCCCGATCGCGGGCAGAGCGTGTCATCCCCCAGTGCCCGATCGCGGGCAGAATGTAAAAGCCCCCAACCCATCTCCCTGGTGGTCCAGTGGACCGTAATGCCCGATCGCAGGCAGAATGTCAAGTTACAACCCCCAAACATCTCCCTGGTGTCTAGTGTCCCCCCACCCCACCCACAGCCCCTCCACCCTGCTCCCCCCAGCTGGCGGGCGGCATCCACCGCCTGCAGCCGCCAGCTCACCGACTGACTGTCCGTAGGGCTGCACGCCCATTGGTGCAGAGCACCCCAGCTGCACAGTCAGTCGGCGGGCGGGCGGGCGGCAGGCGGTGGGATGCTGCCGCCACCGGCTGCCGGGAGCGGTGAGGGGCTTTGGGTGGGGGACACTAGACACCAGGGAGATGTTTGGGGGGTTGTAACTTGACATTCTGCCCGCGATCGGGCATTACGGTCCACTGGACCACCAGGGAGATATTCGGTTGTGGGGGTTTTTACATTCTGCCCGCGATCGGGCACTGGGGGTTGATACACGTTCTGCCCGCGATCGGGCTTCGGAGATGTGTGGGGGTACATGTTACTGTATGCCCGCGATCGGGCTTTGGGAGATGTGGTGGGGTACATGCTACTGTATGCCCGCATCGGGCTTCGGGAGTTGTGTGTGTGTGTGGGGAATGTATATACTGATACTGCCCGCTGCAGTAGGCGCGCCGGTCCCTCAACAGCTGCTGCCTGGCAGGGGCGGTCAGCGCACGATTGCGCCCTGCTAATGGCATGCAAATGGGGCTAGCAAATAGATGCAAATGGCCCCCGCTGCTTTGCATAGATTATGGCCCCATTTGCATGTCACCTTTGAATATCGGAAATTTGCGCATGGCGCAATGGTACTTGCGCCACCGCAAGTTTAATGCTCAACTCTGGCAACTTGCGGTGAAGCAAGTTATGTGGGTTGGGATGATATTCAAAGGAGTTGCTCAATAGCGCAACTCCTTTGAATATCGCCCCGGCCACACCCCTGCGCAACTATTTTGAGCAGCGCAGGGGCTTGCGCCTCAGAATGGCGCAGTTTGAATATCTGGGCCCATATTTTCATGGCTTTTGTGCACAAGGCCATGGACCAAGTGCCCCCTTGCTTGTTTATGTACCACATTGTAGTGCTGTTGTCTGTTCTGACCTGCACCACTTTGCCTTTAACTGATTCCGAGAAGGCCTGAAGGGCTAGGAACACTGCCCTGAGCTCCAGAAGATTGATGCGAAGGAGAGACTCCTGCTGAGACGAAATGCCCTGTGCAGTTTGGGCTCCTAGATGGGCTCCCCACCCCAGGAGATAGGCATCCGTGGTCAGGACCAGTGAGGGTGTCTGACTGAGGAATGGGACACCCTGCATGAGGTTGTCCTGATCTAACCACCACTGGAGAGCCTGGACAAGAGTCTGAGTCACTGGAATCAGTTCTGTGAGAGAATCTTTTTTCTGGGACCAAAAGGAACTTAAGTGGAACTGAATGTCTCTCATCTGGAACCTTGCTCCTTGAACCACTGCTGTGGAAGCTGCCACGTGGCCTAGGAATTGAAGAAAATGTCTGGGTGGATGAGACTCGTGGTTGGAATGAGGAAGCCAGGTCCATCAGGGCCCTTACCCTTGAAGATGGGAGGAAGGCCTTTGCTTGAATAGTATCCAGCTCTACCCCTATAAAGGTGAGGAGCTGTACTGGTTCAAGGACTGACTTGGAGAGATTTAGAAGGAACCCTAGAGAGCTGAGAAGACTCTGGGTAACCTCTAGAGCTGACTTGACTTGGTCTGAGGACTGGCTTACAATCAGCCAGTCATCTAGATAAGGGAAGACAGAGATGCCCTGCCTTCTGAGGAAGGCTACCACTACTGCAAGGCACTTTGTGAACACCCTTGGAGCTGAAGTCAAACCGAAGGGCATGGCTCTGAACTGATAATGACCTGAGGGCAACTCAAATCTGATGTATTTTCTGTGGGAGCAACATATTGGTATATGGAAATAGGCACCCTTGAGGTCCACGGAGTCTAGCCAGTCTCCTGGTCTTAGAGAGGGAAGAATTATTCCCAGAGTCACCATTTTGAATTTTGGCTTTGTAATATGTTTGTTCAGATATCTCAGGTCTAGGATGGGTCACCACTTCCCTGTCTTTTTTGGGGTAAGGAAGTATCTGGAATACAGGCCTTTGCCTCTGTGTTGTGGAGGAATCCTCTCTACAGCTTTGAGGGTTAGTAGGAAAGAACCTTCTACCTCTAGGGCAAGTGTTTCTGAGGCTGTTGCAGGTGGAAAGGATCTGGCTCTCATTTTGGGGAACTTTGAGAAACTGAGAGCCAGTCCCTGGCTTACCACTTCCAGAACCCAACTGTCTGAAGTGACAGACTTCTAGGCCTGGAAGTGGTAAGCCAGCCTGCCCCCTACAGGGACAGGGGAGGCGACACGAACTGACACATCAGGGTGTCTGTTTGGCAGGAGCTTTAGCTAGAAAAGAGGATGCAGCTCTGCTCATCCCCCTTCTGCCTCTCCCTCTGAAGAATCCCCTCTGTTAAAAAGAAGAGGAGGCCTGGGATTGGTAAAAAAGCCTTTGAAAGGGCCTGCCCCTGCCTGCCCTAAACTGCTGCTTCTGTGGAGTGGCTTTCCTTTCCTTGGCCACTGCACTTCTGTAGGCCATCCTGTATTCATCCATCTTTTTCATGTAAGACTGTCTGCTCCCCAAACAGAGAATTACCAGCCACAGGGAAATCCATAGCCTTAGCCTGGGTATCCTGTGAGAGAATAGTACATCTAAGCCAAGCAAATCTCCTAAGAGAAATAGATGTAGCCATGACTCTTGATGTCACATCATTGGAGTCCACAGCAGCATGGAATTGTACCTTGGATGCCTCAATTCCATCAGCAGCCACCCTCTCCAGCTTTTTGGCCAGCTGGGGGGAAGCCTTTTTAGCCAGCTCCAGAACCGTATCCCACCTGGACTTCTTGTACCTGGCTGTATAGGCCATATAACTGGCTTACCTGAGTCCCAAGGAAGACGCCAAGTACTGTTTCTTGGCCATGGCATCCACCTTCCTGGAATCCTTATCTGGGGTGTGAAGCCAAAGGAATATTTGCCCTGTCACAGGCTGCAGCCTGCACTACCCCAACATGGCTGCAATGGTTATAAAGGAATTCCGTGCCAGAACCTGATAGCATATACGTCCTGTCCATCCTTTTATCCACAGGGGGTATGGAAGTAGGCATTTGCAAAAGTTTTTGAGTCGATTTCCCTAAGGATTTATGAAGTGGGATAGACAGCCTCTTGGACTGTGGGATAGCCATCATTTCTACACAATCAGGTTATTCTGCTTCCTCAGCAGCTTCCATAACAGGTAGCTGGAGAGTTTCAGCCACTTTTTTGTAAAACATAAAGTGGGAAGGGGACTCAGAACGTCTGGGAGGGGAGACATTGGTAGAACTGTCTGGGGAGATGTCAGGCTCAATAGACTCATCTAGGCCTCCAAAAACATCTTCATCTTCCTCATCCTCTGCGAAGTCTTCATCTCCCTCCCACTCCTCATAATAAGCCTCCAGATCAAAATCTGATGGAGTTGGAACCATCCGAACCGATTGCTTTCCTGAAGGTGTTGGTTCGGATGGAACTGGACGAAACGACTGGACTATGCAGATCACTTTAGCAAGTTCCTCAGTGGTTGGAGTCTGTGGGGCGTGATCCAAACCGGATGACTTATTTCTCTTTTTCGACAGAATCAATCCCTCAGAATCGGATCTCCTTTTGCCCAAGGAGATATCGCCCGTGTCAGCAGGTACCTCCTCAGGTTTGATCGAAACCGAACCAGGCTGGCCATCCAGATCAGCGGACTTCTCTGCCTCTTTTTCCTTCAGCCTACTTAATCTTTTTTCCAAAGTGGTTTTGGGAAAATGTTTACAAATTTGACAGTCTGTTTTTGAGGTGGTCAAACCCCAGACAATACACACATTTAGCAAAAGCCTCCCCACACTTGGTACAGCGTTGAAACCCAGTGGGACCAGTTTTCTTTTTGGGTTTCTCAGACATAGCCTTTCTCTTGAAAAGCTACCCTTAACAGCTTTTAAGCCAGGTAACACTGTCCAATCGGTTACCAACCGTGTTGCGGGTTGTGGAAAAAAACAAACAAAATCTCAGTTTTTTGAAACTGATCTGAACCAGGACCCACAAGAGAAATCAAAGAATATGAAAATAATTATATTTCAGTTTCCAACTGGACCGACCGATGGAGAACCAAATAAAAACAACTGCTACACAATTTTTATTCACTATCTACCTACTTACACTACCTGTACCGTAGACAGAGACTCAACACTGGAAAAATGAAGAAACGGTTGATAAAACCGACCGATTTCTACCATAACCGAACCAAAGCAAAGGAGAGATTTCCGGAGTGATTTCTCAGTTAGGAGGAGTAAAGAGTCCAACAGTTACACTGAGATGTACCAGAGACAGAGGTTTGAAAACCGAGCTCAAGCTCAATGTTCTATACTCCGGGGCAGTTCAAGTGCTGGGGCTAATTGCATATTGTCAGAATACAGCAAGACTTCATGCTGTTTGAAGGAACCATCTCCTTCCAGCGGAAAGGAAGATCTGACGTCATGGGGCGGTGTCGAGGAAGTTACCACCTGGGTGGGTGGGAAGAGCCAGCTTGAAGACGTTCTGGCAAGTCTTCAAGGGGCAAGAACACTGCCAGAAGTGTGGATACGTACACCATGTCCACATCCCTAGAACTTGTAGTGCTCCACCATGAAATGAAAACGGAGGAAACGCCTGTGGGATGCAAAAACTTTGATGTGCAGATAAGCATCCTGCATATCCGAAGAACATAGCCAGTTCCCCTGGTGTAGCAGGGGCAGTAGACCCTGCATGATGATCATCCAGAAACGTTAGCACACTATGTACAGGCTGAGATTTCTCAAGTCTAGGATGGGACGCAGATCGCATGTTTTCTCGGGTACCAAGAAGAAGTGGCTGTAGTACCCTCTTCCTTGGTGGGGGGCAGGCTCTACGGCCTTCTTTAGCAGCAGAGCTTGAATTTCACCAAGAATAAGGGGGACGTCTGGTGGATATGCGGATGCCCTTGGCAGACTGGCAGGGGGCCACTCCAGAAACTCTAGTGTGTCCCAGTGCTCTATGAGCTGAAGCACCCAGTTGTCTCTGGTGATGGACCACCACCTGTCTAGATGGAGGGAGAAATTACCCCTGACTGCCACTTCCTGGAACCTTACAGGGGGTGCCAGTAAGGAGTAAGGAAGTCTGAGCAGCCCCTGACTTGGCTGCAGAAGCACCTCTGGCAGCTTGGGAGGGGTGGAGGAGGGCGCGGGCAGGGCAGCGCCTGTCTTACGCTTGCCCTGGGCTTTAGAAGGGACCTTAGACTACCTCCAGGAGGGGCAACGAAAAGGGGACTGGTGACCCAATTTCGGCTGTGTGAGGTACATGGAGTGGACCAATATTAAGGCTTTCCCTGAATCTTGGAGCCCAAAAATATTGTCCTGGACATCGCCCCCCCGAACAGCTTGGAGCCATGAAAGGGGGCATTCAGAATACTGGATTGGACATCAGGGACAAATCCTGAGACCGGAAGCCAGGTGTTGTACCACAGACTAATGCCAGCCACCGCTGCACGGCCAGAAGTGTCCACTGCATCATACACCACCCGGAGGATGCGAGTGCTGACACTGGAACCCATCTTCAGGGACTGGAGAATCTGCTGTTTAGAGGGGTAGGCCAGCAGCACCACAACCGCCTCCCTGGCCTGGTCCCATAATAAAAGTTTTACTACTGCATTATGTGAGCCAGGTAATTAATAGCTCATGCAGCAAGGGTGGCAGAAGCAAAGGCACACTTGCCCACCTGGTCCAGGTGCCTTAATTCTCTGTCCAGAGGAAGGGTACTAAGGTGCTTTGGACAACTGGTGTGGCTGTGAGCCACACTGATTACCACAGAGTTGGCCTCAGGGTGCTCGTTGAGGAAGGGCTTAACAGTCGTGGGATAGTACAGCCTGTGCACCTTTTTAAGGACCACAGGGATAGTGTGTGGATGGAGCCATGCGGCCTGCGTGACATCGTCATATGACCCTATTACTGGAGGGACCACCAGAGGGCGAGCGTCACTCTGGCAGAGGTATACTGCTAGGCGGTGATGCTCCAGGTTCTGTTCCTCAGTCTCCTACCCGATCATGGATAGGATATGTTTCATAATACAGTATCCATAAAGGTGGGGTCGTCAGGTGGAGACCTGGGGAAGTTACTAGGTTCCCCTTCATTCCCCAAGGAGACCCCCCTCAAGGGATTAGGATTCAGAACTGATGTCAGCCTTGACAGAATCCTCAGCCCCACTGTCACCAGGTTGAGGGTCGACCAGGTGAATGGAGGTACCAGCATCAGTGGGGCTTCTGGGAGGAGGAGGCACACTGGGACCCAGACGAATGGGGGTGGGAGAAACAGTGCCCCATGGAGGCCCCCATGGGTGCGATGGAGGGAGCGCACCTGAATTAGGGGCCTGCAACTGCATGAACACCCAAAGTGCCAAGATCAAACTATGGTAATGTACGGGTGCCGGCACCAGACCTCCAGGCTTTGGGTAACTGTAAAGCGGCTGTGGCCCAACTAGCGCAGGATAAGGGTAAGCTGACCCCCCACCCCAAGTGCCCAAAGCTGTGGATGAGGGCCCTACCGGAGAAGACTGGGGGGAGAATGGGCTCACAGAGATACCAGGACCCAGTAACGCCTGCCTCTGCCCCTGCCGCTGGGATGCAGACCCGACGGAAGTCTCAGAGACTGAGACCGGCGTCGGGGGCATGGGTGACAGGGCGGCATAAGCTCCTACTTAAACTCCTTCACCTGGGTTCATCACAGAACAGTTAATTGGTTCCACAGCTATCTCACCAATCACTCCCAGCATGTGAAGAGCGATACAGCTTTGTCCTACACTAAGAGGGTATATACTGGTGTCCCCCAGGGCTCCTTCTTGAGCCCACTCCTATTTGGCCTCTTCACAAATCAACTGTTCAATGCCTGTCAGACAGCCAATGTAGCCTCTATGCTGATGATGAAATCGTCGAGTCCGGTTAAGCTGTTGATTAACTAGAATTTGCAGCTTATCCATCAGGCAGGGAAATGGGCAGACTAGGTGGGCCAAGCGGTCCTTATCTGCCGTCAAATTCTATGTTTCTGTGTTTCTATGTATTCACCCCGACACCTTGACAGCCTCACTGCCGTTCTCCAAAGTCAACTTCAGGTCACTAGAAAGCTGGTTGTCCAACAACAAACTGGTCCTCAATTACAAAAAAAAAAAAAAAGACTATGTTCTTCTCTAGCCTCCCTCAGAAGAGGAAAGTTCCACCCATTGTCATCAGAAACAGCCAAGGACAAAACCTTGAACAGGTGGAGACCTTCAAATACCAAGAAGTAACTCTGGATGACACCTTATCTTTTGCCCCCACCCTCAAGCTGACAGTCTGGTGGCCATAGTGAACAGAAAGAAGACTGGGTGCCCTGTACTGTTCTGTAACTGTAAATCTCACTTGGATGCTAGACGCCTTAGTGTAGCCATCTCCATTCTGTCACTGATAGATAATGGGCTCCCTGTCTATGCAGCTGCCTGTGACATGATGCTAAACAGAGAAAGCTGATCTGTAATAAGGTGTGCCACTTTGTACTTGGTGCAGATAACCGCACTTACAGTTGTAATACTTCACACACTTACTAACTGGCTACCTTTACCCTGCAGAATAAAGCCCCAGAATGGTCTGCTAGCCAAAATGGCACTCCTGGGCCTAGCACCCCTGCTTTAACAAACTGCTTCTGCACTGTCTCTAACCATTTCAACACCAGGAACATGGCCAGGAATGCCCTTAAAGATCATGTGCAACGGTTTTTACATATTTTTTATAAAAGCTTGAAAAGCTGAAATTCAAGTCCTTATGTCATGATTAGTGTTTCCTGAGAATTTCATGCCATTTGGTTTTGAGGTTTTCTTTAAATCAGCATTTGTTAACTTGCTCTACAGTAGCTGAAAACAGTGGAGTTATTTCTGTCTTCTCAGTCAAACTTAGAGTGCAATGACATCATTTTGGAGTAGCTTGCTGTTTCAGATTCCCAATCAGAGCAGTAGTTTGTAGACTTGATGGTTTGCTGAGCTCTCCAAGTTTCTTACAAATACAGTCTCTCGCTTCTGTATAGATAGATCAGTTTAAAATATAACATTATCTTCTCATAAAAAGCTGATAATTTTAATTTCAAGCATGAACTGAAGTAGTGGAAGTCTTTCTCTGAGAAATTAGCTTCTGTATCACAGAGCTCTCAGTTCTTTCTAATCAAAACTCAGATTGTTTTTCTAACTATATAACACGGCTATTAAATGTACATAAAATAAATCTAAATTATGTTCATTCACAGAAACAGTTTGTCTTTGATGTAGCCTCCATAAATAGATTTCATGTAAGAACATTTTCTTTTCATGTCAGATTGACAAACAGTACATGTGCTTGAAATACTGTAGCAGAGTGTGACGGGCACCTGTCAGAACTCACAAATTTCAGTTCTTTGGTGGTTTCTGTGTGAAAATACATTGTTAGGTATAACTAGAAACATTATGTGGCATCTTGATGCACCATGTCTCTGCCTCAAAGCTGAGGCAGCTGCAGCCTACTGCCACCTGTCCCTGCCCCACAAGCCCCCTTCCTTCTGCTCCACATTTGAAGCTGCTGCATCCTGCTTTCCACCATCTTCTCCCACAGAGTCAAGGATTGTGCACCCTGCTGCCTACATCCCCTGCCTAAAGAATCAGAGCTGCTGTACTCTGCCTCCCTCTGCCCAAACAATTGGGGTTGCTGCATCCTGCTGCTCTCTTCCCCCCACCCTCACAGTTAGGGAAGCTGAACCCGTTGCCCCTTGTTCCTGTCTCCATAGTCAGGGCTGCTGTGCTGTGCTGTGCTGTGCTAAGCCCTAGAGTTCCAGGTTCCCTGCCTCCACAGCTGGGACTGCTGTACCATGCTGCCCTAGCCACCAGAGGTGGGGCTTTTGCTACACCCTGCTATTCACTTCCATCGCCCCAAATGGTCAGGGCTGCTGCACCATGTGTACCCCATCTCACACTCAGGACTGCTGTACCCTGATGCCCTCTGTGTTCTGCACCACAGTCAAGGCTTCTGCACCATACTGTTCTCTACCCCTGTCACCAGAGATAGGGCTGCTGCACCCTACTCCTTTCTACACAGTTGGGGTTGCTATGGTCTGCTGTGCTCTAAAGCCCCATGCCTCTGCAATTAGGGCTGCTGCACCATGCTGCCACTTGCCACAAGATTCAGGGCATTTGTTGCACCCTGTTGCATGCCTCCACAGTTCAGGCAGTTGTACCCTGCTGTCCCCCCCCACCACCAGAGTCAAATCTTTTGCTACACCCTGCTTCCCACATCCCTTGTCCCAAACAAGCTTGACTGCTGCACCCTGTCCCACAGTTTGGGCTGCTGTATCCTGTTGCCATCCTTATCTCCTGCCTGAACATTCAGGGCTGCTGCACGTGTTGCCCTCTGTCCCCACACCCACGGTCAGGGCCACGGCACCCTGTTGCCCACTGTTCCCATCTCCACAGTCAGGGCTGCTGTGCTGTGCTACACCCTAGAGTCTCATGCTGCCTTCATCCACAGTTGGGGCTGCTGAACCCTGCTACGCACTTCCATTGCCCCAAATGGTCTGGGCTGCTTCACAGTGTGCACCCTGTGCTATTGTCAGGGCTGCTGTACCCTGATGCACACCTGTGTCCTGCCCCACAGTCAGGGCTTCTGCCCCATGCTGTCCTTTTTCCCCTGCCACCATTGTGCCTTGCTGCACCACAGAGCCCCTTGCCTCCACAGGCAGGGGACAGGGTGCAGTAAATGCCCTTACTCTTGTGCTGCACCTTTCCCGAACAGCTGGGGTTGCTGCACCCTGCTACCCTCTCTCTCACCCTCACAATCAGGAACACTGCACATGTTGCCCCCTGTTCCTGTCTCAGCAGGGTGTAGCAAAGGATCTGACTCTGGTGGCAGGGAGACAGCAGGGTGCAACTGCCTCAACTGTGGAGGCATGCAACTGGGTGCAGCAAATGCCCTGAATCTTGTGGCAAGTGGCAGCATGGTGCAGCAGCCCTAACTGCAGAGGCATGGAGCTGTAGGGTACAGCAGGCCACAGCAACCCCAACGGTGTAGAAAGGAGCAGGGTGCAGCAGCCCTGTCAGTGGTGACAGGGGATAGAAGACAGCATGGTGCCCTAACCATTTGGGGCAATGGAAGTGGGTAGCAAGGTGCATCAAAAGCCACATCTCTGGTGTTAGGGTAGCACGGTGCAGCAGCCCCAGCTGTGGAAGCAAGGAATCTGGCACTCTAGGGCTTAGCATAGCACTGCAACCCTGACTGTGGAGACAGGAACGGGGCAACAGGTGCAGCATCCCTAACTGTGAGGGTGGGGGAGAGAGGGCAGCAGGGTGGGAGGGTGCAGAAGTCCTGATTCTTTAGACAAGGGATGGAGGCAGCAGGGTGCACAATACCTGATTGTGTGGGAGAAGACAGTGGGCAGAAGGGTGCAGCAGCCTCAAATGTGGAGCAGAAGGCAGGGGGCTTGTGGAGAAGGGACTGGTGGCAGTAGACTGTAGCTGCCTCAACTGTGGGGCAGAGACATGGTGCATCAGGAAGCCACATAGTGTTTTTAGTTATACACATACATGATGTATTTTCACACAGAAACCACCAAAGAACTGAAATTTGTGAGTTCTGACAGGACATGTGCTTGAAATACTGTAGCAGAATGTGACAAGCACCTGTTTGTTAATCTGACATGAAAAAAATGTTCTTACATGATTATATTTATGAAGGCTACGTCAAAAACAAACTTTTTGTGAATGAACAAAATTTAGATTTATTTTATATTCATTAAACAGCCGTGTGTTACACAGTTGGAAAAAAAATTGAGGTTTGATTAGAAAGAACAGAGCTGTGATACAGACATGCTGATTTCTCACAGAAAAAGATTTCCACTACTTCAATTCAGCATTGAAACTAAAATGAACAGCTTTTTAAAGGAAGAGAATTATATATGTTAAGCTGATCTATCTAAACACAAACCGGAGACTGGGGTTGTAAGAAACCTGGAGAGCTCAGCAGACCATAAATTCTACAGCGTGCTGCTCTGATTGGGAATCTGAAACAGCAAGCTACTCCAAAATGGTGTCATCGCACTCTAAGTTTGACTGAGAGGACAGAAATAACTCCACTGTTTTCAGCCACTACAGAGCAAGTTAACAAATGCCGATTTAAAGAAAACCACAAAATCAAACAGTGTGAAATTTTCAGGAAACCCTAATCATGACACAAGGACTTGAACTGCAACTTTTTAAGCTTTTATTAAAAATATGTAAAAACCGTTGCACATGATCTTTAAGCTTCCTTTCTGGTGTACTCTGCTGGGCAAGCAGTCATTTGCTGTCAGGGCCGCTAACTGTTCAAACAAACAACCTGACACTCTGCTGAATCTCCCCAGATTAACCAATTTAACAAATCTTTGTGGTCTGCCCTTGCAGTCCAATGCAATTGTAACCATTAAACTTTAATTCAGTTTCTCTCTGTACATATACTGTGACTTTTTGCACAATGATCACTGAGGATTTTTTCAAAACTGCATGCAATTGTTCTGCCTTAAGTGCTTTGAGCCTAACTCCACTGCATTTCCTTTGGAACTGCTTAATGCACCTGTAACTTTTTTGTGACTATGCATTTGACATAGAACCTTTGTAAATGAGCACTTGTGCTCAAAGGTAATCTATAAGTTTTCAATAAATAAAATAAATAAATGATAGCAAACTGTATACAAATGCAGCCATTCTAGGAAGAAAGTTATAAATTAATGAACAGAATACTGACTTAAAGGCAGAACAAATATTCTGTTTGTAAGAGTTGTCATGGGGGGTGCACTGCATTCTTGGTTTTTAGTGATGTACACCATAAAGTAGTAGCACCCTAATGAAAAGACCATTTAAAGTTTGTGAATGAGTAAGAGTTGAGCTGCTAAATTCGTATCTGTTTAATGCTTGGGAGATGCATGGCTCTCTCATTTGCTAGCTCATCACTAGTTACCTGCCCAATGTGTGGGGACTGCATCTTAATTAAAGAAAGCCAGTTTAGGCAGTGCACAGGAAGCCAATTCAGGCAGCTGCATTTTAAAACAGGGACCCCAGCTGATGGGTCTTCTACCATGACGTTTGGTAGCCAGACAACTTCAAAGCAGGGCTGTGATGTGAACACCAAGAGACCCCCAACTCCTAATGGAGATAAGTGTCCCATTCAGACAGAAAGAATATATTTGGAAGATTTGCAAAGGGACAGGGAAGGGCGTGCACTGAGCTCTACATTTTAACTTGAATTATGACCCAAAACTCTGCCTGTTAGGAGCATTATCATCTCAGAATCTCCCAATGGGCCTGCACAAGACATTTTATAGACACAGTTTTAACAAATGTTAGACGGTGCACAGCAAGACCAGAACCCCCAACTACAACACTTTGGAAAACAACTACTTTTGGACTGTATGCCACTAGAGAACACTAACTATTTCTCTGAAAACCAAAACAATATGTTCTGATCTTGAGGCCAACAGAATATGATTTGGAAAAGAGAGCAATTTCAAATAACTGCTTTAGAATGAGTTAAAAGAAAATGTTCTACATCATTTTTACTCATTTATTGCTTGTATGAAAATGAATGAGACCCCCCCCCCCATACACCCAAAAAATCCTGTTTTGGTTATCCGTAAAATATAACCCCCAAAAAAACACGTACAGAGCGTCAACTCTGTTTAGTGTTGGTATCTGCAATGCTGATGTACTATTGTCTTTTGGTAGAATGGTGACGCTTTGCCTATAGTAAAACCTGACGGACTGAGACACATGACCTCAGTGTGCCAGGAGAGGGATCAAAGCTTTGTGCTGATATAGTGCACCAAGCTTGGGAAGGACTTTTTTATGGATGAGGTACACATGATGGGAGACGTCAAGATGGTTATACAGCCTTACCCTAGATATTTAAAGTAAGAGACTTCCTCAGGTGGAGTGCTAACCAGGGTCATGAAGACCAGACTGGACTGGAGTTTTGCCAGCCATTGCCTGGTTCCAAAGGTTGTGGATACCATCATTTTAGAATTTAGATAAACTCAGCTCTGGCAAAACCAGTTCTGGATAATGTTAAAGTCCCTCTGGAGTTGTAGTCAACTCTGGGGTGAAAGGGCCACTGGCAAAAAGTACTGTGTCATCTGCATATAGCACATGTCTATGTTAGCCAGTTCACAGGCATTAAGTAGATCATTCGAAAAGACTGAGGAGAGGATGGGGCCCAGCACATCAAGCCTTGGAGGACACCCGTCTTGACTGGGGCAAGGGTAGGAAGCGGGAACCGCCCACAAAGGCAACTTGGGATCTACCAGCCAGACATGAGTTAAACCAGCTAACGGATATGCCAGAGAGCCTGGAACTAGCAATTGAGCTTAGTAGAAGGGGGTGGGCCACAGCGTCAAATGCTGTGGCAAGATCCACAAAAATAGTTACAGTACTGATTCTCAGGTCCATCCTCTTCAGAACAGAGTTGGTAAGTCTGAGCAAAAGGTGACAGTGGAGCAAGTTATCCTGAACCCAGACTGCAAAGATCAACACATTAATTTTTCCTGGTCTAAGTTGTGAACTAGGGTTGAGAGAAAGTTTGCAGATAAAGGAAGAACTCTCAGTCACTACTGTAGGTGTCACTGTGGCCCATTTCCCACAGCATTTATTACACCTGCACTCCAATGTACCTCAGGCAGCGTCAGTACATCCTGTTTGATATCCTGGCGAGTGTGTGTCAGGATTAGTGCCAGCACCTCCACTGTCTTTCCAAGTCCCATCTCATCAGCAAGGATTCCTCCAGGCCACTCGGGGCCAGCCAAGGGACGTTCTCGTATAATACTACACATCAAAACACCAAAGATTTTAAAAAGTCAATATACAAAAGCATGAAAATATAGCAAACAAAGTTATATATGTAAGAGAAAATGCTATAAAACTAAAAGCAATCTATGATATAAACACAGAAGAATAAAGACATGAAAAGATCATAAATCCATCAAGCCTGTACTGATGTCTTATGGCGTATTACTAATAACCCCCTTAAAGATGCCCAATGTGTTTTGAACCCAGCTATACTCCCAGCATTAACCACACTGTTTGGTACAATATTGTGACAATGTCCTTCCTAACAGCCTTTTTAATGTCTCCCTTCCAGTCTGAAATTGTGTTCCGTGGTGGATAAGTTGTTTTTTAAAGGGGAGCAGTCAGCATAGAGGGCCCCACACTCAGGTGGTGAGCTGGCCCCCATTGTCCACTTTGTGTGCAAAAACATTTTGGTTTACTTATTGTTCACTGTAGTATAGTAGATTGTATCACACTCATTTTCCTTAGTTCTAGGCTGACATCATCTGTTACTGAAAATCCCAGAATCCCCTGCAGCTGACATTACAAACGTAGGCAGTGATGGAGATTCAACAACCTGCAGTGCATGGTAGGGCCTTCATAATCCCCCATCAAATGTTTTCCAGGACTGCTTTTCTCCAGAAGCCAAGTACAGTCCTCAGTGACTGTACTAAGCCCAGGGAGGACAGTGGAAGCAGCAAACAAAAGATCAGCGTCTTTATCAACTCTAACATACACTGCAGGCTATTGAATCTCCCATACTGCTGCTTACTGATACTGACTATAGCACTGATGTTATGAAACATTTGTAAATTTAAAAGGAATTGGCATTTTGAAAAGAATGTAAATTAAAATATACATATCTTTTAAATCTAGGACTGCTGTTCCCTAGATAAAGCCGAAGCTGACTGGCGAAAAACATTTGGGAATGATTACTGGAGTGGCCACAGCAAAGTAAAAGATGGTTTGAAATAAAAGCAAACTACAACTGTCATTTGAAGCGTAAAGGTTTGATGCTTTACACCATTTACTTCTGGATTGAATTTCAAATGCCAAATATCAAGCCACTCCTCCAGCCCCTTTACATCCCTCTTCATTCCGAGTCCCTCTTCGCAGTCCACTCTTCCACAGAGTTCTGTGTTGTCTGCAAAAAAGGGACCACCAGTGTAGGCAGCCCCATATCTACTGTGTGGGGCGTGCTCCTAGTTACAAGTTTAGTAAAAAATAAATAAATGCTTTACTCACTTGATTTTGTTTTAAATCTAGTTGATCCGCCATTCCCCAATCTGTCGGAATGCAAACAATGCCACTCGGTGGCAGCCCTCAATCGCCTGCAGCAGCCATCATGTACAGAGATTGGCCAAGAGACAGTCAGCGAACTTCTGAGGTAAGCAGCTTTAAAATGCTCAGGTGTGCTGGTTGCCGGTCCTGCTGCACTATCAAGGCTAAGCACAGGTCCCGCAACCTGTACTTCATTTCAGCAGTGCAGCAGGGCTGGAAACCAGCATTAGGGTGCACTTTAAACGGTTCTACACAAGAATACACCGAATCCCCTGTGGCTGACCCCTGGCCATGATGTCAGCAATGCAGGAACGCTGGGATGCTGCTTAGCAGGTCTGGTAAATGTGAAATCAGAGGTTGACAGGATCAACCAGATTTAGAACAAATCAAGTAAATAGCATTTTTTTTTTTTTTTGCATTTAAAGTGCAACTCTGGAACAGGGAACAAATAGGTGTGGGGCTGTTGCCTGGATGTTCCCTATTAATACAATTATACCTGATCAATGGTAAAGTACAGCATCTTAAAATTGAGAAGTGAATTTGCTTCTCATTCTTCTGCACCTCAGCTTGACCTTCTTTATTTTTTAAGCAGCAAACAAATTAAGAGATTCAATTTTTTTTGTTAAGAAACAGTCTGTATCTTGCACAGGCAATTTGGTTGTCTATGCATGAAAAATGCCCACCCAGGATTTCTAAGGAGAAACATCGGAATTGGTCTCTACTGTAAATTATAGTCATCACCACAGAAATTCAGGGCAAGTTATCTGTCCCCCCCCCCCAAACAAAAATATTTCACAATCTGCAGAATCATTTAAATCATTTATATAATGTATTAAGTCACAAGTCTTTATTACCACCCAACTCTCTGACATCCTGCTATTTTGCTGCAGGTGTTCAGTGACAGCGCAGCTCAGACAGGGCCAGGCTGGGGGTGGTTAGCAGAAACAATCCTTGTTAGGGCTTGCCTCTTCTCTGGGACAGCAACATGGCAAGCCTGACAAAGATATTTGCAGTGATGCAGACTTCAAGATAAACTTTAAAGGGCTAGCAGTGCCAAAACAGAGCAGACAGAAGACAGAATGGATTTTTAACAGTAACAATTTACACAGTAACATAGTGGCCTAACAATTTAAGGTCAAAGAAACGATGAGTTAGTTGTGTCCAACCAAACCACACACACATACACACACACACACACACAGAGTACATAAGCAGGGACGAATAAATATGATTTGCAAACAAGTACTAATTTAGAAGGACTTCCCTGCCCACTATACTACCCAGAGTACCCTGTAATTCCCATAGTAAGCCGAATTTTTTCTAGACCTACCTTGAAGGCCTGTACTGTCTTCATATCCACTGTCTCCACTGACTGGCTGCTCCATATGTGCACCACCCTCTTGAAGAAAAAATGCCTCCAAAAATTACTACTACATAATCACCTCTGCACTTCAGGGCTTGTCCCCATGGCCTGCTGGAGGACACAAGATCAAACATCTCTGTATGTTCAATCTCGTCAATACCCATGAGTACGAGAAAGACTGAGATCCTGTCACCTCTTAGACTCCTTTTCTGCATGGAGAACATGTTAAGGGCCACCAGCCTCTCCTTAGCTGTTACTTTTCCTTTTTGAATTCTATATTTTTTTATTTTTGCTAATTAGCAGGTTTTCTACCACAGTACTAGGTGTGATATGTGAAACAGTACTCCACCTGGAGGCTGACACAGGTAATTCTGTTCCCCTTCGTACCTCATCAGTGTTGTAACCCCACTCACTGTACCATCACAAGTGACCGTAACGTGAGCAGCTCTCCTTGGATATCTGTGATGTCACAATCAGTGAGGTCACAATACTGATGAGGTATGAAAGGGGATACATCTAGATATGTCAGCCTCCAGGTAGAGAAATAGAAATTACGTACCTACCGTAATTCTTGATCTTCTTGGATGAAGTCTCCACCACTCATTCAACCTAATGGGAGTACGCCGGAGGCGCTAGGACCCAGCGGGAGCCTAACTTTTTCAGGAAGGCCAGCACAGAGATGGGGCCGTGAAGAAGCGGCACCGTGAGCCAAGCTCGCGTGGTGTAGACAATCTCGGCATCAACCCTCCAACCGCCTCAGTACCTTTTTTTATGAGGAGGTGCAGCGTAACTAACCTAGAAAGGACTAACCTAAGAATCGGACATAAGAAAGATAGTCCGAATGACCCGTGTAAGAAGGGTCAAAGAACCAAGGCTTCACAGTCCAAAGATTGCAGGAGTGAAGACTATAAACACAGAAGTGAGCTCAGGGATGGCAGACAGGCATGTGAATGAGTGGTGGAGACTTCGTCCAAGAAGATCAAGCATTACAGTGGGTATGTAATTACCATATCTTCCTTGACATAAAGTCTCCACCACTCATTCACATTAATGGGACAGTACCAAGCTAAAATAATCCCCCGAGATGGGTGGCAGGAGAGAGGAGCTCACCTTTTGGACAGAAGTCCATTAAGAATTGTCCTGCCAAAGGACTGATGCTGTCTGGCATGGACGTCCAAGGAGGCGTAGTGCTTAACAAAAGTGTGCACGGAGCTCCAGGTAGCCACATTGCAAATGTCTGCCATGGGGACATTACAAATTTCTACCAGAGATGCCGTGACTGCTCTGGTAGAGTGAGCATACACTATGCCTTCCGGCTTGACCTGTGCCATGGAGTAGCAGTGGCGAAGGCGTGCCACCAACCATGCCGAAATGCACCAGATAGCAACAGGTTGACCCAGCCAGGTAGTGCTGAAGGAGACAAACAGTTTCTGAGCCTTGCAAATTTATTTTGTTCTGTCCAGATAGAACCGCAAAGCTCTTTTTACATCCAGAGAATGAAGGGTACACTCTCCCCTCATTCTGTAAGTTAGCAAAGTAGGTAGGAAGGACTAAAGGCTGATTCAGATGAAATTCTGAGACAACTTTAGGGAGGAACTTAGGATGATTCCCAAGAACTACTTTGTCTCTGTGAAATACAGTACGTGGGGGTCTGTGACCAAGGTGTGTATTTCTGATACCCTATGAGTAGAAGTAATGGCCACCAAGAACGCCGTCTTCCAAGTGAGGAATTCCAACTCGCAAGTACTGTAGCTAGAGGCTCGAAAGGTTTACGAGTGAGCACATCTAGCACAAGGTTAATATCCCAGGCTGCCACTGGACATCTAATAGGAGGTCTGGTATGCAGAATGCCCCTAAGAAACCTCTTAACTACAGGTAACTGAGCCAGAAATATGGAAAGTACTGGCTCATGACATGCAGAAATTACGCAAAGATGAACTTTGACTGTAGAGTATTGCAGACCTGTGCTTGAGAGGTCTACGAGATACTCCAGGACTTTATTCGGTGAGTAGTAAAAAGGATTCCAAGAGGATTTTGCACACCAGATAGAGAAACGCTTCCATTTAGCTGTGTAGGTTTTTCTGGTAGCTGGCTTGCGCGCAGCTAAAAAAATATCTGAAACTCTATGAGAAACATTAAACCTGTTCACCTCTATCTCTTCAGAAGCCAAGCGTGGAGGTGAAGAGACCCCAGGTCGGGATGGACTACAGGGCCCTGTGTCAGAAGGTTTATCTGAAGGGGAAGCGGTTTTGGAGAGGTTTCTGATAGCCTGTTGATCAGAGGAAACCAGATCTGATGAGGCCAGAATGGGGCAATGAGAATCATTCTGCCCCCTGTGCCTCCAATTTGAGCAGTACTCTCTGAACTAGGGAAAGAGGAGGAAATGCGTAAAGAAAATGATTTGTCCACTGCAGCCTGAATGCATCCTGACAAAAAACGCCAGGTCCTGGATTTCTGGAGCAGAAGAGTGGCAGTTTTGCACTGAGTGGGGATGCAAAAAGGTCCAAGTCCAGAGTTCCCCATTCTTCGAAGAGTGACTGAACGACGGTTAAATCGAGAGATCACTCGTGAGGGTCTGCCTGCATTCTGCTGAGACGGTGTGTGGAAGTTTGTTTTGTAGTGCTGGCAGGTAAACCACCTGAATCAGAGCCTTGTGCTCCAGGCACCATTCCCACACTCTCACTGCTTCCCTGCACAATGGGTAAGAGTGTGCACCACCCTGTTTGTTGATGTAATACATCACTGCCTTGTTGCCCATTTGAAAGAGAATGGTCTTGTGACAGAGTATGTCCTTCAAAGCCCGGACGGCATAGAGGATGGCCCTCATTTCCAGAACGTTTATATGGAGTTGAGACTCATCCCGCGTCCACGTGCCCTGGGTGTGGAGATCCTGACTGTGAGCTCCCCAGCCCATCAGGGAAGCATCCGTGGTAATGGAAATCTGAATATCCAGAGGGGCGAAGGGATATCCTTCCAGAAGGTTGTCCTCCTGAGACCTCCAGGTGAGAGACCTCCTCAGGGGTTCTGTCACTGTGATGTGAAAGGACTGAGAGTGAGTGGTTGGGGACCACTGAGTACTGAAGATCCACTGAGTGGTTCTCATGTGGAGACGAGCCAAAGGCACAGTGAACACTGAGGGTGCAATGAGACCCAGCATCCGCTGCATCGACAGAGCCCGGACTGAGCTGTGTTCTCTGATGAAGCAGGCCATCTGTAGGATATCGCTCCTCCTGTCCTCCAGAAGGAAAGCTGTCGTGCAGGAAGTGTCCAGAAGGGTTCCTATGAAGAGGAGCTTCTGGGAGGGCTGCAACTGCAACTTTTTCAGGTTCAGCAGGACCCCCATGGAGGTGAGGAAGTCTGAGGACCTGGCCACGGCCTCCAGAGTCTCTTGTCTGGAGGGGCTTGTTAGAAGTCAGTCGTCCAGATATGGGAATACTTGAATTCTGATTTTCCTTAGATGCGCCGTGAAAACTGCACAACACTTTGTAAAAACTTGAGGCACCGAGGACAGCCCAAAGGGCAGGACTCTGAATTGATAGTGTTGAACCAACGACATGAACCTTAGGTATTTGTGATGGTTTGGGTGTATAAGAATGTGCTGGTAGACGTCCTGCATGTCCAGGGAGGCTAGCCAATCGTGTTGATGAATCAAAGGTAGCAGGATACAGAGTGATATCATCTTGAACTTCTCCTTGTAAAGGAATTTGTTTAACTTTCTGAGATCGAGAATATGGCACATCCCACCTGTTTTCTTTGGAGCCAGAAAGTAATGGGAGTAGAAACCTGTGTTTTGCTGGTCCAGTGGAACTACTTCTACTGCCTGGTTGTTTAGAAGGCCTTGCACCTCGGAAGCAAGAAGGTCTGACTGCGCAGCAGACAGCTTGGGCTGTCACCTGGGAGGATGATCCGGAGGAGTTTCCGAGAGGTTGACAGAGTACCCCTCACGGATTATCCTGAGAACCCAGTTGTCTGATGTTATAGACTTCCACTGGTCGTAGAACCGAGTCAGACATCCTCCTACTGCCAAAGAAAAGTCCCCCTCGGACAGCTGAGGTGGGACCTGGGCCGGAAACTCAGAGAGTAGTACTAGGCACTTTTGGGTCCTATGCTTTCTGTTGCATTTTCTTTTGCGACTGAGGAGTTTTGTTTCTGTTAAAACCTCCTCTGCCTTTGCCATGAAAGGACTGACAGTTATGAAACACGCTTATTCCTACCTCCTCGAGAGGGAGTGGGTGGGGGTCTAGCTGTCCTAATGGCAGACCTAGTCTTCTGAGTAGCCTCTAGTGCTTGCTCCACTTGAGGCCCAAACAGATACATAGAGTCGAAGGGTAAGGCCAAGACTTTTTGTTGGGTGTCATATGTAAAGCCTGAAGTACGCATCCAGGAATGGTGGCAGGTGCAAATGCCAGCCACCTCTGCTCTGGAAGCAGTACCGAAATCGACCACTGCAGCTTTAATCTGTTGATTATTGGACTCAATACCTCTATTTATGGTCTGTAGTAGCTCTGAGTTGACCTCCAACTTGGGCAGAGCTTCTACCATTGCTTTGAGCGAATGCCAAAGAACATACTCATACTGAGAAAAATAACCCTGGTAGCTAGCAATACGCATGCTCAGAGTTGAAGCAGCAAAGACCCACTTACCCAAGGTGTCTGTCTTGTGGGATTCTTTGTTTATAGGACAGGCTGTGGATACCTGATGGAGGACAGCCTTTATCATTCTCTGCCAGGACCATGATGCCATCAGCACAGGCTTGTGAGGCCAAGATGGGGCGATCCTTGGGAGGGGCATATTTCCTATCTATGGACTTGGCCACAGAGGGAATAAGAGCCAGATTCTTCCACACCATCTGGGAAAGAGTCTCGAAAGAGGGCTGTACCACAGAGGTGAAATCCATAGGGATTTCCGGAACATGTAGATACTGGAGGCACAGAAGCTTCCCAGGATTGATTTCCATGGTCTGGAGAGAAAGGGTAGAATTTAGATTCTTGAGCAGAGACTTAAAGGAAAGGTCTTCCACCACAGGCTCTGCAGGAGGATTGATCGCTGCCCCCCGGGCAGAATCTGCATCGAAAGAATCACCCAGCCGAAGATCAGGATCAGGCTCAAAATCATCTCCTGACAGTCCAGGGGGGACTGTATAGACAGGAAAGGAGTGAAAACCAGGAGAAGGAAGAAGAGGAGGAGACAGAATCAGAGTCGAAAACCTCTGGAAGCTATTCGGCGCCGCCAACACCCCCGGCGCCGCCGAAGAGAGCGGCACCGAGAACAGAGACGACGCCAACACCATAAGCGGCACTGCCAGAAGGCACCATGCCGGGCCCTGACAGGATGCACAGCACCGCAGATGGTGCTGACACCACCCCCAGTACCGCGAGGCGGCACTGACAGGCGTGGTGCCGCTGACGCACCGACAGCACACGCGGTGACGAACAGGACCTAGGCGCCAGGAGAAGCCGGCACCGTAGACAGCGGCACCGCCGCAGAAGTCTGCAAACTGTGATTAGAAGGCAAAGAACGAAAAATGGCAGGAGATATAGGCATGGTGTGGACCCCTGCACTGCAGATATATGAGGGGGATAAACACCGGAGCGCGGAGTTGACGGCACCAAAGAAGGTGCCGTGCAACTAGAAGTCCTAACCACCCCACCTGCTGATCCAAAACCGATAGGCACAAAGGCCCTGGCAACTGGCTGGCCGACTCGGACAGTCGGGACAACCTCCGTGCCCACTGCTCCATAAGAGCGGCCCAAAGGTGAAACTGCTCACTGGAAGCCCCTCCAATAGGCGGTGAGGGGCTCCGGTGTCGAAGAAGCCGGCCACCAGAGACAGAAACCAGAGACTCAGAAAGAGGTGGAGACTGGCCTCTGACCTCAACAACCGACCGTCTAGGTGCAGATGTACCAGAGGGTGACCTCGAGAGATGCCGTTTCTTCTTCAACCAGTGAACCAAAGAAGAACTCGAGGACGAACGGTACTGTGAATGGGACCATTTATTTTTACTTTCTGGGGACCACCCATCCCCCGAGCACTGGACCGCCCATTGTCAGAACTCCCCCATCCGGAGAGCAGTGGACCAGACCTGACCCGGTTGACTGAATAGCTTTCATACGAAGTCTCCCTACCATCACCTGCCCCATTCATGGTCGACTCCATCAATGGAGGGCTGAAGACTTCTTATTGCACAAGTAAGACATTTTATTAAATGTAAATCGGTACTGTTCCTGATAAAATACAAAATAATAAAACTGAAAACTAAGCTGCTAGTTTCGAGTTTGACTCCCGGAGGGCGAGCAACATAGTCACTGAAGCACACTAGACGGCGGGAAAAAAAGAACTGAGGCGGTTGGAGGGTCAACGCTGAGATAGTCTATACCACGCGAGCCTGGCTCACGGTGCTGCTTCCTGGCGGCCCCATCTCAGTGCCGGCCCTCCTGAAAAAGTTCGGCTCCCGCTGGGTCCTAGCACCTCCAGCATACTTCCGTTAGTGTGAAGGAGTGGTAGAGACTTTACGTCCAGGAAGATCTATTCCACACATCACAACTTGTACCATCTGATAAAAATCTTCTAATTATTAACGAGGAAAAGAAAAGGTACTTCTGACATAAACAGTAATAGATGGCTACTTGTAAAGGTTAAAAATGATTTCAGGCAGAGCACTAGCTCTTCAGAAAAATAACATTTTTAAAATCGTGTATAGCACTAGTTACCAGAAATGTACGCTTTCAGATTACATTTTTACCCCCTGCCCACCCAAACACACACACATACACACACGATTCAGGGACTATGGACTGCTGCAGGTAAAAAAAAAAATAGATTTTTGTGATGCAGCAGCCATTTCAGTCTCCACTGCTCATCTTGGAACCTCATATTTTTCTTTCATTCAACTATCATACACCAGGAAGATGAGGCAATACATACTAGTGTTTCTTGGTACGCATAAATTCAATTAGATATTTTAACTCTCATTTTTTCAGGGGTTATAGTAACTCCATCTACTCTACAGCAGTAAGGACCACTGGAAAACTGAACAATGATCTGTTTGTGGACAACAGCTGCCAAATTACGCAGCAAAGTTAAACTGGACAACCCAGTTGTTCACACACATAATTCAACAGTTGCACCATAAATAAATGCCCTTACCAGCCAGTATAGGGGTTATAGTAAAGTGGTGTTCCATCCAGTGTCGTAAACTCTCTCCATAAAAAGTGTAGGGCATTTTCTATCAAGAAAACACACAAAACAAAAACAGGAACTTTAGACTTCGGTAAGTCTACTCAAGTAAGTTATACAAACATAGGACTGCTGACAGTGAGTTTAAATCCTCAACTTGCATACCCTAGTAATGCCATTAATGTTTTTTTAACATTTTATGAAACAGCCAAAGGCATACAAAATGAACATGATTTCATATCAGGATTGTTGATTACCCCTCCCTACAGATGCACCTTTTGGGGGAAATGCAAAGAGAAGACATAACAGTTCATTGTTGTCGAATGGAGTTAAACACAGCTCATTCCACCTTGGTAAAATGCCACTTATGCAAAGTGGGAAAGTAAAGGTTTAACCATAACCATGGAAAAATAACTACTCACAGTTCTTGTCAGTTAAAATCAGTGTTACATTTCAATTGGTTCACAGTAGTTATACTGCCTCCCGTGCCTGACAGCTAGTAACTAGTTGCAGATGAAACCTGTGGAGGTACTTGTTCCTGCTTGTATGTAAAATGTTTAAGCAGCCTAGAAATAGGAACTACTTTCTATGGTGGCAGGATACATAACAAAAATTCTAATTTTTAGCCTTAAAAGCACAATTTCTCTGTACTCTTTACATGAAAAGGATAACCCATGTTATAAGCGCAATAACCATTCCAGGTTATGGTATTATTGGGGATTAATCAATACCCTGGGTACTCGGCCTACAGCCTCGTGCTTCACAACACAACCGGGGTGTTGATTAATCCCCAATAACCCCATACCCTGTAGTGAGTTATTGCTTACGTAATACAGCCCCACACAGACCGTACTTCTGTGAGAACTTCCACCAACAAATTAATGAGTAGAACAGTAAGGGCAGGAATGCAGGCGTGAGCACTGTTGGACATCTGAAGGGAAATGAACCCAGGTAAGCAGAATTTCATGTTCTACTCAAATATACATAAATCTTACTCCCAGACTGATAACTTCCTGGGTAGTAAAGTTGGCCTCCACAAATTTACTAGCTGCAGAATTCATTCCATGGTCCACTAGGATCATGAAGCGATCTCAGTCACTCTTCAGCTAGGAGACTGGTCCAGAGCCACTTCTTGGCAAATAAATACCTCCTTGAGTAACAAGGAGAATTTCAAGGCCCTCACTGGAGACACCATTGTTGGTTACCTCCGAGACCATCAAGACCCAGAGGTCAAAGAAAAATGGCTCTGGGATGCCCTAAAGGCTACTTTGAGAGGAGTGATCATCTCTTATGCCTGAAGATTGAAAAAACACAACAGGAGGAACAACAATGCAAACTAAGACCAACTCAACTGTACTAGGAAGGCTTTACAGTCTTTGGTAGTTTCCAAAATGGAGCGTGAACTATGATACCATAACCAAACCTACTTTGAACATGAGAATAAGGCAAGAGGCCTGCTAGCCATCGGACTTTGGAAAATGCAGGCTGACCACCATGTTAAAAACGTTAAGCACCCTTCTCATGGGCAGACCGCGTATACCCCTAAAGATGTCTCACTAACCACTTTAAAGATCATCACCAAACTCTCTATAAAATCAAGGAGGAGGAGCAGGCAGAATCCACACTGATTCAAACATTTTTAAATAGAGCAGATGCACCCCAACTAACAGAGGAAGAAAAAACAATGAGATGAGCGATGGCTCCAGCACTTATGCTGAGGTAGAGTTGGTCATTAGGGACATGAAGGCTGGCAAGTCTCCAGGCCCAGGTGCAGAATTTTTCAAATCTTTTAAAAATCACTTAGTCCCTACATCAGTCAAGATGTTTAATGCAAAGGAGGAACTTGGAGATTTACCCAATTCTTGGCAATCAGCATTCATTACTGTAATAATCAAACCTGGAAAATAAGTGGATAGGTACAATTCCTATCACCCTATCACTAGATTCTAGGAACCTCACGAAAATGTTAGCAAATAGGGTAAACAAAATTCTGCACAAATTGGTGCACCCTGAGCAGTCTGGCTTCATTCCTCAGAAGATGCTTAAATATCTTTTAGGCTAGGAAACAGACGAAGGACCAAGACATAAAATTTGGCTCTGGTGATGCATTTCACAGCTGACTGTGGTATCTATTGCCGCCCGATGGCACGGGTCAAAGTTAACGGTACAATAATGGTATGGTCTCAGACCACCTAGCAATACAGAAACTCAACAACGGTGTCCCTTCTCCCCTATATTGTTTGCTTTGAGCACTGAACCACTGGAAGCTCTGGTCAGGGTGCACCAATCGCTAGAAGGTATCACAACAGGGGAGGTAAAAAAACAGATTTCACTCTGTACAGATGATAATATGCTATCTTAAAAATCCGATTCACACCTTTCCGGTACTAAGGCATCCCCTGAAGGACTATAGAAATGACTCTGTGTTTAAAATTAATGAGGTCAAGACAGAGGTAGTTCTAGTAAGTTGAACAATTGCACCAGAATTAAGACAGCTGATTCCATTTAAATGGGTTACCACACAGATCAGACACCTTGGCATCCATGTTCCTGCTGGACTGACAGGCCTCTACCAAGCAAATTATGGCAAACTTATCAATGAAGTATCTGCAGGTTTGAAATGCTGGGAACTGCAGCCCCTCTCTCTTTCCAGAAGAACAGAATCGCGTTGCATGAACATTTTCCCAAGATTTCTGTCCCTCTTCAAGACACTGCCCCTCTACATTCCCAGGACTGATTGGACGAAAATCAACACAGCCATACATCACTTCACATGGGATGGTAAAAGAGCCAAGAGTTACGTGGAGAAATCACCAGAGGCCAAAAGCGAGCTGATGCAAGTTTCAAATTTGGGAAGCTGGTGTATCAGATGGCGCAACTTTTGCCATGGATACATTATAAAAAAGGTGGGGAGGGCAGTGTCTGGATGACAGTGGAACAAAACAACAACGTAGTTCACTCACCACTGAAAGTATTTGATGCCCCCCTCAAAAAACTCACAGTCCACTCTGCATCAAATCCTTGGCTTAAACAACTTTGTCTAAACTGGTGAACATTGCATCAGGAATGTCACCTCAATCACTTCTAACACTATGCACCCACACTGACAGATGTCTAGAGTCCCCCCTCCTCCCAAGACAGATGTCGCCTACACAAGGTGGAAGAGGTTTGGCCTTAGTCCATTTTCTCAGTTTGTATAAAATGGTACAATTAAACCATTCACCCAGATACAGAGTTCACTCTACGGCAGTCATATTTTTTCTGATATTTGCAAGATACCTTCTTCCTCAGGGAAGGTTCAAGAATTCAAGATCTCCAAAGAGATCCACACCCCTTGATAAAAGTAATCAAGAGAGCAGACGAGGGTCAGCTCCAGAAAAAGTACATTTCTCACCTATTTCACTGTTACACACAGATTAGGAAGACTTCCCCTCCCTCATACCAAATAGCCTGGGACACACAGATAGGTAGGGGATTAACTCCTAAAGAATGGAAGACCATATGGTAAGGAGTATTTTGCACATCAGTCTCCAATTATTGGAAAGAATTTAGGTGGAAAATTGTAAGTCGCTTTTCCTCACCCGTCCTATACTACACATTATAACACAGGTAACAATGAAAGTGCTGGAGATGTTTGGGGGACACATTCCATATATTTTGGGACTGCGCATATTCAATCGCTTTGGCAGGAGTCAGTCCCCAGATTAAGCATAAATGCTCATAGGTTCATAGGCTATTACAAGTTCAGGAGATCATAGGCCTTTTGGAACTCGCCATCTGTTCTAAGGCGAAATAGATATGGAAATTTAACTCGGATATTGTATTTTTTTATTTCCCATAAAATAATCTAGCCTGTTTTTTAACATCAGCAAGTTTTCAATAGCCACTACGTTTTGTGGTAATGTATTCCAGGAAGATACTATTCTTTGGCTGAACCAGTTGATACGTTTTTTGGTCTTGTTTACTTCTCCCTTTAGTTTTAGATCATGGGTTCTAATATATGCAGTTCCAGTACACTTCACCAATCCTACAGTCACCATTAAATATTCGTCTTGCGTGGCCTTGAAGGTAAAACAGAGGTCACCCCTTAGATGGCTGTATTGTATTGAATACAGACCTAGATTTTCTGCTCTGCTTATGGTTTAGATGGCACTCCTAGGACTCTAGAGTTCAAAATGTTGGTGCTGGGCCCCGGGGCAGGCTACGGGTAAAGCCATTACTAAAAGATGGCTTTCTCAGAATTATCATACAACTAGAAGATTGGACAGTTATAGTGAAGAGTATTTACTGTTTGGAAAAATAGGCAGCTGAACTGTACCTCCAGTCAGAGACATCTTGGGGGTCTGATTGCCATTAATGCACCTAATCAAAGAATCTACAGCTAGATCAATCCTGTCTCAGGAGGCTGGCTGCTACTAATTCATCAGTTAGGTTCTTGCGGATTACCTCGGCTTCCTACACAGTAAGGTGAGAAATTGTTTCCAAGAAATAGCACCCTCTATTAAACATAGAAACACAAGACTTTGACAGCAGATAAGGACTACTTGGCCCACCTAGTCTGCCCATTTCCCTACCTTTTGGATAAGCTGCAGATCCTAGTTAATCAATAGCCTGCTTCTTCCTACCCCCCCCACCAGAATTGCCTCATGTCTGTCCCATGCATTCTTTAAATCCCACCCCCCACTGTTTTTGACCCCACAACCTCTTCAGAAAGGCCGTTCCATGCATTCACCACCCTCTCTGTGAAAAAATACTTCCTCACATTGCCCCTGAGCCATCCCCCTCTATTTTCAAATTGTGTCCCCTTGTTCTTGCACGTCTCTTTGTCTGAAAGATACTACCCTCCTGGACTTTGCTGATTCCCTTGAGGTACTTGAAAGTTTCTATCATGCCCCCCCCTCCATATTAAGCTCCTTTAGTCTCTCTTCGTATGGCTTCTGATGCAGACCCCGCACCATTTTTAGATGCCCTCCTCTGGGCTGCCTCTATCCTGTCTATGTCCTTGCGGAGATGGGGTCTCCAGAACTGCACACAGTACTCCAGATGGGATCTCACCAACAGTCTGTACAGAAGGATAACAACTTCCTGTTGTCTACTGGTGATGCCTCTCCCTATGCATCCCAGTATCCCCCAGCCATCCTTACTGCCTTCTCACATTGCTTGCTTACATTTAGGTCATCTGATATGACTAACCCCAGGTCTCTTTCCATTTTGTTGTTGTTAATACCACCCCCCACTGTGTACTCTACCCCTGGGTTTTGTTTCCCAGGTACATTACTTTGCACGCCTTTGCATTGAGTCTAAGCTGCCATACTTTTGACCATTCCTCCAACCTTGCCAAGTCCTTTTCCTCTTTCCACATCCCCTGTGCATCAACCCTGCTGTAGATCTTTGTGTCGCTGAAAGAGGCATACTTTTCCTTTAGTTCCTCTGCAATGTCACTTATAAAGACATTAAAAAGGACTGGACCCAGCACTGAACCCTGTGGTACCCCACTAGTAACCCCCTTTCTTTGGAGTGGACTCCATTTACTATTACCCTCTGTGTCCTGTTGTCCAGCCAATTTTTTACCCAGGCTACCACCCTGGGACCCACTCCCAGACTGGCAAATTTGTTTATTAATAATCTGTTGTGTGGGACTGTGTCAAATGCCTTGCTAAAATCTAGGTAGGCCGTGTCCATAGCCCCTCCTTGGTCTACTACTTTGGTCACCCAGTCTAAGAAATCTATTAGATTTGTCTGACGTGACCTCCCCGCTGTGAATCCATGCTGCCTTGGGTCCTGTGCCCCTCTGGCCTCTAGGTACTCAACAATTCTTTCTTTCAGAAGTGATTCTATCGTTTTCCCTACCACTGAGGTCAAGCTAATAGGTCTGTAGTTTTCTGCCTCTTCCTTGCTCCCACTTTTGTGAAGGGTAATCACATCTGCCCTCTTCCAGTACTTAGGTACCACACCATCCTCCCATGATCTGTTAAAAAGGGTAGTCAGTAGTGTCACTAGTTCTCCCCTTAGTTCTTTTAGAATTCTGTGGTGAATCCCATCAGCCCCATTGCTTTGTCCACCTTCAGTTTTGGGAGTTCTTTCAGAACCCCTTCTTCTGTGAAAGGACTGGTATAGACCCCCCTATCCAGAGTGCTTCTACTGATTGGATTAGGTACCTCCCCTCCTCTTCTTTTGTGAATACTGAGCAGTAGTATTCGTTAAGTATCCCTGTTTTTTTCACTGTTCCTCTCTTGTTGTTTAACTGTTATCTAATTGTTGTGCTATTTGCAAATATTTTCTCAGGTCTAATTCAGTGTGCTGTGACCATTATGACTTTATAAATCCAGCTGAATGTATGATTCTTACTATCTGATCCATGATTATCAAACCAGAGGATCCACACACCACTTTCTGATACATAAGCTATGATGCTGTTCTGAGAAACATCACAAATTTTTCTACCAACAGTTCTAGGAGCGATGGATACTGACTGGGACTTCAGACAGAGCAGAGATGTACATTTGATGTCTGTGTTATAATATTTTAATGTACTGGTTGGTGACTTTTATTATAGCTATGAAATAAAGAAGTTTATTAAAAAAAAAAAACTTGCTGAGTAATTTGGTCCTGGCCACAATAAAATAAAATCTCCACAATAAAATGACATGTCCATGAAGTGGGCAATACACTAAGCGTAGGCATTTTTTGTTAACTAGGGAAGGCAGCATAGCATAGTGGTTAACAGCGCTGAGCTATAAAACTGGAGACCTGGATTTGAATCCCACAGCCACCACTTGCATACTGTGTGACCATGAGCAAGTCACTTAACTTTCCTGTGTTCCCAGAACGCACACAGAAGCAAGCCTCAGCTTATTGTGTCTTTCCTGGCCAAAAATTGTAACAAGCCTTGGCTTAGAGTGTCTTTCCTGGCCAAAAATTGTACCAAAAAAAAACCTTCTTGTTTATATGCATCCACAGGAACCACTGTTTGGGGAGATGTTTTTCCAAGAAATATTTTGATCAAGACTAACTGGGATGTTACCTGTTGAGAGAGAGTTTCAAATGAACTAGTGAACACAGCTGTCTGAATCTTCATATACAAAGCTACTGAGATTGGAACTACACTTTAGGTATCTGTGCAGCAAAAGCGGAACTTGGTCTGTTTCTGATATCTGCATTTAATGCTATGTTAGAAATTACTTTGCTATTATTTTAACAACCAAGGGCACCATATTCAGAGCCGGATGCAATCGCAGTGCAGCCTTTTGAGCTGTGCACAATCGGCTCTGAGCGACAGTCTGACAGTTAGTACTCACCAACAGAGCAGCACCAACTGACTGAATTCCATGCCATGTAATGTACTAAGTGGAATTGCGCTGACCAGGCTGCGTATGGCCCAAAGGAGACCGAGTTGTCTGAAATGGACAGCGCCAGGTCTCCTGTGGGCCATATTCAGCCCGAGCAAGCAAATGAGTTCAGTGGGCAAGGAAGGCACTAAGGGACCATCTGCATGTCCACTATGGATGTATCTGCATGCAGCGCAGAGGACTCCTAGCGCCACTGCAGCAGTAACACAGTCCTTGTGGTTTAGTCATCCCCCCACCCCTGAACACCCACGATTCACTGTACAGATAGATACCTGGTGGTCTACTGATCCCCCCACCCATCACCTTGCCTGCATTTTACCAGTAAATCCTTGTGATGTAGCAGTCCCCCCAGCCCCCGCTCACCCATCCTGACTGTTAACAATAAATCCCTGGTAACCTAGTGGTCCTTTGCCAGCCATCACCATGACCGACACTCACATTCATGACTTGGGTGTAGAGGCAGCCGGCAAAGCCCACTGATCACCTCCTTGGCTGACTGTCGCCTGACAGTCATAGAGCGTGATTACGTATGCTGCTATGCATCACATGTGAGTGGCGATTGGGATGAAGGGACCACTAGACTTCCACAGATTTACTAGTAAAATGCAGGAAGGGTGATTGGGGGTAGGTGAATCACTAAACTACCAGGGATTTACTGTTAAACAGCAGAATGGATAATCGGGGGATGGGTGGACCACTAGACTACTGGGGATTTACTATTAAAAGCAGAATGGGTGAAAGAAGGGTGGGAAGAACGCTAGACTACTAGAGTTTACTGTCAAAAGGCAGGAAGGGTGATGGGGAGGTTGGGAGACCACTCAACTGTGTGACGCTCTGCCCCTCTGCTTATGATTATTGAATGATATTGGTATTACAAATACATGGTCTGTGTATGACATTTCAGTGTGTGAGGAATTTGGCCTGTAACTACAAAGTGTCAAGTAGCTGAAGCCAGGAGGTAATTAAACTGACCAGGAGAACCTTTTAATTGACTTCCTTGCAAAATGGCATTTTATTACGTTTTTATGACCTGCCCAGGCTTTTGAAGTTGAAACCAAATGTGACTTTATGACATTAAAAAAAAGGATGTCATTAGGCTGATTCCTGTTTTAACACCTTGGTGCCAGTGTGGGACTGTTAAGTTCAAAGAGAAATGTTTAATTAAAGGATGCCATATTTAGGAATTTTTTTTTCTTCTGATGTTACCATTAACTTCAAAATATCTCCTGGTAGGAAATTATGTTTGTAAAAATTAATTCTAAAAGGAAGTGCTAGATGACTCACCAAGGGGTTGGGGAGATAGAGCTGAAAATGTATCATTGTATCTAAAATGTGTGATATCCTCTTGGGCTCTGAAGAAACAAAAGTTCTCTCTAACTAAAATCAGCACTTACAAAAGGTAATACTTAGATAGCAAAGATCTAAAGTATTGTGGTAGGAGTATTGTTCTGTAATTTTCCCATTTTCCTTTGTGACTGTGAGCTCATGCTATTTGGTCTGTATTTCATTTTACTTATTTTACAATTTTTTGTAAATAACCATTTTCTTGAAATACTGCCTGGGTGTCTTCTCAGTTTCTTTTTGCATGTGAAGTGCCTGTATTTTAAGTCTGACAACTGTTTAAAAGGCTTGGTGTTGTTACTAAGCTTGGAAAAAGTAAGAATACACCCAAGGTCTCTTATAGAGTTTTAAGGGTTCATTTTGGAAAATTGGCTAGGTGCCCCAGGCAAACGATAGTACTGCAATCCCCGAAGATGGTACATATCTGAGCCTGTACATTAGGTATGCTAGTATAAGGTTCACAGTTTGAATCCCCCCAGAACTTGAGGCTAACAGGTGATTCGAACCCAAAGCAGACAGAAGGGTTACCCTGTCTATTTCCTGTTCACACTCTGAGGCTGGCACTTTAGGAGCAGAGGGCCTGACCTGCGGAGTGCATTTATGACAGACTTTACCAGGGATTTCCTGGTAAAATGCAAGAAGGGCAATCTGGAGGGGCCCAAAGACCACCACGGATTTACTGGTATATGGCAGGAAGGGTGATCGGCGGGTGGGGGGGGGACCACTAGACCACAAGAGAGTTACTGTTATAAGGCAGGATAGTGATCGGGGGTGGGAGGACCCCTAGATCACCAGGGATCTGACCTTCACAGGTCAGATGGGGGTGGGGGGGTACACTTGGCACAGGAGCAGGCAGCTGCACTACAGTTTCCCTGCCTTCAGGGGTCGGGGCATGAGCTTAGCGTCAAGATAAGGCATGTTTTTTGGCGATGGTAAACAGCGCTGCTCTGGAGGTTGTTTTGCACCAGCACAAACCTTTGAATATACTGCTGTGTCGGTATGTTTGAGGGACCCCCTCATTTGCAGAGGCACAGCAGAATGGGCAGTGCTCTGGGGCCTATTAATATGGCCCCACATGGTGCGCCTGCACAAACACAGGCTAGCACTAACACTAAGCAGGTTCGCACCGGCGCTAACCTTTGAATATGGGGGCTTAGTTGCAACATCTGACCATGTATTCTTCTATTGCTATCCTTTTATATTAAATATAGTTGCTGTCCTTTTATATACTGAATGCACTTATGCGATATATGTTGTATTCACTGTATTGTTTTTAACTAAAATGAGAATGTGGGGAGGTGTGACTAGTGCGTGAGCAAGATGGAGTGCTAGGCTCTCAGCTCCAACTTTGCATCTCATTTCTACACCCAACCGTGGCCTCCAGAGGAGAGAACATTTACAAAAAGATCAAGACACGGAAGCACATTTCAAGAGCTACATGAAGATAAAACTGTTTCTGCAAATACTGCAGAAACATCAAACAGTAGGGCATTTCTTTGAGTTCAAAGGGAATTGACCCAGAGCAAAGGAATGGTCAAGCAAGATGGACAGTACACTCCCAGGAGATAAGGTAGAGGCGATGTTTGCCCAGATTCTAAAGGAGTTAAAAGCAAGAGAAGAAGACACCTCAATCAACACAGAGAACATCCGATTGTTATCAGAAAACATGCAGATGCTTTCGGACAGAACTGCATTAGTAGTGACCAAAGCTCAAGCAAATGAAGACACTTGCAATATCTTAAAGGCCAAAATCGCAGCAGACACAACAATATAAGGTTTGTGGGATTCCCAGAATATTCAGGAAAAAGGTGATGTTGTAACTTTTTTTACAGAATGCCCTCCTGCAGATGCTCAAACTCTTGGGAGATGTTAGATTTGAGTATAAAAGGGCACACCGCTCTCAGGCACCCACCCCCTAAACCAGGGGAAAGACCCCTTCTCATCACTGCAAGACTGTTGAGGTTCCCAGGAAAAGAGAACATCATGAGGCGAGCATGGGAGTTAGTAGAGATGGCAAGGGCATAATATCATGAAGTTCTCCGATTACTCCAAAGAAGTGACTATACACAGGAAAGCATTCACCCCAGTCCAACAGGTCCTATACAAGGCAGGCATCCAGTTCTCACTACAATACCCTGCCCAGCTGAAATTCACCCACAAAGGAACACCCAGAGCATTCCTTACTCCGGAGGCAGTGATGGAATACAGCACCCTACATGTCAGAGGGAAAGATCCCCCTAAACACAACAGAGATAGGATACGCCCTAGAGATAGCCCTTCCACTTCTCAGCAGAAAATGTATACCACACCAAGGCAGGCTGCAGCGATGAGGGGTTGGGATGAGGCACACATGAGGAGTGATATTCCGGACAGCCCCATCCAAACACAATACATGGGGAATTCGGAGGCTCCCCCATGACAGCTTAAGCAAAAGCATGTACACTGCTGGATCAGAAGAGGAGGACCTGACCCGGTTCTTGGCTACAAACAGATATGCTGCCCTACAAGAAAGGATACCTTCCCCAGGAGCAGCAGAATATGCAGCCGATTTTAATTCACTCCTTGAGACTCAATTGGGCATGCTTCCACCTACACAACATGAAGAATAAAAGCAACAGGAGGACCAGACACACACAGTCATAGAAGACAATGCTGCCACAACACTGCTTCAACTTACTCCCACAGATGGACGCCCAGAGGGACAGAGTGATGGTGCTAAAGGATTGTCCGCCCAGCACCAGAAGTGGAAGGCATCAAGCACCACAACCCACACATGGGCGTAGACTGATAAAAGAACAACTGAAAGAGTAAGCTTTTCCCAGACTCTGGTCATGTAAGTAAGGCCCCAGCAGAGGCAGTATGATCCGCTATAATGTATATGATGAGGGGCTTTACTATAGTACATTTAAATATTCCACCGCTCCTGTGCCCTCAGGCTGCTGGAAGGCTATATTAATGTAATGTTCCTGCAACATATTACAGAGGCTTTCTTTTTGGGTCCACAGCTAACTGGAATCCAATCACCTCACAAAACTAAAACTGGCAATTACTGAACTGAGCTAACTAAATGATAAACTGCTCTGTGCAATGCATTTGTAACTCTGTAATTCACAAGCTATAATACCATTGACAAATAGCCCTCTTTTACTAACTTAAGATATTTACGTGCTGGTACTAGGTTATTTTCCATGTATCAATAGAATGCTAGAATTGCTGCCTTTTGGAAGGGAAGGGGGAGGAACAAGCAAAGAGAAATGTAAAATCACTGTGATGGTTTGCTCATGAATACACTACGCAAACCATAAAAACTGTCCTGGTAAGGGCACACTGTGTAAGTTTATAGTTTCAGGAGGAAAATACGAACATACGAAATTTGCCAGCAGATAAATGCCTAGAGGTCTATAAAGCCTGTTCGAATGTGCAGCTAGCACCCCCCTTATTCTGCAGCTGCCCCCCCCTTCCCCTCCAATGACCCTCCCCCCTTGCCCTGTTCCAGCCCCTTTTGAAGCAGTCCACTGGTCTACTGGATACCATTTCTGCCGGTAACGCATTCCACCCAGCTACCACACTCTCTGTAAAAAAGTGTTGCCTCATTTCCCTCCTGGATCTTCCTCCCTCCAGTCTCATATCATGGCCCCGGGTGTCCCTCCCCTCCCTTACTTTGAACAGCCCCTCTGTACCTGTCTTGTTTATTCCTTTTATGTACTTAAAGGTTTCAAACATGTCCCCTCTGTCCCTACTCTCCTCCAGCGAGTACATGTTCAACTCCCTCAGCCTCCTCTCGTATGATAAGTCCCCCCAGCCCCTTGATCATCATTGTCACCCTGAGCTGCACCCCCTCCAGTAACTTAATGTCCCTCTACAGATACAGGCGTCAGTACTACATGCAGTACACGCCAGGTGCGGTCTAACTAATGACCTATACAGTGGCAGAATCATCACCTCCCTCCTCGAGGATATACCCCTTGCAATGCAGCCTTCACAGCTGCCTTCCTACATTGTGCCGAGTTGTTCACTGACCCTGTAATGAGCACCCCCAGATCCCTCTCCCCCTCTGTCTGGGCTAGCTGCACTCCCCCCAGCTGGTAACTCCTCCTTGGTTTCTTCACCACAAAATGCAACACCTTGCACTTTTTGGCATTAAAACACCAGTTGCCAGGTGTCTGACCAGGTATCCAGCTTTGCCAGATCATCCTGCAACCCCTGCCATCCCCCTAGGTCATCCACCACCGCTCCCATCTTGGTATCATCAGCAAACAGACTGATCTTGCTCTTGATGTCCAATGATATGCCTGCAATGAATATCCCAAACAACACTGGTCCCAACACCGAGCCCTGTCGAACAGTGCTCCTCACTACCCTTGGGGATGAGAGCTCTCCACCCACCACCACCACCCTCTGCTGCCTTCCCTGAAGACAGTTCCCTAGCCATCTCAACAACTTTGTACCTGCCCCTGTCTCTTCTAGCTTACTTCCTAACCTCCCATGTGGCACTGAATCGAATGCCCTACTGATGTCCAGATACAGGACATTCACTGCATGGCCCCTGTCCAACTGCTTAGTTACCCAGTCACAGAACTCCACCAGATTGGTTTGGCAGGATCTGCCAGGTATGAAGCCATGCTGTCTGCTGTCCTGTAGTCCTTTGTCCTCCAGGAGGCCCACCAGCCTCTTCTTCAGGATAGTCTCCATCAGCTTACCCACAATAGATGTGAGTCTCACCAGTCTGTAGTTCCCCGGTTCATCCTTGGAGCCACTCTAGTGGAGGGGCACCACATGAGTCATCCTCCAATCCTGAGGCAAACACCCTGAGTGTAGTAAGGCATTAAATAGGTCTGCCAAAGGTCCCGCAAAGACCTCTGCCAGCTCCTTCAGTACCCTGGGGTGGATACCATCTGGGCCTGGCGCCTTGTCCACCCTCAGTGCCCTCAAACCCTCCAGAACTCTGCTCTCCATGTTTTCCCTGCCTGTCACCCCTTCCCCCCGTTTCTGCCATTCCTCCCCCCTCTTCTCTTTAGTAAATACTGAGCAGAAGTAATCATTTAGTGCTTCTGCCTTATCGCCACCCTGCTTCCACCCAACCCGCCTCCTTCCTAATCCTTACTATGTGGTCTCCTAGTTCCTTTTCTCCCTGATGTACCTAAAGAAATTCTTCTCCCCCTTCTTAACACCTTGTGCCAGCCTGAGCTCCGTAGATGCCTTGGCTCCCCTTACTGCCCAGGTCACCTCCTTCGATTCCTTCAGGTACTCCTCCCTGTCCTCCCCTTCCCTGTTTTCTTGTACCTCCTAAAGGCACCTCTTTTCCTCCTTACCTTTTCCATGACCTCCTTGCTGACCCAGCTTGGTTTCTTAGCCCTAGTCTTCTTGCTCTGGGCTTGCTACAGGTTCTGGTTGCCCCCACTATCCCCAGCTTTATGAGCTCCCACCTCTAGTTAGTGCCATACTAGGTTGAATTTTGGCCAGGTACCCTTTTACCACTTCCCCCATCCTCCCAAAGTTGGCCCTCCTGACGTCCAGCACTCTTGTGCCAGATTCCACTCCTTCTTTGCCCATATCCAATGTGAGCCATACTGAGTGGTGGTCACTCCCTGACAGTGGTTCTTCCACCCTAAGTTCCTTCACAAACTCCCCATTTGCCAGCACAAGGTCAAGGGTATTCCCTAACCTGGTTGGTTCACTAACCACTTGCATCAGGAAGCTGTCCTCCATCCAGGCATCCAGCAGTACCTGCTCCCTTATATTCCTGGTTGTTGGGGTACTCCAGTCCACTCCTGGAAGGGCCATTCTATGCAGATCCTAATGAATGTTTTACCCTATCTCCTCCAAAAGACAACCGTAGAGAGGAATGAAACAAATGGCACCGAGCTGCTGGAATGTCAATTTGTATACTCTCTCTTCAGCCAGCCTGCACCATAAATAACCATCTGAGGAGATGATGTTACCACCCCATCCCCCTGCACTCTACAGGTTTATGACGGCAATATAGCTGCAGAGAGAGGTAAGAAAGCAAGGAAATGGCTTTAGACTAATTAACAAGAATCTTACAATATGCTAATTAATAACAACAGTATAAAACTAATCACACTCCCAAATACCCTGTGACCAGGACAGCCAGGCACCAGACACACAGTACTAACCATGCAATGCAACTAGACCATAAAGAATACTTAATACCAATGTAGGTCTCCTCCCATCCCCCCACTGCCACACAGCCCCCTGACCAAGCTTCAACTCAAACAGACCTCCCTACAGGCTTCACATCGCGACAATCTGTTAACATCAGGGACTGCAGAGTAGAGAGCAGAGGAGATTAGTAGTACTAGCCTTACAGACAAGGAAACCACAGTACATAATTTCCTTCACCCTTTCCCCCTTCAACCATCACAGAACCAAAGGCAGATATTTAGTTGCCACCAAGCGGTGGCTAAGAGACCATGAGGAGCTATAAGGCTTCAGGTCATACTCTCAGATCACTCGCAATAGTTTTCTTTGTATATAAATACTATGTTTGTTTGTCTAACTGGATAGTGCCACACAGCCCACAGCAGAATGAGGGCTGGACAGGGACAATACTTTGCTATAAGTACACTCCAACAAGGACTCCACATACAGGTAAAATCAATGTGCATGTACCCTCTTGGTCTGCGGTCAGAAAGACAGTTATATACCAGCACGACCCCAAACTTCCCCAGAAAGGGGCACAAGAGAAGGGGGCAACCATTACAACACATACTCAACACTATATCCCTATTCACAGCACATACCCACCACCTGCTTGTCTTCCTATCATAGTCCGATATCACCGGGCTCTCGGCAGGATTTTTTGTTGAAGAGTCCCAGACTTTCTTGAAAAAAAAAAATGGGGGTCCGGACCGAAAATCTGGGAGTCCTCATGACATTTTTGGGGGCCCCTAGTGAAATGAATGGAATGAGACTGGAAAGTGCATTTCAATGTTTTTTTATTTATATACCCATGGTTTTTTTATATTCCTGAATCATTATGTTGCTAATATAATACCAAAAAGTCCTTTTTATTAAAGCAGACAAGTGTTGTTTTGCATTCCTACAAGGCACCAGATGGCTAAAAAGTAACCACAGCAGTAAATGATCACATAAAAATAATCACTTGTGTGACAGTTGACTATTGTTCATTCATTTGTTCCATGACTGGCACAAATTAACAATTAGAAAACTGTACTTACAGTTTTGCAGTTCTGGTACTGTACATTGAATTGGAATTTCTACTGCTGCAGTTAGGTGCAGTGGCCCGATTTATTTGTCAAACTGCTACAAACAAAGTTTGCCATTAGATTCGGTACCGACAGTAAGATGTAAACATTATGACTAACAGTCATTGTTGACAGTCACCTATGGCTTCCAGTCACTCACCTCCTGCCCAAAATACTTCTCCTTTGTTCTCTCCTGCACATTGACATTTTAGTTGCAATTATAATCAGCCCCCCTTTTCAGACTCCCAGCCAGTGCCCACCCACCAAACACTGCAGAAACCTCCCTCCCAGCTCCCACCCACCAATGATGACTCAGGCTTAGATGACACAGACTAACATGATTGTGTGGTTGCTGCCCCTTAGTGCAATTTTTTTCACTGGCTACACTACAGACCTCCTGCCCAAACTTAAGTTAGCACCAATGGTGGTGCCATCTGTGTGGCAAGTAATTGCTGTTTTGTGCCTTGACCTGGCATATAAGTGATTATTTCTTCACCTACACCCTCCTGCCCACAACTTCTCCTAAAACACCCTCCTGCCCACAACTTCTGCCTGCTACTCTCCTGCACAAAATCTTCTTAAATTGTAAGAATACCTCAATCTGGCTGTACCAGAGACATGGATTTGACTGGAGTGACTGAAAGCCACCCCACTCTCTTAGCCTTGACAGCTGATCTGCTGTTAAGAAGAGACAGTGGCACAATCTGGTAGATATGACAACTGAGTCTGCAATGTATCTGCTTTCTGTGTATACGAGTCATGGGTACATCTATGCTGGCAGGCAAATTTCTCCTAACACCCCTCCTGCCCAATTAACATCTCCACATGACTCTCCTGCCCTTAACTTCTCAGACTCTCATCCTGCACATTTCTTACCCACCCCACCCACAACCTACCTTGGCTCAGCAGGTCTCCCAGATCTGTCCAGTTTAAGACAGTGGCACAATCTGATCTGCTTGGTGGCATAAAATCTGCACAATCTGCTTTTCTAGTGAATTTCTTTTTTCATGGCATTAGATTGCCATTTTTTCTGTGGCAATTCCCTAACACCTCCAGCCCATAACTTCTCCCAACACCCTCCTGCCCATAACTTCTACTAACACTTCCTTCCCATAACGTCTCCAAAACCCTCCTGCACATTTCTTAATTGTGTGTGTGTGGCAGCTAAAAGAGAACTAGTGCCAGTGTTCATGACTGGATAGCACAGTGGGGTGGCCGAAAAGCTCCCCCATCCCCACCCACAATTACCTTGGCTCAGCAGGTCTCCCAAATCTGTCTGGTGTATGGCACAATCGGGTGGTGCCTTGGTTGAATTATCTGAACGGCACACTGCAGTCTGCTTTTTTCTGTTTGAACTTCTTTTTTCATGGCATGCCATGTTTTCTGTGGCAATATCTTCTCCTAACACCCTCCTGCCCATAACTTCTCCGAAAACACCCTCCTGCCCATTAACTTCTCCTAACACCCCCCTGCCCATAACTTCTCCCATAACCCAACACCTCTCCCTCCTGCACATTTCTTAACTGTTTTGTGTGTGTACTGTTGATGACAATAGAAGTCACTGTTGCACACAGACTGTGGAAAGAGCAGAATGGGTTTAGTAACTACATTTGACAATATAATCTCAGACTGTCCCCCCACTAAAAAACACACAAGGACTGCATTGGGGCCATAATAGTTTACCCCCTCCCCCACCCGATCATCTGAACTTGTTAGACTGAGATCCTATCCCACCAAAATCAAAACTATATTAAATTTAGCTGAATGGGGTAATGACCATCCTCCCACCACCCGGGCCAGTCCCCAGGAAATTTAAATCTTGATCCGTTCCCCCAAACAGGACCCCCACCAAAAGTAGCACTGACCTTAAGGGACTAAATTTAAAAAATTGTACTACCACCCACCCCCACCCTTGTTGGAATAAAACATTTTGTTACTTATCTTCTACTCCTGTGCCCAAGTTCCTCCACCGTCCTGTCTCTGGGTCAGTGTTAGTCACTCAGATTGTCTCAAAAACTAAAAAAAAAAAAAATTAAAGACCATTATTAAAACATTTTAAAATTTAAAATAATTATTTTCTTCGCAGTCTAATGGCCTTAAATTTCTTAAGTGCTGGATGAGGGTCATAGTCTTCAAGTTCAGCTCCTTCTTGGGCAATCCGCACGAGTTTGCTCACAGCGTCTGCCTTTACGGAACATTTACCTTTTGTTTTTGTTTTGTTTTGTACAGAAAAACCTCTATAACATACTAACATACTAAAATGCCAGCAGAATAGGCCTAATGGTCTTTCGTGTCTGCTCGTTTGGTCAGCCCCCACCCTGGGTGCTGACCTTGCTGTCCCCCTCGCCTTCTCTGGCTTCTCCCTTCCCAGTTCCGGATATTCTTGCTGCATTGGATTTCGCTTCCTGAACCCTTCCCTGTACCTGTCCCACCCCTTGAACCCTCCACTGTCTCTGCCTCCACCAGCCCCTGAGGTAGTGCATTCCATGGCTCTACCACCTCTCAGTGAAGTAGCACCTCCTCTTCTCCTGAATCTTCTCCTCCAGCTTCCACCCATGCCCTCTAGTGGCCTCCTCCTTCTAAGCACCCTCACTGTTCCTCCCTATTTACACTCTTCATGTACCTGAAAACCTCTATCATGTCCCCGGTCCCTTCTCTCTTCCAAAGTGTACATATGCAGCTCTTCGAGCCCTCCTCATAGGTCCTGTCCCCAAGCCCCAAATCATTTTGGTTGCCCTCCTCTGACCCTCTCCAGGAGGTTAATGTCCCTCTTTAAGGGCTCCAAAACTGCACGTAGTACTCAGGTGCGGCCTCACCAAGCAGTTATACAGAGGAGTATCACTCTCCTTCTGGAGGTGATCCCCAGCGATGCATCCCAGCATCCTGTTGGCCTTGGCTGCTGCCTCCTACAAGTCTCAGAGTTGTTCATCTTGACATCCACCACCATCCTCAGGTCCCTCTCAGCCATTGAGACTTGTAGTATTCCCCAGGGTGTACACTTGGCCTGGGTTTCTGCCCCAGGTGGAGTACCTTGCATTTCCTGCATTAAACCTCAGCTTCCACTTTCTAGACCATCTTTCCAGAGCCTCCAGGTCCCTGCAGGCCACCCTCCTCCTCCCCATCCACCACCGCCTGCCGAGTCATCTGCAAAGAGACTCATCTCACTCCTGATTCCTGTCCTTATGTCAGATACGTGGCGTTGAACAGAAGGGCCCAGGACAGATCCCGTGGGACCCCACTAATGACCCTCCTTGGGAAGAGACTATCCCACCAACTATCCGTCCTGGAGCCAATTGCCTATCCATCGATCATCTGGTTTCCCACCCCATTTCTCCTAGTTTATCCAACAGGCCCACGGAGGAACAGAGTCAAATGCCTTGCTGAAGTCTAGAAAGAGGACATCCACTGGTCTACCCAGGTCCAAGGCACTTGTCACCCAGTCATAGAACTCCACCAGGTTTGTCTGACACGATTTCCCGGGATGAATCCATGCTGTCTATCGTCCAGGCACCCTGACTTATCCAGGTCCCCTAGCTCTCCTTGACAATGCCTCCATCACCTTGCCCACCACTGATGTCAGGCTGACAGGCCTGTAGTTCCCTGCCACCTCCCTTGATCCCCCTTGTGATAGGCACTACATGCGCCACCTTCCAGTCTTGGGGCACCCACCTTGTCCTCAGAGAGACGGTGAAAAGCCTGCCAGGGTTTCGCAGGACATCTGCAAGTTCCTTCAGCACTCTAGGATGTAATTTATCCGGCCCGTGCTTTCTCCATCTTAAGGAGCTGAGGGCTTCTCACTCTCTGCTGTGATTTCCACTTCAGTACCTCTTCTCCCTGCTTAGCCCTCCCCCACCTGCCAGTGATGCCCCCTCCCCAGACCTGCCATTGGTAAGGGCCCCTCCTCATTATCTCTGTCTCTCCCATGTATGATGCAGCATCCCCATTTTCCTGGTGAAACTGAGGTGAAGTACTCATTTAGTACCTCAGCCTGCTCCTCTGGATCTTGTGCCCATCTCTTCCTGATTTAATCCTGCTAATCTGCCCTTCACCTTCGCCTTTCCCAGTGTATCTAAAGAACCCTTTTCCTCTCCTAATTTCCCTGGCCAGGTTCTGCTCCTTCCTTGCCTTAGCCACCCTCACCACTCTAGTGGCCCTTCTAGCCATCAGCTCATACTCCCCGATCCCTTCACTCTTGAGCACTTGAATTCTTATAGGCTGCTTTCTTTCCCCCCCACCTCCTGGACCTCCCTGGTCCACCAACAGGTTTTTGGGCCCCACCGCATTTCGTCTTACTCTTGCACAGGTGCTGGTAGCATCCTGCACCCCTCCTGATGATTTCCCACCTACTATCAAGCGCCCATGTCTGACCCAATCCCATCCAAATGCTCCTTAAGGATCCTTCCCATTTTTAAAATCCACCCTGAAGTCGGTTATCCGGCCTTTGTGCAGCCTTCTACCCTCCTAGGTCCAGGCAGAACCAGACCGTGGCATGGTCACTCCCCGCCAATGGGTCCCTTACCTCCAGGCCCTAATCTGGTCACTGTCTGCCAGGACTACATCCAGTACCGCGGTTCCTGGTCGGTTCCCTCACCATTGAGTTAGGAACGCACTTGAAAGACATCCAACAACCTCTGTTCCTGGGTCACAGAGGATGTCATAGTCTCCCAGTCTGTTCCTGGCATGTTTAAGTCCCCAACACCACCACCTTTCCTCTGCCCAGTCTGCAGTGTCTCCTAACATCTGCCACCAGACTGTCCTCCAGCTCCTCCGCCAGGGCAGGGGTCTATACACCCTCCTATTTTTACTCTCTTGCCTCTTGTTATCAAGGTGACCATCGCCTCCACGGTTCCCTCCGCCTCCTCTCACCCTATGCCAAATGCAGTTTTTGACTCATTGCTACCCCTCCTCCCCTTCCCTCCCCCCTGTCCTTCCTGAACATAGTGTAACCCTCCAGGTTCAGGTCCCAGTCATGTCTTGCAGTGGCCCAAGTCTCAGTGACCGCTGCCACATCCACTGCTCCCTCAGTTAACATGTCACTGATGTAACAGGTAACACAAGTAAAATATTGGAAAACATCTGAATAGTTCTCAATTATGTCTTGGCAGACACTATTGAGCAAAGTCGGTCCTTTTTTAGATTTCAGAACAAGTTTGAATTGTCCGTAATCTTTCTCAGCCCTGTCTTGGTCAATAAGTGCTGGCAGTGTTTCTTCTTTGAAGGTTGTTTCTTGGAAAAAAGTGCAAACATCCTTGAGTTTCTGCAGTCCATGGTCCATTATGTTGGAGTCATGAGGAAAAAACTTTGGATTTAGAAGAACATTTAAGTTATGCAGCAGTTGCATTGAACTTGTCTCAAATCTGCTGTGAATGTTTTCAATGAGTTGCATCAGATATCCCTGAGATGCCATATAGAACTGCATTCGCAGTGATGGCTTGTCATTCACTTTTTGATCCTGCGACATGCCAGGACTTCGGTCGAGTACCTGAAATGTCTTCTGTAGCTCTACCCCATTCTGCTCTTTAAACTGCTGCAATCTAGTAACTGTGGCTTCTATCATGCTGCTGGCCACCGAAATGTCAACACTGTCCCGTTGCATGACTAAAGACAGTTTATTCACTACGTCTAAAACATCCATGAAAAAAGAAGTGCATAAGATAAAGCAGACTGATTTCAGTTTTGTGTGAAGGTCATTTGCTTCTGCCGCACCTTTTGCTGCATCATGCTCTAGGGTTTGTAAAAGTGCAGGGAATGATCTGTGAATTGCTTGAACTGCAGTATGCAGTGACAGCCACCGAAAGCTTGCAGGTTCTTTTAGGGACAGATGTCTAATATTGTCATCATTGAGTGTTTACTGGATGAAACGCAAGGCACTGTCCCTGGTCCCCCATTGACCTGGCACCAAACCTCGACCAAGCCCTAAGATACTTTACTGATGGAGTCAATAGCATAAATGACCCGTTTGCCCCTCTGAAGAAAAGGAAAATCCGGGGGGGTTAAGAATGGGTTGATCACGAGGGAACTACTAACTAAGATGAAAGAAAAGGACAACCTCGGGTTAAAAGCCAGGATCTCCTGCAGCTCGCATGATTACCAGCGCTACAGAGCCGCAAGAAACCACTGCACCTTCCTCATTCGGCAGGCCAAAGCCAACCATAAGGAACATCTCAGCAATACATGGGGTGATGGAAAAAGGTTCTGGGAGACTGTTAAAAGCCTCCTCGGAAAGGACAATAAACAGCACCCACAACTTCTTAACATTAACAATTCCCCCAATACTGATCCACTCCTCATCGCGGAATCATTCAACGTGGCCTTTTCAGACCTCACCTCGGTATTACCTCCCGACTACTTTTTCCCTTGTACCGACCAACCCAGCTGCAAGACTCGCCCGAGCCCCCAACCAAACTTCTACTTCAAAAGAGTGACAGTCAAGGAGACTCTACAACACATAAAAAAGTGCTGGGCAGAACTAGAATAGGCAGTGATGGGGTTGACATGAAACTCCTATCCCTCTCACTTGACACTATCATTGTGCCAATAACAAAACTAATAAATCTCTGGCACTTGCCAAATTCCCCAGAATCTGGAACAAGTGCTAGTGACACTGGTTTACAAGAACGGAGACAGGACATGTGTAGCCAACTACAGACCAATCTCCATCCTCTCCCCCTTATCCAAGACACTGGAAAAGATTGTGGCAGAGCACCTCACCGAATACCTCAACAAATACAAACTACTTTGTCCAAACCAACACGGCTTCAAGCAAAATCATAGCACTACTTCTGCCCTGGTTGAGTACATGGACTACGCACACAAAGCACTTGACAAAGACAAGTTAGTGGGGTCAGTTTTTATAGATCTCACCAAAACCTTCGACACTGTTAACCACCACTTACTACTGGCTCAGCTACTGAACCTGGGGGTTGCAAAGAATACTGCTACCTGATTTAAGGACTACCTTTCCAACAAAACCCAATGTGTCAGAATTGGCCAAACCGTATCCGGCTCCAGAGAAATGTCATTGGGGTTCCCCCCAAGGGTCCATCCTGGGGCCCTTACTTTTCAGCCTTTTCTGAACAACCTCCCTGAAGCATGTGACACCAAACTCATCCTCTACGCTGACGATGCAGTACTCAAACAGCAACTCACACCATAGCACTCTCCAAATTGAACTCCAGCGCTCTTTTCACTATCTGGAAGACTGGTTCTGCAAGCAGAAATTGTTGCTAACCTACAAAAAGACCAAGACAATGCTAATATCCAGTTCCCACAATAAAAATAACCCCCTCCCCACCTTCTCTAACAAAGTCAATGCACCTCTGGAACAAGTGACCACTTTCAAGTACCTGGGGTCACCCTTGATGACACCCTCTCCTTCACCCATCATATTGACTTGGTAGCCAAGACAGCTAACTCGAAGCTTGGTGTCCTCTACAAGCATAGAAATAACCTCACTCCAGAGGCACTTCGCCTCTTGGTCTCCAGCTCCATCCTTTCGACCATCGACTATTGTCTGGTCAGCTATAGTTCGGCCATGGACAAGGCTCTCAAGAGGATACACACAGCCCTCAACAATGCCTGCAGGCTCACCTTGACTGCTGACCAGCTTGCACACACCTGCTCCCTTTACAAAATGATGAAATGGTTGCCACTAAAGAGCAGAATCAAGTTCCAAACTTGCCTCCTTGGGAAGAAGGCGCTTATGGGGAAAACACCCCCCAGTGTTTCAAGCATCTTATCCCCGGCTGTCTCCACTTATCAGTACTCTGAGCTTTACATGAGGACTCTATCATACATGAGACTGCTCTTGACAATGTTCCTTCACCTATAGAGCCCTCTATGGCTAAATGAAATCTCTGGGCCCCTACGTACATCCACGAGTCTCTCTTACTTCAAATCTGGTCTGAGGCAACAACTTAGCTCAAGCTCAAAATGTAACTGCTCCAGACCACACACACACACACACACCCCTCATCTGCTCAGCCCTCGCCTGTACAAGCCCCTTGATTACCCTCCCCATCCCCTCTCCCTCCTTCCCCTGAATTGCTACCACACCTTCTAAACACCCTCTAGTCTGACGCTGTACTAAGCCTGGTACTAGACATGAATGTGTAATGCTGTAACCTATAAGCTATGCAACTGTATCATTGTAACCTATTGTTAGTCTTGTACTTCGTTTGATCTCATGATGCTAATCCTGTATTATGTCTTCTACCCGGCGTGGAACCTTTGTAAAAGAGCCTGTGCTCAAAGGTATTTTCCAAACTCCAAATAAATAAATAAACTGTACTCTGCTGCAGAGTTGCTGTAGTATCTGTACACATTTTTGATGGTTACTTGATAGTCACTGAATACAGGGTTGTCCCGACATGCTTGACCTGCTGCCAGTGCCAGTCTGTGGGCAACACAATGACTCTGAATCAGCCTTGGGTTAACCTGCTGTCTTAACTTTGCACCCACGCCATTGTGCATTCTAGTCATGACGCTGGCACCGTCACTTGCTAATGTGATGATCTTGATAGGGTCAACTGCATTAGCAGAACACACACTTAACAGTTCTCCTACAATTGTGTCTGCCCTCCCATTAGGTATTGCAATACAAACTATGAAGTGAATTTTGGCCTGTGCATTGTGTACGCACTTCACATAAATGTTCAGTTTTTTGCGAATGGTTACATCAGTGGTTTCATCCACTATTACCCCAAGGAACTGAGAACCTGCTAAGTGAGCTCTGATTTCTTCCTGTAGGACTTCATTTATGGAGTCGAGCATGTCATATCTTGCATCCCAACCAAAGTAGATTGTGCCACTGTCTTGCAAGGCTGGACAGCCATTTCATTTCTGTGGATTGACAAACACACCACCATTAGTGTTAATCCACAAGCAACAGCCGCTTCCACCCTGTGCCCTGGCCCGAAAAATTCCATTCCTCACCTGTAGAGCTATCAGTGTTTCAAACTGGTTGAGTGACTGCCCTTGTTTGGTAAGGTAGTAAACTGTCATTCTTCGCCTCAGGACCCGAGACCTGCTTCTCAAATGCCACTGGTGGAGATCGTTTTTCTGCTGTTTTCTTTTCAGTGTGCACCAGCAAATGTTCTCTGTTTCTTTCATGTCTGTAGAAAGCAGACACTTGCAGATTGGTTATGCCAGTTGTGGCAAATGGATTGCCACCTTTTTTTACACCAACTGCACTTCCCAACAATATTCCCCTCTACTTCCTCCTTTACAAACCATGGAAATAACTTTGTCCAGCTGTCCCTCTATGACCTTAATTTCTTGCTGCTTTTAGCAGATGCAGTCTGTTCAGACTGCTCATTTTCAGTTTCAACATTCACAATATCAGCTGTCTCCTGAGATGTGCTTAAGTCACACTCAGGATGATGTTGTTTGTTCCTTATACTTCGGTGTGGAGGATTCTCCGCCACCAAAATCATCATTAAGACTTTGTTGGGACATGCTGCTCATGAGGCTTCCCCGCCCAGCTTCTTCACTCTCCTCCTCCTCCTCCTCCTCCTCTTCTCCTGGGTGCAATGCACTCATGACTTGGCCCTGCACAAAGCACAAAAAAAAGATACAGTAAACCCTAAGCTCACTAAACCATCGCCAGAAATAGTTGCAATGTCCCAAACTGCCTAAAATAATGGTAAATAAAAAATTTACCTTTTTGTGTTAAGTCTAACACTGGTGCCTCCAAGGAATGTGTGCAGCCTGCACCCACATGCCTCCTTCGTCTACTCGAGTGACTGGGGCGGACTGTCTGACCCGGCGCATTATTTTTAAACAAATTAACACTTTTTCTTTCTCTCTCTCTCTCTCTCTCCCCATCGATGGCAAATGACTGGAGCCTGTCGCCTCCAGCTCCTCTCCCGCGGGTAGAACCAAGGCACGGGCGGCTTGAAGGGGAACTGATCGCACCCCCATGAATATTGCTGCTGGCACTGTCTTCCTCCTCACCCTCCCCACTCCCACCTCACCTGGTGGTGTGCGCCACTCCAGGGTGCAAATCACCAGGCGGCAGAAGGAAGGGAGGAAAAAAATAAACCAATTGCACATTTCACGCATGCGCAGTACACGGCCTGCTCAGGACTCCTGGGGCCTGCACTGCAAAGAGTCTCGGGACTCTCTGGGCTGGCGGGCAAGCGTCCCAAAGCACAAAACTGCGTAATGGATGCGGGTGCCCGCGTCCCCGAGAGCCCTGTACCAGCCAAATGACCATTGTAAAATACACAATGACGGATATAAGACTACACAGCTGGAATGTTAGGGGTTAAATTCCCCAATGAAATGCAAGCAGGCTATAACACATCTTCAGAGGATACACTCACAGCTAGCCACACTACAAGAAACAAAACTCACAGGCCTGGAAGCAATAAAGCTAGCGAGCGGCTGGGTAGGGCAAGAGATTCACAATGCAGCACAGTCAAAAAAAAGGGGGGTCCCCATACTGGTTCATAAATCCCTGAACTGGAACCTAATTAAGACTTCACATGCCACAGAAGGACACTGGGTATTAGCACTTTTCAAAACTGTACATGGCCCATTGGTGGTGGGAAACCTATATGCCCCCAATAATGATTCACCCCATTTTTTTTTTTTTACAAGATAGCTGAAGAAATATCAGTTTTTAATGACAAAGGGGCCCCATCCTGATAGGAGGGGACGTCCACCTGACACTAAAGCCAGAAATGGACAGGAGGAGCAACAACAGACCCGAGCCTCATAAGAGAGCTGTTAAAACCCTCAAACTCTGGATAAGAGACCAAGCACTCTCAGATGTGTGGTGCATCCACAATCCCAGACTAAAGGCTCATTCACACAGCAAGAAAGTTGGATCGTCGCTGTGTAAATGGCTGCAGCCAAGCTATCTGAAATGCTGTGCAGCAGCGTTCACATGGCATAGCTCTAGAATGCTGCAGGTGCTGCAAAAGAATTTCTGGCGTTCTGAGGAGGGTTCAGGTGGGGGGGTGCAGTCAACAATACTACAGTGGAGAGGGTCTTCAGACCAGAGTTCAGCAAAAGGTAGTTTTACGCACATTAATCACAGATGAACTTGGGTAAGTAGTTCTGTTCAAAAACCGAGGGCTGTAAATCGAGAAAACACGGTCCCATAGTGGAGCCATGACACCAGGCAACGTATTGGCTGGTGCTGACTGTTCACACAGCCAAGAACACCGGTGAAAAACTTCTACTTCACTGCATGATCCCAAGAAAACAGGGATCATGGGCACAACAAAACGCAAGTGGCAACCGGCAGAATGGTGGCGTTCACATGTGCACAGGGGCACCGATCTGGGCATTGTGCACCACTAGCACCGACTAAGAACATGCAGTGTGAACGAGCTTTAAGAGACTACACATAACATTCGACAGTTCATGGCACGTACAGCAGAACTGACATGTGGCTCACATCTCAACAAACCACCCCTATGGTAAGCCACACTCGCATCACCCCTTTAGTCATATCAGACCATGCCCCAAGTGCAGCTTGGCCTCCTATATGGGACAATCCCAACTAAAATCAACTAGCTGCCGGATGGACCCACTACTACAATTATACCCCCAGTTCCAACCATGGCTACTGAGCACCGCACAGGAGTTCTTCCAACTAAATGACACCAGAGACACCTCAGTCTCTATATTGTGGGGGAGGTGTATAAGGCAACAATAAGGGGCTCAATAACTGCATACACAGCATGCCGCCGAAGGGCACAGGCACAGGAACTATCAACCCTGGAGAGACAACTGGCCCACAAAGAGTTCCTTCTTAAAAATAACCGTAACCTCAATATATCCACCCCCCTATATAGGGAAGTTCTGGCCCTCAGGCAAAACAAATAATCTGATGGCAAGGAAAGCAGAACTAGCTACCCTGCAACTAAAACAGAAATTCTGGGACAAGGGAGAAAAGTTTGGTAAACTTCTAGCCTATAGACTTAAAAAAACAACAGTTTAAAAGAGCCACTGCATCTCTACGCTCCCCTGAAGGGGAACTGTGCCCATCGCAGGACAGCATTAACAAGATAATGACCAAGTTCTAAGTACAATTATACACATCGACTACCACCCCAGATCAAAACAAACTGAAGACCTTTCTATCATCCCTTCACCTCCCAGTGCTAGACCCGGAACAAGCAAGAAGCCTGGAGCTTCCAATCACAAAGGAGGAGATCATAATGGCAACACGCAATTTAAGCCCCAAAAAAGCCTCAGGAGGTGACCGGCTACCAACAGAATTCTACCAGATGGAGGCCACACAGGTTTCCCCTATACTAGAAAGAGCCTATGCCAAAATAAGATGCACCGGCATATATCCCCCCACGATGGCCAAAGCAACCATTACCATCCTTCCCAAACCTGGGAAGAACACGGAACTACCTGCCAGCTACCGCCCCATCTCACTAATCACAGTGGATAGCAAAACCTATGCTAAGATACTAGTAAACAGGCTTGAAAAGTTCCTCCCTTCCCTGATCCACCCCTCACAGGCAGGTTTCATTAGGGTCGCTCCAGCTCAGACCACATACACAGTCTGATCGATATAATGCACCTGGCTAAAACAACAATACCCCCACAGCTGCCACTGCCATTGATTTTGCAAAGGCTTTTGACTCAGTGGAGTGGAATTACCTATACTCGGTGTCATAAATGCATTCCCACACAGGGCCCCAGCCTGGTACAACGAACTCCCCTCCAACGTCTCCTCCATCTCCAGATTAGGACTTTTCAAGTCAGCCCTCAAAGAGCACATTCTCGCTTCATGGTACTGCCAATGTACCAGCTAGTGCTGAGTCATCTATCTATCATCTTATGGCACTACCCCGCCACTGAGCTCCTACCGACAGGGCTACCAAACATTACCTATTAACAATGCCTCCTTTGGCTGCACTCACAAGATATCTGTCTAATTCTCTACTTCACTGTAAATATCAAACCTTTTACTCCCTCTATCAGCAAACTTATTGTTCTCTTAAAACTGTAAAATACAGCTCTCAGTAACACGTTCAATGCAATATATAGCTGATCTTGATTCTGCAATATTGTAAAACTAAAAAAAATTTAACCTTTAGCTGCCATTCTATGTCTATATGTATTAAGTGTTTATGTTTGTTTTTTCTGACACGGAGCCTTTGTAAATAAGTCCCTGACTCAAAGGTTATAATCCTAAAGTCTGTTAAATAAATAAATAAATACACACACTCTGCAGTTCAGGCCCCCTTCTCCCACAGTGCCAACCTCAGAGCGCAATAGTGTGAACAGGTAACAGACAGGGTAACCCTCCTGTCTGCTTTGGGTCCGAATCACCTTTTGTTTCAAGTTCTGGAGGGATTCAAACTGTGAACCTTATGGTAGCATACCCAATTAACAGGTTCAGATAATACTCTCTTCAGAGGGGATGCAATATAATCTTTCGCCCAAGGGCACCCAGCCACGTTTTCCTAAATGAACCCCTAAAACTCTATAAGAGACCTTAGGTATAATCTTACCTTCTTTCCCAAGCTCAGTAACACCATCAAGCTGTTGAACAGTTGTCAGACTTAACCACCTATACATCACATGCAAAAAGAACTGACAGACACCCAGGCAGTCTTTTAAAGAAAATGCTCTTTACTAAAAAAAAAATCGTAAAACAAGTAAGATAAAATACAGAACAATATATCACACAGCTTACAATCTTATAAAACAAAAAAGGAAGTTTCAGAAGAAACGCTTCTACCACAAAAGACGTAATTGCTTTCTAACTATTACCTTTCTAAGTGCTCTTTTAGTTAGAGAGACAACTTTGTTTCTTCAGAGCCCAAGATGATATATATCTTCATGTACAATGTTACATGTTTTTTCTCTGTCTTTCCAACCCCCTTTTGGATGAGGTCAGCTAGACCCTCCCTCAGAATTAATTCTACCATACTTTCTACCAGGAGGCATCTTTAATTAATGGAACATCAGAAGAAAAAAACATTTCCTAAATATGACATCCTTTAATTAAATATTTCTCTTTGATCTTAGCAATTCCAGTATTTGTCATTTAGGTGTTAAACTTGATAGGAACAGTCAAATGAACAGGTTACTCACCTGTAACAGTAGTTCTAGGAGTGGTATATGTTGTTCATCCACACTCTCTGGCATGTCCCTCTCCCCTTTAAATCTGGCTGGAAAGTCTTCAAGCTGGCTCCTCCCACCCACCCAGGTGGTAAATACCTCGGCTCCGCCCCATGGCGCCAGATCTTAGCCCGCTGGAAGCAAGATGGTGCGCCTAAAGCCAGGGAGGTCGGGTGGGTGCATGTGGATGAACAACATATACCACTCCTAGAACTACTGTTACAGGTGAGTAACCTGTTCTTCTAGGAGTGTGGATATGTTGTTCATCCACACTCTTTGGCAGACTCCAAGCAGTTCTCCGGGAGGAGGGAGGCAAGCGCACACACCCTATTTAGGAAACCGAGATTGGAGAACCGAGGCCCCAAAACCAGCATCCCACGTGACTCAAGGTCAATGTGGTAGTGGGTAATGAAGGTGTTTGCTGACTTCCAGGTAGCAGCCCGACAGATTTCCTGGATAGGGATGTCCCTGGAAGCAGCTGTGTGGCGGGTAGAATGAGCTCTTATCCCTCTGGGAGGCTCCTTGCCCGCCAACTCATAGCACAAAACTATGCATGATGTAATCCATCTCGCAATGGTCCATTTAGCTGCAGGTCTGCCAGAAGCGGCTTCAGCGTAGGTGACAAACAGCTGACGAACCCCTCCCCGAATTTCCGCCGTCCTCTCCTTATAACAGGAGAGAGAACGTCTGAGGTCCAGGGTATGGAGCTTGTACTCGGCGTCCGAGGTGTAGTTAGGGTAAAAATACCGGCAGAGTCAACACCCGGTTATGGTGAAACTCTGACACCACCTTCGGAAGGAATTTCGGTTGGGGGCGCAGGACAACTTTGTCCCTGTGAAAGACCAGATAAGGGGAGTCCATCAAAAGCGCCTGGAGCTCCTCTGTCCTTCTGGCTGACGTGATAGCCACCAGGAAGGCCGTCTTCCACGACAAGTGTGAGAGCTTACACTTGTGCATGGGTTTGAATGGCTTGCCCATGAGCTTTGCCAAAACCAGCAAGAGATTCCATGGAGGTGGAGGTTCACGCACCGGGGGGGATATATGATCCAGGCCTTTGAAAAGCACCTGAACACTGTCTCCTGTGTGCCAGTGTGGGCGGCCGGCCCGCCCGGTGGCGAAATGGCTGTCAGGTGCACCCTAAGGTCGATGACACTGCAGACCCCCTTTGGAGAGAGACCAAAGGTAGTCTAAAATGTTAGCCACAGAGCAGGATAAGGGGTCCATACTCTTACCCTGACACCAAATGGAAAACCTTTTCCATCTGAAGGCATAACATTTCCTGGTCGATTCCTTACGAGATACCTCCACCACCGTGTAGACATCCTCGGAGAGACCCAGCGCCTGGAACTCTAGCCGCTCAGGTATCAGGCTGTGAGGTGCAGAGATTGAAGGTCCGGAAGGAATACCTTCCCCTGGTTCAACGATATCAGGTCCAGGCGTGTACAAAACCGCTCCGGGGCCCTGCAGCTGAGGCTGAGGAGATCTGGATACCAGAACTGGCGTGGCCAATCTGGGGCTACCAGAATAACCGTCGCCTTGTCCCTCCTTACCTTGAGAAGCACCTTGTGGATCAAGGGAAATGGAGGGAAGGTGAAGAGGAGGCCTGGGGTCCATGGCCTCGAGAAGGTATCCCCCTGCAGCGAGCCCTGCTGAGGGGGGGGCGGGCATGGTACAGTCTCAGGTTGGTGTTCTCCCTGGAGGCAAACAGGTCCACCAACGGTTTGCCTCAACGGGAGAACAGACTGTAAGCTACCTCTGTATGGACAGACCACTCGTGGGATGTCTGACCTATGCAGCTGAGAGCATCCGCCAGTTGGTTCGAGACTCCTGGCACATGGATGGCAAGGAGATCCGCCTCCAACCGGCTGATGAGGGTCCAGATCTGGAGCGCCTCCTTGCAAAGTAGATGGGAGTGCGTGCCGCCCTGTTTGTTGAGGTAGTACATGGTCATGGTATTGTCCGTCTGGACTTGAACCACTTGACCCCAGAGCTGAGGAGCAAAAGCTGACAGTGCCAGTCTAACTGCTCTGAGCTCCAACAGGTTGATGTAGCATAGGGACTCCTCGGAGGTCCAAAACCCGTGGGCTCTGTTGTCCCCCATGTGGGCTCCCCAGCCCATGAGAAAGGCATCGGTCATGAGAACTACCGTTGGCTCAGGGCGGACAAACGAGATCCCTTCCTGCAACCGGTCTGGGGCGGTCCACCATTGGAGAGCGTCCCACATCTTCTGGGTCACAGTGATCAGCTGGTCGAAATGACCGAGGCGCTGAGACCACTGAGCGGTTAGCTCCCATTGGAGGGGGCGCATGTGCCATCTGGCCCAACGGACCACTGAGGTGCCGCGCCATGTAACCCAGAAGGCAGGAAGTCCCGGGCGCGGTGCCCAACCAGAAATGATTGAGCAAGGGGAGAACCTCCACCCTGTCCACCGGGAGCCGAGCTCTGGCTTGAATAGAGTTGAGCTCTGCCCCGATAAAGCCCATCACATGAGAGGGCACGAGTTCTGACTTGGCCTCGTTGATCAGGATGCCTAGTTGGGAGCAGGTTCGGAGTGCCAGATCCCTGGACCTCTCCACCTCCTGAAGGGAGGAACCTGCCAGGAGCCAGTCGTCGAGATAGGGGTATAACCGAACCCCTCGATGCCGAAGATGGGCTGCCACCACTGCAATGCACTTGGTGAAGACCCGAGGGGCCGATGACAGGCCGAACGGCATGGCTTGGAACTCGTGCAGGGTCCCCTCGACCCTGAAGCGGAGGAACCGCTGGTGGGACGGATGGATTGGGACGTGAAAAAACACGTCCTGTAGATCCAGTGAACAGAACCATGTTTTGCTCCAGAGATGGTATGATCTGGTTCAGAGTTACCATCCGGAAGGTGTGAGACCTGAGATATTGATTCAGATCGTGGAGATCTAGGATGGGGCGCCAACCCCCCGTCCTCTTGGACACCAGGAAGTACCTGGACATGAAGCCTGGGTCTGTAGGAGGATCCAGCACTAAAGCTGCTGCCTCCTTGCGGAGGAGCTGAGCAATGTCGTCCCGAAGGGCCGACTGAGTGCGAACTGAGATCCTTTCCTCACGAGGAGCGCGGGCTCAGCTGGGAGGGTACTGATCGAATTCTGGAGGCAGTCCCTGACTGACCACTTCCAGAACCCACCTGTCCGAAGTGATACCAGACCAGGCGGAAAGAAAGTGACGGAGCCGGACCCCCACAGGAGGACCCAGAGCTGGCATGACGGGTGTAGGGGTGGCAACCCCTGACCCATCACTGAGCAGGCTTAGAGGAGGAAGAGGCTCCTGGACCGGCACCTCAGCCTCCTTTGCAGGACTGTTGAGGACCCTGCTTGGGCCTGGGGTGCCAAGCTTAAGCCTGCTGTTGCTACTGACCTCCCTGGTAGGAGGGCTGTCTAACCACAGGGGAAGAGTGCCGAAAAGGCTTCTTCTTGCGCTTCTGCTGGTTCTTGCCCGAAGAACCCTTTGCAGAGGTAGCATCCAAGGTGGTACTGGACTGCTCTATTCACTGGAGGTGACATGCCACTCCCGGACTGAAGAGGTCCGTGCCAAGGAAGGGCACATCAGCTAACTTGTGCTGAGTATCTGCCGGAAAGGAGGATAACCTCAGCCAGGCCCTGCGGCGAGTGGCCACTGCGGCTGCTAATGACCGGGCACAAGAATCTCCAATGTCCAGGGCCATCTGGAGCTGCTGTTTCGCAACAGCACGGCCCTGGTCACAGACCTGCTTCACCGTGGTCTGCATGTCCGCTGGGAGATGAGAGAGTACTTCATCTAGTGACCCCAAGAGGGCATGAGAGAAATATGCCATGATCACAGCCGAGCTGGCCTGACGAAGGCCCAAAGATGAGGCCTCAGAAACCTTCCGGGCAGAATGGTCCATATTCTTGGACTCCTTGTCCGGAGGCCAGTCAGTATCAGCTGGGCTAACCGTGAGTCTAAACACAGAAGTAGTCACATAGATACATAGACAGTGTCGGCAGATAAGGGCCTATGGCCCACCCAGTCTGCCCATTTGAGCTTGTAAGTTCAGTTTGTTTTCCTAGAAGTCTATTTCCCCTTACCCCTGACCTCTAGAATTCCTTTATGTCTATCCCATGCATTCTTAAATCCCGTGATTGTTTCAGCCCCCACCACTTCCTCTGGCAGGTGTTCCACTTGTCCACCACCCGTTCTGTGAAGAAATTCTTTCTCATGTTTCCTCTGAATCGTCCTCCCTCCAACTTCATCCCATGCCCTCTAGTCCTGAAACATCTTTTTCCTAAAAATAGTGTTTTCCTGCACCTGTTCCTCCTGTAAGATACCTGTATGTCTCTATCATATCCCTCTCTCCTCCTCTCCTCCAGGAGTACATGTTCAGTTCCTTCAACTTGTCTTCATAGGACTTGTGATGCAACCCATGCACCATCTTTGTTGCCCTCCTCTGAACCTTCTCTACCCTGTCTATGTCCTTACGTAGGTATGGTCTCCAGAACTGTACACTGTACTCCAGGTGGGGCCTCACTAGTGTCTTGTATAGCGGAATTATGACCTCCCTTTTCCTGCTGGTGATGCCCCTGCCTATACATCCCAGCATCCTATTTGCTTTACCTGATGCCTTGTCACACTGTTTCCATACCTTGAGGTCATCAGAGATGACAACCCCAAGATCCCTTTCCTGCTTGGTGCATGCTATATCCTCACCCCACAACTGATATATTGTGCCAGAGGTTTTTGTGCCCCATATGCATTATCTTGCACTTCTTTGCATTGAATTTCAACTGCCAAACCCTTGACCATTCTTCAAGTTTCTGCAGGTCCTTCTCATTCTGTCTACACCCTCTGGTGTGTCTACTCTGTTACAGAGCTTTGTGTCATCAGCGAACAGTGAAATTCTGCCTTCTATATCCTGTGCAATGTCACTGATGAAGATGTTGAATAGGACCGGTCCCAGCACTGATCCTGTGGTACCCACTGGTCACTCTTCCCTCAGTGGAGTGACAGCCATTTACCACCACCCTCTGTGTCCTGCCACCCAGCCAGTTACCTACCCACCACACTACTGTCCTGCCCACACCCATAGTCCCCAGTTTGTGTAATAGTCTTCTATGTGGCACAGTGTCAAAGGCCTTGCTGAAGTCCAGATAGGCCATGTCCACTGCCCTCCCTGATCCACCTCCCTAGTCACCCAGTCAAAAATTCAATGAGGTTGGTCTGACATGACCTCCCCTGGTGAAACCATGCTGCCTTGGGTCCTGTAGTCCATTGACAACCAGATGTTCCACCAATCTCTCCTTCAGTAGTGCTTCCATGATCTTTCCCACTACCGAGGTGAGGCTGACTGGTCTGTAGTTCCCTGCTTCCTCTTTGTTCCCACTTTGTATAAGGGGACTACATCTGCTGTCCTCCAGTCTTTGGGTACCTCCGTTTCCAGTGATTGGCTGAACAGGATAGCCAGAGGTTCAGCCACCACCTCTTTAGTTCTTTAAGGACCTAGGGTGCACCCATCTGGCCCCATTGCTTTATCAGCTCTTATTACTTCCAGTTCCTTCAGGACCCTTTCTCGTGTAAAGGGACTTGTGTCCATTTCTGCACCATTCTCACCCTTGTACTCCCTTCAGACCCATTACCCCCCTCTTCCTTAGTAAAGACTGAGCAGAAATACCTATTCAATATGTCAGCTTTACTGTTGTCATCCTCCACGCGGCTCCCATCCTCCCCCTTCAGTCTCACTCTCCCTCCCTTTGTCCTTCTTTTTTCACTTATGTACCTGTAAAAGGTTTTGTCCCCTTTAAGTCACAAGGCTCTCGGCCGAGGGATGCTCTGTGAAACCCGGCAGGGACCCCATGGGTACCGTGTACTTGTGGGCCATGCAGGCAGACAGAGCTGGGCAGGAGGCAGGACATTGCCATAGCTCAAGGGCCGGGCCAACAATGGCTTTGGCCACTGGAAAGGCCTCTGTTGGGGTATCCCGGAGGCTATCCGTGAGGGGATATTCCACCTTTTTTTGGATAGGCTCCAAGGGCATTCCAGTCGATTTAGAAATCAGGCGGAGGATGCCCTGAAAAGAGGAAGAACCTTCCTCCAAGCCTGCCACTGATGACTCATCATCCCCCGGATGCGAGTACAGACCAGTGGCATCAGAGTCTGAAGAGTCGGGATATAAAGGTCTCCCACCTATGTCTCCCTTGATACGCCAAGAGTGATCGGGGACAACAATAATGGACAGACGACGAGGGAGGCCGATGTCTGCCCTATCCTCTTTCGAGGGAGCCCCTCCTTGAGGCTGCTTAGGCGGTGGTTCCACCAAAATCGGTGGGGAGACCGAAACAGGCCAAGCTGGAATGTGTGCTGGCCCTACGGGTGGAGGAACCGGGATCTTCGGTTCCGGAGGGGTTGGCGTCGGCCTAAGAGGCTGGGGCCAAGTAATGGCCGGTGTTGCCGGTGGAGCCAGCTTCTGACCGGACAGAATCAGCTGTTGCCACATGAGATCCTCATAACGACGACGGGGCTTCTGTCGAAGTCTCTCCTCGTCAGAGGAGGATGAGGATCGGTGGCGACGCCTCTTGCTGGAGTGCTTGTGACCTTTTTTCATTTTTTCGACTGAAGGGGTCCTGGTCCTTGATCTAGACTGATGGAGTCGGCTCATTCGATTGGGAGAAGCCGGAGTCGGGGAAAACCGAGGTTCCGGCACCTTTCCCTCGATCGGGACACCCGAGGGCTGGGTCTCCTCATCGGGGAAGGAAAGGATAGGAGTCCTTTCCAAGGAGTTGGCGACCGGAGTCGGTGACAATGGCTCGACTGGGTCAAGAGAAATCTCAGCCGGTTCAGCAGTTTCCTCGCCTCGGTGCCTTGGCCTGACAGAAGGTCCGAGAAGTTGGCGGCCAAGGAAGCGATCTCGACCAAGGTCAAGACCCCAAGTTCCTGAGAATCAGACCTCTCTCGGTCCCAAGAAGGTCTTCTTTGAGATGAAGACGACTCAGGATCCTTGTCCCTTTTCCTACGGCGGGAGGAGTGAGAGCCCGAGGGCGCCTCACCCCTGGTGGGAAGAGACTGGCACAGCTCCCGAAAGGACCCAGTGAAGGTAGAGCCAAGGTTAAGCGGCACGAAAAAACTCCGGCTGGCCGAAGCATGAGCAGCTTCCTCTTCGAAATCCGCCATCTGGTCGAGCTGCTCGGCGGATCCCACGGCCGCGGAAACTGCCCACCTTGCCCCCTTCGATTTCACTGGTGGATTGGACTCCGGTCTCCCCAGTTTTAGGCGCGCCTTGCGGTCGTCCAGGACGTTGGGATGGAAGGCCAGGCAGATGGTACAAGAGGTGGTGTCATGTACGACACCCAAGCAGTAAACACACGAGAGGTGGGGATCGGTGCATGACTTTTTCTGTCCCCAGGGACACCGGTGGAATCCGGGGGACGACTTGTCCTCCATGTCCGATGCGCTCGGATCGGTATCGTAAACTCTGATGAGTTTTAAAAGAAAGCGATTGCGGTGAAAACCGTCGTTGAGAATCCAGAGCCTATGAACTGCAGAAGTAGCACGAGGGAACCTGAATCTTCCAGTGGAAAGAAAGATCTGACGTCACGGGGCGGAGCCGACGTATTTACCACCCAGGTGGGTGGGAGGAGCCAGCTTGAAGACTTTCCGGCCAGATTTAAAGGGGAAAGGGACATGCCAGAGAGTGTGGATGAACAACATATCCACGCTCCTAAAATACCCTTTCTTTCCTGACGTCATAAACTTTAGATTTAGTTTCACTTCAAAAGCCTATGCAGGTCATAAAAAGGTAATAAAATGCCATTTTGCAAGGAAATCAATTAAATGGTTCTTCTGGTCTGTTTTACAATATCCTGTGGTTTTTAGCCACTGACATCTTGTAGCCACAGGCCAAATTCCTCACACACTGAAATGTCATACACAGACCATGTATCTATAATACCAATATCATACAATAATCATAAGCAAGGGGCAGAGCGTCACACTCGGTCCTTACTCAGTTCAGAGTGGGAACAGCCTTCATAAAAGCCATACAAGCTATGTACTCAGCCCCACAAGCCCAAGTTCTCACTAACGGTGTGCTGTCAAACCCTTTCCCTTTACAAAGAGGCACCAGACAAGGTTGCCCTCTCTCACCTCTTCTATTCGTTCTAGCAATAGAACCCCCTAGCGGCAACAATATGACAAAACACAGACATTAAAGAGGTACAGGTGGGTGGAAAACAACACAAAACTCTCCTGTACACAGATGACTTATTGGTCCTGACTAGTGAAGCGGGAATGTCTGTTCAACACCTTATACAACCTATGGGTATTTTCTCTACATTATCTGGGCTCAAAATTAACACGAACAAAACAGAAGAGCTCCTCTGAAACACAAAATGCCAGGCCACAGACTTCACTAGACATAATCTTTGGTGGACCCAAACACACATCACCTACTTCGGGAATAAAAAAAAGCCCAAAGATAAACAATACAGTGGATTTAAACATCAAACCACTTCTAGATAAGATTACTACAGAGCTCGATAGATGGAAGCCACTCCAACTATCACTTCTACGGAAAACAAAAGCAATCAAAATGGTGACAACACCAAAATTACTCCACCTTATCCCTCACATACCACTGATAATCCGTAACAAATGGTTCACAAGAATAGATAAGTGCATAGAACATTTCCTATGGGAAGGGAAAAGGACATGATATAGTAGAAACAACTTAAGAACAAACTGGAGTAAAAAGGGGACTAAGCCTACCATGGTTAAAAGGGTACAACTGGGCATTAAGAGTGGCACAAACTCTATGATGGTTCCCATAATATAAACCAACCCACCCAATCAGGGGATGAAAATTCCCCCCTAAGTCCGAGATCCAGGACGCATCTAAACAGCAGCAGGACTTGAACTGCACAGCCCAGTAAAGTCCGACAGACTTGCTGAGCAGTTCCTGCTGCTGCACGTGCACAGCTGGCTTCTGTGGAGCTCCCCCTTCTGGAGCGGCTTACCTCTCGTCAGTTCAAATCCTCAGGAACGTGCCGGGGGTGGGGAACGTTCATTGGGAAGCTCCGTTTTCCAGAGAACATGAGACAGAGTCCAGAGAATGCAGGCGAGGTCCAGAGAAAGCATGGCAGGTTCCAGGGAACGCAGGGCAGGGTTGCCGTACATCGGAAACTTCCGAGATTCATGCGACTTCGGTCTGGAGTCAGGAAGCATAGAGTAAGTGTTGCAAAAGTGGTTGTGAGATGAGCCACAGAGAGATCATATGTCTAACAAACTGTGATCAGATGGTCTGTGGCTAATCTGCATTTATGTGGGGAATTTAGTACTGTGCAATCACTCTGGAGCTGCCTGCTGAACTGGATGAATGTGTTCTCTAACTCGTGGCTGGCTCTTCACGCTGAAAAAAAAATGTAATCTTGGGTCCCTTCCCTCTTGTGTTTGGTCAGGTAATATTACATGGGGGATAGTGTGAATTACTTTGAGAGGTTAGGGAATTACTGGGGCAGAATATTATTACTTTTATTTGTAGCAGAGAACGACTCTGTCTGGAAGTTAGAAGCAGGGAGTGATTGTTTCAAACTGGGGCTGCAGCTGAAGAGTGGGACCCTTTCTTGCAGCTGTTAAATGACGGGTAATATAATTATTTTATCGTGAGGACTCACAACCTTTTTTTTTTTATTAACCAACTGACAGCCTAGAGCAGCAAAACTTAAGGGGAACATCTCTTGTTTTTGAGCTGGTCAGACTTGGGCTGAAAAAAAGACAGAGGTCCTTACAGCGTGACCACTAATTTAGTTAAGCCTGTTATATTTATTTTCTGTGCTTGAGTACAGCAGCTAATGTAATATCTCCTTTCTTGGGCTGCTAGTGGGCTATTAAGACATTTTAGCTGCTCATCAATCCTTTCTTTTGCAGGCTTACTCCAGTCAAGGAAAATAATATATTATTGACAGTGCACTAGGATTCTGTCTCAAGTATACTACAGTACACTGCAGAGAATGAAAAATACAATTATATGGGGTACTGTCACAGGCTTGCTTCCAGACAGAAATAGTGTAGTACTCAAGTACTGCACCAGTATTTTCTGGGCTGGAAGCAAGTCTGTGACAGTACTCCCTTCAATTTTATTTTCATTCTCTACCTCAATCTACTCTATCTGTCATTCTGACACTGGGGGGCACTGTTTGTTTCGGTATTGATAATTTACGCAGAAAAAGGTGCGACTTACTGATCCCTGCAGGTACTTATCCTAAAAATATAACGTAAGTCCTGCACTTACACATCACGAAAACATTTTTCAACCCCTGCCGATATGGATTGAAATTGAAACACACTTGTCAGGAAACTGGCCCCCTCATGTTAGTCTATTTGAAAAAACACCAAATTCACGCCTGGCAGCACCACCTATCTATGCCTCCTGGGACACGTGGAAACAAATGGGCTGCTGGCTGAAAATAGACCTCTCACAACCAGAGCTTACCCAACTATGGAGAAACACATCCCTAAAGGTAGAGGGAACGCCAATAAACTGGACCACATGGAAACAGAAGAATATTCACAGGATATCAGACATCCTAATGCCAAAATCAAAATGTTTAGACTCATTCCAAGGCCTCCAAACTAGATTTGGGCTACACAAAACAAACTTTGGAAATACCTACAACTGAGAAAGGCACCAACACCTCTCTAGAAATGAATACAAGAGTCCAGGACCCACATCCATGCACACCTAACCACGATATGGCTTAGCCAATGCAAAAAAAGTCAGATCTCCAGTATCAGAGATGGTATACCAGACAAAACAGGAAAGGCGAAAAGGTATTGGGAGAAAGCCTTAAACATAACTATAGACGACACTGACTGGGCCACATGCTGGAAATCCACACACACCCCAGCTAAAAACTCTGGCAGCAGACTAATACAAAACAAAATTATACACTCCTGGTACCGCACACCCCAGGTACTTCATGACGCACATATCACCACAGACAACAACTGTTGGAGATGCTCACAGCCAGGGGGAGATCTATATCACATCATTTGGACTAACCCAAAAATCACAGGATACTGGCAACAAATACAACACACCCTTCAATCCATTATTCAATCTCTGGTTCTTTTAGCACCGGAACTCCTCTTACTAGGGCTAAAACCTAATCTACTACACTTAGGGAAGTATCAGTACAACATAACGATCCTGGCCAGCACAGAAGCCAAGCAGTTAATTTTACACAAATGGAGCACAAAGCAGATGCCCTCAGTACAAGAATTCCTCAACAACATGGTGAAGCTAGAATAGTATGAAAGACTATCCCATCTGGCAGCAAACTCCATAGCAACATACAACAAAACTTGGGACAAATTCCACCAATTTCTAAACCAAACTCCCACCACTAACCACAACAACCATCACAACCATAATCTCAACCACAACTACACCAACAACAGCACTCAACACCCCCAGACCGGGATAGTGTAATAATACTGGAAAATAGGACACCAGTGCCCACCACAAAACACACAACACATTTCGCACACCTACATATCCTCCTGCCATAGGCTCTGAGCCCGGACACGTCTAGACACATCTCTGCACATTTACACCCCCCCAAATCATAAAATAGCAACACAGGCACCACTAAATCCTTACCAAACCTAACCATATCCAGATATTGCTGGAAGATATCTGTCCATGCAGACCAAGGGAATACATACACATATATTGTATACACATACACACACACACACTTACAGTACATGCGCACAATGTACATACTGAAGAAGATACACCGAAGAATATTCAATGCAGAGCTAGTCCACCCTTATGACAAATATATGACAAGCACATGACACAAAATCATACAAACATTAATGGATTAACGGATTATTATATGGCATTGTTCCGGTTCAATTGTCTGTTTTAATTACTGGGTTTAAATATTAGTTCAGTACTAGTAGATAGGTCATGTAGGTAGTTAGAATTCTAGTATAAGAAGCCAAAACATATTTAATGACCCCATGACAGAAATCACTTCAATCTCAAGGATTTAAAGCAACAGATAAGTAACAGAGTAGTACAATCAGACAGCAAAACAGTTAACCATACAGAACTGTAACGTGTACAGTAACTTTGCAGGACAATCTTGAAAGGTGGTCAGTTAAGATTTGACATACTATGTATGCAATACCCATAAGGCACCTCTTGTTCACAGCATGAGACAATGTCAATTATGTGAAACAGAGAGAGTTAGAACAAGCTAGATACATATAGTACAAAATGTTACCTTAAATTATCTTTGAAGTTTTGTTATGACCTCATGTGTTTGTGATGTCAGACTGATGAAACTGTTTAAAACTCATTGTTACACCGAAAGATGTATGTAATTACCCTAATCTGTAACTAACTTAGAGATGAACTGTTGTGATGTAAACTTGAAAACTTATTAAAAATGATTAACTGCAAAAAAAATGAGAATGTGTAACAATAAACGTGAACAAAATACCTGTCCATCCCACATGGGAGAGTAAGCAAATCACAAGTCCTCTGCCAGCCAATCAGTGAGTAAAAGATACAAAACTGTTCCCAAACCAGAGCCTCCAGGGTGGCAGAGCATTGGGCTGACTCATTTCATTTTAGTAAAATTGCACAGAACAGCCAGTCCCCTAACTGTTCAGTAGACAGAGGACATGTAGTCAGTCTTAAACCTCTCTTATCCTTTAGTGATAGTTCATGATCTGTTCAAGGACACTTCATGGACATAAGCCTCATGAGGGCTGGAATCCAGAACTCAGAGAAGTTTCTTTTGAGGTGACTAGCCACTCTGTCAGATGAGCTCTGGTGTAAGGACTGAGAGGGATATTAGTACATTATGAGTGTTGAGAAGGCAAGGGAAAATTCTACAGATCAAAAAAAGACAAAACTAGAGCCTTGGGCACAATGAGTGCTGGCCACTACACATGTATATATACACCTCAGTAGCCCTCACTGTAAAGTGTGGCTTGGAACACAAAGGAAAGAAGTAACTGGCAATTAATATATAAAGGGATATTACTTCTTGGGTTGACTGCTAAGTACTTTTTTTTGCATTTTCTACTCCAGCCACTTATTGTCATCCATAATCTATGCTTCCTTCAGGCATCTTCTGTCCTGACTGCCCCTTTCATTTGCTAATAACCATGTATGGCATTGGTCCTGATCCTCGACAATCTCCCCCAGGCATGGGGCCCAGATGGTCAGCAAGCTGTTACCAGCTGCCGAGGAGAACTTCTAAATTAAGTGAGACGGTGAGGAGGGCAACCAAGACATACAGCAACTCCTGAGGTGTGTGGTCCAGTGCACCAACACAGCCCCTCAGGAGCAAGGTTCTTAAATGCAGCATACTCAGAGTTATTTTTAGAGTACATGGAAGACTATTTCAGCTATCTGGAGCAGCGAAGGTGAACACGTGACTGCTACAGTCCTTCTTGAAGCCTGGGACAGCTCTGTTAGTTGACTCAGCTGACCACAGGGAGTAAAGGTTGTGTGCTATGTTGAAGCATGTGGAAAGATATTGGGTGGAAGGGGGATGGGCTCAAGTCTGTGCAATGATGGGTCTCATAGTCACATTTCAGAGCAAATTCATGAAGTATGTTGTATAGGATGTCCCGTACAAGTTTAGTGGCAGTGCATTAGACTGTATTACCATAGTCCAGTACGGAGAAGTGTTGTCATATGCCCTACATTTGAGTATAGGAATTTAAATGTCTTTTTACCCTGGTGAAGGGCTCTTAGTCGGGGACATTTCATTGCCTCAATGTTGTCTGCATGTTTCTCACAGTAAAGTTGCAGGTCCAGCCATACCTAAGGTATTTGAAATCAGGTACCTGCTCCAGAATAAGGTTATCTTTAGTGAGAGTTTGGAGACAGTTGGCCATATGGAGTTTCTGGGAGCTGCCAAGACTATGGTCTTGGGTATCATTAAAAGTTAGGTGATCTGCAATAATCCACCCTGTAATGGCCTGGAAGTCTGCCTGGAGGGCATTTCTAACCTGGTTATGTTAGGGGAACTACAGTACAGGACTACATTATCAACATGCCGTCAGGGGCACTGATTGGAAAGGTTGACACACATGGAGACTAACAATGGACCAAGGACTGAGCACTGTGGACACCCTGTTGGGGTGACTGGGGGTTCAGAGGGCTGATTAAGGAATACTTTTTGGTAACACCATTAGCTAGTAAGAAGTGCAGGTGATGGTAGGCTTGCTGTCAAGCCCCAGGACATTACTTTTTCTGATAAGGAGACAATGATCAACAATGTAAAATGCCTTTATGAGGTCAGAGATGACAGGGCCAGAGATGCACTTATCCGACCGTCATCAAATCCCAAAATGTTGAAGTTTGCCCTTGAATTTAATACTGTACATACAGTGGTAAGAATCCTTAACCTCCCTCTTACTGTAGTACCACATTAGCTTACTCTGCAGTTTTTGTTTTTCATTTTTAGGTACCAGAGCAAGCATAGCTTGCAATGCACCTCTTGTGGTCTTGTGTGTTTTTCTGCATTTAGTCAAGTTTAAGGTTTCATTCACTCCAAATGATTCGGCTGCATGATATCACTGATGAGGTCAGTGATGAAGCTTTTAGGGCTTGGCATAATATTTCAGACCTATGCAAGCTTGGGTTTGATCCCCAGTATGGCCCATTTTTCTTTCTCAGCAAAATGCATGCAGTATGAGAGAAACTGTTAGATCTTACTGCTGATGTCAGGGACAGAGTTTCAGCAAGGTTTGTAGTAGACTTTCAGCACACTGAATTGTTACTTCTACAGTATTTTGGCTGAGACTGTGAGACTTATCTAGGTTTGAATGCAACTTGGTGGGAGGCATTACTTCTAGCTGCGTAAGAGTTTATTACTAAACTCCACTGCAACCGTGTATGGGGGTGAGGCTGCACTCACTGCAGAGGGGGCTTGAGCTGTTGTGAACATTTTTCCTTTCTCGCTACAATTTCTGCTGTTATGCAGCTCTCTGTCTAGAAACCTTCTGACTCACCATGTGGAATGACAGCACAATGGCACAGCACCAGGACAGCAGTTGAGAGAGGGGACAGAGTTTGATTCCACGTTGTGAACATTTTTTCTTTCTCACTACAACTTAAGCTGTTAGCATGCAGTCCTCTGTCTAGAAACCTTCTGACTCACCATGTGGAATGATAGCACAGTGGCAGAGCACTAGGACAGTAGTGGAAAGGGGGCCTGGGTTTGATTCCATGTTGTGAATATTTTTTCTTTCTCACTACAACTTAGGCTGTTAGCATGCAGCTGTCTAGAAACCTTCTGACTCACCATGAGGAATGGCAGCACAGTGGCAAAGCACTAGGACAGTAGTTGGGAGGGGCATGGGTTTGATTCCCAAAGAGGAACTGTTACAACTTGCAATGTATTTTTACTGTGTGTGTTGTGCTTTTTGTTTTCATTTTTTGTGTGATTATCATCAAGGCCTTCGTAGGTATGTCAACTGAGGGGGAAGGTGTGATTTCAAACGTCTACTCCAAGACTCTCAGAAAGGTTGGTTAGACAGCAGCTACTGTTTCTGGCCTGGAAACATTTCTTTTGTTCCACTTAAACTTCAAAGGGCAACATTTCTTTCATAATCAAGGGCTATGTTTTGAGTGTAAACAAGGCATTGGCAGAGAAGACATAACTCCATGGATTGAACCAGATGGGCAAACAAAAGAAATGAGGCTGAAAGATGTATAACCAAGCTGGAGATTGCAACTCCAGTTTGGACCTGTTCTCCAGATGGGTGGTTCCCCAGGTAACAAAGAAACAGTTGAACCTATGATGTCAGCTAAAGGCATCTGTGGTGTGTGCTGGATCTGGGAGTTCAGTAATGATTCAGGACTTGGAATTAACACCACCAAGGGTTTGAGTCTGCCATAACTCATTAGTTGTGATAAGTCTGTACTCGACTTAGGATTTAGGTAGATGTGAGTTAGCTTTTTCCTGTGTCATCACTATCTTTTTCCAAAGTCTTTCTTTTTAACTCTGTAGAAATACTGTAGTCCCCAAAGTCAGTCTGTATAATCCTGTAATATACTAACATACTACAAGCCAGCAGAATAGGCCTGATGGTCTGTCGTGTCTGCTCGGTAGCCAGCCCCTAATGGGTGCTCGCTTTCCCACCCCACCAGCCCCTGAGAGGGTCGTCTTTGGCTTCAGTTTACCCTTGTACCTGTCCCACTCCCTCTTGAATCCCTCCACTGTGCCCTCCTCCACTAGACTCCCGGGCAGTGCATTCCATGGCCCCACCACCCTCTCAGTGAAGTAATGTCTCTTCGTTCCCCCCTGTAATTTCCCCCCCTCCAGCTTCCACTCATGCCCCCTGGTTGTGCCCCCCTTCTTTAGTCTGAACATCTCTTTGGCTCCGCCCATTTATCCCTTTTACATATTTGAAGACCCTATCACGTCCCCCTGTCTCTCCTTTCCTCCAGCGAGTACAGCCCAAGCTCTTCCAGCCTTTCCTCATAGGTCCTCCCTCCCATGCTCTGAATCATCCTGGATGCCCTCCTCTGGACCCTCTCCAGCAGTGCTACGTCCTTCTTGAGGTGAGGTCTCCAGAACTGCACGCAGTACTCGAGATGCAGCTTGACTAAGGCATTATACAGAGGGAGGATCACCTCCCTCCTCCGGGACGTATTCCCCCTGGCTATGCAGCCCAGAATCCTGTCTGCATTTGCTGCAGTTCTTCTACAATTTTCAGAGTTATTCATTTTGGCATCTACCACCACACCAGATCCCTTTCACTCGTTGTGGCTTGCAGTGAGGACCCCTCCCCCGGGTGTATAAATGGCCTGGGTTTCTGACCCCCAGATGCTGCACCTTACACTTCCCTGAATTAAACCTCAGTTCCCACCTCCTTGACCACCCTTCCAGGGTATCCAGGTCCCTCTGGACTGTCTCTCTTGCTTCGTCCCCATCTGCCAGTGCTCACAGTTTTGAGTCATCCGCAAAGAGGCTCATCCTACTCCTAATCCCTCTCCCCATATCCGAGACATAGGCACTGAACAGGAGTGGCCCCAATACCGAACCTTGGGGGACCCCACTGATGACCTTCCTAGGGGAGGAGACTATCCCACCAACCACTACCCTCTGTATTCGCCCCATTAGCCACTTTTCTACCCATCTGAGCAACTGTCCTTCCACCCCCATCCCCCCCAGCTTTGTTAGCAACCCAATGTGGGGTACCAAATCAAACGCCTTAATGAAATCCAGGTATAGGACGTCCACCGGTCTATGTCGGCACAGGGTCCCAGTCACCCAGTTATAAAAATCTATGAGACTGGTCTGACACGATCTCCCCAGGACGAAACCATACTGTTTGTCATCCAGGTGCCCCAACCTTTCCAGTTGCTTCCCAAGCCTCTCCTTGATAATGCCCTCCATTACTTTGCCTACCACAGACGTTAGGCTGACAGGCCTATAATTCCCCATCTCCTCCCTAGATCCCCCTTTGTGGACAGGCACCACATGAGCCATCCTCCAGTCTTGAGGCACCCATCCTGTTTGCAGAGAGATGTTAGAGTGCAGCCAGTGGAGCTGCTAGCTCATCTGCCAGTTCCGTCTTAACCCTCAGATGCAGCCCATCCGGCCCTAGTGCCTTATCAGTTTTTAGCGTCCAAAGGGCCTCCCTCACCCTATCCACTGTGATTTCTCCCTCCTAGTCCACCCCCTCATTTAAGCACCCATCCCCTTGTAGACTTGGCCTGGCCTGTACCCCAGCCTCTTTCAGTCCTCTAGACTCCATATGACCTCTCGACTCTGCTGCCTCCCCCACCCTCCCACTGGGCTGGATGGATCCCCTGTCTCCCTCTGTAAATATCGAGGCAAAGTACTCATTTAGCACCTCTGCCTGATCCCCAGCCTCCTGAGCCCATCCCTCCCCAGTCCTAATCCTGCTGATCTGTGCCCTTCCTTTTCTCTTCTCCCCTATGTATCTATAGAATCCCTTCCCCCCTCTGGATATCCCTAGCCAGGTTTTGCTCCATCCTCACCTTGGCTCCCTTCACCACTCTGGTGACCCTTCTAGCCATCAACTCGTACTCACCCCTCTCCCTATCCCCCCCGTGTGCTTAAGACGTGCAGGCAGCCTTTTTATCCCTCACCACCCCTTGCACCTCCCTGGTCCACCAACATGGCTTGTTGGCTCTAACATACCCTTGTACATGAGCTAGTAGCCTCCTGCACCCTTTTCTTAATGGTCTCCCACAAGCTACCAGCATCCAGCCAAATCTTGTCCAAGCTCCCCCGTAGAATCCTGCCCATGCCCACGAAGTCTGCCCCCTGAAGTCCACTACTACTGTATTAGTGCGGTTATCCTCCCCCCTAGACATAGTAGAAACCAGACCGTGGCGTGGTCGCCACCTGCCAGTGGGCTGCACACCTCCAGGCCCCTTATCTGATCAGTCTGCTAGGACAATGTCCAGTATCCTCCCCTCCCTAGTAGGTTCCCCCACCTGCTGGACCAGGAAGGCATCCTGAAACACATCCATCAGTCTCTGTTCCCTGGCCACAGCGGATGTCAGTGTCCCAGTCTGCCCCTGGCATATTAAGGTCACCCATGACCACCATCCTACCCTTTCCACAGTCACAGTGCCCCTTGATGTTCTCAACTAGTTTGTCCTCCAAGGCCTCTTCCATCGCGGGGGGGTTTGTACACCACCCCTGTCTTCAATCTTTTACCTCCCCTCGTTTGCAGGGTTACCAAAATCGCCTCCACCCCCCCCCATAGCCTCCTCCACTCTACTAACCACTATGTCATTTTTGACTATCAGTGCTACACTCCCTCCTCTTCCCTCTTCTCTTTCCCTCCTGAATATTTTGTAGCCCTCCAAGTTTTGGTCCCAATAATTTTTCTGGGTGGCCCATGTCTCAGTAATTGTCACCGCATCCGCTGATCCCTCAGCCAGCATCACCTGGAGCGCAGGCATTTTGTTGCCCATGCTCCTGACGTTGATCAGGACAGGCCACCACCCCGACCCCTCTCCCCTCTTCAATCATCTCGGCACTACCCAATCCCCCTTCACCCCTTCCTGCACAGCTCTGGATGGATTTGCTTCACAGTCACCTGCCCTCTTTTCGTGCCCTAGACCTGGACCCTCGAGCAGCCCTCCTGGATCCATTCTTTTACTTAACCCTCCCCTTTTTACAAGTTTAAACCCCACCTCTCGACTATGAATCCAGCGAGTTTTAGTTTCAGGATCTCCATCCCCTCCAAGTTGAGGTGTATCCTATCCCTGGCATGTAACCCCTTATCCTCCCATGTATCCCCCCCAATCCCCCACCAGCCCATACCCTTCTGCCCTGCACCAATCCCTGAGCCACTGGTTCACTCCTCTAAGTTTATGCTTGGTCTCCCCGGATGCCCTATGTACTGGTAGAATCTCTGACAAGGAGATTGAGCTTCCTATAGAGTTGCAGACCCTGGCCAGTTCCCGGAATCTCACCTGGATTTCCAGTTCACTGTGCCCCTCCAAGTCATTTGTTCACAGATGTATCAGGAAGTCTGGGGATCCCCTGCATTCCAATGCTATCAAGTATAGCTGGAATTTGGCTTTGTGTACGGATAGGCCTAGGATACATTTCGCCTTGACTGGGCGGCTTTTTCCCTTCCTTCCCTTCCCCTGCCGCCTCCCACTGGATGCCCCTGGTGATGGAGTCACCCAGCAGGATCACATTCACCCCCCCCACCACCACTTTACTGACCCATTTGATTCTGTCCAGGCTCTTCCTTCTGTCGTCAACCCTCAGCTTACTCCTCCCAACTCCCTCAGCCTGGGAATCACAAGTCTGTGCTTGCCCTACCATGCTCCTTCTTCTGCCTGCAGCTCCCAGCTTGCTCCTCGCCCCCCGAACCTCCTGGGTAGCACAGACTGCCCCCCCAGATCTCCCCCAGACTCCCTTTCTGGGCCGGAATCCTCAAGTCCCCCACCCAGGCACCCTTCTACTGCTTCCCTCCTTGCCTCCATCCTCCCTCCGGTCCTGTATCTTCCACCCCACCTGCTGTATTTCTCCCTACCCCTCCTCCCCCCACCTCATCCGATTTCTCCCCCGAAGCTGGCCTTTCATAGAGTACTCCCTACGCCCCCCCTCTCCTTGGCTGACTTCCCAACCTGGATGCCTGCCGACCCTATTTCTCCCCCTCCCCGGCCTCATCTTGCACTCCCCCATCTCCTCTTCCTCCCTCCAACCTAGGCTCATGTCCCTCCCTTCTGTGGATCTGGGCGTCCTCTCCTGCCCCATCCCCCCGGCTTGCTGACCAAACCCTCTCTGTCCGCCTGCTCCCCCCTCCCGCCAGTCTCCTCCACCTCCTCTCCCAGATATAGCAGGGTGAATCGATTACTAAGTGTGATGTTTGCCCCCAACTTGCTCTCTCTCCTGTCTCCCCCCCTTGGCTCCCTCTGGTCAGCCACCTTCCTATGAAGTGATTTCCGTACGTTGCTTGTATCGTGCCCCACCCCTCCAGAGTAACCATAAGGTCCTTGTCCATCTGTTCCTTGGGGTATACCATATTGGCCTTGTCTACTCTGATGAGGTCCTTTCCACACCTTTCCTCCCCAATCCTCCCCCCTTCCCGCCTTCTAGCTGCCTTCTGATCCCCTCGAACTCCTCCCTAAGTCCTGCCAACTGAAAACACACTGGGCACCCTCCGAACCTCCATGCCCAATTTAATATTATTGCCGCCCCACACCCTGTACACCCAATCACCCTGCCGAAGATGCCCGCTCTGGCCAGCCCCAAGTCTACCCTCATTTTGTTGTGAGCAATACGACCCTGTAACAGAACTAATTTAGTCAGTATTACACAAAAAACCAAGCCATTTGCCCCCTCAACCAGCAGTATTCAGATCACAGCAATTTTCCCTCTTTCCCTACAGTAGCCAGTTTTCTAGCCCTAGTAGTAGTCAGTTCACAAGCAAATATCTCCCCACCCCAACACTAGCCAGCTCAGGAGCCGTAGCAGTAATCAGTTCACACAGTTTGCCTACTCCCTCAGCTGTAGTTAGCATACACAGTCAATTTTACAATCTGCTTCAATATGCCCCCCCCAGTAGTAGCAGACAATGTTGCCCAAGCAGCACAGCATACAGGACCCTTTGTCCCCAGTCAGCAACAACAAGTTCACCAGCTCAGAAGCCATAGCAGTAATCACTTTACACAGTCTGCCTCCTCCCTCAGCTGTAGTTAGCATACCCAGTCAATTTTACAAACTGCATCAATATGCCCCTCCCTGGTATTAGTCAATGTTGCCCAAGCAGCACAGCATACAGGACCCTTTTCCCCCCATTTAGCAATGATCCAGTTCACCCAATCTCGACTTGCCCTTCTCCAAGGCTCCACCCACACAGACCATTTAACAGAGGTCGGGGCCGAGGTGGGTGGTGTGGGACAAAGATCAGCTCTCCTCCTCTGATTGTGACTGGGCTAATGGCCTTTTATAGCCCAGTCGCACAGTCAAAAGTTTGCACCCTTGGCACTGATTAGACCCCTCAGCTCCTTCCAATTCACCAGCCAGCAAGCTCTCCGAAATTCCTGGCTTACTCTCCTGCCGCCAATCGTCTCCGGTCTGCCTGGCCTGTCCCTGCCAACAAAAGCTCCTTTGCCCGACCACCCGAAGGGTGCCATCTATCCGCCGATCGATGCGCCCAGATTACCTGCCCAGACTCTTGCAGCGACAAGCCCTGCTCGGTCCAAAGATTAGCTTTCCTCTTGTACTAGTATATATTATTTTAATATACTGAATGCTTTCTGTCACGAAGTCATTTCTGGTATAGACAACCGGGGTGACTGACAAAATTTGTGATCCATCTTAGAAAAGGCAGGCTACAATTACCATATCTAAGCAAAAATCTTCTCAGCTGCAACAGAAGGGGTGGGTCGTTTGCCCTTTGATAAGGAGCCCTTTACTGTGTGCGAGCAGTGGCTCGGATGAGATTTGGACCTAGATCTGCCCAGAGTGAAGTTGCAGTAAGTGACAGCAGCATACCACGGTAACCCTTTCAGGCATCAGAGGGGCTGTGAAGCTGGTTACTGTTACAGGCTAAGTTCAGAGAAAGAACAAGTCTGTGACAGGAACTTTTGTTCTTTCACAATACAATTTATGTCATTAGCATGCATCCCTCATTAGAAACCTTTTGTCTCACAATGTGGAACAACAGCACAGTAGCAGAGCACCACAACAATAGTTGGACGGGGGCCTAGGTCTGATTCCCAGTGGGCAACATTTTTTCCTTCTCACTATAGCTTGTGTTGTTATCATGAATCTCACAGTTTCTATAGAAACCTTCTGTCTCACCATGTGGCATGACAGCACAGTGGCACCGTACCAGGAGAGTAGCTGGGCGTGGCCTGGGTTCGAAACCCAGTAGGAAACATTTTTAGTTTCTCACTACAATTTATGTTAGCGTGCATCTCAGTCTATAAATCATCTGTCTCAACATGTGGAACGATAGCACAGTGGAAAAGCACAAGGACAGTAGCTGGGAGGGAGCCTAACTTCAATTCCCAGTTGTGATTTTTTCTTTCTCACAATTTATGTTGTTAACATACATGCAATTTATGTTATCAGAACCACATTAGCTTAAGCATTACTATACCTTAACCTTGTAATGAAAAACTGAAAATGTTTTCCACTGGGACTGGTCTTTTGCTGTTCCCAGAAATTCCACACCCATTCAATCCTTGGACTCTCATGTAAGACCGCCTAAAAGATTCCAATTAATGACAATCATAATCAGTGGTAGTTTTGTGATGTGGTCACCTGTCCACTTGGTATCAGACAAACTACTAATTTCACATCCTGTACAGCAGGCCACTGAGCACTAACAACTTTCTGCCACTGCCACCCGGGGCTGGATTCAAAACAGTGACCTAGAGGAGAAAGGCTGCTTAATCCACTACAAGCTCACTGAGCCTTCAAGTCCCCTGAAATTTTCACAAAATTACAATCATCTTCTTTCAGGCTGATGTAATAAAACAGAATAGAGTGAGTTGTTCGATATTTTTATAGACATCAGCACATCCTAACCCCACCAAAAAAAAATTTCCAACTTGCCCCAAGGCCAGCCAAAGAGCGATCCGCCCATACAAGAGATTTTATAAGCTCTCTCTCTCTCTCATAGAGCATCTGCTTTGAACTTTGTTATCTCAAGCACGGACAGTTGTCCTACAGTGTAGGGTAAACAAAATGATTCAGCGTCAACAGGGCAGATCCTACGAGGATCACCTTAAGGTCCTGAACATGTACCCACTGGAGACCAGAAGGGTGAGAGACAATATGACAGAAACCTACAAGATCCTGAATGGAATGAACAAAGAAGAACAGAATGCAAGGAAATTAGGGAGCAATGGTTTGCGAAGCTCAGTTTAGTTTCAAACTACTTAGGAGGTTATATGTGGTGCTCAATTGCAGGGAATTCAATATTTTAAAATATACCACAACGTGTATACCGTCTATAAGCACTAAGCATGAAACAATCCAGAACATATAGTTGATCTAGTGAATATCTTTTTAATTATCATACAATCGCCAAACAAACAGTTAATCTTTGCAGCAGTGGAAACATCACTTTTTTCCTTTGGGACAAGTCAAACACAAAAAAAATGCACTGGCTTACGAACACAGAGTTCGAGTCCCGGTACAGGTGTGTTCTCCAGACCCTCTGTTTAATGCAATTACCTCTGTAGCTCAATTGCCTATTCCTCACAAGTTTTCTAGTGCCTTGGTTGTTTTCAGACTTGTGGGCAGTCTCACCACTGCAGAATTTACCATCTAGAATGTCCTTCCCAGAGTAGGGGCTGGTCTGCAGAATATAATAACTTGTCAGCATTTTTGATGAATGGCAAGCATGCTAAGCCACATCTGTTATGCTAAAGCAGCCCCCTAGCTCTGGGAGCATGTGCTAATCTGTGTATGTGTATTTTCATTTGCAAAAATACTGACTAGTTATAAGCCTAAAAAAGGGCCATGTGGCCCAGTGCTTGTTTTACCCGGTTATCAAAAGTTTTAAAATAAAAAATAAATAAATGAGCCAAGCAGTTCCAAAAGCAGAAATGGTGGTGCTTGAGACAATGTAAAATGTAATGAGAGCATACCTCATAGAGACATTCCTAATGCGGCACAATGCAGAACAATGGTAATTCTGCGCTTGGTGTGGCCTAAAAGACACAGTATGCCATGCTCTATTATCAGAGGGAACAGAATCACTGATTTCAGAGTAAATAAAAAAGATAAACCATTCGGACAAGTTTTACACCATAGTGTGTTTTTGTGATCTGCCAGAGAGACTACTTGGAGGCTGGAACTCTTTCTGAGGCATATTATTACTTTCTGGCAAATCTCCTAAACACTTTTATACATCCAAGTGTCTAACTCACCATTTTTAGGTTTGCCTTTCAAATTCTCCCGCTGCAGCATCCAGTTGACGGCCTCACACTGATAAGGCCGCAGCACAGGAATCAGGGCTGAGTGCTGAACATTTTCTTTCAGGTGACTGACCTCCTGCTGGTGTGTGTACCTCACGTGGTCATATAACTCTTCAATATTCTGCCTTTCCAGCTCCCTGTCCGACTCTTCTTCATCTTCCTCTAACACATCTACAGACAAAAGTGTTCAAATGGCAATATCATTGAGCAATCGGACTCCAAGGAATGGTTCAGTTTAGGTTTCCACAGCTAAGCTAGCATAGGTTCCCCTGCCTCCCGTCGGCTAGCTGGTATAACATGCTCCTTCCACTAGTCCTCACCAGTTTTTTTTTTCCTAACTATGCATCACTAGCCCTTTCCTTTTTTGCCTCTTCTGTGCCTTTTACTCTTTCTCTCCTTCCCTGTGACCTTTCTCTCTGTCTTACTCTTGATCTTTCCCGCAGTTCCCTCTCCTGCTACTCCCCACCATTCATCCCCCTCCCCTTCCTCATTCACCCCATTCTCAACCGTGATGCTTCCTTTCAATCTTTTCTTTTAACCCCCTCCTCCCTCTTCCCTTGCCCAGTAACTGTTCACAGGGACAGGTCTAACACCCATATGCACCTCACAACCCTTCTCAGCAGTGACCAGCTTGTAGTGACTACAGATGTATTCTCCCCTGCCCTCTGCAGGCAGGATGGCGTACATCATGCATAGATACATACACAGACAGTGTCGGCAGATAAGGGCCTATGGCCCACCCAGTCTGCCCATTTAAGTTTGTAAGTTCAGTTTATGTTTTCCAGGAAGCCTGTTGCCCCTTACCCCTGACCTCCAGAATTCCTTTATGTCTATCCCATGCATTCTTAAATCCCGTGATTGTGATTGCCACGGCTGTGCTCCATTCACGCTTTTAACAACTGGAAACAGTACTCTGTCCCCTGATTCACTTCCATCATGAATGTTCGCAAAGGGACAGTTCGTCCCTAGCTCACACAGTGTCTGACTTAGGCAGGGATCCCCACCTAGCAGTTACCACCCTGCTGAAACTAGATCCCATAATATTCTGACTTCAAGCTATTCATTTCAGCAGATATCTTATTCCCTGGCGATCTGCCTGCACTTGACCCTGGAGCCCCTACCATGGGTCAAGTGGGTTACCGGGATCTGGGGATCGATGATCAGAGAGCAAGGGCCAGAACAAAGTCTATTCCTGGGATCTGCGTATATCCTTGGGGATAACTTGAGTGGACAGAGAGAAAATTCTGAATAAAAAAAAAAAATTTGGTAAATCAGCAGAAAGTTACGGAATACAAACCCTAAACATTTCAAATCCCTAATGCATTCCAATTAAAAGGCTTAATGCTACTTACCTATCAAACAATAACTATGGGAGTTCTAAATGTGTATTTACTATAAACATATGCACTAAAAGGACATCTGAAGCTTTGACTCATTTTATTTATGGTTTGAAACTCATAGGTAGTTTATATTAAAAGCAAATATGAATGTTTCAACAATTTGAATTAACTGTGTGTGGAGGGTTCTTATAAAAGGGGTATTTCACAAGGTATACGGCAGAAATATCCCACTGGAATCCAGTAAAAAGAACATGTTCGTACCTGGAATTTCAAAATTATAGAAAAACTCCATCAGCTTCTGACTCAGCTGGTTTGCCTTCCTTATTCTTCCATATCCTTCACTTAGGAAGTCAGGCTTCCCCAGCCCAACCTCCAAAAGGTAGACTCCCACCTGCAAAATGTGTTACATTATTACTAGGTCATGTACAGTAAATATCAACTTGGCAGAAGAAAAAAAAAATCACACAGTAGCAGGATACAAAACTGTTCCCACTCCCCTTAAAGAGGAACTTCAGTGATGGTCCAAAACATTACAGCTTATAGTCATTATATGCAGTACTAGACCTGAAAGGGTGTGTGCATTTGTGATTTGTGGCCAAGGTTTATGCTGCCTTCCATAATTTGGATCTGTTTTTGAGCCCTGCTGCACTTGCCTTTGATGTTTAGCTGCTGGGCTGCTTGCTCCTGGTGACACCATTGTAGGATAGGGGAGTGACTCACACTGTGCAGTACCATACAGTTGCAAGGGAAACCTACCAGTACTCACTATACATACTGTGTGCCCCCTCCCCCAAGACACCCTGTAAGCAATGCATTATGTCAAAATCCAAATGCCTTGTCAGTATGTTTTTTTTTTGTGTGAAATTGACTCTGCCCTACAGTGATGTCAGCAGTATAACCCTAGGTCCACAGAAGCTCTGGTATACCCTGCAATTTTTGGCAGCTCAGAATGCAAAAACTAACTGCAGCAGACAGTAATGAAATACAGTTCCAGAATCAATGCAAGAAGGGGTAATTTATGCATGGAAGTCAAAAGGACTGGTGAAGGTCCTCTTTAAGGTCAATAATGAGAACTGTTTGGCCAGTCGACTGCTGTGAGTTAGCTGCATCCCTTCCAAACAAATATGCTTTTTGTTTTTATACGTTTTTGTGTTAGGGGAAGGTCAGTGTTCATGTGCAACATGGAAGTAGGCTCAGGGGTCTCAGCCAGACTGGCACACAGGACCCCGCCTCCCCGACACAATGGCAGCCAGCCAGGACGAACATCTGTAAGTGTGCTGCATCCCCGAGATGCAATGCCAGCACTTCAGGACACAAAAGCTGCTGCCTAGCGCCCACCCACCCTGTAGCAGGACTTGCCAAAGTGGATCCATAGCAACCCTGCTGGCTTTACAGATTTGGTCAGGGACCACCAAATCTTTTACTTGTAGAGCCCCAGACTGCAAGGGGTAAATGCTACACAGAACTATGGGGCTGTGCAACTGGACTGGGCAAAGCTGGATGTAAAACAAAAAAAAAAAAAAGGAATCCTCCTAAAACCTGACCAGTTCTAAAATTCAAACTTCAAAAGAACCGCCCCACACCAGCCTAGTGGTGGGATGGCAGCATGTCAGGCTGAAGCCAAGGAGACCGGAATTTGCATGCGAGCCCTGGTGTCCTACCCTCAAACCAACTGGGGGCCCAGCATGTCCCAAAGGTGAGACACTTGGTTCCCATGTAAGAAGGATACAGGCCACCTGGCATTTTCACACCCCCTGCCAACCAACCACAGACGGAGTACTACTGGTATCGGCTGTGAAGGCAGCAACTCGCCTGCATGCTAGGTAAGAGGAAGGGTGCAGTCACGGCAACCCCATCACTGGCACAGGAAACGGGGAAGAAAACAACAGGGGTAAAACCGGGGCATATTTAAAAAATAACTTCAAACAGATCAAGTGGTTTGAAATATGATTTATTAGATCTTGCTAGCTTCAAAAAAGTGTTCAAAACAAGAACCTTTTTTGGGGCTTCCAGTTAGCCTACAGCGGGTCCCCCCCTCCCTACCGTGCATAGAAACACTGGTTAGAAGCTACTTCACTTTAAAAGCTGACTGAGCAATGTTCCACGGGAAGAAGGTCTTAAACTTCGAAAACAGGCCATTCTAGGTTCTGCTATCTGAGTACGGAAAGTCCAAACCAGTATGTTTTTAAATGACAAGTAAACCTCTTATGTTGCCTTGCACTATTTAAAAAATGCCTCCAGAGATGTAAAGGAAAGGCTGCTCACATTAATGCTAAAACTGCATTTATATAATAAGCATAAATGCAGTTTTGTAACATTTCAAAAATGTAAACAGCTCTCTCCATTCAAAAAGCCTCTGTCTGTCCTACAAAATGGCACCAAACGTAAGACATAATGAAGTCATAGAAGCGAAAGGTAATTTATTTATTTATTAGAATTTTGGATAAATACCTTTGAGCCAATGGCTCTTTTACAAAGGTTCCACGTCAGTATACAAAGAACAGAAGCACAGTTTGTGTGAGATTAGCAGGCAAGCAGTTTGAATACAAAATTCAGTACAGGGTATACATGGTCTAAAGATACAGGTAATATAAAGAACAGTTAGAACAACACAATCAAGCATACATTTAAGAATAATGAGTCACAACAAACAATATTTACATGAATTAAAGCAGCCTGAACGCATTGTCAAAGGGAAAGGTGGAGTGGAAAAACTGAGTTGCTGCCAGTTGTGCCAGGTAGCCTAGGAAAGTGGAAGAGAGAGTGGGTGTAGAGGGGTAACTGGGAGGGAGGTAGAAGGAGAAATGGGTAGGAGGCAAGGATCGGGGAACAAGTGCAACAGTGGGTGGGGTGAGCAAATTAGAAAAGGGAGGGAGGAAGGGAGTTGAAGGAGGGTAAGAGAGGAAGGTGGTGGACCAGGGCTAGGGAGCAGGGGTCTACCTTAACTTTTTTTTTTTTTTTACACTAGCCAGTTAGGCTAGTGAACCAGAGATTGCACCAGCCCGCAGAAGTTTGAACTAGCCTGCAGTCAGTATGGTTCACAGGGATTTGTTAAACAAAAGGCAAATACAATCTAAATGTATCAAGCACGAGTCTGAACTTATTTGAAACCTAAATTACAAATGAACTTTGTGAAATAAAAAAAAAAAAAATATATATATATATATATATATATATATATATATATATTGCGGCCGCGCTCTGATATACGCATGCCTTGGTGTGCGTTGTGCGGCCTCGTGCGTCAACCACCCAAGGCGTGTGTATATCAGAGCATGACCGCACATCCTAGAGTGGGTTATCTATCTTATAAAATATTAAAATTGTTTTTTAGGGGGGATAAAAGTGCAGGTGTGCGGTCGCGCTCTGATATACGCACGGTCATGTGATGTACGATGGCCAATAAATCTCAAGCAATTTCCCTACCCGTTTTATAAATATTTAATAAATAATCTATATATATATATATATATATATACAAAACTCAGTGAAGTCAGTGTCTTAATGTCATTGTCTTAAAGTTTTTAATATAAAAGTCAAACGATCCTTAAATGTTGCTGGATTGTGTGGTGTGAGGGGAGTGTGGCTCACTCTCAAGCACACTTGTATCACTATCGCAGTCACTCTCAGCTCAGACAGACCACAGGGACAAAGCTGAAAAGAACAGCAGAGGTCGGAATGCTGGTTTAACCTCCTTGTGTTCCTGGGCTATAGCCTGTTAGTCACTTGTTTGATTAGCACCATGGTCTCTCACTGTTCCGACCGCACCCTAGTGTGAATGCTGGCGAATCTAGTGATGCTGTTTTACTTTGGGGGTCTGTCTTTAAACCATTACTGCCTGTGGAGATAGAGACCAGCTGTTACAGTTAGGACAGATGAGCCTGTTTTCTCACTGGCGCATATTGCTGCAGCTTCAGAGTCTTGGAAGCAGCTACTCAGGGTGACAGGGTCGGGACAAGGCATCTTACTGTTCCGACTGTGCCGTGTCCTGACTCCTGAATGCTGTGGGGGTGTTGACTGTTCAGTTTTTTTTTTGGGGGGGGGGGTGCTCCGGTTGCGTTTTTCCTTTGGAGGAGCAGATTTTCTCACTCATGCATATTATCTGCTGCCACTGCTGCTACGCAGCTTCTCAGCCGGTGACTACGGCACAGGGAGACAGGGACAAGGCTAAAACAAATGGAACAGCGGAGATGAGGTCAGAGTGCATTACTAACTAAGTTAACTTTATTTCAGCTTCAGCAGTCTGTCTTCATTTACTTCCAACCCAGCGTAATGGCGCAAATGCTGCCCTACTACTAGTCTTGACTTAAATACTGAGCTGCTTGTCTTTAATTATGTACAGTTTGCAGTCTCACTTTTCCAACCGTGCTGTTGTTCAGCTTGACTGTGGGGGGTAGGCTCCTTTGTGGTCTCAGTCAGTTGTACGATCCCGGATTTTATTTTTTGGCTTTACTTCTCTCCAGTCTCAATGCTCAGACCATGCTTCATGGTGGTGTTTTTTTTCTTTGCAACCACATGAGCACCACACAGCACAACAGACTGAGAATGGAACTGCACTAGCCCAACCAGGCAAGTGACAGAGATTCTGCACTAGCCCATGGCAATCTGCACTAGTACCCAGGCTAGTAAATACAGGTTACTCACCTGTAACAGGAGTTCTAGGAATGGTATATGTTGTTCATCCACACTGTCTGGCAGGTATCCTTGCCGCTTTAAATCTTGCCGGAAGGTCTTCAAGCTGGCTCCTCCCACCCACCCGGGTGGTAAAACTCTCGGCTCCGCCCCATGACGCCAGATCTGGCCGCTGGAAGCTCAGGCTAGCGTCAAGCCGGGAGGTCGAGAAACAGGATGAACAACATATACCATTCCTAGAACTCCTGTTACACGTGAGTAACCTGTATTTCTAGGGACATGGATATGTTGTTCATCCACACTGTCTGGCAGACTCCTAGCAGTTCTCCGGGAGGAGGGAGGCAAGGCGCACACCCCCTACTTAGGGAATAGAGACTGGAGAACCGAGGCCCCAAAACCAGCATCCCGGCGTGACTCAAGGTCGATGTGGTAATGGGTGATGAAGGTTGTGTGCTGACTTCCAGGTAGCAGCCCTGCAGAGTTCCTGGATAGGGACGTCCCTGGAAGCAGCCACCGATGCAGCAGTATGGCGGGTAGAATGAGCTCTTATCCCTCTGGGAGGCTCCATGCCCGCCAACTTATAGCAGAGATCTATGCAGGAGGTGACCCACCTGCCTATCGTCAGCTTGGCTGCAGGTCTGCCAGGTGCGGCTTCAGCGTAGGTGACAAACAGCTGGCGAACCTCTCCTGAATTTCAGCCGTGCGCTCCTTATAATAAGCGAGCACCCTTCTAGGGTCCAGAGTATGGAGCCTATATTCGGCCTCCGAGGTGTGACTGGGGTAGAACACCGGCAGAGTCAACACCTGGTTAAGGTGAAACTCTGACACCACCTTCGGAAGGAATTTCGGGTGAGGGCACAGGACAACCTTGTCCCTTTGGAAGACCAGGTAAGAAGACTCGATGCAGAGCGCCTGGTGCTCTCCCATCCTTCTGGCTGAAGTGCTAGCCACCAAGAAGGCGGTCTTCCACGACAGGTGAGAGAGAGTTCACACCTGTTCATTGGTTCGAATGGCTTGCCCATGAGCTTTGCCAGTACCAGCAGTAGATCCCACGGAGGTGGAGGTTCTCGCACCGGAGGGGAAATGTGATCAAGGCCTTTAAAAAGCACCAGACCACCTTCTCCTGCGCCACCGACTGCTTCCCGACCCGCGCCCGGTAAGCAAAGATGGCTGCCAGGTGCACCTTAAGGGTCATCAACCTAAGCCCTTGCTGAGAAAGGGACCAAAGGTAGTCCAATATGCTCGCCAAGGAACAGGAGGAAGGGTCCAGGCCCTTGCCCTGGCACCAAATGGAAAATCTCTTCCATTTGAAGGCGTAGCATTTTCTGGTCGACTCTTTACGGGACGCCTCAACGACGTTGAGGACCTCGTCGGAAAGACCCAAGGCCTGGAACTCTAGCCGCTGAGGAACCAGGCCGTCAGGTGCAGGGATTGAAGGTCCGGATGGAATACCTTCCCCTGACTGACTGAGAGCAGGTCCGGGCGAGCTGGAAGCTGCCTCGGGAGCCTGGAGCTGAGGCTGCGGAGATCTGGGTACCAGTACTAGCGGGGCCAGTCTGGGGCTATCAGAATCACCTGCGCCTTGTCCCTCCTTGCTTTGAGAAGCACCTTGTGCATCAAGGGGCAGGGAAAGGCATAGAAAGGCCGGGGTCCACGGCCTCGAAGGCATCCCCAGCGATCCCTGCTGGGGGGCGGGCATGGAACAGCCTCAGCTTCGCATTCTCCCTGGAGGCAAACAGGTCCACCTGAGGTGTGCCCCAATGGGAGAATAGATCTTGTACTACCTCCGGCAGGAGACACCACTCGTGGGATGCAGCCCCTATCCGGCTTAGGGCATCGGCCAGGGTGTTGGAGGCTCCTGCCACATGAATAGCTAGGAGATCCGCCTCCAGGCTGCGCCAGTGACCAGATGCGGAGGCTTCCTTGCATAGAAGCATGGAGCGCGTCCCGCCCTGGCGGTTTAGATAGTACATGTGCGTGGTGTTGTCCGTCTGGACCAGGACCCTTGACCCGAAAACAGAGCAAAGGCAGTGAGATAAGCGGACGCTCGGAGCTCCAGCAGGTTTATGTGGCATCAGGACTCCCTGAGGACCAGAGGCCGTGCGCCGGTGTTCCCCAGATGGGCACCCCAACCCATCAGAGAGGCATCGGTCGATAGAGAGACCGTCGGCTCGGGGCGGACAAATGGGATGCCCTCCTGCAGATGAACTGGAATGGTCCACCACTGGAGAGCATTCCACATCCCCTGGGTCACCGTCACTAGCTGGTCCAATGGATCGCAGCGTTGGACCACTGGCTGGCCAGTCCCCACTGAAGGGGGGCGCATGTTCCAGCGAGCCCAACGGACCACTCTGGTACAGGCCGCCATGAGACCCAGGAGGCACAGGAAGTACTGGTGCAGGGCGCAATTGCCCAACCAGAAATGATTGGGCAAAGGAGGAAAGAACCTCGGCCCTGTCCGCGGGGAGCCGTGCTCTGGCTCGAAGAGTCGAGCTCTGCCCGATGAAAAGAATCACCTGCTTGACTCGGTTCGACTTGGCCTCGTTGATGAGAGAGGCCAACCAGAGAGCAAACCTGGAGGGCCAGATCTCTGGACCACTCCACCTCCTGTCTGGAGGGGCTGCTATCAATAATCGTCCAGGTAAGGGTAAACCCGGACCCTCGGCGCGCATGAAATGCTGTCACCACTGCCATGCATTTGGTGAAGACCCTGGGAGCTGGAGATAAGCCGAAGGGCATGGCTTGGAACTCGAAGGATCCCTCCGCTCGGCGAAGGAACCTCTGATGTGACGGACGGATAGGGGCGTGAAAGAATCGTCCTGTGAGGTCCAGAGAGCAGAACCACGCCCGTGTTCAAGGATGGTATTATCTGAGCCAGAGACCATCCTGAAGGTTCGAACCTTAGGGAACTTGTTTGGTCGAGAATGGGCATCAACCCCATCCGTTCGAACCAGGAAGTACCTGGACACGAACCCGGGTTTGAGGGAGGTCCGCCACTCTCTTATCACCTCCTTCTCGGGGAGGAGGCGATGTCGGCTCGGCGAGCCAACAGCGGTCGGACCCCAGGCCCTGGGGTGCGATGGCTCTGAAGGGTGGGGCCTCGCTCGAACTCCAGAGGCAGGCCCTTTCCACCACCTCCAACACCCACGGTCTGTGGCGATAACGGACCAGGCGGAAAAGTGGCGAGCCACCCCCATGGGGGCACCTGCAGTGGCGGCGGCGGGTTGGGGCGACACCTCAACCCGTCACTGGGCAGGCTTGGAGGAAGGACCGGCCGAGGGACCTCCAGGGCCTTACCTCCTGCTTCCTGGAGGAGAAGCTGAGGGCTTGGGTTTGGGATGCAAGCTCGGGCCTGCTGGCCCTGGCGTTGCTGGGCCGGACGTGCACGAGCACAGAGGACGAAAGGCTTAGGCTGCGGCCTGCGGCCTTTGTCCTTCTGTGCGGATGAGACGAGGTCCAAGGTAGCACTGGACCTCAGCGATCCTCTGCAGGTGACCTTCCACCCCAGGGCGAAGAGGTCGGTCCCCAGGAAGGGGACATCCGCCAACTTGTGCTGGGTATCCGAAGTGAAGGTGGATATCCTCAGCCATGCCCGACGGCGCATAGCCACTGCGGCCGCTACTGACCTGGCACATGAGTCTCCAATGTCCAGAGCAGTCTGAAGCTGCTGCTGTTTGGCCACTGCCCTGCCCTAGTCCCGCACCTGCCCGACCGTGGTCTGCAGGTCCGCCGGAAGATGAGGAACTACCTCGTCCAGGGAGCCCAACAGGGCATGAGAGAAATGTGCCATGAGTACGGCCGAACTGGCCTGACGAAGGCCGAGGGAGGATGCAGCGTAGACTTTGCGCCCGGCATAGTCCAATTTTTTGGACTCTTTGTCGGGAGGTTTGTCCATGTCCCTAAGCGTTCCGGTGCGCGAGCGCTGTCGTAATAGCCCCTCGGCTGGTGTTCGAACGGACAAGGAACGGTAGGACCACATACTTCCTGGCCATCCTGGCCGAGCGCAGGACAGGAAGCGAGGCGCTGCCAGAGCTCAGGCGGGCCCACTATGGCCTCGGCCACGGGAAAAGCCTCCATGAGGGAATCCTTGGTCCAGTATCTCCGTGAGGGGATACCTGGCCGCTTAGACACAGGTTCGAGCTTCATCCGGTAGACTCCGAGATGAGCTGAAGCAATCCAGATAAGGCGAAGGGCTATGCGTCCATCGACTGACCTCCAGAGGACTCAAGTCTACTCGCCTGAAGAAAAGGAGGAATCGGCGTCGGACTCTGAAGAGTCCGCAAAGAGCTGCCTCGGGCCTCAGCCACCCTCCACCTGCCAAGGTCGATCGGGAGTGAGGGTAACAGACAGCCTATGGGGCAGTCCCTGAGCCGACCGAGAGTTCTTGGAGTATACATATTAAGCTCTCTCTGTCTCTCTTCATATGGTTTCTGCTGCAGACCCTGCACCATTTTAGTTGCCCTCCTCTGGACTGCTTTCATCCTGTTTATGTCCTTGCGTAGATGAGGTCTCCAAAACTGCACACAGTACTCCAGATGGGGTCTCACCAACTGTCTGTACAGAGGGATAACCACTTCCCTTTTTCTACTTGTGATGCCTCTATGCATCCCAGTATCCCTACTCTCCATACCAACTTTTCATTGCTTACCCACCTTTAGGTCATCTGATATGACTACCCCCAGGTCCCTTTCCATTTTTGTTGTTGTTAGTACCTCCCCTGCTACTGTATACTCTTCTCCTGGGTTTTTGTTTCCCAGATGCATTACTTTGCACTTCTTTGCATTGAATCTAAGTTGCCATATGTCTGACCATTCCTCCAACCTTGCCAAGTCCCTTCTCATCTTTTCTACCCCCCCCTGTGTATCAACTCTGTTACAGATCCTTGTGTCATCTGCAAAGAGGCATATCTTTCCCTCCAGACCCTCTGCAATGTCACCTATAACGATGTTAAAGAGGACTGGACACAGTACCGAGCCCTGAGGTACTCCACTAGTAACCCCCCTTTCTTCGGAATGTGTTCCATTCACTATTACCTTCTGTGTCCTGTTGTGCAGCCAGTTTGCTACCCAGGCTACCACCCTGGGACCCACTCCCAGGCTAGCTAGCTTGATTATTAATCTTTTGTGCGGGACTGTGTCAAATGCCTTGCTAAAGTCTAGGTAGGCCATATCCACAGCCCCTCCCTGGTCTATCACTTTGGTCACCCAGTCAAAGAAATCAATTAGATTCATCTGACATGACCTTCCTACTGTAAATCCATGCTGCTTTGGGTCCTGTGCCCCGCTGGCCTCTAGGTACTCAACAATTCTTTCTTTCAGAAGTGATTCCATCATTTTCCCAACCACTGAGGTCAAACTTACAGGTCTGTAGTTTCCTGCTTCTGCCTTGCTCCCACTTTTGTGAAGGTGAATCACATCTGCCCTCCTCCAGTCTTCAGGTACCGCCCCATCCTGCCATGATTTGTTAAAAAGCGTGGTCAGTGGTGTCACTAGGTCCTCCCTTAGGTTCTTTTAGGATTCTGGGGTGAATCCCATCAGGCCCCATTGCTTTGTCCACCTTGAGTTTTAGGAGTTCTTTCAGGACTCTTTCTTCTGTGAATGGACTGGTGTCAACCCCCCCTACCAGACTTCTATTGTCTGGTTTAGGCAACTCCTCCTCATCTTCTTTTGTGAATACTGAGCAAAGTATTCATTCAGTATCTCTGCCTTTTCACTGTCTCCCTCTGCCCACCTCCCCTCTCCTTTATTAATTTTCACTATCCCTCCCTTAACCTTTCTATGCTCCCTAATGTACCTATAAAAGGTTTTATCCCCCTTCATGAGTTGGCTATTTTTTCCTCGGTTTGGGCCATTGCTAGTCTGACTGCCTTCCCCACTTCTTTCTGCTTTAATTGATAAAGTTCCCTGCCGTGCTCCTTCTGTGATTCCTTATACTTTTTGAATGCAGCCTTTTTTTCCTTAACCTTCCCTGCCACCTCTTTTGAGAACCATAGAGGTTTTTTACTCCGCTTTGTTTTATTTGTTTCACACAAAGGCTTGTTGCCTCTATGATGGCAGTTGTGATTTTACTCCATTGTTCTTCCACCCCTCCTTTTTGGTCATTTGCTAGTGCATTTTTCAGGTATTCACCCATGTTGCCAAAGTCAGCCTTTCTAAAGTCCAGTATCCTTGTTTTTGTATGGCTTATCTCCATGGTTGTGCTCATTGTGAAGCACACTGTGCAGTGGTCGCTTGTTCCCAGATGTCTACCGACTTCTAAATTTGTGATTCTCTCTCCATTTGAGAGTACCAGGTCTAATATTGCTCCCTCCAGTGGGTTCCAACACTAGCTGTGTAAGGCCTGCCCTGCAGCTATCGAGAATGACCCTGCTCTTGGATGTGGCTGCAGTACATGTTATCCAGTTAACATCTGGCATAGTCAGGTCCCCATCAACAGTATCTCCCCTTTTTCAGCCACTTTGAGAATGTCCTCTATCATTTTGTTGTCCATTTCCTCCCCTTGAGACGGGGGTCTGTATACAACCCCTGTGCGGATTGTGATGCCATTCCCTGTCTCAAAGGTGACCCAGAGTGCCTCTTGTACTCCCCCTTTACTTTTTAGTTCTGTAGTTTTGATCCCTTCCCTTATGTATAGAGTTACTCCACCTCCTCTTTTACCTTCCCAGTCCCTTCTGTAGATTGTGTACCCTGGTATGTTGACATCCCAGTCATGGTTCTCGGTGTACCATGTTTCTGTGACTGCCACAATATCCAATTGTTCATCTTCCATCAGGGCTACTAGCTCAGGAAGCTTGTTTCCCAGACTACGGGCATTGGTACTCATTGCCCTCCATTTAATGTTGGCTTTATCCTCCCCCCCCCCAATCCCTGCTCTTATTGTCCTTGTCTATTTTTCCATTTACTGTCCTGCCCTGTGTTGAGCTCTGTACCTCAGTGTTTACCTTACTACCTGCCATGTTTTGTTGGGGGGAGGCTTGAAATTTCCTGCCTTGTATCAACGTCCTGTATCTGGACTTCAGCAAGGCTTTTGACTCTGTGCCACACAGGAGGTTAATGAGCAAGCTGAGGGAGACTGGAGCGGGGGAAAAAACCTGGTGGGATGGGTTGAGAGCTGGCTCCAGGGGAGACAACAGAGGGTAGTTGTAATGGGGGAAGACATCCAAGCCACGGCCAGTAATGAGTGTAGTACTGCAGGGTTCAGTGCTGGGCCCCATTTTGTTCAATGTCATCACTGGAGACATTGCAGAGGGGAGCAAGAGTAAGATCTGCCTGTTCGCGGACAACACTAAGATCTGTGCAAAAGTGGACAATGAGGAAGAGAGGCAGGCACTCAGAGAGGATTTAGCTAAACTCGAACACTGGTCTAGGGAGTGGCAGTTGGGGTTTCATGTTAAGAAGTGCAAGGTCATGCACCTTGGAGCCAGAAATCCCAAGAACAGCTACTGACTGGGGGGAGTGCAGGTAATGGCTTCAGAGGAGGAAAGGGACCTGGGGGTAATAGTTACAGGGGACATGAAGGTATCTGCACAGTGTAGGAGAGCTGCAGCAAGGGCAAATAGGATGCTGGGGTGCATTGCCAGAGGGATCACCTCTCGAAAAGGGGAGGTCATCCTGCCATCTTATAGATTACTGGTGAGGCCACACTTGGAGTACTGTGTACAGTACTGGTTTCCATACCTCAAAAAAGATGGGAGATTACTGGAGGAGGTGCAGCGTATGGCTACAAAAATGATCATGGGACTAGGGGAGTTGCCATATGAGGAAAGGTTGAAAGAGCTCCACATGTACTCACTGGAAGACAGAAGGGTAAGAGGAGACATGATAGAGACCTTTAAGTACTTGAAAGGCATAAACAGAGTCAGGGAGGGAGGACTGTTCTGCTTAAAGGGGGGTAAAGTGTCACTAGGGGGCGCAGTATGAAGTTGGAAGGGGGAAGGTTTAGGAGAAAGATGAGGAGGCACTACTTCACAGAGAGAGTGGTGTCAGGTTGGAACGCACTGCCGGAGGAGTTACTCGCTCAAAGGACAGTGGATGGCTTCAAGCAGGGACGGGATAGAGTCAAGGGCAGGGTCAGTACAGACAAAAACACAAAGGGAAGAAGGACTGGAAAAGAGGAGGAAGAGAGTGGTTTGGGTAGGGGTGGAGCAGTGGTAGTGATCTGAAACAAAGAGCTGCAGAATCAGGCACACTTGATAGACCTGTGGGCCTTTTTCTGCTGGAAAGTTCGTATGTTCGTATGCAAGGAAAGTGAAAGGACAGCGAAAAAAACAGCTCCTCCGTATATACAGGTGCTCGAGTAACGGAACATAAATACAAAGGCAAAACTCGGCACTCTGAAGTAGGCGTAAAAAAAGCATCCCCTGATGACGTACTGAGTGCACGAAACCGGTCGGGTACTTTGTTGTGCTTCTTGTTACATGTGAGGCTTAATGTTCAGCGTTTGCATTTACCATTAAACGTATGCTTTTTTTACGCCTACTTCAGAGTGCCGAGTTTTGCCTTTTGTATTAAGGAAAGTGAAAACAGGAAAAGACACTTTAAGAGATCAACCCCCTGCTTCTCCCTGCTGCCACTGGACGATCAACATGTGCAAGGACAGGATTCTCAGGGAAAGACGATCCCTTTAACTGGGAACATGAGCCAGGACACAAACCCCAGAGCCCCATACAGACTAAATGCAACACATGGGCATAGACCTGGACAGCGCAACCAGTATGGGGCTGCAAACGTAGACACAAAAATGGACAAAGCAGAGATCCTAGACCTCTGCACTCAGACAACACTTCACCGAGTAAGGTAAAAGGTTAATGCTACTGACTCAGACAATTATAAAACAGGGCAGGATAATCAATCAAACCAAAACATCTATTGAAAGTGGGGTTGTTTCCTGAACTTTGGGGGTGGAGATATGTAATTATAATGTGTCATTTGAATGATCACAATGTGTAACTCGGACCATGGCTGGGAACCCACTAATTTATCTCCCATGAGGGTCAGAATGACAGAAACCCTAAAAACTCTCACATACAGCCCCAAGACAGCTGACGCCCAAAGGAGAGGGGGGGAATCATATCCATAAGATGCTACATGAAGATTCATGGGTAATTTCACCCACCCCAGGATAGACAAGTATACACTATACTGTTACATGGGCTGTGATACACATGCACCCCATGTGTGATATCCATCATCTCAAGAGCAACTGTAGCAGCTGTCGTCTCCACCAACCACCCTCGCAACTCATGCCAGATACTCAAGTGCATGCATGATGAGACCTATTACTCCCTGGTGGAGCAAGCCACTGCCGCTACCAGTGAGTGGGCTGTCACAATCAAAGGGGCCCTCGAACAGTACTGCCACCCAGACGCTGCTGCAGCTATCACCATCCCCTCCACATGATCACTATCTGATAAATCAAGTTATAGGGAGCATAATACGGAAAATGGGTAAAAAAAAAAAAACAGTCACCAGGAGAGGGGTGCTATGGGCCAGACTAGAGACTCTCACCCAACATCGAGAATCAACAGCCTTTCCACTGGCCCCTACCTCTCACACTAACCAAACCCCAGCATTACTAAGCAATACCCTATCCCACAACAGGATGGGGGATAGCCACCATGAGGCCTAGCTGAATCCCCAATGTGCAGTTGACAAAACCACCCAACCAGACAGAACAGAACACGAATCCATACAATAGGGAGAGTGGCTAGAACACCACTGCAACCATCCTATCCCCTTCCCCAAAATAGTCCAGAAGGACATCAAACTACCCACCTTCAGAGACCCCTCCCGAAGTTCCAACCTAAGGCACGCACCTACCCCACAATGGGATAAGGGCCCTACCAGGGACAACAGAGAGGACCCACTGCCATGGGAGCATGTTATGGACCACATGTAGAGGGGCCGCGATCCTTCCCTCGCCTCCAACGCCAGATACCTGGCAGGGAGGCGGGGAGGAATGATACCTGCTTTGGAATACAGCATACTACAATCAAAGATTTATTAGTTTCTTTATTAGTTTTACTACATAGTTTTTATGTAGTCTTTTTCTTTTAGTTTAGTAATGTATACCTCAAATGTTCTCATGTTGACAGCGCTCCTCATTGTACAATTACCACTAAAATGTAAGTGCTTGCTCAGATCACACCTGCCACAAGGCAAATCCAGACTCCTAGGGGGAAGAGAGAGGGCCACCCAAGCTCTGAAACAGAATACTATAAAAGCTGGTTGATGAGAAAAGGAACTCAACCCTCTGGTATATTCGCACCTATGCAAACACACACACATCCTTTCCCAATGGCTAATACCCATCATTATGCCTCGTGGAATATTAAGGGTACACAGACAAAAGAAAAAAGATATCAGATCATTAAACACTTAAGATTCCTAGGAACCAACATTGCCCTCCAACAAGAAACACACACCACATCTCAACAAGCCTACTTATGGAGAAGGGACTGGGTGGGACAGGCATTCACGGCAGGAGAAAACAGAAAAGCAGGGGTGACAATACTGATACATAGATCAATTCACTTCGAAACCGAAGAACACATAGACCCCTAACCCTAACCAACATATATGGCCCAAATACAGACGAACCACAGTTCTTCACCACCTACTAGCCATACTGTCAACAGTGCAGACACAATTTACCATCCTAGCCGGGGACTGGAACCTATTGCTGGATAACACAATGGACAGATCACACTTGCGACGCCCAGGCCTAACCCCAGCACAGAGATCCCTTAAAGAACTACAAGATTTATTTTGCTCGGCCTCATCGATATGTGGAGAGTCCTACACCCATCAGATAGGGAATACACCTACTACACAACCACCCACAAATCTTACTCTAAGACAGATTTCTTTCCAACATCCAAATCTGCACTCCACACTACCCAGGCATGTGAGATTTCCCCCATGGTCATTTCTGATCATGCCCCAGTAAACCCCTCCCTTCTACATCCAGATTCCACGGACCGAGACTTCATCTGAAGAATAAATAACAACCTGCTCAAAGACCCAACCACCTTAGACAGCATAAGAAACACGATCAAACACTTCTTTGAGCACAAAAACAACTCTGTCCAAGGACAGAGAAACATATGGGAAGCCTTCAAATGTACGATAAGGGAAGGACTTATACCCTTAGCATCAACATACTAGAGAAAGAGAGAGGAGACCTGCAGGACACTACTGCAGGAAATCAGAGGTCTGGAGAAAAAGACAGCTAGGGACACATCAACCTCTACCCTCTCCCAACTTAGTAAAGCGAGACCAAAATACAGTGAGATAATCAGGGAGCAAGCCAAACTCGCCATTTTTAGAGCCAAAACTAAGTATGTTGATCAAGGGGGAAAAAAGCACTGGAAACTACTGGCACTCCGCATTAAACAAGAAGGACTTAAAACGATTACTAACATCCAATCCAAATCTGGTAACACAGTCTCTAACCCAAGGGAGCTAGCTACGGCCTTTAAGGGCTTTTTCAGCAAACTCTACACCCCAGACTCTGGCCCCACTACATTAGAGGACTACCATGTATTCTTGTCGCATGGCCAATTACCAAAGTTGGATGATGAATCTGGTAAAGATCTTATTTATTTATTTATTTTTTGTTGACCGGGTAACTGCACTAAACAAATCCTGCCTATTTTCAGGCACAACCCGGGGGAGTGGGATACAGATGAATGCCAACTGACCTTGAACCAGATTAAGCCGTTGGTGGTATTTTTAGTGAATGAGGGAAATTTGACCAGGACACATGGGAAATTCCCCTACTCTTTTTTTTTTTTTTTTTTTCGATAAGTGCCATGGGATCTTTAACATCCACCTGAACTACCACCAATCCAGGCAGATGGGACCTCAGTTTAACGCCTCATCCAAATGACGGCACCTCAGAAGTTCAGCACCCCTCTCATGCTGCACTACAGAGTCATTACTGGGATATTAACCCAAGTGCCAGATGTGGGAACTAAACTCACAGGCTTCTGATTTCCCGGCCTCAGAGGCGAGTGTGCTACCTACTGAGCCACTGACACCGCTCTTGGAGTGCCCATAACAGCACAGGAGGTGAAACTAGCCACAGCAACTCTCCCCACAGACAAAACCCCTGGCCCAGACGGTCTGTCCTCAAACTTCTTTAAAATGTTGGCACCCGATGTTATAGAACCTCTAACCAAACTACATAATGAAGTCAAACTCAACTCTGACCAGGACCCGCTTCTTTAGGAAGCCCATATTACATTAATTCCCAAACCACTCAAAGATCCATCACTGATGGGGAACTACAGACCAATATCCCACCTCAACACCAATTTCAAAATACTTTCCAAGATACTTGCATCCAGGGTGAGCAGAGTCTGGGACAAACTCATAGGCCCCAAACAGGTGGGTTTCATGAAGGGAAAACTGCCCACAGATCAGATAAGGAAACTGAACTACATCATAGCAGCAGCCAGGGATGAGAACTCACCAGCAGTCCTCATCTCAATCGACACTAAAAAGCATTCAACAGGGTATCCTGGCCATTTTTATTTGAAACCTTAAACCACTTAGCTACCCCCACCTTTTCACTGAATGGATCCAAATCCTATACTCAAAACCCACAGTAAGAGTCCTGTGCAACAAAGTTCTCTCCCAGCCCCTGGAGCTGAGAAGAGGAACTCGACAGGATTGCCCACTATCTCCCTACCTGTTTAACCTATACCTAGAACCACTAATCAGGAGAATAAACATGGAAGACACCATACAAGGCATCCACATAGGGAAATACAGATACAAAACTTTCCGCGTTTGCAGATGACATCCTCCTGCATCTAGATAAACCAGAACTACCCATCCCACTTGTCCTGAACATACTTCGGGAATTTGAAAGAATAGGGGGAATACAAATTGAACATATCTAAAACTAACATCATGCCCCTCAATCACCACACACACAAAGTACATGCAACGCAGTGGGGGGGGGGCACCTGATGCCCAACCACCATGAACTACCCGGGAATAGCTGTATCTCTTGAGAAGGGGTCAATTCAGGAAAACAATCTAGACACCAAACAAACACAGATCAAACAAGACCTGATACACTGGTCCGCCCTCCTGTTAACCCTATGGGCTCAAATCAACATTATCAAAATGAATGTTTTACCCAGATTACTTTACCCCATTACTATGATGGGCTGCTTTCTCCCAACCACCTGATTCCAAACACTCCAAACCACACTAACCACCTTTCTGTGGAAGGGTAAGCCTCCCCGTAGATCGTTCCACAAACTAACCCAGAGGAAGGAACTAGGAGGTTTACAACTCCCTGACTTCTGACTCTACTATCTAGCAAGCCATGCCAGTCAACTCCTATGGTGGTGGGCCCCTAGGGAACAGCACAGCAACACATACATCCCGCTGTGGAAAGTAATAGAAACAGACATGCCAATCCACAGACATCAACACAAAATCATTATCCTGTCTACCACACAAGGCCTTACCCAACCAACTGAAGAACTCACCCATTGGCATCTCGAACCTGGTCTCCAAACAACTACACAACCTCCTGGGCTCTAACCCAAACTTGGACCCAACCCAACCAATAACCCAAAATCCTAATTTTAAAATAAACAGGGTACCCCAACCATCCAACTTTATGGGCAACGTAGAACTAAACTCACTCGGCGACTTACTGGGAAATGACACTATCCTCACCCATCTTGCCTTCCAACAAAATATGAAACCAACTCAAATCCTAGCCCTTCAATTTTCACAAGTATGACACATGCTCCATGCATTGCTTGGCCCCAAACCACGGAACACAAGTATCTTCACCAAATGGGACCACGTACTAACATTATCAACCCAAAGACACGCAATCTCTCTCATCTATAAAGAACTCCTACACAGCAGCACAGACCAGAGAAGCACAACATGCACATATTGACAATCAGAATTCCCAGAGCTCGAATCACCCTTGATCACAGCTGCTGTCTGGGAGGAACATACAAATACCTTAAATTCGATGGGCTAAAACTTAAGCAATACAGCATCAACCACAATCTGTACTTAACCCCAGTCATACGCCACAAGATGGGGAAGCTAAACTCTGACAAATGTTCAAGATGCCAGGCAGAGACAGGCACATCAAAAACACATTTTATGGGACTGCCCAAGAGCAAAACCTCTGTGGGAAAAGGTGAAATCAAGCCTAGATCCCTTATTGGGCCTGGACAAAGCCTTCTCCCCCTGTGTCTGCCTCTTGGGCCTGGGCTTAGACAAGCTAATGGGAAACAGGAAATTCCACATTACACTCATCTCGGCAATGGTGAAGAAGCTGATCCTAAAACACTGGCTGGATAACAGAGTGCCAACCTACGATGAATGGCTTAATGCCATTCTGGAGACACTAAGAATAGAGAAGATGATCTGTTACATGAGAAATAACCATAAACAGTACCTTAGAAGATGGAGCTCGTTAGATGCTCTCCTGATACAATCGAGAGCAGATCCTGCCTCAATGCAGAGTGCTGATCTGAGCAATGCACAGATGACCCTGGGAAGGGGTGCAGAAGAACACAATGTATATCTAGCATATCTGCCCCCCACAGAGATGCAACAGGACTGCTGTCAATAAGTGTATTTCTTTATGCTCAAACAACTCATCCCTGAATGTTGATGGGATGTAATGCTTGACCTCTTGCTGAGATGTGACAACTTCTAACTGAAACTGTAAAAATGTCTATTGTAGTTTTGTAGAACAGAGGAAAATTTCAATAAAGTTTACTATTTTCAAAAAAAAAAGAAAAGAAAAGAAAAGCGCCTACCAACTGAGCTATGCTGTCCACCCTTGATGGTGGTAGGATAGCTTCTGCCTAAACTGTGTCCAGCTCTGCCCCAATGAAATCCAGGAGTTAAACCGATTCCAAAACTGATTTCTTGAGGTTTACCAGGAACCCTAGAGAGTGCAGGGTGTCCTGTGTAATGGCTAGGGCTTCCTGTACCTGCTGAGGGGAGTGTCCTACGACTAGCCAGTTGTCCAGGTAGGGAAACACAACAATTCCTTGCCTTCTCAGATGTGCCATGACCACTGCCAGGCACTTTGCGAAGACCCTTGGAGCTGAGGTCAGGCCAAAGGGCAAAGCCTTGAACTGGTAATGGCCTGATGGCAACTCGAACCTGAGATATTTTCTGTGAGACTGTCTGATGGGGATGTGAAAGTAGGCATCCTTGAGGTCTAAGGATGCCAACCAGTCCCCTTGTCCCAGAGTGGAAAGGATCACAGCCAGAGTGACCATCTTGAATTCTGGTTTTGTCAGATGCTTGTTGAGGTATCTTAGATCCAGAATGGGCTGCAGCCCCCCATTTTTCTTCAAGGTTAGAAAGTACCTTGAATACAACCCTTTTCCCCTGTGAGGGAATGGAACAGGTTCCATTGCCTTGTCTTGCAGTAAAGTGGACACTTCCGCTTCCAGTAGAGCTGTTTCTGAATTGGTGGCATGTCTGAATGACCTTGCTCTTGTTTTTGGGAGTAACTTGAAGCTTACTGCAAGACCCTGGCTTATTACTTCCAGGATCCACTTGTCTGTGGTGATGGCTTGCCATGCCTGGAAGTAATAAGCCAGCCTCCCCCCTACTGAGGTTGGGGAAGCAGCCCTGACAATCACTTCAGGGGGTCTGATTGACTGGGGTCTTGGGCAGAGGGTTAGAGCCACCACAACTGGCACTCCTTCTGCCCCTACCCCTAAAGTAGCCTCTTTACTGCTGGTAGGCAGGGAAGGCCTAAGCTTGATAAAAAGGTCTCTGGTAAGGTCTGTCCCTGCCTCCCCTATTCTGTTTCTGTGGAGTGTCAGCCTTCTCTTTGGCTGCAGCCCTCTTATAAGCCACCCTGTACTCATCCATTTTTTTATGTAGGCCTCTCTGTCTATTCCCCAGATAGTGAGTTCTGCACTAGGGGAACGTCCAGGGCCTCTGTCTGTGTGTCCTGAGACAGGTTTGTGCATCTTAGCCAGGCAAACCTCAAGGAGACAGCAGAGGCCATAACTCATGAGGCACTGTTGTTGGCATCCATAGCCATGTGAAACTGATACTTGGATGCCTCTATGCCATTTTTAGCTACCTCCTCCAAGTCTGCTGCCAGCTGAGGAGGGACACTCTTAGTCAATTCCAGAACAGATTCCAATAAATATTTCTGATATCTGGACACATAGGCCATATAAGATGCTTGCCTGATGAACAGGGAGGCACCAAGGTACCCCTTTTTGGCCACTGAATCAATCCTCCTAGAATCCTTATCAGGAGGTTGAGAGGCTAAAGGTATGCCTGCTTTCTCACAGGCTACAGCTTGAACTACTCCCTCATTACTCCAATGGCTAAACAAAAAATCAGTACCGTTACCAGCCAATAAATACCTCCTGTCTATCTTTCTGTCCACAGAGGGAGACGGAGGTAGGAGTCTGCAAGATTTTCATGGTTTGCCACTTAAGAGACTCATGTATAGGGATCATGAATCTCTTTGTAGTAGGCACATCCATCATTTCGACATAGTCTGGTTCCTCCTCCTCCTCAGAAGCCTCCTGGGTAGGCAGCTCGAGTGCTTCTGCCACCTCCTTCATAAAGGTATAATGGGAGGAGAGGTCCCCAGAGTGTCAAGGGGGAGACTCAAATTCTTGGTGGTCAGGGGGACTTCAGGTCCAATAGGTTCATCGAAGTCCCCCCCTTCTTCTTTTTCTTCATCACCCTCCCACTCCTGTTCACAAAATGCTCCAGAGTCTTATGAACCAGAGGGAAGTGAAGTACCAGGCATTTGAACCGAAAAGACTGAGACAAGGTACACTGAACCAGTTTGAAGAGACTGAATAATGCAAATAGCATTCGTGATTTCTTCAGCAGTTGGAACCGCAAACGCAATGCTCTGCGATTCCAAACTGGCACTTTTCCTTTCCCTTTTTAGCAGAAGCCGTTTCAAGGCCTGTCTCTGCACTCTTTTTGGTTGAGGAGGTCTCTCCCTGGTCAGAGGGCAACCCCTCTGGTTCCACCGTTTTTTCTTTAGTTGTGAAACCGGACCGGCCATCCGTGTTAGAGGACTTTTCGGCCACTCTTGCCTTCAGTCTATAGAGTCGCCTATCAAGCACAGACTGTGGAAAATTTCTGCAGATTTCACAGTCTGCCTTCAGGTGGTGAAACCTTAGGCAGAATACATAAATCAGATGTGGGGTTGGCCTTTGCAAATGGCTCCCCACACTCTGTACAATGTACAACGGTTTTTCAAACTACAGTTTATTTATTTTTGTTTTTCAAACCTCTGTCCTCTTGGGTTTCTGTGACATAACCTTAAGCATTTAAATTCAGCACTTATCCACAGTTGGCAAGTTAGGCCTGGATAAGAAATGTAAACACAAGTTTTGGTTAATGGCTGGGTTAGCGACCGAGGGAAAAAACGAGTAAAATACTTGTTTTTTTAAACCAAAACTAGACCGGTCCCAGATACAAGACTTTAAATAGGAAAAAAGTACAGTTACGTAAGAACTTACCGTAACAGTAGATCTTCGAGAGAGGCTCTTGCAGTAGGTAATTACATATAGGACTGACGTCAGCAGGACCCCACGGGAAAAATTTATAGCTTGCCGTCCCTGGCGAGGGACCGCCCCCACGTCAGGTGACCGGCATCAGATGACGTCGGTATAAAGGGGCGGTCCCGGACGCCCGCCTTCCAGTTCTTTCCTGCCACAGGCCCGGAAAGCCCGGACGAGAGAGAAGCAGACATTTCCCGAATGGCAAAGGAGCTGAAAAAGCCTAGGGGGATGGAGGGCGGGAAGGTATTACCTACTGCAAGAGCCTCTCTCGAAGATCTACTGTTACGGTAAGTTCTTACGTAACTGTACTATCTTACTTCGAGAGGGCTCTTGCAGTAGGTAATTACATATAGGACAGAATCCCAAGCAGTCTGGAACAAAGGAAAGGCACCGGGAGGAGGAACTACTCCAAGAAGTGGCAAAAAACCTTGCGGACCTCAAGACAGGAGGCCTTGCAAGACCACTAACCCGAAGCCTGCTCTACGGCGAGAGGCAATGTCCAAACTGTAATGTTTCGTAAAGGTATGGACAGAAGTCCAAGTGGCGGCAGCATAGAAGTCCGCCGTGGACACATTCTTGAAACAAGCCGCAGAGGCTGCTACTCCACCAGTGGAGTGACCTCTGACTTGACCTGGAAGGGTCTTGTTGTACTTGTCATAACAGAAAGTGATGCAATGAGCCAACCACTTTGACATGCATTGCTTGGAAACAGCATTGCCTTCCCTTTTGTGAGCAAAAGAGATGAACAACTGATCAATCTTTCTGAGATCCTTTGTCCTATCGGTGTAGTATCTCAGAATCCTGTGAACATCCATGGTATGGAGCAAATATTCTCCCTGGTTAGAGTACTGCGTGAAGAAGGCAGATAACTCAATAGACTGATTTAAGGTAGACTCCGCTACCACTTTTGGAAGAAACTTAGGGTTCGTGTGAAGAGCTACTCGTTCTTTGTGAAAAATCAGATAGGGGACTTTGCACATAAGGGCCTGAAGCTCGGAAATTCTTCGAGCAGAAGTAATGGCCACCAAGAATAGTGTCTTCCACGAAAGAAACTTCAAGTCTGTGGAAGCCGCATGCTCGAAGGGAGGAAGGGTAAGTTTCTCGAGAACAAAGTTCAAATCCCAAGGAGGAGCAGGAGTCCGGACAGGGGGCCTGAGATGAAGGACCCCTCTGAGAAAAGTCTTGGATACCTCCAACTGGGCAAAGGCTTTAATCGGCGGAAGGAACATGGTAAGCTGAAATAGCAGCCATGTGAACTTTCAAAGAGGAATGGCTGAGACCCAGGTCGAAGAGATGACGTAAATAATCGAGCAGAACAGCCACAGGACAGGAGAAAGGTTCCACGTTCCTGGAGGCAGCCCAAATGGAAAATCTCTTCCATTTCATGACACAGGTGGACCTAGTGGAGGGTTTTCTAGCCTCCACCAGAATCTCGGCCACCTTAGGAGAGACGCCAAATCGAGATTGGGCTAAGTCTGCAGGAGCCATGCATGAAGTTGAAGGGACTTGAGTCCCGGATGGACCAGGGTCCCCTGATCCTGGGTCAGCAATCCCCGAGATAAAGGAAGAGGAAAAGGAGGAACCTCTGAGTATTGCTGTAGAAGAGAGAACCAGATTTGCCTGGGCCAGAAAGGAGCAATCAGAATCATTCTTGCTCCTTCTATTGCAAGCTTCTGCAGCACATGAGGGACCAGAGGAATTGGGGGAAAAGCATAGACGAATCTGCCCTTCCAGCTTAGAGACAGAGCGTCGCTCCAGAAAGCACCTCGCTCTGGAGCGAGCGAGCAAAAGGTGGAAAGTTTTGCGTTTAGAGAAGAGGCGAACAGGTCTACCTGAGGAGTCCCCCAAAGGTGGAAGATGCCGTTTAGAAGCTTTTGGTCTAGTTCCCACTCGTGTGGCAGAGCCGAGGAGTGACTTAGCTTGTCTGCCAGGGAATTGTCGACTCCCGGAACATGGATCGCCGTGAGGTGAAGGTTGTGAAGCGTTGCCCAGTCCCAAACCCTCACTGCTTCCCTGCACAGCGGGTAGGATCGAGTCCCTCCCTGCTTGTTGATGTACCACACCACATACATGTTGTCCATTGGGACAGCTAGGTGACCTGGAAGGATGTAGTGGTGAAGGGCTTGGAGAGCATATAGTACTGATCGTAGCTCGAGCACACTGATGTGGAGAGCTAGCTCCAATCTGGACCATAAACCCTTGGGTTCGGTGAGGACCCAGATGGGCTCCCCAACCTTCGCCTGATGCGTCCGTGGTCAGAGTCTGGGAGGGGGGAGGATGACAGAAGGGGATCTCCCAAAACAGGTTCTCTCGGACCATCCACCATTGCAAGTCTCTTGTCATCGGTGAGGAGATCAGCACCAGATGATCTAGGTCGTCTACGAGTTGATCCCACTGAGAGCGGAGAGTCCACTGAGAGATCCTCATGTGGAGCCACTCGCGCGGAACCGTCGGGATGGTGGCCGCCATGAGCCCCAAAAGACGGAGCACCAACCTCGCCGGAACCTTCCTGCAATCCAAAAGCAGGGAAATCTGTGACTGGAGGGAGGCCACCCTGTCCGAAGGAAGGAAGGCCTTGCACACTGTCGTATCGAGGATTGCCCCGATAATCTGAAGTCTCTGGGAGGGGTCCAGATGAGACTTGGAATGGTTGATGGTGATACCCAGACAAATGAAAACCTGCTGGGTGAGGGAGAGAAAATGCAGGAGTTTCTCCCTGGACGAGGCCACCAGGAGCCAGTCGTCCAGGTGGGGAAACACCTGAACTCCCAAAGTACGCAGGTGGGCTGCTACCACCGCCAGGCATTTGGTAAAAGCTCGGGGAGCCAAGGAAAAACCAAAAGGGAGTGCCCGGAATTGGTAATGGTCCCCCTGGAAAGCAAACCGGAGGTATTTTCGGTGCGAGGGACGAATGGGGATGTGCAGGTATGCATCCTGCATATCTAGCGCACAAAGCCATTGACCCAGCCAAAGAAGGGGCAGAAGGGTTTGAAGGGAGAGCATCCTGATCTTCTTGTATTCTACGTAGAAGTTCAGGGAGCTGAGATCGAGAATGGGTCTTAGATCTCCAGTCTTCTTTGGTACAAGGAAGAAATGAGAATAGTAACCCATTCCGTGAAGGTGAGGAGGAATGGGTTCTATGGCCTGCTTCACGAGGAGGGCAGATATTTCTTCCCTGACCAAAGGAAGATGGTCCCTTGAGTAAGAGGACTTCAGAGGGGGGTGGCGTGGAGGTTTCTGGAGAAACTCTATGGAGTGCCCCCCCGCGATAATCTTAAGCACCCATGAATCCGATGTTATCCTCTCCCAACCCGGAAGGTGGAGGGAGAATCTCCCTCCTACTGGTTCCTCCGGGGAGTCCGGAGGCGGTGGGAGAGGGAAGGAGTCAGGTGGTGTGAGGCAGCGCTGCAGCTGGGGCACCCGCTGCTTCTTTGGGTGGCGGGGGCCTGGCAGCTGCGGGGGCCTGGCGTTTGGTGGCCCGCTTTCCTTGTGGTTTATCTTGAGACCGGCTGCGTCTGCGAAGAGGACAGCGCTGTGGGGGATGGGGACGGTACATAGAATCCACAGATTTTAGAGCCGTCCCCTTCTCCTGCAAGTCGGTGATGATGTCCTTGACATCACCACCGAAAAGCACTGAACCCCTGAAAGGTGCTTCCTGGATTGCTGACTGCACCTCTGGGACCAAACCTGACACGCGGAGCCAGGCGTGACACCAAAGACTTACGGCGAATGTGGAGTTCCGCCCTGCAGTGTCCACTGCATAGTAGGTCGTCCTCAAAATGTGACGACTGGCCGAACGAGCAGAATGGACTAGGTCAGTTAACTCCTGCTTGACTTGGGAGTCAGGCAAGGAGTCAATCTTAGATTCCGCCTGGGTAAGTATAGCCTTCTGGTAATCCCCCATGTGTGCTACATAATTAAGGGCCCTGATTCCCAGTGTGGAAGAAGCGTATATCTTCCTTCCATACGGATCCAGAAGGCGAGATTCCTTAACCGGGGGAGATGAGCTCAAATGTTTAGGGTGTGCTGATCGGCCGTGAGTGGCACTAATCACAACCGAATCTGCATGGGGGTGAGAAACCAAAAACTCTGCACCCTCCGGAGCCTGATATAGCCTGTTGGACTTCTGAGGAAGTGGGGCTAGAGCCGACAGTTGTTTCCAAATAGTGGAAACAAGGTGGGCATGAGGCTTGATCCAAGGTGGCACAAGAGTAGGGGCTGTAAGGGGCAGGTCCAGATGTTCGGCGAGTTTAACCCGCTGAGGATCTGGATCCAAAGAATGCCACTGATGTACTTCCTGGATCTTCCTGAGCAACTCTGTGAAAGAAGGATCCTCCGGAGGAGACTTCAGGGGGAGTCCTCGGCCGGGGCTTGGACGGAGAGCGAGGCTTGTAGTTTCTCGGAGCATCCATCGGAGGAATCCGTGGAGTCCGAGAGAGAAGAAGAAGAATCAGAAGCAGAGTAAGACTCCCTAACTCGTCTAGGGGGAGGAACGGGTTCCTTAGGGGGAATCCTTGGATGCGTGTCCTGCCCCTCTCTGGATCCCGAGAGGAGAGCTCAGGAATCCGGAGGTGGAGAGGGAGTGTGCTGTCTCGGGCGTACGGGGGCCGGGGGTGGCACCGCCGCAGTGAGGCGGCTCTCGACTTCCATGGTGAGCTGAGCTGGCCTCAGCCCACCAGGGAGGCGAGTCTCCTGAATCCACTGGCAGCCTGGGGGCGGTGGAGGGATAGTTATACAGATTATATCCATAGGCGAGTATCCGTAACCTGGCTGTGGGAATACCGTGCCGGGTATAGCGGCGCATCAGGTACTGCGGCGTCGGTGGAGCAATATAGAATACTGCGGTGCTGGATACTGCGGACCTGGGTAACCCGGCGTCTGTATGACGAGGCGGATACCCAGGCACGGAAGAGCTGCGGAGCAGGCGGCCCAGTAAGGAGCCCCAGGGCGGATACACAGTGATAGGCCGTGGGGGTGGGCCCAATGGAGGAGGAATACCCCGCCCGGCATTGAGGACCGCGCGTCGGCGGGGCGGCGTCAGATCGGTTCAGTGGGGTCTGGACAGGCGGGAAAACAAATCCGTGCAATGTCCGGGGATGGTGGAGAAAAATCCCCGGGGTCAGGCAGGGGCGACACGGGCTCCCCAGACGGCAGCGAAGGCTGCGGGGAGCCTGGGACGACAGACGAAGGGGGGTCTGCCGTCGGCTCCAATGCCCGGAAAACGTCGGAGGAGCCGACGTGCGACTTAGGGGCTGAATCCCGGCGGACGCCAGAGGAGCCGGTGTCCGACTCAAGGGGTCCTCGTCGGAGGCGGGCCGGGGTGGGAAGCCGCCCAGTCTGAGGGGACACTGCCGTGCGCCCGCCCTGGGCGTCTTAGTGGCCTTCTCCCGGCGGACGTCAGAGGAGCCAACGTCCGGCTTATGGGAGGTGCCCGCACCAGTAGGCCACAAGCCTGCGGCGGTACTGGGGGCAGAGGCCTCCTTTTGCCCGGAGACGCCCGCAGGACCTGAACGCGAGCCCGACGCCTCCTCCAAAGCCTTGGAGGGGGCCGTCGGGCAATCCCCCGGAGGGGATGTTACCTGCACCGCGGCTCCGGCCAGAGTCGCAGGAGGAGGAGGCCTTCTCTCTGTGCCTTTCCTTGTCCCGCTTCTTGTGTCCTTCTGGGGAGGTCGACGCCTGCCTAAGCTTCTTCAACTCCTTCTCCATTGCAGACATCTTCTTTTTGAGGAGATGGGCTTCCAAAGACTGCTGGCGTCGTCTGCGGGTGGCCACGTTGAAATGCAGGCAGTGCGGGCACTTTTCGACCGCGTGGTCAGGGCCTAAGCAAAAAAGGCAAAGAGAGTGACCGTCCTTGTAAGGCAGTTGGGCGCTGCACAAGTCGCACTTATTTTTTGAAGGGGACGACATAAACCGACGTTCACCTGATGAAAGTGTACTAAAATACTAATAACTTTTCAGTAAAAAACAACGAAATAACAGGGCTGAGCACTGAACTTCACCACGAGGCGCTGCATGAGCTGACGGCGGGAAAGAACTGGAAGGCGGGCATCCGGGACCGCCCCTTTATACCGATGTCATCTGATGCCGGTCACCTGACGTGGGGGCGGTCCCTCGCCAGCGACTGCTAGCTAGAAATTTTTCCGTGGGGTCCTGCCGCCTGCCAACATCAGTCCTATATGTAATTACCTACTGCAAGAGCCCTCTCGAAGTAAGATCAAACTTTACCTCAAAAAAGTAAATAAATCTGTTTAGTTTCCTCCCAGTTGCGAAAAACCGATCGGAAACCGAAACACTTGCCAAACTGAAGTAAACCTAGTCTAGTCTAACCTGTAACCGAAGGACAGAGGTTTGAAAAACAAAATTAAATAAACGGTAGTTTGAAAAACGGAACGTTTACTTCAACCAAAAGAAGCTGAGGAGAAATCTCAGAGGCAACTTCACAGGCAGGTGGAGTAAAGAATCTGGAAGTTACATAGACTGTACCGGGGACAGTGGTTTGAAAACCAAGCTCGAGCCTATTGAACGTTCCGTTATTAGCATATAGGCTTTAACTCCCTCCTCTCCCGGGGCAGTTCAAATGGAAGGGCTAACTGCATAAGTCAGAATACAGCAAGACTTCTTGGGATTTGAACACCAGTTCTACAACACGGGGGCAAGAGTGGAAATTAAGAGGTGGGAAATTCAAGAGGGGCATCAGAAAGTATTACTTCTCTGAGAGGGTGGTAGAGCCGTGGAATAGACTGCCACCAGAAGTGGTGGCTGCAAAGTTTTAAGCACATATGGGATAAGGCTTGGGCACAATCACACAGCATCAGAGAAGACTAGGGTGGACATCTCGGAGGTTAGGACCCCAGTGTGATAGTAAGACCCGGGGAAACCATGTTTGGGCAGACTCAATGAACCACAGGTCCTCTTCTGCTATAATTTTCTATGTTTCTATATAGTGCATAGTGGTGGTGCTGTCTGTCTTGATCTGGACTGACTGATCATTGATGTGGGAGGAAAAAGCCTGTATTGCCAGACACGCAGCCCTGAGTTCCAGGAGGTTTATGTGCTACTGGGACTCTAGTGGGATCCACACTCCACTTATAGTGACGTTCCCCAGGTGGGCACACCAACCCAGGAGGGAGACATCTGTAGTGAGCACCACTGTGGGTGATTGCTGGAGGAAGGGAACTCCCCCTCTGTGGTTTTCCTCCTCCTCCTTCCACTAATCCAGTGTCCTAAAAAGGTAGCCTATAACTGGTACCGACCTCGACAAAGGGTCCTGCATTTGGGACCAGTGAGACCATAGGTGGCACTGAATATCCCTCATTTGGAATCTGCGCCTTGTACTGCAGCTGTAGAGGTAGCCATGTGCCCCAGTAACTGATAGGAAACTCCTGCTCGTCAGGGCTCTCCTACCTTGAAAGACCTTGCAAGGCCTATAAGGTTTGCCACCTTCTCCTGAAGGAGGAAGGCCTTTCCCTGTCAGGTGTCCAGCTCTGCTCCTACAAAGTCCAGCACCTGAACAGGTTCTGTCTGGGACTTCGGAACATTTACCAGAAAGTCTAGATTCTGTAGAGTTTTCTGGGTGAGCTGAAGGGAGGCTATGGCCTTCTGGTATGACTCTCCTGAAACTATCCAGTTGTCCAGGTAAGGGAAGACCACTACACCTTGTCTTCTCCAGTGTGCCGCAACTGCTGCCAAGCACTTTGTAAGACTCTTGGTGCTTAGGACAGGCCAAAGGGTAGGGCTGTGAACTGGTAGTTGCAGTTCCATACCCTGAACCTGAGGTACTTTCTCCGAGAGGATCTTACTGGAATGTGAAAGTAAGCATTCTTTAAATCCACTGACCCCAGCCAGTGTCCCTGTTGGAGTGATGGGATCACTGTGGCCGGTGTCACCATCTTTAACTTTTCTGTTTTTGCAAGTGTTTGTTCAGAAATCTTAGGTCTAAAATGGGTTGTCACTCTCCATTTTTCTTGTGGGTCAGGAGTATCTCAGGTGTGATCCCTTCCCACAGTGGGAAGGGGGAATTCTTTCCACTGCACTGGCTTACTGTAGCTTTTTCACTTCTAACTCCAGCAGGAGCTTTTCTGCTGGGGTATGAGGTGGGAAGGTCTTGTGAGCCTGTAGTTTTAGAAACTTCTCGAACTACAGGGAGAGACCCTGGCTCACTATCTCCAGGACCCAATTGTCTCTGGTAATGTTCTTCCACGTCTGGAAGTAGTCAGTCAACCTTCCACCCACTGGAAATGGCTGTGCAACCTGGACGGACATGTCAGGGGTTCTGCTCTGCCTGTACCTTGGAGGCTGAAGTGGCTTTAGCCTGCCTGGCACCCTTCATGCTTTTTCCCCCATGAAGAAACCCCTCTGGGAAGGGTAATTAAAAGTCACATAAGCTTGGGAAAAATAACCCGGGCCCCTACCTCCCCTTTCATAATGTCTATGGGAAGTGGAGGCCTTCTCCTTCTCAGTATTACTTTTCTAGGTGGTCTTGTACTCATCTATTTTTTTCACATAAGCCTATGTTTTGTCCCCAAACAAGGAGTTTACTTTGCAGGGGAAATCCATGGCCTTAGTCTTAGCATCATGTGAGTGACTGGTAGTCCTGAGACATTCAAACCTCAAGTATATTATATGTGTCGTGACTTTGGATGCAGTGTCACTGGCAACCCCCACCATATGAAACTGGTACTTGGTGGTATCCATGGCAGCCTTTTCTGTGTCAGCCAGGTCCTAGGCTATGTCAGCAGCAACTTTCTCACTCATAGCCACCACAGAGTTCCAGAGTGCCTTCTGATACTGAGCTGTGGGTCATATAAGCTGCCTGCCTCAGCAACAGAGAAACTAAACAACAGACCTCTTTGTCCATATTGTTAAGCTTCCTGGAATCCCTTTCTGGGGGCTGTGAGGAAAGGGGTACCTTGGCCTTGTCAAAGCAGCAGTTTGTACAGCCTCTTCATGGTCAGGGTGAGTATACAGGCACTCGGCACCCTGCCTATCCAGCTAATGTTTCTTTTCAACCTTATCGGTACCAGCTGCCGAGGTGGGACTACCAGAATCTTGGAGGTAGCCTTCTCAAGGGACTTACAGACAGGCAGAAACAACCTCTTTGTGGGTGTTAGGCCCATATCCTGAAACTCTACCTCATCATCTGCTTTCTCTTGAGGAGAGAGGCTAAGGTGCTTGCCATTTGTCTCACAAAAATGTAATGTAAGGTATAATCCTCAGAGGACCAGGGAGGGGAACCGAACTCTTGAACAGGGGAACCATCAGACTCTATGGGTTCACCTTCCTCTTCCTCATAATAAGAGTTCAGCCTCCTCCACCACAGGCATTGGTACAGGTACAGGAGCCTGGGGAGGGGTCTGGCATTGACATAAAGGTTCCCATAACATGGAAAGCCTGGAAAAACTGCTATGCCTTAGCCATGTCCTCTGCAGAGGGCATCCTAAATTTGTCAACTAGCGCCTCCTTTGCTTCTTCAGCAGGATGGGCAGTGGCATGCTTCTGTTTCTGCTTCAGGTTTTTTCTAAGCAGGAACTGGTTCCGAGGCCTACCCATCAGCCCTTTTTGTATGAAAGGGCTCAGGGATCTCCCTGTCGGACACCTTGACATCTGTGTCACCCTTAGTAGATTTGTCCTCTACATATTCCGAGGTTCCAGACTCTCTCCACAGCCTGGTTGTGAGGAAGAGGCAAAGTGAGAAGCCATAATTTCTTTATGTTTCTTAGCCTTTTTTTTTTTTTTTTTTTTAACTGTTTTGGGGCAGAACTTGATACAGAGCTCATAACTTGTAAAATCATGATCAGGACCCAGGCAATTAAAACAACTCACTGCAGTCTGCCTTAGCCAGGAGTTTAAAACATTTAGTACAACTTGTTAAAACCTGTGGGTCCTGTCCTTTTCTTAGGTCTGTAAAACGTGGCAATCCCGGACAATCTAGAGGAAAAAAAACAGTTACGATTATAGCTAGCGGTTTGGTTCCCAAAAGAGATAGGAACCTCAATTTAAAATGTTATTTGAAACAATTTAAAAGCTTACAAATTGCCAAGAAGTAAGAGATACCGTCTTGGTTCCCACAAGTAGTAACCGGGGCCTAACATGTAAGGAACCACAAGCATAACAGAAAAAAAATGGCCCACCGCTAGCAAGAACTCATCAAAATCACTTTTTCTAAAAATAATAAATAATAATAAATGCAGTTCCACTACAGCAGGAACCGAACATCAAGGTTCCCAGGAACAGATAGAGAACCAAAGAAACTACCAATTTTAGACAAAACACCTAACTAACGCAAAGTTATCAAAAACTAACTTAATGCAAAACTTACAAAAAGAAATAAAGAAATTAACCAGAACGCCAAACTGAATGAAGACTGACTTTGAGCAATGCTTCCTCTAAGGCGGAGAAATAAATCTGCCATTAGAGGACAAGGGAGAGAGTGACCACTCAGCAGAGCTTCGAATTTCATTCTACGGTTCTCCAATCAGCATACAATTCTAGGTTCTGGGGCAGCTCATTCAAGGGGAATGATTGCATTTGTCAAGCAATAGTGAGAGAGATTCCTGGGGGTTTGAATCAGAGTGCTTCCCAGCTAGACTGTGTTTCCACTACACTAAAGATTTTTTTTTTTTTGCCACATCTAACAGGTGAAATTCACTGCAAATTACAAAGGGGAAACTGGCAAAGGCACCTAGCTTCACCCAAGCCCTTTTCTTCTAGGTTTGCTTGTTAGGACAGAGCAAAGAACATTATCAGTGTAAGGAAAAAGATTAAGGCTTCTTTTGGCTAGGCAGATTTACTGTGTGATATTATTTTCTTTTGTACTCACAGTGTTTGCTTATGTCTTTTGCTAACATTATACTGCTCTATTGTTCTCCGATTCAAACTGCTGTTGCAGGGTATACTTTCTGCTGCATTATTACAGGGCATGCCTACAGGTTTGTTACTGCTGTGTGCTTACAGATTTCTGCTGTAATTTTCTCTGATTCAATTTGTTTTTTGCAAAGTACTATATATCTTCTGTTACTGCTTTATTTTTCTCTGTAGTAAAGTGTTTTTGCAGGGTCTATCTTCTGTGAAATTGTTACAGGTGGTGCTTTACAGGTTTTACAGTTTTATCTATCATTAGGCTACGATTTCAGGGCTACTGTATTTGTTGTTGGTTAATTGTTTCTGCTGTTACTTCCTTGTTTCTTTCATCAGTGGTTGTTCTTTTTTGGCAGGGAAAGAGCCAAGCCACCCACCCCCATCCACCCCATGCTACACTCCCTTTATAGGGTAGTACTGTCATTACATTTCCTGTAGCAAAGCAGGAAGGGGAGGATCAGAGGAGTATCCACACAGTGACCTCACTTACAGGAGCACAAGTAATTTAACTGTAACAAAAAGTTATACAAAAACAAACAAACAAAACAAAAACAAATCTAACTTTTGCTTTCATTATTCTTCTTCTAATTACTCAGACCAGGTTATAAACCCGGCAACTCATCTGGAATGGATATTATTAACTGCAGGTACTGCAGGACACTTTTCAAAAGGGCAGTTATACAGGATTTAGGACACTGTCCTACATGCTGGACCATTGGAGATCTAAGGGCTCAGCACCAGGCAGCATGGGCAGAGATTGCGTGCCTCAAATAGCATATTCAGGAGGAAATTTATTATAAAAAACGCCCGCCATTTCCCCAACATCCAACTGAAGCACCTTGACCGCAGTGGGTAGTTGGTCCGAGAGGTTGGCAGGTGGTTAGGAGGGGCAAATTGGGTGCCCCATCACTCAATGCTCTCCAATGTGTCACCTCCACAAACCATATAAAAACTATAAACAGGTGTCTGCCTCAATCTCCGAAATCAAACAAAGGGGCAGAGGACACTGCAGAGCAGGACACTGCAGCACAGGAGCTACCTCAACAAAACTCGCCCAAAACAGTGAACAAAACAAAAAAAGCAAAAAGGAAATCCCAAACTCTTCTGATCATAGGAGACTCCATGATTAGGAGAGTTGATACCTACCTCCAGCCAGGGGTAATGATCAGATGTCTCCCAGGTACATCAGCATGGAGAGAGACTGACCGCATTGCTAAAATTGTGCAGGAAGCAGGAGAAAACACTGATGTCCTGGTACACACAGGGACTAAGGATTTCGCCAGCCAGTCAGTTGTATATACTAATGAACACCTGACCAGGCTGGGGGACAAATTGTCATCCATTTTGTCCTGTACCTCCTTCTCAGAGATCCTGCCGGTCTGGGAGAGGGGGGCAGACAGACAGAAGGTCAGAGAAGGGGAGATAGGAGAGCTAAACATGTGGCTCAAGGGCTGGTTCCAGGAAAAAGGATATAAAATGTGTTGGTAACTGGCAACAGTTTTGGGAGGGAACGTTCTTTAAATTCCATGGACTGCATCTTACTAAGGAGGGAGTCAGTGCATTGGGGCAGAATATTTAAACAAGCAAATGGGGAGAGGGGTGCAGCACCTGATGCATCGAACAGGAAAAACACCCCTCCCCCCTCAGCTAGTAATCAAAGAGCAGTTCAGCATGTTTACAGTTCATTTGCATCATCAGGTAAGGAAAAAAGTCCAGCTCTCCATATGACGCACAGGGGAAACACCGGACCTCGCCCGACAACTAACACACCAAAATCTGGCCAACGTAAAATCACGTACACAAATGCCCGCTGTCTGGGAAACAAGATCCCAGACCTGCAGGCAACGATGACAGGCTAAACTGACACAGCAGCCATTAGCGAGACATGGTTCACCAGTAACCACACTTGGGAGACTTCGGTACCTGGCTATGTACTGTTCAGAAGAGACAGAGGTGCAAAAAGGAAGGGGGGGGCCTTTATGTCAATGAAAATATCAAGGCTACAGAAATTCAGAATACACATAAGGAGTCAGAACAACTGTGGGTCACCCTGGAAACAGGAAATGGGACAGCCATACGAACAGGGGTTGTCTACTGACCTCCACAACAGGGGGAGGACAGACACATTACTGTCAGAAGATATACAAAACATGACAGCTAAAGGGGAGGTTCTGATAATGGGAGACTTCAACATGCCAGATACAGATTGGTTAATACCAGCAGGAACATCCGCCAGAACTAGATACATGGTCGATTCCCTGCAGGGAGAGGGCCTCAAACAACTGGTACAACCACCCACAAGAGACGGGGCTGTCCTAGATCTAGTACTGACAGGGAAAGGATCACAGATCTCCAGGTAGAAGGTCACCTGGGGGCCAGTGATCATCACATGGTATGGTTCAACTTGGCCACTAGAACTAAATCATGCCATTCCAAGGCAACAATATGGGACTTCAGAGGAGCTGACTTTGATAAGATGGCCAATAGAGTTAAGCTAGCCCTGGCAAGAAGAAATACAAGGGAGGGGGTACAGGCAAAGTGGGCGAGCATTAAGGATGCAATACTTAAAGCAACATCCCATTGTGTTAGAGAGAAAAGCAAGAGCAAAAGAAGGAGGAAACAACTTTAGTTCTCAAAAACAGTAGAAGAAAAGGTCAAAGCCAAAAGGCTGGCCTTCAGGAAATATAAGGGAATGCAGCGGGACAAAGATAGGGAGGCATACCAAACTTCCCTAAGGGAAGCAGGGAAGGCAGTAAGGCAGGCAAAGGCACAAACCAAGAAAACACTAGCACAAACAGTAAAAGAAGGGAAGAAGACTTTCTATAGATATATTAGTGAAAGGAGCAAGTCCAGAGTGGGTATTGCTAAGATCAAAGGGGATAAAAGGGGCATGTGTGGAGGAGGACCAAGGAAAAGCGTCTATCCTAAATAAATACTTCTCCTCAGTACTTACTGAGGAGAAGGTAGGGTAGGGCCCACAGCTCAGCACCATGGACACAGGGGGAAGGAGGTGTGCACTAGTCTCTTCATAAAAGAAAGGGTCCTACAAGAGCTCGCTAAGCTCAAGGTGGACAAGGCAATGGGACCTGATGGCATACATCCCAGGGTACTGAAGGAGCTAGGGGTAGAACTAGCAGAGCCATTATCAAAACTGTTTAGTGAGTCTCTGAGCACAGAAGAGGTCCCAGAAGACTGGCGAAGGGCTCATGTGATCCCACTCCATAAGAGTGGTAGCAAGGAGGAGGCAGAGAACTACAGATCAGTCAGTCTTACCTCAGTAGTGGGCAAGATTATGAAAGCACTCCTTAAGGAAAGGATAGTGCAACACCAGCAGTCCAAAGGATCACAGGATCCAAGACAACATGGGTTTACAACAGAAAGGTCCTGTCAAACTAATCGCATGGATTTCTTTGACTGGATAACCAGAGTAGTGGACCAAGGGGGTGCAGCTGATGTTGCCTACCTTGACTTCAGCAAAGTTTTCGATACTGTTCCACATAGAAGATTGATTAATAAGCTGGGTAGGCTCGGGGTGGGTCAGAAGTTGGTCAACTGGGTGGCAACTGGTTGGCGGGCAGAAAACAGAGTGGTGGTAAAGGGTATACAGTCAGAAGAGATGCAAGTCACAAGTGGGGTACCTCAGGGATCAGTCCCGGGGCCAGTCCTCTTCAAATATCTTAAAATCTGCAACAGAGTAGATGATCCGGATGGGGTGGGCAGAATGAGAAGAGTTCTGGATAAACTGGAAAAATGGTCTGAAGAGTGGCAATTGGGGTTTAATGCAAAGAACTGCAAGACTGTGCACATAAGGAAGAGAAACCTTGAAGCCACCTACAGGTTGGGAGGGGAGTTGCTGGCAATCACAAGGGATGAAAGAGACTTGGGCATCATCACAGATGACCTGAAATCATCCAAGCAGACCACTAAGGCAGTAGGTAAGGCTAGAGGGATGTTGGGGTGTATTAGCAGGGGTATCGCAAGTCGTTAAGAGAGAGGTAATAATCCCTCTTTACAAGACACTGGTTAGGCTCCATCTGGAGTACTGCATGTAGTACTGGAGGCTGCACCCGCACAAGGACATTAACAAAATGGAGGCAGTCCAGAGAAGGGCAACCAAAATGGTGCAGGGACTGCATCAGAAAACATATGAGGAAAGATTAACGGAGCTCAATATGTATACGCTAAAGCAAAGGAGGGAGAGAGAGATGATATGATCGAAACATTCAAACATCTTAAGGCATTAACAAGGTGAAAGAGACTAACATGTTTCAATGTAAGAAAAATAGCAGGACAAGAGAACACAGCATGAGATTAGAGGAAGGCCAATTAAGGGGTAATGTAAGGAAGTTCTTTTTCACAGAATGGGTGGCGGATGCATGGAACGGCCTACCTCAGGAAGTGGTGGATACGAATATAGTGCAGGGTCTCAAACAGGCATGGGATCGGTATAAGAGAGCAGAGTATGAATAGATAGGCCATTGACAGAGTGAAGGCCTATGGCACAAGAAAAAATGACTTTTTATTTTATTTATTTAGTTTTTGTTGACCGGGTAAGTGCACTAGACAAATCCTGCCTAATTTCAGGCACGAACCGGGGAAGGGGGATACAGATGAATGCAAACTGACCTTGAACCAGATTAAGCTGTTTGGGGTATTTTTTAGTGAATGAGGGAAATTTGGCCAGGACACCAGAGAAATTCCCCAACTCGCTGAAGGCAGAGGGCACTGTGTTGCTATGGGTGAGCGATCAGAGGAACCTAGCTCCTGTTGAGGAAGGAAGTGTGGGTGGCTGAGGAGACAGCCTACTCCTCGGCCTTCCCCTGTTACATTTTCTGGGCACTATTGAGGTGATTTCTACATTGGACATTTTAGGCACAGATGAAAAAATGGATTGCTCTACAACACCAGTGGTTTTAGTAGCAGGAACGAGAGGGCAGAATCCTGATGCGGAAAAAAAAGTGGCAGATTTACGTATGGAGCTAGTGGTAGCTGAGCAGCAATATCTAGAAAAAAAGTCCCATTTACAGCAGGATTTACAGCGGCAGGAGGAGCTACGTGACATCCCAAACCCGGAAGTGGTTTCGGATGCAGGTGCTCGCGTTATCAGTTATGGGGAGGTAGACACGCTACCTGTCCCTGATGTTTCTGATGTTCCTCTGGAAGTAATGGATATTTTGTCAGTCCCTAACACTGGATCCTTGGTTTTGAATGACGGCAATGAAGAATCTGTATCACTTCCTATTGAGTCTTCACAGGCCACGGACAAAGGCCTGCAGATAAGTACATCCCCTGTTGGGGATTCGGGACATATCACTGATTTACCTGTTCTAGCTCCCATAACCTTCTCTATAGGAATCCCTAAGGAAGGGGGTGGGAAACTGAATGGAAAAGATGGAGTGGGGAAGGGTCGGAGATTGCATTTGCAGCGTATTGAGGCGAAAGCACTGGAGGTAGCCCAGTCTTGCCCTGGTCCCGTGGATTTAGTTCCCCCCCCCCGGTTGCTGATACTTGGGTTTCCTTGCTTTATTAGTGGCAGGTTGGGTAAAAAAGGGTACAGGAGATAGATGGGATCCCAATTTCTCTGAGGAAGACAGTACCTCTCCTCATACAGGCCCTAGTTTAAACTCTTGTATGACTGAGGAAAGAAGTATCTCTGATCTTCCTGCAGGGCAGATGATGCCTCAATCGCAAGATCTTATTCCACAGCCTAGCCCTGCAAATGAGATATTAAAAGCGATAAAGGAGATGGAAGGGGATAGCCCTTAACCTGTTATTTCGGATTCCTCTCTAGTTGTTCAAGAGGGAAGTCGGACCACCCCCTTTATTATAAAGGAAAATGCGATAGCAGCTAACAGTCAGCCCATCTCTGGTAATATGATTGCATCCCCTAATGTTTGACATGAAAACATTAGGGATCAACTCTTTCCCCCTAATACAAACCTGTTGTCAGAACCAGCTATGAGACGGAATGCTGTTAGGCTGAAATATAGGGGTAACGCTGCAGATGTTCCAGATAGGCATTTTGTGGGGAGATCATTATTAAAGGACAGCATGAAATACTATGCCTATAAGGTGTATGCTCTCATACACATACCTGGGGACTCGGTTTTTGATGTGAGCTTCAAACACCTGGCGGGTTTGGAGAGGTTCTGGAAGCAATATCAGTTGCTAAAACCCTCTCCATTATGGAAGCCTTTTTTGGCAATACCCTTGACTAAACCCTTGACAAAAAAAGATAACGGTTCTTTGTAGGAACGAAGGGGTAAATGTGGCTGATATTACTTATTGGCTACAACAAAGGTGTACAGTAAAAGGCTATCCAGAGCCTATTCTGGATGATGAACAATTATGGACGGGCGGATGGAAATATCGGGTCACTTTGAAGCTTGAACAAGGTTTGACTAAACATCTACCAAACTGTTTTTTCCTGGTAAGAGATCGAGCAGTGATTTTTTTTATCTGGGTCAACGCAGAGCATGTTTTAAATGTGGGGATGTGGGGCATTTAAGCAATGTCTGTGATGGGCAAAAATGTGGCCTGTGGTGAAATAGGCCATTTTGGAGCCCAATGTCAGCAACCTTTGAGATGCAATTTATGTGACAGTAGGGTCATACTTTTAGAAATTGTTCATGGGCATCTCATAACAGCAGAGATTTGGCATTACGTGCACAGCAAGATGTCTACGTTGCCACGGCACAAAAAGAGAAGCAGCGTATGTTGGATTTTCTCCTCATGAAGCCTCAAACAAATGTACCTTCTTCAGGTATGCCTTGCCCCCACATAGACTCCCTTCCAGTAGCTGTCAATCAGGAAAGTGATGTGACTTCACACAAGGGGCCTTTAGTTGGCGCCATAGAAAAAATGGATCCCCTTGTTTTAAATGAGTCTGCTACATCAAATGACCCTCCTGCTCAGGGCAAAAGTGGTTCTTTTAATTCAGGCACAGAAAATATAAGCCCTGTTCAAAGAATAGAGGTGGACCTAGAGGAAACAGCTATGCTCCTACCCACTTTCCAGCAGGATGAAACTTTTCAGCGGGTTAAAAGGTCTAAAACAGGAAAGTCATCTGTGGAGATTCCTACAGAGGCCAGGATTTTGGATGTTATACCGGTCCAGAACTCTTATGCTTTGTTATTCGAGCAAGAAGGGGAAGAAGAAAGTCATGATTTAGACTCATCTTCTATTGCTTCTTTGCAGGCAGATGCGAGTATTGAGGAAGGGCCTATGGATAAACATAAGACCAGAAAGAGGAAGAAGAAGAGATGAAGAGGATAATGTTTTTTTTTTTATCTATGTCTCGGAGTCCTTTTTCTCTCTATATATTTCTTTATGCCCAGGAATCTTTCCTTTCTTACGATAAACGTGAACAGCATTAAAACCTTAGAGAAAAGGCGGGTCACCTTTGCTAGTGTGAAGGAAGGGAACTGTAATGTGATTTTATTTCAAGATACTAGGTTGCATTCATTAGTAGAGGTGAGGGATGCGCAAAGGGACTGGTGATGGGGGGTCTCCTTTTGGTCCTTGGGTGACATAGCTTGTTCAGGGTTAGGGATTTTGTTTATGGGAATGTCGGTAAAAGTACTACATCTTTTTGATGTATGTCCTGGCAGGGTATCCTGGTAGGATAATGGATGTTGTTCTAGGTTATGAAACATATAGAATTATTAATATTTATGCTCCTCAGGTAAGGGTGGATAGGTCTTCCCTTTTTAGGAGGGCTGAACCATATTTACATACGTCAAAGTTGGTAGTCTGAGGAGGTGATTTTAATTGTGGCCTTACAAGTAGAGATTGGGGAAGATCTACATCTAAAGTTTTCAGTGATTCTAATTCTTTATTAAGAATATTGAAAGCGAATAATCTCTGTGATGCGTAGGATTTATTAAATCAAAACCTAACATACTTTTATATAGGTAGATTATCCTCTAGAATTGATTTTGGTTGGTCTCAGGAGAGTTTTTGTCAGGAAGTAAGGATTATCCCAGTTGAAACATCTGATCATGTGGCGGTTAAATTGGATTTAGGTTCTTTACAACAGGTTTCTATAGGGAGAGGATATTGGAGGATGAACATTACTATTTTACAGGAGGTAGACATAAAAGGCTCTATCGAGGAATTTTTTAGGGTAAGAGCGGATGTCTCCTTTTTGTATGACAGCCCTATTCATTGGTGGGAGGATACGAAGAGAGACTTGAAAATTCTTTTAACATATGTTTCAAGGAAAAAGGCTTGTAGTGGCTACATACAGTATTTAACGCTAAGGGCTAAATATATGCACCTATTGTATTATCTCAAGCTGTTAACTCAAGTATTTTTATGAGGCAGTTGAGAGATATAAAGGATAAAATGTATTCATATTTAAAAATCTCAGAAAATAGAGCAGCTCAGCAGCAAAAATATCAAACCAGGGGGCCTAAAGAACAAGTGAACCCATTTGATTTAGGCCTTCATGGTGTCTGTGATTTAGTTATGACAAAATTGAAAAACATACAAGGTTCTGCAATTACAGATACTAATGGTTTATTAGCATGTGTTCAAGATCATTTCAGAGTGACATTTCAAAGAGATATGATAAAAGGTTTAAAGTTAGGTTTTCAAGATTTGGAGATTCCACAGTTAAGTAATGATGCAATACAGAATCTGGTATCTCCCTTTTCTATTTGTGAAATTGAGCAAGCTATTTCTGGATTATCACACCAGACAGCTGCAGGGATGGATGGGATTCCTAATTATTCTTATAAATGTTATAGCAAAATCATAGCCCCTTGGCTGCAGGTGTTATTTACAGCTGTATGGGAGGAAAATAGGTTAGTCCCCACTATGACAGAAGGTGTTATGTCCTTTCTTTATAAGAAAGGGGACAAACAGGATATTAGGAACTGGAGGCCGATAAGATTTTATAATCCGAATTTAACAAACTTAACTAAAATGTTGTTATCAACTCGCTTATCAAAGATCGCAAAAATTGTTATATATCCTTTTCAATCTTGTGCTGTTCCTGATAGGAACATTTTGCAAAATTTGGTGTTTATTAGGGAAGTGGCAGAACAAAGCTTACAAAGGAATTTGGATGGATATTTAATGTCTATTGATCAAGAGACTGCTTTTGATTCGGTTAGACAGGAGCATATTTGGGCAGTCTTACAATATTATAGGATACCAGTTTCTTTTATATCATTATTACAAACACTGTATAGGGATGCTCAGGTTGTTCCAATGGTAAATGGCCATTTGGGGATACCTTTATTTTTTAAAAATGGGGTGAGACAGGGCTGTCCATTGAGTCCGCTGCTTTATGTTTTTGGTCTAGATCCCATACTTTGGCAAATAGAAAGCACCATATATTAAAGCCACTGAAAATAAAAATGGGATAACATTTCATAAGGTTACTGCCTATGCTGATGACTGTTTTTTTACTATTTCTGATCTTGAGTCAGGAGAGCAGATACTGAGATTATTTGAGTCAGTCTTTAATACTACTGGTATTAGGATTAATATAGGAAAAAGTAGAATTTTAGTTTTAGGCGAGGCTTAGGTTGTGGAAGGTTTTCATATTGCTATGACAACAAATGAAATTAAGATATTGGCTATGTTTTTTGGTTCTCAGGAATCAGAGAGAAAGAACTGGGTGATATCATATGATCAGGCTAATCTGAAAGTGAAAGCTTGGTTGTCATGGAAAATGTCCTGGAAGAAGAGGGTTCATCTGCTTCGGGCACATATAGCTCCTATTTTTCTGTGTATTTCTCATGTATATCCTTTGTTTTTTGATACAGTATGCATACAAAAGTTATAGGTCTTTTTTTTTTTCTTTTCTTATGGAGGAGTCGTTTGAATCCAATTAAAAGAGTTCATACGTATAGGTCTTGGAAAGCAGGTGGCTTAAATATGATTCAACCTTTGTTATATTTTTGGGGGAACTTTTTCTTTAGTTCTATTCGCCCGGTCATATTAGAGTCCAAGGGTTTAGGGTCTCTCATTATGAGGTTATGGGGTCCTAGTTTTTTAACGGGTTGGGGCAGGGGCAAATGGCACCCATCAGATAGATCTCTTCTGGGATATTTACAGACTACCCTGAAGTATATTAGAACCTGGAAAATTGAGATGGGTTGGTTTTTACAGTAGATCAAGAGAAAAAAGCTTTTTATAAATTTATGTTAAGTGGTATACAGAAGAACCTTTATTTCAGGTGTCTGCAGCCATAAACATTGATGCTTTACTGGAATGTTTTTTTTGACCCTAGGATACCACTTAAGATGCAGGATTTTGTTTAGTTATGTGGGCAGCAAAAGCTGAATGTAGGGAGTAATCAAAAACAAACAAATTAGTGAAAGGGTCTGTGGAGATCGTCGGTGTCAAGGGCAGATAGAGACCATGCATCATTTATTTTTTGATTGTATGAATGTTCAAGGATTTTGGGATCAGCTAGCTGAATGGTGGAGGGAAAAGGTTTTTAAAAATATGACATATGATATTTTGGTTTTAGGCCAAATACCTATATCTTGGATGAAATGGGCCAAAAGTAAGGCCATTGTTATATTTGCATGTTTAAAATGGTCTTTTATGGCAAGCTAGATGCTTATGTTCCTTACAGAGTAAGATAATCTCTCAGCAGGAGGTTTTGTTTAAATATACAAACTGATTTGGATAAAATATATAGTTATGAATTTCGTACACTAGGACAAGAAGTGTGTTCTAGATTATGGAGGAATGTAGGATGGGTGGGATAAAGTGAAAAAGAAAGAAAAAAGCAAAGAAATCCTTCCTTTTTTCAGCTTTATCATTTTTTACATTTATTAAATGATGTTTTGTTTAATGGATATATTTGTAGATTTGGAGGCAGGATCCAAAACTAATTTGTATGTTTAAGTTCATTGGTTTAGTTAAAAAGCACAATTTTTAGGGTATATTGGGTTATTGAAGTGATTCACTATGTTTTGTTTTAAGAGGTGTTTTGTTTTAATGTGGGGTTCTTTGGTTTTTTTGTTTGGCTTGATGTGTACTATGATATGTATTATGTGTCATTATGTTATGCTTTTGAATTCTGAATAAAGATTTCCCCTACTCTTTTCGATAAGTGCCATGGGATCTTTAACATCCATCTTAACTACCACCAATCCAGGCAGATGGGACCTCGGTTAAACGTCTCATCGGAAAGACAGCACCTCAGAAGTGCAGCACCCCTCTCATGCTGCACTACAGTGTCAGTACTGGGATATTAAGCCAAGTGCCAGATGTGGTAAACTGAACCCACAGCCCTCTGATCTCCCTGCCTCAGAGGTGAGTGTGCTACCTACTGAGCCACTAACACTGACACTTACCATAGTAATGTTGTTTCTTCTAATGGAGTCTTGTTGTATTCTGACAATATGCAGTTAGACCAACCGGTTCAACTGCCCCAGAGAACCAAGAGTTAAACTCTATGCAAATGCATAGAACGTCGAGCTCGAGATCGGTTTTCAAACCACTGTCCTCGGTACGTTCTAGTAACTGATCAGATTCTATGAAGCGAACTAGTTTAATATGTATGTAATGGCCAAAACTAAGCCTAAACAGGACCCCAACTGGTGCGACGTAAGGAAACAAAACCAAAGGGCATATAAAAGACTCAAGTCACAGATGCCCAGAGAAAACCATTCTCACTAATGGTTTAAACCATAAAGTTGCTGCAGAAGAGCCACCCTTCCCTAGGTTCTAAAGGAGAAGTAGGGTGGGAGGTCAGAATACAGCAAGACTCCATTAGAAAAAAACAACATTACTATGGTAAGTCATTTTTCTTCAAACAACATGAAGTCTTGCTGTATTCTGACAATATGCAGACTATAAAGCAGTGCCCCCAAGAGGTGGGCACAGAACCTATTTGGGGAATAGGCTCTGCAGTACTGGTGTGCCAAACCTGGCATCACTCCTTGCCTGAATATCCAGGCTGTAATGCTTAGTAAATGTATGGACAGACTTGCAGGTGGCAGCCTTACATATCTCAAGCAAGGGGACTTCCCTGGCAGCCGCCAGGGAGGCCACAGTGCCTCTGGTAGAGTGTGCCCTAAGACCTGCTGGTGGGTCCTTATCCAGCTTACTGTAGCAGAACTGGATACAGGCCACAATCCATCTGGCTATAGTCCTTTTTGCAGCTGGCCTGCCTTGGCCGACATCCCCATAAATAAGAAAAAGCTGGGAATTTTTCAACATCCAGGCTGTGCAGCCTGCGTTCACCTGAACTAGAGTGATCTGAGAAAAATACAGGCAAAGTGATTGGTTCAGATGAAAATCAGAAACCATCTTAGGGAGAAATTTCCTGTTGGTTAGGAGCACAATCTTGTCCCTGTGAGGTGAAATATAGTTGAGCTCCACAGACAAGGCTTGAAGCTCACTGATTCTTCTAGCAGAAGTGTTAGCCACTGGAAAAACAGTTTTCCAAGGGAGAAACTTGAGTTCTGAAGAAAACATAGGTTCGAAAGGAGGCTGCATAAGCTGACCTATACATATGTTCAGGTCCCATGCAGGAGTAGGTTCCCTATGTGGGGGATGAAGATGCAACAACACCTTGAAAAACTTTTTGAAAATTGGGTGTGCAGCCAGCAAAGATGCCTTCCTGCTGAAAGATAAGCAGAGACAGCAGAAAGGTGTCCTTTCAGGGTAGATGGCTGTATATGCAGAGACTGAAGGTGGACCAGATAGTCCAGAAGCTGCGGTACTGCAGCTTGCTAAGGATACAAATCCTTCTGTGCACACCAGATGGAAAATATTTTCCATTTAGAGGAATAGGTTTTCCTGGTAGCAGGCTTTATGGCACCTTTCAGAATATCCAGGACAGATTGAGACTGTTGTAAATCTGCATATTCTAGGTCTTCAAGAGCCAAGCCCTGAGGCGAAGGGACTGAAGATTGGAGTACATTATCCTGCCCTGAGAAGATGTCAGCAGATTGTACCTCCTGGGTAGAGAAATCGGTTTGGTCACTGACAGTGACAACAGCATCAAATACCGTGGCTGTCTGGCCCAGTCTGGGGCTATGAGAATCACTGTGGCAGACTGAGACCTCAACTTGACCGGGACTCTGGCTATCAGAGAAAAGGGAGGAAAAGAATAAAGGAACCCGTTTGACCAGTCCAGAAGGAGAGCATCCAGTGGCACTGAGCCCGGGAGTGGAGGCCTGCAACAATACAGAGGTAACTAGTGATTGTCTGGAGCTGCAAAGAGATCTATCTCTGGAACCCCCCCACCTCCTGAATACTGAAGGAAGGACCTGCCTGTTCAAGGTCCATTCGTGATGGCCCTGGGTGATTCTGCTGAGAGCATCCGCCAGTACATTTTCCTTGCCTGGCAAGTGAATTGCTAACAGTGACATGTTAAGAAAATATGCCAGTTTCCAAATCTTCATGGATTCTGTGCAAAGCAGGGAGGATGCAAGGTGCTGCATTTTGGGATGAAGAACCCAAGGAGGAGTTACCAGCTAGGGGGAGTGCAGCTAGCCCAGACAGAGGAGGAGAAGGATCTGGGTGTGCTCATTACAGGGTCAATGAACAACTCAGTACAATGTAGGAAGGCAGCTGCAAAGGCCAACAAAATGCTGGGTTGTATTGCAAGGGGTATATCCTCGAGGAGAGAGGAGGTGATTCTGCCACTGTATAGGTCATTAGTTAGATCACACCTGGAGTACTGCGTGCAGTACTGGCGTCCATACCTGAAGAGGGACATTAAGTTACTGGAGGGGTGCAGCCAGAAGCGAACAAAGATGATCAAGGGCTGGGGACTTATTATACAAGAGGAGGTTGAAGGAGTTGAACATGTACTCACTGGAGGAGAGGAGAGGGGTGACATGACTGAAACCTTTAAATACATGAAAGGAATAAACAAGACGGGTACAGAGGGCTGTTCAAAGTAAGGAGGGAGGGCCACCAGGGGCCATGATATGAGACTGGAGCGAGGAAGGTTCAGGAGGAGATGAGGAGACTTTTACAGAGAGGTGGTGGCTGGGTGGAATGCGTTACCTGCTGAAGTGGTATGCAGTAGAACAGTGGACTGCTTCAAACAAGGATGGGACAGGACAAGGGGAGGGTTAATGAAGGGAAGGGTGAAAGGGAGGCAGCTGCAGAACAAGGGGTGCTAGCTGCACATTCGAGCAGACTTGATAGACCTCTAGGCCTTTATCTGCTGGCAAATTTCATATGTTAGTATGATCTTGTCCCCCCCTGCTTGTTGATGCAGTACATGGTGGTGTTGTCTGTCCTGACCTCTACCACCTTGCCCTGTAGGAGACTGGCAAACTCCTGAATAGCCAGGAGCACTGCTCTGAGCTCCAGAAGATTGATGTGCAAGAGAGACTCCTGAGGGAGCCATGTACCATGTGCTGTGCGGTCCCCCAGGTGGGCACCCCAGCCCAGGAGAGAAGCATCCATTGTCAGCACCAGAGAGGGTACCTGAGAGAGAAAAGGAACTCCCACTCCGAGGTTGTCCATCTCCTGCCACCACTGAAGAGCTAACAGAAGGGTGTAAGACACTGGAATCAGTTTGGACAGAGAATCCTTTTTTTGAGACCAGAAGGATCTGAGGTGTACTGAATGTCCCTCATCTGGAACCTGGCTCCCATGACCACAGCTGTGGTGGAGGCCACGTGTCCTAGAAGCTGAAAAAAGTACCTTGCCAGACGAGAAACTCGAACCCAAAAGGATTCTGCCAATCCTATGAGGGCCTGCGCCCTTGCAGAAGGCAAAAAGGACCTTGCCTGAATGGTATCCAGCTCTGTCCCTATAAAGTTTAGTATCTGTACTGGGGTTAAGACAGACTTCTGATGATTTACCAAAAACCCCAGAGAACATAGAGTATCCTGAGCGAGTTTTAGGGCTTCTGTGACCTGCTGGGGGGGGGGGGGACTGACCCACCAACAGTCAGTCGTCCAGATAGGGGTAAACTGAAACCCATTGTCTTCTGAGGAATGTCACCACTACTGCCAGACATTTGTAAACACTCTTGGTGCAGATTTCAGGCCAAAGGGCATAGCTCTGAATTTTATAGTGGCCTGAAGGCAGTCGAAATCTGAGATATTTTCTGTGAGACTGTCTGATGGGGATGTGGAAGTAAGCATCCTTTAGGTCTAGGGATGCCAGCCAGTCCCCTTGCTTAAGAGTAGGTAGAATGGTAGCTAGGGTTGTCATTTCGAATTTTGGCTTTGTAAGATGCCTGTTCAGGAATCTGAGATCCAGAATGGGCCGCCACTCCCAATTTTTCTTTGGTGCCAGGAAGTACCTTAGTACAGTCCTTTTCCCCTGTGCTGATGTGGCACAGGTTCCACTGCTCTTGACTGAAGAAGTGTGGAAATCTCTGCTTCCAGCTGGGCTGTTTCTGCAGTGCTGGAAGGTCCGAAAATTCTTACTGACAGTTTTGGAGGCACCTTGAAAGTGAGAGCAAGTCCCTGACCCACTATCTCCAGGACCCATTTGTCTGAAATGATAGAACGCCAAGCCTGGAGATAGGGGGTCAGCCTGCCCCCAACAGGGTAAGGGGAGAAGGTCCAAACAGAGCTTTCAGGGTGTCTGTTTCGCTGGGGTAGCAGACTGGGGGGTTGAGGCAGCCCTGCCAGCACTCCTCCTGCCCCCCCCTCTAAAGAACCCCCTGGGTTGCTGATAAGAGGGAAAAGCTTGGGCCTGGTGAAAAGGCCTGGGGTAAGGTCTGCCCCTGCCCCTGGCCTGCTGCTTCTGAGGAGTGGCAGCCTTCTCTTTAGCTGAAGCACTCCTGTATGCAACTCTGTACTCATTAATTTTCTTCATATATGCCTTAGTCTGTTCCCCAGAGTTCTGGACAAGAGGAAAATCCATGGCATTATTCTGTGTGTCCTGGGACAGGTTAGTACACCTGAGCCAGGAAAAACGCTTGAGGGATACAGCAGAAGCCATAGCCCTGGAAGCTGCATCACTGGAGTCCACAGCCATGTGGAACTGGGACTTAGATGCTTGTATCCCCTTACTGACCAACTCCTGAAGCTCAGCAGAAAATTCAGGAGGGGCCTTTTATCTAGTTGTTCGACAGCCTCCCAAAAGGGACTTCTGATACCTGGAGGCATAAGCCATATAGGAGGCTTGCCAGATACCCAAGAAAGATGCCAGGTACTCTTTCTTGGTAAGAGAATCCACCTTCCTGGAATCCTTGTCAGGGGGGTGAGAGGCCAGGGGAATGCCAGCCTTCTCGCAGGCTGCAGTCTGAACTACCCCTACATGGCTACAATGACTAGCTAAAAAGTCAGTGCCATTGCCAGCCAGAAGGTACTTCCTGTCCATCTTCTTATCTAAAGGAGGGACAGAACTAGGGGTTTGGAGGATCTTTAAAGTCTGCTTCTCAAGGGACTTATGAATGGCAATCGAAAGTCCCTGGGATACAGGAAGATCCATCATCTCCTTGTAATCCTCTTCCTCATCATCCTCCTCCTCCTGGCCTCTTGTACAGAGAGCTGCAGGGTCTCAGCCACCTGCCTCATAAAAGTAAAATGGGAGGTAGCCTCAGAGACAGGCCTAGGAGGGGATTCGTACTGAGGATGTTCAGGGGAGACCTCGGGGTCAATGAGTTCCCCTTCATCCTGCTCCTCTTCCTCCTCCTCATATTCAGAAAAGTAATACTCCTCAGGATCAATGTGTCCTGAGGAGTTGAACCGTATCGAATGGTTGGCTGCCAGAGTTGACCTGTGATTGTTCGCCAAACCAGTGCAAAGACTGCACTATTCGGATGGCCTTTGCAATTTCATCCGTGGTTGGAACTGAGACCGATTGCTTACGTGGTTCTGAACCGGAGTGTTTGGCTTTCTTTAACAGTGCGGGGTCAGAAGCCGACTCCAAGGGTCGTTTAGCCGTCGACGGTTCATCCTGATTTGAAAGGTCGGTTGTCGGATCAGAAGGTTCAGTAGAACCGGAACCAGCCTCAGCAGTCTTGTCCATTCTTTCCTTCAGTTTACCGAGGTGCCTGTCTGAAGTAGACTGAGGAAAATTCTTACAAACAACACAGTCTATTTGTAAGTGGTTAAAACCCAAACAATACAGACAAACCAAATGTGGATCAGCTTTCGCAAATTGCTCCCCACACTCAGTACAACACTGAAACCCAGTGGGACCATTTTTTCTCTTGGGTTTCTATGACATAACCCTAAAATTTGGAGCTTAACCCAGTGGCTTAGTTAGGCCGGTTAAGCAAGAATCAAATACCTACTTTATCCGTAGTGGCTTAGTTATGCCAGGATAAAGAATTGAAGAATAGGAAAATTACCCCTGAAGGCTTAGTTAGGTCAGGTAATAGAGAAGACAAAAGTCTGAACCAGCTCTACCAAGCACCACAGTGCAGAGCTAATACCATACGTTTCCAAGGCAAACCATTCATATTGAAGTCCATCTCTGATACTGTGAAAAACTCTTATAGGAGACCTGCTAAGAAGCATTAGAGCCCCTTCCCGTCCTCACATAGCTTGCAATACTGTTGCGGAAGTCTGGGGCTGCAATCAGCATTATTTTTCATATCCACGTTTAATTTTAATAAAGCGTCTAAACATTTGGCCGAACACAGAAGTGCGGAAGGGACCCGACTGAGCGGGCGCAAGTGCTCATGGGTATTACATTCATTTAGTGGCGTCGCTCCCACTATTACTGTATTTTGCCAAAGGTCATGGAGACTGTCTTTTTGGCATTGAGAAAAAAAGTTTATGGTTAGCAAACCAGAGCTGAACCTTGTTGAAGTCTTGCTGTAAGTTGGTTGTAACCTCAACAGGACAGGAGCCAGATGCATACAGGACTGTATCATTGGCATACATATCTATAGCAGAGGATAGGGAGCAAACGGAGGGAAGATTATTTAAGAAGATAGAGAATAGGAGGGGCCCTAATACCAAGCCCTGGTGGACTCCAGTGCAAATCGGGAGGAGAAGGGAAGTGGTGTCCAAGATCTTAACTGACTGTGTTCTACCAATAAGGCAGATCTTTAATCAGTTTGTGATGGAGGAAGATAGGCCAGCTGCTGGGAGAGAGTTGAGGAGGAGGGAGTGAGAGATGGTGTTGATAACCCTGGTAGCTTGCAATGCACATGCCCAGGGCGGAGGCAGTGAAGACTCACTTCCCCAAAGTGTCAGTTTTACGAGATTCTTTGTTTACTGGGCATGCCATAGATTCTTGAGGAAGAACGGCTTTGTCATTCTCTTCATGGACAACTATGGCATCAGCAAAGGCTTGCAAGGCCAGAATAGGATGATCCTTGGGAGGGGTGTATTTCCTATCTATGTACTTGGCAACAAAGGGAATAAGCGCTGGATTATCCCACACCATTTGTGAGAGTCTCAAAACAGGGTTGCGCGGGAGGAGTCAAATCCACAGGAATATCTGGGATATGCAAATACTGCAGACGCAGCAGTTTCCCAGGATCAATCTCTGAAGTCTGCAGAGAGAGAGAGTAGTATTCATGTTCTTAAGCAGAGACTTAAAGGAAAGGTCCTCGACCCGAGGCTCTGCTGGAAGAGATGGTTTATTTGCCACCCCCAGAGTGGAATCGTCGTCAAAGCTGTCCCCCAATCAAAGATCAGGATCAGGCTCAATATCATCTCCTACTAGCCCCAGAGGAACAGAGTATATAGGAAAGGGAGGAAAGGAGAGGAGCTCGTGAATCGAATCGAGAGGCAGTTACTCCATGTGGCACAAGTGTGGCGCCAAAAAACACAGGTGGCACCGGCACAGGATACAGTGCTGGGCACGGCGCCTGGCACCAGAGGAGCCAGTGCCACAAGACCAGAGGCCCCTAACACCCCACTCAGGGAGGAAGATCTGAAAATTCCAGCAGGAAAAAAAAGGCACCTGTGCTGGCCCCTGCACCACAGCTATATGAGGGGGAAAGTACCAGAGCACGGCGTCAACGGCACCAGAGAAGGCACCATGTGACCAGAAGTCCCAACCACCCTGCCCACAGGCCCGGAAACCAGTAGGCCCAAAGACCCCAGCAACAGACTCACCAGCTCAGGCAGGCAGGACAACCGCCAAACCTATTGCTCCATAATAGGGGCCCAGTGGTGAAACTGTTGACTAGAGGAACCCCAACCCACAGGGGCAGGAAGGGACTCTGGGGTTGAGGATGCTGGTCACCAGGAACAGAGGCCGTAGGAGACCCCGGAGGAGTCGGAGTCGAACCCCTGCACCTCACCACTGACGATTAATGCACAAACATACCAGAGGGTGACCTTGAGTAGTACCATTTCTTTTTCGACCGGGAGGCCAAAGAAGAACTCGAGTTTGAGTGGTGCCAAGTCAATGAGCATCGAGAATGGGACCACTTCTTTCTGTGTTTTTAGTACAACCCTGCCTTTCCCAGAGCACCGGATTGCCCGTAGTCAAACCTCCCCTCCATAGAGGGCGGCAGACCAGACCCAGCCCTGCTGATAACACAGCTTTCATGCAAAGTCTCCCTACCGTCACCTGTCCCACTCACAGTCAACTCCGAAGGAGAGCTGAAGACTTCTTCTTGATGAAAATTCTTTTACTTTCTTTTTTTTTTTACTAAAATAATAAAATAAATAAAACCTAATCAAACACTAAAACGACTGCTGCTGTCATATAGCTGTGAAGCTTTGACTCCTGGTGGTCGAGCGATGCCGTCACTAAAGCGCACTCGAGGCAGGGGAAAAAAGGAACTGAGGCGTTTGGAGGGTCGCTGTCGAGGTAGCCTGTACGGCGCAAGCTGAGGTCGTGGTGCCGCTTCCTTGCGGCCCTACCTAGACGCCGGTCCTCCTGAAGTTTTTTGGCTCCTGCTGGGTCTTGGCGTCTCCAGCATAGTCCCATTAGTGTGAATGAGTGGTGGAGACTTTATGTCCAGGAAGATCCCTCAATTAGTAAACTGGTAACTTCTGGGAATTTGTTGTACTTAAATTGACTATCAGCTGGCTATACTAGACTTTCAAGTTTGGACAGAATCCGAGACATATGGTGGGGGGGGGGGATTCCTCAGTTAGTATCCAATTAGTAACTTCTAGGAAACTGTTGGACTTAAACTGGCTAACAGCTGGCTATACTGGACTTTCAAGTTGTGTTTTAACCTGTCATATAGGTCTTAACAAGGCTGGCTATGCTAGGCTTTCAAATTTGTGTGTAAACTGTCATGCAATTTGGGATGGGGAAGCCAAATGGGAGACCGATGGAGCAGGGTCCACAGAGCACGAGGGCTGGTATCTTTGGAAGGGTAGTGGGGTGCGTAGGGTGTGAGACAGCCATAGCGCTAGCCCTGGCCTGGAGAAGGGGGGGTTGTATGGTGTGCCAGTGGTTGGCTCATCTCAGGGAGGAGGTCAGGTGGCTAAGATGGGTGTTGGAGGGAAGTGGGGGTGAAAAAGAGGGTGGCTCTGTGGGGAAGGGGACAGTAGGGGAAAGAATTGTAAAATGGTAGTGGGTTCAGGTGAGGCACCCCAAATGGGTGGGAAAAGACAGGAAAAGGATAGCATGAGTGCAGGGGACTGTCCTACCAAAATGGGAGTGGGGGCTGGGAGTGGGCCCTGAAGGAAGGAGGGGAAACACCAGGGGGCATGGGTTGGAGTGGCCCTGAGCAAAATAAGGACATGGGGGACTGGCACGAGGTTAGAAAAAATAAAAAACAGGGGGCCTGGCAAGAGGATAAGAGAAGAGTGCCAGGGTATGGGCAAAAGAGAACTGATAGGGGGAGTGAATCAGCAGGGGGAGGCCAGACAAATGGCATAGAGCATAACAACAGATTCACACCCCTGACACTGACAAGCGAGGAAGGGGAGTTTGGAGAGGTGGAGGCTCCTCTGGAGGCAGGGAAATAGATGATGGAAATGGGCTCAGCAGGCAAGAGAGGGGTAGGAGATACTCCCAGGCATATGGTCTGGGGTGGGGGGGGGCAGGATACAGAGGATGTAGGAGGGCCGGCAGGGCAAATGGGAGTCAGTTCAATCAATCAATCTATCAATCAAAATCTTTATTTAACCAGGCGAACACCATTAAGCATAACTCATTTTCGAGGTGGACCTAGGGTATACAGGATACAAACAGGTCAGAAGATACACTGAATAATATATAATGCAGAAAATAAATGCGACACTAGAAAAATATGAACAGGTATTAACAACCACCGCATGTACAGAAAAGACAGTTGGAATTTGGGTCAGGGAAATAAACTGGTGACACATCAAGCAAAGTATTTACAGTACATACAGTTGTGGCCAAAAATATTGGCGCCCTTGCAGTTTTTTCTAATAATGCACCATTCCTTCCAGAAAATTGTTGAAATTAAAAAATATTTTGGTATCCACATATGTATTTCTCTGGTTTGCAGTGGAATAAAACACAAAGAGCAAAAAAATTTACTAATTCTTAGCTTATTCACACAGAAATCCTTAAATGGCCTGGACAAAATTATTGGCACCTTTTAGAAGCAGTTAGAAATAATTAGATTTCAAGAAGGTGATTCTCCTTCACTTTGGAATTGAACTCACCTGTGGTGAGTTGCAGGTGCCTGCAATTTAAGAATCACTCATTCAACCAGTTTGAATAGAGAAAATGACTCATTCTCCTGTTTTGTGTCACTGTGTGTACCGCAATGAGCATGGAGAAAAGAAAGAGCCAGAGAATTGTCTGAGGAGGTCAGACAGAAGATTGTAGCCAAGCATGGACAATCTCAAGGCTACAAATCAATCTCCAGAGACCTTGATGTTCCTGTTTCCACTGTACATAATGTTACCAGGATGTTTAAGGCCCATGGCACTGTAGCCAACCTCCCTGGACTTGGCCACAAGAGAAAACTTGATCAAAGATTGCAGTGCAGGATTGTTCGAATGGTGGAGAAAGCACCTCGATCAACTGCCAAACAGATTCAAGCTGACCCTCAGACACAAGGTACGACAGTTTCAACTCACACCATCAGTCGCCAACTCAGTGAAAGGGGGTTATATGGTAGGAAGCCCAGGATGACACCACTGCTGAGAGAGGGACATAAGAAAGCCCAACTGGGGTTTGCCAAAAAACACCTGAACAAGCCAAAATCCTTCTGGGAGAATGTCCTGTGGACAGATGAGACCAAATTAGAGCTTTTTGGTAAAGCACATCATCTCTATGTTTACAGAAAACAAAATGAAGCCTTCAAAGAAAAGAACACCTTCCCTACAGTCAAACATGGAAGAGGTTCAGTGATGTTTTGGGGTTGCTGTGCTGCCTCTGGCACTGGGTGCCTTGAATGTGTGCATGGCATCATAAAATCAGGAGATTACCAGGCCATTTTGGAGCGCAATGTTGAACCCAGTGTCAGAAAGCTGGGTCTCCGTCGAAGGTCATGGGTCTTCCAGCAGGACAATGACCCCAAACACACTTCAAAAAACACCCAGGAATGGTTCAATACAAGACGCTGGACTGTTCTGAAGTGGCCAGCAATGAGTCCAGATCTAAATCCCATTGAAAACCTGTGGAGAGATCTGAAAACAGCAGTTGTGAGAAGTATCCTTCAAATCTGGGACAGCTGGAGCAGTTTGCACAAGAAGAGTGGGCCAAACTGCCAGTACAGAGGTGCAGGAAGCTCATCCATGGCTTTAGGAAGCGGTTGATTGCAGTTATTTTGACCAAAGGCTGTGCTACCAAATATTAAGTCTAGGGTATCAATAATTTTGTCAATGCCATATCTTTTCATTTTCTGATTTAAAAGGATATAAGCCCTTGAACAGGGCTGCTTCAGCTCCCCCACAGTCGGCCGGCACCCAGCCAGCCACCGACCGAGACCAGGACGCCCGCCTGCAGCTCCTTGGAAGCTGCCTGCCCTTGAAAAGGGCTGCTTCAGCTCCCCCACAGTCAGCCGGCACCCAGCCAGCCACCGACCGAGACCAGGACGCCCGCCTGCAGCTCCTTGGAAGGTACGGGACAGCGCAGCCAATTTGAACACGGGTGCTTCCAGCAAACCTGCTCTGATTGGCCAGGACTTTTCCCCTACTTCAGCCATCTGGCACTTTTAATAAATAGATTTTCGATAGAACTAAGCACATTTCAACTGTGTAATAGAAGTTTTATTTATTTTTTTTTTTCCCCATTAGCAGGTTATACAGACCTGCCACTAGAGGGATTCTTGGTCTTTCTACACAAATCACTGTACCAATCCTAACCCCACTTGCACTGCTTGGTTGTTGGCTGTCTAAACCCTGTCCTCGTATAACTGTCGACAGGTGGCAAGTGTGCTTACAAAGGGCGAGAGCAGGAACTCCTTCCCAGAAATAAACCTCAGCCCCTGCGTCCATAGCTGGTAGCCTTGAATTGCACTGTGCAGGCCTTATTTTATTTACTTGGCACATACCAATAACAAATCTCACTAACTTCCTTCCAGCCTTAGTACATCCATCTCTCCTTCCTTCACAGCAGTTTTTGTTAGCTGACTGATAATTATCTCACAGGCTAGTGCTATGCCTCCAGCCAAGATGTGGACATGGTTCCCCTCCCATCCATCTAGTGAGGATAGGGATACTCAAATATTAAAGGGTAGAGAGGCGCTGGCTGTCATCCATGAGGATACAGGCCTTGTAGATCTTATAGTGGGACTCTCCTTGTTGCATATGGTCACCTCCCCCAATAACACTGGGTGACAACTGGGGATGGTCGTCCACCTACGAGGTCCCCGACTACACCTTCTCCAATATCCTTGTGATCTCGGAAGCGCACTGCAGCGTTACTTGCTGTCTAGATCTTTGGTGCCTTATGTATACAAGCAGGGTAAAGCATACCCGTGCTAAAAAACTCCCAGGTTGTCAAGCGCATAGGAGGTGGTATCTCCCCTGGCTCCTCCTACTTGCACTACTACTGGCCGGTCATATTGAGACCAACCCTGGCCCATTAAAACTGACCCACAAAATCCCTCCTATATGGGGCATGGGTAAGGGGCTAAACATAGTTCATCTTAACACTAGGAGCCTGCTACCTAATCGTGATGAGCTATTAGCATGGGTTGCACTCTACAAACCCAACATCCTAGGAGTGACGGAAACCTGGCTGAAACCCTCTGTCCCTGATTCTGCCTGTGAACTCACTGGGTATGAATTCACCCGACTGGACAGAGCTGGGGGCATACTAATCTACCATAACAGCCACTTAATAGTCTCCCAAATTGCCCACCAGGATTCAAACATGTCCCCCTGTGAATTGCTACATGTGCTACTGCTACTTGGGGATGCAAAGAAACTGCACCTGGTGTGCACCTATAATCCTCCAAGAGGTGGGCTACCTGGATTAACTCACCTCATGGACAAAACTGGTCCCAGAGTTAGGGATAACAAACTCATAATCCTGGGGGATGTAAACCTTAACTGGGATAGTGGCAATGTTAAGCAGTCTGAACCTCTGCTTGCTAACCTTGCCCTGACCCAGCTCATCCAGGAACCAACTAGGCAGACAGCAAATGGATCCTCCAGCACCTTACTGGACTGGATCATGTCTAACCATCCTGACAGGATCTCATCAGCAGGTACATTATCTGACTCCATCTCTGACCACTCACCGGTTTTCTGTGTATGGAAAATTCCCACCCCCAAAATTCCACACAAAATTATGCATGTCAGAAACTACTCTAGATTCGATACTGAGGAGTTCCTGGAAGACCTAAGAGTTATTGACTGGTCTGGGGTGTATGGTGCCACTGACCCCTCGGCAGCAACCTCTTACTTCCTCTCCACCTTTGGGGCCTTGCAAGACAAGCATGCTCCCAAGGTCACCCGTAGGGTTAGGGGGACCGCTACCCTCTGGTTAAATGGGAATCTCCTAGCCCAGATGCGGGAGAGAAATAAGTGTTGGGCTCGTTCCAAAGGTACCAGTGATCCCATGATTATTCAAAGGTACAGACACGTCAGAAACAAGTGCAAAAAGGAAATCAGGGCAGCAAAGAGTGACTTTTGCAAGTCTACCCTACTAAGCTCTGCCAGTAATCCCAGGAGGTTCTGGAGAGAGATCAAATTCCCTTGTCAGCGGATCCTCCCATCCGGGGATTACGGACATGGTCATAAATGGAGTCTCCTGCAATAATCCCCATACTATTGCCAACTCCCTAAATAATCACTTCTCTGACCTCTCTGCCTTCACAACCCTCTTCTCATCTGATGAGGCTCTGTCCCACCCCACCCCCCACTCTGCTGGAGGGTCACCCTCCTCGTCAAATGTTCCACCTCAGGACTGTATCAGTTCAGGACTTGCAGAAACGCCTAGCTGGCCTCTCCCAGTACTCCAGTCCTGGCCTAGACAACCTGGAACCTAAACTCCTTAAGCTTGGTGCTGCACACATTGCCTCACCAGCAGTCTTTATCTTCAACCTATCCCTTGGTCTGGGGACCATCCCAGACATCTGGAAAGAGGCAAGGATTGTCCCTGTACAGAAGCAAGGAAATCCCAAACTGCCTGACAATTATCGACCGATTGCCATTCTCCCAACCCTTAGCAAGCTCCTTGAAAAGGCAGTGGCTAAGCAGCTTTCGGAATATGTCCACTCTCATGAACTTCTGTCCCCAGCCCAGCACAGCTTTCGTAAGGGACACAGCACCACCACAGCCTTACTCTTGGTTACATCAAGTATCCGGACAGCCATGGACCAGGGCAAACTCTCTGGTGCAATATTTATCGACCTGTCCAAAGCCTTTGACCTCATTGACCACAAACTGCTTGGTGCACAGTTGTGGTCACTTGGCCTCTCCCCATGCCATGAAATGGCTAATGGAGTTATCTACATGGTAGAAAGCAGCGCACCTGCTTCAATAAAGTCCTCTCTCGAGACCCTACCAGTGACCTCCGGAGGCCTCAAGGCTCGGTACTGGGTCCCTCCTCTTCTCCCTCTTCATCAGTCAACTACCCATGGTTACTACCAGCTGTAGCGCCACCATGTATGCAGATGATCTGGTAATCCTGGCTCACTCCCAGAATGCCACTACCCTAAACCAGAACCTGACTGATGACTTTAACAGGGTATTGTCATGGGTTACTAGTCACAAGCTGGTCCTGAACCTGAAAAAGACACAGGCTATGCTCTTTGGCTAAAATCAAATCCTCATCGGCCTGCTTACACGTCACCAGCACAGATGGATCCTCACTACCCATAGTGAGCTCCATCAAATATCTGGGGTAAACACTTGACCCCCAACTTGACATGGGTAATCATATCCTTAATATCTGCAGGGCGGCAAACTGCAAACTGGGTCTGGCCTATAGGGCCAAGTATAACCTTACACCGGCAGCCAGGCTTGCCCTAGTGAAGGGTGTGCTCCTTCCCTCCCTCAGCTATGGGCTGCACCTATTTGCTCGCTCTCCAAAGACACAGCTCACCCGGTGGTACACTGCTTACAATAACATTTGTCGTTTTGCCTTGGCTGCCCCCCCGACTCACCCACCGTTGTGAGCTATATGAGAAACTCTGCTGGCTCTCACCAGCTAGATACCTTGATTTTGGTTTGGGATGCCTCTCTGGGAAAGTGATCAGAACTAGCACCCCCCCAGGGGCTGGCCCGACTTCTGCCTAAACTGAATCCCACCTCCTACCAACTTAGGTCTCTCACATCACGGATGCTCAAAGTCCCTCCTATCCAGACCCTCATGGGGGATCGGGACTTTGCCATAAGTGCGCCAAGACTCTGGAATTCGCTGCCTGTGGATATCTGAGCTGCCCCCTCCTATCTGAGTTTTTGAAATTCCCTGTGGGGTTTCCTAAAACTAGCATCAGAGTGTGACTGCCCCAAACCTCCCTAGAGTAAAGTGTCAAATTGTTTTGTCTGAACCTCCCCAGGGTGTCTCCATTGAATTCCTGGAGATATTTTCCCTACTATAGCAATGACTTCTGACTACTCCTGCCTAAACAGCCTTGGGCATTTTTACACCCATTATTGCTCCACGGTCATAGGCTAACAATGACATAATGCACCTTGGTCACTTGGTAGAAACTTGTTCTACCAAGTGTTTCTGTTTCTGTCTAACATGTGCATATTTAGAAAAATGTGATGAGCTGTATATACCTGTCCGCGATCCAACCAGCCTAGGGGGTGTATACGACAATGTTATAAGTTATATTATGACCAATCCAGTCCTTGAGCTATGCTCCACTCCTATGTATGATGACCTGTATATATCTGTCAGTTGAACTAACTAGTCTAGAGTGTATAATCTGAAATGTGCTTACTACTATATGTTTCCCCTAGTGTCAAATGATTTATTTCCCACGTTTGTTTACTGTGACAAAAAACTGTACTTTCTTTGCCATGTCTCCTTGACTATTCCTCATGTTGTACTCTCCCGGGTCGTTCCTGAAAATAGGCATAATACTTGTCTAGTGTACTTACCTGGTAAGCAAAAACTAAATAAATAAATTCTGAATCAAAAACAAAGGTTCTGTAATATTAACAGTGAAATAAAGAATTGTGGAGACCAAATACTGTTGTTAATTTCAACTTATGTTTAGAGAAAATTGTGAGTTATTTGAAAAAAGTGAAAGGGCACCAATACTTTTGGCCACGACTATATATCAACATATAAAATAATATAGCAGTCAATGAGTACAGCAAAATAATAAGTGCTCAGTAAACACCAAAGTAAAGGTCCAGGGTAAGGATGAGGGTTAATAGGCTATTCCTGAGGTATTTCAGAGGAGGTAACAACAACAGAGTAAAGGGAAGGGTCTGGAATAGGGACACAGTGGAACTGAATGGACAGAAGAAAAGGAACAAAAACACGAAGATGATAATGGACCGCAGCAATAGCAGGGAAACTACGCCCAGCTGACAAGAGGGTTCCGGGGGAGAAGAGAGACAGGGGGGTACTGAGAATCAAGCCAGAGATGACAGAAGAGGCAAAAGCAAGGGCATGGGAAGGGGAAGGCAGAGGAGGGGGCCCAAAATTATAAATATCAAACACAGTGTAACTGTAAAGGCAAGGCTCAAGCTAGGCTAGAGTTATGGGATTAACAGCATCAAGTGAAACAGGTGCATGGCTCTTTATTATGACCTAGGTAAAGGGATTTGAAGTTAGAAAGGGAGATAGGATGGGTTAGTTTCAAGGTTTTTTTGCAGCTTATTCCACATCTGAGGTAGTACATAGCATAATGCTGCTCTGCCAAAACGTGATTTTGCCTTATACTCGTACAGAGCAATGAAGGAAGCGCTTCTCAAGGCATACTTGCTGAGAGAACAAAATCGGGAGGCAGACAGAGATGTGCTGAGGTAGCATTCCTATGATCGCTTTGTATGTCCAAAAAGCAGCATTCCTCTTGCATCTGTAGCTGAGGGATGTCCATCCTACTGCCGAGTACAGAGAGCAATGATGGGTACAATACAGTAAACCTGTAACAAATCTTAAGGCACAGTGGTAGAGTGTGTCTAGCTTTGCTAGAGTACCAACAGTACCCTGGCCATATAGGAAGTCAGCATAGTCCAATAGAGAGAGAAAGGTCAACTTCAGCTTGGCATCTCTAGTGAGTAAGTTATTTATCCTAAAGAAAAGACCAAGTCTCTGCCTAAGTTTCTTTAGCAGCTCTTCAATGTGATAGGTGAAACTGAGTTTATTGTCTATCCAGACTCCCAAGTACTTGAATTCAGATACATAGTCCAACTGCTCCCCAAGGATGGTGGTAATAGGTAGAAGTGTTCCGTCGACAGAAGGGTTTGATGCATGAGAAAGGTGCGATAGGAGCAGTGCTCGTTTTTTTTTTTAGAATTGAGCAGTACCCTCTGGTTTAGTAGTTGAAGCTGCTGCAACAAGTTAAATTCACTTTGAAGGGTTTTCTGTGCAGTTACAGGGGAAGGGCTGCTGACATATATTACTGTGTCGTCTGCAAATAGATGTATTTTTGCTTCATTTATGGTCGCATCGATATTGTTGATGTAGATCGCAAATAGCAAGGGTCCCAGAATGGAACCTTGAGGTACACCCCTCAGCAGGGGTTTTAAAGGAGAGACTTCTCCCTCAGCCTTTACTTGCTGAAAATCGATCAGAGAGATAGTCTGAGAACCATCTCAAAGAGAGGACGTCTAGGCCCACATTCCGAAGGGATGAAAGAAGCAGGCTATGGTCTACGGTATCAAATGCCTTGCTTAAATCCAAAATCACTGCACAGATAAAATTCTTATTATCCAGCTCTGTTAGCCAGTCGTTGGTCCCTTTAGCAAGGGAAGATATTGTACTATGCTGAGCCCTGAAGCCAGACTGTAAGGGATTAAGCAGGTTTTCAGATTCCAGATAGTTTCGTAGCTGCAAACTCATTATCTTCTCCAGCATCTTGGACAGAATTGGGAGTAACGAGATTGGCCTGTAATTGTTAAGTTCCCTAGGGTCACCTGATTTAAACAACGGGACCACAAGCGCAGTGTTCCACATGGGCGGGAGTTCACCCTGAGACAGAGACAGATTAAAGAGGTGTGTAACTGGAACTGCAAGGACCCGGTAACCGACCTTTAAGAAGCAGGGGTCAATAAGGTCAGCCCCAGCGCTTTTTTTTTTGGAGTCTAGCTGTAGGAGGAGGTCTTTGACTTCTTTCAGAGATGTTGGCTGCAGTAAGAATGATGGGCTGCAGATAGGTGTTTTTACAGTATCCTCTGCCAGTTAGTGACGGAGACAGCAGGCAGGAGAAGAGTCAAAGGCCAGACCAGCAGTAGCAAAATGATTATTTAATGCGTCAAGGATGGAAAGCCTATCGGAGACTACAGAGTCGCCAACTATAATATTGGCAGGAAGACGGTTTCCGGAAGAACGTCCTTCAATCACTTTGATTGTGTTCCAGAATTTAGAGGAACAACTGGAAGCTGTGTACGGTAAAAATGTGCTTTTGCATCTCTGATCAACTTGGTGCAATGATTCCTTGCCCTTCTGAATAGAACCCAATCATTAGGGAGATTGGATTTCCTGGCAATTTTCCAAAGCATATCCCTACTCCTCAGGGCACCCTTCAAATCCTCCGTGAACCATCGTCAATTTTTTTCCCTGGTACGGACTTTCACCAATGCAACAAATTTGTTTATGCCCCCTAACACAATTTCGGAGAAAACTTCATATGCTGCAGTCAATTACTTGGCTAAATAAAAATCCTGCCATTGCAGAGAGTCCCTTAGCTCTGAAATATACCCCCAAGAATCAAAGTTACGAGTACGTCTTTTAATAGTAAAATTGGGAATCACTGTAGTTTTGTGGGTGGACCTTACACATGCAATGAAGCAGTGGTCACTGATATCCGCGAAGAAGACGCCAGCATGAGAAAATAGGTGAGATTTGCTAACTAAAATAACATCTAACAATGTGCTTTTGATAGGGTTATTTTCATTAGGCCGAGTAGCCTCTTTAATCAGCTGGGACAGTCCGAAGGAGTCACAGAACGTTTTAAGGGGAGTGGAGGTACTAGTAAACCAATCTAAGTTGAAGTCACCTAGTATAATGTGCTCTGAGGCAACTAAATCCAAAATATTCCCAAGATGTTTCATCAGAAGCAGACCAGCCGACGGAAGCCTATAGCAACCTGTTACACAGATTGAGGCACCGTTTCCAGTGTCAGTTTTTAAGGACAGACTTTCAAATTCGTTTTTGACCGAGGTGGAGTCAACAATGGAAACAGTAACTTTATCCTTGGTGTATATAGCTACACCACCACCTCTAGTCTGCCTATCAGCCCTGAATAAAGAGTAGTAGGGAATGTATACTTCTGAGTTTTTAGTTACTGGTCTAAGCCAAGTTTCTGTGATGACCAGCATGTCAGGAGCTGTATGACAAGCCAAGGTCTGCACTGAAGATATATATATATATTTTTTTTAATAAACTACACACATTGACATGCAAGAAACTTAACCCCTTAGTGCTGTGAAGGTCAGCAGAAGCTGCTAAAACTGCAGGAGGGCCTGGATTAAGCTCAACATTGCCTGAGCACAGCAGAAGTAATAACAGAAGCTTTCTGCATAAATGTGCTGTAAGTATGGACTGTTTAGTACATCTGTGTGAGTGAGATTACTACTATAGCACTCTGGTCCATTCCTTCTTTTCTTCCAGGAGCAAGGCACTGCCATGCTGCCAGGCCTTCCTCCTCACTGACCCGTCCACCTCAGCCACTTCCCTTCCTCTTGCTATACACGGGACCAACCCCTATCTCCCCAAGGGGCAAGGGCCTCCCCCCGCCCCTGGGGGCATGGGGGTCCCTTGCTCCCGGGAGAAAAGCGGGAATGGACCAGAGTGCTATAGTAGGAATCTCACTCACGCAGACGTACTAAACAGTCTATACTAATAGTGGGGCAGAAAGGGGATGGCAAGGAAGGGGAAGCTCAGACTGGGGAGGCCAGGGGGGAGAGGGGGACCTAGTTAAGGAAGTGGGTACAATTCAGGGGGACAAGGTTATGCAGGGAGGGAGGGAGGGAGGAGGCAGGTACGGAGGAGGGAAGGAAGGGTGGGCCAGTGCATTCCCCAGTGGGGCGGGTGGGGTCCCATGTTCCTGCGGGAAGTACTGAGTTGGGACTGGGTGCAGTAGGAGGAGGGGACGTGGTGGTGGAGGACAGGTCTGAGAGGGAAAGGATCAGGGGACGGGCCGCCCCTGGGGGAGATATGGGGATGGTCCCGGGTATAGCAGGAGGAAGGGAAGTGGCTGAGGTGGACAGGTCAGTGAGGGGGAAGACCTGGGGGCATGGGCATCCCTTGCTCCCGGAAGAAAAGCGGGAATGGACCAGAGTGCTATGGTAGGAAGGGAAGGTCAGATTAGTGAGAGATAAGGGTTGGAATGGGAGGGACAGGCCGGATTTGGCATGAGGGAGAGGGAAGGGGATGTGCATGGCAATGTGGGGGGGGGCAACTGGGATTTTTACTTATTTGCTTTTGTTAACCGGGTAAGCACACTGGACAGCCAATTGCCTATTTTCAGGTGCGAACCAGGAGATTACAAGGTACATACAGGAACATCAGGCAAAAACAAGTGAAGGATTACATTAAAGAGAATTAGCACACAGGGACATTACAAGCAACAGCACCAGCAGGGATTTACATTGCAGGCAGTAGGAAGAAGTACAGTGTGGTTTCATTGTTCCAGGCAGCAATGTTGTAAGGATTGCAGGTAGGCAAAGAGGAGTCACACTGGGATAGAGTGGGCCCCGAGCAAGATAAGGGAGTGCACAGTAATAGTGCTCACCCTGTTGGGCAGAGTGGGCCTAAGTGGTCTATTTTTCTAATAAGCTGTGGTACAGGAGGTGTATATAGCACAGATGTACTCTACCCAAGTCATATTGTTTGGGTAGCATCTCAGTTTGTTGGGGTGTCCACCACGCTGAGAGGTTTGTCTAGTGCAGAGACAGGTGGAGGCCGTTTTGAGCAAGCCCAAGAGGGAGGCTTTAAAGCTCTGGTGGGAGGGAGAGAAGCGAGTGCTTGATGGAAGAGAGTTCCAAACCCTGGGCGCATAAGCAGTGAAGGCTTGGTCACCCATTTGTGTGCGAGTTTTAGGTATGGAAGACATCCAGCAGGCGCTGCTCCCTGCCCATTGAGGACACCATAATTCCCCAGTCTGCTCCTAGCATATTCAGGTCTCCCAGCACCACAGTATTGCCCTCTCCCCTACCACAGTGATCCCTAAGGTTAGCCACCAGGCCTTTCTCCTGTTCCTCTCCCAACCCGGGTGGTCTATATACTACCCCATCTTCACCCTCTTACCCCCTGGAGCCTTAGGTAGGGATAGAGAGCAGGTCTAGGGAACAAGAGTCAGCAAGAGTACTTCTCTGGGGACTCCATGATTAGGGGAATCGGGTGGGGGGGGGGACTTCCTGTGGTATTAAATTCAGGAGTATATCTGGCTTGATGGTGAATAAGGCAAAACATCTGGTCTATTCTGTAGCGCAGGAGTGTGGGACCCCTGACATATTAGTGCACCTGGGTAAAAATTATATAGAGTGGAACAGTGAGCTGGAGATTCAGGCTAGGGTCTGTCAGGACGTGGGGTGCTCGGTCTCCTTCTCGGAGACACTACCGGTGCCTAGGGCCAGTGTGGAGAACAAACAAAAAATAAGAGATGTAAATGGATAGCTCAGTGAATGGTGCAAGGCCAAGGAGTATGGGTGGGTGGGGACTGGGGTACAACCTGGGAGGACAAGGAATTGCACAGGACAGGCTCCACCTTAGCTCAGAGGGAGCAGCTTAGACTGGCAGAATTAATCCGCTCAGGTGGAGGTTAAACTTGTGAGGGGAGGGAGGAGCTACCTGGCAGGCCAGGCAGGCCCTGGCCTGCTCCTCGCAGGCGGGAGGGGCACAGGGCAGGAGCACCTGATGGTGCACGAGGGGGCCCTGTAGGCAGGGAACAGGGAGACCTCAGGTAGGTGGAGGCAAGGGGAACATTGGAGAGTGGTCCTGATTAATGCCAGAGCATAGGAAACAAGATGCCAGAGCTTCAGTCGCTGTTAATGGGGATGTGGCAGCTGTCACAGAGACTTGGACCACTTCCAGATATGATTGGGACCTAAACCTACCACAGTACCTCACGTGCAGAAGGGATAGGGTGAAGGGAAGGGGGGGGCAGCTTTTATCATTAGGGATGGAATAGGGATAAGCAAGGTTGAGGAAGCAGGGGATCAGGTAGAGGCTTATGGGTCACCCTGCAGGCTCCAGTGGGTATGAGGGTGAAGATGAGGTAGTATATAGACCACCCGGGTCGGGGGAGGAACAGGAGAAAGGCCTGGTGGCTAACCTCAGGGATCACTGTGGTAGGGGAGAGGGCAATACTGTGGTGCTGGGAGACCTGAATATGCCAGGAGCAGACTGGGGAACTATGGTGTCCTTAATGGGCAGGAAGCAGTGCCTGCTGGATGTCTTCCAGGATGCATTCCTTGCCCAGCTGGTGACTGATCCGACGAGGGAGAGGCACATCCTGGATGTGGTCCTGTCAGATTGCGAGCTCATCAGGGACCTAGCTGCTGGGGACTGATCACACCATGGTGTGGTTCTCCCTTGACCTAAGGGGCGGGGTAGAACACACAAAAATGACAGTGGTTGATTTTAGAGGGATGGACTTCGGGGGGGGGGATGGAGCAGATCCTTAGGGGCTACCTAGATGAGATCAGGCCAAGCATGGGCACGGAGGCCCAGTAGGAAATTATTAAAAAGGGGCTCCTGGAGGCTACCAAGGCCTGCATGAGGAAGAGACGCAAACGAGGCAAAGCTAAGTGGCTGAGCTGGTGGACAAGGGAGGCCAAGGATGTGGTGAGGGAAAAAAAGGCTGCTTATAGCCAATACAAACGTTCTCGGGGGGGGTATATCCAAGGGGGAGTATAACAAAATAGCCAGGAGGGTCACCAGGGTGGTGAGGTCGGTCAAGGCGGGGCAGAGCAGAGATTGGTACAGGGGATTAGATGGGGGTGGTTCTTCAGGTACATCAGGGAAAGAAGAAAGAGAAGGAGCAGATTAGTAGGTTGAAGATGCGGAGTGGGTGGGTGGAGGAGGCGGGGAGAAGAGGAGGTACTAAAGAACTTCTTTACCAAGGTGAATGGGGGGTAGCACTGCAAGGGGAGAGGGAGACAGACAGATGAAGAGGGGGGAAATGGATATTGAAATCCCCAGTGAGAGGGTGTGGGAAGCCCTCAAGACCCTAAGAGGGGATTAAGAACTGGGCCCGGATGGGATCCATCCCAGAGTGCTTAAGGAGATGGCCAATACCCTGGCCGCACCCCTGGTGGACCTGTTTAACTTCTCTCTACAGTAGTGATGGGTGCGTCATGACTGGAGTATGGCCCATATCGTGCCTACACACAAGGGCGGCTCTCAAGAGGAGCCAGGAAACTACAGGCCGGTTAGCCTGACATTAGTAGCGGGCAAAGTGATGGATGTCATCTTGAAGAAGAGGCTTGAGGAGGTTCTGAAGGCGCGGCATCACCTTGACGATCGGCAGCATGGCTTCGTTAAGGGCAGAGAGTGTCAGACCAACCTGGTGGAGTTATATGAAGGGGTGACGAGGGTGGTGGATCAGGGCAGGGCAGGGCAGCGGATGTCCTCTTTCTGGACTTCAGCTGGGCAACTGGCTCAGTGCCACGGCCTGCACTGCTGGGGGAGCTGGAGGATACGGGGGTGGGGTGGCAGATGATCAGGTGGATAGGAAAATGGCTAGTGGGGCAGGTACAGAAGGTGAGGGTAGGGGGGAGGTCTCATCCTCTAGGAGAGTCATTAGTGGGGTCCCTCAGAGGTCAATACTGGACTCACTCCTGTTTAACGCCTATATCTCAGACATCAGAAGCAGTATCAGGAGCGAGATGAGCCTCTTTGCCGATGACCCGAAGCTGTGGAAGGTGATGGAAGGGGAAGAGGGGAAGCTGGCTATCCAGGAGGACCTGGAGACTGGGGAGGTGGTCAAAAGCATGGAAGCTAAAGTTTAATGCTGGGAGATGCAGGGTTCTGTACCTGGGGGCCAAAAACCTGGCTCATGTATACACCTTGAGAGGGGGAGGCACTGCAGGTTTCTAGGGGGGAGAAGGACCTCAGGGTGGTGGTGGATGCCAAAATGAATAACTCAGAGCAGTGTAGAAGGGCTGTGGCCCAAGCAAATAAAATGCTGGAGTGCATTGCCAGGGAGATAACCTCAAGGAGTCGAGAGGCACTCTTCCGCTGTACAACTGCCTGGTTAGACACACCTTGAACACTGCATGGAGGTTTGGCATCCCTACTTAAAGAAGGACATTGCTCTTCTGGAGAGGGTCCAGAAGAGGTTGACCAGGATGATACTGGGACTAGAGGAAAGACCCCATGAGGAGAAACAGGAGGAGCTCAACCTGTACTCGCTGGAGAAGAGAAGGAACGGGGGGATATGACAGACGTCTTCAAATGTCTCAAAAGGAATAAACAGGGTACGCCTTGAGGGGGTGCTTCAGCTGAGGGAGGTGGGGCCACCAGGGGTCACTCAATGAAGCTGGACGGGGGAGACTGAGGAGAAAACAAGGAGACGCTACTTCACTGAGAGGGTAGTGGAGCCCTGGAATTAGCTGCCCAGGGAGTTGGTGGCTGCTGCAACTGTGGAAGGGTTCAAGAAAGGCTGGGATAGGTATAGGGGGAGGGTGCATCCCAGAGCCCCACTGAGGGGTGGGGGTCCTTGTAGGGAGGAAGGGGGAGGGGCAAATAACGATGCCCAGGGAAGTCACTGATTATCGAGCAGACTTGATAGACCATCGGGCCTAATCTACTGGCTTCATAGTATGTTAGTATGTTTTATAATTTCATATTATAGCTGTATTCTAATGCATTTGAAGGGTTAATCCCATATTTTATTCTCTTGCAATCCCCCACCACAGGTCACACCAGGAAACAAGCCTTACTCAGCACACTCTTCCTGAGCAACAAAAATGGAGAAATAAATTAATAAAATATTTTTGGGGAGACACCTAACTGTGATCCCAGACCAGTATAACTCTACTCCAGCATTCTTTATGGGCTGCCACTTTGCATGACATAGGTTTACAACACCAACCTTCAGTTTCTTAAACTTATCTGAATAGGGTTTCTGTATTAATCATGGGCTGTAGACTACCATTAGGTGTCTCTCTAGTGAAGGATTCCAATCTCCGGTTCTTGATCTCATGGAACTGGGAGCTTGAGGGACTTGTATAATCCCAGGTCCCTTCCTTACGACACATTATGAGACAAACGCTCCATCCAGACCTCCTTTTCTGGTACCTGACAGTGGGCAACAAACTGACCATCACTAGATGTCATAGCTTGATGGATTGTTTTTGCAGGAAAGGCTTTCTCTTGATGTTTCAAAACAGCTATCACCCACTCTCATCTTCCTTTTTGTTATAATAAACCTGAGAATGACTGGTAACAAACATCTTTAGCACACGGGTTCAACAAATGTAGGCACAGGCATGTCAAAACACCTAATTCAATTTACACAATTGTAAATAAAAAACATTCCAACTTAAATTAAATGAGAGATGGAGAAATCATGCGGTACCTTCAAAGACTGATTGCCTCCAGAGTGTCTGTGGTAGAGACCCACGACTCGTTTCTTATGAAGCCACATCAGATCTTCCAGCATTGTAATACTCAGTGAAGATTCCACTAAGTAAACTTCACTCTGTCTGCTTAATGATTCCTTCAGGTCATTTTCTTCACTACCTGTATATTCCTCTTTCCTAAGGACCAAGTTCAGCAGCTTCCCACCCGAGTCAGCTTTTGTCACAGTAAAACAGTAACTGCTGATATTCTCAGACGGTAACTGTCCTGACAGAAGTGTAAGGTCAAACTCACCCAACAATGCCTTCCAACAGTCACCCGGCAGGGAAGACACAATGAGGTTTAAATGAATGGATACAGGTGGTAAAGAGGAATAAGACTCTTCCCCATCCTCGGAAAATTGTAAGAAATTTGCTGACTTGTAGTTCCTTGTGCAGCTAATTTGAGAACTCTCTTCATCTATGCTGTCATTATTTAGAATTAAAAAGGATGAAGAGGATGAGCTTGGACCAGGAATGGAGTCATCCTGCGTGGCATCCAGTGCAATGCTGTCCTCCTTAAGACTGTCATGCATGTTCCAGCAGAGCTTTTTCTTGGTCTCCTCATCCACCTTCACTGGTGGGGCACGCTTCCGTCGACTGCTCATTTTTATTTAATGTCACGCCACTGTATAACCTATAGCACACACAAAAAAATAATACATCATTTTATATCATTTTAGCAGGTTGAGGTACTCAATGACTACTTTGCCTCAGTTTTTACTAAGGAAAATGGGGGGCTGCATCATACATGGGAGTAGACAGTGAAACTGAGGGGGGGCCCCGTACTAACTGGCAGGTCGGGGGGGGGCATCACTGGCAGGAGGAGGGAAGGCAAAACAGGGGGAAGAGAAAGCGGAGGTGGAAATCACAGTAGAGAGAGTGAGAAAAGCCCTCAGATCCCATAAGACGGAGAAAGCACGGGGGCCGGATAAACTACACCCCAGAGTGTTGAGGGAACTGGCGGATGTCCTGGCGAAACCCCTGGCAAAGCTTTTCAGCATCTCTCTGAGGGCAGGGTGGGTGCCCCAGGACTGGAAGGTGGCGCATATAGTGCCTATCTATAAGGGTGGATCAAGGAAGGTGGCAGGGAACTACAGGCCCGTCAGCCTGATATCGGTGGTGGGCAAGGTGATGGTGGGTATTGTCAAGGAGGGGCTGGGGGGAGCTGGAAAAGTCAGGGTGCCTGGATAATAGACAGAATGGCTTCATCCTGGGGAAATCGTGACAGATAAACCTTGTGGAATTCTATGATTGGGTAACGAGTGCCTTGGAACTGGGTAAGCCAGTGGACGCCTCTTCTTGACTTCCCCAGTACATGCTTTGGACTCTTGTTCTCACGGGGCCTATTGGATAAGCTGGGCTAAATAGGGGTGGGGGATCAGATGGATGGGGAACTGGCTTCAAGACCAGACCCAGAGGGTCGTGGTTGGGGGGATAGTCTCATCTCCAAGGACGGTCCAGAGGAGGGTGACCAGGATGATTCAGGGCATGGGGGGGGCCCTATGAGGAGAGACTGGAAGTGCTTGGGCTGTACACACTGGAGGAGAGACAGGGGAGACATGATAGGGGTCTTCAAATATGTAAAAGGAATAACTAAGGGCAGAACCAATAAGCTGTTCAGGCTAAAGAAGGGGGCAGAACAACCAGGGGGCATGAGTGGAAGCTGGAGGGGGGGAAATTACAGAGGGGAACGTAGAAGACATTACTTCACTGAGAAGGTGGTGGAGCCATGGAATGCACTGCCTGGGAGACTGGTGGAGGAGGATACAGTGGAGGGCTACAAGAAGGGGTGGGACAGGTACAAGGGGGAAACTGAAGCCAAAGCAAATCCTTTCAGGGGCTGGGGGGTGGGAAAGCGAGCACCCACTAGGTGGCTGGCTACCGAGCAAACATGACAGACCATTAGGCCTATTCTGCTGACTTTTAGTATGTTAGTACGTTAATACTAAAATACTAAAAAATAATAACACCTATAAAGTAAATTGACAATAATTAGGAAACAGGGGCCTGTTGGATAAGCTGGGAGAAATGGGGTTGGGGAACCAGATGATCAGATGGATAGGCAATTGGCTCCAGAATCGGACACAGAGGGTCGTGGTTGGTGGGATAGTCTCATCCCCAAGGAGGGTCATTAGTGGAGTCCCTCTGAGATCAGTCTTTGGGCCCCTCCTGTTCAACGCCCACGTCTCTGACACAAGGAAGGGTATCAGGAGTGAGATGAGTCTCTTTGCGGAAGACTCAAAACAGGGGCAGTGGTGGATGGGGAGGAGGGGAGGGTGGCCCTACAGAGGAACCTGGAGGCTCTGGAAAGGTGGTCTAGAAAGTGGAAGCTGAGGTTCAATGCAGGGAAATGCAAGGTACTGTACCTGGGAGCCAGAAACCCAGGCCAAGTGTACACCCTGGAGGGGGGGATTGCCACAAGTCTCGATGGCAGAGAGGTACCTGGGGGTGGTGGTGGACGTCAAGATGAACAACTCGGAGACTTGTAGGAGGGCAGCGGCAAAGGCCAACAGGATGCTTGGATGCATCGCTAGGGGGGGCTCACCTCCAGAAGGAGGGAAGTGATACTCCCACTGTATAACTGCTTGGTGAGGCCACACCTCAAGTACTGTGTGTAGTTTTGAAGGCCACATTTAAAGAGGGACACTGAACTCCTGGAGAGGGTCCAGAAGAGGGTAACAAAAATAATTTGGGGCTTGGGGGATAGGACATATGGGGAGAGGCTCGAAGAGCTAAATATGTTCACACTGGAAGAGAGAAGGGACCTGGGGGGTCATGATAGAGGTCTTCAGGTACATGAAGGGATAAATAGGGAGGAGCAGTCAGGGTGCTCCAAAGGAAGGAGGGGGCAACTAGAGGGCATGGGTGGAAGCTGGAGGGAAATTCAGGGAGAAAGGAGGAGGTGCTACTTCACAGAGGTGGTGGAGCCATGGAATGCGCTGCCCAGGGGGCTGGTGGAGGCAGAAACGGTGGAGGGGATCAAGAGGGGGTGGGACAAGTACAGGGGAAGGGTTCTGGAAGCAAAAACCAGTGCAGCGAGAATATCCGGGACTGGGAAGGGAGAAGCCGGGGGGGCAGCAAGGTCAGCTCCCAGGGTGGGGGCTAACCAAACAAGCAGACACTAAAGACCGTTAGGCCGATTCTCCTGGCACTTCAGTATGTTAGTATGTTGTAGCTTATCCCTGGGTCACAAGGCTATAGGCAGGTGATGGGAATTTGGGTTGAAACCCAGAGGAATACCACACTGCTGATTTGTCAAGACTCATGAGACTGTAACCTCTAATTTTTTTTTATTTCCTCACTTTGTCCATTTTGTTTTTACAACCCTTTTGTTTCTTTTTTAAAACTCTAATGTATGCAGTAATGTGTTTTTTTTGCAAAAAAATATATATTGTACATATATATTTATGTAACTCTATACGTAAGCAATAAGACACAATGGAGGGTGTGTGCAGAGTGCTAGAAGTATGGTTTACAAAAATAAATGCACAACTTGATGTGTCTTATTGTCCTTGTAAAATGGTTAACAAGCCAGAAGAAATTAACATTCAGTATTATAAAAAACATTGAAAACAGCAAAAAATAAACAAAAAGAGAAAATAATAGTCCCTCAGGCTGTCACTGAAAATATACAAATAAAATGAGAAACAAACAGCCCCTCAGGCTGTCACCAACAATTCCCATAGCCAATACAACCCTTCCCTGCTACAGTTCCACCCCCTCCTGTCAAGGCAAGGCATACTTTATTTGAAAAAAATCCCATCCCTGAGGCTCTGGGCTCCGAACATATTAAAATTCATAAAAACTCAATCAACGAATTATACATACTCAGATATTAAGCTTAAATATACAATACATCAACAAATAAAAAATTTATAAATACTAATCTCAACTAACTCAAAAATAACCATGGACAAATTAAAGCATGAAGTCAGGAACAGAAAGGGCTATAAAGGAAAGTCTGGGAAGGCCTGATTATACAAGAAGGCCCTGAGGTTGGGCTTTGAATACCTCATCAGAAGGGCCTCTCTAACAGCTAAAGGAAGCAAATTCCACACGATGGGGCCGGCAACACTAAATGCTCTGCCACCAGCTGTTTTTACCTCGTCCTGGGAATCACAAGAAGGCCCCTAGCAGAGGAACGGATGAAGCAGACCGAGACAGCAGGTGTAAGAAGGTCCTTCAGGTAGCCAGGGCCCAGGCCATGTAGGGCCATAAAAGTGAGCAAACCCACCTTCAAGAGGACCCTCCACCTGACCGGCAGCCAGTGCAGTTCACACAGCACCGGTGTGATATGACAGTACTTAGAATGTCCTGTCAACAAACTAGACGCTGCATTCTGCACTAGCTGCAGCTGGTGCAGGGTACCCCAAGATAGAGCACATTACAGCAGTCAAGCCTGGATGTCACGAAGGCATGGACCAAGGTGGGAAGGTCCAGAGGTGAAATGAGGGGCTTTATCCTGGCGATATTCCTCAGATGATAGAAACTGGTACGGACAACGGACGACACCTGAGACTCAAGCGTCAGTCTGCTGTCAAGAATAACGGCTAGATTACACACCCTAGAGGAGACCTTCAATGGTACAGATCCAAGAAAAAGCCCAATCTCTGCACCAGAGACCAACCTATCACGCCCTCTGTTCGACTCCACCACGAGTATCTCTGTCTTTTCGGGGTCCAGTCGTAACAAGCTGGAGACCATCCAGTTATTGATCTCAGCAAGGTAGCTGTTAAGCACTTCCATGGCACAAGCTGTTCCTGGGGCAAAGGAAAGTTACAGCTGGGTATCCAAGAGTCAAAATTAAGTTTTGCAGCCACTAGCCAGCAGGGCTAGTGACATGGAAAACCCACTAGACCCACAAACTTTTCCACAGGCTGAGTTGGTATACATACTTAAGTATTGCCTTCTCTTGTACAAGCCCACAGGACTAGTTAAATGAAACTCTTACAAACCCAATACAATATCTACCAGCATTTGGCTAGTGGGCCGGTGCCAATTTCAACCAGAGTATCATCAGCATAGCAATGAAAACCCAAGCTGTACTTCCTAAAGAGCTCTCCCAGGGGCAGCATGTACACGGCGAACAACATCGGCAACAAGACAGAACCTTGAGGAACTCCTCAAGACAGGAGGTTAGGGGAGGAGGAGAAAGTCCCCATCACTAGTCCTTTGCCTCCTGTTCGACAAAAAAGACTCAAACCAGCAGATGACAGTGCCGGCAAGTCTGCAAAATTCTCTTAGACTGTCAAGTTACACACGATGGTCCACCATGTCAAATGCAGAAGAGAGATCGAGGAGAACGAGAACTGCCCCTCCCCTCAATCTCTTGCCCTGAGGTGGTCATTATGCTCCCTGCCTAACGCAGTTTCTGTGCTATGCCTTGCACAAAACCCAGACTGGAGTGGCTCATATAGATCATGGGCCACAAAGTGCCCCTCAAGCTGAAGCACCACCATCTTCTCCACAATCTTACCCAAAAATGGAAGTTTGGAGATAGGACGGCAATTTAACCTTGACGTCATGGTCCAATGATGGTTTCTTCAGAAGCGGTCTCACCAATGCCTCCTTCAAGACATCGGGAAAGCCCGCCTCCAACAAGGAACACCAGACAATCAAGGCAAACACCAGGCCAACAGAGTCGACACACCCCATTAAGAAATGAGTTTGCACCAGGTCCAGTTCACAATAGGTGCGTGGTAGCTTGGAAGCAACCTTAATGACCTCAGCCACCTCCACCAGTCTAAACTCGCCACAACCAGGCAGACTGCCCTCCGGACACCCATGATAGCCACAGTCATCCAAACTATGACTCACTGGCGGAAGCCCCTGCCTGATGGCAAACACCCTGTCCGAGAAGAACTGAACAAACTCCTCACATAATGCATTTGAAAAAGCTACATTCGGCTGTATACAGGAAGGGTGAAGGAGCCTGCCCACAGTCCGAAAGAGCACAGTTGGTCAGTTCCTCCCGGCTACAATCTCTCTGGACAGAAATTCTGCCTTCTTACGGATGACTGCCCCCTGGTACATAACGTAGTGTGCACACAGGGCCAGTTTGTTCACCCCCAGACCAGACTTCTGCCAGCGGCGCTCTAATATCCAACCCGCAATCTTCATCACCTTGAGCTCCCCATCATACCAAGGGGACCTCAAGTGAGAGGATTTGGGTTGGACACAGACTGGTGCGAGGGAGTAGAGCACACCACACAACACCTTATTATAGGCATCAGCTGCAGCGCACGCACCCCCAGCACATGCACTATCCACACTAGATAAATCAACCACTGCCAAGAAACCGTCGGGGTCAACCCCCTCAAAGGGCGGTAGCTGACCATCTCAGAAGGGGAGGGCTTTTGGGGGGGGGGGCCAAATAAGAACTCCACCATGCAGTGATCGGACCAAGTGACCCGATCAGTCCTGAGACTATTTCTCTCAAGCCCCAGTGAAAACACCAGGTCCAACATGTGGCCACCGTGATGGGTCACGGAAGAAACTACTTGCGTCAGGCCCAGAGATGACATCATCTGGAGGAAGTTGTAACCAAGTCGAGAAAGATTTGTTGTCAGCCCAAATATTGAAGTCCCCCAGCACTAAACATCTGGGAGCCTCCAATGTTTCACCAATGACGAAGTCGGATACCGCCTGCATGAAATCTCCCACTGCCCCAGAAAGGCGGTAAACCAGGAGAACCTGGCAACCCGTGCCCAGACCCCCACAGACGGCCACACATTCAAATGAACCCAGTGTTCTCACCTGCTGCACGGTGAAGCCTAGCTCAGATCTAAAACAGATGGCAACCCCCCCACATTCCACTCTGGGGCAGTGCACTACGGCACACCCGGGCGGGACAGCAGGCTCTAAAACAAGGCCAGCACCGTCACCAATCCAGGTCTCGGTGATGCAAGCCAGATCGGCTGAAAAAAACAAGTCTGTGATAATTGGGGTCTTGTTTCTGATCGATCTGGCATTGCAAAGCACTGCCCTCAGGGGATTGGTGGACAGTGCAGTCCCTCTGGTTACCTGCCAACTCGGTCTGGTGGGAACCCTGGCGATGGGAACTAAACACGTCTGGCCTCTCCCTAGAACCCATCTAACTCTGGCCTCTCCCTAGAACCCGTCTAACCCCAGGGTGCCTTCTGCACCCAACTACCTCAATCCTACCACCCTCCGCAGTGCACTGGGCACTCCAACCCAATTAAACACCATGGTTCCTCTTTATTCCAACCTCCCTACAGTGCCTTGCTGTGGTGACAGAGACTGGGAGACTGAAAAAAGGCCATAAACCAAGCAACTGGGATGCCCCATACACTATCCTAGCCCACCCCAGGCCCTCACACCTTCCCAGACACATCCCTCCTGACTACGCAGTCCCAGGCCCCCAAAACACTAATCTCACAAACACAACCAACACACACTATAACACTAAAGGGCCCTATCCCACACACACACATATATATACAAATTTAACTAAAAACAAAACTGTCCCCACACAAACCAACTAAAATCCTATATGTAAAAACAATTATAAAATTCTAAACCTAACTACAACCCCCTCAAAAAAAAAATTATTACGTGAAAATAAAACAATAGGCAGAAGTAGGCAGTCACTAAGGATCTCAAGGCGCTGTACTTTAAACCTGAAGAGTTCCCACCTCTTTAGTACGTATAGTCAGACAGTCTTCCAGTTGTTGACCTCACATAGCCATTATGAAGACCACAGAATTACTTTTGGAAAGTAAACAGTCTAGCAGGTACTCTCACTGCCCAAAATACAGATCCGAAATAGAAAGAAGGAAAAGTCTGATTGTGTCCCAGGAAAAGTCTAACCATATCCTAGGTTCAGAATAGCCTCCCCCGGAGTTCCAGTCCTGACGACCAATCACCAAAATGTATAATTCCAAGGGCCAAGAATATCAGTACTAGCGGAACACAGGGAACCCCGGCCCGACTACAGTGCATGAGGGATGAATCAGACTCTCGCGAGAGTATGACGATGCTCAAGATAAACTCGTCATGCCCTGTCGTTGCACCCGTCATGAATGTCGTACCGATGATAGGGGTGGCGCATTGAGTTCTATATCTAAGACTTCCGGGGGAGTCGCTGCTCGGTAGGCGCATGCTGCTGTATGGCAAGATCTCTGTGAGAAAGCGAATGGCAACGCCATGCTTTTGAGGCAAGTAAAGCGCGCCACCATCTTTTGGTTGGCAAAAGGTGCTGCCTCGGGGTTACCGATGGGCTGCATGCGGGTTTTCACATCCGTGCTTGCACAAAAACAAACCGCTGCTCTCCTGGCTCCTTCGGGACCAGAGCGCATTCCCTGTAGTACCGCATCGTTTATTTGGAGCGGTAAAAAAAGTACATCTATTTTCGCTCCCCGGTTGGTACTCGTCCTGTCTGCAGACCGGGCCGGGAGTACAAAGCAAGTCTTTTTCCCATGAGTGTGCTGAGATGCGGGGCTGGAATGCTTGACCTGCAAGGAAGGGGAAGACACACGCTGGTCCCATACACACTGTCTCGCTAGGAGGCACGCATGACCCTCATTTTACCTGGCTAGCGAGCAGTGCCCCCCAATGGATCCCAGTCCGCTAAAATTAATGTAAGGGGACGCCTTATTATTAACTGAAATCAAGCCGATTGCAACCTTGTTATACCATCGTTATGACATCACTCTAGTTAACCCTTCTTGAATATGTCATATCGATAGTATAACAAAAACAGAATGCTCACAACAATCAGTGTTCTAACAAAACAGAATGCTCGCAACAATCAATGTTCTGTAAAGTAATTCAGTCTGTGATTACACAATCTTGGTAGCCCATACACTATAAAATATAATATATGGTCTTTGGTTAATAACCACGCGGGAAACACTTCTCGAGGTTGCTATGACATCTGAAAACCTCTCGAGCTGCACTCTCGAGGTTTACAGTGATGTCATGGCAACCTCTTGAAGTGTTTACATCGGTGGTTATTAACCAAAGACCATACATTATCTTTTACATTACCATGGTGGCTACTGGCTTCCGAACTCCTTCCTATCCCATTCTGTTAAAATATACATTATTTCCATGGTTGCTAGTGGCTTCCCCCATCCCTCTGATTCCACGCTGGTGAAATAAAATTATTTCTGTGGAGGCGACTAGCTTCACCCCCTCTCTCCAATCATACTGTGCTAAAACAAGCATTAATTCCATGGTGGCTTTCCCCCACTCGCTGATACCACTCTTGTAAGTATTATTCCACACCCTGGAGTGGAATACTGCTATCCTACAACGCAAGTTTTTTTTTTTTTTTGCTATATTTTAATTATTTTTGTTATTGTATATATTGCTCCCTGCGAAAAAAATAGTGCATGGCTGCTAGCGATGTATGGAAGTGCAGCAGCAAGAGGTGGAAGTACAATATAGCTCTGTGTTGTGCCATTTGGGAAAGAGAGCTGGGTTATACTGAGTCATTATCGGGGTTGGTGCCTTTCTGCTTGTGAAGTGCATTACACTTGGAATGGCAGTTTTGTTTCCAGTGGAGAGGACAGGGGCATGTCAAAAACATGGAAGCAGGAACGGTCAGAGGGGAAAAACCAGGCAGGGCAGGTGATGACCCATAAAGAATCACTGGCGGGTTTGCGGGGATGGTAGGTGGGGCCCAAGGAGAAGAAACGGCAAGGAGGAGCCATCAGCACACAGTAGGGAACAAGGTAACAGGAGGAACGAAGGGGAGGGGAACAAATTACATTTTTTTTCCCGTGAGTGGTTTTTGGGGGAGGTCAGGAAATTGAAACTGTTCGGCGGTTGAAGTTAGTGTTGCCGCTTAGCAGCGATGTAACATGGTGGCTTTTGTTTTCGGGGACCACATTGATTTGTGCTACAGATGCTGCTGGCTGGCACCTTTTCCCATGCGGTAAGACTCGATTTATCACGGGTGGAAAGTACCAAACAGCCAGCCAATGAGAACACTTCATTTTTAAACCATTGTATAATAAAAATTATACGATGGCTTGGAAAATCCTGGATTCTGATTGGCTGGGTGGCACGTTTTACACATTGTAAATTCTGCTATCACCCAATGGTAAAAAGTGCCAGCCACCTGTCAGCTGCATGAGGAACCCCAACTGGCATTACACCATAGAATCATAGAGATTGTCAGCAGATATGGTTCGCCTGGCCCATCTAGTCTGCCCTTGTACTGGATTACAGCTTCCGACCCACCCACTGCTGTACCTTTCAAGTACCTGAAGGATATCAACAAACCTAGCACTGATGGGTTATTTAAGTTGAGGAACAGAAGGGATGAGATGGCATGGGCAAAGATTTGTGGGGGGCAGATTTTGGAGAGAGATGAGATGCTACTACACAGAAAGGGAGGTGTCGAGACGGAACACCCTTCCCGATGGGGTGATTTCGTGTAAGACAGTGGGTAGTTTTAAGAGGGCTTGGGACAGGGCAAGGGGGAGGGCCTGGGTAGATGAGGCCAAGAATGACCTGGAGGTCGGGGGGCAGTTGCAATCTAAGGGTGCTAGCTGTGCACTCAAGCAGACTCGTTAGACCATGAGGCCTATTTCTGCTGGCAGATTCGTATGTTCATACTTTAATGGTTCCCCTATTTCTGTCCCAAGCATGCTTGAATCCATCCACAGTGCTTGTTCCCACCACCTCTTGAGGCAGACCATTCCATGCGTCCACCACCCTGTCTGTGAAGAAAAACTTCCTCACATTCCCCCTTTACCTCCCACCTTCCAATTTCATGTCATGCCCCCTCGTTCCTGTTCTCCTCTTATATTGGAAAATGTCTCCCCCTGCACCTTGTTTATACCCTTGAGGTACTTGAATGCTCCTATCATGTCCCTTCTGTCTGTCCTCACTCCAGCGAGTACATATTGAGGTCCCTTAATCTCTCCTCATAAGTCTTGTGTTGCAAGCCCTGTACCATCTTAGTTGCTCTTCTCTGAACCATCTCCAGCCTGTTAATGTCATTACGAAGGTGCAGCCTCCAGAACTGCACATAGTACTTCATGTGAGGCCTGACCATGGTTTTATATAATGGCATCACTACCTCCCTTCTGTTAGTGATACCCATGCCTACGCACTCCCAACATGCCACTGGACCTCCCAGCTGCCTTAGCAATCTGCTTTGACATTTTCAGGTTGTCTGAAATAATAACCCCCCGGTCTCTTTCCTCCTTTGTGACTGTCAGCAGCCCCCAACCCCATCCTGTTGCTTTCCGCAGGGTTTCTGTGTCCCAGGTACATCATTTTGCACTTATTCACTTGCCAGTCCTCAGACCATTTTTCAGCCTTCCCCAGGTCCCTGCTGATTTTCTCCACCTCCTCTGGGGTATCCACTCTGTTACATATCTTGGTGTCATCTGCAAATAGGCAGACCACAGGTACTCAAAATGAGGGACAGTGTGATGTTTAATATGGCTTTAGCATCATAACATCCAATGAAGTCATTTCTCCCACTGAGCCACCTAGCACTACCTTATCCAGCTTGCCTCTTACTATCAATTGCTTCCCCCAGGGTTTATTAGTGGGATGATTCCCCATGGATTTACACACCATGCCAGGGTGAGGACTATCGTCTGCCCCCGGTTTCCAAATTCAGATCAACATTGCTTGGATGGTAGCAGGGTTCAGTAAGTGAACTGTGGACATCATCTAGCCAGGAAGCACACAGTCTGTTTCGAATGTGGTGTTCCTCTTGCATAGGGGAGGTGTCCAGCTACAAGGTGGGGGTCTAACTGCAAGGGTGGTGGCTAGCCATATTCTTCTCAACTGTCCCTCATTACAGAGTACATCCATCATTTTCCCATGCAGGATTTCTTTGTCCCTCATGGAAACCATACTGCCACACCCAGAAGGTGCAGTGGAATTCATACTTTAATGTAGAAATGCATAACATTAAACAACAAAAATTTTACTTGCACAAGGCAAACATTTCCACAGTGTTCAGAGCTTGCATCGCCGAGTCTGATGATGTGTCCCACGTTCTGAGGGCCACTGCTCCTTGTTTTTCTTTATTTTCTGAGTATTGCTGCCCTACATTTTAGTTACACTGGGTTGAGAGGTACTGGGGTACATGGGCAGAAGGGGTGGCCCTGCTGAAGGTAGAGTGGTCTGGGCATGGACTGGTGCGGTGGGAAGGTGGATCCAGTTCCCTGGAATGGTGGCCATGTAGGGGTGGGGGGAATTCAGTTCCAGGGAGGGTGTTAAATTGAGCTGGGGTACCATTTCGTTAATGGGAAGGGTGGATCCGGGTTGTTTGAGGGTTGGCTGGGGGGAGGTTGGTAAAGTATCCAAAGAACCGCTATCCACCACTGGAGGGGGGGCTCCACGGTGGTCCGATGCTTAAGTGCCACCCAGTGGGTGCCAGGCGAGGACCCCTGGGAGACAGGTGCTCGGACCTAGTTGTGTGGAGGTGGGACAGACGCTGGCGTCATTGCACAATGCAAATCCCACCTCCCTGGGGATCATCAGCAAAAAAGAAATTCGACCCTAGGCATGATGCTCTGCTGCCATGTCAGCTGCCTCCGTTGTCTACCGGGGGTAAGCAGGGCATGCTTCCATGTGACTATTGGGAGGTCTGGCAGCGCGCGAGTTGCGATCACAGGATCGGGGGGACAAAAATCATTATGAAAAAAAAGCCTGCTGCCATATTGTAGATGTTGAGCCAGAAGAGACCTTTGATATCCACGTGTTTTGGACAGCACGCTCAGTCTCTACATCATTTTAATTAAATGCCTCAGTGATAGCAGTACATGTGACACAGTGCAATTACAGCAGTGCAGTGACGTAGTTAATGTGACACAGTAGCAGCAGTACAAATGGCACAGTGCAGTGTTGGCAGCATGTGTTTCACAGTGACGTGTCAGTCACGCACATGAAACAATTTGGTGAAAGTCATACACGTGGCACAGTACTGTGATGGTGGCAGTGCATGTGGCACTAAAGTCGCTGCACTGCACTATGTTACTCGGCCACCAACATTGTGGCACTTAGCTTGGCCCCCCACACACACACTTCCCGGCACAGACAGCTTGATCCTCTCACCTCAGTCCCTTCTTCCCTACCTCGCAGGTGTGTGTTTTTTTTCAGTGCCTTCCCCAGTTTTGCTTCAAATATTTCTGCCCCTCCTTGACGTTGTTGCTTCTGTGACTGAACAGTAGGATTTGTAAGCACAAAACAGGGGCACATGCTGAAGTTGCACCCTGCTACCAATGAGAAGTTCCAAGATAGTTTTTTTCTTTCAATATAGGTTTACCTCTTCAGCTGACTACTTGGGATGGCTTATCAGCCCTTTCCCCTTCCCCCAGGAACCTGCCCTTGCTTCCCTTGGAACCTACCTTATGATTACGCACCCTATTAATTCTCCCTGTGGCGAGGTCAGGGGAGGGAGGGCTGCCCTCCAGTCTGAGATACAATCCAGATCAAACCATGGTGGTCCAGGTGGCAGCAAGGGTGTGCAGATAGACATTGGGGTTTCACAAAGCCATTTTTCCCATTTCCCACTTTTCTTCCCTCCTCTCTCTGGCTGACTTGAAGGCATACATACATAGACATGTATCTCTAGGCCACAGCTATCCCTTTCGTGCCATCGTAACCTGCACTACCACCAGGCCTCCACCTGGTGGCAGTCAGAGGCCAGACAAGCAAACCCTCCCTCCTTCTGGGAGAGGAGAGCAGTCTTTCAGATGCTCAATCCTCCCCCCCCCCCCCGGTTAGCCCCCAGTATCCCGAGTCCACTTCCGAACTCGGGTCACTGGTGTGCCCAAGGGGCCACGGATGGAGCAAGAGCTGGGGTGGCGTTTTAAAATTAAATAACGAAACTGCCATGTATGCGGCCAACAAGCATTGTGAGTGAGTCAGGGACAGAGTGAGTGAATGAGGGGAGGTGCAGTTTTTCTTGTCTGCATTGCCAGTAGGTAATACTGTCCAGGAATACTGTGGGATCCTTGTCAGCATCCTGGCCGCAGTTCTTTCCTGTAAGTCTTTGACTGCATGACCCTAAGAATGGGTGGATGGGGGTGGGCACGGAATGGATTGTTGGGTGGAGATCTGGCTGTGGGAGTGGTAAGGGGGGACACACATTCTTCGGAAGGGGCAGCTGCAGGGCTGTCACTCATCTGGAAAGAGTACTTCCATTTATGTGTGGATGGGATGAGAGTCTCACAGGCTATGGGAGGGCGCTGGCTGCAAGTGGGTGTCTGGTTGGCTGTAAAGAGAGGGGACATCAAGGGTTAGAGTGCATTGGACCAACAGCGTACCCACACAGCTAGAACACCTCCCCACAGACCCGCCACCACCCTGCAGCTGGACGATCACTCCCTGAAGAACAGACAGGCTGTGTACCCCCATCTATCTGTCTGTATCCAGGCTTCATTATCTACTCCAGGGTTTATTATCCATTCCAAGATTCATTATGATGTCCGGGTTCTTTGTTCCTTCCAGGGTTCGTTTATCTGTTTCAGGGTTCTTTATCTGTATCCAGTGTTCATTATCCTTTCCAGGGTTAATTATCATATCAGGGTTCATTATATATAGAATAAAGTATGGGTCAGGGTGTGTAATGAGATTTTACACACACCCGAGTTGTAGGATGCTACATAAATCCCGAGGGCGAAGCCCGAGGGGTTTGTGAAAAGCATCCCACAACAAAGGTCTGTGTAAAATCAAGTTTGATACCCCGACTCATTTATTTATTTTATATAATTGCTGGGTTTGCCTTTTTTGCCTCAGCAATTATATAAAATAAACAGCTCTGTGTATCCTGCCAGTGTATGCCAAGGTCAGTCCTTTTACTCCGGTGCCGAGATCTTTGTATTTTAAATTCTTTTTTTTTTTTCCATTTCTTCAGGTCTTTCTGTGCAGGGTATAAGGGGGGAGAAAAGAAGAGGACTTACCGCCGAGTTGTTCTGGTAGTTCTGTTTCGGTAACACGGAAGCGATGAGTTCTCTTGGCTGGTCGTGCTGCTGCGTGAGCAAGCGCAGAGGAAGGGAAATTGTGCGCGTGTTTGCCATTATAAACATTCCTTTATAATGGCAAATTATGCCACAGTTTCTCTATGGGAAAAAGGCAGAGCTGGTAATTATTATCCATTCCAGGATTCATTATCATGTCAGTGTTCATTATCCATTCCAGAGTTTATTATCTGTATCCAGGGTTCATTATCCATTCCAGGGTACATTATCCATATCCAGGGTTTATTATCCAAATCTGGGGTTCATTATCCATTCCAGGGTTCCTTATCTGTATCCAAGGTTCACTATCCTTATCCGGGGTTCATTATCCATTCCAGGGTACATTATCCATATCCAGGATTCATTGTCCATTCCAGGGTACATTATCCATATCCAGGGTTTATTATCCATATCTGGTGTTCATTCCAGGGTTAATTATCTGTATCCATGCTTCATTGTCCATTCCAGGGTTCATTATCTCTATCCATGGTTCATTATCCATTCCAGGGTTCATTATTGTATCAAGGTTCATTTCCCATATCAGGGTTTAGTATCCATATCAGGATTCATTATTCATTCCAAGGTTCCTTATCCATATCTGGGTTCCTTATCAATATGAAGGTTTACTATCCATATCCAAGGTTCATTATCTATTACAGAGTTCATTATCTGTATCTAGGTTTCATTATCCATATCAGGGCTCACTGTCCATATCAAGGATTCGTTATCCATTCCAGGGTTCATTATTCATATCCAGGGTTCTTTATACATTCTGGGGTTATCTGTATCCATGTTTTATTATCCATTCCTGGGTTCATACTCCTCTCATCTTCCTTTCAGTTGGAACACCCTCTCCTCCACGCTTCACCAGTTTCCCTACTGTCTTTCTCTCAAAGCACCATCTCAGACTTCTGTACGTTCCCTCTTGCTGTTGCTTTGGCTTTGGCTGGTCTGCCCTTTGTCCTCCCACTTTCCTAATTTACTCCTGCCTCCTTCTCTTTCCTAGTACATTATTCCTGTTTTCCCTCACCTCCTCTTAGTAATGAACCCTGGATATGGATAATGAACTCTGATATGGATAACAAGCCTCTTTCTACCCGTTAGTAATTTGTTGTATGCCCAGCATTACCTCCTTCTCTCAGTGTAGTTATTTTATTTATTGTTCTGTTATTTAAGTATGTAAATTCCTGTTTTGACTCTTTAATTCCATTTGCTATAGCCTGTTTACTGCTGTTTAATATCCTTGGTAATTCCATGTGCCTGTATGCTGCCTTGTTTTACACTGACTGTACTTTACCTTTGAATAGACTTGCTCTTCCCAATCCCCCTTCCCCAGGTCCCACCTGGAAATGACTTTGGCTCAGTGCCCCTGTCCTGGTCACCAATTTTCAAAGAAAGAAATTCATTATATGTATCCAGAGTTCATTATCCATTCCAGAGTTCACTTGTTTTTTTTGTTTTTTTTTTAATTCGAGTTTATTAGTTTTTCTTCCATTAAAGAGCAAGAAGCATTCCAGGTATACAGTATGTATTATACTTTCCATGACATGAAAAAGAGTGTGACACTTCTTACTCCCCTTCCCTCCTCCCCCAGTCTCCCCCCACCCCCACCTTCGCAGGTAACATTAGTGATAGAATGTTGTCAGGGTCTTCATTAGCCATAACCAGTGACAAATTCCAACCTCCAACTTACAACCATCTTATACCATACTACCCAGATGACTGATTCCCTGCTTGAAGCAGATATAAAGTGTATAGTTTTTTCCCCTGTAGAGACATACCCGAGGAGACAATTCCTCCTACTTGCCCCAAATTTTTCCATGTTCAGATTAAACAGCAACTCCTATAATCATTCTGTATAAGTTACTGGGAGGTCATCCATCCAGTGTCTTAGTACCACTTTTTTGAGGGAGGGTGATATCATGGCCAAGTAATACTTGGTATAGTCCCCCAATAGACACACCTCTGGAATGAAGTGCTGTTTGATCCCGAGCAAGGGATCCACTTTAGATTTAACTGTCTCCCATAATTCTATTATTGGAGGGCACTCCCATAAAAATATGATATAAATTCCCCTCCTGTTGGTGGCATCTATTAAATAAAGGGTCAAGTATATGACCAGTTTTATATCATTTAGATGGGGTCCAGAACAAGTTGTTTAAAAATTGAAACTGCATTACCCTTAGTCTGTCCCGGGTAATATGCTGGTAGGTATGTTGCCAGATTACATCCCATTTTCTTTCTTGTCCCCCGAATTGGGCAGACCAATAATGGGGCTTATCAGCAAGCTCCGCATATGCTTGATTAAATAAGATCCTGTATAGTCTGGACACCACATGTGGTTCCCATACAATCTGAGAAAGGGACTCAAAAAGTCCTCCGGGAGTCCTTTCTTCTCTAAATTTATCCTGTATTTGCACCAACAAATGTCTTATCTGGTATACCTTAAATATTTCATTGGGTCCAATTTGATACTTGTTAAGAAGGACTTCAACCGGATAACATTTATCATCCTGTAAGAGATCTTTAATCCTTAAGCCCTTGAATTGAGGTAACCAGGAATCTAAAATCATTTTCCCACCAATTTTTAAGTTAGGGTTTTGACACATTGGTTGGTGCCTGCCCTTGCTAGGAGAGTATCTTAAAAAGGAACATAGCTGAGTATGAATTCTTTTTTTTTTTACTTTCTATTTTTCCGCCTACACCTGCCTCCTGCTCTCCGCTCCTTCGGGAGCACCTGGCATCTGCCTCAGTTCCTTCCATACCTGGAGCCCTGCGGCGGTCTCCCCATGTAGCCTTGGATTCCCCCCCAGGCGAGGCTGAGGTGGGGCTCCAAGCACCCCGAACTAACGCCACTTCATCGGGGCTGCCGCATGGGACAGGCAGGGGACCATTGAGGTTTGTGCTGGCACTCCGTCTGCCTGGAGCGAAGGAGGTGTTTTTCCCTGTTTTTTTGTGGAATGGCTAAGCGCTTGCTGTACCCCAGGCCTCCGCCTGGGGTCAGTCAAGTACCGAACCTTGTTGCCCTTCCTCTCTGGAGAAGGCGAGGCAGTCCACGGACACTCAGCCTTCTCCCACCACCAGCCCCTCCAGCTCCCCAGGCTTGTTCCCAAACCTGGGTCGCCATCATCGCGAGCGGTAGCACTACCGCTGCGCTGATGAGCCGGCACTGAGTATGAATTCTTGAGACTTTTATTGGAGTAGACGCCAATTTAGGGGTGTGTGTTTTCTGTTTAGCGTAAAGAAGGGAAATCGCATCAGTACTAGCTGTTTTGATCAATTCAATTTCTAATTTGACCCATGAGGGAATGTAGGGCAAGGCAAACTCCTCTGTGGGGGTCAATAACCATTTGAGATATTTACTGGCACTACTTGCCCAGTAATATAGACCCAGATGTGGCAGTCTTAAACCAGGTTTCTCTCTGGGGGCTGCCAATTTATGGTAAGTTCTACAAGGGGTTTTCCCCTGCCAAATGAAGTCAGAAAGTTATTGAGTGTACTTCCTTGTACCATTTCAATGGTAACCAGATGATAAGCATAGTAAGAGGATAGTACATTCATTTTGATTAAATTGATCTGTCCCCAGAGAGATATTGGAAGTCTCTGCCACCTTAGCAAATCCTGTTGAATCGTATTACTAATTGAGTCTAAGTTTAGTTTCACCATTTTGGAGTCACTCCTTGCCAATACAATTCTTAGATACTTAAGGGTATGTGGGCCCCACTGTAATCCTAATTCTGTCACTTCGGTCTTACATAATCTAGAATCAAGCGGGAACACCAGGGTTTTCCCTACATTTATTTTATAATTAGACATTTTACTATAATCCTCTATAAGTTCCAACACTACTGGTATGGTTTGCCGAGGATGGATCATATGGAGGAGGATGTCATCCATATAAGCGGAAACTTTAAATTCCTGTAATCCTATTACTGTTCCTTGAACCTTAGGGTCTTGCTTGATTCTGGTAAGAAGGGGCTCCAGGTAAAGGTTAAAAAAAAGGGTGAAAGGCAGGCCTGCCGGCGCAGTGTTTGGATTTCCGCTTGCGACGCCAGTGACCCGGGTTCTGGAGCGAGTCCGGACCGCTGGAGGGCTGGCTAGGGAAGAAGACTTGAGTGTCCGATGACTGCTCATCTTCCCTGGGAGGGGGGAGGGGACCAAGTTCTGCAACTTGCCTGACCCTGGGTGGAGGCTCGAGGTATGGCAAGTCCTGCAGTCACAGGAGGGACGGGTCGAGACATGTGGTGGACGTTGGCGCTCGGCACCTTGTCGTCGGCACACATCGCATGTAGGGAGAAATACAGGAGGAAAATGCATCCCGGAGTGCGGGTAGACAGAGTGCCAACCTGACTCTAATTATGACTGCCTGCCTGACCACCGGAGGACCTGATGACACTTGAAGATATCGGGGCGTCAGGGCCCATGCCCCATACCCACCTAGTGGGTACAACCACGGCTCCATGGGGGAACCCCTGGGGATTCAAGGTGTAAGGCAAGCCATGGGGTAGGTCTAGGTGACTCCCAAAGAATTGCAGCTCCAGGGCGAGGGGAGCAGAATAAATAGCAAGTTCAAAAAAAAGGGGGGGGCACCCTTGTCTGGTCCATGAAAACAGGGGAAACACGGAAGAAAAAACTCCATTACAGTATATCCTTGTGCTAAGTTGGTTAGGCCTACAATAATATCTGGTGCTTTGCACTCTCTGCCCTTCCCCTCACACTCTGCTGTAATCTCTACACCCGTCTGGAGTGGGTCCCTCTGGAGAAGCACCGCTCCTTTGAACTCAGAAACTTCATCGACAGCATTATCCGTTCGGCCACCCCTTCTGCACTCACCCTTCCCCTCAAGCTCGGCGCCCCATCCTACCACCTAAGATCTGGGGTGCAACTGGATCGCCTGGTTCCTAGAACCTGCACCCTTTCGGGGGATTGGGCCTTCAACATATATGCCCCAAAACTGTGGAACTCGCTCCCTGCCCTAACTCGGTCCTCCTCCTCCCATCCCAGCTTTAAAGCCTCCCTCTGGAACTTTTTGAAATCTTCCACTGCATGTCCCTGCACCTCGTAGCTCACTAGTGGAGTCCTACTTCGCCCCCTAGCCTGGTAGGGTGGGGGCCTCAGCGCTACTTGCATTTACTCCTTCTGTAACTGGTCGAGTAACTAGTATTCAACTTCCTGCCCAGAGCACCCTCCCCCCGCTGGCACTTATCGTTAGTCTTGTTTACTCTGGTCGAACCTGTTAGGTATTCTGTTGTTCGCCTCCTAATCCATCCTATATGTACTATTTACTGCATTGTATATGTGCCAATCTGTTCTCAAACGCTGTTAGCTACCTAGTGTAATCCCTGTTATGCCTGTTATTCTCTGTGTGTTTAACTTGACTCCTCAACAGTTCATGTATGAATTTTACCCTGTAACCCTCCCGGGTCGCACCTGAAAATAGGCACTTGGCTGTCTAGTGTGCTTACCAGGTTAACAAAAGCAAATAAATAAATAAACACACTATTAATGAAAGAGAGGGGAAATCCAAATTTCTCCATAGTCAAGGACAGAAATTGCCAATCAACCCTGTCAAATGCCTTCTCCGCATCCACCAACATCAGCCCACATGGAGTATTGGAGTCCCTGGATGCAGAGAAGATGTGAGACAGTTTGCGCATGTGATCAGAGGCCATTCTTCCCACCATAAACCCTACTTGATCCTTATGTATTAGTAGGGGCATGACCGTTGCTAATTGAGTCGCCAGAATTTTAGCCAGAATCTTGACATCGTAATTAATTAATGAAATAGGCTGATAATTGGAGACCATGTCTGGATCTTTCCCTTCTTTGGGTATAACTGTTATAAGAGATTCAAAGAGAAGTTTATCCACCATCTCAGAATTAAGTATGCTGAGAAACAATCTTTATAACCCCGGGACCGATTGTTTAGCGAAACATTTATAAAAATTTGGGAAAACCTATCTGGACCTGGGGCTTTGTAAAGAGAGAGTGCCTGAATTGCCATTAGAATTTCCACCTCAGAGATAGGGGAGGACATTCCATCCCTCATCTCAGCTGGCACCAACGGTAATTGACAGGAAGAAAGATATTCTTCCACCTCTTCCCTCCTAGATCAGAGACTCATAGGACTATACAAATCCCTATAATATTGTTCGAACTCCAGAACTATATCTTGAGGAAGTATTTTAGTTGCCTCATCCCTCTGGGATGTAATACTCTGAATTATTTTAGAGGATTCCTCCGCCTTTAACCGCATGGCCAATAGGTGACCTGACTTTTCCCCCTTGGTCTAAATACAATGCCTTAGTTTTAAGAATGGCATATTCAACTTTCTCTCTCAAAATTTTCCCATATTGATTTCTTAATCCAATCAGTCTCTCCTTAATCTCAGCCGAGGTAGTCACCGAGAGAGTCCGTTCTAGTTCCCTAATTTGAGCTAATGCTTTGCTTTACTCTCCCTCTGTCTCTTTCTGTTTGCTGCTAATTTAATTAACTCCCCTCTTAGTATGCATTTCAGAGCTCCGCATTCAATATCTCCTTTACCTGTTGAATTAAGATTTTCTTTTTCATATTGTTCTATTCTCTGAATAATGCTACTTTTTATTTGGTTAGATTTCAATAATTGGTTATTCAATTTCCAAATAGTCTGCCTGGGAAGGTTAGGGGAAAGATCTATGGAGCATCTGACCATCGAATGGTCCGAGATAACCCCAGGGATTATTGTACAATGCAATAGTCCTGGAAGCACTGACTGACTTATCAAAAAATAATCAATCCTAGACCTAGATTTATGCACTTCTGATGTGAATGTAAACGCTTTGAGTGAGGGGTGTAAAATCCTCCACGAGTCACATAAACCAGCATTATCAGACAGTTCCGTTATTGCACGTTGGGCTGGAGTTAGACCTACTCTCCTTTTCCCATCTTTAACCACCTCTGAGGTAAAAGGCAGATTCCAGTCTCCTCCCAAGAACACCAGGAGGTGGACAAAGGGGAACAAGATCATAAGTAATTCTACAAAAAAACCTGGTGTGTCTACATTAGGACTGTACACACTCCCAATTACTTCCCTCGTCCTAAACAAAAGACCTTGAATGAGAATGTAACGTCCACTAGGATCCTTGATAAATTTGTTCACAAACAAAAGGGATAGAGGAGGGCAACTAAAATGGTGCAGGGTCTGCACCAGAAGACATATGAAGAGAGACTAAAGGAGCTTAATATGTATAGCCTCGAGGAAAGGAGGGAGAGGAGCGACATGATAGAAACTTTCAAGTACCTCAAGGGAATCAACAAAGTCCCAAGAGGGTAGCATCTTTCAAAAAAAGAGGTGTGCAAGAACAAGGGCACAATTTGAAGATTGGGGGGTGCTCAGAGGTAATGTAAGGAAGTATTTTTTCACAGAGAGGGTTGTGGATGCATGGAACGGCCTTCCGGAGGAGGTTGTGGAGTCAAAAGCAGTGGTGGAATTCAAGCATGCATGGGACAGTCATAAGGCAATTCTAGGGGTTGGGGGTAGGAAGAAGTAGGCTGCTGATTAACTAGGATCTGCAGCTTATCCATTAGGTAGGGAAATGGGCAGACTGGGTGGGCCAAGTGGTCCTTATCTGCCATCAAATTCTATGTTTCTATAGTTCTTGCTATTAATATAGCTGCCCCTCTACTAGCTGTACTGTCTCCAGCCATATAAACTTGCCCCTCAAATTGGCTTCTAAAAAGGTTAGTCTCAGATTTAAGCATGTGCGTTTCTTGTAGACATATAATCTGCCCCTTTTGCATTTGTAAGTGCTTTAAAACTTTGTACCTCTTTGTCTTATTCCTAGCCCCTTTAATGTTACACGTTAATGAATTCGTAGGAGCTACCCATTTGACATATGAAAAATATATATCACTGATATAATAACACTTAAATTACTACACACTACTTCCACTATGAAGAAATTTCTCAAGCGATAGCCCTCAATATCGATTACCCTGCGCTCGAGGTCCCCCCTCCCCCCTTCTACGCCCTGCTTCTCCTATTCTCCCTCTCCTCTGTCTTCCCATACCCCGATGCACTAACAAAACAAACACCCCAGAACCCATTACAAAATCTCCTTCCTCCCCACCCCCAACAAAAACACATTTCGGCCCATGACAACAAAAGTTCCAACCTTCCTGCTCTCACTCCAGGCCTTCCCACCCCTTAGAACTAATAGTTATAAGGCAAATTCACCAAAAGCCTACATTAAACATTCAGAGCAATTGGCTAGCCCAACATCTATCCCCCCTCTCTGCTATTGGAGAACTCCTCAAGAGAAAAGCAAAAATAACGGTTAACTCCTCTAACAAAAGGACCACCCCTTGTGTTGTGGCTAATTAAAATTAAGGTGGCCCAGATTGGGTCCAACACAGAAACCTTTAGGACTGCTTTGGCCATTTAAATTGACAGCGGGCAGTTATATTCACTGTACTCCGCCATCTCATCCATAACTAACTTAAGGGCAACTTAAAAGAACCTTACGAGGTTCATACTAGCTTAATAGCCCCCCCATGCAAATACATCTCCCCATATGCTTCTAATATTAAATGCTCCTTCTATAATGTATAATTGGTTCATGTGTCGAAATAATAGAGAACTTTCAGTAAAGTGTGTCCGTATAAGAGCTGAGTCCCTTAAAAACTATCCTACTTATAGATTTCCCTAATATCCGACTCAAACCTTAACAAAAACAGAAAATACAGAAATAACATAGTGGAGAGAAAGGAAACTTATTAATAATGTCTTGCAATCTTTCAATCTCTGTCCGTGAGGATAACAGCAATCTCTCTGGATAGTCAAAGGGAACAGTCTCCCTCTAGTGGGAGCACATAGTCTGCTGCAAATGAAACCTGAATGTTGCATCCAATTGTGCAATCCCTCATTGAGGTAATAATAGCCCGGTTATTACTCACTCAGCTATTAGACAGTTCCACTCCAAATACACCCCTTCCAGATGTAACCGCAGTTTAAATCAGCTTCACCCAAGTCTCACCATTCCACTTCCTGGGATGGCCGAAATGAAAAATAATACGAGATATACACATAAACTTTCGTGGCCTCTGAACTTGTATGAGCCCAAACCTTCCAGCACAGTAGAGAGTACAGTTTTCTTAACTGAAGCATAGGGGTAAAACAGGGTCGCCTCCCTTAGGCCACATGAATTCTTTTCCCCCTACAAACAATTTTAAACACAGCTGTGATTCTATTCCTTTCAGCCCTGCTTAAACAACTCTGGTAAGGCCGCTTTCAGCCCTGCAGTCACCGCTTGAACATCTTCATAGCTGACTCAGACAGCCGACAGCAACACTTGTAGCTTCGCTGGATACCCCATGCAGAATCGGGTACTAGAGGCAATCAATTTAACCACCAGCAGATGGTATTCCGCTCGCTTTTGTCGAACGGACAGTGGCAGATCTTGCATTATTCTCAAAGTGGAGCCCTCCCATTTTATCTCCTTTAATTCTTTAATCTTAATGAGGACATGCTGCCTTTCTTGATAATTCAAGAAACGAAAGATAAATGTAAGTGGTGGGGCCCTAGGTGGTGGCATCGCTCACAGAGCACTATGTGCTCGCTGTATCGTGTAGTTAGTCCCAAAGGGCGTAGGGCCTGCTAATTTCAGCAGAAATTTCTGGATAAACAAAATTGAATCAGCTCCCTCTTCTTTCTCTGGTGGGCCAATAATAGTAACGTTATTGCGTCTACTCCTTCCTTCAAGATCCTCTGTTTTGCTCTCCATTCTGGTCATCTTCTGCCATAGGGCTAGGATCTCCGGTTCCTGTTTAGCAAAGCGATTTTCTTTTTTTTTTAATTCAACATACTTTATTAAGCATATCGCAGTGCAACAACATTTGAGGAATGAATGCAGTACTATCAATGTACACTGCCAAAAAAAACATACATAGAATAATGAAATAAAGTGAAGTAAGAGTCAGAGAAATTAAAATAAAAACACAAACCCCTCCCCGAAAGTCCCCCTCACCCTCCCACCCCCACGGTGCACTCTCCTATCCTTATTGTCCTAAAGTTAACAAAGGAACAGCAAGAGCAGTCGTTGAGATATAGTTAAAGAGGGAGGAGAGGTTCGCGAAAACAACAGGAGAGATCATATCAAGAAAAATACAGAGCATATAACGTCCCCCATTTTTTGTTAAAAGATGAGAGACGATGGCACACACTCGCAATTAAGTGTTCAAGGCGGAGTGCAAAAGATATTTCATGCAACCATTCCACATAGGAAATGGTAACTTGATTCGTCCAGTGTCTAAGCACTAGCTTTTTGACCTCCATATAGATTAGAGCCATGTGAAACCGTCTCTCCTTCACCAGAATTCTGGAATAAACTCCCAAGATACATATGACAGGGGAGAAAAGGCCCTGTAGACCCAACAAAGGGTCCAGAACGGATTCAATTTGCTTCCACAATGGGGATATCCTTTCACAGGACCACAATGTATGAAGGAGCGAGCCTTCCTCTTTATTGCACCTAGAACACGCGCTGGAGGTAAGCCTCTTCATTTGGGCCAATTTTACTGGAGTATAATACATATTATTTAGGATACAGTATTGTGTAAGTCTGTATCGGTCCTGGGTGAGGTATGTGTATAGGCCTGTCCATATTGTATGCCAGTTAATAGCTTCATTAGGGAATGCAACCTGCCAGGCCCAAGAACCAGCAATCGAGTGAGACTGAGAGAAAGTGAGGATCAGCTTGTATACCGTGGAAATGCTATGGGATTTACAAGCCAAAGTTTTTATTTGTTTGAGAAAAGCTTCAATATGAGAGGGGTTACACTCTTTCCCCATTACCTTAATTAGTAGGTGCTTAAGCTGTACAATTTGAAAGACAGCCCGTGACTTAAGACCCAGCTTAATGAGAATCTCCTCAGTGGATGGTATAGCACCATTTGAGTAGAAATCAGCCACCGTAGGCCGGCCCGCCAGCGCAGCGGTTGGATTTCCGCATGCGACGCCAGCAACCCGGGTTCGGGAACGGACTCGGGTCGCTGGAGGGCCGGCCGGGGGGAGAAGGATCGAGCGTCCTAGGGACTGCTCTCCTTCTCTGGGGGGAGGGATGGGAGATGTCCGGAGCTCAGATGACCCCTGGTGGAGGCCAGGAGCCATGCAGCTGCTGGCACAAGGCACGCACTGGAGGCGGGGCAGGACGCTCCGCGTCATTGCACGACCCCACCTCCCCCAGAAAAAGGAAAAAGAATAAGCTGCCAGCCGCCGCTAATGAAGCCTACCACGGCTTTGATTTGCTCCCCAGGCCAGCCCTCCGACTAAGTTACACGTCTGCGGCATGCGAGGGGAGTGCCGCAGCCCCGCCGTGGGGGGGAAGCCACGGGGCATCGGAGGGCCCGAGGCAGTTGTGGGGAGCAGAAGCCAGTGGTCCGTGACCAGGCGGAGAAGGACACCAGGTGGCAGGCAGGCTGGGGGAGATAAAGATCAAAATAGAAAAAAAAAAAAGAAATCAGCCACTGTGAGCTCAGGGGGAAGAGATAGCCAACGCCTAGTTATGAGGGCTCCCCCATTTTGAGATTCAAATTGGCATATAGTGGCTGAGAAGGATCCAAACTCGAACATACCTTATAGAAACTGAACATTTGAGAGAGAACTCTTAGCGAGGTACCGATTGGGAAGGACTGCAGGGATTTTGGCAATTTTTTAAAGGGCGTATAAAAGAGCGACGAGGGGGCTACATTATGGGTAGCGAGAATGTCAGCCTCTATAAGTAACCAAATAGGAACATAGTCGTGGTGAGCACAGAGATAAGTTAACAAAAGCCATTTCCCATACTTATAGAGGTGACAGGCCCAGTAGTAGAACAAGAAGTTAGGGAGACGCAAGCCCCCCATCTCCTTGGGTAAAGAGAGCTTACTGTAGGATCTTCTGATTGCCTTGTCCTGCCAAATAAAGGAACTAACGTCAGAGTGGATGCGTTGGAAGAAGGACAGGGGTAACCAGACATCCAACATATTTAATGGGTAGAACAATCTGGGTAGAACGTTCATCTTGACGGTATTAATTCTACCCCAAAGTGAGAGAGGGAGCTTCTTCCAGCTTGATAAGTCTTGTTGAATGTTGGACCATAAATCTTCTAAATTAAGTTTGCGGAGTAATGGTAAATCTGAGGTAATATAAATGCACGAGTATTTAATGGACTTGGGAGTCCATTTCATGCCAAAATCACTGAAAGCTGAACTATATGTTAAAGAATTAAGGGGAAAAATTTTAATTTTAGTACTATTGAGTTTATAATTTGAAAATGTCCTAAAAGTATCAATAATATGCAATGCTTCTGTTAAGGAGGAGACCGGATCTGAAAGGTGAAGCAATATGTCATCCGCATAAACCGAAAGGCGGGAGTCCTATCACCTATTGGAATACCAGTGATTAAGGGGGAATAGTTTAATCTCCTAATCAGGGGTTCGAGATATATATTAAAGAGAGAAGGGGAGAGCGGGCAACCCTGTCGTGTGCCGGAAAAAAGAGGGAAAGCCTTGGACAAGACTCCATTACAGTTTATTTTTGCCTGAGGAGAGGAGTATACAGTCTGAATCCATTTGATAAAGGTATTAGGAAAGCCCATTGTCTGCTGGCGTGTGTACAGGAAGTTCAATCACCCTATCAAATGCTTTTTCAGCATTGAGGGATATGAGAGCCATGGGAGAGGGAGGTTTTAACCACCTGAACCAATCCGCTAATTTACGAAGGTGGTCGGCAGGTGTTCTACCTGACACGAATCCAATTTGCTCTGGGCTAGGAAGCGGAGTCCAAACCTGTTCAATTCTGCTAGCGAGTATCTTAGCCAAGATTTTAATGTCACAGTTTAGCAAAGAGATGGGACGATAACTCACAGGAGATTGGGGTGGTTTGTCTGGTTTAAGAAGAAGGATAATAGAGGCTTTTAATAGGGATGGATCTAAAGCCTGTCCTGAGAGCATATATTGATATAAGCGTAATAAGTAGGAGCAAGATCTTTAGCGAAAACTTTGTAAATGTTCGAAGGGAAACCATCTGGACCAGGGCCCTATACGAGGCAAGCTTATGGGTAGCAGACAAGATTTCCTGAAGAGATATAGGAGCTGATAAACAAGATTGTTGTGAGGGAGAGAGAGTAGGTAATGGTAAGGCAGATAAATACTCAAATAATTCGGCATAAGACGGGGATACAAGACGCTGGCTATAGAGGGAAAGATAAAACTGCCTAAAAATGGCAGTTATGTCTCTTGGGTGTGTTTTAGTGGTTCCATCCAGATCATTGATCAAAGGAATAAATCTGGATGCCTCTAGTTTCCTCAGACGCAACACTAGAAGATGTCTTGCCTTCTCCCCCTGCTCTATGTATTTTACCTAGTTCTTAAAATAAGAAATTCTGCTTTTTCCTGTACTAGATGAGAATACTGATTCCTTAAATTCAACAAAGATTTTAGCACATCAGGAGAAGAGGAAGAGGTAAGAGAATGCTCAAGTGTGCGAATCTGACCCAGAAGGGAAATAGCAGCCGCCTCTCTCTTTCGTTTATGAGTGGAGGAGAGTCTGATAAACTCGCCTCGCAAAAAGCATTTTAGGGCACACCATTCATGGTCCATCCTAGCAACTGAACCTTGGTTATTTGCAATGAAAAATTGAATCATGTCTGAGATCCTGGTAATGACGTAATCCTCCTTTAGAAGCTGCATATTTAAACCCCATATTGAGTCCCTTTGGAGGTTTTGATTTAACATAACTGTGACCCATGCTACAGCATGGTCCGATATAACAATCGGTTCTAGGGTGGAATCATTAAGACCGTGTATGAGAGAATGACTAAGTAAGATATAATCCAGCCGAGACCAAGTGGCATGCACCATAGAGTGAAATGAGAAAGCACGGGTCTCAGGGTTTAAGAGACGCCAGGTATCACACAATCCGTTAATGTCAAGAAATTCAGCAAGAGCCCTTTGGGTTTGAGTAAGAGGCTTAGGCAAGGAATTAGATCTATCCAAATCTTGTGTGGGTGGCAGGTTCCAGTCCCCTCCAAGGATTAAGGGGAACATTGAGAACGTCTGTAGTTCGGTCAATAATTCCTGAAAAAATATAGGATTTCCCCCCCATAGGCCCATACACACTCCCCAGGACCAATTCAGTGCAGTCCAATAATCCTTGGACTAAAACATATCTCCCCTATGGATCAGCAATTGTTGTTTTGGGTTGAAAGGCTATCGCCTTATGAATTAAAATAGCAGTACCACCACTGACTGATGAGTTACCAGCAGCAAAAACTTGCCCAATCTTAAGTCTGTGCAAACCCCCCGTTTCCCCAGGGAGCAGATGAGTTTCCTGAATGAAAGAGATATGGGCATTCAGCAATGATAAGTGTTTTAAGACCTGAATTCTCTTGTTGAGATCACGAGCCCCTCTTACATTCCAAGATATAAATTTTTTCAAACCTGTAGCCATTGGGTATTATACCAAACAATGCATAACCAAAACAATATACTATGACAGTGTACCGCTAAACCCTCCCCCACCAATCTTACATACATTTTATTAAATTGGCATTCCCGCAAGACCCAAGAGGAACCCCAGAGCATACTATTGACCATGATGACAACTGCAAGATACGGGGAAACCCCATCATCAACAATAGAGAACAATGGAACATCATAGTTACCAACCCCCCCAATCCCTCTCAAATAACTATTTACAAATATCCCTCCACCTAGCTTTGACTCCATTAAGGAAACTACCTTTTTGTTCAATGGTAGAGAGCCCACAAGTACCCCATTGTAACTACCCTCAATACCACTAACCTGATAGAGTCTAATAAATGTAATGAAAGCCCGCACTGGGTACCCTTCCGACCCCAATTTGAGTATTAATGCAAACCAGCCTAACATGACAAAAGGGATCCCCAGAATACCAAACCAAATAAAGCAAGGAGCAAGAGTAATTAGGGTACTACCCCCCATACTTCAGGACGTGTGGTGGGTTACTTTCCAGCCAAAATCCTCCCCTGCCAACCCCCGCCCTCTGAAATAATAAGGTATATTGGGTTTAATCTACAAATCGGACTGGGATACCCCAGCAATATGTAAACTTCATGCAAACTCCATATAATACTTCTTATTCCTGCGAAAACCAGAAGTGAAGTAAATCCAACTCCACACTCTCCGACAGAATTAGTAAATAAGCGATATGAGCGTATGGTAGACAAGACTACCGAGAGAAAAAAGTTCCAGGGATAGGTATATCAAGAAGAGTAGTGAGATAATGAAAGAGACCTGAACAATAAGGGAAAATAAAAGGCCTGAAGTCCTATAGAGAAAGAGAATTCGAGAAGAGGCAAACACTAATATATTAATCGTAACATAATTATCTCCCTAAATACCAGAAATCAAGAAATAAAGAAAGAAACTGAGACAGCCCGTGAGAATAGTTTGGGTAGTGGACAGGAGAATAGGTAATATGAGTCTTTCCAGAATTATATGCATAACATAATGACAGAATCATCGCCAAAAGGTGAAAGCATAACAGGCAGCTTCTCGAATATGCAGGTGTTCCCCCGGGGAACCATATTGGAAACGGGCTAAACTGTCCGGTAAGAAAGAGTCCCCACTGGAAACAAATTGCAGTAAGAGAAGGGGATCTGAGGGAAAATAGTGCCTCATTGCCACGCAGAGTCCTCCGGGTCTACAGGCCATCCTCTGCCTCTCTCCTTGGTCGCCGTCGTCCTCACCACATCGGGGAAAAAACTCCCTTCCCAAAGACGTCTCTCAGAACAAGCTCCTCAATGGTAAGCCAGCCAAATAGCAAATGGTATAGTCAAAAGTAAACAGTTCTTTGATAGCAAGAAAGCGAGAATGCCATCCTAAGATTGAAATAATGCAGGCAGCTTCTTGCAGAGATCGGCTTGAGCCTGGTCGGTCAAGTCATATGATAGCCATGCTCCATCCACCAAAACCTGCAGACGGGCTGGGTATGCCATGCGAAACTTAATACTGGCAGCTATCAGCTTGCTGACTATGGCGTGAAAGGAGGCTTTTTTACGCCGAGTTTCTAATGGCAAATCCTGAGTAATTCTTAGGCACTTGCCCTCCCATTGTATAGATTGTAGATCTCTGACTTTGGCCAAAATGTACTGTTTTTCCAGATAGTTGAGAAAACGAATGATCATCGGGCGAGGGGAGGCATTCTCCTCTGGTTTTGGATGTAGAGACCTGTGCACCCTTTCTATTAAGTAGGTAGGATTGTGTGGGGAACAGCCCACAATCTTGGTGAAAAGTTTCTGGGTAAATAAAATTGCAGAGGGACCTTCTGCTCCTTCTGGTAAGCCAAAGATCAAAATATTGTTCCTCCTGCTGGGCCCCTCTAGATCCTCGGTTTTGAGCTGTAGTTTAGTGATTTGTTGCCTGAGCTTTGTGATTTCTGGATCTGTCCTGTCTCTCCAAGCCTCTAGAGAATAGATGCGAGCCTCCTTATCTGCTGTGCGAGTTCTGAGTTCAGCCATTTCAGTACGAATATTTTTTAGATCAGCAGCGATATCCAGGAGCGTCTCCTTAAAAGGTTGCAGCTCTTGCAAAAAACGCTCTTCTGAAAGCAGTGTTGATACCGCCAATGTAGTCGGTTGTTTAGCCAATAGTTGCTGGAGAGGTTTTACCTTCTTCACCTGTTTGTCAGGCGAGACCGGGGGCGTGTGTCTGGGTAAGGCCGTTTTCATCTCGGCCTCCATCTGTGCATGTTAAAACAATAGATGCTACCAGAAAAGACAGCCAATAAGCTCTGTTAGATGAGCAGGAATATAGTGATGTTGAGGATACCCTGAATTACCAGCTAAGAAGCACTTGATGATGTTAGATTATCAGCCAGGGAAGCGGGAGCCAAGGGAAGCAGCAGCTAGCAAGCCCAGACCATCACGTGATCTGTCTCAGCAAAGCGATTTTCTAATGAAGTAATTCTGACTTCTCTATCTCCGGTTCTTCTTGATAAATCTTCCAAAGCATGAGTTACAGATTTCAGTTCTTCTGTAGCTGAGAGTTCTGCTCAAAAAGGTTTAAACTCCGCCAAAAACTGCGCCAATGTTAAGGGTTCGTTTTCTATGATGGCAGGTTCAGTTTCCAAATCCCCTGTAGCTAGTGAGGCCCTGGCTTATTTTGGGGCCTTCACCGGATTGGGTGGTGGAGTATGTATTGGTTGCGTTCTCCGCATTTCTACTTCTATTTGCTTCCGAAGTTCCTAATAATAAAACACAGCCCCGACTAGTTCCTCAGCCTGTGTCCCCACACTGCTATCATAATTGGGACCAACTCCAGCAGCGTGATGTTTTTTGTTAAACCCTGCTCACACCACTCCTGCGGCCACCTGCCTGCGAACCCTGAGCCTTGAAAGTAGGCTCCAAAACCTAAGCTCCCCCAAAGCATCAGTCACCATGTCCAAACTCTGATGTCAGTGAATCTTGTCCTGCCACATGATTATGCCATTAAAATCTTGTAAAAAGATCTTCCACACCTGCAAGTCGGCCTTGAGGCCCCTTGACACCCTTATATGGTGATATGGCTTAGTGGGTCCAGCCATTGCTGCCACCAGTTGTCTAAGGAAAGGGTGCCCTGGGCTTACTGCCCTGCATGCAAAATTTAGGTGGCCTAACAGGGACTGGAGTTGCAGGAAGGAGGCCTTCTGAGACCCAATAACCTCACCCAACAGCCTTTTCAGGTTTTTGACCTTGTCCAAAGCTAGCCATACCTCCATGGCTGTTGAATCCAGCTCGATACGCAAAAACGATAAGCATGTGGTGGGACCCTCAGTTTTCTGTAAGGTCAGCAGTATCCCAAATTTGCCCATCAATGTCTGGAATCCTTTCAGAGTGTTCTTACACTTACCGGAGTCTTTGGGACTAGGGAATAGAAAATTATCTAAATAATGAATCACTGCAGTATTACCCGTAAACACCTTGGTTGTCCATTCCAGAAATGTAGAGAATGCCTCAAAAGCAGCACAGCTAATCGAACATTCCATGAGCATCACCATGTCGTAATGCCATTGCCCCTGGAAAGTAAAGCCCAGCAGCTCGTAGTCCCTCGGCCGAACCGAGAGAAGGCGATAAGCTGATTTAATGTCATACTTGGCCATCAAAGTGCCTGGGCCAAAACTGTGAATTAGGTCCACAGCCACATCCAGGGACACATAGTTCACCGATGAGTCCTCTGGTGCAATATGGTCATTCACTGACCCACCTTTCGGGTAAGAAAGATGGAGAATGAGGCATTATTCCCCGGGGGCCTTTTTTGGAACAGATCCTAGCAGAGACACCCGAAGTGTCGAGAAAGGTGGCTGCCTGAAAGGGCCAGCTACCCATCCCACCTACACCTCCTTGTCTATCTTGATTGCCAACATTTTAGGCTGCGCAATCGCAGACTTGAGGTTGCGGGCTGAAGTAGCGATCTGAGGGCCTCTGTTGGGTATTTCAAACCTATACTCAAAACCCTCACGCAAAAATGCTGCTGCTTGCTGGTCAGGGTACTGGGAGAGTCATGTCATTATCCACTTCAAGTTGTCCATTGTGTTGGCCAGTTTAGCCTGCACCGGACTTTGACTTATCAGCAGTATGGGTGGACCCTGAGGTGCCAGGCGCTGCTGTTTTTCAATCTGTGACCTGGTGACCACATTCACAGTTCTTACAGTCATGCTGAAATTTACAGTGGCTTTGAAAACACTTCCCTTTATTATAATTGTAACATGCTTTCTTATCTGATTTTTTGAACTCTTCTTTTTTTTTTTTCTTTTTGTCACCAGAACTTGGACAGGCAATCACATGCTCACTGTCAGTGTATGTGACTGAATTAGGTCTGCCCCTGGTCATGTACCTGGCCCACAGGTCGAGGTGCATATTCTTCTATTTTAGGTTGGGTTGCCGAGCCAGTTTCAAATGGAACTGCTCATCATATTTGAGCCAAGCATACCCATCAAAGGATAAATGAGTAGACTTAATCGTATCCCTGTATTTTAGCAGGGATTGCAGCTTGTCCGGGTACTTCATCCCATACACTGACATAAAGATGTCGAAAGCTGCTGTCCAGTTTTCAAACATGTAGGGGACTTTTGGCCTCCGCAGCTGTTCTTTTTTTCCTTTTTTATCATTCTCCTCCTTCAGGAGTTCCTTGTATAAAAGGGATAACATGTCCCACCGAAAGCCTGAACCAGCCCCCCTCCCTGGGGGACTGTCACCCTGATTGGGCAAGCCAAGGAGATGGACAACCATTTGCCAATGGTGTGGATACCCAGCCACCCCCCCACATGTTGTGGTATGTGTGCAAAGCTGCCCCCCAGGTGAGAGGCCGGGGGGGTGGTAAATACCTAAAGCTGCAAAGAAATCTGTAGTTACCAGAATCTGTTGCTAGCAATTTAATATTAAAGAAGACACACAATAACATTAAAATACACAAACGGGATAGGGTGTGTGGGGGGCAGAGCCCCCCAGTGAACACTAGAAAATATACTGTGATGCCCCGAAAATCTTGACATCATAAACCGTAATTTATCTGAACAGGGCACATGCTATGCTTTCAGTGGGGGTGCTTCATCCCCTGGAGTAAACAAATTCAACAGAGTACAGTGCCCAGAGCATGTGGGGGGTGGAGCACTCCCCAATAAAAGCTCTATAAACACTAGAAAATACACTGTGGTGCCCTGAAAATCTGTCATCATAAACCATAATTCATCTGAACAGGGTACATGCCATGCTTTCAGTGGGGGTGCTCCGTCCCCACACACACCCCAGGAATAAAAACTATTCAGTGGAATACAGCACCCGGGGGGAGGGGGTGACAGGGGGAATCCTGGGTGTGACAGAGGAGAGGGAGGTAAGGTGTCTGCCTGATGCTATGGCTTGGAGGAAAAGGAAGCAAATCCTCAGAATTGTGGGAGCAGCAGCATGAGAGAGGGAGATGGACGACATTTTCCACCGTGGGACAAATTACCTGGCTAGGAATGGGATCAGAGCAGTGCAGGAGAGGTTTGTGGAGTTGGGAAGGGGCAGGGCCTTAGACAAGTAGCATGCACGATAACCTTTTCAGAAGTGCTGCCTGTCTATGGCATAGGTAAGGCTAAGGTACTACGCACCATGGGATTCAATGAATGGTTGAAAAACTGGTGTGTAGCTCAGGGTTTTGGCTTCATTGGGGACTGGGGGTCCATCTGGAGGGATGTAGGCCTGCTGCAATGGTCTGCATCTGTCTGGCCAGGGAACCAGGATCCTAGCTGATAGGTTTAAATGCTTCTTTGGCAAGCATTTAAACTAGCCAAGGAGGAGGCACTGAAAAGCAGCAGGGGAATCCCAGTCTCCCCCCCCACACTCACAAAACAGGGTAGTAAGCGAGGTAAACACCAAGGTAGAAAAGTCAATAGTGAGCAGGACTCGGGTAAATGGAGAAAAAGGCAGTAAGAACAGGGAGAGGGCTAAAAGTGGTAAGGCCATCAAAAAATGGAAGGCGATGAGTACCAATGCCCGTAGTCTGGGTAACAAGCTCCCGGATCTCGTGGCCTTGATGGAAGAGGGACACCTGGATATTGTGGTAGTCACAGAAATATGGTACACAGAGAACCATGACTGGGATGTCAACATACCAGGATACACAATTTACATGTAACCCCCCTACAAATGGGGGTTCCCAAAAAGTCTTCCTTGAGCTGGCCTAAATGCTCACTGCCTGGCTGGTGGTATTCTGTGTTTTAGCAGTTTAAATGTATTGCCGGACAGTGCCTGTATAGCCTCTGTGTACTGTCTCTTTAAGAGCTGCCTGGATTGCAGTTATAATTGATCTAGGAGGGGGCTGTGTGTTTCCAAGCTTGAGTCCCGCCCGGGATGCCAGATAGCTGCTCCGTTCTGCCATCACTACTTGTGCAGAAGGAGCTCTGTTAAAAGATGTAACTATTGGCTAAATATCTATTAGAGTGATAATGATATTGTAGTTTGTCTAACCTGCTTTCTTTGCAGCAAGGACTGTTCTGTCTATCTCCTCCATCTTGGTCCTGAACTGCCGAATTGGACCAATCAGTACTGTTGGGACTCTAAAACGGAGCCTGCCTACAGGGGCTGTGTGGGGTCAGAACTTGTAGGAATTGTAGTTTTGGGCTTTTGGTGCCTAAACAGCCCTAGAGGGGGAGCCTTTGTTGTGACTGACAGATGAATCCGCCAACCAAACCTTTTGGATCTTGGGGAAATTCCCATGCTGCCTGCTGCTAGAGTCAGATCTAAGTTGGGTAGTGAAGAAGCAACAGCTCGAGACAGTTGAGCAGCTGTCTGCATAGTTTCGAGTGGGAGAACTGAGGAAAGGCCTGAGTTTTGACTTGTATGCTTGCCTGTTGCCCCTGAGGGGGAGGAGAGAATTGTTTCAGACTGAATCTGAGTTTGTGAGATCGAAGCAAACCACTGAATTGTGACCAGGCTCAGCCTGAAGAAGACCGAAGATTTGCTGATTGCGATTGGCCTGTCAGGACTTCTAGCCACCTCTGAGCTCTCGGTTTGTGCAGAGACTCTGTTAGTGCGACCAGATAGTAATCCGCCTGGTACATTAGAATTTCCTTGCATGTAAATGTGCGGTGTGCTGATAGTAGGTCATGATTTGGTTCCCCACTGGGTGAATTGTGTTCTGCTTGCTGGAGGCTGCATCCAGCTCAATGGACTGAATTCGTGTTCATCTCCATTTGGCCTGGGCCTTGCCACACCTGGCCCAGGCAGACTACCCATTGCACAGAGAAAGCCATCGATGAGAGACCTGCCTGGGGATCAGCCCCCTGCTCGATGCTTTGAACAGGAATGATGCAGGAATGATGCCTCGGTGATTCGTGTGTGCCCTGCTTCTCCTGGCACTCCAGCTCAACCACCTGCAGTCTCAATTTTGTCCTGCCTGTGTCCTGTATTGGGTATTGTGAGTAACCATCAGGGTAGCTCCCTGCAACAACAGCTAAATCTAAAAGTGTTGTCATCTGATTTCCTTGTTGTCTTTCTTTCACGAACTGAGCCCTCCGGCTCCGGATTACAAATAGTGTGTGTTGTGCATGTTGTTTCTTCCATCACAGGGCCCCAACCAGCTGTGATGCCGGCCTACCCCGGGCAACAATCCTGGCTAGCCCACCTCTTCTCCACCTGGGTACCCAGAGTGTGTGACTGTTTAGGGACTCTGAAGTGCATGCATAACTGATTGAATTAGTCTTTAAGCCAATCAACCCGATCAAGCCCCTGCCTTGTTCAAGTCCCCTGAATAAATCAGACCTAACTCTTTTTGCATTTAACCTGACTGTGGTTCCAGTTTGTGCCAAGAGTACTATACTGTTGCTATTTTTTTTGCATAACCTTGTTTTACAGGGGGTTCCCAGGGTTGAGCTAGAGGAACCTGCCCTGGTGGTAAGTGCAAACAGTGTGGGTAATTGCCTGGTGTACAAGGGGTTTTGTAAAAGTGATTATTGTGTATTGTTCCGGCCACTGGAAGGGAAAGAGGGGGGTTACAATGCCTTGGAGGGCTGTGCCCTGGTTAGCTTGACCACTAAAAACCCTGACCTCCATGTGGAGGCACCCGTTTCAGAACTTGGGCCCCTTAACCTGCTACTAGCCAAACAGGCAGGGGTAGTAACCCTTGGGATAGTGCCACCTAGGGGTTACATACAGGAGGGACAGAATGGGTAGAAGAGGAGGAGGAGGATTACCTCTACATAAGGGAAGGGATCAAAGCAGTGGAACTGAAGGGTAAATAGGGAGGAGATGAGGTACTGTGGGTCACCCTAGAGAAAGGAAATGGCACCACAATCCACATGGGGGTTATATACAACCCCCATCTCGGGGGAGGAAATGAACAAGGAAACGATAGAAGGCATCCTTAGAATGGCAGGAAAGAGGGAGATATTGTTGATGGGGTACCTGAATTTGCCAGATGTTAATTGGAGCACGCTTGCTGCAGCCACATCCAAGAGCAGGGTCATTCTTGATGCCCTACAGGGAGCATACCTCATACAGCTAGTGTTGAAACCCACTCAGGAGGGAGCAATCTTAGACTCAGTACTCTCAAATGGGGACGGAGAGAGGATCTCAGATTTAGAAGTGGGTAGCCATGTAGAAACAAGCGACCACCAAACAATATGGTTCACGATAAACACAGCCATAGAGTCAAGCCATACAAAGGCAGGGGTACTGGACTTTAGGAGGGCTGACTTTAGCAAAATGGGAGAGTGCCTCAGAAAAGCGCTAGCAAACGAGCAGTAAGGAGGGGTGGAGGAACAATGGGAAAACAAAACTGCCATCACAAAGGTAATAAGCCTTTGTGTTAAGCAAATAAATCAAAACGAAGGAAAATAAAAAACCACTATGGTTCTCAAAAAAGGTGGATAAGGTTAGGAAAAAAAAGATAGCATTCAGGAAGTATGAGGAAACATAGAAGAAGCAATACAGAGAACTGTACCAGTTAAAGCAGAAAGAAGAAAGTGGGGAAGGCAGTCAGGATAGCAAAGGCCCAAACTGAGGAAAAGATAACCAACTCAGTTAAGAAGCATAACACCTTTTATAAGTACATTAGGGAGTGAAGAAAGACCAAGGGAGGGATAATGAGGCTTAATAAAGGGGAGGCGGTGGGCAGAGGGTGACAGTGAAAAAGCAGGGATACTGAATGACTACTTCTGCTCATTACTCACAATTAAAGAAGCGGAGGGGGAGGTACCTAAACCAATCAATAGAAGCACTCTGGATAGGGAGGTCAATACCAGCCCATTCACAGAAGAAAGGGTCCTGAAAGAACTCCTAAAACTGAAAGTGGACAAGGCAATGGGGCCTGACGGGATTTACCCCAGATTTCTTAAAGAACTAAGGGGAGAATTAGTGACACCACTGACTACCTTTTTTAACAAATCATGGGAGGATGGTGTGGTACCTAAGGACTGGAGGATGGCAGATGTGATTCCCCTTCACAAAAGTGGGAGCAAAGCAGAGGCAGGAAACTATAGACCTGTTAGCTTGATCTCAGTGGTAGGGGAAAATGATGGAATCACTTCTGAAATAAAGAATTGTTGAGTACCTAGTGGCCAGTGGGGCACAGACATGCCCCTTCCCCAGTTCATTTGCCAACAGGGTAGCCCAATCCCCGTCGGCATAATGCCCCCCATTTGTTGTGTGCCGTGGGGGGGGTGGTGCCCAATCCCCTCGGCTCATGTACCCATCCCAACACTCTGTCAATGGGAGTGCCCAATCCCCATCGGCTACAGCCACCCCAAAAGAAACACTCAGGTGGCACACTGGGAGCCCACCCCAATGTGTCAAAGCACCTGTAAAAACAGAAAGCCTTCCCGCTTTTTTTTTTTTACCCATAAAAGAAAAAAGTGTCGCGATTGCATTTTTACTGTCACAAATGGCCCTTTTACTGTCGCAAATCCGCCATTTTGTTTTCAGTTAGTGATCAGAAAAATGCTTGGCATTTAAAATTGAGACCCTCTAGCAACCTAATTCTTTTTGTGTTCACCTAGTCGGCCCTGAGGATGCTAGACATGTCTTTATTTTGGGATAAAACACCCCAGAAATATGTTTTCAGATTTCTGGAAAAATCTTTAAGCAAATATGTGTCGCACTCAAGAAAGTGTCGCAAATTTTTGCGAAAGCTTTTGCAAATCACGACACTACTTTGCGACACTATGCCCAAAATAACAGTAATTCTTTTGGCATCCCGCTGCAAAAGACCGGTTTGGAGTTATGGGCTGAAATTTGGAGGGAACGCAGCCAACATCTCAAAGATGTACCTTTCAGTGCTTTGTTGAAAAAATGTTACACAGCAGCAAAGTTACGGTACTCCAAATTTGACGCTTTTTCCTATAGGATAACATTACGGCGTATGACGCATTGCAGCAATCGTTTGGCGCCCTGCTGCAAAATAACGGTTTGGTCTTTTGGGCTGAAATTTGGAGGGAACACAGTCAACATCCAACAGATGTGCCTTTCAGTGGTTTACAGGGAGGCAAAGTTATGGCACTCCGAACTTCTGTTTTTTCCCCATAGGATAACATTACAGCATTCGCCGCGCCTTTCAGGGCCCGTATCTCGAAAACGGTACGAAATATGGACTTTTCGGCAAAAAAATTCTTAGTCCCCTCACAGGGGATAAGTAGAAAAATAGCCAGGAAAGTGATAATTCATATGACTTTTACATTTTTTTACTATGTCGTACGGTTACTGAGATATAAGCAATTTACTATTCTAAGTCCTCATTTTTGTGTTCCGAGAGTCATTATTTTGCATACATTCTTTGTACTCACTGTCTTTCTCTATACAGCTTTTGGGGAAAAATAGCCTGTGCGCTTACATTACTGTTACCATTACCATTTCCGCTTGCGGTTCCGTACCCGTTTCACTTACCGTTTACGTTTATGCCACCATGTGCGTTACCCTTTGAGTTTTCATTTGCAGTTGCGTTGTTTTTAACATTTCTGTCTACAGTACTGTTTCTCTTTCTGTTTCGCTTTGCGTCACCATGAGCATTACGATTTGCGTTTGCGGGCACAATGTTACTATGTGATAAGACTCCGCCGCCGCATTGCATTCACTATTTCTCATTATCATTCTCAAAAAGAAGAGAAATTGGAGGCATAAAACTCTGTTTAATGCATCAGTTAGGGTTGTTCCACAGCGACAAAAGCAAGGAAATTCGATGTTAGGGTTGAGACCCCCTTTGCCCCTCCAGCCCACCCCCCCAACTGGAATCGATAGCGCATTGAGTCATCGGTCCCAACTGTCACCCCATTCTCCTATTCCTCAGCTTCTTTCCACATGTGATGGGGTGACAGGGCTGACGACCCCAATGCGCACCCCATTCCAGTTGGGGAGTGGTTTGAGGGGTGCAAAGGGGTTTCAACCTCAACATCGAATTTCCTCACTTTTGCTGCTGTAGAACAACCCTAACTGATGCATTAAATGAGTTTTTTGTTCTAATATATATATATATATATATATATATATATATATATATATTATATATATATTATGGTAGCACAGGGTTGAGGAGCCATTTCTATGTTAAACCCCAAAATTTTGCACCTTAATAACTTTACAACCATTTGACGGATTTGCCTGAAATTTGGAATATGTGATCAAGAACCATAGGCCTTGGGATCTGCCTTGTTTTGTGCTGGTCGGCTACATGGCTGCAGAGTTATTAAGCGTGATCTGTGCGCGCGTTTACGCTTTTTCTGGAATTCTACGGTCACGCGTACAGGTTGCATGGTTTACGCGACTGGCCCAAAATCTTCAGGGAACATGTGGCCGGGGTCCCCGATGTGTCTTTCGAAGATTTGGTGAAAAAATATTAAACGGTTCAAAAGTTATTTAAAAAACAATTTCCCATTATAAGTCAATGGGAAAAGTTAACAAAAAGTTTGACCATGTCGCAAATGCATTTTTACTTTCGCAAATGGCCCTGTTACTTTCGCAAATCTGCCATTTTGTTTTCAGTTGGTGATCAGAAAAATGCTTGGCATTTAAATTTGGGACCCTCTAGCAACCTAATTCTTTTTGTATTCACCTAGTCGGACCCTGAGGATGCTAGCCATGTCTTTATTTTGGGGTAAAACACCCCAGAAATATGTTTTTCAAATTTCTGGAAAAAGTACTTTCGCAAATTACTTTCATGCTCATGAAAGTGTCAATTTTTGCGAAAGCTTTCGCAAATTGTGACAGTAGTTTTCTAGTCTGTGGGAAAGTGACAGCAATTCTTTGGCACTGCGCTGCAAAAGAACGGTTAGGAGTTTTGGGCTGAAATTTGGAGAGAATGCAGCCGACATCTCACAGATGTGCCTTTCAGTGCTTTGGTGAAAAACTATTACACAGCGGCAAAGTTATGACACTCCAAAATTGACGTTTTTCCCATAGGATAACATTACGGCGCCCAACGCATTACAGGAATCCTTCGGCACCCTGCTGCAAAATAACGGTTTGGTCTTTTTTCCTGAAATTTGAAGGGAAGACAGCCAACAGCCCACAGATGTGCCTTTCAGTGGGTTTGGTAAACAAATATTACAGGGAGGCAAAGTTATGGCACTCCGAACTTCTCTTTTTTTCCCATAGGATAACATTACGGCGTTTGCCGCGCCTTTCAGGGCCCGTATCTCGGAAGCGGTGCAAGATACGGACTTTTCATCGGAAAAATGCTTAGCCCCACAAAACTAGCCAGGACAGCCGTAAATCATATGACTTTTAATTTTTTTTTCTACGTCATACGGTTCCTGAGATATAACCTATTTAGTATTCCAACTCCTCATTTTCTGCTCCGATACCCATTATTATGCATACATTCTTTGTACTCACTGTCTTTCTCTATGCAGGTTTTGGGGAAAACTAGCCTGTGCGCTTACATTAGTATTACTGTTGCCCTTTCCTCTTGCGGTTCCGCACTTGCTTACTTCTCATCATGACGCCTGCGCCACCATGTGCGTTATCCTTTGTGTTTTCATTTGCGCTTGCTTCTGTTATTTTTGCCATTTGTGTCTACAGTACTGTTTCTCTTTCTGTTTCACTTTGCGTCACCATGCCCATTGACATTTCTGTTTGCAGGCACCATGTTACTATGTGACAACACATCACGTGGCAGACCGTTTCCGTCTACGCCACTGTGAGCGTTACCCTTTCTGTTCTCATTCGCGCTTGCGTTACCATGTGCACCACTGTTAGTGCTTCTGTTTGCGTTGCTGTTCCTGTTACTATGCCACAAGACATCATGTGGCGGGAGCGTGAGGCCCGCTGCTGCATTACATTCACTACTTCTCGTTATCATTCTCAAAAAGAAGGGAAATTAGAGGCAAAAAACTCAGTTTAATGCATTAGTTAGGGTTGTTCCACAGCGGCAAAAGTGAGGAAATTCGCTGTTAGGGTTGAAAACCCTAACTCCGTATTCACCCCCCCCCCAGCACCACACACACACAGACACACACACACATGCAAGTATGGGGGAGGACCAAGTCAACACAACCAATGACAGACATCCGGCAGCAGGTGTACTCAAGTACTCAGCAAGTACTCATAAAGACAATTAAGCAATAAGGCATGACCAACAGTTATGTTAAATGGTCTGTTAATCACCTTGTAGGGGTTTAATGTTGAATGAGGTGTAGCCGAGTGCCACATGTCGCTAGACAGTGATAAACTGACCATTAACATAATACCTGGGAGTGGCTTATTGCTATCATAATAAAACTGTTTTTTTAAACAACATTAAACCATGTGCATCATATGGTTAGGCTCTACATGTATATTAATAAAAACTAAACATAAGGCTGTTATAATGTTTACAGTCAATTAGAAAGCTGCATTTCTCAAACCCTTGTTATAATCAGAAGTATTATACGTGTACAACTCCTTGGTTTTGCTCAACTCTATTGCTCAGGTGGCCCACCACATGTGGTGTGGTCTGGTGTGGGGGCATCGGTAGGTAAGGCCATGCAACTACTAAGTGTGGTACGTTGTGTGCAGCTGCAATCAGGGATGTGCACGTTTGGTGTACATGGCCTCAGTTTTGCTGTTGATCTCCACTGAGCATGCAATAGCTGGTCAGGTGGGTGGGGATGTCTCATAGTACATTTAGACAATTGTTTGTTATTTCTGTCACCTGCTGCTGGATGTCTGTCATTGGTTGTGTTGACTTGGTCCACCCCCCATACTTGCATGTGTGTGTGTCTGTGTGTGTGTGGTGCTGGGGGGGAGGTGAATTTGGAGTTAGAGTTTTCAACCCTAACAGCGAATTTCCTCACTTTTGTCGCTGTGGAACAACCCTAACTAATGCATTAAACAGAGTTTTTTGCCTCTAATATATATATATATATATATATATATATATATATATATATACACACACACACATATATATATACATATACATATTCATTGCAAAAAGTCTGTTAATGCATCAGTTAGAGTGAATAATATAGCTACAAAAGCAGGGAAATGAGGCATTAGGGTTTCCAGCCCTAATGCCCCACCCCCAGGGTTCCCACCCCTACCATTCCATCCCCAGCCCATAACCCCCCACACACCAACAGACATCTGGGTGTGCATTGGGGTCGACAGCCCCCTAACTCTCACCCCATTCTGTGTGTAAACAAGCTGAGGTGGTGCAGTACAGGAGAATGGGGTGAAAGTTAGGCCGGCGACCCCAGTGCACATCCAGACACCTGTTGGTGTGTGACGGGTGGAGGGGCGGGGGTGGAATGGTATGGGTGGGAATCCTGGGGATGGGGTGTTAGGGTTGGAAACCCTAACTCCTCATTTCCCTGCTTTTGTCACTATAATATGCACCCTAGCTGATGCATTAATGGAGTTTTTTGCAATGAATTCCCCTTCTCCTTCAGATTGTATGATTGTATCCTCATTTTGCTGTGGGAGCATCGGGTCCCATCCCTCCATCCAGATAGTACAACAGTATCCATATGTCACAGTGGGAGCACAGGGTCCTTCAGAGCCTGCGCTCCCATCCCTCCACAGATGCACATATGTATCTAGCTGTGGAAATACAGGGGTCTCTGGCCCCTGCGGTTCCACACATAAAGTTATGAGCAAGCGTAGCGGAATCACAACAGATAGTCATAACTGTGCTATCTTAAATAATTTTCACCCCAAATGTTCAACATAACCTTATCACCTCACCGCATGTACCAGTACAGAACACCTTCAAAGCCCAGTGGGAATATAATTCTGTGCAACTGTAATGCCGTTTTGTGCCACAGGTGCAGAAAAAACATTTTGGGCAGGATTTAAAAAATTACAGCCGTACTGTTCATGAGGTGGTGTGAAAAATAGTGATGTTGAAAATTTGGAGTGAAAACATAGAAAGTTGGTGAAGTGATGGGCGTGCGTAGAAACTGTGCAGTGCACGCCCTTAACTCTGTCATTGTTTGGAATGTTTTCACCAAATTTTCAACATGGGTTTTTTGGAGCCTCTCCTCATGAACAGTTGCAATGTGAATTTGTTAATCCATCCTGAAAGTTGATTTCACACAGCGACCGCGCCATTCTGCGCCACAGATGCAAAAACATGTTTCAGGCAGGATATGAAAGATGACAGCTGTACTGTTCATGATGAGATATGACAAAATGGGAGTGTTGAAACTCTGGGGTGAAAATATTAGAAATTAGTGAAGTTATGAGCGTGAGTAGAAACTGCACAATGCACGCTCATAATGCAATCATTTTTTGGAATTATTTCTCCAGATTTGCAGCATAGGCTTTTTGAGACCCCTTCCCCCATGAACAGTGGCACTGTTGTTTTGTTAATCGGTCCCAAAAGGTGATTCCGTATAGTGACCGTGAAATCAGCTTTCGGGACTGTGTAATGAGATGACAGTGACACTGTCATGAAGTGGGGTCCCAAGAACCCCATGTTGAAAATTTGGGATCAAAATTCCTAAAAATGGCTGAGATATCATCATATGTTGAAACCCCATTGCCAGCCATTATACAGTGCTTACCTTTGATTCTTCATTTTGCGGTTCGGCTTTGAAGAGTGCAGACATATCCCGGTCCTCAGAAGATGACAGCGCCTACCTCTGGGGGTAAGTATGGGGTAAGGGAAGGTGGGTGCTTAGTGGGAATGTGGGGATGGTGGGGACTGGGATGTTGACGAGGGACCATTTTCTTTTTTCCAGGTTACAATAACATATCACACATCGGGGTCAGTTTTCTTTATATACAGGAACAATAAATAGATAAAATGTAGGCACACTGGGCTGGGCTCCCAGTATGCCACATGAGTTGGGGGGATACATGCTGCTGACAGGCGGATTGGGCATCCCATCGGCAATGCAGTATAGAATATTTAAATATCTTTTGGGCACACTGGGGTGGGCTTCCAGTGTGCCACATGAGTTGGGGCGGGATACATGCCGCTGATAGGGGGATTAGGCACCCCCGTCAGCAATGTAATACAGAGAAATTTATATAACTTTTGGGCACTCTGGGGTGGGCTCCCAGTGTGCCACATGAGTTAAGGGGGGATACATGCCACTGACAGGGGGATTGGGCACCCCCATCAGCAGTGACAATGGGCTGGTGACACTAGACTACCAGGACTGGACCTGGTGGTAATTAGAAGTTACACTTTGAATTACTATGGTAGTAATTCGAAGTGTCACTTCAAATTACTTTGGGTTCCACTGTCACTTACCACATGCTTTTTACAGGTGGTATTTAGTGCCACGCTACTGGCGGTATAACAACCTGTAACGTGGCGCTACTGCGCTACTGTTTTAAATATGCCAGTGCACCGGCATTCATGGCCACTCCCCTACCACCCTCCCTTGCATACATTAACTTTTAGTGTTAGCGCTATCACACAGCGCTGGCACTAAAAGGGCTTTCAAATATTGCAGTCTGGTGCAAATTCTTCGTTAATCCAGTGCTACGGATTTGTACTGGGCACAATGCTTTGAATATCTGGCCCATAATGTGTTACAAGGTTCTGTATTTACCAGTTGTATCTCCTATGCAGTACTGAACAGAATGCTATCTGGGTAGCTCCCTATAGGGCAGCAGCGGCCCCTAGAGACCATATTTATGAAAGGACAACTGTCAATCAAGTGGGGAAATTCATGCCATACAAGAATTTAGGATTTATTTTTGCCTAATAGGTTTCTTTTGTAAGAAAATACCTTACAATGGAAGGATTATTGTTTAGAAAGCTCCCTAGCACTATGTAAATTAAAAAGAGATCCTAATAAAAATGTTTTCAAACTTGATGATGCTTTGATCACATGACCATGAAGGCGGGTATAAAAAGGCTGACTCCAGTGTATTCCAGCAGATAGGGTCAGTTCCTGCTGGCTGTTGTAGGTAGAGGACTGAGGGGAGTCCCATACTACAAACTGAGGGCTCTACCATGCTGGTTCAACATACTTTATGTCGACTGGCATTTCGCCGACAGGAATCATGTCGACTGCAAATTGCGGTCAACGTGATTCCTGTGTGTCTCCTGTCCCCCCTCGCTTTGGATTCTCAACCCAGTCACAGTTGAGTTGTGATGGGTGCAGGACCAGGAGGCAGCATGCCCCTGTCTCAGGCACACTAACACAGCGACCTGTCGGCAAAGTGTCGATTTTGGCGACAGGTATGTGTTTTGCTGTGTTGGTGTCGCCGTAACGGGGGGTATACCCAAATTGAGTGGAAACTGGCGTAGAGTTTGCTATGTCCTTAAAGCCTTATTTGTGTTTATTTTCTGCTTATTATTTTGATTGAAAAGTCTTTATTTTGCATTTGCTTTGAAAAACATGTTTATGAAGTAATAAACATCACACTAGACAAAGTGTGTTAAACATAATTATCCTATTTGTGTCCATCTGTTATCCCACACCATTACAGGGGGGCGTAGCACCCTCACTGAAAGCATGGCATGTACTGGCTCATACCTAGCTGCACCATGTGTTTATTTGGTTGTTGTTTTTTACACACACACACACACACCTGGTAGTACCAGAAAAGTTGCAAGTAAATTGTACTGTGTGTGTCTGTGTAGGGAAAACTGATCATATTGTGCAATATAGTTCTGATACAGGTTTGTTGACTATGGTATAGTTTGTTTATGAAAATTAATATGGTGTCTGTTTGTTTATGCCCGGTTTTTTTTTTCAGCATTGAAATTGTATTCACATAGTGATTTGCTGTTGCCTGACGTTAGTGGAGCTAGTCTGAATGTCTGTAATTCTATCAAATTTGGGGAAATGCGCAGGACTGTCCGGCATACTTCAATATCGCCCTGGTCCCATATACCCCAAACTGTCTCTGTACCAGGGATGTCCGTCATTTTATCCCTGTCCTCTCCCGACCTACAGATTGGGGCAGAAGAGGACACAGTGCATGGGGACAGTGGTTCCAGCTGGGGGGAGTCCATGTAAAAGGTGCTACTCACACAGAAAACTTTAAAGTACAAATTCATAAAAGTGTGACATGAAAGCAAAATTTAACTTTCACAGGTCAGTTATCAAGTTCCTGAGCTTCACTCCACAACTCTGGTAGTAGCCTCTAGAGCACCCCCTGCAAGGAACAGAAGGCTCTTGAGTGCTGGCAGCAGCCATCAGAGCTCCTAACAGCTATGACAGCTGTCTCTCGAGCACCCCATGTCCTGGCAGCAAGCTTCATAGCCCTGGCAGCATAATATCCCCCACACATAACCCTCCTGTATAAAGACCCTGTTTCCAGTGCATCCTCAGTACCCATTTCTCACCAACAAGGATGCCTTGCTGTGCTGGGGAGAGGGAGGCTGTTGCTGTCTGCAGCTGCCTGGCTGTCCAGCACCCACATGGTACAGCCAGTCCAAACAAGGCAGTGACCATTAATCCTGAACCAAGTAACCCATCACATTGTGTGCCTTACTTCTGCCTGCCTTGTAGCCCAACGACATCTGGTGCTGAAATAGGGAAGGTCGATGATGCTTGCCTCTCCTGCTGCATCAGCCACATGATACAGCCAGTCCAAACAAGGCAGTGACCATCAATCCTGAACCAAGTAACCCATCACATTATGTGCCTCACTTCTGCCTGCCTTATAGCCCAACGACATCTGGTGCTGAAGTAGGGAAGGCCGATGATCCTTGCCTCTCCCGCCTGCCCAGCTGCGTCAGCCACATGGCACAGCTGACCCGCATACTGAAAATGAGGTACCCACTCTTTCAGGTCAACACAACCCAGCTGCCCACCACACACACCACTAGCTGCCAACTCCCAGATCCTTCAGATTCTCTGACACGCAAAGGGTCCAGCTTATTTATTTTTTATCCAGCAATAATGCTCAACGGGTGGGTGGTATTGGCAAATACTGACCACCCAGGGGTGTATTGAGGCCCGACGCCACGGGAAGAGGGCCTCATAGCCCTTGGAAGGTCCAGTATTGCCCATACTACCCACCCTGGAGGGTATTATTGAGCTTAGAAAATGGGCCACTGTATTATCTATGTTTGAAAAAAAAAGAATTTACATGTTAAAATGTTAAAACTATTAAAGCAGCAGTGCAACGAAATATGGCAAAAAATGTGACCCTACATTTTTTCATGAAAAAGATTCCAAACATCTTGTAGTTTTATTTGGTGGTATAATTTTTCATTTTGACCAAAATTTAAGTATTTTATAAATGTTTAAATTTTTTCTCAAGAAAAAAAGATGGCTGTCACTTTTTCCTTAGAAATAACGCGGTAGACCTGGAAAGAGTTAGGTTTGAATAAATAAAAAAAAGAGTCTCATGCTGCACAACATAGGCGGCACCGAGACAAGTACATTTGACAGGTTTGCAAATATTTTACCTAAGCATAGCTGAAACTAGATTTTTTTGGAACAACATTTTTCGTTGCACTGCAGCTTTAAGTGTTTTATTTATTTTGTAATAAAATAGTTCCCCCACCAGTATTACAATGCTGTGTTTCTTTTTGATCTCTGGAATTTTGTCCTAATCCAGCCTCTGTAGCAGTGATTTTTGGAGCTGGTTGTCATGGTAACCCCCGACACACATGGCTTAAAAATGCAGTATTACCAGTCCATTTCTGAGCTTTCGCATGCTTTTGCTGTTCACTTTATAACTTAGGTAAGCAGGGTTACCATTTAACAAAAAATCAATTGATCAGGAGTGTTGGGCTGAGGAGTGGTGGTGACGGACGGGTGGCTGCATCATTGTACTGCCGAGGATGGATAGAAGGTTGCGTGGATTTAGTATGAGGGGAAAAGCAGATACGAGCACCAGTGACTATTGAAACTTTTCTTGCCCTTTTCTACAGAGTATTGCATTAATTTATCCACCCTTATAAACAGATTGCTTTTGTTTTATTTTTTAATTAATTCATTTATTTATCGAAATGTTTCACCAGTTGCTCATCTCCCGGTGCGACTGGGGGGGGGTAGGAACAATGGGATAGAATACAGAGAAATGTTACAGTGTTGGAATACAATTTGCTTGCATACAACGAGAGCAGGAGGGATTACAGGTGGATAACATTGGCTAACAATGCAACAGTTAAGTACAGTAGATATGAAGACACATATAGCAAATCGGCAACAGTTGGTGACAGTTGGTAACATTGGAACACACATAATAACTTGGCAACAGTATGTAGCACAAGATGGTAAGGTGACCTAATAATAATTGGTAGCCATTAGTGTAACATAGATAATCAACATTTACAGTGATTGGAGTAAAAAAGGAAGAATGGAAGGAGGGAACAAAAAATTGCGGAGGGTAGAATGGAAGAAGGGAAAATAAATTTATAGAGAGATGCAGACAGAACACGATTTTCGAGGCAATCAGAGATGACAGGGTGGACTAAAGTGCATGTAAGAGGTGTATGGGGTAGATTAGAAGTGCTTAATTGAGTGTAGGGGTAGGCCAGTGTTAGGCTTTGTTAACTGAAAGGAGGGTAGCAAGAGAGGAGAGATAGAGTGTGGCAGGGTGATGAGAGAGAGGTATTGTAGGTGGGGGGTATCCAAGGGGGAGGGGAGTTGAAATTCAGCAGTGTCCTGTCATCCCTATCTGGGCAGGGCGTGACAGCCCTACTGGTAGGAAACTGGTTATAGGCGATAAGAGTTATTTATATATAGTGATGCGAGAGAGGGGGGTGTTGGGGGAGGGATATTGTGGGAGGGGATAGCAGAGGTCAGTTATAGTAGGGGGGGTAGTACCCTATCAGTGTGCTGTGTGACCCTGCCTGCACAAGGCAGTGATCAAGCAGTGACTGAGGGGGTGCAGTAAAAAGAGAAATAGGGGAAAGGGGGTAAAGTTGTTGCTCACCATGCACTATGGATCCTGCCTGCACAAGGCAGTGATCAAGCTCACAGGAGGGTGGTAAATTAAGGGTAGAGAAAGAAGGGGGAGGAACACTTTAGGAAGAGGGAGAATAGGGGACAAGAAGGACCAAGGTTAGGTCGTAACCGCCTCCTAAACAGTACGGCACCATTGATTTCTCTATCCTGATGAGCAGGTTTTTTTTTTAATGAGATGGTAAGATGGTGAGCCCCTGACCCTGAGACACGGAAATATGACAAGGATGGTGTTACTGTGCATTCCTCAGCTGGACTCGGAGACACGCTGCTGGTTTGACACAGGTGAGAGAGAGGGCAGTCAGATGGACAGAGGAAGGGTTGCGATGAGCAGGTGAACGAATAGCAGGACTGAAAGATTTATGTGTTGCTTACCACGGGAGAATTCAAATAAAAGTGTCAGTGTGTGATTAGTGTGTGTGTGTGTGTGTGTGTGTCTGTGTGTGTGTGCGTGTGTTGGGTCTGCCTCGCTCAGTCATCCGTTTACTGAGCAGAAAAAAATGGCGGCTGGTCACTTTGAAAATTCGGGGTGCCCATGGATACCCTAAGTAATGGGGCACCCCAAATTAGGACTAGTGTTTCAGCAGACTCTATCAGAAGTTATAAAATGGGCTAAGAAATCCCAACTCACTGATTAGCTACAACATCATCTGAGCCGTGTCCTTATCAGATGATATTGTAGCCAACCGGGACTACTGCCCACCATGATGCCCCATAATGACAAAAATCAGTGAGCTCTGCCAAACCTAAACGCAAACCCTGATTACCAGAGCTCACTGAAGCGCAGAAAACCACCACAACGGCACTCTCACCAGCACAGTATCACATTGCTGTCAGCACATATAAGTCAGATACCAAAAATGCCCTTCTGACACAAACTACAAAACTTTCACTCTTATCAGTGTCTGTCGCAGTTTAAAAAAATGAACAGTATTGTACGGCACCCACACACGCTCGCTCCTAGCCTCCAAAAACGAACACGCTCTCTACTGACACTAAAACCTCTCAAACTGAAACACACACTGCTCCCAATTCGTCTACTTTACTACCGAATACAAAAAAATCAGAAAAAATTATATCTCCCTACCGCCGCAGTTTCACAGAACCAGGAAGCGCTATTCTACGGTACCCAGTAACGGACACTCTCACTCCCACCCGCCAGCTAAAAACACGATCGCGCAAAAACTCCCAATTCGTCGACTTCACTAATGAAGAAAAAAAATCAGAAAAATTTATTTCTCCCTACCTCCGCAGTTTCACAGAACCAAGAAGCGCTATTGTATTCTACCCAGTAACGGACACTCTCACTCCCAGCGGCCAGCTAACAACAGCATCGCGAACATCAAGAATCAAGAACATTGATCGCACAGATGCAGTCACATACACAGACACAGTGCCACCTATCAGTAAAACACATACTGGTTCTCAAAATATACTGCTTAAAACAGTTAAACATAACCTAAGAAAGCCATAGAAACCCAGTAATTCAAATGAAACATTTTTTAAACTGACTTCATAAGGAACTATTTTTCCTATTTGAACTATTAAACCTTCTTTTTTAAATATTTTTACTTTATCGCTTTTTTTTATTCATTAAATAATCAATAGATAAGCCTATTTATAAAGCGCAATAACATTCAGGTGGAGTTACGTATAGCAAGAGCACGCCTAGGCATAAGGCACCGCGCAGCGCCGTGCTCTCGGCACACCCCTAGGCGTGCTCTTATCAGCACGTAACCCACACCTCGTCATGTGTTATTGCTTACTTAATGTACCCCCTGCTATGGCATTCAGACAATCAGAGAGCTCATAGCATCTAGCCAATTTTCTAATTAATTTTTGTTTACCGTGAAAAGTGCACTAGGCAAACACTTGCCAATTTCCATGCACAACCTGGAAGAATACAAACCATTAAAAAATTACTGTGCAAGACAATGACTTCAACAAGAGTACTTAATCTTAGAGAGCAACACTTGGCATGACAATGAGGTAAACAGCCAAGCAAACTGTATGCTATATGACAGTTGAGGAAGCATAGGAGAAAGGTACTTGGCAAAAGGCTAAGAAGTGCCAGCTTAGTAGGTACTAAAAGTGACAAGTGCAGGGACTGTCGTGAGTGGAAGCTAGGTATTACAGGAGTCAGGGGTTAGGAACATGAGTATACTGTCAACTGTAATAAATGTGAGTTGTATTGGTTCTGGAAAGCATGGGCAAAAGAGCAGCGTCAGTTGTTAGCAAGTATACTGTTCCATAGTTTTGGGGCAGTGGCAGTGAAGGTTGTCTGATCAACTTTGGTCCTGATCCTAGTTATGGATAGGAGGTCAAGGTCTGAGGGGTAGGTGTAAATATAGGACACCAGACCAGAAGGGTTGCAAGAAATGAGGGAGCATGGTTCCATATTATGCTGTGAATGATGCCACCCAGGGAGAGATCATGTTGAGCAGCAGGAGGTAGCCAGCCTAGTTTTGAATACAGGGTGCAGTGATGAGACAGCTGGTTACAGGCAAGAGCAGAATGACAGATATTATTGTAGGTCACATCCCATTTACATAAGATAGAGCTCAAGGCATGATAAAAAAAATGGTCAAGGCATAGGATAACTTGAGAAGCATGATACCATGGATGACAGCAATATGGGCTGATGAGAGATTTTGGCTGGCCAGGTAGGAAAGTCTGAGTCTGATGTTAACTGCTTACTGGTGGATGACATGGAAAAAAAAATCAAAGGAGGGATCAAGCATAACCTGGAGGTAATTAATGGAGATGACAGTGGCCAGGGGGGTGTCATTGTCACAGGTCACTGAAGTTATTTAATCATTGGGCTGTACTGAAAAACTGCCTGTGACTTTGATGGGTTCATTAAAAGCATGTTCTCAAGGAACCAGGACTGAATAACCTGCAAATTGGCAGACAGGAGTTTGTTGATATCAGCAACATTCTGGGCACTGGCGAAAAAGACCAGTTCGTCAGCGTACAGGGGGTACTGCTGGTGAAGCAGTGTTAAACAGAGTTGACATGTAGGGAGAAAAAGAATGGTCCAAATATGGAGTCTTGAGGGACACCAGTAATGACAGAGGTGGGATTAGACAGAGAGGATCCAAACCAGACATGTTGCTGCCTGTTTGTCGGATAGCTTCAGAACTAGGGGAGGGCATAGTTGGAGATTCCCAGGGCACTTAGTTTGTTACATAGTAGGGAGTGATTGACCATATTGAAGGCCTTAGTGAGGTCTATGAATACAGTGCCAGTGAGTTCCCCTTAGTCAAGAGAGTTAGAAATACTATTTGTGAGGGTAAGTAGTTCAAGTGGTAGTAATATGGTTCCGGCAGAAGCTATTCTGGTCCGGGGAGAGGAAATTGTATGAAGAGAGATGGGTGATTAGTTGGGTTGAGGCAATTTTTTCCAGGATCATGCTGAGAACTGGTAGGATGGCAGTTGGTCTGTAGTTGCTAATAATTTTGTTATCTTTTGTAAACATGGGCAGTGTGTTTGACATTTTCCCAATAGTTGGTACTGTATTAGTGGTGAGGGATAGGTTAAAGAGCAGCTTTTAGACACAGTTCAGCTTGTATTTCATATTAGTTGTGTGTTCCTCCTCCCCATTATTTATGACTGAGGTAGTCTGCATGAAAACAAGATATTTGCTCCTGAAGAGTTCATCTCTTCCTGTTGCCTTCTGCCTGCCTGAGGTCATAATGCACTGCTTGTGGCATCACAGTTACTCCCATGGCAACAGCTTGTGATGTTACAACACAGGAGTATGACTTGAAGTGGAGAGTAAGCTAGAGGTAGATAAACCCTAAAGGATAACCATCATGTATTCATACAAATTTATTCAGTAATAAATAATGGGAAAGAGAAATATGTAAAATATATATGGAATGCAAGCTGAATTGTAGCTAATTATTATGTTTTTCAAAGTTTTCTAGGAGGCGTCAGTAGCTCTTCAAAGATTCTGGTTAACAGGGAGGCCAGTTCATAGGCTGCAAGCCTGAGAAGTCTGGGCTCAATTCCATGAGAGCCAGCAGATTTGGATTCAGGGATCTGCCTCAGGAGTTTGTACGCCTCAGGTACTCTAACACGTTTGAAGTGAAAAGGAGGATGTTGCGCTAGTCGAGTAGTGGGGGTGACGTTTGACAGGGTGAAGGGAGGAGAAAAGCCCCAGTGTAGGCAGTGAGATCCAAGCTCACTGCCTACACTACCAGTTGATCTCCCCTCCCCGTGGCCATCAAGGGAGGAAAATGCCTTGGTCTTGATGCACTAGGTGGAGGTGTCTACTGAAATGTGCTAGAAGGTCAGCTAGGAGGGGGGACTTGAAGGGCCTTAAACTGGCATGGGGGATTGGCATTTTCCTTTTTTTCTCAGTCCCTTCCTCCACCTGTATCAATGTATTATCAACCCTGTTGTAGTGCTCCAGTGCATATGCTCAGCTTGGTGGAGGACGGTGCTCACCTGGAGGGGAGGGTGGTCAGCTGTGATGGTTTCTAGCTGCAGGAAGGAAGGAATGGTGGTATAATTGTTAGGAGGGTGTTCGGGGGGGGGTGTCCCAGCTGCAGTGGGGGCTTGGGCAGCTGGTCTGTAGACAAGAAAGGTGATATGGGGGAAGAGTCCAGCTGTAGGGAGGATTGTTGGTTGGGGGATGCAGGTTCAGGGGCTGTAGTGGGCAAGGGAGGGTGCTCAGTTTGGAAGAGGGTGGTAAGCTGAGGGATGTTCTAACTGCATGGAGAAGGGGTTGGCATGGTTTGGGTAGCTTGTCCATGGTTGGGATATGTGGTCTGGAGTGGAGGGCATCCAGCTGCAGAGAAAATCCAGGGTCTGCGGTGTGGTACTGGAAGAGTGATCAGCTTTATGAAGGCTTGTCTGGGGGAGGAAGGTTGGTCTGGTTGCAGTTATGGTGGAGGGGTATGCTCTAGCTGCAGTGAGATTGCCAACAGGGTAGCTGGACTGTGAACGTTAAGGGTGGTCCATGGGTGGTTGGTCATCTAGGGGTAGATGCTTGTCTGTGGTCTAGGAGGTGACTTAGCTCCAGGTAGGGTGCTCAGATTGGAGGGGGACTGCTTCATAGATGGGACTGGGAAAGGTAGTCTCATGGTAGGGACAGATGTGCTGGTCAGTGGTAGTCCATCAGCATGGAATGTGGTTGGCTGGAGATGGTGGTTGTAGCAAATAGGAAATGAACTGGGGCACCAGGCAGTTTATTTTAGGCAAGTGGGGCATAACTCAGGCAAGCTGAAAAAACTATTGACTGCTGTCCTTGGCATACACAGTCCCCCTCTCAAGACAGTAGCCAGCACTTACCCTCCACTGCGGCTTCTGTCTCAGGCAAGAAGTCACTTGCTTTATACAAATAACTTTGTTGATAGTGTATAAATGCAGGTATAACACAAGTGACTGTACTTGCATGGGACAGTAGCCAGCAGCAGAGGTGAGCAGAGTGGAAGTACCAAGTGCACTGTTCCCACTGCACTGTGCCAGGTGCACTACCAACACCATGCTGTGCCACATGCGATACCTGTCACTGTGCTGCACATGTTTGGCTGTCACTGCACTGTGCCACGTGACTTGTTGATCTGCATTGTGCCACATGCACCGCCATCTCTGTACTGTCGTACCTGCAGTGTGCCACATGTGCTGTCACGCACATTGTCACTACTGCACCATCACGTTGTTGTATATTTATAAGCAGTAAGAACTCCAGGCAGGAATGGACCCAAGAGCACTAATAACAGAAAAACAAAACTCGGCCTTTATTGTGCAAACTCCATCTTCTCCACTTCACAATTACAACAATGCTGAAGAGAATATAAATCTATCTACATGCATCTGCAGACTATAGAGAAAGGGGAAATTGTTTAACCAGGGAAAGGGGAAATTGTTTAACCAGAAAAGGCACACTAAGCCAGAGCTTGTTTCCAGGTGCGACTTGGGAGCACAAGAAAGTTAAGTGACTTGCTCAGGGTCACATAGTATGCAAGTGGAAGCTGTGGGATTCAATCCCAGGTCTGGTCTGCTGGATGTCACCAGATTTGCAGCTCAGAGCCTTAGACCACTGCGCTATACTGCCTCCTTCTATAGAGACATCTAGTGGCAGTAACTGATATTGTTTCATAATAGCATTAGAGAGCACATCTTCCCCCTCCCTTTATTTTTTTTTTAACTGCCTATTTTTGCCCCTTTCTTGCCCCCAAGTCAGTCCACTCGCTCAGAGTCCCCAAGCACCTGCACTCTGCCGAGAGGACCTAGAAGTCTGCTCCTAGGGTGCCCCACTCCACTGTCTTCTAGAGCCCCGGTTAGCCCTCCTGGGTGGGGAAAAGGAGGTTACCCACTTACCTCCTACGAACCTCAGGTGAGTCTGCACATTGGAGTCTGCCCCTAGTTTCCTCCTGTGGATATGCGGTGCAGGGGCTCATTGCCCTGACTGGCTGTGAGGTGTTTTTCTCTTTCTGTTCCATCCCCCCAATGTTGGTGTGCAAGGAAGACCAATGAGACGGATGCATGTTGAGATGTGCATCCTCTCCGGGTCCTCAGCCAACATCAGCCCCTCCCTACTTATCTACTTTCCTTGTCCGCACCAGCACTGCCCGTGGTCACCCAGGCAGTGGCGGTATAGTGGGGAATGCAACCCACCCCTCCCTGGAGAAGGAGAGCAGACATCGGGTGCTGAATCCTTCCCCCCCCCCGGCCAATCCTAGGCAAACCCAAATCCATCACTGAACCCGAGTCACCAGTGTGGCGCGAGGTGTGGTTTCCAGCGCCTCAACCTTCAGCGCCACCGAGTCGGCATCTTTCCCCTTTTTTAAAGCATTTGTACTAACCTTTTACAGTGGGGGAATGCCTGTAAACTAAAACTGTAATATAGAGAATACTGGATGGGCAACTATGCACAACCAGTGTGTTCTGCCACAGAGGGGTTCTGATTCCCACTTCGCTCTCGAGGTCCATGGAAATCAGAATCCCAAGGCGACAGAACACACTGGCTATGCATAAAGTTGCTCATCCTGTATTTTTTATAGTGTATAGTATTATGTGAAATGTGTGCATTGTGTTTTTTTTCACAATGAAACTGACTTGTGAAGTCTCTAGAGGTTTTAGAATGCTGTTCTACCACAGAATTGGATAGATGAAAGCAACTGTGTGGCAGCATTCCAAGTTGTTCTGCTGCAGTAGTGACATCACTACTGCTGCAAAACAACATAATGATGTCACTACTGCAGCAGAACATAGAGGATAATGTATGTCTGCAATCCATAACAAGCATATTCTTCGTCGAGAGGTTGCCGTGGTGACAGTTGGAACCTCGAGAGCGCAGCTTGAGAAGTTCGTCGCTATGGCAGCCTCGAGATGAAGAATACACTTGGCATGGATTGTAGACCAAAAATTATCTTTTGTAGTGTATGGTCCACTATCCGAGGGTTCAAGATTAATAAAATAGCCCTTACTTTTACCTTTTTCCCCCTCAGACATGCTCTCCTTGCTCCCACTCTCACCACCGTGGCCACTATGGACAGACCCTCCACGTGCAACGCACGTTACATGTTGTTATGCTGCAGTAGCTATGTATCTAGTGCAGCATAACAGCTACGATGACATAGCTTCTACAGCATACACTATTGGAGCTGTAGATTTTTTATCCATAACGACGTTCCACCATACACTATAAGCATATTAGAGGCAGGGAATTCCATGTGTAACAGCATTCCAGTATACACTATATACTTAGTAACCAACAGTAGCTGTATTGTTAACTCTTTCTAATATCCAATTCCCAGTGTTTTAGCGTAAATCCCTACAGTTCTTTTGTCCCTGTTATATATAGTTCTTTGACCACACATGAGATTTTCTTATACGCAAACTTCTAGGCGAGGAAACAAGGGTCACTGGATTAGTAACCGGAAAGTGTAGTTCATCTGTCATGTGACTGGTATCCACATGGGGCATCATCTCAGGTGATGCAGAAATGTGGAAAGCTTCCCAAAGTTTTCCATCATCCAGCAAGTGAGTACTGGAACCTTTTTTTTTTAACCACAACTCATGATTCAGAATATTTAGATTCACCAATTCTGGTTTTCCAAGTTTTTTTTATCCAAACGGAATCACCAATTCTAAACTTAGAAACTTGAGCACCATGGCGAGTATCAGTCTGCTCCTTGCTTTTCTCTTGTTTTCCTTTCACTCTTGCACATATTTCTTCATCGGTATGAGTAGGCACTGTCATTTTGACTAAGTTCAGATTAGTACATATTTGTCTACAGTGGAGTAATTGGGAAAGTGAAACTCCAGTAATAGCATGAGTAGTGGCTCTATAATCCATTAGGAATTTTGGAACAAACTTCCATGGTTGTCTTTCAATGGAAGCTGTTTGCAAAGCGGTCCTTGAGTACATGGTTAAATCTCTTAAGTTCTTTGTTTGCATGAGGATACTACACAAAAGATCTTTGTTGCAAAAATTCTGTGAATTCTCTAGAAGTAAACTTTGACTCATTGTCTGAAACAAGCTCGCAAGGATTCCCTTCTCTGCTGAAAATTAAAGTCAGAAATTTAATAACAGTAGAGCTGTCAACTTGAGAAGCAAAAGCAACTTCAGGCCTTTTACTGTAATAGTTCACTAGAGTTATAGCATAATGACAGCTTAAAGGGGCTAACTCAGAAGGGCCAACAGTGTCTGCTGCAACTTTGTCCCAAGCAGTGTCTGGCCAGGACAGTGGTTGGAGTGGTGTATCATGAGTCACTGCTGTTGTCATGCTGTCTGCAAGTAGCACAATCTTTAATAGTAACTTCAATCAAAGAGTCCACCTTAGGCCACCTGTTCAGTTCACAGAGACAGAGTATTTGTTTAGTTCTTACAATACCTTGATGACTCTCATGGGCAAGATAAATGAATCTTTTCTACAGAGACATTGGTACCACAATAAAGATGGACACCTCAAACAATAAGATAGTCTATTGTTGCAAGCTCATTTTGAATACTGTAATAAGGAACGAAGTCAGTGTCCAATTGTTTTCTAGAGGGCCAATGTTTTAACATCTGTGTGCGCAGCTTTGTAAGTACTGGGTGTAAGACACAGGCAATGCCACATGGGAGGCGGGAAGTAAGTTAGAAAGCACAGGAGTGGGTGCAAAGCTAATGAGATGGGTAGAGAGCTGGCTTCAGGGAAGGCAACAGAGGGTGGTGGTGGTGGGTGGGGAGCTCTCATCCACAAGGGTAGTGATGAGTGGTGTTCCACAGGGCTCAGTGTTGGGACCAGTGTTATTTGGAATATTCATTGCAGATATATCATTGGGCATCAAGAGCAAGACCAGTCTGTTTGCTGACGACACCAAGATAGGAGTGGTGGTGAAAGGCCTAGTGGGATGGCAGGGGCTGCAGGATGATCTGGCGAAGCTGGAAACCTGGTCAGACGCCTGGCAACTGGGGTTCAATGCCAAAAAGTGCAGGGTGCTGCATTTAGGGACAAAAAGCCCAAGGAGGAGTTTCCAGCTGGGGGGAGTGCAGTTAGCCAAGAAAGAGGAGGAGGAGAAGGATCTAGGAGTGCTCATTACGGGGTCAATGAACAACTCAGCACAATGTAGGAAGGCAGCTGCAAAGGCCAACAGAATGCTGGGGTTCATTGCAAGGGGTATATCCTCGATGAAGGGGGGATGTGATTCTACCACTGTATAGATCATTAGTTAGACTGCACCTGGAGTACTGTGTGCAGCACTGGTAACTGTATCTGAAGAGGGACATTAAGTTACTGGAGAGGGTGCAGCGCAGGGTGACAAGGAGATGATCCAGGGGCTGGGGGACTTACCATATGAGAGGAGGCTGAGGGAGTTGAAGATGTACTCGTTGAAGGAGAGGAGGGATGGCGGGATACGATTGAATAGAATGTTCCTATAAAAACATTTCATAGGAGTCCAAGTTAATGGTTGATAAATTGGAGTTTAGGACCAAATTCCCTGAGGTGGCCCAGTAGAATATGTAAAATGTTCAGATTTTTGGGAAGTAAACGGAATCTTCACATGATATCCATAGAAGATGAATGTATTAATCCACACAATAACATTTAAATGTTGCCCTGATGTTTCACACCTCACTACAGTGCTTTTTCAAAGGACCTGTTTACATTCTGCAATTTAAAGGAAAAATACATTTTTGTTAAGTTAATTATTCAATTTAAATATTTATCAATTATTTTGACATTTGATCTCTCAAATTTAAAGCTATTAACTCATTACCAGTATGTTCTGTGAATTCTTTCAAGTAGTTCTTATCATTTTCTGTTGGAGTAGTATAATTTTTCAATCTGGAAAAACATATTAATACATTGTTTAAATAATACTGTATCATATAATAGAGTTTCAACTTAATTCCAGCATTTTTGAATTAATACCTTGAAGTATACTTGTGCCAGTATAACACAGTTTCAAATGTGTTTTAACAGCCTTTTTGTACCTTGTCCGTTCTGCAACATAATCATATGTCCATTATACTTTCATCGACTACTTCTTTTGTTTAACAATACATTTCAGTGTAGCATTGTTGTGCCTTATCTGTGTTTTATTCACAACACAAACTTCAATCATGAAGAAAAGAAAAGAAATCCACTATATTTCCACACCTGCTTATTTAGCCTAATCCACCTATCCACATACATGGAACAGCCTCCCTGAGGAGGTTGTGGAGTCAAGAACAGTGGGGGAATTCAAGAATGCATGGGACAGACATAAGGCAGTCCTAGTGGGGGGTAGGAGGAAGTAAGCTGTTGGTTAACTAGGATCTGCAGCTTATCTGTTAGGTAGGAAAATGGGCAGACTAGGTGGGCCAAGTGGTCCTTATCTGCCGTCAAATTCTCTGTTTCTATGTTTCACCCTGTTACTGAGCCGGTTGCTGGAACATCAAAAGTTTCTCTGTTAATGGTTCGTTTTCCGTGACCTATAAAACATTAAAATGCCACTGCTGACTTTACTGTGTTCTTATTTACTCTTTTCTGCCACTTTGAATTCCTTTTAAGTCTTATTTCCATAAAAGTTTAACACTTACTTTCTGATGATACATGCGGTTTCTAACAAACAGAGCGGCCATTAAGGAATGGATTAACACATCAGAGAGTAAGTGTTAAACTTCTATGGAAATAACAGAGAAACTGTTATTGTGTGGATTAATGAATTCATCTTTTATGGATATTGTGTGAAGATTCTGTTTACTTCCCAAAAATGTGAACATTTTACATATTCTACTGGGATATGATTGAAAGCAACAAGACAGGTATGAGGGGCTGGTTCAAAGTAAGGGAGAGGAGGGACACCAGGGGCCATGATATGAGACTGGAAGGAGGAAGGTTCAGGAGAGAGATGAGGAGACACTTTTTTACAGAGAGGGTAGTAGCTGGGTGGAATGTGTTACCGACAGAAGTGGTATCCAATAGAACAGTGGGCTGCTTCAAAAGGTGCTGGGATGGGGCAAGGAGGAGGGTCAAGGAAGGGGGTTGGTGGGAGGGTGTGAAGGAAAAAATACTATGATAATGTTGTAGAAATAGCAGTACCTAGAACCTCCACAAGATGGCGGCAAAAGTAAAACTTAAAAAGGTAAAATGGTGAAAAAAAGAAAAAAGGTCTGAAATCTAAGACAAACATTCCTCTGAAGTCATGTGAACATTCGTTGTTTTTCTCTTGCAATGAAACTTAGGAGCAATTTATCCAATCAGAGATAGACACAAATAGAGACAAGTAAATTATGCCAACCCACTGCGGCAAATTGTAGCCAATAGACAATGACATGCAACAGAGTATATTAGCTTTGTGTAATTGTGAAACTGCTGAGTTCAGCTTGAGTTTGTGTTCTATGATGAACTCCCGTATGCATATGTATTAAAACTTTCTTTTCACTATATGCAGTGTTCCTGAGCCTGATTTTAAACAAGTGTTAGAAGGATATATATATATATATATATTTTTTTTCCATGACAAGGGAAGGACAGCTGCAGAATAAAGGGTGCTAGCTGCACATTCAAGTAGACTTGATAGACCACTGGGACTTTATCTGCTGGCAAATTTCATATGTTCATAGGCATCTTGAAAATCCTCCTCAGAAATAGCATCAAACCCCTTGTAAACTGTAGCAACATTTTCTAAAGTATCTTGTAGGGCAGTATCGGTAACTGGAAGGGGCAATCTGGATAGGCGATCAGCAACAGAGTTCAAAGATACAGCTCTATACTGAACATCATAGTTAAACTCTCGTATTTATTTATTTATTTATTGAAATTTCGGGTAACACCTTTGAGAACAAGCTCATTTCATAGGTTCCACGTCAGACGAACAATACATATTGGGAAAGTACGAGACGGAGAACAAACAAAACAAGGAATTATACAGGATATTACAAGAGTGTATAACTAGAGAAGTTCCAATCAGACAGATTATCTTGCAATGCGCATTCCAGCTCAGTTGCTTCCTTTAGTGTTCGAAAGAGTAGTCAAGGCTTGTTGATCAGTTCTTAAGGTAAATTGTTTACCCAGTTGCCACATATGCCATTTGTCAACTGCCTAAATACATGCCAGGGCTTCTTTTTCAATGATAGAGTATTGCCTTTCAGTGTCTGATAAGGTTCGTGAAGCAAAGACAACTGTATACTCAGATCCATTCTCTCCAAGTTGTGTAAGAACAGTGCCAAATCCATAATCAGAGCACCAATAGATACTATTGTCAGCAGTTCTAGATCAAAATGAGTTCAGGCAGGACTGTTTACAGTCACTTGGTTCACCTGTTCAGAGCTCTGTTGAGTAGTGTCAGTCCACTCAAATGCTCTATTTTTTTCATACAGGTGCTTGTATGGGCTCAACTACAGTAGCAAAATTTGGTACAAATTTTCTATACCATGCACTAAGTCCCAAGAAAGAGCGCAAACTAGCAGCATCTGCTGGAAGTGGAGCATTCAACAAAGGGGTCACCTGAGCATTATCTGTCTGCAAACCTGGTGAGAGTAGAGAACCAAGAAAGCATAGTTTAATTTGACGAAACTGGCATTTATCAACATTAAGTTTCAGTCCAGCTTTTTCGGTGTGAAACAAGGCAGCAGAAAGGTTTTCTTCATGTTCCTCTGGTGTCTTCCAACAAACAATGACATCGTCCAGGTACCACATATGAGGAATGCATGTTTTTTCAACAATTTGATATGATATATCATTTCATCAGTGATTTGCCCAAACTCATATGTAGCAACAAGTTCTGGTAAAGCAGCAACATAATGGTCGGTTGACTCACCCATGTGTTGAGTGCGTTGTCTAAGCCGATAGTGTTTGGCTACAACATTCACTTTAGGAGCAAAGAAAGCTTCCAGAGCAAGAACAGAACCTTTTTAGTTGCCTGCAGGCAGTGATAATGTATAATAGGTCATCTGTCCCTCTGTTTCAGGGAAGTAATAAGCCAGGCCTGTTTCCTTTTGTCAGAGAACTCGTGGCCATCTATAACAAGCAAGTAGGTTTCAGACATTTTGCATCCAGGTCTTAAATGCAATTTACAGTTCACCCAGGCATTCCAAAAAAAGAAACTGGAGGTTGTAGAGAAACAGTCGCTATCCTCATTGCCAATTTGTTGTGTACTGACAAGCAGTAAGAACTCCAGGCAAGAATGGACCTAGGAGACACGCTGGACTTGTGGTAGTTGGTCATCGATGTGTGGAGTCATGCAGACTATAATTTTTGCAGAAGGGAGTGACAACAAGGTGGGGTATGGGCTGCCACATGGGGGATCTAAAAGTTAGGGTGTTTTGCAGGCGGGAGGTGAATTGTGGGGGTAGCAATCAGACTGGAGTAGTTTTTTTGCAGATGGAGCCGGTGTTGTCACTTGGGGATGGAGGGTTCAAAAATTTGGGGTGGTTTCAGGAAGCTTCTGAGAGCTTGTGTTATCACGTGGGGGATTGAGGAAGTTTCTGTAAGTTTGGTTGTTTGTATAGTAGTTGGGAGGGTGCCTGGCTTGTTATAGGGTGGTCTTTAAACACTGCGATGGGTAGTTGTCTGCTGGAAGCTGTGGTGGTGATGCAACAAAATGCAGGTTTTGTTTGAGGGTTGCTGACAGTGCTATGATAAGGAAAGAGGAACAGTTGTCATAGCCCATCCTTAATCACACAGCTCAGTGCACCTCTGTGCAGGCTGGGGGCAGTGGTTTGTGTGATTTCACAAAATGACTGAATAATCCCTGACCTCCACAACTGCCATTCCTTAAGTGCTAGCTGTCTCAGACCCATGTCACATACTGGCCCAAAGTGAATCCTTCTATCTTGCGATACACCTGTCACCTTAGGCATGCTGCCACAGCCCGAGTGGGATCACCATACAAACGCTGGCAGCAGTCTTATGTACCAACCTGAATATTTTGAACTGAAGACTGCTGCAGTTTGCAACTGGATGTGTTCCTAAATCATTAGAGCTAATTTCTAAAAATGGCACAGTTGCACTGTTTATGTTGCACACCTGAGCTCCATATAATGGATAAAATTCTTTACTATAATTATATTGAATAAAACCAATGCTGTTAATGGAACAGTGAGCCTCGTGTGATGTGCCTGTTTTTCGAGTGTAGCACAGCAAAATCTGCTATTGTGCAATTTATGTGCATTCCCTCTCACCTGTGTGCTCGCTTGTATCACTGAGCTGGTGATATTTTGGATCAGTTTGATTGAGTGGGGTCTTAGCCAGGCCTTATGCAAGTATATCCGCCTGTTCCCTTATACTGAGCACACTTAAACCTGAGAGGGCCCGATTCCAGAACAGGTCCAGAACGACGCAGAGGGCTTGCAACACGGTGTTTGATGCAAGTGCTGACTTGGGTCAAACATGCAATTCCAGAAGTCGATGACACAAGTCCCTGACGCTGCAAAGTTAGACTATCTCCCCGATGGTCTAACACTGCATCTATGGGTGGACCCTGGCAATGGGGACAGGCTGTCGTTAAGCAGGTAGACTTTCGCAAATGTGTTAGCACTTTTGCAATAGTGCAGGGATTGCATCCAGGAGCCTTGATGCATTTGCGGGACACTTTGCAGCAGATGTAGGGCTTGCCATAAGCCCTGCATCCCTCTTCTGAAATTGGGCCTGAGGTGTGCTGCCACAGCATCAACAGTAAAATAGGCCCTTTTTTAGGGGGGATTCAAGTATCCTTGTGACCAGCATAAGTTGGTTCTAACCTATTTTTGAGCTTTTGGTCATCTATAGTTGCAATAAGTAATTTTTACTTTTGGACACTGAGTAAAAATAGGAGTCAAAGTTCAAATAATGTGACTCAGACCAATGAGGCTCCTGATTCTCATTTGTGCTTAAGAAACACAGACAGTTTAGAAAACAGAAAAAAACTATGATTAAGTATTTTTCAGAGAATAGCAACAGCAGCAATGGTGCAGGAATTGAAATATTTATTTATTTAGTTTTTGTTGACCGGGTAAGTGCACTAGACAAATTCTGCCTATTTTCAGGCACGACCTGGGGGAAGGGGCTACAGATGAATGCCAACTGACTTTGAACCAGATTACGCTGTTGGTGGTATTTTAGTGAACATAGACTTGAAAAGAACGTTTATTAAGTTGGAGAGATTTTTTAATTAGTGAACCTAATGTGGTATGTAATACTGTAAAACTTAATATTATCACTACCGTGTTATTTTCACGTGGTCCGATGTTTATGGATTTTCCACGTAAGTCTTTTTTTTTTTTTAATGACGGGCACTAAGTCATATACAGGACAAGACACAGAATAGCCCACCAGCATTCAAATTCCCCTCAGAATGACATATAACGCCCAGCAAAAACCATTGGGCAAACAGTGATCCACTTTATCAGTTTTACCCTATGCCTCTACATTACTTTTCAGAAACAGTGCCTGAGTCTACCAGATGACCAGGGAACCCTTTTAATTCTCAGTCAATGCAAAGCTCACTCCACTGAAGATGTGCTTTTAAAACTTGAATAATGTAATGTTGTTACAGTCTTTATGCTAGCAAGCTGCACTGATTTACTCCAACCTTTAGACCTTGCTATAATAAACTGTTCAAAGATGCACTAAAAGCACATTCACACAATGGTACTCCAATGTCATCTTATAACAGCTGCCCAGACACTGTCAATGTTGATTTATAAGTGTCTAGCATTAAATGTAAGCATGCACAGTGGTAATATCCAGATTTACCAAAATAAGCACACGCAGAGAGGACTGTCTGCATGGATTCCAGCTGACTGGGAGAGCTGAAGTGCACTCTGGTTGCCTGAATTATTCCATTTGAGGTTACTGTAGCACACTGTAGTTGAATTACTGTATCATATTGAAAGTGCGGATTTTTTAAACATACTGTATGCTGTGTGTTTTGAATAGCACTACAATATTAGGCGATAATCATAGCACATCATAGCAAATGAAGTGTAGTGTTTTGTATAGCACTATATAGCGAATACTGGATGGGCAACTATGCATAACCAGTGTATTGTGCCACTGAGGGGTTCTGATTCCCTCTGACCTTGAGAGCGAAGCTTGAGAGGTCTGTGGGAATCAGAACCCCGAGGTGTTACGATACACTGTTTGTGCATAGAGTTGCACATCCAGTATTTTTTTATAGTGTCTGGTGCCCCTGAAAGTAATTTTAAAAAGTTAGATTTTTTAAAAAATAAATAATTGCTGCCGCATCTTATTTCCGTGTTTTAAGGCAGGTTGCTAGAGTCAGTGATGTGGTAATTTCGGAGCAGATATCCCTACTTGTCTAGTGCGGGCTTTCATTGGTTGTCAGTTGCCTGTGGGAGGGTTTTCCAAAAGAAAAAACTTGGCAGCCCTATTTCTCGCTAAGCAAGAGGATTTACTACAAGGAATCATCTTAGTGGTTGTAAGTAATTTAAAATATCTGGTTGATCCTGCTTTGTTTGCATCTTGAGTGGTTCACGTGATCGTGCCGGCATCAGTGCGAGTTACTATGTAGTTGATCCTGCCATTTCTGTTGCCACAGCTGTTGTGGCTTGTGTGCTTTCGAAACTAGCTGAAACGTTGTTGTACCACAGTGTGCTACAATCATGTTCCATGACCTTTATTTATTTATTTGAATTTTGTTAACAGGTAAGACCACTGAGACAATAAAAGTCCCTTTTTCAGGATCGACCCGGTGTCACATGTTACATAGCAGTACAACAAGTATCACAGAGGGGTACATTACATTTCATAGCTGAACAACAAGTATCACAGAGCAGTACAGTGTACAGACAGTAAATGCAAGGCATCTATGAAGCATCATCAATTCCATGTACATTTGTTATGTACAGTATACCAATATATTACATTGTATTACATTTCATAGTAGCACAACAGGTATCACACAGCAGTACAGTGTACAGACAGTAAATGCAGGACATCTGTGAAGCAATATAGCCATATTCGAGCTATACCCAGACATAGATGCTATACAGCCTGGGTGCTATAACAAATGGGTAGGAGCATAGTGCTATAAATGTATAAGGGGAGAGGGTTAGCGGGAAGGGAAGAGGAGTGGGATAGAGTGGCAGGGACTGTAGAGGTAGAGGTGCATCAGTGAGAACAGGAGCAGGAGACAAGGGAGGCATATAGGTTGGACTTAAATAGAGGAAGAGAAGTGCTGTTCAGGACGCATGGAGGAAGAGAGTTCCAGCTAGAGATAGCAGCAAATGAAAAGGACCTTCTAGTGTAGGTTAGGTGCAGCTTGGGTATTTCCAGGAGGGGTAGGGATGCTGAGCGAAGGGTGCGGGGAGTTTGTTTTAAGCTTATTATATCCCTTAGGCATGGGGGCGTGAAGTAATGGACAAATTTATAAATAAGGCACATGGAGAAGTACTTCAATTTAGATTCGTAGGTTAACCAGCCCAGAGAGGAGAAGAGAGGACTTCACAGTGGTGCAAACTGGAGTTGGCTCCCAGCGTGAACCTCCCAACCCTATGGTAGGCCTGAGAAAGGAGAGAGAGAGAGGAGGAATTAGTAGTAAGCAGCAGAGGGGCTCCATAGGTCAGGAGGGGAGAGAGCGATGTGTGGGCAATTGTTAGACTGGAGGCAGGGGTGAGAAACGGTCGGATTCGATAGAGCAACCCAAGCTTCTAGTTCATAGATCTGACAATGTTGGAGACATGAAGATTGAAGGAGAGTGCAGTGTCCAGGATGAAGCCCAGATATTTGAAGGACATGACTGTCTCCAGGGTGTCACCCTTGTTTGATATGATATTGAGGGCGGGTGGAGGGTCTTTTGTAGAAGGGTTTCAGGAGAACAGCATGCATTTAGTTTTCTTAGTGTTGAGGACCAGCTGACGACAGCTGAACCAGTTCTCAAGGGAAGCAAAGTCATTGGCAAGATCCCTATTAATTGTGTCAGTGTTAGATGAGGCACGATAGATAATGGCATCATCCACATAAAGGTGTACTGAGGCACCACCGCAAGAACTGGGGAAGAGGGAAAATAGAAGGGGACCTAAGATGGATCCCTGCAGTACTCCATGCGTTATATGCCAGGGTTCAGAGAAGGAGCCATTCCATTTGACTCTCTGAGAGCGGAAGGATAGGTAGCTTTTTACCCAGTTCCAGGCATTGTTATCCAGACCTAGGGTCTCCAGCTGGTGGAGCAGGAGATCATGGTTTACCAGATTAAATGCTTTAGCAAGATTGACAAAAATGGCACCTGTAGCACGGCCCTCATCCATGGCATGGTATATGTCTGTTGTTACTTTTATCAGAGCAGTTTGGGTGCTGTGATTCCTTCTGAATCCATGTTGATAGGGGGATAGAAGGTTGTGTGATTCAAGGTAGCCTTGGAGGTGGTTGTAGACTATGCGCTCCTGTATCTTTGCCAGGTGGCAGAGGAGGGATATAGGTCTATACAGTAGTTGTCGATGACAGTATTGGAACCTCCCTTATGTATAGGTACTACCACTGCAATCTTCCACTTATCAAGTACTATGTTGGATAAGAAGGACCGGTTGAAGAGATCTCGGACCGGGTGAACAAGTGCTGTTGCTCCCAACTTGAGAAATTTTGCTTCTAGAGAGTTGTGTCCAGCCGAACTGTCAGGATTAAGATTTAGGAGTAGCTTCTGGACCTCTTTGAGCGTGGCAAGTTTCAGGTGGAACTCCGGGCGCCCATCAATGGCCACTTAATAAGGTGCGGCCTGGTTAGGAGTGGAGAAGTTATGGAAAAGTGAGGTATATTTGTCAAGATCTGTGAAGAAGTTATTAAATCCTGTTGCTATGGATGCAGAGTCAGTGAGGGTAAAGTCGTTGGCAAGGACTGAGTTGGGGGTGGAGGCAGTTGTCCCTTTCAATAGTGAGTTAATTTGCCGCCAGAACTTCTTTGGGTGACAGAGATTCTCGGTTTGTAGAGATCTGAAGTGTGAGTGCTCGGCTTTGTGAAGGAACTGTTTGCCTTTGTTCCTGAGATGTCCGTAGGCTTGCCAGTCAGAGGGTAGGTCACTCTTTTTGTAGGTTCGCCAGGCTTTGTCCCTATGGGAAAAAGCATTATAATTTCCCTAGTGAGCCATGGTGCTTTAATACCCTTTGATCTACATTTATTCAGGTGTGCATTTTGGTTAATTATGTGTGTAAAAGTTGTGATGAAGAAGTCTAGGGCATGATTTAAGTCCGGAAGAGCATTAATGGGTGACCAGTCTGTGTTAGTGATGGAGGTGACAAAGTGGCCGGCGTCAAATTTGGACATGTCACGGACTAATGATATCTTGGGAGGAGGGTTAGAGTAGTTGTTTCTCCATACACAAAAGGTAGGTGAGTGATCACTTAGGCAGTCAGGGAGTACACCGACTGCTTTTATCCTCTTTGGGCAGTTTGTAACTATCCAGTCTAGTAATGCATGTTTCCCTGATTTGGTGTTGACGCGTGTGGGGGATTGTATGAGCTGGGTTAGACATGAGTCAGCCAGTGCTGCATGCAGTTTCATGGCATCTGGGTGCAGCCAGTCCTGGTTAAAATCTCCACAGAGTATGAGGTCATGGCCAGGGAGTGTATCTAAGTACTCTAGGAGGAAGGGCAGACTGGAGGAGGCTGTACTGGGGGCATGTAGACATATCCAATGGTCAGTGGTACAACAACATTTCAGCTAGGATGGTTTTCCATGCTGAACAAGCCCTCACCATACACTATAAAATGATAATTGTAGCACATTGTAGCAAATGAAGTATAGCAGTGTGTTTTGTATAACGCTATATAGCGATAATCATAGCATATCACAGCAAATGAAGTATAACAGTGTGTTTTGTATAGCGCTATATAGCGATAATCATAGCATATCACAGCAAATGAAGTATAGCAATGTATTTTGTATAGCGCTATATAGCAATAACCCCCTACTGTATTTTAAAGTAATCTACTTGCATATGCATTTGTATATGTTTTGTATGTCACTGTAGAATGATGATTGTAGCACATTTCAGCAAATGAAGTATAGCAGTTTATATATGTGCTGTACTGCATTTTAAAGTAAGTGAGTTGCACATGCTTTCAAAACTACTGTTCATTTATACGGAATAAAAGTGACCTTTCATAAACAAACTTGTGTTCTTGGCACACTTTTTCCATATCCATTATATTTAATTTATGCTGTAAATGTATTTTCACAGTTTAATGCCATCAGTGAAAATAGTGAAAATAAATTTACAATAAAAATATGGAGTTTAATAGTATATCAACACTGGAGAAATATCTAGAGAAATAAATCCCAAGGGGACTGCAGGTATCTGCATTGCTGTTGTGTGGTCTGCAAACTTTTGAATACAGTGAAAAGTGGGAATATGCATTGAAAGATTGCTCAAGGGTCTTCGTTTAATTAATTATTAATGCTGATATCAAAACTGGCCCGGTAAGCGCTGAGGGTTGAGATGCTAAACACCACACCTCGTACCATGCCAGCAACCTGAGATCAGGAGCGAGCTCAGGCCACCAAAGGTCGGCCGGGGGGGGGAGAGGAGCAGGACCGAGCAGCTGCAAGGCAGTCCTCCTTTCCTAGGAGGGATATGGGGTTTCCTTGGATCTTGGCTGCCACTCGATGGAGGCTAGGTGGCAGCGCCAAGCCACAGGGGGAATCTGGCATTAGGCCGAGTGGGAAGAAGGAGCCATCACCAGAGCCGCGGAGCGCATGTGTGCCTCCAGGCGTATGCACAACTGAGTTCTGGGGTCCTGGGAATTATGGGAGAAAACCATGAAAACAGATGTCTAGGAGGATAGAAAAAAAAGCTGATATCAACAAACATAAAAAGAGCAATTCTGAAACTAAGGAATTAAAGAAAGAACTCAATAAATGTCTGAAACCCCCACAAATCAAAGATCTAGATCAAAATCTCCAAAACAAAATAGAGAACTATGATTACGCTCCCTCAGTTTAATTTCAAAGGAAGCTTCAAAGGGACTCGGCCTATTACAAATGAGGAACATTCTTTAATTGACCAAGAGAGGAAAGGAGAAGCCAGAGTCGGGGACACTAGAGATCAAGAAAAAATGTATTTCAAAGCAATGGGATCACAGTGCTAAAGTGTCCTTTCAGGAAGATTATGGAGCATGGCTAGGCAGTCAACAAGATGCTGCCTAATTTCTTCTCTCCCTAAGCCCCAGTACAACATCCTTCATAATCCTGCTCAGTTTGTACAGTTACGTTGGTACACAGCAATAAATTTGATGGGGCAGAGCTTCCGGACCACAGTGGTGCAACTCTGATTTGCAACGGTACAAGATTCAGCCCATTTTCATCAATGACATCCCAACTACTAGCTTTCCACCCAGACAGCAGGCTGCTTCTCAAAAAGGCAATGGCAGGAAATGACCCGATTAGCAGTCGGCAGCTTATCACACAGATGACTAAACTGGAAGTGAGCTCACAATGCACAAATGCAGACATTCTCCAAATCGCTCAGAGAGTAAATGTTCAGCAAAGGGTCGCTGACATTGGAAGACAGAACTGAATGTCTGATGGCCCATATCTGTGATCAGGAGTGAGCCATCCAGCTCTTCTAGGCAAAAGTCAGAAACCTCGAAAACAGAGGTCAGCAGAATAATCTCCTCTTTGTGGGCTTCCCCAAAGGCTGTGAGGTGAAAAACATAACTCCAGTTTACAGGAGGGCTCTTCCTGAAATACTGGGCACACAGTGTCCTACAAACTTGGAAATCGATCACTCCCATAGAACTCCCCTCGCCAGAACCCAGCAAATGTCCCAGAATTATCCTCATTGATTTACCGACAAAGAGAATATAATGCTGTGGACCCAGCTGAAAGGAGACTTACAATGGAGGGGGCACCAAGTCAAGGTCTTTCCTGATTTCTCCAAATAATTGTTTGCCAGGAAGAAAGCCAACACCCCTGCCTGCCAGGCATTGATGGACTTAGGCTTCCCTTACAGCATCTGGTTTCCAGCAGCCATACAGATCCTGAAGAATGGTGTCTTACAGCAATCTGACTTTCCGGATGCTGCAGAGGCCTACAAATCCACTGACTGTAACAAGTATCCTTAAGACCTAGATGGGGGGCAGGGTTCTGGAACCCAGCCTATGGACTCTGCTGATATTCCTGATGATACATTAACTCAACACCCTCAGTACGGCCCACCGTTATGATCTCCTCTAGTGGATACAAACCCATGGTATCCCTCTCCAAAAAGTGGCTCAGGTCAAATGTCAGGACTTGGCCTCATGGCCCAGAAGCAGAAGCCACAGCAGCGGTTGAGGGTCCTCAGTATTCTCAGAAATAAACTCAACCTTAAATCAGAAGCAACCAATTTGCGCTGCTGCTTCATGCCCCACTGGATGATCTGGTCAACCCCTTCACTGCAACCGCAACAATAGAACCCCACCATAGAAGCTGTGGTGTGACCCAAATCATAGGCAGTCAGTCTGTTTGCAGCCATCACCCAGCTTCCTTCAGAAGACTCAAGTACTGAAGAGCACCATCCACCTCAGGCACTTGCCCTCTCTTTCTAGCACTTGTAGTATTGTTAATCCACCTAGACTAGTTTTTAGATTGCACTTAAATTTTGTGTTTCCCACTGTTATATTATTTTATTGTTAAACCCTCACTGAATGCTTAATGTCACCTTGTATTTGTTAATACACCAAGGCTAGTTCATGGTTTGATCTTTAGTCTATATTATCCTAAATTTATGTACCACTTTATTAACCCTTGCTGTTAGATAAATGTTTAAGCCTATGTCATGTCTCATGATTGTTGTATGTAACTGGACGCTTGTGTAAATGGGCAGCAATGCTCACATGCCTTTCCAGTATAACCACTAAAAATGAAATGAAAATGATGAAGCTCCAAATCCATCAGTCCCTGCGGAGCCCCCGGCTGAAGCATCCCCACCCTCGAGCAAGTCCACACCGGATGGTATCCCAACTTGAAGTGGCTGGCTCCATCAGTAACTCAAAATGTCCGAAATGGAAGGCACTTTCTGTTGTTTTAATAGTGCCACTCCCAGTGGCCCAAACAGAACTTGGTCTGTCAGGACTATCAATTCATTAAGACTCCAAGGGCTCCTAAAAAGGCAATGCCAGACTGTTGATGTATCCTTTTAATCTATGGGATAGTTGTTCCCAACCTGTTTAATGTATGTTTCCTTGCAGCTGTTTATTGCTCATTTAAGGGTCCCTTGTGTTGCCCATATCGTCCTCCCCTTAAGAGAGTGGGGGAGCCAGAATCATTTGGTATCTTTACTATCTGTGGTCCAGGAAATACACTCAAGCATGGCTCATGTTGTCTCTACAAAGGGTTGGTTTTAAATGCACACCCTGTGGAGTCTAGGGATGCAAGCATCATCACCTCTGCTACCTCCAGGGCATTTTAAGCAGCCCACCGCTCTTTTTTTTGCTCCTCCTCAAGTCCTCAGCCAGCCACTCCTTCAGGCTGCCAAGGCCCACTGCCATCAAGTACCATCGCCACCCACCACCCCCATCTGTGCCGTGACCTCGGGTAACCCAACGTAACCCTTCATCACAAAGGCCCCTCCCCCATGGGAGGCAACCAGGAGAGGAGAAACACCCGCAGGCATACAAAATGTATCAAGGGCACGGCAGGGGTCGGCACAGACACCTCTGGGCCATCATGGCAGGCGGGGACCAGTGGCTGTCATCCAGTTGGCGAAGGGCCTATTTTCCACTTTTCTCCCAATCCACCCACACCCTCCTACAAAGGTTCAGCCGCAGTGGCATCCTGGAGGTGGTTGCATTCAGCAGTGCATCAAAGCCACATACCACCAAGAATGTCAACCCCTAGCCACCTCCAGGGGCCGGCAAACAGTGGTCCAAGACTCTCCCATGGAGGGAAGCATCAAAAGGACACACTAATCCCCTTCCCCACCAGATTCTGCTTCTGACATCTGGGCTCGAGGTGCAAACCTGGATCACCAGCGTGCCAAGCGAACACCCTTCTCGTGGCGCCATGGAGTCAGCCCTCTCTTCTTTTTTATTTGCCTACTTAGGATATAATGTGGTTAGTGTGAAATTGGAGACATAGGCTTAAGGGTATGCAACTGAAGGTCTCTATTTACCTGCACTCTGTCCATGCGACCTTCCCCCACATCAAGACCATATTGTCTCTACTGAAGCATATCTCCTCAAGCAGGAGAAAGGAATGGCTGAGGAGTCTCTCTGCAGTAATAATGCAAACACAATGTGTAGCTTGAGACTTGGCACCAACCCCCCAGAAAAACAATTGACCCCACCACATAGGCCCACTGTGCACCGGAGCCAAGATGCAGGGTACAAGAACTGTATTCATGCACAACTGCACCACCCTTTCATTCTCGCACTTGGCCACTATACTTTGTCTGTGCCTTCATGGAACGTTTCAGGACCTGACTCAGGAGGAGGTAAGGGACGAAGTTGAGGGGTTTTGGATTGCAGAGGAAGGGTAGGTGGTAGGGAGGTGGAGGTGGGAATGTGTCACCCTTGTTGGGCTTTTATATGTTTATATGGTTATTGTGCAAGTTAGCCTTTTTTATGTCCAGAGAATGTTAGATAAGGGGCTTGATCTGTTCTTACGGAGCACATGCAGCTCACATGATGTTGTTTGGTACAGTTCACTGGGTGGGGAAGTGTGGATGATCAGTGGTTGAGCAGGCCTTGAGGGAATTTTAAGTTGCATTAATGACTGACATCCATGCGATCAGCTTGAATGTGAGGGCCTCAACTCCTCCATCAAACATATAAAGGTTTTATCCCACCTTTGTGGCTGCACTCACTGATCACTTCTTTCAAGAATATAGGCTCATGGAAGGAGAAGCACTTAAAGTGGGAATGGGTGGGGGAGGCCCACAGTGCCACTGTCATGACAAAAGGGGGTTATCCCTCCTCATTCACAAATATCTGGGGTGGTCCTTTACTCCCATCAAGATAGACATGGAGGGTAGATGGCTCCTGATGAAACTCGCCACACCTCAGGGACCCCTTCTTGCAGCTAATGTTTATCAGCCTAATAAGGATGATCCCCCCCCCCCACACACATTTTTCACAAGATCAGCCACACAATCACTGCCATGTCATCTTCCACTTCACCCATCCTTCTTGGAGGGGAATTTAACATCATGATGGTACAGGTCCCTGGTAAGGCCTTATCTAGAGTATGGAGTTCAGTACTGGTGTCCACACCTCAAAAAGGACATTAACCTGCTGGAGAAGATCCAGAGGAAGGCTGCAAAGATGATAGTGGGTCAGCAGGGTAAGGCATATGTGGAGAAGTTGAGGGCACTGAACATGTGCTCCCTAGAAGACAGGAGGGGGGGAGTGAGAGAGAGAGAGAGAGAGAGAGAGAGGACATGATTGGGACCTTCAAGTACTGAAAGGGATAAATAAAGGAGATAAGGAGAGTCTCTTTAAGTTGAGTGGCAACCATAAAATGAGGGAGCGCAGTCTTAAGCTGGAGGATGGGAAGTTTAGGAGGGAGGTCATGAAGCACTTCTTCACAGAGAGGGTGGTGGACACTTGGAATGCGCTGCTGGAAGAGATGATCTTGTTGAAGACAGTGGGCAGCTTTAAGAGAGACTGGGATAGGCATAGCGGGAAGGTAAGGATCATGTGTAGGGAGGATGGGAGGAGTGGGGAGGGGGGCAGGGACAGTAGCTCAAGCTGTGGACCCTGCAATACAAGCAGACTAAATAGACCAAATTTTCTTCTTCTGCTGGCTTCTTCGTATATTCGTATGTTCGTATGTATGAAGGCCTGCATAGACTGCAGTTTCTCCTCCTGTGAACCCTACACTAAGGTATGTCTAGCACTTAAGTGAACTGCTCAAAGAGCATGGCCTTGATGACATCTGGTGTCTTCAGCACCCAGCCATCAGGGATTACATATGCTTTTCTGGTGCCCCTCCACCTCTAACAGAATAGACATGTGGTTAACGTCCTTCCACCTCACCCATCTGTCTATAGACACATGGATTCTCTCCATCAATATCTGAGACCATGCACCCCCTAGATCTCACCCTACTTTGAGATCCTGTGCACCCTCATGCTAAGAAATGACGTGTAGACCTACTACTCCTACATGATCCCAGAGTTAAGGAGTGGCTAAAGAATGAGATGCAACAATTCATGGTGGTTAATAATAATGGGGAAGTCACTAAAGGGACTCTTTGGGAGGCCTATGAAGCCACTATTTGGGGGCCTTATCATTGACAATGCTGTAAACAGAAGGAAGCAGAGGAAGGCAAAGATGCATATACTCGCAACCAAACTCACTGCCCTGGAAGAACCAAATAAAAAACAGACTCTCCCATTTCAAGAGCCATTAGCCCACTTCACCAGTACAAGGATCAAACTTAATAAACTTATTTCCCATAAGGCTGAACTAGCTAGCATCACAATGCAACAAGCGTACTAGGAAGGGGACAAAAAATCCAGCAAACCTTTGGCTTTTCATGTGTAAAAAAAGGGCAGGAGGTGAAATGTGACCCTGGTCTTCAAAACCAGAGAGGACAGGTTCAAATAGATCCTTGTAAAATCAATAGCAACATGCAGGCCTTCTGTCAATCATTATACATCTCTGCCACTCCTATAGCAGATGAGATGGTCTTGGACTTCTTGGATAGTCTCCCCATTCCCAGAATTGTGCCCAATGCTTCCACTGCCCTGGATCATCCTACCTCTCTCCAGGAAGTCCATGCTGCCATTAGATCACTGAATAAAGGGAAAGCCCTGGAAATGGATGGTTTCCCAGTTAATTTTTATCAGCTGGTCTGTGAGGATATTAGTCCTGCTCTTGTGACTGTCTTCAGCTTCAGTCCTCACTAGGTGCTGGTGTAACCCCCGTGCAAATGGGGGTTTCCAAAAGTCTTCCAGGAGCTTGCCTGAATGCTCCAAGTCTGAGCTGTTTAAATGTGGTTCCAAGTGAGTGCTATTTGAGCCTCCACGTACTGTCTCTTTAAGAGCGGTCTGCTTGCAGACTTAATTACTTTGTATGGGGGGACTGTGTATTTAATGCTCGAATCCCGCCAGAGCTGCGGAGTAATCGCTCCATTTTGAGATCGCTGGAAGTGCAAAGGGAGCCCATCTGAAAGCTGTAACTGTTTGCCTGTAATCATTTAAAGCATTAGCCAAATTGTAGTTTGTCTAACCTGCCTTTATTGCAGCTGGGACTCTGTGTGTGTTACCTCTCCATTTTGGACCTAAACTGCTGTGCTGGGCCAATTGGGTTAAGGGAGCCCTAAAATGGAGCCTGTAGACAAATCAGAACTTGGACTCTTAATTTTGAGCCAGCCACAAGGGGATTGTATGGGCAGTGACTCTGGGAAATGTAGTTTTGACCTTGGCACCTTTTTCTACCAACAGAGGGAGTCTTATTGTGAGTGACAGCTAAGCCAACCAACAGAATGATGTGGAGCTAAAGGAAATGCCCTGCTTTGTGACTGGAAAGCTCAGATCAGTCGTGACACTGAAGAGAGAAGGAGATCTGTGCTTCTGCGGTGTATAGTTTTGCGTGGGACGCGAGTGTGAGGCCCTGAAGTTCGGCCTGCAGCCGTTGCAAGTACCAGTTCGGACTGAAGCCGAGTTGTGAGGAGACAGAAGGAAGTCTGAAGAGTGGAAACCAGGCTCACCCTGTAGAAGACTGGAGAAATTGCTGAATCGGGCTCGGTCTGTTAGGAACTGAAGCTGCTGTGTGTGCTCCCGGGTATTTTGCAGTAATTGCGATCGGGATCGAGGAGCAGCCTGCCTGGTATAGTACTTTCCTTTTACATATGAATGTGTGTAGTGCTTGTGGGGAATCGCTATTTCCAATCCCCCGTGCTGTGTGCTGTGTGTTGAAGCTGGAAGCAAACCCCAGCTTGTCTCGGACTAAATCCGTTTGCTATCAACTGCAGTGGGGTCCAGTCACAAGGACCTTGTCTCCATGCCCTGTTGCTCTGGTATTCCAGAAGAACATCCACCATCCGGTCCTCAGCTTGGGTATTGTGAGTACAATTCAGGTTATTCCCCTGCAGCCTGTTTTCAATCACAAGTGTGTCATCTAATTCTTGTTGTTTCACTGCCTGATGGACTGAGCCATCTGGCTCCGGATTACAATTGGGTGTTGTGCATATATTTTCTTCTACAGGGCCCTATCCATCTGCACCTGCCGGTCAACCCCGGGCAACAGACCTGGCTAGCCCCCCCCAACCTGGGTACCCAGAGTGTGACTTTTCAGACCCTGTATGTGTGCACAGTACTGTGATTTAATGACACCAATTAACCTGATTTCTCCCTCCCGTGTTACTGTCCCCTAAATAAATCAGATTTGTTATTGTTATACTATATACTGTCTGTGGTGTTGGTACTTATGGAAACACTATTGTATTTCGCTGTGTGTTTTGTTTAACCTTATTTTACAGGGGGTCCTCAGAGACTTGCTGTAGAATCAGTCTCGAGGGTAAGTGGTACTTTATGAGTGAACAGTGTGCATACGTGGGGTATTGAGGCTTGTAACTCCTGTGTACTGTGTGAGCCACTAGAGGGAACCAAAGGGAGTCACAGTGTCCCAGAGGGCTATGATCAAGCTAGTCTAACCACTACAAACCCTGACCTCTGGGTGGAGGCACCCGCCATAGAACCTAGGCCCCTCAACCTGTCAATAGTCAAGCAGGCAGGGGTAGTAGCCCTTGGGATAGCGCCACCTAGGGGTTACATCTTGGAGGCTCACCACTGGGAGTTTATGTCCTCTAGTGGCCACATTTATGAACCACTGTTAAAAAAAATAAATGGGTACCCCAACAGAAGTGGCTGTGCACTGGTTGGTGGAGTGGTGTACTGGGGAGGAGATCGACCCCCAAAATGCTATGCTTATCCTGGACATTCCCCTGGGTATCAATACGGACACTGTACAGGGAGTACTTTCCAAGGTGGAAGGTTTACAAAACCCTGTGGTGGTGGGTCGGCATACTGATCTGCTCACCCACACTTTCATGGCCCTAGTAGAGTATAGGGACCCCATAGATAGCCCCAAAGTGACACAGACTGTTAGCCCAGAGGGAGCCCTCACTGCCTGGAGAGTGATAATTAAGGACAGTAGAGACCCGGGAAGGAATAAGCCCCCCCTCCCACTATCTGAAACTTTTGAGGAGAAATTTGCTAAATTGTTGCTGGAGGAAGGGAAAACTGTGGAGGACTTGAAGAAACTATTCTTGCCACCTGGGGTGTTCTCCCCAACACCCTCTCCTGCTCCAGTACCTGTTATGGTGGCTGAACCAATGCAGGCTCCTATTTCTGCACCTGCCATTAGTCACGACTCTTACTGAAGGTTGAGGATCTTCTCTGGCACCCTCCCCACCCCCCAGGGGGAGGATGATTGGGACACCTGGATAGATTGTGTTGCCCCCCGATACCTAAATGGCAGTGTGTGGAGGCTGAGAAATGAAAAAGAATCATAGAAAGTCTGAGGGGTCCTGCCCTAGAGGCCATTAAATCTTTGAGGTCCACAAATCCTGAGGCATCTGCCCAGAAGTACCTATCTGCACTTGAAGGCAATTTTGGGAGCGTTGAGTCAGGGGAGAGCTTGATGTGGAAATTTCAAGGTACAAAACAGTGGTCAGGGGAAAGTTTTTCTGCATATGTTACTCATCTATAAAGAGCACTGCAGAAGGCTTACCGAAAAGGTGGGATAGCCGCCAGTGACTTAAACCATGTAAGGTTGGAGCATCTACTACAGCATGCAAAACATTCTAAATTGCAGCTCCTTCAATTAAGGCTCCCAGACAGAAGGGGTAAGCCACCGGATTATTGTGACTTAATAAAAGAACTCCGGGAGGTTGAAGATGAGGAGGGGGATTCTAATTCTGGGGTGAGCGCAGCCCAAGTGATCACAGCATCGGAAGGTCCTTGTGAAGTGGGGACCAATGAGGTTGTGCCACCATAGGGTGAACTGCTGAGAGAGATCAGGGAATGCAAAAACAGTCTCTTTATGAAGGCTGCGCCTGCAAGTACAGGCCTCGACCTATATCCGACTGCATCTGCTATGGGGGTGGGGGTACCCACCCAGGCGTCTCCTGCTGACAACAGCTCAAAACTCGATGTCTTGACCATGGAAGTGGGGAAATTGATAAGATGCCTCCAAATGCTTATCACGCCGCAGACAGAGATGGCACCAAGGTGTCCAGCTAGTAGTACCCCCATCCTGGCTCCCAGTGTGATGCCTCAGCCAGTTCAAACTCCAGAAAGTATGTTTTGCTATAATTGTGGGAAGGATGGGCACATGAAGAGAGAATGCCGGTCCCCAAAAGACACAGACAAAGTTGTATATGGGCTGCAAGGAGAGCTTCGGAGAACAAATCAGTGGTTAAGAGGTGCACAAAATGATCCCAGTGAGGGTCTCAAAAATGCTAACTCACGTCCCTTTGTGGCAAGGTCAGTTGCCTAGGCCCCAGCTACCACCTCTCCAGACTGGTCCAGAATAGTGGGTCCCTCCATGGAGACCACTATAAAGGTGAATGGAGTGTCTACAAGAGCTGTATTAGACAGTGGCTCCCAAGTGACAATTATGTTCCATGATTGGCATCAGAAGCATTTGTCAGACGTACCCTTACAACCACTAGAAGGACTGCATGTATGGGGGTTAAGTGAGAAGGCCTACCCCTACTCTGGGTATATCCGAATTTGGCTGTCTTTCCCCATCTCCGTGGCTGGAGTGGCAGAGCAAGTAGAGACCCTGGCCTTAGTGTGTTCCCTTATTGGACTGTATGATGGGGTTCCGCTACTAATTGGGACGAATGCGCATATGTTTGGATGGTTGGCGCAGTTGTGTTATGAGAAACAGGGTTCACAGACTGGTAGAGCTTTAAGAAATCCAGCATTGATCAAGAAGGCCTATGATGCCCAGAGAGATGCTGACAAAGTGGAACCAGAGGAACTGGTTGGAATTGTCTGGAAAAAGGATCCTGAGTCTCTGATCCTGGCGCCAAATGCCCAGTGTACCTTACAGGGAGAGGTCCGTATCAGAAAGGATGTCAAGAATAAAATATTAATGTTGGATGCACCAGGCGATGGGAAATTGCCGGAAGGACTGCTGGTCAAGCCAAGTATTTTGCCTGCCAGAGCCCATGCTTATGCCAGACAGGTAATAGTCCAAGTTCATAATGTGTCTGATAGAGAGATTCGAGTAAATAGAGGTTGCACCCTGGCTAATGTGCATTGTGCGGATACTGCAGTGTTGTCTAGTAACAAGTGTTTGGGGGAGAATGACAGAGTGACATCCGACTTGTTTGATTTTGGTGACTCCCTGTTGCCAGCCGAATGGAAGATGAGAATCAGTAGAAAGCTTACCCAGAGAGACCAGGTGTTTTCTTTCAAAGAATGGGACGTAGGATGTGTGCAAGGAGCTGAGCACCACATCTGGCTGCATGATGAAAGGCCATTTCGTGAGAGGTCTCAACGCCTGGCACCTGCTGACATAGATGATGTGAGACGACATCTGCAAGAGATGCTTACTGCTGGTGTAATACAAGAATCCAGAAGCCCATATGCTTCACCTATTGTGGTAGTGAGAAGAAAGAATGGGACAGTAAAGATGTGTGTGGATTATCGCACCTTGAACCGGCGGACTATCCCTGATCAGTATACAATGCCCCGCATCCAGGATGCTTTAGACTGCCTGAATGGTAGCGGATCTGTGCTGGATCTTTGCAGTGGGTACTACCAGATCCTGATGGCCCCAGAGGACCGTGAGAAGACAGCCTTTATCTGTCTGCTTGGCTTCTATGAATTCATGGGATGCCTCAAGGGATTTCAGGTGCCCCAGCCACTTTTCAACGACTGATGGAGTGTGCAGTGGGGGACATGAACTTATTAGAGTGCCTGGTGTACCTGGATGATGTTATTGTGTTTGGCAGCTCACTGGAGGAACATGAGAGCAGATTGTTCAAGGTGTTGGACCGACTGGAAGACTTTGGCCTAAAACTGTCCATCGATAAATGTCAATTCTTCCAAATGTTTGTAAAGTATGTGGGACACATAGTCTCCACCGAGGGAATAGAGACCGACCCAAGTAAAGTTGAAGCCTTGACCACCTGGCCACAGCCCCACAATCTAAAAGAACTGCAAAGATTCCTGGGATTCTGTGGCTACTATCGCCGTTTCATCAAGGACTATTCAAGAGTGATCTGTCCTTTACTTAATCTTACTCTAGGTTACCCCCCTACCCACAAAAAATACAAGAGGTTGGTTTCTTCTGAGCCTGAGAGAGTGGATTTCCATCCCAATGAAGTATTTGGAGCCAGATGGACACCTGAGTGTGAAGCTGCTTTTCATGAAATCATATATCAACTTACCCACGCTCCTGTCCTTGCCTATGCAGATCCAGCGATGCCCTATGTCTTGCACACTGATGCTAGCCTGCAAGGGTTGGGGGCTGTATTGTACCAAGAGCACGAGAATGGCCTGAAACCAGTGGCCTTTGCCAGTAGAAGCCTGACCCGATCCGAAAAGAACTATCCTGTACATAAGTTAGAGTTCCTAGCTTTGAAGTGGGCTATTGTTGACCAGTTCCATGAGTACTTGTATGGGGCTAAGATACTAGTAAAAACTGACAATAATCCTTTGACCTATGTGCAGACTTCAGCTAAGTTGGATGCCACTGGCCAGAGGTGGCTTTCTGCATTATCTACATATGACTATGCTGTTGAATACAGAGCAGACCTGAACCACATAGATGCTGATGCTCTCTCCCAGAGGCCTGTTCCCCGGAATGACTGGGTCAGACTGTCAGAACCTGACATTCGAGCACTCTGCCAGAAGTTTGACAGGGAGGAACAAATGTCCACGGACGCAGTGGACTGTATGATGGATTGTTTGGGACCCTCTGAGAATTGCATACCTGCTGCTTATTGCCACTTTACTGCAATAGACATTGGTGCACTGCCTCAGCTGGACAATGACAGTATTCAGCGGGCTGAATCCCGAGATCCCATGATCAAATCAGCTTTAGAAGCCCTCTATGCAGGGAAAGATGTGTCCAAATTATGCTCCACTGATTTGAGAACTGCATTGTTATACAAGGAAGGTCCTAAGTTGAAACTGATTAATAGACTTATACAGAGAAACAGTAGACAGAGGGGGACAAATAGACAAACAACAAGTAGTGCTGCCCACTGCCTTTCGAGACTCAGTACTGAGGTCCTTACACAACCACATGGGGCACCTTGGTATAGACAGAACACTTGACTTGGTGAGATCCAGATTCTATTGGCCTAAGATGGGGGCTGATGTTGAGCAACATATTCAAACTTGTAGTCGCTGCTTACAAAGGAAAGCTTTACCCCAGAGGGCTGCCCCCCTTGTTAACATCACCACCAGTGTGCCCATGGAGCTGGTCTGTATTGATTTTCTGAGTTTGGAGTCAGATCAAAGAAACATTAGTAATGTGCTGGTGGTCACTGACCATTTTACGAGATATGCTCAAGCTTTCCCCACCAAGGACCAGAAGGCATCCACTGTGGCAAAAGTACTTGTAGAAAACTTTTTTGTTCACTATGCGGCTCCACAAAGAATCCATTCTGATCAAGGGAGAGACTTTGAGAGTCATCTGATCAAAGAGATGATTTCTCTGTGGAGAGTGCGAAAGTCCAGAACCACCCCTTACCACCCCAAGGGGGACCCACAGCCTGAACGTTTCAACCGTACTTTGCTAGATATGCTAGGCACCCTCCACCCAAAGGACAAGCCTAGATGGAGCCAACAAATTAGCACCCTGGTACATGCCTACAACTGCACCAAAAGTGATGCCACTGGGTTCTCCCCCTACCGCCTGATGTTTGGAAGAGAAGCTCGACTGCCGGAAGATGTATGTTTTGGAGTTTCTCCTGATGGGGGTTGAGCTGACAACTATTTACAGTATGTGCAAAAGTTAAAGGCCCAGCTAAATTATGTGTACCAACTGGCTCAAACCATGGCTGCCAAAAGAAATCTGGACAAGGAAAGGTATGATAAAAAGGTGAAAGCACAGGAACTCCAGGAGGGAGATTGGGTATTGCTAAGAAATCTGGGACTGCATGGCAAACATAAGATTTCTGACAGATGGCACCATCTCCCTCACACTGTAGTGGGCAAACTAGATGATCTGCCTGTGTACAAAGCAAGGCCTGAGAATAATTCAAAAGATGTTAAAACAATGCATAGAAATCATTTACTGCCCATTGGACAAATCTTGATTGAGTCTGAGCCCCCAGAAAGTGTTTCTCTGGACCAGTGACCCGAGCTGCTGCTAAACAAAAGCAAAGAAAGTCTGAACCTACAGATGCTGAGTTAAAGTGTTCCCCACAACAAGTCTCAGTTGAAAATGACTGTCAATCCATGTCAGAGGAAAGTGAGTGCAACTTTAGGTATTACCCCTCTTACGAACTGAGTCAATTGTTTCGGGGCAATCCCCTAGTCAATCCTGGAGATGAAGCTGGGCCTTCTGGACTGTCTAAGCCCCCAGCTTTGTCCCTGGAGCCAATGCTCCCAGAAAGTGAAGTGCAAAGCATCAAGTCAGATGACATGGAATCATTGTGTATGGTTGAACTGTTTGAGCTTTCAGAGGAGGAAAATGATGAACTGGAACAGACTGGTGATATACCAGAACAAGAAGAGTATTTTGAGTGCCCTGACGGTCCGCTGCCAGTGTTCAAAAGCTCTCCATGTGAGCCAAGTGTTGTGGACTCAGAGATTGTAACTCCTGGAGCTGAAAGTGCCCCAAGTAGCTAGCCTCTCTACCCCAATGGAGACTCCCCTGACAAGTGAGGACAATGCTGAAAATGAGGTTCAGGGTGCAGAGACTGTAACAGTTCCCCCTAGAAAGACTGGTCGAGCTGTAAAGCCTGTGGTGCACCTCAGTTATGATTCCCCTGGGAGGCCTATGGACTTGCCTCTCAAGGTTGTCCATAAAGGAGTGTATGTGTCCCTGAGCTCATTGCCCAAACTGAACATCAATGCTAACTCCAAGTTACTTGTGTTGCCCTCTAGGTATGGTGTCCCTGCCCCATCCAGCCATAAGGTAGCTGATAGGGGAGGGCCCCCTCTCTTCAGGTTTCATGTACAGGAGGTAATAACCTGAGTTATGGTACAATGTGTGTATAATACTGTGAAAAAAGTGATGTACTGAAAAGTTTCAGAAATGTGTTTCTGGTAAGGTGATATGTTGACTGATGATTACATGTATAAGCCTAATGTGATACTGATGTAAATGTATATGGTTGTTTTGAAACTTATGGGGGTACTTACTTGATGCGGACGCCAAGTTTTTCCAGGCCAGGAAGGGTGTAACCCCCCTGCAAATGGGGGTTCCCAAAAGTCTTCCAGGAGCTTGCCTGAATGCTCCAAGTCTGAGCTGTTTAAATGTGGTTCCAAGTGAGTGCTATTTGAGCCTCCATGCACTGTCTCTTTAAGAGCTGTCTGCTTGCAGACTTAATTACTTTGTTTGGGGGGACTGTGTATTTAATGCTTGAATCCCGCCCGAGCTGCGGAGTAATTCGCTCCATTTTGCGGTCGCTGGAAGTGCAAAGGTAGCCCATCTGAAAGCTGTAACTGTTTGCCTGTAATAATTTAAAGCATTAGCAAAATTGTAGTTTGTCAACCTGCCTTTATTGCAGCTGGGACTCTGTGTGTGTTACCTCTCCATTTTGGACCTAAACTGCTGTGCTGGGCCAATTGGGTTAAGGGAGCTCTAAAATGGAGCCTGTGGACGAATCAGAACTTGGACTCTTAATTTTGAGCCAGCCACAAGGGGATTGTATGGGCAGTGACTCTGGGAAATATAGTTTTGACCTTGGCGCCTTTTTCCACCAACAGAGGGAGTCTTATTGTGAGTGACAGCCGAACCAACCAACAGAATGATGTGGAGCTAAAGGAAATGCCCTGCTCTGTGACTGGAAAGCTCAGATCAGTCGTGACAATGCAGAGAGAAGGAGCTCTGTGCTTCTGCGGTGTATAGTTTTGCGCGGGAAGTGCGTGTGAGGCCCTGAGGTTCAACCTGCAGCCGTTGCAAGTGCCAGTTTGGACTGAAGCCAAGTTGTGAGGAGACAGAAGGAAGTCTGAAGAGTGGAAACCAGGCTCACCCTGTAGAAGACTGGAGAAATTGCTGAATCGCGCTTGGTCTATCAGGAACTGAAGCTGCTGTGTGTGCTCCCGGGTATTTTGCAGTAATTGCGATCGCAATCGAGGAGCAGCCTGCCTGGTATAGTACTTTCCTTTTACATATGAATGTGCGTAGTGCTTGTGGGGAATCGCTATTTCCAATCCCCCGTGCTGTGTGTTGAAGCTGGAAGCAAACCCCAGATTGTCTCGGACTAAATCCGTTTGTTATCAACTGCAGTGGGGTCCAGTCACAAGGACCTTGTCTCCATGCCCTGTTGCTCTGGCAATCCAGAAGAACATCCACCATCCGTCCTCAGCTTGGGTATTGTGAGTACAAATCAGGTATTCCCCTGCAGCCTGTTTTCAATCACAAGTGTGTCATCTAATTCTTGTTGTTTCACTGTTGATGGACTGAGCCATCTGGCTCTGGATTACAATTGGTGTTGTGCTATATTTTTCTCTCTACAGGGCCCTATCCATCTGCACCTGCTGGCCAACCCCAGGCAACGGACCTGGCTAGCCTCCCCCCCAACCTGGGTACCCAGCGTGTGACTTTTCAGAGCCTGTATGTGTGCACAGTACTGTGATTTAATGCCACCAATTAACCTGATTTCTCCCTCCCGTGTTACTGTCCCCTAAATAAATCAGATTTGTTGTTGTTATACTATATACTGTCTGTGGTGTTGGTACTTATGGAAACACTATTGTATTTCGCTGTGTATGTTGTTTAACCTTATTTTATAGGGGGTCCTCAGAGATGTGCTGCGGAATCAGTCTCGAGGGTAAGTGGTACTTTATGAGTGAACAGTGTGTATACGTGCGGTATTGGGGCTGTAACTCCTGTGTACTGTGTGAGCCACTAGAGGGAACCAAAGGGAGTCACAGTGTCCCAGAGGGCTGTGATCAAGCTAGTCTAACCACTTACAAACCCTGACCTCTGGGTGGAGGCACCTGCCATAGAACCTAGGCCCCCCAACCTGTCAGTAGTCAAGCAGGCAGGAGTAGTAGCCCTTGGGATAGCGCCACCTAGAGGTTACACTGGCACTCACCAACCCGTATTATGGGAGGTTGTCATTACACTACTGCACAGGAAGGGCAAGAAAGCTACAAAGTCTGGCAGTTACAAACCCATTTCACTCATCAATACCAATGTGACAGTCTTGGCCAAAATATCTGCAACAAGACAGGAGGGAGTTCTCCCTGGCCTTATCTGCTCAGCTCATGTCAGATTGATTAAGTGGAGGAGTATCTCCGGTCATTTACAGACCCTGTTCAATATATTTTATGCTATTCACAAGTCCCCTTCCCCGTGGCAGCCATGGTGGTAGATTTTAACTCTGAGTGGGGCTACCTTCTCGCCATTATGTGGCATATGGGGGTGGGCCCCACCTTTCTACAGTGGGTCAAAACCCTTCATAACTCCCCCACTGCCAATGTCCTTACCAGTGAACTGAAACCACAGTCATTTCCCTTACAAAGAGTCACCCAGCAGGGTTGCCCCCTTTCTTCCCTGCTGCTCGTGGTGGCCATTGAGCTCCTATTAATTGCCATCCAGAACCAACCTTTCCTCCAGGGCATTTGAATAGGAGTGCATAACTACTCCACTCTCCTATATGCAGACAACTTGCTGTTCATTCAAGCAGATGCAGAGGCTTTGCTACACCCATTACTTTGCCTACTGGACTACTTTTCAGAAATCTCTGAGTTAAAAGTCAATCAGAGCAAGACTAAAGTTCTACCTTTCACAGTAGCTGTACGCCTGATCCCTTTGCAGCTAGGGGACTTAGGTGGGCCAATCAGTGCAGGCCCAAATTGGGTGCTGCCTCCAGCACGAATACCATCTCTGCTGCCTCCCGAAGCCTTGCCCGGTTGGTCAGCTCTAGCTAAGCCTCCACCTGCGCTGCTCAGCTGGTCTACCTGGAAGAAAGCTCCTCTACCCTGCAAAGTGCAGGCCCAAATTGGGTGCTGTCTCCAGCATGAATACTATCTCTGCTACCTCCCAAAGCCTTGCCTGGTTGGTCGGCTCTAACTAAGCCTCCACCAGCTGGTCTGCCTGGAAGAAAGCTCCTCTACCCTGCAAAGGTACAACAGGACTCAGCCATCAGGTTCAATTTTTGGTACGTTCCACAGCCACATCCTGTGGCTAGTTTTTCATTAGCAGGTTATACAGATCTGGCACTAGAGGGATCTTGTTCTTTCATTTAAAAAAGTCTACCCTCTTAAAGTCACAGTTGCTTTACTTGCTATATACCTTCCTTGTACTGCCTCTCTACTAAAGCCTATTTGCTGAAATTTTCACCCAGGATTATTTCAGCCTACTGTACTGATTCAAATTGGGAATTTCTGTTTTGGGGAAATGCTTGTATTGTACTGCTTCTAATTTGGAAATTTGAGGATTTTGTCTTGGGGAAATGTTTTACTGTTTAAAGTTGATTGAACTCCTGTGAAGTTTCCTCCCCTCACCCCCTGTCCTACCTTAGTTAAATTTTGTCATTTTTTATTTTAGTCTTTGGTAACTGGTTAAGGCCCACTAGGCACAAGTGCCTGTTTTCAGAGGCAACCTGGGAGCACTGGGCGGTTAAGTGACTTGCTCAGAGTCACACAGTATGCAAGTGGAGGTTGTGAGAATCTAACTCGGGTCTGGGCTGCTGGATGTACTAAGATCGTTCACACCTCGTTCCTCTAACCTCTAGACTATACTGCCAGCCCAAATACGCTCTAGCTCTGCCCCTCTTCCTCACACTCCGCCCTCGATTGCCCACTGGTCCCTCCTATTGGCCTACAACACTTGCTTGCCTTTTCTCTTCCTTTGTGTTCCAACTAGCTCCAGCCTACACTGCTCTCTCGCTCTCTCCAGCTGCTCACATACCCCATCCTTGTCGTTCCTGCTCACTCTCAGCTCTCTTTTCACTACCTGTCCCTGCCTGTTTCTTTTTTTCTTTCCTTTCGCCCTACAGCAGCTATGAGTTCCCTCCCCCACCTGCTCCGTCCCCTTCTCTCCCTCCTTGTCCTTCCTCCCTTGTTCTCTCTCCCAGGCCCCTGCCACCCCTACCCCGTACCCACTATCTACTTAATCAATACCAGCAGCACATTGGGAACGCTCCACTCCTCAACCAGTCCTCCCCATAGTCCTCCACTTGGAAATATTTGGCTGCTTCTGAACACCACTAAGATTGGTCTTAATGCCGGCCTATTCCTACTGTACCACATTGCATATCATCGGGTCTGTCATATGAACTCTACCTACTGCCCATACGCTAAAAGGAAACACAAATTATCACTACTGGACCTGCGCCTCTGTTCAATCTAATCTCTCCTACTTCTCCTACTGATCTCGGGCAACATCCATCCTAACCCTGGTCCAGGCTGTCTGGCCTTCTGGAAAAAGGTAGGGGCCTCACCATCGCAACCATTAACATCTGCAGCCTGTTACCAGAGCTTGATGCACCCAAGCCTTATCAGCCAACATAATCCTGACATCCTTGCTGTAGCTGAAACATGGCTGATACCAAAGTTCCTGATCTGGCATTACCTTACAGGGCTACAATGTTTTCCAGACTGGACCCGTGTCTCTAAAGGGAGGGGCTGTGCCATTACATTAAGGATAATCTCCTGGGGCACCTTGTTCCAACCCCCATCCCTGCCTCCTCGGCCCAGCTTCTACCCATTAAAAGTCTTCTAGGTCCCAATCAAAAAGCCCTCACCATCGTCTTTGTATATATTACACCTCAAGAACAAGATCTTGGCATCAAAGAAGTTCTTAGCTTCGTCAGCTCCCAACCTCCTGGCTCTGAACACATTCTGCTTGGTGATTTCAATATAAACTTGCTCGCATCTGATGTCTACACTCATAAGGATGCCCTTGCAGCTGCCAACCTCTCACAATTGGTCACCACACCAACTCAGATAAATTACAAAACTGGCACCAGTACCCTGCTGGATGGGGTTCTCACCAATCACCCTACCAGGATCTCTCGGACCTCCATTCTCCCAGACTCTCTCAGTAACCACTCCCCGGTCATATGTGAATGGTCTAATAAATTTCTAAAGCCACCCCCTATAATCATTACCAGCAGAGTCCTCCCCCGTGATCAACTTGCCCATCTCAAACAGTACTTATCCTTGCAAGACTGGCTGCCCATCTACAAGACGACGGATGTTAACCTAGCCCTTGGCTACTTCATCACCGCCTTCAATGAGGCCTGTGACCTCTTCGCTCCTTCAAAAAAAAGGAAAACAAAAGCCCTCTGCAACCCTTGGTTAAATGTGGAGCTCCTTTCCCAGCTGAAATCTAGGGACCACCTGTAGGCAGTGGCTAAAGCCTCAGGCAAACAATCTGACATCCAAAAATATAAACATGCCCGTAATGCCTGCACAAAATCCATTCATCTCATGAAAAGCTCATATTATAAGGACGTCCTCACCAACACCTGGGGAAATGGTCGTGCTTTCTGGGACAATATCAAGGACATTACTGGGAAACAATCAAAGTCCCCTCCTGTCACGTTAATTGTTGAAGGGTCCACTACCCTTGATCCCATGGTCATTGCAAATACCTTTAACACGGCTTTTACTGACCTCAGTACTGTTCTACCACCTAATTTCTTCACAGACAGTCACACCCCCTCTAACACACCCTGCACTCTGTCGAACCACCCTCATTTTTACTTCAAGGAGATTAAGATGAATGAAGCTCGTCGCCACATTGCCTCAGCCATCTCCACTTCCAGAATGAGCAGTGACACCCTGGACCTTAAGCTGCAATCACTTACACTTGACGAGGTCCGCAGTCCCCTAACTAAAATTCTTAACCTCTCTATCCACACCAGTACATTCCCTGAAATATAGAAAACTGCCACTGTGACCCCGGTCCACAAAAGTGGGGATAAGACCTGCCACTCTAACTACCGCCCGATCTCCATGTTGCCACCACTGTCCAAGGCCCTAGAGCGTATTGTTGCGGACCAGCTCACTGATTATTTGGACAAATATAATATTCTGTGCACACAACAGCACGTTTTAGAAAAGGGCATAGTACCACCACTGCCCTGCTTGAATTTACCAGTGCAGTGCTTAGCTCCCTTGATAAAGGTCTTCTTACTGGGGCTGTCTTCATCGACCTCTTGAAGGCATTTGATACGGTCCATCATCGGCTGCTGTATGACCAACTACTCCTTGCTGGCCTCACACCAGACTCAGCCTGCTGGTTCAGAAGCTACCTCGACAACTGCTCTCAAAGAGTAAAAATTGCCAGTGCTATCTCAGACACCTTGCCTGTCCGCTCTGGAGTCCCTCAGGGGTCCACACTGGGCCCACTCCTTGTTAGCCTTTTTTTAAACTCCCTACCACAATCCTGCTTGGAACAAATCATCCTGTATGTGGATGATGCTGTTCTCTTTTCTACGCACAAGGACCTTTCACCACTACAACACAGCCTCCAACTCGGATTCAGTGCTGTTGAAACATGGTTCTCCAATCATAAACTAGTCTTCAATCACAAGAAAACCAAGTCATTGCTATTCTGCAGTTCACATAACCATTACAAGCAACACCCCCTTGCCATCTCCACTAAGCAGGAGACTGTCCTAGAACAAGTTTATTTATTCAAATACCTAGGGATTCTTCCTGACCCCAAACTCTCCTATACGGCTCACATTGACAGCGTGGCTAAAGCTGCCAACACATGCCTTGGATTACTCTACAAGCACAGGCAGCACCTCATCCCAGAGGCCCTGAAAATTGCTGTCCAGAGCTCTGTGGTGTCAATTATTGATTAGGGCCTCATTATCTATGGCTCTGCCACGATGTCCGCCCTCCGACATATAACATCTGTACTTAAAGCATGCCGACTCACAACTGGTGCCCACTGCCTCACCCACACCTGTGCCCTTTATGAACAATCCGGATGGCTCCAACTCTCCAACTGTATAAAGTATCTCACATGTGCTATGGTGGGAAAAATCAACCTTGGCCTCACACCCCCAGTGTTACTGCCTTGTTACATCAAAACACCAACCAACAGAACACCAGGAGCACGACAACCCAGTGATTCTACAAGTTTCATCACTGTCGAATCATGCGAGGGCTGCCAACGCTTCTTCGCTTATATAGGGGCCCTCTTTGGCTGAATGGTCCCAGCCACACCATCTCCTCTGCCTCAACACTAGGTCTGTTCAAAACCAGGCTCTGGGCCCATCTCATTGCCTCTAGGTCCTGCCTCTCCTAGCTGATGACCTTCACAGCTTTAATCCTAACTTATATACTGCTTAACCCCAGGGCCCCCCCAGTCCCCCTCTCCCCAGCTCCTGAGGCGCCACTTAAAATCTCAGGTCTTCATACCACCTCATTAGTCTCTCCTTGCCCCATTTTAGCACTTATTCCCCCCTCACCCTGCCCCCTTCTTCTCTTCTTTCACTCCTTCCCATTTATTTTTCGACAAATGCCTCTGGCTGCATCTTCATCCTCCCCCTCTCCTCTCATCCCTGTTTCTCTGCCACCCCCGGGCGACTGACCCTACCCATTCCTTGTGGGCACATGCGTCCTGGCTGTGTGCACCATTTTACTATAGTTGCCTCTGTTAACTACTTACACCTCTCCTCCTCCTCTACACCTTACTCTTCCTATAATTGACCCCTTTCAATAGCACTGTTGTACATGAATTGTTTACTGTTATTTCACTGTTGCTTCCTTGTTGTATGTTATTTCTGACATGGAACCTTTGTAAAAAAGCCTTGGCTCAAAAGTACTTGTAATCCTAGAATAAATAAAATAAAATAAAATCATTGCCTGACTTATTTGGGCATTAACTTCCATCCATCCCTTTAAAAAAGGGTGACTCTAATCATTCTCCTCTCCTGGAGACAGCCAAAGTAGAATTGAACAGCTAATTTATCTTTCTCGGTCTGGTACTAAAATGAAATAATACAACCTGGATGGGGTTCTCACTCACGTTAAAGTTGATCTAAACTGCTGGGCCTTACTTTCTTGTTCCCTTTGGGGGAGAATAAGTGTGGTGAAAATGAATATCCTTCTCTGTCTTTTGTATCCCCTTCAGATGTATAATTATTTTCTTCCAAAGGCTTGGTTCACACCGGTGCATGGAGTCATTTCCAACTATATTTGGCTGGGTAACCCCCCTCGAGCAGCATTCTCCAAACTACAACATACTAAAACAAGAGGGGGCCTTCAATTACCCAATCTCTTCCTTTATTACCTCTCCATTAACTGCTCTGTGATTCGTCACTGGTTAACCTCATCCACCCTGGCACGTTTGGTTACATACTCTCCACTATGGGTACAAACAGAGAAATCATTATTTACCTCACATAATATTGATCTTGACTTCTTGATATACGCTCCTCTCAGGCACATCCCTAAACAGTTACATGATTCCCCCATTATGACAACACTCTGTGCACATTCCCAGCTATGTGCTACCACTCATACTTCTCTCATACGCGATGTCTCATAACCTATACTACACGATCCCAACTTTAGGACTGGAGGACAGTTACTTGGTCCTTCCTTCTGGCCTAGTGAGAGAAAAATTATTGTCAGTGATCTCTTGAATAACCACAAACTAAACCCAGCATCAATTTGGTCTCCCCCCCTTACTGTTTTAAATACATCCAGCTCTCCCACATGCTTCTTCAGGTTTTGGTTAGCCCCCTGGGACAAAAACACGGCTGGCCTATCCTCCCTGTCATTTCATCCTCTTCTTCTTCCCATATTATTTTTTTCTTCTATCATCACCTGTGTGATTTTCTGGCAGATAAGGAAAGGCATCCTTATTACAAGTGGGTTTCATATCCTACCTCCTACTCTGTCCACTACCCGTTCTTGGAATCTGATATGTACCCAGTTGTACAAGGATATTAAACGGGACTGATATTGTCTGCTTTAGTTCCAAATAATACATGATTTATATATACCCCAGTTAAGCTCCATAACATGGGGAAACTCCCAAATGACACATGCTCCCAATGCGGGGAACAACCTGGTACCTTACTCCACATATTGTGGAGCTGTGGCAAAGCCTCTCCACTCTGGTTGGCCAACAAGGCCAAGTTAGATCCCCTTCTAGGTCTTTCTGATGCCTTCCAGCCTGAATTATGTATACTGGGGGAGTATGGTGACCCTCTGATTGGTAACCAGTGCAAGCATATGGCCATGATTTCCCTGTGTGCTAAAAAAGTGCTATTACGCCATTGGCTAGATCAGTCTACCCCCACATTCACGGAATGGCTGCTTGAGGTGCTCTTTGCTCTACAAGCCGGAAATCTTCTGGCCTGTCTCTCAAAGAAAACAAGCTATTATCAAAGAGTGTGGGCTCCCCTATGTACACTGCTTACTCTTTAAGTTATTATATATGCTGCTTGCTTTAGTCAGTGCAGATATCAAATCTTCATGGGTGTATTAATGACCGTGTATATTTCTATTAATGGTGCAGATATGGGGGGGAGGGAGTGTTTCTTGGTTTATACTTCTTCATTGTCCTCTTATGGAGTGTTTTTTCATTAATAATAAGAAAATAGGAGCACCACGGTCTGTTCTCTCTTATATGTTGTATAAACAAAATGCTCCTACTGTTTTGTAATGTTGATATCCCTTGTGTATTTCTTTGTGAATAAATAAAGCATATTAAATTTGAAAAAAAAGAACTGGACAGCTAGAAACATCGCCACCTGTCCCTGGCTGAGACAGTTGAGGCCTTCAGAATGATGCTGGCACCTAGATTATCCATTGTATAGCCCACCTTCCACACTGCAAACAACTGGTTCACCAAAATTGACTCCATTACTGGGAGATACTGATGAGAAGGGCAGAAACCCAGATTCAGCAGGGCCAAACTCCAGGGGCACTGGAGCAGTGGCAGGCAGGGACTCCCCTGGATAAAAACCTACTACACAGCTTTCCTGGCCTTACAAATTCTGCTGTGGTTCACCCTAGTCGCAAACACCTCCCCGTAACTGCTTCACATAGAACAAAGTCTGCTGAACAACACCCTTGCAACTGTCTTCCTCTACAACAACCCCACACTGGCCACAAAAGATTTACCTATTCTTCCTTCCTGCAAAGAAGCATATTTTTTCCTCCATAAACTACTATCCACTGACCCAAACCCCTATACTGCATGTTCCCCTATGGAACAACAATACACTGTGCATCAGGAGAGTGCCACTTAATTGGCAGAAATGGGCTCTACTTGGCATACATCAGGTTAAAGACTTGCTCACAGCAGGTGGTAAACAGCTAGATTCCTTCTCCTCCTTCCAGCTCATATTTAATGTTCCCAAGCAGGGATTTTGGAGGTACCTTCAGATCCATAGCCCACTGTCCCAGAAGCTAACCAAGGCCCTATAGTCCACTTTCCCTGTACACCCATCCCTCAAAGCAGAGGGTTCCAAATGTAACCCCCAGGTGGCACTATCCCAAGGGCTACTACCCCTGCCTGCTTAACTACTAACAGGTTGAGGGGCCTAGGTCCAATGGCGGGTGCCTCCACCCAGAGATCAGTGTTTGCAGTGGTTAAATTAACTTGGTCACAGCCCTCTGGGACACTGCAGCCCCCCTTTCTTCCCACTAGTGGCCCACTCAATGCATCAGGAATATCTTCACAATGTACACTTACCCCCAGGACTGGCTCTGTCGACTGGACTCTGGGAACCCCCTGTAGAATAAGATGATACAGTTCAAAGACCACAGTACAATACTTTAACATAAATGAATACTTCAGTCAGTGTTACTTTGCTGAAACAAACAGATCTGATTTATTTAAGGAGCTGTAACAAGGAAGGGGGAAATCTGTTAATTAGGTTAAACTCATTAATAATCACAGTACTGTGTGATATTTAGAGTCCCAAATTGTCACTTTCACTGGGTACCCGGGATGGGGGCTAGCCAGGATCGGTGCAGCTGGTTGGGGCCCTGTGATGGAAAAAACACTTGCACAATACCGATTGTAATCCGGAGCCGGAGGGCTCAATTCGTGAAGAAATGAAAAACAACGAGATGACACACTTGCGATTTGATAAACAGATGGCAGGGAGCTACCCTGCTTTGTACTCACAAACTCAATGCTGGGAACTGGATGGAAGGCAGATTGTCCTGGATTGCCAGGAGGAGCAGACCATGTGAACAAGGTCCTTGTGACTGGACCCCACTGCAGTTTAGAGCAAATGAATGTAGTCTGGATTAAGCTGGGGTTTACTTCCAGCTTCATGCACTCAATTCACTGTACAGGGAATTTGAAATGCTATTCTCCACAAGCACTACACACATTTATATGTAAAAGGAAAGTACTATACCAGGCAGGCTGCTTCTCTATCCCGATCGCAGTTACTGCACAATACCCGGGAGAACACACAGCAGATTCAGTTTCTGACAGGCCAAGTGCGATTCAACAATTTCTCCAGTCTTCTACAGGGTGAGCCTGGTTTCTGCTCTTCAGATCTCCTTGATTCTCTTCACAGGTTGGATTCAGTCCAACCAGGCGCTTGCACAAACTGCAGACTGAAACGTAGGGCCTTACACGTGTTTCCCGCGTTAAAACTACACACCGAAGAAGCACACAGCTCCTTGTCTCTTCACTGCCCAAACTGATCTGATCTTTCCAGTAGACAGAGCTGGGCATTTCCTTTGAATTCCTCCCAGTTCAGTTGGCTGGTTTGGCTGTCACTCACAATAAACTCCCCCTGTTGGTGCAAAAAGGCACCAGGGTCAAAACTACATTTCACAGAGTCACTGGTCATACAATCCCCTTACAGCAGGCTCCAAAGGAGAGTCCAAGTTCTGATTCGCCCAGAGCAGGCTCCATTTTAAAGGATCCCCACAATGATTGGTCTAATTTGGCAGTTCAGAACCAACATGAGGGAGCCACACTGCACAGTCCTTGCTATAAGAAAGCAGGTTAAAACAAACTGCATCTTCATTATTACTCTAACAGGTTACCAGCAAACATTTACATCTTCTGAAAGAGCTCCCTCTGCGCATATAGCGACTGCAGAAATGGAGCAATTTGGCAGCAGCTCGAGCGGGACTCAAGCAGGGAAACACACAGACCCCCATCCAAATTAATTATGTCTGCAAGCAGACAGCTCTTAAAGAGACAGTACCAGAGGCTCTAAAAGCACTTACAGATAAACGGCTTAGACGCCGAACACCATCCAGGCTTGGAGCATTCAAGCAAGCTCCTGGAAGACTTTTGGGAACCCCCATTTGCAGGGGGGTTACACAAACACTCAAAAGGAAAGGCCAGTTTCTTATACAAGCAGCTCAGGGATGCACAGTCAGATTGATCTCTACCCTCCAAAAAGGCCTGGGAACTGGAGCTGAGCATCTCCATTTTGGATAAGCCTTGGTCTGCATGCCTCTCCAGAGCCCATAAGGCTTGTAAGAATGGCAGAAGCCTACTCATACAGAATAAAACACTTTTTACATAGTACCCTGCTCCACATTGCCCTAAAATGTATGGAAATACAATCTGAACATACCTGTTGGTGGTGCCAGGAACAGGGAGCTCATCTTACCCACGTAATGTGGGAGTGCCCTGTGCTGCATGAATTCTGGGCTGATATACAATGCATCTGTGCTCAGATAGTAGGGACAGACATAATCATGCAGGCTGACAGTATAGCCTAGAGGTTAGAGTAATGAGCTGTAAATGAGTTTGATACATCCAGGAGACCTGGGTTTGATTCCAACAACCTCCACGTGTGTACTGTGTGACTCTGAGCAAGTCACTTAATCGTCCCAATGCTCCCGGGTCGCCTCCAAAAACAGGCATTTGTGTCTAGTGGGCCTTACCTGGTTACCAAAAGAATACAATAAAAATAAATAATGATGACACCTCCCTATTTCTGATAGGAATGATTTGTGATAACATTCCCCTAGGAGTTGCTGGAAGATGTGATACCTTTTACTGGACCAACATTTGTCTTGTACAAAGATGGTATAGAATACAAGCTCTCGGGCCCTCACAAGTCCCTTCTTCAGGTGAATAGCAAACTGAGCAAAATAAGCAGCATTTATATACTCTGTGATGCAATGTTTATATAATGCCCCCCCCCCAAATATGGAGGCTTACCTCATGCCCTTGCTCCCATTTCTGCTCCCACTTCCTGGAGCACCTCCCGGCTGCCTGCCATTTCTTCCTGTCCAGTTCCCCTATTTTACCACCGCTGCCCAAGTCCTTTTGTGCCCTTGGTCCTCCAAAACAGCCCCAGTGTGTTTCAGCCCAATTTGGGCTCAAAACCTTAAACTGTGAATCAACACTTTCCTCAGTAGCACTCCAGTGCTAAGCAGTGATTGTGCATGCACTAACTGTGCCTTTTATCTCGCAACCGCTCAGTTTGTGGTCTTTTGAGAGATGCTCCTCGTGTCCCGGTGTCCTTGTTTGTCAGGTTGGGACCCGATGACCTCAGCAAGGGCCAGGAGAGCCCTCTTCTCTATTTAAATAATAAAAATGCCACAAAGCGCTGTTGATCGGGGCTCATGAATATTAATGAGCAGAGCCCTAATCCTTATGGATATTAATGACGGTTTGTCTGCCCTTGGGAAACTGGCTATTTTCAGCGGCTAATGCAGGGACAAATTGTAATTAAATAAAATAGCAGCAGCTGCCATTGGACACTAAGGGGCAAATGTTCAAGGGGAAAATGTTTAAATAAATAACTGTCCTGGCTGCACCAGTTAAATGTTTGGGACTCAGAGAATTTGTCTGTCTGCTGCCTGGGGGCCTTAATTACAGGTGCAGTGACAGGCTATGGACTGAAGGAAGATGCTTGTTCTGAGCAGCGATTAACAGGACAAACAAGCAGTTATTGAACTGTGGGGCAAGTGGGCAAATATAATTATTGTGGCTGCACTAGGACTTTTATTTGGGACTTTGTTAAACCTGCTACAGGGAATGTGTGTTTTGCAGCCATTACAGTGCAGCAATAGCCAGTCAAAAAACTGGAATGTCAAGCCAGGACTTGTGGGACTTTTACTAAAGCTCACGGGACATAACCAAGTGCTTCTGGGGAAACTTCAACTACCTAAATTCAGGTGCCAAAACAGGGAGCCTGTAGTGCATCGAGGAGGCTTTATGAATAATTCATTTTTGTGATTGACAAGCACATCAGCCAGTCGTACGTAGCAGGAGCAACAAATAGCTTCAGTCAATAGGGAGCCTCAAAAGAGCCCCATAAAAAACAGTGCTTGCTGGCTGTTCAATCAGATTCAAACGGGAACCCCCACAGTGGAGGGCTCAGGCCCTCAGCTAAGCAAAATGGGCCTAGTGATAAAGTGCAAGCCCTTCACAGGGGAGAGAGGCTTTTCCTCTGCCAAAAGGGGAAATCAGTGATGGACTAAAGCAGAACCTGCTAGCCTGGGGGTTGCCAGAAAATGTCCTCCAGGGGCTGGTATAAGCCTTTCCATGTTTAGGAAAAATGTGGGTCCAGCAACCTGATGCTAAGCCAGCTGTGAGACAGTTGAACCTGCCTCAGCAGTGATAGTGCTGATGTCTTCAGGAACCTCAGATGAAGGAGAGCCATTCCTGTGAAGATTCCTGAGTGAGTAAAACATTAATGCCACATGCAAGTTATATTGAAAGAGCCCAGTGAGCTAATGCCAAGTGCAAACTGTATTGAAAGAGTTCAGTGAGCTAATGTAAACCATTATTGCCAAGAGTACGGTTTGCGTCAAAGAAGACTACTGCTTCTGTACCTAGTCAGTAAAGTCTGGAAAATGGTATAAATGTGCTGAATGTGAACTTAAAAACAGAAATGTGCGGAATGTGTAATCTGACTGGCCTGTTCATGCCGCAAGTGTTCTTAGCCTAGAAGAGGGGCCCAGTCTTCAGAAGTTAGTGCTGTTTCCATCGTCAAGCTTTAAAATCTTTGCAGTCAGTTTAGGCATACCTGGCTGTTGGCTTGCCTGTAGTTTAACCTCCGGGGATGGTTCCCACTTGCTAAAAGCACTGAATTGTGACCTGCCTATGCCCAAGACATCTACTGTAAGTAATGCAGGGCCCTATCTGTACCCCTCAAAGAAACTACATAGTTTTAAAGGTTTGGTCTTCCAAGCCAAATCCGTAATTCTCCTAAGGGCCCCAACTAGCTGCCCAACTTACAGCTGCTCCGTCCATCAGGCCTGCACCATCTAGGACTGTGATTACTGGGTACCCAGGTTAAGGTTCCGATTGCAAGGTCTCATACCAAATATGGGGACTGGTTCCAGTGTGGGTATTAATGATAACTGTATAAAATTATTTACTGCAGCCAGTTAGATAGCCAGGGCTTTGACTATCATAGAGGTTGGTGGGGTAATGTAATTACTATCTGATTTAAAATGCAAACTGTGTGGTCTTGAACCAAACCAAATCAAAACGAATCAAGCCCAGTGTGAATATTGTAAATAGTATAATCTCTATTCCAGCTTTACCCTTCCTAACCCTCCCCATGTAAAGAAACATGTTGTTGTTTGTTTTGCAGATACTTGTGTCATGAGCATATTATTAGTATCCAGTCCTTAAATGGTAAAATATACTAAATGTGGGATTTTTGAATATTGGGTCATGTCTGGGGTGGCTGTCTGGTAATGTGGGTGGGTACAGCATCCCAGAGGGTTGTACCAGGTTTTACTCTAGCCTATTTAAATCTAAACTCTGTGTGGAGGCACTGCACAATGTACTATCTTGGGTAAGAACCAGTTCAGAGTTCGTTTGGTACCCCAGGCCCCTCAATCTATATCCTAGGTGGTAAGGCGGTAATAGCCCTTGGAGTAGTGCCGCCTAGGGGTTATATTTTAAAAAAATTATTATGATAGAATAGTTGAAAAGAATTTAACAGGAAGGGTTAATCGTCAGGACGTGCTAAGATATTCGTAGGAGTGTTGAATGTCAGCCTTAAAGTAGTGATTGGAAAGGAATCCTATCAGGAACACAGACTAACAAAGACCTGAGATAAACAGAGTGTAAGGTCTATATACTGTATAGCAGCAAATATTCGCTTTTATTTTCAATATATTGGCTGAAAAGATTATTAAGTGAAAATAAAATGAATATTTCAGGATAATATGTGATGTAACCTATACTTATAAGCAACATCAGCGTACACCTCTAATCTTCCAAAACAGGCAGTATATGAAGCAGTTATAATTCTAACTAGCTGTCTTTATTAAATCAAACAATTGTCACAGCAAATGTGCAAAAGAACAGTATTAAAAACATCTTCTTCAGCAGTCGTCCTGATTCATTTTTTACGAAGTGCTGACAGCATGGCTGAAGTTCTGCCCCATGACTGGAAGCTACGATAAAAATAAAAAATGCAATCAACACATATCTGAGGCAATTGATGCTGCTTACTGAAATAATTTATTTTTATTTTTGGGTAACCCTGGCAACATGGGTGCTTCTGGTGGTATGTTGTTGTAAGGGTTCCGCCACAGCAGTCAGACTTGGAATGGGGTCATTCACAGGAGTCAAGCTTGGAAGGGGTTCCACCATGGTAGTCAGGCTCAGAATGGGGTCATTCACAGGTGTCAATCTTTGAAGGGGTTTGGACACACTAGTCAGATTCGGGATGCAAGGGGTTCTGCCCCAGGACTTAGACACGCAAGGGGTTCTGTCCCAGGAGTCAAGCATGTAAGGGGTTCAGCAACTAGTTTCGGGCAAGGAAGTGGCTCAGTAATTGGAGGTGGGCACTGAAGGGGAGGAGGGGTTTCATTGAGGCTTTCTTTGTGAGCCGTGGTGATACCAGTTTCGTTAAATCCATGGAGCATGTCATCTGTATGATTTGACAGCTCCAAAAACACTATCCTGCAGCCATTGAGCATGCCTTTCCTTTAAGGTCTACATGCTCCGATCTCCTTTCAGTGCTCTGTCTTTAGTTATCTGCTGAGAAATGATGTCAGCATACCATACCGTGCACTTTTAGTATTTTATTTATTGAGATATCAAGGGGCTGCAAGGCATCCATGTTCGAAGCCAGCACAAATATTGGGATTATCTGGCAGCTCTCAGGTTTTTCGAGAACAGGCTTCGTTGTGTGGCCATGGAACAAGTCAAGTACTAACAGTGCCTTTTTGCGCGTCTGGTAGCCCCAGTCGTTCACAAGCCAGTCTGCAGTAGGGAACAAACACACTGTCAATGTACTGTATCGTGGAAACTTCACTGGCCCAGTGGTTTTCACTGTGTGTTATGTCCCACTCCTGTGTGAATTTGTGCTGCAGGTGACAACCATTAGTTCTGCCCTTATAAATGATCTGTGGAGGCAAGAGAGCACCAGAACTAGTGATATTTGTCTTTTGTCTCCCTAACCAAGAAGTGTGACCTGCTTTGAGCCAGAAGCTGCCACAGTCCATTACACACTGGCACCATGTTAATGCCTGTCTCGTCAAGATTAATGACAAGTTCAGGCGGGATTAGTTCTTGGGCACAAGCTGAACTGATGTGGCACAAAAAGTCAGCTTTCAGCTGTGGGAAATCTTGGGGGGGGGGTTTCTGGCTGCCTTGGCCCCCTTCCGCATCCTGTGTAACAAAGCCCAATCCCACTTTGTGGTCATATTGACATGACCACCATTCTCAGCATGTAGGCTTGGTGAACTTGCTTTAAGAATGGCTAATGCCACTGCATGCACAACTTGGGCATTAATAACAGCCCCTTGCACATGCAAACGTCCCACTACTTTTCTTATCTGCTCCTCCACATCCTCCATTAACAAAGCTGGTCTTCCACGCAGCTTTCTGGGCAAAGTGGGGGCAAGCAGTGTCAGGTCTGGTATTGTATGCAGCAGTGCCATGAAATCTTGTTTAAATTTATGTACGGTGCTCTCGTTGATTTGCCTCCCATACTTAGCATCGTAGTACTGCACAGCTGCCGTTACCACATTTTCAATAGCATACCACCGAACCTTAAAACATGTCTCGGGGGTATAGTTTGTGTAAGTTGATGGATGGATTTTTTTGGCAGCAGGAGAAGAATGGACAGGGGAAGATGTGACTGGGGTTTGCGATAGCTTCCTTGAAACTGACTTTGCAACACTGTCTTCCACACCGGACTTCTCACCAAGATCCACTGGGTCCAGTGCTCCCAATGCAAATAGGTATTTCCATTTGACAAAGCTGCTGTTAATCCATTTTAACAGGGACATTCTCTCTGGCACCAAGCATGACAAACTATAATGAACTGTACTCGGCTAAGCTGTCAGAGGTATGTGAGCTTTACAGACAGGTGTTAATTGTTTTGTGCTTGCGTTGAGTGTGGCTTAGCAGCTTTGGGTGATTTACAGTAACTGCTGTTGTTCAGATGTTGATCATTTGACAATGGGAAAATGATGGGGGTAATTACATGTAACTGCAGCTGCTACTGTTACTGTATGTTCAGGGAAGGCGTCAGCGTGAATACAACCCGATGCGAATATGTACTGTATAGTTGATAGCACTAAATAAAGCTGGCATGAATTTCAATGGCTGTACAGTATACTGTGATGTATTGTTTCAAAGTAATTAAGATACAATATGTGAGAATAACTTTACTGGGGGGAGGGGGGAGTGGGAAATGAATAGGAACAGGTCTAAAGTGTGAGAGGGTGATCAAGAAGTACTAAAAGATTCATAAGAGAGTCCCAGTGGATGCTTAGAAGTGGTAATTGGAAAGTAACCAGACAGGAACACAGATTAGAAATACCTGAGCTATACAGGATGCAAAAAAAAAGTGTGTGTGTGGGGGGGGGGGAGTGTTCCAGAAGGAAGAGAAGAAAGAAGAAGAAAAAATCAGTAAAAAGTAAAATACAGAATTTATTTATTAAAGTTTACCATACTGTGTCAAAAATCCAGTGTCCTGATTAAGTCGGTTAAAGTTAGAATTAAACTGTTTGATATATTTTGATATATTACCGTTCCCATGTCCTTCTCACCTGTGTGCTTCTGAAGTTTCCTCTTAGTATCTGGACTGATAGGTCTGAGAGGGAATGGTCTGTTTGGGAAAAGTGTTGTCCTACTAGTGTGCTGATAATCTTTTTTACTACTTTATGTTGGTGGTGGTTCATCCTGGTTTGTTGTGGTTGCCTTGTGTCCCCAGTGTAGCATCAATTTGTGCACTTTTATTTGTGTTTGGTAACCAGGTAATTGCACTAGACAGAACTACCTATTTCCAGGTGCTTTATTCATCCATTCAGCACAAACATGGCCATGCCTGCCATTTCTGTTTGAAGAGATGTGCCTATAAGAACCCAAATGGGTTTATCATTGAAAGTGTGTATTTCCTTTTAACACACAACTTGTTTAAATTTAATGGTAATCATTATTTTCAGAAATTGGGAACAGCGATGAGGACCTGTATAGCCCCATTATATGCAAATTTGACTTTAGGTTTGTGGAAACACAAAAACATCTTTGCAATGGGCTTCATTCATGCCAATGATGTCATCATGTGGTACAGGTACATTGATGACATCATCTGCATGTGGGGTTGGGGTCAGGAGTTGTGAATACCCAGATTAATTACGTGGCTTACTGACAACCTTCTAGGGCTTAAATTCACCTACAATACTAGTAATACTAGTATAGCTGTCTTAGATATCACACTAACAGGTACACTAAGTGAACTGGTTGCCACTAAAACCTTTATAAAACTTGCCACAAATGTGTACATCAAGCAAGCTGTGCACATTTGAAAAAGTTAAAGGACTCTATACAGTTTGGACAAATACTTTGCTTAAAGTGGAATTGCAGTAAAGAAGAAGATTTCAGAGCTCAAGCAAATGAACTAGAAGCTAGGTTTAGGGAACGTGGCTATTACAATCCAACAATTACCCAAGCTAAACAGAGGGTGGAAAGGGTTGAAAGAAAAGACACATTAACAGTGAAAATCCAAAGCAAGTGGCAGAAGTATCACTGATGTTTTGTACAGGTGGGGTCTGTACTCTAAGTATTGGCCAGTTCTATAGAATGATGAATCTTTGTCCCAACTAGTAGGGCGTAAACCTCGAATTTCATTCAGGAGACACCCAAACATTAAAGATCGTGTAGTACATTGTAGGTTCGAGGATTCATGGGCAGAGAATTGGACATCTTGGCTTACAAATTTGCCTAATACATTTTTTTTTATTTATATTTTCTGTGGTTTTTGCCCCATTTTCTCCCCTGTTCCCCAGGGCCCCAGCACACTGGCATCGCACATACCCCATGATGACAGAGCAGCCCCTTTCACTCCTCTTTGTGGCTATCGCCGGAGCTCCCTCAGGTTGGCGCCACCATCCATCCTCCACTGGCTGGTGGCCATGGATCGGGGAGCCTCCAGTCCCTCCCAGGAGGAGAGATATGCCTTTTTTTTAATTTATTGTACTTTTTGCCACCTACCGCCTACCATCAGCTCATACCCCATCACTTGCCTTGCATCCCCGATTGCCATACCCCCGCTGATACCCCCTGACTTACCCCTCAGGGTGGGGCCACCATTTCGATCCAGCCCATCTATGCCGGGAGAATGTGTCAGCAGTGACTGACATTACCTCCCTGGATTCCTCCCTAAGGCAGGGTTCAGGACTGGTTGGCGACTTGGCATAGTGGAGCCAAGATAGGTTGTTAGAGAGGCGAGGAGTAATGAAGACCAGGTGGCGGGTGAGCTTCATTGTGGCAGCCAGTGATTTTTTTTTCCCAGTTAACAGGGGCAGGGACATGCAATGACATCCAGCGTTCACCCCACCCCTCTTGTTTCTAGGCTCCAGTTGCCTGTGGATCCCTCAGCCTCCACCAGGGGTCCCTTGAGTGCCAGCCACACAACCCCTCCCTCCCCCCCAAGGGAAGGGGAGCAGTCCATAGGACGCTAAATCCTTCTCCCCCTGGCTGGCCCTCTGGTTCCCCTGATCTGTTCCCGAACCCGGGTTGCTGGCATCGCAAGCAGAAATCCAACTGCTGTGCCGGTGGGCCAGCCCTGGAGAGATCTGCCTTGCAGCAGCTTAGTCTCACTCCTCACTCTCCCCAGCCAACCCCCGTCAACCCAGGCTGATTCCCGAACCCGGGTCGCACAGCATGAGGTGTGGCTTCCAGCGTCTTGACCCTCAGTGCTACTGGGCCGGCCACCTAATGCATTTTTTTGTGTACAAAAGTTGTAACTTCTGCAAATACAGAAACATAGAAACATAATCAGATGGCAAGTAAGGAGTACTTGGCCCACCCAGTCTGTCCTTTTTTCCCTACCTACATTACTACTATAAACTGTACTTGATCTACAGTGCTTTCCCCCCTCCCCCTTCCTTTCTACTGTGATTCCCTTGTGCCTATCCCATGCATTCTTGAACCCCACCACCTCCGCTGGAAGATTGTTCCAGGAATCCACCACTCTTTCTGTGAAGAAGTACTTCTTCACATCTCCCCTAAATCTACCCTCCTCCAGTTTCATAGCATTTCCCCTTGTTCTTGAGCACCTTTTCTTTTGAAACATACTTCCCTCTGATATCTTATTTATCCCTGTGAGGTATTTAACAGTCTCTGTCATATCCCCGGCCCCCCTCTGTTCCAGAGTGTACATACTGAGGTCCTTTAGTCTCTTCTATTAGGGCTTTTGATGCAGACCCTGCACCATTTTAGTTGCCCTCCTCTGGACAGCCTCCAATTTGTGTATGTCCTTCCAGAGATGTGGTCTCCAGGACTGGACACAGTACTGTAGGTGGGGTCTTACTAGAGATCTATACAGAGGTAACACTACTTCCCTCTTTCTGTTAGTGATACCCCTCCTTATGCACCCCAGCATCCCACTAGCTCTTCCAACTGTTTTTTCACACTGCCTGGCCACCTTTAGGTCATCCAGTATGATTACCCCCTGATCTCTTTCCTGCTTGGTGGTTGTCAATACTACTTCACCCACTTTGTACTCTGCCCGTATTTCTGTGCCCTAAGTTCATTATTTTGCACTGTTTCTCATTGAAACTCAGCTGCCTTACCCTTGACCACTCCTCTAGTTTTCTCAGGTCTCTGCTCATCCTTTCCACTCTCCCAGAGTGTCCACCCTGTTGCAGATTCTGGTGCCATCCATAAAGAGGCAGACCTTCCCTTCCAACTCCTCTGCAATGTCACTTGTAGAGACATTAAAGAGAACCAGTCCCTGCACTGATCTCTGAGGCACCATGCTGGTCACCCTCCCTTCCTTGGTGTGAACTCCATTTACCACCACCCTCTGTCACCCATCCCCAGCCAATTTCTTACCCAGTGTCAGAGGCAGTGACACAGACTAAGACCCTTCATGGAAAACTGCTGAAAAGAATTACAGGGGTAGCTTACAAGGACCTTGTTCCAGGTGGCCTGCCTGAAGAAAGGGGAAAAAGAATATAAAACGAGTACAGAACAGGTAGAGGTGCTACTGCAGTAGTCTTAGGGCTTACAGAAATCAGATTTCCTGAGGGGTCACCAGCACACTTTCACGAACTCCTCATCACTTAAGAGGAAACTAATGGGATACACATTACAATAGTTTCCTATAGTTTCATGCTACAACCAATGGGCACAGTCGTCAGAACTCTCTCACAGAATGGAGAGAGAGAGATGGAGCTTTAGCCTGCCCACTCCCAAAGCTCCACCTCGGGGTCCTTTAACTGCAAATAAACAAAACAAAGGTTACAGCACACTTAACCTTTCTCATTACACACTACCCCAGGTCTGACTGTGCCTGAATATTTTGGTCTGCCCCAAAATGGGACATGAAGTCTGCATTTTTGTTCGCAGTACCTGGCCGATGATTAACAGAGAATCTGTATGGCTGTAAGGCCAGATGCCATTGCATTATGCAGGGATTTTTGTCCTTCATGACATGCAACCAACAGAGGGGGTTATGATCGGTAATAACTTCAAATTCTGAGCCCCAAAGGTAGAATCTGAGGGCTTCAATAGCCCATTTCACCGCAAGACACTCTTTCTCGATAGCAGACTACTGAATCTCATGTTCGTGTAACTTGCGGCATAAAAAAATTATTGGGTGCTCTTCCTCATCGAACATTTGGGATAATACAGCCCCAATGCCAGTATCCGAGGCATCGGTCTGTACCAAAAAGGGCAATGAAAAGTCAGGGTTCCTCAGCACTGGAGATGAACATACGTGTGGTTTTATGGTACAGAAGGCTGCCTCGCATTCAGAGGTCCACTTTGTCTTAGTGGGATTATTCTTTTTTGTGAGGTCTTGGGGGGTATCAACTGTGGCAAAATTTGGAACAAATCTTCGATAATATCCCGCCAGTCCTAAAAAAAGACCTAACATGCTTTTTGGTGGTTGGCCGTGGACATTTTGCAACTGCATCTATTTTACCTATATCTGGCTTCACCCTTCCATTGCCAATCACAAACCCCAAATGTTTTGTTTCCTGCATGGCTATGGGGCACTTCGCTGGGTTCATTGTGAGGCCTGCATTGGTTATGGCCTGTAATACCGCAGCAAGATGTTTTATATGGCTATCCCAAGTGGGACTGAAAACCACCACATTGTCCAGATATGCAGCGCAGTAGGCAGAATGTTGTTTTAATGTACGGTTCACAACATGCTGTAACATGGTAGGGGTCCCATGTAAACCAAAGGGCATAGTTACAAATTGATATAGCCCTGCTGGGGTACTAAATGCTGTTTTTCCTTTGAAGAGTCATCCAGCGGGATTTACCAGTATCCCTTCATGAGGTTGAATGTGGTTATATACCTTGCATTACCCTGTCTATTTATAATATCATCTATCCTTGGCATGGGATAGGCATCAGATTTAGTGATTGCGTTTAGATGTCGGAAGTCAATGCAGAGTCGTATGCTTCATTCCTTCTTTTCAACAACCACAATCGGGAATGCCCACTCACTGCTGGATGGCTCTATTACTCCTAGCTGCTGCATTTTTTCTACCTCTGATGACCTCCTCTCACCTTCTCTGGTAACCTACAGTATATTGTATGATGGGGTGATTACACGTAACTGCTACTGCATGTTCAGGTAAACTTGTCCTGATGAAGGATTGTTTAACCAGAAGTGCTGGGGCAGTGGCATCTGTCCTGTTGTTCTTTTCTGTAAGTTACCCACATTAAAATCATGCACTGAATTTCTTCATGTCTGCAGTCTTTGGAGTGATTCTGCAGTGTATCTTGATGCAGCATATGGGTAATGGCACATTAGGGCTTCATTTGCAATTCACGTTGGAGTGCACACACTTCCTGGATCTTGTTTTACCATTTTGGGGTGGCTACCCCATTTGTGTGCACCCTCCCTCACAGTGAGCTTGTGAGAACTTGTGTGGTTTGGTTTTATCTATGTGGGCAGAACCATCTGGGAAGCATCATGTCAATTCATCGAAAATTTATTCACGAATAACAATTTCAGTGACTACATTGTAGCGACTACAATTATAGCGAATGCAAATTATAGCGAACACATAACTGAGTGACTTTTAGTGACATGTCATGCCTGCATTTGAACACTATAGGTGAGACCAAGCAGGTAGTCCATACGAGGACAGAATCTGTATCGCTAACCATCTGTACGAGATGCTCGGTAAGGTCATGATACCTCCTATGGCTTCCCACCGCCGCTACTCCAGACACCACCATGGTGCAGATATGTTCTGGCCAGAAGACTCACCCTGTTTATTGCATCAACGCACCTGTTCCTCATTACCCACAAGTACAGTCTCTAGTAACTACTGTCTTAGCTACCTGTTACGAAGGGGGGCTATGCCCCCCTGCTCCCCCCCCAGGGGGCTGTGCCCCCCCAGACCCCCTATTTCTATTATTCCTACACCATGCCACAATTGGACCCAGGGGGTATTTTGCATGTTTGGGGTAGCTGTATTTTACAGTTGCTGTGATTCATAGTTGCCGTATTGTGCAGTCGCTATATTGCCTTGCTCACCGTACTGTGCCATTTGCCATATTTATAATCGCTATAATTGGTTCGCTGAAAAAATAAGGCACCTACAGAATCCACCATTAACTCCTTCCTTACCATTTCTGTCACATCTCTCCCCCCCCCAGATAATGAAGGCGTGTCCCTTGGGCCACCCCAAGTGACACAGCCGTTCATGCAATTATTGGGAAGTGCCCAAAGTATCCAGCCATGCAATTAGCCCTGTCTAGATAGCACATCCTCATTTGCATTTTGTTTGCCACTGCGATGCTGGATGGCCATGTTGTAAGTCTGCAGTACCAAACTCCAATGTAGTAGTTTTCCATTCTGCCCACTTGACCTATGAAGCCATATCAGGGGATTATGATCTGTGACCACATTAAATTCTCTCCCATATAGATAAGACTACAGCTTCTGAAGGGCCCCCACTATTCCCAAGCATTCTTGATTGTGGCGTATGCCTCCTCTCTGGGCAAAGGCCTCTGGCTGAGGTACACAACTGGGTGCTCCTCCCCCTGCTGGGTAACGTGGCTCAGCATGGCCCCCAGCCCATGATCTGAGGCATCCACATGGACCGTAAACTTTAAACTATAATTGGGGCTAGCCAATACAGCTGGGCTGCTTAAGGCCTTCTTTAGCTCCTGAAAAGTGACATCACAGCCTTCTGACCACTTCACTGTACCTGGCTTTCCCTTCTTGGTTAAGTCTGTCAGGGGCTTATCCAGATCGCTATAGTGAGGAACAAACCTTCCCTGCTGTCCCTAGAAATGCCCTGACCTGTTTCTTGGTGGTAGGAGCAGGCCAGGCTAGGATGGCATCAACCTTGGCAGGCTCTGGGCAGATGTGTCCACTACCCACCTGGTGCCCAAGGTAGGATACTTCTGCCATGCCTATTTGGCACTTTTCCGCCTTGACTGTCAGACCTGCATTCTTCAGCCTGTGGAACACATCCTGTACATTCTTGATGTGCTCATCCCAGGTCTGGCTGTATATGGCTATATCATCCATATACGTCAATGCAAACTCACCTACCCCAGACAGAATGCGATCCACAAGCCATTGAAAGGTTGCAGGTGCATTCTTCATTCCAAATGGCATTACCTTGAATTCGTATAAACCAAATGGAGTGACAAAAGCTGATCTCTCCCTGGCTGCAGGGGTCACAGGTACCTGCCAATAGCCCTTTGTTAGGTTTATTGTGGTCAAATATTTGGCTCCCCCAGTCGCTCCAGGGTCTCGTCTGTTCTGGGCATGGGATAGGCATCAGATGACTGCTTAATGTGCTAAGGTACCCTGTAGGGGGACTGTTTCAGGGGAACTTGGGTCCCTGTATCCACATGATTTTCTGCCATCATGGTGTACCCTGGTTTCCCTGTGAACATGTCCTTAAATTCTCTCAGCACACCCCTAATTTCTTGCACCTGGGCTGGTGTCAGCTGTTCAGAGAGGGTAAGGTTGTCCACAGAGGATGCAACCCAGGCCTCTCCAAGCAAGTCCACCAGTGGATCCATCTCAGTTTCCTCCTCTGGGGCACTGCATACAGCGAGGACCATTTCCTCCCTGTCATGGTAGGGCTTCAGCATGTTAACATGATGCACCTTTCATCTGCATCTCCTGTCTGGTAGCTCTATCCTGTAATTGACATCACTAACCTTTTGAACAATGGAGAATAGCCCCTCCCATGCTGCCTGTAATTTATTCTGTCAGACAGGGATAAGTGCCATCACTCACTGTCCCACCTCATATTCTCTGGCTCGAGCCCCACGGTCATACCTGACTTTCTGCTGCTGTTGTGCAGTGGCCAGGTGCTCCTGAGCAAACCTCATGAGCTCCTTAAAGTGAGTCCTGAAGTTCAGGATGCAGTCCACAACAGACTCCCCTTGGGAGGCATGGTCACCCTCACATTCATCCTGAATCAAATTTAGGGGCCCTGCACCCTATGACCAAATAGGAGCTCAAAAGGTGAGAACCCTGTGGACTCCTGTGGGATTTCCTTGTATGCAAATAGGAGATGAGGCAAATATTTGTCTGAGTCCCTCTTATGCTGGTCAGCAAAAGTCCTTAGCATGGTCTTAAGGGTTGAATTAAATCACTCCACCAGACCATTAGCTTGGGGATGGTATGGGGAGGTTCTGAGCTGCTTTACCCCACACTTCTCCTACAAACTACTCATTAATCCTGACATGCAATTGGCACCCTGATCTGACAGCATCTCCTGGGGAAAGCCCACCCAGCTAAATATTCCCAACAGTGCATCTGCCACTGGTTCCACCTCAGAGGATGACAGGGCCACTGCCTCTGGGTATCTTGTGGCATAGTCAACAACTATCAGGATATACCACTTGCCAGTGTGACTTGGGGTGCTCAATGGACCCACTATGTCCACAGCTACCCTCTTGAAGGGTTCATCAATAATGGGCAGGGGCACCAAAGCTGCCTTGGCCTTGTCCCACATTTTTCCTACCCGCTGGCAATGTGGACAAGTCTTGCAATAATTTGCCACATCCTTGCCAATATCAGGCCAGAAGAAATTGTTGGTCAGCCACTTTTTTGTGTGCCTCACCCCCAAGTGCCCTGAAAAAGGGATATCATGGGCAAGGGCCAAAAGCTGCTGATGGTGAACCTTAGGGACTACCAGCTGCTGGAGTACCTCACCATCTAGCCCTGCCTCTGTTGTACATTCTCTGTACAACAGCCCATTGTCCCAGTAAATGGACTCTCTACCCTCCTGAGGACACTCAGTCCTATGAGCTATTTCCCTCAATTTTTCCAAGGTAGGGTCAGTTCGCTGTGCAGCACTCAGCTACCCTCGTCTGACCCTTCCCAGCGCCCCTTCAGAAGGAAGTCCTGTGGGTTTCTCTATTTGTGACTGGGGTTCTGGGCTGCTGCTTCTAGCCAGCCCCTCCCCTGTGCTAGCCACTTCCTCAGCTGCTGAGGAAGGGGCTGGACCATCTTGTGTCACCCCCTTCACCCTCAGAAGCTTGCCCTTTTGCCTGACTATGAGTTACAACACACATCAGTTTTTTCCTCTGGTGAAAATCATTCCCCACAATCACATTTACAGGGAAGTCCTTTACGACCCTGACCTCCTTTTCTCCATGGCCCCCTTCCCAGCTCAGGAAGACTCTAGCCATTGGTATTTGGACTGCGGGCACTGTGAATGCCCAGACTCTGGAGTATTTCCCAGGCACCATCTGCTCTGCCCGGATGAGATCCTGCCTCACCAGTGAGATGTCAGTGCCTGTGTCCCTCAGTCCCTGTGTTACTGTTCCATTAACTGCAATGGGATGAAGATTCTTCTCAGAGGAGAGTGGTTCTTCATGCTGGACACACCCCACAAACACACCCGTCCTATTTTGTTCACCCCCTCCCCCATACCTCTTCCCCTTAACCATTTCCTGAGGGCAGTTATATCTCAAGTGCCCCACTTGGTTGCACATATGACATTTCTTTGGTCCTGTCTCTTGAGTCCCTTTAGAACCAGAGGGTTCTGCTTTGTGCTCAGGTGCAGGCTGGTTTCCTTTGGGCTGCCCCCCATGGGATCCCTTATAACCATGTGCTGCTCCCCCTCACCATGAGACTTACACTGTGCATATGGCTGGCTAGACAGATACATGTCAGTGCTTGCTGCCGCCTCTTTTGAGGAGGTGCATGCCTGTCTAGAAGCCATATGTGCATATCCTCAGGTACAATTATAAGGAATTGTTCTCTCACCAATACATCTTTGATTAGTTCTGCTTTGTTTGCTTTAGCCCCCTCCACCCACCTATCAATGTAAGTACACAGCTGAACCTGCAGTTCTGCATAACTGTCTTCTGGGCTTTTCTTTAACTCCCTAAATTTCCTTCTATAAGCCTCAGGAGTTAATTCAAAATGTTTCAACAGCACTGTTTTAACTTTATCTTAATCAGCATAGTCTTCATTACTCATTTTAGAAAATGCTTGCAAAGCACTCCCAGTAAGTAAGGGTGTGAGATAAGTTAACCAGGAAGCCTTAGTCAATTGGAATTGCTCACAGACTCTCTCAAATGACCTTAAAAATAGATCAAGGTCATCTCCCTCTTTAAACTGAGGGAACAATTTAGAATTAATTTTGGCTTCATGAGGTAAACTCACTCCACCATTACTCACGGTTTGCTGGCTATGCAGAGTCATCATCTCCTTCTCATGCTGTTGTATCTGGAGTTCATACTGTCGCTCTCTTTACCTTTCTTCACATTCCTTCTCTTTGTCTTGATGTTCTTTCTCTCTGTCTTGGCGTTCTCTTTCTCTTTCTTCACATTCTTTCTCTCTGTCTGCCAGTCTCATTTCTTCAAGTTCTTTTTCTGCTTCCAGTCTTTTTGTTTCTGCTTCCAGCTTTCTTGCTTCTGCTTCAGCATCCAGTCTTTTCACCTCCAGCACCTTGTCTTACAGCAACAGCTGCAGTCGCAGTGCATCAAGCTGGTCCAGGGGGTCTGCTACATCAGTTCCTGACTCACCCCCAGAGACTGTCTGCTTTGGATCATGTGCCACGAGGGCAGCTATGAGGTCTGGCCTTTTCTTGTGTTTTAGACCTTAAAGTTGAATCCCCTTTTCCTGGCACTTTTCACAAAGCTGTTGCACAGTAAGTGAGTCATACTGCATGGAGCTCATGCTCTAATCCTACTCTATACTGTACTAAATGGCAAAAGAAAAAAAACAGTTGTACAAGTATATTCCCTTATATATTATGTTTTGCAATGCTAAGGTAGCTGTTCCACTGGCAAACTCTGTATCTCAGTGTGCTATGCAGTTCACTATCATCATCCCACCTCTGCCACCAAAGTTGACAACCCACCTCTCCTTCTGGGCTGGAACAGCTTTTAGAGAGGTGTCTGTCCTCAGGGTATTTGCTGCCATCAGCTGGACTGTCATCCAGCACCCCCTTCAAGTTTACAAACTTGAATAATTAAATGTGCAATTACACAAGTTAAAGTCTGGTAGGTAGTGTGTCTCTCTCGGGTGGTGAATGCTACACGGGGTTTACCTCAGCCAGTGAAAACCAAATATTACCTTAGAAAAATTACATCCCAGTCACAACTGTTGAGCAAATAAATCACTTTTTACTTAACAGAAAGTGCACTGAGCATTTACAGGATATATATTTACAAAGCAAAAGAATAACACTAATACAGGATAAGTAAACAAATGTTTTTAAATAACAGATGGCAAAAGAAAAGGTTATTACTGTATTATGCTAGTATTAAACTTACCCTTCCCTGTCCTTACAAGAGACACTGGACCCTATGCTAACTGCCAGCTCCCACGGACATAGCTAAAAGGGTAGGCTCCAAGCTTATGTTTCCCCCTCCAGCTTCAAGTGTAAGAGGAATCCACTTCATTGTCTTTCAGCCTCTTATACATTCTCTTGGGAATAGGTAATGCCTATTCCCCCTTTGAATGTACCAACCATCTACCATGTATGTATTTAATTGTCCCAATAAGACTGAACACCTGTCAGTGACCAATTATATTCCCTTTTACCCTTAAGTTTATATTTGAGTGAACCAATCCCTTCAAACTGGCCTGTGTGTGTGGACATGTCCACTCGAGATTTATGACCCAGCTCTTATCTAGCAGCTATGGAGGATTGAGAATTCCAGCTTGTGGAACTTCTCAGCTTGCATGAGTGTTTTTTTTCCCAGACTGCTAAAAAAATAAGGCACCTACAGAATCTACCATTAACTCCTTCCTTACCATTTCTGTCACAGGCAGAAGTCTGGATCAGAGGAAGAGGGACTTGCTTTGAAAACTCACTAAGGTGAGTATTGTAGGGACATGGATTATTATTATTGTTTGTGCTTATGCTGATTATCATAGCTGGATTATTGTTAGCCTGCCATTATTACTCTGCATTATTATTACCATTATTAGCTATTGAATATTATTAGTGTTACCGCTTATAAGAAATATTCTGTCTTTTAGTAATTGTATAATTTGTAAGTCAAAAGGCCCTCCTGGTAATACAGGTTACAGCAGAGAGAGCAGCCAGCTAGAGTTGTTTAAGTCACACACACACACACACACACACACACACACACACACACACATAGAAGGCAGCAGCTGTGTAATAGTACAGGCTGTACCATCACGAGTAGTTAGGGGAGACACAGAGTCCGAACAGTACTGATAAGAGAATAACAAGCAGACCTTGGGAATGTTGCTAAGAGATCTGTTTCAGAAGTGTCTTTGAATGTAGTCGAGTAGCTATACAGAACCCAGGGTATAATAATAGCTTCCACACATAGCTATTCAAGACAGGGATCCCATTTGGGGAAGAAGACCACTGTTGCCCCTGTTTTCACTGGAGAAGGTGACTATGGGGCCATGTTTCTGATCTTCTGTAGTTAGTTACTATGTAATAGTTGCCTAAAAATGTTGTGCCAGATATCTATGTGCTGTTTTCTGTGTGCAAATTGCTAATATATAAGATTTGTTGCTACCAATGGTGTCCTGTGTTTTTTATATTATAATTAGGTACCTCCACAGATACTACCCAAATCTTGCTTACAGATTAGTGACTCCTAGCTGTGAGCCCCGGGTTACATCCAAAGGGGTTTTTTGAACCTAAATACCTGTATGCAGTTGTACCAGTGACAGCAATGGATGGGTCACTGGTATTTTTGCAAAAGGTCATAACTTTGTATTTGAGTCTAGTGGAAGAGTTCAGCATAACCCCAGAATTAGGGAGTCATAACTCTCAGTTCCTTCTGAACCCAGCCAGTTTAGCAGGATGGAAGCGATGTTAGGTGGCTTCTGCAAAGATGCTACATGGGCCATTGACCTGCGGGCATATTGCAATGAACAGTTTAATCAAGGGAAGGTTGATACAAGGCAAGTCTGAAACTACAGACTGTAGTGTGTTTTCTGGTTGGGTGCATAACAAAATCTGCTCCACAGGCTAGGTTTGATTTTGTTGGGCAACAGTTTTGTTGCCTGTCAGATAAATATACTGTTAAGGTCCTGACTTTGCAGGTCAAAGTCAGATGTATTGAGAACCATGTGGTAAGGTTAACAAATGTTAATTGTACAAAGACTGATTTATTCACATGTCATCAGAAGTATGGCAGAGTTTTAATTGATAAAGGTTAGAAGCTGAAGGGCAAAACACAGCATACCAAATAATATTATACCTTTAATTCTCTCTTGAACTTTCTCTGTTCTGGGTGGCCGTCCATGTTTCTTTGCTACTTCCTATTTTATTAATCTAATCTAAACATGGGTTGAGTGCCCAAAGTTTAGAAACTTCTTAGCCATTCTCTCCACACACATACACACAAACATGCTTCTTCAAAAATACATTTGCTAGAAAAAGCTTCAACTTTTAGTGCTGTGTGTCCAAGAAGTTATGAATTTTATAATATTTTGTGCTTTAAAATGCTCATATAGCATCATGCCACTGTGTAGGTAGATTTGTGTTGAGGTAGTTTTTCTTCCCTACTCTAAGGTTAAGTGCTCTGAAATGTTTTAAAATGTTGTGTTCCGCTTATTTGAGTCAGTACTCGGAGACTTTTGTCTTTCTATCTTTTTCATGAAGCGACAGAGAGAGAGAGAGAGAGAGAGAGAGAGAGAGAGAGAGAGAGAGAGAGAGACATCATACTGCAGTTATTAAAGACATGTTTTCACTTTACAGTTACAGTCATGCCTTATATATGGTGGTTGATAATAGCGCTACTTGATATTTTGCTTTACATATTTTGCCATATTCTTCTTTAAATGTTTTTACATTTTATTCTGTTCTTGAATGCGTATGAATGTTTTTGTGGTTGTGAACGTGCAAAATGCTGTTTTAATGAAAAAAATGTATAGGGTGGAATAAACTATTGTGATTTAACCCCTATTACTGAACCTATCCCTTACAGGGTATGGATTCCAAGCAGCTACCAGTCTGATACAAGTTTTCATTGGTTTACATCTAGTGAAAGGAACTTGCGGGGGGGCACTATGCTTAACTATTAACAGGCTCAAGAAACAGATTTTCCTTCAGCTGCAAATGTTGGTGCATTTAAAATTACTTATGGCTTTTCTGTTACAAAGGCACATTTTTGTCATCTCATTTGCAAGGGAGTCCCAGCTTGTGATATATTCCTATTACATAAGCTTCACATTTTTGTTGTACCATACTGTCTGCTTATTACATACAGTTTAGAATGCTTTGTTTTATTCTATTGCGTCTGATTGTATTTTACTCTCCTCCAAGTGGGGGGAGGGTGACACATTTTCATAAGAGGCACAGTTAAATTAAATTGTCTCAACATGGGTTAATCTTCTGACCGTGAGTCCTCAGCCCTTGTCTTCGAGAAGTGGTGACTGGCTGAAATTCAATCCCACAGGCAGAAATCATTTTACTGTGAAGTGCTCATTAAACAAAATTAAGTTTATATTTTAAATCTAACTTCATTTCAAGTATTTAAAAGCGTTATCCATTCCTTATAAATATGTCAGTGTTACTGTGCGTACCTTGTCTGTATTATAAACATGATCCTATTATAAACATGATCCTGTATGGGGGAGGGAGGTTAAATACTCTGTATTTGGGTTTCACTGTCTTGAATATCATGCCCTACTTATGTTGTGTTTTGTTTCCCTTAACAACATTTGCAGTTTATTTCTTTTATGTTAAGTTATGTTAAGTTCCCATCTACAACTGGATGCCCTAGCCGATCTCCTTGTACTACAAGGAGCTTGAGGGGTGAGACATGGATTATCCATATGCCCCAGCCCCCTTAACTAACTGCTTTCTGGCAGTAGCTGATTCATGACTGTTTAAACGAGGCATAAAAAGAAATTACTGATGTACCCATGAGAGGCAGACAACCATTTTTTTTTAATGTCAGTTACACTGGTTAGGTTCAAAGTAGCCACTGATAAATGATTTCATGTCAATTTGTTCTAAGAATAACACTCTTACTGGTAGAAGGCTTTTTTTATGGTTCACCAGAGGGTGTGGGTATTAATGTTACTGAAATACTTTGAAGGATATTTACCTTTCTGCACCTTCCAACATTGGTACGACTCAACATGTTAGTAAAATGTTCACAGACAAACAATGCCATGAAATGAAATTAAAGGTGGGATACATAGTATTAATCAGAAATTATGATGAAAAGGGACCCTGCTCCAAACCATGGGAATGCCCTACCCTGTAAACAAACTGGTGCAGCCCCACTGTGTATAAAATCAGGATTACAGGGGACGGCAAGGAGACAGTATAGGGACAAGGGATTCATGTAAATCAGTTGAAACTGTTTACTAAACTACCAAATGACGGAGGGGACACCCTCCTCTCTGTTTTTTTTGTTTTGCTTTTTTCTTTGTCTTTCAGAACTCAAGTAATGTGTGACTGGCAGCCACAACTGGGAGGGTGGCAGATGTCGGATAATCATGAACTTCTCATGAGCACCTTGCTGGCTTGCATTCAGGAAATACCAGCTCTTATTGGCCAACGATACCACAAGCACATGCACTTGTATAAAAGTAATGCATTATCATTTTAAAAGTCAACACTAACATACTAAAGAGGAAGGGGCCTTAGGTCCTTCTCTTTGTTTTCCTTTTGTCTTTCTGAAATATGAGGGCGCCTATCCGTGATTGTGATTGTGCTAGTCCTAATTGCACTGTGGTATGTTTTCACAGAACTTCGGGACTTCAGTGATGGTCTGTGGTTAAAAACCTGCTGTGTTGCCTGTCACCTGTGATTCAACCATTTTCTTTTGTATACTATGGTGATAAAACCACCTCTCTTCTGATCTTCATTGTATCCAAACTTGGCTTATGTCCCACTGCCTGGTGCTAAATACTGCCAAGACCCAGGTTATGCTCTTTGGGTCACAAAGGAAATCTGTCACTTCAACTCCATCTCTCCAAGTTTCTTGTCTTGATGGCTCCCTTGTGGAAGTAACTCAGTCCCTCAAATACCTAGGGGTCATGCTGGATCCATCTCTTAATTTCTCTTGGCATGTCAAAGCTGTCTGCAAATCAGTCAATGCTAAAACTGGACTGGCTTACCGAGTCCACCAGTTTCGAACCCCTGCCGCCAGGATCTCTGTCGCCCAAGGCCTTCTCCTCCCTAAACTCTGCTATGCTCTGCCTGTCTTTGCTATGGCACAGGCAAGCATCTTGCAAATGTGGGACATTGCCTACAACAGTGCCTGCAGATTTGCACTATCTGCTCCTCATCTTAAGCACCACTGTACTCTCTACTCTGACCTCTACTGGTTGTCTCCTTCCTCACATCGGGTTATTCATTAGGTTGTCTGACTGACAACATTATTCGTTCTTCTATCCCCTCCACACTCACTGCTATGCTCACCCCCATGGACTGCCCTCGTTCCCTCAGTTCCATATCTTTAGCTCTGTTATCTGTCCCAAAATGCTCTACCAGGATGGGTGAACTTGTCGTCTCCTGCTATGCCCCCAAATTTTGGAACACTCTGCCACTTGATCTTAGGCACTCCAAATCCCACTCAAGAAAGGCCTCTCCAATTACCTCACCTCCCATGACATTTACAAATGTCCCTCACTTCACGAGTCATGCAAATCTACCATTGTCCTGCACTTAAATTTCCCTGTGGCCTCTTGATTCCTCCCATCCCCACTTTTCCTCAGCTGCAGCTATGCACTTTGTTCCCTGTCTCTGCCTGGGAATTGTCGCCTTGCTGATTCACCAACAGCACTGTCATGTTTTGTACATTATTAACCATAAATTGTGCTTTTTCGTCTGTTTTGTTCGTATTATACTGTGTGATATGTACCTCCTCTATGTACTATGTAACTTGCACCTCTGTATAACTGTTTGGAATCTCCTATTATACAACACTGTATATGTATTTGTTTTTACCTGTTACTTGATTTGTACTCTCCTGGGTTGTGCCTGAAAATAGGCAGTTCTGTCTAGTGCACGTACCCAGTTACCAAAAGCAAATAAATAAATAAATAAAAGACTGCCTAATAATTACAAAGAATACTGTTGTTCACATTCTGTCCTTCTGGACTTCGTAAAGACTCACCAAAGAGACATTTCAAAATTTCTTTTAAATGCCATCCACCGGAAGAAGGCACACATTTGGACAACATTGTTTCTGCTTCATATTTTTCTGGACAATACATCCTTGGTAATTGACCTAGTTCAACACTCAGATACAGGCACTTACAAACTGATAATTAAAGCCACATACAAGGGCAGCCCAAATACTGTGTTATACAATGCTGTACATACTGTGTTATACAACGCTGTACATACTGTGTTATACAACGCTGTAAATACTGTGTTATACAGTGCTGTAAATACTGTGTTATACAGTGCTGTGAATACTGTGTTATACAATGCTGTAAATACTGTGTTATACAGTGCTGTAAATACTGTGTTATACAATGCTGTACATACTGTGTTATACAATGCTGTACATACTGTGTTATACAATGCTGTGAATACTGTGTTATACAGTGCTGTGAATACTGTGTTATACAGTGCTGTACATACTGTGTTATACAGTGCTGTGAATACTGTGTTATACAATGCTGTAAATACTGTGTTATACAATGCTGTACATACTGTGTTATACAGTGCTGTAAATACTGTGTTATACAGTGCTGTACATACTGTGTTATACAATGCTGTAAATACTGTGTTATACAATGCTGTGAATACTGTGTTATACAATGCTGTAAATACTGTGTTATACAATGCTGTGAATACTGTGTTATACAATGCTGTGAATATTGTGTTATACAGTGCGGTACATACTGTGTTATACAGTGCTGTACATACTGTGTTATACAATGCTGTAAATACTGTGTTATACAATGCTGTACATACTGTGTTATACAATGCTATAAATACTGTGTTATACAATGCTGTACATACTGTGTTATACAATGCTGTAAATACTGTGTTATACAATGCTGTACATACTGTGTTATACAGTGCTGTACATACCTGTACATACTGTGTTATACAATGCTATAAATACTGTGTTATACAATGCTGTACATACTGTGTTATACAATGCTATAAATACTGTGTTATACAATGCTGTACATACTGTGTTATACAATGCTGTAAATACTGTGTTATACAATGCTGTACATACCTGTATATACTGTGTTATACAATGCTATAAATACTGTGTTATACAATGCTGTACATACTGTGTTATACAATGCTGTACATACCTGTACATACTGTGTTATACAATGCTATAAATACTGTGTTATACAATGCTGTAAATACTGTGGTGGTACTGAGCATCACTTTACAATGAACTGTAAAAATGTTCCAATGGCACATCACCATCTGTACCACAAGTGCCTAAACACCTGTACCTATAGTGGGATTGAGCCCACACAGTAGACTTGCTGGTACTGTGCTCTGAGAACATTTTCATATGTGAATTTGCTGTTACATTGAAATGTGATGTAATATGGGCTTTGTGTCGGAGACCCCAACATGGAGTCTTCCACACTTGACTGCTTTAATACCTGGAAAATCCTACTGGCACCATCTCAGGCCTATTTGCATCTGGCCTGGCTGGATGTTATGGGGCTGACATGGAGACTATTATTTTAAGCATCACAATGCAGACATGGTTACCGAATTTATACATAAATATGGGATTGCAGGCCTAGCACAAAAGAAAAAGTGTATATTATATCATATTAATATGCATGTATTGCATGTGTGTTTACTGAAACACAATCTAAGATCAATGTGTTAATTGCAAACAATCTTTATTGGTATGACACAAATACATAGGTAAAGGAGTAATATGCACAGTCTATGGAAACTGTGTTTTCACAATTATTTATGATTTGCTCATGAGATGCAGAAACAAGGGTGCTTCCCAGATCTCATCTTTGTTAACTATTTGGCCATGTGGTATTGCCTAGCCTGTGTAACCAGAACACAAGATGCCCATATAGGATGACTTCAGGCCTGTCCAAGTTTTCCTTTGTGACAGCCAGGAACCTGGGTTATGTGACCTTGTATCCCAACCAAGGCAAATGCTATTCTAGCAGGTCCTGTGCTAGGCAGGATACCATTTCTCTGCATATATTCAACCCTGATGTGGCTCTTTTTGACAAACTGGCTGTAGCCCATTCTGTGTGTCCCTTAGAAGGTGACATATACAAGGAATGGATTGAGAATCCTTCTTTGATTGTGTACAACCCCGCCAAAGCATAATGGCAGAGTCCACACTGCTTGCTGTTCAGTGAAAGGACATCGCTATGTGTCACTGTGATGTATTTGACTTGGTTATGCCTGTCTGCGATCTCAGTGTTGGCTCCCAGCAAAAAGTGAGCATACTGTCCACCAGAAATGGCATGTGCCCAGTAAAGCTCACCGAATGGTGCCTTCCTATGGTCAAAGTGGCATACAATATGGCCAGTCAGTATTGCCTTGTTACAAATTATACATTTTTCACATATGGGACACTCACATGCCCAGTGACTACCCCAAATATTTGTTTTACACCTGCATTATGCATTGTCATTGGTCAAACAGCTACATTACCTGTTCTAGTTCAAAAGGAGGACTACATCCTCAGTGAACCTGATTATCAAAATGATGTCATAAGTTATATTCCAGATTCTACTGTGCATATTTCACCACTTAACATAGACTTAAACCTTTTGCTAAATCAAAAAGATAAACATTTAATACACATTAGCAATGGTGTGCATCATGCTCAGCAAGCTTTAGATGCTTTATTACATGATGCAGATACTGATTTATTATTCCTTTTAAGTTACTAATTATGCTTCAAGCTGTTTACAGCATTATTAAGACATCAGTTTGCTAAAATATGCCAGTGTATTCCACTTAACGTGACAACTCTTTTTTTTTCTTTTTATGAGACTGTTTCGCATCCTGCATCACGGTCTCTTAAGGGGTACTGTAGGGAAATGGATTATTATTATTGTTTGTGTTTATGCTGATTATCTTATCTGGATTATTGTTAGCCTGCCATTATCACTCTGCATTACTACTATTGTCATTATTAGCTATTGCATATTATTAGTGCTATTGCTTATAAAAAATATTCTGTCTTTTAGTAACTGTATCATTCGTAAACCAAAAGGCCCTCCTGGTAAAACAGGTTGCAGCAGAGAAAGCAGCCTGCTAGAGTTGTTTTAGTCACACACACACACACGCGCGCACACACACACACACACACACACACACAGAAGGCCAGCAGCTGCATAACAGTACAGTCTGTACCATCATGAGTAGCTAGGGAAAGACATAGAGTCTGAACAGTGCTGACAAGAGAATAAGAAGCAGACCTTGGGAATTTCCCTAAGATGTCTGTTTCAGAAGTGTCCTTGGATGTAGTCACGTAGCTGTAAACAACTCGATGTATAAGAATGGCTTCCACACATAGCTATGCAAGACAAGAGTCTCATTTGGGGAAGAAGACCTCTGCTGCCCCTGTTTTCACAGGAGAAAGTAACTATGGGGATATGTTTCTGATCTTTTGTAGTTGGTTGCTATGTAACATTTGCCAATAAATGTTACATCAGATATCTGTGTGCTGTTTTCTGCGTACAAACTGCTAATATATATGATTTGTTGGTACCAGTGGTGTCCTGTGTTTTTATGTTTTAATTATTAGGTACCGCCACAGACACTAACCAAATCTTATTTACGGTATCAAAGGGCACTCTCCCACAAGAAGGTAATATTCCTGTTGAGGGAGATTGCTGCAGGGAAGAATAGACTGGCTCAGTTCTTTAGAACTGTGGACAGGCTGCTTCATCCAGCCTGCCTACAGCCTAAAGTTGCAGTTTCAGCAGTAAGTGCAAAGAGTTTGCTCTGTCCTTTTCTGACAGAGTGTCCTCCTTCAGGTCTAGTATCTATCCAATAGGGCATACGCAGCCCTGCAGTGGTCCATCAGATGTCGCAAATTGCACTCTGGTTGTCTGGAATGAGTTCAGGCCAGTGGAGGTGGAGAAAGTGTATGAGGTAATCTCATTGCTGTGGCTCTTGTATTGTGAACTGCACTCAGGCCTTCCACATCTCCTTGTGAGATGTGTGGAGTGTGTTTGTCCAGTGTTCACTGACATTGTCTGGTGCTCACTTTTGAAGGGGCTCTTCCCCAGTGCTTTGAAAGAGGGGCCTCCTCCTGAAGAAACCATTTCTTGACCCTGACATTTTGGTGAATTACAGACCTATCTCTAACCTTCCCATTTTTGTTAAGGTTATCGAGAAAATAGTGGCTGTGTAGCTAGAAGCCCATCTCACTGCTTTCGATATCTTTGAGCCTCTCCATTTGGGATTTAGGTCTAGACACAGTACTGAACTGCACTAGTCCATGTGCATAATGATCTCCTCAGGCTTAGCAATAGAGGAGAATGGTCAATTCTTGTTCTCCTCGATCTCTCCTCAGATTTTGACACTGTGGACCATTGTGTGCTGCTGCATCAACTAAGGAGGCTCTGTGGACTCACTGGCACTGTCATCAACTGGTTTGAATCCTTTCTTACTGGTAGGTTGGAGAGGGTAGTGATGGGGAGTTTCTCCTCCTGCCCTAAGCCCCTACCATGTGGAGTTTCCCCAGGCTCAAACCTCTTGCCCAAGTTGTTCTCATCATACGTGCTGCCCCTGGGTGAAATCATCAGACTCTACAGCATGGTTTTTCAATCCTATGTAGATGATACCCAGCTGTATATATCATTTGCATCAGGGACTGGTGGCACTGTTGAGGTACTAAATGCTTGCCTAGCAGAGATCCAAGACTGGATGTCCTCTAACTGGCTAAGGCTTAACCCAGACAAAACAGAGGTACTAGTGATAGAACCTGCTCATCGACAGGAGGTGGAGACCTCTGGGGTGAGTGCTGGCTCGATGTTGGGTCCTACCCCATTGGTGGCCTCTGCAAAGGTGAAAAACCTGGGTGTTATTCTCTACAACAAACTGACAAACAGACATCTGTTGTCTGGAGTGGTTTCTACCACTTGAGGAATATCGCCCAGATAAAAGCTTTTATCCCACTAAATGACCTGCCCTTACTGGTTCATGCATTTGTGACATCCAGGCATGACTATTTTAACACTCTCTGTATCAAGGTTAGTGGAGGAGTCCTGCGTCACCTGCTGTTAGTGCAGAATGCAGCAGCCAGGATGCCGATAGGCCTCCTGAGGTCATGTCATGTGACTCCGGTGTTGTGTGATCTGCCCTGGCTGCCAGTGAAGTGGAGAATCACCTTCAGGGTGGGTCTTCTCACCTAAAAAGTCTTATACGGTCTGGGTCCAAGCTATCTGAGTGATCTCCTGACTCCCCACCACTCCCAGCACTCTCTCGGCTCCTCCGAGGAAGGCCTCCTAGCAATTCTGAGGGTCCAGATAAAAACATTGGGTGATCATGCATTTATGATGGCTGCACCCGCCCTGCAGAATTTGCTTCCAAGGTTCTTGAGGGATGCCCCCACACTGGAGTCCTTTAAGTGGGGACTGAAAGCACATCTTTAGGAAAGCCTTTGGGACCTAATATTGATATTTGTCTTGTTTTGGTTTACCCTGCTGCTGTCTTGTTTTTCTGAATATGCTGCTTTTAATCTGATTATTTATGTTTTTTGAAATATGTATTTTTAACTTATTGTTCACTGTCAGTACATTGTGCAGCACCCTGAGCCTCAGCGATAGGACACTTTATAAATAAAAATGTATTTACTCACTCATTGGAGTGCAACCAGTTATGACATACATAAATTAAAACAACAGACCCAGTGCACACTCTTCCCCCTTCACATTGGTAAATCATTAGCTTGTTACAATGTGCTTTCTAACTCAGAAGTCTATATTTATTTTACATCCCAAAGGGGAGTGGGAGTCTCTTAGTGTTTATTTTGGAGCTCTGAAGTGAAAGTCAGCTTAGCTATAAGTCATGGACCTCCCATAGGCTGAGGCCCTGTTCTAAAATACAACTGCCAGAGTTGGCACCCTTTTAAAATTGGCTGTTGGTCTTCATCAGCCATCAGATTCTGTATTTCTATGGTGTCAAAATAGTATGTGGACAGTAAAAGGAAAAAGTTTTATTTTTCTGTACATAATTACATAAAATTTACATCATACAGTATATGAAAAATAATCATTAAATACACAAAAAGGTGCAGTAAAATAATACAATAACTGGTGACCTCCCCCCATTAGAATGAGCATATATGAGCAGGTGCGAAATTGCCTGACTGTCCAAAGCTTTAAAACTTGAAAACCTACCTTTTTAACAAAGCTTTTAATCATTGTTGATTATTTTAATCTTGTTTTAAATATTTATTGTTTTATGTAATTTATAAAGACGCCTTGGTTTAAGAAAGGCGGCTTAAATAAATAAAGAATGACTGAATGAATGAATGAATATTATTATATGCACTATATCAATAGCCTAAGTGACCATGTTATATTCACATATAGTACTTTAGCTTTAAGCACATTCCAGCACTGCTGAGGGGTTAACATGGAATTAGTTAGAAAACCAGAAAATATACTGAAATCATTTGACCTTGGTAAACCTGATGTTTGTTGTGGAGATTCGAAGTATTTAGCAAACATGTCTTATCTTTTGTCATATATTACTTTTGCCATGTTGTAACTTTTTTTTTCTGATTTATACTTTTTGGCATTTTTATTTTTTTATTTTCTCCCCTTCTCTCCCAGGGCCACGGCGTACACATGTGTGTATGTGCATGGAGATGCATGCACACACATGCCAGGATCTGGTGACCCCTTCTGCCCCTCCCCAGATTTGTGTCACCACTCCAACCACCTGCACTGCCTACTGGACCTACACTCAGTGGGAGCGGGACTACGGCGGAGCAGACATCCACCCCTTTGGAGGGGAGAGCCATAGCTCAATCCCACTCCAACCCTCCCCCCTCAAGCTGGCTCCCCTGTGACCTGAGGTTGTTCCTGAACCTGAGTCACCAGCGTAGCATGAGGTAAGGCACCAGTGCCTCAACTCTCAGTGCCACCGGGCCGGCTCAGCCATGTTGTAACTTTTGCTGACAGACTGTCTAGTGTAGCTTAGCACAGACCTTGAGATAAAGTAGCAGATGTCTAATTTGGTGAAACACATGTTTTTCTGTTCAAATCATGGCAGAAAATGTGTTCTGCACATACCACTGCTATGAGGTCATAAAACAGTCTAAAAAACATGTTTCCTACCTTAAAAGAATGTCTTAAGTTGGCAAAGGGTGGGCAAAGGTTGGCTCCAAAATGTATATGTAAGCAGAGGGGTTTGTAGCTGTCTGTGTTACACAGATGGCCATGATGATGTCATGAACTTCCTGCTGTGTAAATCTGTTGTGAGTATGACTGTTTCGTATAACTGACCACTGCTAGCGTAAGTGAAAAGTCAGGTTATAATACAAATGCAAATGTGTTTTATGCCTTTTGTTTGTATGCACTTGCATTGCAGTGGTCTCCAGTAAAGGAAAAATGTTACAGTGAATATCTGTGTTTTGTCTGGTCTGCACCTCTGGTATAAGTTACATTGTTGGTATTTTCATTAGTAATTCTAAATTATACGTTACAAATCTAACAGTTGGCACCCTGAACAAAGGGAGGTCAGCAGACACAGATTTAAGTGCATCAGACCTCTGTATACTTGGGTTGTAACCTAACAAACTGGGCACTGTGGAGGATTTGTCCTTAGGCACCTCTGGTAGGCTGAAATGGAAAGTTCAGAGAAAACAGTTAGGGATTATGTTGAAGAATACATTGAAACACATGGCAGAGTACTGTCTGCACCTGATGTCATAGGGCATGCGTAACCATGGCATTTTGTTAAACAAAGACAAGAAATGGATTACTTAAACAATAAGAAAGTCCCAGGACATAAACAAAAGGGAGATGTACTCCAGGGCTTGTGCAGCATTGGCATTGCAAGAATGAGACTCTGGTTTTAAAAGTAACTGTAAATGTGTAACTAGTGCATTGTCTGAAGCAAATGAGACACTAAGATGTGAGCAAGCAGAATTGTCTCAGAGGCTGTGTGTGTGTGAAATGATAAGCAGTATGGTGGTTCATCATTCTAAATGTGATGGACAGATGACAGCTGCAGATGTAAAATGCAGCACTTAAGGGTTATACACAAGATGAAACTGACAAAGGTTAAGTGTAACCAGACATGCTCACATCTGAAATCATGCCACATAACTTTTATTCTTTCTAATCTGTACTTGCTGTGCAGCATTCGTCTCTTTCATCTAATATGTTATCTTCAATATGGCTTGGCCAGTCAAAAAGAGGAAATCTTCTACTAATTTTTTCTCCCTCTCTATACAAATGCATACACACACCAGCAGCTGTTATAAAGAACAAGGCAGCTCTCTGTGATTAAATGCTCAAGGTTATATCTTGAAAAATGTTATCTTACTAAAGACTATGTGAGTGAGAAACTAACTGCAGTTTCTTTTGAAATTTGTGGAGCACTGTGTTACTAAGAGAGAACAAATACCTTACATTATCTTTTGAATTCTTACAGGTCTGTGGTGTGCATTTTAAAGGTGTTTCTTCTCTGAGAGGGACGGAAAGTTATGCACTGTTTTGAGAAATATTCTCTCATGTAGGTTGCTAAGAAATACAGCAGCTAGATCAACAGAGAGACAGAGCATTCTGCAGTTAATGTTATGTTGTGCCTTGCAGTTTAAAGATACTTAGTGTTATTGAAATGGTATTGCCATATTCTTATTCTGCTTTGAATATTTTACATATTATGAAAGTGGTTTATAAATGGGTTTCATGAGAACAAACAAAAATAATTAAAACCCACTCCCTGGAAAGGGGAGGCACCATGCTTAACTGTTAAACAGGTTCTCCTTCAGCTGTTACTGTTGGTGCATTTAAAGTTATATAGTGTATGGTAGAATGTTGTTATGGATAGAAATCCATAACTGGAATGGAGTTGTTATGCTGCAGTAGCTATGTCATCACAGCTGTTATCCTGTACTAGCTATGTCACTGCTGCAGCATAACAACTTGGAATTCTGCCACATAGTTGCTTTCCTCAATCCAGTTGAGCTGGAAGTTGCATTTTTTTAAAACTTGAACTTGCAGAAACATCTGCAGCACACTGTGTCAGTTAAAAAAAAAAGAAAATGTTAAAATTTCTATTCTCTGTTGTCTTCTCCAGCTGGTTTTGTGTGATTTTCTATGCTATGACCTTGCCCATACACACAAAAGATTGCGTGTGAGCAGTCATGCAAAACAGGAAATTCTTGTATCTTGGGTTCCCTTGGTAACAGAGTACCTCTCGAGCTACGCTCTCGAGGTCATCTGCTACCAAGGAAATCTCTCGATACAAGGATATCCTTGTTATGTATGACTGCTCATACACAATCCTCTATGTTACATTGGCACAGTCGTGTCCTCTCAACTGGAAGGGGTCCCAACTCTTAATGTACCTCTATTGTGCTAAGGAACAAAAACAGTTTTTTGTATCATATTATTAGTTAAGCATAAGAGGTTTTAAATTGGTTTACTTTTTTAAATTCTCCTTCCTTGGAGGGTAGAGGGGATGCTTCTGTAAGAGGCACGTTTAAACTGTCTCATTATGACCTTGAGTGCTCAGCCGTTGTCTTCAAGAAGCAGTGACTAGTCTGAACTCCAATTCAGCAGATTTTTACTCTGAAGTGCTCATTAGACAAAATGAAGTTTAATTTTTTGTTAACAATTTTAAGGTTTTATCTTTTTTCTACTGAGTGAAATGCCAGTGTTACTGTGCTTACATAGTCTGTATTATAGTCATGATCCTGTGGGACAGTTACCTCAAACCTCTGATTAAGTACTCCATACAGGGGTTTCACTGCTTTGAATGACACACCCATACTTTATGCTGTGTTTAAGTTGTTTTTTTAAGTGGCTTTTTGCAGTTTGTAACTTTTATGTTAAGTTCCCATCTACAACCGAATGTCCAAGCCAATCTCTTTACACTACAAGGAGCTTGTGGGGGAGAAGGGCATGGATCCTCCTTACGTACCCACCCCCATCGCTAACTGCTTTTGGCAGTAGCTGATTAGTAACGGTTTACACAAGGCATACAATAATTAACTGATGTGCCCATAAGAAGCAGACAACCATTTCTGAATGTTAATTACATTGTTTAAGTTCAGAGTAGCCACTCACAAATGATTTCATGCTAATTTGTTCTAAGAATGACGTTTTAGAAGTAATAGCAGATGTATACTGTTACCGCAAAGACAACCTCACTCTGGCAGAATGTTCAAACTGTTTTCTAATCTACCAGTGAGGGAGGGGGATGTCCTCCTCTCTGTTTTTTTTTCTTTTTTTTAAAGCAAAGTGATGTTTGGCTGGTAGCCACAGAACTAATAGAGGCTATCCCACTGTGCAGTATGACAGCTCAGGCTACAACCAAAGTACTGGTATAACCAGTGTACTCTAGGTGGAGAATGCCCATATTAACTGTTTTTATTTGATGCAATTAAAAAAATTTGCTAATTAACAAATCTTAAGCTTTTGTTTTTTTCAGAATCTTTTTGTTGCCGGAAAAATTGTTGCTGCTACCTCACCGAAATAAAGGATCCCATTCTGCCCTTGCCTAAAGAGTTGCAGAAGCATATGTGGATATTTCACCTTATACCTTGGGCTGCTAAAAATCACAAATTGCATACAATAATACTGTGGCAGAAAAGGCCCAACACAAGAAAAGATTAAAGGAGTAGTCCACCCAGAATATAAAAAAACATATGTTATGTAGAGTGTTTTGATATGTATGCTAAATCCTAGTGTGTTCTTCCCTCTGTCTGCTATTTGGGGTTTTTCCTAAATTGCCTGCTAGCTGTATGGTAGTTTTATGACCCCTGAGGATCCCCATAACAAATAGTTTTATTGGCTTTCTTTCTCCCAGGATGCCCCCTGTCTCATGTGACAGTGATGTAGCCATGCCCTTAGATTTAGCATGTGTATTGCTTTAAAATTAGTTTAGCAACAGCAGAGCCTTGTAACTTCTTATCCAGGGAGCACAAATGGCAACAGTTAGTTTAGCAGATACATGAGAGCCAGCTAACTGGGGTTTCTGTAAGACAACAGCTACTAAATAGCTCTGATTCACTATTTTTATTTTCTCTGTGCATCAGGTCTAGCTAGCAGGAGTGTTGTAACATCAAAAACACAAATAATGAATTAGAGCTATTTAGTAGCTGTTGCCTTACAGAAACCCCAATTAGCTTGCTCTCAGGTATCTGATAAACTAACTGTTGCCATTTGTGCTCCCTGGATAAGAAGTTACAAGGCTCTGCTGTCGCTAAACTAATTTTAAAGCAATACACATGCTAAATCTAAGAGCATGGCTACATCACTGTTACATGAGATGGGGGCATCCTGGGAGAAAGAAAGCCAATAAAACTATTTGCTATGGAGATCCTCAGGGGTCGTAAAACTACCATACAGCTAGCAGGCAATTTAGGAAAAACTCCAAATAGCAGACAGAGGGGAGAACACACTAGGATTTAACATACATATCAAAACACTCTACATAACATATGTTTTTTGCACATTCTGGGTGGACTACTCCTTTAAAAGTAATTGCCTAGTGCACCAGGGTCAACTTTTGCACCTGTTTTGCAAGACCTGATGTGAGGATCCCTGTAATCAGGAACAGCTCCGGTCCTGCAAATGGGACAAGGAAAAAATTCAATATGGTTACATTTTAACCACACACACACACACACACACACACACTGGCATGATGACAACCCCGTAATGTAACAGGGTATTGATAATGCTGTAGCATGGGGATATATGATAGGAAAACTTTGGCGTGCTAGTCAGCACAAGAAAAATGTGATATACCAGTCTGGAATAATCCAGATTGTCAACATACCAAATGTGGGACCAGTTACTCTAGGCAACTGTGCTTTTTCTAGCCACAGCAGCTCAATTATATAAAGTATTTTTAACAAAGAAAGGTATCAGGGTTAAAATCACCTTGAGCCCCGATGATTTTACAAACATGAGTTAGAGTTCTTCTGTTAATATTAGTTTTTCTGTTGTACAAAATAAATGATTGTTTTTCTGGAAATTCTATAACACCAGTACCAGAGAATGGGTACATTTATCAGAAACAGAAAAAAAAACCTGTGTTTATAATAATGTACAATATATTGTTGCATCTGTATTGCTGAACCTCACTGCTATACCATGGCCTGCTAACGTATGTCCTCAACATTTAAAGCAGTTATATCAAGTTTTTATTAGAGACATGTGGAGTAACAATAAAAGTAGGAATATTAGGTATGATTCTCCACAGTTAATACCACAGCTGGGTAAAGGTCATAGAAGGGGAAGAGAAGCCTATTGGAAGACATAACAGGTACTATAGGTTCAGGGATGGGAGTTTGGAATACTATGGATTTAGAAGCAGTAAAGGAGCATCAGATGAATTTTGAAAAGCTGCTTAAAAAGGGAGGGTTAGACAAAGAAGTACAAATTAGAGAGGGACTCTTTGATGAACACTTCAAAACTATTGTGAACATGAAAGAAATATTGCATGATTTTCTTGTCCTTCATAGTTGGACACAATTAGTTTGCAAGGTAAACGCTGATGACAGGTATGAGACTAGGAGAAACGAGGTGTGTATTGCATGTGGTACAGGTTACAAGATAATTTTAGAGAGATGTTGAAACAGGTAAACTTTTTTTGTTTTATAAATACCGCTATGTTACAAAAGTGGTTATACGATGTTAATAACACTGATGCTACTGAGTGCCTTCTCAGAAAAATAAGGATCTGTTTTGCTGGACATGGATGTGTATGTAATCATAGTTCACCTATAGTACCTATTGTATTGCAATACTTATCATACCATGCCAAATCTCTGTTTTAAGTTTGACGAAGGTTGTTAATTTGGGTAAGGTGGAGTACCCATACCATGTGCCACTTGTGCCTGCTTCAGTCTTCAAAATGCAGGTGCATGATGAATGGGTAGAGGCAGAACTTTCCTGTTGCATGGAATTGCTAGATGTATACCTTTGCAGATGTGATATTTTGCTGGGAGGTCTATGCTCTTGTATAACGCTATAGACTGTCACTTGCACACTGAACTATGGACACAAAATCTGCAAGTGCGTGCTGCTTATGCAGGAACTGGACATTACTGTGTTGTTACCATTACTGGTTATATTACATATGGACTCAGAAATGATTGTGTTGCTTGGTCTTCAAGTTTTGTTTTCAGCCTAATTTGATGCCTGGCATTAATGGTTCTGTTACATGGCTTATGTTTCCTAATGTAACCACCATACAGGCTGAGTTGGTCTACCTGGAAGACATCTGCACAGCTGTGCCATTGAGATTGATCAAGATCCCATCACTGACTCCTGAGATATGGACTTTGTTGGGCTGAAAGGCTGAAGATTTAATTCCTTTGCACATGGACAATACTGTTATTAGCAAAGACATTTAAAATCTTCCGACCATTGATTGGTGGCCATTTATTCAAACTTATGTCCAGCATCCAACAACACTGTTTTATATTTATATTTTTATATATTTATATTTATATTATATATATTTATATTTATATTATATATATTTATATTATTAATAGTTTTATATATTTTATATTTATATGTTTTATATTTGTGTGTTTGCAATTTATATTAACTATATGCAGTTGCTGCATGTATTGGAAGTTTAAGTGTACACTGTCTCAAGTCCAGGGGACCATAGCAGCAAAGAGGCTACAAAGATAGCAGTGGTGTTTACAGGACCAAGGTAATGTGCAGTAGTTATGGATAAAACAAAGGGCAAAAGCCCCAACAAGGGTGGGAGAAACCATGGAAAACAGAAGCACAGTAGCAAAGTAAGAGCAGGATTCAGATGGAAGGGGGGTATGCCTTAATGCCAGGAGCCTAGGTAACAAAATCAGTTCCAGGCTCTGATAGCAGACACTGAGATGGATCTTGTGGCCATCATGGAAATGTGGGCCATTCTCGAGGTATCTAAAGTCTGCATAAGAACAGTAACAAAGAAAAACAGGTTTAAGAGACCACTGTGGCTCTCGGCAAGGATCAGGGAAGTGGTAGGGACCAAAAAGAAGGCCTTCTATAAATACAAGAAAAAATGGAGGAAGGGGGTAGAATGGGAGGATTATCTACAGAAAAATAGGGAGGCAAAGAGGGTTGTTAGGGAAGGCAAAGCAGACACAGAGCTGCATATCGTGGAGGGGATCAGGAATGGAGAAAAAGAGTTTTTCAGATAGATTAGTGAAAAAAGGAAAAAGGGTAAGGGAATTGTAAGGCTAGTTGAGGGGGGTAGGGTGCTAGAGGAGGATGGTCAAAAGGCCGCCATCCTAAAGGACTACTTTTGCTCAGTTTTCACTAAGGAGGACAGCGGGTCCATGCCAGGAGTGGCATCAGAGCGATCACTAAGGCAATCCCAGAAATGAGACAGCCATTTATTACTAGTGAAAGGGTTTTGAAAAGGCTGGCTGCCCTAAAGATGGATAAGGCCCCTGGACCTGATGGGTTGCATCTGAGGATACTCAGGGAATTAGCAGTGGAGCTGGCTGAACCACTGGTATGTCTGCTCAACAGCTTACTTAGGTGTGGGGAAGTTCCAAGGGACTGGAAGATGGCAGATGTACCACTTCATAAAAGGGGGGCTAAAGAGCAACCATGGAACTACAGGCCTGTTAGTCTAACCTGTATAGTAGGGAAGTTGATGGAGTCACTGATCAAAGAGAACCTCATAGACTACCTGGAGAGCAACAGGCTCCAGGATAGTAAACAGCATGGTTATGTGGCGGGAAGATCTTATCAGATTAACCTGATAGTTTTGTTTGACAGGATGACAATGGAGTTAGATAAGGGCCATGCTGTGTATATGCTGTACTTTGACTTCAGGAAGGCTTCTGACTCGGTACCTCAGAATCGATTGCTCATGAAGATGGAAAAGCTGGGTGCAGCTAAACCCATAGTGAACTGGGTGGGTAACTGGCTAGAGGGGAGGCAGCAGAGGGTGGTGGTCAATGGGATTAAATAAGAGGAGAGGGAGGTTATGACTGGGGTTCCACAGGGATTGGTTCTGGTGGGTCTTTAACATGTTCATTAGTGACACTAGAGAAGGAATCCAGGGCAGATTGTGTCTCCTCACAGATGACACAAAACTATGTGGGAGGGTAGATAGTGAGGAGGGAATAAGGGAATTACAGAGAGGCCTACAAAAGCTAGAGGGGTGGTCAAAGGTCTGGCAATTAAAATCCAATGCTAGAAAGTGTAAGGTAATGCACCTAGGGAAAAAGAACCCCAAGACAGAGTACTAGATGACAGGAGAGGGACTTAGCACTATAGCCGAGGAATGGAGTCTGGGAGTTATCATTAGCAACTCACTTAAGCAATTGAGTCAGTGCAACAAGGCCTATAGCAAGACTAACAGGATGCTGGGATGTATCGGGATGGGTATTGATAGAAGAAAAGAGGTAATACTCCCCCTTTATAGATCCCTGGTGAGGCTTCACCTAGAGCACTGTGCTCAGTTTTGGAGTCCTTACCTCAGAAAAGATAAGTTGGAGACAGTGCAGTGCAGAGTAACAAAAATGATTCAGGGCCAGCAGGGCAGATCATATGAGAAGCACCTCAAGGCACTAAATATCTATTCACTTGAGACCAGAAGGGAAAGCGGAGGAGATATGATATAGACCTTCAAGTTCCATAAAGGAATTAACAAAGTGAACTGTTTAGCCTGAATATCAATTCATGGTTACATGGACACGAATGGAAATTAACAGGAAGTAGGTTCAGGAGAGATGTGAGGAAGTACAACTTTATGGAAAGGGTGGTGGAACCTTGGAACACTCTGCCGGTTGAAGTGGTGGGTGCGAAAACAGGGGATTCAAGCAGGGCTGGGACATAATGAAGGGAATAGTATTTACTGTGGGTGACAGGACCAAGGAGACTAAAGAGGGGATGGGGAGGGTTAGTACCCTGGAGGAACAGTAGGTTCTAGGGATTATAAGGAACTTGGGCAGACTGGATGGACCTCTGGTCTTTTTCTGCCATCATTGTCTATGTTTCTAAGTTAAATTACAGGCTCAAATGTACCGTATGACACCTCCAGCATAAGGCAAGACACCTGGAATATGTTCTCAGATGTCTCGAGGTGGGGAATGTTAGGATGAGCATATGATTATATGCACTATATCAATAGCCTCAATGACCATGTTATAGTGACACATAGTACTTTAAGTTTAAACACATTACAGCACTACTGAGGGGTTAACATGGAATTAGTTAGAAAACCAGAACATATACTGAAATCATTTGACCTTGGTAAAGCTGATGGTTATTGTGGAGATTCAAAGTCTTTAGCAAACATGCCCTATCTTTTCTCATATATTACTTTCGGCATGTTGTATCTTTTGCTGACAGACTGTCTAGTGTAGTTTAACACAAACCTTCACATAAGGCAGCAGATATCTAATTTGGTGAAAAACATGTTTTTCTGTTCAACTCTGAGATGGGGCAGAAAATGCCTTCTACACGTACCACTGCTATGAAGTCATAAAACATTAATTTGAGAAGCATGTTTTCCTACCTTGAAAGAATGTCTTAAGTCAGAAAAGGTTGGGTGAAGGTTGGTTCCAAAAAGTGTATGTAAGCAGAGGGATTTGTATGTGTTACACAGATGGGCATGATGATGTCACCAGCTTCCTGCTCCGTAAACCTGTTGGGAGTATGACTTTTTAGTACAACTGACAACTGCTAGCTTAGGTGAAAAGGCATGTTATAATACAAATGCAATTGTGTTTTATGCCTTTTGCATGCATGTACTTGCATTGTAGTGGTTTCCAGTAAAAGAGAAATGCTACAGCGAATATCTGTTTTGTCTGGTCTGTACCTCTGGTATAAGTTACATTGTTATAATTCTCATTGGTAATTCTAAATTATAAGTTACAAATCTAACACCCTTCTAATGACTGAATTTCCAGTCCTGATAAAATGCCATAATAACTTGCTGAGTTCCGTAATAACTCGATAGCGGATTATTATGGCATTTTCTTTCTCGCACTCACACTTCACTGTATTTGTGCTAATACAGTGGCTGCTCATGACACGCTCACACAAATATAGCTTGCAGTTTTTCTCTCTGTTGAAAGTTTGCACAGTTTTTTATAAAACATAATGCCTCTGCAAAGTTTTTTCATGCAGATTTTTCACACACCTTGGATGTGTGAAAAATCCTCATAACACACACCTGCACAGGCATTATTCTCTATATATAAGTCCTACTATCTGGTGGCTTTACTTTAAACTGAGCCATCTTAACACTTGTAACCCATTCATACCAACTCTCATTTTGACCTGAAAAATATCCCAGTGGTATATGGGAACAGGAGTACAAATGTATGTGGACCCCCCCCCCCGGCATGCACTGCAAGTACTGCAGTTGCCCCAATTTTGTTATACAGTTTTTGGCTAGGAAAGGCACACTAAGCCAAGGCTTGTTTCCAGGTGCATCCTGGTAACACTGGGAAGTTAAGTGACTTGCTCATGGTCACACAGTATGCAAGTGTTGGCTGTGAGATTAACCCATGGAGGGGCATGGCCCAAGGTGACTCCCATGTCTGTTTGATGGTACAGCTGTTTGGGAGCCCTCTTGCAAACCCTTGGTACAGCATAGCCTTTAACCACCAGCACCTCCTGGCACTGAAATGTATAAGATGTTGTTCAATAATCACACAGCACACAAGAATGGCAGGTCATATGCAGCCCTTTTTCTGATGGTGGAGTTGTTATAGTTCATTTTGACACTCAAAATACACTGCTTCTGTGAGACAACAGCCCCTACTATGTTCATCATACTAACAATCAGCTACTCATATAGTGGTCTATTCACTAATGTGTGGATTGCCTATGTGCTGTGTATCTGAGGCATGTAGGCAACCCTATGTGGGAATGCCATGCTGTGGTGTTCAGTGGACCCCTGATGGCATTCACTACAGGTGTGCAAGTCCTTTGTGCACACTATCCCCTAGCCGCTATGCCGCTACATGCCATGGGTGGTCCAGAGGCATATCAGGGGGCGTGCCTGCACTCTGTGCCATTCACTAAGGTGCATAGTGCCATCCTGGGGGGATGTAAGTTTCATGAGGGGGAACCCTGTCATAACTTTTACATGCCCCCCAACAGATATCCGTAAGCCACAGCAGCAACGGGAACACCCTGCACTCTGCTTCTTCAGTCCACTGGGCTGTCTGGGAGGGCTTGGGGCAGCTGCTTGTTCATTTGACTGTCCATTGGTGTCCATTCTCTGGGGTCAGCACTTTTCCAAGATCCCCTGCATGCACGCGCAACAGGGGATCCACTTCAGGACCCAGGATCAGCATCCGATTGGATGCCACCTGTGTCCCACAATCCATTCCTGCAAAGCTGCGCTCTACCCTAATGCAGCTGTGTACCAGAGTAGGGGGTACAGATAGGCAGCTGGTGAAGGTGAATATGGGCCAGTGTGCACCTGTCCTAGGGTGCAGAGCTGCATGGGATCTATATGAGCAAATTGTGCGTACAGCCCACACATTAGTGAATACAGCCCATTCTGATGTAGATCATTGGGGTAAGACCCCCTAATTTAAGCTCTTTTAGTGGACTCCCCTGTCCCTTACTGAGTCAGGGTCATAGACACTTGCCCGAATGATATGAGAACTCCTTCACTATTGGGTACTTCCACTGATACTGAATGCAGACCCTTTATTGGGTTCCATGACTATAAAGCCTGCAGCCCCATCACTACTTGCTGAACATTAAAAGCATTTAGGACTTATGCTCATTAACTTGTCTTGCCCAGTCACTTGGATAATTACCAGTATGGGGTCCCCCATATGCCTCCCTCAGCACCTCTGTTTTGCTTGCAGGGCATCTTCAGGGAATCTCTCCAGGTATGAAAGCCATTGATATCCACCTCTTGAGGAGCTGCCCACATGGAGAACCTACTTTTGCCTCCCAATCCTATCTGCCTGTACTTGTACTTTACTGCTCCTTCTCATCCCATGCCAGCTGCCCAGAGGGATCAGAATCTGAGGCTTGCTGCCTGGAAGACTGTGTTCTGACCCAGAATGGTAGCCCTAGCACACTTCGAACCAGTAGTTTGATCCCCTGTTGCCTAGCTAAAGTGCACTTGAGGTTGATAACCACAACTTTTCACCTCTCCTCCAAGAGGCTCTGATCTGGCCCAGCATCATGCATGGCCACCAAATCCCTCTTGATCCCACCTGCTGAGCCCCTCTGAAACACCAAACCCCTTCAACTCCCTGTCCCCCCTATGATATAGACAGGGAAGACACACTGAGGAGCTCTGTGCCACCCTGAACCTGGTGCCCTGCCACTAATCCAGGCTCAAATGGATCCCATTGACCCCTGATGCTGCTCTAAGGTAACAGAGTGTGCCCCTGTCACCCCCTAGCATGGACCCTTCTGCTGATCCAGGCAACTTCCATTTCCTCAAGGCTCAGGCAGATTGGTGCATTGGCACCCAGTGCTCCAATGGGCACTCTAGTTACAACTCCACCCTCTTTCTGGCAAAGGGGTTGTTACATGTAGTTATTTGCATGTCACTTATTCTGGGCAGAACTGGAGAATCACAGGCCCAGAAGTAACAGCTCAAGCCTGAAATCTGTGAGCTATCCCTTGCTTCTTTGATTTCCTTATGTTTTGCCCCCCTAAAAACACACACACACACACCACTTTTTCCTGTACATGAATGAATCAAAACATGAATATTTAGGGGGTGTGGCTAGGCAGATGACCAAGATGGTCACCTAACTCTTAGCCCTGCTATAGCCCTTACATAATCCACTAAACATCACTGTACACAGTGGTCATTAGGCCTATCTATATACCTGATCTGAAAGCTGCTTACCTGCTCAGTCCGATGATACCAAGCTTCGTTGAATCGATCCCACTAAGCCGTAATTCACTGCCATTATCCTCCCAATTTTGTTGTGAGGCAGGGAATGGGAACCCAGCCAGAATGGCGATGGCTGCTGAAAACACCACTGACAGTAATCCGAAAGAAATAAAAGGAATGTCTGAGCACCTCTTCTCCCAAATGGGTGAATTGGAAGTGACCACACACAATTTTTTTTCAGATATCGTAGATATGTCTCATAGAGTCAACGAGGTGGAGCAATGCATCACAGACACAGAGGACCACACAGACAGAATAATGGTCTACATTAGGGATCAGGATCGCACCATACGAATCATCTGCAACAAGGTAGAAGATATGGAAAATGGGCTCAGAAACAACCTGAGGCTGGTGGGTCTCCTGGAGGGCTGTGAGGGGAGAAGCATTTAAGACTTTTTGCAGTGTGTGCTCTTGGACATTCTGGGCCACAACTAGCAAGCCCCACTGGAGACTGATAATGCCCACTGTTCCCTCCCCTCAATCCTATCCTGGGAGCTCAGCCTCACCATATCCTGGTAAAATTCTTCCATTTCCAGGACAAAGCTTGTGATGCAACTGGCCAGGGAAAAACAGGATGTCCAGTGGCAAGGCCACTGCATCCAAATGTTTACTGACTTCTCTCTTGCCCTCTCAGATGGTTGCAGGGCCTATGCAACTGCCAGGATGGCCTGTGCAGGTCTGGGGCATCAGTATTTGCTCCAGTACCCTGCCATTTTGGAGTCACTAGGTCATTTGAATCCCCAGAAGCTACAGAACAGTTTTTGCAAGCACACTTTCCTAAAATCAACATATTGAAGTACAGGCCTGTTCAGTCAGTGAAGTAGGGGGAAGACCAACCTCAGGCCATGGACACCACACTGCTCCCGAGTGGTGAGGGAGACAGAAGAGCGGGGCCTCCTCCCCCACTTCTTCTCAGCAATGAGGAAGCATGGATGCTTCCCCGAAACAGAAATAAAAAAAGGCAGCTGCTGGCCAGAAAAAGGAGAAATACCCCTCTAGCAATTGAGCAGAAGCCACAGAGCTGACTCAAAGGACCCCTTAGGTTTCAACGTAGTATCGCATGGGAATCAACTCTGTGCAAAGCACCCCAAATCAAAAACTTACCCTTCAAGATGATGACTTGGGTGGAGGCCACAGCCGCAGCTCTGCTTCCCGCTAGCAGATCCAAAAGTGCTGAAGAACTGAGGGAGCACCCTGCTGGATCCACAGTGGAGACTGCTGCACCCATTTGAAATTCTGCAAACCGCGAAGTGCTGAACATTTGCTGTGTTTTCAATACTTCCAGCCCCCATAGGTATATGGTAAGTTTATCCAGGGCCTTAAAGAGCACTTTTCCTGGTTGTAAATACATAATTGGTCATGGCCTCTTATCTGCCTCAGAGTCCAAGGATGCAGACATTTTTTTTTTGTGTCGGATTTTAGGGAGGGAAGGGATCGTATTTAGGTTCTGTGGAGCCAACAGCCTGATCCCTTCCACTTCCCTGTACTGAGCTACACCCCCAGACTCAAATGTTTCATGATGTAAGAGTCTGGGGAGCATGGGGAAACACTCCATTGGTTTCTATGGGGCAATTTTTGAAACTATAATTTTTAATGCTTTAGAGGGACAATTCAAATGAATCGAGGCCACTGCTCAGCTAAGAAGGCCCTTGTTCATTGAGCAGTGGTCTTGATTTGTTTGAATTGGTCCTCTAAAGCATTGAAAGTCTTAGTTAAAAAAACAGCCCCATACAAACCAGCGATTGTATAGTTTATCAGACATGCCTAGCATCTGCGGAAATTTCGTAGCGGTCCTCCGTAGGGTGCCATGGCATGACGTGCACATCTGTTCAGACACCACATAATAGCAGAGATGTCTAAACTACTTATATTTGAGTTGGGGGGCTTCACCCCCACACCCCTTTTTAAAAAAAAAACAAGGGGATTGTGGGGGGTGAAACCCTCCAACTCAAAAATTAACAGCAAGCACAAGCACTTGGCCAAATTGTCCTTTCACTTATTTTTTATTAGTTTATTTGAGTAGGGGGGCAAATCCCACCTCACTCAAATATACTGACAAAATAGAGCTGAGCTGAGTCATGTCATGAAAATAGCATAAAAACTAGTGGGTGGCATGTGACCAAAACAGCGTTGTAGTCAGGAAGGTTTTACAACAAGCTTCCTCTGCATGTCCAGTAATCTACACAATCACCTAGAAACCAATGGAGAGTGTGCCCCATGCTCTCTAGACTCTTACATCATTAAACGTGTGAGTTCAGGGGCATGGCTCACTATAATGAAGTGGAAGGGATTGGGCTTTCAGCTCCATAGAGCTTAAATATGAACCCTTCTCTCTCTAAAGCCCAATAATAACAATTATTTTCTTCTGCATCATTAGACTTCAGGGCAGGTAAAGGTCCACTGTGTCTTGGGGGGGGTGATTTTGTAATGGCATGAAAGGTGCTCTTTAAGAATGCTTTGCGCTTACTCAAGCATGACCCCCCCAATCATCAGTGGGATTATGCAGCAAGTTTTACTCCAATGTATATGCATCACCCTCCACACCCACAGCTACTGTGATGGAAAGCTTCCTTGGGGGCCTGACAATCCCCACTTTTCCACCATACCAAGCATCAAAACTAGACCTTCTCATCACCTACCAAGTGGTGACACAAGCCATCAAATCCCTGAATCTGCACAGATCCCCTGGTGAGGATGGCTACCTAGTAGATTTTTGCAACCTTTTGGCAAGTGAACTGTCCCCATACCTCCTGAGAGTTTTCCAGGAATCCCACACACTGGCTACCCTTTCACCCTCCATGAGGGAAGCAGTAATTACAGTGCTTCCCCCCAAAAAAGGCAAAGACCCTTCCCTATTGGGCAGTTACTGCCCCATTTCATTGATCAATGCTGATGTGATGGTGCTGGCCAAGATACTCAAGTCACAGCCAGGATAGAAAGGCCCTAACAGGCAAAAGATCAGTGCACTCAGTAGAGGTCGAAGCACTGGGGCATCTAGCCTGCAGCAGCAAGTCATTTGCTTGTTTCATTTGGCTACTGTAAATTAAACATTTTTTGTAAATAATTAGTTTTTTTATTTTCCTTTTTCTGAGTGTACTGACCTTTTGCCTGTTTGAGTTTGCTGGGGGATTAGCACTCATCAGCACTCTCCTCTCAGCAGCACCATGGACCGGCACCAAAGAACTTGGTCTTTTCTTAGTTCAGTTCATGTGGAAAAGGTTCTAGCTGGGCTAATTCATCCCTTACAGCTGGGATTCATTAATGGGAGGCTGGGGTCTGACCACCTTAGGACCCTGATATCCCTCATACACAAAGTACAGATTGGCAAATCCCAGGCAGCAAGCTCTTGCAGTAGATTTTGAAAAAGCCTTTGATTATGTCAAATGGCAATACCTGCTCTCCACTCTAGGGAGAATGAGATTTGACCCTCAGTTTAGAGAGTGGGTTTAGCTCTTATACACTTCACCACTGCCTCTGTTCTTACCAATGGCCTCCAATCCACCGTCTTTCCCCTGCAGACAGGTACCAGGCAAGATTGGCCCCTCTTACCCCTCCTATTTATACTGGTGATTGAACCTCTTGCCATTGCTCTGAGGGAACACCCGCACATCTGAGGTATCCAGGTTCAGGAAAGGGAATACACCACCTTCTTATACACTGATAATCTATTAATTACATTGTCATATGCCCCACAGGCCATCCCGCATATCCTCTCACTGCTCTGTTCCTTCTTTATAGTCTCAGTCCTTTGAGTAAATTAAAGCAAGACAAATGTCTTAGCCCTAATTCAAGCCCCAGAAAATATTACTGTATTCTGACTTATGCAGTATGGTCTCACCATAGGACTGCCCTGGAGCTGAAATGGTTAATAGAACTTATGCATATGATGGAATGCTAGGCTCGAGCTCGGTTTTCAAACCACTGTCCCTGGTAAACAGTTCTAAAGCATCAGATTCTTTACTCCACTTGCGTCAGTGAGACGTCTCCAGAGAGCTGTCCTTCATCGCTTGAAGAAAAGTTTATTTTCTCATTTTTCCCTAGTAGTTTTTAGTGTATTTTGCTATTCCTATTACTGTCCTTGGTTTTCAGGTAGAATTTGTTTAGATTTTAGTTTTTGTAGGGTAAGTAGTAATTTTTCTCTTCGGTTTATTAACCGAGGGGAAACTGACGTTCTCCCTTACAGTCTTTCTTAAGTTTAGTCATTTAAAGTGTACTGACACGAGTATAGTCATTTGTTCTGATTTAAAATTTAACCAGGGTAACTCCCGATTCTTTGATCGGTTAGTGTAACTAAAAGGAAAAAAATATATATTTACTTTAGAGTTAGTCACTCTGTTGTTATTGTTGTTTCTGGGTTATATCACAGAAAACCAGAAAGAGAACAGGACCCACAAGTTTCCAGCACTGTACTGAGTGCAGGGAACTTTTTGCCAAGGCTGATCCACATTTAATCTGTTTATTCTGTCTTGGGTTTGAACACCTGGAGACAGATTGTGAGATCTGCAAGAATTTTCCACAGTCTACTGTCGAAAGACATTTAAAGAGACTGAAGGAAGGGATGACTGACAAGGCTGCTGACCCAGCTCTTGAACAACCAGTTCCTCCTCAATCTAAACTGGAGGAGCTGCCCTCTGAAAGGGGCGATAGTTTCTCTACCAAAAAACAAACTGTAGAAAAGGCTGCTGAACCAGCCATTGCAGTTAAGAAAAAGGAAAAGCACCAGGAACCACAGCTGAAGAAAGCCATGGTTCCTTCTACAGAGGAGATCACTAACGCAATCAGGATTATTCAGTCTTTATAGACTCCAGTTCTGGTTGTCAAGCAACCATTACCGGTCATGGTTCAAACTCATGGTTCTACTCAGGTCCCTGGTTTAACAGACCTTGGTGGTGACCAGTTTGAGGAAGAGGACTATGAGGAGGAGGAGGAAAATGTGGAGGAGGATTTTGGGGAACCTATTGTTCCTGACATTTCCCCTGATCCTCATAGACCAGATTCTTCTGATAAGGGATCATGATTTAGCATCTTATTTTTCCTTCATGAAACAAGTGGCACAGACCCTCTACTGAGGATGAGGAGGAAGAGGATTATATGATACACAAAGTGGGGTCAAAAGGATGAGAAGGGACTTGGCAAGGTTGGAGGAATGGTCAAATGTAGGGCAGCTCAGATTCAATGCAAAGAAGTGCAAGGCAATGCACCAGGGAAAGAAAAACCCAGGGGAAGAGTACACAATGGTGGGGGGTGAGGTACTAACAACAACAAAAATGAAAAGGGACCTTGGGGTAATTATAGTAGATGACCTAAAGGTGGGCAAGCAATGTGAGAAGGCAGTAAGGAGGGCTTGGGGTATACTGGGATGCATAGGGAGAGGCATCAACAGTAGAAAACAAGAAGTTGTTATTCCTCTGTATAGACAGTTGGTGAGATCCCATCTGGAGTACTGCATGCAGTTCTGGAGACCTCATCTCCGCAAAGTCATAGACAGAGTGGAGGCTGTCCAGAGGAGGGCAACCAAAATGGTGCAGGGTCTGTACCAAAAGACATATGAAGAGAAACTAAAGGAGCTTAATATGTATACCCTTGAAGAAAAGAGGGATGGGGGATATGATAGAAACTTTCAAGTACCTCAAGGGAATAAGTGAAGTCCAAGAGGGTAGCATCTTTCAGAAAAAGAGATGTGTAAGAACAAGAGGGCACAGTTTGAAGATAGAGGGAGGATGGCTTAGAGGTAATGTGAGGAAGTATTTTTTCATGGAGAGGGTTGTGGATACATGGAACAGCCTTTTTGAGGAGGCCGTGGAGTCAAAAACAGTGGGGGAATTCAAGAATGCATGGGACAGACATAAGGCAATTCTAGTAGGGGGAGTAGGAGGAAGTAGGCTGTTGTTTAACTAGGATCTGCAGCTTATCCATCAGGTAGGGAAATGGGCAAACTAGGTGGGCCAAGCTGTGCTTATCTGCCATCAAATTCTATGTTTCTAGATTACTGATGCCACTCCATAAATCCCTGAAAAAACAGACAATGAGATTGTTGCAGACACCCACTTCTGTGCCTCCTACAGATAAGGCAGATGAAAAGTATTGGGTGGCCAGCACTGGTGCTGAATTTCTTTGTGGGCACCCCAGTCATGAAGGTGTGGTACAGACTGCAGCTTGCGACAAAGCTGCTATCACCCTGGCCTCTTACCCTCCAGATAAAGACTCTAGGAGGGTGGATTCTATTGCTAGAAAAGTGTACCTAGGGTCCTCCCTGACTATTAGGCAAGTCTCTTATATGTCATATATAGCTAGGTATCAAAAGAACCATTGGTCTACTGTGCTAGAGATTGCCAAAGCAGCTCCTTCTCCCATGACTATTGACCTGGAGGGAGCTGAAAAAAGGAGAACTGAGGCTGCTAAAGTGCAGTTTGGGATAACAGTGGACTCCAGTGACACTGCATCCAGGCAAATGGCATCAGCAGTGTCACGTAGGAGGTTTGCCTGGCTGAGAACTACCAATCTGACATAGGACACACAAACTAAAGCCATGGATTTCCCTTGTGACCCTATGTCTCTCTTTGGAGAACAAACAGAAGCATATATGAAAAAAATGGATGCGTACAAGAGTGCAGCAGTAAAAGTGAGAGCGTCTACCCCTCAGAAACACCAGGCAAGAGGTGGCAGGGGCAGAGCTCACTTCAGGTCTTTTTTTCCAGCCTCAAGCTTTTCCCCAGTACCAAAAAAGGGATACTTTAGAGGCAGAGGCCGAAGGGGCAGTGGCGTACTAGCCTCAGTATCCAGCCAGAAGCCCAGACAAAACAGACACCCTGAGGTGTCTGTTCGGGTCACCTCCCCAGTCCTAGCTCTTCCCCATCAGAACTGCCTTGTTGGAAGAGTAAGTTTCAGGCCTTCTGTTGCAAAAGGCAGTAGAGCCAGTTCCCTCAGACCAGAGGGGAAAAGGCTTGTACTCAAGGTATTTCCTCACAATAAAGAAAACTAGGAATGGTGACCCATTCTGGATCTCAGACACTTAAACAAACATTTGTCAAAACCAAAATTCAAGATGGTTACTCTGGCTACTATACTACCAGTCCTAAGGCAGTGAAACTGACTAGGATCCCTGGACCTAAAGGATGCTTACTTCCATATCCCAATAAGAGAATCACACAGGAACTACCTCAGGTTCAGATTACCATCAGGCCATTACCAATTCAGAGCAATGCCCTTCAGATGGACATCTGTGCCAAGGGTGTTCACAAAATGCCTGGCTGTGGTTGTGGCACACCTAAGGCAAAAAGGGGTGTCAGTGTGTTCCCCTACCTAGATGACTGGCTGATAGTAGGCCAGTCTTATCAGCAAGTAATAGAGGCATTGACACTCACACAAGATACCCTACACTCACTGGGGTTCTTGGTAAGCCAGATAAAGTCTGTTCTGGAACCAGTTCAACTGCTCAGATTCATAGAACTACTTGTTGAATCCAGACTTGGTCTATTCAAATCAAAGCTCCGAGCTGCACTAACTTTAGCCAGTGCCTGTGATTTTGACTCTTAACCCCCTCCACTCTGTGCTGCCTGACTCTCCTTCTATCTCTCCTTATTCCCTCTCCCCCTCCTTCCTCTCCCTAGTCTTCCTTTAATTTCATCTCCTTTCTCCCTCTAAGTCACAACACTCCCCCGTGCCTTCCTCTATGGCCCCCCTTTAAACCGGTGAGTAAATTAACCCTATTGCTCTAAGTCTCATTACTTCCTCCATTCTCCCATACTCTCCATCCTCCCATTACGGTTTTCCACCCGTCTCTCCCTTCTCATTCCTCCCTTCTCCTTTTTCCATAATCTCTTCCCGTCTCCCTATTCTCTTCCCCTCTTCCTAACAACCCATTGCCTTACCTCCCTCCATCCTTAACCTGTTGAACCCCTTTGCCTTCCTACAATCTGCACCCTGTAACATGTTTTACCAACAATATCACTTCATATATTCGTCCTTTCACTCAATGTGGCCTAATTGGTGTTTGCACTTTGACAATAGACTTTCTCTCATTTAAAGGTCTGGCTACTTAAATTACCCATGTTCTACAAGTTTCTTTGTTGCCTCCTGAGTGCTGCAACTCAAAAAGAATTTAATATGACTAAAAGATCCACAAATGACAAATGTTTGTTAAATTGATTAATTTCACATAGTCAATCATAAAAAAATAATGGTAACAAACTAAGAAGAAATTATTTTCAGGCTTTATGGAAAAAGCATATCTCAGGAGGTTGTTATAAACCTTTGACCCCTTTTAAGTTTAATATTTTAATTTCAGATTTTTCTGAGGCTAGTTGTCTATTGTTAATATTGGGGGGAGATATTGAAATGAATCCTGGGCCTGATAATTTAATGATGAAAATTTTACATGACAATGCACATAGTATTGGGTCTAAGAATGATATTTTGTCAACTTTACTGGTTAATAATGATCCATGTGTATTAGGGTTAAGTGAAACGTGGCTTTCTAAGAAACATCAGGATGATGAATTTGGTACTCAGAACTATCAAGTATGGAGAGCAGATAGGCAATCTAGAGGGGGAGGAGTAATGCTTTTTATAAAATGAACTTTGGGTTATTCGGAAATTCTGACTCAAGGTAGTGAAAACAACATTGAATTTTTGGCAGTTTATTTAGAACATTTAGGATTGATTATTTCAATTGTTTATTCACCTCCAAAGGCCAATATTTCAGATTTGGAAACCATATTAACAAAAATAACTGATTTAGCAGGAAGTAGGCCTTTAATTCTGATGGGCGACTTGAATTGTAATCGGAAAAATACAAGAGGGAGACATTTAAAAGATATAGTAACTAATTTGGGACTAAAACAACTTATAAAAAGTCCTACTAGATATACATCTAATACAACCAATGGATCCATATTAGATCTAATATTGGTCTCTACTCAAATAGAAACTGAAGCAATGGGTACTTTACCCCCATGTCTTGGAGATCATAATTTGATCTGGGTTACTGTGCCACGGTCCCAGTTTAAACAAAATTTAGTCCATGAAACTCAAAACTGGTCAAGAGATTTTAGAAAATTTTCAGAGTCTCGATTTTTGCATAGCATAAGTACAATAAAATGGGACCATTGCAAACTAATCCCAGATATTGATACTGCAGTTAAATATTTTACTCAGACCTTTGGAGAAGTATGTGATTTACATGCACCTAGAACTAAAACAAAAAAAAGTCTGGTAAATTACCATGGATTAATGACAGAATATTAAAACAAATCCGAATTAAGAACAGAATTTGGAAAAAAGCATTAAAATCAAAGTTGGAAAGGGATTGGATCTCTTTTAAAGTTGCTAGAAATAAATGTAAAAGGCTAATCAAGGCTTCAAAAATTTCTTTTTACAAAAATAAAATTGATATGAGTACTGATCCAAGACAGTTTTGGAGAGTGATTAAAAAATTGACTAAACCAGGATGTAATTCTTCAGAAGAAATATCTAGGTTAAAATATGGTGATATTTTTATTGAAGATTCGAAGGACATTTGTAATGTATTAAATAATTTTTTTGTTGATCTTCCTAACTGTAAAATTCCCTATCATTCAGACCCAGAACAAATTAAAACAAAATCTTCATGTAATGGACCTTCCCCATTTAGATTCAAAAGTTTGACTGTTACTATTGTTTATAAAGTACTACAAAAATAAATATTCACAAATCCTTTGGAAATGATGGTCTGGAAGGTAGATTTCTGAAGTTAGCAGCTTCTAATATAGCACCAATTATTACATATTTATTTAATTGGAGTCTTCAAATAGGTTATTTTCCCTTATCTTGGAAAGAAAGTAGAGTAAAACCAATTTATAAAGGGGAAGATGTGGCGGAAGTTAATTATAGGCCTATAGCCTTACTACCTCTTTTATCAAAAAGTTTGGAGAAACTTGTTTCTATACAGATCATGGATTATTTGGACAAATATAGTTTAACAACAAAACAATCTGGCTTTCGAAAAAATTATTCGACTACAACAGCTCTTTTGGAAATTTAGTGACCTGTTAAACAGGTGTTTAGGAAATAATATGGAGACAGCGGTCATTTTTGTAGACCTTTCAAAAGCTTTTGACCTGGTGGACCACCCCTTGCTTATTGAGAGATTACAGGAGACAGGTATTAGGGATGACCCCTTAAATTGGTTAAAATCATATCTGGGTAATCAATCTCAGAGGGTAGAGGTGCAGGGATGTTTATCGGAGAGTAGAAGTGTTAATAGAGGTGTTCCCAAGGGATCGATCTTGGGACCCCTTATGTTTCTATCGTTTATAAATAGTCTTCCACAAGTTATGGAGCATACAGAGATTTGACTATATGCAGATGATATGGTAATTATTGCATCTGAGAAAACAGAAAATGTATTACAATCAAACCTGCAATCTGATTTTGCGAGGATTGAGCGGTGGTTCACCAGGTCAAAATTAATTATGAATGAAAAAAAAACAAAATGTATGAGATTTCCAATAAAACAAAGTGGTGATGTTACTTATAAACTTTGTGTTTACACAGGAAATTCAGTTAAATTAGAACAGAACAGGTTAAAGATTATAGTTATCTGGGGGTTATGTTTGATGAACATATGTCCTTTTCTAGTCATATTTTAGAACTGGTCAAAAAAGTTAACAAAAGGGTGGGGGCACTAAGAAGAAGTACTGAATGTTTAACAACAATAGATAGGAAAAAGCTGGCTGATCAGTTAATTATTCCAGTGTTAAGATATGGAGAATTGATATATAGGAAAGCTAACAAAGCACTATTGACTAAACTGGACAAAAAGTATTATTGTGTGGCTAGATATGTATTAAAGGGGAATTATCGTACACATCATTGCTCATTGTTAAGTAAAGTGAACTGGTTACCTCTGGATATAAATTATCGGTGCCATTGGTTAACTTTAATTCATAAAATGAAATGTTTATCGGTGAACCATCCAATTTCCCTATTATTGTTTCCAGTAAAACACTATTCAAATAGGTTATTAACTAGATCAGTTCACTTAAATAAAATATCTGCAGGAAAATCTCAAAATAAATATGGGGATCAGACTTTGATTCATCAAGCTGCTAGTTTCTGGAATCTTCTCCCAGTAAATGTAAAGGAAATTACAAATCATTCTTCATTTATTCATACTATAATGGAGTTAAATACCCATACTTGTGATTGTTGAACATTTCTTGTAATTTGTGGATACTGTTAAGTCTTTCTTTTTAGAATAATTTATAAGGATTTATTTTAGTTATATTTTGTTGTCTTTAGTGTTCTGTTAGTTTTTAGTATGGAACCTTATTGTATGTATTAGATAGGAAATTACACAGGTCTGTCTTGTAAACTGGATTCTGTCCAAATGACATGTATTACCTGTATAAAAATAAACTTTTACCTACCTACCTACCTACAAGTTGTACAAGCCTGCTTGATTATCTTACTAGCTTACCTGATTAAGTCTAATTCCTTTCCTTATATCTTTAACTGTTTGTATAATTACCTTACTGTTCTCTTACTTGTCATGACGTGGAGCCTCTGTAAATGAGTCTGTGACTCAAAGGTTTTAATCCAAGATTGTAATAAATAAATAAATACAGTAAATGGGGCAGAACTGGACACAAGAAAGGGAAAGGCTTTCCTCCCTCAGGACAGAGTGGACAACCTTATCCAGGTATCCAGTTCCTTCAAGCCACATGTCCCAAGGCCAGCAAGACACTTGCTGCAAATGCTAGGCCATATGGCAGTATCCACAGCAACTGTGTCAGGAGCCAGGTTCCAAATGAGGGACATTCAGTTCCACCTGAGAGCTCATTGGCATCAATAAAAGGACTCTGTCAAAGATAGTGCCTGTCACTGAGACATTTCTTCAAGCTCTGCAGTGGTGGCAAGAGCAGGCCAATCTCAGGCAAGGGGTGCCATTTTTTCAGCAAGCCCCTTCACTAGTACTGACTACTGATGCATCTCTCCTAGGATGGGGAGCACACCTGGGGTATCATACAGCACATGGCACATGGACAAAACAGGAATCATTCCTGCATATCAACCTGTTGGAACTCAAGTCAGTTCTCCTGGGTCTCCAGTCATTCACCAATCAAGTAGAGGGCAAGGTGGTTCAGGTTGGAACAGACAATACAACCACCATGTACTACATAAACAAAAAAGGCAGCACAAGGTCAACTCCTCTCTACACAGAGGCAATGAAAATTTAGTCCTTGGCATATACCCTGGAGGTTTCCCTCTCAGCTGTCTGCCTTCCAGGAAAGGACAGTGTGTTGTCAGATGCTCTCAGTAGAATCAATTAGAACCACCATGAGTGGTCATTGAACAAGCAGGTCCTTGAGGCCATCTTCAGGAGATGGGGCACTCTAGATGTGGACCTGTTCACAGATCCAAGCAATCATCAGTTGCAACGGTTTGGCTGCAGACCGCCATCAAGGGAACAATTCTTCTGGAGGCACTTCTGCTGGATTGGACAGAGAGGTTCCCGTATGCATTCCCTCCCTTCCCTCTGCTGTTAAGGGTGCTGAACAAACTCAGAGCCCAGCCAGCAACAATGATTCTCATTTCATCAGACTGGGCCAGACAACTTTGGTACTCCAAGATTCTGTCAATGTCAGTAACCAAACCAATCAGTCTCCCCAGGAGGCACAACCTGCTGTCATTCTTACAGGGCAGGATCATGTACCCCAACCTGCAATCCCACATGCTCAAAGCTTGGCTCTTGAGGACTTAGAATATGTAGGTCTGCACCTGTCAGAAGGCATTATGGAGATCCTGAGAGTATCCAGAAAGCCTTCCACTAAGAAAACCTATTCTTCCAAATGGAAGAGATTTTCCTTTTGGTGTCAGGGCAAGGGTGTGGACCATAACCAAGCCGGTCTGTCTATAGTCCTGGACTATATTGCCCATTTACATTCTACGGGCTTAAGGGCCTCCACCCTGAGAGTGCACCTGGCAGCTGTCTCAGCCTACGTTCTGTGGGTAAGATCTTTTCCTGGCTTCTAACCCAGTGTTTAAAAAATTCTTTAAGGGGTTGCTGCACCTCCATCCCCCACACAGGGAACCAACTCTCATGTGGGACCTGAACATTTGCATTGCCCAGCTCATGCAACCCCCCCTTCGAACCCATATCTTTGGCAAATCTCAAGTATGTGACTTGGAAAACAGTATTTCTGGTAGCAATAACCTCTGCCAGAAGGATTAATTAACTTCAGGCATTGTCTACAGAATCTGGGTACATAGATGTCCACAGGGACAAAGTAGTCCTTAGGACTAACAGAAAATTCCTGCCCAAGACAATATCAGAGTTCCACCTCAATCAGTCTGTTACATTGCCTGTCTTTTTTTACTGTTCATTCCACCTCAGGTGAACACAGGCTGCACAGCCTGGATGTAAAAAGGGTAACCAGCTACTACCTTGTCTACACAAAAGATCACAAGCAGGATCAAACTCAGCTTTTCCTCACCTATGGGGATGTGGGGAAAGGAAAAACTGCCACAAAAAGATCCATTGCATGATGGATTGTAGCCTGTATTCAGTTTTGCTGCTCTAAGGTGGGTAAGCAGCCACCTGCAGGCCTCAGGGCCCATTCGACCAAGGATATAGCAGCTTCTTTGGCAGCTCCTAGAGACATTCTTCTAGTGGACATCTGCAAGGCAGCCATCTGGAAGACAGTCCACACATTTACCAAGCATTATTGTTTGGATGTCCAGGCCAGAGGGGATGCCAGGTTTGGCACAGCAGTCCTGCAGAGACTGTTTCTGAAATAGGCTGTAGGCCCACCTCCAAAGGTACTGCTTGGGTAGTCTGCATAAGTCAGAATACAGTAAGATTTCCTAGGGCTTGAAGAAAAAATTAATCACCATAGTAATTTTGTTTCTTCCAAGGGAATATTACTGTATTCTAAGCTCCCTCCCTTCCTCCCCTACTAGAAACCTATGGTCACTGCACTCCAGCTGAATTAGGAATGTTGCAAACCTGTGTGTATGGTGTTTTTCTGTTGGGCATCTATGACTTGAGTCTTAGTGGTGCCATGGTGCCACATTAAAAATGTTTCCAGGGGAGAGATCTATAGTCGATAATGGGGGGGGGGGCTACTGTTACTATTAGCATAGTTAGATAGTTCTTTGTGCATGCTTCATAAGAATCTGATGGTTTAGAACTGTTTTTTTTAATTTTCTTCTTTTTGGCCTGCAGTTGGCCTCCGATCATCTGCCTGGTCACAGACCTCCACACTCCATTCCCGTGCCCTTCCCCTGAAACCCCTGGCTTACTCTCAAGGGGGTTGGGTCACAGCAGCAGCCCTATAGTGCCATGAAACCAGTAACTGACTGGGGGAGTCAGCTCAGGGGCTAATTGAAGCCAGAGGCTGGCTTCACAGAGGCAGCCAACTGCAAGATTTTTTCCCCCCGGTATACAAGGGTGGGGATGTGCAGTGACGACCAGCATCTGCCCCGCCCCCGACATGCTGGCGTTGGTGCTGTGGTGCACCTGGCCTCCACCAGGTGTCCATAGTGCACTGAATGCACTCCCCACCCTCCCTCCTGGAGAGGGAGAGCAGTCGCGGGACGCTCGATCCCTCTCCCCCCAGCCAACCCAGGTCCATTTCTGAACCTGGGTTGTCGGCATCACAGGTCAGCACCTTGCCCCTGCACTGGCAGGCTGGCTGTTTAGAACTGTTTACCAGGGACAGTGGTTTGAAAACTATGCTCGAGCCTAGCATTTCATCCTTTGCATAGGTTCTATTAACCATTTTGGCTCCGGGGCAATCATATGGTGAGACCATACTGTATAAGTCAGAATACAGTAAGATTCCCTTGGAAGAAACAAGATTACTGTAGTGAGTAATTTTTTCATGCTGCTTGCATGCCTGGTACCTTTGGAAATGAAGGCCTTGCATGGGTGGAACTGGGAATCACTTACTCAGGGGTAAAACTCCACAGGAACCTCACAAAAATGGTATCCCTAAAACTGGAACCACTTTTGGCGTCTACCAGAGTAGAATTACAAGGGTGGAAGGCCCTGAGCCTATCCCTGGATGGCAAAATAGATACAATAAAAATGATCATAACCCCTAAGATCCTTCATGTCTTAGCACACCTACCTCAGAGGATTCCACCTGTCCAGTTCCACAGAATTGACAAGGTTCTGGGAATTTCTTCTGGGAAGGGAAACCACCCACATACCGTAAGGCTAAACTGCGATCTCACTGGAGCAGTGGGGGATGCAGCCTTCCCTAGTTCCAAGCTTATAATGTGGTCTTTGTCTCAGTCCAACTGGTACACTGATTCCAGAGTGATCCAGTAGCAGATCTGCTTTGGCTACTGGTAGAAACAGCCATGATAGGGGGACACCCCCATCAGTGGTACTGTACACTAGGCAAGCCATGCCACAAGATCCATCCCCCACATTGGTGGCCTGGGTGGCATACTGGAAGAAACTCCACCTCTGGATAGGGGAATTCCCAACCCTAAAGACATGGATCCCCCTAGGAGGTAACCCAGGGATCTGTACCGGGGGAATATGATAAAAAAAAATACATTAATCTTGATCGAGATATTGTGTAGCAGTCATCCATGTGGTAGCTCCCATAGTCCCAATCTCAATCCCCCTTCTTCTGACTTCTTTGCAGCAAATAAAAAAAATTATGGTTTACTAATAACATGCCCTCTTGTCCTTTTAACATACACACAGCTGGCTATCGATGTATAATCCAATGATCTTTAATGAGAAATGGGGAGCAGGGTGATGAGTGACTGTGCTTTATCTAGTGTTGATTGAAAGGTGGGTTAACACTAGCTCACAAGCATTTTAATTTTCTTTTAAAAAATAGGTGATTTTTTTTGAGTGTGGTCAGGGAGGAGGTGAGACCATACAGCACTGAAAGAAAATGTACAGTATTTCTCACTGGTGAGGCATTTTATATTGGGTATAAGAGTGTGTGTGTGTGTGTGTGTGTGTGTGTGTGTTGGGGGAGCTGCTCTACCACGTACCTTAACCAATCACAGATAATTATGGTTTGAGACTGCAGTGATGGGGGGAGTTGCCAAACTACTTATATTTACTGTGAATCATGGTTTAAACACATATAAAAACTTTAACGACCCCAAGTCTAAACACACAGTCATGCGCTAAAACAGTAGAGTTAATTATTGACTGTGCCACACAAACACAACTACACTTTGAAAATGCAATGCAAATCAGGGGACCAAAAGTGGATAGCGAACTAAACTCCACTGCCATTATCACCACTAAACCACATGACCTATGGAATTGAAGAACACAATATTAGTCCTCTGATACAGTAAGTGGATGCGACTCAGTATGCTTAGTTTAGGTCACACTTAAGGTTCTGAGTCATCAAATAGCTGACAAAGATAACATCAGAGCACTAATACCCTTATCTAAGTGTGAATATGCTTTTTTTTTTTTATTTCATACAATTGTGTCATTCCTTATTGAAATCTTCCCACAAGTCACACGATCAAGGGACTAGTAAATCCAGCAGATGTCAAGTCACACTGGACTATGAGAAAATTCAGCCACAGTAGGTCCTGCAATCAACAATCCAACTGGGTGGGTTACCATACAGCACTGCATGCTTTGATTAAGTAGACCATGCTCCAGGTGTGTGTATTTTCAAACTGTCTTTATGTATCATCTTCTATTGCCAAACAACAATAATCCCCTATTTAGCAAAGTTAATTGATGTTACATGCCACTAAGAGAAGAGCCCATGGTAATTGAGAAGCAAAGAGCATGGGTAAAAATAAAGTGACAGTGATTACACAATCTGGGAGAAGCAGTTGAGTGGCAATTGCCTATCAAAAGTAAATAAATAAATAAAAACACAACTGGTTCGAAGTGCAAGAAAAACAGGATGAACGAGATAGCAAATCCTTTAAATTATTGGAAAAGTTCCCATAGGGCAGGTTCCTAAAGTGTTGGGAGAAAGATTAAGGTGCTCAAGGTACTGCACATATAAGGTATTTATCCAGGTATCAGGATATGGCTTGTCAAGGACAAGTTTCTTTACAACTTTACCGATGGATGTCCTGCTGGTCTACAGATTTTGGGTACATTTTTACATCTGCACTGACTGGATTGAAGCAAAAAAAAAAAAAAGGTGAAACCTCTGCTGAAATGGACTTGATACTTGATCCACCAAATAAATATATATAATCTTTTAAATCAGGACACCATTGAAAATAAGAGGTGGGCAATCATTAGAGAAATTTTTTTTGTTACCAATGATGATTGTAAGGTCTAAATCTGTAGTGCAAGGCTGTAAATACAGACATTTACTAAAACAGATGCAGTGTCGGACAGTATCCCTTTAATTAAAAAAAAACATACAGTAACTTCAGAAAGTATTTACTCCCCTTGGATTTTGTCACATTTTGTTGTGTTACTACCAGAATTTTTAATGCATTGAAATGATTTTTCCCCCTTGATTCACACAGCATACTCAACAATTTAAAGTGGCAAAAATATTTGTATTGTGTAACAAAAATTTATGAAACATTAAAAACTGAAATATCTTGTTTACTTAAGTATTCATCCCTGAGTCAATACTTTGTAGAAGCACCTTTGGCAGCAATTACAGCTTTGAGTCTTCTTGGGTATGTCTGTATCAGCTTTGCACATCTGGATTTGGGGATTTTCGCCCATTCTTCCTTGCAGATTTGCTCAAGCTCTGTCAAGTTGGATGGGGAGTCGGTGAACCGCAATCTTTAAGTCTTTCCACAGATTCTCAATGGGATTCAAGTCTGGGCTTTAGCTGGGCCACCCAAGGACATTCACCTTCTTGTTCTGAAGCCACTCCAGTGTTGCTTTGGCTGTATGCTTGGGGTCGTTGTCCTGTTGGAACGTAAATCTTCGCCCCAGTCCAAGGTCTACTGCAGACTGATGCAGGTTCTCCTCAAGGATGTGCCTGTATTTGGCTCCATTCATTGTTCCCTCTATCCTGACAAGTGCCCCAGTCCCTGCCACTGAAAAGCATCCCCATAACATGATGATGCCACCACCATGCTTCATGGTAGGGATGGTGTTACACGGGTGATGAGCTGTGTTCGGTTTGCGCCAGGCATAGCGCTTTGCATTCAGACCCAAGAGTTCAATTTTTGTTTCATCAGACCAGAGAATCTTTTGCCACATGGTCTCAGAGTCTGCCACGTGCCTTCTTGCAAATTCCAGGCATGCTATTATGTGATCTTTTCTCAAGAGGGGCTTCCATCTAGCCACTCTCCCATAGAGGCTACATCTGTGAAGTGCTGCAGAGATTGTTGTCCTCTGGACAGGTTCTCCCATCTCAGCCATGGAACTCTGTAGTTCTGTCAGGGTGGTCATTGGGTTCTTGGTCACTTCCTTGACCAAGGTTCTTCTTGCCCGGTTGCTCAGTTTGGGAGGACGGCCTGCTCTAGGAAGAGTCTGGGTGGTTCTGTAATCTTTCCATTTCCTAATGATGGACTTGACTGTGCTCCTGGGAACTTTCAACACCCTAGAAATGTTTTTATACCCCTCCCTAGATCTATGCCTCCTCACAATTCTATCACGGAGTTCTACGGGCAGCTCCTTGGTCTTCATAGTAGAGTTTCTGCTCTGACATGCACTGTCAACAGTGGGACCTTATATAGACAGGTGTATTTCCTCTATAATCATGTCAACCATTTGAACTGACCACAGGTGGACTCCATTCAAGTTTTAGAGTGATCTCACAAGGAAATTGGATGCACCTGAGCTCAATTTGGAGTGCCATAGCAAAGGGGATAAATACTTATCAACTCAAGACATTTCAGGTTTTTATTTTAAATTACATGTACAAAAAATTCCAGAAGTTTCATTCCACTTTGACATTATAGAGTAATTTGTGTAGATACGTGACAAAAAAATCCCATATAAATGCATTTTAATTTGAGTTTACAACATCACAAAATGTGACAAAATCCAAGGGGGGTGAATACTTTCTGAAGGCACTGTACTTTCACCATGATGTCGCCCCACTCTTTCATTCAGAAAAAAAGACTTTCACTGATAATTAAGCCCACGTTATTTAAACAACCGCCTTGACAAAACACACATCATGACATTTCCTCCAGTCCCCAGATTTCTTATCCTATGTTTTTATCTTGAAGCAGCACATTAGCCTAATAAATTTAATGTGGTTTAATCTATCAAATGTTACTAGTCGTGAGTCCCATTTCAGATTTAAACTGAGCTGACAGTTGTGAACACATGCAGTCACTCTTTAGACTTTACCCCTCCTGATATTCAACAAATTAACAGAATCTGCAGCAAAATAAATAACAAAACTAAAACAGTTTAGTTCACCGATCCTATAAGATGCTAGCCTTACATCTGTAGATAAAGGGACTGAGGAATTAAAATAAATGAACCAACAGTATAGGAGCATGTTAAAGAACAGCTCAGCATAATGATCAACACATCTTGTGTAATAAATATCTCATTATTGTTTCAAGAGAGATGATAGATGCACTAACATTTCACCACAGTTAATATATTGATCATGGAACATTTACAAATATTTAAGACAAAATTGGAAGGAATATGTAGGGAAGTGAATTATAGTGATGGGCTCAAAGTTTCACCCCATTCCCTTTTTGCCAGTTACAGTATATATGCACATACTGCAAATACATCAGTATTTTTTTATTTACTTTCTATGTAATGTGCTGTACCTTGATTTCCATTCCTACTTCCCCACAAGATAAACTGAAAAATCAGATGAAAACACTGAACAAGTCTACACAAAAGAATTGCCACAGTACAGTACAAATAAAGTTCATACCATGTATTGTATGAGACACAGAAAGGTGATACATTGTTAGAAATGGTTCACTTTAATGTTTGCAACACTGAAACACTTTTAGATAGGTATTAAATAACAGCTCTATAAATCTAAAACCAAAACAAAACACAACTGACAGCTTCAGCTTTTATTCAGGCATAGTTAAAATAGGGATCCTCTAGCGGTATGAATATCATTTATAAAAATAGAGACATTTCCAACAGCTGCACATAAGTAATCAATTCCTGCCCCCTTTAACTCAAGGAGTCATTTCTAAAACGTGCAGATGAGCATGGGGGCCACTTTTTTCAGAGCACCACTGGCAGCAACCACTTCAAGACTGCTACTACCTTCTTCTACTACAATCAGGGGAAAACCAGAAGTAGTCTACCAGCACTGAGATCAATATGGTTAAGGCACACTTACCAGAAATTACTGCTTAGAAAAGAATGAGAACATGACTGTGATGATGAGAAAATCCTAGACCAGATCTCTACTTTGTTAATAGTCTCCTCCTGAGTCTGATTTTTATGGTTGTCTGGGCCAAGCTCCACAGATGTTATGCCATCATCAGATTTGTAAAAGAGAACTGAGGAAGCACGTAACCAGACCACTGTCTGATGTTCTGCCGCAGTGCTCCAGCATAGTTTCCTGTGATTCTGTTTATGCAGCCCTTCCCCTCTGTGGGCCGCACAAACATACCCACTTCCTGGTGCAGTACTTTTCCTTTCCACAAGTGCAGACGTGATGGCTACCATGTGCAACATGATGGTGCAGACTTAAACTGTGCATGCATGCATGGGTATTGTGCATATGTATGTAACCCCCACACCACCTTTGGCTAGCTGGCACCCCCTTAAAAGAACTACTGACAACTACATGGCATTCAGTTTTCTTTTGGCAGAACTACACTCATGGTACCATCCCTAGCATTGGAGTTTATACCAGTCTCATTATCTAGAGGATAGGGGATGGGGGTACATACTAAAATGGACCTTTTTATTCACAACCAGGTCCAGGGAAGAGGATGCTAGGTATATACTAGACCTAACTGCTGAGGAGTCCCAATAACATTCACTCTAGAAGCAATGAGCAGAATGTCCAAAGCAGTAACTGGGATTTTGCAGTATGGCTTTATTTACAGATGTTATTTAAAGCAAGGGTGGTCCCCCCAAATGTTTATCATTGCAATACATGCATGCTGTCTTTTGCTGGACACTTTGCTAGGCAGTACTACTGTCTTCTACAAAAAACATCTATATCTCTCTTTCAAAGTGTATATCTGTGGGATATGCCTCCAGATGGCGTTTCCTCATCCTTTGCCCCAAACAGCCTCCGCCATTCCTTCAGGGTTACACCAAATGAGTCTCCAGTCCCCAATGAACTGCTGAAGACTCCCAAGTTTAACTTTAAATTCAGCACAATTGTGTTGAAAGGGGTCCTGACTGGTGTGATCTAGTCTTATCTGGGGCACACACATTTCAGACAACTCCCTCAGAGAACCGTCTCAAATTCTGTACTCACAGATTAATTGTTCCTTCCTCCCTGGTGGTGGCACTTTCACTAATGAGTGGTACTCCTCCTCATCTGTCAAATCAAGGAAAAGAGTATGTTTAAAATTAGCAACAATATGGGATAAATAGGGGAAAAACAAGGAATAGGGGTGCTTGTTTTCAAAAAGTGCAGACAAGCATGGGTACCATTTTTTATTTTGAGTGCCACCACCGGGCTTCCTCCCAGTCATGGAAAGAACAAAGGGCACCTTTCTTTCTCTGGTAGCTGTCAGATTCTACTCATTATTTTTCCTTGAGGCAGCTGTGAACTTCAGGAACCTCAGGATTGCCCCTTGGATCCACAAGAACTGCATTCCCTCTCACTCCCCCCTGGAGTGAAACTAAAGAGTCCTGCAGGCAAACTGAAGATTTTACCAAACTAGGGTGTGAAATACCAGGGCTCCCTTTGACAGAGCCCCAATGGCAGACCTCCTGCCAGTCTAACTGCCACACTTGAACTTACTGATGAACATTCTAAGCTCCCCAAGAGCAGCTGACTCTAAAATAGTTATGCTGCTGTGAGAGTTCTAAATGACATAATCATCCTTCTCTCAGGCTAGCTGAGTAAACAATGATGTCATTATGTAGAAAGCCCCTAATGACCTCCCCACCAGCTGCCTTTTCCTACCTGCCTAAGACTAATACTAATGGGATTCTAGTAACCAAAGGGGACTGGGTTGTTATGTGTAGTTATGTCAGCACTGCCATGTTGCACAAGGCTGACTCTGGGGCAAACTACACTTGTGCAAGAATCACGCATGTGCAGTACTGTAATCGCTGCGGTATTGCGGCTGACTCCTGTGCAGTGAGAGCACAGCATAGTCTGTTCACCGCTATTGCCACTTCTAAAAGCTCTCCCCAGCCATATTGGCTCTGACCACAACTTGTTTTTAAATAGGTAAGCAGTTACCTTATGAATTTTGGAATATAAGTAAATGTTTTGAACACGGGTTAAAACAATACAAATTTTCTCTTTTAGAGTTCCTCCTGATCCAATAGGCAGTGAGAGGCACTGTGATTAAAAAATTACAAGTCTAAAAAACAAGGTATAAATAAATTAGTACGCTTTGGAAATCTTTTACTCATAATGATTAGGCAATTGATATGTGAATATTTGGTACACAGTTTAGGAGACTCATTTATAGTGGCGTACGATAATTTGTGACCTCTTCATTTGAATTTAATAATCACTTTCTTAATAATAAATTAGATTTGTTTTTAATCTGGGTTATTCAGTCGAATTTGGTACTGGCACATATTAAAACACATATATTTTACAGTGACACTGTACAGTATTCCCTGATGATGTGCATCAGCACAAAACACTGGTATCATGACTGACAGTTAAAATAAAGAAACATGGACAAATCTGGCTATGTGGCATGAGCCTAATTTCCAGCCATACTTTGTAGTCTTAGGATATGCTGTTGGAACTGGCTCCTCCCAGATCTCTTTTATATTTCAGATATGGGTACCAAACTGACTAATATCTGAACTAGGAATTCTGCCAGGCAGGGCCACAGATACACTTGGTCTTCTCCTCAGTCCCCCAATCCCATAGTAGCAAGAGAACTGCTGGATTGGGCCCTGATTACCTGAAAGATCTTCTGGTGATTTACCTACCGATGCAATCGCTCTGCTCAGCCAACGAGGGGTTGCTGGAGATTCCGAGAGTAGTTTTAAAATCTTCCAGCACCCGCGCTTTTAGTTTTATGGCGCCGACCCTCTGGAATTCTCTACCTCGTTGGATTAGAGAGTGCATGACAGTGGAGGGTTTTAAAAAAGGCCTAAAATCCTTTTTATGGACAAAGGCATTTGGTGACAACACAGATTTTAATTAATGCTGTATATTTTAACTTGTTTTTTAACTTGTTTTATGGTGTTATTTTATAATGCGCCTTGATTTTAGAAAGGCGCAAAAGAAATAAAGTTTATTATTATTTTTATTATTATTATTATGTACTGACACTACTTTCCCAGTCACGCAATAAAAGGATACTAAAAATGCTGGGCCCCCTTTCTGAACTCAGAATTCTGCCAGGCAGGGTCACAGACACACTGATCTTTCCCTCAGTCCCCAAATCCCATGGTAGCAGGAGAACCTTTGGATGTACTGACAATAGGTTGCTTATTGTTTGCAGTTCTATTCACTGTTGCTCTTTCTTCTTGTTCCTGTTACAGGGAGCATACCAACCAGCACTCCAGGCCAACTGTTCACACGACGCTGCTGGTCATTGGACTAGTGCAATGGACTCAATTCCACATTGTAGCCCGTCTGGGCCAGACACTGCTGTTACACTTGCAGTATACATTGCGACTATCCACCAATGGCACCATACTATTGACACCATCTTAGTAATGTCCATGTTTGTTCATACTGCACTGATTAACAGACATATGCTCAGAGTTCTGTCGTGCATCTGCATTTCAGTGCCTGTATTTAGTTCAGTTTATTGTGTAGGGATAGCTTCCACTGAGCATGCTCATTCACAAGGAGGTCCCTGATACAAAGTACTAAATATCACAGACATTCAGCACAAAGATTCATCCTAGTAACACAGCAGGTATATCATGGTACATAGAGTAGATTGGTTGTAACAAATACATAGAGGCAAAAGCATGACATGACAGTAAGTGTACCACCACCTAATAAAAATCATCACAGACAATACAAGCAGTACATCACAGAAAAACAGCAGGGATATCATGGTACACAGAGTAGGTTAGTTATAGCAATACATAGAGGTAAATTAGAAGCATCACTTAACAGTAAGTTTACCACACCTAATAAATATGGGAGATAACTTAGGTAGAATGGACAAAATGCAAGGAGAAGGCAGGAAGGAAGGAAGGAATGAAGTAGCAAGCATGCCAGTATGCACAGGAATCTACAAAGATAATAGGAGAGGGATGGGAAGAAGGTAGACCCGTGAGGGAAGCTAAGTGCAGTTGCAGGTCTCAGCAGTGATCTCATGTTCCTTACCAGTGAATGCCCTAACTGGGATAAGGGTATGGAGTTTTAGGGTAGCTTGAAGCTTATTCCAAAGGCAGGGAAGCGAAAAGCTTATAGATGCCCTACCAAACTGTATCTGATAATTTGGCATATTCAGGGTAATATATGCACATTTTCTGAGGGCGTAGGTGCTAGTTGAGCATGAGAAGAAGGCTGATATATAAGGGGGTAGCTTATTGAGGAGCACTTTATATGTCCAAGTATGAATGTACACCATTCTCCTGGTGGCTAAGGAGGTCCACTTCATCACCTCATACAAGGTACAATGATGGGTTCTGACTGGGCATTGATAATGAAATGGATGGCCTGGTGATACAGCATGTCTAACTTACGCAGGTAGATGAGTGTGCAATTGATATAGAGAATATCAGCGTAATCAGAAGAGGCATAAAGGTGGCCTGTACCAGTCTAGTTCTAGAGTCTTGGAAGAACAATGATTTGTTCCTGAAAAAGAAGCCAAGCCTAAATTTCAGTTTTTTTTGAGAGCTTCAACATGTGATGAAAAGGATAGGTGTGAGTCGAGTATGAAGCCTAAGTATTTAAAGTGATTCATCACTTTGAGTGAGTCTCCTGATAGGGTGGTGATGGGAGCGTAGTGGTTTGTCATGGGGTATACTGAGGGGACATTAGGGGATAGAAGAACATTAACCTTTGTTTTTTTTTTTTTTTGCATTTAGGAGCGATTTGGCTGTTATCATGTTATGCTGAAGTTTGACAAAATCAGACTGGAGAACAGAACATACTTGACTAACTGCAGGTTTCGATAAGTAGAGGACTGTATTGTCTGCAAATGAGTGAATATTTGAATTTGTGATGCCCGAGCCCAGCTTATTTACATAGATTAGGATCAACAATGGACCCAGGATGGATCCTTGTGGGACCCCTCTTGCAACTGGCTAGAGTGATGAGGAGATTCTGTTTATCTTAATGCATTGATGTCTATTTCCTAGGTAACTGGCAAACCAGGATACCATAATATCCGACAAGCCACGGGACTTCAAGCTGTCAAGCAGCAGGGGGTGATCCAGGGTATGGAAAGCCTTACTAAGGTCCAAAAATACCGCACTGGTGACATGTTTGCTATTCATGGCCACCAACCAGTCGTTAGTAACTTTGAACAAGGCTGAGACAGTATTATGTTGGGGTCTGAAACCTGATCATTGCGGCATTAGCAACCAAGAATTTTCAAGGAAGGATCTGAGTTGGATACTGACCAGTTTCTCCAGAATTTTTGAGAGGGAAGGGAATTCAATAACAACGATTAACCACAAAACGTGAATATTTATGCAGAAAAGTACTGTATTTCTACCCTAACCCATCTACTGTACATAGGGCCTCCCTTTCACCATGAAAATTGGAAAAAAAAGAAGTAAAAACAGAATTTGCCATTTTTAAACAAATCTCAGAGTTAAGTTGTCATATAAAAAAACTGTGCCACACCTGTAACAAATTTATGCAACCCTCTCCATTTTGCATCATAATATTTTGTGCTAAACATTCTAATTTGCAGTAAATTTGGGGGAGCAACAGGGAAAAAACATACTTCAAGAACATATAAAATAGAATCACCCTTGTTTAAAAATGGAAAGATAGTGGTCCTACCTACATAAGTAGTGTGGAGGGCAGTGCTGTGATACTGGTTCTCTCTTGTTACCTACTGCGTTGGGGGGGTGGTGGTTCTGTGATGCTGATGCTCTCTGGTAACCTAGAGCTCGGGGGGGGGGCTTGGGTCTGTGATACTGGTTTTCTATGGTTGCTAACAGCTGAGAGACAGGGCTATGATACTAGTGTCCTCTGTTTGTCTACTGCTGACAAAAGGGTGTGTCAGAGGCTGTGATACTGGTGCTCTTTGAGGGGCCTATTGTGGTGTGAATGCATGTGTGAGGAGCTTCAGTGCAGTGAGTGACTGTGGGGCATGTTGAATGTGTGTGACTGTTTCATCTCAGTCACAACACGTGTGTCAGTGGGTCACTGCTGTGTATCTCAGGTGATAACACCCCTCTGTCGCGAAGATTCAGAAAGGCTGAGTGGACCTGGGTTGCTTACTCCTTGATGAATGGGGGCCTCTTTTCCTGATACTAGTAATGACATGAATGTGGTGCCTCCACCTAGAGAAATTACATTTGGCCTGGTCAAAAGTATGGTACCTCTCCCTGGGATGCAGTACCAACCCACCTCCCCACTTCAGGACACCTCCCATCACTGTGCAACTATGTAATACCCTCCTTCCCACAGTGCAGTTCCCCATACCGATCTAATGACAGCTATTGACATCAAACGCACAAATAACAATAAGCATTTATTAGAAACATTGACCACAACAGCAAACAAAGATGGATGATCCTTCCAGTTTGCCAATATTACTCTGTCATGCCCCTGGATCTATTGTCTTTGTGTTGTCTTGGTTTATACTGTTCCTCCTTTTGTTCTTTGTGTTTTCCCCTCCCTCATCCCACTGAGTAGCTGTTATATTCTTCATTCTAGTTTATGGTTTTGGCACCCATCACCTGTGCCAGCAAACCATTCCATGGCTCCACCACTCTGTCTATAAAATAAAACTTCCCCACATCCTTTTTAAACCTTCCCACCACTAACCTTCACTCATAACCCTGTGTTCTAGCCTGTGTGTTCCTGACAAATAGTTCCTCATAGCCCACCTTGTTAATTCCTTTCAGGAACTAGAAGGTCTCTATCATAGCCCCTTCACCCTTCTGGTTTTGAGTGAATACATGTTCAGCACCTTTAGCCACTTCTCATAAGATCTTCTTTCTCGGCCCTGAATCATCTTGGTCACCTTGTGTTGTACCTTCTCTAGCCTGTCCCTGTCCTTTTGTAGGTGGGGACTCTAGAACTAGGCACAGTATTCCAGATGTGACCAAACCAGCGACCTGTACAGTGGTAACATACAGCCTGATTTTTGATGTTGAACACTCTCTCGATGCACCCTAGCATTCTGTTAGCCTTACTAAAGACCTTGGTACATTGGCTGGGTTGTTAAAGGGAGTCACTAAGGATGACTCCTAGGCCCCTTTCCTCTGATATTGTGTCCAGCTCGACCCCTTCTCCCCAATGTAATACACTGTTCTGAGGTTTTTGTTCCCTAGGTACATAACTTGGAGCATCTTGGCATTAAATTTCAGCTACCAGACCTTGGACCAATTTTCTAGCCTTTGCAGGTCTCTCTGCAACTCTCTTATCCCCTCCATGTTGTCATCCCTACCACGGAGTTTAGTATCATCTGTGAATAGATACAACTTGCCCTGAATTCCCTCTCCTATGTTACTGATAAACATATTGAAGAGGACTGGGCCCAGAAAAGATCGCTGTGGTACTCTGCTAGTGATTTCTCTTTCCTCTGATATGACCCCATTCACCACAACTCTCTGCTGCCTCCTCTCCAACTAACTCACTACCCACCTGACTACTCCTTCAGCTGTTCACAGATCCCCCATATTCTTCAGCAGCCTTTGGTGTGGCTCCGAGTGGAATGCCTTGCTGAATTCAAAGTAAATCTACTTCCTGCCCCTTATCAACTCCCTTGGTTACCCACTCAAAAAGTACTATCCGGTTGGTCTGACAAGATCTCTCTGCCATGAACCTGTGCTGCTTATTATACTGAAGCGTGTTTCTCCAGGTATTCCACTAGGTACTCCTTAATTAGTTTCTCTATCAGTTTCCCTATTGTAGAGGTAAGGCTAATGGGTCTATACTTTCCTGGCTGCTCCTTGTCCCCCCCCCCGTGCAGCATAACTATCTCCACCATCCTCCATTCCCTGGGAACCACCCCTTACTGCATAATGCTACTGAACAGCCTCACCAGCTATTTGGATAACACTAGTGTTTTTTCCCTTAGTATACTGGGATGCATCCCATCCAGTCCCGGAGGGTTCCATGTAATAATAGCGATCGCAAAACAGCAATCGCTATTATGGCAAGTGTGTATCACTGAAAAGCAAATCGGTGATATATACATGCCGGTGAGAAGACATCTGGCAACAACACTATGGGGTTTTTGCGGGGGGGGCTGTGCCCCCTGTACTCCTTGACTATAGATTCCTAACTCCAGTGGGGTGCATGTCAGGGAAGGGGTGAAACTCCCACTGTGACACAAAAAATAAAGGCAGCCACAAGCAGCACAAAATAGTGTCTCCTGGTCCCCAGCCCTGAACCCAGTACCTGCTGTGCCAGAACTAACCACCCTCACCACCACAAAACATGCCTAGCTTGGCAGCAGCAGGTGCACCACTCCCCTACAAACCCCTTCCCTATCCCTTCCCTTCCCCTCACTATCTCCCCCTTCCAGTTGGCCTTTCCTATGCTCGCTTTTGTGTAGGGTCACTACCCTTGCAGGGCAGCCCATGGGGACAAGCTGAATATGATGATCGCTCATATTCATTCGCTATACTCACTGGATACTGCCCTGGGGTCTTGTTTACCTTCAGGGCAACTAGCCTTTTTTGACTCTTTCACCATTAAATGTCTGCAGCTTTATTTTCGGAATCCCTCTATCAGCTGCTTTTATGCTGCTCTCCAGCAAGCGCCTGCTGTTCTCTCTAGTGTGCACTGAGCAGATGTAGTCATTCAGTATGGCTGCTTTCTGCTCAACCTTCTCTAAAACCATAGCCCCTGCAATAGCCAGACAATTCCTCCTCCCATCTTTCTTTTTCCCCATAGATAGCTAAAGAACTGTTTTTCCTGTCTCTTGACCCTCTCCTCAACATGTAGATCTATGCCTGCCTTTGCGATCCTGACTGCCATCTTGGCTTCTCTAGTTTTTTCCTGGAACTCATCTCATTCTTCATCCCCCTGCTTCTCTTTGTATCTTATAAAGGACCTTGGTTTGGCCCTTACTGCCTCCCTGACCCTTTCAAAGAACCAAATTGGTCTCTTATACTTGTTTCTCTTTATGCTGTGTCTGTTCTCTTTCATGTTTTTGTTGCTTTGAGTATGGCCCCTTTTATAACCCCCTCCCCATCTTCCTTTCAATCCCCTGATGCTGTTGACCCTAAAAAACCTGCCTAGAATTATTTTCCTCATATGGTTGAAATCCACCCTCCTGAAGTCTAGCACTTCAGCCATAGGTGAAGGCTTATAGGTGTCTTCAATCCTTTGTTTTCCCCCTCTCTGTCATCTTGCCAGGGATATATCCTGCAGTCATGAATGTACCCTGATCAGGCTGTTGTAGCCATCATGGAGATGTCAGAGAACATTTTTCTCCGTGGTTTACACCCTGATTCCTCCCTCCACCCCTGTGACATGAGTCATGCCTCCACTGGCCTGGGCATCACAGCATCCCCCACAGTGAGGGTCAATCTCCCTGGCCCTGCTGTAGGGGTCACTGTTGCCCCAGAATTTGCTGTTGCCCCTTCCTGACTGAGGTGCACTGCCAAGTAACAACTGCCTCAGCCAGGTCCATCCCCGGACACGGCAACCCAACTCTACTCCCGAACCTGGGTTGCCTGTGCGGCAGCATGACACACTGCTGCTTGTCCATTGGGATGGCCTAACAACATGGTTCTGTGACTTACTTTAGTCTCTGTGGATGTACTGGTCAGCCAGCACACCGATTGTATGACTCCATCCTTCTATGCCTCTCTCAAGTTCCCCTCTCTTGAGTCCCTCCCACACAGAGTGCATCAAGCTATTTTATAGTCCCTGATGCACTGGCCTGCTATTCGGTGATATGGATTGTCACTCACTCAACACCCAGCAAGGGGACCTGAACGTGACATTTCAATGGCTGATTGCCTTCTTGCCAAAATCATCAGGTGACAGGTATATGCATGTCAGTTGCTGCTTGAGCTGCTACTTGCTGGACATGGTTAAGCTGACTGGCTGTGTCTAAACCATATTGGATGAATCACAATCTCTAATGTCCTGTGTTGCAGGAATGCAGGCAGTGGCAATTCAGTGTTTGCTGCAGGTGCCAAAGTCATCAACACTGCACTTTGTGACATGTTAAAGCACAATGAACACTTGCTCAAAATCATAAAATATCAGTTCACTGACAGTCATGTTGCCTGTGTCAGCACCATGGTGTCCAAACAGCAGAGACAGTCCAGTCCAGTCCCAAGTACAAGTCTCAAGGGCTGCTGCACAGAGAGCTGCAGTACTGTCCAGGAAAGTCCCAAATGCAGGGGATATATTGGTAAGCTGGGGGTGTTACATGTGTGAAGAGGGACATGAGGTGCAAGTGTATGGGTAAACCAAGGTCTGTGTGTATGTGAGTGGAATGTTTGGCTGTGAATACCAATAGCAGAGAGGATCTGTAACTGGTGTGAGCATAATGTGAGCAGGAGATTGACTGATGTTGGTGTGAGTGCACTTAAAAGAGGGTCTCCAGAAGAGGTTTACTTTTGAGTGAATAAAAGCTGCTGCAGCATTTTACTCCTGCTGTCTAAAACACTGGTGGTTGGCATGTTAAGCATTTGAGCTCAGCTGTGGTTCAAATCCCAGAGGTGCACGTCTTGTGTGGTGTGATTGTTAGATTTCTTACCTATAGTGTGTGTTGGTTGTGTTTTTGGTGTGTGTATTTCAGTTGTTGTGTATATGTCTGTGTGCAAAACCTAAAACTGGTGTATGAGTGCTGTAGATTGTACCATGCTCTAAGATAGCGTGTGTAAGACCAAGAGCAAAATTGCAAGTATTTGAGTGCCTGTGAGCTGAGAGGGAAACCATGTTACTGTGACAGACTGTGATGGAGTCAGTGATGCTGGTTGGAATTTGTGTGAAAATCGGTGTGAGTGCATGTGTGATAGAGACCATCAGTGTGTGTGTGTGTGTGTGTGTGTGTGTGTGTGTGTGTGTGTGTGTGTGTGTGTGTGTGTGTGTGTGTGTGTGTGTATATGTATGTGTGTGTGTGTGTGTGTGTGTGCATGACAGTCTAGTGCCCCAGTGAGTCGGGCCATGAAGCAGGAATGGGCTCTTCCTCATGGGCATAACTATCTGCCTCAAGCAGATCTTAAGGCAAGGGGGCACTTATGGTTCCCAGATGGAGTGGGTGGAGTCACCCAACAAGGAGTGGCAGGAGTCATACTCAGAGGTCAAAATGAAGCAAGGAATTTATTTATCAGGAAAGTTGCTAAAAGTCACAAAGGCAGGTTTTCATCAACACTAACAATAGTATAAAAGGCAATAAATAACTATGTAAATAAAGGGATGAATAAATAACTCTTTTCAATAAAATTGAGGTGCACCTCTAAGCATTTGGTGTCTATACCCTGCTGCAGCTGCAATTCTTTTACGGTACTGTTTCTGCTTGGTTGACCAGTACTAGCCTACATTTCATGCATGTAAATATATGTTACTTTAAATGCATCAATTCACGATGGGTAATGCATCAATTCATGACGGGTAATCAAGTCAGTTTTGAGTCCAAATCAGGACACTGAGATGTGCTGGGTAGAAGACTGAGATCTGAATGGGGCACATGTACCAAAAGGGGCATTGACTACAACAATGAGACTGACACGTTGGTGAAGAGCCTCAGTTAGGCCACTAGGACTTAGGAAGGACTATGCAACCAAAACACAGATTCATTGACATTGAAAAACCCTCCTGGGCTGCTGGGACAAGAAGAAACTGGGTTACATCTTTGAAGAAGATGAGAAGCTGGTCTTTGGAAGCTGGTCAAAGTTGCTAAACTTTGGACAATAGTGCTGGATGCAGATCTTCGGATGACGGTCATGGGTGCTGATCTTCAGATAATGGCACTGGATGCTAGTCCTGTAGAAGAAAAAGCCCACCCCACTACATGGGGGGGGGGCGCTCTCTCTAGTGAGCCATTCCAGCACCTATACTTCCTTTACTTCTTATCAGGACAGGGACGTCATTTGGCAGAGTAGCAAATGGGGACTTTCCTGACCATCACCCTAATGCTAGCTGGGTTGACTGTCCCAAATTGTAATCCAAGTAGGGGGTGGGTGTCACAGGCAGATGTGAAGAGACAGTCTGTGCTGGGTGTGACACCTAGGCATTCTGTAGGTAGTTGCAGAGAATAACAGATAACTTTATAGCTGAGACTGGCTTGCCAAGCAATGACATGGTTCGATGCCAGGAATGCAGATATTCTAAGCAGTCTTTTAGGAGGGTATCCTGGGCAATAGTCAAATGCAACTGCAATAGTATGCCCAGATCTGGCAGTCTAATCTCTGAGCAGGTGGTCAGTTACTGGATTGTTACACAGTTTAGACAGGGCAGCAGAAAAGGATAGACAGTCTCTTGAAAGGGTACCACTGACTTTAGGCAGTCACTATGGGGCATCACTGATTTAAGGCAGTCATTTCAGAGGTACCATAACTTTAAGGCATTCACTTTCTGGATACCATAGATTTAAGGCAGTCACTTCTTTATGCATAGCACAAATTTAAGGTAGTCACTTCAGGGGAATCACAGATTTAAGGTAGTCACTTCAGGGGTACCACAGATTTAAGGCAGTCACTTCATGGGTAGCACAGATTTAAGGCAATCACTTCAGAGGTAGCATAGATTTAAGGCAGTCACTTCAGGGGTACCACATATTTAAGGCAGTCACTTCAGGGGTACTACAGATTTAAAGCAGTCACTTTAGGGCAAACAGGGCAACACACCTTAGCTTTAGTTCAAAAGGCAGTCTCAGTAAGTAAGCGGTGTACTGCAACCTATGTGCTGTCCCGCTACTCCACTCCCTCTCTCTCTCTCTCACTGCCATGGCCTTGCTTAAATGCTCCAAATTTCCAGTATCTGAGAAATCCCAGATGATCCCATGGGAAATTAGCCTTTCGCAATTTGTCAGCTGCTGCCACCCTCATGTGTATATCAAAGGAAAGAATTGTCCAAAAGCGAACTGGTGTAGGGAGTGCAAAGAAATATACTGTAGACAGCTCAGACATAGAAAATATTCACAATAATTTATTCAAATTCCAAAATGGCATAAAATCCCAACATTTCACCTACAGTTGTAGGCTTCATCAGGAGATGCCTTTTATTACCTAATAAATAAATAAATATACTGTTAAATAAAGCTGTCCATCTCCCGATCTAAAAGATTTGTTGAAAAAAACAAAGCTTAATGTTCCATGATTACTCACTCAAAAGACGGTGCTATTCAGCCTCTATTAATTTATACAACACTGATATTTTTCAGTTTACTCATTAAACCCTATAAAACAAACAAGGCATTTAAGAACATTCTTACATCTAATACAATACAGCAACCATTTTCCAAAAGCCCTGAAAATACACCGACACCACTGAGTTCTAAATAATTTTACGTGAAGTCTGACTGCAAGTAACATAATGCCATAGTTCTCATGGAATTACAGGTATTTCAACACATACAATCTTAACAGACTTACAGTACCTCTTTATACACTCTTCATTTCATTGCAAGGCCCTCTTTCAGGGATAATGCTTTAACATTTAACCACACGTGTCCTTCAGCGGATATCTGCTATAAACACAAATTCATATACTAAATTTTCATCCCATGAATAACATAGAAGAGTTAGCTACAGTCCCCAGATGGAGCGCTAAGCTTTCACTAGAAATCCTTTCTCCATTTTATATCAATTTGCTTAATTTTACCTATTTTCTTTTTGCCACCTGAGACTAAAATGCCTCCACGTTGCATTCATGTTCCAAACTCTATACTTCATATACATTTCTCAAAACAGGCCCTCTACTAGGCATTACTTTTCATCTCGACTCATTTTCACTCACTTTGTACTTGCTAACAGTGTTCATTGTAGCACATCCTCCCCTGCTTGCACAGCAAACCTCTTTTTCGTTTGTGTTACTTCCCATACATTTCCCAGATACAAGCAACCTCTCACTTATTTACATTTCTCCCAGTTGGTAAACTAACTATCTCATTCTGTCATTGCTCTATAAATGCTTGTACTGCCCATGCCATTTCTTCTCTATGCAGTACTCTATTCATTTCTGCTACTCTCAAAGAGTTTTTCAATAGTCTATTTTTGTATGCATTTGTTCACATGCTCTATGTTCTAAACTTTTGTATTCCAAGTAAAATATATCCTTTCTTACCTATATTATGTTCTCTTCCATGATTCGGGGAGTTGATACGTACCTCCAGCCAGGGGTAATAGCCAGATGTCTCCCAGGTACATCAGCATGGAGAGATACTGACTGCATTGCTAAAATTGTTCAGGAAGCAGGAGAAAACATTGACATCCTGGTACACATAGGGACAATGATCTCGCCAGCCAGTCAGTTGTGGAGACCAAGGAACACCTGACCAGGCTGGGTGACAAAATATCATCCATTTCATCCGGCATCTCTTTCTCTGAGCTCCTGCCAGTCTGGGAAAGAGGGGCAGATAGACGGAAGGTCAGAAAAGGGAAGATAGGGGAACTAAACATGTGGCTCAAGGGCTGGTGCCAGGAAAAAGGACACAGATTTGTAGGGAACTGGCAACAGTTTTGGGAGCAAAAGTTCTTTAAATTTGATGGACTGCATCTGACTAAGGAGGGAGTCAGTGCATTGGGGCAGAAGTTTGATGTCTTTATAGAATATTTAAACTAGCAAATGGGGAGAGGGGTACAGCACCCCATTTGTTGAATAGGAAGAACACCCTTCCCCCCTCAGCTAGTGGTCAAACAGGAGTTCAGCATGTTTGTAGTTCATTTGCATCACCAGGTAAGGAAAAAGGTCCAGCTCCCCATATGACACACAGGAGAAACACCAGACCTCGCCCAACAACTAACACATGGAAATCTGACCAATGGAAAATCATGTACACAAATGATCGCAGTCTGGGAAACAAGATCCCAGACCTGCAATCAATAATGACAGAGGCTAAACTGGACATAGTAGCCATTAGCGAGACATGGTTTACAAGTAACCACACTTGGGAGACTGCTGTACCTGGCTATGTACTGTTCAGAAGAGACTGAGGTGCAAAAAGGGGTGGTGGAGTGGCCCTTTATGTCAATGAAAATATCAAAGCTACAGAAATTCAGAATACACATAAGAAGCTAGAAGAACTGTGGGTCACCCTGGAAACAGGAAATGGGACAGCCATACAAACTGGGGTTGTGTACAGGCCTTCAGACCAGGGGGAGGACATAGACACATTACTGTTAGAAGATATACAAAACATGACAGCTAAAGGGGAGGTTCTGATAATGGGATACTTCAACATGCCAGATACAGATTTGTCGATACCAGCAGGAACATCTGCCAGAACTAGACACATGGTGGATTCCCTGCAGGGGGAGGGACTCAAACAACTGGTACAACAACCCACAAGAGACAGGGCTATCCTAGATCTAGTACTGACTAACAGGGAAATGATCGCAGATCTCCAGGTAGAAGGTCACCTGGGGGCCAGTGACCATCACATGGTATGGTTCAATTTGGCCACTAGAGCAAAATCATTCCATTCCAAGGCAAAAATATGGGACTTCAGAGGAGCTGACTTAGATAAGATGGCCAACAGAGTTAAGAAAGCCCTGGCAAAAAGAAATACAGGTGAGGGGGTACAGGCAAAGTGGGCAAGCATTAAAGATGCAATACTTGAAGCAACATCCCACTGTGTTAGAGAGAAAAGGAAGTGCAAAGGAAGAAGAAGCAGGAAACCATCTAAAATACACATGTATGGCTGAAGCCTCTACATAATTGAAGTGCACTCAAAAATTAGCATGAATGCTTTCTGCATCCAATGTAACATTTATTCAGTTTCACAAAACACACTCGTTTTGAAATGGGGAAACAGGTACAAAGTTAGTCCCCATGCGTGATATAGTACACAGAATGATTTCAGAGCGCACTTGATGAAAAGTGCTACCTCAGTTCCTTTAACAGTTCAGTTTACAACAGCGAAAACAGCGGTTTACATGTTTGTGCTGCTTCAGTCTTGGACGTTCACCCATGTAGGCGAACGTCCGAGACGGAAGCAGCATGAAGGAAGAAGCAATGGCGCTCAATTCAATTTTACTTTAACTGCCAGAAGTCTCTCCTTCAGTTCATTTGGTAAAGAAACGCGGTGCAATATTTTCAAGGGATTAGGCAATTGAGCCAAGAAAACTCACCAGGTGTATCCACAACATGTAAAGTATAAACGTACTTTCACAGCTGTTTTCGCTGTTCGAAACTGAACTGTTAAAGGAACTGAGATAGCACTTTTCATCAAGTGCGCTCTGAAATCAGTCTGTACTATATCACGCATGGGGGCTAACTTAGTACCTGTTCCCCCATTTAAAAACGAGTGTGTTTTGTGAAACTGAATAAATGTTACATTGGAAGTAGAAAGCTTTCATGCTAATGTTTGAGTGCACTTCAATTATGTAGAGGCTTCAGCCATACATGTGTTTTTTAGATTTTTTTCCCTGGAAAGAGCACCTATAACTCTGTTTGGCAGATCAAAAGTGTTTGATGCCATAACTAGTTTTAATTTTGAGCCCACTAAATGTTTTTTCTTCTTGAAGAAGGAAACCACTTTGGTTCTCAAAAACAGTAGCAGAAAAGGTCAGAGCCGAAAGGCTGGCCTTCAGGAAATATAAGGGAACGTAACGGGATGAAGATAGGGAGGCATACCAAACTTCCCTAAGGGAAGCAGGGAAGGCAGTAAGGCAGGCAAAGGCCCAAACCGAGGAAACACTAGCACAAACAGTAAAAGAAGGTGACAAGACTTTCTATAGATACATTAGTGAAAGGAGAAAGTCCAGAGGGGATATTGCTAAAATCAAAGGGGATAAGGGGGCATGTGAGGAGAAGGAGGACCATGTAAAAGCATCTATCCTAAATAGACACTTCTGCTCAGTATTTACTGAAGAGAAGTTAGGGCAGGACCTACAGCTCAGCACCATGGACATGGGGGGAGGGAGGTGTGCACTAGTCCCTTCACAAAAGAAAGGGTCCAACAAGAACTCGATAAGCTCAGGGTGGACAAGGCAATGGGACCTGATGGCATACATCCCAGGGTACTAAAGGAGCTAAGGGTGGAACTAGCAGAGACATTATTAGAACTGTTTAGTGAGTCTCTGAGCACAGGAGAGGTCCCAGAAGACTGGAGAAGGGCTCATGTGATCCCGCTCCACAAGAGTGGTAGCAGGGAGGAGGCAGAGAACTACAGACCAGTCAGTCTTACCTCAGTAGTGGGCAAGATTATTGAGGCACTCCTTAAGGAAAGGATAGTGCAATACCTAGAATCCATAGGAGCACAGGGCCCAAGACAGCATGGGTTTACAAAAGGAAGGTCCTGTCGAACTAATCTCATAGATTTCTTTGACTGGGTAACCAGAGTGGTGGACCAAGGGGGATCAGTTGATGTCACCCACCTTGACTTCAGCAAAGCTTTCGATACTGTTCCACATAGAAGATTGTTTAATAAGCTGGGTAGGCTCGGGGTGGGTCAGAAGTTGGTCAACTGGGTGGCAAACTGGTTGACTGGCAGAAAACAGAGAGTGGTGGTAAATGGTACAGTCAGAAGAGATGCAAGTCACAAGTGGGTATCTCAGTGATCAGTTCTGAGGCCAGTCCTCTTCAATATCTTCATCACTGACATTGCAGATGGACTGGAGGGTAGGTTTGTCTGTTTGCAGATGACACCAAGATCTGCAACAGAGTAGATGATCCAGATGGGGTGGTCAGAATGAGAAGAGATCTGGATAAACTAGCAAAATGGTGGAAGAGTGGCAACTGGAGTTTAACGAAAGAAGCGCAAGATCATGCACATAGGGAAGAGAAACCCTGAAGCCACCCACAGGCTGGGAGGGAGTTGCTGGCAGTCACAAGGGAAGAAAGAGACTTGGGCCATCATCACCGATGACCTGAAATCATCCAAGCAGACCACTAAAGCAGTAGGTAAGGCTAGAGGGATGTTGGGGTGTATTAGTAGGGGTATCACAAGTCAGAAGAGGGAGGTAATAATCCCTCTTTACAAGACGCTGGTTAGGCCCCATCTGGAGTACTGTGTGCTGTACTGGAGGTCACACCTTCACAAGGACATTAACCAGATTGAGGCAGTCCAGAGAAGGGCAACCAAAATGGTGCAGGGACTGCATCAGAAAACATATGAGGACAGATTAACAGAGCTCAATATGTATACCATAGAGCAAAGGAGGGAGAGAGGGAGAGGTGATATGGTTGAAATATTCAAACAGCTTAAGGGCATTAACAAGGTGAAAGAGTCTAACATGTTTCAATATAAGAACAATAGCAGGACAAGAGGACACAGCATGAGAGTAGAGGGAGGCCGATTAAGGGGTAATGTGAGGAAATTATTTTTCACAGAAAGGGTGGTGGATGCATGGAACGGCCTACCTCAGGAAGTGGTGGATATTAATACAGTGCAGGGCTTCAAATAGGCATGGGATAGGCATAAGGGAGCAATACAGATGAGATTGAATAGATAGGCCATTGACAGAGCAATGGCCGATGGCACATTCATAAGGCAGAAAAAGAAATGGGCAGACTGGATGGGCCTTGCGGTCCTTATCTGCTGTCAACTTCTATGTTTCTGTGCAAGCGGGGAGGATATGCTACAATGAGCGCTGTTAGCAAGTGCAAAGTGAGGGAAAATGAGTCAAGAGATGAAAAGAAATGCCTAGTTGAGGGCCTGTTTTGAGAAATGTGTATTAAGTATAGAGTTTGGAACATGAATGCAATGTGGAGGCATTTTAGGGGCAAAAGAAAAGAGGTAAAATTAAGCAAATTGATATAAAATGGAGAAAGGATTTTTAGTGAAAGCTGAGCGCTCCGTCTGGGGACTGTAGCTAACTCCTCTATGTTATTCATGGGATGAAAATTTAATACATGAATTTCTGTTTATAACAGATATCCGTTGAAGGGCACATGTTGTTAAATGTTAAAGCATTACCCAAGAAAGAGGGCCTTGCAATGAAAAGAAGAGTGTATAAAGAGGCACTGTAAGTCTGTTAAGATCTTATGTGTTGAAATACCTGTAATTCCATGAGAACTATGGCATTATATTTCTTGCAGTCAAACTTCACTTAAAATTATTTAGAACACAGTGGTGTTGGTGTGTTTTCAGGGCTTTTGGAAAATGGTTGCTGTATGTATTAGATGCTGTAAGCATTTTCTTAAATGCCTTGTTTGTTTTATAGGGTTTAATGAGTAAACTTAGAAATATCAGTGCTGTATAAATTAACAGAGTCTGAATAGCACTGAGTGAGTAATAATGGAACATTAAGCATTGTTTTTTCAACAAATCTTTTAGATTGGTAAGTGGATAGCTTTGTTTAACAGTATATTTATTTATTAGTTAATAAAAGACATCTCCTAATGAAGCCTACAACTGTAGGCGAAATGTTGAGATTATATGCTGTTTTAGAACTTGAATAAATTATTGTGAAAATTTTCTATGTCTGAGCTGTCTACAGTATATTTATTTGCATCCCTTACACCAGCTTGCTTTTGGACAATCCATTGCCTTGCTTAAATGCTGCCAATGAGGGACCAAATTTAACTTTAAAGTAAAACCATGGCCACCTGACTGCTGCCACAACCGCCAACTTCATTGACTCCACTGTTTTCTCTCTCTGGCACTACCAGCTGCTGGGGAAGACCACTAACACAGGAGGGAATTGAAGGAAACCACCGAACTGAAGCAGACACTGACCAGAGGGAAGGATCTCAAATGGAGCTAATGGACCCGCTTTAACATTTCCTGAGGTAAGCCCAAAGGTCACTTTTACTTTCTGCATCCTTTTTCCTCACTGGTCTCTGTTGCACTGTCCCCAGTGGTTGATCAGGGTGCTGTTTTAAATGCTCAGGGTTTTAACACTTGAACCCCAAGCTTGAGCCTTATCCATTGCTGTGGTTTGAAAAATGCTCATGTACTAGTCCGGGATAGTAATCTCAGCACATGGCCTGCTTTCCTCACAGTACCTACTTGGATGGGGGGCTTCTGTGAGAGCAGACAGTGAAGATAGGAAAAAAACATGTTTCTAAACATAGCCCTTGTTTTGTGCTGAGGGTGAAGAGATTGCTGTGGTACTGAAAGCAAGAAAACTTCACAGGAAGGGGGAGGAGTGCCAGGATATTTGATTGATGCAAAAAGTTTTATTGAACTCACAGGAAGAACAACCTGGCGCTTTGATCTCTGCAGGTCTTTATCAGTGAGCGTATCCTTACCTTCACCAACACACCTTATAAAGCCCCATATTTAATGGAACAGTGTCACCTTAAGTTAATCACATACAGAAATACATTACAGCATATCAGAAATACAGTAAAGATATAACCTTGCAGAACCCGAAAGGGCATGTGCCACGGTTAGCGATACCAGCACAGTGGCCTATATCCTTGTCGACAAAATCAACAGTTCACTGACAGGTCACTGTGCTGGTGTGCCTGATGCGGGGGGCACACTGTCTCCTGGTCCTGCACACCCTCCCCATATCAACTCCGACTCAGAGTTGATAATCTATAGTACTGGAGGTGTGGGGGTTCAGCTGGTGAATGCCCCCCGCTGAAAAATGAACCAGGAGGCAATCAGGATTTATGTCGACCACAACTTGTGGTTGACATAAATCCTGTCGCTGTGATGCCAGTCGACAAACATGTTGTCGAACCGGCATCATAGAGCCACAAGAAAGTGCATAGTGCTGCATAGTAGAGTACCACAATTTTAATCACATTTTCAAGTCCCCCACACATACATAATAATTAAATAGTTTCTGCTGTGTTACATTGGGGATATTACTAATTTCTACAAATATCTTGCTGCTAGATAGTGTGTGTGGGGGGGGGGAGTTAGTAAAGGAGCAAGGATGGAATGAATGCAGGCTGAAGAGCAGAACCCAGAGTGGGGCTATTACATGGCTCAAAGGACCAGGCAAGAAAGAGGATTGGTTTGGTTGAATTGACAATAACTTATTAAGCTAATTGTTTCAGCCAACGTGATATTTATCAACTACAATAAAAAGGTATATGTCCTTTCAGCAAGCACAATAATCTGCTCAAAGGTTTTGTGCAGTGGCCCCAGATCCTAGAGCTACATCTAAAAGACAGAAGATTGTAGTAAGGAATAATTATGTTATGGACCGCCTGCTCTGGTGAAGCACTGAGTACCACATCCAGAAAGTTTATTTTGTTACTGCTCCATTCATGTGTGAACTTTAAACTATAAATGGTGGCATTCAGATATGCCATAAATCCCTGATTGTGTTATGTTGGTATCCATGACACTCCAGACATTACTTCTTGGGTTCCCAACCCACCTGATAGGCTAGTGATGCACATGTGATCCAGATCAAATTTCGCAGTATACCTTGGTCCCAGGAGTCCCCTTTCTCCAGTTCAACCTTTGCATCTGAGAGGCTACAAGCACACCAGGACTTCCTGTGTAACAACTAATTACCTAAGGTAGGCCAAAACATTTGAAAACCACAGTATTTGTTTAGGCTCAGTTTGATGCTCTTCTGCTAATTAAATGTTTAATGCCTTCCTGCTGATAAGAAAATCTCCCTTCTATTGATGCCACATGCTGTCTGCAGCGGCAGATGCCACACCTTGCACCACGCCGGCGACCCGGGTTCGGGAACGAACTCGGGTTGCTAGGGATCAGTAGGGGGAAGGAGGATTGAGTGTCCCAGTGGATGCTTTCCTCCTTCAGGGTGGATTACCAGGGGTGCTTTATGCACCCGAAGTTCCAGAGAGTCGGTGGAAGCATCGGCTTTTGGGGGCGTTGTCGGCTCCCTTGTGTGTGGAGTCAGGGAGGGGAGGACGATGTGAGGCGCTTGGTAGCGACGTGCATCTGCACGTTGTCTGCCCACACCAGCATCCTCAGGAGGAGCAAAGGGGTCAACAGAAAAGCAGAAAAACACCCCTTGGTGGTCCTAGATGATGACCGCTCTGGGCCATCCAAGCCACCAATCCGTGGGCATGCCCCACTGTACAGGTGCTCCACTGAGGTGGAGGAAGGTAGGTTCTTTTCTCGCCCCACCCGGGGGGGGGGTCATCCGGGCACTTAAGGGATTAACAGAGCAGCCGGGCAGTCTAGGGGCAGACTCCATGACTGGGGAATGGATGGTATGAGTGATCCGACGGAGTGGATTGATGAGGGCAGGTTAGGGGGGATAAAAAGAAAGATATAAAGCAAAACAAACAGAAAACAGAACTACACAATCAATTCCTTTCGAGGGAGAGGACACAGTAACAACTTCAGAAGTCCCTCTCAGGTGAGCTACTGTGCCTTCAGAGGAAAGAACCTCCATTTTGGAGGCAGAGGCAGAGGTGGAAAGCCAAAACAGTATTGATTACCATGCTTATGCCGCTCCACCACCAAGCCCGCAGCTGGATTATCCACCCGTGGGGCAAAGATTGATGTTATTCCACCAACAATGGTAACAAACGTCCTCCGACAAGTGGGTACTGGAGATCATATCTCGAGGCTATGCTATCAAGTGTTAAAAAAAGCCTTGCAGGGACAGGTTGGTACTGTCTCCCATTTCAAAGAGAAGGGCTATGGGCCCACCAGATACAGGATATTCTCCGAGACCTGATAAAGAACAGGGCAATTCAGCCCGTGCTGGACAGTGAATCAGGCATGGGAGTCTACTCCATTTTCTTTCTAGTTCCAAAGAAAAATGGAGATCTCAGGCCAATTCTAGATCTAAAATTCTTAAACAAATTCATAACCACTCCAAAATTCAAAATGGAAACTCTCAGATCCACATTAAGGAATGTCTGGGTAGGTGACTACCTCACCTCAGTGGATCTGAAGGATGCATATACTCACATTCCAATCAGACCCAGCCACCGACGATTACTTTGGTTCCATGTACTGGGTCAACCTTTCCAGTATCAAGCCCTAGCCTTTGGTTTGACATCGGCACCAGTGGTGTTCACAAAGGTGTCCGTTGTCCTGGTGGCCCGGTTGCGGGAGCAGGTAGTGGACATTATCCCATACCTGGATGACTGACTGATACAGTTGCGCAGCAGTGCCCAATCACAAAGGGACACAGACTTAGTTCTGTCCACTGTTTCCCAGCACGGTTGAGTGGTCAATCAGGACAAGAGCTCACTGCGGCCATCTCAGCGCATAGAGCACCTCAGAGCAGAAATCAACACAGCCGAGGGGATGGCAAGACCATCACGCAAATGAATAGATTCAGTGATCACACTAGTTTGGGCCCTTCAGTCCACCCCTGAGCCGATGATGGGTCAAGTGGCACAAGTTCTCGGATGCATGGTGTCATGCATTGACTTGGTGCCCTGGACAAGATGAAACATGCGCCTCCTGCAAAACTGCATTCTGCAGCAAGGCTCTCCATCAGAGGATGATCTCAACAAGACTGTTCACCTACCAAAAATAGTCAGAGACTCATTGGGGTGGTGGACGCACCACCCACACCTCTTGAGGGCTACCTGCTGGAGCTATCATATGAGGTGACAGTGGAGACAGACGCCAGCCTAACCAGTTGGGGAGCATGCATGAAGAACTCCACAGCTTAAGGCAGGTGGACAACAGTGGAAACAAGGTTGTCTATCAATGTCCTGGAGATGAGTGCAGTGTTCCATGCCCTGAGGGCGTTCAGGGACAGCATCATTGGTCGGTCGGTTCTGGTGAAGTTCGACAACAAAGTCACGGTCACGTACATAGCCAAACAAGGTGGAACGCAAAGCAGAACCATGGTCAGGGAAGCATCCAAGGTGCTAATCTGGGCTCAGTCCAACCTCCCTCACATCCATGCCATCCACCTGGCAGGCAAGTTAAATGTCAGGGCAGACCGGCTAAGCAGACAGCAGGTGTATCCAGGGAGTGGCAACTGTACGCAGAATTATTCAGTTTGATACAAAGGAGGTGAGATCACATTCCAATAGACCTAATGGTCTCCAAATCGAATGCCCAGGTCAAGACATACTTCTCCAGGTACAGGGAGAAATAAGCTCTAGGAGTGGATGCTTTATCTCAAGCATGGAACCAGGACTGCTCTTATGTCTTTCCTCCAATCCCTCTGATTCCCCAAGTGCTAGTAAAGATCAGGCTATCCCAGAGATTGATCATCTTCATAGCACCATACTGGTCTCAGAGGGCTTGGTTTGCCTCAGCAGTAGTCATGACCCTGGACAGATGGACCCTCCCATAATGAAGGAACATGCTCTTCCAGGGTCCAATGATTCACCTAGCCCCCCCCCACACCCTAAAGCTATCAGCCTGGCTCCTGACAGGCAGAGGTTGTTGACTGCCGGGTATCATGAATCGGTCATATGGACCATTCTGCAATCCAGGAAGCCCTCTACCATAGCTTCTTATGACAGACAGTGGAACATTTTTGCAAATTGGTGCAAGTCTGCACAAGTTGATCCAATGCAGGCCGACATGTCAGTGATACTGTTGTACTTGCAGCAGGGCCTGGACAAAGGGCTGTCCACTTCCTCCCTAAGAATATAGCTGTCAGCCATAGAAGCGGCCATGGGCAAGATCAGGCCTATACCGCCCGGGGCCCATCCAGACGCCATTCGGTTCATTAGGGCAGCAGAGACCATTCGGCCTCATATATGGACACTGGTGGCTCCCTGGAATCTGACAATGGTACTAGAATCCCTAGGGGAAACCCCGTTTGAGCCCATGCTTCAATCACAGCTTTACCGGTTGGGTCTGAAGACCTGTTTCCTTGTCGCCATCTGCTCTGCTTGTAGAATTAGTGAATTAGGGGACCTTTCATGTAAAGAACCCTACATCATTTTCACTGCAGAAGGGGTGTTCATGAAAATGGTGCCAGTCTTTCGCCCCAAGGTCATGTCCACATTTCATAGGGAGCAGACTATGGAACTGCTGACATTCTGTGCACAGTCACAACAGGGGGAGTTAAGAACCCACCACCCCCTGGACATAGGTAGTGCATTAGCACAATACATTACAAGAAAACAGCCAATCCGCAAATCAGAGAGACTGTTTATAATAGCCCATGGCTACAAACAAGGAATGGCAGTCTCCAAAACCACCATCGCCAGCTGGCTAAAGAGGACAATACAGGAGGCATACAAATCAAAAGAACTCACTCCACCAGAAGGAATAAAGGCTCATTCCACAAGGGCATCTTCCTGGGCAGAAAGAGCTTGTGTGTCCATGGAGGACATTTGCAGAGCGGCAACTTGGACTTCTGTCCATACCTTTGCAAAACACTACAGACTTGAGACATTATATAGACAGAGAACTGACATTGCCAGTAAGATCTTATCCACAGCATGCCCAAACAGTTTCCCTTCTGATCACCCTGTCCCACCCTGAAGGAATGGTGGTACTGCTTCTTATAGTAACCCAAGAGATAATGTCTGGAGTGTCATGGATACCAACATAACACAATGGGTGTTTACTCACCTGGTAAAGGTGATTGTGTTAGTTGTATCCATGACACGCTATGGCCCTCCCTTTGGGGTGATCACAGCAGGAATAAATGCATGCTGAATGCTTACGACTACAGGGTCTCTGAAAATTTGAGCATGCTATCGATATATGTATAATATATATATATATATATATATATATATATGCATATAGAAAGAAAACAAAAGTCTTGGGGGTTCTTTGTTTCATGGTCTTGAGGGACTGTTGAGTACTGTCAATAACACTTGGTGACCGAATCTAGAATTGTAATAATAGGAAATAAACAGAGGGTGGTGGTGAACTCAGTGTCCATCGTTTTTCTCTATATGTTGTTCAATGTGGGAGTCAAAGGGAAGGGTCTTGGCCTAAGTCATTTTTCAGCTATGGAAGAACTGAACTGGAGAAAGGGGACTCCTGGGACCAAGGTATACTGCGAAATTTGATCTGGGTCGCATGTGCATCACTAGCCTATCAGGTGGGTTGGGAACCCAAGAGGTAGTGTCTGGAGTGTCATGGATAAAAAAAACACAATCACCTTTACCAAGTGAGTAAACACCCAATGTCCTCCTCAGTGCCACACCAGACACAGACAACGTCCTCTATAAAGCGATACCAAATGGCTACATGGTTGTAGTATTTATTCTGATTAGGGCCAAAGATAAAACTCTCCTCCCACAGGTGCATAAACAGATTTGTATACAAGTGGGCCATGGACACCCCCAATGCAGTCCCATATTTTTGTCTGTAAAACACACCATTTAAGGTGAAGTAATTTGAAATGAAAATGAAGGCCTGCAGGTGGAAAGTGGTAGGTACATTGCCTCCCTTAGGAGGGTGGTTGAAGTAATGTGTTACTGCTTCCAAGCCTTCAGTGTGGTGTGGGCAAGTATATAGACTGGCTACATCTATTGTAAACCAATTGTATTCCTGCTGCCAGATAAAATTACTCAGTTTGTTTAGTAGGTGCATGGTGTCCTTGATGAGGTATCATAAGCCCAGAACATACAATATGGTTGTAAAGAGAAGTCAGTGAACTCAGAAAGGTTCTGGGTCAGTGATCCCACACAGGAAACTATGGGTCTCACTGGAGCATCCGTACTATTCTTGTGGCTTTTGGGGAGAGTGTATATGGTTGGGAAAATGGGGATTTCCACCTTAAGGAATGACACCTCTCCCCCTTTTAACCAACCATTTTCAAAAACTGTAACTAAAAGGTGATACAGCTCTGTACCAAACTAGGTGGTAGGATCTCCCCTAAGACACTCATATTTGGCTGTGTCGCTTAACATCTCTGTCGCATTTCTGGCATAATATGTCTCATCCATAAGAACAATGTTAAAACCCTTGTTTGATGGTTTTATTACTTAGTTATTTCTTTCTCTTAATTTGTTTAAACCTATTTGTTCCAAGGGGTGCAAGCTGTTGTATTTCCCATGGTAGTTGGACTGAGGCAGTTTTTCAAGATCAACTAGATTTTCAAATTAATTGATTATTGATTACAGGTATAAAAACAGACTTTGGTTTAAAGAGCTAGTGAGTCAGGCAATCAGTTTTTGAATTCACTTGTATGTGTCATGACCCAAATGCCCATTTGTTGTTTAAATTTCTTTTTTTTTTCTGTTTTTCTTTTTTTATTAAATCGGCATTTTTGTAGAATTACAAGTTGCCATCCCTTTGTAGCAGGATCAGAAGACGCAGTGGGAGGAGTCCCTTTGATGCTTGCTCTAGCCGAGTGACTGCTGTGTGTGATCTAACAACATCTTGTCCTATATTTGGTTTTATAAATAAAAATACCCTGGGTAAATAACTGAAACACTCATTTTATGGCATTTTAACTTTGTTTTGGCTAAAGCATATGTGTTTTTTAAGTTAACGCATGTGCGTTGAACTTCTTGAGATGAGTGACTTTTGAGGGGTGTGACACTCTGTCCAATGCAGAGTGCTCTGCAAGGGGCTCGACAGTATTAAACCAATCATCAGCCAGGCTGATCGTGATGCTGCTTTGCCTGAAGTGGTCTGCACTTGAAAGGAAAAAAACACACCAATCATGTGGCGGCTTTTTTTCTTTCACCTGCAGGTCACCACTCAGCAAACAGCTGTTTGCATCCCAATCAGCCTGGCTGATGTCTCTGCCCCCCCCCCCCTTTTTACAGGTGAAATATTAATAAAATGGATTTTCGCACACTGGGGTGGGCTCCCAGTCTGCCAGAGTACTGGGAGATCAATGCCAACCTGGGGATTGGGCAGCCCAAGGTCGGCTGAGAACATAGGGGCATGGGGGGCATCCGACACCGGGAGTAGGCATCCCAGTGTCAGAAACATAAAAGAGATAGTTTCCCGGCCCAGTGGCACTGAGGGTTGAGGCGCTGGATGCCACACCTCGAGCCAAGCCGGCGACCCTGGTTCGGGAACAGACTCGGGTTGCCGGGGGTCGGCAGGGGAGAGGTTGGATTGAGCATCCCAGGACTGCTCTCCTACCTCAGGGGTGGGTAAGGGGACCTACACTGCGCTGTAGCGGCCCATGGTGATGATCAGGGGAAGCACAGTTGTGGTGTACAGCAAGGGGAGGAGCACAGCAAGATGTTCACTAATGTGCCGACGTCATTGCACTGCCGGCTCCTGGGGAGAAAAAGGAGGAAATGGCTGGGCGTGACCATGCAGCTTGATAGCCACGCTCTGCTCAGTCCAGAGGACTGTCATGGAATCGCTGTGTGAAATCAACTTTTGGGACAGATTAATGAAATCCTGCCACTGTTCATGAGGGGAGGTTCCAAAAAGGCCATGTTGAAAATTTGGTAAAAACATTCCAAAATATGGGTGCGTTATGAGTGTGCATTGCACAGTTTCTATGCACACTTGTAACTTCACCACTTTTTTATATCTTCACTCCAGATTTTCAACATTGCCATTTCTTCATACCTCCTCATGAACAGTATGGCTGTAATTTTTCACATCTAGCCCGAAATGTGTTTTCACACATGTGGCGCTGAATGGCATACTCGCTGTGCAAAATCACCTTTTGGGACTGAGTAATGAAATGATACTGCGACTGTTCATGAGGCGGGGTCCCAAAAAGCACATGTTAAAAATTTGGAGCAAAAATACCAACAAACGCCTGCGGCATTAGGGTTTCCAACCATAACGCCCACCTAGTACAGACTGACAGGCATTGGGGTGTGACTTGGGGTCATCAGCCGTAATGCTCACCCCATTCTACCCCCACCCCTACCCCCACCCTGCAGCCAGTGACAGGCATTGAGGTGTGCCTTGGGTCTTCGGCCCTAATGTTCACCCCATTCTCCTATACTGCACCCATCTCAGCCTATTTCCTTTTGGAATGGGGTGAGCGTATGGGCTGAAGACCTCAAGGCACACTGTGACATCTGTTGGTGTCTGCAAGGTGGGGTGTGGTGGAATGGCATGAGTGTTGCAGGGCTGACAGCACAAAGGCACACCTCAGTGCCTGCAGCCCCTGCAGGATGGGGTTGGTGTTACTTCAGTACTTCACTGCCATTCCTATTATGCATCTCTCTAACTCCCGCACTACCAATGCCAATACCAGCAAGCAAACATTCGACATTGACAAATGCTTGTTAAATATTGTAATAGTTTTGTACATCTCCTGCTTGTGGAGCTGTGTCACCTAAGAAACTGGAAGTGAGGTCCTGGGAGGAAAAGATTCCGGTCCAGATCATGTTACTTAGCTACCTGGGTGGCCTTTTCTGTGCAAAGCAAAGCCTGCCTGGCTTTTTCTGTTATGTGGGTGTATTGAAAGGGAAAGAGGTTTTCCCGAGTTGGCTCCCACTCTCACATGCCTATCTCACATGCCCACATAACCTCCCCCTCCTCATTTTCTTCTCCTGGCTGCCTGCCCATAGTCCTGACTCCCAACAAAAACACAGCAGCTACACAAGCATTCCCTCCCCATCTACAGCACATGGCTTTGCTAGGTGTGTCCCTGAGGTAGTTAACTGTGTATGTGGCCAGAGATTGTAGCCAGCAGTGCTCTTGGTGGAAGCTGTGACTTGTAACCTCCTTACAAATGGGAGTTCCCAAAAGTATTCCATGGGCTTTCCTAAATGCCCACTGCCAGGCTGGCATTCTGTGTCCTAGCCATTTAAAAGTGTTTGCATGCGAGTGCCCTGTTAGCCTCTGTGCCTGTCTATTTATTTCTTAGTGCATAATTAATCTGGGTAGGGGCTGAGAAGTTTCAGGCTCGAGTCCCGCCCAGGCTGCAGTATTATTGCTCCACTCTGCCATCACTAATTGCGCAGAGGGAGCCCTATGAGAATCTATGACTGTTTACTGATTATCTGCTTTAATAGTAAAGATATTGTAGTTTGTCTAACCTGCCTTCATTTGCAGCATGGACATTTCTGCTAATCACCACCATCTTGGTTCTGGACTGCCTGGTTTGGACCAATCAGTACCTTTGGGGACCCTAGAATGGAGTCTGTCCCCAGTGGTCTTCTGAGAGTGAATTTCTGTAGGAATTGTAGTTTTTACACTTTGGCGCCTAAATGGACCTGGAGGGGGAGCCCTTGCTTTGACAGACAGATGAATCGACGAATCAAACCTTTTGAATCGCTGGGAAAGTCCCAAGCTGCCTGCAGCAGTGAGTCAGTCTGAGTTTGGAGTTGAGAGAGTGAACAGCTCGAGATATTTGAGCAGCTGCTCCTGCATAGTATCACGGGAAACTGGTGGGAAGGCTGTGTTTGGCTTGCCTGCTTCATTTTCCCTTGTGAGGGAATCCTGCGGTTAATTGTAATCGGACTGAATCCAAAAGCGTTGTGACCAGAATTACCGAATTGTGACTGCCGTTTACCTGAAGAGGACCGAAGATTTGCTCCACGCGATCGGCCTGTCAGGAAGTCTAATGATGTTAGTGGGTCACGATTTGGTTCCCCACTGCGTGATTGTGTCACGCTGGCTGGAAGCTGTATCCAGCACTGCTGGACTGTCATCAGAATTGTTTCACCCAGTCTGGACTCTGCCACCTTGGCCCAGCCAGCTGCTTACACCACAGAGAAGAACATCGACAAGACACCTGCCTGGGGATCAGCCCCCTGCTGAACATCATGAACAGGAACAACACCACGGTGAATCGTGTGGCCCTGCTTCTCCTGGCAAACCAGCAAGTCATCCTGCAGTCTCCATTTTGTCCATCCTGTGTCCTGTACTGGGTAGCGTGAGTAAACACCAAGGTAGCTCATTCAATGTGCATCATCTGATTTAATTGTTTTGCTTGATTATCATTAACTGAGCCACCTTGCTCCGGATTACAAATTGTGGGTTATTGTGCATGACTTTTTTCTTTCCACCATTAGGGCCCCGATCAGCTACAATGCCGGCCTACCCCAGGCAAAATGCATCAGGCTAGCCTACCTCAACAACTGGGTTGTGGGACTCTGAAGTACATGCATTGTAGCCTGATCAAATCAGTTGCTAGCCCCATCAGCCAGATTACACCCTTCCCTTGTTCATTCCCCCTAAATAAATCAGATCTGAATCTTTTTGCACTTAAACTGTATGTGGTGTATCATAGAAACATAGAAACATAGACTTTGATGGCAGATAAGGACCACTTGGCCCACCCAATCTGCCCATTTCCCTACCTACTGGATATGCTGCAGATTCTAGTTAACCAACAGCCTACTTCCTGCCACCCCCCACTACAATTGCCTTGTGTCTGTCCCATGCATGTTTGAATTCCCTCACTGTTTTAGCCCCAACAACCTCCCCAGGAAGGCAGTTCCAAGCATCCACCACTCTCTCCGTGAAAAAGATTTTCTCACATTACCCCTGAGCCGCCCTCTCTATCTTTAAATTGTGTCCCTTGTTTTACACATCTCTTTTTCTGAAAGATGCTACCCTCCTGGACTTTGTTGATTCCCTTGAGGTACTTGAACGTTTCTATCATGTCCCCGTCCCTCCTTTCATCAAGGGTATACATATTAAGCTCTCTCAGTCTCTCTTCATATGATTTCTGATGCAGACCCTGCACCATTTTAGTTGCCCTCCTCTGGACTGCTTCCATCCTGTCTATGTCCTTGCGTAGATGAGGTCTCCAAAACTGAACACAGTACTCCAGATGGGGTCTCACCAACTGTCTGTACAGAGGGATAACCACTTCCCTTTTTCTACTTGTGATGCCCCTTCCTGTGCATCCCAGTATCCCCCTGGCTCTCCTCACTGACTTCTCACATTGCTTACCCACCTTTAGATCATCTGATATGACTACCCCCAAGTCCCATTCCATTTTTGTTGTTGTTAGTACCTCCCCTGCTATTGTGTACTCTTCTCCTGGGTTTTTGTTTCCCAGGTGCATTACTTTGCACTTCTTTGCATTGACTTTAAGTTGCCATATGTCTGATCATTCCTCCAACCTTGCCAAGTCCCTTCTCATCCTTTCTACCCCCCCTTGTGTATCAACTCTGTTACAGATCTTTGTATCATCTGCAAAGAGGCATACCTTTCCCTCCAGACCCTCTGCAATGTCACCTATAAAGATGTTAAAGAGGACTGGACCCAGTACTGAGCCCTGAGGTACTCCGCTAGTGACCCCCCTTTCTTTGGAATGTGTTCCACTCACTATTACCTTCTGTGTCCTGTTGTGCAGCCAGTTTGCAACCCAGGCTACCACCCTGGGACCCTATCTCTGTACAAATAGCACTGTATTACTATTGCTTGCTGTGTCTAACCTTATTTTACAGGGGTCTCCGGGGCCAGACTGGTGGAACCAGCCCAGGTGGTAAGTGCAACAAGTGTGGGGCGTATCTCCTGTTTGGGTTTTTTTGTACCTGTGTGCTCTGTACATTGTTTAGGCCACTAGAGGGGAAAAATGGGGTCACAGTGTCCCAGAGGGCTGTATCCAGGTCTGCTAAGCTACCACTAACCCTGTCCTCTGGGTGGAGGCACCCATTTTCAGTACCCAGGCCCCTCAACCTGCACCTGGTTATGCAGGCAGAGGTAGTAGCCCTTGGGAGAGCACCACCTAGGGATTACAAGAGTTTAAAGTGACTTCCATGGCAGTGTGTGGTCCCAGATCCTGACAGCAGTAGCTAGCTGCTGAGTGGTATGCAACAAAAGCCACTGCAGTAAACGAGGGTACCACCTTTAGAAACTGCAGACTGGATTTGTGTAGGGGGTTTGAGAGATGGTCTGCTTTCTTGACCACAGTGCCAGACAGCAGTGGTCGGGATCTGCATTAACAAAAAAGGGGCACACTAGAGAACGGGAGTACTGTAACTCAGTTGCAGCTAATGGGGAAATGCTGTGCAAGCTTATTTGAAACATGGTGAGGTTTCAAATAAACTTGCACAACATTAATTGACTTATTTGCATGGTTAAGTTTTTCCAGGAGGATATCCTATGTTTCTCAAATCATAATCGTTTGTGTTCTCCGATTTAGATCTCCACCACTGCTATCTGGCACCGTGGTCAAGAAAGCAGTTTGTCTCTCAAAGTCGATACACAAATCCCCCTCTCCAGTTTCCTATCCATGCCACTCCAGTGAAGAGAGAGAGAGAGCTGACACTGCTTGCAGCTTATTCTGTTAGGAAAGCTGCTTGTCTTTTCAAACCCACTGCTGTCGGTGTTCTTATGAAATCGCTACAACTCTGGTGAAGAAAATGTCCCATTACACATTTAGCATTTTGGGTTAGTTAGCACTAAGACATCGAGACTAGTGAATAGTGCTGTGCTCACATCAGACAGATGCTGCAAAACCACAACCAGCTTTCGCTTGATACCTTAGAGGGGTGAGTTAAATGAGTGGGAGCAAATGTGACCCAGTGTGAGGAGGGAAGGAGGTGGGTCACGATTGACCGGACTGTTAGGAGGAGGATTTATTTATTGAATTTTTGTGACCCAGTAGGCCCACTGAAATTAGAAGTCCCTTTTTCAGGGGCGACCGGGGGGAGGGGGGCTACAGATGGTAACCAACTGAAACTGAACCACATTAAGCTGTTGGTGGTATTTTTAGTGAATGGGAGAAATTTGGCCATGGCTCCGGAGGAAATTCCCCTACTTGCCAGTAGGGGAGATTCTGGCCATCCAAGATGGAGGACAAGAGTCTGGGTGTGCGGGTGAATGCTGTGGAGGTGGGAGAGCCAGTCTCCTCTCACACCTCATCCCTGCCAGAGACTGCTGTGCTTTGTGACCTAAATCAAAAAAAAAATGATTCGGATATGCTGGTGCAAGGAAAGTGTAAGGCGGATGCTATTGTAGCTGTACAAGTACAGGAACAGGAGGAAGAAGAAAGTATGGACCTTGAGTCTGAACCCGAAGCATCTGATGTCCAGAACGGTATGGAGACATCCAATCTAGAGTCCAAGGAGACATGAGAATTGCAGCGTTTATTGGAAATGGAAGAGTGGAGATTCCACTCAAAAAAATTGGCTTTACTGCAGAGAATTCGGCATTCGAAGGCTGACAGTGTGGTCAGCACTGTCATTAGAAATCAGCTGGAAAGTGAATGGAATGCCTTAAAGGAGCCACTGTCTGCGGGGGAAAGCAATAAATTTGCGAGTGTCTGCTCTACCATGGAAAGGCCTTCACAAACTGTGAGTAATCCTACTTGTTCAGAACATTTAGCTCCTGTTTCAGACTCTTCATTTACTGAGGCCATGGCCCCTGCCTCTGTACCCTGGTCCATAGGAAAAGCCCTTCAAGGTGCAGGTTAGGAGAAGCAATCTGAGTCAGGCCAGTGGGTCTCTGGCAAGTTCCCAATTAGAATTCCAGCTCCAGCGGACTTTGCAGGGCCCTTATCGCAGCACACAGGCACCAGACAAACAGAAGGGTCTAGGGAGAATAGCCTGCAGGAGGACCCTGTGGCAATTCCGGATGGTTTAATGCTAACTCAGAATCCAGTTTTGGCAATACCAGCTGGAAATAAAAGTACTATACCTATGCAAGTGGATGCCCCATTGAATAAGCAGCCTGACAGGCAGAAGAAAACCTTCTCTTTATTATTTTGTCTACCTGTCCTTCCAGCTCAGAGTCACAACACAGTAAGGCTTTCCTATGTGGGTGGGATGCCAGAACCACAGACTGGGTATTTGTTGCTAGATCACTTCTTAAGGACTCTATAAAGTTTTTTCACATGAAATGTATGCACTTATACATATTTCCAGAGAGACGACCTTTGATATATGTTTTAAAACCTCTCAAGGTCTGGAGAGGTTTTGGGCAAAGTATCATGCTTTAAAATGTTCTGTGTTGTGGACCACATTCCTAGCCATCCCATTAACAGAACCAGCATACAAGACAATTTCGGTCTTGTTCTGGACTGAAGGAGTGGACCTATTTGATGTTCTGTACTAGCTTAAGCTACGTTGTTCAGTTATTGGGGACCCTGAAGCTATTTTGGACATAGAAAATATATGGACTGGGGGGGTGGAAGACAAAAGTACTTTTAAAATCTGATTACTCAGGAGTGGTACATCTACCCAACTCCTTTTTCTTGGGCCGAGATAGGGGTTTTTTGTTTTATTCAGGAGAGCCCAAGGCTTGCTATAGGTGTGGGGACCCTGCGCATCGAAGTAGTGTATGTGATACAGTTAAATGCAACCTATGTGGGGAATTGGGACACCTGAGTACTGTATGTGTAACCCCTAGGTGGTGCTATCCCAAGGGCTACTACCCCTGCATGTTTGACTATGGACAGGTTGAGGGGCCTAGGTCCTATGGCGGGTGCCTCCACCCAGAGGTCAGGGTTTGTAGTGGTTAGACTAGCTTGGTCACAGCCCTCTGGGACACTGAGACCCCCTTTTGTTCCCTCTAGTGGCTCACACATTACATTGGAGTTACAGCCCCAATACCCCACGTATACACACTGTTCACTCATATAGATACCACTTACCCTCGAGACTGATTCTGCAGCATGTCTCTGAGGACCCCCTGTAAAATAAGGTTAAACAACATACACAGCAAACACAATACTGTTTCCATAAGTACCAACACCACAGACAGTATATAGTATAACAACAACAAATCTGATTTATTTAGGGGACAGTAACACGGGAGGGGGAAATCAGGTTAATTGGTGGCATTAAATCACAGTACTGTGCACACATACAGGGGCTGAAAAGTCACACTCTGGGTATCCAGGTTGGGGGGGGCTAGCCAGGTCTGTTGCCCGGGGTTGGCTGGCAGGTGCAGATGGATAGGGCCCTGTAGGAGAAAATATATGCACAACACCTAATTGTAATCCGGAGCTATATGGCTCAGTCCATGAAGCAGTGAAACAACAAGAATTAGATGACACACTTGTGATTGAAAACAGGCTGCAGGGGAATATCCTGACTTGTACTCACAATACCCAAGCTGAAAAGCGGATGGTGGATGTTCTTCTGGATTGCCAGAACAACAAGGTATGGAGGCAAAGTCCTTGTGATTGGACCCCACTGCAGTTGATAGCAAACGGATTTAGTCTGAGACAAGCTGAGGTTTGCTTCCAGCTTCAACACACAGCACACAGCATGGGGGATTGGAAAGAGCGATTCCCCACAAGCTCCAGGCAGACTGCTCCTCAATCCCGATCGCAATTACTGCAAAATACCCTGGAGCACACAGCAGCTTCAGTTCCTGACAGACCGAGCACGATTCAGCAATTTCTCCAGTCTTCTACAGGGTGAGCCTGGTTTCCACACTTCTAGTGCTTTTTTCTCCTCACAACTTGGATTCAGTCCAAACTGGCACTCACAAAGGCTGCAGACCGAAACTCAGGGCCTCACACGTGCTTCCCATGCGGAACTATACACTGTAGAAGCACAAAGCTCCTTCTCTCTTCACAGTCACAACTGATCTAATCTTTCAAGTCTCAGAGCAGGGCATTTCCTTTAGCTCCACACCATTCTGTTGTCTGGTTCGGCTGTCACTCACAATAAGACTCCCTCTGTTGGTGGAAAAAGGTGCCATGGTTAAAACTACATTTCCCAGAGTCACTGCCCATACAGTCCCCTTGTGGCTGACTCAAAATTGAGAGTCCAAGTTCCGATTCGTCCACAGGCTCCATTTTAGGGTCTCCCTATCATCCTGATTGGTCCAAGTCAGCTATTCAGGACCAAAATGAAAGCGTTACACTGAAACAGTTTGTGCTGAAATGAAGACAGGTTAGACAAACTACATTTTCTCAGTCACTCTAAATGATTTCTGGCAAACAGTTATATCTTTCAACATGGCTCCCTCTGCACATGTAGCAACGGCAGAAATGGAGCGAATTGACAGCAGCCCGGGCGGGATTCGAGCATTAAATACACAGTTCCCCCATACAAACTAATTAAGTCTGCAAGCAGACAGCTCTTAAAGAGACAGTACGTGGAGGCTCAAATAGCACTCACTTGGAACCACATTTAAACAGCTCAGACGCTGAACACCGCCCAGACTTGGAGCATTCAGGCAAGCTCCTGGAAGACTTTTGGGAACCCCCATTTGCAGGGGGGTTACATATGTTTAAATGAATGTTGATGTAACCTTTGCGATGAACTTGGACACACATTTCAAAATTGTACCTGGGCTGCTCACAACCAGGAACACCACAAGGGCAGGGGAGATCAGCACTTTATAATGTCTCAGGCCCAAAAAGCCGAGATCAGGAATAGGCCTAGCACAAGCCAGTTTGCCAAGGACCAGGAGAGGCCTTCAACCTCAACGACTCCTGACCCTGTGCTGAATCCTTGACCAACTGTAATTATAGAGGTTTCTCCTCTCCCCACCTCCACAACTCAGGAGGCTGAGAGTGAGAACACTGTAGATTTAAATCAAGTACCTAAAGCGACAGTAGTTATGTCCCTTCCCCCAGAACCTGCTCAAAAGGTCTGCTGGTGTTCCCAGGTATACCTTGAAAAGGAGCTCTGCTCAATGGTGTTCGCCTGGTTAAATAAAGATTTTGATTGATTGATTGATTGATTGAAAGCTGCCCCCCCCAAAAAAAAACTGTTGGAACTTCTCCAATACAGTTGTCTATTCCCTATGACATCTTACAGGAGACTTTGGCAGATTCTGGTGAGGGAATCGGACTCCTCCTCAATCCATTTCTCCCATCCTGAAGCCACAACAGATACTGAAATTTACACAAAGGGTAGAGGGGCACAGAAGCGTAAAGCAAGGTCTAAAATGAAGAATGGTGGAGGGGCAGGAAGGAAAAAAGAATAAGAGTATCTATTGACCTTTTTTTCCCCATATTACCATGTCTCTTGATGCCTTCACATGCCATACTATTAATGTGAATAGTATTAAGAGAATTGATAAAAGGAACACTGTATAAGCCTTTCTCACTTCTCAACAGATTGGCCTAATTTTTTTTAATTTTTTTTTTTTTTTTTTTTTTTACAAGATATTCACTTCTGTATATCCCATGGAATAAAACAGGCCCAGAGATATTGGCTACTGGGACCCTCATTCTGGTCTATAGGCCAAGAGCCCTGTTCTGGTGTGGGTATACTGGTTCATTCTATCGACTTCTAGCTTTTAAAACTTTATGATGCTCCTGGGAGAGTGTTAATACTTGACGCCTTAGTCCAGAATTTTCCTTGCCGTCTTATTAATCTGTATGCTCCTCAAACAAAAACAGCTAGAATTGAAATAATGTCTGGTATACAGCCCTTTTTACACACCTCTAAACATGTGGTATTTGCTGGGGACTTTAATTGTGAGCTTAGCCTCCAAGATAAAAGTATTCATACAAAAACACGAAAAATATACTGTGATTCCTGTTCTCTAAATACACTCATATGTACAGCAAGATTGCGTGATGCCTACCTAGAATATACTAAAAAGCACTCCTGTACCTTTCAGAAGGGTGCCCTGGCAACAAGAATTGACTAAATATTTTTGTCTCAAAATTTTAGCATCTCAGCAGCTAGGGTAGACCCGTTAGAATTTTCTGACCACAAGAAGGTTTCTATTTCGATTGGCAGTAACCCTTCCCTTTCTAAAGGGTCAGGTATCTGGAAGTTTAACACTACCTTGCTAGAAGACGAGGCCTTTCTTAACATACTGGGGCAATTCATATCGGCCAGGAAATCAGTGCTGATTTGCAATGAGTGCCCCGTCCTCCGGTGGGATGATACGAAATCAGACCTAATCTGTTTATTCAAAAAATATAGTAAAGAAAAATGTAATACAGTATATCTTACATATCTTCAAAAACGCCATCAATTACAAAACTTATTTATAATTGCTTACACAATAGGACAAGATCTGAGCAAACAGATACAGTTAGTACAATCAGCGATGATGGGCTTTTCAAAACAAAAAGCTACACAACTGTATCAGCAGCATAAGTATGGCATGCATGGTAAGGAACGAGTGACATGCCTTTTTAATCATAATGCATACCAGGTTGGGAAAAAAGCTATGTCTGGGTTGTGGGATCAAGCTGGGGGGCTTCAGAGGTCCTCTGATATAATGGTTCATATAGTATCTGAATTTGTCCTGAATTTATTTGCAGAGATTCCTTTGGATTTACAGAAAATTAAAGAGTTCTTACAAGATATTCCAATACCAGGGGTCTCCCCCCAGGTATTGACCAGGGTGGGTCAGCCAATTTCAGTGGTAGAGATGCAGAAGGTTATCTAGCATTTAAAAAATAATATTACACCTGGTCCAGATGGACTCCCGAATGAAGTATATAAAATTTTAGGTGACTACCTAAGTACAGAACTTAGTTCCGTGTTTAATGCAGTGCTGGAAAAAGGTGATGTACTGCTAGGCTTTAACAAAGGAACATTGATCTTACTATATAAAAAGGGGGAGAGAGCGGACCTAAATAACTGGAGGCCGATATGTATGTTAAATGCGAATTGTAAAATATTATCTAAAATTTTAACAAACTGGCTATTTTTGATGGCAGAGACTGTCATCTCCCCTGAACAGGTCTGTGCTATCCCACAGCAGAAAATACAAGACCATCTCATTTTAGCGAGGGAAGCCATAACGAAAGGATACTCGAATATATGCCCTGGCTATACAATCTCTTTAGATCAAAGGAAAGCTTTTGACTCTATTTGTCATAACTTTTTATGGGAAACCTTATTACACTATTATATACCGCCCACAATAGTTAATTGCCTTAAATCTCTTTACCAGAGGATAACTATAGTACCAATAGTAAATGGAAGACTGGGTCCCATGATACCTGTCAGGCGGGGTGTCAGGCAAGGGTGCCCGATGAGCCCCTTCTATATTCCTTCTTTATAGGCCCTCTGCTATGAAAATTAATTATTCTCAGTCCCTGAGATCTATAGTAGGTCCCAATATGCAGGTACCACCCAGGGCCCTAGCATACGCTGATGATGTGTGTCTTCTGGTGGAAGACAAATCCTCGGTTCTGGCAGCCATTTCAGAATGCTCCACTTTTGGAACAATTTCAGGGGCTGCTCTAAATTTAGATAAGTGTTGTGCCTTGGCTCTAGGAACTGCCCCAGTACAAGAAAATTCCATCGGGCCAGTTCAAATTCCTGCAAGTCCAATAACAGTTTTGGGGTTAAATTTGGCCCTCCTGGGATGATATTTTAAACCGGGAGGAAAAAATAGCAATAGGAAGACAAAAAATTATACAGTGGAATATGAGTAAAATAGGCAAAAAGAAAAGAATATTCCTGATTAAAACCCTTTTAATCCCCACTTTCTTATATCCAAGCTATGTTTTCCCAGTACCTAAAAAATTAGAAACTACTATCACGAGCCTTTTCTTTCAAGCAGTTTGGGGGAGTCACCGCAACCCCATAAAGAAACATTTTATATCTTCCCGTCAAGGATGGAGGGTTAGATATGATCAACTCCATTTTATTCTTTAATAGTATTTTTGTAATAGCTAACTTAAGGCCGCTATAGGTTAACATGCAAAGGGGTTGGGAAGGTTGGTTTTATGAAAATTGTAAGCCATGGTTTCACCTCTGGGAGCAGAATACACTGAAGTCAGTAAGAGGTTCTGAAACCTTGCAGTACCTCAAAGAAACCTTCCTTAGGTTAAGACAGTGGAAGGTTACCCCTCAGCAGGTTCTATTAGCCACTACTCACAAAAGCTTATATAAGAATCTAAGGGCTTCCATATGTGCATGTCCAAAACCCTTTGACCTATGCCCTCCTCAATTTAAGTGTTCTCTTAAACCCCTGCTAAAAAAAACAAGAATTCCGTCTCACATATGGGACTTTCATTGCTTATCTTGTCATGGGAAATAAACATAAAAAGTAATCATAAACACAAACAGATGCAGGATAGAATATGTAGTAGGCGGGGCCCCTGGTGTTCTGTGGCAGAATTTTCTGATTTCTGCGGCAGGGCTGCTTGACTTCTGCAGCAGCATTTTTCTGATTTCTGCAGCATGATTTATTCATTTCTCTGGCAGAATGCAGCCCTGTCATTGGCTAAATATGATGTGATGTCATCAATGACATCATATGCTGAGCATAGAGGAGGGGCTTCAGGATAAACGAGGTGGGAAAGAAAGCCTGACACTATCGAAAAACAGTATATTTATATGAAAATTCACCAAAAACAATGAATTCTGCGGCACTATATATATTCTGTGGCATGATGCAAATTCTGCGGCAAATTCCTCAACTGCAGAACCGCAGAATTCCAGGGGCCTTGGTAGTAGCCCACAATATATTAATATGGCTGAAACAATAGAACACCTTTTCTTTCAATGTTCCTTCATTAAAGACTTCTGGGCATATCTTGCTAAACAATGGAAAGAACCTTTATTTAAAGATTTATCCTATGACAACATTATGTATAGTAATGTGCCTTCAATGTGGGGCAAATGGAATAAAATCACAGTGCAACTACTTCTGACCATTATTAAATGGAATATTTGATGGTGTGCTGCCTCTTCACAGTACAACAAAATTACTGTTCATATATCGAACTTAGGAAGAAAATTGTTAAAGATTTACTGTTTGTCTATGCTACAGAATGTGTCCAGCTTGCAGATCTGGAAGTAAGAGAGTTATGGAAAAATATGTTGTGGATTACAAACACAGATGCTGCTGTTACTAGAAAAAACAGTTGGAAGTATTGATAGTTAGACTTCACTGGATACTATGTGATATTTAAGTGGTGATGATGTATTTTGGAAGTATTCTGATTTTTCTTTCTCAATAAAATTTACCCCTACTCTCTTTGAGACGTGCCATGGGATCTTTAACATCCACCTGAACTACCACTAGAACAGGCAGATGGGATCTCGGTTTAATGTCTCATCCAAAAGACGGCACCTCAGGAGTGCAGCACCCCCCTCATGCTGCACTACAGTGTCAGTATTGGGATTTAACCCAAGTGCCTGGTGTGGGGATAGACCCCACAGCCTTCTGATCTCCTGGTCTCAGAGGTGAGTGTGCTACCTGCTGAGCCACTGACACTGGATAATGGCATGGACATTTAGTTCCCTGGCCATAGAACTTCTATGTTGTGTACTGGGATTCAAAAATACCAGGCAGCTTGTCCCCCACTACGTCACTTCCTCTCTACAGGCTAGTGCTCGAGACCAACCATACTTGGTAGAGCCAAGACAAATACTTGCAACTTGGGGGTTGACTCGTGTTAGAACTAAAATATCAACAAACAAAAAATGTAATAACACTGAGAACGGAAGTGACTCAGTACTCCAGAAAGCTCAAAGTGGTTAAAAATGCTTGATACATTAGCTCTTTAAGGTCTCACAGACAATGAATGAATGAATAAAGGTAGTAGGATGGAAAAAATGCTCTCTCTGTGCTCTAACCACTACGCTGCACTGCCTTACCCCTCATGTAAGTAATAACCCAATCAGCACAGAACTGCTGAAGTGTGGAACTCTCTTGCCCTCTCTTATTCTTCCCCTCCAAGTCCATGGTATACCAGCTGTTTATTTCTTGTATGTTGTTAAACATTAATGAAGACATAAAACACTTTACTTTCCATCATATGTAGTAATGGAAGCATGATTCTTTAAAATAATGTTTTTTTTCCAGCATATGTTATTCATTATTGTAATAATAATTAATTTACTGGAACCAAACCACCATCACAAAAAAAAAGTTATATTCTGGTGTTTGTGGTTTGGGCCACATTTGCAGTTGCTTTCAAGTACAGTAGTGCCTTCTAACACTATTTACTGTTATTAATTCTGGTACCAGCAGAAATCTCGCCTGTCATGGATTTTTGGAGTGGATCTGTTTGTTTTCAAGGCAATTATTTTACATTCAGCTGAGTATCCTAAAACTGTTTTTTTCTGATTGTGGCTAATTTAGCATGTAGTTGAGACAAATGAGTGCTTTTTAAGTTCGTCATGCACACACACACACACACACACACACACACACACACACACAGTAAACTTCTTGAACTGAGTTGCTTTTGGGTGGGTGTGACATTGTCCAATGCCTGCAAGGGGCTCAACTGTGGCACACCAATCATCAGCCAGACTGACCATGACTGTATTTTGTCTGAGATGGTCTGCACTTGAAAAGAAAAAGCTGCACCAATCATGTGGCAGCTTCTTTCTTTCATCTGCAGGTCACTGCCCAGCAAACAGCTGTTTGCATCCCAATCAGCCTGGCTAAAATCCCCTCCTCCCACTGGTCCCTTCACTCACCAGTGTGGCCTTTTCTGCTCTTGCAGCTGCCTCTTTACTCTGCCCTCACCATCATGGGGGGACAACCAGGACTTTTGTCCCAGGCCCCGAGCTCTGGTGGTGGTGGTGGGGTTCCGCCCAGGAAGCCGGTGTTTTTTTTTTCATTCTGGCTGTTTCTCCCCACATTGCCTGATACCTCAGCCCCTCAAGCCCAGAGGGGGACTTTTATTCCTAAATTCATGGTACGGCCCCCTTCCCACCTGCCTTGTCAGTGTAGTACCCTAAAGTTAGTGGCACAATAACAAAACAGGGACTCTCTCCTTGACATGGGATTTTCCCTCTTCCTTGTCCCCCTACCTTCCAGTCCCTTGCCTGCAGTCCCACAGACCCCCTCTCCTGTCTCTTTGTTCAATTTTGCACCATTCAGCACTGAGAAAGGGGGCCATAGGCAAGACACTCTCCCTCCCAAGTCATGATGCCCAATCCTCGGGGCTGCCTAGTTGGACCTCTCCTGCCCTACAAAAGAGCTTGGAAGGGATTACAATGAGGAGTCAGCATCTGAGCATGGAGGGTTGAGGACGCTGGGAGCACAGACAATAGAAAGTTACCTGAGGAATAAATAAGAACCTTGTATTGTTGGTGAGAAATGATGCTACTCAGCTGCATGTAGATAAGCCTGCACTGGGACCTGTAGCCCTGCCCCACCTGGTACAATACTAATACATGTACCAATAGTGAACTTCGGCATTGACAAATGCTTGTTTATTTTGTTATATTTATATATTCTTATATTCGCGGCTGTGTGTTCTGCTTATATCTTGAAACTGGGTGTTTGTTTAAGGCTGCATGGTGATGTCACCATGCTGATATATTGCTATGACTAGAAGAGAGAGAAGGGACTCTGGAAACATGTGACTGGAAACTTAGACTGTCTACTTCTACTGAGTGCTTTGCGTGGAACTGAACCACATCATTCTGCCTTCGTAGTGCTGTTCCTTGCAGTTCCTTTGTCTCCCCCTCCCCTGCTCTTCCCCCCACCACTGCATTAGCTGCACTATTTTCTTGCTCCTGACTTGAACTCCTGAGCCTACAAATAGTGTGGTTGGCACCTGTTTTTTTCTGTTCTGTAGCATTGTCAGCATGTATTGCAGGCTCAGCTTAGTGTGGATCAACAGAGTTTCATGTCTTGCATCAGAAATATTCTTGGTAAAAATCCTTGTGCATACTTTGAGTTCACCTTTGCATAATTCAGTGCGTCACTTTCTGTAAGTGCTTGTTTTATGTTTAGAACATTAGTGTGCCTTCTGTTTCTTGAAAAATGTAACTTTAAAGAATTTTTATATGGTTTCAATTTTTTACACCCAGATAGCTAGGTTCTATGTCATAGTTTTTTTCTGTAAGTAATGTATTATGATAAATAACTGCTGTTGTAGGTAAACCACTGTGTCTGTGTGAAGAAGCAGGACGGGGTTGGATCTAATGTTTAGATTTATGTGAACTCTCATTAGTTGTCACAGTTTCTCAGGCCTCTGTGTTTATCTGACTGAGACAGAATGCAGTTCTGCCAATGAATTATCCCAAAGCAACAGATGTTTCACTCATCGTTTTTTACATGACAACTGAAAACTGACACTGTGGTATTTCTTTCTTACCTCTCCCTTCCTACAGACAATACACCACCTTGAATAGGAACAAGCACAACCACGGCAACATTCAGCAGAAAAAAAATCCAGCCTTTATTATATAGGAGCACAGCACTAGGGTCTCAGCGCTGTGCTTTCATCTAGTAAGGGTTGGATTTTATTTATTTTGTTGAATTACTCTGTTTTCTTTTTCTGCTGAGTGTCGCTGTGGTTGTGCTTGTTCCTGTTGTAGTTCAGTTTTGGTCATCACCCTCATGATCAAGAACACATGGTGTAGTGCTGCTCATACCACCTAGAATAGACTTGCACTTAGCCACCCCCCCAGCACACACCAGCATGCAGCTGGAATCTCTATTTCTACAGACCACCACCACCCTGCAGCTGGAATACCACCCCCTCCTCTGAAGAACAAACAGACAGTGCCCCCACTCCACCATGCAGCAATAGCAAAACAGAACGGGGCATGTAAACATAATTAAGTATGATTACGTTGTGTTTGGAGTGTCGTCTGCTATTCTCTTCAGTGCTGTATCTATAGAATAAAGGTTGGCCAAAATCAGCAGTATCAAGGATAGGACCGAGCACTGAAACTTACAATACAGCTTTTGAGCTTATGCATAGAAGCCCTCAATAATTTGCACAGGATATGAGATGTTAGCTGCTGACCATCACAGAAAATGATTCTGTGTTCTAGCCATAATTCTCTTAATTTGCAATAAACATGCAATTTGTCATGCATGCTCTGTGTGGTACATTATTCTTTAAGTAACACAACTTGATGATTGCTGACAATTGCATCATTAGTTTTTTTTTATCATCATATTTCTCTGCATGTTGGCATAGTAGCCATGTGGCTTATGTCTGATTTTATTCAGTAATCAGGACTGATGCACTAATATTTCAAAATTAAAAGTTGCATAATATCTAGAAAACTGTCTCAATAATAAGGAGTTTTAATGGGACTATTACAGTTGGGCATTGAGTAGAGGGAGACGGAGGACAATAAGCAGGTCAAGCAGTTTATAAAGGACAAGGAGGGGAAGAAGGGTTTGAGGTGCGGCAAAATCAAATATATTTCTAATAACTAAACACCAATTTTGTGACAGTTGTGCTTGAATTCGACATATATATGTTTGTTAGTAGCATGATTACTGGTTGTAATACCTAGTTATTAGAAGTATATGTCACACTGGTATTACATATTTATGTTTTATTTTATATAGATTTCGAAGTGTTTTCAGATGTCCTGTATGAAGGTAAATATAATAAGTTTTAATGTTGAATGATACACAGAATTTGGGGTTTCCATTTCATTCAGCAAGTGATTCCCACCCATGAACCCTCCAACCCACAACACCCCTTACCCCTCCTTTTAATTTTTTAGTTTTTTTATTTTGTATATTTATTTTTTCTCCCCTTTGGACTTCATTGTGTTTTCGGCTCCTTAGTGTCTAGGGGAAGGATTTGTAATGACGCTATAAAATTGCAATAGAGCTATGATAATTCTGAAATAAAATCATTACTTGAGTTTTGCACTGATGCTTTGCAGTTTCAGTGGTACTAAGATATATATACATTTTTTTAAATAAAAATTGCCACCTAAGCCACTGTGTTTCATGAGTAGCTATGTTGGAACCTGCACTACTCTTAGGGCAAGATATTCTAAACCTTGCCTTGGGGCTAAATTAGCACTGCCCTGCATGCTAAATTAGCCCTGACCCAATAGCCCACTATATTCAAAAGGGATAGCCCCAGTTCTCAACCTGCTGAATATAGCATGCTAAGGAAGATGGACAAACTGGGCTGGGAGTGCAGTGCAAAATTAGCCCAAGAATAAGACAGCTGTGAATATAGCAACCAGGAAATGCACACCACAACAGCAGCCAAGTTCACAGCAACATGAAGGAAGGAAGAGGTGAACTATGTGGCCAATGTGTGTGCTAGCAAAGATATGGAGTCAGTAAAGCTGCAAGCAGCCGTGCATGTCAAATTACATTGTGCAAAAATGTACAGTATTTTTGATATGTTTGCATGGTGCAAACACATTTGCACAGGTTTAGCGTGGAGCTAAGCCGTTTGCCTAGTGCAATCACATTTGCCCGGGCCAAAACTGTGCTATATTCAAAAGTGACATACAAATTAGTCTACTTAGGTATTCTGTGGGCAAACATCCAGATTGGCATCTCATTATGACCTGATTTGCATGCAGTTTGCCCAGCGCTATTGCAGGGTCCCACAGCTCCACCTGTAGGTCAGTCTGGAAGTACAGGGGCTGGCTGGGTCTGACAACAGCTTCACCTGTAGGTTGGTCTGGGAGTGCATGGTGGTAGTTGCAGGATACATTTGTACAGTACAGCATAGCATATTGTGCCCCAGGGGACTACACAGCACAGGTATAGGTGGTGGTGCTGCATCCAACTATCAAACTGTAGTGCATGCTACAGTGCTCAACAGACACTACCGTAGCAAGGGGGGCCAGTAGTGTGAGGGATACAGCGATGCCCATGGTGTGTAGGGCAGTGATGATTACTGCACTGTACACAGTGACAGGCCCAACTTGCAGGTGTTCACTGACAGTAGACATTACTGTTATGCCGTTGTGTGACCCACAGATGCTGCACCACTTGCATGGCCCATGTGCACTGCGTGGCTTGTCCCAGCCTTTTGGCTGCACCCAGTCTGTGGTGCAGCCTGGCCACATGTACACCCTCCCCTCAACACCCTCCATGCCCACAGTGCTGCATGTGTGTGCTGGCATCTGTTGGTGTCCACAGAAGGGTGGTCTGCAGGTGTGTGCTGTATGGCAGCACTGCCATGGTGTCCACTGGGAGCCGGATCACCACTTACTGCCTGGCATGGCTGGGACTGGTGGCAAATGATGGCATCATAGTGATGCCATCAGTGGGCAGCATGTTTCCTCTATGTCTGGCTTATTATTATGTGTCATACTTATTGGTTAGGGTGGCGCAAAGCCATGCAAAAGTTGTGCAAAGCTGGTTTGCCCAGAGTTAAGACTACCTTTTCCCGGGTGGTAATTTGCACTGCGCAAAGTGTTGCTCTAAGCAGCACAAAACCACTTTGCACAGCACTATTCGCTGAATATAGCATTGTGCTGACACACCACCTCAGTTTGCCCCTTGCATATGTTATAGTTTTGCCCAGCGCTAATGCAGTTTGCGTGCACCATTTGACCTTTTGAATAAAGCAGACCTGTGCTAACCCAGCTCTAAACCTGCGCAAACGGTTTGCACCCAGAGCAAAGTTTTGAATATCTGACCCTTGGAGTATTATATTAAGTTGTAGCATACAACCTTTAGAGGTTACTTTGAAGTGTAAAAATAAGAATATGGAGTATGTGCAGGGTTTCAGCTAGATGGATTTTAATCTATGGTTTTAATTCTCACTTCACATACATTTACATATGGGTATTATGAGTATTTCTGAAATACTGGTGGGGTTTTTATGTATTTATACTTGTGGATGTCAACTTTATTTGAGCCAAGCCTGTAGATAAAGTCCTATAGGTTATAGTGGATACTAATTCTTAAAAACGACATGACTGGCATAGAGATGGAGATGGAATCCACCAGTAAAATGTTAATTTGCTTAATCACTTAATTGATACAGCAGATGTAGCCTTATAAATATTATGGGTTACATGTGGATAGCCACGCCCCCTGAGGAAGAGGTGTTTTTTTGTCTTAAATTGCTGGGGCTCATCAGTTTGTTGATTTAGCATGGTTTCACTATGTAATTACTTGTTTTGCACAGTTGATGTAATCAATTACATTTGCTATCCTAATGTAGTGGAGTGCTTGTCAAGTTATGTTTATGGTAAAAGGAATGCCTGCTGTATCAGGGGGTGTGGGGGGCAAAGCCTCCCTCATAAGCTAACTTTTCTCCACTACTGTCTGTTGGTGGCTTAGATGTGTTGCGATGGAATGTGGGACAGAGGTTATTGTGGGTGACATGTTTATGGTGCTATAATTTACGGTGACCAGATTCATGTTGCACCACTGTGGGTGAACCCAAGTCCATGCATTAGCCCAACTGTATTTCTCAGTCACCCCAACTGGTCTGTTTTAGGATTCATAATTTTCACACTGACAAACCCCTCTTCCATATGTAAATGTGCAGTCTGCAGAGATTTTAAACTGACAATTTTGCTCAGAGATGCTCTTTTTGCTGTAATCAGTATTACAAGATCATCAATTTCTTCAAAATTCTCCCATTGTATCTGTCTGCACCTGAAGATGTGTCCCACAGTCTTGAGTGGTGTGTTACAACAGATAATTCAGTACATTCTTAGCTAATTATCTAAATAACATTTGCACTCTATATGAGATGCACCATTCACCAAAACACCTAAATGTGTAAGCATACCCTGTGTGGGTTAAGCCAGAGTCCACACTGAACTATGCAGAACTAACTACACATACTGTGTAGTTTCCCAAGTGGCGCCTTAAAAAACTTGCTGTGCCAAGGCAGCACAGAACCTATAGATCATTCAGAGTAGAACCATAAGTGAGGAGTTTATAGATAAATTGGTTCCTCTGATCTAAGTAGCTGCTTCAATTAATGTTGCCTGTTCCCAATGGATAGTATAATAAAAGCAAACTTACTGATGTATTTTTATAATGGGCTGTTGCCAAAGTACACAACTTCACATACTAATTTCCTATTATTGCACAACTGATTTTTTACTTTTGGGCTGATGGCACTTAACGGGGTGGCAGTGGAATTGTGATGTGGGCTGTGCAGCTGAGTTCAATAAGAGCAGGAGTGGGTGCCATTTGTTTTTCAGAAATTAGTTTTATCTAGGGTGGCACAGAGTTTGGTTTGCTAGTGCCTGCTAAACATACCTCTATCCAATCATCCAACAAATTCCTTATTCAGGAAATGTTTTCCTCTCATAGTCTCCTCATGACATTTTATCTCTTTTTATTGGGGCGGTCGGGGAGGGTTACATCCTTGCCAGAGTTGCACCACCTATTAGATGACACGTGAACTAGTTACAATCTGAATTTTGTTTTATAAAAGCTGTGATTAGGGGCAGCTGTTAAAGACAGTGTGTACAACACTGAAATTTCTGGCTACACTCCTCCTAGTGTCTAGTGGAACCCCACGCTCCGATCCCTCTCCCTTTTCTTCATGGTCTCTGGTGTCTACTGGTGCCCCCCACCCTCCCTCGATATGTAAATTTTTAACCAACCTATAAACTGAACCCACATTTTTAACATAGCCATTTTTTCACATCACCTCAAAAACATGATAATTGTAATTTTCTGCAGCCTGATCAAAGTGTGTTTTTGCATCTGTGGTGCAGAATGATGTGTCACTGCACGAAATCACCTTCCGGGCAGGTTTTGAAATATTTCTCCACCCTTGTTCATGAGGTGGGGTCATAAGAAGCCTATCTTGAAAATTAGGGGTAAAAATGTTATAAAACACCAAAATTATGAGTGTACATTTAAATTTTCCAGTGCCACTCATAACTTTGGTAATTTCGTTTAATACAGCTTTTGCCCCCCCCCACTGCCACCTTGCTCCTGTCTTCAGGCCCTGGCTCACGACCCCCAGTCTGGTCTGCTGCTTCCCCACCATCATGCCAGTGGGGATCTACATGGTGCAGGACCCAGGAGACATGGGTTTCCTGCCATTTTCTCCTCTTAGCTCCCAAGGGCCTCTGGACACAGCCATGCATGCATGTGGAGTTTCACCTACCCGGTCTACTGCCAGACCCCCATTTGCTCAGCGCTACCACTGAGCCTCCACTCAGTGGCAGCCAAGAGCTGGGAACTCTTCACCTCCAACTCTGGGAGAGGAGAGCAGCCAAGCGGCTGCTCAGTCCTCTCCGAGCTCTCCCCCTGGCCAACTTCCTGATGGTCCAAGCTCATTCCTGAACCTGTGTCACTAATGTGAGAGAGGTAATACACTCAAAGTGCCTCATTCCTCTGTGCCACTGTAATGGCCACCAACTTTGGTAATTTTAAGTGGACAATGTCCCTTTAAATCAGTATAGCAGCTCTGTTGGCTCTGACCAGAGTTTGTTTCTTTTTTTTTGCTACCGTTATCTTGAAACCAGCTACATTTAGTGACTTACATTTTTGCATAGCAGATAGAATTTTCATTCAAGTTGGTTAAACTGATGTACAGTATAAACTGCTTGTAATGGACAACTCTCTGTAAGGCACTTTGTCTGTTATAAGCAGCTGTCCAGAATAGCAATGGGCCCTTTTTTTACCACTGTCACTAATGATCAATTTGCAGGAATCATCTGAGTAGTGATAATAGTGATAGACAGATGCAGTGCTGTGTTTATGAAGAAAAGGGGACATATCAACTCACGGTTACGCGTTGCTGTACAATATTCTGCTATGCAGTGTTTCCCTCCTGCTTCTAATGTTATAACTTGCACTCAGTTTCTGCTACTGTACCTGGTCTGTGTCTCTTTGTTTTGTCTCGATATTCAAAACTAAAAAAGAAGCTGTGGAAAGTTGTGGAGAGTGTCAAATAGATTTTGTCTTCTTGCCCAGCACAACTCACACAGAAACAGCTTTTGGGGCAGCAGAGGACTAAGAGAGAGAGAGAGAGAATCAGATTTTCTCTTTCTCTGTCTCTCTACTCACTCACAGTGTACATCGTTATTTTTCATTGATTTGTGGTGTCAGTTCTGTGGGTGTTTTTTTCAGTGCTCTGCTTTGACAACAGGCATCCCTTGCAGATAATGTATGAAGGATAAATGTGATGCAACAATACCAGTGTTTGAACTGGGGGTGTGTGTGTGTGTGTGTGTGTGTGTGTGGAGGGGTCTAAACTTTGTCCCGACTGTGCACCATAGCCTTTATCTGTATGAGGGGCACGATGAAGCTTGTTTTAACTAGAAGTGAAGTTAAATTGAACTTGAGTTGTAAACAGATCAAAATGTCAGAGAGCAAACATGTTATGTAGGTAGTCCAGCACAATTAATGTCACATCCCCCTGTCATTTCATCTGACAGCTATTGGCAATAGATAAACCACTTTTGTTTCTCCTGTCTTTGAAATTGAATGTATCAGTCCTATCAACCTGTGCAGTCTAGCTCAAAGTGAGAAGAAAATGACTTGGTCACTACAGAATAGGTATAAGTGAGCAATAAGACACGATGGGGTGTGCATTAGACAGTTCTAATGCATGGCTAGGGGGATGTAGTGAGGCACGAGGCCACAGGCAGAGTGCGTCCAGTCCCCTAGCCATGCATTAGAACTGTCTAATGCACATCCCCAGAGTGGCTTATTGCACTTATAAAATGGGCCTGTGTATTCTAAATGGGGGTTCTAGTTTTAGTTGTGCATTAGACACATCTAATGCATGGCTAACAACCAATCAGATTGCTTGAAATCCTTTGCCCATTTTATAAAGATGAATTTTGAGAACAGAATATGATGTCAGGCTAAAAAATATACCTTTTGATCACTAGTCTAGTCAGACCTGGAGTATCTATCACTGCACTTTTGCTTTCCTCCCACAAGGTCACTAACACCCTATGATCAGCTGTGCGTTTAGTGCCCAGAAAAATACAGTTTCAGGTAAGAGATCACTGACTACTGTTTTAAAAAGACCAACTAGGGTTCAATAGCTGTTTTGAACATTTATATTATTGTTATAATTATATAGTGACCATAACATAGTAATGTTTGAGATTAATACACAGCACAAAAAGATAACAGGTAGCTTTAGAATACAGTGCTTTAATGAAACTAACTTTCAAAGCATGAAACAAGTTCTAAAAGAATGGGACTGGAATAGTGAACTAGTAAACAAAAAGCTAAATGAAGGTGAGAAACATTTATGATTAAGATAAATTATCTCATAGACAAATGTGTCCTTTTAAAGAGCAAATATAAATACCAGAGGTAGCATATCAGACTGATTAAATAAGTCAGTTAAAGCCAAAATATGAAGGAGAAAAAAGGCATACCAGAGAGCAAAACAATTTAACACTTAGGAGGCATGGTTTACTTCCTTCATTTTTAATCCCATTTCCTCTAAACTAAAATCTTACCTGACTATATCATCCTCTGTTCTTTATTGGAAACTAACCCACAAATTCTTGAAATCCAATCCAGCACCCTGGTTTTATGCCCCCTTATGGGGCAATCCGCTGCTCACTCTAGAAGATCACCCAATTTTCTGTCGGACAAGGAGGAACAAAGGCATTTTCTTTCTCGGAGATATCTTGGACCAGAATTCACTCACTCTTAGATCATTCTCAGACTTGCAGGTCACATGGAAACTTCCTAAATAGGACTTCTGGATGTTTTTACAAATTCAGGCAGCTTATAACTCTCTCTCTAGTTTAGTGTATAGGCATACTCTTCTAAACCCGTACGTCTCGCACTGGACTAATTTATTAGTAAAATTAAATAGCTCCATTTACAAGGACATTATTGATAATCTACCTGATCAGTCTATACAGGCCAAAAATAAATGGAGTACTCTTCTTAACTACAATATTTCAGATGCTCAATGGAGTAATTGTTGGCATATTGCACATAATGCTTTTAAAGATGCCTGTAGTTCTTTAATACAAACTAAAATCCTACATCTTTGGTATAGAACCCCCTCTGTGCTTCAACGAATAGGCCTATTAAATAATAATAATTGCTGGCGCTGCAATTTGGCCAATGAGGATCTACTTGCGCTCCCATTAATAAGCTCTGGCATAAAGTCTGTTTACTTGCCTCCAGAGTAACAGGACAAAAACTACCTTTTGACCCCAAGCTATTCCTTCTAGGTATCCTTTTCCCCAATAGCTCTCTCCTCTCACATGCACATTTTAGATGGCTAAACATACTTTCTCTTCTGGTCAAGTGTCTGATTCTTATGAAATGGAAATCAACTCTGGTGCCTTCTCTTTCAGATGTTCTTCAAAGCCTCTCTCAGTATGCTTCCCTAGACTAATTATCTCATGTTACTCATAACCGACTCACTGTATATGACAGATGTTGGCAGGATTACTTCAAGTACATTGAACCTAGTTCTTCTAGACCCTAATTCTTAAGGATATTTAGCCCTCCTTCTTATTTTGCTCTCAGATTAGGTTTTCTCGAAACTTTTGTGCACAGATTTCTCCTCTGTTTTCCCTTCTTCCCTGTTTGCTCTCTCTCTCCCCTTCCCTTCTTCCTTGCTTTTTTCTTTCTTCTTTCTTTCCTTGCACACTTTTCTCTTATCTTCACCTCTCCATTACTGAACATTGTTCATATTACCACGTTTATCACTGTTTTGCAATTTACTGAATGCCTTGCCATAGCCTGCACTAGCATGTATTTCATACATGGTTGCTTTTTCTGATCCTATAATACCCTATTGATTGTAACCCTTCTGCTCTCCACTTACATCCTGTCTAGGTTTGTGTTTTATTATCAGTGCATGTATATAAGGCTTCTCCAATATGTTTACCCTAAATACTTTGTTTTGTTAAGTGATATTTTATGCGTTACATGGAGGATAGTCTTCTATTGTATTAGATGTGTGCTTTCTTATATACTTGAATTTCAATAAAAAGATAAAGTGAAAAAAAAAAGGAGGCATGGTTTAGTTCAAAATAGACAACTAAGGAATGTAAAAGAGTTATAAGAGGGGAGAATAGGAAGCAGGAACTTAATCTAGCCATGAAAGTTAGAGACAATTATAAATGTTTCTACAATCACATAAATTACAAAAGTGGAGGGAATCAGCAAGTGGGACCTCTGGCTGATAAAGAGGGCATTTTGGTCACAAAAGATAAACAAATGGCTGAAACATTGAGCACTTACTTTGGCACAGTTTTAAACCTAAGATAGTGAATCCCATGTCTAAAGTACAGATTACAACCAGTTCCAAATAAGAATGTGTGTAAAGGACATCTGCAATAGGTTACATGGGCTGGATATAAATAATACACAAGGGCCAGATGGATTACATCTCAGGGTCCTAAAAGAACTAGCAAATGAAATAGCAGGCCCAGTAGCTAAGATATTCTAGGCCTCCCTGGATAGAGGAGAAGTGGTGTCAGTGTGGAGAAAAGTCACTGTAATGCTGATATTCAAAGAAGGGGACAGATCACTGAGTAAAAATTATAGACCAGTGAGCTTGACCTCTGTGCTGGGAAAGATGTTGGAAAAAAATGTTAAAGATGAAATTGAGCACCACATGGAACAGAACAAACTAAAAGATCCTACACAGCATGGGTTTACCAGGGGTCGGTCCTGTCAGACCAACTTAATGAGTTTTTTTGACAAAGTGAACAGACCCTTGGAGAATAAAAATCCTGTTGACATAGTGTTCCTCGACTATAGTAAAGCTTTTGATTCTGTCCCACATGCCAAGTTGTTGGATAGATTGTGTCATGTTGAATATCCATGGCACTCCAGTCATAACATCATGGGATTTAGCCCACCTGATAGGTTAATGATGCACATGTGACCCAGGATCAAATTTTGCAGTATGTCTTGGTCCCAGGACTCCCTGCTGCTCAGTTCTTTTTGTACATCTAAAGAGCTACAGCACTCCAGGAGTCCCTGTCTGTTTGCATTGGTTAACTTCAAGTACATTGAACCTAGTTGGGAGGCAGTATAGCGCAGTGGTTTAAGGCTCTAAGCTGAAAATCTGGTGACATCCAGCAGACCAGACCTGGGTTTGAATCCCACAGCTTCCACTTGCATACTGTGTGACCCTGGGCAAATCACTTAACTTCCCTGTGCTCCCAGGTCACACCTGTAAACAAGCTTTCAGCTTAGTGTGCTACTCCTGGTTAAACAACTACAAAAAAAAAAAAAACTTAAGGTAGGCCCTAGTACTTTGAACCTCTAATATTTATATTGGTCTACATGCTTAATTAGTTCAGAGAAGGCTTTTTTCTCAGACTTCACTGTCTTGTTTGCCTAGTCATTACTTTCAATTGATTAAGTTAATTGAATAATTGCTGAATTAAGTTCTGATTGACTTTGGCTGGTTAAGCAATGATTGTTTGAAGGGGCTCTCCTCAAGGAGACCAAGACCAAGGAATACCTGACCAGGCTGGGTGTCAAACTATTATTCATTTCATCCAGCATCTCCTTCTCTGAGATCCTGTCAGTCTGGGAGAGGGGGACAGATGGATGGAAGGTCAGAGAAAGGGAGATAGGGGAGCTAAACATGTGGCTCAAGGGTTGGTGCCAGGAAAAAGGACACAAATTTGTAGGGAACTGGCAACAGTTTTGGGAGTGAAAGTACTTTAAATTTGATGGACTGCATCTGACTAAGGGGAGTCAGTGCATTGGGGCAGAAGTTTGACATCTTTGCAGAATATTTAAACTAGCAATGGGAAAGGGTGCAGCACCCAATACGCCGAATGAGAAGAACACCCTCCCCTCAGCTAGTGGTCAAACAGGAGTTCAGCATGTTTGTAGTTCATTGCATCACTGTAGGTAAAGAAAAAGGTCCGACTCCCCATATGACGCACGGGGGTAACGCCGGACCTCGCCCAATAACTAACACACCGAAATCTGTCCAATGGAAAATCATGTACACAGATGCTCTCAGTCTGGTAAACAAGATCCCAGACCTGCAGGCAATAATGACAGAGGCTAAACTGGACATAGTAGCCATTAGCAAGACATGGTTTACCAGTAACCACACTTGGGATACTTCAGTACCTGGTTATGTACTGTTCAGAAGAGACTGAGGTGCAAAAAGAGGGGGGGGGGTGGAGTGGTCCTTTATGTCAATGAAAATATCAAAGCTACAGAAATTCAGAATATTCATAAGGAGCCAGAAGAACTGTGGGTCACCCTGGAAACAGGAAATGGGACAGCCATACGAACTGGGGTTGTGTACAGACCTCCAGACCAGGGGGAGGACGTAGACATGTTACTGTTAGAAGATATACAAAACATGACAGCTAAAGGGGAGGTTCTAATAATGGGAGACTTCAACATGCCAGATACAGATTGGTCAATACCAGCAGGGACATCTGCCAGAACTAGACACATGGTGGATTCCCTGCAGGGGGAGGGCCTCAAACAACTGGTACAACAACCCACAAAAGACAGGGCTGTCCTAAATCTGGTACTGACTAACAGGGAAAGGATCACAGATCTCCAGGTAGAAGGTCACCTGGGGGCCAGTGACCATCACATGGTGTGATTCAATTTGGCCACTAGAACAAAATCATCCCATTCCAAGGCGAAAATATGGGACTTCAGAGGAGCCAACTTTGATAAGATGGCCAACAGAGTTAAGCTAGCCCTGGCAAAAAGAAATACAGGTGAGGGGGTACAGGCAAAGTGGGCAAGCATTAAAGATGCAATACTTGAAGCAACATCCTATTGTGTTAGTGAGAAAAGGAAGTACAAAACCACTTTGGTTCTCAAACACAGTAGCAGAAAAGGTCAGAGCCAAAAGATTGGCCTTCAGGAAATATAAGAGAATGCAGCGGGATGAAGATAGGGAGGCATACCAGACTCCCCTAAGGGAAGCAGGGAAGGCAGTAAAGCAGGCAAAGTCCCAAACCGAGAAAACATTAACACGAACAGTAAAAGAAGGGGACAAGACTTTCTATAGATACATTAGTGAAAGGAGAAAGTCCAGAGGGGGTATTGCTAAGATCAAAGGGGATAAGGGGGAGTGTATGGAGGAGGACCAATGAAAAGCATTTATCCTAAATAGCTACTTCTGCTCAGTATTTACTGAAAAGAAGGTAGTGCAGGGCCCACAGCTCAGCACCATGGACATGGGGGGAAGGAGGTGTGCACTAGTCCCTTCACAAAAGAAAAGGTCCTACAAGAGCTCGCTAAGCTCAGGGTGGACAAGGCAATGGGACCTGATGGCATACATCCCAGGGTACTAAAGGAGCTAAGGGTGGAACTAGCAGAGCCATTAGCAGAACTGTTTAGTGAGTCTTTGAGCACAGGAGAGGTCCCAGAAAACGAGAATAGTTCATGTGATCCTGCTCCACAAGAGTGGTAGCAGGGAAGAGGCAGGGAACTACAGACCAGTGAGTCTTACTTCAGTAGTGGGAAAGATTATGGAGGCACTCCTTAAGGAAAGGATAGTGCCACACCTGGAATCCATAGGAGCACAGGAACCAAGACAGCATGAGTTTACAACAGGAAGGTCCTGTCAAACTAATCTCACAGATTTCTTTGACTGGGTAACCAGAGTGGTGGACCAAGGGGGTGCAGTTGATGTTGCCTACCTTGACTTCAGTAGAGCTTTCAATACTGTTCCACATAGAAGATTGATTAATAAGCTGGGTAGGCTCAGGGTGGGTCAGAAGTTGGTCAACTGGATGGCAAACTGGTTGGTGGGCAGAAAACAGAGAGTGGTGGTAAACGGTATGCAGTCAGAAGAGATGCAAGTCACAAGTGGGGTGTCTCAGGGATCAGTCCTGGGGCCAGTCCTCTTCAATACCTTCATCAGTGACATTGCAGATGGACTAGAGGGTAAGGTTTGTCTGTTTGCAGATGACACCAAAGTCTGCAACAGAGTAGATGATCCAGATGGGGTGGGCAGAATGAGAAGAGATCTGGAAAAACTGACAAAATGGTCGGAAGAGTGGCAACTGGGGTTTAATGCAGACATGCAAGATCATGCACATAGGGAAGAGAAACCCTGAAGCCACCTATAGTTTGGGAGGGGAGTTACTGGCAATCACAAGGGAAGAGAGAGACTTGGGCATCATCATCACAGATGACCTGAAATCATCCAAGCAGACCACTAAAGCAGTAGGTAAGGCTAGAGGGATGTTGGGGTGTATAGTAGGGGTATCGCAAGTCATAAGAGGGAGGTAATAATCCCTCTTTACAAGACACTGGTTAGGCCCCATCTGGAGTACTTCGTGCAGTACTGGAGGCCGTACCTTCACAAGACATTAACAAAATAGGGGCAGTCTAGAGAAGGGCAACCAAACTGGTGCAGGGACTGCATCAGAAAACATATGAGGACAGATTAACAGAGCTCAATATGTATACCTTAGAGCAAAGGAGGGAGAGAGGTGATATGATTGAAACTTTCAAACATCTTAAGGGCATTAACAAGGTGAAAGTGTCTAACATGTTTCAATATAAGAAAAATAGCAGGACAAGAGGACACAGCATGAGATTAGAGGGAGGCCAATTAAGGGGTAATGTGAGGTAGTTATTTTTCACAGAAAGGGTAGTGGATGCATGGAACGGCCTACCTCAGGAGGTGGTAGATATGAATACAGTGCAGGGCTTCAAACAGGCATGGGATAGGCATAAGGGAGCAATACAGATGAGTATGAATAAATAGGCCATTGACAGAGTAAAGGCCTATGGCACATTCATAAGGTAGAAAAAATGGGCAGACTGGATGGGCCTTGTGGTCCTTATCTGCTGTCAAACTTCTATGTTTCTATGTACCACCACTCTGACAGTTAAAGTACTGATGCCCTCCACTATCAGTCACAGCAATGACCACCCCAACAGTCATAGGACTGTACCATCCGTCCCCTAGTCACAGGACTGTAACACCCCCTCCCCCACAGGCATGGGATTGTACCCCCCCCACAGTCACAGGACTGTATCCCCCACCCCCAAAGTTACAGGACTGTACCACCCCACTGACAATCAGAGGACTGGCACCCTCCACTGACAGTCATGACAATGACCACCCACCACTGTCAGTCTCAGCACTGATCACACCCCTGAGAGTCGCAAAACTTTCTTACTATTCCCAGCAGTCACAGAACTACACCCCCAAACTTGTAAGTCACAGCAATGACCATACATACCTGAGAGTCACAGCACTGATCCCCATCCCCCATAGTAACAGCACTGATCACAGCAGTACACCCCACCCCCATCTTACAGCACTGATCATCATTTCCCAACAGTCAAAGCGCAGCCACCTCACCCCCCAAAAGTCACAGACCTGACACTCTCTACCATCAGTCACAGTACTAATTCCCATCCACTGGCAATAACAGCACTGACCCACTACTCCTAAAGATCACTGCACAGACCACCCATCCACTACAGCCTCAGCACTGTCCCCTCACCCACAACAGTCACTTGACTGACCCCCATACCTGACAGTAACAGAACTGCACCATCCCTTCAATAGTCACAGAACTAACACCTTCCACTGTCAGTCACAGTGGCCACTTACCCAACAGTCACAGTGCTGATCCTTATCCCCCAACAGTGACAGCACTGACCTCTACCCTTAATGGTTACATCATTACCCACCACCACAGTCAAAGCACTGTCCCCTATGTCTGCAATAGGCACAGGGCTGATACGCTCTACAGACAGTCACAGCAGTGATCCCCTCCAACAGTCACAACACTGCCCCCCCACTCCCAAATGTTACAGCCCTGCCCCCACATGGCAGTCACAGCATTGGCCACCCACCCCCTGACAATAACCGCACTGGCTCCCAACCCTCAACTGTTAGAGCACCAACATCCCCAACCACAACAATCACAGTACTGACCCCACCATTAACACAGCACTGCCTCTGAACCTCCCTCAACATTCATAGGACTTACCCGCCCCCTTACAGCAATGCACCTGACAGTCACAGCACTGACCACCAGCCACTGCAATCTCAGCACTGATCACACCTCAGTCATGAAATCTTAAAAAAATAAATTGTTTAAGTACTGGCAACCCATCGCAGAGAGTGCAGGGGTCGAAACTGGCACAGGCCCACTTGCCAAATTCTGGTTGATTTTGTGTTAGGCTAGTAAGATTTTTCTTGAACTAGCCCTGTAGGTTTATACTGGAGAATGTAACCAATAAATACATCAGCTGGGTTAGTGGAAGAGTCTGTAGGGCTAGTAAATTTTCCCACTCACTAGCTCTGCTAGCTAGTGGCTGCAAAACTTAATTTAGAGCCCTGGGAGTGGGCCATGCCATCCATAAGATGGCCCTCTAGATATTCCTGCCCACTGACCAGCCCTAAAGCTGAACACCCTGCTAGGAGATGGAAAACTTACATCCCAGCCCCCCGCCCCCACAATTGAACCACTCTTCCAGTACCAGTGCAGCTCTGTATATTAAACTTTACACTGCTTATTAAACAGGCTTCCAGATTGTATCATTTCACAGCTGCTTAAGTAAGGGATTCAAAGAAGAAGCATTTACAGTCTCTCAGTCCTGGTGCTGTGTACCCACAAAGAACTAGCAGATACAATCCCTCAGGTCCTGTGGCTGGAAGCTAAGAATTTGTAGCCCTCACTATAACAGGATGTTGGCATCTCAGGAAAAAAGCCTGGCTTTCTCAGTCCCAGGCCAGAAGATCTCCCAGCACACCCTTCAGCCATGTTTGTAACACAGAGGCTTAGTGATTCTCCGATCTTATTGAATAACAGCACTATTAATAGCAACTGCTATCTGAAAATGGCTTTGCTTACCTAGAGCAATGGTTCTCAAATGGTGAGGCCAGCCTCCCTAGGGAGGCCCCATACTATTACAGGGGAGGCCCAGTCACGTCTAATAATGTACTGTATTTAAATTTTAAGTTTTGGATGTTTTGTGTGACGGGATGAAGGAAACTAAACATGAATAATGGCAGGTGAATTTCTTTACTTATGCACAAATTGTTGACTAGGAAAGGCGCTGAGCTAAAGCTTGTTTATACTGTTGGTGTGTAGTTACATGTAAATTGGTGACTAAGAAGGCACACTGAGTCAAGGCTTGTTTCTACAGTAGGTGTTTATATGTAAATTAGTGACTGGGAAAGGCACACTGAATCAAGGCTTGTTTCTACAGTAGGTGTTGTTTATATGCAAATTAGTGACTGGGAAAGGCACACTGAGTCAAGGCTCATTTCTATAGTAGGTATTTATTTATATGTAAACTGGTGTCTAGGAAAGGTACACTGAGCCAATGCATGTTTCAGGTGTGACCTCAGTAAGGATACAAGAAGTTGCTTAACAGGGTAAGAGGGGGAGAGATGATGTGGCTAGGTTAGGTGTTCCAGACAGAGAGGAAGTAGAGTAACAAGGGTCCAAGAGTCAGAATAGTGGAGTGACAAGGATAACCTGGGGTGTGGGGCTGGGGGTGGAGAACAGTAAGTTGAATAAAAAGAGAATATACTCCATCAACATTATCAGTCCTGCTTGATTCCTGGTGTACTGTGCAAAAGTGTGATTTTTTTTTCCCTATGGGGAGGCCCAACATTTTTTCCAAATTTGAGGGAGGCTCGAAATCTGTTCCATGGTTTGGGGGAGGCTAACTGTCACAAAGTTTGAGAACTAATGACCTAGAGGATCATGCAGTTCTGTTTACTTTCTGCTAAGCTCCCTGTTGCTCTCTGATTACAAGCCTTCTGCTTTTGAGACTCAGAGTTCCTCAGGGTCCTAGTGCCAGTCAGATAAAAAAACCTGACAGCAGAATACTCTTGGAAAGGGTGATCACATCCTGTGTTTTTAAAAATTCTTGATAACTATTTCTTCAGTGCCCCTTCAGGAGGGGAGAGGGATTGGGGGTTGTGAGGCCTGCAGAGGGGAAGGGCAGTAGAAAACCAATGCTGTGGACATGACTGCAGCATGGTGGAAGTACACAGAATAGCTGTCCTGTCAAGTCCCTTTTCTAATCTACTTCATAGCAATAAGACAGCATGGCTCCGCCCATGCAGCCTTAAAAAGGATTAAAAAGTACTGTAGGTCCATTGGTATGATAATGCCACTGTTCAAGGAATATATTCAACCCCACTTCAATTATTGCTTGCAGTTTTGGCATTTGTACCAGAAGCATGACATTGGAAGATTGGAGGTGGTCCAAGGGAGGGCTACTAAGATGATTCATGGTCTGGAAAATACCTCTTATGAAGCTAGACTCAAACAGTTCAACCTTTTCAGTCAAGAGAGAGAAGGAGTCAGGATCTTTTTAAGGCAAAACCATTAGTGACCAGACATTAACGGATGACTTTAATCTGACATTTAAAAATGTGTCACATGAAATTAGAGGTCACAATCTCCATTTAATAGCTAGTCCCTTCAGATCTGCAGCAAGAATGTTTCTTCACTCAGAAGGTGATGTGCAAGGCATTACCGCAACTTGTTGTAAACTACAAAACCCAGGAAGTATTCAAGAACAACCTAGATTACTACGATATAGGAGTAATAGCACTATAACAGACTATTACCAGCAGTGAGGGAGGATGGTCTCAATGAAAAATGTTGCTTTCTTGCATCTCACAAATCCAGTATTATACCCAGTTGTAGTGGCAGCCAGTGTTTTACCCCTATTATGATCCTACCCACCACTCGATATCAAGAGCATCCTTATAATACCCCAACCCAAAGGAGTGGGAACAGATGTTTCCCAGCCACTGATGGTGTTTCCCCAATCCTCACTATAGGATGTGCCCATACAGTGGGAGTAATTGTGCCTTCCCCCCAGAGTTTGAGAATGCTGTTCTGAAGTACTTTCAGATCTTCACAGGTCCAGAGCTTTACTGTAGCTCTTTACTTCTGGTGCCCAGTAGCAGATCTAGGATTTTACAATGGAGGGTTCAGAACAGGAAAACATGGCACCAAAAAATACTGCAAGTCAAAGTGTTTAATAAATCACATAATTCATTACAATACCTGGCTGTGCTGTGCTAGTCAAATAAAGTGCAGAAAAAAAAACAGCTGGTATCTGACCCTTGGTATCTGACAATGGAGGGTGCAGGGGTTCGGACCTGGGGTGGGACTTGATATGCACATTTTTTGAACAGGCTTATGATTTGCTATTACATTTTTTTATTACACTTTTAATTAAAATAAAATTAAAACTATGCAATTTTGGTATGGTTTGGGAATTGGCCAGTTGGGAAGGGAAGGATGTCAGCAGCTAAGTTAAGTGTCCGATAGGGCGGTCACCACCCCTTCTGCCCTCTATTGACTCTATGGATCTGTTGCTGCTGGTGCCACCAAGCCAGGCAATACAATACATTTAAATATTGTGCCCCCTTTTCAGTCACAAAGGGTGGCAATGCAAGAAAGGGGAAACCAATTGCCCACTGTACTATCCTTTGGGGCTATATATCGAAAAAGTTCATGGTTACTGGGGTTGGGGGTCCCCTTGCAACTATGTCACAGTGCAACTGGGTCTGCCAGATATTAATGTGTGCTAGTAGGGTTGGCAATGGTTAAAGCAGCAGTGTAATAAAACTGGGTGAAAAATTGACCCTACTTTTTTCACTATAAAAGATGTCTGACATCTTTCAGTTTTATTTGGTGGTAAATGTTATTAGTTCCACTAACATTTGAGTATTTTATAACTGTTTTCATTTATCTTTTTCACAGAAAAAAGATGGATGCCACATTTGGCTTGAAATATTATTGTAGACCTGGTAAGGGTTAGGATTGAGAAAATAAAAAAAAAAACTCATGGTGTACAGCATGGGAGATACTGTGAAAAGTAGATTAGACAGGTATGCAAATATTTGCATTCAGAGTAGCTGGAACTAGCTTGTTGGGAATGCACTTTTTGGTTGCACTGCTGCTCTAACATGCTGGTTAATGACTCCAACTAAATTCCAGCATGGCATCATGCCAGCTGCATGGCGCTATACAAAGTTGCATGCCTGTTGGGCATGACAGTGCTGTCAGAAGTGCTCCCACCACCTGCTCTCCCCACCTGCATGTTGTGGCTCACTTCTGGGCCACTATTATGTTAATATGTCTGTTCATCAGTAGAACAATTCCTGGTGGTTCAATGATCCCTCCTCCATTTCCCATATCAAAACACAGTGCCTTGCATCCAGTGGCACCCCACTCCTTAAGCCCTTTTCTTCTGCAACGGACATCTTGGTACATGTTGCTCAACAATCTCCATCTCCGGTCTGTTCCTCACAACTCAGTCACAGAGCTACGACATCTCTAGCAACTGCCTGTAGCAGTTCTACAGGGAGGGGTTGTCACTAAACTCTGTGACAGAGTGTGTGAGGGCCACCTTACACTGTGAATGAACTGGAGGATTAAATGTGGACCCCTGTCTCCTTCCCCACACAGCTGCAATATGGTTATGACTATGTTGGGAAGGTTTGTAACCCTCACTGTGCATGGAACCACAGAGTGTAAGGTCGCAGCTGTTGCTAAGGGGTCATTGTGACTACTTAAAGGGGAACAGTCAGCACAAGGACCCCACATAAGTGTAGGCTGGTCCCAATAGCACTTTGGCAAGCAAAATGTTTTGGTTTACTTACTGTTTACTGTAGTATAATAGATTGTATCAGACTAATTTTGCTTAGTTGTAGGCTATTTTTTTTACTACAAATCCCAGAATCCCCTGCAGCTGACATCAGAGCAGTAGGCAGCAGTGGTGATTCTATAGGCAACAATGCATGATAGAGCTATTATAATCTCTGATAAGATGTTTTCTGGGATTGCTTTCCTCCAGGGCTAAGTGCAGTCCTCTGTGACTATACATAGCCCATGAAGGGCAGCAAGACCAGTAAACATAAGATAAGAGCTTGTATATACTCTAACATGCATTGCAGGCTATTGAATCTTCTCACTGCTGCCTACTGCTCTGATGTCATCTGCAGGGGATTCTGGGATTTTTAGTAACAGAAGATGTCCACCTACAACTAAGCAAAATTAGTCTGATGCAATGTACTGTACTTTAGTAAACAGTAAGTAAAGCAAAATGTTTTTGCACACAAAGTGCACATTGGGATCAATCCCACTCTTGAGTGTGGGGCCCTTGGTGCTGACTCTTCTTCTTAAACAACAGTCACTTAGTTATTGTGAGTCAGGCTCCATATCTTCTAGTACATTCCTGAATTTTCAGAATCCATGTTAATTCCTCATGTATTATGCATGAGGCCACTGGTTCACAGTATTTGCCATCAAAAGGGATAAGATGGTGGAAAGCTGATAGTTCCAAGCTGCTAAACCCAAGTTTGGCCAGATACTGAAGACATTTGCATATGCAGTATGGCTACTCATGCAAGTTTTGAAACCAATGTTTGACAACACAAATGCATTTGTCCAGACTTTCTTGGGACATAACCAGAATTTATCCCTACTGTAAACTCTGGCAATGTCCCCAAAAGCTCTAGGCAGACATTTTTCATGAATAATGTCTTTTACATTTTGCCCAGGTAATCTACCGTAATAGCACACACCAATGTTAAAAATCCAGAATCCTTTTCTTTAAAGCCAGATTTGTTTACATGCTCAATCACTAGAAACCAATGGATTCAGATAAGTTCTGTTTCTGCTATGTGCATGGAGTTGCAATTTATATACCACTGTGCATGTCGTGATCCATCAAGTACAGTTTTCTATACTTGAACTCTCTTCTGCATACTGCAGGCAGCTGCTCTAAGGGCACCTGCATAGGAAGACATTAATACAAATAAGGTTGACATTATTGCCTCCTGGAGCCTGCTGGGATGCCACTGCCTAGTACTGCAAAATGTTACCAGTTATGGACCCATGATGCTGGCATGTAGCAGCACTGGAAAAAAACAAAGTCACATGTGTCTTGCTTCTGGACCTACAGTGCTTGCATTGTTACATGCTGAATTCATTAAAAAATCCACCATCAAAGACCGGATAGAGATGCTCAGAAAGTCTGCTTAACTATTATGTTCAAGCAACATGTGGATATGCCATTCAAGACCTCCTACTTTTGCCCGGGCTGCTGGAGGACTGGCTGGGGGGAGAAGGATTGAGTGCCTGACGGACTGCTCTCCTTCTCCGGGAAGGGGTGCGCTGGAGATCCCATTGCTATACTGCCATCTGGGTGACCAGAGGTGGCAGTGCAAGTCAGGGTAGCAGAGTTTGTAGGAGGGTTGGATGTCGGCCTAGGTTGGGAGCGGAGGCACATCTCAGCATGCCCGCAGTTTCTTGGACTTCCTGGCATGCCAAGGTTTGGGGGGGACCAGAATACAGGAAAATGCCCCACATTCGCACCAGGAGATGGTCCCCAGCACCCAGGCAGCCACAAATGGGCCACCCAACAAAGTTGAACGTTGGCTGGGTGGATAATCGGGGGTCCCCCCCACCCCCCCCGGGGGAGTCATCCGTGGCTGGGGTGAGTCCTCTGTGATGCTGCTGGGTGGCATCGGGAGTCCCCGAGGAAGGAGCAGACACGATGAATGGAGGGGGCTTAAAACAGGTGAACAGAGGGGGCTTAAAACAGCAAGTAAAAAAAAGGAAAAAAGGCCTCCTACTTTCATGACTCAGATGGAGATACTGTTACAGTAAGACAGCAGTTATGGAAAAGTTATCAGTGTGACTGGTACTGCCACTATTCTAGAGATAACACTATACGATATATGGAAATACCACTACATGCAACTTCTGGAGTACCTGAGGTCTGGTTTCCCCAGCAGAATAGGCCAGTAGCTCTTTGGTAATTGATAGAAATTTTAAGTCTATGTGTTTTCCCCATTAGTTGTAAATGATAAGCCTCTCCAGTATAAATAAAATGTTTTATTTTTTTGATGGACACTAGAAAACATGAACACACTGATGCAAATTAACAGTGCTCTTCGCTGCTTCAGTCTGTACCATGTCCCTGAACTGGTCTTTTGCTGAAGCCATCTAAATCTGATTCAATGACTATTGTATGTCAATAGAGGATAGGTTCATCCTGCCTAAATGATTGATAGGAGCAGTAAGGGCTATATGAACTATGAATAAACTTGGACCCATTTGCGTTCTGTGTCTAATCAGAGAAAGTGTTGCAATGATCATGTTCCTGTAAAAGTTGCAGTTCTAATATACAGAACAGTTAGATCATTGTGTTGTGCATCTAAAAATGAGCTTTTGCAGCTCGGTATACCTGTCCTGGCCAAATTGTATAAATAGATACTGGAAAGCAATCATTTGAAATCAAAATGATGCAACAGCAGCAAGTTGGTCAAATCAGCATGGGCACTAGCTTTTTGGACTGTCATTTAATTAAAACACACTTTTATGTGTCAGCCTTGTAGGGCATCAGTAGCACCACTGCTTGCTACACTGACGACCCAGATTTGGGAATGGACTTGTGGCACTCGGGTGCTGGCAGGGGAAGGGAGGATCAACTGTCCCAAGGATAGCTCTCCTCCTTCAGAGTGGGGAAGGAAGCACTGTATTCTGCTACTTGACTGCCACCTGATGGAAACAGGTGGCAGCACAGCAGGTGTGCATCGAAGAGGAGAGGGCCAGTTGCCAAATGCCTCATGCATGCTGTCAGTGCATGTGTGCACATCATTGCATGACGGCACCCTCGGGGAGAAAACGGAGGAGAAAATCCCTGGTCAGCTGGGGCAGCACCGGCACCCCCTGCAGGTCTCTGCAGGACCAACAGGACAGGCCACCCACCCCATCTGTTGTCCTGGGTAAGTGGTAGTTAACCTGTAAATCCCTATGAAGGTCAGTAATGAGGCTGGGGGTGTCATCACGAGAGGGGCAGACTGAGAGACTTGATAAAAAAGCTGTATAGATAAAAAAGCACTCCTCCCAAGAGCTGAGATTCCTCAATAAAGGTTTATAAAGTAAATGTAAGCATTACATGACTGAGGGAAGCATATTTAAAACTCATGTTCACTAGTATACAAAGAGCAGCGAGCGATGCTAATGTACACAAGGCCCAAAAGGAGGTACAATGGAAACCATGTGCAAATGTGTTATGCTGTGCAGAGGATTCCAGTACATCTCCTGCTAGTGTACACCACACCAAAGCCCTAATCTTGCCCAAGTGCATAAGTGGGTCCTAGGCAGCCATACAAAGGCACCCCACATAAGGCAGTTTGTGGGGCACAAACACCATAGTGCATAATCACCAACCTGCAATATTCTAACTGAAAATGCAAATGATCCCACTCAGCATGCAGGACACTCAGAGCTACTTACCATCTCATCGTGGCCCTCATTAATGTTCATTACCATATTAGTTTGTCCTGCACAGGTGCTGTGGCCTGTGTATGTGCTCCGTCTGTATTTGCCGTGTCATCTGGGGTATGACATTATCCCTTCCCCTGTCAGAATATGCCTGGTATCTGATTGCCCTTATCAAGTCCCACTTATATTCTCTTCCGGTGTCCAGTGGTCCCCACTTCTAGTGCCTGTAGTAAAGATTCCCAGAGTCCAGTGGTCCCTCTTTCACTTCCAGTGCCTATAGTAAACCTTTTCAGTGTCAAGGGGTACCCCCTCCTGCAACTGATGCCCATGGTGAAGCTCCCCTGTATCCAGTGGACCCCTCTCCTGATTACCGTATATCTACTGTGGTACAGTATCTGTTCCTCCACCCAGTCCCAAGCCTGTGGCGGATACAGTATCTCTGCTTACCATCATGGCCAGCCACTATTTGCCACAGACAACTTCTGTATCAATCTACAGGCAGGAATATCAATACAGTATATAAGGGATGCTGATTCAAAATCACTGAGCTTCCATGAATTTACAAAGATGTCCCACAAGTACTGTGTTGATATATCTGCCTGTATATAGATATAGTAGTTGCTTGTGGCAGATGATGACTGGCAGTGTAAACAAGTGGAGGGACTGTACCAGCTGCTGCCATGGAACAGCGGGTGGGGTGTTTGGGAACTCTGGGGCAAGGGCATCGGACAGCACAACATGTGTACTGGGAGTGGGAGAAGAGATCACTGGATGCTGGAGATCTTTACTATGGTACTGGGAGCTGGAGGGGGATACCACTGGATGCCAGGGAGATATTTTCCACTGTGGTTGGGTGAGGGGGGTGCCACTGGACACTTGGGAGATATTGTAAATGGGGATTGGGTAAGGGAATGGGGTGCCACTACATACCTTTAATACTGATGGCAGGGGATGAGGGAAGCAGCACAGTGTGTGTGTTGTTAAAGTTGGGTTTTTACAAGTGTTTGCCAGCATTGTTCAGACAGCCTGTTGACTCTTCCAAAGACATTCCAATATCCCAGTGTGACCTTTATAGGGTATAACAGGGCAGACTGGATGGTTCAATGGTCTTTTTCTGCTGACATTGTCTATGTTTATGCATGTTACCATCCCTCATTTGCATGGTCACTTAATGTTCATTCATACTCTTGGGCTAACATGTTTGGGCACCACTAATTGTGCCTGTGAATATGGCACCTGCCATGCTAACACACTTTCAGATGCACAAAACGCAGTTAGCATGGTGCAACTCCTGTTAGCATGATGCTGACTGTTCAAATATTGAGCCCTAAATGTCTAACTCACTATGATGCTGCCTGTCACTATATTGAAGCAAAGTCTGGTTGATGAAAGGACAAGCTGGAACCTTTTATGAGATAATTTGAGTATTAAACATATCAAAGGGACCCCATATCAGCCACTGAAGAGCCATGTGACTATATATATATATATATATATATATATAGTGGTGACCAACAGTGTGTTGGGTTTTGCCATGTGCTGTCAATGGTGGATCATATTAGAAATCATCATGCAGCAATTAATAGAACAAAAGGATCTTTTGTTTTCCTTTTCTTTTGTTAATTGTCTAGCTTCTAACTCATGACACGATCGGCCTGATCATCCAATGTCAGAAACTGAACACGATGCTGGCCACATTTGAATGTTTTGCATTTGAAACTGGATTGTCATCATTTATATCAAAATTTAGTCAGATGACCATCATTTTTTTAAAATCTTTATTGAGGAAAAAGACAAACATTTGACAGTCCATACAGGTGGCATAGCTTACATTTCAAAGTACATCATGCATCCAGGTGTGTTATACAGAGGTGGGAAACAGGACACAATTGGATCTAACAGTTCTTAACCTTCTAACCGGGTTTTCTTCATTTTTTTAACATTACATAACTTCATTATAACAGTGACTTAATGGTTTACTAGGATGTAAAATCCCTATCCAACTATGGTCCTGACAGATTTAGCAAATTTCGCATTTGGTGTGGCATATCTTGTGGGAACCAAAATAGAAAACAAAAAGATGGAGTTGCTTCAAATCCCTATGGGCCTATAACAATGAGATCTCTATTCTTAAGATGGTAGGGTAATTTCTTCAGCCAGGGGTACCCTGATTGTGAAGCCGGTTGTGTTGTGGATAACAAACTGAATCATGTTTCTTTACTGCTCCTGGGAAAGGGGAAGGGGAGGGCTGAAGGAAGGGTATAACCCTTCTATGAATCCTGTCGGGATGAGCCATGGGGGGGCAGTGAGATGAAGGGGTCCCAAACCTTGCCAAACCTGGTGAGCCTGTGAGTGGCTATATGTGAGAGTCGCTCTGATTCTGCCACTTTTTAGAGAGCAGTGATCCATTTGGTGTAGTTTGGAGCTGTAGGGGACCTCCACTTCTGAGGATTTGTCTCTTTGCCTCCAATGCCACTGAGGTGAACCATCTTTAGAGGGTTTCTCATGTGCTATTAACATCGAAGTATCTCATAGCACCCATAGCCTTGGGTTGCTTGGTCATGGGTAGTGCAATACTGGCCCAAAAAAATTGAAAATGTGTGTCCAGTAGTGGTGGTGGTGGTGGAGGGCAATAGCACAAAATGTGCTCTAAAGAGCTTGGGGCATAGTGGCATCTCCAGCATTTGTCAGTACTGAAGAGGCCATTTTGTGCAACATCACTGGGAGTGGTACCACTCCTGCAGGTTTTGCTTTTGTATAAGCTGGTATCTGTCGTCCCTAAATCAGGTATGGGCTTTATGTAGTAGGTTGGCCCAAGTTTCATCCATAAGGAAGATATTGAAGCCAGTTTCCCCATCCCCTTTCTGCTTATGAGGAAGGTCTCTCTAATGAATGAGAGAGAGAGAGAGAGAGAGAGAGAGAGAGAGAGAGAGAGAGAGAGAGACTGGTAAATTCTGCCTCATAGCTGTTTAAAGTTCAAGGTCCATTTGGAGAAAAATCATCTAATGTAGGGCTTTGGGGGCCTTCCCTTGACTTTAGACAACTGTTGATGGCCTGCCTAATTTGTAGGCACCTCCAGAAATCCGTTTTGTGGAAGTCATTTGTTGCTGCTAAGGTCTTGAAGGTGTGGAGCATCCCCAAGCAAGGATCTGTTAAATGGCGGACTGTAAGTATCTATTTTTCAACTCAGTGGAACCTACATACTGAGGCACACTGAACTGGACTTCATTCAAATGTGCGACCCAGAGGATGGGGGGTTACAAGGTGATAAGAACTACAGTGAGCAAAAAGTGGCAAACACAATGTATGATGCTGCTTACAGTGACCAGTGCAATATATAATACAAAAAATAAGATGGCACAAGGTGCAGATAATATTAAAGGAAGCAAATTATTAAAGGAATAACTCATTAAAGATATATATATATTTCAGGAGTATAAAGATTATTTTTCAGCAGAAAGCTAGTATGATTGCAGCAATGTCCTACATTCCAAGATGATCTCAGCCTAAGAGAATTAAGGATTCAGTGTTAATTGCTGAAGTGTGATTAATTGCTTTGATGTCTTTGCTCTGTTCATCTATACCTTCTGGAAGGAAAAGAGCCTCTACCTATCCATAGTTTCTCTTGCCTGACAAATGTTCAGCATAATCAATGACATTTGGGGTTCGGGGAAGAACTGGATTAAACAGTACATAGGGTAACCCTGAAAAACATCCATTTTGCAAAAGAGCAATTGTTCTGATGTGATAATGGTTTAACAAACTGTTATGAAAGGTGGTCTTGTTAACTGTATTGAATGCACTCACTAAAATATTGAATGAGTTCCAGCTGATCAGCACTTAAGGGACCCAATTATTTCAAGCATGACTAGAAAATATTATCTGCAAGGGACATAATCCATTTTAAAGAGAATCTGCTTTTCTCTGCATGCATTTTAAGTTTTTTTTCCACTTCTTCAAAGGGCATGTTTTGCATATCTTCGCCCTTGATATTAATCATTCATACTTATGATTAGCATAGATACAAGGACACGCTTTGTTTTTGTTGACTATACTTAAAAAAATTAAGACATTCAAGACTTCCATTCTGAAAACTAGAGTCCAACCTAGCAATTAAATAGAGATCAAGTTCCATATATTTTCACTTGGCAGCAACAACTGAATATATGTTAACAACACTTGAATATATAACATGAGAGAAACAGTTACACATACACACACACACACACACACACACACACACAAATTGAAGGCCGTACCCATAATTCTGTGCAGAAAGTTTATATTTTCCTTAATGTAATTCGAAATAAAATTGGAACAAGTGGCTTGTACTCTGAATGCACTTTATGAGAAATATTTAACAGGAACATTAAAGCAACAGTATTTGTTAATAATGTTGTCCTTTTTTATTAAATGTTTTTCTGGCAAAACATCAATATAGGTAATCATTTTTATTTACTTTCATTCCTGAATGAAGATATGGGATTTTGAAATTTTTACAAGTTCAATGGACTTTGTCGATGGTCTGCAGTTAGTTGACTGAATGTGTTGTTTGACTGCTATATGTGGATACTTTGGCTATTCACACTCTCTCTCTCTCTCTCTCTCTCTCTCTCTCTCCCCTATGGGGGACTACCACCCTGCTGAGGTACCATGAAGGCAAAGGAAAACCTGGAGGTGCTGTGGGAACATAATTCCTTTAGGATAAAGGTACCTTGTGAAGGCGCCCCAAGGAGAGAGGCGTGCCACTGGAGGAGGAGGGGAGGATAGCAGGGAAAAGAAACAGTGCTTACAAATGAGGTTGGAGGAAGCTGGCTTAAAGATCATGTGCAGTGGTTTTTGCATATTTTTTATAAAAGCTTGAAAAGCTGAAATTCAAGTCCCTGTGTCATGATTAGTGTTTCCTGAAAGTTTCATGGTGTTTGGTTTTGTGGTTTTCTTTTAATCAGCATTTGTTAGCTTGCTCTACAGTGGCTGAAAACAGTGGAGTTATTTTTATCCTCTCAGTCAAACTTAGAGTGCGATGACATCATTTTTGAGTAGCTTGCTGTTTCAGATTCCCAATCAGAGCAGTAGTTTGTAGAGTTAATGGTTTGATGAGCTCTCCAAATTTCTTTCAGACCCACTGTCAGATTTGTGTTTAGATAGATCAGCTTAAAATATATCATTATCTTCTCATAAAAAGCTGATCATTTCAGTTTCAATGTTGAAATGAAGACGTGGAAATCTTTCTCTGTGAGAAATCAGCTTGTTTGTCACAGCTCTTAGTTCTTTCGAATCAAAACTCTGATTTTTTTTTCTAACTATATAACACTGGACTATTAAATGACTATACAATAAAGCTGAATTTTGTTTATTCACAGAAACAGTCTGTCTTTGATGTAGCCTTCATAAATGCATTAATGTAAGAACATTTTTTTCATATCAGATTGACAAAAAGTAAATGTGCTTGAAACACTGTAGCAGAGTGTGACAGGCACCTGACTGAACTCACAGATTTCGGTTCTTTGGTGGTTTCTGTGTGAAAATACATCATGTATGTGTATAACTAGAAACACTATGTGGCATCCCAATATATCATGTCTCTGCCCCACTGTTGAGGCAGCTGCAATCTACTGCCACCTGTCCCTGCCCCACAAGCCCCCTGTCTTGTGCTCCACATTCAAGGCTGCTGCACCCTGTTGCCCACTGTCTTCTCCCACACAGTTGGGGATTGTGCACCCTGCTGCCTCCATCCTCTGCCTAAAGAATCATGGCTTCTGCACCCTGCTGCCCCCTGCCAAAACAGTTGGGGTTGCTGCATCCTGCTACCCTCTTTCCCTACCCTCACAGATAGGGAAGCTGCACCTGTTGCCCCTGTTCCTGTCTACACGGACAGGGCTGATGTGCTGTGCTAAGCCCTAGAGTGCCAGGTTCCCTGTCTCCACAGCTGGGGCTGCTGTACCATGCTGTCCTAGCCACCAGAGGTGGGGCTTTTACTACACCCTGCTACCCACTTCCATTGCCCCAAATAGGCAGGGCTGCTGTACCAACTGTACCCCATCTCACAGTCAGGGCTGCTGTACCCTGATGCCCCATGTTCTGCACCACAGTCAAGACTTTTGCATCATGATGTCCTCTATCTCCTGTCACCAGAGAGAGAGAGGGCTGCTGCACCATGCTCCTTTCTACACAGTTGGGGTTGCTATGGCCTGCTGTACTCTAGAGCCCATTGTCTCTGCAGTTTGGGCTGCTGCACCATGCTGCCACTGGCTACAAGATTCAGGGCCTTTGCTGTACCCTGTTGCATGCCTTCACAGTTGAGGCAGTTGCACCCTGCTGTCCCCAGGCATGGCTGCTGCACCTGTCCCACAGTTTGGGCTGCTGTATCCTGATGCCACTCCTATCTCCTGCCTGAACATTCAGGGCTGCTGCACCCTGCTTCCTTCTGTCTCCACCCCCTCAGCCAAGGCCATGGCACCCTGTTGCCCCTGGTTCCTATCTCCACGTTAGAGCTGCTGTGCTGTGCTATACCATGCTGCCTGCATCCACAGTTGGGGCTGCTGAACCCTGCTATGCACTTCCATTGCCCCAAATGGGTTGGGTTGCTGCACAATGTGCACCCTGTGCTATTGTCAGGGCTGCTGTACCCTGATGCCCACCTGTGTCTAGCCCCACAGTCAAGGCTTCTGCACCATGGTGTCCTTTGTCCCCTGCCACCATTTTGCCCTGCTGCACCACACAGCCCCTTGCCTCCACAGGCAGGGGACAGGGTGCAGCAAATGCCCTTACTCTTGTGCTGCACCCTTCCTGAACAGTTAGTTGCTGCACCCTGCTACTCTCTCACCCTCACAGTCAGGGACACTGCACATATTGCCCCCTGTTCCTGTCTCAGCAGGGTGTAGCAAAGGCTTTGACTCTGGTGGCAAGGAGGCAGCAGGGTGCAACTGCCTCAACTGTGGAGGCATGCAACAGGGTGCCACAAATGCCCTGAAATTTTTGGCAAGTGGCAGCATGGTGCAGTAGCCCTAACTGCAGAGACATGGTGCTCTAGAGCACAGCAGGCCACAGCAATCCCAACTGTGTAGAAAGGAGGAGGGTGCAGCAGTCCTATCTGTGGTGACAGGGGATAGAAGACAGCATGGTGCAGAAGCCTCAACTGTGGAGCAGGACACATGGGGCATCAGGGTACATCAGCTCTGACTGTGTGATGGGGTACATGTGGTGCAGCAGCCCTGATCATTTGGTGCAATGGAAGTGGGTGGTGTGTGCAGCAAACGCCCCACCTCTGGTGGCTAGACCAGCATGGTGCAGCAGCCCCAGCTGTGGAGGCAGTGAAACCGGCACTCTAGGGATTAGCATGCACAGCAACCCTGACTGTGGAGACAGGAAAAGGGGGCAACAGGTGCAGCATTACTAACTGTGAGGGTGGGGGAGAGGGCAGCAGGATGCAGCAACCCCAATTGTTTGGGCAGGGAACGGCAGGGTACAGTAGTCCTGATTCTTTAGGCAGGGGATGGAGGCAGCAGGGTGCACAATCCCTGACTGTGTGGGAGAACACAGTGGGCAGCAGGGTGCAGCAACCTTGAATGTGGAGCAGAAGGCAGGGGGCTTGCAGGGCAGGGGACTGGTGGCAGTAGACTGCAGCTGCCTCAACTGTGGGGCAGAGACATGTTACATCAGGATGTCATCTAGTTTTTCTAGTTATACACATACATGATGTATTTTCACACAGAAACCACCAAAGAACTGACATTTGTGAGTTCTGACAGTATATGTGCTTGAAATACTGTAGCAGAGTGTGACAAGCACCTGTTTGTCAATCTGACATGAAAAAAAAATTCTTACATAATTGTAGTTATGAAGGCTACATCAAAGAACAACTGTTTCTGTGAATGAACAAAATTTAGATTTATTTTATATTCATTAAACAGCCCTGCATTATATAGTTAAAAAAATTGAGATTTGATTACAAATAACAACAGCTGTGATACAGACAAGATGATTTCCATCAGAAAAAGATTTCCACTACTTCAATTCAGCACTGAAAATGAAATGATCTCCTTTTTAAAGGAAGAGAATGATATATTTTAAGCATATATAAACACAAACCAGAGACTGGGTTAGTAAGAAACCGGAAGAGCTCAGCAAACCATAAACTTTATCGAGTGCTGCTCTGATTGGGGATCTGAAACAGCAAGCTACTCCAAAATGATGTCATCACACTCTAAGCTTGAGTGAGAGCACAGAAATAACTCCACTGTTTTGACACTATAGAGCAAGTTAACAAATGCTGATTTAAAGAAAACCACAAAACCAAACAGCATGACATTTTCAGGAAACACTAATCATGATGCAAGGACTTAAATTTCAGCTTTTTAAGCTTCTATAAAAAAATAAGTAAAAACTGTCACACATGATCTTTAAATAACTCAGGATGGGGTGGGGGTGTGACTGGTAACTCCTGCCCACTGAACTGCAGGCATAGCCTTTGTGTTCAATGGGGATGAATGCCTACACACTGCGTAAGGGCAGCACATAGGCATTCCCATGTGGGGATGTCATGCAGCAGTGTTCCGTGCACCCCTGGTAGCATGCACCACTGGTGCATTAGTACCTTGTGCCATGGATCCTCTGGCTGGCCACATCATGCCATGGGTGGGCCAGGAACATGCCAGGGGGTGTGCTCCATGCTGCACCCATGTACAATGGCACTGCATGCCATTCCAGGGCTGAAAATGTACATAAGGAAGGGACCCTGCTGTAAATATTTATACACCCCCCACAGGTTACAGGTGGGGATGCATTGGCAATGGGATCCCCCTGCACACAGCTGTGGTATCCCGTCATATGGTGAAGCAAATTGAGCAACTCAAATGTGAGTGACTCAATTTGTGCCCATAGGAGCAGCAACAGTGAGGTTATAGTGGAGTGATGGCGAATGATGGGGGTTTGCATGGTGATATGGGCTAAATGGAGGAGTGCAGCCTGCTGCTGCTGCTGCTGAGCTGGTTGCCTGGCATGGTGGGTATGGACACTACCTATAGTGATGATGGTCCTGGGTTTGGGACTGCCTGCAGGTACATTTTTAGAATTGTTTTTGGTGTCGGAATTTTTTTTTTGTGTCCATGCTCTAGTTCTGTTGCCCCAGCCATGGTATCCCCCCATTTACTGTGGCCCCTTCCCATGTATTCTCCTGTTCCCAGTGTCTGCCCCCACCAGAGATGATTTTATGAATATGGAGGGTGTGGGGGGCCTTGCTAACATTAATTTTAATGTCCCCCTCTTGAATTGAAGTGCCGTTGCCATATCGGTGGTTGCTGAGGTGGGTTCAGTGCCGATATTGTAGTTTGCGAAATGTACTTCTTGTTTGCGAATCGCTGTAAAAATTTCGCTGTTATGACATGGAACCCACACCTGTACCAGTCCACTGGGCTGCCTGGGAGAGCTGGGGATGGCTGTTTGAGCAAATGCCCGGTGTTTGTTCTGGGTGAGGTACACGCCATCCCAGGATCCCCCGCCTGTGTGCGGAGTGGACCTACTATGTAACTCCGAATGGGCATCCCACTGGATGCCCACCAACATTCTGTGCTCTGCCCCCTGGCTGCCATGTTCCTCAGCTATGTGGCTGTGGACTGGGGGGCAGGGGCATGGTCCAGTGACCAATGATACTGTATGCTGGCCTGTGCACACCTGTGCACAGGTGCAGAGGGGTGTGGGCAGGATATGCACATTTTGGGCATACTTCCCTCCCATTAGTGCATAGAACTCATAGGGAGTACACAACTTAGTGAGGAATTATGTGTGTGCAGCACTGTTGATAGTCTGAAAGTAGTTGACTGAATGTGTTGTTTGACTGTTACATGTGGATACTTTGTCCATTCACACTGTCTGTCCCATAGGGGGCTACAACCTGGTCGGGGTACCATAAGTCTTGAGGAGGGTTCCACCTCTCTAAAGGTGCTGTGGGAGCATAATTCCTTTAGGCTAAAGGTACCTTAGGAAGAAGCCCAGAAGTACTACGCATGCAGGTGGTTAACACAGAGATTGAGTGGAGTACTGACTGACAGCAGCCTGTGATGGCTGATAACAGACAGAGACTGATTAAAGCCATGACTGGCAGCAACTGGTAACTGAAGGCAGACAGAAGCATGACTTCAGTAAGGAGAGAGCAAATGACAGGATGAAGGATAAGACAGCCACCATCCAACCCCAACTCACAGCGGAAACCTCCTACTAGGGTAAATGCTATACATAAATACATATACCATACTATGGCCTTCGGCACTCAGGAGATAAAAAAAAAACCTGAGGAAGAAATCTCTGGAGATCATTGTCCTAAGCTGCTGTCTCTCCTTGCATGGGAATTTATTATTGTGAAAGCTCAGAATGCTAATTTGGAGTTTGAAATTCAAGGGAAGGTTTCTGGAAGGATAGCTGTCTCTATCCCTCTAACGGATACTGTTATGGGGTGCCGTGAGTCAATTTCTGCAGCTAAAGGAAGTTCCCCACAAAGGAGGACCACCCATTAAAGCATGAAATGAGGAGAGTAGGAAACACTGAAAGGCTATCACCCTGCCTCAAGGTTTATGGAAACTAAAGGAAGGGGACACAAAATGAGACTAGGGGGACTTTAGGTAGATGCAGGCAAAATAGTTTTCAGAGGTACTGCTGATGTGGCCTGCTCAGCTAAAGGAACCACTGTGGGCTTAGGCCTCAACCTCTGGCAGTTGAAGTCTTAACTGCTACACCTTGAGGTGTCCCCGACCAAATGTCTGCATGGGTGCAGGTTCCTCCAGAGCATTGAAACTTACCACTTGGTTGGACTGCCAGGAGGCACCACATGAGACAAGCAGCCTACAGAGAAGGACCCTCCCCCATCCAAGATGAGGGACTCAGCCATTAAGATGTGGACTTCAAGGGGAGCAAAAGCTGTCTATCCACAGAGAGAACCCTAAGAGCAAAATTGTAGTTGAATAAATACTGCTGAATGGAATGAGTGATACTGATGGAAAATACAGTACCTGAAAGGTACTGAAACTGAACATGCATCAACACCAAAATGAGAAGTAAAACCCATCCTCAACAGGAAGGACTGGCAGCTGCATACACACTAAGACTAAGGTGCAAATGCCAAAGCAGACTGACTGAGTAAATTAAATGACAGAGCAGCCATGGGAGCAGCTGCCTTGCTAGGAAGCCAGGTGAAAGCAGGTGAAGAATGCAGCTGAGCTGAAAGGTTTGCAGTGGCCTGGTATGAACAGCAAAATGGAAAGCCTGAAATAGCACAAGTAAAAACAGCAGAAAGACATAGGTAGGACATACTGCGAAAAATAGGAAACACACTAAGAATCAAAGTAGAAAGAAACACTGCAGTTACATGAGGACAGGAGTGCAGCAGGAGTAGCTGACCAAAATAAAGAAGGCATGGGCGGAGTTTAGGGGGTGTGGGGGGCGCTGCCCCCAAATGTTTTCATCACTGTCATTTCATTTCCCCTGTTATGCTTGCTGCACCAGTGCACCTTTAAGAAACTGTTGTTGTGCACACGCTGATGCGCACGCAGAAGTGTCGTATGTCTGCTCATGCACTCAGTCAGCACAATGCACTCGAGTATCACCAGCCGCTGGCATGCCATGGAGCGTGTGTTTGTTGTAAGTTGGAGCCCACCCAACACTGTAAGCCACATGATTGATGGTTTTGGGTTCCCACTACATCATATGACAGATGACACATGGATGCATCGACAAGATGAACAAGTCTTGGACTCCTCCTCCTCCTCCTCCTCCTCCTCCTCAAGACATTCTCACTTTGGCGTGAATTGGAGAGAACCCCATCCTCCAATGCCAGGGCACACTGCTGATGGGCAGAAAAGAACAATCAATAGAACTGCATCATTACTGACTGTAAGTACCGTCCCTTCTGTCCTCGCTGGAGCAGTTGTGTCATGGCACTTAGTAGAGAGAGAGGGTTCTGTTGTGTCTCTGTCTGCAGTGCGCAGTAGTAGCTACTGGTTAGAATTAGTTAGTCTAAAAAACTTATAGCTTAGGCTTCTCAGACTCAGTGTGAGGAGTGGAGCAGGAGGCCAACCCAATGGCCATTAGACTGGTCATTTATTTAATTTTCATTTGTGTTGCTTGTGTAGTGAGAGACTTTATAAAAAAATATATACTGTGTGTATGGTGTGGCTCTTACTGAGAAGGGACAGGAGGGGGTACGGACTAGGGGCTGCCAAGAGTGCACTATAGTCAACTGCAGGCTGAAGTTTGAACTTTGAGGTTGATCCAGTTTCAGCAGCTTGCTGCTTTACATGCAACCTGTGTTCTAAATAAGAAATAAAAAGTTAGACGCAAAGTTCATCATTGATCTGCTCCATCATCCATCCATCTGAATGAATCTGAAATAAATCCATCCATCTGAACGAATCTGAAATTAAATTCTGAATGAATCTGTGAACTCTGAGACAAGTCTCTGATTTAAAATTTGTTGTTGGAGTACTTACAATCAATAATAACAAACGACACTTAGTTGTTAGAAGTTGAACTGAAGTTCCAGCTGCCACAGAATAGAAAACAATGCTTATTTTTGAATTTAATTAGTTATTCATTTTTTTCAGACAAGTACTGATTCTGAATTTTATCAAATTCAGCTTGCTGCAGCAGCAGAAGTGGTGTACTGTCTCCCTCGAGTATGGGGGGAAGGGGTAAGGGGCTGGAAAGAGCTCTGCCTCAGCTATCTCTTCAATTGATATATATATATATATATATATATATATATATATATATATATATATATATATATATATATATATATATATACACACACATATATATATATATATATAACAGATACAAATGTGTTTCTTCCTTTTAGCCTAGGGACTTCTACTTTGTAGTTTAACTTTTATTTATCCATCATCCTCCTACCTGCAGCCTGCATGACTAAAGAAAAATAAAATACATTTTATATCTGTCTGTTGTGCACTGTGCAGTTTGGATCAGGAGCTGGCAGCCAGACACAGCTAATTCTGCTGTTGTAGCAGCAAATCTTATTGTTAAAAAACAGATGTGTGTGCTGCTTCAGTATGTCTTATTTTATTTAAGCTTCTAACTAAGCAGACAGTCAAGTCATCAGCTTCTGCCTGGCCCTATCTTCAGGGCAGGGGCTGGCTGGCAGACATAGCTTGAACTGGTTGCTTTAGCAGGACAGGAGCAGATCATATTATCCTGGACCTAGTCTGAAAAAAAAAAGGTTTGCTTCTGTATAACCTTTATTATTTAATCATCTAAACGGTCAAGTCTGCTGCCTGACTAAGAGGAAATCTATTTTTGGGGCAGGGGCTGACTGGCAGACATAGTTTGAGCTTGTTGCTTTAGCAGGTGCAGATGATATTATCCTGAAGTTTGCTTCTGTATAACTTTTATTATTTAATATTTTATTATTTAATCATCTAAATGGTCAAGTCTACTGCCTAACCGAAGGGAGAGGAGAAGAATACAATTACATGAAAGTATTTCCTAATTAAGACAATGTAAATGTATCTGCTAAACCACAAGTGAGAGATTAACAGTTGCATGCAACCTATTCAGCCCGCCCTGCCCCTCCCCGTCCATGCCCACTGCCACCCCACCAAATGCCAAAGTCAAACTATGCCTATGAAAGAAGGAAGCACGAACTGCAGTCAGGAAAGATAGAAAACACAAATAGTAACCTAGAATGTCGCTGTAGGCACAAACCAACTGGAAGGCCCAAGAGCACAAAGGGAAAGCGGCAGACAAACATGGTGAGAAAGGGGGAGGCAGAGCTCCAGCACAGCCTCTCGCTGCAGCAAAGAAACAATGCTTCTGAATGAGGCTGGAGGAAGCTGGCTTAAATGGCTCAGGAAGGGGTGTGTGGCTGCTAGCTCCTACCTACTGAACTGCAGGCATAGCCTTTGTGTTCCAGCTCCTGTGCCATGCCCACCATGAAACAAATATCTTGGTTCAGTGCCATGTTGTTTACCATCAGAAATATGTGACAACACCATCCTAATATGTGCACAAAATCTAGTATGTGTGTCTGTACATTTAATAGATACAGGTAACTGTAATGGAAGAAATTTGTAAAAATTGTGAGTGATGGCCATCTCTAATGATGCATGTCATTAATTACAAAATTGGGTATAAAAGCTATTTTAAAAGTATCTACAAGAATTAGAAACACCAGTTATGTTTTTGTTGAGTAACAAATACTTTTGCTTTACAGTGTGACCTCAGTTTTATACTTATAAAGAGCAGGTACCTACTTCAACATGTACTTTCATAAACATTATTTTAAAGCTATTATAATTTACAAGAGAAAAAACATTTTTGAATTTTCAGTTTACCTTTCAAGGGTTTACAACAAATCTTAGTACCACACAAAAATACAATATGACAAGCTTCTGAGTGTCTTCATTAATCATGTAGTGCTTTTGTTAATGACATTATAGGGCTACCATGGCAACAGAATGTGATGTCACAAACAGCAAACGGGAAGTCCGTTGGGAGCAATTAGATGTTTTTTCAAAGTTGCCGTAAAATAAGTGCTGCATTATTCAAAATATTTCGTAAACCAATAACAGGAGAATAAAAAAAACATAGTAGCATGCATGGTTATATAGTAATTAAAGGACAGAATGAACACTAGGATCATCTGGTTTACCCCTCCAGTACTACATAATCAGCAGTTCATACATATGATGTGCAAACATTGAACCAGTTTATTTTTTTATTTATTGAAATGTTTCACCAGGAGGGCACACTGAACAACAAGTTGCTCGTCTCACAGTGTGACCTGGGGGGAGGGGTTATATAGGGTTGTGAAGGATGATCAGTTATAATAGTATGTGGGTAGTACAAACAATACAACATTGTAAGATTGTCCAACAGTTGGAACACAAAGTACTGTACAATAAACAGTAGAAGAACATTGGGTAAATTACATGTCCAAAATCATACAAAAGAACATATAAACGTACAAAACAGTAATAATGAATAGAACCATTTATAGTGCATGAGTGTACCAGGAGCAGGCTCGAGGTAGTACGCAAGTGCTGTAGGAGTAAAAAGGATGGGATTAGGCTGTGTACACTGGTGACCCAGAAGGGCAGGAGGAGAAGAGAGGGGGAGAGGCAAGAACTGAATATGAGTAGAAGGGGTAGCCATTTCCTGATTTCCCCCTTCAGGATGTTGAGAACCTGAAGGTTTATAGGGATTCCCCACTCACTCAGCTACCCAGGGTACACTGTGGATCCCTTGGTAAGCAGCAATTTGTCCAGGTTTACCTTGAAGGCCTCAACTGTCATCTTACCTACCATTTTCACTTGCAGACTGTTCCAGAGGTTTACCACTCTCTGTGAGAAGTGTCTCCTAATGTTACCCCTAAATTCATCACCTTTGAGTACAGGGCAGCTAAACATAATTGCTGTAAATACAGTAATAGTTTCAAGTCATTTAGTTATGGTAGTCGTTACATGGGGCCTGATATCCAGTCACAAGAGACTGACACCAAATTGTTGCAGTGATCACTTAGTGTCATTCATTTCCCTGTACTGCAGTTGCTCACTCAGTTACAGCTACCCTGGCAAAGTGGCAGGGGTCACCATGCAAATAAGCAGCTAAGCCATGCACAGAGCTTGGTGATCTGTGCTAACCTGGTCGCAGAGGTCAGTGCCACACCCTGTCTGTAGAATGTTTACAGGGAGCTGTTATAGGTGGTGCTACTCTGCAACTGGGAGGGAGGAGAGGAGCCAGCAAGGGATGTCGATTGATTCAAGACAAAATAGTTTCAAGCAGTGTGTGGGGAAATGGGGCTATGGAAGGGAGTTTTCCACCTAACACCAGGGCTTGGATATGGGGCAGGGAGTGGAAGGGACCCTTGGATATGGGACCAGGAGTGGAAGGAAGAGTTCCACTGAACACCAGGGGCTGAATGTGGGACAGGGAGTGGAAAGTGCCACTGGAGTACTTGGGACTGGATATGGGAGAGATACTGGGAAATTCCACTGGACCACTAGGGACTGGATATGGGACAAGGTGTGAAAGGGCCCACTGAACACTATGGACTGGATATGGAACTGGAAATGGAAGGGGCCAGTGGACCACCAGGGACTGGATATGAGACTGGGAGTGGAAGGGGCCACTGGACCACCAGGGACTGGATAAGGGACAGGGAATGGAAGGGGCCCACCAGACCTCAGGGACTGGATATGGGACTGGGAGTGGAATGGGCCTCTGGACTACCAAGGTCTGGATGTAGGACAGGGAGTGGAAGGGACCACCAAACCACTAGGTACTGGATAATGGATAGGGAGTAGAAGGGGGCACTAGAACCATGAGGGACTGGGTATGGGGCAGGGAGTGGAAAGGGCCACTGGAGCACCAGGAACTGGATATGGGACAGAAAGTGGAAGGGGGCCACAGGACACCAGGGATTGGACATGGGATTGTAAGCACCAGGGGCCACTGGAACACCAGGGACTGTATATGATACAGGGATTGGAAGGGGGCTACTGGACCACCAAGGGCTGCAGATGGGACAAGGAGTGGAAGGGGGCTACTGGACCACCAGGGACTGGATATGGAACAGGGAGTGGAAAGGGGACCACTGTACACCAGGGACTGGATCCGGGGTATGAGGGCAAGGGGGCATTGGAACACCAGGAAATGGATATGGCAGCGGCAGCAAACCACCAGGAACCAGATATGGGACAGGGAAAGTGAGAAGGCCACAGGACACCAAGGATTGAATTTGGGATGGTTTGTGCAAGCGGCCACTGGTTCCCCCAGATGAAAGAAAAGTTTAACTTATGTAAGCCCACAAGTTGTCCTAAAGGTTAGGGGTGAGGGGCATGGGAAGACTAAGGATAACTGGCAGTATGCTGCACACTGACCCCTGTGGCTGTCCAAGCCAGCTAATGCTTCAGATCCTGTTTATGCAGATGTGCGTCTGGCTGACTTATTTGCATTGTAACTTAGCTGCAGGGAGAACTTCTCTCCCAGTGGCTAATCCTTGCTTTATGTATTGTAGATTTTGGTGATGACACAATAGGGTGCGTCTTTACACTCAGAATTCCCACTGCCACAAACAGTAACTATGTATGGGGACTGTGCTGTTTAAATTCCTTACATATTTGTTATTCATGTTAGAATTTTTGGTCAGGAAAGGACATTGAGCCAAAGTTAGCTTTGAGGTATGTCCCATGAGGACAAGAAGGTAAACTGAGTTGCTCAGGTTCACACAGTATGCAGGTGTCAGTTGTGGGTTTCAAACACAGGTGTGCAGGGTCCCCAGGTTTACAGCTTGATGCTTTAATTCTCTAAGCTATGGGCTTTAGGAATTTAGGAGGCAGAATTGCATGGGGGGGGGTCATTAAGGACAGTTGAAAATGATATATGGCACACTGAGAGTTAATGAAGAGACTCATACCTGGCCAGATTTGTCTTCGCATCACCCCATAACGCATGGTATAGTGGTGCATAATGGATGAGGAAGAGGGACTTAGGGAAAAAGAGGGGAAGGGGACAAGAAAGTCTGCAGGATTAAGGTATTGGTCATTACTTTCCATTCCATGCACCCTTCTATAGCATCTTAGTCATGGGAGACTTCATAGATAAAGGGACGAAGAGGATACTGTGCAACTCTAACCAGGAGCAGTGATCTGTTTTGTGTCTGCCAGCAGCAACCTCAGAAAGGGTACAATAGAAACAAAGAAACATAGAACTTGTTGGCAGGTAAGAACCACTTGGCCCTCCCAGCCTGTCCATTTATTTCCCTCACTATACTGTCACTGCAGACCCTAACTGATCTCCGGTTACTCTCCCCCCTTTCCAACCAAGATTCCTTTGTGCCTATCTCATGCATGCTTGAAGCCCACCACTGTTTTCACCCCACTACCTCTGCTAGAAGACTTTTCCAGATGTCCACCACTATTTCCGTGAAGACATACTTCCTCACATTCCCTCCTAAATTTCCACCTTCCAGCTTCACTGGATGCCCCCTTGTTCTTGTGCACTGTCTTGCCTGAAAAATACTCCCCTCTTGTACCTTATTCACTCCCATGAGGTACTTATACATATCTATCATATCCCCCTTCTTCCTTCTTTCCTCCAGGGTGTACATATTGAGATTCCTTATATACTCAATATATGTACTCCCTCATATACTAAAATGGCGCAGGGCTTGTATCATAAGTCCTACGATGAGTCACTTATGATGCAACCGATGCACCATTTTAGTTGCTGTCATCTAGATTCCTTCTACCCTGTATATGTCCTTCCTGAGATGTGGTCCTCAGAACTGAACACTACTCCAGGTGGGGTCTCGCTGATAGTAGATATAGTAGTAACACAACCTCTCTCCTTCTGCTGGTGATTCCCCTCCCAATGCACCCTAGCATTTCGCTGGCCCTGCCTACTGTCTTGTCACACAGCCCTGCCATCTTGAGGTCATTGGATATGATAACCCCAAGGTCCCTTTCCTGTTCAGTGACTGTTAATACCTCTTCACCCATTTTATACACAGCCCCTGGGTTTCTGTACTGTTAAGTGCATGATTTTGCACTTTTTTACATTGAAACCCAGCTGTGACACCCTCCACCACTCGTCGAGTTTTCTCAGGTCTTTACTCATTCTCTCCACCCCCTCAGGGGTATCTACCCTATTGCAGATTTTGGTGTAATCTACAAAGAGGCATGTCTTCCCTTTCAACTCTTCTGGAATGTCACTTATGAAGACATTGAAGAGGACGGGTCTCAATACTGTCCACTGAGGTACCCCACTGGTCACTCTTCACTCATTAGAATAAGTGCAGTTTACCACCACCCTCTGTTGCCTATCCATCAACCAGTTCTGTACTCAGTTTACCACCTTGGGTCCAACCTCTAAACTGGTAAGCTTCCTTATTAGCCTCCTATATGGTACAGTATTGAAGGCCTTCCTGAAATTTAAGTAGGCCACATCCACCACCTCACCCTGATCTATTTCCCTGGCCACCCAGTCAAAGAACTAGATCAGCTTCATCTGACATGACCTCCTCCCTGAGGAAACAAGTTCTCGAGTCCTTCTTTATGTTTCTGTATGCCAATAGTACACTGAGTCACTGCTTTTCTCAGCTGTGAGTGGCAGTTAGCTGCATGGCTCTGCATATGGGGGAGTTCTTAGTTCAGAAAATCCCCAGGAAGTAATTATAAAAGATGAAATTTGAGTAAACAGTCTAATTACTCATTTTCCACACCCTTGGTATGTTCTGCTTTATAAACCACTTGAATTTTGCTGCTGTGGTTTATGTGGCAAAACACACCCCAGGTGTGTAAAAAACAAAACAAAACTTGTATCACTTGGGAAGGAAAGCTTTTTGCAGATGATACCCACATTTGTAATAGGGTTGACACTAAGGAGGGGGCAGAGAGAATGTGCAGAGATCTTGGGAAACTCAGTCAGTGGTCAAGAGCATGGCAGTTGGGGTTCATTACCAAAAGTGCAAAATCATAGTTAGGACATAGGAACCCAGCAGCTTAGTATAGGATGGGGGGAGGAACTGACAGTCGCTAAGCAGTAAGGGGACATGTGTTCATTATCACTGATGACCTCAAAGTGTCACAGCAGTGTTAAAAAGCAGTGGGTAGGGCTAGTGGGATGCTGGGGTGCATAAGGATGGGTATCTCCAGCAGGAGGAGGGAGGTGGTCTTGCCATTGTGTCTCTTGCTGGTGAGACTGCACCTAAAGTACTGTGTCCAGTTTTGAAGGCTGCACCTCAGAAAGGACATAGTCAGGGTGGAGGCAGTCCAGAGGAGGGCAACTAAAATGGTGCAGGGGTTGCACAAAAAGCCCTACAGGGACATACTGAGGGGGTGAGCAGGGTGCAGGAGGAGGAGAAAGAGCACCATGACCAGAAGGCATGTGAGGAAGCTGGGTGGAGTATAAGAGGGATGTGAGAAAGTGATACTTCACTGAAAGGGTAGTAGATGTCTAGAACAGATTGCCAGCAAAAGTGGTGGAGGTGAAAACACTGGGCGAGGGCTTCAAGCATATGTGGGATACACATATGGTTATATTAGTAAATAGACAGGGAGGAGGCAGGGTCACTAGAGAATGTTAGTGTCTGTGGAGACAGATAAGGCAGGGAACATCTGGGCAGACTGGGTAGATAAAGTGCTCCTTTTTCATTAACAAATGCTTATATTTCTACATTTCTGTGTGTCACAACTAAGTAGACTGTATCGACAATATGCAAGAAAAGTGGGGTGTGGCCTGGCTGGGTATGATAGAGGTATGATGGAGGAAGTGTTCTTGCATGGCTCCCTCTCAATCTCCCAATCTAAACTCTCTAATTACTATTATTTTTGTAACAGTACCTCCACATCGTGACTTCACTCTGGTCACAAAAGAAACAGACATTTCTTAATTTCAGGGTTGCAACAATGCCCTCATCTGAAACTCAGGCCGCAGCAAGGGAGAAAGCATAGGATGCCATGGTGGGCTCAGTACCTACCACTACCTTTCCGGTGCTAGTTGACCCTGGACTTCCAGCCCTGCTATCCAACCTTCAAAATGGAAGGACAGACAGAGAGAGCTCAAAATGTACACCCTGGAAGAGAGGAGAGTGAGAGTGGATATGATAGAGACCTACAAATACCTCACAGGGGTTAACAGGGTGCAGGAGAGGAGTCTCTTTCAAATGAGAAAGAGCACCAGGGCCAGAAGGCATGTGATGAAGCTGGGGGGAGGGGTAATTTAAGACTGATGTGAGGAAGTAATACTTCACTGAAAGGGTAGTAGATGTCTGGAAAAGATTACCAGCGGAAGTGGTGAGGGTGAAAACAGTGTGGGGCTTCAAGTATGCATGGGATAGACATATAGTTATATTAGTAAATAGGCAGGGAGGAGGTAGGGTCACTAAAGACTGTTTAGGGTCTGTGGAGACAGATTAGGCAAGGAACATCTGGGCAGACTGGGTGGGTGAAGTGGTCCTTTCCTGTTGACAAATTTTTATGTTTCTATGTTTCTGTGTGTCACAACTAAATAGATTGTATTGACAATATGCAAGAAAAGTGGGGTGTGAGCTGGCTAAGTATGATGGAGGAAGTGTTCTCGCTCAACTCCCTCTCAATCTCCCAATCTAAACTCTCTACTTTCATTTTTGTAACAGTACCTCCACATCATGGCTTCACTCTGGTCACAAAAGAAACAGACATTGCTTAATTTCAGGGCTGCTGCAACTCCCGCATCTGAAATTCAGGCCGCAGTAGGAGAGAAAGCACAGGGTGCCACAGTGGCCCCAGTACCTAGCACCACCCTCCCCATACTAGCTGACCTCCCAACTTGCAGCCATGCTGTTCAAACTTCCAAAATAGTGGACTGGCCTTAATAACATAGCAGCAGCACAGATGATACACATTCAGTTCACTACTGCTGTGCTGCTATAAGAGACATCCACAGAGCACGAGGAACACCTAAATGAAGCAGAATCCCATATTAGCGAACATGAAGACCACCTGCAGGATCTGTCATGGAATAATGCCAGCCTACAAGACAGCTTTTAGTGCTTTAACTTTTATTACCAGCAGCAATCAAGCAACTTCTCCTGAGTGCAGTGAGGGCAAAAAGCATTACTAATGCTGGGGTTGGTAGTGGGAGGGCTCCCCTATCTTCTGTAGTCTCCCACATTCCTTTGTAACTTATAAGGGTGCAGCAATATATTCCACTAAGCACCAGGCCAGTGCCATATTTACATGGCATGGTAAGAAAAACAAATGGACATATAGCACACCAACGCAGGCACCATGGTGCATTTAGCAACCTCCATAAAAGCTCCAGCCAGGCTAGTGGCCAGGTGACCACCCACATTCACATAGTGCCCCACATTGATTCAAAACAAATAGTGTATATGGTATAAGCATGCAGCAAACCATCAATGCATTTGCATGTACACGTGTTAGTGGGTAAGCGGTGCAGTAGCAGAGATCTCCACTCATTAACCACAAGGCAAAGCAAGGCAAATTTTATTTTTCTGACACCCAATCCCAGAGGCTCTGTGCACTGAACAGTGAAAGCACACTATCAATACAGCAATACAAATCTATTTATAAACAATAAAATATCAGCATGAATAAATAATAATAAATATCTCTATAAAAACTGAAATTCAAGCAGAAAAGCAGGGTACCCAGGGAGGACTAATGCCTGAGGTCTGGAAGGCCTGATTAAACAGGGAGACCTTGAGGCAAGCCTTAAAAACCTCAACCGAAGGGGCCTCCCAAATTAATGGAGGAAGCTAATTCCACAGGATGGGGCTGGTGACACTAAATGCTCTGTTGCTGGCAGTTTTAAGCCTCATCCTGGGAATCACCAGGAGGCCCCTAGAGGAGGACCTGAGGGTACAGACCAGGACAGCAGGTGTAAGAAGGTCTGACAGGTAACCAGGAACTTGCCCACATAGGGCCTTAAAGGTGAGCAGGCCCACCTTAAAGAGGATCCTCCACCTTACTGACAGCCAGTGCAGATCGCACAAAACTGGGGTGATATGGCAGAATTTCAGCTGCCCAGTAAGCAGCCTATCGGCCATGTTCTGCACTACCTGCAGCTGGCAGAGGTTACCCCCTGAGACCCTGAGGTATAACGCATTACAGTAATCGAGTCTGGATGCCATGAAGGCATGCACCAAGGTGGGGAGATCCATAGACAGAACTAGGGGCTTAACCCTGGTGATATCCCTAAGATGGTAAAAGCTTGTCTGGACAATGGATGACACCTGAAAATCGAATGACAATCTGCTGTCAAAGGTCACACCAAGGTTTTGCACCCTAGAGGAAATCCTCAATGGCATGGTTCCTAGGAATAAACAGCTTTTTGTGCCAGAGGAAAACCTGTTCCGTCTTCTGTTCGACCCCACCACCAGTACCTCTGTCTTGTTGGGGTTCAGTCACAAACAGCTGGAGGACATTCAGTCATTTATCTCCGCAAGGCAGCTGTTTAGTATTTCCACTGCACTAGAAGTTCCTGGGGCGAAGGAAAAATACAGCTTGGTATCATCAGCATAGCAATGAAAACCCAAGCCATACTTCCTAATGAGCTCACCCAGGGGTAGCATGTACACAACAAACAACATTGGTGACAAGACAGAACCCTCAGGTACTCCACACAACAGAAGGCTGGAGGAGGAGGAGAAATTTCCCATCACTACTTGTTGCCTCCTGTCATGAGGTGTGACTCAAATCAGCAGATGACAGAGCCGGTGAGCCCACAAATTTCCCTCAGGTGGTCAAGCAACACACAATGGTCTACCGTGTCAAAAGCTGAAGCGAGATCGAAGAGGATTAGAATTGTCCCTGCCCCGCTATCTCTAGCCCTGAGGAGGTCATTATGCACCCGAAGTAATGTGGTTTCTGTACTATGCCTCACACAGAAACCAGACTGGAATGGCTCATAGAGATTGAAGGCCATGAGGTGCTCCTTAAGTTGCTGTGCCACAACCTTCTCAACAACTTTTCCCAAGAATGGGAGGTTGGAGATCAGATGGTAATTCACCTTGACGTTAAGGTCTAGTGATGGTTTTTTTCGCTAGCACTCACTGCATATATATGCAAGTATAGGAAGTATCCAGGCATCGACTTGCTGGGTAAAGATGCCTGGATAATGATAGTGATATCCCACAGATACGTACGGGCATGAACACTTCTTTGGCTTCACTGGCTTCATAAGGTGAACGATGATGTCATGATGCCGATGTTAGGAGAGTAGCCTCAGTTTCCTCCCCTTTCTCATGTGGTTTTCAGTATTCTTAAAGAAGCAGCTTACACATCTGGAGTGAATCTGACAGTCATGACAGGGGTGTAGTGTCTAAAAAATTATTTTTGATCCCTTATGTAATTGTACTATTGAGACTTAACTTTCCAACTTGATGTCAACTCCAAGCAGAGCTGGTCCAGTGTGGGTTAAAATTTGCCATGTCTATCAGTCTTTAGAGTGAGATGAAATCAACTGTAATCTTGAAATGTAGTAACGTATGTAATGTACATTCATTGTGTGGTTTTGTATAGCAGAAAGGAATTTGCCATGTTAAAGTTCAATAAAAAAAATTCACAAAAAAGCATTAATCGTTTTCAAGCCTCTGATAACACCTCATTCACCTCTGTGTATAGTTATCTTACCTAATTGTTTTACACAGAAAATAACATTTTAAACAATGGAAGAGGCAGGACCTAGCAATACAAATAATTACTATTGGTCTGATGAAGAGGCAAAATTATTTCTAGACTGTTTTGTTGATCTCAGCGTTATGAGATTAATTGATGGCAAAGCTTGAAGTAATGGAGATATTTTTAAAAAGATTAGTCAAAGATGAATGTGGAGGGATTTGTCTGCACTGTTGAACAGCTGCACACTAAATGGAAATTCTTTCAGAAATCTTTTACTCAGGATTGACTGAAACATAACAGAAGTGGGGCTTCTTGGTAAAAAAAAAATATTTTTTTTATGAATTCAGTAGTATTTTGGGGGGACATCCAATAGATGTGACACCTCAGATGTGTGATGACACATCTTCATCTGCAATCATACGAACATATGAACGTGCCAGCAGATAAAGGCCTTGACAGTCTATCAAGTCTGCTCAAGTGTCCAGGCCCCACAATATTTAAAAAGGAAAAAAAAGTGTGCTAAACAGAATCAAACCACGTAATGGCTCAGTGCAAAAAGTGGTACAATAGTCAAATAAAGAACTGAAATGTCACGAGGAATCCTAAGAAATCACCTGAAACAACAGAAAACAAAGAGGAATGTTAAATAAAACCAATATATATCTATATATATCTATATATATATATATATATATATATATATACACACAGTATATAGATAGATATAGATATAGTATTGCAAAATATTTACCAAAACTAAATATGGAAAAACGTTTAAATTCTAGCCTAAAAGGTACACACAAGCCATAATGACTACAAAAAAAGGGGTTAGATCCCAGGAACCATTTAAACCAATAGGGAGAAGTGCCCCCATCATGAAAATCAATCTACTTTCTCATTGTAACAACAATCTGAGTCTTTTACTTCCCCTTCTATTAAGTTTAATGTGGTCAGTAATCAGAAATTTAAAAGAATTCATTTGACCTCCATGACATCTAGACCAATGAGCACCTACAGAAGTGTCACAATGCCCACTTTGTATGGAACAAAACTCCTTTCTTTTAAAGTATGGACAGTTTTATCTATATAAACAAATGGTCATATGCACCACAATTCCTATATCACAAATGGTGTACAACAAGTAATCAGTTGATGTGTCTCTTAAGCACAACTATTTGTAGGACTCGGAAAAAGTAGAATCCTGAACCATAAATTAACAAATATTACCATTCCCACACCTGTAGGATCAAAGAGGCCTAGGGAGAATTGATTAGTGTGGCATAATGCCCCAGAGAAACAAAGGGACTTTGAACCAATCTGTCTTTAATACTGCAACCTTTACTGTAAACAACTCATGCAGCACCTCCTATAAGACCTTTAAGATCCTCATCAGCATGCCAATAACACTTAAGAATACTGGCTATTTTCGGCCAATGGAATTGAATTCCGTGATGAAATTGACAGCCTCAGATCTAGTAGTGCTTTGTAGTTTCCTTTTAAGTAAAGAGTTACAGTCTTGATTTAGAGTCTATTGTAAGGCTTCATTAACCAGAGAATGGTCATAACTCATTGGAATAAATTGATTACATAGGTCATCTGCATGATGAGGGTAAGTACCTTCATCAGAACAATTTCTTTGTAACAAAGGAACTGACCCATGGGGATGCCACAGACTAAGTGAGGTGGATGACAACTATCATATTTTCACAAAGTGTTTCCCCGCAGTTGTCCTTCTATAATTTTCAGTAATTACTTTTTCATTTGGCGAAACCATCAGTTCAAGGTCTGGAAATGAGACAGAGACTGGATTGACAGTATGTGTAAATTGAAAGTTTAAATAATTCAAATTCAAACTAGCTAGAAAATGATCAGCCTGAGATATGAACATTCGAACATACAAAAAGAGCCAGCAAGAGAAGACCACTCAGTCTATTGTGACTGCTTGGTAAGTGATGCAGGGTCTGGCCTTACAATTTACACTAATGGCCCTGTCCCCAACTGTCCCTCCCTTCCCCCCTTCTCACCCCTTCTCCCCTTCCTTGGTCCCAAGGGTTCTCTTTGTGCTTGTCCCAGGCTCTCTTGAATACTCCCACCATCCTTGATGAAACCACCTCCTCTGGCAGCTCATTCCAGGTGGACACCACCCTCTCAGTATAGAAGTGCTTCCTTACATCCCTTCTGAATCCCCCCCATCAATTTTAGGTTATGCCCCCTAGTGGTTGCTGTTGTTACTCATTTTAAAGAGACCCTCCCTTACCACTCTATTAATTCCCTTCATGTACTTGAAGGTCTCTAGCATATCACCCCCTCTGCCTCCTCTCTTTCAAGGAGTACATCCCCAGAGCTCTCAGCCTCTCCTCATAGGACCTATCCTGTAACCTCTCGATCATCTTGGTTGGTCTCCTCTGGACCCCTTCCAGCATGCTGATGTCCTTCTTAAGGTAAGGATGCTAGTACCTCACCCCATATTCTAAATGTGGTCTCACCAATGACCTGTACAATGATAAAATAACCTCACTTTGCCTACTACTGAATCATTTTGCAATTCACCCCAGCATCCTGTTGGCCTCCCAGACCAGTGAGACCAGATGCACTCTCTTGTCAAATACAAAGAATATCATCAATATACAGTAGTAGCCACAGACATTGCCAGCTATTTCCAGATATTTCATGAAATTTCTGAAGAGTTGTCTCTGGTGCCCCTACTGTGGAAATGCAGAAAGCAGGAGATATTTCTGGAAATATCACAGAAATTTCGGGAAATAGCTGGCAGTGTCTGTGGCTACTACTGTATTTGCCCCAGTATCTGATCCTATTGCATGATCTACTGGTCTTGGTGTCAAAGATGACCTCCTCCTGCCACCAACTCAAAAATTGGTTGGAGTTGGAGGGGGCCAATGACAACCTCATGGTCCTACCACAAACTTGAAAGTAAAACTTAGAGTTAAAAGTAAAGTAATTGTTGTGCAGGATCAAATCTAGGGCTTCAACAATGAAATCAAGATCAATGGTATCATGAGTCTGGTATAAGTCCGTGAACAACTGAATGGCATGGAGTCTTGAATGATGCTTGATGCTGGTATAAAGTGACTGCACATCAGTTGAGAGCCACAAGCAATCAGCATGGAAATGAAGGCATTCTAAGGCCTCGAGGACTGCTGTGATGTCCCACAGATAAGAAGGAAGTCTAACTACCATATGGGCCCAATGCACACAAAAAGTGGATTCCCTACACGCCACATATCCAAGGTGTGTAGGGAACCCAAAGGCAGAAAGCCATCCAGTGGGAGTCTGTTGGCATGCACATACAGTGCACCAGCAGGCTGCACACTGGATTCCCAGCTGATCGTTCCTGCTCTGCACTGGAGCAGGCTGGTGTCAAGGGCATGCCTGCACTCCACATGATGCACAAAGGCACAGAGTGCTGTGCACAGGGGTGTGGGAGTTACGGCAGGGGGGCTCTGCTGTAACTGACTGCATGCCTCCACAGATGTGACCTGCAGGTCACAGTTGGGACTGGGATTCACCCCCCCATGTTTCCTCAGCCATCGGACAGCTGGAGAGGGCTGGGGCGGCCATTTGAGCGAGTGCCTGTACTGTTTGCATTTCTGGATCTGCGCCTTCCCACACTCCCCCTCACCTATGGTGCAAGAGATCCACTCTGGGAGCCAGGTAGGACATCCGATTGGATGCCTGCCCGGGTCCACTGCTCCACACCTGTCCACCCCCGCGTACCTGCATGCTGGGGGGCAGGGCCACAAACAGGTGGCTGGAGATCGTGAAGACTGGCCGGTGCACACCTGTCCATGGATGTGGAGCTGTGCAGGTGTGGTACACACCTTTAGCATGTACTTTCCGCCAGGTCATGCATAGGGCCATAGATTGTAAGAACCCATCAATCAACTTAGACAGATTCTGTTTAAGAGAACCTATACTAGAAACAATGGGATGACCAGGTGACCTAAGAGGATCCTTATGCATCTCCATTAAGGTGTAAAATGTGGATACAACCAGAAAATTCTGAAACAGATATAAAAATTCCTGTTCGGAAAGGACATATTTTTAAAGATAACAATTGAGAACATTTTCTAATCTTCTTTTGTGGAGAGGAGTCATGTCACCATCCAGAAAGCATTAATTACTAATGTTGTTGAATTGAGACAATGCTTCCTGTACATAATAATCAGTGTTCATAATGACAATCTTTCCTCCCTTGTCCGCTTGTTTTATGGTGACTTGCTCCATCTGAGATAGTTCTTCTAGTGTCACTATGTCTGCATGGGTAAGGTTTCTGTTGGCTCAACCATGATCTTCAGGTAAGAGTCTGTCAACCTAAATTGTAACCAGTTTTTAAAATGTAGTGATAGCACTAGAGGTAGACCTCAGAAGACAAAATGTGGAAGAGGGCTTGAAGCCACTTCTATCCCAATGTGCAGTTGTATTAAAATTTTCTGGGGTTTAAAGGTTTTCCAGGGCCCATTCGGGATCCCAGCTAGCTGGTAAGACATCAATAATATCTTGCTCCTGCAAGGTTCCAGAAGTGCTAAATAAAGCAGGACTCTCTAGATGTGCATCAGTATCTGTAGTTGATGATAAATCACAAGTCTCAGATATCTGAAGGACTCGGAGACAGTAAACAGCCGATCTACCCATCCTCTGTTTTTGAGCAAAGAAACTTTTTTAAACAGAATTTTCTGAACGTCTTCTCTAAATCCAAATAAACTGAACATGTATCCACCTGAGGCTGGGGAACAAATGGTAGTCCTTGGGAGAGAACCAAAAGTTGAGCTGAAGTTAATTCCACATTGGAGATATTCATAACCTGTCTTTCATTCTCAAGTTGTGTTTCTTGGGGGTTGCTAATTTTTTGTTTGCTTTGGCCTCTGTGACCTCGTCTTGTTTTGTGGTCTTGCCTGTGGATTTGGGAATGGCTTCTGTGTGTAGCCCTTTCTCTTGAGTCCCCTTCAGGGCTCTGTTCTAAAATAAAATTAACTTTATTTTGAGAAGTGGATGTGTTCTGTTTACTGGGGTTTACTGATCTATTCCTGCTTCATGATCTAGATTTTCTGCTGTGTGATCTGCCACATGATCGAGCTGGAGGAATTTTGTCCCACTGATAAACTTGGTTATTTTCATAATCAGCAGTACAGTATCTTTAATTAATTTGTTTTGTTTTTGGGATATTACTTGTTTTTTACGTATTAAAACTTTGTCTTGCAATCTTTTGTTGAGGGCCTAGAATTCTTCAGTATTATCAAGCTGCAGCAATTCCTGTTCTTGGGAAGAAAATACATTTTGTTGATGAACGCAATAGTATTTTGGGGGGACATACAATAGATGTTGCACCTCAGATATGTGATGACGCGTCTTCATCTGCAATCATACGAACATATGAACATGCCAGCAGATAAAGGCCTTAATGCTCTATCAAGTCTGCTTGAATGTGCAGGCCACACTGTGTTTACAGAGGGACCTGCCCCTCCCCATTTCCCCCTTGTTCTCTCTCGCGTGCCCCCCACACCCTCTTCCCCTACCTGCTACTTTCGCCTTCACTCTGTCCTAACCACTCTTGAAGTTATCAAGTGTTTTCAGGAAGACCACCTCCAGCAACTCATTCCACTTGGTCACCTCCCTCTTGGTGAATAAAATGAATCTTAATCTCCCTACTGAACCTTCCTCCCACCAGCTTCAGGCTATTCCCCCAGTGGACTTATTCCCATTAAGGCTGAAGAGGCTCTCAGTGTTCATCCTGTTTATACCTGTAAGGCACTTGAAGGTCTGGATCATATCCGCCCTCTCCTTTCTGTTCTCAAGAGAGTATATGTTGAGCCCCCAAGCCTCTAATTGTAGATGTTGCCCTGATGGCCCTGGATCATCTTATTTGCCCTTCTCTGGACAATTTCCTACAAGTTGATAAAGGCACCAATACTGCACACTGTACTCTAGGTGAGGTCTCACCAGCGATCTGTACAGTGACAGTATGACCTCTGCCTTCTTGCTGGTGATCCTCCTGGCTATGCACCCCAGCATCCAACTTGCTTTGGCTGCTGCTCTCTTGCAGTGAGCAGAGTGCTTCAGGTCATTTGTGATGATTTCTCCCAGGTCTTTTTCTTCCTCTGACCTGGTTACCTGGACACCACCCAACCAGTATTTAGTCACTGTGTTCTTTGCCCCCCCAAGTGAATAACCTTATGCTTTTTAGCATTGAACCTCAGTTGCCAAATGCCAGACCATGTCTTTAGCCTAACCAGGTCTTCCCTTAGTTCCTGTCTCCTCTCCTCTGTGCCCACCCTTCCACAGAGCTTTGTGTCATCCATGAACAGTCAGATTTTACCCTTGATCCCATCTGCTATGTCATTGATGAAGATATTAAACAATACTGGACCAAGCCAGAGCCCTATGGGACTCCACTGATCACTGGCATAGCTTCTGAGAATTTCCCTCTGACTACCACCTTCTGACTTCTGTCCTGCAACTAGCTTTTGACCCATCTAGCAAGCTTAGCCCCCATCCCCAGGTTCTCCAGCTTCCTGACCAGTCTTCCATGAGGCACAGAGTTGAAGGCCTTGCTGAAGTCTGGATACAGGACAACAACTGCTTGGCCATTGTCTACTCTCATGGTCACCCAGTCAAAGAAATCAATTATGTTAGTCTGGCAGGACTGCCCTGACACAAACCCATATTGTCTCTCATCCTGGAACCCATTTTCCTCCAGGAAGCTCACCAGACTTTCCGTCAGGATGGACCCTGTCAACTTTCCCACTATTGAGGTTAGGATGACCAAGCTGTAGTTCCCTGGTTCATCCCTTGGCCCACTTTTATGGAAAGGTACCTCAAGTGCAATTCTCTAGTCCCAGAGCACACTCCCTGACTCAAGAGAGTTGTTAAACAGGTCTGCCAAGGGACCTACCAATTCCCTCTACCAGTTCCTTTAGGACCCTTGGGGTGCACGCCACCTGGCCCTTGGGATTTATCCACCTTCAGGGCACTTAGGCCCTTGTGCACCCTGTCTGCTTGTATTATACAGTCCATGACTCCACCATTCCCATTTCCCACCATCCTGCTTCCCTGTGGCACTGGTCCATCCTTCTTCCTAGTGAAGATGGGATAGAAGTATTTGTTCAAGAGCAGCTGACGCCATTAAGAGAACTTTCACAAAATATAATATTTAGACCCAGTCCAGCTTGTAGTTAACATTAGTTATGTATTCCTCCTCCCCATTATTTATTACTGAGGCAATTTGCTTGAAAACAAGATCTTTCATCCTGGAGAGGTTTATCTATTCCTGTTGCTTTCTCCCTACCTGAGGTCATAATGCACTACTTGTGACATCACAGTTATTCCCATGGAAATGGATTGTGATGTCACAACAGAGGATTGTGACATAAAGTAGGGAGTCAGCAATAGAGGCAGATGAACTCTGAGTGATAAAGATCATGTATGCATGTAAATTTCCTTAGTAATAAATAATGAGGAGGAGACATCTGTATCATATATATGGAATGCAAGCTGAATCATACCTAAATATTATGTTTTTTATAGTTTTCTTTGAAGTGTCAGAAGCTCTTTAAGTACTTGTTAAGTACCTCCACCTTCTCTTCACTACCTTTTGCCCAACCTCTTGTCTTCTATTCACTACCCTCTGCCTAACCACTGTCAGGAGGTTTAAACCTCACTTTTAGGTTTTTGGCAATATTGGGAATGCAAGTAATCACAAACACGTTGCATAAGAGTAATAAACTTTTTTATACCAAAAAGGATAAAATTACAGTTGCCCTAAGCAGTTTTTACCAATACGAACCGGGAGCCAGTGCTAATCGTTCCCTATACCTTGAGGTTTCTCTGTGCCTCTTGAGATCTCCGAGGTATAAGATTTATGTATCACATTATATACCTATGATAATTACTATGGTTACTGTAAGATAGAAACATTTTTAGTTACAGAGATTAGCCCTATTGGCTAAATTAGAGGTGGCTCCACGGTCCAAAATAACATTATACAATTCTGTAGTAGTCATCAGTTTATGAACAAAAGAGTTCTTATACAAAGTCTTACATAACTCAGTGTAGTAGTACAAATCACCAAAAGGTGGCAATGCTGACTTACATATCATAATTACTCCAAGGACACAGGTGCCTTGGCATTTTACAAGTAAGAAATACACAGAAAATATAAAGCAGAATATATGTATTAGCAAGCAAAGTGTATTACAATAATATGCATTTATATCCTGACATCTACTTTTATACGGTAGATGCCCTTAACCCTATATGTCAGTATAGCATATGTTTAAACACTAGGGCCCAGATATTTTTTTTATTTATTTTATTTATTCATATATCGGATTTACAAACCTTTGAGTCAGAGACTCATTTACAAAGGCACCTCGTCGAGGAGGAGACAACATAATTGTGAAGCAAGACAGCGGGAACAGTACAGGTGAGACACAGATAAAAATATATAATAGGCATTTCAAGAGTAGGTAAATAAAAAAGAATCATACAGGGACAGGTTGGGTTTGAGGCACTCTCAGATAGCCCTATGACAGGCAAATACAGCTACGAGTGTTCGTAAGGTGTTTGCGTAGGGCGGTTTTGAAGGGGCCAATTTTGGGGATGCTGGTGATGTGCATGGGGAGGGAGTTGTGATGGGATATTCAAAAGGGTTGTGCATGGCACAACAGTGTTGCACCATGTGCAACCCACTGATGCGCCACGACGTGATATTCAAAAGGGGAAAGTGCGTGGCACAAATCCCGGTGCGCTGGAACGCATCAGTAATATATGCAGGCGCAGGGAAGGGCGGTGTGCCCATGCATAATCTGCACAGCCTGATATTCAGCCTGGGATGTGCAGAGCCATGCATGCACAACCCCTACCTGTGCCAGCACAAAGTTAAGTGAAAAAAAAAGGAGCAAGGGCTGGCCACCCACAGGTGAGCTGCCATATTGCAGGGCGCAACACGGCAGCTGCCACCTGTGGGTGGCCACCCGAGCGCCAGCTGCACTTCCTTGGTGGCGCCCACCCCCTCCATGCCCTATCGCAGGCTTAAGTAAATAAAAAATGAAGTCTTATATACCTGGTGGTCGAGTGGACCTCTGTCTGCCTGATCGCGGGCTTCAGTAAATGGAGATTAATCCAAAGCCCTGGTGGTCCAGTGGACCGCTGCCCGTCCAATTGCGGACTAAGTAGAAATAAGAATACTCCTATATCCCTGGTGGTCCAGTGGACCTGTCTACCTGATCACGGGCTGAATTAAAACTAGAAGAAACCTATTATCCATGGTGGTCCAGTGGACCCCCTCCCCACCCGCCTAATGATCCCCACCACCCCGCCCGGTCAGCGGTGGGCGGCAGCATCCACTGCCTGCCACCCCACCCGCCGTCCTGACACTGTTGGTAGGGCTGTACGCCCATTGGTCCACAGCATGAGCCAATGGGCATGCAGCCCATACCGAACTACACATTCCACTGGACTACCAGGGTTAATAGGTTTCTTCTATTTTTAATTCAGCCCGTGATCGGGCAGACAGGTCCACTGGACCACCAGGGATATAGGAGTATTCTTATTTCTACTTAGCCTGCAATCAGGCGGGCAGCGGTCCACTGGACCACCAGGGATATAGGATTATTCTTATTTCTACTTAGCCCGCGATCGGGCGGGCAGTGGTCCACTGGACCCCCAGGGTTTTGGATTATTCTTATTTTACTGCAGCCCGCGATTGGGCTGTGGGGCACATTGCCGCACTGTAGGGGGTGTCGGTCCCCAACGGCTGCTGTCTGGCAGGCGCCCAGGTGCAAGTCGTCAGGGATCGGAGCACCTGCATGCAATGAAGATGAATGATACGCAAATGGCCCCATGTGCACTTCCTACATTATGGCCCCAGTATGTCAACTTTGAATATTGTGGTTGCTGCGCCTTGTGCAATGGATCTTGTGTTAGCGCATCCCCATGCTCCACTGTAGCCACTGGCGCTGGCGCTGGCACAGTGCCACTGCACCATGTGCACTGCGGGTGACCAGGGTGTGATATTCAATGCTGCTGAGCCATGGTGCAGCTCCACTGAATATCGCCCAGTCCACACCCCTGCGCAGCCAAGTTGAGCTGTGTCCAGGCTTGCGCCACAGCCTGGCGCAGTTTGAATATCTGGGCCTAGCTGTCTACTGTGTACCTCTGAGGGTACCAATTAGAGTGCAGGGACTTTGTGTAGCAATCTTGACTATGGGTTCCCCTTGTGGAACCTCAGTTAAGGTTCCACCACTTGATATCATTGGCAATGCTGCCGACATCCCCGACAGTGACAGGAACAATGCCAACTGTTGTCATTGCTCCTGTTGGGAGAAGGTCTTTTTCTGCAGGGGGCTGTGCCCCCCGCACCCCCTCATCTCTAAATATAGAACTCTGAGTCAGAGTTATCTCGGGGGTGGGGGCAGAACACCGGGAGTCATGGTGCTGTTGTACAGCGCACCTCCACAGTGACCTGGCAAGATTCGGTGCTGTGGTGGTTTTCGCTGTTAAATTGTTGCTGTAGTGACGGTACACCCTCAGTTAAGGGGGAAGTGAAAAAAATTGAGGGGTTACAATATAGAGTAACAAAGATTGTGGGCGGTTGCAAAAACCTAGATTATAAAATTAGGTTGAAAAGATCTAACCTTTTTAGCCTGGAAAATAGGAGAGTGAGGGGTGATTTGTTGTTAATCTACAAAATTCTGAAGGATAAAGAGTTAATGCAAGAACTAGAAATTAAGCCTCAATTAAAACCAGATGGGCTTAGGACTCACAAATAGCAAATAAAACTTGATAACTCAACCAAAAGAGGAAGATTTAACTTTTTTACACAAAGAATAGGCAGGCTGTAGAACCAATTGCTGAATACTCTGGTTGAATTGAATAAATTGGGCCTATTTAAAAAAATACTTAGTCAAAAATATTTTGGATAAGGGCTGCATTTGGACCCCTCAATGTGGGTGGATGGTTAATATAGGCAGAAATGCCTTCTTCCATCCATAACCCAGTATGATTACACAATCTCATCCTTTTTTTTTTCCACAAAATTGTTTCTCTTCACATGCAGAACGGCAGCTATCAGCTCTGTCCCCATGAGTCACAACTGTCTCGACCACTGCCAGTCAGGGGTAGTTCCCCCACAGATTTCCACCAGGGTGGGACCAGGCAGGGGAGGGCCACCACCAGAGCACACCTGTGCAGAGTGCCTTAACTAGTTGGTTGAGCAGACCAGGACTACATGGGCAGGACTTCATGAAATCCTTCCTTATGCTTTTTTCCTCCAGATTTTCTCCCTCCTTGTTGCTAGGGTACACACATTAGTGCATGCATGCAGAGGCATGCACACACCCCAGAAGTCCCAGTTTCTTCCCTTCGTGTTGCTCCCTAACTGTCCTACCACCAGGCCACCACCTGGTGGCAGTTACATGGCAGAGCCAGCATCCCTCCCTCCCTCCCTGGGAGAGGAGAGCAGTCCATCAGATTCTGTATCCTCTCCCTCCCAGAAAGTTCCAGCGACCTGAGATCGCTCCCGATCCTGGGTCACCAGCATGGTGGGTGATAATGCTGCCACCACGCCACTGGGCATGGTATGACAATGTCATCCTTAATGACCCTCTTTTCCCTTATATATTGCAAAAAGGCCTTCTTACCCATTTTAACTCCCTGTGCTAGCTGTTTTTCCCTTGCAGCCTTTGCCTTTCTAACTGCTCTGGCAGCCTCCCTTGTTTTACCACAGTAATACTCTCTATCATCCTCTTTCTGAGTGGACTTGTACTTCCAGAAAGCTGCCTTCTTGTCCCTTACTGCATTTGCCACCTCCTTGCTGAATCAGCCGGGCTTTTTGGCTCAGATTTCTTGCTTTTGATTTCTGCACACTCACTAGTGGCCTCCATCAGTCCCTCCTTTATTATGGCCCATTTCTGTTCCACCTCAAACCCCTTTTTGATTCCAGCCAGGTATTCTACAGGAATTTCTTCTATCCTACTATAGTCAGCCCTTCTGAAGTCCAAAACCCTTGTCTTGGTCATGATCATCACTCTGCCCATGTCCAGGTGGAACCACACCTCATGGTCATCACTTTCTGCAAGTGTCACTTTCACCTTCACATCCTGATCCCAAGTGTGTCAGGAACCCACTCTGGAGCACATCCACTAGTACTTGCTCCCTGGTGTAGGAAGTAGCCGGGATCTTCTAGTCTACCCGAGGTAGACTGAAATTCCCATTATTAGTACGTCCCCTTTGCTGGACATTTCCATGATTTGGGACCCAGTACCCTGTCCAACAATGAATTACAGTCTGTCAACTGAGAAAGAATCCTTTAATGAGCCTTCATTGAATATTGACATGGATGCTGAACATACAAGTGACAGGTAATTTTCTTTAATAAAATTTAGCATACAGCAAGTCTGTTCATTGATGGGGCATTGGGTGAGGCTGTAGTTTTCTCAATTCCAGTGAGGGAACTTATTTTGTTTTTTTGGGGGGGGGGGGGAGATTAATGCTGCAGGATGATGCTGAACAAGCACACATACTGTGTTTTGCTTGCCAAATGGGTGTACCGGTGTGGTGATCCAGTTGATCCAGCTATTGAGAGTGTGATCATTTTTCTTTTTTTCCATCATTTTTTTTTTTTTGCCTTACTGATATATGCAGCCAGTCTATCAGCCATGTCCCATCTCCCCCTCTACTGGTGTTGGCATTCCCTGACCTACTATGGGCTAAGTCCAACATGGATTACCCCATGTGCTGGAGCCAGTGGGGTGGTGGGCCAGTAACCCCCTCATATATCCAGAAGCCACCAGTTTTCAGATTGGGGTTAGTCTGCCCTCCCCATTAGAGGATAGTAGTTCATTGGGTACTATATCCTTTCCCATACTGTCTGATCCCTAGTGACGTGCTCATTCCCAAACATTGGTTAGTGGCAGGAGATAAGGTGGTCAACGCTTCAGCTCTCTGTGTCATAGGATCTGCAGGAGAAGGTAATCAGTTTAAGGAAGCAGATTTGTTGCCAGTCTCACTGAGTAGACTTTTGACAGCTGTGGATGTCCTGCTAACGTGGTTGTTGATGTTCCATTCATCAGTACAGATGACCCCATTTTACGCCCCAAGTCAGGGGTTCGCTGATGTCGACTGGTGAAGTTCCAGCATCTGTTTAGATGTCACATGCCTTGGGGAGTGAGAGATCATCCTCCTGCATCTCGTCTGCCCTCTAAAGGGCGCATTATGTGGGAGTGAACAAGTGGACTGTTTGGCTTGGTCTTTTGTCAGAATGCATATACTTGCTTGATGAGTGACAAGAAGGTGACGTGAAGGTGTCACCATCACAGAGTGGGCCTTCAGTAGTCTACATAATATTATGCTAATTCATTGTGTAATCAAATATTTATTTTTGTACATTCTGCTGTGGAAGTCAACTGCAGCAGGACTACAGATAATGCAGAAGGACAGTTGGAAAATATTTCAGATGGTTGTGAAGGTAATTCACTATTTATTTGTACATATATTTTTTTCAAAGCATTACCCCTTAACCATTAAATAAACATCTCTCATAATGACACGATATTTAATGTAATTGAATTCAAGGGCTAGTTGATCACTGTTAATGTGTTTAAGCATTAAGGAACTACAGAGGTTATGTTACAGTAATGTTAATCACCACCAAGGTGGCATAGTGTAACTTGATGCACAGTCGAATGCCACATGCTTCATGGGATGATTAACTGGACACTAGCATGTCCCTGTGGAGTTCCTGAATGTTGTTATTATAACTGTGTCAAGATGTATTGCAGTTCTTTTTTTACATCATTACCTCAAAGTATAGTAAATTAGTCGCTCTGTCAGCAAGACAGATCATTGTTGGCTATGATAAATCTATTTGCAACTACTTGATTTAAATAAAATTCCACTCCCACCTCCTTCCCCTCTCAATTTGTAAGTGGTGGGATAGTTTTGGTGGTCCGCCTCCTCCATATCCATCAGTTGTCCTGCATTAGTTGGGTCAATCATTTATTCATGTTACCATTTATTTACATAGGATAGCAAATTAAACTGCAACCGCTCATTTCAAGTGGAGTCCTGATTATGCCCAGTTCCAAAGCTTGGCAGACTGGGGCACTGGGACGTTAAGTGCCTTGTCCATGGTCACACTTCCCTTTAAGTACTACTTTCTCCACAACCAATCCTCATGGTAAAGGTGCTGCCTCACGGATGGTGATGTAGACTTAAACATTATGCAGCAATTTTAAACGTACTATAATGCTCAGCAATTTTTCAGTGACAACAGGCTGAGAGAAAGGCATGTTAAAGGAGACATAAAAGGCAAAATGAAATTAAGCAACATAGTAGTATACAGTAGGCCAGTATATATTTAGAGCCAGTATGTATCATAACTATAGCTTTTCTATTTGTCATGTATCAAAACATACAAATTGCAGTTTACATTGTAATTTCAAAGATGGCTGTTTATGTAGTCTTCTGAGTCTACTTCCTGTCTGTCACAGAAAGGAAGTACAGTTTGCCTCAGAGTGATGATGTTTCAGCATGTAAATCTGCAGGTTAATGTGCTGCTTTTGGTATCCCACCCTCTACATACACACAGTGGTTAAACTGGAAATGCTTGGATGGGGGGACTTTTACCTCTAGTTTTGTAGGTGTGGAACTACTGTCATCCCCAGGTGGTGCAATTCTCCTATAGTATTCAATGAATAAAGATGACAGAGGTACAAGAACTCCCATGCATTGTTTAAGGGGTGAGAACTGAATGTTTGCTCAACTGAATTTAAGCACACAGTATGCTTTTCTTACACCTTCATTCACCAGCTGTTTCTGACAAGCTAATTATGGCCTGATCAATTACAGTCTCTCTCCCTGGCCTTAACCAAGATAATCTGTTCAGTCTACTTTTAAAATCTGTTCTGTGCTTTACTACAGGCATCATTTACTCACATATGCTAGTTTGTAATTTTGTGTGTGGCAGAAACAAGAGGAGAATACCCTTATTATCTATGTTCTCTGAGTTGTGGAATTGTAACATGACTGTGAATGGGATATGCTCAATACAGACAGTGTGCATACTGACTACTGATTATAAAAAATGAAAAGGCTGTGACACTGCACATGTTATGCTTTGGTCTCCAGCAGTCCTTACTCTGTATGTTAGTTTGTGTAACCACAGGCATAGCATGCCGGATTGTCACATTGTATCAGGAATGCTTTGATTTTTGGGCCTCTGTTAGGGATCTGATGTACTAGCATTTTTATTTCATGTTAGTTGGTTTCCCATGTCCTCTAAAATTCCACAGCATCACTATTATGCAGTCCCAATTCCTTGAATTTGTTACAGTGATTAGTGAATCTGCACATGATCTGTACTGATTATGTGCCACTAACAGCCGTGCTACAATCACACAATTCAGAGAACAAATCTAGAGGTGAAACCCCACCTGTGCATTTTCAATTTAATGACTGTGTGGGGGGGGGGGCACCACCAGCAGCACACTAACCTACAGGCTTACATTCTGAAACATCATCACTCAGTCAAACTGCACTTCCTTTTTGCCACCGACAGACTTGCAGGCTTACAAGACTGCATAAACAACCATCTTTGAAACTGCAGTTATTATGTTTTGCTACATGACAAATGGAAATGCTGTGGTGATTATGCATACATGCCCAAAATATATACAAGCAAATAATACCAAGTTGCTTAATCCCTGTCATGTCCCCTTTAATCCTACCTCCCTTTTCTCCAGTGCCTTCTGCTATTACCACTCATCTGTGCCTAAGTAGTATTGCATCAAAAGACTCCACTCTGTAGCTGTCATCGTAAAATTATTCATTTCAATGTCCAAAGCCACACCGACAACCTCTTTCTCTCACCACCTGGCCCAAATGTTGGTATCATACTCCAGTAGAGCTCTATGTAACAAAGCACTACTAAAGCAAGAATCAGGCAATTGGGACTTGTGGTAACAGAATGACGGCATTCATGCAGTGTTGACTATTGAAATATCTAAATTTATAAGGTGAAGTCCGTGGTACAGAATCTTTGGCTCATGGATAGTGAAGCTCAGTTGAATGGGAACTACAGTGCAAGCTGCTTAATGTGGACGCTTTCGTGCAGTGCTGTTTTGTCCGTGATATGCGATGTCCGTAGTTGCCGGTAGGTGGTGTTGTAGGACAATCAGCACAACCAGGTCAGTGTACACGATAGGGCGGTGAACGCTACAATCGTACTTACGTTCCTGGTGAGCCCGCTTTTGTCCTGAGGTCCAGTTTGTTGCCCTGTCTACCTTGTCATTTGGCTCTGCCACCATTTAGCTGTTGTTGCCTGTTCCTTTACCTTTCCCTTCCATGCTCCCCCTGTGCTTGGCGCACACTCCCCTTGCTTGCCTCCTCTACCTCGTCCCCATCACTTGTCTTTTCCACCATGCTGCCTCTCCTTTCGGTGTGCTTTGCTCCCTTTCTCTGCCTAGCAGCTCCAGGACAAGCGCATCGCAATCTACTTTGGAAGCTCGATCTTGCAAGCTAGAGGGAAGCCCAGTCTCTTAGACATGTCTGGTTGAACAGAAACAGAAAAACAAAACCCCCAAGATCATCACGCAGCACAACAGCTGTTGCATTTACGAGGTTAGCTTAGTACTATGCCAATTAACACCTTCTTTGGCAGTGCCCTGCTATGGAATGTAGCACCTAATTATCTTGCAAACTTTCCGACATTGCTGGTCTGTAATGTCCATGTAAAACAGTGATTTTAACATTGGTAGAACTGGCTTTCATTTTGGTCGAGACTTTTTGTCCGTGTAACCCGATTGTCCGTGTTACCCATGTCCGTCTTTGGTGGAGTGCACTGTACTGAGATACCAGTACCAATTGTGTTAGCTAGTGAAAAGAAACAGGGTTGGGTTGGGGATTTAGAATTGAAATTTAACACATAATAAATGATGATTGCAGATGTGACTTCAGTTCAACAATAACATATGACAGGGTATGGATTATAGGAGGATTTACACATCCCTCATGTGGTGTGTCATGAGGCATAATTGAGTGACTTAACCACACAAGAAGTGAGTAACCCCCCAATTACCTATGTTTTGGAGTGCCTTATTACAATTATAGAATGGACCCATGTGCTAAATACATTTAAAATGTGTTATGTCTTTTTATGAATGCCTTTCCTCAGTCGTGGGTTATTGCAGGATTTACCTACCAATCAGGTTACAGCATTTTAGGTGCCCATTGTATAATATTATTTAATTTGATTTCTTTTTATTTAAACTGGTGAACAGATTGACAAAACTGCCATTTTTCACAGTGACCAGTGTGTACACAAAACATTAGACAAGTACAGTTAAAACATTACATAAAACATGAACAATTGGAATTCTGCAATAAAATATTGTACAGTCTGGATTCAAATACATTCAGGTTACCACTACTCAAAACTGACTGAGCAGGTTATTATAACACATAATTGCCTTATACTTTAAAGATCTTTGACCAAAAGATGAGATGAACCTGGGAATAGAAAAGAAAATCTAACTTGGGACCTAGTGGAAAACATAATAATGCTTATTGCAAATTTTGCATTCATTGTACTAGGCATCAGGTCTAAAACTATTCTGTGAAGAAAGATTGATGCCCTTCAATAACAATACAATGGGATCTCCCTTGTAAGTAACCTCTAAACCAGAAAAATGAATCCAATGAAAAACCCTGTTTAGCCATGGTGCACAAAAGAAGTTGTGATCAACCAGGTCGAAGACCTTGGTAAGGTCAATGAAGACTGATGAAACATGGAGCCTCTTATCCGGGGCCCCAGGGACATAGTCCACGAACTCCACCAAGGCTGTCTCAGTGTTATATTTAGATCTAAACCCATGCTGTGTCCCAGTCAGGAGATCATACTTGAACAGGTGTTCATTTACTTGATCAACAACAATTCTTTCAAACAGTTTTAATAAAGGAGTAATAATGAGATTGGGCGATAATTTGAGAGAATGTTTCTTGTATCCTGGTTTATGGATTGGTTTGATGAGGGCTGCTTTCCAACATTTGGGAAAAAAATCATGGCAGAGAGAATAACTGAATAAATGAGTTAGGTGGGCAGAGATAGAAAGACAGGCTATTTTGATAAGCCAATAATCAGTTTGACCTAAGCCAATACATGTTGGGATTAACTTTTAAAATATAGTCTATAACCAAAGATGGAAACAAAAATTTGAAATATTATATTTGAAATATAAAATTATATTTCAATGCATTTAGTTTCTGGGTCACACTTGGAAATGAGCCTCAGCTCTGTATGCTTTTCCCGGTTACCAAATGTTTAAATAAATAAATAGTTTACAGAATTATAAATTAGCTATACTGATTATTCTGTTTCTATATGTTTTCAAATGTAATAAAATCAGTAAGTTTTTGCTTATTTTGTTTGTTTGTTTATTCTTGCAGAACCAATGAAGAGGAAACAAAAGGTTTCAAATGACAAATCAACGCATTTCTTTGAACAAAGTCATGAACTGACCCATCTACTTTTAAATGAGTTCCATGACAAGCAAGAACAGTGGATGCAAAAAAGGGAGGCTGACCAAAAAGACTGGGAGAGGAAAATGATGACTACTTTTGGTCGGCAGACTGCCGAAGTAGGGAGATCAAAGGTATGAGAATTTATTTCCAGCATGCAGTTTTTACTTCAGTCACTTAAATTACAAACAAGGCCCCAGAACCCATACACAAATAACAATACTAGCACTGTGCAAAGCAATTCATATGCAGGCCAACATCCATATAGTCAGGCCAACAATAACGATGATTATGTGCTTGGTCAACTTAATCAATACATGATTTTATAGAGTGATACATAGATAACTCTTCATTTAGGGATTTAACTTGCAAACAGTTTTCAAATAATTGTTAACTCTTCTGGTGAGAATTTTATAGATTTTTCATTTTTTCTTTATTTGTAAGTTTTATCAGATGTTAACATGTTAAATTTTATTTCATTACAAGTTTAAGTAATTTATTTTAAGAAAATTAGTGTAATTGTTTATAGTTACTTATTACTAGTTTTCATCTTAATGTTACTCATTAAAGAAACATACTAGTTACTTATTATGAACAAACGTACTGGTAAAAATTTAGATATGTCCTCAATAAAGTTTATCATTTGAGGTAAAAGTAATGAATATCTTGTGTATATGTATATGTCTATATGAAAGCTTCAATTAGATATAGCAGGCCAATATTTAGACATTGTAAGCAATAAGGCATGCATATGACTTACACTTTGTTAGAAACATGTTTCTACTATTTGATCCACCCCCATCATCCACAATTTTGTATTTAAGGTATTTTGTGGCTGGGGGCAGTAGGATGGTCTGCAAGGTTGGAGGGAGGGGGTGTGATGAAATCTCTTTACGTGTTAGCGCAAATGAGTGTTTAGATGGTGACTGATCATGGAAGTGGGCTGGTGGTGCCGCCCGTATATCATAAAAGTTGTAGCAAAGTAAATATAAAATTGAGTGAGCTGGAAGGAGGATTGGAGAAAATGAATGGGTTTCTAACGGAGGCTGTGGGGGTATGGAAGGCATGAAATTACGGATGCCAGCTGGGATGAGGGAGGTGGGCTGTTCCATATTTCTTTGTTTTGCCTTTTTAATCAGCCTTTTCTGCCAGATGTCACCCAGGCATGCTATCATCCCCATCAATGCCTCCCACAAATGACAACCTTCTGAGACCTACCTTCCTCCCAAAATTCCTCCACTGATTTAACATCCACCCCTGTAGTGAATTTAAGGGAGGATGGGCCATCTTCCCATCTCCAGAGAAACACATCCGGACCAGAGGAGGATGATGATATGGTGGCTGCACTGGTCTGGGTAAAGCTGGTGAAACTTCATGCATCACAAGCCACTTTTCCTTGTTCTCCTGATCCCCATGCTGTAGCACAGATAACAGGACATGCTGTGTTGAGTCACACATGTCATGTGTCAAACCAATGGCACCCTCTCTTCGATGACATTTAACGTGTGCGCTACCACTGAGCACCTACTAGATAGCAGTCAACAGTGGAATGCTGAACATAACATCAACTCCCAGGGACAGAAGGGAAGTCCTCCAGATGTTCAATCATCTCCCCATGCCACCTCATCACCATCTGCTGGCTGATGTCTGACAACCCAAGTTTGCATCAGATCATGGTTTGTTAGCATGGCAGTGGGTGTGTGTTCAGCCATTCAACCCTGCACATCACTGTGCTTGCATTGTTTTTTTTTTAATAATACTTTCATGAATAGAAATATGCATGCATAGTGAATAATGCAACATATTTACTACCTTTCAGGATGAGGTTTTTGTGTACACTAGGCATATGGGTATTCATGGACTTTATATTATAGGCCAAACTGGATCATATCTACAGAATGTTAGCTTTACACTAACCAAGTTAGCACCTGTACTAACATGGATTAGTGCTGGCACTCTGGACAAGCCTACATTGGAGGCATCCTGTACGACGCCAAAACCTAGCTGTGTGCATGTGCTAACTGTACCTCTGCCTCCATGCAAGTGAGGGAGTCCTTTATGCATAATGCTGCAGTGGTATATTCAAATGGGTTTGGCAGATATATGTTATAGCAGTGTCAGTGGCTCACCATGTTGCACACTTGCCTCAGGTGGTTGATCAGACGGTTGTGAGTTCTAGTCCAACACCAAGAACATGTGGTAAAACCCAGTACTGACACTAGTGTAGCATGAGTGGGGTGATGGACTCTTGAGGTGCTGCCTTTGAGAAGAGACAATAAATCAAGGTCCCATCTACCTGTTCTGGTTCTTGTTCTTGTGGATGTTGAAGATCACATGGCATGTCTCGAAAAGAGTATTGGTTCCTAGTTGCATAATTGCGCAACACTAGAGAAAGGAATGTGTGTGTGGCTGTAAGGAAATTCCTCAGACGCTTTGATCAGTGAGCCTGTAGCTTAATGGTTAGAGCGCTGGAATGGCATACCAGAGATCTGAGGTTCGAATCCCAGTAGGCCACACTTTTCCTTTCTCATTTCCATCCTTGATTTAAAAATATGTATACCTTGCAGGGGTTAAACTGCATTAAGAGAAAGTGGTATTTCTAACATCGAAAAGAGTAGGGTAATTTTTTATTAAAAGAAAATAAAACTACAACCAAATCATACAGAAAACAAATTACATTCAATCATAGGCTTCAAAACTCAAATACATACACAAAGGAAAACAAGAAAAACAAATACTCATATATACTAATCAAATATCAGTCCTACCATCTTTGTAACATTACGTTCCATTCTCTCAATATCCCTTCTAGAAAATCTATTGTTGGCCAATCTGCTTTTTCCTACAGTGCTCCAAAATTTTGGTCCTCTCTTCCCCTTTCTATTTGTTCTGCTGCTTCCTCCCTAAAGTCTATTCTGACTTTTGTTGTCCTACCTGCAACTGTCTTTGGTCCTTCCTTTTTTTCCCTCTTTTCCTCTATTCTCTAGTCTTGCCCTCTTCTTGCTGTTCTGATTTTGTTTTCTTTCTGTACATATTGTGAGTGTTTTGCTTTCTAGTTGCCTTCATTTACTATTTTGCCATTAATATTTATGATTCTGTTTGTAATTATTATATTATTGTATTTTACCTTGTTATTTTATTGTTAGCTGTATCCTTCTCCCCTCTCCTCCAGGACTCATCTGGAAATTAGCTGTTGCCAGCTCATTATGTACTTCCTGGTTAAACTTTTCAATAACTAACTAAATAAATAATCAAAACATAAAGACCATGTCCATCAATGAGGATGTGTCTTTAGATGAAGTCTTCCTCTGTCTTACAGAGACATCCACATCACTGATTTCCGAAGTCTCTGAAAAACAGACTGACGCAACATTTTCATATCCTTTTCATAAATAACCATACATTCATTATTAATCTTTTCTATTAACCCTGATAAAGGTGTATCTTGATGATGTAAAAAAGCACAGACATCTTACTTCGCAGATATACCATTTAATACCTGCTAGAATTACATGTAATGTGCCTGAATGAAATTTCCCCCACCCACTATCTATTGCCCTGTGACAGGGTCAGTCCCTGCCAGTGATGTGTGGACCCATCCTTTTCTTTTCTAAATGGTTGCAACCTCTATCTTTCCATCTTTTAAAGCTATCTCTTTCTTTTTCTTGGTGTGGAGGCAGGCCACCTCCATACTACCCCTTCCCCACTTGTACCTTCTTCCTTTTATATTTCTCTTCCTTCATAGGGGTCCAAAACTATAATACCAGTGTAAGGTATGAGTATTTAGGTGTCTAATATGTGTAAAGACCTGGTAGCACTGATAAGCATGTGAAGAATGAAAAAAGTACTCACCTTAGTAATTATGTTTCTTCTAATGGAGTCTTGCTGTATTCTGACTATTGCAGTTATCCCTAGCACTCAAACTGCCCCAGAGAGTAGAGGGTTAATTTTCTATGCAGAGCATAGAACATTGAGCTCGAGCTCGGTTCAAACCTCTGTCTGCTGCACTTTGAAGTGCAACTGTCAGATTCTTATGCACTAATACTAACTAACTACTATGTGGAAATTGTAAAATTTTTACTAGCCAAATGGCAACCAAATATTTCGGATCCCCAAAAGACTCAAGTCAAGAAATCCAAAATCAAAAACCAGGTAGTGAACAACTTAAGATGGTTAAATTAATAATATAACCTACTCCCCTCTCTAAAAGGAGGGAGTACCCAAATGCACCCCTGGGGTGCAACACTTGCACCTGCCAGCCCACTTCCCAAAAACAGGTTCTGAGAGGGGAGGTAGGTAGGGAGGGAGGTCAGAATACAGCAAGACTCCATTAGAAGAAACATAATTACTAAGGTCAGTAATTTTTTCTTCAAACAACATGAAGTCTTGCTGTATTTTGACTATTGAAGACTACCAAGCAGTACATCCATGGAGGAGAGAATGAAACCTACCTTGGGAATAGGCTCTGCAGTACTGCTGTCCCAACTGAGCATCACTCCTAGCCTGGATGTCCAGGGAGTAATGCTTAGTAAATGTATGGACTGTTTTCCAGGTGGCTGCTTTACATATCTCTAGCAAAGGAATATCCCTGGCCACAGCCAAGGAAGCAGTTGTACCTCTAGTCGAATGAGCCCTCAGGCCTGAGGAAGGCATTTTGCCTAGCTTCTCATAGCAGAATTGAATACAAGAGACAATCCACCTGGCAATAGCTCTCTTAGTGGCAGGTTTGCCCTTACCCACTTCCCCCATAAGTGAGAAACAACTGAAGGGAGTCAAACTTGTGAGCCTTAGTATGCTCAATGTAGCAACTAAGGGCTCTTTTAACATCCAGACTGTGTAAATGTCTTTCTCCTGAAGAAGAATGATCAGTGAAGAACACAGGGAGAGACACAGATTGGTTCAGATGAAAATCTGAAACCACTTTAGGTAAAAACCTCCTATTAGTTCTAAGGACCACCTTATCTCTATGGAATGAGATAAAATCAGGCTCCACTGACAGAGCTTGCAATTCACTGATATGCCTGGCAGAGGTAATAGCTACCAGTAACACAGTTTTACAAGTCACGTACTTAAGCTCTGCTGAAGACAAAGGCTCAGAAGAAGGTTGCACAAGCTGAGCAATGCAAACATGAAGATCCCAAGCAGGGGTAGGATCCCAAAAGGGGGGATTGGTGTGAAGCAATCCCTTGAAAAATGTACAGAATACAGGGTGAGATGACAGTGAGGAAGGCTTTCCTGGTGACAGAAAAGCAGAAACAGCTGACAAATGTACTTTGAGAGTAGCTGGTCTGAGGTCTAGGCCATTAAGATGAACCGTATAATCCAGAACTATAGACAATTCAGCAGTGTCTGGGGATATATACTTCTTGGAACACCAAATGCTGAATCTTTTCCATTTGGAGTTGTAAGTTTTTCTGGTGGCAGGCTTTCAAGAGGCATTGAGAATATCCAGAACCACTTAGGACAGATGCAAATCTGCATACTCTAATTCTTCAAGAGCCATGCCTTAAGATTGAGAGACTGAAGATCGAGGTACCAAATCCTCCCCTGAGAGGAAGTTAATAGGTTGTAATTCCTGGGAAGAGACAGGGGAAGATGGACTGCTAGGGACAGCAACAGGGTGTACCAAGGCTGCCTGGCCTAGTCTGGAGCAATCAGAATCACTTTGCAAGGCTGTGACCTTACCTTGACCAGAACCTTGAACAGTAGAGGAAAGGCAGGGAAGGCATATAAAAATTTCCCTTCCCAGTTCAAAATCAGAGCATCCAGAGGGACTGAGTCCAATACTGGGGGTCTGCAACAAAACAGAGGAAGTTGGTGATTGTCTGGAGCTGCAAAGAGATCTATCTCTGGAGTGCCCACCTTGAAAAAATCACTTTCAACACCAGAGAGTCCAGGGACCATTCGTGATGGCCCTGGGAGATCCTGCTCAATACATCTGCTAGCACATTGTCCTTCCCTAGAAGGTGGACTGCTATCAGAGAGGTCTGCAGAGAATAAGCTAGGGACCACAATTTCATGGCGTCTGTGCACAAGGCCATAGACCAAGTGCCTCCCTGCTTGTTGATGTACCACATGGTGGTGGTGTTGTCTGTCCTGACCTGAACCACCTTGTTCTGCACTGACTGAGAGAAAGCTTGCAGGGCCAGAAAGACCACCCTGAGTTCCAAGAGATTGATATGAAGAAGGGATTCCTGAGGGGACCACAGTCCCTGGGCTGTGAGAGCCCCCAGATGGGGCTCCCCACCCCAATAGAGAAGCATCCATGGTTAGGACCACAGAGTGAGACTGAGTGACAAATGGGATGCCTTGCCTGAGGTTGCCCTGATCCTGCCACCATTGGAGAGCCTGGATCAGAGTCTGGGTCACTGGAACTAGTTTGGTTAGAGAATATTTCTTCTGAGACTAAAAGGCCCTCAGGTGAAACTGAATGTCTCTCATCTGAAATCTGGACCCTTGGACCACTGCTGAAGAAGCTGCCACGAGGCCCAGAAGTTGAAGGAAGTGCTTTGCTGGCTGAGAGACCAGAAAATGGAATGAAGAAGCCAACTCTACAATATCCCTTGCCCTTTCCAGGGGGAAGAAAAGCTCTTGCTTTGACTGTATCCAACTCTGCTCCTATGAAGGTGAGGAGCTGTACAGGCTCGAGAACTGACTTGGGGAGACTGAGAAGGAATCCTAGGGAAGTGAACACTTCCTGAGTCACTTGAAAGTCTGACTTGACTTGGTCTGGGGGAAATATGGAAATATTTTTCCTTCTTAAAAAGGCCACTACCATGCTAGGTATTTTGTGAATACCCTTGGAGCTGATGTCAGGCCAAAGGGCATAACTTTGAACTGATAATGGCCTGAAGGCAATTCAAACCTGAGGTACTTTCTGTGGGAGCACCTGATGGGAATGTGAAAGTAGGCATCTTTTAAGTCCAGGGAGGCTAGCCAGTCCCCTGGCCTTAGAGAGGGAAGGATTATTCCCAGAGTCATCATTTTGAATTTTGATTTTAAAAGATGTTTGTTCAGGTATCTTAAGTCTAGGATGGAGCGCCACTCCCCTGTCTTTTTTGGGGTAAGGAAGTACCTGAAGTACAGACCTTTGCCCCTGTGCAATGTAGGAACCCTCTCTACAGCCTTTAGAGCCAGTAGAGATGAAACCTCTGCCTCTAGAGCAATGATTTCCGAGATGCTTGCAGGTGGAAAAGATGTGGCCCTCAGCTTTGGAAATTTCTTGAAGCTGAGAACCAGCCCCTGGCTTACCACCTCCAGGACCCACTTGTCTGAGGTAACAGACATCCAGTCCTGGATGAAGTAAGCCAGCCTGCCTCCTACAGGAATGGGGGAGTCGACATGGGCTGACACATCAGGGTGTCTGCTTGGCAGGAGCCTTAGGTTGAGGGATGGATGCAGCCCTGCTCATCCCCCTTCTGCCTCTCCCTCTGAAGAACCCCCTCTGAGGAAAGGGAGAAGAGGCCTGTGCTTGGTAGAAAGGTATATGAAAAGGCCTGCCCCTGCCCCTAGTCTGCTGCCTTTGAGGAGCTGCCTGCCTTTCCTTGGCCTGTGCACTCCTATAGGTGGTCCTAGACTCATCCATCTTTTTCATGTAATTCTCTGTCTGCTCCCCAAACAGAGAATTACCCACCACAGGGAAATCCATGGCCTTAGCCTGGGTGTCCTGTGAGAGACTAGTACATCTGAGCCAAGCCATTCTCCAAAGAGCCATAGATGTAACCATGACTCTAGAGAACACATCATTGAAGTCCACAGCAGCATGGGACTGTACCTTAGATGCCTCAATCCCATCAGCAGTTACCCCCTCCAGCTCCGAGGCTAGCTGGGGGGAGGCCTGCTTAGCCAGTGCCAGTACAGTGTCTCACCTGGACTTCTGGTACCTGGCTGCATAGGCCATATAATTAGCCTGCCTGAGTCCCAAGAAACATAGAAACATAGAATTTGATGGCAGATAAGGACCGCTTGGCCCACCCAGTCTGCCCATTTCCCTACTTGATGGATAAGCTGCAGATTCTAGTTAATCAATAGCTTACTTCCTCCTGCCCCCCACTAGAATTGCCTTATGCCTGTCCCATGCATTCTTGAATTATCCCACTGTTCCTGACTCCACAACCTCCTCAGGAAGGCTGTTCCATGCATCCACAACTCTCTCTGTGAAAAAATGCTTTCTAACATTACCTCTGAGCCATCCCCCCTCTATCTTCAAATTGTGCCCCCTTGTTCTTGCACATCTCTTCTTCTGAAAGATACTACCCTCTTGTACCTTGTTAATTCCCTTGAGATACTTGAAAGTTTCTATCATGTTCCCCCTCTCCCTTCTTTCCTCAAAGGTATACATATTAAGCCGCTTTAGACTCTCCTTGTATGTCTTCTGGTGCAGACCTTGCACCATTTTGGTTGCTCTCCTTTGAACAGCCTCCACTCTGTCTATGTCTTTGTGGAGATGGGGTCTCCAGAATTGCACACAGTACTCCAGATGGGGTCTCACTAACTGCCTGTAGAGAGGGATAACAACTTCCTGTTTTCTACTGTTGATGCCTCTCCCTATGCTTCCCAGTATCCCCCCAGCCCTCCTTACTGCCTTCTCACATTGCTTGCCCACCTTTAGGTCATCTGCTATAATTACTCCTAGGTCTCTTTCAATTTTTGTTGTTGTTATTAACTCACCCCCATTGTGTACTCTTCTCCTGGGTTTTTGTTTCCCAGATGCATTACCTTGCACTTCTTTGCATTGAATCTAAGCTGCCACGTATTTGACCATTCCTCCAACCTTGCCAAGTCCCTTTTCATTCTTTCCACCCCACCTTGTGTATCAACCCTGTTGCAGATCTTTGTGTCATCTGCAAAGAGGCATACCTTTCCTTCCAGGTGCTCTCCAATGTCACTTATAAAGATATTAGAGAGGACCGGTCCCAGTACCAAACCCTGCAGTACCACGCTAGTTACCTTCGTTTCTTCACTGTGGACTCTGTTTACTATTACCCTTTGCATCCTGTTGTCCAGCCAGTTTTTTATCCAGGCTACCACCTTGGGACCCACTCTAAGGCTGGCTAACTTGTATATTAATCTTTTGTGTGAGACTGTGTCGAATGCCTTGCTAAAATCTAGGTAGGTCATATCCACAGCCCCTCCCTGGTCTGCTACTTTGGTCACCCAGTCAAAGAAATCTATTAGGTTCATCTGACATGACCTTCCTGCTATGAAACCATGCTGTCTTGGGTTCTGTGCCCCCACTGACCTCTAGGTACTCAACAATTCTTTCCTTCAGAAGTGATTCCATCATTTTCCCTACCACTGAAGTCAAACTAACTGGTCTGTAGTTTCCTGCCTCTGCCCTGCTCCCACTTTTGTGAAGTGGAATCACATTTGCCCTCCTCCAGTCCTCAGGTACCACTCCATCCTCCCATGATTTGTTAAAGAGAGTAGTCAGCGGTGTTACTAGTTCTACCCTTAGTTCTTTTAGTATTCTTGGGTGAATCCCATCAGGCCCCATTGCTTTGTCCACCCTCAGTTTCAAGAGTTCTTTCAAAACCCTTTCTTCTGTGAATGGACTGGTATCGCCCCCATTCAGAGTTTCTCCCTTGTTTGGTTTAGGCACCTCCCCTCCTCATCTGTTGTGAATACTGAGCAGAAATATTCACTCAGTATCCCTGCTTTTTCACTGTCACCCTCTGCCCACATTCCCTCCCCTTTATTAAGTCTTTGTATCCCTCCCTTGGTCTTTCTTTACTCCCTAATGTACATATAAAAGGTTTTATCCCGCTTCTTAACAGAGTTGGGTATCTTTTCCTCAGTTTGTGCTTTTGCTATTCTGACTGCCTTCCCTGCCTCCTTCTGCTTTAACTGATAAAGTTATCTGTCCTGCTCCTTCTGTGTTTCCTTATATTTCCTGAATGCTATCCTTTTCTCTTTAACCATCCCTGCCACCTCTTTTGAGAACCATAGTGTTTTTTTCCTTCATTTTGTTTTATTGATTTGCTTCACACAAAGGTTTGTTGCCTCTGCAATGGCTGTTTTGAATATTCCCCATTGTTCCTCCACCCCTCCTTCTTGCCCATTTGCTAGTGCTTTTCTAAGGCACTCTCTCATTTTCCCAAAGTCAGCCTTCCTAAAGTCCAATACTCTTGTTTTTGTATGGCTTGACTCTATGGCTGTGTTTATTGTGAACCTCACTGTTTGGTAGTCATTTGTTCCCAGATGGCTACCCACTTCTAAATCTGAGATCCTTTCTCCTTCCACATTTGAGAGTACCAGGTCTAAGATTTCTCCCTCCTGAGTGGGTTCCAACACTAGCTGTCTGAGGCATGCCCCCTGTAGGGCATCAAGAATGACCCTGCTCTTGGATGTGCCTGCAGTAAAGGTACTCCAGTTAACATCTTGCATATTTAGGTCCCCCATCAACAATATCTCCCCTTTTTCTGCCATTTTAAGGATGCCTTCTATCATTTTCCTTGTCCATTTCCTCCTCCTGAGTTGGGAGTCTGTACACAGCTCCCATGCAGATTGTGGTGCCATTTCCTGTCTCCAGGGTGACCTATAGTGACTCATCAACTTCCTGTTTACTCTTTAGTTCTGTTGCTTTAATCCCTTCCCTTATATAGAGAGCTACTCCTCCTCTTCTTTTACCCACCCTGTCCCTCATGTAGACTGTGTATCCTGGTAAGTTGACTTCCCAATCATACTGTAGTTCTCTGTGTACCATGTTTCCGACCGCCGAAGAGATTGCCAGTGCGATAAGGATTGTAGAATTACTTTGTCCAGTTCCGTCTGATCCGGCACCTTCTGGCAAGTGCTCTGTTCAGTCGGTTCCTCTGGTTCAAGATTATGCCACTGAAGATTTCAATGAACTGGATTTGGAGGGAGATGAAGATTATGATGATGATGATGGTGATGATGATGATAATGATGATGTGGGAGGTCTGGTTGAACCCATTGAACCAGAAATCTCCCCAGACAGGCCTTCTGGTGTTTCCCCTCCTAGGTTTTCTGAGCCCCCTTCCCACTACAAGTTTTACAGGAAAGTGGCAGAAACCCTCCAGCTCCCTGTGGAAGAAGCTGTAGAGGAACAAGAGAAACCTGATTATCTGGAGATGATGGACAATTTTTCTTTTCTTTTTCTTTTTGTAGGAACTGATCCCTCAGGATCAGCTCTCCTCTTGCCTGAAGAAGTATAACCTTGGTCAGAGGGCAATCCCTCAGGTTCGGTCGGAACCGAACTGGGCTGGCAATCCGGGTCAGTGGATTTCACGGCCTCCTTATCCCTGAGCCTACCTAATCTTTTTTCCAGGGTAGACTAAGGGAAATTTTTACAGATTTGGCAGTCTGAATCGAGGTGGTCAAACCCCAGACAATAAACACAGGTGGTGTGGGTATCAGCCTTAGCAAAGACCTCTCCACACACACCGCAGTGTTGAAACCCAGTGGGCCAGGTTTTTCTTTTGGGTTTCTCAGACATAGCCATCCTAACCACAAACATACCCTTTTTATGGCAAATAACCAGGCAAGACACCCTTACTGATTTCTAACCATGTCACGGGTATTGGAAAAAAACACAAGAAAATGCAGTTTTTTTAAACCGATAAGGACCGGTAACCACATTCTAAGTTTAAAAATGAAGACAGAATATATAAATCACTAAACGGCCGGTTCAGCCAAACCAGTCGAAAAATCTATTTTTGCAATTTCCACAAGTTTACTATGTCTAGTTCATTACCTAGTACTTACTGTACCACAGACAGAGATCTGAACCGAAACTTGTGAAAAATAATCGGTAAAACTGAGGACTTTAACTGACTTAAGAACCGTGAGCAAAGGAGAAATCTCCGGAGCTGCTGTTCAGTTAGGCGGAGTAAATTATCTGACAGTTGTGCTTCAAAGTGCAGCAGACAGAGGTTTGAACCAAGCTTGAGCTCAATGTTCTATGCTCTGCGTAGAAAATTAACCTCTACTCTCCGGGGCAGTTTGAGTGCTGAGGCTAACTGCAATAGCCAGAATACAGCAAGACTTTTTGAAGAACTGCATATAGATATAATTCTTTAAAAGTCTGCAAAGCAGCATTCCCTTTCCCCTTTTATTTCTGTATCCTGTGTTGCTTTGCTAGAATAATGGAACAAATAACTAATGTTAGGCTTATGTTAAAAAGAATTGCCTTGCTGTAGAAGGATAAGTGCCTTTATATCCAAGGGTTTATTAATCCTGTTTTAAAGTAGCTTCTTGAAAGCTTTATTCATTTATTTTTTCCATCTCTTTCCTATAGTTGTAAAGGGAGAAAGGAGAGAGGGAGTCCTGTGCTTGTGAAGTGTAGAAATTGGTCCTTTGGACTCTGCGTATGGAAACCTTTTTTTCAGCACTGCTGCAGTGCTGCACGACTATTCACACGATCGCAAAGCCTTTGCGATCGTGCGCATTACCGTGTAACGCCTGCACTATTAAAAAAATCCTTTTCTCGTTCTCCTTGCTGGAAACTCCTCAGTGTAGGAGAAACTCCTGGCACGTGAACATGCTGTTATTTACAGTCCTGCTGCTTGGTGGGTGGCTGAAGCAGAGCTCCCCGAGTTTCCTGGTTGAAAAGTAAAAGTGTCAGCTGTCGGCTTGCAATTTCAACCGATGGCTTGACAAGTCTGCAGGGTCTCGCTGCTTTTTAGCTCTGCAAACCAGTATAGCCCCTCAGAAAAGCCTTTTGGTACACATTTCCTTCTGCATTTCATTTAAATACAGAATGTATCAGCATAACACTGATAAATGAGGCTGTGTTAGGACTGTAGCTTTGCAAGTGTTTAAAGTGGACTCGTTTACCAGGGGCAGACATTAATTGTACAGATAGCATTACCTTACATGGTTGTTTCCCTGTGCAGCTGGAGTTGTGTCCTCTTGCTGGCATATTAAGTCTGTCCTCTGGGAATCCTGGCAGCATACTGAAAGCTTCTATAGGGGAGTAGCGGACCCTTGTGGCCCCTTTTTGTAGCACTAGGATGTCAATCAATTGAAGGACAACATTCAAATGACTGTAAAATCTGTCAGAACGGTTCTTTCTTTCTCTTTGTTGTCCCATTATACTGTGCTTTACATACAGTATGTTTTCTGCTGTCTAAAGTCTATTTTATTTAAGGATATAAAGAAATGTTACAGTTTATGATGTGTTAGGTCACCTGACTCAGGAGGGCGGGTACAAATAGCACTACCTGAACAGGAACAGATCAGATAGGGTGAGTGCTTTCTGATCAGTGGTGAGAGAAGTTCTGTTTTGGAGAATTATTTACTTTTGCTGTTTATACTGAAGCATTTTCTTTTGTATATTGTTTATTTTTGCTTTATGGTGCTGATATGTTTATGAAGTAATAAACATCCCGCTGGAGAAACAGTGGGTTGCACCTTATCTGAAGTCTCTGTGTCCAACTGTAGAATCCACACCATTACAATCTGCTGTCAGAAGTGGGATTCTACTGCCTGCAGTGTCTTGCCAGGGAAGGGAGACGTTGCGGTGGGTACTTCCTGGTATCTGAGGTGAACACATGGCGGAGGGTGGCCAGGCTCAAGGCATCTTCACAAGGCACATGGCGGTGCAGATGGGGGCCTAGTTGTTAACTGGTTTGCCAGGTGTGCACCCTAAAATCAAGAAGCAGTCATTCGAGAGGTCAGAGGAGGAGTATAATGAGCATGAGGAAGAGACCCCCGTGGACTAGCTGCCTGATGATGTTGGGGAAGATGTAAATACCTCCTGCCCTGACCTGGAACATGGTCCCATGGAGGATGTTGGTAAACTGTTAAAATAGCTCTGTGGCAGACAAGTTCAACTGGACCAGAGGAGAGAACTTGAACATAGAAGAGAAGATGCTAAGTGGGTGGACACCATGTGGATGTTCCAGGCCATCCGGACACAGCATGCTGAAAGGCCACAGAACCTCAGAGACACTAAATTGGCAAGGTTACAAGACACAGATGACATTGAAACGTATCTTACCACGTTTGAGAGGGTGGCGCAAATGTGTGGCTGGCCAAGAGACCAATGGGTGAAGCGTCTTGCCCCCCCAACTAACTGGATGAGCACAAGTGGTATACAGTTGGCTGGATATACAGCTCACCGATGATTATGATCATGTCAAATGGGAGATCCTGAGGTGGTACAACATCAATCCCGAGATTTACCGGAAGCGCTTTAGGTACCTGAAGATGCAAGCTACCAATGCCCCCAGGGATGTCTATGTGTGTTTGAAGGATCTGAGTAACAAGTGGTTGCAACCTGGCAGCAAGACCATTCAACAAATCATGGAGGCTATTACAATAGAATAATTCACAAAAGTTTTACTGCAGGATGTACAATTGTGGGTATGGGAACATAAGCCCAAAGGAGTGGAAAAAAAAACATTGCCCTGGCAGAGGACTTTCTGGCTGCATGATCTGCAAGAGGGAGAAACCAAGGAGGATTTACATCTACTCCCACCACCAACCCGGTAAGAACTACCTTTCCTACTAATATCTCTAAAAGCAACCCAGAAGTAAAGAGGGAAAGGAGGGAGAGAGTCCCCTTGTCTGAGATTATTTGCCACAGTTGACAAAAAAAGGGCATGTCATTAGGAACTGTCCTGCAGTGAAAAGAGACTTTGGACATTTGGCATTAGCTAATTGGGTGCCTTATGTAGCCACAGTGGAAGTGGGACCACATCATAAACTAGGCCTCTTAGACTCTGGAAGCTGCCAGACTCTGCTTTGAGCCAACCTAGTAGAGGGTGTGGAAAGAACAGGAACTGGAACAATGGTTACATGTGTCCATAGGGACGCTCATTTTTATTCCACCACCCCAATGACTTTTACTGTAAATGGGAAGACACAAGACTCATCTGTGGGAATTGTACCCCATTTACCAGTCCACATCATCATTGGGCAAGACCATCCTGATTTTGCTGCATTGTTGGGTAAACAGGAACATTCTCCCCTAGTGGCAGTAACAACAAGGTTACAAACCAAACAACAAACCAAGCTGGGGCAGCTTTTTCCATTTTCAGTGGAACTGTACAAGTCCCCAGGCAAGGATCGGAAGGGGAAAATGGCCAAGTGAAGAGAAAAAAGAGACTGGCAGGACAGAGTTAATGGGCCCTTTGAATTTAAAACCTGAGACAATGGCATATGAACTGAAACAAGATTTGTCTTTAACCCCTTTATTGTTACAGGTGGCAAAACAAACTGATGATGGGTTCCCCAGGTATCTGATGGTAAATGACATTTTGTACAGGGAGTCTACAAACCCTAAAAATGGGAGTAAGGTTACCCAACTGGTTGTCCCCCAGAAATACTGGAATGAAATTATTCACTTGGCCCATGATATACAGTACCACTGGCAGTTCACTCTGGGAGGGACACCACCTTAAGTAGGATTTTGGGTAGATTTCCTTGGCTGGGTATTCATGACCAGGTAGCTGAGTATGTGCAAAGCTGTCCTATATGTCAGAAAGTAGCTCATACAGGGAAAAGGGATATGGTACCCCATCAGAAAATACCCCTTGTCAGTCAGCCAATTGGCCGAATTGCCATGGATGTGGTGGGCCCCCCTAGAGACCGGTTCCAAGGAAAATAGGTTTATATTGGTTATTTGCGACTATGCCACTAGATACCCAGAAGCAATACCCATGAGAACAGTAACAGCCCCCAGTGTAGCAGAAGAACTGGCCAAGGTGTCTAGTAGGATGGGTATCCCGAAGGTCATTTTGACAGATAGAGGCACACATTTCTCTTCTGTGATGTTAGCTGAGTTATACCAGCTACTGGGAATCCATACTGTGCGAACCTCGCCATATCATCCACAGATGGACGGGTTGGTGGAATGGTTCAAGCAAGCACTTAAGAAAATGATTCAGAAGTTTGTCAGTGAGGAGGGAAGGAATTGCCCTACCTCCTGTTCTCATATTGGGAGGTACCACAAGTGTCCACGGATTTTTCCCCCTACTCCCTTTTGTATGGCAGAAACTCCCAAGGGCCTTTGGACGTGGTTAAGGAACTCTGGGAGGAAAATACCCAGACAGGGAAATGGGGTGCTGGAATACATGGTAGCATTAAGAAAACGTCTACTGAAATATGTGACACTGGTCCATCAGTCATTACTTGGAAAATAAAAAGAACAAAAGGCAGAATATGATAAGGGGGTGGGACATAAACAGTTCTCTGAATGTGATCAGGTATTGCTTTTCTTGCCTGCCACTGAGAACAAGCTCCTTATGAGATAGCAAGGTCCTTATACTATCATCAGACAGGTAGGACCTGTTACATATGAAGTCCATATGCCCAACAAGAGATGTAGTAAGCCCATCTACCATGCAAATTTATTAAAACTATGGCATGAGAGAGCAGACCCCCCAGCATAAGTTGCTACATCCAGACAGAAGCACTTGACTCTGAACTACACATAGCTTACAGTAGACTGGAACAAACTGGTCAAATAAAGGAGGTACAAGTTAATCCTGATCTAACCCTGTACCAGCATCATCAAGTCCAACACCTGTTAGCCACATTTTCAGACACGTTCACAAATGTACCAGGCCGAGCAAAAGGTATAGAACATGATATTAGAGTCACACAGAACACCCGTCTTTATCAAAAGCCATACCGTTTGCCTATGAATGTCAGGGAAGTAGTGATTAAGGAGGTCAGGAAGATGGAGCAACTGGGGTTCATCACGCCTTCCCATAGTTTATGGTCCTCACCCATTGTAGTGGTCAGTAAGAAGGAGGGAGGTATTCACCTTTGCCTTGATTTCTGGAGGGTGAATGCCGCCTCCCTTCTGGATAGGTACCTTATGCCCAGAATTGATAACATAATTGATTGTCTGGGGAGTGCTGCCTTTTTATCCACATTAGACCTCATCAAAGGGTATTGGAAGATACCCCTTACTCCTCAGTCTAGGGAGAAGACTGCATCTAGTACCCTGATAGGATTGTCTGAGTTTGTTACCATGCCCTTTGGTCTTCATGGAGCTCCTGCCACATTCCAGCTCTTCATGGACCAAATGATACAACCATATTCGGACTTTTGCGCCGCATACCTGGATGATGTGGTGGTGTTCAGCCCTGACTGGGAAACTCATCTTCAGCATTTACAACATGTCCTTTCAGCAATTCAGCAGGCAGGGGTCTCCATTAACCCTTCAAAATGTTGTCTAGGGCAGACCGAAACCAAATACTTTGGTTTCATTATAGGTAATGGGGTAATTCGTCCAGAGATGAATAAAGTGGAAACAGTCTCTGCCTGTGCCATGCCCAGGACCAAGAAACAAGTCCGTGCATTCTTGGGCCCAGCCGGGTACTACAGATGCTTTATTCCCCAATTTTCAGCTATAGCAGGTCCCCTTATAGAACTAACAAAAAAAGATATGTGAACAAAGTGGAGTGGTCCCCTGAATGCGATGCCGCCTTTAGGCAAATTATGACCTCCCATTGCACATACCCTGTTTTAAGAAGCCCTGATTTCTCCAAGCCCTTTGTTGTGCAGACAGATGCATCAGGGGTTGGGTTAGGGGCAGTTCTAACTCAATATATCCAGAATGAAGAGCATCCCATTATCTTCATCAGTAGGAAGATGCATGAGTGGGAGCACAGGTATGCAACAATTGAAAAAGAATGTCTTGCCCATAAATGGGTGATTGTGTCACTTAAGTACTACCTTTGGGGAGCAGAGTTTGAGGTAATGACAGATCACAATCCCCTCTACTGGTTGCAACAGAAGCGGGAAAAGAACCCCCGTATCATGAGATGGTACTTGGCCTTGCAACCATACCACTTCACTGTCTCTCATAGGAAGGGGAGTGAACATGCAAACACAGATTTCCTGTCATGATATGGTGCAAGAATTGAGGAATCACAAATGAATGTTGAGCCTGAACCTGTATGATTATGTGAATATTGGTTTTGGTTCATGTGTAACAGTCTAATAAAGATCCCACGGTAAAGTTAGAACTATAAGAAATGTATATTTATGTTACATAAGTATTTAGCACATTTGTACTAGTGTTGATGGGACCCTGGGATGGAGCTTCATGGATTGGGTGGGCCGGAGCTCCTCCAACCCTCGATATCTAGGGGGTTGGACTTTAAGTTGCAGCACTTTTTGGCTTAAAGAAGAATCCTTGTGTGAAGCTGCTTTGCTGTTTGAGGCTCAAGAGTTAAATTTGTTGAGGAGCACTATGTTTTGGTGTTTCTTATGTCCCAGGGTATGTATTGTTCTGATGACTTCTTGTCAGTTTTTGTAATTATGTTTGTGGAACCCTGGCATGGAACTCCTGAGAGTGGGTGGGTGGGAGTTCTGTCCTCTGTGGGGCTTCTGGAGTAAGGAATCTGTTAGTCACACCTTCCCTCATAAGAAGGGGGGGGGATATGTGACAGGGTCAGTCCCTGCCACTGATGTGTGGACCCATCGTTTTCTTTTCTAAATGGTTTCAACCTCTATCTTTCCCTATTTTAAGGCTATCTCTTTCTTTTTCTTGGTGTGGAGGCAGGCATCTCCATACTACCCCCTCTTTGTACCTTCTTCCTTTTATATTTCTCTTCCTTCCTCGAGGTCCAAATCTATAATAACAGTGTAATGCATGAGTATTTAGGTGTCTAATATGTGTAAAGACCTGGTAGCACTGATAAGCATGTGAAGAATGAACTGTATATAGATATAATTCTATAATAACTGGTCAGCAATTTTTCCTATGGGCTGGACCAGTTGATATTTCCCGTAACAACCAACTGGTTGTTATGGCATTCACGAGCTATTTCAGTCAAAGTATGCCATTCCCTCATTGGCTCTTGTCTTGCTTGTGGGCGGGCATAACGGTTCAAAAAACATAGCGGCTCCGTCTCTAGCTTACCACGGAGCCGCCACAACATGAGTTTTCAGGATAGTTTTTTCATATCCAGTTGATCCTGCCTGAAAAAAATTGCTGCCCAGTGTATTATACAAAATGAAAGGATTGGGGAAGGAGGTGCTATGAGAATTTTATGCACACCTTCATTGCGGGATGCTTTGATAAACCCCTTGGGCTTCACCCTTGGGGTTTATGTAGCATCCCACAACTCGGGTGTGCATTAAATTCTCATAGCACCCCCTTCCTCATCCTTTATTCTCTATTTAAAAGTCTGCAAAGCAGCATTCCCTTTAACCTTTTATTTCCATATCCTGTGCTGCTTTGCTAGAATAATGGAACAAATAACTAATGTTAGGCTTATGTTAAAAATAATTTTCTTGCTGTAGAAGGAATAGTGCCTTCATGTCCAAGGGTTCATTAATCCTGTTTTAAAGTAACTTCTTGAAAGTTTTATTCATTTATTTTTTCCATCTCTTTCCTATAGTTGTAAAGGGAGAAAGGAGAGAGAGGGGGAGTCCTGTGCCTGTGAAGTGTAAAAACTGGTCCTTTGGACTCTGCGTATGGAAATCTTTTTTGTTAGTGCTGCTGCGGTGATGCACGACTATTTGCATGATCGCGAAGCCTTTACGATCGTGCGCATTACTGTGTAGTGCTAGTAAAAAAACCTTTCTCATTCTCCTTGCTGGAAACTCCTCAGTGTAGGAGAAACTCCTGGCACATGAAAGTGCTGTTATTTATAGTCTTGCCACTTGGTCGGCGGCTTAAGCAGAGCTCCCCGAGTTCCCTGGTTGAAAAGTAAAAGTGTCAGCTGTCGGCTTGCAATTTCAGCCAACAACTTCACAAGTCTGCGGGGTCTTGCTGCTTTTTAGCTCTGCAAACCAGTATAGCCCCTCAGAAAAGCCTTCTGGTACACATTTCTTTCTGCATTTCATTTAAATACAGAATGTATCAGCCTAACACTGATAAATGAGGCTTTGTTAGGACTGTACCTCTGCAAGTGTTTAAAATGGACACATTTACCAGGGGCAGGCTTTAATATGTACAGATAGCATTACCTTACATGGTTGTTTCCTTGTGCTGCTGGAGCTGGGTCATCTTGTTGGCATATTAGGTCTGTCCTCTAGGAATCCTGGCAGCATACTGAATGCTCCTACAGGGGAGTAACGGCCCCTTGTGGCCCCTTTTTATAGTACTAGGCTGTCAATCAATTGCAGGACAACATTCAAATGAATATAAAATCTGTCAGAATGGTTCTTTCTTTCTCTTTGTTGTCCCATTATACTGTGCTTTACATATATTATGTTTCCTGCTGTCTAAAGTCTATTTTATAAAAGGATATAAAGAAATGTTACAGTTTTTTATGTGTTAGGTCGCCTGACTCAGGTGGCAGGTACAAATAGCACTACCCAAGCAGGTAACAGATCAGATAGGGTCAGTGCTTTCTTATCAGCAGTGAGAGAAGTTCTGTTTTGGAGAATTATTTACTTTTGCTGTTTATACTGAAGTATTTTCTTTTGTATATTGTTTATTTTTGCTTTATGGTGCTGATATGATTATGAAGTAAAAACATCCTGCTAGAGAAACAGTGGATTGCACCTTATCTGAAGTCTCTGTGTTGATCTGTAGAATCCACACCGTTACATGCCCTGTAAATCAAAGTGTCATAATTCATTGCAGTGAACTGTGTTTTTTTTCCACAATCTCGCTAACTTATGCCTAAAGGTGTTAATATAGGAACACTGAAAAAATAAGTGCTGTATTGTTTCTGGTTGGACTTTACACCTTTGTCTAAGACAATACCTGTCCTCGAGGTTTTTATGTTTATGGTTATTTCTTACATTTATTTTTCCATGACATCACAACCATACAACATCCCACATTTTCTGTGGTATTCTTAGTTCCTGCAACTGTCAAGTTAACCAGTAAACTGAGATTGTGGGACTATAGTTGAAAAATGGTGTCTCTGCAAAAAAAGAAGTATGAATATATGTGTATATATTCTTTGATTCAATTTGTACCTTGTAACTCTGTATGTTTCATTGTTTGAATTTTAAAACAATCAAACATATATCCCATCACATGATCAGGAAACCCTCTGAATGTTTTCATAGAATTATAAGCCCATTTCTCAAAAAAGAAATCACTTCTCTGTTAAAATGATGGTATTCAATTCTTTGTTCCTGTAAAAGTGCAGGCCATAGATTCTGAAATACAAAATTACAGAAAAAGAAAATTATAGAATTAACCATAGATAAGCCCGCCTCTTTCCATAAATAGTAAGTTTTATTCCTTTTTACTGGGGCCAGTCTACTGCTCCATATTATTCTGAAGATTATACTATAAATTAATGCCTCCAATTTTACAGGTAACAGAAATACCACACTAAGATACAAAAATATGGGAAGACTAAATGATTGGCACAAAAAATCTGCTTTTGTTAGAAGGGTAAATTTTTCTATCTTTCCATGTTGGATTGTGCAATGCTCAATTTTTCCAGCCAATTTTTGTGTACTATATTCCCGGTGTCAAATTTAATGCCTAATACTGCTAAAGGGCCCTGCTCCATAAAGGATCCCACTCATAACTCTTACTATTTCTCTTTCTGAACCTACTGGCATATCTTCACTTTTGCTGATATTTATTTTGGAACCTGAAATCTCACCAAAGTTCTGCAAATAGTCAATAGTCCTTTTCCCAGAAGCTGTATCCGGGACCAGGAGGCATAAATCATCTGCATAAGAAAACACTTTCTGAGGAAAAGGACCTATTGCCATAGGTAGCACTCTAATTTTCTTTGTATGTTCAGTTTTATGTAAACTAGCTCACATATATATACAGTATATATATATACACACACACATATATAGATAGTGGCACAGTAACACCACTATAGTTAGGGTTGAGCAGGCACTTTAATGTTAAACCTCAAATTTTGAACTTCAAGAACTTTGCAACCATAAAATGGATGTGCACAAAATTTTGCATGCACAGTTGGGGTAGATCTTGTGACATGCCAAATTTCATTTTGGTCAGATTGGTGGATTTTGTGTTGCGCATAGTGAAAAAAAGTTAAAATTCATCTTTTATTTGCAGGTCTGTTGTCATCGCACTGTGGCCTAACGGTTCTGAAGTTTAGTTTGAAAATTTCAGGGTAGAAGGTGCTTGCCCAATAGAGCTTATCTGCATTGATTTGGTGAAAAAAATATTAACCCGTTCCAAAGTTATTATATAAATTTCAGGTTCTGAGTATGCTTAGTTCATTCTTTTGGATAGTTTCCTGGAACAAAAAGGATTTTGCCCTGATGAAAAAGGATCCTTTTTCTTGAGGGACCCACTCTTTTTTGTCAGAAAAAATCCTTTTTCATGAGCCACAGTCTCATTTTTAATTTCTTGGCAAAACAAACTGTCATAATTGTGCGCAGGGATGTCTTTTACAGACAGGAGTTGATGAGCTGTTCTGTGTGTTTTGAATATTTTGTATTCCCTCTTAACTTTTTTTTTAAAGATTTAATTCCTTTTTCGTGAGTCCTTTTTCATCATGGCAAAAAAGGAAATCATTTGGCGAAAAAAGATTAAATCCTTTTTTGTCAGTTGATTTCCTTTTTTGCCATGGTGAAAAAGGATGGTGAAAAAAGAATTGCTGTGGCAAAAAAAGATTAGATCCTTTTTGCTAGCCAATTTTTCTCCATGATGAAAAGGGATGGCAAAAAGGAATGAGAAAAATAACTGTGGTGAAAAAATTAAATCCTTTTTGCAGACGATTTTTTCACCATGAGGAAAAAGTATGACGAAAAAGGAGTACATCTGGTGAAAAAGGATTAAAAAAAATCTAAGACCCCAATCCTTTTTCACCAGATGGAATCCTTTTCCACCATCACAACAAATGATTGGTGGAAAAGGTTTCCTGCTGGTGAAAAATGATTGTTTTCTTATTTTAATGGATTCTTCTTTGAACCCCTCTTAAAAATCCCTGGTGTCTAGTTGCATCCCACCCTGAATGCCCATATTTGTTTTTTTATTTATGTATTGTATGTATTTTTATTTTATTTTATATATGTTTATATATTTTTTCTGGCCTCCATTTATCCCTGTTGTCTAGTGGTACCACCCCACCCTCTGATACCCATTTTGTATTTATCATTGGTGGTCAGTGGCTTCCCCCCCCTTTCTCCCATGTAATTTTTGCTGAAAAGAAAAAAAAACACTCTCCCAATATCCTTTTTTAATTTTTTTACCTGTAAAAAAAGTCTATCGCCTATCTTGCCTTCACACACCCCACTCAACCACCCACTGTGCACCCACCTCCCCACACCCCCTGACACCTCCACACACTTTCACTCACCTAAAGAGGTCCCAGGTTCAAGATCCACTCTCTTGATTGAAGGCATGTTTTGCTGCTGGAACTGGGGACTGCATTATGAGGAACTAAGGTAAATGCACTTCACTGTATTTCAATGGGGGTTTCAACTTTTATGCATAACTCAGCTGTTTTTTGAAATTTTTACCCCAAATTTTCAACAGGGCCTTTTGGGGACCCCACCTCATGAATAACATTACTGTCATTATGAAACTCCCAATGGAAAGGTGATTTCATGGTTGATTAGTGTAATTACCTTTCCAGTGGGATTTGTGTAATGACAGTCATACTGTTCATGAGGTAGGGTCATAAGAAGGCTATGTAGAAAATTTCAAGTCAGAGTTATTAAAAATAGCAAAATTATGATCATTTGTTGCAATTTTGCTATGCACGCTCGTAACTTTGGATATTTTCAATAATTTTACCTCATATTTTCAACATAACCTTCTTACTACTTGGTAGAAGGTTATTTCTTTTCTTTCTTACTACTAAGGGGCTAGCAGGGTATTGTTTGGGGCTGTTGGAATTTTGAAACCTGTTTTGGTAGCTATAAGTGGACTCATTTGTTTGATTCACTGTGTGGCAGGCTGCATTTGTAGAGGCCTATTTCTTCTGTTTTAAAACATAATTGGTGTGATTTGACTGGGTCTGTTTCTTTGAATTGGAGACATATATCTTCTAATTCCAAGCCTATTTTGATGTGTTGTTGATGAAGCTGTTTGGATTGGAGTACTGTTTCTTTGGGTAGCAAACCTATTTTTGGGGCTTTGAGTAGAATTGTGATTCATTGTTGCTGGCTTCACTAGCTGCAAAGTTTGAGTGCAGAGTGGGGGAAGGGTGCTAATGGTCTGACCAGAGGCCTCAGCTACCTGATTGTTTCCGGAAGACTTGGCTGGTCCACCCCTAACCCCTCACCCCACCCACCCTGGTCCATTATTTCCTTTATACCAGGGTTCTGACATCACTTCCTCAAACAGGCAAAGGATATGCACCTGTCATAGCAAAGCAGACATCCAGGAAAGGAACAGCAACAAGTGAAGAGGTGACTGCTCTCTCAGTGGAAGGAAGTAAATGCAAATCTAGGAGCTTTCATTACTTCTTGCATTGATATTGCATCGGGAAAGGAGGACTAGGAGTTTGAAGAAGGTTGTGCAATGGCTACTTAAAGTCTGTTTTGAGTGTGGATAGGAAGGATAGGGATATAAAAGCAGTTGCTCAATATATCTAAATGTGTGCAACAAAGGAGGTAAGGAAAATAAAGAAAATGTTTTGCACTGATAGAGGAGGGAGAGGGGAGACTTGGGGGAGTGTTTGGTATCCTGCATCTGGAAGGGTGGGGGGTCACTGGTAGGCAACGACAACAATGGGTAGGGTGGTAGGCTGCAACAACTGCAGTGCACCAATCTTTCTAAAAATTGCCTGGAGTGTGGGAGGATGTTTAGTGTGCAACCACATAGAAAAACTTAGAAAGGAGATTGAGGGTCTGCAGGAGGAACTAAGACAGGCAAGGCAGAATGGGGGTGGGTTTAGCCTAATACTGGAGGGAGGAAGAAGGGGAGATGAGGGAGGGTGATTTAAGCCAACAGTGGTGAGAAGAGGGTCAGAAGAAGGGAAGCAGAGACAAAGGGACCAAGGCCAGGAAGAACAATTGCCGGGGAAACCAGGTCAGGAGACAAAAGACAAATGGAAGGAGGAGATAGGGACTTGTGAGGGGAGGTGAAGAAGTGGCAAAAGTCATGGAGTGGAAAGGAGAGAACAGGTTACTATGAAGAGAGAGGGAGCGGGCATTTGTGAAGGGCCTTCAGAAAATAGTTGTGCACTGCTAGAGAGGAAGAAGGTGGAGGAGGAAATGATGAAATTAGAAGAGTAATTGATAAATGCCTGGACCAAACTGGAGCAGGGGGAAGTTCTGCTGGGAGAATTGCAACAGGGGTAAAAGGGGGAAATAATGTGCAGGAGGAAGAAGAGGAGCTGGAAATGAGAGAGGGAAATGAATAGAAGCAAGCAGGGAGTAAGAGGTGTGGAATCTTAGTGCTGGGGCACTCAATACTAAGAGGAGTTAGGTGGGGTAGCAAGGGGGAGAGGCATAGTCACATTTGGGTGGAGGCCATGCCAGGAATGACAGCGGAAAGGGTGGGACAGTCTGCTCTGAAATATGCTAGAAGGAGTAGGGACAAGCCTCATTTAATTATACATCTTGGGACAAATGACCTGGCTGACAAGACAGTAGATACAGTCCAGAGGAGGTTTGAGGAATTAGCACAATTATGTGAGGGGGCAGGAAGATCAGTAACTTTTTCAGAGATACTTCCAGTGCCAAAGGCAAGCACAACAAGAAAGCTGAGAATAGAGGAATTTAACGGATGGCTAAGAACCTGGTGTTGTACTAAAGGGTATGGGCTGTTGGGGGTGGGGAGGGACTTGGGAGGACAGTAGTATCTATGCCAAGGACAGACTACACTTGAGTGAGGAGGGAAAGAAAGTGTTGAAACAGAGGATGGAGGAGTACATAGAGGAAGTTGGGAATTTAAACTAGGAGTGGGGGTGGCAGTTGGGGAAGAGATATGCAGAGACCACAGGTTGGGAAACCATATGAGCTAACCCCCCATAACAGTGACAAAGGACAAATGGCAAGTACTGTTGGTGATGGTAGGAAAGGAGGGCAAGATGGGGGGGAAGGGTGGAAGGTGGTTACCCTTAATGCTAGAAGCCTTGGGAGAAAAACTGCAGAGTTACAGGTTCTCATGGCAGAGGGAGAGCTGGACATTGCAGCCATCACGGAAACATGGGCAACCCAATACAATGACTGAGACCTGTCTATACCAGGGTACAGGTTATTTCATAGGGACAGGGTGATTGGGAAAGGGGGGGTGGCACTATATGTGAAGGAAGGACTGAAGTGTGTAAGGGAGGGAGGAAGGGGAGGAGGGTAGTATGGAGTCACTTTGGATGCAAATCCAGGATTCCAAGAATAGGATTCTTAGAATGGGAGTGGTGTACAGGCTGCCATCTCAGATGGAGGAGTTAGACAGGGAACTTGCGGGACAGATCAGGAGGATCTGTGAGAAGGGTAGTGTGGTGATTGTGGGAGACTTCAACATGCCAGGAGTGGACTGGAGCACCCCAACAACCAGGAACAAAAGGGAGCAGGTACTGCTGGATGCCTTCCTGGACAGCTTCCTGCTGCAAATGTTCAGTGAACCAACCAGGTTAGGGAATACCCTTGACCTTGTGCTGGCAAATGGGGACTCTGTGAAGAATTTACAGTGGAGGAATCGCTGTCAGGGAGTGACCACCTCAGTATGGCTAACATTGGTTATGGGCAAGGAAGGAGTGGAATCTGGCACAATAGTGCTGGACTTCAGGAGGGCCGACTTTGGGAGGATGAGGGAAGTGGTAAAAGGGTACCTGGCCAGAATTCAATCTAGTATGGATACTAACCAGAGGTGGGAGCTCATAAAGCTGGGGAGAGTGGAGGCAACTAAAACCTGCTGCAAAGCCCAGAGCAAGAAGGCTAGGGCTAAGAAACCAATCTGGTTGAGCAAGGAGGTCATGGAAAAGGTAAGGAGGAAAAGAGCTGCCTTTAGGAAGTACAAGAAAACAGGGAGGGGGGAGGACAGGGAGGAGTACTTGACAGAATCGAAGGAGGTGACAAGGGCAGTAAGGGGAGCCAAAGCATCTATGGAACTCAGGCTGGCACACGGCATTAAGACGGGGGAGAAGGACTTCTTTAAGTACATCAGGGAGAAAAGGAGCTGTAAGGACCACATAGTAAGGATTAGGATGGAGGGAGGTTGGGTGGAAGCAGGGTGTGATAAGGCTGAAGCACTAAATGAGTACTTCTGCTCAGTATTTACTAAAGAGAAGAGAGAGAGGTAACACCCAAGGTGGGAGAAATTGCAGAAGCAGGGGGGGAAGTGGTGACAGATGGGGAAATCATGGAGAGCAGAGTTCAAGAGGGTTTGAAGGCACTGAGGGTGGACAAGGAGTCCAGGCCCAGATGGCATTCACCCCAGGGTACTGAAGGAGCTGGCAGAGATCCTTGCAGAACCTTTGGCAGACCTATTTAATGCCTCACTACATTCGGGGTGTGTACCTCAGGACTGGAGGATGGCTCATGTGGTGCCCCTCCACAAGAGTGGCCCCAAGGATGAACCAGGAAACTACAGACTAGTGAGCCTCACATCCATCATGGGTAAGCTAATGGAGACTATCCTGAAGGAGAGGCTGGTGGCCCTCCTAGAGGCCAAAGGACTACAGAACAGCAGACAGCATGGCTTCATACATGGCAGATCCTGACAAACCAACCTGGTCAAGTTCTATGACTGGGTAACTAGGCAACTGGACAGGGGCCATGCAGTGGATGTCCTGTATCTGGACTTCAGTAAGGCATTTGACTCAGTGCCACATGGAAGGCTGGGAAGGAAGTTAGTAGGCACAGGGGCGGGTGCAAAGCTGGTGAGATGCGTAGGAAACTGGCTGCAGGGAAGGCAACAGAGGGCGGTGGTGGGTGGGGAGCTCTCACACCCAAGGGCAGTGACGAGCGGTGTTCCACAGGGCTCGGTGTTGGGACCAGTGTTGTTTGGGATATTCATTGCAGACATATCATGGGACATCAAGAGCAAGATCAGTCTGTTTGCTGATGATACCAAGGTAGGCACGGTGGTGAATGACCTAGGAGGATGGCAGGGGTTGCAGGATGATCTGGCAAAGCTTGAAACCTGGTCAGACACCTGGCAACTGGGCTTTAATGCCAAAAGTGCAAGGTGCTGCATTTTGGGATGAAGAACGGAGGAGTTACCAGCTAGGGGAGTGCAGCTAGCCCAGACAGAGGAGGAGAAGGATCTGGGTGTGCTCATTACAGGGTCAATGAACAACTCGGCACAATGTAGGAAGGCAGCTGCAAAGGCCAACAAAATGCTGGGTTGTATTGCAAGGGGTATATCCTCGAGGAGGGAAGAGGTGATTCTGCCACTGTATAGGTCATTAGTTAGACCACACCTGGAGTACTGCATGCAGTACTGGTGTCCGTATCTGAAGAGGGACATTAAGTTACTGGAGGGGGTGCAGCGCAGAGCAACAAAGATGATCAAGGGGCTGGGGGACTTATCATATGAGAGGAAGTTGAAGGAGTTGAACATGTACTCACTGGAGGAGAGGAGAGACAGGGGTGACATGATTGAAACCTTTAAATACATGAAAGGAATAAACAAGATGGGTACAGAGGGGCTGTTCAAAGTAAGGGAGGGAAGGGTCACCAGGGGCCATGATATGAGACTGGGCGAGGAAGGTTCAGGAGGAGATGAGGAGACACTTTTTACAGAGGGGTGGTGGCTGGGTGGAATGAGTTACCTGCTGAAGTGGTATGCAGTAGAACAGTGGACTACTTCAAACAAGGATGGACAGGACAAGGGAGGGTTAATGAAGGGAGAGGGTGGAAGGGAGGGGCAGCTGCAGAATAAGGGTGCTAGCTGCACATTCGAGATGAGACTTGATAGACCTCTAGGCCTTTATCTGCTGGCAAATTTCGTATGTTCATATGTTCGTATTACCTCACCTCATGTATGTCACAGCTGTCATTTTTCAAATCCTTGCCAAAATGTGTTTTTGCATCTGTGGCATGGAATGGCATTGCAGTTTCACAAAATTATGTTTTGGAGGGGATTTGAATATTATCTCTACCGGGTACATGTGGTGGGGTCATAAGAAGGCTATGTTGAAAATTTTGGGTCAAAATGATTAAAAATGTCACAGTTATGACTATCCATTGCAATTTCACTATGCACACTCATAACTTTGGGAATTTTAAATATGTTGACCCAACTTTTCAACCTAGCCTTCTTATTACACTACCTCATGTATTTCACAGCTGTCATTTTTCAAATCCTGGACAAAATGTGTTTTTGCACCTGTGGCATGGAATGATGTTTTGCTTGCACAGGGGGATCTGAAAATGTTCTGCACTGAGTACATGAGGTGGGGTAATAACATGGCTATGGTGACAATTTGGTCACTGTTGTCCTACAGTATAACTGGAAGTGCAGTGGCTAGAGGGTCCTGTGCTTCCACAGCTAAATACATATACACATCTAAGGAGGGATGAGCCCTGCGCTCTTACAGGCAAAGAAGGATATGATTATACTATCTCAAAAAGTAAGGAAATAAATTGCAAAAAACTTTGTTGATGTATCAGTTGGAGTTAAACTGACAAAGTAGGGAAATGTGGCAATAGGGGAATCCTTCTTTTCATCCCCACCTGCACAGTTCAATGGGTGGGGTCTTATCTTAGGCTATCAAACCTAATGCTCACTCCATTCTCCTATGCTGTACCCATGTCACCTTATTTGTACTGGAATAGGGTGAACATTAGGTTGACAGCCCCAAGACAGACCTACTCCCGCCTATTGGACTGTGTGGGTGGGGATGGGGTGTTAGGTTGGAAACCCTAATGCCACATTTCACTTTGTCGGTTTAACCCTAACTGATGCATCAAAGAAATTTTTCAGCAATATATATATATATATATATATATATATAAAAATGGGCAACCCTGCTGTACCCTTTTTCTAAATTAAACTGCTTCCCCTCTTTATTTTATCTATGGAACAGATTCAAGCTCTCCTGTCTGGGACTGGATTATATTCCCACAGAGATGGGATCAACTTTAGAAATGTTGAGAATTTAAAGAAAAAATATATCAGGTTTATATTTACATGCTGCTTCATTATCCCAATATTGGAGGGACAAACAAATTCCATAAGGCATGCATATGCAGAAGCCTCCTTCTTTTGGGATGGAAGATATGGAATAGTTACATGATTGGGAAAAATCCTGAATAAATGCAGCTATGACCTGATGTTACTTACTATCAAATAAGCCAAAAAAGAAGTGGACAAGGTGAGTAAAGAAATTTAAATTTTCGATGTGAAACTAAAAGAGAAATATTCCTCAGTTGAATACAATAATCTCGCATTGAAAATGGAGAATACTATAAAAAAATTTCAGATAGAGTTAATTGCGTACTAACAAAAGAAATACACTAGAGATGAAAACGATTACAAAACTGGTAAAGTTTACACCTGGCAAGGGTTAAAAAAAACAAGGTTCTATTAATAAACCTATGGGAGCACAGGATGATGGTTTAAATATCTCATCAGGCCCAGATTCCAATATGGATGAACCTAATAGACAAAATCAAGAAGACAGACATTTTTTAGGACAAGTTCAGAACCTAGAGATGCAGGATTCACGAGAAAGAGAAGAACAAGAAGGGGGTTGGGGAAGAGGAAGAGGGAGAGGTATGAGAGGCAACAGAGGAAGATTGAATTCCAGAGGAAGGCAGAACTGGGGGTGAGGAGCTCTCCAAGGTCATACACCAGGAATTGGAGGTCATCAACCTCACAGATGTAACATTAACTGACAATGAAATTGGAGTCCTTAGAAAAGGCCTTAGTTTTGTACCAACCAACCAACCAGTTAAATCCTTTCAAAATAGAGGTGGATCTACATTGTTTTTTCAGAAAACTCCATTTAAAAGACTTATTTCAAAAGATCCCCCAAGTACCTCCTGTTGTACAAGATCAAAATAGAGAATCTACTCCGTTTAGACCTGCATCTACTTTTGCTCCCCCACAAACTAATCCAGTTCTAAACATTTACTGTGGTCTGGTAAGACAAGATGTGAAGAAGCTGATGAATAAAAATAAATGTTACAGATCCATACAGAACATAACTAAAAAAGAGAGAATAGATTTGAAAGAATTACAGTCTATGCCTGAGATTGTCGTTAAGAAGGCTGATAAAGGAGGAGCAGTAATGATGTGGGGCAAGAATGGCTATCTGGCTGAAACATACAGATAGGTTAATAATGGCAGTTTTTATTGAAGACTTCTAAGTGACCCCATAGAAGGTATAAGAAAGAAAGCAGATGAATTATTATTATTAGAAGGGGAACAAAGTGGTCAAATTACCAAAAAGGAAGCAGATTTCTTACGTGTCCCACACCCAAAGACACCGGTTTTATATGTATTACCAAAAATACACAAACAAACTGAGCCAGTTCCTGGTAGACCCATAGTGTCAGCTATAGGGTCAGTAACTGAGAAAATGTCCAAATTTGTAGACTTCTTTATACAGAAAATGGTACCTTCTCTGGAATCATGTCTTAAAGATACAAAAGAAACCTTGATAATCTTAAAAGATATAAAGGTAGAAAAAACAGACTGGTTGGTTACCATAGATGTGGAAAGCTTATATTTTAATATACCACATGAAGGGGGTTTAGCTGCTCTGGAGAGAAGTCTGCAAAAAATAGATAAAACAAAACCTTCAACTGAGTGTATTTTAGCTATGGCAAGGTTTGTGATTGAAAATAACTATTTTTGGTTTTGATAGATCATTCTATGTTCAGCATAAAGAAACTGCTATGGGGACAACCTTTGCCCCAAGTTTTGCAAATTAGAAAGAAGAATACATTTTTCATCAGCAGAATAATCCATTCTTCCTTAAGATGAAGGTTTGGAAGAGATATATTGATGATTGTTGGTTAATTAGATTATTTTATACACTATCTGAATCACACCTATGAAAATTTTAAATTTACTTATGAGAAAAATCTTTTAACTTTGCCAATTCTGGATCTACAGATTATAAAAATAGACAACAGTCTGCAAACAGGTCTCTACTGCAAGCCCCTTGCAAGAAATATGCTGTTACATCGTGACAGTTGTCATTCTGACAATGTGATTAAAAAATATACCAAACGGACAATATGTAAGGGCACGGAGGATTTGTTCATCTGACACTCAATTTAAAACTGCTAAATGAGAATTAACTGACATTTTTTACAAAGGGGTTATGAGCCAGATCTGCTTTTGAACTCCACTGTGGAAGTAGATGAGATTGAAAGGGAGACACTCCTCAAACCAAAAATTAAAGTTTCAAATTAAGAAGAGTTTTTGTTTATTATAGAATACAACCATATGGCCCCCTAAAATTGGAAAAATCATTAAGAAACACTGGCCTATAGTTCAATCGGACAGTAATCTTGCTGATATAACTGAATTACTTCCTAGGGCTACTTATAAAAGAGGCAAAAACCTCAGAGACATATTAATGCATTCTTTTATACCTGTAACAAAAGAACAACCAAGAATGTGGCTACCACCTATACCAAAAGGCAACTATAGGTGTGGACATTGCACCCATTGCTCCAACACCTTTGATATACAGTAAAGAGTTTCTGTCATCCAAGATCGGGAAGAAATATTTGATTAATGCTTTCATTAACTGTAGTACAGTGGGAGTAATATATTTACTCCTATGTCCATGTGGTATGAGATACGTGGGACAGACCAAGAGAGCACTAAAAAGTCGAATTGGTGAACACAAGAGTGCTATTAGGAATGCCAACTGTGATTATGCAATGGCCAAATACTATGCTACTGTACAACACGGCTCTCCAGCATCATTGAGGTTTGTTGGGATCGAAAAAATTGAAACAGGACTAAAAGGTGAATATTTTAATCTCCTCTTATTACAGTGTGAAGCCTTTTGGACCTGTGATTTGGAAAGCCTGGCTCCGAAGGGGTTAAACGAAGATCTTCCGTTACATTGCTATATTGGAATATGACACTAGTTTTGTCTGAATTTATATGATTCTTAGATCCAATAGTTGTGGAGATCAGACTTGCCAGCTCTGTTTCCATGGAGATATGACTTTCCAGCTCTGTCTCCTTTGAATGCAAATGTTTTTTATAACAGATGGGAGATTAGACTTGATGGCTCTGTCTCCCAGGGAGAGTATGACTTACCAGCTCTGTCTTCCATTTCTATCTTTTTCCTTTTTTTCTTCTTTTTCTGCTTATTCTCAGTTCCTTTGTAGTCTCCTTTATTATTGTATATGTATTTACATGAGGTTAAATATATTTTTTGAGCACATGTAGAAGTTTTTTTGAGCTATCTGTTGCATATTCTATTTTATATATGTCTGTATGCTTGTGAGCTGCTACTATTTAATGTGCTGGGGCACTTTAAGACTGACACGTTAAAACAGATCTTCCCTGGTTGGAAGTACGCTCTGATGATGACCTAAACCAGGTCGATACGTAAGCGTTCTACCAGTAAGTACTGTGTGGAGGCAGCATTTTCAAGGCATGCACTAGCGGGTTCTGTTTGTAGCGCTAAGTTTGCAGCATGTACAACTTCAGTAGTATTTTATTCGGCATTCTCTATTGTGTCGTTGCTGTTTACTTTTAGCCTTGCCCCTTTTTGCGAAGTATTTTGGTTGTTTGGGCCGTTTATGTGCAATTAGTTTATTACAGCACCACGAGACGCCGACCTGATCTTTCTGGACCCTAGTAGTATGTGCATTATTTGCCATCATTCTTCAACATCTAAACCTGCTTCTAAAGGTGGTGAGCTGTACTTTTATGAAATTATTTAGTCAAAGCACGTGGTTTTGGATTCTTAGGATTTCCTCATTAAAGGTTGATGCTACCTAGTGAAATTGCCTTGGCTCTTTTGAGTGCTGACCTCAATTATCCGACAATACTGTTTGCTGTTTTTTTCTAGGGAAATGTGGCATTAGGATTTCCAACCATAACACCCTATCCCCCACCTTGCACAGATCCACTGGTGGGGGGGTCTGTCTTAGCACTGTCAACCCTAATGCTCACTTCATTCTCCTATGATGTACCCATGTCACCTTATTTGTAATGGAATGGGGTGAGCATTAGGGTTGACGACCCCACGACAGACCCGACCCCCGCCTGTTGGTCTGTGCAGGGTGGGGGATGATGTGTTGGGTTGGAAGCCCTAATGCCACATTCCTGCTAGTTTAACCTAACTGATGCATCAATGAAGTTTTTGCAAAATATATATATATATATATATATATATATATATATATATATATTAGTGGTTGTGCCACTATAGTTAGGGTTCAGCGGTCACTTACATACAGTAGCAGCCACAGACACTGCCAGCTATTTCCTGAAATTTCTGTGATATTTCCAGAAATATCTCATACTTTCCCCATTTACACAGTAGGGGCAGCAGAGAGAAACTCTTTAGACATTTCGCGAAATATCTGGAAAAAGCTGGCAATGTCTGTGGCTACTACTGTACTAAAGTCAAATGTTTGAGCGTTAATATCTTTGGACCTGTTCAACAGATTTGCCTGAAATTTGGAATGCCTGGTGGGACATGGAAGATCTCTTGATCTGCCAAATTTGTGTTTTCGTCAGACTTACGGTGTTTGCATACAAAAACGTGGAAAAATGCAAAATTATCCGTTTTTTTAGAGGCAGCTTTTGGGATTTTGGATGTGGCCCTGCACAGCTGTTGTGTGGTGTGCCTCTCTGCAAGATAGCTAATCTGAAAGAGCTTTGATGGCCGAACATGCCGCTTTTTGTTTGGTGAAAAAATATTAAGGTATTCAAAAGTTATGCCACTTTTAAGTTCCCATTATAAGTCAATGGGAAAATTTATACAGTATGTATGTTTGCGAACAAAGAATGGGGTTCTGGCCATCTCGTCCCGCCTGGCGATCAAAGAATTTGCAGCCTCGTGGTTCAGGAATCTTTGTCCCCGAAGATTTTTAAAATTCTTTGATTGTGAGGTCCGCCATCTTGTTTTTGATTTTCTGATCGGAAAAACACAAATATCTCGGCTCAGGGGTCGCTTCTGAAGTAAAGCTTGGATGGGTTTTACTCAGGGGACCCCGATCTATCGAGCTATGCCTTTGGTTTGATTGAAATCGGTCTAGAAATAGAGTTCTGAGCCTTTGAAATCTTCATTCGCGGCTCGCTAACAATCTTTGATCGTGAGCCTGTAATTTCTTTGATCAAGAGATTCTTTGATTGTGACCATGCATCGCGAGCGAGGGACGAGATAGCCCGATTTAATAGTTGATTTTCTCAGCCCAGGGGTGCCCTAGAAACTTAAATGAGGGCGGGTTTTGCTCAGGAGGCTTCATTCTGCCCCTTCTGAATAAAAAAAAACATGTTTTAAATATCCGTGGTAGTCTAGCGGCTCCCCATTATGATAAAATATATAACGGTCTCTAGTGGTCCCCCACTGTTCATAAATATTGATTTTTATATCCCTGGTAGTCTAGTGGCCCCCTCCCCAATCTGTATACAATTATTATTCTTGTTCATATGCCTGGTAGTCTAGTGTCCCCTCCCATCATAATAAAATATATTACCATCTGTAATTGCCTGGTAGTCTAGTGCCCCCCCAATGTGTACTTGATACATATTGATTTTTTTATCTCCGTGGTAGTCTAGTGGCCCCCCAATCTATATTAAATGATAATTACTGTCAGTGGCTCAGTAGATAGCACACTCGCCTCTGAGGCCGGGAGATCAGAGCGCTGTGGGTTCAGTTCCCACATCTGGCACTTGGGTTAATATCCCAATACTGACACTGTAGTGCAGCATGAGAGGGGTGCTGCACTTCTGAGGTGCTGTCTTTCGGATGAGACGTTAAACCGAGGTCCCATCTGCCTGGATTGATGGTAGTTCAGGTGGATGTAAAAGATCCCATGGCACTTATCGAAAAGAGTAGGGGAATTTCCCCGGTGTCCTGGTCAAATTTCCCTCATTCACTAAAAATACCACCAACAGCTTAATCTGGTTCAAATTCAATTATTTGCCATCTGTATCATTCCTCCCTTCCCCCCGGTCGCCCCTGAAAAAGGGACTTCTAGGCCCAGTGGGCTTACCGGGTCAACAAAATTCAACAAACAAACAAACAATATCCCAGGTAGTCTAGTGCCCTCCCCATCATAATAAAATAAATAAGGATGTCCACTTTCCTGGTAGTCTAGTGGCCCCCCACCCAGCCGTGCCAGCCCACCTAGCACCCCCACCCTTTCCCAGCCGGCGACTGGCACAGCCCTCTTCTCATCTCAATGGCCAGCCGCCAACTGTGTGTATTACCATCATTAATGCAAAGAGACACTCAGAAATAATTTCAGAGTGCCTCTTACCATTAGCACTCGTAATGCACACAGTCGGCAGCTGGCTGTGGAGGTGAAAGGTGGGTTGTGCCAGTTGCTGGCTGGGGAAGGGTGGGTGGTGCTGGGTGGGCTGGCATGGCTGGGTGGGGGGGCCACTAGACTACCAGGGAATTGGCCATCCTTATTTATTTTATTATGATGGGAGTGCTAGAATACCAGGGATATTTAAAAGATGATTTTTTTATTCAGATGGGGCAGAACGAAGCCCCCTGAGCAAAACTCAGCCTCATTTAACTTTGTAGGGCATCCCTGGGCTGAGAAAATATATTTTTAAATCTGGCCATCTCACCCCTCGCTCTTTGTTCACGAGCAAGCAATTTCTTTGATCGCGACCCTGCAAATTCTTTGATCGTGAGATTTTTTGATTGCGATCATGCATTGTGAGCGAGGGACAAGATGGTCAGATAAAAAATCAATTTTCTCAGCCAGGGGTGTCCTAGAAAGACAAATGAGAGTGGGTTTTACTTAGGGGGCTTTGTTCTGATGAACTATGGTGGTGGTTTACCACAATTCTTTGAATTTTTTAAATTACAAAGGTTTTTTTTTCTTTGGTCGTGACCCTGCAAATTCTTTGATCACGAGCCTGCAAATTCTTTGATCGCAAGATTCTTTGATCCCTATCATGCATTGTGAGGGTAGAACGAGATGGCTGGATTAAAAAATCAATTTTCTCAGCCCAGGGGTGCCCTAGGAAGTCAAATGAGTGTGGGTTTTGATCAGGGGCCTTCGTTCTGTCGAACCATGGTGATGGTTTACCACAATTCTTTAAATTTTTTAAATTACAAAAGTTTTTATTCTTTGTTCGTGAGCCTGCAAATTCTTTGATCGTGAGCCTGCAAATTCTTTGATTGTGAGAGTCTTTGATCGCCATCTTTGATCGTGAGGGCAGGACAAGATGGCCAGATTTTTTATAATGGAATAGACAGGGAAAGTTTACCAATGTTTAACATTCAATATATAGGAAATGGTTTGGTCTTTTTACTTGAAATTTGGAAGGTGTTATACGGCATGTCCTGTGCATGTAAGGTACAGTGATTACATGTCGGGAAAATTTTGTTTGCCGGAGATATGGCGTGGCGCAGTTTATGTTCTGCGGACAGCATTTTGCTTGTGGTGGTGGTGCCTTGAAATTGATAGGATACCTAGCCTTAGAGTCATGGATGTAGTTTCCAGTTATTGTGTGTGTTAAATGTTAACAGGTGTGGAACTCTGCCAGTCTGACGAATGAAAATGTCAAACTGTGACATGTTATATCTCAGAGGCGGTTTGGTCTTTTCACTTGAAATTTGGAGAGTGTTGACAGGGTGTCCTGTAGATGTGAATTGTAGTGTTTACGTGTTGGACAATTTATTTTTTGAGGAGAGATTGCGTGGCGCAGTTAATGTTTTGCGGACAGCATTTTCTATTATTCTACTACATTAATATTTGTTTAGTGGCTGGTTGTGCTGTTGTCACTGTACTTTTTAATCATCAGCTGTGTAATGTGGCCCAAATTGGGCAACTTTCTACTTTTCTATTGTTTCTTAAAAAGTAAGGAAATTCTTTGCAAAAAACTTTGTTAATGCATCAGTTAGGGTTATTCTACAGTGAAAAAAGTGAGGAAATTTGACATTAGGGTTCCCACCCCTTGCACCCCACCCCCACCCCCACACTGGCCTCACCAACAGGCATTGGGCTGTGCGTTGGGGTCGTCGGCCCTAACTGTCACTCCGTTCCCCTACACTGCACTATCTCAGCTTGTTTACATATGGGATGGGGTGAGAGTTAGGGCTGATGACCCCAACACACAGCCCGATGCCTGTTGGTGAGGCCAGGGTGGGGGGTGGGGTGCAAGGGATGGGAACCCTAATGTAAAATTTCCTCACTTTTTCACTGTAGAATAACCATAACTAATGCACTAATTAAGTTTTTTGCATAGAATATATATATATATATATATATATATATATATATAAATAAATGGCAACCCTACTGTACCCTTTTTCTAACTTAAACTGCTGCCTCTCTTTCCCCATTAATCATAGGGACTATTGATGCTGCTTCATATAATTTTTCTATCCACCCCACAAAGGTATTAGGTATCCCAAATTTTCATAGAACCTCAAACAAGTATGCATGTGCTATATTGTCAAAGGCCTTTTCCTGATCCAGTCCCATTATGAGACCTCCTCTCCCCTCTATTTAACATACCTGTAAAGATCTCATATTGCTAGAAGACTATCACTAATCTGTCTTCTTGGTATAGAACATGGCTGAACTGGACTAGTAAGGGAACCTGCAACCACAGCCAGCCTTTTCCCTAGAATTTTAACCACAATTTTCCAATCAGTGTTTAATAAATGTATTGGTTGCCAGTTCTGTATATTGTCTTTTGACCCTTTTTTATGTAGGAAAATCAAAATTCCCTTTGTAGACATCTTAACCCTAATGTTTTGTTCTAGGAAAGCATTAAATACTGCTACTAACTCTGGTAGTAAATGGGATACTAACATTTTGTACACCTCTCCTGATAGTCCATCCTCTTCTGGAGATACACCTGAATTTACTGATTTAATAGCCTCCTGTACTTCTCCTGCTGTGATGTCCTTTGTTACATTTTCTTACTCCAATTTTGTTGCCGAGGATAATGTTATATTATTCAAAAGTGAGTCCACTGAGTCCTTGGATGGTACTACAGACCAGGGAAGTTACAAATTTCTGGGCAATGCCCATTATTTCTCTCTGGTCTATACATACCTGGCCTTTAGAATTCTGTAATGCTGTAAAAACCTGTTCCTACATTTTTCAGACAGATTAGCTTGGCTAGCCTTCCCTTGAGTACCAAATTTCTGATGTTGCAATAAAGAAGCTACACTCTTATACTGCAACAACTTCATCTCTGATTCGAGTTGTTTTATTAGTGGGCAGAAGTCCACCCCTTATTCTCTCACTAGTAAAAGTAGTTTTTGCAGATGCTTTCTTAACTAGAGGTATTTTAATTATTCACTATTCAGTTTCTTTATAGACTGTGACTAGAAGAATTTTCTTATGTCTAGTTTTGTATCCTCCTACCATATATGTGTATTTTCATTTATATCAAACACTGACTGTCTTGCCACTAAAAGGTTCAAGAATTTGTATCTAATTTTTGGATGGGGTAATAAAGATGTATTAATTCTCCAGATATCTGATTTTTTTTTATATTTGAGCGCTGCCCAATATTCACTGTAATTATTTTGTGATCAGCAGTCTCTAGCAGAAGAGATTGTACTTTCTGTATTGGCAACCATGGAGACAAAAACCAAAAAATATTTCAAGTAGCTAATACCCCTATAAAGAAAGTATGAACTGGTTGCTTTTGACCTACTGCAAAGGCATCTCTCAGTCCAGCCATATTTGTGAAAAAGAGCCTTGTCAGAAAATATTTCTTCTCTGCTCCCTTCCTTATCTGTTAATGTAAGGCCACAGCTGAAGCCTCCCCCAGAAATATCCATCTTGTCATACACAAAAAAAGTTTGAATTAACTGGAACAGATCCACCCTAGCTGCTTTGGATTGTGCTGCATAAATATTAATCTGAAATTTGTCTAAAATAAGGATATGTCTAGAATTAAGACTCTCCCTGGCACCAAGTCAATCAATGGGTGTAACTTTAACACAGCTGATTTAAAGAGGACACCCACACCTAAACAGTTTTTTTCACCAATAGACCAAAATGATGTTACAAAATACCAGTATTTCTTTGCTCTTGCTATATCTCCCAGGTTATGTAATCTAGTATCCCGTATAAAAATAAAATCACTATTCAGAGCTCAGTATTGAGAAAGCTGTAAGTAATCTATTCTGATTGGGTTCCTTGTCGTAAATCGTGATTGTAAAATAGTGATCGCTATTATGGCGAGTGTTTATTGGCGAAAAACAAATCCGCGATATACACTTGCAAGCGACCTGACATCTGGCAAAAGAAAAAGTGTTGTTGTGGGGTTCTGCACCCCCTCCACAAAGCCTCCAACCCCGAATAAAGATTACTAACTCTGGGGGGGTGCATGTTGAGGAGGGGCACAGTTGGCATTTGCAGGAAAAATTAAATGCCGCACCCACATTCAGTGGCAAAATTGTAACCCTTCCAGTCCCCAGCCCTGATCGCTGTACCTGCTCAGCCAGAGCTAGCCACCCTCACCATCATGCCACAGGGCTAGCTCAGCTATAGTGGGCATAGCAGTCCGCTATGGACCCTTCCCCATCCCTCTCCTTCACTGTCCCCCCTTCTGGTTGCTCTCCCTACAATCGCTTTTGCTGTAGGGTCTCTACTCTTGCAGGGCAGCCCTTGATGATATTGCTGAAAATGAGTTACTGTTTTAGCAGTCACTCATTACGGCTGCAGTAGGTGGAGCCTGACGATGTTTTGCATTTACAAAAGGAGCGATGTCATGTTTTTTGTCTGTGGAACTGACTGAAGGTGTAAATTGTCTCCTCCACCTTACCGTCCTCCAAGAAATGTTTTCCGCCCTCAAATAAATACACTTTCATGTTAGTCAATGGTTGCAGTGCACTATTTTCTTTCTTAAGTGGGAGGTACAAGAACTGGAACCTGAGTAGTGGGGGGCAGCATTAGTTTTTTTGGGGGGAGTAAGATCCACCTCCACCTCCACCCAAGATGCTACTAAAGATCCGCTCCACCTTTTTTTTTGTTCATGTGGGAGGGACATGAGGTGGATCTATCATGCTGGAACAATTGACTATCGGAGCTGCCTAGGGCATCGGAGCTTAAGCTTCAGAAGAGAAGGAAAAGCCTGAAACTGTATCCCTATACAGCACTTGTTTAAACAGCATTGGCTCAGCTTACATTCCTCTCCTGGTCACACATTTTCACAAATACATTCCAAGAGATGGAAAGTCCCTGCTGGTGGGTATATGGTGTTATTCAGACCTGTCCTCCAACCCTGCCCCCACCATCTTACTCTGTATTTTCCATTAGCTGAAGCATGTTAGTATAGCAAGAGGCTACAGTGCATATTTTTACTGAGTTTGCAGTTTTAAAGGAGTAGTCCATGGTCCACTCAGAATTTGCAAAAACATGTTATGCAGATTGTTTTGATTTGTACGTTAAGTCCTAGTGTGTCCCTCCCTCTGTCTGCTATTAGGAGTTTTTCCTTTATTCGCCTATTAGCAGATACCTGAGAGCTAGCTAACTGGGGTTTCTGTAAGAAAACTACTACTAAATGAAGCTCTAATTCACTATTGTTGTTTTCTATGTGTGTCAGGTCTAGCTTGCAGGAATGTATTAATTTTAAAACTTTTAGTTTCATCAAACTATACACAACCATAAAAGCACAGAAATTGCCCAGATCATTAGCGCTATAATTAGTTAAGACTATAGCTGTTTTCTTACAGAAAACCCACTCAGTTAGATTTCAAGTACTGTATTTGCTAAACTATAAATGTAGGTACCAGCATTCTATTAGGCAGAACAAACATTTAGTGCTGATTTTGCTCTGTGACATGATTTTCATTTTTTTTTTTTTACAAATGAAGTGTATGGTATGAAGCTGCAACCTAGAAACTGCAAAATGCTTTAAAGTCACTTTTTCTCCTGTGTGTGGTATAGCATGAAAACAACAGAATGGATGACAGTGACTATTTCAGCTAAACATTTGATCCCATTTTACAATGGTTCATTGCACTACACATTTAGTGTATCCCACTTTTTCAAATAATAAAACAAATATTCGCCAACCTAAATAACTCACACATACATATTTTTATACTTTATTAAAAAGATACTTCACATTTGTAACCAAAAAAAAATTGAAATTCATGTCACAGAGCAAACTCAGCACTAACTGCCAGTTCTACCTATTAGAATAGAGGAGGCAGTATAGTGTGGTGGTCTAAGGCTCTGAGCTGCAAACCTGGTGTCCTGGGTTTGAATCCCACAGCCTCCACATGCGTACTGTGGGTCCCTGAGCAAATCACTTAACTTCCTTGTGCTCCAAGGTCACACCTGTAAACAAGTTTTAGTGTGTCACTCCTGCTAAAAAAAAAAAGAATGCTGGTACGTACATTTACAGTTTAGCAAATACTTTAGAGCTGAGTGAGTTTTCTGTAAGAAAACTGCTATAGTCTTTACTAATTATAGCAGTGATGCTCTAGGGCAATTTCTGTGCTTTTTATTGTTGTGCGTAATTTGATGAAATTAAATTTTAAAATGAAAACACATATTACTGCTAGCTAGACATGACACATCCAAAAAACACAAATAGTGAATTAGAGCTATTTAGTAGCTATTTTCTTACAGAAACCCCAGTTAGGTAGCTCTCAGGCATCTGCTAAATTGTAACTGCTGCCATTTGTGCTCACTGGATAAGAACAGTTACAAAGCTTTGCTGTTGTGAACTGATTTTAAAAAGCACTGTGTATGCTAAATCTATGGGCCTGGCTACATCACTGTCACATGAGACAGTGTGCATTGTAGGAGGCAGAAGGCAATACACCTATTTGTGATGGAGATCCCCAGGGTTCATAAAACTACCTTAAAGCTAGCAGCCTAATTTAAGAAACTCTCCTAATAGCAGACAGAGGGAAGGACACACTAGGACACACTAGGACTTCACATACAAATCAAAACACTCTGCATAACATATGTTTCTGCAAATTCTGGGTGGACTACTCCTTTAATTGAGCCATCCCCAGTCTGTATCCTTCCAAGAACCACTTTGTGGTGTGCATACCAGTGTGCTTATTTCACTCTTATTTACAGCTTTACACCTTTATCAGTTTTTAATTGCAATTGTGTCTAAATGCACCACCATGTAGTCTCCAGTCTCCCACTATATCTGCACGCATTTTCAGCACTGTTTCACTGCATGCAGGGAGATCGGAGGCTACCAAGACATATGCAGACAGCAGTGTGGAGCACGGGTGTAGGCTGCAGTACTGGGATGCCTCCATACCACAGTAACCTGACAGCTGTATGCGCACCACCCCTGGGTGTACCCCCATGTCCCCACCTAACCTACCTCTCTGTCTGCACTTGCCTCCCTGATTGCCACCTCCTGATGGTATCTGTGTACTGTCCTCTGTATCTGCCTAAGTAAAAACACAGAGGTCAGTTTGTTGTAGCAAAACCTTTATCTCTAGCCCCCAGTCCAGACGTTCTCCGAGTCCATTATGGGTTCAGAGGGACCCCAACACCGTACAGTTAGACTTTAACCAGTACATATGTCAGTTATAGACATTCCTTCATTCTTGAAAAGGATAGTAACAATCTTGAATGCTGGTATTATTAAAGGGATAGCAAAAAAGGTGCCCATAGAGGACAATGTTTTATTTTGTGATATCTTTGCCAGAAGTGCTTTTGGTCATTAGCTGTTTTAAAGCTGATATCAAATACAGTGTCACCTGATGTATGAATCAAAGCATGTATTTAATTGACTTGAAAACATAACGCTATCCTTCAACAGAGAATGATTAAAAAAACCGTATCAGGAAATTCCACCATACCCCCCCCTTAGTATTTCAGCGTAACTGCATTACAGCATTTTGCAGGTTCTACAGTACAGTATTTGGAAAAACAAAATCAGAAAGTAACCTAGGAGCAGGACCATTCTGGTTGTTGGAATTATTTGGACTAGGATCTTGCCACCTACTGGGTCTTGGATTTGGGGATTCAGTTGGAGAGGTAAGCTGTTACGCATTCAAATTCCCCACCTCCTCAGTATTAACTGCTGTTCCCTGCAGAACATCAGCTTTCCCCCTTCAGAACTTATTTCTTCAAATATTTGCTGCCCTTCATAATTAACCTCTGGTTCAGGTTCCATATCTTGTGTTAATAGGATATGTTCTGGAACATTTCCCTCAATAATAGTCCCTTGCTGATGCCAAATCCCACCCCACCTCCACCTCCCCAGACACCTCTCTGTCTGGTGTATCTACTTTATCACCATTATTACCATAGTTCAATTGCTCCTGTAAACAAACATTCTGCAAATTACCATTATTAGAGCAAGTTCCTTCCTTTATGTTTTTTGTTACTGTCCCTTTAGGACTGTGGTTCTCAAGTGATGAGGAGCACCTCCCTGGGGAGATGTGAGCCCATTCAAGGGGAGCATGGAGACGTGGCAAAAAAGTGCTTACTTTTATATGCAGAAGCATTCTGTTTTAGTCTGTGCACCTCCCGATTCCTGTTCCTGCCTGGTTGCCTGGCTGCATGGCTACTACACCTCCTCCTGCCCCACTTTGCTCTGCTGAATCTGTGCTACAATTCCCCTCCCTGTGCTGGCAAGAGGCTGTGCTGACATCACTGCCCTGTACAACCCTCCTCTTCCTCTCTCCCAAGCCCTGGGACTAGTGCATCTCTTCAAACCTGGTGGGGCTAAGAAGGGATCTGCAGCCAGCCAATTGGAAGTAAGGAAAAGGTCTATAGCAGACCAACTGGGAGGAAGGGCATTTGCACCAATTAGAGCAAGATGGTTACAACCAATCAGTGGTAGACTTAACCATCAAATCAGAGCAGACTGCCTCATGCTTCCTCAGCCAATCAGCAGCCTCGAAGCAAGTGTTGTCATCATGGATTCTGGCAATAAAGTGTAGTATAAAATGTGGAGCTGTTTACTGCTGGAATTTGGACTGCAATTGCTTGAAGCTGTCAACTTGCCCCATTGACCACCGACCACCTTCACTCACTGCCTTGAATCTCTGCCCACTTGTGACTGCTGCGTTGGACCTCTGCCACTTGTAAATGCTGCCTTGGACCTCTGCCTGCTTGTAGCCACCACCTCGGATCACTGCTTGCATGTAGCTGTTGCCTTGGACCATTTCCCCCTTGTAGTTGCTGCCTTTAAACTCCAGCCACCACCTGGGACCTCCAACTGCCTGAACTTGAAGATGCCAACTGGGACCTGATGAACCTGCAAACTCTGACCAGACCTCTCCTGGACCTCTCCTTTGTGCAGGGCTGGTAAGGATTGGGGTACTTTACTGTTTACTTGTACTAAATATGCACAAGTAATGTTTTTTATGGTGATCAGAGGTTTGAAATGGAGGGAGTCATATATGGTGCCTCTGTGTGCAGCACTTAGTATGGTTGAAATGGCTAAAAGTGGTTAAACATTGGTGAATGGAGTTCAGTTTGGTGTGAACAATGTTAATTTGGGTGTGCAACAGTCTGTCTGGTGTGGAAGGAGAGGGTTGAGATGGCACATGGTTGTTGGTCATTAAGTAATGTATTTTTTTGGTATGGGAGAGTAGGTTTGAAATTTGTGGGGGGGGTCATATATGGTGCCTCTGCTACATATATTAGGGTTGAAGTGGCAGTGCTCTAAGTTTGTGTTGCATCTGAGGTCCTCTGAATGTTTCAATTTTAAAGTGTGGAAGGAGGAGAGAGGTTAAAATGGCACACTGTGTTTGATGGTAGGGGTTATGAATGATGGGCCTGTGTCTTGGGGGGCATATATGATGTCTCTGGTGTGGGGCTGAAATGGCATGGTGTTATATAATTGCAAGTTGGGGGGCTGGGGGACTTTTGAGCGAAGGACCTTGAGGTGTAGCTTGGGGGTTGGGTGAGGGGCTGCTGCAGGTCTATTAAGGAGCTCCCAATCCCCCCCACTCCCAAGGCCCTTCACTTCAAAAGCAGCAAAATCTTTGTTATGGGGTGTTTATATGATGGCTTCTGTGGGGTGTGGTGAGGGTTAAAATGGCACACTGTTTTTTATGCAATTGATTGTGGGGTGTTGCAAAGACGAGCCTGTGTTTTTGGGTGGGGGACTTTTAAGTGAAGGGCCTGCTGATGTTGCCTGGTGGAGTACCCATATGTTTTAACTCCCCACTGATAAGGTTGGTGCTACCAGAAAAGGTAAATATGGTGGAACTTCTTCTATCCTCCTCCACCCACATCCGATGCTCTTTGCCTCAAAATCTCAACCTGGCATATGTATCTGGCATGTATGGTAGGGGGGCTTGGAGTGTAGGGGTCTGCTGGAGAAGTTTGGAGTGAAGGGCTTGATGGGGGGTTGGAACAAAGGACTTACTGATGTGGGCATGTGGAACCAAGGGTCTGCTGTTCTGTCTTGATGACACTGAGCCTCAAAATGAGGAATACATCCTCAAATATGAAGATGCGTGTGTTCGGTGGAAGTGAAATGGAATGGTTTCATGTGTAGTGGTGGTGGCATCAAGCCTGACTGGATGGCAGGTGTGTAAAACTAGATTGTTTTGTTTAAAGGTGGGGGGCTCTCTCTCGCTGGGAAGAGTGGAGCAAGACTTTCATGTCTGCTGGATCTAGTAACTCAAAGTTACTTACGAAATCGCTTCAGGTTTCCTGATTTTAGAATGGGGTGCACCTGCCCACAGTCTTGATCTTGCTGTCATCCTGTCTTCACAATGTGTTTCAATTGCTGTGTAGTTTGTGGAGGTCTTTGTCAGTGACTGCGTTCTGTATTTATGCATGTGGTATTGTGTCTGTGGCAGTTTTATGGCGGAACATGTGGGCAAGCCCAGGATGGTCTGGCCAATGACAGGCTTAAGTGATTCCAACTTCTCATGAATGTGAATTTGCCATTGCATTTTAGAAAGAATGGATCATTTTCTGGTGATGGGAAGGAAGTGTGTGTGCATGAGGAGGTGGAAGCTGCTGGACAGACAGAACCTCAAGCAAAGCGCAAGCCCAGAAGATACAATGATGACTACCTGAAGCTTGGATTCACTTGGAGCAGGAATAGTGATGCACCAAGACCCCAGTGCATTGTACATGCTGAGGTTCTGGCACAGGACAGTATGTGGCTCTCCAAGCTATGGCATTATATGGAAACAAAGCATCCCAGCTTACTGTCAAAACCTGTGAAGTTTTTCCAGATAAAACTGAGTGAACTGAGAGGTTAAAAAAAGAGTTGTGGAGAAGCATGGGACTGTCCCTGGAAAAGCTGTTGAAGCATCATACCTTTTGTCTCTGAGAATTATCAAAGCTGGGAAGCCACACAATATTGGAGAAGAGCTGCTAATTCCTGCTGCAAAGGAAATGTGTGCAGTGATGCTTGGAGAGAAAGCAGCTGCACAACTGGAAGCAATTCCCCTTTCAAACGACACAGTTTGTTGTCATATTGAAGACATGTCTGCAGATGTGAAGAAGTGGATCATAAATTCAGTTCATTAAAGCCCATTCTTCTCTCTGCAGATTGATGAGTCTACTGATATTGCAGAATCTGCACAGCTTCTGGTGTACACTCAATATGCCATGGACACAGATCTTCGTGAGGAGTTTCTGTTTTGCAATCCACTTCCTGCAAGAGCAACTGTGGAAGAGCTGTTTCATCTGCTGAAGGCCTTCCTTGAGAATGAAGGCCTTGATTGTGCCCATTGTGTTGGTATTTGCAGTGTTGGAGCTCGCTCAATGACTGGAAGACACAGCGGGATGGTGACTAGGGTACAAGCAGTGGCTCCCAATGCTGTCTGGAACCACTGCATGATTCACAGAGAAGCTCTGGCAGCCAAGAGAATGCCAACTGAGCTCAACAATATCTTGGCTGATGCAGTGAAATCTGTGAACTTCATCAAGGCATGTCCCGGTGAATTCCAGACTGTTTTCAGTACTATGTGACGAGATGGGAGCAAAGCACACACAGCTGCTCTTGCACGCTGAGGTTATACTGAGGTTCATACAGAGGTCACTTAGGAAAAACTGGAGGCAGAGAGCCCATAATATTTTCTATCCAATGTCCCTTATCAGTGAGCAGAATTCCTATTAAGCAACCACTTATGGTTCCATGTCATAAGAATGAACGCAAAAGAGCGAGCGCTGTTATGGTGAGTGTATATTGTCAAAAAGCAATTCAGTGATATACACAAAACGGCGACACTAAATCTGACCAGTAGTTTTCAATGTTTATCCGGGGGGGCTGATCCTTCCCACACCCCCCCCCACTGAAAGATTCTCAACTCCAGGGGGGTGCATGTTAGGGAGTAGGGCAAAGACGCCCCAAAGAAATAAAAAAAAAAAAAACAAGAGCCACAGGCAGCGGCAAAATATTTCTCCCCGCCACCGAATCAAGAACCTCCTATGCCGGAGCCAGCCACCCTCACCACCACACCACATGAGCTTGCTCAGCAGCACCAGGAACACTGCCCCACAGTAACCCTATCTCCTATCCCTCCCCTTCCCCTTGCTATTCCTGCCTTCTGGTTGCCCTTCTGCATGGTTGCCATCAACCAGGTCGTTGCCCTTGCAGGGTAGCTGTTAACCTTTTTGCTCAATATGACTCGCTTATTTGTGAGTCGCTCATATGTGATCGTCCTTTTGACATGATACCCCACTTATCAAGTTTATTTTTAAAAAATAATCTTGTTTTTGCTAATAATTATCTTCAGTGGAAGGTCATTCCATGCCCCTATCTCCCTTTGTGAAAATAAGTATTTCCGGTTGTTGGTGTTATACCTACACCTATGTAATTGGAGCGGATGCCCCCTGGTTTCTATCTTATCCTGTTTATAAGAAAAACCCATCTCTGTAAATGATAAGGGACATTCATGACATCCCATAAGAGCAACATGTCCCCCCTGTAACTCCTTTGCTCTAGTGACAGTAACTGTAGTGTCTCGAGACAGTCCTGATATGCCATGTCCCTAAGTCCATGAATTTGTCTGGTGAACCTTCTTTGTATTTTTTATAGGTGTGCTGTATCTGTTTTTCTGTATGGTGTCCAGAATTGTGAGCAGTACTCTATATATGGCCTGACATATGCCCTGTAAAGGGAGAGAAGTACCTTTGCATCCCTCACAGCTATGTTTCTTTTTATATTCTATATAATTCTATTTGCTTTCCCTATAACCTCATTAGTTTGTTTAGAAAAGTTTAGGTCATTTGTAATAAAGACTCTCATGTATTTTTCCATTTCTGTGTTGGTTAATGGTATATTCCATAGGGTATATTGATGCCTGTTATTTTTTGGCCTAGGTGCATGATTTTACACTTTTCAATGGTTAATTTCATGCCCCAGGTTTGGGTCCAATTATTGATATTTTCCAGATCTTTTTGAAGTGAATTAATACTGTCAGTTTGAGGCCATCTGCAAATTTTATGTTATCATTATTTATGTTAGCAGTTAAATCTGCCAAAGACCTGAAAAATGTAGGGGCCCAAAATTGACCCCTGAGGGACCCCACTTGTCATTGCAGATGTTTCTGAGTGTTGGCTGTTTATTATAACTCTCTGGGTGGGATATTCAGACTGTGCCAGGCTGTGGCGCAAGCCTGGGCACAGCGCAACTGGGATGTGCCAGGGTGCTGACAGAGTGATATTCAGTGGTGCTGCGCCATGGCTCAGCATCATTGAATATTGCTCTGTGGCCACCCACATTGTACATGGCACAGTGGCACTGCACCAGCGCAAATGGCCAGAGAGGGGCAGGGGGATATGCTAGCGCAAGTGCCATTGGCATCAACCACGATATTCAACCGGGCACATATAAATGGGACCATAATGCATGCAAGGCATGAATGGGGCCATTTGCATGTCATTATAGCCCCATTTGCAGGTGCGCCAATCCCTGGCAACTTGCACCTGGTGCCACCAGGCTGCAGCCGTCGGGGACCGATGCCCTCTGCACAAGCGGCAGAGTGCCCCACAGCCCGAGCATGGGCATAAATATAAAAATAATAAACTACTATACCTCTAGTGGTCCAGTGGACCACTCGCAGCCCAATCGCAGGCAGAAGTTTAAGAAAAAATTAGATCCTATCCCTGAATACATTCACATATCTGGACTGTGTAGTACAGTACAGTCTGCATGCCCATTGGCCCACGCTGTAGACCAATGGGTGTACAACTGTACTGTATGCAGTCAGTTGAGTGGAGTGGCTGGGGCGGCTTGCGGTGGGGCCTGGCCGCCTTCTGACCAGGTAGCGGCGGCTGCCTTCCAGTGGGAGGGTGAGGAGGGGGTACCGCTGACCACCAGTGATGGGATCTAATCTTTATTTAGACTTCTGCCTGCGATCGGCTGTGAGTGGTCCACTGGACCACCAGGAATGTGATTTGTGTTTTATACTTATACCGCGGTGGGCTGCAGGCGGTCAGTGAGACCACCAGGGATATAGGACTGTTTAATTTCCTACTTCTGCCTGCGATCAGGTATGGGGGGGGGCGCTACCCGATGGAAGGTGCCGCCAGAGCTCGGGTGGCCACCCACAGCTGGCAGCTGCCGTGTTGCGCCCTGCAACACAGTAGCTCACCTGTGGGTGGCCGGCTGTTGCTCCTTTATTTTTTGGAACAACTGTATGCGGCGCATGTAGGGGTTGTACCTGCATGGACTCTGCACATCCCGGGCTGAATATCGGGATGTGCGGGGGTATGCATGGGCACACTCCCCTACTTGCACTGCATACATTACTGATACACCCCAGTGCATCGGGATTTGTGCCATGCACTTTCCCCTTTTGAATATTGTGCCGGGGCGCAACCCTTCTGAATATCCCACCCTCTGTGTTCTTTCCTCAAGCCAGTTTTGAATTCAGTTGGTATAGAGTGTTTCTACCTTTCTTTTTTTGTTTAACAACTATGTGATCATGTGGTACTTTACGGGCATCGACAAAGGGGAAATTACGGCAGCTATATTCATAGACCTAGCGAAAGTCTTCGACACAGTCTCTCATCCCCTGTTGCTGGCAAAACTTGCCCAAGCTGGTCTGTCGGTGAACACAAATAACTGGTTCCATTCATACCTGTCAGGTAGGTCTCAATCAATCCGCATAGGCTCGGCTAGATCCACCTCACTTCCTGTCACCTGTGGTGTCCCCCAAGGGTCTGTACTCAGCCCACTGCTGTTCTCTATTTTTCTAAATGATCTGCCCGATGCCTGCTGTCAATCGGCTATCCATATGTATGCAGATGATACGGTGCTGTTTGCCTCAGGCCCATCCGCAACCGCCGTGACAGCCTGTCTACAGAAGGACTTCGACTCCATCCAACGTTGGTTCCTTTCAAACCAACTATTCTTGAACTCTAAAAAAAACATTTCCCTCACCTTCGGATTTGGGCCAAGCTTAAAGCTTTCACCACCCACTTTACCACTCTGGACAGATCTCCACTAAAGACCTGCACGTCATATCATTATCTCGGCGTCTGACTAGATCAGTACCTTGACTTCTCGGTGCATATAGATGGTCTACACAAAAAATTGCACCCCATGCTGGGAGCCCTCTACCGGAATAAGAATTGCATTCCTCTACCAACCAGGCAAGCAATAGTTCAAAAAAATGATCCTCCCGATTATGGATTACGGTGATGTTGTCTACTATGCCGCCCTCCAAACCTTCTTAGCGAGGCTTGATCCCCTTTACAACTCCTTCTGCCGATTCTCTTTGGACCAGCCTCCAAATACCCATCACTGTGACCTCTACCAGTCCTTGAGACTCTCCTTGCTACATAACCGATGACTGCTTCACTGTGCTAGAACCTCTGCCAAGTTCTGGGCACAGACACTCCCATCCTACCTGTCGTCCTCCCTAACCACCCTCTCTCCACCGGCCTACACTCTCAGAAACATAGATTCTAGGCTCCTGCACATTCCATACAGATCTACCCAGTCTGGCCAGGCTGCATTCAGCTACAGGCTGCCCAAATTATGGAACTCCCTGGCAGCAGTTATTAGACTCTCCACAAGCACTCCACAACAGAATTCCCTTCTTAGAACAACGCACTTCTCTTCCATCTGCTCCTGTTCCCCCCCCCCGCTGACCCCCATCTCACTTCCTACCTCCCATCTATATCACCAGCCTGGTTCCCGTTTCGGTCTGCACCTTATATTGCTAAATACTATGAATATGCACTTCTCTATCAATATCATGACTACCTCATCCATTGTTGCACCAATCAAAAAAATGTAATACTTGCTGTTGTTGTTGTACTGTTGTTTTGGGCTTGTTCAGTTCTACTGTACCAGTGTAAACTCCCTACCCCAGGGCGCATCTGGAATCGAGCGGTACTCTGCTCAGCATGCTTTCCTGGTAAATCTCTTAAATAAGTAAATAAATAAATAAAAGCTTTGCTGAAATCAATAAAAATAATATCATATGGTATTTTATAGTCCAATTGTTTACTAACTTGTTCATAAAAACAGAGTAGTTTGGTTACACAAGATCTATTTTTCACAAAGCCATGCTGGGAATTGTCAGCGTTTCTGAGTTGCAATTCAATCCTGCTTTTATGATACCCTCCAGCACTTTGCCAATTATAGATATAAGGCTGATAGACCTATAATTCTCAGCTTTTGATTTATCACCTTTTTGAGAGATAGATGTGATGTTTGCAGTTTTCTAGTCCTTGCATACAACTCTGGTATTTAGACTTCTTTCAAAAAGTTTTTTTAACAGGTATATTAAATATTTTGAAATTAATTTGATCATTTCATCCATGACGTTATCAGGGCCTGGGGTACAATCTTCCTTAATCTGATTGATCTTTTTACTTATTTCTTTTTTACTGACCTCGACAAAGTTCCCCCGCAATCTTTCCTTGCTCATGTGGTTTTTGGTTTTTGTTGAAAACACACTGCAAAAATAAGTATTTAAGATACTTGCCATTTTTTCTGGTTCATGTACATCCTATCATTAAATTGTAATGGTCCGACTTTGCAGATTTGTGCTTTTAGTGAATTTATGTAACCATGAAAACGTTAGCATTATTTTTATTTGCGCTTGTGGTTAAATTTATTTCAGTTAGCCTTTTGGATTTCCATATTGCTGTTATATTTTTTTAAGTGTTTTGTATTTATTCCAAAAACAAAGGAATCTGTTTTTCTTTATGCTTGTTGTAGGCTGTCTGTTTTTACCTGAGAAGTTTCCTGATTTTATAAGTTAGCCACTTTGGTCTCCATTTGTTTTTGCTAGTGTTTTTGTTGTATTTTGGTATATATTTGTAGGTTATTGTAAATATATGAGTTTTTAATTTGTCCCACATAGTGGTGGACGAAGTGGGCTCAATCCATTCCGCGAAGCGTTTCATGGAGCACAGGCGGATTCGCAGAGTGCTCCACAATGCGAAGTGGAGTACTTCGCGTTATAATGATGAACATGAAGTGCATTGAAAACAGCGACTTCGCATTACTCCGCCTCCACTGGTCACTACTCTTTCAATTTTCAGGCGAAGTACATTGGTGGCAGTTCACTTTGCCTCACTTTGCCTTGTTTTTTTGAGCTCTGAAGGCGGATTTTGCAGCGATTCATGGGAGTTCAGGTCACATGGGCTCTATATTGATCTGCACAGCCTCAGTTCAGGGTAGTATGAGTAGGAAGGAGTAGGATACAGTGTGCTCTGTTAGCTGTCTTTAGGAATCTTTTAAAAGCTGTTCAAAAAGCATTTTTATCCAACTGTAGTTCATCGATTGTAGGAAACCCTCCTGTGTTCACATCATCGAGCGTTTTTGTTTGTGTGTGGATTTTGAATGTAAATTTACAACACTGAGTGTGTGTGGTGAAAGACAGAGAAGTGTGCTGTGTGGGGGAGGGGAGTATCTGTGTGTAGGTAGATTTAAGTTGGAGAACTAGTGATTTCTTTATGTTTTGGTTATATTTTTTGTTATATAACTGACTGTTACTGTACACATAGTAAAACTGTCAGTAATAGTACAAATTTTCTTGCTGCTTGTTGTGTGAATGTGGTGCAGCATTTCATAAGGTCAGGTTGTTTAAATTACAAATTTACATTACGTGGCACTGAGTACACTGAACTTTTGCATTTGCATCGCATTCCTCGTTCAGCATTGTACACAAAGTGTTCTGTGTTGTGTGTGCAGTGTTGCGTTCATCAAATATAATACACCTTTTAAAATTTGTGACACAGATTAGTGTAAGTGCAACTAAGCGCAGCAGTGTGAACCTGCTATCCACTGCAGCTGCCTGATTTTGTACTGCGATCGTGTTCTCTGTTCTTAGTTTTGCTGCTTGTAGTGCCGTAAAAATCAGCACTGTCTGTATTCAGTGCCCCCCCCATGTTGAAAAGGTATTTTTTACCAGATTGGATTGTTTTTGTGACCCCATCAGCACCACTGGTTACTGAAGTTGTTTTAATTCCGTGACAGTGTCACAACACAGTAGTCTCATATCTGTTGCTGAAGCCACAGTTGTTTATTTTGCTTCACATCCAGCCAGTGTCCCTCCAGTCAGAAAGTGAACATATCAAAATCTGAATTTGGTAATAATATTTGTGGTTGATAACCCAAAATGCCTACAAAGATACCTGCAAGTAAAGCTGTTTCTGGCCACGGCAATGTTGGCAGTAAGAGGGTCTGTGAACGTGGTAGTAGTACGCAGACAGAGAAGTGCATTGCTGATGTGAGGAAAGGTATTTCTCCTGCAATGTTTTTTACAGCTCAACCAGTAGCTTCACTGAAAGTTGGGGGAGATGATGTTTTCCCAGCTGGTGGTGTTAGTGTTACTGGTGTTAGTGGTGGTGGAGGTAGTATTAGCATTGTTGTGTCAACTTCTAATTCTGACCAGTGTACCATATCTCCTGGTGGGGGACTCCATTGTTAGGAAGGTAGAACTGGGGGAGGAAGGGGAGAGGGAGGTAAGGTGCCTGCCTGGCGCCACGGCTTGGAGGAACAGGGAGTGAATCCTCAGGATTGCCAGAGCAGCTGCACAGGGGAGGGAGCTAGATGTCATTGTCCACCTAGGGACAAATGACCTGGCTAAGAAAGGATTAGAGAAATGCAGGAAGAGTTTGTGGAATTGGGGAGGGCCTTAGACAAGTAGCACACACGGTAACCTTCTGGAGGTGCTGCCCATCTATGGCGTAGGAGAGGCTAGGGTGTTCTGCCATGGGATTCAATCAGTGGTTGAAAAACTGGTGTGGAGCTCAGAATTTGGCTTCATTGGGGACTGGGGGTCCACCTGGAGTGATGCAAGCCTATACTGGCATGATGGGCTGCATCTGTCCAGGAGAGGAACCAGGATCCTAGGTGATAGGTTTAAATGTTTCACTGGCAAGCATTTAAACTAGCCAAGGGGGGAGGCACTGGAAAGGAGCAGGGAAATCCTAGCCCCCAAAACAATCACGGTAGTAAGTGCAGTAAACACCAACATAGAGGTGTTGATAGGGAGAAGGGCAGGGGTAAATGGAGAAAGTGACAAAGGCAAGAAGGACAGGGATGGGGCAAAAAGGAGTAAGGCCATCAGGAAATGGAGGGCAATGAGTACCAATGCCTGTAGTTTGGGCAACAAGCTCCCTGAGCTGGTGGCCTTGATGGAAGAGGGATGCCTGGATATCATAGCAGTCACAGAAACATGGTACACAGAGAACCATGACTGGGATGTTAACATACCAGGGTACATAACCTACAGTAGAGACAGGCAGGGGAGAAGAGGGGGAGGAGTAGCTCTTTATGTAAAGGAAGGGATAAAAGCAACTGAACAAAAGAGTAAACAGGGAGGAGAGGAGGCACTGTGGGTCACTTTGGAGACTGGAAAGGGCATCACAATCTGCACAGGGGTTGTGTACAGACCCCCATGTCAGAGGGAGGGCATGGATAAGGATATGATAGAAGGCATTCTTAGAATGGCAGAGAAAGGGGAGATACTGTTGATGGGAGACCTGAATATGCCAGATGTTAACTGGAGCACATTTGCTGCAGTTGCATCCAAAAGCAGGGCCATTCTCGATGCCCTACAGGTGGCATGCCTCAGACAGCTAGTTTCGGAACCCACTCGTGAGGGAGCAATGTTAGACCTCATACTCTCATATGGGGGCAGTGAGAGAATCTCAGATCTAGAAGTGGGTTGCCATCTGGGAACAAGTGACCATCAAACAGTGTGGTTCACGTTAAACTCAGCTACAGAGTCAAGCCATACAAAAGTGAGGGTACTGGACTTTAGGAGGGCTGACTTTGGCAAGATGGGAGAGTGCCTCAGAAAAGCACTAGCAAACAGGCTAGAAGGAGGTGTGGAGCAACAATGGGGAATCATCAAACTGCCATCACAAAGGCAACAAGCCTTTGTGTGAAACAAATAAACAAATCAAAATGAAAGAAAAAGCCTCTATGGTTCTCAAAAGAGGTGGCTGTGAAAGTCAGGAAGAAAAAGATAGCATTCCGGAAGTATAAGGAAACACAGAAGGAGCAGGACAGAGAGCTGTACCAGTTAAGGCAAAAGGAAGCAGGGAGGGAAGTCAGAATAGCAAAGGCCCAAACTGAGGAAAAGATAGCCAACTCAGTTAAGGGGGATAAAACCTTTTATAGGTACATCAGCGAGCGTAGAAAGACAAAGGGAGGGATAGTGAGGCTGAATAGAATGAACGGTGGGTGGGCAGAGGGGGACAGTGAAAAAGCAGGGATACTGAACGAATATTTCTGCTCAGTATTCACAAAAGAGGAGGGAGAAGTGCCTAATCCAATTAACAGAAGCACTCTTGATAGGGGGGTCGATCCCAGTCCTTTCACAGAAGAAAGGGTTTTGCAAGAACTCCTAAAACTGAATGTGGACAAAGCAATGGGTCCTGATGGAATTCACCCCAGAATTCTAAAAGAATTAAGGGAGGAACTAGTGAAACCACTGGCTACTCTTTTTAATAAATCATGGGAGGATGGTGTGGTAGCCGAGGACTGGAGGAAGGTGGATGTGATTCTCCTTCACAAAAGTGGGACCAAGACAGAGGCAGGAAAGTACAGACCTGTCAGTCTGACCTCTGTGGTAGGGAAAGTGATGGAGTCACTTCTGAAGGAAAGAAATGTTGAGTACCTAGAGGCCAGTGGGGCACAGGACCCAAGGCAGCATGGGTTCACAGCGGGAAGGTCATGTCAGACGATCCTAATAGATTTCTTTGACTGGGTGACCAAAGTAGTAGACCAGGCAGGGCTGTGGACATGGCCTACCTAGACTTTAGCAAGGCATTTGACACAGTCCCACACAAAAGATTAATAGTCAAATTAACCAGCCTGGGAGTGGGTCCCAGAGGTGGTAGCCTGGGTAAAACACTGGCTGCACAACAAGACACAGAACGTAATTGTAAATGGAGTCCACGCTGAAGAAAGAGGGGTTACTAGTGGGGTACCGCAGGGTTCAGTATTGGGTCCAGTCCTTTTTAATGTCTTCATCAGTGAGATTGCAGAGGGACTGGAAGGAAAAATATGCCTTTTTGCAGATGATACAAAGATCTGCAACAGGGTTGATACACAAGGAGGCATGGAAAGGATGAATAGGGACTTGGCAAGGTTGGAGGAATGGTCAGAAGTATGGCAGCTAGGATTCAGTGCAAAGAAGTGCAAAATAATTCACCTGGGAAACAAGAACCCAGGGGAAGAATACACAATGGGTGGAGAGGTAGTAACAACAACAAAAAAGGAAAGGGACCTGGAGGTAATCATATCAGATGACCTTAAGGTTAGCAAGCAATGTGAGAAGGCAGTAGGGAGGGCTGGGGTATACTGGGATGTATAGGAGAGGCATCAGCAGCAGAAAACAGGAAGTTGTTATCCTCTGTACAGACAGTTGGTGAGACCCCATCTAGAGTACTCGTCCAGTTCTGGAGACCCCATCTCCACAAGGACATAGACAGGATAGAGGCAGTCCAGAGGAGGGCAACTAAAATGGTGCAGGGTCTGCAAGAGAAGCCGTATGAGGAGAGACTAAAGAGCTTAATATGTATACCCTTGAGGAAAGAAGGGAGGGGACATGATAAAACTTTATGTACCTCAGTGGAATCAACAAAGTCCAAAAGGGTAGCATCTTTCAGAAAAGAGGCGATGCAAGAACAAAGGGACACAATTTAAAGATAAAGGGGGGCAGTTCAGGGCAATGTGAGGAAGTATTATTTCACATAGAGGGTAGTGGATGCATGGAACAGCCTTCCTGAGGAAGTTGTGGGGTCTAAAACTGTGGGAGAATTCAAGAATGCATGGGACAAACATAAGGCAATTCTTGTGGGGGGGGTAGGAAGAAATAGGCTGTTGGTTAACTAGGATCTGCGGTCTATCCTGTAGGTAGGGAAATGGGCAGACTAGATGGGCCAAGCGGTCCTTATCTGCTGTCAAAGTCTATGTTTCTATCCAAACATATTGAGTGTGAAGCAGTGCAAGTGAGTGATAGCGTAGATGATGTCATACTTCTCAGTAACATCCCATTAGCTGAACCTGATTCTGATGATCATGTCAACGATAGCATACAATGTGATATTCCATCCACCGTGGCACTTAGCGTCACGCATTTTCCATGCAGTGATTCACAGTGTGGTGAAAAAATATCAGGTGATGGTGGTGTAGATGCTGATGATGAATGTGATGATGATGATGATGATGATGATGTTGCTGTTGTTGCAACATGCAGTCCACATGTTAGCATCCAAGCAGAAGATGTGGATGTGTGTGACAGTGACGTTGATGAATATGATGATGATGTAATTGGCCCCAGTTGGGAAAAGGAGAAAAAGAAATTTAAAGTGGCTGTGGCTGTGTCTGAATCTGTTTGCAGGAATCTCTCCCCCCCCGGTATAAACTTGTGATTTACCGGTTTTAGTGGATGATGATGATGATGATGACCCAGTAATCAATATGATAGGTAGTCGTGGTGGTCAGTTGCAGTCCAGGTGTGCAGTGCCAGAAACATCATGTGCCTTCCCCACTTCAGTGCTTAAAATAACAGACTTAAATAAGTCACATCATCATGGACATGTTAAAAGCAGAGTATCACACTCCCTTGTTTGGGATTTTTTTGTTCAAGATGCAAATGATGATTCGGTTGCAATCTGTCAGGTTTGCCATGTGCGTGTGAGTCGAGGTAAAAAGGGGAGCTATCTTGGGACAGGAGGACAGTATACACATCTTAAGAATAGGCACTTGGCTCTGTGGACCCAGCACAAGCTGGCAGCTAATACCAGACTGGGGCGTTCACCCATATCACCAGCAACCATAGCCAGCATCCCCTTCCATGACTGTTAAGCTCAGTAGGAAATTAAACGTGTGCAGTAGTCCGGTAGTAAGAGCAGAGGATTACTACAGACATGATGAGGTGGAGGACCATAATGACTTTGAAATGTTGTCCAGTGCTGGTGAAAGTAGCAGTTTTTGTGGTGGTGGTGGTGGTGGTGGTGAATGCAGTATGTCTAGTGCAAGTGGTACATCAACCCCAGTTGGCAAATCTGGAAAAATAACATCATTTCTGGGTTTGACATCATCACCTGTGCAACCGTCTTCATCAGATGTCCACACTCCACCCCCTGCCAATGCCATTCATCACAGAGCATTGCATGTGTATCTGCTCTCATTCTCCAAGATCTGGAAAGGCCCGTGACCAACTGTGGCAGTTGCAGATACAAAACAGCCTGCCTCAGCACCGCTTGAAGCTGGAAGTTGTCACCTGATGGAACTCCACGTTATACATGGCAGAGAGGTTGTATGAACAATACAAAGCCATCTCAGAATATCTTGTGATGCACACTAGCCGTGACAGTTCTGGGGCCTCCATGTCCATGACGACTGAACAGTGCCGCCTCATGGACTCTGTAATAACAATTTTGCAGCCTTTTGAATATGTCACACAGGCAGTGAGTGGTGAATCTGCCTCCATTAGCCAATCAATTCCACTGCTGTGGGTGCTGAGGCAGACATTGGTGAATGTACAGCATAGCCTTGATGTTGCCGGAGACGGTGGTACCAGTATGTTGCTGCAACACGTGCTGACAGTATTCGACCAGAATCATTACATTGTGAGCATTCAGCGTAGTGACAACTTTGCCATGGCAACAATGCTGGACCCACGATACAAACGTGAAATTGCATCAGTACTGGAGGGAGGGCCTGAACAGGTAAAAGATATCAGTGGTCAACTGGTTCGCTTAGTTCATGAGGCACAGAAGTCACGTGCCAAGGTTTGCAAATCTCAGCAGCATAATCCAGCTGAAGGTGTAGCTGGAGGACCAGCAAGCATATCATGCATGGGTAAGGGGACTGTAGTTCCTGGTGGTCTGTCATCCAAAGTGGCTGGCGTCAACCCGCTTTGGGAGGCTTTGTCCCAAGTGGGTATTTGTGAAATCAATGATTCTGGGGAACAGTCTGATGCATCAACAATTGGACTTAGAGAATGGTTGAGTCATATTTGTCTGAAAACAGGCATCTGACAATAAGTGAAGATCCTCTTTTGTACTGGAGTGGAAAGGTCAGTGAATGGCCAGAGCTGACTGCAGTGGCACTGAAGTATCTCACATGCCCACCCTCCAGTGTAAGTGTTGAGAGGGTATTCAGCTCAGCAGGTGCAATAGTCAGGGATCGTCGGACAAACCTGTCTCCTGAAAATGTTAGTTTACTAACATTCATTAAAATGAATGAGAGGCACATACCAGCACAGACTGCAACCTCGGTATTCATACCCCAGCCTAGTCATGGTGGTCATGCTGATGTGGAGATGGAGCATCCTGGTGGCACTGGCAGTGGCTGCCTGAAACAGATCACCACTGACGTAGATGATGACACAATGGAGAAAGAATTTCCCAGTGGTCAAACTTCAGACATCGATGACTGTGAGGGCAGTTTTCTTTATAAAGATGATGATGTGGTTAATGTTGGCAGATTTTAACTGCAGTATTTAAAAGGCGGTGTGCCCCCCAACCCCGGACCACCACCATCGGGACCAATGTTATCCAAGTCTGCTGCCACTATGAGTCTGTCTGCCCCCCCCAAGGACCACCACCACCACCGGAACTGATGTTATCCAAGTCTGCTGCCACCATGAGTCTGTCTGCCCCCCACGGACCACCACCACCACTGGGACTGATGTTATCCAAGTCTGCTGCCACCATGTGTCTGTCTGCCCCCCCACGGACCACCACCACCACCAGGACTGATGTTATCCAACTCTGCTGCCACCATGAGTCTGTCTGCCCCCCACGGACCACCACAACCACCGGGACTGATGTTATCCAAGTCTGCTGCCACCAAGAGTCTGTCTGCCCCCCACGGACCACCACCACCACCGGGACTCATGTTATCCAACTCTGCTGCCACCATGAGTCTGTCTGCCCCCCACAGACCACCACCACCACTGGGACTCATGTTATCCAACTCTGCTGCCACCATGAGTGTGTCTGCCCCCACGGACCACTACCACTACTGGGACTGATGTTATCCAAGTCTGCTCCCACCATGCGTCTGTCTGCCCGCCACGCACCACCACCACCACCGGGACTGATGTTATCCAACTCTGCTGCCACCATGAGTCTGTCTGCTCCCCACGGACCACCACCACCACCGGGACTGATGTTATCCAACTCTGCTGCCACCATGAGTCTGTCTGCCCCCCACGGACCACCACCACCACCGGGATTGATGATATGCAAGTCTGCCACCAAGAGTCTGTCTGCCCCCCACGGACCACCACCACCACCACTGGGACTGATGTAATCCAGCTCTGCTGCCACCATGAGTCTGTCTGCACCCCACGGATCACCACCACCACCGGGACTGATGTTATTCAAGTTTGTCACCAAGAGTCTGTCTGCCCTCCATGGACCACCACTACCACCGGGACTGATGTTATGCAAGTCTGCCACCAAGAGTCCATCTGCCCCCCATAGACCACCACCACCAGTACTGATGTTATCCAATGCTGCTGCCACCATGAGTCTGTCTGCCACCCCCACGGACCACCACCACCACTGGGACTGATGTTATCCAAGTCTGCTGCCACCATGTGTCTGTCTGCCCCCCCATGGACCACCACCACCACCGGAACTGATGTTATCCAAGTCTGCTGCCACCAAGAGTCTGTCTGTCCCCCACGGACCACCACCACCACCACCACCGGGACTGATGTTATCCAACTCTGCTGCCACCATGAGTCTGTCTGCCCCCCACAGACCACCACCACCACTGGGACTCATGTTATCCAACTCTGCTGCCACCATGAGTCTGTCTGCCCCCCACGGACCACCACCACTGGGACTGATGTTATCCAAGTCTGCTGCCACCATGCATCTGTCTGCCCCCCACGGACCACCACCACCACCACCACCGGGACTGATGTTATCCAAGTTTGCTGCCACCATGAGTCTGTCTGCCCCCCACGGACCACCGCCACCACCGGGGCTGATGTTATCCAACTCTGCTGCCACCATGAATCTGTCTGCCCCCCACGGACCACCAACACCACTGGGACTGATGTTATCCAACTCTGCTGCCACCATGAGTCTGTCCTTCCCCCCCACAGACCACCAGCACCACCGGGACTGATGTTATCCAACTCTGCTGCCACCATGAGTCTGTCTGCACCCCACAGACCACCACTACCACCGGGACTGATGTTATGCAAGTCTGCCACCATGAGTCTGTCTGCCCCCCCACGGACTACCACCACCACTGGGACTGATGTTATGCAAGTCTGCCACTAAGAGTCTGTCTGCCCCTCATGGACCACCACCACCACCACTGGGACTGATGTTATGCAAGTCTGCCACTAAGAGTCCGTCTGCCCCCCATAGACCACCACCACCACCAGTACTGATGTTATCCAATGTTGCTGCCACCATGAGTCTGTCTGCCCCCCCCCACGGACCACCACCACCACTGGGACTGATGTTATCCAAGTCTGCTGCCACCATGTGTCTGTCTGCCCCCCATGGACCACCACCACCACCGGGACTGATGTTATCCAAGTCTGCTGCCACCAAGAGTCTGTCTGTCCCCCACGGACCACCACCACCACCGGGACTGATGTTATCCAACTCTGCTGCCACCATGAGTCTGTCTTCCCCCCACGGACCACCACCACCACCACTGGGACTCATGTTATCCAACTCTGCTGCCACCATGAGTCTGTCTGCCCCCCACGGACCACCACCACCACCACTGGGACTGATGTTATCCAAGTCTGCTGCCACCATGCGTCTGTCTGCCCCCCACGGACCACCACCACCACCACCACCGGGACTGATGTTATCCAAGTTTGCTGCCACCATGAGTCTGTCGGCCCCCCACGGACCACCGCCACCACCGGGGCTGATGTTATCCAACTCTGCTGCCACCATGAATCTGTCTGCCCCCCACGGACCACCAACACCACCGGGACTGATGTTATCCAATTCTGCTGCCACCATGAGTCTGTCTGCCCCCCATGGACCACCACCACCACCGGGACTGATGTTATGCAAGTCTTCCACCATGAGTCTGTCTGCCCCCCACGGACCACCACCACCACCAGGACTGATGTTATGCAAGTCTGCCACCAAGAGTCTGTCTGCCCCCCATGGACCACCACCACCACTGGGACTGATGTTACCCAACTCTGCTGACACCATGAGTCTGTCTGCACCCCATGGACCACCACCACCACCAGGACTGATGTTATGCAAGTCTGCCACCAAGAGTCTGTCTGCCCCCCATAGACCACCACCACCACCAGTACTGATGTTATCCAATGCTGCTGCCACCATGTGTCTGTCTGCCCCCCACAGACCACCACCACCACCAGGACTGATGTTATCCAAGTCTGCTGCCACCAAGAGTCTGTCTGCCCCCCATGGACCACCACCACCACCGGGACTGATGTTATCCAACTCTGCTGCCACCATGAGTCTGTCTGCCCCCCATGGACCACCACCACCACTGGGACTGATGTTATGCAAGTCTGCCACCAAGAGTCTGTCTGCCCCCCATGGACCACCACCATCACCGGGACTGATGTTATGCAAGTCTGCCACCATGAGTCTGTCTGCCCCCACGGACCACCACCACCACTGGGACTGATGTTATGCAAGTCTGCCACCAAGAGACTGTCTGCCCCCCACGGACCATCACCACTGGGACTAATGTTATGCAAGTCTGCCACCAACAGTCTGTCTGCCCCCCATAGACCACCACCACCACCTGTACTGATGTTATCCAACGCTACTGCCACCATGAGTCTGTCTGCCCCCCATGGACCACCACCACCACTGGGACTGATGTTATGCAAGTCTACCACCATGAGTCTGTCTGCCCCCCCATGAACCACCAGTTCACCAGTGCACCACCACCACCAGCTTCTTAATATTTAAACCATAAAGTGAACATGTGCACTTGTGTTTGTTATGCTGCCTCACTTCCTTAAGTTGTCTGTTTTGTTTTCTGTAGCTTTTCAGAGCTGCAGTGGCAAAACAAACACAGTACACTTCTTTTGTTTCTTTTACAGGAGAACAAAAACAGGATCCATCGCTATTACTCATTGGGAAAGATGCTGTAGCTATACCGTACAGAGAGGAACCGATGTGATGTCCATGTGAAATCCATTCTGGTAAGTAAAAAGATTTTATTTCATCCATTTCATTGCTTTGTAAAGACTGCTGCAAATATTGCACACAACAGGTTGTCTTAGTAGTTGTCAAGATGTGTCTCTGAAATGTAACTTGACAATAGGGATTGAGATTTGAGAACCAGGGAGGGACATATAACAATGAAGTTGTAACTTTTAAGAAGTCATTCATTTCTTTTTTTAGGAAAATTCACGATACTTTGTTGTTCTGTCAAAGTGGCCTTATCCAAAAAAGTTCTTCAACATCAGGCACACCCCTCCCCCGAGCTTGGGCACACATGCAACACGCAGAAGTCGTTTCATTAGATGACCATGACCATCATTAACAAATGGACTCCAGAAGGATGCTGATGAAATCTGTGAAGAAGTAAAATAAGAAACCATTACAGATAAAACTGAAAATAAGATTCCCCCCCCCAAAAAAGAAATACTTACCTTCATGTGCTTGAGAGTTATCTGTTTCCATTTAAGTGCAAAAAATTCTCATTGTCTGCTAAGAGCGCTGCTCGTTGCAGCTGGTAATTTTATGTATCTGGACTGCTGGCGATATCTACATTTGGATTGCATTTGCCTTTGATTGCCTGCCCACTAAACCCTACATGGCAAACACAGCGTGAGAGGCTGTGTGTTAAATCTGCTAATTCGTCGCCAGCTGGAGCTGGAGCTGTGAGAAGGGGGCTGCCAGCTGTTGGTGTGTGGGAGTGGGGAGGCATTGTATAAACATAGGCGCCGCTTGCAAGCAGCAGTTTCTGTGTTTTTTCCTTCTGTGTCTGCTAAGAGCGCTGCTCGTTGTAGCTGGTAATTTTATGTATCTGGACTGCTGGCGATATCTACATTTGGATTGCATTTGCCTTTGATTGCCTGCCCACTAAACCCTACGTGGCAAACACAGCGTGAGAGGCTGTGTGTTAAATCTGCTAATTCGTCACCAGTTGGAGCTGGAGCTGTGAGAAGGGGGCTGCCAGCTGTTGGTGTGTGGGAGTGGGGAGGCATTGTATAAACATAGGCGCCGCTCGCAAGTGCGAGCGTGGCGCGAGTGTTGTGAGCACTCGGAGTTGAAATATTGCCTGTTCTGGATGAGAGGTGGGAATTAGACTATGGTATAGCTGTTCACGTATGTCAACTAGTTTTATTGTAAAGTAGGGTTTTTATGTGTATTGCTGCATGAGTTTATATGTGCCATTTTGGCTTATTTAATTAGATATGTGTAGGAGCTCTGTTAGACAAGTTTTGGGGCCTAGGATTGTTTATGGGAATTCGCAGCTGCATGCTCTGCGTCCTTTTATCCCCCTCCCTGTATCTGATATTACTATCAGACGTTGTAGGGAAGTGGGGATTGTGGGGGATTGTTCTGCGTATGCGCTGTGGGATGACCAGGAGTGGGCTGATCAAAGGATAGAGGAGGCTAAGTCCAGGAGACACCCTGGAATAAATAGAGCATCTAGGAGAAGCCAGACGTGGTTGGTGCCTATTTCCAGGGGGGCCACCAGGCCAAGTGGTCAGGTGACCTCTAGGGCTGCATCACCCTCAATACCTCTGACGGCAATGCTATGCAATGCCAGGTTGATCAGAAACAAGACGGCTATTATTGCCACTCTGGTTTCATTGGTCGACCTGGCGTGCATTACAGAGACCTGGGTGGGAGATGATGCTGGCCCTGTTTTTGAGGCTGCAGTCCCCCCAGGATACACTGTGGTGCACTGCCCCAGGGAAAATCATAGGGGAGGCGGTGTAGCTATCTGTTTTAAATCAAACCTGGACTTCACCGTGCACCCGGTGGGAACCCCAGGTTCATTTGAGTGTGTGGCCATTCGTGGAGGACTCGGCGTGGGCTGCAGGATCCTCCTCATCTATCGCCCTCCTGGTCCGATGGGGGGTTCCTGCAGGAATTCGCCGAGTTTGTTGCCGGCGAAACATTGGATTCCCCAAGATGTATCTTTCTTGGGGACTTCAATGTTTGGGCCGAGGATAGAAGTCAAAAGTGCGCCGATGAGTTACTGCAGAGTATGTCCCTTTTGGGGCTGGTGCAGTCTGTCGGCGTGCCTACTCATCAGGATGGCCACACATTGGACCTGGTGTTCTCACTGGGACTCAAGATCGTTGATCTTGATATTGATCGAGTAGCTTGGTCTGATCATTGCACGGTGAAGTTCACGTTTAGTGCTCCCGTCATAAATTCTTCCCCTTCTGAGATATTTCGCTGCCGCCCGTTAAAAGATCTTACCCCTGAGGGTTTTTTTGGTGGCAGTTGACTTATCAAGGGTGGGTGATGCATGCGTCGGAGCGGTTGACGCCGGGGTAGATGCCTATAATAAGGTGCTGTCTGGCGCCATCGACTCCCTCGCACCTGTCCGTGTATGACCCAGGACCTCATACCTGAGGTCGCCTTGGTATGACGGCGATCTCAGGGAAATGAAGAAGCTGGGTCGGAGATTAGAGCATCGCTGAAGGAAATCCCGTCTGGGGGCTGACAAACTGGTCCTGTGTGCGCATTATTGCACATATCAGGAGGCAATCAACCAAAAGAAGGCAATATTTTTGTCTCGGGAGATTGCTGCTGGGAGAAGCCTACCAGCCTCACTCTTCCGGACTGTTGATAGACTTCTTCATCCATCCTGTCTCCAGCCCGGAAGAGCTTCCTCAAATGAGGATTGTGAGGAATTTGCTCAGTTTTTCTCGGACAGGGTGTCTGTGATCCGGCGGGAGGTTTCTTCAGCCAGTAATATCATTGCTGTCAGTAGTCGTCAGTTGTGTTCTGAGAGCACTCTTTCTGGTTGGGGGGAGTTTAGGCCAGTGGAGGATCGTGAGGTCATTGAGATAGCGGCCAACTTGAAGTATACCTTTTGTGAACTGGATCCCGTGCGAACGCGCTTCTTGATGAGGTGCATTGACACTGTTGGCCCGGTGTTTGCCCTGATTGTCTGGTGCTCCTTGAGTCAGGGTGTCTTTCCAGATGCCTTGAAGGAGGCTCTGGTGAGACCCCTTTTAAAGAAAGCTTCTCTGGACCCGGAGATTAGGGCAAATTACTGTCCTATCTCCAATCTTCCATTTTTGGGAAAGGTTGTTGAGAAGGTGGTATCACTTCAGTTGGGAGAATATCTCATGACCCACGAGTTGTATGATCCCTTCCAGTCAGCTTTTCGGGCCAGACATAGCACTGAAACTGCATTAGTTCGGGTGCAAAATGACCTCCTCAGGGCTAGAGAGTGGGGGGACAAGACAATTCTTGTTCTCCTTGATCTCTCTTCAGCATTTGATACTGTGGACCATTGTGTGTTGCTTTTCCGCCTGAGGGAGTTATGCGGACTCACTGGTATAGTCATCAAATGGTTTGAGTCATTTCTTACTAACAGGAGGCAGCGGGTTGTGATGGGTAATTTCTCATCTGTACCCTGCCTCCTTTAGTGTGGAGTCCCTCAGGGTTCGGTATTGGCCCCAATGTTGTTCGCAGTATACATGCTGCCCCTGGGGGGGATCATTAGGAGGTATGGTTTGAGTTTTCATTGCTATGCTGATGATACTCAGCTATACCTATCCTTTGCCCCAGGAACATCAAATGCAGTGGATGTGCTGAATATCTGTCTGGATGAGATAAATGACTGGATGTCTTCCAGCTGGCTGCGACTGAACCCCAACAAGACTGAGGTACTGGTAGTGGAGTCGAACAGAGCTCGTGATGGGATGGCCTCTGATTCTGCGACTGGCATTGTGCTAGGAGCTGTGTCATTGATGGCCTCCCCATGGGTGCGAAATCTTGGTGTGATCTTTGACAGGAACCTGTCCATGGAGGCTCAGATATCCTCTGTGGTTCGTTCCTGTTTTTTCCATCTTAGAAATATCGCCAGGATTAAGCCCCTTTTTCCGGCTCTGGACCTCCCTACTTTGGTGCATGCCTTAGTCACTTCTAGGCTTGACTACTATAATGCCCTCTATCTCTGGGTCTCTGGAACTTCTCTTCGCAGACTGCAGCTAGTGCAAAATGCTGCTGCTCGGCTTTTGACCAGACAAAGTAAGTTTTGTCATATTACTCCAGTATTGCGTGAATTGCACTGGCTGCCTGTCAGGTGGAGAGTATTGTTCAAGGTGGGTTTTCTCACCTATAAGACCCTACATGGACAGGGCCCTGGTTACCTATCTGATCTCCTGGTACCATCCACCTCTGTCTGAGATCTCCGCTCCTCTAGTGGTGGCCTCCTTAAAGTTCCAAGAGCAAGGTTGAAATCAGCATGGGATCGATCATTTGGAGTTGCTGCTCCAGCTTTCTGGAACTCGTTGCCATTTGAAGTGAGAGAGGCCCCCACTATAGAGGCCTTTAAGAATCGTCTGAAGACCTTTTTATTCATGCAGGCATTTGGTGATTACGTTTTTATGCATATTATATTTGTATGATATTTGTAATGTAATGTATACGGTATGACATACTGTACAGATTTTATGCGGCACCCAGAGCCTTCGGGATTGGGCATCTTTTTAAATAAATTTGATTTGATTTGATTTGATTGAGCACTGGAACGTGCACAGCAACAGTTTGGAGTCACCTGTGTGATGCAGAACAATAGCATGAGTACATGTCCATGTCAAGTTCAACCCCCATAATCATCACCTACAAAATACACAACCATATATCTATATACTGTATATCCACTCACCAAGGCTACTACAGTATTAGTGTACATCCAAAGGGCACCTTTCAGTCCAGTTGAGATGATCAAATTTCATTTGGTGGAATCGTCTCGCACAACACATTGGACCAGCAACACGAACCTCACAGTCATCATTTTATACTGGGGATGGGGTATGTGCTAAAACAGTCTCTTTTTACTTCGTTACCACTTGTCAATTTTCTGTACACAAGGAGGATACATTGTGGGCCTGCAGAAAAAATCTGGGGACCCTGTGCCACCACTGCGCGCATGACTGAGTGCGCCATTAATTCTGGGGGACTTTGTATGTGCTGAAACAGTCTCTTTTCACATCGTTACCACTTGTCAATTTTCTGCACACAAGGAGGACGCATTGTGGGCCTGCAGAAAAAATCTGGGGACTCTGTGCCACTTTTGTGTGTTTTGTGATTGCTGCTGTGAGCTCATAGTCATGATGTCATAGTGACATTTCTACAATTAAAGCAGCATTGCAAGAATGTCCTCACAGTTCTGAACCATACTTTTTTATGTTACTTTAAATTGCCACAGCAACCACTACTTTTGTGCGAGTCGTCAGTGACTTGAATGATAAGCTTCTTCTCACAATTTATGTCTGCTTCTCTTACTCCTACTTTTTTCCTGTATGAAAACAAAATGAGCACGTCTTCCAATATTGTTCTGACCAGCTTTGTATTTATTTACAGCTGCTTTTCAATAACTATTGTTTTGTGGTGTCATGTAAAACACTGACTGATGCATAACTGCTAGTTAACAACAGAAGTTATATATGACATCTACTTGATGTGATGGAGAAAAGCAGAGGAAAACAATGACAAAGACCTGGTCACACTCACTGTCAGCAGCACTAGTTTAAAAGGAATGCTCCTTTCATTATTTCACACATGAAAAAAGGTAGTACAGCACACTCAACTACTGCAAATTATTGCATCATTCCAGTCAGTCAGGATGTAAGTAAAGGAAGTTGTAACATAGCATTAAAAAATATAGGCCAGCGTTATCAACAGATTGATGCGCTGCTGCTTTACAGACAGTCACCACATTACATAGTTATGGTGATGCACATAAACTAATATGTGGGGGCATTACTACCACTGGAATATTTCTTGCTCCACAGAGTGCAATATATGTCTGTGAAAACCACCCATAAATTCATTACAGTGAGTCACATGATGGAGGAATTAACAATCTGAAAAACAACCCACATTTGTGCCACACTTCCTCAGTAACGTTGAGACGTGATGGCAGGGGGAGCACAGGTGTGTGCTCCACTATACTGAATGTCCAGCAGCTATCCCAAGCAATGTTTCTTAATGTTACATGGTTCACTTTGTGGTGAAATGTTGGATGTTTCCACTACCAAGGCTCTTCTTGGGCCTGTTGGATAAACTAGGAGAAATGGGGGTGGGAAACCAGATGATCCGATGGATAGGCAATTGGCTCCAGGACCGGACCCAGAGGGTCGTAGTTGGTAGGATAGTCTCTTCCCCAAGGAGGGTCATTAGTGGGGTCCCACAGGGGTCAGTCTTTGGGCCCCTTCTGTTCAACGCCTCACGTATCTGACATAAGGACAGGAATCAGGAGTGAGATGAGTCTCTTTGCAGATGACTCAAACTGGGGCGGTGGTGGATGGGGAGGAGGGAGGTGGCCTGCAGGGGACCTGGAGGCTCTGGAAAGATGGTCTAGAAAGTGGAAGCTGAGGTTTAATGCAGGGAAATGCAAGGTACTCCACCTGGGGCAGAAACCCAGGCCAAGTGTACACCCTGGAAATACTACAAGTCTCAATGGCTGAGAGGGACCTTGGGGTGGTGGTGGATGTCAAGATGAACAACTCTGAGACTTGTAGGAGGCAGCAGCCAAGGCCAACAGGATGCTGGGATGCATCGCTAGGGGATCACCTCCAGAAGGAGAAGTGATACTCCTCTGTATAACTGCTTGGTGAGGGCCGCACCTGGAGTACTGCGTGCAGTTTTGGAGGCCACTTAAGAGGGACATTAACCTCCTGGAGAGGGTCAGAGGAGGGCATCAAAATGATTTGGGGCTTGGGGACAGGACCTATGAGGAGAGGCTCGAAGAGCTAAATATGTACACTTTGGAAGAGAGAAGGGACCGGGGGGACATGATAGAGGTCTTCAGGTACATGAACAAGGTAAATAGGGGAGGAACAGTGAGGGTGCTTCGAAGGAAGGAGGAGGGGGCCACTAGAGGGCATGGGTGGAAGCTGGAGGGGGGAAGATTCAGGGGAGAAAGGAGGAGGTGCTACTTCACTGAGAGGGTGGTAGAGCCATGGAATGCACTACCTAGGGGGCTGGTGGAGGCAGAGACAGTGGAGGGGTTCAAGAGGGGGTGGGACAGGTACAGGGGAAGGGTTCAGGAAGCAAAATCCAATGCAGCAAGAATATCCGGAACTGGGAAGGGAGAAGCCAGAGAAGGCGAGGGGGACAGCAAGGTCAGCACCCAGGGTGGGGGCTGACCAAACGAGCAGACACGAAAGACCATTAGGCCTATTCTGCTGGCATTTTAGTATGTTAGTATGTTCTTACTGGAAATGTGGCCACACATTTCACAACAAACTGACCATTAACATAAAGAAACATTCGCAAACCTGCACAATCGGATATTCACTGTAAGGAGAATGCACACACGCTCTTCCTGCCATCATGTCCTAATGTTGCTGAGAAGGGAGGCAGAATGTGGGCAGATTTTTAGAATGGGAATGCCTCTGTCACGTGACTCACTGTAATGCATTTGTGCATTGTTTTCAAAAAAAAATGTATTGCACTATGTGGTGCAAGAAAGATTCCCCTGGAAGGGAAAATGTGTATGTTTTAATAATAACAAACAAAAAACACACAACAAAAGTACAACACAGTAGTGAGGTGGGGTCAGGGGTGTGGGGGTGGGTGTGGGGGCAGAAAACAATACCTGGACTTACTATGGCCGTGGGATGCCATAGTGCTCTGGTAGCAGGTGCAGCACTGAAAGTATTTTCTGCTGCTGTGCTTCCACTCTGGTAACCTGCTGCTCCAAATTAATGAAACGCTTGTTGTTTTCCTCCAGTGCTGCCCACACCAGGAGGAGGTCAGACTGGCAAACAGGGACTGTGCCAGGGTCCACTGCAGCGGGTAATCCAGGTAGTGGGGCTGGTGGTGGACAGGGTGGTGCTGGTGGCTGTGGTGGCGGTGGTGGTGGTGGTGGAGCACCTAATGTATCCCTCCTCCTCCTGCTGCTGCAGTGGTGACTGCTGTGAGGCACATCTCCCACCCCAGCAGCACCCTCAGCCACTGCCATGGAAGAGCCAGCAGGTGGACGCATGGCCCCTTCCATGGCAGCCTGTCACTCTGCTCTGTGGTGATTCATCATGTGGGTGCACTGGCCACCGGTCCCCAAATGTGTCCCAGGGAGACCACAGCACACCAGCACACCACACACATGGCACTGCACCATTGTGCTGTCTCCCCCCACACAATTAAAAAACTCCCACACTGGGGAACTGTGGGGGGGACTAGACACAGTACGCACTTGGCGGGCACGAGTCCCACCACCACCCACTATTGCCGGGGCCACCTCCTGTGGCTGTGGAGGTGGTGGAGGGGGTGCTACTGGAGCCCCAACAGCTTCTGCTAGTGGTGGTGGTGGAGAAGGTGGATGAGCAACAGCCACCGGTGGCATTGGTGCTGCTGCTGCTCCTATTGCTTCCATGGGGGAAGCAACACTGGCCAGGAGTCTGGAGCAGTCCAACATAACACGACCGCCCCACCCCCATGGGTCCGCACTCCTCCCCTCCTAACGCTCCTATGTGCCAGCGACTCACCTTCCCCAACTACAACCTGACCCTCCATCCTCCTGGGTCCACGGGACGGACACACACACACACACACACACACACACACACAGAGTCAGCCACACACACAAAACAAAAACAAAACTTATACAAAAAAATTCACTAACCAAAAAAACACTAACACAATACAAACACTAAATAAAATAGCTTTTAAAAAAGCTGTTTGAATTGGATTAGCAGTAACGACTCCATGAGCCAAGCAAACTCCTCTCACAAAAATAATTTTGCTTTCTTCCTGTACAAATGCAAAGGAGAAAGTGAAACTGCTTCTCTGACTCACTTTCTTCCTGCCTGGCTAAAGCATGTGACTTACAGTACTGCAGGCCATGTGATGTGCCTATTTTCTTCTCACTCTCTCTACTTCGCCTACTTCTCAAGTATGGCATAATGAGAATGTGAAGTAGATGATAACGCGAAGTGAGCACTTTACAGGGTCCACTTCGCATTGTGCTCCGCGGATGTGAAATGGTCACTTCACATCCACTTCGCGGGCGGATTTATAATTCGCTGCATCTCTAGTCTCACATATTTTCAGCATCACAACCATCCAACATTTTATCCCAGTTTGTATTCAGAAGTGCGTTATTAATTTTATTGACTCTGCCTTGTTATAGTCAAAGAAGACGCTGCTGTTAGGTTGTATGTTAAAAGAAATGTTTAAGTCTAGAGTAATTGTATTATGATCACTAGTGCCTAGAGGTGGTCCCACCCTACAGTTTTTGATGTCCAAACCCTCCATTCCTAATACCACATACATGAGGTTTTCACCTCTTGTCAGTCCTAATACATATTGTTTTAGCAGAAGTTGTTCAGTGGTTTCAAGAAAATATTTGCTTTGTATTGTTCTTGCCTCAGTATTGAGCCAATTTATAACTCCCATATTCATGTCTCCCAGAAATATTGTCTCAGCCTCCTCACATGCGGGGCCTGGTTCTTTAATGATGTTTTGCATATTTTCTAAAGTGGTATCTGGTGGTCTATACCCAAGGCCTGTGATGAAATTCTTGTTTTTATTGGATTGTACTTTGACCCACAGAGGTGTCATTTTTTGGTTTTATTTTTGTAGTAATAGCCATGGGTTGAAGTAAATTATTTATGAACAGCAGTATTCCTCCTGCCTTCTTATTTTTCTGATTCTGTAAAAAGTGTTGTACCCCTGTATATAGGTGTTCCAGGTATTTTTTTTCTTTCCACCAACTTTCAGCAATACCAATGATGTGTGGTGCATAAAGGTGTACTAAACTCTGAAATTCATCGAACTCGTTTAAACTTCTTGCGTTTGCCAAAAATATTGAGATTTTTTTAATTTCTAGTTTACTTGGTTGTTTTAAAACATCTACATATGATATATTATAGGTGGTAGTATTGACTATTTTTTCCCCGGGTATTCAGTTTAAAGTTAGCTGGTTCAGCACTCTGTCAAAGCTTTGCCCCAGTAACAGTGTCCCTCTCTTATTCAGGTGGAGACCATCTTTAGAGTACAGACTATGACTGGTTATGTATATGTCCCAGTTGTCAAGAAACATTATGCCCTCTTTTTTACACCTGTTGGAAAGTCTGCTATTTATTCTTTCAATCATGTAGTTTTTCTCCATATGTGCTCTTGGTATTGGGAGGATACATGAAATTGCCACATTACACCCTCTTTTTTGATGTCTATACCTATATTCATTATATCCTGACAAATATTCTTCTCATGTGCCTTGCCTATATCATTTGTGCCAATATGAACTATGACAGCATCCTGTTTTTCAATCTTAAGTTTGTCTGTTGAATCGCTTAAATCCTTAACTCTGGCTCCTGGGAGGCAGGTGAATGTACTGTTTTCTTTTTCAGTTCTACAGACTACTAAGTCTGTATATTTAATTATTTAATCTCCCTCAATAAGTTTATGCTGTAATAATCCCTTTTGAATATTCGTGGACTCATCCATTGAAAGCTGATTAGCATTTTCTTTGGTCTGTTCATCAAGTTTAAATATTTGTTATGGAGTGCTATATCACTAGGACCAAAGGCATGTCTCCCCTTTTTAGTATTAATATTTTTTACCGAGTCCATTCTAAATTATCATCTGCCACTCCCACTTGTTTATTCAGTTGGTTTGACTCACAATCTGGGATGTGTTTGGGGGGCAGTTTTTTGTTAATTTTATCATTTCCCTTTTGTGTAAGGTTAAACAACTGGTTTTTGAGTGCTGTAACTTCTTTAGCTTGTAGTTTAAAGCTTAGACATTTTGTACAAGTAAATTCAGTTGGACTATAGCCCTTATATTCATGGTACTCATGACAGAGTACATCTTACAGTTTACACATTTAAGGATGGACCCATCCTGGCTAAATAGTTCCAGGATATTTTCGGAGAAAATGCCCTCTGTTGCCATAGTTTATTTACCTACTGGGTCATAATGTTGCACGCTTAATAGCGTATTACATTATGGCTAACCCGGTACAGCGCTGCACTAGTGAGCAAATGGTACAATACCGTGTATTCTGCTGTATGTGGTATTGCACCATTCTTACTCTCCCAGGCAGAGGATAAGACCTCTGCTGAGAGTGGGTTCCACTGACCAGCTGCTGTGGCTCAACAGACTGAGCCACAGCAGCAGGGAACCCAGGCAGTGCTTCTGGGACTGGGTTTGATTCCCGGTCCCATAAACTTTTATTTGTTCAATCTTTGTGTGCTCCCCAACTTGAACCCCCCTGGAGTTGAGAATCTATATTGGGGTGGTTGGGAGGCACAGCCCCCCCATAACTGGGAGAGGGGGTGGAGCCCCCCCACAGAAAAAAGAGATATGCTGCATAGCAAGAATTGCACTGTATTGGCAGCATGATTTTACCATGCGGCATAGTATCATGCACGGTTATGACCCCGTGCTGTTTATTTATACTTGGGGAAAATAATAAGGTCACAAATACAGTTGGTTTTTGTTTACCACAAAGCTCAGGCTATGAACAAACACTCACTTTATAAACTATCTGGATATTTCCATACAGCGACCAGTACCTCAGGAAAGGTCCAGAGGATGTTTCAGCTCTCCCCCTTTGGAGACATATGGGCTAATTTGCACTTTTAGGAAAACTTACTGTGCCTCTCGTCCCCTGGTCCCACAATCGCGCGTGCTCGCCTGCATGCACTCATCCCACTTGCTGGCTAGTGTGTTTTTATCCCCTGCAAATGCGGAAGTGCATCTGTGGTCCCGTGACCATCTGCAGTTGTGAAGCAGGACAGTCCCCAACAAGTGTAAAACACTAGAACTGTCCTGAAAACAGAGACAAAGTTTCATGCGTATGTTTAAAGATAATGGCAGTCAACACCTCATGCAGTGTCTTGCTTCTTAAAACAATTTACATACACTGAGGTCCGCTCAGAATAAACAGAATTGCCTAACCCTTCTTTCCCAGTCAACAAAAACAAAATCAAATACTTTCCCTCCAGAGTGGTTCAATTTACATGTGCCAAAACAATGATTGTAATGCAGCACTAAGGCAGCACCCCACCCTTTGAATGCAGGGCAGCTGTACTGCAGCCACCCCTCCTGTTTCTAGTGAACACCCATCCCTCCAGTAGTCCAATAGTCTCAATTCCCTGGTGTCTAATGGACTCCCTTCCCCTGATTGTTCCATTATCTCATGAATGGCAAACAACAGTCACTAGTGGGTTAGTGCCCCCTGCACCAAGTACCATTGAAAACACCTCCCCCACCACTCATATTAGAGTGTCACAACCTCCATTCTCCCACTAGCTGGGGAACCCTCATACCTCACTCCCACTCACCCTGGTCAGTAGTCTTCTTACAACCCACATCAGAGTGGAGGTGAGAAGAGGGTGGTCCAGTTGCACTTCTGGAACAGATTATAGGGTGAGTGTTGATTGGGGTGGGGGTGGTACAGGTTATGTGGTTGGGGGATCCTCAGTGGGTGGATAAAGGGTAGGAGGGTGGGTTTCACTCAAAGGAATTGGTTGGGGGCCACGACATTCAGTGCATAGGGGCTTAGGATGCTAGTCCACCAGGGACCATTGAATGTCATGTATGGGAACAGCGATGACTGGGCAAGAATGATCCACTGTAAATCACAGAATTTGAATTTATTGTATGGCAGGGGCAATTGGGGTGAGAGGGTCCACTAGACTGCCAGGGACTCTGTTAGGCTTCCTTCAGCATGGGTGATATGGGACCATGTGTGCATTCAAATGAGCCCATAATGTGCTCAGTTCAACTGTCACTTTAGTATAATAAATAGTAATCATCTTAAATGTTTAACATTTTTAAGAACTTGAATGTATTTTTAAATCATTAATGTTTTAATACAGTCATATACATAGCCAAATGCCAAATGTAAATCTGGAGCAAAAACTTATTTATTTATTTTTTGAAATGTTTCACCAGGAAAGATACACTGAACAAAAAGTTGCTTGTCTCACGGTACGTCCTGACGAAATTAAGTTAAGTGTGGTTAGTATATTTCAATGCATTTTTAATTTTTTGCTCATAACTTGGTCATTTTTTAAATATTTTTACTGCAAGTTTTCAACATGGTCTTTCTGGGACCCCACCCCATGAACAAGATAAGTGAAATGTTTCAAAGCCAGCCTAAAAGGTGATATTGCATTTGCTCCATGAAATCACCTTTTAGGCAGAATTTGAGAATTTTCATCTACCAGATTCATGAGATGGGGTCATAAGAATACTATGATGAAAGGTTTGGGGTCCAAATATTTAAAAAAAAAAAACAAAGTTATGAAGGTACTATCGCAGGTATGTGGTTATGCAAAGATAACACAGGACACAGTAAAAGAGTACAACACACTCACAGTGTGCTTTATTTTATGAAAAAGTACAAAAATAATAAATAAATATCAATAAACAGTTCAATCAGAACTAGAAAGTAAACAATAGCATAATGCCATTCCACCTTACTTCAGGTATCTCAAAATTCAAACCTCAGCTTTTCTGCTGTGTGAGACAAATTCCCTGCTTCAGGCACAGGTCCTTCCTCTTACCTTAACCTCAGGCAAGAGAGACTGGCTGGTTAGCTAATCTGACTCTTGGTGTTTGAGGAAGGCTTATATAGCCCTCCCACATATGGGAAAGTCCCTCTTATAACATCCAATTAGTTTCAGAATGGTCCCTAAATAGGGAAAATCCTCCTCTATTACATAATGGGGTTTTACTTATGGGAAGTTCCTCTACAGGAAATCACCTTCCTGAGGTTTTACTTATGGGAAGTCCCTTATTTTCTATATATGCAAACAGTGCAAACATTTATTGTGTTTATACATGTGCTGTATTGTTATAATATATGGACACTAGTCCTTTAATTTAGATCTCAGGGCTCTGTACATTATGGGACTCCTTTAGAGACCTGCAGTGTCTCTTTATTCTTTAATCTGTTTCATTTCTTTTTATACTGGGCTGTAGCTTTTATGTCCAGGGACAGCATAGTCCCTTTTTATTTTCAAGCACTCGCTTTTCAGAATGCAGAGATTACTCGGGGAATCCTGCCTCTCTAGCAGCCTGGACTGGCTGCACACATGCCACGGACTCCTCCACGGCTAGCTGGCACAATTCTACAGCATATTTTATACAAAGCCAACAGCCGGGAGTCCTAATAATACAGGGGCATCAGTAATTCTTTACACAGATACCGAGCAGCAGCAAAAGTAAAATGTTAAAGTTTGCCACTTGGTTCAAACAGTTCCTTGTTTTATGCAGGATTTCTTTGGCATAACATTCTACATAACAACAAAGCAGCAGCAAAATATTTTAAACAAGGGAGACATAATGCCACTCCGTTATAATCATATTCCACCTAACAGAGTGGATGTTATTTTGTATTCCTGAACCATATACATAAAAAATGGCTTACACATTAACTTAATTAAGCACTGCAGCACTCTAAACTCATAATATGGCACAAAATGCCCTCTGTACACTTTATTTCATTCCTGCCAGCTAGCTTTAGCCTGGTGCATGATTTTGGGGAGTTCTTGGTGAGGGACGGAAATATGGAAATTAGAAATAGAAGTTATCAGGGAAAAAGTTTAGTGAGAGATAAAAAAGACTGATGTAGGTGGCCATCCTATGCCAGGGGTGGAAAAAGGTAAAGTATAGTGTAGGAAGATACTGTTGCACAACAGATTTCAGTAGGAAAAAGAAGATAGGCAAGGCATCCCTCCACTGGGGTTATCGGACTGGCAGAATGCAGTTCTGCCACACTCCTCCGTCTTTAAGGAAAAAACAGTAGCTCTTACAACAACTGGCTTTAGCAACAAACCCGCAGAATGTATATACATCCATACAGATGGGGGTTTGGGTTGGAGCTTTCGCCCATCCTCGCTATTGAAGCTCAACCCCAGGGTCCCTTTAACAATAATGAAATATATATTACAAGTACATAAAAAACTGCAATAAACTGTAATTAACTTCATTACCCTGGAGCTGAAAAAAATTGTACTATTACCCATCATAGTACTATTTCATAACATTTCATCAACACATTTTATATTTCAGATTTCATTCTCCTGGACCAAGTCTGCACCATGCCTGGATAAAAAATCAACATTCTTATGCTGGCTTCCTGGCCTATGCTTCACTGTAAACTTATAAGGCTGTAAGGTCAGGTACCACCTCATGATGCGGGCATTCTGGTCCTTCATCTGATTTATCCAGCACAAGGGGTTGTGATCAGTGAGAAGGGTAAACTCCATGCCCGATAAATAAAAATGTAAAGCTTCTATTGCCCACTTAATGGCCACGCCCTCCTTCTCAATGGTACCGTATTTCTGCTCCCTGACATGTAGCTTTCGACTGATATAAATGATGGGTGCTCTTCTCCTTCAATAGTCTGACTTAAGACTGCTCTGATCCTCGTCTCAGAAGCGTCTTTATGCACCTCAAAAGGGAGACTAAAATCAGGGCACCTTAATACAGGGCAGCTTTGATGGCCCTAAAGGGCTCATCACATTTGGTGTTCCATTTTACAATGTTGCTGCATTTTTTCTTAGTAAGATCAATTAAGGGGGTGGCAATGGAGGCTGCAGTATCCTGCCAGGTTAAGGAATGGCCTTAGATGCTTTTCTGTTTTAGGCACAGGGCTGTTGGCAACTGCCTCAACTTTTTCAGTTTCTGGTCGCACACACTCATTACCCCGTAGGAACCCAAGGTATCTGGTTTTGGACATTGCTAGAGCGCATTTTGCAGGATTTATGGTGAGTCCCTCTTTCTGTATGGACCTTAAGACAGCAGTCAACTGTGTCTTGTGCATTGACTAATCTGGACTATGGATGACACTGTCCTAATAGGCAGTGCAGTAAGCAGTGTGTGTGGGCTCAGTATCCTGTCCATCAATCTTTGAAAAGTAGCAGGGGCTCCGTGGATGCCAAAAGGGCATTGTTGTGAATTAGAATAACCCAAGGGGCATATTAAAAACTGTTTTCTCCCTAGACTCAGAAGCTAAGAAAATCTGCCAGTATCCCTTGGTCAGATCTAGTGTGCTGATGAACTTCACATTTCCAATATTATCAATAATGTTGACTACCCTAGGCATGGGGTATCTGTCAAACTGGGAAACATTGTTGACCTTTCTGAAATCTAAGCACAGTCTAATGACGCCTTCTTTTTTTGGGACTACCACTATTGGCAATAACCAGGTGCTAGTGGATGGTTCTATGATGCCCAGTGTCTTCAACTTTGCTATTTCTTGTTTCACTCCTTCCCTGACTTTTTTAGGCAGTCTATATGGTTTTTGTCATATAGGGCTGGACTCTGTCCTAATGTAGTACTGTACCCCAACTGCTTTTCCTAGTATGCTTGTGAACATAGGTGCAAAGGATTCTAACAGCTGGAGAATTTCCTTTCTTTGTTGGGGGTCTACCTCGGGGTTTACTTTTATGTCTAACCTTTGATATGCCATCTCAAGTTCAAACTCTTCTCTTTCCAGGAGAATATACAGGGTCCCTGTAGCTTCCTTTCTTTCCACCAACTTTTCCAAAAGGTTAGCATGGTATATCTTTCTCCCTGGGTACTTAACAAGGGTCTCAACTTCATAAGTTACTGGCCCTGTTTGCCTCTAAATCATGTATTGCCCTTGCCACTTCATAAGTAACTAATTCTGAGTGGTGGGTAGCAATAAGAACACCTTCTCTCCTGCCTTCAGGTCTTTGGGCTTTTAGCTATTGTCATAATAGGCCTTTTGTTTTGCTTGGTACACCACACTGTTTTCATGTGCCCTCTTAGTGTAATCAACCAACCGTACATAGAGCTGGATAATATACTCCGTAATGTTGGTGTGCCCTACATTTGTCCCTTCTTCCCAAAATTCTTTGACCACATCCAATGACCCTCAGGGATTCCTTCCATACAAAAGGGAGAAAGGGCAGTAACCTGTAGCAGCTTGGGGAAACCTCTCTGTAAGCAAACAACAAGAGTGGGAGGTATTTATCCCAGTCCTTACCCTCTTCATGCACAAACTTTTTGAACCTGCGTTTTAATGTTTGGTTGAACTGTTCAACCAATCCATCAGTTTGTGGGTGGTAGGGTTTTGTTCTTACTGCCACTACCCCCAGCAAACAGTACAGTTCTTTCAACAAAGCAGCCTGGAAATTACCGCCTTGGTCTGCTAACACTTCCTTTGGGATCCCAAGACGGCTGAACACTTTTACTAGTTCCTCTGCTATCTGAGGAGTGGTGTTACTGTGTAAAGGTATGGCCTCAGGGTACTTTGTCGCATAGTTACAGATAACTAGGATGTATTTGTACCCTCGAGCACTCTTCCACAAGGGACCTACTATGTCCATCGCCAAAATGTGTGCTGACTATGGGTAAGGGTACTGGGGCACTGTATCCTTACGGGTAACCTGGGCAACCTTTTGGCACTTGGGACAGGCTCTGTAGTAGTCTGCCACTTCCTCATGGATGTTAGGCCAATAAAAACACTGTAACAGCTTATCAAGGGTTTTATCCCTACTAGCATGGCCTACCCATGGTAAGTCATGTCCTAGGCACAATAACTGGTTCCTAAAGCTCTTAGGAACTACCAACTGCTCTATTTTTATCAGTTCTAAGGTTATTGCACACTCTATACAATATGTTATTAATACAGTTGAACACAGGGGCCCTTGGTGGTTTCTTCTGGTCCATCTGTTGAATAAAATCTGCAATTGTCTCATCATTGCATTGTGCTTGGGCAATGTCACATTTTACAAACAGCTTTTTCACAATATCATTTGGCAGTCCATTTTGAGCTCTCCAGTTTCTTTGAGCCTTTTCCTTTTCCCCTTTTGTTTTCCTCTTGGCACATGGTGGTTCAAACACGTCCCCCTCAAAAGGTGGTCCAAGTACCACAGCCATGGTTTTCTGATGAACCCAACCTGCCTGACTGCCATCTGTGGACTGGGTCTGAAGCCACCAGCCCCTCACTGAAGCCCAGGTGGTCCAAGTGCCACAGCCGTGGTTTTCTGACAAACCTGACCCATCCAACTGCCATCTGCGGACTGGGTCTGAAGCCACCATCCCCTTACTGAAGCCCAGGTGGTCCAAATGCCATGACTGAGGTTCTCTGATGAGCCTAACGTACCCGACTGCCATCCTCAGACCAAGTCTGAAGCCACCAGCCCCTCACTGAAGCCCAGGTGGTCCAAGTGCCACAGCCATGGTTCTCTGATGAACCCGACCCACCCGACGGCCATCCGCAGACTGGGTCTGAAGCCACCAGCCCCTCACTGAAGCCCAGGTGGTCCAAGTGCCACAGCCATAGTTTTCTGACAAACTCGACCCACCTGACTGCCATCTGTGGACTGAGTCTGAAGCCACCATCCCCTCACTGAAGCCCAGGTGGTCCAAGTGCCACAGTTGAGGTTCTCTGATGAGCCCAACCCACCTGACTGCCATCCGTGGACCAAGTCTGAAGCCACCAGCCCCTCACTGAAGCCCAGGTGGTCCAAGTGCCACAGCCATGGTTCTCTGATGAACCTGACCTGCCTGACTGCCATCTGCAGACTGGGTCTGAAGCCACCAGCCTCTCACTGAAGCCCAGTTCAGCAAGAGAGGGCCCCACACAGTGTGCAGATCCAACAGCTGTTTTTCCTCTCCATGTGAAGCACCGTGCATTTGGCTACAATGAATCAGAGACTAAAGAGGCTGCTTCTACAGAGGTGGCGGCAGATCATTATGACCATGGTGGATGACTAAATTCTATTTAGCCCACTATTTCCCAATTTGAAGCCTATACGCCGCTACCACTAGGGGCGTTCATCCCCCTGAACCATCTACTTGGAAAAGTGTATCTCGCTCACTGCTCCTAGACTATTGTAACCATCAACTCAGACAAAAGCTCTCTGGGACTAATTTGCATGAGAAATCCTCACCCACTGCCTTACTCCAATACTGAACTCACTGCCTCCCTGTGGACCAACAATGTCTCCCACTTCCTCTGGATTATTGCAGTGCCTCATTGTACTCACCATTATTGCCTCCGTGGGCCCCTGTAATGGACACATCAAATCTACTCAAGCTACCCATGAGGCGGTAGTCCTAAATGTATATGGAGCAGTTACCTCTTCCTATCCTGATGAAACCCACAACCTCTGTCAGTTACCCTCTATGATCACAGGCCTGGAATACCCACCCAAGGATCCCTCCATGGTACCACTCCTCAGTGGTTTTATAATCCATGTTGGTAACACAAAAGCCCATACTCCCAGTAAAAAACAGCTGTTTCTACATAATAAACTTATACTGGAACAACTTCTTCACATACTACTACTACTCCTACTTCTGATGTCTGGCAATATGCACCCCAACCCTGGCCCACCACATGACCCCCAACGCTCAACCACAAAAAAACACAGGACTTGTGCTGGCTTCTCTAAACATCTGCAGCCTCCTCCCCAAAATGGATTGCCTGAAGGTATGGGTCTCTTGTCATAACCTAGATGTGCTATCTATAGTGGAAACCTGATTATCTCCAAAGATACCAGGCACTGCCATCACTCTTCCTGGTTACACCTTGTACAGATGGGACCGACACTCAAAAAGAGGTGGTGGCTGTGTCATCTACACTAAAGACTCTCTCCAGGGACATGTCTTATCTACCCCCCATGTAGCAGTGACAACTTGCAAGTTCTGGCCATTAGACTGCTTTTAGGGGCACAGAATAGAGTGTTTACTCTGCTCTCAGTATATATTCCTCCAAAACTAACCATGACTGGTGTCAGCAACTTGCTGGATTACATCAGTACTCTTAGTTTAAACTCAGAAATTGTTCTGCTAGGTGGCTTTAATATAAATTGGCTCTTACCTGCCTCCTCCTCCTCTATGAAGGATACCCTATCTGCTATTCATTTCTCCCAAATGGTGGAGACTCCACTACGAGTCAGCTACAAGACCGGCACCAGCACACTGTTGGACTGGGTGCTCACCAACCATCCTGCTCATATCTCCAATCTCACCATTCTCCCTGACTCTTTGAGTGACCACTCCCCTGTCAAATGCAACTGGAACAATAACTACTGCAAACCCCACACCAGAACTATAAAAAAAATGGCTGCTACTAAAAGGTCACCTCCCACAACTAAAGTCAGACCTAAAACTCCTTAACTGGATGGACCTCCATAAAACCAATGAAGTGGACACTGCCTTTGACCTCTTTGTGTCAAAATGTAATGCTGTCTGCGACAAAAATGCACCAGTTACTACAAGAAAAGTCAAAGGTCCTTTTAACCCCTGGATTACCCCTGAACTCCTGGAGCAACTTGCCTTAAGAGATCGTATCTGCCAAATAGCATGAGTGCAGAGGACTACAGCAAACATTCAATGATATAAAAAGGCCCGCAATGACTGTATGAAAGCTATCCACCATACAAAAAGTACATATTACAAAGAACCCTCACTAATTCATGGAACAGCAGCAAGTCTTTCTGGGCCAACCTTAATGACATCACAGGGAAAGACCCCAAACTGCCCCTGCTATGCTTACTGTTGAGGGGGTTTCAACCTTGGACCTTCTGCTTATTGTTAACTCGCTGAATCATGCTTTCACTGACCTCAGTAGTGTGCTCCCCAGGGACTTCTTCAAACCCCCAACCCAAGGGACAATAAGAGGTTGCCTGCACTACCACCTAACCAGCCGCTATTCCGCTTCAAAATGGTCTGTGAAGCAGATGCTAGGAAATACCTTGAAAAGGTTCTCGGAAAATGTAGGTGTAGTGGGGACTCCTTGGACCTCAAATTTGTTCACTTGGCACTGGATTAAATACTTGGACCACTAACCAGTATACTTAACATATCCCTCTTCCACTCCCAATTCCCCCAAAGGCAGAAGTCTGCTACAGTAACCCACATACACAAAAGTGGGGACATGCCCATACATAATAACTACAGGCTGATTTCCATGCTCCCACCACTCTCCAAGGCTCTAGAGCAGATTGTGGCTGACTAGATGGTGGAATACTTTAATCAATACCAACTCCTATGCCCAGAGCAACACAGGTTCCATGGTGGCCACGGTACCATCACAGCCCTACTCGAATTTACTGAATTCATCCACAATGCCTTAGACCAAGGCCACCTTGTAGGGGCAGCCTTCACTGACCTATCAAAGGCATTTGGTATGGTTCATCATGCACTCCTCCTCGAGCAGCTATCTGACATTGGACTCGCACCTGAAACTGTGAACTGGTTTAGCAGTTACTTGAGCCACCGCTCCCAGCAAGTCAGGATTAGGGAAGTGCTGTCAGACAGCTGACCTGTCAGATCTGGTGTACCACAAGGGTCCGTTCTGGGACCATTGCTGTTCAGTGCTTTTTTAAATAACCTCCCAGCCTCCTGCCATTGCTGCATGCTCCTATATGCTGATGATGCAGTGATTTTTACCAACAACCTGTGCCCTGCACTCCTTGAAACTGATCTCCAAAATGACTTCGCATTTGCAGAAAAGTGGTTTAAAGAGCAAAGACTGGTTATGAACTATAAAAAAACAAAGACCATGCTCTACTCCATAGCCCAAAACAAGCTAAAAAGCTACCCCCTAGCAATGAGGAATGAAAGCAGTGACACACTGGAGCTCGTCCCACATTTCAAATACCTGGGGATTACAATAGACTCCTCCCTGTCCTTCTCCCAGCATATCAATATCACTGCAAGAGCTATTAATACCAGAACCAGGATCCTCTATCACCACAGGCATTGTCTAACCCATGAAACATTAAACCTGGCAATCAGCAGCTCAGTTGTCTCCCTCATAGACTATGGGCTGGCCATATACTGTGTGGTTCTGCTACCGACACGGTGCTCTAACAGATCTCAGTTGCCTTAAACAAAGTCTGCCACCTACTCACAAATGCACCAAAACACACACACACCTGTGAACTTTATGCCTGGGCTGGCTGACTTCAACTAAATGACAGAATCAAGTATCAAACCTGCTTTCTCACCAAAAAAGTCGCATTAAATCTTCTTCCAACAGGGGAGCAGAACCTGCTGTCACTGCCTATGAATACCAGACAAACCAGAAGCTCTGCCACTCAAATTTTCCAAGTGTCCAGATGCCACACGACAATGGTACAGTGTGCATTCTCACACCATGCACCCCTCTGGGCAAACGCACTGCCCCCTGACATCTCTGGCTCCAGAACAATTGGCTCTTTAAAACATCACCTCATTGATATGAGTAACTGTATGTGCCCCCGCTAAGGCTCTACACACACAAACAATCTGCCTCTAGCACTTATCTTTGCCTCTGTCATGACAGGATAGTCAAGCTGCAGCACTTTTCCCACCTCTCTACCCCTCCCTGGCTCTATCCCTTGCCCTTTGACCTATCCCTACCCTCCTCCCTCCCTGCCCTCTGTGCTTTGCTCACCTAGCCCTCCCACTCCCAATGTATCCTTCCCTATCCTGTCTGCTTATCTTCTTGACATGGGCATACATTGTAAAATGCCTCAGCATACCTAGTGCTTTATGTTTGAATTCTGTAACCTCCATGTATATTTTTCTCAGTATTTGTATATTTGTTTACAGTATTGTACCTTGTTGTCTAATGCATCTGACGTAGAGCCTATCAACAAGCATCCATTCACAGGTATTACCCAAGATCTAAATAAATAAATCAAAAAAAAAAAGTAAAAGGAAATGTGTCTCCCAAGTTTTTCGCCTTAGTCTGTGACCTGGTAGTAATGGCGATAAAAATTTTAGGGGTTAGTAGTGCTACAAAATGAGGAAAGTCTTGGCCAATGACTATGGGTACTGTTAGTTTTGAAACTATGCCCACCATCATCTCTGCCTCCTGCCCATCAACGTTTATAGTCACCTTAATGGTGGGATACTGGTGAGCGTCGCCATGCATGCAGGTGACACCAGTGAACATGTCTGACATTGTGCCTTTTCTAACACATCAGGGTGTACTAATGTTTGTCGACTGCCTGTATTGATCAAACCCATCATGTTCTTATTTCTGATGGTGACAGTGGTGGAAAAGTTACCCCAGTTAAATATGACAAGATGATTAGCTTCATTCTTCTTTTTATAACAAAAGCATTCTGTGTGCCCTTTACAATTACAGTATCGGCATATAATATCGGGGTTATATGGCCTTATCTCTCTATTTTCCTGTCTACCAACATTTCTCACCAGAGGATGAGGTGGAGTAACATTAGATGGTCTTACCAGGTGCTGGGTGGGGGTGATGGTTGAGTCTGTAGTCCAATATCCTTTCCTCGTTGGTTGCCTGGCTGCCAGGTAATCCTCCGCCAGGATGATTGCAACCTCTGCCGACTCAGGATGGTGTTCTCTCACCCAGATCAGGACCTCTGCAGGCAAAATCTGTAAAAATTGCTCCATCACCACAGACTCAGTTATGTCCAGTATAGTCTTCCCCTCTGGTTGTAACCACTTGTTGCATAGTTCATTGAGATGGGTGAATGTCATTCCCTTGATGCTTTAGGGAGCAGAAATGCTGTCTGTTAAGTCTCTGTGTTTACATCAAAATGCTTTAGTAGTTCCTTTTTTACTGGGTCATACTTTTCAGTGCTTCACTGGTCCATGTGGCTGTAAGCCAGTTGTGCTCAACCAGTCAAATAGGGAGCCAACCTGACTACCCACTGCTCTGGAGGCCACCCACAGACCTTCGCTACTCTCTGAAGGTCATGAGGTATGCCTCAATGTCATCAGTAGCTGACATTTTTGTTAGTTTTAGGTCCCTAGGGATAGCATGCATACCTTCAGCTGCTTTAGTGGTCCCAATGATCTGCAGGGCCCTCGGTGTATCTGCTCAATGGTCATCCTGCCATCTTCTTTCCCTCTCTTGCTCCTGGCTGTCCTTCTCCTGCAGCTGCTCCATTTCAATTTGCTTCTTGGCAAGCCACTTCAACAACTTGCCTATATCCTCTGGCAGTTCTTTGACTCTCGCTTTCTCCATCTCTTCCTCTTTGACCTTGTCCTCATGGATTGATGTATCTGTTGAGTGATGCTCTGGTTTGGCCCTTGGTGTTTTCCCAAAATCCAGGCCAGGGAGCAACTGCTCACCTGTCAGCTTGGACTTTGGTCTGGAGAGAGCAGGTCAAACAGATGTTGTCATCTCTGAAATGTACCACAGTACTGCGGGTTATCTTGGTGTCAGGTCTGACACCTCCTGAAATCCACCCTGCCTGTAGGACTTTCAGGATCCCACTTCTAATACCATATGTCACAGGTATGTGGGTATGCAAAGATAACACACAACACAGTAAAAGGATACAACACACCTGCAGTGTGTTTTATTTTATGAAAAAGTAAAAACATACAAAAATAAATAAATATCAATAAACAGTTCAACCAGAACTAGAAAATAGACAATAGCATAATGCTATTCCACCTTACTGTAGGCATCTCAAAATTCAGACCTCAGCTTTTCTGCTGCTTGAGACAAATCCCCTGTTTCAGGCACAGGTCCTTCCTCTTACCTTAACCTCAGGTAAGTTAGACTGGCTGGTTAGCTAATCTGACTCTTTGTGTTTGAGGAGGGCTTATTTAGCCTTCCCACTTATGGGAAAGTCCCTCATATAACATCCAATTAGTTCTAGAATGGTCCCTAAATAGGGAAACTCCTCCTCTATTACATAATGATGTTTCACTTATGGGAAGTCCCTCTATAGGAAATCTCCTTCCTGAAGTTTTACTTATGGAAGTCCCTTATTTTCTATATATGCAAACAGTGCAAACATTTAGTGTATTTATACATGTGCTGTATTATTATAGTATATGGGCAACTAACTCTTTAAACACTTGCCCTTTAATTTATATCTCAGGGCTCTGTACATTATGGGACTCCTTTAGAGACCTGCAGTGTCTCTTTATTCTTTAATCTGTTTCATTTCTTTTTATACTGGGCTGTAGCTTTTATGTCCAGGGATAGCATAGTCCCTTTTTATTTTCAAGCACTTGCTTTTCAGAATGCAGAGATTACTCGGGGAAGCCTGCTTCTCTAGCAGCCTGGACTGGCTGCACACATGCCACGGACTCCTCCATGGCTAGCTGGCACAATTCTACAGCATATTTTATACAAAGCCAGTAGCCGGGAGTCCTAATAATACAGGGGCATCAGTAATTCTTTACACAGATACCGAGCTGCAGCAAAAGTAAAAGTTAAAGTTTGCTGCTTGGTTCAAACAGTTCCTGCTTTGATACAGGATTTCTTTGGCATAACATTCTACATAACAACGGAGAAGCAGCAAAATAATTTAAACAAGGGAGACATAATGCCACTCCATTATACTCATATTCCACCTAACAGAGTGGACATTATTTTGTATTCAACTGCCATTTTAAACATTTAGAAACATAGAAACATAGACTTTGGCAGCAGATAAGAACAGCTTGGCCCACCTAGTCTGCCCATTTCTCTACCTACTGGATAAACTGCAGATCCTAGTTAACCAACAACCTACTTCTTCCTACCCCCCCACCAGAATTACCTGATGTCTGTCCTATGTATTCTTGAATTCCCCCACTGTTTTTGACTCCACGACCTCCTCTGGAAGGCTGTTCCATGTGTCCTCCTCTGTGAAAAAATGCTTCCTCACATTGCCCCTGAGCTGTCCCCCCCTGCCTTCAAATAGTGTCCCTTGTTCTTGCACATCTCTTTTCTAAAAGATGCTACCTCTTGACTTTGCTGATTCCCTTGAGGTACTTGAAAGTTTCTATCATGTCCCCCCTTTCCTCAAGGGTATACATATCAAGCTCCTTTAGTGTCTCTTCATATGGCTTCTGTTGCAGACCTTGCACCATTTTAGTTGCTCTCCTCTCGACTACCTCCATCCTGTCTATGTCCTTGGAGAAATGGGGTCTCCAGAACTGCATGCTGTACTCCAGATGGGGTCTCGCCAACTGTCTGTACAGAAGGATAACAACTTCCTGTTTTCTACTGGTGATGCATCTCCCTATACATCCCAGTATCCCCCCAGCCATTTCTGAACCATATACATAAAAATGGCCTGAGCATTAACTTAATTAAGCTCTGTAGCACTTTAAACTCATAATATGGCACAAAATGCACTCTATACACTTTATTTCATTCCTTTTTTTTCAAACTCTATTTTTGTCTCCTACTCCCCCAAACTCTCTCGGGCTACACTAGCTCACTGGACCACTCTACCACCCACCATGGTCCTCTCTTCCTCATATATATTACTGCATCTCACCGGAACCACACCAGATGAGCCCCCCGACTCTGAGCCCCTCGGGGCAGGGTTGCCAGCCACTCTTGGTGCTCTTTCCATAATCCAGATCACCTGGCTGGGATGACAAGAGGCCGAAGGGGTGGAGAGAGTACCTAGTATTGGGTGTGTGACAGCCAGCCCTGTAGGGAGCCGTCACCTATCAGAGGAGAGGAGGTTTTGTTGTTATGCCCTCCCTTCCTCCCTCCTCTCAGAGCCTGAGTGTGCAATGACCCCAGGAACATCTGTCACAGCTCTGTGTCCCACTACTTTGGCCCTGAGCATTGCAGTGCCTCCAGCCTCCACCGGGGGCTGCTGCGATGCCAGGCTATCCTGGATCCCTCCCTGAGAGAGGAGAGCCGTCCTCTGGATACTCAACCCTCTCTCTCTCTTCTCCTGCTGACCCCCGGTGGCCTGGGCTCGTTCCTGAACCCCAGGTCGCTGGCATGGCACCAGGTGTGGCGTCCAGCACCTCAACCCTCAGTGCCACCGGACTGGCCCACTTTATTTCATTCCTGCCCGCTAGCTTTAGCCTGGTGCATGATTTTGGGGCATTCTTGGTGAGGGATGGAAATACTGTATGGAAATTAGAAATAAAAGTAGTAGGGAAAAAGTTTAGTAAGAGATAGAAAAGATAGATGTAGGTGGTCAACCTACACCAGGGGCAGAAAAAGGTAAAGAATAGTATAGGAAGATAGTGTTGTGCAACAGATTTCAGTAGGAAAAAGAAGAAGATAGGAAAGGCACCCTTCCACCAGAGTTATCAGACTGGCAGAATGCAGTTCTGTCACAGGTACATTGCAGTTTTTCAATGCTCTCTCATTACTTTGATAATTTTCAATATTTTGATGTCCAATTTTAAAATGTAGTCATTTTTTTCACACCTTCTCATAAATGTGTCAGGTGTTATTTATTATGTATCAGAAAAGTATTGTTTTATGTCTAGAGTACCTTGTTTGTCCTAGTTAGTTACTAAACAGCTGACAATCCTTTGTGACCCAGTTGCTGTTCTTATTTTACAGGTATGACTGGATGATACCTCAATCTGCCCAACCCTTATCCCACCATCCCAAGGACCCAGCTAAGAAATATTTTTATTATTAGTTCTGTATCTGAGCTAGGATGGTATGGTGTAACTGTGCAACTGCATGTATTGACACTGTTGTGTTTCACTTGTTAGTTGGTGGTGAAGGAGGGCTAGGAATATCTCCACTATTCTTTGTATATCATTTTTTGCAGGTCCAAAAGTGAGAATACAATTCCACTATCACAGAAAGTAGGGACACTCATTGCAAAAAAACAACATCAGTGCAGTCATTGAGGATGAAGAACGCAAAGCACGCGAAGTAGGGAAATAAAGAAACCTGTGTTTTTGGTCTCTGGAGTTTTGGCGAATCAGTGGTGGTGTGTTTCTTGGAGCTGACAACCCTAATGCCCACCCCCTACCATAAGCAAACAAGGACAGGCATGATCTTTTCTCTTCCCACAGGGCCCTGCATGAAGAAAGCTATGACTGAGTCTGTTGGCAACATGTGGTGAGCCATACATCTCTGCTTCTGAAGTGTGTATTACTATGAGCCACTGGCTTGGAGCTGTGCCTGGTGCTTCAGACAGAAGACTATGGACTGGGGGAAGGGGATGAGCATTAGGGTTTACAACCACAAGAAACACACCACAACCTGTTCACAAGACTCTGAAGACCCAAAACCCTAATGTTTTTTTCATTTCCCTACTTTGTGCTCTTTGCATTCTTCAACTACCTCAAGCTGGTGAGGAAAATAATTCAGGAGAGAAATGAGGAGACACTTTTCACTGAGAGGGTGGGGGTGAAATGGAATAACTTGTCAAAAGAAATGGAATGACTTGCCAGAAGAAGTTGCCTCTCTGAAGAATGTGGACAGCTTCGAGAGAGGTTGGGACAGAGTAAAAGGGAAAGTTACATGGTGGGGGAGCATGGAGGAAGGGGGTCATTGAAGGGAAGGAAGAAATGGATAACAGGGAAGGGGGGCCAGTCCTTCAGTAAATACTGTAGGCATCTGCAAACTCAAGCAGACAAGATAGACTACAAGGCCTTTTTCTGCTGGCACAATCATATGTGCATATGGACATATGTTTGTATGTTCAATCCTAATGTCTTCATTAACTTAATTTTTTGTTATATATATATATATATATATATATATATATATATATATTATACTGAAGCGGTAGTGTGAGTATAGTTAGGGTTAAGTAAGCACTTTAATGTTAAACCTCAAATTTTGCACCTTAATAACTTTGCCACTGTACAATGGATTTGCCTGAAATTTTGCATGCATGGTCTGGTACCATAGATCTCTAGATCTGGCAAGTTGCATTATGGTCAGATGTACAGTTGCAGAGCTACAGAATGCAAAAAAATTGACTTTTTGTGTGTTTCTTTGCTCTTGCCCACAGCCAGCATGATTTGTCTGTTTGGTCTGAAATCTTCAGGGAAGATGCAGTCTGGGTCACCGATGTGTCTTTTGAAGATTTGGTGTAAAAATGTTAAACTGTTCAAAAGTTATTCAACAAACAAATTTCCCATTATAGTCAACGGGGAAAAATATATGTGTCTCACGAAAGTTTCGCAAATGGCTCTTTTACTTTCATGCTATGGCCATCTTGTTTTCAGTTAGTGAGAGAGAAAAATGCCTGGCATTTCAATTTGGGACCCTCTAGGTAAACACTGAATGTTGGGTTTACCTAGTTGGGTCCCAAGGATGCCAGTTTTTGGGGTAACCCCCCCCAGAAATGCCATTTTAAACATTGGGGAAAAAATACTTTTGCAAATCACGAAAGGAACTGCCAAAATACTTTCACAAATGCGAAAGTTTCGTACTACATGTTGCGAAAACATTCGTGATTTGCAAAGGTATTTAAAAAAAACTGCAAATCTTTTCCATCCTCCTGCAACAAAACGGTTAAAACTTTTGGGCTGAAATTTGCAGGGTGGCAAGCCCTGGTCCCGCAGATGTGCTTTTTGGTGGTTTGGTGCCAAAACATTCAAGGGGCCCAAAGTTACAGCATTCTGAAGTTGAGAAATTTCCCATAAGATAACACTGCGGTGTCCGTTACATCTTTTGGCGCCCATATCTCAAAAACAAAGCGAGATACAGAGTTTTAACTACTGACAGCTTAGTTCACTTTTAAGTGAACTAATCTGTTAAAACAAGATTGGAAATCATAGATTACACCAGCAGTGGAATTTTTTTCCTACTTGCTACAGTTATGGAGATATTGGCAAAAATGTGTTCCAAGGGTTCCAAGGGTACCTTTTCAGCACTGTTCGGTGCCCATATCTCGTAAATGATGTGAGATATGGATTGTGTCACATAGACATCTCACTGTCATGATTACAATGACACTTGAATTTTTTTTCCAGCTGCTACGGTTGCTGAGATATTGGCACATTACTGTTACAAGGGTTCCTTGCCCTATAGGGCTGCTGTATGGCTCTGTAGTTACGTGTGGGTGGGAGCACAGGACCCAGAGGGCCCGCACTCCCATATATGCATACCATAATGCAAATAATGGACAATGTGAAGGAAGCGCAGGTTCTGGAGGGACTGCGCTCCCACTAACACATACCATTTACCAGTTACATTACACTTTCTCAAAGAGAAGGGAAATTCATTGCAAAAAAAACTCCATTAATGCATCAGGTAAGGTTAATAGCACAGCAACAAAAGTTGGGAAATGTGATGTTAGGGTTCAAGCCCCTAATTTCACATTCCTCCACCCCACCCCACACAGATGCAAGACACATGCAATATTGTAAGACACTATACCACTCCATCACATCTGTAAGCACAATAATCACAACACTGTACTGATTTCACATAACACTGTGCAATGAAAAAACAAATACAGTATGACCAGCTATGTACTGCCAGCACAGTATGATGACACATTATTGCTGGCATATCTTCTTCATACAATGAGACTTAGTCTGTACACATTTTCAAAGTATTGATTTATATGTGTCATATATAATTTAACATTTGGCTCACTGCAAGTATCGCTGCTACCACATAGGCATGTGGTAGTAGGAAAGACAGAGCTGACACATACACAGTACTTTTCAGATACTGCTCAGGTAGGAAACTACCACCATCACATGTTGTTATACTGCTGCATTACCTGGAAATACTAATTAACAGTATGCTATGGTTAGCTTTGGATGTTACAACTGTTGCTTTTACATCTTACTTGTAAACTATACTACAAAAAAGTACTTTTATTATTACTATCGTTTGTTATTAGGACTGACTCACTGTATCAGAAAAAATGCAAACATCAAATGACTGTTGGTAGGCTTATACAAACTCTCATTTCCAATAAACTATGTGTGGATAACATACTGTGTGTTTCCTCACTTAACTATTGAAATATGCGCATCTGCTTAAATCTTGTTATTGATGTTTGTAATGCAAAAATGGTTACTGTGGGCCATCACCCATGATTGCCCAGCATGTGTGTATACCCCTAGGGTACTATGATGGCAGCAGAACTCATACAGTTGGTGGACTGTGATGATGGATGTGTCTTGTGGTATGTTTACAGAGTTGTGTGTTACTTCTGTTACCTGATGCTGGTTGTCTCTGGTTGGTTGTGTTGCCTTGGCCCTTCCCTTGCTTGCATATGTGTGTGTGTGTGTGTGTGTGTGTGGTGGGTAGGGGGGAGAATGTGGAGTTAGGGTTTTGAACCCTAGCATCACATTTCCCAACTTTTGTCACTGTGCTATTAACCTAACTGATGCATCAACGGTGTTTTTTGCAATGAATATATATATATATATTGTAGTGGCACAGTAGTGCCACTATAGTTAGGGTTGAGTACCCCATTTACGGTTAAACTCTGAAATTTGGCAACTTAATAACTTTGCCACCATATGATGGATTTGCCTGAACTTTGGCATGCACAGAGCAGTACCATAGATCTCTGGAGCTGCTAAGTTTTGTAATGGTTGGATATACAGTTGCTGAGCTACACAGTGCCAGAGAATGTGGTAATTATGCATTTTTGTGCATTCTTTGCTTGTGCCTACAGGTTGCATGATCTGCGCAACTGGTCTAAAACCTTCAGGGAACATGCAGCCAGGGTTCCTCAGTGTGCCTTTTGAAGATTTCGTGAAAAAATATTAAAAGGTTCAAAAGTTATTCAAAAAACAAGTTTCCCATTATAGTCAACAGGAAAAGTTAACAAAAAGTTCAACAGTGTTGCAAATGCAGTTTTTAGTGTCTCAAATGACCCTGTAGTGTCGCAAATCTGCCATCTTGTTTTCAGTTGGTGGTCACAGAAATGCTTGGCATTTAAATTTGGGACCCTCTAGGGACACAATTCTTGCTGCATTCACCTAGTCGCGTCCTGAGGATGCTAACCATGTCTTTTTTGGGGGGTTAAACACCCCAGAAATATGTTTTTGAAATTTTTCTAAACACTAGTGTTGCAAAGTAGTGTCGCACATTTGACACTTTCATGATTTTTTTCAAAAGTGTCGCAATTGCTAATACTTTATGCTAATCATGCCCAAAATAATAGGAAATCTTTGCCACCCTGCTGCAAAAGAATGGTTTAGTCTTTTGGGCTGATTTAGGGGGAAGAAAGCCATCATCCCACAGATGTGCCTTTTGGTGGTTTGGTGACAAAATATCAGAGGGCTGCAAAGTTACATTACTCCAAAGTTGATGATTTTTCCCATAGACTAACATTATGGTGTCCGCCTCACCTTTTGGGGCCCGTATCTCGAAAACACTTCGAGATACGGACTTTTCATCAGACAATTGCTTAGCCCCTTGGGGGCTAAGTGCAAAACTAGGCAGGAAAGTCATTAATAATATGACATTTTAATTTTTTTCTACATTGTACGGTTCCTGAAATATAAGCAATTTAGTATTTCGAGGCCCAGATATTCAGACTGCGCCAGGCTGTGGCGCAAGCCTGGGTGCTGTGCAGGGCCATTGACACAGTGATATTCAATGGAGCTGCAGCATGGCATAGCAGTGTTGAATATCGCATCCTGGCCACCCGCAGTGCGCATGGTACAGTGGCACTGCACCAGCGCAAGTGGCCAGAGTGGAGCAGGGGGATGCGCTAGCAAAACCATGATATTCAAAAGTGCACATGCAATGGGGCCATTATGATGTAGTGCGCGCCAGTGGCTTGTATGTCATTATGGCCCCATTTGCATGCAGGTGCGCTGATCCCCAGTGACTTGCGCCTGGCACCCTGACAGGCTGCAGGCATCGGGACCGATGCCCCCTGCACAGCGCGCCAAAGTGCCCCACTGCCTGATTGTGGGCATAAGTTGAATAATAGAATTGTCCTATATCCCTGGTGGTCCAGTAGACCGCTTGCAGCCTGATCACTGGCATAAGTTGAATAATAAAATTGTCCTATATGCCTGGTGATCCAGTGGATCGCTCGCAGCCCGATCATGGGCATATGCTGTAAAATGTAAGTCCGATATCCCTGGTGGTCCAGTGGACTGCTTGCAGCCTGATCATGGGCTTAAGTATTAAATTTAAACTGTCCTATATCCCTGGTGGTCCAGTGCACTGCTACACACCCAATCGCAGGCTTAAGTATTAAAATTAAACCGTCCTATATCCCTGGTGGTCCAGTGGACTGCTACATGCCTGATCACAGGCTCAAGTATTAAAATTAAACCATCCTATATCCCTGGTGGTCCAGTGGAACACTCGCAGCCCGATCACGGGCATATGTAGGAAATAATGCTACCCCAAAACAACCTGGGTGGACTAGCGTACCTCCCCACCCACCACTGGCCGCCCCTCCCCCAGTCAGCGGCGGAAGCAGCTCCCCACCCGCTTGCCGCCCCACCACCCGACAGACACCATATGGTGGGGCTGTACCCATTGGTCCACAGCGTGAGCCAGTGGGCATGCAGCCTACTGTACTACACAGTCCAGATATGTGAATGGATCCATTCACATATCTGGACTGTGTAGTACGGTACAGGCTGCATGCCCATTGGCTCATGCTGTGGACCAATGGGCGTACAGCCCTACCATATGGTGTCAGTCGGCGGGTGGCGGGGCAGCGAGCAGGTGGGGAGCTGCCACCTGCTGCTGACCAAGGAGAGTGGGGCAGTGGGGCTCAGTGGGCGGGTGGAGAGGGCGGTACCGCTAGTCCACCAGGGTTGTTTTGGGGTAGCATTTTTCCTACATATGCCTGTGATCAGGCTGCGAGCGGTCCACTGGACCACCAGGGATAATGGTCGGTTTAATTTAATACTTAAGCCCGTGATTGGGCATGTAGCTGTTCACTGGACAACCAGGGATATTGGACAGTTTAATTTTAATACTTAAGCCCGCAATCGGGCTGCAAGTGGTCCACTGGACCACCAGGGATATAGGACATTTGTATTCTTCTATGTATGCCCACGATCAGGCATGGGGGGCACTGCCACGAAGGTGTAGCCGAAGCTCAGGTGGCCACCCAGAGGTGCAGCTGCTGTGCTGCACCCTGCAATATGGCAGCTCACCTGTGGGTGGCCAGCCGTTGTTCCTTTTTTTTTGGCTCACCTGTGTGCAATGCAAGTAGGGGTTGTGCATGCATGGGCTCAGCACATCCCGGGCTGAATATCGGGATGTGCGGAGTATGTATGGGCACACCCTCCCACCTGCGCCGCATACATTACTGATGCGCTCCGGTGCATCGGGATTTGTGCCAGGCTCAATCCCCGTTTGAATATCATGCCGGGGTGCATCAGTGGGTTGCAAATGGTGCAACACTGTTGCGCCATGCACAACCCTTCTGAATATCCGGGCCCAAGTGTTCATTTTCTGCTCCAAGGCCCATTATTATGCATACATTCTTTGTATTCACTGTGCTTCTGAATGCACCTTTTGGAGAAAAACTGGGTGTGCATTTCCCTTACTGTTACAGTCACTGTTTCCACTTGTGTTTGCGTTAGTGTTTCCATTTATGTCACCGTGTGTGTTACACTTTGCGTTTGCGTTACTGTTACCATTTGCATTTCCATTACTGTTTTTATTTGCATTTCCTTTTGCATCACCATGTGCATTACCATTTGCGTTTGCGTACGCGCTTCTGTTTACCTTTCCATTTCTGTTTTCTTTGGCATCATCGTTGGTGTTACTGTAAGCGTTAGCATTTCAAATTGCATTACCATGACCGTGCACGTTACGATTTGTGTTTGTGTATGTGCTTGCGTTTGTGCTTCTGTTTCTGTTACTGTTCCCTTTGAGGTCCTCATTGGTGTTACCATAACCGTTTCCATCTCCAATTGCGTTATCGTTACTGTTTGCATGTTTGTTACTGTTTACGTTTCTGTTAGCCTTAGCGTTTGCGTTTTTGGTAGCATTTCCATTGTCGATTGCATTACTGTTTCCTTCTGCATCACCATTGCCATTACCATTTGCATTTCTGTTCATGCACTAATTTTCTTTTCACTCGTCATACAGTTTTGGCAAGAGCTTATGAATAAAATCACATGGTGGGCCCTGCACTCCCACCACCACATTTCATTCACTATTTATAGTGCACATTCTCAAAAAGAAGGGAAATTCATAGCAAAAAATCCATTTAATGCATCAGTTAAGATTGTTCCACAGCGACAAAAGTGAGGAAATTCGGTGTTAGGGTTGAAAACCCTAACTGCGCATTCCCCTCCCACTCCCACTCCCACCACCACCACACACACACACATACATGCAAGTAGGAGAAGGACCAAGGCAACACAACCAATCACACACAACCACCAGCTGGTTACAGGAATAAATTACAACTATGTAAACCACAAAACCACACACCCATGCTCCCATCAGGCTGTTGCATGGGGTTGTCACTACTAACTCTCATCCCGGACATTTCATCCACTGCTAAACACATATCACTACAGACAGCTGGACATCTTGGGCCACACACTGCCACCAACACATAACACACACTACACATATAGTATTTTGGGGTTTGCAAGATCCAAAACAGGATTTTGCACAATCCCTGAAATACTTTCGAAAATCAGTTTCGCAAATGCGAAAGTGTTGTGCTTTGACACTTTCATGTTTGCGAAAGTATTTTGTGAAAGTATGCTCCTAATGACTGCACATCTTTGCCATCATCCTGCAAGCAAACTGTTGGGTCCTTTGGCCTCAAATTTGCAGGATGGCAAGACCTGGTCCCACAGATGTGTTTTTCCTGCTATTGTGCTAAAATACTTAAGGGTTACAAAGTTACACTGTTCCAAAATTTAACAATTTGCCATAGACTAACATTGCAGTGCCCATGATGCCTTTCGTCAGCCATTTGTTGAAAACAAAGCAAGGTACACCATTTTCGCTACTGCCAGCTTGGTTCACCTTTATGTGAACTAATCTGAAAGAACAACTTTGTAAATAGTCTACGATATCTCAAGTTGGAATTCTCCACTTCCTACAGTAACACAGGTATACACCTCCTGCTGGATGTGTGTGATTGGTTGTGTTGCCTTGGTACTTCCCCTACTTGCATGTATGTGTGTGTGGTGGTGGTGGGGAATATGCAGTTAGGGTTTTCAACCCTAACACCGAATTTCCTCACTTTTGTCACTGTGGAACAACCCTAACTGATGCATTAAACAGAGTTTTTTGCCATGAATATATATATATAGCAAAGCCACAAGTGGGTGATGAAAGTGAGAAAGCCTTCATGAGTGGTCATGAAGTGCATATTATCCATCAGGTCTACACATATTCAATTTATACAGCACCTACGTATTAATTTCAAACATTTAAAAGAGAATATTCACTATAAAGGTACCCCTATGGTAACACAGGTATGTCTGTTTAAAATAAGTTGTTGGCCAAACCTGTAGCTGTTGTAGGATCAGAAATATAATACATTTAGTCCCCTCTCCCTTTACACCTGCAGACATGCATTTTCTAAATCAGTAGCATAGGAAGTAATATCACTGAAGGGAAATACAGAGGTAATTTCTAATGAGGAATTTCTGATACCCATGGCTCAGAATGTCATTTTGGCAACTCTTGCTGATGGTATTTTTTTCAGGTATCTGCTCTGATCTGGTCAAATTTGTACAGCCACCATTTAATGGAATTTAATTTGGCACCATTTTGAGAAAAGGTTTGGCTGCCACCGGTTTACACAACCTTTTGTGTGCTGTTTAACTTGCATAATGTTTGTGACACATCCATTCTGAAATTGTGTTTTGTTACTGTGCCAGTTTGCATTGGCACAAAAGAAACTAAATATGTAATATTGCTGGCCTTACCAGAGCTACTGACTTGGCCTATAACTTATTTTAAACAGATTTCCCTAGGCTAGAATTTAAGGGCATCTTTCTTGTAGACGTTTTTATGAAGATAAATAGTTTCTGGGAAGTTCAACAGCTGGTCTGAGGGCTGCGCAGTGACATTATGATACCATCAACCATTGTTCAAGCTGCTCTTCCATTAGTTCAGTATTTTACTGTCACAGATCTACAGTATAGTGTTATCCAGAGATGATGCATTTACAGTGAGAGCATCATAAATTCTCACAATATGTGCATCAATAAAAATATCTAATTCTTGGCATATTTATATTTACAAGCCATTATCTATCTATCTATCTATCTATCTATCTATCTATCTATCTATCTATCTATCTATCTATCTATCTATCTATCTATCTATCTATCGCTATCTCAGATCTAGCCTGTGCACAGTGTGTCCATACTGGATATATAGCCATAATAGCATGTCCATTTTTACACTGAAAGCACACTCAACCAATAGTTAGCTTTCTGATGACGTTATGTTAGGTCTCAATCTGCTGCTACCCTGGGACACCTACGAAAACGAGATGACACGTCTCATAGGGGCATCTCAGCTGACAAAGTGTCAAATAAATAATCATTCTTGAGCTCTCAAACATGACGCTATGGTGTGCATGAGCGCGCGCACACATACACTGCAATAATGCATTGAAAGGTCAACCAGAAGAATATCTTTCCTATGTTAAAGCTAGCGCCATACAGGATAGGAACACAGTTCCGAAAGTAGTTTCACATACTATACATTTTACCTCGAAGTGCGCTATCCTAACAAGTAGTGACAGCATGAATTCAGTTATGTTCAATAATATGATTTCGACAAGGTCTGACAGATTATTTTACATCTGGAAGGCTAATTACAGCAAAGCTCACATGCCAAGTTGGATGCAAAGGAGTGGAAACTTCCTACTGATTTATGTGCACGAAATTGTGTGGTTTGAGTATTTGTAAACATAGTATGCACAAGTACTGTTTAGCCATCACACAAAAACGGTCAGAATTGGGACATGTACCACCACACTTCAAGTCCGTAGGCATCTTTGCAACAATTGCAGAGTATATAACTCATATTTATAAAACCTACAAGACCTTCAGCTGCTCTGTCCATTCAAAATGATGTCCTTCTCAGTATGAAGACAATGTTAATATGTGGCGCACGCCCCAAACAGTAAAATGACTGCGACCTAATTTTTGTCTTGCATGTCTGTCCCTTCGTTTTAAATCCACACAATGCTATGGAAATTCCTATCAAAATCGGTTGCGTTCAGTTAAAAAAGTAAAAACGCATACTCATATAAAAAAGGAATGACAATGACTAAGCCCTAGGTGACCTGCTTTTTTTTTTCTTGCGGTAAAGTAGTGCTGAAGAAAGAGGGCACCCTACAGCCAAAAATGCTTCAATCCAATTGTGTCTGATAAACCAAATGTTACAGACAAGGTGCCGATGACTGCTTTGGCTGTAAAGAAGCATACAGTATTTTTTCATTAATCGAGGACGGTACGTTTTAAGTTTATATTGCTAAATGTGTATACGAATAAATAATCTTGCATGTATAGGCTGTGCGCAGCGCTAAAATGTAGCTTTTTGTTGTTTTCCGTTTTGACATTCACCTTAAATAGCAAAACCAGCCGTCTTATTTTCTTGAAGGCATCTTGAGCCTTTCTTTGTGGATTCTTTTGCAATAACCTGTGCACTTTGGATAAGAACCTATGTTGAAGACTGTCTAGCAATCGGAAATGAGCAGCTGGATATGCAACAGACAGTTATGAAACATCACCCATTCTCCCTTGATATTCATTTCTTTGTATCGGCGTTGCGGGATCCATGAAAGAATACACAGTAAGTTTGGTTGGGAAGGAGGAAGGTACAATATGCATACAGTGCGATGAAAGGTAGTATCCGGTGGTACTATTCTGTGGTGTGAACTTGGCTGGTGCTGTCCGAGGTGCTGAAACCTTTCTCTCCACTATAAATACAGTAAACTGTATACTACATACACTACTGTACATCGCAAGGGTTCAAAAGGTAAGAATAAATCCATACGTATTTAAAAATATATCCTTAATTAAAATAGAGACACAGGCTTGACATTTCATACTGCGTGAGAACTGTTTCTATACCAGTTAATAGGGGTATGGCCTTTTATCAAAGTCTCCGAAGTGCAAGTACATGTTTGAATGTGGAAAACTATCTGTTACTAGAGCACCCATATAATTCAACAGCAGGTTTCTATATGATGTGCGAAATTAAACACAGTAACGCTTCATATGCTCATGTTTTGATTTTCACGTTTTTTTTCTTATGTTTCGGGGTTGAAATTGAATTGCATTATATAAAAACACATTTCTATCTATTTTTTATGTTGACAATCATTTGAGTCTTTTCCGTTACAACAGTAGTTTTAAATCAAGGCATATCTACCTTGGGCATGTTCCAAGCGTTCAAGTACAAGTATGGATAACTCATTTGCAGTTGATTGACTTAATACTTAGTTTGCTGTCTGTAATGTTCCACTTAGGTAAATGCTAATACAGTCATCAAATTATTCTACTTAAATGTGTTGTAGGTGTTCCATTTTCAATATAATGACTACTCAAACAAAACTGAAGTTTATTACATACTTTATTATGATAATAAATGAAACAAAATTATATCATTATTTTTTCACTGGATCCACATTGTAGATTGCCCTTAGTAACTGTTTAATTTGTTCTTTATTAGGTGATAAGTCAAGCTAGAATGTTTTTTCTGAATGAATTTTGCTCTAACTTTCATTGCACAGAATGGATATATATAAGCAAATAAGGGAAAGGTGAATCCCTGGACCTCTAACATGTGCAAGCACGATTGCACCACGAAGATCATCACCATGATTTGGATTGCACTGTGCAATAAAATGTTTGGGGTGTTACTTGTCTTTTCCCCAGTTATCTTCATGGATACAAATGTCTTTCAAAGAAATGGTGGCAAATCAGTCTCACAATCAGGGACTTCACCCCAGCGAGCTGTGGCTAGAATGGATGGGGATATCATTATTGGAGCTCTTTTCTCTGTTCATCATCAACCACAAGCAGACAAAGTGCCAGAAAGAAAATGTGGTGAGATTAGAGAACAATATGGCATTCAAAGAGTGGAAGCCATGTTCAACACATTGGACAAGATCAATGCAGATCCTACTCTTCTACCCAACATTACCTTAGGTTGTGAAATCAGGGACTCTTGTTGGCACTCATCAGTAGCTCTAGAGCAAAGCATTGAGTTTATAAGGGATTCACTCATTTCAGTAAGGGATGATAAGGATGGACAAACCCGTTGCCAAGACAGCATAATCTCAACCCAACCCATAAGAATAAAGAAACCCATTGTTGGGGTTATCGGACCAGGTTCTAGTTCAGTGGCTATCCAAGTACAGAACCTTCTACAGCTCTTCAATATCCCACAGATTGCCTATTCTGCTACAAGTATTGATCTCAGTGATAAAACCTTGTTCAAATACTTTTTAAGGGTTGTCCCACCTGACACGCTCCAAGCTAGGGCCATGCTAGACATAGTCAAACGTTATAACTGGACCTATGTCTCTGCTGTCCACACTGAAGGTGAGTATTTGGAAGTGGAGGTACAGTGTATGGCTCAAACCTACATAGTTTATATTCAAGAATAGGTATTCACTGCAATGTGCATATTGTTTTTTTTTTCTCTCAGGAGGCAGTATGGTCTAATAGAGCACTAGCTTGGGAACAAGAGGATCAATGGTTTAACCACATTAGAGTCAAATATTATCATATACTCAGTATATGACTTTGGGCAAGTCCCTTAACCTCCCAGTCTCATGTCCTCCCAGCAGCGGAACTAGGTAGAAGCAGGACTCCACTGGAAATAAGGTGTTGTATCTCAGCTGAGCTAACCTGGGAAAATAACTTGCAAAGTAAAATTATTAGTTCATAAGTACAAGGAAACATCACTGTACCTTTTTGTTGTATATTTGTACCTGTGTGTACATTGTTATATTTATTTATCCTAGCATAATACGTATTTAGTTCATACATTTTTAAATGAAATACTATAGTTATCATGGCAACATAAACTGCATTTAGAAGACAGTTGGTCCAGGGGATAGGGTGGAGGATGGGGGAGTTTTTTAGGGTAAGGTTATGTTTATGAATTGGGTTAGTGCAATTATATATTAAGAACTGCTGATGCAAGGAATGTAGTGGAGGACCAACTGTATGATAATATATACTGCCCAAAATGTGTTCTCAATGTCAAATTTTGTGTTCCTTGATTTTTTTATGTTTTAACTTATGACTGAGTTGGTGGAATGTGGTCTTCCTAGTTAGTTCATCCTAGTTTAGGGGAACAGGGACATTTGATTTACTGCAATGCAAAATTATGCTTTGCTGTCATTTGACAGGGGAAAACATATTGTTTTTTAAATAACTGTTGCCAGATAAGTATGACAAAAGAAATGTAAAGGTCACTAGTAATGCTTTTAGAGAAGTTACATAACTCTACTTTTTTCTCATTCTGTAAGCTTTCATTTAAAGTTGACAGATGTTACGTGTATGGGAATCCAGATAATTAAGAATGTTGTAACTAGGAGACTTCAGTCACCTTGAATTAAAACTCATGCTAATCACACAGAGGGAATCCATGTCCTGTGTGCTCAATGTGATTGACAAAAATATAATTTTAGAATATTCTTTCACACATGCATTTATGTCCTATTGTAGTAGAAAGAGGAGACACTGAGCACCAAGATAAGAAAATCACAGACATCATAGATAACACAAGATAGATACACACATACACACACACATCTCTCACGCTCTCTCTCTCTCTCTCTCTCTACATATATATATATATATATGAAACACAAACCTGAGGACACACCAGGGAACTGCTATGGTGCAACTTAAACTGAACATAGTGTTTCATAAAGAGCTTTTATCATTTATCATGCTATTTATCAGTACAAACATGTTTTGTGTGTGTGTGTGTGTGTGTGTGTGTGTGTATGTATATACATCGAGAGAGAGAGAGAGAGATAAATCATTCTATCTACAGTGTCTACAGTATCTGTGTGTCTGTGTGTCTGTCTGCCTCTCTATTTATCTGTCTGTCTATCTAGTTTCAAAATGAGGGAAACCATACCAGAAGCAAGGAGACCAAGGACTAGTTGCTTTGTGTAAATATTTAGCTCACAGCTTGTTTATTTTTCATATAGTGCCAACAGACTGAAGATATTAAAACTTACAAATCCATATGCACACCCAGAGTGCTAAAAGCTGGACATACTGCATCACCATATGTTTTGCCCATTGACTATGGGGTTTATTCTATCTATCTATCTATCTATCTATCTATCTATCTATCTATCTATCTATCTATCTATCTATCTATCTATCTATCTATCTGTCTGTCTGTCTGTCTGTCTGTCTGTCTGTCTGTCTGTCTGTCTGTCTATCTATCTAGCTGTCTGTCTGTCTATCTGTCTTTATAAAACCATACACATTTATATTTAAAACACAGTATGTAAGTTTATTGATCTTTACATTAATTGATAGTTATCAGAATGCTTATATGTAAACACAAAATCAAAGTGGACCAAAATATTTATGGTCTAATTTTTATGAAAGCAATATTAACACTTCCATACTTATATAATATTCATAACATTCTACCTCACGAAAAATAACATGCATCTCCTGTTGTAATAGCTGCTCTTAAATCTTTACTTCAACCTGAGTTCTTCTGGTTAATGCAAACATTGAAGGTTTCATGTGCATCCCATGAAAGTACAATGCATGAGATATTTGACTAATGGAGAAATGCAGCCAAATCAGTATATTATCATTAAGGTCATATCCAGCTCTTGCCCCTAAACAGAATATTCAAAAACTCTCACAATGGCCAATCAGGCTGTCCAAATCTCCTCCATGTGGTCCTAGTGTTACTTTTTAGGGCTGTAGGCAGAGCCTACAGCACTATTGGGATCAGATTGTAGCTCTAAAATGGCTGTTTGTGGAATTCCATTTTTGGACATTTGGAAGTATTCCCCCACAGCTGCAAAACAGTGCACTCCCCCTCTGATTTTTACTATTTGCTGCTCTATGTTAAAGCCATCTGAAGGGAGGGGGGGATGCTACTGTATTGTACCTCAGAACTTCTCAGGATATTAACAAACAGACCATTTTAAACTGCTGTTTCTATCATCTGTCCAGCTCAGTCTAATAGATTTATTCTATTTCTTTCAGCAACCTAGGGGTTTACTCATTAAATGTTGTCTGGAATTTACTGAACCTCTGAGAGTCAGACTACAGTGTCAGATTACAGACAGTGCAGTGTGCAGTCTGTGTTAGTTATCTCATTCCTATGGGCACACATTTAGCAGCATGCCATTACTGAACCTCTGAAAGTCAGACTACAGTGTCAGATTACAGACAGTGCAGTTTGCAGCCTGTGTTAGCTATCTCATTCCTATGGGCACTCACACACACACACACACACACACACACACCATTTACTCTGACTAAATAAATTCAAGAGGACTGAATTAGCAGCATGCCAGTTTTTGATGATTGTGACTAAACAGCACTATATGGCACCAACTTGATCATTTGGTAGCTCTTCACATCCCTATTGGCTCTGGCTAGAGTTTGTTTTGATGGCCATAAATGTCACATTGTGTTGCTCCCCTCTGCATTTCTGATATGTTGTACAATAGCTATTTTCATGATTTACAGCTCTACCATGTTCTTCCACCCTTATTTAAAAAAAATATGTGATACACCCCACATAGAAGGCACCACAACTGCATTCCAATAGATAAACTACTCTCATTGTATTACAGTTCATAAATTATTTTATGTTGAAGGTCTCTGTTCTGTTATTTAAATTTTCAAATACATTAGTATGCCTAACAAGAGGACAATATTTACATCTTCCACATCAATGTAAACCAAGTGGAATTGGGGGAAGCCAAGAACTGACTGATAGCTTTTGTAATAAAACCTTTCACCACCTGTTCCTTAACTGCTTTTGGGTGTCTGTATACAAACTGGGGGCCATTTTTGACTATATGTCTAAGGTAACATAGTAACAAAGTAGTTGACAGCAGATAAGTACCACTAGGCCCATCCAGTCTGCCTGTATTTCCTGCCTTCATCAGAGGCCACTGGCCTTTCTTGGTCAGTGGCTTTTGCCACTCTTCCCCTCATCAAGGGTTCCCTTATGTCTATCCCATGCGTATTTGAATCTCCCCACTGTGTTAGCACCCACCACTTCCTGGGGTCAGCTATTCCAAACATCTACCACCCTTTCTGTGAAGAAGAACTTCCTCAAATTTCCCCTTATCCTTCCCCCTCCAACCTCATATTGTGCTCCCTTGTCCTTCTACAATTCTTGTACTGGATGATGTCACCCACCTGCACTTTGTTTATGCCTTTAAGATACTTGAAGGTCTCTATCATATCCCTCCATTCCCTCCTCTCTTGAAGTGTATACATGTTGAGGTCTTTTAATCTGTCCTCATATGTTTTATGTTGTAAGCCCAGCACCATTTTGGTTGCCCTTCTCTGGACTGCCTCCACCCTGTCTATGTCCTTGCGAAGGTGTGGCTTCCAAAACTGAACACCATACTCTAAATGAGGCCTGACCAGTGTTTTGTACAATGGCGTCACCACCTCCTTTCTTCTGCTAGTCATACCCCTTCCTATGTACCCCAACATCCCACTGACCCTCCCAACAGCTGTTTTGCCACCTTTTGGTCATCTGAAATGATTATCTCTAAATCCCTCTCCTCCATGGTGACTATCAGCAATTCCCCTCCCATACTGTAGTTCTTCCCTGGGTTTCTTCACCCCTGGTGCATGATTTTGCACTTCTTTGCATTAAATCTTAATTGCCATACTTGTGACCATTTTTTCCAGATTTTTCAGATTCCTCCTCATGTGTGCAACCCCTTCTGGAGTGTCTACTCTATTGCAAAACTTGGTATCATCTGCAAACAGGCAAACCTTCCACTCCAGCCCTTCAGCAATGTCACTGATGAAGACATTAAAAAGGACTGGCCCCAGGACTGGCCTCTGAGGCACCCTACTAGTCACCCTTCTTTCCTTGGACTTGATCCCATTTAGTATCACCCTCTGCATCCTGTCCCTCAACCAGTTGCTTACCCAGTTTTCCACTTTGTGTCCCACCCCCAGGCTACCTAGCTTGTTCACCAGTCTTTTGTGGGGTACGGTGTCAAAGACCTTGCTGAAATCGAGGTAGGTGAAATCCACCACTCCTCCTTGATCCACCTCCTTTGTTACCCAATCAAAAAAGTCAGTCAGATTTGTTTGACATGACCTTCCTGCTGTGAATCCATGCTGCCTTGGATCCTGTGCTCCCATGGTTACTGAGTGATCCACAATACTTTCCTTAAGCAGCACCTCCATAATCTTACCCACTACTGAGGTGAGGCTGACCAGCTTATAGTTTCCTGCTTCCTCCTTACTACCACACTTGTGGAGAGGGACTACATTTGCCCCCTTTCAGTCCTCTGGGATCATCCCTGTATTGAGTGACTCACTAAACTGGGCTGCCAGTGGTGCTGCTAGCACTGTTCTTAATTCCCTTAATATCCTGGGGTATATATCATCTGGTTCCATCACTTTGTCCACCCTCAGTTTTGTGAGTTTTTCCAAGACTCACTCTTCTGTAAAAGGACTGGTGTCTACCTCTTTTTAGAAAATGGGCAAATTCATATCTGTATCCTGATTGGCCAAAAGCACTAAGAAGCCGGGCTGGTATGAGACAACAGAGACTAGGAAATAACTAGTCCCAGTCTCTGGTGCCTCATTTAGTTTGGATACTAATGGGCCAGTAGAACATTGAAAAAGGCAACTGCCGCCATGATATTTGGCTCGCTGATGGATCTCTAAACTGTCAGTCAATCTCCTCCTGTCCACCTTGCAAGAGCATCCGTATGTTCAACCATTAACAAATATAAAAGCATACACAGTTGCGGCTAAAATAAATTTGGGCTGCAAAATTTTTGCAAAAGTTCAGTCACTGCAAGACCGCTAACCCCAGAGAGACAGCACTCCCCCCTGCCCCGTGAAACAGTTAACTTTGCTAAAAAAATGCACTCATGGCCCACAATTTCATATATTTAACAGCATTAGGAAAAAAAACTTTCAACACTTTTAACATTTAAATAGTGGCAGTAGCACGTGGTGTGTTAACCTCTACTTCAACACACACCGCTCCCCTTAGCTGCAGCCCTGCTTGCCGAACAGAAAACAAAAAATATTTTTTTGTTGAAAAACAAAACTACCTCCTCGTAGCTTGTATCAGAGGAACTGTGTTCAGACCTCCTGCCGCCATGCCCTATCCCGATGACAGTGTCAGCTACTACCTGCCTATCGAAGGTCCACCTACCCAATCCTGCTAATGTTTTCCTCGATCTCCCCATCCAATAGCTCTAAAAATCAAAAAGGCACTCCCTGACATTCTGCCAAAATGATAAAATGATACACCAAAACCTAGCTGAGGTTTAGTGATGCTGTCTCCCCCCTTCTGTGCAGTAGGTTTAATTCCATTTGCGGTACAGACACGAAGAGAGTACTGGTACCCTGGACCATTTCTCTTTCCACGCAGTGTTGCAGCTACCACCAGCAGTCATGCTTAATTCACTGCAGAGCATTGAATAGTGATCAAGGGAATGATCACATCTGTGTGCTCTCTAAACTCTTTCTTTGTGTTTTTTCTGTGTAGCAAAAGAAATGAAAGAGCAGGGCTCACACAGAAAATCAGCTTCATTTTGTAGCATTCCAGTTCAGGTTCCCACAGCCAGCGAAAGCCAAGGTATGAGATGGAGTGCGATGGGAATGAAGAAAATACCACTCCTCTAACACACAGTAGCGCTACTGGAGGTATCGCTCTCTCTCTGTTGCTCAAGTCAGTCATGGTTTTGCAGCCCCATAACACGATCAAACAGAGGAAAACAACAAAAAAAAACAAACTGCAGAAATGTCAAGACATTTTTTTAATAACATTGCTACTTAACAACTGTTCCCATCGTACTCCATCTCATACCTTGGCTTTCGCTGACTGTGGGAACCTGAACTGAAATGCTACAAAATGTAACTGATTTTCTGTGTGAGCCCTGCTCTTTCATTTCTTTTACTTTCATTTGCTGCTGTTGCTAGTCAGAGGGAGGAAGGAGAACAGTAGTACAGAATCTCCAGTAGGACAGAAATGCCCACCCTAAAAAAAAACACAAATCTAATGCAAGCGGAGGAACTATTTTATCTTCAAACATATTTTAAACTAATATTGCACTAACTTTTTAAAATTAAACTTAATTTTTTTACAGTGCCCATTTTCTAAGCACAATAATACCCTCCAGGGTGGATGGTATTGTGCTATACCGGACCTTCCAGGGGCTATAAGGCCCTCCACCTGCAGCTTCAGGCCTCATTACACCCCTGGGTGGTCCAGTATAGCACAATTCCGCCCACCCTGTCGGGTATTATTGCTTACTTCTCTATGGTTCTTGCTGCCTAGTTGTGGTCCCTGTCCCTCCTCCTCTACTGTGAATACTGAACAGAAGTATTCATTCAGTATCAATGCTTTTTCCAAATCACCCTCTACCCATCCCCCTTTCCTCCCCTCTGAGCCTTACAATCCCTCCCCGGCCTTCCTTCTATTGCTAATGTATATATAAAATGTCTTGTAACCCCTCTTTACTGTCTGAGCTAGTCTCTCATCTATTTGTGCCTCTACACTCCTAACTGCTTTCCTTGCCTCCCACTGCCCTATCCTCCTCTTTCTGAGTCTCCTTGTATTTTCTGAAGGATCCCCTTTTGTTATCAGTTTCCAAAATCCCCCAGTTTCATGTTATCATGTACTTTTGCTGATATGTCACTCTAGGTGGTCACAAATACACATTGTCTGCTAAAATCCTGTCTATGTCTCTGTTTTGAAACTAAGGTGTTAGTTCTTGGAATTCTTTTGACCTCCTGTGCTACATTGAGAATAACAATAGGGCTATATCCTGTTTTCTGGAATCTACCACTCTGTTCTGCCCTTTTCCTTTTAGATTCATCCTGACTTGCACAGATTATAAGGGTGTTAATTATCTGAACCTTTGGAATGTTCCTTGTAATATGGGGTTGGCAACTGTTTGCCAAAAGCAAGCTGTTGTGATCAGTAACTTTTTTAATACAGTGTTGTTTCAATGTTCCCATTTCTTGCATTGTATATTAACAGATCAAGGAAAACTATTTGTTCCCTATCAATTGTAACTTTAAAATGAAGATTTGGGTTTGTTGACTCCAACCAGACAACAAAATTACTGAATTGCTTTTCAGTACCCCTCAACATTATAAAAATATCACCAATATAGTGGTGCCATAAATTCAAACATGAAAAGTATGGATTTGTGGTGCTGCATTTAGGTACTGTGACTCCCAGCATCCTATATACAAATTGACAAAACTTGGCACCATTGTGGCACCCGTGGCAGTGCTCTTAATCTGCCTATAGTATCTCCCTTGGAATAAGAACATGTTACTTTCCAGCACTAATCTAGCTAGAGACACTAGGAAGTCAGTTGAGACTCTCTGATCTAAATAAAAACTAATGGCATTCAAACCACCCTGGTGTGGAATATGAGTGTATACATTTTCCACATCCAGTATGGCAAAGATCCGGTTTTCCCCATGTCCACTTTTTACACTGTGTTTGTTATTTCCATTTAGTCCCTAATGTATGATGTAAGGACTTAACACAGGTTGCAAAAAGCCATCTAGAAAATCTGATAATGTTTCAGTGGCCCACGTGATGCCTGTTGTTATAGGTCTGCTGTGTGGGTCAGACAAGTTTTTATGAATTTGGGGGAGTGTGTATATGATGGGAACTACTGGATGTTCTACCGCTAGTGCTCTCCTCTCCCCATCTATGATATACCCATTCGCAGCACCTGTTTCCAGTACATTATTAATGTGCAACCTTGGTGCTCTTACCAGGTAGTCTTTCATAAAACAGGGCATCTCCCATCTGTCTTTCAGTCTCTGCTACATAACTGGGTATGTCCATCAATACCACAGCCCCGCCTTTGTCCGCAGGCCTGATGGTGATGGGCACATCTTCAGACAAGTTTTCAGTGCCACACATTCTGCCTGTGTATAGTTAGGTCTTTTTTTTAGAATGAGGACCTGACATTAAGGTAGAAAGGTCAAGTTCACATTTCTTTACAAAAGTCACCATTGTAGGATTTACAGTTTCAGCCAAAGACATGGCCTGATAGTTCCTAAAATTTCTGTGATATCTTTAGAGAAACTCCCTGCCTGCCTGCCTGCAGTACTACTGTGCACCACAAGAGAGAATCTCTTTAGATATAACATGAAATATCTGGACATATCTGAACATCTGTATGGCTGCAGCTGTAATTAGGTATCATAAGTATCATAGATTTCCACAGAGCAAGAAGACTGAAATCCATTACGTTTGCACTTAAGTCAACAGAAATAACTGGTTATTTTATTACTACCAAAGTAGCAGTCCAGTTTGGTTTTGAAATTATTCATATCCTTACTACCCACTATGTCTAGTGGTAGTGAATTCCATAAGACTACTACTCTTTGGTTATACCAAGGTGCCCACTTTTTTGAGTGACAAAGGTCTCAACACACTCTCCTGCTGAATCTCATTGGACCGTGTAACCATCACACTCTACAGCATTTCTCACATTTTCTTCCTCTTCAGTCACATCACTGTATATTGATTTTAATGTAAAATTTCTTGCAAATGTATTAATATCTACAACAGTTTTAAAGTGATCAACATTTGTACTCGTAGCAAATGAGAGCCCTTTATTAAGAATAGAGTCTTCCTCTGGTTTGAGGGCCTGTGTGATATATTCACAACCAATGACTCTATCATTTGCTGATGTTTTTGTTATGTGAAATTATTTTTTTCTATTTTTTATTCTTTTTGGTAACCAGGTAAGGCCCACTAGGCACAAATGCCTGTTTTCAGGGGTGACCCGGGAGCACTGGGGTGGTTAACTGACTTGCTCAGAGTTATGTAGAATGTAAGTGGAGGTTGTGGGAATCTTACCCAGGTCTGCTGGATGTACCAAGCTCATTTACAACTCATTACTCATTATTTAATTCCATCCTTGCTGTCTGCCTTTTCCACAACCTCTTCCCCGTGTGTATTCCTCCTTGTTGGTAATAAGACTGCTGGAGGGGTATTTAACAGCAGTTCAGTAATTTTGTTTTCTGGTTGGAGTCCACAAACCCAAATCTTTATTTTAAAGCTACAGTAGATGGAGAAAAAATAGTGTTCCTTTATCTGTTAATATACAAGGCTGGAAACAGGAATATTGAAACAACACTGTATAAAAAAGTTACTGATCACAATAGCTTGCTTTTGGCAAACAGTTTCCACCTCCACCATATTACATGGAACATTCCAAAAGGTCAGATAGTTAGAACCCTTAGAAAGTGTACAAGTCAGCATCAATTTAGAAGTAAAGGGGCAGATCAGATTGGCAGATTCCAGCAAAGAAGACATAGCCGTAGTGTTATTCTCAGTGTAGTGCAGGAGGTCAAAAGAATTCCAAGTGCTAACACCTTAGTTCCAAAACAGAAACATAGACAGGATTTTAGCAAACAACGTGTATTTGTGATCACCTACCATGACAAGGCAGCAGAAGCTTGAAACATAGTAATATGTAACTGGGGGATTTTAGAAACTGATAACAGCCTTAGACATGTAGTCAAAGATAGTCCCCAGTTTGTGCATAGACACCCCAAAACAGTTAAGGATCAGGTGGTGTATGGCCAGCCCATTAGAGTGGTGGTAGTGCTACCACCTACTGCAACCTGTGCCCAGGGAACAGGGGCAAACCCAGGCTGCTGGGGGCCAGCCAGGGAGGGAGAAGGTGAGTGTCCAGCTGACTGCTCTCCTCTCCCAGAGGAGGTGTACCATTCCCACTGAATGACTGCCACCAGGTGGAGACCTGGAGGTAGTGGGGGCACCAGAAGACAGCACAGGAAGGGATGAAGCTTCAGGGCATCCACGATGAGCACATGTGCCTCTAGATGCATGCATGTTGGTGTATTCCCCAGCACAGGGAACAGGGAGAAAGTGGGAAAATGTAGACACTTGGGCTTTGTGAAGCCCTGCCCATGTTTCAGCAGTCTGCCTGGCTGCTCTGGTCCCCGGTGCATCTGGATGTGTTTTCGTGGGGGGAGGGGGAGGATGGCCCTCCCAGTCCTACCTGCCACAGGAGGGAACCCATGGAAGATTGGGGCCTCTGACCGGAGAAGACAAGAAGCAGCTGCTGAGCATGGGGACAGGGCTGATGGGTGTCCAAACTTTTGTTACTGGAGGATAAAAAATCTTTGTGTCAAAAAAGAAAAAAAAGATCAGGTGGTGAAAAGTTTTTTGCCATTACAAAAGCCATCACCCAATTCTTGGCTTCCACTTATTCCAGCAGATTCACGTCGATGTGGAAGATATAAATCTTGTCCTTCTGTTAGGCATACTAATGTATTTGGAAATCTAAATAACAGAACAGAGACCTTCCATATAAAGGAATTTATGAACTGTAATACAGTGGGAGTAGTTCATCCATTGGAATGCATATGCAGTGTGTTCTGTGGTGGGCATACTACCCATTTGTTTAAAATAAGGGTGGGAGAGCATATTAGAGTTTTAAATCATGAAAACAGCAACTATGCCATTGTATAACATGTTAGAATGCATAGGGGGGCAGGGCAACATAATGTGACATTTACGGCCATCAAAAAAGTAACATTAGGAACACTTGGGGGAGATCTGGAGAGCCTGATTGGTCATTGTGAGAGTTTTGGGAAATTCAGATTGGGAGCTAGAGAAGAATATGGCTTTAATGATAATATTGATCTGGCTGGATTTCTCCATTAATCAAATGTCTCATGCATTGTATTTAAATGGGATGCACCTGAAACCTTCAAGTTTTGTCCTTAACCAAAAGAACTCAGTTTGAAGTAAAGATTTAAGAGCAGCTATTACAACAGGACATACATGTTATTTTCCATGAGGCAGAACATTATGTGCAATATATAAGTATGGAAAAGTATTAATATTGTGTTCATAAAAATCGGACTGTAAATATTTTGGTCCACTTTGAGTCTCTGTTTACGTGTAAGTCTTCTGGTAGCTGTTGATTAACATAATGATCAATGAATTTACATAGTGTGTTTTTCATATTAATTTGTCTGGTTTTGTAAAAAAACAAAACAAAAAAACTAGCCATATAACTGCAATAGTGACGGTATACACCATTTCAAAGGTAAATAAACAATTTGCTTAAGTTAGTGCCTCGTGCAGATTTTCTTTGGTAACCAGATAAGCCACTAGGCACAAGTGCCTGTTTTCAGGGGCGACCCAGCAGCACTTGCTCAGAGTCACACAGTATGCAGGTGGAGGTTGTAAGAATCAAACCCAGGTCTGCTGGACGTACCAAGCTTATTCACAGCTCATGGGTCTGCAATATAGCGCAGAGGTTAGAGCACTAGGCTATGAACCAAAGGACCCCCCGTAATCATGGGTCTGAATCCCACAACCACCAGAAGTACATTGTTCCTGAAGCAGTCATTGCACATGCCAGATCACTTGATTTTATCAGGCAGAGCTTGTGGTACAGTGGACTGGATGCCTACCCCTCAAATTATATGTATTACTCTAACTTCTAGGCTAGACTGCACCCAGATGTGTACACCATGGTTATAAACTGAGATATTTATTGCATTTAATCAAAGAAATGCCTAGTGTAGCTTAATGCAACAAGTTCATACATTTAAGTTTTGCTTTTTAATTTTTTTTACTTTTAGCACTTTAGCTTTTGCACTTTACTCACGTGGTGTATACTGTCACTTCAAATGTTGGGTTTAAAAGGAGAATTTTGTAAGTGTTACATCACCTCTGATGAAGCCGATAGCCAGTGGGCAAAACACAAGATGACACAGTATGTCCAACTGTTAGCACACATGGTGTGCATATGGATTTGTAAGTTTTTTATATGTTCACTTTTTTGATACTATACTGTATGTAAAATAAACAAGCAGTGAGATAAATATTTTAAAACAGTGACTAGTAGTAGTATGTAATAAAATGTTGTATTCATTATAAATGAATAGGAGACACATTTGAGACAAGTTCATTTCCAATGAGGTCCTTATGGCACAAAAGAGCGCAAAAAAAGTTTCAAATAACATACATTACATAAAAGTTAGGTTTTTAAGTACATAAATACAAAGACATTTACATGGCTAAAAATATATATATAAACACAGCTAGGTCATACAACCATCAGATACACACCGTTGTTAGGAACAGACTATTCCTTGGATCCGCAGAATATAACATTTGTACAATACAAATATACTTCAGTCAGTAGAGTATATCAAGTAATATGTGGGTCAGGACAACAAGATGATTTCTGTGATACCCTTACTGTAAACCACTGTTTTATTGTGCCAAGATGTATCATACTATTTAGCAGTCTTAGGAAAAGAGGCATTGAATTCCACAAAATGTGGGCCCATGTTAAAAAAGTGCGACCGATTTGTGATTTGTTCTTTGTTAATTTAAATTCCACCCCACCCGCAGACCTGAGACAGTTTTTTATATTTATTTGTTGCAGATGTTCCAGGTTGTAGTCATGTACACATACTTTACAGCACTTACTATAAACATATGTGCTAGTATATGAAAGGATATTCTGTTGCCAAGGTGTAGCCAATCCAAAGATCTGTATTACTCACATCTATGGGTTCTTCAAGGAACATCTAGAATAAACCTGGCCAGTCTATTGTGTAGTGTATCTAACTTACTCAGCTCCACTGCTGATGCCCCAGCAAACATTAGGACACTGTGATTGAATAGAGGTAACACTAGTGCATTTATTACATGTTTTCTAACTGCCTTAGACATACAGTACCTGACTGTACAAAGCTCCTAGTCTCTTTTCTGCATTTTTAGATAGATGATCAATATATATATTCCATTTTATTTTACCATCCAACCATACTGTAATCCCAATCACTTATAGCTACTGTATGTACTTGTTCAAGGACTGTGTGGTCACGGGTTTCAACGTGTAAGGTTATTTTTTGTGAATTTGTAACTTTTTCCTCTGCTAAATAACATTACCTCTAAGATTTTTTTGGGTTAAGGACCAGCTTTGATTGAGTGAAGTAATTCTGCAATTCATCAACTGCTTCTTGCAGCATATATTCAGTCTGAGGTACAGATAATCCCCCTACATAGAGAACTTTGTCGCCTGCATAGAGATGGTAATTTATCAAGTTTTTTGTCAATCTGAGATTAGATGTTAAAAAGGATAGGTCCCAATATTGAGCCCTGAGGGACTCCTGATACTATAGTGGCCAGATTAGACTCAATATTATGTAAGGCCACTAATTGTTGCCTGCCTTTTAAATAAGATTTGAACCAGTCCACTACCCCCCAGCATTCCAACTAGTTTTAGTCTGGACAGGATGTCATGGTCCAAGGTATCAAATGCTTAAGATAAATATACAAAAATGGCCCCAAATGACATCTTCCTGTCCAAAATCTCATGGATATCACCCATGACCTTTAGTAAACAGAAGTCCTTGCTCTTATTGCTCTGGGTGTGCTCTGGGTGCATATATATTTATGCAGTAAGAGTGGGGACCAAAACAGTTAAATAAATCTGTTTTTCCTCACTGGTGTTAAATAAATCATAGAACCACCATTTATTTAACACCTTAATGTCAATCAACCATGATTTATTTAACACCCTAATGTCAATTACAGTACCCGGTTCCCACCCACCCCCCGGCAGCCAGTCAGCACTACTTCCAGCTCATACAGTGCTTTTTATTCCCCAAACAATTGGCCTATTGACAAAACCCTTTCCAGTGGCCACAGCTCAAACAGCAGAGAGCAGTTGACCCCAAAAGAAAATGATCGATGCTCCCTCCAACAATGCTTCCTTTTGTTTTTGGCTCTTTCCAAAGAGTAACCGCATTCTTTTACCCCCAAAATTTGTCTCCTTGGAATTTTTCCAAGGGATATGCTGAAAATTCACCAAGCACATGTGGCTCTCATTGCTGCTGCAGCAAAACTGGTAATTTCTCATCACTGGGTGGATCATCATGCTCCCCCGGTTCAGGAGTGGCATGCAGAATTGCTCCAGGCTTTGGAACTGGAAAAACATATCACCCACAGGAACGATAGGGCACAGGCCTGTAGTGCACGATGGGGGCCATTATTCACCTTAGTCCCACTCATTATTGCTGGCCAAGTTACCCCTGGGATATCAGAGGATTCTAACCCCTCCTAGTGGTACCCCATATATGTCTATCCTAGCTAGTCCCTTGACAGAGTCTCTCCCTCAATCTCCCCTAACCTACTCACCTTATTTTTATGCTGGTGCTTCTCCTTCATCCTCTCAGTACGTGCTCGGGGGGAGGGGGCAGTTGGGGGGATGGCAGGGTTGTTGGGGGGTAGGTTTAGTCTTAATGTGTAGCTAAGTTTCAGTTATTACTATTTGGGGCCTATTGCGGGGCTTGGTATACCCTTTGGTTTTGAACTGTTTATAGGCCCACCAGCATCCAGTTGGATAATTTCCTCCAGTCTATTTATTGTTTTTGATTTAACCTTTGTTATTCGATATGCCAGGAGTTATCCACCAATAAGTGTACATGTTTTTGGGTTGTTGTGTTTGTTGTGGACTTAATTGAAAATTTAATAAAGTATAGTAAATTGAAAAAAAAGGGAGTAAACTGCATTCACTCGCTGACATTGCCATCCAAACGGCTGTACACAAAGTTAACAGTTCTCCCCACCCACAGTGCTTCAACTTTTACTAAGCAACTGTGTCTTCTCACAAAGGGACTCACAAAAACACACTTCTGTGTCCAAAAAGCTACCTCTAATAATTTTTCACTCTCTCGCTCTCATCTCCTCTCATCATTTGCAGCTATGCTCACTCTAATTCTTGCCACTCTCTCACAAGCTGCTTGTCACACTGGAACACTGCTGAACTCCATCCCTCCACACACAAAGTGTCACAGAAGCCCCCAAATGCAGGATCAGCCAGATACATTGCTGCACCAATGACCGAATGCAGGATCAACCAGATAAATCACAGTTAAGTAAAACCAGGAACATAAAAATGAAACAGTGCACGAAAAATCATGAAACAGCACCTTCACTGTAATGGAGAAAAAAGCCACCATGTTTTTTTTGTGAATGCTTGCCCACATAAAAAAGTGGCAATCACAAAAGACAACTCAGCAATGTTGTGACATCCTGAAGCCCGAGTCCCTAGCAACCACCATAGCAACCGACAGCACTAAAGGCACAATACCACTTTTTCTCAAAATAAACCATAACACTTTCATAATTTTTCAAAAATAATAAAATAATTACAATTAATAACCACAACCCATGAGGACCTTGCCTATTGCATAAATGAAATACGCAACAGGGACCCGTGGACTACATGATTTATGTTCACTCAAGCTGTTTGACCTTGGGCAAATAGGTATAGAAATGTACACACACACACACACTCACACAATGTGTGAACTAATAAATAGCATGACAAAAAGTGCTAACTTGATACAACATAGCCAGATAATATTATCTTGCAAAGTATATTATAATGGCATGGTAGCACCACTATTGTTAGGGTTGAGTAAGCTGTTTAATGTTAAACCCCTAACTTTGTGCTTTAATAGCTTCAATGCCGTTTAATGGATTTGCACATAACTTTGCAGCTGTGGTCTCAGGGTAAAGGTCTTTTGACCTGCCAAGTTTAATTCCCGTCAGATATGCAGATTCTTAGATCTGGATAGTGAAAATGTGGGAAAAAAATCAGAAGATTTTGCTCTTTTTTTTGTCATCACCTAGCGCCCACATGGTTTGGAATTTTGATCTGAAATTTTCAGGGTAGAAAGGGCTTGGCCCAGAGTAATGCATTTTACATATGAACATATCAAAAATGCCAGCAGATACAGGCCTCAAGGTCTATCAAGTCTGCTTGATTGTGCAGATAGCAGTGTGTTACTCTGCAGCTGCCCACCCCCCTGTCCAGTAGTGACCTATCCCTTGACCTTCCCCTTGACCCTGTCCCACCACTTATTAAAACTGGACCCTGACTTTAATATTACCACCTCTTCTGGGAGTGTGTTCCACCCATCCACTACCCTTTCCGTGAAGTAGTGTCTTCTCATTTCCCTCTTGAACTGCCCCCCCTCCAATTTCAGACTGTGTCACCTAGTGCTTCCCCCTCCCTTTAATCTAAAAATCCCCTCTGTACTAATCTTGTTTATGTCCCTTATATATTTGAAGGTTTAGATCATATCCCCTCTATCTCTCCTTTCCTCCAGGGAGTACATGTTGAGCTCCCTCAGTCTGTCCTCGTAGGGTTTGTCCTCCATTCCTGTAATCATCTTGGTGGCTCTGCACTGAACCCCTCCAATAACCTGACATCTTTCTTTAAGTAGGGCCACCAAAACTGCACTTTTATTGGTTTGGGGGAAAATATTAATCCATACCAGAGTTATAAGGATTTGAAATTTCAGTTCTGAGCATGCTCAGTACACTCTTTTGGGTAGCTGTTTCGTACAAAAAGAGAATTTGGCCATACAAAAAGGATTTTGTTTCATAGAGAGGTAATCTTGTTTTGTAAGAAAATACATTTTTTCCTTATGGCCGCCATTTTTTTTTTTTATTTTTTTTGGAAATCCATAAAAATCATATCATGGAAAGACACCAACACATGTTGCTAATAAGGATCCCATTAGCTGGATTCTATATTTGCTTTTGCAAAAATGACCCAGAAATGTGTCTTTAACACATTTTAAAAATCTTTTTCCAAAAGATGATTTTCTTTTTTCATATGGCCATACAAAACAGGGATAGGGCCATACGAAACAAGATCACCCTCATACAAAAAAAGAATTTGGACTTAATTTTTTTCTCCTTCATTTTTCATATGAAAGAGTCTTATTTTGTGAGAATGAAACCATCTAGAAAAAAGGATTCCTTCATGCAAAAAAAAGAATTTGGACTTATTTTTTCACATTCTTTTTTCACATTAAGGACTCTTGTTTCATGAGAATGTCACAATCTCATGAAAAATGATTTCTTCATACAAAAAACAGATCCAGAAGCAAATGGTTTGATACCTTTTACAGGACCAACATTGATGTTACAAAAAGAACAAAGTGTCTAAGCTTTCGGACCAACCAAGTCCATCTTCAGAAGCATATGGTTCAATAAAATGTATCAAGCCATTTACTTCTGGATCTGTTCTTACAAGGACCAATATGGCAACTAAACTAAATTTGTATGTTCATATGAAAAAGAATTTGAAATTAGTTTTTTTTTAGATTTTTTTTTGTATGAACCAATCTTCTTTCATGAGAACGGTGGAGTCTCATGAAAAAGGATTCCTTCATACAAAACTAATTCAGACTTAGTTTTTTTCACATTCTTTTTTTTTTGCATGAAGGAATCTTGTTTCATGAGAATGACGCAATCTCACAGAAAAGGATTCTTTTACACGAAAGAAGAATTTGCACTTATTTTTTCCCCATTTCAACTTTAACAAGCTGTAACTCCGTCAATATTTGCACTTAAGGGTCAATCTATATAGCAAAAGAAAGGTCTTAGTGAGTACTAGAACACTAACACATATTACCCTACAAAGGAATTCAGGGGCCATATAAAAAACATAAAAATTAAAAAATTATAATTCCCATAGGATAACACTGCAACTATAACAAGCTGTAACTCTGTCAATTTTTGAGTTAAAGAACAACCTATATATGAAAAAGGGGTCTCAATGAGTACTACAACAGTAACACATTACTCCCCCCCCAAAAAATGTAAGGGCCATATAAAAAAAAACATAGGATAGGATTGCAACTTTAACAAGCCACAACTCCATCACTCTGTGGAGTTAAAGGACAATCTATGTGTCAAAATAAATAAATAAGTAAATACCTAAGGTCTCAGTGAGCACTAAAACAGTAACACATAATACCCCCAAAATATTTTGGGGCCATGTAAAAAAACATAAAAATGAAAAAAAAGAAAAAGAAAATCCCCATTGGATAACATTGTAGCTTTAACAAGCTGTAAATCCATCAAAAATCAGAGTTAAGGGACAATGTATATATTAAAAAAGGGCTCAATGAGTACTACAACACTAACACATAATCCCACCTAAAAATGTATGGGGTAAGCGCTGCACCACAAAATTACCTCTAGTCTTTACTATGGTGCCAAATCCACACTGACAGTCTGATCATCATCAAAAATGCAGGGAAATTATATCTCATGTTCCACTACAGCCAGAGCAAATTTCAGAGCAAACGAACAAAAATGTACTGATTCATGGGTAAAAGAAACCCAGAAAATGCATTTTTGCCCATATACAATTGACTGCTGGCATTTAAGAGGGATACTTGATATATTTTTCCTTTGACATCACCCCCACAAAAAACAATTACAACCAAGTATATAAATTCCTTTTCTGGAGGCATGAACGCACAGGCCCAGAGTCCCTGCACTTCCACAGCCAGATAGGTGTGTGCATCTATGAAGGGATGGCAGTGCAGGGCCCAGAGGGCCCTGTGCTTCCCTAGCCAGCTGGATCTGTTCACACAGGTCCCAAAGGGACCTGTGTGAATGAGGATATGATTCTACTGTCTCAAAAAGTAAGGAAAGTCTTTGCATTAGTTAGGATTCAGATTAAAGCAAAAAAGGCAGGGAAATGTGGCATTTGGGTTTCCAACCCTAACTCCCCATCCCCACCCCCCAAGCAGGAAAAGGGAAAAACATTACAGCTTCCGCTGTCCTGACTGTGGGTGAATCAGGAGTGGGGGTCTTCCTTGGGATTCTCAACCCTAATGCTCACCCCATTCCATGACCAAATAAGGTGACTTGATATGTTTTCTTCAGGCAGGGTCTACAGGTTGCTGGCAAAATGTGGGGAGATACAGTTCTGTACAGTTCAAGACTTTATCACGATGGGGTGAGCACCAGGGTTGAGAACCCCAATAAAGACCCCACCCCTGATCTGACAACAGTCAGGACAGTGAAAACTGTAATGTTTTTTCCTTTTCCTGTTTGGGGGTGGGGTGGAGTGGGGAGGGGAGTTGTGGGAGTTATGGTTGGAAACCCTAATGCCACATTTCATGAACCTTAACTGGTGCATTAATACAGTGTTTTTGCAAAGAAGATATCTATATCTATCTATCTAAATAGATATATACATATATATTTATATATGTGTGTGTGTGCAAACACACACACGCATATGTATATACTAAGATAGATATAGATACATGCACAGAGATATGTGTATGTACATAGATATTTATATATTTTATTTGAAAGTAATTTTCAATACTTAAAACAAATAGTTTTGCTGTGTACTATTGTACTGTAGGCAAATAATTGATTCAGATTTGTTTTGATAGTCACTGTTGCCATGTGAATAATATTTTCTCCCATGGCAACCACTAAATAAGTTTTTTTTTCAGATCATTGCATGCTACCTTAAATGCTAGTCTTTTCAGGAAGAATCACAAAGCATTACATTTGTGTGTGTGTATATATATATATATATATATATATGTCTTTATGCTAGTTAATCTTTTTCATTTTAATTTCATAAAACATTATTTTTATCCTGGTACATATAGTTAGAATGTAAAATTCTATTTACAACTGTAGACCTGCACTGTACAGTAGAATGGACATAAACCAACATACGCAAAGGCCACTAGTGAAAGCAGGACACAATTCTACATATCATTATACAAATGAAAATATAAACTTGTTAAAATGGGATCTTAGTTTATGCAGTCACATGGATTAACATTTTTTTTGAGAAGTGATTGAAATTTGTGAATTGAATTAATTGCTCAGATCTCTGCTGGAATCTGATACAAAGTGAGAATATGTCCTTTTATACAATAGTATTCATAACATAGCTGATGTAAATATTAATTAAGAAATTTAAATAGAGAAGATGACAGTAGAAGCAATACTCTTAGCTTTTCCCAAATGGTTACAGTTCTGCTAAGTATCAGCATGTAAATGGGTTCTCCATATCAAACACCTACAGTACCATGTTCTCTTGGCCATGTGACATGATGGCTATTAAAAAACAAACACTTATTTTCCCAGTTCAGTGTGTGACCTTGAGAAACACACTTGACTGCCCTGTGATTCAGTTGCACCCTAGCTGTGAAACTGGGTAGGGTATGGACCACACTCAACATCAGATATTGCATCTTAAATGGGCTATCCCCTTGCTAAATGAACTGTAAAATAAAACAGTAGAACTAATGATTTGCATAATGCATACCAATCAAAGGTTTGCAGTCTGACAGATTTGGACATGGTAGATAATATGTATTAGCTTTAGCAGCCTGCTTAATTTCATACAGGATGTGCCGAAAATCATTTCCTCCCTTTCCGATACATATGTCAGTCCTAGTGGATTTAAAAAGATTTTTCACTTTCTTACAAAAAAATAATACAGTTGGCATCAGTCAGCAGGGCTCAAATCTCATAACATTCTTCAAAAATTTAATTTAAGGACATTACATTCTTTGTTATCAAATACATTTATAAAACAGACTGTTTGCTCCTTTGAATTTATCTGCCCATGCTGCTTACACCTGCCCTGAAGATGTAATCCTCAGTCTGTGACATCACAGTTATATCCATGGCAAGAGGTTATGATGTAATAAACAAAGACAATGGTTAAGACTTCAGGGCAGGCTGATGTAGCATTAAAAAGATGAAGTCTAAGGGACAAAAAATGTGAATGCAAATGTTTCAGCAGTAACAATGGAAGTTCTAAAATTCAGATTTTGGGGGGAATTTTATATAACCATCCTACTGATTAAGAGTTTGGACTTTTTGCTGGAAATCAGAAAATCAATTTAAATATTCATGCCACAAATATTTGGAGTGAGAGGTACTCATTAATCTTTTCATTCTTTATATTGTTATTGGATATTGTAAACAGATGGGTTTTGTAGCATTTTTTTAAGATGCACAATGTAGCAGAAATTGTATTGTAGGCACTGAGAGATAGTGGATGAACCACTATAAGACAACATTTTATTTTCTGCTTTTCATTGTTTTTAGAAATTCTGAAAACTCAGATCTACTCTAATTATATTATAAGCCAGATAAGTTTAACTCAAATGTGAGATGTGAAATTAGTAGATCATTTCTATTTGTGATCAGTTTTCTTCATCAAGTCTTCTCCTTTAAGGTAACAATACATGCAAACTGCTCATTTTGATTTTTTTAAAGATGGCAATATTTGATCCACATTTTCTATTATAAAGTATGTGTTCTCATACATATATTATTAAAAGAGTGGTGTTCCCATTGCTTGTCTGTTCTTTGTTGAGATATGTTAGCATCCATATGTTTATGGTAGTTTAGTACCAAAATGCTAATTACAAGCTGAATGTTGCTAGTCCTTGAATTTGCTAAATACTGATAAAGCCACCCAGCCAACACACTTAATCATCCCAGCTGCTGCTGTTGAATTTGTTAGATGCACTACCTGTTCTGATTGCTTAGATAGAGAGTGGGTGTCTACCTGAATGCTTTTATTATTGATAGGGAGGGCTGCTGCTGCAGTCCCTGCGCTACTCTTTGCAGTGTTAGATCCAGTTTTTCCCGAGGATGATTCCACATCTAATTGGCATTTTATTGTTCAGTGTAGGAATGTAAGCATTGCAGATATCTGATGGTGTACATGAAACTACGGTTTTATATTTTTGCTACTGTAGCTGCTGCACTTGCTGACCTCAGCCACTTGAGGGAGTGAAGATAATATGAAAAGCCCAACAGACAGAAGAGAAATACCAAGTGGCTCAAGCAGTTAGATTTTCTAATAATGATCTGTACCACTGATGAACAAATAGTACATGAATTCAAAAAAGTTACTTCAAATAATGTTTTCTCACCAGTTTCTAATGACCAGAGCACTCTAACTGCGTTCTTGGCACTGTATTTTGCTGCACTACATAAATGTATAGTGATGGGAGTTTTAGTTATAGATTGGCACACATATTTTAATCAAATCAACCATGATTTAAACTCCTTGATCTTTCAGTCTGCCTGCTATTAGCAGAACTATGGGGCTGGAAATGTAAGCGGACAGAGTTTTAATTGCTGTAGAACTAGTGGTGTCTGAAACAATGAATGCCCTTCTGAAGGTACTCAGCAGAACATTGTAGCAAGAGCAAATTATAAGATCACATCTCTCTTTCAATAAATAACATTTACAATTTCAGAAATACTGTGACACATTTTGAGTATTTCCTGTTGCTTGTTTTATCCTTGCTTCTTCTGTTCTGCTGACCTGAACCAGAATATAAAAACAGTTATCTAAACTACTGTCCATTAAGAAAATGATATTGATATATTTGAATGAAATGTATTACCTGTATCTGTTTGCTGATGCTGAATTGCACAGTGGAACTAACATTTGATTGGCATGCTTTAGTTAATGAGCATGTGACAGTGACGGAAGGAAGGGAGTTACCACAGTACAAATGTTCCCAAAGTGGCCATAGCTCACAGGGTAAGTATATATAGAATGAATGATAGGCAGCTGTAAGTTATAAGGCTATAATTCCATCAAGGGTTCTAGTGACATCATAAACCATGACAGTATAGATCAATAGTTTATTAATGTCACAAGAACCCCAAGATGGAATTACAAGCTTTGTAATTTGCAGTTGGACAATTTTGTATTTTTTTATAAAATAGGGTCAAATGCTGTTACTAGAGTTTGAAACTGTCACTTATGAATAAAGCTGTTTCCTAGTCAGTAGAATGGGAATTACCTCAGAATGTTTTTCAGTAGGTGGAACATCTCAGACAGTTTGAGTGACACAGCCATTCTTAACAAGCTATAATTCTCAGTTCTAACTCCACAACTATAAATTATGGGATTTCTCATGTCAAAACTGTGAATTTCAACAAGACGTATGTGGTCTATCAGTGAATTACAAGGACTGACCATGTAATATATATAGAATAATGGATAGAGAACTGTGCACAACAAGGCTGTGTTCCCATCAAGGGTTTTGATGACATCATAGACCTCAAGAGCGAAGCTCGAGAGGTCCCTATGATGCTATCAAACACCCAAGATGGAAACACGAACTTGACATGCACAGTTCCCTATATGTTATTTTGTATTGTATATGTTTCCCCACAAACTGTGCCACATTAATTTCACAAGGATTTGTTAGTTTCTGTACCTTGTCCAGACACTGCCATTTTCTCCCGGTCCTCGCTGCAGTTCCGCTCCGCTGCCGACCCCGAAGGTACCATTGCTCATTGTCGTCTGGCTTAGCTTTGTGTGGAGGGACCACTATTTATTTAAAAAGAAAAACCTGCTGACAAACTGATAGTTTGGAAACAGGGTGCTGACTATGGCAGTCCATATCCAAACTATCTGAAAAGCTTGTGCTCAACCGCTTGCTTACTAGTGCCACCATGCTGTACAGAATTTTTTGAAAAGCCAATGTTTCAGCCCATCGGGAAACAGTTGAAGGTTAAGAAGTTGTACTATCGTTGTGATGTCAGAATGATAGTACAACAACTTTTTTGAACTTTGAACTGTCCTATAACAGGATTTGGAAAACCATTGTTTTCCATCCACAATAAACCCTAATCATATACTATAATACTGTACATACACAGATTGTGCACTTGGATAATGCCCTAATCAAAAGTGGTAAGGCAGTGCACTTATAGTTGAATGTTTACATTTTGCCAAAAATGTAAAATGAAACCATAGGGAAAGAGTAGCTGCAGAATACTGCGTCATTACAAACCTGCATATATATATATATATAATTTGTTTTGTAAAAGCAATGTCATGATGGGTCATGTTAGAGGTGCATTACTAGTTATTAAAATGACCTTTGTATCAATCAATGTGTCAGACAAACCTCCAACAAACCCATCTTTTGCCATTTTTTCTGTTGTTTCTGACAGTTTTGCGAAGATCCTTGCCAGGCTTGCCATGTTGGATTCTGAGGGAAAAGGGGCAATGCTGTTCTTTTAGTGGTTATTTTTTTTTTGGTGTTATAGGCTTGCACCTCACTTTCCTTTGCCTGCTGAGTGCTCATAGGAACAAGCAATGTAAACAAAGGGTAAATAACAGGAATTTCTTGTGGATTTATACAACATTCTAAACTGACAAACAATTAAGGGAGACTGAGCAGAAAACAGTGACAAGCATCAAAGGTAAATCAGAATTGTTAAACTGCCAAACAATGCACAAACCTTCGCTGTTAACCAGCATTGCTGCTTTAAGCGGCTATGTAGAGAGTAAGACTTGAGAAGTGATGTGTTATTCCCCCATTAACATCCCATGTGGTGGGTTTAAACTGGGCTGAGGAAGTTCCCACCATGAGGGATGTTGATGGGGTATAACGTGTTCTTTTGAGTGTCTTATTCCACTTTTTCTAGGATGGTATTTGTAGTGAACAATTAATTTGGTTGTGTTTGTATTGATTTTGCAGTTTGGTGCACAGAATTTGAATAAGTATGCTACTGTCACTTTAAAAATGAATTAACATAAACAGAATAATAGATAGTGGCTCAGCAGGTGGCACACTCGCCTCTGAGACCGGGAGATCAGAGGGCTATGGGTTCAGTTCCCACATCTGGCACCTGGGTTAATATCCCAGTACTGACACTGTAGTGCAGCATGAGAGGGGTGCTACACTTCTGAGGTGCCATCTTTCAGATGAGATGTTAAACCGAGGTCCCATCTGCCTGGATTGGTGGTAGTTCAGGTGGATGTGAAAGACCCCATGGCACTTATCGAAAACAGTAGGGGGATTTCCCCCGTGTCCTGGGCAAATTTCCCTCATTCACTAAAAATACCACCAACAGTGTCATCTGGTTCAAGGTCAGTTGGCATTCATCTGTATCCCCTTCCCTTGGGTTGTGCCTGAAAATAGGCAGGATTTGTCTAGTGCACTTACCCAGTCAACAAAAACTAAATAAAATAAAAACAAATATTACAAGGTAGTAATACCATCGAGAGGTTTTGGGGACATGGAACCTTGAGAGCGAAGCGCAAGAGATCCTAAAGTCCCCAAAACCTCAAAATGATATTACTGCCTTGTAAAACACTTATCTTTCTGTTATTTTTTGTAATATATGGATCCATTGATAATACTACAGTTGGTGATGACCTTTGAACTGTAGTATTATCAGCAAAAACGATAGTATTATCACTTTTCAGGATAGTATTATTGAGAGTAGTGATGTATTACTGGGAAATTTTGTATAACATGGTATAGTATTCTTGAGGCTTATCCATATATTACAAGGTTAGTTCTACAAATAAAGTAATAACAAGTAAGCTAATTAATAATAATAGCCTATTTTATCAGGGTGGTGACTGCTGTGTTTTCTATGTTAAGGAAAGGTTTGCTGGAAGCTATAACTTTGTTTTATAGCAGATTCAGGTTTTCTGTGCTGTGTCTTTTTTTATGTTTTGGTGATGATAAAAGAAAGTTTGTTTTCCTTGCAGGGGTGGGAATGGGGAGCAGCTTGGGCTGTGTAATTAGGTTAGGGGTACTTTAATATGTGGTGGTACATTATTGTTGTCAGTAATACTGGTACACTTCTCAAAAGTGTGCATCTGCAACTAGTCTTTGTCCTAATCTCTCCATATTGCAATAACTCATGCCCTACCTTCCCTTACTGTTTACCCATTTTGCCTCTTACTCTGTTGTATAACTTAAAAGGAAAAATGTAAAACCAGGCACCACGAAGTACTGTGGAAATCTTTTTTTATTACAAAAAGTGCGTCATGCACAGTAGCAGCTGCCCTACAAATTGGGAAACACCTTAACTGGTTTCTCACATCATATGTGTCCTCAGGAGGATCACATGATATGCAAAACTGGTTGAGGTGTTTCCCAATTTGTAGGGCAGCTGCTACTGTGCATGGAGTACCTTTTGTAATAAAGAAGATTTTCACAGTACTTCGTTGTGCCTGGTTTTACATTTTTCCTTAGCAGTTTTCCTACCAGAGCAGGGGTCGATCTTAACATTGTTTTACTAGCCCAAACCCTAGTGCAAATTGACCAGGGCTAGTGCAGTTAACTCTCTACTTGTTCGTCTTGACTAGTGCTGATTTTCATGGCTATTAACAAAGTTAAAAAAGTCTCTACTTTAGCAGGCTCTAGTCCTCATGCTAATCTCTCTCAATGTTCCAGATGGCCTGGTGTGATTAACAGCTCATTAAGAGCTGCAGTTATCTGGCAGTTCAAGAGAGGGATCCCACAAAAGACTCAACGTGAGTCATTATCACTCCATTGTTAAGACTTTCAGCTAGTGTCCATGGTGTGATCAAGTATAACCCCTCACCCCTGCCCTTTTGTCAAAACGACAGGTGGCATGCTGTTGACGCTGACAGCAGTACCTGGTGGGGACCTGGGTTCGGTGGAGGATGAGGTTACTTGGCACAGGGGGACTTAGGTTTGGCTACTCTGCACAGGGGCACACAAGTATATCCGAACACAGGAAGCAATAACTGTAATGTCCAGAACCAGGATTGGGATTCTTCAGTGTGGCTTTTATTCACAAACTAGCTGAACAAAACAAAGCATATATGGACCCCCATGGGGCTACATTTACTGGTAATGCAGATTAGAGACTACAACATAGTCCACTGGAAGAATGAACCAATTATACTGTTTTCAGGCTCTGGACCCACCAGGCACACAGCCCGGACTTGCACGTGCTTTGGGTACACAGCCTGACTGGCCCGGCTCCCTCGCCGGCCACTTGATTCACGGTCCATTGGAAGAATGAACCAATTATCCTGTCGTGGCTCTCCACACCACTTAGAGTCTGCGACTCCTAGAGAGATTTCTTCCTTACTTCTTATGACTCCCCATCTCACAAAGAGAATTCTTCTTTACACTTGTTGTGGCTCCCCACACCACTTAGAGGCTGTGACTCCTAGAGAGATTTTCCCTTTTGCAACCCCACGCCTGGGTACTTCCCCCATCACTGGCCAAGTGCATGAGTCAAGGTAGCAACCACAGCAGAAATCCGTAGAGGTGGACCTGGTTACTAAAGATGGGGGGTGTGCCCACCTCCAGCTCCCACAGTCCATACCCAGCCATTTCTCTGGAAAACTGAAACTTCTGAATGTAGATTAAATCATAGGTGAACTGTCGCATCCCCTCTACAATTTACTTGAAATCACACAGCACTCTAGCATTTGACACTACTCCATTTGTCTGACCTAGTCCTATAGGCTTCCCAAATTGTAGCTCAATTCCTAGATTTCCTCACATGTCCCAGGCTGAAGAAACACATTTTTTGCCCTCTCATGTTAGAGCAAACATTCACCCTTTAGTTGCAGGTGCCCCACAGGCGAATCACAAATCTTCCAACTTTGAAAAACAAAGGCTGAACTGAATAGGCAGCTTTTTCTTCCTCCTGGCAGAATTAAGGGGATTGCCCCAGGAATCTGCAGGGGGATCTTTACATCCCCCCCCCCGGAGGGAGGGGCACTGAGACCCGAACAGCGGTCTCCACCACTTGACACTGACTCCTTCTTACTTGAAGGCAAACTGGAAACTGACTACTAACCTTTGAAAACTCCCAATGTTCTATCTAACTCCCTCTGCTGCAGATTCCAATGTGGCTTATGCAGCTGTGAAAGTTCTATTGGTGATGTCATCCCTCAGTCTCAGCTGAGACTGAGAACAGAGTGAGACAGTGTGAAACCCTTTTAACTGGAGTTTCACAAGCTGCCTTCCCTGCCTACCATTAGGTCTTACTGGGATTCTAGTAACCCCGGGTAACAAGGGGTTACACAAGTGTAGAGTGCTGTTAAGTCACTAGGTTCCAGTTTTCTGAATGTGCCTCTAACAATTTGTACAATATTATTAAGACCAGTGCTCCTCATTTCTCTACATTTTGAATGTTTGTATCCAGCATTTCAGTGACAAAATGCAAAGAGGTGTACAGGATCGGCCCTGTAGGTGATGGATTTTATCCCAGCCTCACCATAACTTCCCTCTCCCTTCCAAATCTCTTAACTCTGTTCTTTCCCTGGACACCACTGCAGACCAGACTCTGAAATGACCATCCACAGATCCATAGCTGTCATTACTGGCAAGTGTAGGGGTTCCCCAGCTCTTCTAAATGGACCATGCCAGCCCTCACCATCCATACAGTCTCACCCTTATCCTACGCAGCATGTGCTTTCATCCTAAAAACAAAACTTTGGATCATGTGTGGTACAAAAATAAACCTTGATAAAAATACATAATTTAAAAGCTTGAAATAGGCATTCTTGGGGTGCATAGATTATCCTATTCAGAAATAGAGATAGCACAGTGTTATGCCTGTGTCCTGTTTTTCTGGGCTGATGAAATGACAATGTTAAAGAAAAATCTGTTATTGTTGGTGCAGAGCATATTAAAATCAATGCTTTTACAAATAAAATTGTCATAGTTTTCTATTTCTCAAGCCCCTTAAGTTTGTCTAGCCCCCACCCCAAAGACACCTTAGGTGTGCTCCTGGCTCATTTGAGACTGTACAAAAACTTTCAGAAGTGCAGGTCTCCAGTTGACTATATGGTGGGGACTGAGAGTGTCTTTCTCTACCTGATTCTGCTCATTGCCCTGTGGGTGGTGGTGACAGTGTGGTGAGGTACATGATGATGTCAGCTATTGTGTGCACAGAACTGGGACTACTTGATTGAACATTTGCTGTTGTGATGTCCTCTCTCTGTTTGGTGGAGGGGGAGTGGGGGGCAGAAATAGAAGAGAGGAGGCCATGGTACAGAAGAGTGGTGGGGGGGGGGGCTCACTGTGTACGATGGCACTGCAGTTTTTTTCTGCTGGGGAGCTGGAAACAATGTGGGAGCAGGATAAATGTGCAATAATCAGAGTATTTCTTGGCTTTGCTTGCATTGTTTCCTGTATAAGTGATCAAAATTTACCATTATATTTAAGGGCTAGTGCAACCATCTGCGGGTTAGTGCAATTTTGAATCGACTTGCCCTGCTGGCTAGTGCAATACAAGGTTAAGGTTGACCTCTGTACCAGAGGCACGCTTGGTGTGTGGAGCTAAGAATTCTTTGTTGCGGGACTTGTATAACTTAAATCACTGTACTCTGTACTCTGTACTTTGAATTAATGCCACCATGATTCTATTTCAAATATCTTGCTATATGCTGGCAGCATACCCCCTAGCTCTTATCCTGTCTATCCCCAGAACCAATGTACTCTGTACAATTTTTACAGTGTTTGTTTTTCTTTTTCTGGAATTCTTAACCTGTGCTTTGCTTTTACCGTTTACCCATTGTCACTAAATTTGTCATTACCTTTTCACTTTGTGCTTTATCGCCTCCACAAGGTCGCACCTGGCAGTGAGGTCTGGCTTAGTATGCCAGTCCTGGTCACTAAATTGTAAATAAACAAAAGCAATCATCCAATCAATTAATCCATCAATCAATCAATAACATACTGTACACCCTTGGTATGATTTGGTTCCTGATAGCATAGCCCCATGTGACTAGGTCTTTCTACAAATGAGAAGACAGAATTGGTCATACCCCATTCTAGAAGAAAAGATTGTCACACCCCTTGGGGGGGTATTATGAGCCACAAGGCAATGCCACAATACACCCACATCCCTCCTGAATTTACTTTAGCACTATTATGAAAACCTGATTTAAGTAAGGTTGAATTTATTTTAATTGTAATATTTGATTCAATATTGTAGGACCATACAAACATATGAAGAAGGCAACAAAAAAAGGCAATTTGATCTATCTAGTCTGCTACTACTGCTGGGTCCTCAACTTATGGTACTGACCCTGCTCGCCTCTCCAATCCACCCCCCCGATCCTTATTTTTCCTCTTATTCTATCCCAGCTTCTCTTGAAGCTGCCCACTGTCCTCAACAAAACCACCTCTCCCAGCATCACATTCCAACTTGCCACCACACTCCCTGTGAAGAAATGCCTCTTAGCCGCCCTCCTGAACCTTTTGCCCTTCAAGTTAAAATTGTGCCCCCTCATGTGTTGGTTTCAACTAAGTTTAAATAGACCCTTCTTATCCACTCTGTTTACTCCTTTCAAATACTTGAAGGTCTCAATCATGTCCCCTTTCTCTCCTCTCTTCCAGGGAGTACATATTCAGGGCCTCCAACCTCTCCTCATATGTTCTACCCTGCTGGCCCCTAATCATCTTTGTTGCCTTCCTTTGTACCATCTATAGGTTAATGCTCTTTTTAAGGTATGGGCACCAGTATTGTACACTGTACTCTAGATGCTGTCTCACTGATGACCTGCACAAGTGCAGTGTTATCTCCTCTTGCCTGCTGCTGATCTTTCTGACAATTCAGCCCAACATTTTATTTGTCTTTTCTGCTGCCTTCCTACACTGCATAGAGTGCTTCAGGTCACTAGTTATCATTAGTCCCAGAGCTTTCTCCTCCTCTGTTTTAGATACCTGGTCTCCTCCCAGGCTGTACTCACTCCTGGTTCTTGGCTCCAACATGCATAACTTTGCATCTCTTTGCATTGAAGCCAAGCTGCCAAATCCCAGAGCACCTCTCTAGTTTTCCCAGATCCTCCTTTAGGTCTTGTATCCCTTCTGCTATCTCCACCCTTCCACAGAGTTTGGTGCCATGTGTGAATTTGACCTTAATGTCATCCCCAATATAATTTATGAAGACACTGAACAGCACCGGTCCCAGCACATATCCCTGCAGGACCCCACTGGTGACCACACTGGTGGTAGAAAGATCAACCCCCACCACCACTCTCTGGGTCCTGTCCTTCAGCCAGTTTTCCACCCATCTGCTCAACTTCTCTCCAGCCCCAAGATATGCCAGCTTCCTGATCAACCTCTTATATGGTACAGTGTCAAAGGCTGTGCTGAAGTTCAGGTAGAGAATGTCCACTGCTTGGTCCCTGTCCACTGTTTAAGTGATCCCAGTTAAAGAAGTCAGTCAGATTTGTTTGCCCTGACCTCCCTCCCATAAACCCATGCTGTCCCATATACTGGAGACCACGGTCATCTGGATACTCTACTAGCTTTTCCTTAACTCATTACCTCCAATAGCTCTATATGAAGTCCAAATAATCCATTGTTTACCTAACACAAAATGGCCACCCAGGAGGTAATGAGTTGTGTGTGGTCTCCTTGAGATTGCACACAATGGAGGTTAGACTGACTGCTCTGGAATTCCTTGGGTCGTCCTTGAGACTGTTCTTATGGAGAAGTACTACATGTGCCATTCTCCAGTCCTGTGGCACCATGCCTGACTCAAGTGAGCAATTGAACAGGTCAGTCAGTGGATCTGCAAGCTGCTCCACCAGTACCTTTAGCACTGTCTGGTCCTAGGGATTTGTGCACCTTCAATTCTAGCAGCCCTGTCCTCAGTCTATCCACTTCTATCACTACATCTGCACTCCCTTCGCACTCTGCTCCCTCCCAGTAGTACTGGTACGTCTTTCTCCCTTGCAAAGATGGAACAGAAATACTCATTCTGTACCTCTGCAGTGCCTCCATTCTCCATCACACACATGTCCCCTTTCCTGAGCCTATCAATCCCATCTTTCTTTTCCCTTTTCTCACTAATATAGTGGAAAAAGGCCTTCTCCCCCCCTTCTAAATTGCCTCAGCAAGCTGCAGTTCTTTCTGCGCATTAGCCTGCTGGACTACCTTACCTGCTCAGGGAGGGTCTGTGGACATGGCCTACTTAGACTTTAGCAAGGCATTTGACACAGTCCCACACAAAAGATTAATATACAAGTTAGCCAGCCTGGGAGTGGGTCCCAAGATGGTAGCCTGGGTAAAGAATTGGCTGGAGAACAGGACACAGAGGGTAATAGTAAAAAGAGTCCACTCTGAAGAAAGGGGTTACTAGTAGGGTACCGAGGGTTCAGTACTAGGACCGGTCCTCTTCAATGTCTTCATAAGTGACATTGCAGAAGGACTGAAGGAAGGAGTATGGCTCTTTGCAGACGACACAAAGATCTGCAACAGAGTTGATACACAAGGTGGTGTGGAAAGGATGAGAAGGGACTTGGCAAGGTTGGAGGAATGGTCAAATATATGGCAGCTTAGATTTAATGCTAAGAAATGCAAGGTAATGCACCTGGGAAACAAAAACCCAGGGGAAGAATACACAGTGAGGGGTGAGATACTGACAATGGCAAAAATGGAAAGGGACCTGGGTGTAGTCATATCAGATGACCTAAAGGCGGGCAAGCAATATGAGAGGGCAGTAAGGAGTCCTGGGGGGATACTGGGATGCATAGGGCATACCTCTCAACTGTCCCTGATTTTGAGTGATGTCCTTGATTTTGACTGAAAATGTTCCTCTGTCCCTTGTAAAATTTGTGTTTTTGTGACAGAACAGTGGGGATTGAAAGTACAAAATAATGCCAAACATTAAAGTTACTGACTTGTTGTTCTTTAGAAAATGCATCTTACACTAATTCACTTATTCTATCAGCTTTTTGAGTTATAGTACCAATTTTTAAGATGTGTCCCTGATTTGGCTCTTTTTCCCTGATTTTTTTAAGCTTTGTCCCTGATTTATGAGTAAAGATGCTGAGCGGTATGGCATAGGGAAAGGCATCGCCAGTAGAAAACAGGAAGTTATTATCCCTCTGTACAGACAGTTGGTGAGACCCCATCTGGAGTACTGCATGCAGTTCTGGAGACCCAATCTCCGCAAAGACATAAACAGGATGGAGGCAGTCCAGAGGAGGGCATCTAAAATGGTGCAGAGTCTGCACCAAAAGACATATGAAGAGAGACTTAAGGAGCTTAATATGTATAACCTCGAGGAAAGGAGGGAGAGGGGGGACATGATAGAAACTTTCAAGTACCTCAAGGGATCAACAAAGTCCAAGAGGGTAGCATCTTTCAGAAAAAGAGGTTTACAAGAACAAGGGGCACAATTTGAAGATGGGGGGTGTGTGGTTCAGAGGTAATGTAAAGAAGTATTTTTTCACAGAGACGGTTGTGGATACATGGAATGGCCTTCTGGAGGAGGCTGTGGAGTCAAACACAGTGGTGGAATTCAAGAATGCATGGGACAGTCATAAGGCACTTCTAGGGGGTGGGGGTAGGAAGAAGTAGGCTGTTGGTTAACTAGGATCTGCAGCTTATCCATTAGGTAGAGAAATGGGCAGACTGGGTGGGCCAAGCAGTCCTTATCTGCTGTCAAATTCTATGTTTCTGTGTTTCTATGTTACGCTAACCACTGTGAAACATTTTGATTCATATTTTTCCAGAGCCTTGTGTTTCAGGCTTGTTCATTTTCAGTTACAGCGAACTTATCTATATGCATCTCCCATAGCAGTCAGGGACTTAAAGTCTCTTTGCAAACATGATATCCATGTTAAGTGTGACAACCTCTTCTGTACATCATTGCGTAGTTGGTGGTCTGTATTAATATATGAAGTATAGTCAGCTCTTAAGCAGCTACTGGATGTTCTGCTGAAAGTAAAAATGTCAGCTGTATTTTGTATAGACAGATAAAAAAAAGGAAAAGAATAAAATAAATTAATTTGACTTAATACAGACCCTTTCATACACACTGTACCCCAAGGTGCTTTACAAGTCATAAACCCTTGCATCAACCATTAGCTGAGCACAGGGATGCTGAGAGAGATTGAGCAAGGTTAAACAAGGCTCTTAAAATATGGGGAGCCAGACGAGAGAGAGAGAGAGAGAGAGAGAGAGAGTGAAAGAAAGAGAGAGAAGTTCAAGCCTACACTTTGGTGGGGCTGGGGGACTCAGACCTGGGACTCCAGCTTCACAGCTCTATAATATAACAAATAGGTTACACTGCATCCTCAAAGGGAAACAGCTGTTATAGAAACTGCGTGTGCTTGTGGGCTACTGCAGAGACTCAGTCATTCAGAACAGATAAGTATATACACCAGTGAAATCACTTAGGCAGGGAATGCCTGTACTATGCTATGCTGTGCTGTGCTATGCTATGCTGTGCTATACTATTTATTTATTGAAATCTCAGATTACAACCTTTGAGCTGGAAGTTCATTTACAAAGGTTCCATGTCATGACAAAACAGGAATACAGTAGTTAAATTATACATGTCAAAACAGTGTTAACAAAGAAAACAAACAGGCAATTCAGGTACAGCTGTTTAACATGTAGGATTGTAAAAGTACAGATATTATGGTACAGTATATGCAGCAACAAAATCACGTGTGACATAAGTGCACTAATAATGCATGGAAGGAGAAGGAGAGAGGACCATGGATGGGTGGGACTGGTAACAGGGGGTGAGGAGAGGAGAGGGATAGTGAAGGAAGGACTAAGAGGCAGGATGAGGAGAGGACTGGAGCAGCCAAGTAGGCCTTGTCAAAATTTAGTGGATAAGGGAGTAGATGGGGGAGAGAGAGGGGATGGGAGGGCATGTAGATCTGGGTTGGGGTGGGGGAGATGGAGGGACATGGCTGGGGAAACTGAGGGAGGCATTGAGAGAAATATAAAGTCAGGGGTATGTGGGAGGGGGAAGTGGAGGTGTTAATAGGGGCTTGAGCAAGTTAAAGGTAGCAGTCACAACAGCTTAGGATTGCAAGATAGTCACAAAGCTTAGCTTTGAATGGGCCGAGATTATTATTGGAATGCATGTCCTCGCTGAGAGAGTTCAGCTAGATGGGAGCACAATATAAGGAGCGCTGGCCTTGGGCGGTGTGGTGGAAAGAGACTTTTAGGGTCAGGATGTTGGACCCCATAGTGGTACGGGTATTGTCGGTAGGGGAGAGAAGGCTTTGAACACCAGGAGATGCAAGCCCTAGCATAGACTTTTTAGCTAGAAGGCATCCCTGGTACCAAATTCTACAGTCCAAGTTTAGCCACCCTGACTGGGAATAGAGGTCACAGCTATGTGTTAGGTAGGGAGTGTCAAGGACAAGCCGGCAGGCTTTGTTGGGGGTCACTTTGACCCTCCTGAGGGTTGTATCAGTAGCAGCGTCGTATGCTACCAGTCCATAATCAATCGCAGATAGGACAGAACTGGTAATGGCTAGGTTTAGGGCACCATCTGTTAGGCAGTGTTTGTGCCTAAACAGCTGGCCAATCCGAGCATTGGCTGCTTTAGCTACTAGGTCAAAGTGAAGAATGAAAGAAAGGGAACTATCCAAGATGATCCCGAGGTATTTGCAACTCTGTACCATCTCAAGGGGGACATTTTGAGAGTTCACTGTGTACAATTGGTAGGATTTGTGCTGGTTATGGGGGGAGGCAAACAGCATAGTTTTTTTTTTTTTTGTAGTTTAACAGGAGCCTAGAGTTGATGAACCAGGACTCAGCAGCAACAAAATTAAGTTGCATCTGTGTTTCCAGCATTACTAAGTCCGATTGAGTGGAAAAAAGCACCGCATCATCAACATAGAGGAGGACCATGCCCAGACATGCTTGGGGTAGGTGGTTCAAGAACAGGCTGAAAAGCAGGAGGCCCAGAATTGACCCCTGGGGTACCCCTGTAATTACAGCCTGGCTTTCAGAGAGGACATCAGAGACGTTCACTTCTTGTGTTCTCTTGGAGAGGGAACTCCTAAACCAACATACAGTTTTGGGACAGTCCCAAGTGGGTTAACTGCTCCAGTAGACATTCATGGTTGACTGTGTTGAAGGCCTTGGTGAGGTCGATGTAAGTTGCCCTCACCAACTGGCCTTAGTCAAGAGCATCATGGATGTAGCCTGTGAACTCCACCAAGGCGGTGGTAGTGCTGCATTGTTTTTGGAAGCCATGCTGCTCTGGGCATAGTAGCCGATATTTGTAAAGATGGTCAACGAGCTGGTCATAGACAATTTGTTCTAGTGCATTTGGGGGGGAGGAGAATAGAGAGCAGCCTATAATTGGCGTGGCTTGCTCTATCCCCACTTTTGAAGATGGGGGTGACCACAGCTTTCTTCCATGCCTGAGGGAATTTGCCGTTAATGAGTGAGAGGTTCAGGATTCTTGTAAGGGGTGGTAGTACCTCATCTAGGGTTAAGGCAATGAGCTTGAGATCAAGCACATCACTGTCCACTCTGGTTTTCCTGAAGACTTGTGAGAGGTATTTTTTTGCTTTGATGTGGGAGATACTTTTAAAGTGGAAAGGTGGGATGGGGTCAGCTGGAAAGACAGACGGGTTGAGGGGGTTGGAGATGTCTGGAGGTAGAAAGAAATCAGGAGGGAGTATGCTACTTAGGTCTGTAAAAGCCCTATTAAAGGTGTTAGCTATAGTGAAAGGGTCCTGGGTTATTGTACCATTTAGATTGAGTAGGGTTGGGGGGGATTTGTTTACCAATGAGAGTCTTCAAATTATCCCAGAATTTGTGGCTATCTCCCCAGTTTCTAGACAACTCGTTCTTAAAGTAGTGACTCTTTGCTAAGCGAATAGCCCTTAGGCAGTTATTTCGAGCAGTTTGTGGCTCTGGAAGTCTATGGAGGAGCCAGTATTTCTGGCTTTGTGCCAGACATTGTCCTTAAGTTTCATCTGCTTGAGGAGGGCCAGGGTGATCCAAAACTTACTACACCCCTTGGTTTTGCGTTTGACGGGAGGGGCATAAATATTACAGACCGTACTGAATGTTTGGATGAAGTGAATGAATGTGGAATCACTGTCAGTAGTTGTGAAAAGATATGACCAGTCCAGTTGCAAAAGGTGTGCTCTGAAAGAGAACTGCTGCCCTTTTTAAGTACTCTGGAAGTGTGTGTTTTAGCAGGGGTTCTGGGGGATTTATTCAACCAGGTACAGATTATAGGTGAATGATCACTGATAGAGTTAGGAAGGACAACTGGGTGGGTAACTCTCTCAGGCCGATTCATAATCAGCCAGTTCAGCAGTGAACTGGAACTGGTTAGATAATTCCTTCTTGTGGGAGAGTCTACTAGCTGCAACATATGTAGGAAGGAGATAGCATCTTTGTATGGTGCTGCATCAGGTGAATGGCAGTTGATGTTGAAGTCACCTAAGACAAGAACCTCTGAGTTCTGGTCCAGGTTGGAGAGGTAGTTGAGGATTTTAGCAAAGCCTGTTGATTGCTCTTTGGGGGGTATGTATATTGTAACAATTGTTAGACCTTTGCTGCAAGCATCCAGTTTACGTTTAATTGCCAGCATTTGCACATTTCTGCTGGTGGAAGGGCATGGGAGAACGTGTCCTAGGATAGTGTCCTTGGCATAAATGACACAACTCCTACCCCACTTCCCAATCCTATCTAGCCTGAAGGAGGTAGAAACATAGAATTTGACGGCAGATAACGACCACTTGGCCCACCTAGTCTGCCCATTTCCCTACCTACTGGATAAGCAGCAGATCATAGTTAATCAACAGCCTACTTCCTGCTACCCCCCCCACTAGAATTGCTTTATGTCTGTCCCATGCATTCTTGAATTCCCCCACTGCTTTTCACACCATTACCTCCTCAGGAAGGCCATTCCATGTATCCACAACCCTCTCTGTGAAAAAATATTTCCTCACATTACCTCTGAGCTGTTCCCCCTCTATCTTCAAACTGCACCCCCTTTTTCTTACACATCTCTTTTTCTGAAAGATGCTACACTCTTGGACTTTGTTGATTCCCCTGAGGTACTTGAACGTTTCTGTCATGTCCCCCCTCTCCCTCCTTTCCTTGGGGGTATAAGTACTAAGCTTCTTTAATCTCTCTTCATATACCTTCTGGTGCAGACCCCGCACCATTTTAGTTGCCCTTCTCTGAACAGCCTCCATCCTGTCTATGTCCTAGCAGAGATGGGGTCTGCAGAACTGCATGCAGTATTCCAGATGGGGTCTCACCAACTGTCTGTACAGAGGGATAACAACTTCCTGTTTTCTACTCATGATGCCTCTCCCTGTGCATCCCAGTATCCCACCAGCCCTCCTTACTGCCTTCTCACATTGCTTGCCCACCTTTAGGTCATCTGATATGACTACCCCCAGGTCCCTTTCCATTTTTGTTGTTGTTAGTATCTCACCTCCCATTGTGTACTCTTCCCCTGGGTTTTTGTTTCCCAGGTGTATTACTTTGCACTTACAAATATACTAACATATGAAATTTGCTAGTAGATAAAGGCCTAGAGGTCTATCAAGTCTGCTCAAATGTGCAGTTAGCACCCCTTATTCTGCAGCTGCCCCTTCCTTCCACCCTTCCTCTTCATTGACCCTCCCCCTTGTCCTGTCCCATCCCCTTTTGAAGCAGTCCACTGTTCTACCAGATACCACTTCTTCAGGTAACACATTCCACACAGCTACCACCCTCTCTGTAAAAAAGTGTCTCCTCATCTCCCTCCTGAACCTTCCTCCCTCCAGTCTCATATCATGGCCCCTGGTGTCCCTCCCTTCCCTTCCCTTACATTGAACAGCCCCTCTGTACCTGTCTTGTTTATTCCTTTCATGTTTTAATCATGTCCCCCTGTCCCTCCTCTCCTCCAACGAATACATGTTCAACTCCATCAACCTCTTTTCGTATGATAAGTCCCCCAGCCCCTTGATCATCTTTGTCACCCTGCGCTGTACCCCTTCCAGTAACTTAATGTCCCTCTTCAGATACGGGTGCCAGTACTGCACACAGTACTCCATGTGCAGTCTAACTAATGACCTATACACCTCCTCCCTCCTCAAGGATATACCCCTTGCAATACAACCCAGCATTTTGTTGGTCTTTGCAGCTGCCTTCCTACATTGTGCCAAGTTGTTCATTGACCCTGTAATGAGCACCCCCAGATCCTTCTCCTCCTCTGTCTGGGCTAGCTGCACTCCCCCCAGCTGGTAACTCCTCCTTGGGTTCTTCATCCTAAAATGCAGCACCTTGCACTTTTTGGAATTAAACCCCAGTTGCCAGGTGTCTGACCAGGTTTCAAACTTTGCCAGATCATCCTGCAACCCCTGCCATCTCCATAGGTCATCCACCACTGCTCCCATCTTGGTATCATCAGCAGACAGACTGATCTTGCGTTTGATGTCCAATGATTTGTCTGCAATGAATATCCCAAACAACACTAATCCCAACACCAAGCCCTGCGGAACACTACTCGTCATTACCCTTGGGTGTGAGAGCTCCCCCCACCACCCTCTGTTGCCTTTCCTGAAGCCAGTTCCCTATCCATCTCACCAGCTTTGCACCCACCCCTGTGCCTTCTAACTTACTTCTCAGCCTCCCATGCGGCACCGAGTTGAATGCCTTACTGAAGTCCAGATACAAGACATCTACTGCATGGCCCCTGTCCAGTTGCCTAGTTACCCAGTCATAGAACTCTACCAGGTTGGTTTGGCAGGATCTGCCATGTATGAAACCATGCTGTCTGCTGTCCTGTAGTCCTTTGGCCTCTAGGAGGGCCACCAGCCTCTCCTTCAGGATAGTCTCTATCAGCTTACCCATGATGGATGTGAGGCTCACCAGTCTGTAGTTCTCTGGTTCATCCTTGGGGCCATTCTTGTGGACAGACACCACATGAGCCATCCTCCAGTCCTGAGGTAATACCCTGAGTGTAGTGAGACATTAAATAGGTCTGCCAAAGGTCCCACAAGGACCTCTGCCAACTCTTCAGTACCCTGCATTGAATCTAATATGCATTGCATTGAATCTAAGCTGCCATACATTTGACCATTCCTCCAACCTTGCCAAGGCCCCTCTCATCCTTTCCACCCCACCTTCTGTATCGACCCTGTTGCAGATCTTTGTGTCATCTGCAAAGAGACATACTTTTCCTTCCAGTCTGTCCACAATGTCACTTATAAAGACATTAAAGAGGACTGGTCACAGTACTGAAGCCTGCGGTACTCCGCTAGTAACCCCCCTTTCTTCAGAGTGGACTCCGTTTACTATTACCCTTTGTGTCCTCTTGTCCAGCCAGTTTTTTACCCAGGCTACCACATTGGGACACACTCCCAGGTGGGCTAACTTGTATATTAATCTTTCGTGTGGGACTGTCAAAAGCCTTGCTAAAGTCTAGGTAGGCCATGTCCATAGCCCCTCCCTGGTGTACTGCTTTGGTCACCTAGTCAAAGAAATTTATTAGATTCATCTGACATGACCTTCCTACTGTGAATCCATGGTCCTTGGGTCCTGGGCCCTGCTGGCCTCTAGGTACTGAACAATTCTTTCCTTCAGAAGCAGTTCCATCATTTTCCCTACCACTGAGGTCAAACTAACAGGTCTGTAGTTTCCTGCCTCTGCCTTGCTCCCACTTTTGTGAAGTGGTATCATATCTGCCCTCCTCCAGTTCTCAGGTACCACTCCATCCTCCCATGATTTGTTAAAGAGGGTAGTCAGTGGTGTCACTAGTTCTATCCTTAGTTCTTTTAGAATTCTTGGGTGAATCCCATCAGGCCCCATTGCTTTGTCCACCTTCAGTTTTAAGAGTTCTTTCAGAACTCTTTCTTCTGTGAATGGACTAGAGTCAATCCCCCTATCCAGAGTGTTTCTATTGTTTGGTTGAGGTACCTCCTTCTCCTCTTCTTTTGTGAATACTGAGCAGAAGTATTCGTTCAGTGTCCCTGCTTTTTCACTGTCACCCTCTGCTCACACTTTCTCCCCTTTATTAAGTCTTGGTATCCCTCCCTTGGTCTTTCTTTGCTCCCTCCCTTCTTAACAGAGTTGGCTATCTTTTCCTCAGTTTGGGTCTTTGCTATTCTGACTGCCTTCCCTGCCTCCTTCTGCTTTAACTGATATAGTTCTCTGTCCTGCTCCTTCTGTGTTTCCTTATATTTCCCAAATGCTATCCTTTTCTCCTTAACCTTCCCTGCCATCTTTTTTGAGAACCATAGTGGCTTTTTCCTTCTTTTTTTTGTTGATTTACTTTAAACAAAGACTTGTTCTTCCACCTCTCCTTCTTGCCTGTTTGCTAGTGCTTTTCTGAGGCACTCTCCCATTTTGCCAAAGTCAGCCCTCCTAAAGTCCAACACCCTTGCTTTTGTATGGCTTGACTCTACATCTGTGTTTATTGTGAACCACATTGTTTGGTGGTCGTTTGTTCCCAGATGGCCACTGACGTCTAAATCTGAGATCCTCTCTCCATCCCCATTTGAGAGTACCAAGTCTAAGACTGCTCCCTCCCGAGTGGGTTCCAACACTAGCTGTCTGAGTCATACCTCCCGTAGGGTATCAACAATGACCCTGCTCTTGAATGTGGCTGCAGTAAAGGTGCTCCAGTTAACATCTGGCATATTCAGGTCCTCCATCAACAATATCTCCCCTTTTTCTGCCATTCTAAGGATCCCTTCTATCATTTCCTTGTCCATTGCCTCCCCCTGAGACTGGGGTCTGTAAACAACCCCTGTGCAGATTGTGGTACCATTTCCTGTCTCTAGGGTGACCCACAGTGCTTCCTCCCCTCCCTATTTACCCTTTAGTTCTGTTGCTTTGATTCATTCCCTTATGTAGAGAGCTACTCCTCCTCCTCTTTACCTCTCTGTCCCTCCTGTAGGTTGTGTACCCTGGTATGTTGACATCCCAGTCATGGTCCTCTGTGTACCATGTTTCTGTGACTGCCACGATATCCAGGCATCCCTCTTCCATCAAGACCACTAGTTCAGGGAACTTGTTACCCAGACTACAGGCATTGGTACTCATCGCCCTCCATTTTTTGATAGCCTTACCCCTTGTTTGGCCCATCCCTGTCCTTACTGTCTTTACTTTTTTCTGGATTTACCCCAGTTCTGTGCCCTATTGATTTCTCTACCTTTGTGTCTACTTCGCTAACTAACCTGTTTTGTGTGTGAGGGGGGCTGGGATTTCCCTGCTTCTCTTCAGTACCTCCCTCCTTGGCTAGTTTAAATGCTTGCCAATTAAGCATTTAACCTTTCACTTAGGATCCTGGTTCCCCTCCTGGACAGATGCAGACCATCATGCTAGTATAGGTTTGTATCCCTCCAGTGGCCCCTCAGTCCCCAATGAAGCCAGATCCCTGAGCTGAATGGCCATGTCTGGAATTCTTGGTGAGAGCCACGTTTCTACAATGGAGAGCACATTGGAGGTATGTTGCGATACCCAGACTTGTAATGAGTCAAACTTGGCCATGAAGCTGCAATGTTACTACTATACTATACTATACTATACTATACTATACTATACTTTACTACACTATACTCTTTGTTCTTTTGTAACTGGGTAGGGCACAATGGTCACAAGATCTGTTTTTAGAGGTGACCCAGGAGCACTGGGGTGGTTAAGTGACTTGTTCAGAGGCACACAGTATGGGAATGGAGGTTTTAGGAATCAAACCCAGGTCCTTTGGATGTACCAAGCTCATTCACAGCCCATTACTCTAACCTCTAGGCTATACTGCTATACTATACTACACTACACTCATACAACCACTGCTATTAGATATTTCACAACCTGGTTGCATGGCCCACTGACCCTGACAGTCAATAAGAAGCACTGAAAGGTCCTGGCTCTTGGAGAATACTATAGCTGCACTGGCTCCTCCCCAGGAATGTGCTTTATTAAGGCTCACCTATGGGGATGCTGTACTGTCAGCCCACCCACATTCTTGTCTTGACCATTTGAAGTTAACAACCCCCCAAAAAAAAAAAAAAACAACAACTTGTGATCTGGAAGTCTGTGAACTATAAGACCTACATGCACATAATACTGTACATTATTCTACTAAAGGGAATCAGCCTGTCTGAATCTGCAGTATCTTAGGGTCTCATATGGCTACAGTCATTTTTTGTAAGTCATGAAAAACAATTCCTCTTCTAAACTAGTAAGCCTCTGTATGGTTTTGGTTTCTTGGCAGTGCAGTCTCTGCTCATTTAATCAGAGTACTGGACAGATTTTGCACTTGGATGTGATTCAGAATATAACAAGCATTTGTCAATGCCGAACGTTCACCACTTGCATTGCTGTTGTACTGGGCCCTGCTTGCACACATTTTTACTATATATTCACCCAAGATAGACCAGATGAGATGTAATATGTCATTTGCAAAGGCGTACTAATTTTACACAGTTTTATACTGCATTTACCCACTATAGTAGATGTGAGATGCAATATCTTGTTTTTAGCATGGTCCTACTTTTATTATGTATTTTTCTAGACAGATCATTTTAGATGCAACATCTCCTTTTCAGTGGGGTTTGTCAAGTGTTCATCACTTAGCAATATTTATGTGGGGTAGCCGCTGAGCCATCAGTCGGGGGGAGGGGGGGAGATCATCCTAGTGAGATCCATAACTTTTCTTACTGATATCCCCTTATCTCATTAAATGTGGGTATACTGACATGCCTGGAGTTTAGAGATGATCTAAAAAAGACAGAGGAACTAGGTAAAAATGTTAAGAAAACAAAAAAGTTATCAAGTAAGGAAAAAAGAACACATTAAAATGAATGGGAAATGTAAGCCTATTCATTTCAATGTTTTTTTTTTTCCTTTGGTTCATAACTCTTTTCTTTTTTAACACTTGTATCTCCTTTTTTTAAATAAAATCTTTAATAAAGCAGTTATTGGCAGCCAATGCTTAACATTAAGCTTATGTGGAATGTAAGATTATAAAAGCATTTACAACAGGGTCACAGAGGTCTGAGGTCAAAGAACTCCTACCATTCAGAGATGAATTTGCAAAAAATTTCCAACACCTTCCCTTCTTGTTGATGGCGTAGCCCACTGCAGGAAGAAAAATAGTGTTGTCATGAAAAGATACTCATTGCCAACTTAGTTTCTGAAAGCTTAAATCTGTAATGCTTTGAATGCATGATTGATTTAATTTCTTTCACCTGAACCGTGAGTCAGGATTTTTGGGAAGACAGGCAAGGAAAGCTGAGCAGTAGGCAGCAGCCCAGGCAGTGTGGTATGTGGGGGTCTCTCTTGCACCACGTCCACATGGTTGCTCAGTGACACTAATGACATGCAGGCACTGAAGATGCAGGTACTGCAGCTCAGATATAATGGTCCTATGGCAAAGGGCTGAGACAGCGAGCTTCACATCTCATCTGAGAACTCAGAGAAAGAGGACATGGACCAGTCCATCCTAGGGTGCTACTGTGGCATGAAGAGAAAATAAGAAGAAGGGCCAGTCAGAGCAGTGGTGGGGCTTACCTGTAGCCCCAAGGGGGGGAAGCAGTCACAGAGGAACATCACCAAAATGCAGTAATTTGCTTGGATGAGGGTGCTGAGCAAAGCTTTTTCCCGGCTCAAGACAAGCCTGCTGTGGGTGCCACCAGACATGAAACTCTCCAAACTGGACACCCTGTCACTGGCCTGCAGCTACATTGCACAGCTCCGTCAGCTCCTGCAGTAGTATGATACAAAAGGCAAGCAGTCACAGAGAAGTGCTGCCAATGTGTGGAAATGTGTTCAGATGAAGGTGCTGAGCAAAGCTTTCTCCCGACTCAAGATGAGCCTGCCATGGGTGCTGCTGGTCACAAAACTCTTCAAAATGAACACCCTGTGGTGGGTCTCCAGCTACATCACATGCCTTCACCAGCTGATGCAGGAGGACTGATACAAAAATGGTAGCGTGCATCCGGTGACACTGGTGAGAGAGAGAGAGGGGCTGCTGCTCATGCTTGTCTGGTGGCACGCGGTTTGTGGTGTGGAGGGTGTTACTGTACTGTACAGCCTGGGCTATGGTGTGCATATACTTGCCAACTGTCCCTGGTTTTCCACCAGCATGCCATCAACTTTGCTTGCAGAATTTCCTCATCCCTCCTAAATGTTAACATTGCTGTCACTACTGAATCAGTAGAGATATGAAACCCAAAGCAAAAAGTCATTAGTGAGTTAGAGATGCAAACGCTAAAGACACACCAGACATTAGATGTGAAAACCAATTTTACTTAAAAATGCTTTTTCACACAGTCACACACATTGTAACAAGTGTTTGGAATTGTTATTGTTATGTATAACTCTGCTATTGATTTTAGAAATTGCTGATCCTGGTTTTTTAAGACCTCATCTCTAATTTTTGTCATTAGGAGGTTGAACTGTGATGGATCCTCTCAACTGTTACTGTTGTGTGCTCACTGCCCACCCTCACACCCACCCAAATGAAACTTTTATTCCATTTCTTATACTTGAAGATGTTTAGAGTAACACGTAGTCTTGACATGAGGCCTAAATGGGTAGACTGCAAGATCTATGCCTTACGCACCGCTCCATACCAAGTGGTCATGTATGGAAAGCTTCCCATCCCAGTGGCATCTCACCGGACCCTCCTCACCATCAAGGCTGCTTGGGCTCAGTTAACTAAAGCTCTGAAGTTGTCCCCAACAACCTCCCTCCTCTTCCAACTCTGGCAAAATCCTCTGCTGAAGATAGGGGGCACTCCCATCAGCTGGGCGGCTTGGAGGACAAAAGGAATCCACAGCCTTTTCCAATTAATTGACAAGCTTACTGGCCACCTTAAAACTTTCGGACAACTCCAGGCTACCTTCTTCCTTGTGAAGACCCAGCATTGGCAAGACTTACAACTTCACCATGCTTTAGCCCCCTTACTCCACCCGAATTTTAAAGCACACCAATTACAGATTCATGATAGTTTACTTTTCCCCCCCACCCACAGGCACCCTGTTACAGGTGGCTGGAATATACAGCAGGCTACTGTCTTCCAAAGGGCAACGTCTCGATTCCCTTCAAAGAATGATGCCTGGAGCTCCCCTCCAGTAGCTGGAGCTGATGCTGGACTAACCTCAAACAGGTGGCAAGTGACACCCCTACCAACTTCACACAGTTTAAGATTCTCCACCATTGGCAAGGGACCCCTGAGCAGCTATACAAGTGGGGACAAATTACCACTGACCGATGCTGGAGATATGGAACAGAGACTGGTACCATCACTCATACATTATGGGACTGCCCTGTCCTGTGGACATTTTGGGCAGATGTGGATGAGGGACTGGGCCCACACACTTTGACACCCATGGCTCATAAGTGGCTGCAAGGGACACTCATTACAGCCAAACGCATTATACTCCATTACTGGAAAGAAGAAAAAAAGACCCTGAGCCTCTGAATGACTAGTGGAATGGAGTACCTGTTAATGGTTCTTCTTGTTCTGGACCTCATCAACCCAACCCATGCATCCCTAGTCACTTTGGCATTAATGAACGCTCTCACATGTCAACCCTCTGCCTTTTTACATCCCAAGGCATCTTATCTATGTTAAGCATTTTGATCTTTTATCACCCTTCCCTACCGAGTGATTCAGAGACCACAGACATTATTTTCTCACCCATTCTTGCTTTTTTTTTCAGCAATACTACACCTGGAACTCCCTGTTGTTTTTGCAGCACGTTACTCCAGCTGTACCCTAGTCCCACTATGGTTTGTCTTCGGCTATGTTTGGTTACTGACCAATTTGCTGTATTGTTTATAATGTTTCTTGTTTACAAGTTGTTTATAGCATTTCCTACTACTCATACTACAGTTGTTCCTCTAAAGGGAATACCCTGGCCAGGTTAATGTTATACTATATTTTCCTGCAATTTATACTAAAAATCAATAAACTCTTAAACACATACACACACGTGCTCACGCGCCCACACACACACACACACATATGTACAGACACACACGTTTAGATTATTTTTTACCAGTACATAAGCATCTATATATCGTGATCATCTCCATCCATAAAACAAATTAGGTGAAATAATATAGTAGTTTAAATAAGCATACAGTAACTTAATGAGAAGCATAACAGTGGAATTATTGGCTTGAGACAGCCATTGGTTTTGATATTGGTTCCATGGGTGTTAAAGATTAAGCAACATTTACAAACTGTTGCGTGGTCTTGAGGTGCAGATTGTGACAAAAGGGCTTTTTGAAAGTAGGTTAAACAATGAAGATGTATTTGCAGTCAGTCAGCATTAAACTTTCATTGAAATGAGTTGTTAGCTAGTCTGAGTACGAGTTGATTTTCCATTGGTTGGTGGTTTTTAATGCAGGTTATTTGATAAATAAGTAATATTTAGTCAACTGTTAACTAGCTGTGAACCAGTTTTCTCTATTTCTAATATTAATGATTACATCACAGGGTTAACAACTGGTTTGCACTTCATTGCATTCTGGACAAGACATTCAAGAGCTAGCAGCTCATTGCAAATGGTTTGATTAAACCAAGTAGCTCAATATCGAGGAGCTCATTTTAGAGTTTAATGCTGACTGTACTGGACACTCAGTTACTTAAGTAAAGTGTGTGTGTGTGTGTGTGTGTGTGAGTGTGTGTGAGTGTGTGTGTATGTGTATGAGTGTGTGGTAAGTGTAATAAATCATATGGGTCACTGTTAAGCTATCAGGTCATCTGTCTGTGACACTATAAAACATCTCAATTATTTCTCTTTTCACTGTTTACTTAATTTTTCTTTCTGCACAGAATTCTCTGAATTTGCTTGGTTTCCACTGTTTTTCAGCAGTCATGCTTGTATTTAGTGCAGCTGATTGCTATTGTTTTGCCTTGCATTGTTCAGTACGCATACATATAACCTCATTTTTGCATGTTCACAAACACATACAGGTTAGAGCTCTTGTCTGTCCTCTTCTGTAAGCAATTTAAGCAAAAGGTGTAGGTAATTTGTTATGTGCATACAGAAACTGCTGCTTTGAAGCCAGAAACAAAAGTCCCCATGAGCTTTAGACAGGTAATATGTGTGAACAGAAAGTCCAGCAGAGAAGGAGAGTGTTTGAGACTCTGGGTATGCTAAAGGTTGTTGGGTGGGGGGCGGGCAAAAGGACTCCTTTGATGCTGCTACAAATGTTGGGGGGGACTTCTGCTAACCCTCCCCCCTATAATTATGCCCATGCTGAGTCTCTCCCATGATCTGTAGAAGCACCGCTGAGCTGGTTCATTTATTTTTTATTTCTTTATTTAGTTTTTGTTGACCGGGTAAGTGCACTAGACAAATCCTGCCTATTTTCAGGCACGACCCGGGGGAGGGGGATACAGATGAATGCCAGCTGACCTTGAACCAGATTAAGCTGTTGGTTGCTGGGCGGCATAATGCAGATGAAGGATGGCAGCCACTGTTTGATAGGCATGGATACTTCTTTTCAACCACACAAAGTTTCTGTCCATCAACTGGCAGAGCAGTGTCATGATCAGCCTCACTGATCATTGGACTGCCACAGTTGAGCCCATTGCAGCTTGAACTATGTTGGACCCAGCAGTGACACACATCTGAAATTCAGTGCCACAGCAATATGTTTGCTTTGCACAAGCACAACGACTATCATGAAAATGATAATGTCAGCCCAAGAAGCAGTTATATGTGGCACAGTGAGTATTTTGTGTGAGAACTAGATCAGTGATAATGTCTGACGTCATTTACTGCACTTTAGTGGAAACTGTTAAATTCAGGAGAGCCAGAGGAAATTTTCCAGGTAAAAATCAGGGACGTCCCTGAAAATCAGTTAAGGAAAGTCAAGAAGTAGGACTGTGCATCTGACCACCAAAAATAATGAACCATAGTGACCAAAACAGTTGTTACATATATGTCCATAATAAAGATTTTGGGGAAAGGTATATAATCATGTTCGACAAATATCAGCTGAGCTAGATCTAGATATTTTTTGTCTATGATTGGAGTCTCAGTTGCTGCTACAGTAGATAAGAATTGAGCAGAGGAGCTGAAAGATGAAAGTTGTTCATGGGTACAAAATAAGATTGAAATGAGTTTAAAAGGTGGTCATCTTCTAAAAACATGGAAGGTCTTTACCCACTCAGTGCATCTTGTTGCAAGCCCACTGATGCTACAGTTAATACTGATGATTTTTGGACTTACATTCCATTGAAATAAGTGACATTCTTAAAGATGAGTAGCTCACTACTTTTACATCTTTCCGCATCAAGGCCTGAGAACGAGAGTATGGCCACTTTATGTGGACTAAGTAGTAAGATTTTTAGAGACAGACTCCAACATGTATGTTTCTTGTGGAGAAGGTGAGATTAATTTTATAGGTGTAATGTTGGTTAAGCATAAATTTAATAACCTAATTCTTGTCCAGTTGCTGGAAATGGCACTGGTCCAATAGGAATAGGACTGGAATAGCGATCTTCAGTGGCATATAGTACCTTTTTAAGGAAGAGTGCTCTAATATAGATAATCCTTTCTTAGCAATGCAGGTACTGTACTTGTAACTTAAAAAGTTGAAGTTTTTGGCAGTTTACTGCAGAAGCTCTCCTGTTAAGAAGCACCTGCTAATGCAGTAATGTTGGTGTAAAGGTTGGGGTGTGCAACCTTGTTTTCAACCAGCATCTTGCGAGTGCTGTGCTGCCCACCAAAAAATAAATGATACATAGAAAATACAAATGAAGACTGAGGCAATATTTACACAAGATTCAATCTTTATTTCATATGGTTTATGTTTCTTTTCTAATTATTATGTCAAATGCAGAGTCGGACTGGCCAACCTGGATACCTGGAAATTTCCAGGTGGGTCCTCCTCTGTTGGATATATGGCCGCCTTCTAAACTCTAAAAGTCTTTGCATTTATCATGTATTTTTTAATTAAATGGGGTATTTGGGCACTGCAAATAAATGTAAGATGCAAAACACAGAGCTAGTGTATCACATTTAGGTGAATATTGTTATGAGTGTGTCACTCTCAGTCCTCCCCTGTTGATTTTCTGGGGCAGAGGGTGTGTGCTTGAATCCACTTTCCAGCTAAACAGAGTCCAAGCTTCATCTAATGATGGTGATGGGTATTTACATGAAAGACAATGACTTAATAGATTCTGTTGCACTGAACATATTACAAGGGAATGCACAGGAAATGTGACCTAACCATGAAGAAAAGAGCATGGGTGTGGAACATGAGCACAAGGGGGTTTGCTAGGGTTTGGGTAAAAAAAAAAACTGATTCCAAAACTTGGCTGTGGATTCCCATACCACCATGACATTTGTATTCTTTTTCATGTACATTTTTCTGCTCTCAGGGCTGCATTGCAGAACAGAACAATATAGGGTCATCCTTGAGTCCCATTAATTTCAGTGTGACTTGGGGACAATTTTGTATCATCCTATTCTACAGCACTGCCCCCTGGAAGCTACAAAATCTACATAGAAACAAAAAATGGCATGTTGGCATAGGATACTGGAGACCAGTTACTGGTTTAGTTAAAAAAAAAAGAAAAGAAAACTGTCCAAGCCGCTAGGCTTGGGTATTAGGTAGTTTGAGTGAAGTATTAAGCAAAATCAGGTCCTTTTAGTATCAGGATCCTTAAGGTCTGGCCAGAAAAATCAACAGATGAAGACAAATATATTTTATTTTGCATCCTTTTATCAAAAAGTTTCCAAAATAAACCTAAACACCATGATGATAGTCAGACAATAAAAAAACAAACAAACATCATCTCATGTTGCAGAGCACAGTAAAGTCAATACATGCTATTCCATTTGCAGTTAGCTGGCTTCTCTCAGCAATATGCCCTTTTATTATTCCAGTTTTGAGTTTGCCTTCACATTTCTTTAGATTTTAAATCAGTAACAGAGCACATTATTGGTTCCTGCAAGTTTTATATTAACTGACTTGCAGCCCCCATGATTTAACATCACTGTCTTGTGAGTGGGATGCACTGTACCATGCCGCAGAAACTGCTCCCTGTTCTTATGAGCAGTGGGGGCATCTGGGCTAACCCCAGGACACAACACGCAAGCCAAATAAATAAGATGTTGTGGCTCCACAGCACTCTACAGATTTGAAAACAAAACTGTAATGGCAGGAATCAACATTATGGTTGCAAGGAATTACACAAGGAAGCATACAGTGTTTTTTTATTACATTGCTGTTTTAAAGCAGCAGTGCATGTCAGAGGTGAAAAATTTGAGCTGTACTTTTTGTTCTATTTTAGATTGCACCTTGTCACCTGTCTTCACCATTGTGAGTCTGAATTGCACCTTTTTCACATGTGAAATAACAAAAAGAGTGGCACACTTCTTTTAATATTGCTCGGACCAGGTTTTGTTAGTATTTTCTGTTGTTTTTTTTACTCACATTAACATCCCTTTTTTGTGACTAAAATGCATTAGCATGCCACGGACAGTGCTCCCCTTGATGTTATGGGACAACATGTGTTAAGAAACAGCTAAGTCGGGTAATTAAAACCTGATCCAAGCCACAGTAAAAGGACCACTCCTTCTGTTACTTTAAATGTAAAACAAAAGTGTTAAAGATGACTTAAAATGGGGAAAGAATGATATTGTACAAGGCAGGTGGTAAGGGGCAATCTAAAATAGAATAAAAAAAGTATAGGTTAATATTTTTACTTAACATTCTCTGCTACTTTAATAACCTTAAGAGGTTTATTCCAAATAGCAGTCAAACAGTTACTAAGTGAAGTGTTGTGTATGTTTTATTTATAAAAAATTCACAATTCCCCCCCAAACAGGCTCATCCCACATGATCAATCCTACCATTGTGTTACATTCATTTTATTTGTTATTTGGTCATATTTATTTTAGAAAAAAAAAAAAACACACATTTTACTAGTCTACCTGCACCCTAAGTTCTAATGCCTGCCTGCCCTACTATGAGATGAGAGCCAAGGCAAGACAAAGACACGACGCCGGCCCATCAGCACAGTGGTTGGATTTCCGCATGTGACGCTGGTGACCTGGGTTTGGGAATGGACCCAGGTCATCAGAGGGCTGGCCGGGGGAGTTGGATTGAGGGTCCCTATGACTGCTCTCCTTCTCCAGGGAGAGGGTTGGGAGAATGTCTGGAGCTTGAGGGACCCCTAGCAGAGGCCAAGGGTACCACAGCTACTGGCATTAGTCAGTGCTTGGAGGGGCAGGATGGACGCTGGGCATCATTGCATGTTCTCAGCCCCCACATAAAGGGGGAAGAAAAATGGGTGGGTCCTCCGTCTACATGAAGCCCTCCACAGACTTCAGTTAGCCACTGTCACTGGCTCTCCCAACCAGTTACTGGTTCCACAGTGCTGGAATAAGGGGAACCAGTACCTTGCTCCACCCTCCAGGGGGACAATCCGGGAGTAACCGGGAGAGTGCCGGCAGTTGACAGTTGGTGGGAGTCTGGGAGCCATGACCAGGGCTGAGCCTGATGGAGGATCTACCAGAAAAAGCACAGTGAATAAAAAAAAAAAAAAAGACACGACCAACTTGAGCAATTGTTCTGACAAAAATAATTTGGTATGTATCCAGTTAACTTTGCTAGGAATTTGGAGACAAATAAGTAGTTTACTGGCTTTTTTAAGAAGAGGCAACATAGTCAGCATGCAGGACAGGAGGACTTTCAGGACAAAAAAGTCCTCCAGATTTGAGACAAGAGCAAGCTGAAGCAGCAGGCAGCAGTGGTGATCAGATACATGACTCCTTAACACTCGGTCCAGCAGGCAGTCGCAGGCACAGGGATATGATCTCTCTCTCATACATGAAGTAGAAGGGAAGGAGATTGCAGACTGCAGGTCTTAATCCTGCTCTGAGTCCTGCTTAGGAAACCTGCTGGTGCTAAATATTGAACTTAAAAGGACCAATAGTATTTGTACCCTGAAGTAAGAGCACTATGGACTCCACCGACATTACTAATGGCCAGAATCCACCCAATTGATTGGCTGTATGTCTGCAGCAATGACACACAGCTATCCCCCCACATCACTAAAAGAAGAAATCCATCCACACAGTTAAATGGGTCTGTGTCCACAAGTGCAATGACTGAATGATAATAAAGGAAATCCAACTACCCCGTCCCGTCCATGTCTATGTGATGGGGCTGATGGGTGCCGCAGAGTCAGCAGTGTCCTCGTGTTGTTAGTTTCTCACATTTGCAAGTAAAAGAGAAAGAGACAGCTGATATAAAAGCATGACAGTGTGCTCCCCTATCCCCACCTGAGTACGACTGCATGGTGGTATAAACACTGAGACCAACATTGAGCTTCCATTTCAGCAATTTGTTCTTTTAACTCAGTAAATGTTTTAAAATGAGAAGATACTCGAATGGGTTCATCAGTTAGTTTACCTAAGTTATTTCTATTTCTTGCAGAAGACAAACATTTTGTAATGTGATAAAAAAGCATCTAACAAGCTTCCTTAATACTGACACTAATTTTAATGAATCTTTCAATACCGCTTCCCTCTTCTTACTGTATATGCAAAATTAGTGAGACTAATTGATGGACATTTGTCAAATCTGGATTTCTTGAGACCTTGTTGCACTCTCCACCACATATTGGCCACATTAAATTTCAGCTTCTCTAACCTTGCTGATAAAACATTTACGTCATTCTCGAGCTTTTACTTGAAATTCCAACATTTAAAGTGTATCTGTTTTCCTACTGCCTCTGCACTTATGATGCTGAGACTAAAAAGAACATTCTACTGTGTAGTTATTTACTTCCCGATACCATAGGTAAATCCAAACAGTTTTTTACATACATTTTGATGCAAGCAAGAATCAATTGGAACTACAGAGGGGATTTAATTCTTCTCCAAGTCTGTCCTTTCATTTGGGCTCTAATTCTGGTAGGTTCACATCATGGACTATAAATTCATTGGAATTAATTAGTTGCAAGATGTTCTCGCAACTAATTCATTTTTATTGAATTCATAGTCCATGTTGTCATCCATTTCACCATTAATGCCCTTACTTTTCCACAGTCTTTACATAAGTGTCATAGGTTGTTTTGACTACAGAAGGTGTGCATGTCACAGGATCATCAGACTATGCTGCCATTATTTGGAAACATACAAGGAAAGCAAAACAAAGTAACAGCTGAGCACACTCATGCATGGATTTCAAAGTGCTTAGTAGCAGCAGCAGTAAATGTTTATCTCACTTTCCATGTGCCTGAGCATTTGACAGCAGACTGGCGAATTATTTATTATAGCCCCAATGACCCAGCCAATTATGTCAACCTTCCCCTTGCCCGAGTAGGAGTACTTTAAAGGAAAATTCCCCTCAACCTATTTTTTGTATACCTGTGTAGTTTGTAGTCACGAACAGTGATTCTCTCTCTTACATCCCCCTAATTTCATCCTAAGTTAAATTTAAATGAAGTTGCTTCACTCTGTTCTGCCCTGGTGTGAAAACCTGTTTCACACCATTGCAAAGATCATGACCCTACCCATGCAAGACATCATGGGAGTTGATGATGTGCACATGCAGAAGTCAGCAGAAGTGCTGCTATCAGTCAGTTCCGTTGTATGTCTTTTGAAGGCCCTGTATTCTTGTCTTCTGCTGGCCATCAAACTTTTCAGGGTAAGTTCTCTAATGCTTTCTGTTGTTTAAAGTGTGTCTGAGTTGAAGAAATGCAGTTGGAAGGATGCTGGTGCTTGTGAAGTTTTGTTATTCAACTAATTAATTCCTGTGTGCTATGAGCTCTTTCCTTACTCCCAGTCTCTTTGATGTGCAAATACGCATTATCAACTCCCATGTTTCCTTTTATGAATGGAGTCACATCCTTTGCAATGGTGTCAAATAGGTTTTCACGCCTGGGCAGAACAGAGTGAAGCAACTTCATTTTAATGTAAATTAGAATGAAATTAGGTGGATGCAAGACAGAGAATAACTGTCCATAGCTACACACTACACTAGCAAACAGAAAAAAATAAGTTTGTGGGGACTTTCCCCTTAAATTTCACACAATCAAAAAGCTCCTTCCCCCACTGTTTTCTCACTCTGTATTCCAATTTGCTTGATCAGCTGTGCCTGTGAAATTTAAGAGTAATCTGGTGGAAGGATCTGCAGGACTGGTGGTAAACAGTGGTGACTGAGGGATCTTTAGGGGAACACGTAGGCAGAAGAGTGATATCCTGAATGTTGTAGGGGGGACAAAACTAATAATGCATGGATGTAAATGTTGAGGGGGACCTGTCCCCCTGTCTAGCCATGTAAACTTATTCAGAGCTTGCCATCTGTCAGTGTCCGCATTACTGTGTGTAGCACTGGGCTATACAATGTGGATCAAATGACCAGAATGTGAAGCACAGTGAGTCTCTCCCATGATCTGCAGAAATGTTGCTTGACTAGTTGTTGAGTGGTGTTATACAGATGAACGAAGGCAGCTGCTGTCTGATAGGAGCAGCTACCTCTTCTCAGCTACACAAGGTTTCTGCCCATCAACCATCAGAGCAGTGTCATGATCAGCCCCACTGATCATTAGACTGTCGCAGTTGAGCCCATTGCAGCTTGAGCTGCTTTGGACCCGACAGTGACACACCTCTGAAATCCAGTATCACAGCAATATGTTCCTTTTGTACAAGTGCAAGGGAGAGCATAAAAAGGAAGTTTTCTGAATCTTTCTGTTCTTTTGCTACAGGAATTGAGTTAATAACTGAAACCTGGCCTTTATGAATGCATTTTGAGAAATGCACAATCTCAGCCATTTTTGGTCTCTTAGCTAGAAGGCTACAAGCATTTTTGAATAGGTCTTAGTGAAAGATGGATATTGTGCTGTAAATTTTTTATCAGATTATTTTGTTATGCCATTTGCTTAATCAAGTATTATTTAATCTAAATCTTCCTGAGGTAGTGCATTCCTATATTTTTACAGGTTTTTGGTGTATTATACTTTGTAGTTTGTCTCCCCACTACAGAAAATGAGAAATCAGACAATTGCAGACCTAAGAAATTGTGTTTTTTTTCTTTGTGTTTTCTGAAGAAAGGGAAAAGGAACAGGAAAGTTGCATTCATTGTACTGCTGGGGACACAGGCAGCAGGAAATAAACAATTTGCTACAACTCTTTCCTACATTTGCTGAGCCAAAGATATAGGCCTTACAGTTCAGAGGAAGCTGGGACAAGAAGATCTGCACATTCCAGTATACAGTGGTATGCAAATAGTAGACTTGGCAGGGGTCAAAAGCAAGGAGGGATGTTTGCAGAGATGGTAGAAGGGCTGGTCCACTGAAGTGGTGACAGCATATCATGCTACCACCTGGGAAACAGGCTCATGTGAGAGCCCTAGAACCCCACTCCGAGGCCAACTTGGGAGAGCTAGGCCCTTCATGTAGGTGGGGCAATCAGCTTCCTGGAAGTGAGGGCATGGGCTCCCTGTGTTCAAGTACCCCCCACCAGCAAGGAGCAGTATTGGGGTCTGCTGAGAAGGCAGATGCCTGCCTTCTCTGTCCAAAGGAGATGGGGGGGGGGGTGGCTAGCTGCCAAACAAGATGGCTGTTTAATTCCAGTCCTCTGCCATCCACTAAAATAAATCCTAAAGAATCCACAAAAAGAGAACCTCCAATTCAGAAATAACCAGCCGGATAGTGTTCAGCATCTAATCGGCATTCCTCCGATACCCTTTTTACCCTGAAAAGCTGACTAAATACTGAATGAGATGACAGTGAAAATTTGGGACCAGAACTCCATTTGCAGCTTCCTGATACTGAATCCAGGGTCTGATCATGGGCTTCTGGCTTCAGACCCCAGCAGACCTGCAACAAATAACTAAAATATTAGCCCATGTGCTTCAAGACACCTCTGAATTAAAACTTTCAGCTGCCAAAACCAACAGGGAACTAACACAACTTGAGCGCTGCATATCCTCAGCTGAACAACAAATAAATGTGGTAGAAGAAACCTCTGGCAAAATGTAAGCTCAACTCTGTGATCAAGCTGCCTCCATTTGCTACCTAGTGGAAAAATAGAGAACCTGGAGAACTGGGCCAGGCGCAACAACTGGATTCTGGAAGGGGTAGAAAACCCCAACATGGTCCATTTTCTGCAGCACACATTGCCTCAGCTGCTAAATGTGCCAGATTGCCCACCCATAGAATTTGAGTGGGCACACAGAAGCTTGGCCCCCTGACCCAAACCAGACCTGCCTTAGTGGCCGATTATCACCAAGCTCCTTCAGTTCCCGGTGAAAGAGAACATACTGAGACTAGCCCGGGAACGTGGCCCACTGATTTTGCAGGGCCGCACTATCAGATTTTTTTCAGGATTTCTCTGCTGAGCTTTCACACCATAGATGGGCCTTCACTGCTGCCTGCAAAAAGCTAGTGCAGCTTGGATTACAATACAGTATGCACAACCCCAGCCACATTATGTGTAACACACATCAGAGTTCAGGACATATTTACTACACTCAAGGCCATGGATTACTTTGTGGCCAACATAATCTGACTGACCCTAAACCCGCCCCCCCATGGATACTCACCCAGTACTATCCTCCACAGCCCAACTGAGGAACACCACCAGCCGGGATACAGAACCAAAGCCTCTGACCACTACCGATCCTCCCTGGCAGTTGGCAAAGAGACAATGAGGGAGGCACAGGACCCAAGGAACTGGACGGAAAGACCCACACGCAGAGCAACAGAGGTCCTGTAGCTGAAGTAGGAGCTCAGGATCCACAGCATTGTCCACTAGCCTAGTATCCCAGCAGCTGCAAATAGATATGCAGCCCTGGCTACTGGCACAGAAACCAACACTGGAGGAGGGGAAGAATCCTTAAACCACCAGGACACTGCACTGCCAAAAGCATCTACATTATCATGGGCTTATCGAGCTGCTACCACTCCCTTACCTCTGCTCACATTCTCGGGCAGAGAAGATGCTAGAAATTCTCTCAAAAAGGGAGCCAGCCACTGAACCATACAGTCTGTCCTCTGCCTCCAAGTGAGCACTCCTCTTTGGGAATTTGTTTATGGCTAAGCAGGGCACTTTGGACCTGAGGAATCCAAGTGAGGGCCTGTAATGATATGTGGAGGCAGGTAAGCTTGGTTCACAGTGCTTCACTGTTAATAGCCAGCTAAGAACATACAGATGCATTAGGTCTAAAGTGCAGTGCAATTCTGGTGGGCTACAGCCTGCCAATCCCTATTTATATTAGGCATTCAGAAGTGGTGACATCACGCAGTGCATGCATCATCAATAAGCATATTCAACATTATTATGTATATCACATCTCCCCCCCTTAGAACAATCTTCCCCAAAAACTTAACAATCAAATAACTTTAAGTATAATAATTTGTACTTTACAGAGCATTCGTTTATGGTGATTCTGAGCAGAGATAAATCCTGTATCTTGCAAGCTTTCTTACTGGGTGGCTGCTCACTCGGCTCACCCTGGTTGTGCTTTCCATCTGGCCATGCATGCTCCATGGGGCGGCAAATGTCACTGCTGATGTAATTGGTGGCAGGTTCTTGCTTGAATCCTGAAGCTACTGCACTGCCATAGCTGTGTCTCTCCCATCGGACACCTCTCTCTCTCCACCACTGCTGACTCAGCCCCTCTCTCCTTTGCTGCTGGCTAGGCCTCTCTCTCCCTCTCTCCTCTGCTTGGCGAACTGCCCTGCTCTCTCCACGGCAGGCTGGTTTGGGGCACTGGAGGTCCCAGGATATCTCTTTGGTTGAGGGGTTTGTGCAGGTGAGAGGACTACTGCCAGGGTCCATTCATTCTCAGTGGTGCACAAATGCACCTGTTATCCTGGAGCTAAATCAGGAAAGGGGTGCACATTTTGATTATAATAATATTGTTTTTTCTATGGGCTTTCTCTAAGGCAGTTTGGACATCAGTCTCTATTCATTTTGGCTTTAGCAGTTTGTGTGTTGTTGGGATCAGTGTTCTGGTTTGATGCCCCTTTAACAATTTTACTGGTGACCCCAGGCCTTTTATGGATGTGTTTCTGAGATCGAGCAGTGCACGGTAGGGATCTTTAGTTTCCCGTTTGTTTTTTTTCAGAAAATTCCTAATTGTTTGAACAGCTCGTTCGATCATCCCATTGCTCTGAGGCTGTCTGGGTGATGAAGTGATATGTTTGAACTCATATTTCTTTGCAAAATTTTCAAACTCAGCACTTGAAAATTAAAGGCCATTATCAGTGATGAGTATTTCAGGTATTCCATGTTCGGCGTATTGTGGTTTAACATAGTTGATCACAGTCTCCCTTATTGTATTTTGCAGTCTAGAAATCTCAGTAAACTTGAATAATAGTCTACCATGACAAGATAGTTTTCTCTGTTAAATTCAAATAAATCATCTCCCACCTTTTGCCAAGGCATCTCAGAAATTTCATTGGGTTTCATGGGTTCTTTTGATGGAACTTTCCTGTAGCTGGTGCAGATGCCACAACTGGCTACCTAATCACTGATCTGGCTGTTCATGCCTGGCCAAAACAGACCATCTGTTGCTCTTCTCTGGCACTTCTCTATACCCAAATGACTATCATGTATTTTAGTGAGCATTTCTCTTCTGAGTGCAATAGGCATTATTGGTATCTTAGCAATTGTGTGAACTTTGAATTTATCAATGTCATTTTCTGGCAGTGAAGCTTTCTGGACTGCCCTGCTGAGGGTGTCAGCAATGTAAAGTACTTAGCCCACCTTGTACATCACTTGCAAGTCGTATTTTTGTAACTTGAGCATCATTTTCTACATTTGAGGTGGGGCTATATGCAGTGGTTTCTTGAACAGACTTTCTAATGGCTTGTGATCAGTTCCCACTAGCACCTTTCGTCATATGTGTGTATATGTATATATATATATATATATATATATATATATATATATATATATATATATATATATATACATATGTATATCTTGATGGAACTTATAGCATCCATAGACAATGGCTAACGTCTCTTTTCAATTTGGGCATAGTTTTTTGCTGCTTTACTCAGTGATCTTGAGGCAAAGGCAACTGATTTATTTGCCTGCAACAGACACACCCCCTAGCCTTTCCAAGGAGGCATCGACAGACAGGACCACTGGCTTGTGCAAATCATAGTAGGCTAGCACCAGGGGGTGCGCGATGACTCTGTTAAAGTCTTTAAATACTTGGTCATGTCTGGCTTCCCAGTGCCATGCAGTTTCTTTTTCCAGCAACTCTCTCAGGGGCTTGTTTGTAGCGGAATGGTTAGGTATAAACTTGGTTAGGTAATTGACCATCCCCATGAACCTCTGTAGTTCTGTTTCACAGCTGGGTGTGGGCAAGTCCACAACAGCCTTGATTTTCTCAGGGTCAGTGACAGGCCTTCCTAACTTAATATATGCCCCATATAGGGAACTCCCTTCAGTCCTATTTTGGATTTTTTCAAATTCAAAGTGAGATGGTGCTCTTGTGCTCTTTGTAGGACTCTTCTCAATCTTTCATTGTGATCTTGCAAATCGGAGCCCCATATGAGTATCTCGTCCTTGTAAATCTCAACACCATCTAAACCTTCAAAGATTTGTGATATCTTTCTTTGAAAAACTTCAGGGGCAGAGCAAATTCCAAATGGCATACTCTTAAACTTGTAGTGTCCAAACGGTGTATTAAAGGTCACTAAATCTGAACTGGGCTCATCAAGCTTGATTTGCCAAAAGGCATGACCAACATCTAGCACAGAGAAGATTTTAATGCCAGCAAGCCTGGCGGCTACCTCTTCTACAGTTTTCATGGGGTAGTGCTCAATCTTAACTGCTTTGTTCAGATCTCAAGGGTCAATGCATATTCTCACTTTATTAGGCCTCTCTATTACCACCATGGATTTAACCTGGGTTAAACCAGATTTCGGGTCGCCCCTGAAAAAGGGAGCTTCGGGGCTCAGTGGGCCTACCCGGTCATCAAAATTCAATAAATAAATAAATAAATAAACCCAACTTGTGAGCCTCTCTACTTTTTCAATAGCACTCAACTTCTACATTTTTTCAAGTTCAGCTTTTATCTTGTCTTTTAGGGAAAACGCCATTTTCCTGGGCAGGTGAATTACAGGGCTCACTGATATGTCTATTTTGATGTGATGTTCTCTCTCTAAGCACCCAACTCTTGAAATACTTCAGTAAAACTGGACAATATCTCTTCAGTCATGTCCCTTTCAGCATTCACAGAGAACATTTTCTTTAAAAGTCTAATTTCTGGACAGGTGGGCAGTTCCAACACTGGAGTCACATTGGCATCCACCACTTGAAATGTTACAACATAGTACTGATTTTTGAAACCCACAGCCAGTGTAACTTTCCCACGCACATTTAGCTGATGGCCTGAATAGAAAACCAGTCTGGCTTTTGATTTCTGGATAACCTCTATAGATATAGGTTAATACATTTTCAAATGCATAATGTTACACTAAGCTCCAGTGTCCAACTTGAAAGTCACGTTTTTTCCATTTATAGTCATATTCATTTTCCAGTCAGTGTCCACGCATTATCAGTTCTACATCCCTACAGTAAATGTATTTTTACTTTCACTATTGGCCTCTTCATTAATAACATGCACTTTTGCACCTTGCTCAGCACTGCTCATTATGGCAAAATTATTTTTCCTGTTGCATAGTCGACACCTTTGTCCAAATGCTGGGCACCGATTTGGCCCATGTTCTCGACCACATTTTCCACATCTGTGCATCCTGGGCCCTCTTGCTGGCAAACTCTCTCTCACTTTGCTCACAGACTCTTGTTCTTCCCCTTTTTTGAGAACTGCCATATGACTGCCGTTTTCTCCCGAGGAATCTCACTCATGCTCTTAATCTGCCTCTCACTTAGTTCAGCTGTTCTGCAGATATCAATAGTTTTAGCAAATGTCAAAACTACTTCTCAGAGCAGTAGACATCACACATGATCATTAAGGATACCACAAATAGCTACCACCAGCTGCCACAAGCCTTATATGTCTCGGTCCTTTCAAGTCTGAGCTAAGAAAGTCTATCTCCCCCCCATACACTGCTACCGCTACTCCTAATCCACAAGCCCTGCATGCCACTGTCTTCACAAGCATGAGCAATGAAGACTATCTCCCCACCTCTTCGCTGCTACTGCCACTCTTAACCTGGCTGTTACCTGACCTCTGAACCCAGGGCCTGCCAGGGTTCATCTTGCACTCTACAAATTGGCCTGAAGCTCCCTGCTCTACACCTGCCCTACCGGCCTACCTGCCATGCACCCCCCTACTGCCCTCACCTACTCCCTGTTAGCCCTCACCTCCCTATTCCATACCCTCCCTACCCATGAGCCTAACCTCCACCCCCCGATTCCTCTTCTGCTACCTATTCCTGATTAGTTCCCACTACCCCGACAGTTTACCATGGCTATGCTTACTCCCCTGGATGTAGCCTAGTAACCAATTTAGCTATCAGAAATTATGTTCAGCCACATCTCCAGTTCCCCCTACAAGCTCCTGTATAGCTTCAACCTCTGATTTTCTCCAACTAGTAGCTAACTTGACTTATGCACTTTATTGTCTGCCCTGCTGTGTGTACTGTATTCCCATGTACCCTGTACCCGCGCTCTGGTTATGTGTTGCTTTTGCCTTTGTTACCTATGTTTTGTTGCTATTACCAATGTTATTAATTGCTACTGATCACATTATGTTGTTTTTGACAATGCCTATTTAGCTGCTATTGACTCCCAAGCTCATGTATTCTCCCCTCCCTTTATGACGAGGATCCTTTGTAAAGGGACAGAGATCCAGGAGGAACAAAACTGGGGAGAGATGCTGTTGATTAAGCTGGAAAGGAAAATGGGATCAGCCATTCACACAGGAGTGGTCTACAGGCATCAGCCCAGGAGGAAGAAACAGATAGGGAGTTGATGCTAGCCATCCAAAGGGGGAGGTGGTGCTGGTTGGAGACTTCAATATTCCAGATGTGAACTGGAGCATCCCAGCAGCAGCATCAACCAGGAGCAGATTTATCTTGGATTCCCTTCAAGGTGCCTTCCTTAAGCAACTGGTCATGGAACCAACTTGGCAGAAGACAATACTGGACCTTGTGCTCACAGATGGGGACAGTGTGATGGGGTAACAGTGGGGGAGCACCTGAGGAACAGTGACCACACTGTGGTTTGAAATCACAGAAGGAACAGAACCAAACTGCACAAAAACACATATCCTGGATTTTAGGAGGGCAGACATTGGGAAAATGGGGACATGTTTGAAAGAGGCACTAATGGGAATGGGGAGGGAATCAGGGGTGGAAGAACAGGGGGCAATATTTAAAACAGGGATTAAAAGAGCAACAGAATTATGCATTAAGCAGGTTAGCAAGGGGAAAAGGAAATGGAAGACATTATGGTTTTCCAAGGAAATAGCGGAGAAAGTGAAAGCCAAAAAGATTGCATTCCAGCAATACAAAAAGACACAGGCAGAATGGGATAGAGAAAAGTACCAGGAGAAGCAAAGGGAGACAGGGAGGTCAGTAAGAAAAACCAAAGCTCAGACAGAAAAGCACATTGCAAAATCAGTGGGTAGAGGGGGCAAAACCTTTTATAGGTACATAAGTGAAAAAAAGGGCAAAGGGAGGGATAGTGAGACTGAAGGGGGAGGATGAGGGCCACATAGAGGATAACAACAGTAAAGCTGACATACTGAGCAGATATTTCTGCTCAGTCTTTACTGAGGAAGAGGAAGGTAATGGGCCTGAAGGGAATACAAGGGGTGGGAATGGCACAGAAATGGACACAAGTCCCTTTGCATGGGAAAGGATCCTAAAGGAACTGGAAGGAATAAGTCGATAAAGCAATGGGACCAGATGGGATGCACCCCAGGATCCTAAAGAAACTAAGAGAGGTGGTGGCTGAACCTTTGGCAATCCTGTTTAGCCAATCACTGGAAACAGGGGAGGTACCCAAAGACTGGAGGACAGTAGATGTGGTCCCCTTATACAAAAGCGGGAAAAAAGAGGAAGCAGGGAACTACAGACCAGTCAGCCTGACCTTGGTAGTCATGGAAGCATTACTGAAGGAGAAATTGGTAGAACATCTGGTTACCAATGGACTTTAGGACACAAGGCAGCATGGTTTCACTGGGGGGGATCAACCTTATTGAATTTTTCAACAGGGTGACAAGGGAAGTGAATCGGGGAGGGCAGTGGATGTGGCCTATCTGGACTTCAGCATGTGACATTGTGACATGGTGTAATCCCAGTTATTTTGGAGAAAGTGTTTAAATGCAAAGATCTGTACTATTCTATTCCATTTCTGTCTCTCGTCTATCTGGTTGTGCAACCAAATTTTCCTGTGAGATGTCGGACTTGATCACCCGAACAGTCTCGCAGTTCTTTGTCTCTCACTGTCTCTCAGCCCTCCTTTGCTGTCTGTTTTTCCTCCTTTGCATATCAGCTAATATAAAAAATATGTGCAGATCATTGTATGGAAATGTAACTGATATTGGGATCCCTTTTGTTTAGAAAATATATAGTGTTACTGTTGAAATGTAAATAATTATATTTTGAGATGATTGCAGAGAGCTATGGAAAACTCAAGGGTTACCTTAGTGCAAATCTTTGAGCCTTTTGCAAAAGCTGTGCACAAGGGGCCTCAAGAAGCACACTGTTCTAACAGCTCCTGTCTGATATATACAAAAACAGGATGCTTGCTAAGGATGGGGGTTAAAAGGACTTAAAAAGACCTGAGCTTCAAGATGAAAAGAAAAAGGGACACAGAGACTCAAGGAATACGACTGTTTTTTCTCCTCTGTACTAGTTATTATGAATAAGTTTATTTTTTTTTATGTTGCTGCTACTGTAAATAAATATGTTTGGTGAATTCTACAACTGCTCCTGATTTTCCTATGCTTCCTGACCTGTGCCTCAATGACACAGCAAGGCCTTTGACACTGTGCCACATAGGAGGCTATTAAACAAACTGGGGAATATGGGAGTGGGCAGGACAGTAGTGCAGTGGGTGGGTAATTGGCAGGGCAGCAGGACACAGAGGTTGGTGGTAAATGGCTATCATTCCACAGAGGGAAAAGTGATCAGTGGGGTACCACAGGGATCAGTGCTGGGATCTGTCCTATTCCACGTCTCCATCAGTGATATTGTGCAGGACCTAAAAGGCAGAATTTCCCTGCTCGCTGATGACATGAAGCTCTGTAACAGAGTGGACATGCCAGAGGGTGTAAACAGTATGAGGAGGGACCTGCAGAAGCTTGAAGAATGGTCAAGGGTTTGGCAGTTGAAATTCAATGCAAAGAAGTGCAAGATAATGCATATGGGGCACAAAAACCCAGGAGCAACATATCAGTTGGGGGGTGAGGATACAGCATGCACCAAGCAGGAAAGGGACCTTGGGGTTATCATCTCTGATGACTTCAAGGTAGGGAAGCAGTGTGACAAGGCAGCAGGTATAGCAAATAGGATGCTGAGATGCATAGGTAGGGGCATCACCAGCAGGAAAAGGGAGGCCATAATTCCACTATACAAGACACTAGTAAGGCCCCACCTGGAGTACAGTGTACAGTTCTGGAGACCTTACCTACACAAGGACATAGACAGGGTAGAGAAGGTACAGAGGAGGGCAACAAAGATGGTACAGGGATTGCATCACAAGCCCTATGAGGACAGGCTGAAGTACTTGAATATGTACTCCCTGGAGGAGAGGAGGGAGAGAGGGGATACGATAGAGACATACAAGTACCTTACAGGGAGGAACAGGGTGCAGGGATACACTATTTTCCAGCGAAAAAAGATGTTCCAGGACTAGAGGGCATGGGATGAAGTTGGAGGGAAGGCAATTCAGAGGAAACGAGAGGAAGAAATTCTTCACAGAAAGGGTGGTGGACAAGAGGAACACCCTGCCAGAGGAATTGGTGGGGGCTGAAACAATCACGGGATTTAAGAATGCATGGGATAGACATAAGGGAATTCTGGAGATCAGGGGTAAGGGGCAACAGACTTCTAGAAAAACATAGAGGAAACTTACAAGCTCAAATGGGCAGAATGTGTGGGCCATAGGTGTTTATCTGCCAACAGTGTCTATGTATCTATGTATCTATGTATCTATGTAAATGAGCTTTTAGCTCAAAGTTTGCAATTCTGATTACTCAATAAATAAATAAATAAATAAAATTCTATCTCTGATCAGTGAATCAATCAAGCTGCCCAACTCACACAACTTAGCTCTTAGGTACAACTCTGTAACATAGGAATCAATAGAGTCACATGGATTTTGATTCCAGATGTTAAATCAATGCCTCTCATAAGTCAAGTTTTTGTGTGGGTTGCAGTATCCCTCAAATTGCTGCATGACTTTGGGCAAGTTCTCCTTGTCTTCTTCTCTCCCCCATTCAAAAATATTGTACAAATCTAGGACCACTGGTTCAGCAACATACAAGAATGTCATAGTCTGTATCTTCTGGGATTTCTCAGCAACACCTGTGGCAACAAAAAAAAATGGCAGTCTGCTGCTTGAAGAGACGCCAGTTTTCAGCCAAATTGCAAGTCAGATCAAGCATGTGAGTTGGTGATAACTACTCCATCTTCTGACACCATGTAATGATACATGGAGGCAGGTAAGCTTGGTTCATAATGCTTTACTGTTAATAGCCGGCTAAGAACATACAGATGCATTGGGTCTAAAGTACAGTGTAATTCTGGCAGGCTACAGCCCACCAACCCTTATTTATATTAGGCATTTAAAAGTGGTGACATCATGCCACGCATGCGTCATTAATAAACATATTCATGCATATTCTCACAGGGCCATAGCCCCTTCGGATTAAGTCCTCTCCACTGATCGGACAACTGGTGTTGCTCTTCTGAGCAGCCTGACAGGAGTGGCATATTCTGCTCTATGTATTTTACTAAACCGGGGAACCCCAGTGAGCTGGCTATTTAATTGGCATTAAAATGGCATTCTGCCATAATCTTTACCTTGCTGTTCTGACTGTCAGCTTCATAAATATGAGGTTTTGAGTTATGATATCCTTGGGAGACTGATCCTTCATTAGAGAACGGAAAATAATTTCTGTGACTTCTCTGGGAATTTGATTTTTGCCTAAGTGGGCCAGTATAGGCCCGAGAAATCCATGAGAGGGCCATAAATCTTGCAAATACAATATTTTCCACTGATTGGACATTTGTTGCTATTTTCCCAATCAACCTGACAGGAGTGGCATATTTGGCTTTACGTGGTCGCCTAACCCAGAAAAATACAATAAGTTAGGTATTTAATTTGCATTGCCATGGCAATCTTCCATACACTTTAAGTTACTGTCTTGACTGCAAGCCTCACAACTATGAGGTCTCAAGTTCTGAGATCCCCGGGAGCCTAACCCTGCATTTTGTAAAGGGAAGGCAGCACTCTCTGGGGTCTTAGTTTTGGCTAGTTCAGACAGGTAGTGGCAAGCACTGGGTGCTAAGAAGAGGGAAAACAGTTGCATTTAGGCCACAAAAATCTGTTTGTCAAACAACTGCCTTGTTTCCTCTTATTTTTTTTTATATTTTAAGTGGAAATTGCATGCAGCTGTTGCTAAGAACTGTTGGCTTTTGTGCACAGTCACAACTGAACTTTAGTGCTTGACTGATTTCTGCCAAGGCAGATGCCAGCAATTACATGGCTGCCTCACATGCACACCTGTTTTACTTTCAATTATGCTATGTAGCAAAGTTTAATGTGTCCCTCCCCTGCTCAGTCCTTACTTTGTTTCTGCTTTTCATAACACTTTTATGTTCTGGTCACCATATTCAATACCTGAGTGCTTGTACCTCAGCTGGGCCTCTATGCACCCCTCCCCCAGATGCTCGCTCAACTCTGTCTCTCCCCTCCTCTCTGTTTCTCATAAACAGGAACCGGCTCCCACTTTTCTTATTTAATTTATTTTTCTGTTTTCTCCACACCTTCTTCCTGTCTTTCCGCTCTTCTCTCCGAGTCTCTGGCTCTGACTCTGAAAACAAACCCCCTCCTGCTCCCAGGGCCCACTCCCAGGCTCCCCCTTTTCCTTTTTTAGTTTTTTTTTTAAGTTTTCTATATCAGTTATTTGCTAGCTTTACTAATTTTTGTTTTTAGACCCTTTCCCCCAGTGTTTAATCCTGCCTGCTGAGTCTAACTCTGCCTGCACTGAGAATAAAATATTTTTCTTCTGCTAAATCAGTGACCTTCCGTGTCAACACTCAATCGTAATAGCCCTGAATACACATATGCAACTCAATGTCTCCTGGCTTTTCCTCACCCCTGAGCCTTTTGCCCATGACCATAATGGCTCAGTAAAGCTGTGACTGGCTAAGATCTGGCTTGTTGATAAACAACAATTGTGGTCTCACTTACTTCGAATATGTCAGTCTTGCTTGCCCTGCCCCACCAGCAAACTCTTCCTCGCTCATCCTCTCTCACTGTCTGCCACTCTGCCTCTCAACTCGCTCACATCCAAATCCAATCTCTGCTTCAGGAGATCACGCAAGATTGCGCTAACCATGGGATAGCTTCTCATCTCCAACTCTCTGGCGTCAGTTGATTTCCACCTACTGGCAAGGCAATGAACTGCAGGCAAAACAGGGAAAAAATATTCTGCTAAATGATGGTTGTCTGTAGGACAACTGCTTGACCGACTGATGCTTGTCTGTGGTATTGGAGCCTGAAGGTGCAGGACCGAGAGTAAGCAGCCAAATGTGTTGGAGCATATAACTACAAGTAGATCATGCTTATACAGCGTATTGATGGTATTCTTCCAGATAAATAGAAAAATAAAACAATATGACACAACAGTGGTTTGTTTGAGCACATTGTTGTAAAATATTCAAGGCACTGTCCTGATGAAGCATGTTCAATATGTAAAACATTGAGTGCATGGCCTCATAAAATAAACTTTTAAGAAGGAAATGAATCAAAGTATCATCTTTATTCACTCTGGAAATAGCACCCCTACTGATAATATTTTTTGTGAATCTGGTTCATGCACATGGAGGGAAGAAGCTGAGTTAACAAAGAAGGTTCCTTTCCCATGAGGAATTGGTGTGCATCAGCACACTGAACATGGTTGGGTACCGGAGTACTAGCCTGGGACGTCGGGTTATGAGATTTGTCAACCCCTGATCCTCTGTACCAGACACAAATACTGGGAAGAGGGGGAAGTGGGCTGACTTCTTTCTTACCAACTGAGAAAACAACAGGCCAAGCATCATATCTCCATTGTCCATGACAACACAGGATCACTCCACCACTACCCAGAATATATTAACTTACTAATGACCCAATTCTACAAAACTTTATACAGCTCTTCAGGTGTGAGAGATAACCCCCAAATTGATGCTTTTCTATCTAAATTATTTTTTCCCCAACTTACTTAGTAGCACAGGGTTCTCCCAGATGCTCCACTTTCCCAGGAGGAGATCAAGAAAGCCATTTTCTCCCTGAATAAAAATGAATCTCGGGGGGGGGGGAGGTGATGGCATATCCAACAGACCTGTACGTCCACCTGGAACTGATTGTGAGCCCAATCCTATACAGAATGTTTACAGATTTGTATGTATCTAGATCACTCCCTCCTACCCTTAATGATTGTATTACCCAAAGAAGGTAAGGACCCCCATCTTCCTGCCAATTACTGACCAATTTCCCTGATTAACGCAGGTACAAAGATCCTACTAAAAGCCTTAGCAATCCATATGGACCAGATTCTCCCAACACTTCTATATTCTGTGCAAGCTGGTTTCACAAAGGGTTGTCTAGCCTTCGACCACATCTGTTCCGTCATCTCAATTATCATAGCAGCCAATTGGCTCCCCTTCCCCGCTGCTGCTATTGCAATAGACTTTGAAAAGGCCTTTGATTCAATAGAATGGGGCTACCTAATCAAGGTCCTTTAATATCTTGGCTTCAGTCCATATTTCTCTGCCTGGATACAAATCTTATACCAAGCCCCTGTAGCACAGGGCTTCACCAGTTCCACTCTGTCAGCCTCCTTCACACTATTAAAAGGCACCCAGCAAGGCTGCCCTCTCTCACTGATGTTAGTCACACAGCCACTGAATCCTTGGCTATAGCCATCAAGGAGCATACAGAAATACATGGCATTCCCATCACCACAGCAGGCCTATGGGCTAGCCTATATGCAAATGACCTCCTGGTTTAATATCTGAGGCCCCTTCAGGCCCGCCCCACCTTCTTTCCATCCTTTGCCTCTGCTTCGTGGTTAAAAGTTAACCACGGGAAAACAGAAGTGTCACCACTCAATGTTAGATGCAAGGCAACCCCTTTAATGCAGGCTGGGCTTAGATGGTCCCCGTCCTCCATCAAATACTTAGGCATTCATCTGTTGGCAGATACCTCTAACCTCCAAATCTCAATTTTAGTCAGTTCATACAGAAATTAAAAGAAGATTTCGATAGCTGGCAACAGCTGCGTCTGTCTCTAGCTGGTAAAATCTCTGCAGTTAAAATGATGGCTGCTCCCCAAATTTTTCATGCCCTTGCTGACCTACCACTCAACCTTTCTTCAACTTGGTTTGCTAAAATTGATGCTCTGGTGGGCTCCTTCTTGTGGGCTTGTTAGATTTGCATCTTACAGGTTATAGACCAGGTGGTCAGACAGTACACAGATAAGAAGACAATTGTTACAAACTAAAGGTTTATTCCTTGACAGCATTGTACATAAGGACAGTAAGTATAAACATACATGCTGGGAGCCCAAAACTCTCTACACCAGGTACATCATCATAAAATTTCAGTGAGCTTGCAGGAACAACAAGCTCTTATAGTTAAATAACATCAGTCACATTACTCTGACAACAGGCTCATGTACATACTTAGTACGTTATACAAAACATTTCTATTGGTGCAAATGGTGGGCAGCTCATGGATGCAGCAGCCTTGTCCTTTTGGATAATATATTGTATAAAACTCTGTATACAGTTATTGCTGACTTCGGTATATAGAACAATAGGGTAGTCACATAATAATGCTAACTGTGGCAGTGTGCCTAATGGCAGTAGGTAGCACTCTAAGACTACAAATATATCATAAGCATGGCAAAAATATACTAATAATTATGATTATATCTTATTGTAGCAGGTGGCGCTCTAAGACCACAAATATGTAAATATGATCATTGACTTCTCAGTACAGTTCCGACAGTGGTTTCTTTGGCTGACATGGTTTCTCCTTGGAATATGGCAGTTTATTAGCAGAATCATAACTAAACATGTGCAAAAACATCTACTACGTTATACACTAAACCCTAACTAAGCATAATAGCATATGTAAGGTGCTAAACCATGATGCCACATTAGTCCACATAAGGGACTACAGCAGGTCTATATGTACACCGTATGCTGCACTAAGTATAGGATTATGGGTGTGGCCTAGGCCAACAATCCCTTCCTTGTTGCCTGCTAAACTAGCAACACAAAATAGTGGGTTAGGATAGGATGGGCAGCATATATGTCTGTGATAATGTTTGGGGGTTTGCATAGACCTCAAATGGTACAAATAAGAATAAAAGTTAAAATATGTTTAAAAAGGGCAAAAGGCTTGACATTAAAATATTGATAAATGTATGAATTAAATGAAAATATATATTACCATTATGCATTCAAATGATTTAAAATGTGATTTAGCTTTTGAATAGTCTTGCTGATATGCATAAAGTGAGTATTTTATTTGTGAGAATTTAAGATTTAGGGTGTATGTGTTGATATGCACATTAAAACTCATTAATACTGGTGTATAGCATACAGATAGTTAGGGTCACTGTCAAAATAGTCCTATTCAGGAGCAGGTACAGAGGTAATCACAGAAGGACCAAAATGGTTTGTTTATAAGGCACAAAGCAGAAACCAGGGATGTTGACACCACAAGGGAAATGTCCATAAGAAAGGTTCTTGATGGTTTTTACAACATAACTTTGTCCACTTATGTTGTATGTTAGCTTGACTTGAGGATGTTGCCACTTTGAGAGCTGGATGGGGCAGGTAATAGAGGCATTGGTCCTTTGGCTTGTGAGGCTTTGTAAATTTTCTTTTGAGGCATAATGGAAGTTTTTCTTGACTGAAGAATTTGTAGCATTGACAATGTCTTTGGCGGTATCATTTGCAAAGTGATAATTATTAAATGTATATGACCAGTCCATAAATTCAGGTGAGTAAGTACAAACTGGTGTAGTTACATGAAAAATGTCACATTTACACAGAGAGTTGTAACCCCGCATGCCACATGGGGCTACCTAGGTGTTTAGTTGATGATGAAATACTAGCAAGGTAGGAAGGTTGCTCCATAGCCTGTAGACTATGCCCCAGAGGTGAAGATTTGAAGGTACTGTACCCATGTTGCTGGCTGCTGGCGGGCTGGATAGATGGATTTGTTTGGTTGCATTAGTTGGTGCATAGGTCTTGGCAGGAGGTGCAGTAACAGTTTGCTCATCGAGTCCATCAATGGAGTAGCCACACAGCCTACTGTAGCTTTGGGGAAAACATCACCCCTGCACTAGTATTGATAGTCTTTTATTTTTTTTATGAAACAACAGTTTGTATGAAGCTCTAGCCAAGCGTGTAAAACTCCAACAGTGGAGGAATGCCGATATGTTTCTTGTAGATGTCTTCTTTGAGGTATGTGATTAAGATTACACATGCCAGTTTGTTGAAAATGGAAGATTTTTGTTTAAACACTGGTAAAAACACAGTAACTGAAACATACAGAGCTTCTAGGATGGAGCAATGTTGAGTTTATAACAATGTCCTTGATCAGGGCGTGGTGTGATATAACCTAAGTTTCTGGCAGTTGTGAGAGAAAAAGTGGTGGCGTCAGCCATGCACTTGGGGATGCAGGCCAAGGTTTAATAATGAGGGCAATGCCACTTGGCCATCTGTGAGTCCATGACAATGTCAGGGATACACACTGCTTTCAGGTCTCGGAAGAGGTTGTGACAGTGATGACAACATAGTTTTCCTGCCTATGTGTTGCTGTCTGGTCTTAATCTAGGCCTGTGTCTTTAAATGAAAGTACATATGATTGTACATGTTATACACTGTGAACCTTTATTTTATGGCTAAGCCATTAATACTGTGTAGCATGGGCTTTAGAACAGTTTCAGCTTTTGAAAATAACCAATGTGCTTGTATTAATTTGTGGTATATTCCTCCCTTCCCCCCATTATGTACTGACACACCCGATCCAAATAAATGTGATATGTTCCACACCAGGCCTGTAACATTCAAATCCTGCTTAGGGCATTTAGAGCAGCACATACCCGGAGGTGGACCAGTATCCTGCCTAGCTACAGGGTTTTGAGCTTATGCTTAATAACCTGCAATAATATTGAACAACATAATAGCATGAAATGTAAACATATTTGCAATGGATCAATGATCATATTGGGTATATTTTAGATACTATATTTAAAACAAAAAGGAACATGCATAAGTTGAACATTGTTAATCAAAATCCAGAAATGGAAATTGTAGTCAATTTGGTAGCTGGACCTGGTTCCAGCTTAGGACATTGTGAACACTGTGGTGTAAAAGTGGTGGTCTTAATATATGTGAAAAAAGTTGTATTGGGCACAGTAATGGGATGAGTTGCAGAGGGTGGGTATATAGTTAAGTTCATGGAACCACATAGTCAAAAGTCCAAGTCCTTTGGTCTGGTTGTGATATGTTCTTTATTAAAAGAAAGTTATTTGGGTATCCCACCACTCTGTTTTTGTGGATTTGAGAAGAGCCTGGCCATTCCTGCTGCCAGGCATTATGGTTAAAATTTATTTATTTATTTAAAGGTTTTACCAGGAAGGCATGCTGAGCAGATGAGCTCGATTCCAGATACATCCTGGGGGCATGGGGAAAAGAAGTACTTACATATTGGAACTGTGCCGTTCCCCTACTCCCCTGCCACATTTGGAGCCATCGTAGGATTGGTCTATAAGCCAGAAAATAAGAAAAAAATCACCCTATCCCATTCCACCAGTTGCTAGTGGGTGTGCACCTGTGACTTTCCTAGGGGCAATGGTACGGCACCTACCTGCACATGGGCTTCACATGTGCAGTGGGCGAAAGTACAACAGCCAGAGAAAAGTGAAAAGCAGCTGCCTGCAGCAGAACTTCGGAGAGACAGGCCTGGTGAGTGGAATCTCGATGTTTCCAGACCCGGAAAACAAGGAGAACTCTTTAAAATTTAGGTTTGTATTTCTTCTATTTATTTATTTTTTTTACAGGTGGACTTGAATGTGGACCAAGTGAGTGGACTGGACTACTGATGCCTCATGAGTTGTGGAATTTTCCTTGCCATCAGTGACAATGTTCCCTTCCTGGCCCACCAATCACCATTTGTCCCTGGCCCCAGATTCCCTGAACCAGACAGCTATCCCTCTCTGTCTTCAGCCATGCACCTCTTGCCCCTCGGTCTCACGACCACTCTTAAGCCATACTCCATCGAAAATCATCAGCCTGCCCCACTCACATCTCAATTCCCGGACCTGGGAATGATGCCAGTACCTCTCTTGTCCCTTCTCACAGTGTCTGATCATCAGCCATGCAGGTGTTATGCCCCCTGCCCTGGCCTCGCCCAATTGTTTGCCTTGCCACACTGATGACTGATGGTAACCGTCATTACCACTTCTAGGTCTGTCCTCCTAGTTTCTCTCAGCTCAGCCTCAGGCCCAGCTTGTTTGATTTCCCTACGGCCGCCCAATCACCTTCCAATCTGAAAATGCAGCTGTTGATTTTATGGGGCTGCTGCTGTGCTGATTGAGCTGTGAGATGCATCATTTTTAGCAGTGGGTGAGTGTAGCTAGCTAGCCATATTATGACAATAGCGACTAGCTAGCCAAGGTCCCCAGGGTCCCATTCAGTGTTAAGAGTTGAAGAACTGAATGGCTGCTGTGCTTGCTCCCCCTCACCACTCACCAGCTCAGCTGTTATCCATGAAGCGGTTTGTGCTTTTCTCCTCTGACTGGTATAATGGGGCCTGGCATCTGTTTCCCTCAACAATCAGCAGTGCACAAAGTCTGTTGCAGTGAGTGACCTTCTAATGTTGATGATTGCTGCTGTGCTGTTGGAACTGATGGGCCTAGCTTCTCCAGACTCCTCAGTCTGAGTTATTCTGCTGCAGCCTCATGTTGTTGCCTCAGCTCATCCCGGCCCCATTGCTGGTGGTCCTGTCTTCCCATCCTGTCCTCAGACTCCTGACTCCAAGGCTGCAGCAACGCAATGTATTTGGTGGTCCCACTAAAGCACTTAGTGCCACTAAAGCACTTAGTGCACTGTGCCAATGCCAAATGCCAGGTTGGTATTCTCAGATGACCTTTCCTGTATCCACTCCTTTTGGCCCTCACCTGTGTCACCTCAGCAGTTAGTGCATGTGCACAACAGTAGCCAGATACTATTAACGTGTGTGAGACAGTGGAGTAGTGGGGGAGTGGACTGGAGAGAGAGAGACAGAGAGAGAGAGAGAGAGAGAGAGAGACTGATTGACAGTGACCACCTGACATGCCATTGCTGTATTTATTTTTGATTGAATTATGATAATTAATAAAGTGACCCAATAAGTCAGTGAGCTTGCTTTGTCGTTGTCCTTGGTTTTGAGTGCTCTTGGTGCTGCATATAATGCAGATGCAGATCTGTATGCTGATGAATATTGCTGTAAATGTCATCAAGTCCGTGAACGAAGTGCTCTGAGTCCCTGACTGAGACAGTGTGTATGTACCTCCACTGATGTTATGCAAAGGGTGCTATATACCCTCAGTACACAATTTGTACACCTGAAAAATTTGGAAGAGGATATGTTGCACCCTCTGTTACGTGAATGTGGTGGGAGCACTATCCCAGCTGAATACATTTTCTGGAGAAAAAAGGCACGCAAGCATGGAGCTCAATATTAAAAGCACCCAAACTTGTTGAATCACCAACCTCCCCCCCCACCCCTGTGCCTAGACAAGAGTTAACTCTATTTCTGCTAGAATAACCATGAAGTTATTTTTGACATCATACTTAAGGCATCTGCAGACAAAGTCATTATTAATCAGGTTGGTATTCTCAGATGATTTAAAATAATTAGGCATACTGTCAAATGTCAAATCAGTCCTAATGAAGCACCATAATATAACTCATTATCTGTGATCAGTTTCAAACAAATAATTGAACTAAAATATCAACAAAATGCAATGTTTTCCTCTCTACAGCATATGCTAAGACTGAATTCCACTTGAATGCCAGCAGATCCTTATACTGCAGATTAGGGGCCCTAGTCTCAAACTGACAATGTCAGAGGCTCAAGTTGTATGCTTGCCGTTTTGGAATGGAAGACTGAAAGTTTGTGGGTTCTAGTCCCACAACAGGATCTTGAACTTATACTCAGTACTGACCCAGGATTGCAGCATTAAAAGGGAGTACTGTCCTTTGGATTAAAAAGTGGCGTCCCTTCTGCTCATCCCTGGTGCCTGTCTTGGTGGAAGCTAAAGATCCCATGGCACTGATCATAAGAGTAGAGGATTCTTATCTGTGTCTGGCCAACATACCCTCTGTCAAAAAAACAGGTCTATGTGACCCCGTTTAGGTTGCATCTGGAAATGAGCTCTGACAGTTCAGTGGGCCTTTTGTGGGGAACAATTACAAATAACAAAATAAAATAGAGACATTCTACAGGACCCAGCATGCGAACAGATAAAAATGTATGCTTGTCTGTCCACTGCTTGAAGATCATTGGCCACTGATGTTGTTGGCTAAAATAATCCCCACTGAGCACAACCATGGAAGATATAAGCATCTAGTATGGTGATGGCAGACCTTCAGTGAGAAGCACATGATCTACATGAAGTGGTTTCCCCCAATGCAATCAATGTGCAATCTATCTTTGTTCTCTACCAGGACTCCTCCGTAACCCCTAATCTTCCATGTTCCAAACCACCTCCCCATCAACTGGCGCTCCTTCCTATCCCTCTTCTCCTTGTGTCCCCTACCCACTCGTCCGGAGGCCCACTTGCCCTAATTCTATCACTCACCACCTTCTCCCACTTCTCACCCCACCTTCCTCTCTATTGACAAAGCCTTAGGTATGAGGCTGCTCCCTAATACCAATCCTTATTTTCCCCCCTTGCAAAGATTGCTCTCTAGGAGCTCAGCTGTTATAGTGTTCTTTCGGCAACTGTTTGCTGTAATTAAGTCTGATGTATATTGTGTTATTATATGTGTGTACCTTTGTACTGTGTTTCATGATGTGGAACCTTTGTAAAAGAGCTCTTGCTCAAAGGTTGTTTCTGAATAACTAAATTAATAAATAAATAAAAGGATTATTATGTCCTTAGTATCCCACGGGGGTGACTTCTGCAAACTGAATGGCAGAACTGACCCTAGAATTTAACCAAACAATCCCCTGTTTTAGAGGACTGGACTGGATATTCAAAGGGGTGCCCAAGATCTGTGGTACTATTTTAGCACAATTGCTAACTGATGACAAGAAGTTAAACCACACAAAACGTGGTCTAACGTTTTGCTGCAGTTACGGCAATTTGGAATTATAAAATGACATGAATGAAAAAAAAAACGCAAACCACGATAAAGCAGGGAAGCTGTTACAAAAGCATCTCAGGATTTGACAATAGCATTTAAACATTGCTATGCATTTCAGATGATAACAGGCACAGTCCAAAATAGGGAACTGCATCTGCATTGTAACTTTTTTAATCATTCAGTTAAAGGTAAATTCCCCTTAGCTGGATTGTTTGACTGAGCTCTAGTACACCAAACCTTTCAATCTCAACCTTCACTGCCATATTCAGGCTTTCTGTACAGAGCCACCTATTGCCTCATACTGCAGACCACCTGACCTTCTGAATCTCCTGGCATGTAGCTGCCTCCACTCTCCTAACCAGACTATACTACCAGGTACCAGGGCATGTAACAGAACCTTTTGCTACAGCTACAAATTCACCTCCTGTGTCACTGAAGTCCATGGTTCCCCCGAGAGTTTTCACATCACCAAGGAATTACACATTTCCAGAAAGATAATGTATTTTTTTGCAAGAGGTGCCTAGCTGTTTACATTGGAGAGACTGGCAGACACCTGACTGACAGGTTCAGGGAGCACTTACAGAGCTGTCAGAAATGAACACACTGATACACTCATTGTGTCCCAGTTTACCTCTTACAACCATAACGTTAATAATATTTCTGTCTATATCCTTCAGCAGGGTTTCTGTAATGCTGACCACAGAAAAATCTCAGAAACCAAGCTTATCATCCATTTAGGTTCCCAGCAACCATTTGGACTGAATGATGGACTTATTTTCTACTAACGCTTCTTTTAGTTGCCTCATGATTTACCACTGAACTCACTCTGTACTCTTTACAATGCTGATGTATTTGCATTCATACATTCATGCATGGTATGTGTGTACTGTATGTGTGGGTAGGCCTGTACACATATCTATTTATAGTATGTGTGAGCAAACTCATATGGGCATATGTGCTATGTGTGCATATTCATATTTCTTTGCTACTGGTTTTCCAGACTCCTTCCTCCACCAGATTTGTTACCTTTCAACCCTGTTATCTTTACCCACTTATTAGACCCTACTTGATGACTCATCTACTCTAGCACTCCTACTCTTTCATAATGTCTCTTTCTCCCCAATCCATACTGTTTTCCCCCAGCTTATTTTATTTATTTATTTAGTTTTTGTTGACCGGGTAGCTGCACTAGACAAATCCTGCCTATTTTCAGGCACAACCCGGGGGAGGGGGATACAGATGAATGTCAACTAACCCTGACCAGATTAAGCTGTTGGTGGTATTTTTTAGTGAATGAGGGAAATTCGGCCAGGACACCGGGGAAATTCCCCACTCTTCGAGCAAACGCCATGGGATCTTTAACATCCACCTGAACTACCACCAGTCCAGGCAGATGGGACCTCGGTTTAATGTCTCATCCGAAAGATGGCACCTCAGAAGTGCAGCACTCCTCTCATGCTGCACTACAGTGTCAGTACTGGGATATTAACCCAAGTGCCAGATGTGGGAACTGAACCCACAGTCCTCTGATCTCCCGGCCTCAGAGGTGAGTGTGCTACCTACTGAGCCACTGACACTTCTATTCTTAATTTGCCTGTTATGACATTTTCTTTAAGAAATACACACGCACACATTTTTATTACATACCAATAGCTAGAGATAGATACATAGATTGATTGATAGATGGATGGATAGACGGATGGACAGACAGACAGATAGATAGATAGATAGACAGATAGATAGATAGATAGATTGATAGATGGAAAGATAGTGTCTGTATTTCCTCACATCTTTCTTGAACTCCCCCCCCCTCCAGCTTCACTGTTTGCCCCCTGATTCTGATGCACTTTCTCATTTGAAAGAGACCCCCAGCACCCTGTTCACCCCTGTGAGTTACTTGTAGGTCTCAATCATGTCACCTCCTCTCTTTCCTCTCTTCCAGGGTGTATATGTTGAGATCCTTCAGTCTCTTCTCATAGGGCTTCCCGTGCAAACCCTACACCATTTTAGCTGCCCTCCTCTGGATGCCTCCACGCCATCTACATTCTTTCTGAGGTGGTCTCTAAAACTGAACACAGTACTCCAAGTGGGATCTCACCAGCATACAATACATAGGCAACCCCACCTCCCTCCTCTTGCTGAAGATACCCTTATGCACCCTAGCATCCCACTCACTGGTTTGTCACACAGTCTTTTCACCTTGAGGCCCTCAGATATAACCCCTAGGCCCATTCCTGTCTAGCGACTGTCAGTACTCCCCCACCATTCTATGCTGAGTTCCTTTGCCTTAGATACATAATTTTGCACATTTTGGCATTGAAACCCAACTGATATGTTTTTTTACCACTCCTTGCGTTTCCCAACATCCCTGCACATTCTCTCTACTATCTCCTGAGTGTCCATCCAATTGCAGAGTTTATCATCTGCAAAAAGGCATACCTTCCACTCCAGTTCTTCTGCAATACCCCCTATGAAGACATTGAAGTGAATCTTTGTACATAAATCCAATTACTGCACAATGTGTCAGACACAATGACCTGGAGACACTAGAAGTATTACATTTCTAACAGATAATTAATAGAATAAATTGCAAAAAAACACTTCCTTAACTGCCCCACCGACTACTGCATAATTTGTCAGACTCGGTCTCAGGCACAAATTAATGACCTTAAGAGCAATACTACAAATAATATAATTGCAAAAAATGCTCTTCTCCAGCTGCTGCAATATTTTTTTTTACCTCTGCTCTGCTGCTCTCTACCTCTCCAGACTCCCATCTCCCTGTACATATGCTGCAGACACGGACTTGAGGAGGGGGGACAGAAATTTTCAAGTCTGAGTTGGAGGAGGTTGCGATAAACAGCGAACGGACCTATTGGACCCCTGTGATTGGTTCCAGCACAGCACCTCCTCCCATATCAGCATGTTCTGTGCAGCACAATAGAGGAATGTGGGGAACATGAAACAAAGCTGCCTGGGGATAGAATTGAAGGCAGGATGGTGGTGTGGACTGCATGGCATGATTTGGCTTTCCTTGGGGGAAATTGGGGCCCCATTTTTGGGCACAATGGAAGCCGGCAGCAACAAATGCAAAGCTTCACAGTATAAACTACATGAAAGGGCAGCTGGACGAGGACATCACATGTTATTGATGGGGAGCCAGAGCGGAGTCGGAGAGAATTCACTAGTGCAGTCAGTGAGGAGCACATGGGCTTGCCAGGTACTAATATTGCTGCTCAGCTATGTTGATCGGGGGGGCAGTATTTAATTTTCTTATAGGATGCTGTGGTGATCCAGGCAGGGAGTGGTGTGGGACAGACAAAAAAGTATTCTGCTGGGCTGGTTAATGGGTTGCTGCTGGTGCCCGCCGCCAAACCTGCTACATGTGTCACCTGCGGCCCGCTACATTTGGGGGCCCCCCGTGGCCGCAAGGTTCACGGGTGCCTAACGCTGGCCCTGGATGTCAGCTTTTTCTTGGTCTTCTTCTGAACAGTCACCTACTTCTTCCATTGTTATCTTCAATATCCCTCCTCTTGTTTTACTCTTCTCTTTCATGTATCTAAAAAAGTCTTATCCCTTTTGCAACCCCTTTGGTGGTACTTTCCTATGTCTGTGCCTTTGCTCCCCTAACCCTTGCCTGCTTCCTTCCCTTTTAGCTCCTGCTGCCCTAGAAATCCTCTGGATATGCTCTCCATTCCTTCAAGCCAGTGCACCGCTCAGGCATGCCACCTTCCCATCCTCCCCCCCAGCCTGCAAGTCTATCACCATAATAATAGAGTCCCCCACCAGCAGCTGATTCATCTTGGGCTGGGGGCCTCTCTCTCTCTCCTTGGGGCCTCCACTTCTGAGGACCCCCACGTCCTCCCTTTCTACTGCAGCGGGTACCTCCTTTTGGCCTTCCCATCCTGCCAGTATAGCAAAGGAGTTCTGCAGTGGTATAGGTGAAGGAGCATGCATCCTTCCCACCACCCCACCCTCCAGAAGCCCACCAAGGTCCATCAGCTCTGACTCAGCATCCTCTGGAAGAGCAGTGGTAGAAGGTTCTCTGTACATTTGCTAGTTCGACTTTGAGTCCAGCAACCTTTTCCCAAAACCCAGAGAGGTGAGAACATATGAGGCAGCACCTCATTCTCCAGAAGGTCGGCCAAAAGGCTGGGGCCCCACAACCATTGCACAGCATCCCTACCATGATCCTTACTTTCCTTTGCTTAGTGTCTATACATGTTAGGTTTACATTTTACCTCCTTCCTACACCTGTAGTATTTTTTACCTCTCTGTTTTTCTTCCTTAAAACTAGTTTGTTGTCTTAACCTAAATAGGGTGTCTTCTGATGTCCCTTTCTTAATCCTTATACCTGTTTCTACTTTTTCCAGGAGTCTACTGCTCTTTACTCCCCTTTATGCTATATACAAGTATACAAGCTGTAGTTACCTGCCCCCTAACTGGTTGTTGCAACATACAGTAAGCAGTCATTTGTTTCCCTACCTTCTGGTGTCCGACCTCCAGAGATTCCTGTGGACCAGCAATCTCCCTACTGATCCTCTGCTCATTTCCTGCAGATGTCCCTAAGGCAGATGCTATACTCCTGCTATGTACTACTCATGCAATGGGACAAAAGTGTGATGAGACAGGCTGGGTGTTACTCCTTCTATCTCCCCTTCCTGTTTCCTGGTGTCCCCTGATTGCCTGTCTCTGCTAAGCCTACTTCAGCTTCTTACCCTATCAGGCACGTGTTTCACAGAGTGTAGTTAACCACTCAAGCCACAAAAGACTACAAATATACTCCAAGATAGGTCTTTTCCTGGTTAGTAAGAGTTTCATAAAGTTAAGTAACAGCCCCAAAAAGAGTGCCCAAAACCCCTACCTTCGCCTTCTTACATAGACCCTATAAGAATGGAATGAATTAATTTACCTTCTTTGCTTTAAGTCAACTGGTCTGTGCTCCCTTCCATCTAGCTCTTCCAATAGTTATGTAAGCAATAATACTTGACAGGGTGGGCAGTATTGGGCAATATCGGACTGCCCAGGGGTGTAATGAGGGCCGACACCCCAGGTGGAGGGCCTTATAGCCTCTGAAAGGTCTGGTATTGCCCAATACAGCCCACTCTGGAGGATTTTATTGCATTTAGAAAATGGGCACGTGTCATTTTTTATAGGATTACAAGAAAATAAAACAACTAAAGTAGTTCTCTAAAAAAATGAATTTTTTTTGTCTTTTTTGGTAAAGTAGTGCCTGTACAGCTGGCAACAGCTACTCCACTAGTTATTACTATGGGGAGCTGTTAGGTATGATTGCAGTGATGACTCATCACTACTCACTGCCTGCCCGACTTAGTTTTTTTTTCCCCTTTCTTTTTTGTTCATTTACAGTTTCCTGGTCCTCGTTGCCTGCCCTGAGGACCGGGACCGAATCAGACTGTTTCCTGTGGGGGTTTGTTGCAGTCCCTGCTGCCTGCTCTGGGGAGCTGCAGTGACAGCTTTTTTTTTTCTTTCATTTTCATGGTCCTCATTGCCTTCTCCGAGGACTGGGAGTGTAAAGAGGAGCACCTTTGAAAGACTAAGTAAGCAGGAGGGCGGAGCACAGCTGCCGAAGCTGAGAACCACGGAAAGAGAATAAATGTCCTGGGGAAAACACTTGGTACCTTTAAATAACTTAGTAGGCTGTTGAGGAGAAGGGACAGACCATGTGATCTTCAACTCCCCTACCATGCCGGCTGTCCATTTTCTGACTGCCGCTTCTATTGTAGCATTATTTTTTTTTCAATGGACTTGGCAATATTTACAGGGTGGATTTTGGGGTGGGGTTACTTTTGTGAAAAAAAAAAAGAATGGCTGTGGTGTTTATTGGGAGGGTTGTGTGTGAAAAGTGGTAGGTGCTGGGGTCGGCCCTTCATGTTGCTTAGCAAAAGGCAAAAATGGTGGCCGGTAAGACTGAAAATTCAGGGGGCTGGATATTCAAACTGCGCCATTCTGAGGCGCAAGCCCTTGCGCTGCGCAAAATAGTTGCACAGGGGTGTGGCCGGGGCGATATTCAAAGGAGTTGCGCTATTGAGCAACTCCTTTGAATATCACCCCCCAGCCACAGCCACTGTGCATGGTGAAGTGGAACTTGCGCCACTGCAAGTTGTCAGAGTGGAGCATTCAACTTGCGGTGGCGCAAGTACTATTGCGCCATGCGCAAAATCATGATATTCAAAAGGTGACATGCAAATGGGGCCATAATTAATGCAAGGCACAGGGGGGGCCATTTGCATGTGATTATGGCTCTATTTGCATGCCATTAGCATGTAGGTGCGCCGATCCCCAAGGACTTGCGCCTAGCACCCTGCCAGGCAGCAGCCGTCGGGGACCGACACCCCCTGCAGCCCGATTGCAGGCATAGTGTACTCCTTCCCCCCCACCAACCCGATCGTGGGCAGAAAGTAAACTGAACCCCCCGCGAACATCTCCCTGGTGGTCCAGTGGACCGAAATGCCCGATCGCGGGCAGTAAAGTAAGCAGCCCCCTGAACATCTCCCTGGTGGTCAGTGGACCGAAATGCTAATCAGCGGGCGAAAGTAAACTAGACCCCGAGACATCTCCCTGGTGGTCCTGTGGACGAAATGACTGATCGCGGGCAGTAAGTAAACTGAACCCTCCCGAACATCTCCCTGGTGGTCAGTGGACGAAATGCGATCGCGGGCAGAAAGTAAACTGAACCCCAGAACATCTCCTGGTGGCTGAGTGTCCCCCCACCCCACCCACCCGAAGCCCCACCACCGCTCCTCCCCGGCGGCGAGGCGGCAGCATCCCACCTGCCTGCCGCCCGCGCCCGCCCGACTGACTGCCCAGTAGGGCTGCCGCCCCATGGTGCAGAGCAAAGAGCCAATGGGCGTGCAGCCCATACCATACAAGGCAGTCCAGATTCAGTCCAGACCTGTGAACTATCTGTTGACATCTGACTGCCCAGGATGGTATGGCTGCACGCCCACTGGCCTCCTGCCTGCACCAATACGCAGTCCACCGGCAGTCAGTCAGTGGGCGGGGGTGGCAGGCGGGTGGATGCTGCCACCTCCGCCGCCGGGGAGGGAGCGGGGTGGTGGGGTCTGTGGGGGTGGGTGGGGGACACTAGCCACCAGGGAGATGTCTGGGGGTTCAGTTTACTTTCTGCCCGCGATCGGGCATTTCAGTCCACTGGACCACCAGGGAGATGTCTGGGGGCAGTTTACTTACTGTCCACGATCGGGCATTTCGTCCACTGACCACCAGGGATGTGAACGGGGAGATTATTAAACATACTTTCGGTCCACTGGACCACCAGGGATGTGAACGGAAGGGGGGGAGCCACATTGATGCCCGCGATTGGGCTGGTGGGGGGGAGTACACTATGCCCGCGATCGGGCTGCTCTAATGGCCTTAGGAAGGAGGCTGCCATGCAGCCATAACCGTAAAAGGTAGGGGACAGGGAAACTGAGGAAGACAAATTAGAATGACAAAGAAAAATAATGTCTTGTTCCCTCCAAATTTAATCCAACCCTATTCTCCATGAGCATAACCATGTCTCAGCTGTAGACAGGAAAGGCCAGCTATTTAAAACGGGTCCCATTATACCCCCATATATTTTGCTGCATCGTTATGCATAGTGACCCAAAATTACTATTTTCAAATGAAAGGCTTGCCTGGAGTTCGGTGACCAAGCAGCCAGCCACTCCCACTTCCTGAGCTATATAAGCAGTTCCTCTAAGCCTCACAGTGAAGCATTTTTTCTTTGCAGCTGAAGGCTCTGCCGGTTTGTTCTCTGAGCTGGTTAGGCCTCCCTGGCTGAGGCCTGCTCCCCCTCCCCCCACTTGTCTCTGCAGGGCTTCTGGGTTTATTTTCCTGCTTTGGTTTGTATTTTGCCTTTGGCTGTGTGTGCTTTCTTCCTTTTTTTTGGGGGGGGGGTGCTTTTCTAAGCTCCTAGCTTGCTGCTGTTTCAGCTCATACTGCTTGCTTTCAATTACTCACACTTGCAAATTACTGGCACTGCAACTGCTTTCAGTTCCCTACAACTACAGCCACTACTGCTGACTGTTTACTTTACTTACTATTATACCCAGTGCCTGTGTTTTAACACTGTGCTCACCACGCTCAAACTACTGCAATGCAATTGCATTCATTACCTGTGTGTTTCAGCTCGGCCATAGCTGCTTCATGTTGCATACTCAATTCTTTTCACTTGGCACAGTTTACTCTGACCCTACCTGTGCTTCTCATTTTACTTGCAGCTTCCCTGCACTGCCTGGCTACACCTGCCTTCAAGCATTGTCTCCCTGTTTTATTGCACTTATAACTCTGAGGTCAGCCAACTAGCTCCTGCTGAGGCTGTTAATATAGCTTGATTTTAACAATAAAAATCTGTCTTCGCCACCGAAAATCCTCAGAGTCTGTCACCTCGATTTGGCTTTGTACTGTCTGGCTGGCTTGCTCCCAATTCAGTTGTTTCATTGCTATACAAGTTTGATATGCTAGTTTACCTATCATGACTACTGCTTATTGACTTATGTGCAGGTCTTCACTTTCTTACGCAGCTGTTACTCCTTGCTTATGCAAACCATTGCTTCATGCCTACTGTCATCCCCTTGGCTCAGCCAGGGATTCTGCTGCACTTAAACTGCATTCGACCTTGCAAGGTCTCAGCACTCACTGCTCATTACGATTTCAGCATGCCATGCTCATTCAGCTCACCAGCTTTTCAGCTCACTCAATTTCTGGGGCATGCCAGCCATTCTATTTGGCGCAGGGTTCCTGCAGCTGAAGGTCTCGCTCTGCCTTAGTCTGCATCATTGAGCGTTTCCAACTTGGGATGGGATCCTTCTCACCTGGCCCATAGCTGGGAATGTCCTCACCCCAGGTTTGGCTTTAGCTGCCTGCTATGCGACAGCAGCTCCTGGTGTAGAATTTAAGACTAACAGTGAAGGGTGGTTACGACAATCTCCTTTGGCTCTAGCGTCTCACTATATAGTATTTCCCTAGCGAGGCACCTTCACCGCATCCTCCCTATGACTGCCTCTGGTTCACCTGGTTTGATTTAGGGCAGGTAGGCCAGGTGAGTGCCTCAGCAGTTGTCGCTCTCCTCCTGTGCCTTGAATGCATGTATTGTTGCAGAGTTTTTTCGCACTCTTCCACGGTGTTCCCGCTAGAGGGTTTGAGTGAGAGCTTTCCTCCAAATTGGAATATTTTCTACCTCCCTTTAATTGGGTTTTCCAAATTGCAGCTGCAGAGCAGTCACTAAATAAATTATCCCAAGCCTAGAGGGAAGGCAACCTAGGCCTTGGATCCCCAGAGATTTCCTCCTCATAGGGTTTTTTTTCTCTCCTCCGTTGCCTCAGGTCATAACACTTAGTTAGCTTAGTTGTTTCCCTTAGTTTCTTTAGGTAGGTTCCATTGTTGGATGGAGGTGGAGGATGTCCTGCCATTCCCACTCTCCTTAGGGGATCCCCTACTCTCAAAGCAAGCCATCAGTATCATGCTCTGCAAACCTGGGCAGTTACTACGACAACTGAGCATATCATTGCATTATCAAACTGCCTCTGCTTCTCTACTACTGCATTACAGTTGCTGCTTCTACATCACTGTTTCTGCTTGCTTTATGCTTCGTGTTGCCTCCTTTTTGGGGATGATACTACTTTTTTGGGAGGATTCCTAAGGTATCTTTAGCCACGGGAACTGTCCCGTTGCACCTCCTTGCCTTCATACCCCTACAGGGTGGTAATTCCTTTGGAATAGAGAGCGCAAACACCAAAACTAAACTAACACAGTTGCACAAGCATAGCACTATACTGGCTGCATAGGTCAGTGAAATGAAAGGCTTCCCTGTAGTTCGGTGACCAAGCAGCCAGCCACTCCCTCTTCCTGAGCTATATAAGGAGTTCCTCTAAGCCTCACAGTGAAGCATTTTTTCTTTGCCCCACTATCCTCCCCTCCTCCTTCAGCAGCAGTGCTCTCTCCTTAGGGGGATTCCTAAGGTACCTTTAACCACGGGAACCGTCCTGTTGCACCTCTAGGGGTGGAACCCTCTCCGAGGGTTCCTTGCCTTCATACCCCTACAGGGTGGTAATTCCTTTGGAATAGAGAGTGCGAACGCCAAAACTAAACTAACACAGTTGCACAAGCATAACACTATACTGGCTGCGTAGGTCAGTGAACATGTGTACATGCTTGTCATGGGAGGAGCTCACAAACTAGTCATCTGTTAGTCAAATGAGGGGCTTGGCCTCTCATCCAGCTTAGTAGAGTTACTAAAGTACATATCTGTCTGAAAGACAATGCATTTAGTGTGCTCAGGAAAATTAAGATCTGTTGCACTGCCTGTGCTTAATTAACCGCGGGGTGAAAGTAACACAGCAGCCGTGTCTAATCCTCCAAAAGTTAAAATACGTATGAACATATGAAATTGCCAGCAGATACAGGCCATATGGTCTATCTAGTCTGCTTGAGTGTGCAGAACTTCAGCCCATTAGACTGCAGCTGCCCCCCTCCCATTAACTCTTCCCTCCCCCAACTGCCCCCCCGGTATGTACTTTCCCCTTGAATTTGTCCCACCCCTCTTGAACCACCCCACAGTCTGCACTGATATGAGTTGCTCAGGCAGTGCATTCCCATGCCTCCTCCTTTCCCTCCTGAATCTGCCCTCCTTTAACTTCAGGTAGTGCCCTCTGGTATCACTTCCAGTCTGGAGAGTGAACCCACCCTGGAAGCCTACTCTGTTCATCCCCTTCAGGTACTTGAAGGTCTTGATCATGTCCCCCCTCTCTCTCTTCTATCCTCCAGGGTATACATGTTGAGCTCTTTTAGTCTTTCCTCGTAAGTTCTATCCCCCAACCCCTGGATCATCTTTGTTGCTCTTCGCTGCACTGCCTCCAATAGTTTGATATCCCTTTTCAAGTATGGGCAACAGAACTGCACGCAGTAATCTAAGTGCAGCCTCACCAAGGACCTGTACAGGGGGCAATATGACTTTGCTACATCTGGATGTAATCCCCCTTGCTAAGCACACTAGCATCCCATTAGCCTTAGCCGCTGCCTTCCTACACTGGGCCAAGTGGTTTAATTCCCTGGTCAGCAGCACCCCCAGATCCTTCTCCTCATTGGATGTGGACAGTTTGATACCATCCATCCAGTAGCTGTATCCTGGATTTTTGGCTCCGAAATGCATCACCATGCACTTCTTGGCATTGAACCCAAGCTTCTAGGTGCGCGACCACTCCTCGAGTCTTGCCAAGTCCTCCTGCAGTAATTTGCCACCCTCTCCCCATCCACCTCAGCACAAATCTTGGAGTTATCAGTGAAGAGGCTGATCTTATTCTTGATCCCAGCCGCTATGTCTGCGATGAAAATGTTAAACAGGACTGGTCCCCATACTGATCCCTGTGGGACACCACTTGTCACAGCCCTGGACTCCGATGCTTCTCCTCCCACAACTACCCTCTGTTGCTTGTTCCTCAGCCAGTTTTCTACCCATCTGGCTAGCTTCCACCCTATACCAAGACTCCTCAACTTGCAGGTCAACTGTCTTTGTGGCACTGAATCGAAGGCCTTGCTGAAATCCAGGTAGTCTACATCTACTGCATGGCCCTTGTCCAGTGACCTCGTGATCCAGTCAAAAAAATCAACCAGGTTTGTCTGACAGGATCTGCCAGCGATGAACCCGTGCTGTCTGTCATCTTGCAGATCATTATCCACAAGAAACTGCACCAGCCTTTCTTTAAGGATAGATTCCATCAGTTTCCCCACAACTGCGGTGAGGCTCACTGGTCTGTAGTTCCCTGGTTCGTCCTTGGGCCCACTTTTGTGGAGAGGTACCACGTGTGCCTCCCTCCAATCTCTGGGCACACATTCTGTATGTAGCAAGGTGTTGAACAGATTCACCAGTGGCTCTGCCAGGACCTCTGCCAGCGTCCTCAGCACCCTGGGATGCACCCCACCAGCAGCAGTGGCATTCGGCAAAAAGAGATTTCCCATCAAGTATGTGATGTACTCACAGTTCCTTATTCATTTCCAATGCTGCTTCTGCACGCCCTGTTCAGAAATGACTGAAAGCTGCCACTAAAGAGTGTTGTTAAAGTCTTGTCCCATCTTGTTTCAACATCTTGAGTTTCTCAAGGATGAGTGTTGGAAAACATGTATGCTTTAGAAAGCCAAGATAATGGAGTATGTTGTGGAATTTTATAACCACCATTTTGTATCAGCTTTAAACTGTTATTTGAGCCTGCTGTACTGAAACAGCATTGAAAATAAATAAATATTTTTCCAGCTCAGTGAAGAATCTCGTTTGTGTTTAGTGCCCTGGCTGTTTTTTTACATGATGATAATTACATTTCAAGTTAATGGTAGCATGGGCACATCAGTGCTGTTTTTAAAACATCACTGTTTAGTTCAATGTGGCAGAAAAGAAATGTCTTTTTGTGGCCCCATTGTTAAATAAGCCAAGGAAAAACTGAACAATACTTACACACCAAAGGACACCAAAGTAAACTCAGAAAATGGTTCCATGTCATAAGGGCAAACAAATAACGGCGACCCGTCAAAAGGGCGCCAAACCCCCAGGGCGAAACCTGTTTGGACAGTGTTTTCATGTGGAGGGGCTTCACCCCCTGCACCCCCCCTTGTGTGGGGGGGAGGGACACAGCTCAGGGATGGGGGCAAAATCAGGATTGCCTAAATGTGTTGTGTCTTCGCCCTTTTGACGGGTCACCATTATTCTTTCACCCTTTTGACGTGTTACCCAGAAAATCCTTACAGTAATCTTCAGCTCAGTGGTTTCAGGGAGATTCAAATGGTCATACTTAATGTCATAGAATGGCAGTTCCAACCAGCTGAGACCTAATTGTTCTGGCAGCCTAGGAACCCATGACTGGAGCAAAAAATATCTGTGATCAAGATTTGAGTAGAAGTATCTTATACAAGAGAGTTGAGTCTCAGCTGCTGGAGCTGTCTTGGTGTGGTGCTGACCTTAGCCATTAGATTCAAGTTGGCACTGAGGGGACCGACTCCTGTAATGACTTTTAGGCTTTATTTTGAAATAATTAATATTTTCTTCAGGTCCTGTCTGTTTCCCCTGAGGAAGAGGTTCAGAAACCTCAATGCACCGGGGCTCATTATTCTGAGTCGGGCAATCTCATATGCACTATGGTGCTGTTTTGCAAAGTAAAATAAAAAACCTAAGTCTGTGGGAGTGCTTCTGCTCTGTTGTTGTTGTGTAATAAAAGAAGCAGTGCTTTAAAACATTCTTAAAATTTGGAACCACAAAAGACATTCTTTCTTCAGCCCTACTAAGGTATTGGCCTGATTTCAGTGGCTTTAGTTTCACCCTCCCCTTCCATAAAGCATCTTCCTGCTGTCCCCATAGTATTTGTATTAATCCATAGCAATAATTCAAAAAAGAATGTTTTTTTTTTTCTGGTAGTCTAGTAAATACATAGACAAGCAAAGTACTTGCAGTTGTGTTTGATTACTATTTGTCTGTCTACAGCTCCCCTTCCTGCTCTTTGTGTTGTTTTTTTTTGGCCCACAGTGGAAGGCAACTGAAGATCTTACTTCAAGGAGGAGCTCTTGTAGCAGGCAATAACAATAAGGACTAAGCCATCATGCACCAGGACCCCACAAAATACTTCTAGCTAGCAGTCTACAGCGGGGACCACCCCTGACGTTGTCCGCCCTCAGTGCTGGCCAATGGTATAAAAGGGGTGGTCCCCAGCCCCACCTCAGTTCTTTTCCCACCGTCGACCCATTCATATCAGCTCCACAAATGCCTCCAGCTACAGTCCACTGCTGTTGTGCATTTACCCACATTTATTTTACCTTTTCTAAAATTGTGTTTAGTTTTCTTTTTTCTCTGCATGTCTTTGTCACCGACCTCCTCAAGTGAGTGGTGCAAGTCTAAGTGTGCATGCGGCAAGCAGCTGCCTTCAAAAGATGGCTATGCAGCCTGTCTTTTCTGCCTAGGCCTAAACCACAACACAGAGGTTTTCCAGCACTGCCAGAGTTTTAACCAAAGGACTAGGCTTCACCACCAGAAGGCCCTTAAAGCCCACCTTCTACAGAAGCAACTTGCCGCCATACAGAAGCAATCTTTGGGGAAAAGTCCTTCTTCTTCCTCTTCCTCCATTTTGGGGGCCTCAAAGTCATCCATGACTCACCAGGAGAAGAAGAAGGCTTCAGGGAAACACAAATCCCATGACAAGGACAAGGAGAAGATCTGGACACACTCCCATTCATGGTCTCCCCATAAGAAAAAGACTGCATCCAGTTCCTCCTCTCATGGGGGATCGGACCATCCTACTCGGTCTGCCCTCACATCCTCTGGGCAACCAGTGGACAAACCTCCTGCCTTGTCCTGATGTCAGGCAGAGGTCAGTTAGGGTCCGGTACTTTGGTCTCGGCCCTGCAATCCCTGACGGTAAAGGCCCTCCCTAAGTCCATGGGCCTTTCCTCAGGAACCTGTTTGGGTGGGGGGTTGGTGCTCGTCATCTGCCCATTGGCCATGGCCTCTACATCTTTGGACAAGGGCCACCAACACCAGGAGCATGTGCTTGCCTTAACGGCCTCTGCAGCACCTGTGCCCTGCTCTACAGTGATGTCTCCATGGGCTCAAGCTCAGCCAGTATTGGCCATGTCCTCAGATTGGTGCCAGCAAATGCCCGCTACTCTGACTCTGAACAGCCTGGCACTGAATCCAGTAACCCCCGTTCGTCGCTGGTATCTCCAGAGTTGCCGGCTGATATGAATGCCTCCCCTACACTGATGACGGGAGATCTGACACTTGTGGCCCCTAATCCTAAGGACCAGATGCCTGGACATCTGATGCCAGCTGCATCGACACCAGCTGCACCAATGCCTGCTACACCGACTCCTGCTGATCCACAGCCCCAGGTGCCTGCTGGCCATTGGGGTACTCAGATTCCTCTTAGCAAGGTGAAGGACCTCTTCCACTTCTTTTGGAACTAAATCAAGGGGGACCTTCTCCCACCTAAGCCTTCTGATCCAGTCATAGTTGAACCTGAGCCAGAGCCTAGGGAGCCTACCCACTCAGTCTAAAAACACCTCCCCATGCCCTGACAGTGGGTGCAGGGGCCAGTCCAAGCACAGGGGCAGTAGGCACAGATATTCGTCTTCTCAGTCATCCGGCCAATGGCGGCATCACTTCACAAGGGGACATCAGCATGAGTCCTCCTCCTCTTCTTCTAGTTCAGAGGATTCGAGCCATAGCTCATCTTCTTCCTCCTCCAGGCCTCTGAGCCCAGGGATCATTCCCCCATGCCAGATAACAGGGACACCCCTAGATCCCCCTCCTGGTGATCCATCATTCATGGACGTCATAAGGCACATCCAGAGCATCAACGGCTGAGAGACAGAGGACCTGGATCCTGAAAGACACAGACTCACCAAGTACCTGCGCCAGAAGGAACCAAAACCCTTAGTGGTACCCCCGCTGGTGGATACCTTCCAAGACCTTACTAGGTTAACTTGGAAGCATCCCTCATCTTCATCAGAAGTATCAAAGAAGTCAGACAGGCTCTATAGGGCACCCATAGACGAGCCTTTTCTTGTGGAGCATCCATTGGCTGACCCCATGGTCATAACCACGGCCCATGACAGGTTAAAGAGGCCCAAACACCTCAGTAATCAGCCTCCTGACCAAGAGTCCAGGCATCTGGATCAGCTGGGCAAGAAGGTATTCACCTCAGCTACATGTTCTATCAGATCCCTGGATTTTCTCACCCACATGATGCAATATCAAAATGCCCTGTGGGAAGAGAGCATTGAGTTAGTCCAGGCCCTTCTGGATGCGCCCCAGAAGATAGAACTCCTGGACTTACTAAAATCTGGCTCTGATGTGGGCATGCATACTTTGCGAGCCTCCTATGATACCACTGATACGACTGCAACAGCAGCCACCATCGGCATCTGTATCTGATACCACTTGTGGCTTTGGATCTTGGGTTTCACCCAGGACCTTCAGGCCGGAATCTTGGGCCTGTTTTTCAAGGGCTCTGTCCTCTTCGGGGACAAGGCTGAGAAGCTCACCACTTGCCTCTAAGACTTCAGCAAGGCTATCTGATCTGTCCAGAAAATGTACAAGGCCAACCAGAAGCCATTTAAGAAGCAGTCCTTTCAGAAATCCACTGGACAGCGATCTTAAAACCAGTAGCAGCACTAAGGTGGTTATAAATGCAGGCAACCTCCCAGACACCTGGAGGTTCCTCTTCCAGAGCCACCATCTCAGGCTGCTCTCCCCACCCCGGGAGCTTCAGCCTGACTCCTTGCCGGATCCCCCTCCCCCAGCAGAGATTCTGGGAGAGGCAGTGGGGGGGGTCACTTCTCCCTTTATCTGGAGGGATGGAGCAAAATAACTGCCAACCAATGGGTCCTTCAAATCATAGAGAGAGGACATACACTGGCGTTCCTGGAGAGGCCACAGGAAAACCTGCCAGTGCCCTCCCACTACCCCCAGTCGCATATCACCTTGATCGAAGAGGAGATTGAGGTGCTTCTTCAAAAGCAGGCCACAGAGCCAGTTCCCCTAAGTCAGAGGGGAAAGGGATTTTATTGGATCCATGATAGTCAGTCAACAAATTCGTTGTCGACTGACGTTACAGTGAAACCTTTATGTTGACTGCAGTTGCAGTTGGCATAAAGTCAGTCACATGAGACTGTGTTTTCTTTGGCGGTCTTTGCCCCCCGAACCCCCCATGCAGGAGGCTCTGCCCCTCATCCACCCTGTAACTGAAATAATCAGCTCCGAGCAGGAGTTGATTCGGGGAAGGGGTGCAAGACTCCCAGGAAGCAGTGCCAGGATTCCTCACCGACACTATAGTGACCTGTCGCTTTGTCGCTGTACTGTTGATCACAGTAAAATTGCTGCCATAATGGCGGCTTACCGATTTTATTCCCATTTCTTCCTCATACCCAAAAAGATGGGGGATATTTGCCCTATTCTGGACCTCAGTCATCTGAACAAATATGTCAAGAACAAGAGGTTCAGAATAGTCACTCTGCCTTACTTCCCCTTCTTCACTAAGGTGACTGGCTCTGCTCCCTGGACATGCGGAATGCATACCTTCTCATCCTAGAGTCCCAGCCACACAGAAAGTACCTGCACTTCCTCTTCCAGGGACACCATTACCAGTTCCAAGCCTTGCCATTTGGTCTGCCCTCAGCTCCCAGAGTTTTCACCAAGTGCTTAGTGGTGGTGGCTGTGGCCCTCAGGAGGAAAGGCCATTACGTCTTTCTTTACCCAGATAACTGCCTCCTAACAGCACTTATGAGGGTTCAGCTGCTAGGAACACTCGCAAACAACTTTACTCTCTTGAGAGAACTGGAGATCACGCTGAACCTGCTGAATTCATCTCCATGGCCCAACCAAAGACTCCAATACATGAGAGTGATTCTGGACACAGCACAGGGCAAGGCTTTCATACCGTCAGACAGAGCAGATTGCCTTCCTTCTCAGGCTTGGAAGGTGTCCACATCCAAGCAAACCTCCGTCGGGGCATTCTTATGAATGCTAGATCACATGGTGGCTGCCATACTGACAGTTCCCCTGGCTCACCTGCACATGAGAGTCTCCCAGTGGATACTCAGGGTGCAGTGGGACCAACGCCCAGATGACCTGGAACAACTGGTCTAGGTTTCCGACCCAGTTCAACACATCCTGCATTAGTGGAAGGACCCTATCAACCTTTCCATAGGGATCCCCTTCAGACAGGAGTCCCTGCGGCAGACCCTAACAACAGATGCCTTAGTGTAGGGCTGGGGCTCCCAGTTAGCAGATCAGCAAACCCAGGGAACCTGGTCCTCTATACAGCAGACCTCACATATCAATGTTCTAGAGATGCGGGTGGTCCTCTATGCCCTTCAGGCATTTCAGATGGACCTTCATCCAGGCCCTCTTCTAGTCCAGGCAGACAATATGTCGGTGGTCTTTTATATCAACAAGCCAGAGGTTACTCACTCATATCCCCTCTGCAGAGAGGCCATGAGGGTCTGGTACTGGGCCTGGGAACACCACCTAGAGCTCACCGCTGTGCATGTTCCAGGCATCCAAAAAGTCTTGGACAACAGCCTAAGCAAGTCTCGGTCCAAAGCCCATGAATGGGAACTACTCCAGTCAGTCACAGAGCAGTTGTTCAACAGATGGGGACAACCAGAGTTGGACCTTTTTGTATCCCCGCTCAATGCCAAACTGCCCAGTTTCTGCTCTTTAGATCCAGGGCCTGGTGTTTTCTGTCAAGACGCGTTGTTCCTCTGTTGGACAGGGAGGTTTCTCTATGCCTTTCCTGTATTCTAGAGGGTCCTCCTCAAGCTGCAGGCAGAAGGAGTGGAGATGATTCTCATTGCTCCCTACTGGCCTCATCAGATCTGGGTCCCACTACTACAGCAGTTAGCAGCGGAACCTCCAGTTCCCCTCCCTCTGAGCTTGCACCTGCTCTCCCCAGACCAGTGCTGTCTAGTCCATCCAGACCTCAAGTCCCTGCACCTGCATGCATGGCTCCTGCAGACCTAGAAGTTGCCAGATTTTGGGTCTCTCCTAGGGTAGCTGATGTCCAAGTGGCTGCTAGAAAGCCTTCCACTAGGTCCACTTACACCATGAAGTGGAAGTGGTTCTGCCTCTGAGCCTCTGCTCACCACCTCAATCATTTCACTTGTCCAGTGAACTTCATTTTTAAGTATCTCCTCTTACTATCTGACTATGGTCTGAGCTACACCTCTAACAAGGTGCACCTTACTGCAATCTCTGCGTGCCAAGCACCGGTAGAGGGTAATACCCTTGCCCAGTTGGATTTGTCCTGCACCCTTCTGTGGGGCATTCTTCACCTGAAGCCTCCCATTTGGGAACCTGTCGCTCCGTGGGATCTTTTGTTGATGTTAGAAAAACTTACCTTGCCTCCTTTTGAACCAGCCGCAGAATGCAAGCTACACTTTCTGTCATGGAAAGCGTTATTTTTAGTTGCAGTTACTTCCGCTGGAAGGATTTCCGATCTTCAGGCCCTGATGTGTAAGGAGCCTTATTTGTTTTATCACAAGGACAGGGTGTCCTTGCGAACTAATCCTAAGTTTCTGCCGAAAGTGGTATCGGAGTTCACCCTGAATCAGGACATCTATCTTCTGGTTTATTATCCAGAGTATTCAAACAAAGAGAAGGCTTTACTCCATACTCTAGATGTCCACAGGACACTTAGTTACTACCTCCAACACACTAGTCCTATCAGCAGGGGTTCAGTTAATTTATTTTCAATGGAAGTCTAAAACTTCCAGGAGTTCAAATCTGGAAGTCATTCCAATTTTTTGGAAGTCAAAATACCTCCAGGATCCCACTTTTGGAGGTCAGTATTCTAGGATGGACACATGTATGGATGTTAACATAATAAATTAGTGGCAAAATACAGTTATTTTTTAGAAAAGTCCATCATGTCTGTCTTCCATGCCTGCAATTTTGGAAGTCATCTAATTTTTAGCTTTACATCTGGAAATCAATGACTTCCTCCCTCTTTATTTTGGAAGTTTTTGCCTTATTTTTGGAAGTCAAATACTCCCAAAATGGAGTTAACTGAAGCCCTGCCTATCAGAAAGACTGATCAGTTGTTTGTTTCTTTCACTCCCAGATCTGTAGGATGGAGCATCTGTTTCTAAACAGACACTGTCTAAGTGGTTAGTTAACTGCATCGTTTTCTGTTACCATAGGTACAACAAGCCTTTACCAGGTCTGGTAAAAGGTCACTCTACCAGGGGTATGGCTAAGTCCTTTGCCTCCTTAAAGAATGTTTCCACAGCAGGCATCTGCACAGGTGCCACCTGGAGTTCTGCTCACACCTTCATTAAGCACTACAGTTTGGACATTGCTTCCAGACGCAGGACTGGTTTTGGCCTGGCTGTCCTCCAAGGCCCGCTGTCCTGAAGGCTTCTGGCCACCTATAGCCTCCACCCGTGCCTATCAGTCTTTTCTCCTTGAGTGCTTGGGACTCAGTCCTTATGGTTATTGACTGCTGCAAGAGCTCCACCTCGAAGTAAGATAGTACAGTTATGTAAAAACTTACCATAACAGTAGATCTTCGGAAGAGCTGAGGTGGGGCTGGGGAGCGCCCCTTTTATACCATTGACTGACGTCGGGAGTGGGACAATGTCAGGGGTAGTACCCACTGAAGACTGCTAGCTGGAAGTTTTCCGTGGGGTCCCAGCACCTGGTTATTGTCTGCTGCAAGAGCTTCTCTCAAAGATCTACTGTTACAGTAAGTTCTTAGGTAACAGTGCTTTGTCGGACCTGTCCACATGTATCTGGATTTTTGCCTGTGCAGTCTTAGTTGAATAAAAAACTGCATGCACACCGTAGTTTGTGGTTGTGTACATATGCAACTATACATGGCCTGAAAGGGTTTATAAGTGTGTGTCCTGGTTGCTGATTTGTTGAGGAAAGATCCATTTGCCAAAATGCTTTCTGGATTGACCCTAATTAGAATTTAGAACCAACGCAAGGAAACCTTCTATAGTAGTAAATCTGTTGTGATACATCTTTAAAGCATGATTTATATAGTGAGCTGTTATTAGAGTTCATGCTGATTTTACTGAACTATTTTTGTTAAAATGTTAAGAATCCCTGCCTATTCATCCCTCTTGCTGCATACTCCAAAAGAATACCTGACAGTTTATCTTAAATACTGAGTGTGAATATGTAAGTACAGCAAAATACAAAATTGCTGGTACTCGAGGTACAATTAGTAGAGTAGCATGCATTCATCACGCTTCTTAGGAGCTAGAATTGTTTATCATTTGATACTGTACGAACAATCATGGGGCAGTGCATACATTTGAAATAAAAGTGAACACATTTTTATAGTACAGTATATATGTTATTTGAGACTGAACTTGGACATCAACACATTTCACAATTTGATGCATTTTATTAAAATGTTGTAATGAGTGCTTTTCTGATTTAAATGGATAGGAAAGAATGATTGTGGCACATTATTTAAGGGAACATAAACCTTATTATTCACATTTTCAAAATAGTAAATTTGGGTCATGTACTGTACGTAGCATGTTTACTTTTCTTCACTGAAATGCCCTTTAGTTAATGATGCCTTTTCCCCACCATTATTCATTTTTAGGTGGAAGCAATAGTGTGGAAGTCTATAACTGTCATGCATACTCTTTAGTGCAGACTGTCTAGATGACTAAGTTTAGTGTGTGTGAACTGACTGAGGTGAGGTCTGTGTAGACCCAGTTGAAACATTTCTTGTTCAGCATACCCCCTCAACAGATATGCATACCCATGATGCTTTGAATGGGATTTAAGCCATAGAAAGACTGCATGTTGCTGGAACAGAGTATAGAATTCAAACAAATTGGGAATTATCTGTCTTCTTGAAAGTGTATGTATTCCACATACTGCTCCTCGTATAAAATGGCACTAGGTCATAACTTAGAAAGCAAACACAGTACGGTCAAAAAAGTGCAGGAAATACAGCGACAGTAATGGTAGTGCTCGGCAAACACACTGAGTGCTACCATAGCATCACAGTACAACAACTGGCTACCCTGTGTGTTCATGGGGGCACTGCCGCCAACACCCCCCATTATGGGGGTGCTGCCCCCGAACCCCCTGGTATAAATATAATCACCTCTATGGGGGGGGGGAGGCAACTCAGGAACTGGAAGAAACTGTAGGGGGGGACTTCTTGAGGAGGGGAGGAACCCAGCAGGAAAACTGTGGGTAGGGGTCAAAATGTGCAGGGTGGGGGGTGTACACAGACAGGACATCAGTAAGGAGGGGGAAGAAAAATTAATGAAAAGAAACTCTTGTCCCAAAGGGAAAAAAAAGAAGTAATCACATGCCCAGGGACCAGAACTCAATACCCAGTCCACTGATGCACGGCCAACCTCCACTGCCTGTAGTCCTACCCTCCACGCCACAGCAGCTCGGCAGCACACCACCCAGCAAACGCTTCTGCTATTCCCCCCAATGGTCAACAGCTACCGGGATAGCACTAACATTACCTGCACTATACTGTCCCTGATGCTGTTTTTTATGTCGCTGTTTTTACAGTGTGTTTTTTCTTGTTATGGCAACATTTTCAACTGCTAAGGTATAAAATGCCTCCCTGTAATGCTGCTTCTTTAGTATTCTATACATGACTATAACGGATGCTTCATGCATTGATCTATAGTGGACTGGGTGCTTGATTGAAAGTGTGGTTGCATTGTGCTGCAGTGTCTCATCTGCTGCGAGGTTGGCAGTGATTACATAAGATGATTACTCACTATGGTCATCTGTTAGACTGTTGTTGATTGAATAAGTTGACAACCATTACATTATGGTTCTACAATCCAGGAAATAACATGAAGAGAAAGACATTAAAGAACTGACAAGATTAAAGAAAATACGAAAGCAAATGGGAAAGATTGCTTGGGCACTTAGCTGTACTATTGGTACTTCGATTACACACTGATAATGCACAGACTGCAGAACAGTATGGAATTTACTATCATGTGAGGCATTTCCTATTACTCTTACACCCTACCACCACAGGGATTTGCATATCCACGATGCGTTGCACTGTATTGTAGGCTTTAGAATGTATGTATGTAGCTTGAAGAGATTTACAAAAAACAAATGAATAAGAAATGGTCCATCTTTTTGTATCCTTTATGCATCCAACACACTTCTCTTCTTCCAAGTTGCCTGGTATGCTAACTCTAACCATATGGGTGCCTCACTCAGTGGTCTGCTGTGGACTGGCTAGTTCAATGAAGAAGTTAATGCATTATCCTGGTTCTTTGTGGGGTTAGCTGTGATAACAGTTGCAGCTAAAGACATGACCAGATATTTTGTGAAGTTTCTGTGACATCCCTAGGAAAATTCCCTGCCTGCCTGCAGTACCACTGTGGGCTACCAGAGAGAATCTCTCTAGATATATTGTGAAATACCTGAATGAATTTAGGATTCCTGGCTATGGACCTTTGTTGATCAACTGCTGATTAAACAAGTTGACACTCACTATATCCTAAGATACAGCCTAGCTGAGATGCCACATTTCATTTCTAAGGGCTCCTGCTTCTGGCTGGGACAGCATGATACCTCTCAGGACCACTGCACTTTGATTATTTATTTTTGTCTTTGGTAACCAAGTAAGGTCCACTAGGCACATGTGCCTGTTTTCAGGGGTGACCTAGAAGCACTGGGAGGTTAAGTGACTTATCTGAAGTCACACAGTGTGCAAGTGGAGGTTGTGGGAATCAAATCCAGGTCTGATGGATATACCAAGCTCATTCACAGCTTGTTACTGTAACCTCTAGGCTATACTGCATGGGAAACATCACTTGAGACTTCCACTCCACTGATATCACTGGGTGTTGTAACTCATGAGTAATTAAACAAACTATGGCCAGAGCCAGTGTGGCTGCAGCCGAGCTGATGGAGGAACACGATACTATCTGCCATGTTCAAGATGGCTGCTGAAGTTTTCTGCACATGCACGATGACTCACACATGTACACTGAATTCCAACGGCATGGCAGCACAGTCAGCCATGTCCAAGATGGCCACTGGAGTTCAGTGCATATGTGCAGGTTGTTACACATGCACAGAAAACTCTGCTGGCCATTTTGGGCATGGCAGACTATGCCGCTGTGCCACTGGAGTTCAGTGCGCCATGCACAGAAAATTCTGGCAGCCAACCTGAACATGGCTGACAGTGCCGTGTTCTACTGACTGGTCTTTCAAATAAAGTGGTGAACACACAGTGATTGCCATTCACCTCCTCTATTTAAAAGTTCATTTGGTATTCGGTAAGCTCCCTTCTTTTTTGTGCTCGCAAGACAGCTGCAGGGCTACGCCTACAGCAACTGTAAAAATGAATAGTGGAAAAGAAAAGGGCAACAAGGACCCTAAATAAAAAAGGACTATTTCTAAACAAACATAGGATAACACTGGGGGCATTAAACAGACTTCACATGCCGACATTTCCAATTATATTCAAAATGCGAAAAAAAAAAAAAAATGCAGAAGGTTAATGCTTCCATAAGTAGGGATGTAGTAGTCCATTATTAACTCTGCCAAATTGTCCAGCGGGAAATTATACATAAATAAAGTAAGTATAAGTTTACTATCTGCTCCATGCGGATTATAAAGGGATACATCATTTACCCTTCTCCAACCTGTAGATTTCTTCTTGAATCCCTAATAAAAACAAAAACATTTGTTTTAGGTTTTATTGTTTAATTCTTAAGGTCAAATCTACAGTAACTAGACTGCAGGGGGGGTTTTGTGTGTGTGTGTGTGTTCGAGCGTGCATACATATGTGTGTGTGTGTGTGTCTGTGTGTGTGCATGCGTGGGGGTGTTCCAACCAAGGGAAGTAAGACAAATATCTTTCAACCATGACATAACATTAAAGCCCTCTTCATCGCCATAGTCAAAGCCCTCATTACAAAAACCTGAAGTGCTCTAACAGGAATGTGGGAAAGGTGGTGGGAATCTCAAAAGTGCATCCACTGGGGAAAAATGCACTTACAACAATTCTGTCACCATCTGCTCACAGTCCGGTACCTGTTAGGCTACACATAGTAGTGCAGTAAATTAGAGTTAGCCAACCCACACATTCAATACAATTCAATTCATTTGGTAAGCAAATTGAAGGGAAACTCCTCTTTTACAATTTCAAAAACTTTAGGTGAAATCGTCATGGAGCAGTTGAGGATGGAGGAGCAGTCAGTGCATTTAATCTTCTTTGGTAAAGACTAAGATTGCACAGAACTAATTCTAACAGGTGCCACCTAGAACCTATGTGGTTCTTAAATTTAGAACTGAAATGAAACATCCATTGTTTTTGTTGTTTTTCTTTCTCATGTAGCTTTTTCTCCCCACTGTTTTTTTGCCTAGTCTGTGGGCCTGGGTGCTTAACCTAAATGTTGACTGCCCCAGGTCTGTCCTCTGCTAACCCTACTGTCATTTTGGAGAGAGTTCACTGCATGGGACCTGAGGGAACTGCCATCTATCATTGCAAGTGCATGCACAGCAGACCCCTGTGGGGAGCTAGCTCCTTGGCCCTCCACAAGAGTTGTTGTGACACTAGAACCTGACCGTAACCCTCTCCAACTGAGACACATTGCTGTCATCAGCTAGCTCAGCCTAGCCTTCCTCGCTGCAGTGAGCGACTCAGGTCCACTCCCAAATCCATGTAGCCTGCACGTCAGCACAGTGCGCTGATGTTGGACCATTGGGGTAGTGCAGAACCTTTCATTACTTAAGCAATAAGGCATGACGGTGGGTGTGTTATGGTGGGAGAACAGCCCACCTCAGGTGGGTTGAAGCATGAGGTGAAGACAAGTGCTTCCACCACCCAAGAAGGGCTGTTAGCTCACCATAATGCACTCCCTGTAGTGTCTTATTGCAGTTATGAAATGGGTCCTTTTTAGAAAGTTGGATGCATTTTTTAAACATATTTTTGTTGAGCTATTTTCAGCTGGGCTGTTGTACTGGGATAACAGCGCGGCTGAAAGTTCTATTAGTCAATCAGGAGCCAGCATTCTTTCTACTCATTTCATAATAAATAGTATAAATCAGTGGAACATGCAGATTAGTAATGAACATGTAATCTGAATCTAAATAATTATCTTTCTAAATTGCAGCTGATGATGAACTCAGCTGCATGTACTGTATAATTACTGGGACTAAATATGTGACCACATATTACCCATTCTTAAACAACACCATTGACTCCTTACTGGGCAAACAGTTGATTTTAATATTCTGTCTTTATAAAGTCTGTATGTTATATAAATGCCTGCTTGATCTGGTACCTGATTATTTAAAGGGTTTATTAGTTTATGTTCCTTCTTGTGACTTATACTCCATAAATCAAGTATACTTCTATAGCAGCTGTTACAAAAATAAGATTAAAAACAATTTGAGCTTGCTCTTTTATCTATTTGGTTCCTGTGCTTTAGAATTAGTTGCTTCACTATATAAAAACTGCAACCTTGGTTGTTGAATTCAGTGTTTTTTTTGTTGAAAACTCACTTTTTTGAGATTTCACAGGGTCATGTATAATTTGACCTTGGAAATTTGTTTAGCCATGTATTTTGTCATGCTTCTTTGCTGAGTTTAATAAATGCATAACCTAAATTCTGATACTGTGTTGATTTTACTGTACTGTTATGTGTTGTAATTATGTAGTTTATCTATCCCTGATATTGCATGGATTTTTATATTGTATTTTAAAATTATGTGTACAGTGTTTTGAACAGTTTTTAGAATAGCTCTATATAAAAATAAAATGATTGATTGCTTAGCATATAATAATATACCAATACAGGACTGTGCATGCACATTGCTATGCTCATAAATAGGTTGAAATCAGTTATCTTTTAGAACCTTTTGGGGTACTAAACAGAAGTGGTTTTAATTAGAATTGTAAATAGTTTGCCCATACCTAGTAAAGGACTGAGCAAATAGGTGGGGGTATGGGTAGCAGCACTTATATGAAGTTCTTTTTTTTGGGGTTTGTCTATGAAGGACATTTTTTTTATTTTATGACTATTTTTCCCTCCTGTCACCGCTGGCTGGGGCCCTATCAGTCGTCCTGCCTGTTCCCCTCCTGCCGAGATCCTCCTGATGAAGAAGAATCAGCATTTATATAGTGCTTTTCATACACAGTATCCCAAAGCACTTTACAAGCAATGCTAGACTGGTAGTGAAGTGACTGAATGTGTGGTGGCGGCCATATCGCACATCATCACCCACACACAGCCTGGATAATTGCATGAACCAGTTTATGGGAAGGGGAATGTTGGCCAGGACACCGGGAATGCTCCCTGCTCTTCGCGAAGAGTGCCCTTGGTTCTTTTACTTCCACCTGGACACCCACCAGGAGAACACCAGGATGGGCAGAAGGGACCTCGGTTTAACATCTCATCTGAAGGATGGCACACCCCGGCAGTACAGCACCCCCCAATACTGCACTCGGATGCCAGCGATTTTTAGGTGCAAGTCCAATCCCGGTGTGGGATGAGAACCCACGACTTTCTGGTCCAGAGGTGGATGTGCTACCAACTGAGCCACGTTGACCCAAACTCACTGTCTCCCCTCACTCGTGACACACCTCTGGAGAATCCCCCAGTCCATGCCTCCCAGAATGGAACCACCTTCTGCTCCTCGGCGCTCCCTCTTCTAATGTTCCTTGGGTGGAGCTGATGGGCGAGATGAGATCCGGTGGGCAGAGTCCAGCATTGGAGGTGGGGACAGGTGATGTCTTCCTCCCAGTCAATGGGTGGTTTCCTTGTTCATGAGCTCTTCCCCAGGAGCATGGACATGCAATGACATCCAGCGCGGGCTGAGCGTGCTCCCGTACCCCTCCCGCGAACGTCCACTGATGCTCCTCCCCGTCGCTGACATGATCCCCCAGCTGTTGCACCCCCAGCCTCCACTGGGAGTCACCAGCACTGGGGAATCATCAACCCACCCTCCCCAGGAGAGGAGAGCTGTCATCAAATGCTCAATCCTCTCCTCCCCTGCCAACCCTCGGCAGCCTGGGCTCGTTCCCAAACTTGGGTCACTGGCACGGTGTGAGGTGTGGCATCCAGCGCCTCAACCCTCAGCGCCACCAGGCTGGCTATGAAGGAAATTTAAAGAGAGACTTTCATATTATGACAGTTTTTAAAAAATACTACATATTAACAAAAATCCATTTACATTTCATGGATTTTCCTTTTAATGAATGTTCAAAATGGGGGTGCCATTAAGATTATACTTTCACTGCATGCCTGTGCAATAGGAGTAATAGGGTGTAAGGTAGGGAGTGATCTTGTTTAGACAGGAATATTTTGAATATTTAGCATTAATGGGACAGCAGAATGTATAAAATACAATGAAGGGTAATGCAGTTTTCTTGTAATATGGCGATTTTCAAAGAAAAATGTGTCCTATTAGGAGGTGCTATGTTTAACTTGTTATTGTAGGCGGGGGAAGGGGACTTGTATTGCAGCCCTATGAATTAATTTTTTATATAGAATTTCATGCAACAAGGTAGCCTTGTTTTTGTGAAACATCTATTTTTCTGAGGTTTTTGGGGGACTGATATAGCAGTAGGGTCACAGCCTACTGTTTAAAGAATTACAGAGAACAAGAATACACACCATAAGTTACTGCTTATTCACAATGATGGACATGATGTAACAACACTGTATACAGAAGCAGAAAAGTCCCCAGGAAGATGGTGTTTGGGGCTGGATTGGGTATGAGCATAAGAGAACAAAGAAGTGCTTAGCGGTTACATCAGCTTTGTTGACTATCAAACGTGGCACTTTTTAAGGATTGTAAGTTACTGGCTTCTTTTATTTTATCCAGTAGCAAATTCCATATGATCGGGGCTGCTATGGAGAAGATCTTTTCATCAAAGTACTTGTACGTACTCAGTTAGGGTTGGACTTGTAAACTAGAGTTGCTCATTTGAGATCCTTTCTCTTTTCAGGGGGCAGGAGACCTAGGCCGTTGTACATAAGGCAGTGATGTACTGATGAGTTTTTCTGTCACAGCCTACTGTAGTTCTACACTTAGTATAAAAAGCAACAGAGAGTTTACATATAGCTGTGGCATTCGCAGATCTGTAGATCACTATTCTGTATTACAAGAGTGTTAAGAGGGATTGCTTTAGGAGCAGTGTTCTGGTCCTGATGGTAATACAGCTTTAGTTGCAGTAGAGAAGCCCTGACTTATAGTGTGCATTTCTGACAGTCCAATTACTGTAATCCATATAGAAAAGTTTAAGATCGAGCCACAAACCCAAGTATTTAAAATACTGAACATTTCCTAGTGGTGGTCCTGTTCAGGGTAGGACATGTAATGAGTTCCTTCTATAGAACAGCATTGATTTAGTTTAAGAGTTAGTCAGCATGTTTGAGTTTGTAGGCATTTGTGTCTGGTTTTACTGAATACATCTTAAAGAGTACTATTTAGTTCAGGAGCTGTCCTTGTTTTGGTTACATGTATATTCCATGTAACAGTTGATACAGACATCTGGAATTGTGCAGATGAATGGTAAGTCACTTATGAGAAGTTGAAGAGATGAGAATCTAGGATGGACCCTTGTCGGACACCACGGTGGAGTGTCTTTGGAGAGGAAGTTAGAGTACACATTTGGCATTGACAACTTGGGACTGGTTTGTGAGGCAAGCCAGGAAAGCTGCACATGTTAGTCCCAAGCCACATTTTTTTGTGAGTAGAACATGGTTCATGGTGTTGAAGACCTTAAATCAATGAATGTGACTCCAACAAGGTGTCCTTCATCCAGAGCAGCCATTAGAGCATTTGTTACTTTTAGCAGGGCAGTACTGGTTGAATGATTGTGACAGAAGCCAGATTTGCTTCAGTAAGAGGACTTTGATCTACTATGAGCTGCATCTGTTGCATGTGTTCTGTTTCCTTGAGTATTTTATTGATTGTAGATAATACGAAGATTGGAAGGTAATTGTTATGGTTCTGGTAGGGGGATCCACACTGGTGGAGCAGGGTGACTATTGCTATGTTCCAGATGTCTGATGTTATCCCAGTATGTAGGGAGAAGTTCAAAAGTATAGCTATAGGTGCACATAACTGTTCAGCAACAATTGTAAGCACTCAAAGAGCAACTTTATAGGTGCTCACACCAAATACCAAAACGAACCCATACCTGCCCCAATTCATATTCTGAAAATATCTCCAGTTGTAGTTGCCACTATTTTGGAAGGGAAGAGATTGTATTTTGGCTCTGTGGAGCCGAGCCATGACAATTCTTTCCACTTCCTGGTACCTTCTGATACAGTGATCTGCCCCCATCCACCCCCATGCTAGCACGTTTTGTGATGTCACTATATGGCGACTGCAGGGGCGTGCTCCATAGATATGAATGGGTCTGTTTTTAAGTTCGTTTTTCATATTTTAGATGGACCTTGTGAACAATTAGGCGCTGCTCAACCAACAATGCCCTTGTTAGCTGAGCAGTGCCCTTGATTTGCTTCACATGGCCATCTAAAATACGTAAAAACAGATTTTAAAAACAACCCCATTGATCTCTATACGGGCACGCCCCATGCTCTCCATATAGTGACATCACAAAAACATGCTAGTGTGGGGGGAAAATTGGGGGTGGATTGCAGTATCAGGGGTACCAGAAAATGGAAGGGATCGATGAAGCTCAGCTCCACGGAGTCAAAATATGATCTCTTCCCTTTCAAAATAGGGACAACTACAACTGGAGATATTTGTAGCATATGAACTGGGGGCAGGTAAGGGTTCATTATGGTTCTTGGAGTGGAATTTGAAAAACTGCAGGATAATTGGGTCGAAACACCTACATATCGTTTGTGTGTATAACCCGCCAACCAGTGGGCTGAACGGTCTCCAGAACCTACTGCAGTACGTTTCCCAAAATGTAAAAACAAATGAAACACTCCTCCTCGGTGACTTGAACCTGAACTGGCTGGGCCCACATCACAATCTCCTTGCATCTTTGATCCAGAAGCACAATTTTCACCAACTTATAACTATCTGCACTAGAACCACGTCTTCACTATCAGGGTCGTTACTGGACTGGATCCTTACAAATAGACCGGATCATGTTTCCAAAGCTACCGTCCTGGCTGACTCACTTACAGATCACTCACCAACGCTCTGTCACTGGCGCTCCTGCCCACCGCCTGCTCCTCAACCACGACTGATTACCTTCACGAACTATGCTGCCCTCGATACACAAGCCTCTTATCTGACATATCTGACATAGACTGGACTGACGTTTTTCCACCTCCAATGTTGACACTGCTCTTAACATATTTCTCACCAGGTTTGGCTAAGTACAAAAGAAACACCTCCCAAAGGTAAAAAGAAGAGTCAGAGGTCAGCAGTCAAGATGGCTAAATAAAGAACTCCCATGTAAGTTAAAAGTCCGAGATAAGCAATGGAAACAATGCAAAATCTGCGCCCTGGATCTTATCCTGTACAAGCAGTATAGAAATGATTGCAAAAGGCGATCAGGCAGGCTAAAAGCATATACTGTCAAAACCTGCTGACTAACTCCTCCAACGACTCTCGAAAATTTTGGAGCCACATTAAAACTTTTTAGGATCTACCCAAGCTGTCACCCTCAGAAATGGTCCTGCAAGGTGTCCACTGTAATGACTCTTCACTATTGCAAACGCTGTAACCAGCAGTTTTATGACCCATCTGCCTCACACAGCTTCCCTTCAATCTCCTGCTACACAACTGAACTCAACATTCCTGCCATCTTCACCTACCTCATCTAAACCATTCTACTTCAAAGCGGTCACCAGGCATCAAGTCTTCAAGCTGCTCAAGGCTATCTCTGACAATACCAGCCCCGGCTCTGATGGAATGGAACCCCGCTCTATTAAAGATGGCTGCTCACCTCATATCTGGACCTATAGCTAGAATCTTCACCCTATCCTCTCCAATGGCTCTGTCCCTGAAATCTGAAGGCCGCCAGAATTACTCCCGTGTTTAAAAAGGCAGCAAAATGACACGACCAACTACAGACCAATTCATATACTATCAGTCCTTAGCAAGATCCTTGAGAAATTAGTCTCTATTCAAGTTACCGAATTGTTGAAAACTCCAACTTACTCAATACAGCACAGCACGACTTTAGAAAACACCACAGCACCATGACTGCACTAGCAAAATTCTCCTCTGACATTCTGTACCAACATGGACAAAGGGAAGCTAACAGGGGCTGTTTTCATCGACCTCACCAAAGCGTTCGACCTTGTTGACCATCCTTACTACTTGCCTCAGAAATCTGGGCTTCTCCTACCCTGTCACTACCTGGTTCAGCAGCTACCTTGCCAACAGGACTCAAGCAGTGAAATTCAACCTCGCGATCTCTGACAGTGCTGTTATCAATATTGGCGTCCCTCAGGGCTCCATTCTCGGTCCTCTCCTCTTCTCTATTTGTAAACAATCTCCCTGATGTAGTAACCTCTGGCCACTCACTACTTTATGCTGATGACCTGGTCATCTATGCCCACTCTGACAATATCACCAACCTGAATGCTGCCCTTACCACAGACTTCCACTTGGTGCAGCTCTGGCTACACACCCAACGCCTTGTCCTTAACTCCAATAAAACTAAAGCCATGCTATTTGGATCCCCACACAAATTAAGAACCTGCTCTTCTTCTCTCTGTGCCTGACATTAATGGTAACCCTCTGGAGTCTGTTAGCTCTTTTCGCTACTTGGGCATTCACCTTGACCAAAATCTTGACCTAAAGCTGCACATCCAGGAAACTTGTAAATCTGTCAATTGTAAGCTAGGGGCTGCTTACAGGACTAACTACCTGCTTACCCCTGCCGCTAAACTGGCAATAGCTAGAGGAATCCTGTTACCAACCCTCACCTACGGTGCTCCCATCCTAACCATGGCCAGCAAACTGCTCTGCACCAATGGGACACCACCTTCAACAATGTTTGCAGGTATGTGGCTAAAGCACTGCGCCTGAAGCACCATTGTCAGCATACAAAGACCTGGGCTGGCTATCTCCTCCTCCACCAGACAATATTACCTCTGCAAACCTTTCGACACCATCATCAGAGCATCAAAGCCAGCTGAGCTCTCAAAACTACTCCAACCGGTTATACCTTCACGGGACCTTAGATCCTCTGACAAGTCCTTGTTGAATATTCCTCTCTGCCGCACAAAAGGGGCTCGGGAGCCTTCAGTTATGCTGCCCCTCACTTTTGGAACTTGCTGCCCCAGGGACTAAGAAATGCTCCTTCTCACGATGCATTTAAGCACAATCTCAGAGCTTTCCACTTCGATGGACAAATGTGTTTGTTTTGATCCTCTTGAATCCCATGCTCTAACCTGTTCTCCTCCCCTCCCTATTATGTATTATAGGCACTTGCGCTTTTTATTCTTGGTTGTTTTTGCTTTTATGTTTCATGTTTGTTGATACTGTATAACGTTGTTGTTCTGATGCCAATTGTAAGCTCTCTAATTATTGCCTAGTCACTTAGCTTGCCCTCGCTCCTGAGCTGTTTTCCCCACCTTCATTCCTTATCCTGCACCTCTGTTCCTGTAACACTTACTTTCCCAGCCCCGCTCTTCCCTTCCCACTTAGCCATTTCTCCAGTACTCTGTCATTACCCTCCCTTTTCCTGCCCTCCTCTCCTGCTCTTTGCCCCTCCTCCCCTTAACCGCCCCACTCCCTCTCTGCCATCTTCGGTTCACTGCCCGCAACAGGTTGCTACCTTGTACTGCTAATGCCGTAACTTGCCGCCACCCTTCCTACCTTTCTTTCCACCTTTCTGCCCCTCTCCCTGCCAGCTTCCTCCTTCTTTTATTCTTCCTCTTCTCCTATGCTCAGTCCTCACCCTCCCTCTCCTATTTTATCCCGCCTCCACCAGTTTGCGTGACTCCTCTCTCTCCTGCCATCTCCGTAGGTTCCACCGGCTTGGCCGCAGGTTACTACTTCCACCCGCCAATGTGCCACCGCCGCCTCTTGTCCTCCCTCCCTTCTTCTGCTCTGCTGCGCTCTTACTAGGTGCACTCTATCTCTATCCCCACTCATTTCCCTATCTGTTCCGGTGTCTCTTCATCCCTTTCTCCCCATACCCTGCCCTTCCCACCCTACCCTTCCCTCCCCATTCCTTTAGTTCAAATCCTCCTCACCCTTGCACCTAGTCCCCCACCGCCTCCCCTGCACATCACCCTCTCCTCTCTATTTTTGCACCCATAGCTTCACTGTCCTGTTCCCGACCTCTCCCGTCTCTCTTGCCAACTCCCGGTTCCACCGTCCCGCCACAGGTGGTAACCTCCTCCCGTAATGCCGCACTTGGGCGCTTTAACCTCCCTCCTGTCCTCCCTTTTTATTATTCGCCCTACCACCCCTGTCTCCGTCTCTCCTGCTCCTACACCTTACACCTGTCCTCTACCACCTCTCCCCTAGTTCTCAACAACTGAATACATGTAATTTTATCCTTATTGCTATGTTTGACTACACTGTGTGACTTTGTCCTTTGCAAATGTATCCTGCTCTGTGTAATTTCTTATGTATCCTGCAAATGTATCCTGCTTTGTGTAATCTCTTATGTATCACTGTGTTCTGTAACTGTACCTCCCGGGTCGTGCCTAAAAATAGTCACTTGTTGGCTAGCACACTTACCTGGTCAACAAAAACTAAATAAATAAAAAAATTAAAAAAATTGCTTTTTGAGTCTCTATCCCATCAGAGCCTGTGCTATTTGAAGTGTCAAACTTTTGAAAGAACTTAATCATTTGAGCCTAGCTTACTTCCTTAAAGAAGAACATGGGTTTTGGGCTTCCAGCTGAGATGAGGCAAGTTCCTTATAGGGTAGTAGCATTCTGAACAGGATGATGTGTTGGTTTGGATAGGTGGAGGTTGAGGTCAGTGATGTGTGAATTATCTGCAATTAGTGTAACATTATGGAGGAGGTACGATATGGGCTCTGATTTGTAATTACCTAGGAGTGAGGTGCAAAGTGATGCACACAGAAAACAAGAACCCCAGGAAGGAATATTGGATGAGAGGGGTTAAGTTGGACACTACCACTTAGCAAAAGGATCTGGGAGTCACCATACATGACTCTCTAAAACAATCTAGTCAATGTAACAAGGCTTACTGCAAGGCAGCCAGGATGTTATTTGGATGTATCAGTAGGGGCTTTGACAGTAGAGGAAGGAGGTGATATTTATTTTATTTAGTCTAGGATTACAATTTACCTTTGAGACCAAGGCTCTTTTACAAAGGTTCCACATCATAGGTTACAAGGATAACACATAGGTTACAAGGATAACACAGGTTGCAAAAAAGGAACATTTGGTAGAGATAGGTTGAGGGGGGTAGGAGGAGAAAAAGAAGGGGGCAGTAGCAGGCGGTCAGAGAAGGAGAAGGGAGGAGAGGATAGGGTGGGGGCGGGAAGGGTGCGAGGCAGCCAGGCGGCATTGTCAGTGGCATTGTCATATTGCCTTTCTGTAGATCACTGGTGAGGCCGCATTTGGAATACTGTGCTCAGTTCTAGAGCTCCCATCTAAGAAAAGACAAAGTCAGACTACAGACAGCACATCATAGGGTTAACAAAATGAATCAGGCCCAGTAGAGCAGATCTTATGACGACTGGCTTAAGGCCCTAAGCTTGTACTGTACATGTGCTGGAGACCAGAACAAAGAGGAGAGACATGATAGAGACCTTCAAGTTCCTGAAAGGAATGAATAAGCTAGATTGTGGAAAAATATTCAACAGGACTCGTGAATCAAGAACACAGGGGGATGAATGGAAGTTGGGGGGGATGATTCAGGAAGGGTGTGAGAAAGTTTTGTTTTACAGACAGTGTGGTTGAGCCATGAAACAACTGACCAGCAGAGGTGATAGGCTTAAGAACAATTAATGGTTTCAAACACGGATGGGATCGAGTAAAAGGCTTGATATTTACACTGGGGGAATGCAATAAGGCTGGGGGCAATGGAGGGGAGGTGAGAGCAATATCCTTGACTAGACATTTGGTGCCAGGGTAGGAGAGGGCAAAGCAGGGCAGACTGGATGCACCAATGGTCTTTTTCTGTCAACATTGTCTATGTTTCTGTGTTTATTAGGAGGGTATTTTTTTATACAGATTTTTATCCCCTCCTGTCTCTCACCTTGCTTTTGGCTGTCTCCAGTTACCACCCAGCTGCATCACCCTCTAACATCATCACTTCCACATTCCTCTACTGTTCCGCCCTCAGTGGCAGGGTGACCCAGGGGAGGGACACACTCCCCTTGACCCAGGTCTGGATTTGTTTGAAGGCAATAGGGCTGCATTGTGTGGGACCTGAACATTCTGACAAACATTATACTTGGTTGAGGCTGGGATTTTTTCCCCAGCTTTTCTTCTAAATCCCCTGCATCATCAAGAGTTGGCACAGCCTTCTGTTTAGCCTCACCTATACAGAACATGCCTCTGCAGCAGGAGCCAGCTCCCATACTCAGCCGCAGGGGTCCCTGTGGTGCCGGATCCCCCATCAGTTAGTAACTACCTAGGCTAGGCTTGCATCAAATGTGACAGCCTAAGTCTGCTCCCAAATTCTGGTAATCTGCATTGCAGTGTGACATGCTGCCACTGGACCATTGTAGCAGCCTATTCAAGGAGGGTAATGATACCTGACCAGGGATGAGGCTGGCAATTATAGGCCAGTCAGCTTGGCATCGGTGGTGGGAAAGTTAATGAAATCACTACTGAAGGAAAAGATTGTGGAATACCTTGAATCCAGTGGGTTACAGGACCTGAGGCAGCATGCATTCATGGCGGGGAGGTCATGCCAAATGAATCTGTTAGATTTCCTTGACTGGGTGACCAAGAAATTACATCAAGGTGGAGTAGAGGATGTGGCCTACCTAGATTTCAATAAGGATTTCAACACTGTTCCACATAGCAGACTCGAAAGCAAGGTGGGTAGCATAAGGGTGGGCCAAAAGTGGTTAACTGGTTAGGACACTGGTTACAGGATAGGCGACAGATGGTGGAGGTAAACAGAGTTAACTTAGAAGAAGTGAGGATAACCAGTGGGTGCATCAGGGATCAGTGCTAGGAATGGTCCTCTTTAATGCCTTTATAAGTGACATTGCAGAGGAGCTAGAAGGGAAGGTCTGACTCTTTGTTGATGACACCAAAATCAGCAATAGGGTGGACAATTGGGGGGGGGAAGGATGAACAGAGACCTGAGACAACTCAAGGAGTGGTCAAGGGTATGGTAGCTGGGTTTCAATGCAACAAAATGCAAAATAATGCACTTAGGGCTCAAAAACCCAGCGATGGAGTACAAAATGGGTGGCGTGGTATTGACAACCACTAAGCAGGAAAGAGACCTGGGGATAATCGTATCTGATGACCTAAAGATGTCCAGGCAGTGCAACAAAGCAGTTGAGAGGGCTAGTGGGATGCTGGGGTGCATAGGGAGGGGTATCACTAGCAGAAAGAGGATGATGGTGTTGCCTCATTATAGATCACCGATAAGACCCCACCTAGAGTACTGTACCACATCTTTGTAAGGACACAGACAGGGTGGAGGTGGTCCAGAGGCAGGAAACTAAAATGGTACAGGGTCTGCATCACAAGTCATATGAGGAGAGACTAAAGAACCTCAGTATATACACCCTGGAAGAGAGCAGGGACAGGAGGATATGACAGAGACCTTTAAGTACCTCATGGGGGTAAAAAAGATTCAAGAGGTAAGTATTTTTCAGAAAAAAAGGTGATCAAGAACAAGGGGACATGGTATGAAGCTGGAGGGGGGTAGATTCAGGAGAGAGGTGAGGAAGTACTTCTTCACAGAAAGAGTGGTGGATTTCTGGAACAGCTTTCCAGAGGAGGTGGTGGAGGCAAAAATAATTGTTGGGTTCAAGAATGCATGGGATAGGCATAAGGGAATCTTGGTGGAAAGTGGGGGGAGAGAGAGAGAAAGAGCCAGAGATCAAGTAGGGTCTGAGGTGATACTAGGTAGGTAGGGAAAATGGGTGGACTGGGTGGGTGAAGTGGTCCCTATCTGCCACCATATTCAGTTTCTATGCTTTGGGTAATCAGCTGTGTGTTTCCCAGCTCCTGGTATAGAAGGCTGCTTTAGCTTTCTTATTCTGTAGAACAGCTGAGTTTCTGACTCTCATGCATTTTCCCAGTCCACATCATCATGTGCAGTCTCGAAGGCTGTTAATGCTTTATCTTATGAACTTTAGCACTCAGGCTGCTCAGATGTGATCCACCTGTTTTGCCCCTCTATGTCTCTGTCAAGTCTTGTCAAGAGCAGTTTGACAGAAATTGATGTAAATGCACTTGAGAAGCAGCTCCGTGCTTTATCAGTCTCAGGATGAGGGACAGCCTTTCTAAGTTGATTTAAATGACTTCTTTATAAAGCTTGGTTGAATCCATCGGTTTGTACACTGAGGATCTGGTGAACTGCCGCACTGATTTATTGTTTGCGTTTTCAAGTGCAATCTGTGGTGCTGTGGTTGCTAAGGGAGCCCAAGTAAATGCCAACATTTATTATTCTGTCCAGTCTGTTTGATAATAATCAATCCGCTTGCCTTTCTTTGATTTAACATTGTATCTTTTGGCTGCATGTATCAGGTGAGTTTGTGTTCTGTTACTAATCAGCTACCAAGGAACCGAACTGATAGCCCCATGGGGTTTACCACTGGTCAGTTAGGTTGTTTACAGCCCGCCTGGTTGGCAGAGGGAACATTTTAAAACTATTTGTTTTTAGGGCAGTGGGGGAGGGAATGTGTTCTAGAAAAGTAGCCTAAATGGATCTGAAGTTAGTATCCCATCCAACCTTAACTGATAGGACATCTACATTCTGCAGTGTCATTCACACCATTTCCAATTCGCCTCCAAGTCAGCTACCCTCGTCATCCACCAGGGTGATTCTACCATTTCTGACCATTTGAACGAAGCCTCAGCATTTAATGTATGTATTCTTCTCTCCCTATGCTCAGTCACTTTGACCATCTTCATTCTTTCCTCCTACACTACTCTTCCCCCATCCCTCCTCCTCCCCCCCTCCCTCTACTTCCCTCTCCTTCTTCCCTACCCACACTTTCTCCTTTACTCTACCTCTCCTGCCACTACCCTCTTGGCATTGCTCATCCTTAAGCTGGGTAATTAAATAGCCCCGATGGTACTGATCCCGTGCTTCTACACCTCTCTGCAGCTGCCATTTCATCCCCAATCTTTAACCTTTTAAACTATTTTTTCTGTACCTGCACAGTCCCTTGAGAATGCAAAAGAGCTATGATTTTCCCCTTCACAAGGGTGGGGACCCCTCTTTGCTTAGCAACTACTGCCCTATTCCCCTCAGTTCTGCTCCAGTTAACAGTCAGGGAACGTTTGTTCTCTTCCTGTTCCCTGAATCCTCTTCCTTTCTATGTCCCTTTTTATCTGGATTCAGAAAGCCCAAGTCTTCAGTCATTGTATTCCTCAGTCTTGAAGGATATGGATCTCAGATGGCTAACCACACCTATCCTTGTCAACCTAGCAAAAGCCTTTGACACTGTTTCCCATCCACTCTGGCTTGACAGACTCACCAATGCCGGCCTCCCTGACCTTGTAGACAGTTGGTTTCATTGTCACACAGCAGACAGGTCCCAGACAACTATAGTGGAAGATTCTCTCATTTACTCCATCTCTATCGAGTCAGATGTTCCACAGGGCTCTATAGTGGGCCCTCTCCTGTTCCTGGTTTTTTTCAATGACCTTTCTAAAATATGCATCTTCTGTTACATACATATGAATGCAGATAACACAGTGCTCTTTGCCTGTGGTTCCTTGGCCTCCAAGTTGGTTTTACAGCTTCAGAGTGACTAATAGTGTCCAACACTAGTTCTGTGCTAACCAACTCACTCTGTATGCTATGCAATTCTACTATGACCTTTGGCACCAGATAACAATTGGCCAAACTGCTGTTCCCTCTGGTCTTCAAACCCCTTGCTCTCTTCCCTCTGGAGGCTGTTCCTACTTTTAGTTTCTTGGAATTATATCTTGCCAGTCACCATGACGTTTCCTGCCACATCAATGCCACCCGCAGTAATACTCTCCCAAAACTAGGGGGCTGTATTGGAACACATCTTGTCTCTCCCTTTGTTCACCTGGAACTCATTATAAAAATCATCTTCCCAGTGTTTGAAAATGGAGATGTGGTCTATAGTGCTGCCCTCAAGTTCACACTGAATCAACTGGACCCCTCTATTACTCCTGCTGCTTTACCCTTAACTGCTTTCTCCTAACTCACCACTGCTTCTGCAACTCCTTTCTTTCCCCTTCCTCTCTTGAGGGCAAGTGCATCTTACTGTGTGCCTTTCTCATCTCTACGTTCTGACCTGACTCCCTCCCTTGCTATCTTAACTCCTTCCTCTGTTCTTCAGCCTCTGCCTCATACTCTGCATAAATCTGATTTCTGTTACTTCTCCCTCACCTGCCCCTAGACCTCTGCTGGGCCATTGGCTTTCTCTTTTAGACTTCCTACACTCTGGTCCAGCCTCCCATCCCCCTTCGCTCCACCTCATTTTTTTTTACTCTGTAACTTTGCAAACATACTGTTCCCATATGCTCCTGTCGTTAATTACCCCCTAGTTGTCCATGCCCCCCAACCTTTTTTCTTCTCCTTGGTTGCTGACCCTTCTCTTCCATTGCCAGGAACCTATTACATGCTGAATTGTGCCTTGTAGTTTTACTGTAACCATTACTGCTCCCATGGCATTATGTATTTAGTCTATACATGCTGTGTTTCACCCTATAATTTTTGCTGTAACTACATTGTGACTAGGCAAAAGGCAATATATATAGTATTTAGTTCAATGTTGTTGTTTTTCTACTCCATTACATGCTTTTTTGTTATGTACCCTCTTCTACTTTCTACAGAGCACACCTGGAAATGAACTATCAACAGCTCGGAGGGCACTCCAGAGCAAATACAAATTTGAAATGAATAAATTATTAGATGGTAAATGTTCTCAAATGTTCTCATTCTGTCCAATTAGGCAGACAGTGTTACTCTCTGAACTGAAACTTGATGGAGGAGAGTTACACATCCCTATTAGAATGAAAATAACTTCATTAAGTACTGTATAAATACTTCTGTCACTAATGGCAGTTCAAGTATCTTACTATTCAAGGAGCTGTGGAATGGAAGGAACTGCTGTTATTTATTTATTTATTTATTTAGTTGTTGTTGTCCGGGTAAGTGCACTAGACAAATCCTGCCTATTTTCAGGCACGACCCATGTGAGGGGGATACAGATGAATGCCAACTGACCTTGAACCAGATTAAGCTGTTGGTGGTATTTTTTTAGTGAATGAGGGAAATTTGGCCAGAACACCAGGGAAATTCCCCTACTCTTGTCAGTAGGGGGAACTCTGGTCACCACGATGGATTTCTCAGTCTCTGTTCAACCCTGCAGCAGTACAGACCTCTCCTCCAGTGCTCCACTGATGGTAACAGACACCTCCACTGCTCCTTCGAATATTTTACCTGAGGATTTGACTCTTTCACTGCCTGCGACTACGGATTCCACAACTACTTCACTCCCGACTTCTCTCTCTGATTCTCCGAGGCGTTTGGAACCTCGTACTATTGCCATGCTGTGTTCATCGGGTTTTACCATGGAACGTGAGTCTACGGCTGCATCGAGTGTAACACTGCCTATTCCCCCTGTGTCTTCCGGTTTTCCTTTGCAGAGAGTTGCCGCGACTGCAGAGTCGCATTCAGGGACCTCAGCACTGATTTCCTTGGATCCTCTATTTTTGCCTGCACTCCCTGGGAATGTTAAGTCCTCCACTACCACTGCTGAACTTCTTCACTCCCGGTTTGGACTTCACGATTCTGTGGACATTTCGGATCCCTCCTGGAATGCTCCTGATGCTCTATATCATGCGGGATGGACTCAATCCACCTCGGGCACCTGGACTCCGGATCCCTCGTGGGACGTGGACAAGCATGGGGTTCTTTTTTCTCCTAACCGGCCTGCACCTCTTCTGAGCTCCAATGAGGTACCTCATTGCAATGACACTTGTGCTACCAAGCACAGTGATGTTTCTGTACAAAATGCTGTTTCTGGGGCTACTTGGGGGAACATTATGGATTCTAAGGACCATATTAGTACTTGTAGTTCTCACGAAGTCCCTAGGGATATAGAGGTGCCCCTTATTACTTTGTCTCAGGTACCAGAGGACCCACCTCCTCTTCAGCCTATGATTATCCCTCACAAGACCCCTACTCGTACTTCTGGTTCTTCCCTGCCTCCCTTTGGAATCTATCCAAACTCCTTCAACTCTTTTAGATACCCCAGGGGAGGGTACCTCACATATGACAGTACCCTCTAAACCCCCCCTCGGATCACCTGCATGCTTCTGACAGGGGACCTGTTCTCTCAGATTTATTTAAAAACAAACTTGAACAAGCACCACGACGCAATGCAGTTTGTTTACGCTATAAAGGTGGTCTTTCTGAGTTCCCTGACCGCTACTATGTAGCTCAGACTCTCCTGAAGGGTTCGATGCACTTTCAGGCTTCAGACATTTATGCCTTGATCCATATCTCTGGGGAGACCTTTGATGTTAGTTTTAAAACCACGGCCAGTTTAGGTAGGTTTTGGCATACGTATGCATCCCTAAAAAATACTCCCCTCTGGACTCTCTTCTATGTTATACCCCTTACTAAACCAACTGTGCGTACTGTTACTGTTATGTTTAGGAATGAGGGTGTTAGCATAAATGACATTTACCATTGGTTGCAGAATCGTTGTAATGTTCTGTCTCCCCCTGAAGCCATTCTAGATGACGAAGGGTTGTGGACGGGGGTTGGAGGTTTCGAGTTAAACTTTTTCAGGTAAACTCTAATGTGGTGCACTTACCTAATAGTTTCTTCTTAGGTAAAGATAGGGGCATCTGTTTTTATGGTGGACAGCCACAAGCCTGCTATAAATGTGGAGTTAACACGCATTTAAGCAGTACTTGCGACCTATTGAAATGTAGCCTATGTGGGTGGTACGGACACCATAGTGTTTCCTGTAAAAATGTTTTTCAATGTAATTTGTGTAATGAATCTGGTCATGCATACCATCAATGTTCCTGGGCCAGTAAGAACCGCACTGAGGGATGGAATTCTGATGTTTTAGTCCAAAAAGCTCAGGATAAGGCCCAAGACCGTCTTGCTTCCCTGGTTCCTGTATCCAACCCCATAGTAGTCCCACCCCCCCCCGATTTCCCCGTAGCCAATCCTCCTGATTCACAAATGGTACTAGACCCTTCCCCTGAACTGGAAAATACCTCCAAGGCGGAACTGCATGTAGAGCCTCTCTCTCCTCCTACCCCCCTTTCGACTCCTACTACTCCCATCACAGATTCTGAGGGTTTCAACCAGGCAGATGGGTTACTAGGGCTACTGCGCGAAAAAACTTGAAAACTCTTGATCTTCCCCTCTCTAATACTTTTGAATGCCTGAAAGGTGACAAAGATGATACTGATGGTGATACTGATGCCCCTGTTTCTAAACCCCCTGATGTTGCTCGGAAAAAACTTACTAAAACAAAAAAGGGGAGTAAGAAAAGGAAGAATATGACTGTTATAGATGGGAGTGGTTGAGTAATGTTCTGTTCTGACTACTATCCGGATTGCCTCCTTCAATGTTTGTAGCTTGAAAAGCTACAAAAGATGGATGGTTTTCTTTCACCATACTACCTCACTCCCTTTAGATATACTCTTGCTACAGGAAACTCACATAACTACCTTATTTGAGACACAACAACTTAAGCGAAGGTGGATTAAGGGCCCCTCATATTGGACCTTTGGGAGTGATTCTGCTGATGGTGTAGCAATTTTGTTTTTTTCACCACATTTTTCCGTGTCCCGCATCATAGATGTTTTTCCCGGCAGGGCACTTATCATGGATTGTTCTATTCACTAAATATTTTTGTGTATAATTGTTGTTTATGGTCCACAAACTAAAGCCGCCTGTATTTCTTTATTTGATTTGATTAAACCATTTTTATGTACTCATAAACATATTATTTGGGGAGGGGACTTTAACTGTTCTATTGATGTCGCATATAGAACGGCTTCTGGGAAAAAGGTATATTGTGATTCCCTTGATTTGTCCACCTTAATTAAGGATGCAGGTTTAACGGATGCATACCGTTCCTTACACTCTGATGCGGGGTACACATATCATAGATCGGTATATCACACTAGGATTGATTATTTTTTTGTTTCTAAACATTGCATTCCCAGTCGTGTTTTTTTGCGCCCTACTGAAATTTCAGACCACTGTCTCTTAACAGGTATTTTTCTTATTGATTATACTGCTGTGTTCTCTGTTTCCACTTCTCCCCAGTGGAAATTGAATAATTCTTTGTTTTCTCCTCTTTCTATCCAGGCACAAGTTCATACTATTTTTCAAGCCTGAATTTCAGTTCTCTGCTGCTATGACTCCATTTGGGATTGGTGGAAAGACACTAAGTTAGATTTTTGTTCTTTTTTTCAATATATGGGGAAGAAGAAGGTCAGGGATGAATACCTTACATATTTAAGTTATCGCAATCAATTATATAAGTTAATGTCCCTTTCTGTTTCTTCTTCTGTCGATTACTCCTCTCAAATTACTAGAATTAAACGACAAATGTTTGCTCACCAATGTGACAGCGCTCGGACCTTAGATTTTTTTATGCGGGTGGGTACTTCTGTTTCCCCTTCTGCTAACCCATTTTTGGCCTACAAAGACAGACTTCAATCTACTGTCATGCATGGTCTTTTAGATCAACATGGTATTATTGTTCACACTATCCCTGGTATGTTTTCTGTTATGCATTCTTATTTACAAACACACTTTTGTACATTGCCCCACACCTCACCTGATTTATCCACTGTCTTATCAGCCCCGACCCCTCAGCTTTCTGTCTATCAAGTTCCGGACCTTGCTGGCCAAATAACACAAGATGAAGTTGCTTGTGCTATATCCCATCTCAAACTGAAGGTGGCTCCAGGACCAGATGGTCTCACACAAGAGTTTTACAAGACATTTCGAGATAATTTATTAGAAGTCTTGACCCAAGTTTATAATTATATCCTAAATAATTCAGAAAAGGCTCCTGAATTTGGTATGTCCTTTTTAAAGTTCCTATATAAAAAAGGAGATGCACACTCTCTTACTAATTGGAGACCCCTTCATCTCCTAAACACAGATTTTAAAATTCTATCTAGAATACTTTGTTCTCGCCTTCGACAGGTTGCCCCTGATCTCATTGACCCAGCTCAATCTTGTGCTATACCGGGACGCTCTATTCAAATAAATCTTTTTCTCTTACGTGAGACTTTTGAAGCTCGAAAAAATAATAGACTGTCAGGCTTTGTTCTTTCCCTGGACCAAACAAAATCCTTTGACTCCGTACACCACACGTATTTACTATAGGTTATGTCACTTTATGGTATCCCGAAACTTTTTTTGCATTGGCTTACACACATATTCTCACTAGCATATTTTGTTCCGATTATTAATGGTTTTCAGGGTAACATTTTCCTACAGAAGGTTGGGCTTCACCAAGGTTGTCCATTTAGCCCATTGTTAAACACTTTTGCATTAGATCCCATTAGTAGACAGATTAGATGGGATTCTAGAATTACTGGACTAACACCCCATCCTGATTTATTACCTGTAAAAATTTCTGCTTATGCAGACAGTGTAGTGTTGTTTACACTGAATCAAGACTCGGGTGATAAAGCAATCCAGATATTTCAGTCCTTTTCTTTAATTTCAGGAGGTAATATAAATTTACAGAAAAGTGTCTGCATTCCATTGGACCCTGCATCTGCCATTATTCCGGGGGTGAGTGGTATCAGAATTTGTACTACTCCTCAAAGAATTTTAGGGATCTGGTTCAATGTTGCAGATGGGGCTAGCTATAACTGGGAAAAACGCCTATCACTTGGTGAATATAAAGTTTGAATCTGGAAAACTTGGAGATTGGGTAAGAAGAAGAGGGTCTTAGTAGTAAAAAAATTTCTGCTCCCTATTTTTTTGTTTCTTAGTCATATTTATGCCCCTCCCAAACACTTAGAAACCAGAATATTTAGTGTATTTTTTCAAATGGTTTGGGGAAGACGCCTTAATCCAATTAAATGTGATGTGACTTACTTACCGGTACATCAGGGTGGGCTAGGTATGATACATCCGATTGCTTTTTTTCTTTCTTTTTTTCTTTTCCACTTCTTTCAAAGCTTTAAATATTTATCTCATATCTGCGATTCATGGGTATGCAAAGCTGTGGATCCTATCATGTCTGCTTGGACTGACCTCCCGCCTACCCCTTCCCGTGTTTCTGGTTTTCCATCTTAAGCAATAGATGGATTCCGTACACTACGGGTTTGGAAGTTTAGTAAAACATCTCTCTTGTTTCTCACCAGGAAACAACTATATGTTGCTTTTATAACAGTTTCTAAACCTGTGCTGCAATTTCCAAATTGTCCTCTGTCCCGTATGTCTTGTGCTCTTGACATTCTTAGAGACAAAAGAATCCCATCACATATGTGGGATGTCTCCTGGCTGTGTTGCCACGGCAGGTTACAAGTCCGGGGAAATTTGAAACACAAATCCTCTCAGGACAGGTATTGCCCTAAACCTTTTTGTGTTCACATAGAGGAAACTATGGAACATTTTTTCTTTACTTGTACGGATGCCCATCTCTTTTGGAAAACACTGGCCAATAAGTGGAAATGGCCTTTTCTGAGTAGAATTACATACCAGGTGTTACTTTTGGATGATTTCTCTGCTCCATGGAAAAAATTCCATCCTAGTACTCTTAGAGTATTGTTTGCTATCTGTAAATATTATATGTGGCAAGCCAGATGCCAATATGTATTGCAACAAATTCCAACCTGTCCGTCTACTATTATACAACATATTGAAAACGCAATATTGACTATTAAGGAGTTAGAATACAAACAGCTCCCATTATACCGGTTCAGTACATTTTGGGCTCATATAGATTTTTTCCATTAGTTACTACTGTTCTGTAAGTTTGAGATACAGTGCCTGTAATGTTTTTTTGCTTCTAAACTGCTTACTCTTTGTGTAATGTTTATGTCTGATGTACATGAATATTGTTTTTCCTGTTTATTTAGCTTTTTCAGTCTTGTTTTTTCAATTGTTTCTTTGCTTGATGTTATGTTTTTTTCAATAAAAAATTCCCCTACTCTCCTGTGGGGCCCCCTTACATCCTGGCATGTTGCCAAGATGGCCATCTCTGGAGGTGCTGTGGTGGACATGGAGATGTTGGAGGCAAAGGAGTTGGTCTCCTCCCCTGTCTCTGGGAATTGAGAGACCACACTAGATGGACAGCTATCTGTAAATAGTGATATTTTGCTTGCTTCACCTCAAGACTTGACCGAATACCCTGCTATGAACTCTGTTTCAGACGCTACAGGACTTTCCCGGCTTCCTTCTGCAGCTGCTGACAAGGTTTGTTTACCTTCTACTACTTCTGTTGGTTTAACTGCTGACCTTCTCCCTAATGCTCCTGCTGATGTTGAGACTCTGCTAGCGCTTGAAGAACAGCACTATTTAGCAAAATGTTCGGAACTGCTAGCGTTTACAAAACCTATGGCTGTAGTGACAGACAATCCTTCAACAACTTTGTCTATAAGAGCTATGACTGTTTTCTGCGATGACTCCTCTCAAACTGTTCTGACTTTGCCTAAAATCTCTGTATCTAATAAGTGCTGTGTCAATGAATCAGCTGCTGTTTTACCTGTCGGGAGCTTGCCCGGAATGGAAGATACAGCTGTTACTAAGTCCGGCCAAAGATGAGCCCTGTTGTTTACTCCTGAGGTTTCCACTGCTGCCTGGTCTGTGGATTCGGCACTCAGTGCGGCAGGTTGGGAGCAGGTTCCTGCAACAGGTACTTGGTGGTCTGGTCCTTCTCTGATAAGGATTTCTACGAACACTGCTTCAGTCGATTTACCCACTACACCTCTGTCTCCAGCCCCTATGTCTTCATCGGACCTTACTTTGCCTGCTGACTTACAGCTGACTCAAAAACCCCGTCCTTAAACTACCTCGGGATGAATCTACTATGGAAACAAATTCTGCAGGATGTTTTACACCCCAGGGCCCTGGGTCTAGATCACAATTTGACCGGCAGTCTGTGTCTTCTAAGCCTGCTACTTCTAAAACATATGCCTCATGCTTTTCAGTTCCCACACAGCAAGTGAAATGGCATAATGCTGTTAAATTATAATATATAGGTGGTATGTCAGAGATGCCTGATCGTGTTTTTGTGGGCAGAAATTTACCAAAAGAATCTATGAAATTTTCTGCATTTGAAACTCATGCATTGATTCATGTGTCTTCTGAGCCTAATTTTGATGTTAGTTTTAAATCATTGGCAGGATTGGAAAAGTTTTGGACATTGTATCACAGGCTGAAATCTGCTCCCTCATGGACTCCCTTTAGTGCTATACCCTTAACTAAACCGTCACAGAAAACTATTACTATTTTATTCCGCAATGAGGGGGTTAGTTTGAATAATATAAATGTTTGGTTAAAGCAGCGTTGCACTCTTCTCACAGACCCAGAAGCCATTTTTGATACGGAAAACTTATGGACAGGGGGTTGGAAAGTGAGGGTTATGCTTAGGACAACGGATACTGGGTTACAGCACTTGCCGAATAGTTTTATCTTGGGTAGGGACAGGAGAGTTCTTTTTTAACCCGAACAGCCAAAAGCATGTTACAAATGTGGCTCTGTTAGTCACCTTAGCAGCATTTGTGACTCTCTTATTTGTTATCTCTCTTAATCCTTCACTCACCCGAGCCAGTGCCTACCTCCCTCTCTCTATAGGTATCTAGGCCAGGTCTCTACTTACCCATGTTCTCCTAACTATTTCTACTGCTTCTCTCCTGTTGATGTTGTTCTTGCTGTATACTCCCAACTGTATGTTGGATGTACCTCCCATGTTCTTGATACCACTTTGATGCTCAACTCCTGCCTTGCTGCTCTTGCTGTGAATTCCTAAACTGATTATTTGTTGTTACCTCTGTATCACCCTTCGGCGGAGCATATTGCTCCTGCATGTAAACTCTATTCTATTACCAACTATTGGAGCATGTGGCTTCTGTATGTAACCCAACTGTTGGAGCATGTAGGTCCTGTATGTAATTGTTTGTCTCTATGGATACCCTGTAACTCTCCTGGGTCACTCCTGAAAATAGGCATGTTGCTGTCTAGTGTGCTTACCTGGTTAACAAAAGCAAATAAATAAATAAATAGTGAAATGTTCTGTCTGTGGTGGACTAGGCCATACAGGTTCTCAATGTATTGAGGAGCCTAAATGGGTTCTTTGTGAGGAATTAGGCCATACTTTCCAAAAGTGCACCTGGGCTGCTCATAACTCCCCCAGTTTAGCTGATGGAGAAGAACAGAGATTGATTATTACTGTAGCACAATGTTCTAAACTTAACTCTCAATCTTCTGGTCTCCAGAATAGGTGTCTATCTTCTCATTCTTTATCACACCCTGCTGTTGTTTCTGGGAATGATCCTGAGACCCCTGGTACCTGACAGTCTGTTTCGACTACTTCTGTACCTGACCCCCTCCCCCCTTCCCCATGTTCCACCTGATTGCCTGGTTCAGGTTACCTTAGCTCCGGATCCTTCTCCTGGCTTACCTACTGGTACTGTGAACCCACCCCCCACCCCCAGAACCAGCTCCTCAAAATCTAGGATTACTAGAGGGTCTAGAAAACAGGGATCACCTTTCTCAAAAGCCTTGAAAATGGACGTTGTTCCTTTGACAAATAAATATGAACTGCTTTGTGACCCCTCTGAAAATACAGATTCTGATTCTTCCTCTGTGCTTTCCCCCCATCCTGAACTCACAACAGATACAGAGGTACCTGTGGATAATTTGGGATTCTAGAAGAGGAAAGCTAAAGCAAAGGTTAAGCACAAAGAAAGTGTTTCTAGGAGAGGTAAACCCAGGTAGTGTGTTTTTTTTTTTCTCTCCACTTTTTTGTCTTTATGGCTTCACCATTTTTCATTCATACTGTCAACGTTAACAGTATAAAACGTCAACCTAAAAGGGATTCAGTTTTTTCCTTTTTGTCCTGCCTTACGGTTGGGGTAATATTATTGCAGGATGTCAGATTTCATTCCCTTCCTGAAATTGCTCGAGCACAAAAGACATGGTTTCCTGGTCCCTCCTTTTGGTCATTGGGACAGGAGACATGCTCAGGGGTGGGAATTATGTTTAGCATGCCCGGGTTTAGTGTAATTCAGGTCCTCGATTTATGTCCAGGCAGATTATTACTCACTGATGTTAAATTACACAATATGAACTATAGGTTAATTAACATTTATGCACCACAGTCTAAGTCCCTTAGGATTGACTTGTTAAAAACAATACAGCCATTTCTTTTTACTTCTAAATATGTTATCTTTGGGGGTGATTTTAATTGTGGTTTATCCATTAAGGACAAATCCCACACTTCAAGGACTGCCAAATTGTTTTGTGACACCAATTTTCTGAAATCGATGCTGCATTCGGCTAAATTTCAGGATGCATATTATACGATGACTCATGCTCGCACGCCAACTTTCCATAAAGGATCATTGGCTACTCGCATTGACTTCTGTTTTGTCTCCCAACATTTACACCTCTCTACTGCTAAAGTCTCTGTAGCAGAATTTACTGATCATAACCTTCTCATGGTTGGGGTTGGTGATACCAATACTAGACCCTTTGGTCCAGGAACCTGGAAATTGAATACGTCCCTCCTTAGTGATTTGCAGTTATTATCTCACCTTAAATCCTTTTTTCAAGCTCGAAAATCAGTTTTTTTTTGTATGATGACTTTTGGCAATGGTGGTTTGATACTAAATCAGATTTACAGAGTTCATTAAAACAATATAGCAAACAATGTCATCAATCACATTATTTTGACTATCACAGGACACGGCGTCACTTACAGAAACGCCTCACACTATCTTACATTACAGGTCATGACTTTACAGCTCAAATTAGTAAGCTAAAATCTTCTCTTCTAGCTTACCATTCTGATAAATTTGCATTGTTACAACACCAACAAAACTATGATATCACAGGCTCCTATGATGTAATATGCCCCTTTGATAATTTTGCTTCCTGTGTTAAGACTAAAGTTTTTGAAGTTCTCCTAGACAAAAATAATATTGAAGTTACTGATAATCTGGGGTTTCAAAACTGTATAGCAGATTATACTAGACAATTATTTGGTCCCATACCCCCTCAGGCACAGAACGCCTCTACCTATTTTTCTCACCTTGTTATCCCGGATGTTCCCCATTCTATACTGGACTTGACTATTACAGATATCAAAAAACAAGAGATAGAAGAGGTGATCCATGCTTTATGATTAGGAGTGTCTCCAGGATTGGATGGCCTCCCAAATGAGCTTTACAAATGATTAAGTATGGACTTGAGTAAAGAATTAGCTGCAGTTTTTAATTTTATCCTGCAATTGGACATTCTGCCATTGGACATAAATATGGGTAGTCTTCTTTACATTTATAAAAAAGGTGATAGGAGACTATTACAAAATTGGAGACTGCTTAGCATGTTGAATACCGACTTTAAGATCTTGGCTAAAATTCTAGCTTGTCGGTTATCCAACATAGCGCAACATGTGATTTCTACAGCTCAATTTAACCACTTACCTGTGAGGAGTATTTCAGATCACTTAATTCTGTTAAGAGAATTGGTTGAAAGAGGAAATAGTGATTTGCTGACGGGCTATTTGATTTCCTTGGACCAGAAACAAGCCTTTGATTCAGTTAACCATGACTTCTTATGGCATATATTACATCATTATCGAGTCCCTGATAGGTTTATTTCTTGGCTTAGATTAGTATATCGTTCAGCTACAGTAGTCCTTATTGTGAATGGGTGGAAATGTCCTATGATACCTTTACTGTGAGGGGTTAGATAGGGTTGTCCACTTAGCCCTATTTTATACATTTTTTCCCCTAGATCCTTTACTTCATACCATTAACACTTCTCAGTCAGTAGTTCCACTATCAACCTCATTGTATTCTACTCCCCCTACTGTTATGGCTTATGCGGATTATATGAGTCTGCTTGTGGTGGATGTGCCTTCTATAAATGCAGTAATACACTACTGTACAGTTTTTGGGTCTATTTCTGGGGCAACATTGAACTTAAATAGATGTGTAGGTAGAAAATTGGGTACTGGGTTTTTGAGGGACTCTACTGTATCTGAGATTAAACTTAGTTCTGATCCTATAAAGATTTTGGGAATTTTATTTGGGGAAGGCCCACTGGATTGTTTAAACTGGGATCCTAAACTGGATATTGCACAAGCTAAGATTATTAATTGGAATAGATGGAAATTAAGTAAACAGAAGAGGGTGTATGTGATCCGCACTTACTTGCTTCCTGTTTTTCTTTTTTTGAGCTATATCTTTCCCCTGCTACATACTTTTGAGACTAGGTTACTTAGTATTTTTTTCAGGCATTGTGGGGTAGCCATCTCAACCCCATAAAATGTAATGTCACTTATCTACTCCTTAAACAGAGTGGTCTGAGTATGGTTTATCCCCTAATTTTTATAACAGTATTTTTTTATGGCCAATATGAACCCTCTTTTGGTTAATTGTAATAAAGGTTGGGAATGATGGTTTTATTAATCTTGTGCTCCTTGGCTTAGACAATGGGAGTCTAACACTCTCAGGATGGTTCGGAGTACTTCTATTCAACTGAATTATATTAGGGAGACATTTTTATGAATTAAACAGTGGCATATTTCTAGTACTCTAATTATAACACTACATAAAAAATCCTTGTATAGACATATTCTTGTTCATATTTGTACCGTGTCTGTTGTTTTTTCAAAATGTCCAGAATCCTACCAGGACAATCTTTTGACACTCCTACGTAACCCTCGACTTCCTCACCGTATGTGGGATTTACATTGGTTGAGCTGCCATGAGAGGATAATATAAAAGCAAACCAAAAGCATAAACAATTAACAGAATGCCTTTGCTCCAGAATGGGCTGTATACAAGAAGAAGAGATGATACATCATTTATTTTTTTCTTGTTCATACATACATGATTTTTGAACTTTTCTTGCCGCTCCGAGGTAGGAACTGTTATTTGCAACTATCTCTTATGAGAACTTAATGTATGGTGCATTCACACAAGTATGGCAGAAATGGACTATTGATACTTTGAATATTATTTTTACAGTATTGAAATGGCATATTTGGACTGCTAGATGTCTCTTCATGTTACAACAAATTGACTTGTCCCATCAGGCTCTTTTGCATAAAATTGAAACTGATCTGCAATCTGTTTATTATTCAGAACTACAAACTATGTCTAGAAGTCATGTATTAGACTCTTGGAAATGTCTACCTTGGATTACTGATGTTCCTGTAACTTGATTTTTTTTCTTGCCTATATTTTCTTTTTTTTTCTTTCTGTTGTTATGTTTAGTTTTCTTATTAATAAAAATCTCCGCTACTCTTTTCGATAAGTACCATGGGATCTTTAACATCCACCTGAACTATCACCAATCCAGGCAGATGGGACCTCAGTTTAACATCTCATCCAAAAGACGGCACCTCAGAAGTGCAGCACCCCTCTCATGCTGCACTACAGTGTCAGTACTGGGATATTAACCCAAGTGCCAGATGTGGTAACTGAACCCACAGCCCTCTGATCTCCTGGCCTCAGAGGCGAGTGTGCTACTTACTGAGCTACTGACACTATGTAATCGACACATTTAATGCTCTTTAATACATATAGCATTCTCCTGAAAAACTATTTGTACCCTTTACACATTCCAATTTCCCTGTATGAAATTATATCAGAAATCACTGCAGTCCACTGACCAAACAGTTCACAGAATTTAAGATACACCTCTTAATGCTGTGCTGTTGCTCAGACTGCAGAGCACTTCAGTCCTCCATGTCTAAAAGTGGTGATTTTAATAATTTGCCAAACTGCCTAAAAATCTTTTATTTTTGACATACTGTACAAGTTACCTCTTCTAGGACACTAAAATGTGACTCACATGGTATAAAAATATGACCATGCACAAGTCTGACAGCCTGAGCCACTCAGCATTGTGGTCCTTGCACCCAAGCTTGTATAAGATTACACTTTTATACCATACAAAACACGTCTCAGTACCCCTGTTAACTTATGAGAAAACAAGCATTCACTGTACATGAAATGTAGCTGAATAAAGAAAATGTCGCTCTTTTTGGGTTTGCATAATTTGCATGGTTAGACAGGAATTCAATGGCATAGCTAGAATTTCTAGCCTCAGGGCATACTGTATAAGGATTGGCACAATGCAAAACATACTATTTAAAGAGGTATATGGTTTGCATGTAGTGCTGTTTTGGATTTAATTTTTACCAGTTATCCAAACTGATTTTCAAACTCTTGTTTGTTAATCGATGATCACAGTTTTGCTGTTTATATCTGTATTACAGTTTTACCTATAATTCCTCCAAAAATCATGTTAAAAAAATCTTTCTGGTGCATCCTTTGTTTTTGATTTAGCTGCAGCTCTCTTATATTACATTAGTTTATTACATTAGTCTTACTCCAGATAGAAATTTAGCCCTTTTGGAATTATGCAATACATTTATTGCAATGTGTGGTTTCCATGTTGCATACTGAAGATTAGACTGAATGACTGCAATGGTAATGTTCCTTGGATAAATGAGGACCTGAGGAATAGTCTTGGGTTTAGAAACAAAAGCTTACGTTAAAGCAGTGACCTTCAAAGACCCTTTAACTTGGTGTGAATGTAAAACTATTTATAAAATGTCAAAACTGATGGTCAAGTCTGCAGAAAAGGATTACTGTTTTAAAACACAGCTTTACTGAAACTTTCAAGGACAATTCATATTGTCATTCAGTACATATGAATATGTATAGAAGAAAATGACAATTGATACAGTTCTGCTATAACATGTTAAGTAAGAGTCTGTGATGTGATACAACTTTGGCATCTTCCATATTTCACAGGGTCCAGTCTGAGGTAGGAATTAGATAAGGTACTGGTGGAAGTCATTAACAAGATAGCAGAAAAAATGGGAGGTACTGCTGGTGGGGGGGGGGGGCTTAAACTTGCCAGATGTAGATTGGAGCCTCCTAGCAGCAGCAGCTTTAACTAGAAGCAGGGACATCCTGGAATCTCTGCAGGGGGGTGTTCCTCAGGCAACTAGTCAGTGAACCCACTCAAGATGGGGCAATACTGGACCTGGTACTCACTAACAGGGACAGGGCTGCAGATATCAAGGTGGGAGGCCACTTGGGGACCAATGATCACCGTATGGTAGATGGCAGAGGGTGGTGATAAGAAGAGTTCACTCCAAGGAAGGGAGGGTGACCAGTGGGGTGCCTCAGGGATCAGTGTGTTAATAAGTGACATTGCAGTGGATCTGGAAGGGAAAGTCTTCCTTTTTGCAGATGACACCAAAATCTGCAATGGGATAGACCGGGGGGGGGGGGTGATGAGCAGAGACCTGAGAAAACTTGAGGAGTGAGCAAGGGCATAGCAGCTGAGGTTCATAGCGGATGACCTAAAGGTGGCCAGGCAATGTGACAAGGCATTAGGGAGGGTAAATGGGATGCTGTGGTGCACAGGGAGGGGTATCACCAGCAGAAAGAGGGAGGAGGTGGTGTTGCCTCTGTATAGATCTTTGGTAAAACCCCACCTAGAGTACTGTGTCTAGTTGTAGAGACCACATATGCAGAAGGACATAGACAGAGTGGAAGCAGTCCAGAGGAGGGCAACTAAAATGGTGCAGGGACTGCATCAAAAACCCTATGAGGAGAGACTAATGTACCTCAATATGTACACCATGGAACAGGGAGGGGAGAGAGGGGATATGATAGAGACCTTTAAATACCTCACAGGGGTAAATGAGGTACTGGAGAGGAGTATGTTTCTGAAGAAAAGGTGCACAAGAACAAGGGGACATGCTATGAAGCTGGAGGGGGGTACAGTCAGGAGAGATGTGAGGAAGTACTTCTTCACAGAAAGATTGGTGGATTCCTGGAACAGACTTCCAGCAGAGGTGATGGGGGAGAAAACAGTATTGGGGTTCAAGAATGCATGGGATAAGCACAAGGGAATCATAGTGGAAAGGCAAGCCATCTTGTAGCTCTCTCCCGGGTTTCTGCCCCCCCCCCCAGTGCATGGTTTTGCACTTCTTTGCATTGATCCTAAGTTGCTACTCTTGGGACCATTTTTCCAGTTTTCCTAGGGGTCTCTCCTCATTTTTCCACCCCTTCCAGAGTGTCTACCCTGTTGTAGATCTTGGTGTCATCTATAAACATGTAAACCTTCCTTTCCAGTCCTTCTGCAATGTCACTAATGAAGACATTAAAAAGGACTTGCCCCAGGACTGATCCTTGAGGTACCCCACTGGTCACCCCTCTCTCCTTGGATTGGATCCCATTTATCACCACCCTTTGTTTTCTGTCTCCTAACCAGTTTCTAACCCAGTTCTCCACCTTGTGGCCCACTCCCAGGCTACCCAACTTGTTAACTAGCCTTTTATGTGGAACAGTGTTGAAGGCCTTACTGAAATCAAGGTAAACAACATCTACTGCTCCCCTCAATCCACCTTCTTCATCACCCAGTCAAAAAAATCTATCAGATTTGTTTGACATGACCTTCCTGCTGTGAATCCATGCTGTCTCAAATCCTGGGCTCCATTGGATTCCAAGTGTTCCACAATCCTTTCCTTAAGCAGCGCTTCCATAATCTTCCTCACATGTTCTGGCCATTCAGGCTCTCCTCGAAAGATTGCCTTTGTTGTTCATGTATCTCTTTGTCCAGTCTCCTCTGGACTAACTCTCAGTAGGTAGCACACTCACTTCTGAGGCCGGGAGATCAGAGGGCTGTGGGTTCAGTTCCCACATCTGGCACTTGAGTTAATATCCCAGTACTGACACTGTAGTGCAGCATGAGAGGGGAGCTGCACTTCTGATGTGACGTTTTTCGGATGAGACATTAAAACCGAGGTCCCATCTGCCTGGATTAGTGGTAGTTCAGGTGGATGTTAAAGATCCCATGGCACTTATCGAAAAGAGTAGGGGAGTTTTTATTGAAATAATAATAATAAACATAAAACAGCACAGAAAACTTTTTAAGGCAAACAATGTAGTAAAAAGACAAAACAAAGTGGATAAGTGTATGAAATAAACAAGAAATCATACAGATAAATAAAATAAATCAGAAAGAAACCATACATTACTTAAACTTTATAAAATGAAAAAACCCTTTCCACCATTTCAGGAGTTTAACAGGAGCTACTCTCTGTGCATCCTGGGAATACATTTTTGAAAGTTCATTTGAAACCAAAATGCTAAAACAAATATAAGGCATTTTTCTTTGATATATAACCCATTGGCACCTAGCTTGCCATAAATAGTATCGTAAGCAACCAAGAAATAAAGACAGTGTCCCCTCATGAAAATAAGAAAGGCTTGCCGGATAACATCCTAAAATCAAAACATCATATGAGAGAAAATTAAGCCAATTGAAACCCCATAATGTCGCCAAATAGGCCCACAAACCCTTAGAATAAGAACACTGGAGGAAAAAATGCTCCATTGATTCTTCAGTATTTATGCAGTCCAAATAGGGGCAATTCCTTTCCTCTATAGCCTTATATTTAGTGTTCCCCCGAACGTTCAGGTGACCATAAAAAATTAACCACTGTGTTTCCCATTGTGATTGAGGCAATCTGAGATTATTTAACTGAGCCAATACCTTAGGATTGAGAGCAGAAGGACAATTCTTGAAACTCGGCTCTTGAGGGAGTAAGTTTGCCATCATTAATTGGTAAAATTCTTTCATATTACTGTTCAAAATTGTCTCTTTCTTTATTTTCCGTCTGTACAACTTTTGTGCAGCTGGCCGAAAATACTGTGGGTGATGAATGTGAGGGTTCAATTTCAGGGCCAAAATGTGCCAATTCCTTAAGTATTTGCCCAGCGACCTGGAAATCCATTTTTCCCCGATCCCTTTTTCTAAACCTAAACCGCTTTTGACTGAACACATAATGAATAAGGAATGTACAAAAAAACCACTGGGTTCACCATCCCAAGTCCTCCTGTTTTTATATTTAAATAAGTATAACATCTCTTTACCAGATTTAATCAGTTACCCCAAAGCATTTGAAAAAATAAACAATACATCCTAGTTTCTAAATGAACCGGGAGCGGAAAAATCATGGAGACGTACTGCAAACAGGGTAGAAGAAACTGTTTAATCACATGTATGCGTTTTAGTTTTGACAGTTTCCATTGTGTCCATCTAGTCACCTTATTTTCCACCACCTGAAGAGCCAATTCCCGATTTTCAACTGGCATGTTTTGAGGACCGAACAGGATACCCAAAATTTTAAGGGGGATTCGAGAAATATGGATACCCTCCTGCATCACCTCAGCTGGACCCGTTGCTCCAATAAACAACCCTTTTGTTTTATGCAAATTCAGTTTAGCATTGGAGACTTTTGAAAAAGCATCAAAAGCTTTTAAAAAAATATGCACAGAAGACTGATCAGAAAAATATAATATTAAATCGTCTGCATAGGCCGGTACTAAGAGTTGATGATCCTTGGATAGATTACCCGAAATTCCGGTCCATTGTTGAGCAATAATTAAGTTCTGCAATAGTGGATCTAATGAAAAAATATAAAGAAAAGGGCTGAGGGGGCAACCCTGACGCACTCCTGTATGTAGGCAAAAACTTTCGGCCGTGCAGCCTTTCAAAAATGGGAAGACAGCATTATATTTATATAACATCTTAATTAATTTAACCATTTGCAATGGAACTCCATAATGTTCTAGAGTTAAAAACATAAAAGGTAAATGTACTCTATCAAAAGCTTTTTCTAAATCAGCAACAACCATACAGTTTGAGATGCCCACATCAGAGAGGTGTTCAATGACATCACGTATAACCATTAGTGCTGATTGAATCCGTCTATCTGGTATTCCACTAAATTGGTAGGGGGAAATCACCAACCTAGCATAGTTTTTTAACCTATTGTTCAAAATGCTGGTGAAGATTTTATAATCTGAATTTAGAAGGGTGATAGGCCGCCAATTCTTAATGTTATGTCTATCCCCAGATTTAAATAAATAAATTAACAATCCATCGGAAAATGAGGGAAAAATCACCGTATTCTTAATAAAGTACTGAAATAAGATAAACAGACATTGACTCAGCTCAACAGAAAAAGCTTTATACAAATTATCAGAAAGGCCGTCCATTCCTGGTGAAATATTTGATTTTAATTTCCTTATTACATTTAAGATTTCCTCTTGAGAAATTGGATCCAATAATTTAGAAGCTTCTGTTAACTCAGAGGGAGCATTAATAGCACTTAAATATGAAAGCATTGATTTGTCAGGAATTGGAAGGGAAGGTTCTAAAGACCGAAAATGATCTATAATTAATTCTCTTAACTGAAAAACTGTTACAGCTATTGAGTTATCAGGCTTCTTTAATGAGTCAATATTAGAGAAATCCCTCAAAATATTGCAAAATTCAAAGAGATCCCCTACAGTGGGTTTTTTTACACTGTTAGTGAGTATAGCTTGTAGGGTCTTAGCTCTATTCTACTGAAAAACCCTCATATTCTCTTTTAGCTTACCAATTTGATCAGAATAATCAAATCGAGAGGTATATGCTACCGTTGTAAGTCTCTGAAGCTGTTGCCTAAGAGACAAATATTTTAAAAAATTATGATTTTTTGTCCTTACCCCTTGTTTTTTAAACCAATTGAGTAACTCTGTCTTGGTCTCCATCCACCAGTCCCCTAAATCAGAATACAAGAAAACCACTGATAATCTGGCTTTTAAAATATATTTCACCCCAGACTGTATGTAGGGTAAGTCTAGGATGGAATTATTAAGTTTCCACCTAACCTGCCTATGCTCGGGGAAACCTGACAACTGAAAGTTGCATAATAGAAAGGAATGATCCGAGAATTCACAAGGAATTATTTTGAAAGAATAAACTTGCATAGAAGGGGAAACTAGCATATAATCTATTAAAGAAAACATTTTCCCTTTTACAAAAGAATATTGAGGTCCATGGGAAGAAAAAGAAATGCAATTGAGTAAACCAGCTAATTTAATAATGTTGGCCAGCGCATGTGAATCACAATATGTTTTTTTTTCTCTTTAGGCAAGTCAATGATTGTACAGTTAAAATCTCCACCCCATAGCACCTTAACTGATGTCACCAAAAAAGGTTGAATAGCTTTTAGACAGGTTACTCTGCCAGCTTTTGTTTGAGGGTTATAAATATTAATGAAACGATAGCATGTACCATTCCCTTTCCCATCCAATATCAAAACTCTGCCCGGAATAAGGTCGATTAAATTGTGCAACGTAAATGAAAATGAAGTAAATAAAATGCCTATGCCATCTGCTCTGTCCATTCCAAAAGACCAAAAGGAAGGTCCCCAAACCCAATCCCTCTTGAAGGAAGTTAACTGTTCTACAGAGTGCATCCAAGTTTCCTGCAAAAAACACACAGATACTGTATATGCCGCTCATGTATATAATGGAAAAGAACTTGCCTTTTAGTGGTATTTAGCAAGCTATGAGTATTTAAAGAGCCCCAGGACAACCTCATTGTTGGTTATAGTGATATAAACAGACCCTCTATTTTTTTCTCTTTTTTTTTTTTCTTCTCTTTATAATTATCTACTGATTGCGACAGGGAGGATAAAGAGGATTTTTGAGAGTCTGAATCTCCCAACTCCATCTCTGTGTCCCCCCAAGGGGTAAACAGGGCTGCATAAGAATTACTAGTTTCTATAATAGGAGCAGAAGGAGGAGATTTAGGATGTAAATTTCTAGATGATCTACGTCTATGCAAAGATGACCCAGGAACCAAAATCTTAGACTCTTCCCCAGCAACCTCTGAAGCTACCTCAGTGTAGCACACTGGAGAAAATTCCAAAGGGTCAGGTGGACCCATACAAGGTTTTTTAACCTCCACAGGACCTGAATCAGTTATTTGTACAACCTTGTCAAGTTCCTTTAAGGGATTGCAAGTGGAAGGATCCGTGCCAGTAGACTCTTTCTTTTTATTGGAGGAGGTGAATGAGGTGTAGGGGAAGAAGGGCCGGGGCCTGCAGCATCCTGAGCCTTCTGAATTAAGAGGTATGGACTTATGCAAGATGTTTTGTTTTTAGCGGCCCAAGGACATTCTCGAAAAACATGGCTGTATTCTTCACTGAGATCACACCTAGACTGATTAGCACATTGCATAATTAAATGCCCCACCTCCCCGCAATTGTCACAACGTGGCTGGTCACAAACACTAGAAAGATGTGTCCTAGCCCCACATTTGTAGCAAGCATGCGGTTGTCCGCTATAAAAGCACACAGCCCTGTCCCTTCCCAACAGAAACGAATTAGGTATGTGTTCTACCCCTGACTCAGATTGTCTCAATTTAATTTTGTACTTCCAGCCACCCGTCCAAAATTGTTCGGAATCTAAGATGGGTTCTGGGGCGCTCAAAACCTCACATTTCTGAGATAACCAAAAGGAGATATCTTCCACATGGACTCCCTCATTCCTAAACATGACTGTAACGTATTTTATTAGAGGCTTCGATAGAGGTATAACCAAAAAGGGGGTCCATGTGGGAGAAAACTTTACCTGACCATATCTATCCCAAAATAAGTCCAATGCATGCAGTGTCCGGAAACTTATATCGAAATTATCCTCCCCAGAGATATTAATAAAAGCATATACATCTTTAGGAGTAAAATGCAGAGAAACTTTCAGCAGAGTTTTCCCCACATAGTATCTGTCCGGCCTGTCCTCCAAACCCCCTTTATAGCGTATACGAACTGCATTCCGTCGAGGTGCCGCTTCCCTTTTTGAGGTGGAGAATAATTCTGACATAAGAGGCTTCTGTTGAGGAGGTTTCGGTAAAGAGGGTTTTTGTAAAGGGGAAATATTCTCTTGAAGAGGCATGGCTAAGTCTGGGTTTGGAGAGGAGGGTAGTAGAGCCTGTGCCTCAGGAACCATAACAGTAGGAGAGAGTCACGATGCCTCAGGTAATTTTTTTGTAACATTTAGACCTTCAGTCAAAACTTTCTGCTGAGAATCTGGTTTCCACTGTGGGGAGTGCTGCGAAAGGGAAAAATCTGCATCCCAAGCCGGATCAGGCTTCCAGTCGCCTGTTGGAGCCTGCTTCCAGCCAGCCCCCCTGAGTGCTTTACCTGGAGACCAGGATTCCTGAGTCTTTTCAACATTTAGAGAAGGAGGTCCTGACACAGCAGGTTGAGTGGTTTCAGGATTTGTCTGTTGAGGTATAGCTTTATTAGTAAAGAAAAATTCAGTAACCCCAATTTGGGAGATAGCCGAAGACTGATAAATAATTTCAGGCTGAACTTGGAATTCCACATTAATGGGGTTTTTCAGAACAAACCCAGCCAATTTGCTTAATGGTGCCTACTCATTCTGAGCAAATGCAGTCGTAGGTAACCCCTGAGGCAATGTTTGTTGCTTTAACATACGGAAACTCTTTTCTTTTAACTTAGTCAGCGAATTATCAGGCTATAGGCACTCGCTAGGATTTGCGATTTTACTGCCAGCCTGTGTGGAAGCAATTAATGAGTTTGAAGCACCTGGTATGGAAGCGAGGCTGTGTGGTATGTGACCGCGCCCTACAGGGCCTTCAGAGTCTTTAGCTACAGCCAAGAGTTTGACAGGGGTAGAATTGCTACTGTCAAAGCATAGCTTTTCCTGCTGAAGTTTCTCAGACAAAGTCTTTGCAGTTGCTTGATGCTCCAAAAAACTTTCCTGTGAGCAAGCCTCATGCCTCTCCCCTGCTACCGTCAATCTAGAAGTTTGTTTGGTCAGAGGTAGAATACCTGCATGCTGCATGCTCTCACTCCTAAGAGTAGAAACACTGTTAACTTTAGCAAACACACCATTGGAAAGACCCACATTGTCCATACTAGATTTTAATGACTCACCGCACTCCGTGGGGCCTCCAAAGGAAGCTAGCTCAGTTGAGGTTTCGACAGTAGCAACCGCGCTGCTGGCAGAGAGAAAATTAGAATGCTGTAGGTGTGTAGCAAGGTTTGCTGTTCCCGGAATGAGTGCTGTCCATTTCTCCATAGAACCGTGTTCTTGTATGTCAGGCTCAACCAATGTAGAACTCTTCACCTCCTGGTTATTAGCAAACTTGACCGAATCCTCCCAATAAACAGATGCATCATGAAATTCAATATCCTAGTCAATATCCACAATATTAGATGAAACAGCCTCCTTATTGCCAACAGTGGGAGCAGAGGCCGGCTCTCCCACTAAGCAGACGTCTTCCTCCTTCGGCGTCCCACTCAGAGTGGCCATCCTGACAATGGCCTGTCCCCCTACTGGCAGCAATGCAGTAGCAGAGTAGGGGAATTTCCCCGGTGTCCTGGCCAAATTTCCCTCATTCACTAAAAATACCTCCAACAGCGTAATCTGGTTTAAGGTCAGTAAGCATTCATCTGTATCCCCCTCCTCCGGGTCGTGCCTGAAAATAGGCAGGATTTATCTAATGCACTTACCAGGTCAACAAAAATGAAATAAATAAAACTCTGTAGGATTCTTATCCTTTTTCAGATGAAGATTCTAGAACTCTGCACAGTATTCCAGAAGTGACTTCATTAGACATCTACAGAGGGGCAGTATCACCTCTATTTCCCTGCTGGAGAAAGTTCTACCTCAGCTTTCCGCTGACCTTCCAAACTGGCTTATTGCATTAGATCATATTCTTGAGGCTGTCACTTATGATAACCCCAAGGTACCTCTCCTTAGCAGTCTGGTCAACCCTAACATCACCCATCTAGGAACCCCTGTACGGATTCCTTTTGCCTTTGTGCATAACTTTGCACTTTTTGGCATTGAGTTCGGTTTCCAAATCCTAGACCACCTTTCCAGCCTTTCCAAGTCCCTCCTCATGTCTCTAACCCCTTCTTTGCTGTCCACACAGCTGCATATTTTAGTGTCATCTTTGAACAGACACAGTTTGCCCTAGATCCCTTCTCCAATGTCACACATGAACCAGTGGAAGAGTACCAGCTGCACTGTGGCACCCCACTTATCACCCCCGACTCACTGAATATTTACAGGTTATACCACCCTCTGGGTCTTCCCGCTTAGCTGCCTATCCACCTGGTTAAGCTTTCCCCTGCCCCCAAGTCCCCTACTTCTTAATCTACTACCTATGAGGTACTGAACCAAAGGCTTTGCAGAAGTCTAAATACAGGACATTTAACACCTGCCCCATGTCCACCATCTTAGACACTGTGTTAAAAAACTATACCTCACCTTCATCTGCAGAGAGAAAATACCAAAAAAAAAAACAAAAAAAAAACCTAACCTTCATTAAACAATGCTGACTACTATCTTGGAATATGTGTGCCTCCAGAAATTCCACTATCTGCTTCTTATTGATCCTTTCCAGCACTTTCCCCTCAGCTGAGGTCAGACTCCCAGGTCTGTAGTTGGTGAGATCTCCCCTGTCCCCACTCTTATGAAGAGTCACAATATTGTCTGCCCTCCAATCAGCTGGGACCACTCCTGTTTCTAGTGAGCAATTAAAGGGCCGCTGCTGCCTTGAGAAGAACTTTGGAAAACATAATATTTGGACATAAAGCAGCTTGTATTTCTCATTGGCGCTGTATTCCTTATCTCCATTATCTCTTACCAAGGTTATTTGCTTCAAAAACAGGAGCTTGTTATATCACAGCTGTTCCCATGGCAACAGACTGTGATGTCACAACATGGTATTATGAATTCAAGTAGGGTGTATGCTACAGAGGCAGAAGAACTCAAAGGGATAAAGATGTTGTTTGTGGGAATTTGTTTCAGTAATAAATAAGAGAGGAGAAATCTATAGAAGATATATGAAATCCAAGCTGAACTTGGCCAGTTATTATGTTTTTCAAAGTTTTCCCAAAGGTGTCAGTTGCTCTTTAAATGTCAGCAAGAGGTGCTGCCAGAGCCTGCACCACTTCTTTTAGCACCCTGGGGTGCAGCTTATCTGGGTCTTGGCACTTGTCTACCTTTAACACCCCCAAACCCTTGAGTACTTTTTTTTCTGAGACAGCTACCTTCTCCAGCTTCAGTTTCTGCCTGGGCTTTGCACTGTATTCTGTGCGAGAACCCCACCATTGTGAATGCTGATCTGGAGTATTTGTTTGGGATGTCTGCCTTCTCCTCATCCTCCAGCACCCATTCTCTATTTGTTTTTTCTGTCTCTTCATCTCCCATTTAGTTTTTTTTTTCTTTTTTACCAATGTACCTAAAGAAGTCCTTGTCATTTCCCTTAACCTCCTCCACTATTCTGAGCTCTACCTCTGCCTTTTACTTTCTCTATTAAATCACCAGCCTCTTTCAGTTTACATCCCTGTTCCCTTTCTTCTGGTTTCCCTTGTACTTAGTGAATGCCAACATTTTGGCCTTTACTGTCTCGTTCACCTCCCAGGAGAACCATATTTGTTTCCTCTGCTTTTTATTCTTCCCTACTTTCCTCAGACATGATTTATATAACTCCTGGACCTCCCTCTTTATGTAATCCCATTTGTTTTCTGCCACCTTCAACTGTCCTAGTCCCATGTGTCTTTCCCTTAGAGCTACTTCCATCCTTTCAAAGTCTGCCCTCCAAATCATTGTCTGTGTATTCCGGTGCTGAGTCTCAGGGGCTATGCTGAACCACATTGAATTGTGGTCCATTGTACCTAGCAGATCTTCCAACCTGACTCCCCCTATAATGTCTAGGTGAGGAAGAGATCCAGTATAGCCTGTCACCTGGTTGGCTGTGTTACACACTGTACAAGGAGACAGTTCTGAAAACCATTGATGTTGTTGATCATTGTTTGCAATTTGCAAAATTCAGTCTATTTGAGTTTTCTTCCATTACTGTTGATTGGATTACTTACTATATGAAGGACAGGATTTTAATTCATAGTTCAATGTTTGGGTAAAAAGAGTATGGGGTTAGAAGTACTCATGTAACTGTAATTTGCTTTGGCTTTTCTCTATTTCTGCCCTTGGTAGGTAAGCTGGGTAGTGAGTAGGGAATAGAAAGCCCAGCAACAAGAATGAGTAGAGTGCTGGAGAAGGAGGAGGCAGGGGTGGATGGTGGGTGTTTCACAATGTGCTAAGCGGAGAATTATCATGGGAGGCTAGCCTTTGTAGGGGATGTGGGAGGAGCTATTCCCCCACATTGAACCTTGGGCTATAGCTTTACCATTCAGTGTTTGGGTAAATAGAGTATGGGGTTAGAAGTGCTTATGTAACTGTAGTTTACTTTGGATTTTCTCTATTCCCTCCCTTGGCAGGTAAGGTGTATAGTGAGTAGGGAATAGAAAGCCCAAAAGAATTACCAATGAATGTTCAAAAGAGTATGATTACCTCCTCTAACTCATGGAGAGTATGACCAGTAGCAAGCAGGAGAGGGAACCCCCCCCCCAGGTGGAGGAAACCTCTGAGGACTCATGGCTACTGACCTGCCCATTCTCCAGGCAAACTAAGAGGAGATGAACCTAGGTTCTAGCAACCTTAAGCTAATTTGGGGAGAAAGGTGAACTGCTTGGAGAGATGATGGTCCATCTTTGAATCCATGGATGATGCATTCTGGAAGGATGATTCTGAGGTTGAAGAGGTAGGTATTTTCTGAAGGAGTGTCTGAATCTTGAGAGTGGAGTAGGTCCAGTCAAAAAGGGGTGAATGTAGTCCAGATTTCCAAGGTGATGATGGATGAAGTCCGGAGGGATTACAGAGGCTAATGAGCAGGAAGAGTATGATGTGATAAATATGCTACCAGACTTTGAACAGTAGGAATATGATGGTTCTGAAGTCATAAGGTAAACAATCTAACTTTGCAGAAGGGTTGACATTTAAGTTAGAGTCTGGAGGTGAAGAGTTAAGCAGTGAGTGATAAATTGCAATGTAAACATCCATAAAGCAGAAGAAGGAGCTGGACAGAGTCTTTATGTACCTGGTAGGAGTTGTAACGTGAATGATTTTAGACCAATGAAGGAAGATTGGTATATGCAGTAGAGATGGTAACTGAATGTATATGGAACAACAGATGTTCGGTACAGAAATTCTAGTGTTGATTTGGGTATTGACGTCATAAAAATACTTGTATAGGCTCTTTATTTATTTTTTTATTTAGTTGTTTAACCAGGTATAGCACACTAAGCTGAAAGCTTTTTTACAGGAGCGACCTGGGAGCACAAGGAGGTTAAGTGACTTGCTCAGGGTCACACAGTATGCAAGTGGAAGCTGTGGGATTCAAACCCACGTCTGGTCTGCTGGATGTCACCAGATTTGCAGCTTAGAGCCTTAGACCACTGCGCTATACTGCCTTGTATAGGCTCTTGCTTATCTGCTGGTAGAAAAAGGTAGCTATGGGTATTTCTGTGGTGTAATTGCCCATGACATGAACTGAGGTGGCCATGACTGTTTTGCCTTATAGGTGATCCAGTGTCTAAATGCTGCAGGAAGCTTGGAAATAGGTATTTGAAAGGGTCTATAGACTGATGTGGCAATAGAAGTTGAAAGTAGTGTAGAATACTGGGGGTGCCTAGCATTTTAGTCAGATATAGATCTGCTGAAAGGCATGACTGGATAGCGAGGCAGCCAGGCTGGTTGCAGATGTGCAGATTGACAATTAATGGAAGCCTGCTTTTGGAGAAAATCTTCACTAGAGAAGGTATGGGAGGTGAATCATGGAGGATGAGCTAGAAGAACTGCTGGATGGGCAGCTGACCTGATTGATGATAACATAATGAAGGAATGTAAAGGATTGTATGAAGTCTGGTGACATCTGGGGCTAGAAACAGTGGCTTGCAAAACATAACTTTAATAAGGCGGCTAGGCACTGGTGATCCAACTATGAGAGTTCTGGGAAGGTAGCTGGGAAGGTCTTAGGACATCCAATGGCTATTGAGGAAGTAGGAATCAGGCAACATGATTAACAGATTAACATAGTCAAGTGCTCATAGGATAAGCTAAAGAAAGGTACAACAGATGATGCCAGTACTGCTATGAGGTATCTTGAGGTTCCCACTATCCACAACAGCGATGATGGTTACAGAGTCAGTACATGATGGAAGGAATTAGGTCACTTTTCCATGCAAAAGATATGAGTGGAGAAGGCTTCACTAAATCTTACAACCTCTGAGACATGGAAGATAGGGAAGTCATAGTGCCTGAATTGACAGGATGCTGAGGGAGCATCCTAGTAGAGTTGGATGGGGGCTGAGATCTCTCTATAGTCCAGCTGAATGGGATTCCAGAACTGATCCTGGGGAGATGATTAAGAAGTACCGATAACTCCATGGTGATGTAAGAGTCTCTGAGGCATGTTGTCCAAGGGATGTTTGCTAGAAGAAGTTTCCTCAAATGAAATGAGCAAGTGTTCCATTGAGTAGTGGATGGGGACTGTTAGAATGGCCACATAGGAATATGAGATAGATGAATGGGAGAAGTAGTTGACTGGGTAGGAATACTAGCTGGAGCTAGGTGGCAACTGCCTAAAAGAGCTGCAGCAATCAGAAAGCCCTGAGCTGCCAGGCTGTCTTAGTTGTGTAAGGAGGAGGCAGCTGTCTAAGGATGAAGAGGAAAGTCCAGAGCAGACAACCGTGAATTGGATGAACGAGTCTGAGTAGAAGACAGCATAGGCCAAGCATGCTGACTGCAACAGGTGCAAACAGGAATAGAACCGGGTTCAGTGCCACAGCAAGCTGAATCAGAATGGAGGAAAACTGCTGCAGGTCAGGAGGTGAATTCATGGAAGATAAATAAGTGAATCCAGGTGCCGTGAGCCACAATGTTGAGAAATGAGAGTCCCATGTCTGGAGATGATGATGAACAACAAGTGCAGGGGACAGAAGACAATACAGCTACGAAGCATGAGGGTTCCACTTCTGATGGAGAAAGAGAACTCACATGGTTATCAGGGAGGGGTGACCAGCCGCAAGGAAGTCCAGGAGGCAGGGGAATTGGCTGGAGGCAGAGACAGAACAAGTTGGTGGTGTCCACACCCAGAGCATGAGGAGGTTAATGCAGGGCTGAATATGATGAGTCTATGGAAGTGCAGGATGGAGACCGGTGAGGAAGGATGCTGAAAGCAAACAGAGTACAGGGGTCCCTTTCCCAAAGGGAAGCAGGAACTGGGTATCAGGTGGAGAATGCATAAGGGTTAAGCAGTCGATTGCTAAAATAGGCTCCCACCCCTGGTATTTAAGGTGAGAAGATCATCAGTTGATGCCTCCAGGCAAAGGTAGGATGTAGAATTCAAATGGGTACAGCAATCCCATTCCCGAAGGGAAGCAGCAACTGGGCATTCAAGTAGAGAATGTACAAAGTTAAAACAGTGGAATGCAGACACAAGATTCCATCCCTGGTAGTCTGTGCAAGATGACCGCCATTCGATGCCGCGTAGGCAGAGGTAGGATGTTTGTTGAGAGTCCGGTTAATTGGATCCCATTTCCCAAGAGAGCAGCAACGGATAGTCAGTTAGAGAATATACAAGGTTAAAATGGTGGAAAGCTGACACAGGATTCTATCCCTGGTAGTTGATGCGAGAATTTGATGCCGCTAGGTAAAAGTATAACACTGAAGGCAAATAGGGTAAATTGGTCTTGTTCCCGAATGGAAGAGGCAACTGGATACTCTGGTAGAGAATGCATAAGTTGAAACAGTGGATTGCAGATACAGGCTTCCATCCCTGGTAGATTGAGTGTGACAACCTTCAGTTGGTGCTGCTAGGCAGATAGAATGGGGAATGCAAATGGGGTAGAGTGGTCCCGTTCCCAAAGGAAAGCGGCAACTGGGTATCAGGCTGAGAATGCATAATGTTGAAACAGTCGAAGGTAGACTCAGGTTCCCATTCCTGGTAGCTGAGGTGAGATGACCTTAATTCAAGGCTGATAGGCATAGGTAGGATGTTGAAGACATATGGGGTAAAGAGGTTCCATTCCCGAAGTGAAGCGGCAACAGGGTATCGGGTAGAGAAGGCATAAAGTTGAAACAGTAGAATGCAGACATGGCTCCCATCCCTGGTAGTCAGGGTGAGACAACCTGCACTCAATGCCACCAGGCAGAATTAGTGATGGAGGATGTCAGGTTTGTAGGTAGTAAATAGTAGCAAGATAATGGAATCCCATCCCCAGTAGACAGGGCAAGCCTACCTTTGCTTAATGCCTCAGAAGGTATGAGTTAGGGACAGAGTCAGGAAAAACTGCTGGTATGGGCTAAGCAAGAAAATGGCAGCTGGCTGCATAGTCATAGGTAGGTAAACAGGGAGGCAGTATAAAGGGGAAGGCAGCAAGGTAGAGTGAGATAACATGAGGAGGAAGGTAGCAGTAAATGCCAGTAAGGGGGAGTTAGAGAAAACCAGCGGGAGCATACTGGTAGCAATGGAATTGAATGCAATGAAGAACTGAGGTCGAGTAGGCTATAAGGGTAATGATCCATGCGAGGGTAGCAGAAGTCATGTAGGCAGGATGGCAGGGTAGATAATATGGCTGGCACGAAGCAGGTTCCCGTGGATCTGAGCTAGGATGCCCTGCTGTGACACCCTAGTCCCCCACTGTGGAAAAACAGGGGAGCAGCAAGGAGGGCATCTTCGAGACCAAACAGGAAGTAGGAGAATAGAAGTGCCAGGAACAAAATGGCAGGGGGTGCAGGCTCCAGTTTAGCATAGAGGTAGCGTAGGTCAGGACTGGAAAAGGGGTGGAAATGGGGATGGAATGCTGCAACAAGGAGTGAAAGCCCAAAAGAAAAACCAAGGGAGCACGGGACAGGAGTAGGGGATGGGGGGCAGAGGGGAGGGAAGGGAGGCAGGAATAGACAGCAGGGGCAGATGAAGAGCTAGAGAAGAAAGGAAGGGAGGGCAGGGCCAGGAGAAGCAAGAGGGCTGCTTTCAAGGCACAGTCTGGCAGAAGGCCGGTGCACTGAAGGGACCCCAGGAAATGCAGAAGCAAAACAAGGGGGAAAAAAACGGGGACAAGTATGCAAGAGGAAAGCAATGGGAATTGTTGTAGAGGAATTTAGCAGGGCTGACCTACAGGAATGCAGTAGGTAACAGCAGTGCACAGCAGAGATATGGCTGATTCATTTAAACATGTATGTGGTTTATGAGCACCAGGTAGGTGTACTAGACACAAATAGTGACTAGTATCAGATGACAGGAAGGTACAGAGTGTCTGTCAAAACAGTACGGTTGCAGTGAGGAGTGGCAATACAGTACAGCACTAAAGTAGTGAAAACCAAGAGAGGTATAGCCACTGAAATAAGAGAAACAGGCAACAAAATATAGGAGCAGCAGTACGAAGGTGAAGGGAGCATGGGAACACGCAAGGAAGAGCAGGCAGGCATCAGAGACAGAATGCCCACTAAGCTGGGATGGAGGAATACAGGTAGGGGAGAAAGGCAATGCAAGCAGGGCCACAGGACAAAAGAGAAAGAGCAGGATCCACAGTCTGCCTGTATGGGCCAGCAGTGAAGGCAAGTGATGCCAAAACAGGTGGGGGAAAAATTCCTCAGAGAAAGGTACTCACGTGGTAGGCAGCCGGAAATGGCAGTGAGGACTCCATAACAGGTTGACACCAAAGTGGTCAGGATGGGGAGAGAGCTAGAGATGGCTGGCAGGGGGGCAGTCCAAAGCAGGCCAGGGTCACTTGCCACACAAGCAGGTGCACCAGGGATACAACCCACAGAGGAGAAGAACACTTCATCCCATCTTGTAGGAGGAGCAGCAGTAGTGGGAGCAGAGGCTATGGCCAGCAGGAGGATAATGCCACAACCCACAGGGAAGGAAACAGGCAGCGGCAGCCCTGATTAGAAATGGTGCAGAAGAAGAGGTAGGGACAGGGGAGGAGGGGAAACTGAGACAAATGGGAAAGACTGGAGATGAGATGGGAGGGCCAAGGGGTAAAAAAAGGAAAGAGAAGAACGGAGGGAGCAAGGGGAAAGCAAACAAGGAGCAGGGAGTAGGAGGGGAGGGGAAGGGAAGAAGGCTCAGCCCATGAGCCACACAGGAGCCCAGCGGTGCCATATTCACAATGCGCTAAGCGGAGAATCGTCATGGGAGGCTTGCTTTGTAGGAGATGCGGGAGGAGCTATTCCCCCACATTGAATCTCAGGCTATACCCTCCCAATGTTTCCAGCAGTTTATCCCCCAGTCACTATGTGTGGTTCACAGCTCAGTGCTTATGTAACATATAGATGGTTGTTGGATACAGAGGCCAGCATTAAGAGGACAATGTTTATTAGGTAGTAGTATAGAATGTTTGTGCTTAGGTACTTGGATACTTGAATTGAGTTGTTTGATAATATTTGATGGTTTTGGCCTTCCTCTGTATCCCACCTGTAGGAAGGAAGCTTGGTTTAGAATTATGAAAGCCCCCCGGTGGGATAAGAGTGCCACAGAAGGAGGAGGAGGAGGTGTCGGGGAGGATAGTGGGTGAGTGCGACTCGCTCTAAGCAGAGCGGGAACCAGCTGCTTCTATTAAGTAGGCTGTGGGGGAGGAGCTCTTCCCCCACATAATCCTGGCTACTCCTGCAATTATGTGTGGTTCATAGCTCAGTGCTTATGTAATATATAGAAGATTGTTGGATACAGAGGCCGGCATTAAGAGGACAATGTTTATTAGGCAGTAGTATAGAATGTTTGTGCTTAGGTACTTGGATACTTGAATTGAGTTGTTTGATAATATTTGATGGTTTTGGCCTTTCTCTGTATCCCACCTGAAGGAAGGAAGCTTGGTTTAGAATTATGAAAGTCCCAAAAGAATAAAATATCAACGATTGTTCTGTAACTGAATGCTGAAGAAGTCGTGCATAACAACTTAATGATATGAATAGACGATCCCCTCCTCCAACTCTGGAGAGTGTGACCAGTAGCACTCAGGAGAGGAAACCCCCCCCTTGGGGGAAACCTCTGAGGACCCATGGCTACTGACCTGCCCGTCCTTCTGGGCATACTAAAGGAGAGAGATCCTAATTAAACTAAATTAATCAGCTAAATCTGAATTCTAATTGTAGAATTTAATCCAGATAAACGGAGCTTAAGAAGAACTTAATGTAAATGTCCATTGAAGTAATTTCCTCCTAATAAAGTCTGAGTCTGAGAATCCATGTACAATTCGGAATGATGAAGAGTAGATATGAAGAACCTTCTTCTGGACTTCAGTTGATAGAGGGCATAATCCAGGAAATGTTTGACGGTGGAGATGAAGTGATGACTGACGAATTCAATACAGGAGACCAGATGCAGATAGTTGTATCCAGATTTGACGTCAACGAAGCAGGATGAATGGAAGTAGTACAACTTCCTGATTTCTAATAGAGGGCTTGTAAAGTATGTGTAATGAGAAGGCATATAGGCCAGGTTACCGACTGATGAATTCAGTTCTAATAAGTGAAGTATAGTCTTAGGAATTGATATGAAGGTAACAGCTGTAGAGTTGAGCTGGAATAATGGCAAGCTGTAGAGGATAATCGGAGACACTGGTGTGAGGTATGAAGCATCCAAGTAATAGAATAAGGTGAGCCCAGAAAGTAAGCAAAGCAGTTGGACTGCTAATCTGAAGCGAGAGGTAGCATGAGCAGAATTGCACCCACGAAGGCAGATGAGAATGAACAGGACTTGGCAGTCAGCCCCTGAAGAAAGCGCAGCTTAACTGACAGCTAGTGAGGTAGGAGAGAGGCAGCTGATTCCAGGTATGGGAAGGGCAGTCAGACCCATGGAAGTCTGCTGGTAGAATAGAGCATGGCAGGTAGTCCCTTGACGGAAAGCAGCTTTTCATCAGCTGGAGAGGTAGTAGAGGCGACTAACTCCAGGAAGCAGGAAAATACAGCCAGACCTATGGAGGTCAGTCAGGAGGAATATTGCGTGGTATAAGCTTCCAGGAGATGTATCTTGAGTCAGTGTAAAGCAGAGTAGTACTGCATTGGTAAGGCAGACGTAGAGGATGGAATGGTGCTGAGGACGGACGGATCCAGTAGATCAAGGATGGCAGGGATGACATGGAAGAGACCGTGGCATAGAGATGGCAACTTGACGAGGAATAGCAGTCGAAACTGGAGGTGTGCAATGTTTGAGGCAGCAATAATGAGATGAGACCTGAATAGTCGAGCATAACAGTCCTGGATGGAGATAACTGAAGTAGCTGAGTCAAATGAAGTAGTATTGTCACAGGGTCAAAAGCGGTAGAGCACAATTAGGATAAGGTCATCATGAGGCGCAACTAAGTGTTCCAGAAAGGGTGAAGCGGCAGCAATTCCACACGGCTGAATCAGCAGGGCAAAGCATCCAAGCATAGAGGAGGAACAAAGAAATGGCCAAATGCGGATCCATAATAAAAGAGCTTCCAGCTGGCTGATACGGCAGCAGGTAAGCGTATAGTAAAATGCGGGAATCCCCAGGCCCCTGATCTGGTGAGGCAGAAAAATAGCAGAACCTTCCAGCCTGATGGGCAAAGGCAGGTCATAGAAGCAAGCGAGTAGTATGTAAATCTCCCAGCTTGATGGGTGAAGGCAGGTTGTAGAATCTGTGAATTTTCAAGCCCCGAGCTGAATGAGGCAGGCATAGAGTAGAAGTAGGTAAACCTCCCAGCCTGAAGGGTGAAGGCAGGACATAGAAGCTGTAATTCTCTAGGCCCTGAGCTGGGTGAGGCATAGTAAAGGGAGCTTCCAGCTAGTTGACTTGGTAGCATGTAGGCATATAGTAGAATGAGTGAATCTCCAGGCTCCGAGCTGACTGTGGCAGACGTAGAGTAGAAGTAGGTAAACCTCCCAGCCTGATGGGTGAAGGCAGGTTGTAGAAGCAGATGAGTAGAAGGAAATTCTCCCAGCCTGAAATGGATTGACAGCTGTAAAGCTGGTGAGCTGAATGAGCACGGCATGCTGAGATTGTAATGAGCACTGCGTGCTGAGACCTTGCAAGGTCAGATGCAGATTGAGAGCAGCAGAATCCCAGGCAAAGCCGAGGGGATGGCACTAGGCATAAAGCAATGGTTTGCGTAAGCAAGGAGCATCGGTTGCGTAAGCAAGTGGGGACCTGATAGGTCAGAAAGCAGTAGTAGTAGTAGTAGTAATAGGTGGACCTGCATAACAACTGTATGGCAAGTAAACAAAGCAGGCGATTAGGTAGGTAAATCTCCCAGCCCGATGGGCGAAGGCAGGTTGTGCTGAGATAAGTATCACAGAGGCAAGTGCACAGTAGGGGGCCCGTCCCCATGCAGCAGATGAGAGCAATCAGAAGTAAACAGGACTTAAGTGCCATATACAAGTAATGGAATGGGAAGTTATCCATGGTTAGCAGTGTAGCAATTACGGTCAGTAAAGAATGCCGTTGGTAGTCCATTAGCTGCTGAGTATCCACTTAATTCAACTAAGTTTCTGAGTTTCAAGAACCATGTGCTACGATTATATGTGCCGTCGTACTGGGATTTGGCTTCCTTTATAGATGGCATTCAGTGATATACGTGAGAAGCACCAACAAGCTTATACAGCCCATCCTGATTAGTACCTGAAGTATTATCCCTCCCCCCCAAAGAAAGTCATAAGCCAGCAGCTTAAGTGCAGCCAAACCGTCATATGTCTGCTGGTAAGTAAAGTGGCAGTATAGGGTCCTAGAAAAAATGGATATTTCCAGGAGTGCTTGACATGATAGGGGAAAAAAACATGCAGCTGAAGTACGAGGTATAGCACAGCCAATAAAATGGAGAGACCGATGTAAGCATCTGGCAACACAAGAAAGGAACCCAACAAGATCCAAGATGGGGTAAGTGACATAATCATGGCGCTAGCACGGTCGCAACTGCGGCAAATTGAGACAGCAATCAGAAATCAGCATAGAGATGGTTTGCACAGTCATAATTCAATGCGACCTTGTGGAGTGTGCAGTACCTGTAGCCATGGTTAAATGCACAACGTATGAGAAAGGCATGTCCTGGTAAACAGTACTTAAGGGAAGACATGATAAGGCCCAACGGCATGTTCTCGGAGTAAGCACGCTCAAATGGACCGCATTGTGCGGTGAAATTATGGTAGTCCTAGGGGGCGGTTGTGGTTCCCCCACTGATAACTGGCTCCTGTAGGAATGGTGAGGGCTGAGATTCAATGCAGTCAAATGCTGTATAATAGCACTGCAGCACCATAGAGATATATCCCCGACTATCATAAGTAACATGGCCTTCTATACAAGCATGCCCCAGGGTTGAAGAAAAGGTAGACTTACAGTGGATGAAAGTATTGATGGCATCCCAGGAGTTGTAGATCAGGGAAACAATGTGGAGCTCGAACTGGAAGAGAGAACTGCAAGTCGGATATAACCGAGGTCGGCTATGCTGTAGCTGCTGGAAGAGAGGTATGGGAGCAACTCCACGGCTGAGAGCAGAGGAAATGAACAAGCAGGCGAGGTACGGAGGGTGCAGAAGCGGCGGATGAACTAGGTATGATTGGTGACCCCCCCCAAAGAGAGAAAACAACGAAAACAGGTACAAGGAGTAGAGAGGACAAGGCAACAGTGAGGCAGGGAGGAAGCAGGGATGGGGAGTGTGATCACCAGCACCAACGCAGCAAGTGCGACTGCACTAAGCAGAGCAGGAGTCAGTTGCTTCTATTGAGTAGGCTGTGGGGGAGGAGCTCTTCCCCCACATAATCCCGGCTACTCCTGCAATTATCTTATGGTGATCTATAGTGTTCTTCTGTTTAAAACTTTTATTATTTTTTAATTACCTTATTCAATAATTCATTCATTCATTGACTGTGTAAACTCACTTGGGAATACAATCCCCTCTTACAGGAGAGAGACAGGTACTTAAATATTATTAATGGTTTGCCTATAAAAAGAGAAGAAGAATTTACATTTATATGGTGCTTTTCATAGACATTGTGTTCCAACTCACTTTACAAGCAGTGAGAGTCTGGTAGTGAAGTGACTGCAGACATGTAGTGGCAGCCATTTCACTCATCAGTATCAGCACACGGCCTTGTATAATGGCTTGAACTGGTTTTATGAGAAAGGGAATGTTGGCCAGGATGCCGCAGAAAATCCCTGCTCTTGCAAAAAGTTCCTTGGGATGTTTTATGTCTACCTGGAAATCCACCAGGACAGCACCTGACCTGGGTAGAAGGGACCTCAGTTTAACATCTTATTAGAAGGACAGCACACCCCAGCAGTACAGCATGCCTCTACTACTGCACTTGGGTGCCAGCACTTATGGTCTGAGCTCAATCCTAGTGTGGGACTAGAACCCATGACCTTCCAGCCCAGAGGCAGATGTGCTACCAACCAAGCCATGCTGACACACTGATAGCATTTTCTTCATTCAATATTATTTTATAGGCTGATACTGTTATTTTGTTTGATAAGCCTCCTATCAATCTTCAGTAACTAGCTGAACTCGATTTTGACAAAAGCTGACCTCTTATAAACATTTTCTCAACGTTTGTAAAATGAAAATTATTTTTTTTCTTTTTCTAAAACTTGCTTATTACTTATGTTTTTAAACAAGAAAAACATTTGTACTTCAATTTTCGTTTATTTAAAAAATATGAATGTTCACCTCTAATTATCCATCATGATAAGTAATACAAAATCACACATGACCCCACAATGCAAAGCATCGTGGGCATCATGATAAGTGTTCTCTAGGTTATAAAAACACTTGTTAGAAGAAAGGAAGGCATTGCATGTTCATCTTGACCTTCTAGTGCCTCAGTACTCTGCGCTGTAAAAAAAATGGTTAAAAACAAGATTCCACTGAAAATAAGACAGTACCTTAAGGCAGTTTGGATAACAGAGTTACACTGGAGCTGTGTAATTTCTGTTCTGATTGCCTTTGGGATATATGTGCCAACTCATCCTACTCAGATTAGTTTAAAGGACACAAGGTGAAATAAGTTCTCCTGTTCTAGCCCTGTTCTCAGAGGACAGTTTGCTTCCCACACTGCCACCTACTTCAGTGATTTCATCTTCCACTTCCCAGGATAAAGCTGGCAGTTAATCGGAGTGGCAAGCTGGAACCAAGGATGAAGTTGCCATCGTGAAGAGGCTAAATATCTTTTCAGATGTAGGTTGTCTATATTAGACTATAGAATCTCTTATGGTGTTTTTTTCTTGTTAAAATCATTATCCTTCCCTTCGTGAGCAGTGCCATTGTATTTTGACTTTTAAAGATACAAGATTTTTAATAACACCAAAAAAGTAGCTCAGAAATGGATTAACAAGGACAGACCAGAAACCAGGATTTTTTTTAAAACAACAGTAATGCATGTGATGTCTAATGAGCATATAGTCAGAAAATGGGGGCTTTCATGAAGGACACAGTGGTACAGTGCAGATATATGACTTAGTACAGATATATGACTGCTGTCACAAGTTACAGGGAGCTGAAACGACTCAGTCCCTGCTTCAGCCCCCTTTGGGTGTTCATAAATGGATTGTTTATGTAAACTCCATCCTGGGCTGACCTGGCATTGCACTTTGTAGTGTCACCTGGAATGGCACTGGGGCATGTTGTGGAGGGTACATGCCACTAGGCATTTGGATCACCCTGCTGTCCTGCCATGGAACAGCATCAGTGTGGGCTGCAAACTCTCCTAGATAAAACACAAAGTGTGGCTGCTGTGACTCCAGAGACTGTGATAAGGGGTGGAGGAAAACACTTGGGGGTAGGAATCATTTGGCTTGCAAAAATTGCCAGCTGTCAAAGGTGAACAGAACATAAATCAGCACTTGCCCATTTCAGTGGTCTGAAGCACAGCAACCCATTGTGTCCTCCTAGAGTGTTATACAATGCATCACTATATTTGTTGTCCTTGCTAAATTCCCCTTCAAGGTGTAGAACTCAGCCAGCATGAACCCATCTTGGGAAACCAAGGATTCATGCTAGAATCCTCCTTTCTGCCTTCAGGAGGTCTGCCATTTATGCAGTCTGTGAAACTCTTCCCGAGCCTCTGGAAGAAAAGGGTCACTTTCTGAGACATTTGCAGGCAAAAGCTAACCAATCAATGTCTTCATACAAATGCAAAATCATACTGGCTTCAGATGGCCCAGTCAACCATTTATCAGAAGGGAACATTGTCACACGTCTGCCCCAAAGCAAGTTGCAGGGAATTGACTACCCTGTCCTGTGCCAAGCAGAACAGAATAAAAAGCAAGAACATGTTTAATGATGTGAGAAAAAATTATCCTTTGAAATGGATTGTTGTCAGTTTTCATAAATGCTCACTTTTCCTCTTGTGTACTTTCTCAAATGTTTTGTTCATGTTGTACCTGTGGAACAAATCTTTTAAACTAGGGCCTGCATTTTTATGTTGTCTTGTGCACGCGCAAGCAACATATTGGGGTAGCTTGGAATAGCAGGTTTTGGAGGCAACGGTGTGTAGCGGCCAGTGGCGCCACTGCTTTTTGGGCTGGGCTCTGTGGCATGAATTAGACTGCATGCTGTCTATGACAACAGTGCAAAAGTTTGCTACCAACTTGAAACGATTTAGCCACTGCAATGAGGGAGCGCCCCCTCATTGCAGGGCGTGTCTTTCCGGGTGTAACATTTCATTAAAAGATGGCAGCGGCTGTTACTGTCTGCCTCACAATCCCAGTCAAGCCGACGTTGGGGGTGCACACTCCCCCTGTCGGTATGCCCCCTCACCAGTTCAGTTTGCCTACGGGGAAGCCCAATCCCCGTCAGCATAATGGCCCCCCTATCATTTAATTTGCATGCTGAGGGGGTGCCCAAGCCCCCTCAGCATCATGCACCCTCCCAGACATGTTTCTGTGCTGACAGGAGGCCCAATCCCCATTGGCTTCAGTCCCCCTCTCCAAAAATACAGGTGGCACACTGGGAGCACACTCCAGTGTGCCATAACACACCTGCAAAATAAGAAAACTGACCTGTGTTGTCTTTATGTGTTATTTTTTTAACCTGAAAAACAAGAAGACGGTTCCTTGATGTGTCCGGTGCCACTCCCCCAACCTGCACCCACCCTCCTCGTCCCACACCCCCCCTCACCCCATACTTACCTCCGGAGCTTGGCGCGATGATCTTCAGTGGACCAGGAACATGTCTACACTCTTTAAAGCCGACCGTGAACTGAAGAAATGCCGATAAGCTATACAATGACATAAATGTTGTTTTTTTTTTCAATTTTGGTGCATATCTTGGCCATTTTTCTGAATTTTGGCACCAAATTTTCAACATGGGGTTCTTGAGGCCCCACCTCATGAATTCAGTCACTGTCATCTCATTATTTGGTCCCGAAAGGTGATTTTGTGGTCACTGTGTGGAATCATCTTTTGGGACCAGTTAACAAACTGACAGTGTCACTGTTCATGAGATGGGCTCACAAAAAGCCTATGTTGCAAATTTGGTGAATAAATTCCAAAACATGACTGTGTTACGAGTGTGCATTGTACAGTTTCTACGCACGCTCATAACTTCAAGAATTTGTAATATTTTTACTCCAGATTTTCAACATTGCCATTTTTTCATACCTTCTTATGAACAGCACAGCTGTCATTTTCCACATACTGCCTGAAATGTGTTTTCGTACATCCAGTACAATAAGCGCAGTTGCTGTGGAAAACAATGTTCGGGACAGAGTAAGAAAATCACAGTAACACTGTTCATGAACAAGGTCCCAAAATGCTTATGTTGAAAATTTTGTGTTCAAATTCCACAAAATGACTATGTTGATAATTTAGCGATTTCACCTTTGATCGTGACCGAGAATTTTAATATTTTACTCCAGATTTTCAACATTGCCATTTTTGCACACCTCCTCATGAACAGTGCAGCTGTCATTTTTTTCATACTGCCCAAATTGTGGTTTCGCACATCTGGCGCACAATGACACAGTCACAGTGGGAAATCAATTTTTGGGACAGATTAAGGAAATCATAGTGTCACTGTTCATGAGCAGAGGTCTCACAATGCCTATGTTAAAAATTTGGTGAAAGAGTTTCAAAAAAATTACTGTGTTATGAGTGTGCATTGTGCAGTTTTCAAGCATGCTCGTAACTTCAAGAATTTTTAATATTTACACTCCAGATTTTCAAAATTACCATCTCTTCACACCTCCTTATGAATGGTGCAGCTGTTATTTTTCACATCCTGCCTGAACTGTGTTTTCACATGTGGCTCAGAATGGTGCAGTCGCTGTGGGAAATCAACATTCTGGACAGATTATCAAAATCACAGAACCAATGTCCATGAACAGAGGTCCCAAATGCTTTCATGAGGTGGGGTCACAAAAAGCCCATGTTGAAAATTTGGAGTGCAAATACCAATGAACATCTGGGGCATTAGGGTTTCTAACCATAACATCTCAGCCTGTACAGACTAACAGGTGTCAGGGGTGTGCCTTTGGATTGTCAGCTGTAATGCTCATGCCATTGCACCCTCATCCCCAACCTGCAGCCACTGACAAAATTACTTTGAACTGTGGTGTGTTTCAGCCAGCATAGCTATGTCTGTGGGTGTCAGACCCCTCTGCAGCATTCCAGCTACTGGACCTCAGGCCCTTTGATGACCTCCCCTTGTCATCAGAAGTTTATAGGTACTGCAGGGAGGTGGGCATCGTGAGGAGGCAGGGTAGTAGGTGATGGGGTATGTATGTGGAGTGCTAATAGGGTATGTATGTGGAGTGCTAATGGGGTATGTATGTGGAGTGCTAATGGGGAGAATGGCATCTGAGTGGTGAGGACCAGGAGGTGCTCTAGGGCAAAAGGGGACCTTGGGAGAAGCCAACATGTTTTGTTCCCATACCCAGGGCTCCTACTGGACTGGGTAGGCAGGTAGCTGTCAGGCCATCAGCTTCTGCTTGTCTTCTTCAGGCAGTGCTTTGCAATGCCACACCGATTAGGAACAAGACTGCATTTATAGTGGACTTGATTTCCATGGCCAATCTGGCTTGCATCATGGAGACCTAACTGAGTGATGACACTGGCCCAATTTTAGAGGCATCAGTCCCGGACAGGTTCTCTGTGGTAAACTGCCTGAGGAGGGATTGCAGAGGTGAGGGTGTGGCCATTTGTTTTAGATCTGACCTGAACCAAGTGGTGATGGAACTCCCAGGTGTGATGGCTGCTTGTGGGGCAGGTATGGGAGCAGTGGTGGTGGCTTATAATAAGGCCATTGCCTTAGCTCTCAATTCTGTCACACTAATCCATGTGTATGACCCAAGTCTTCTGGCTTGAGATCCCTGTGGTTTGATGGGGAGCTCAAGGAGATGAAGACCAGGGGTCGGAGGTTGGAGCATTGTTGGTAGAGATCTGGGACTGAGGAGGACAGACTTATTTTAAGGACTCACTGTGGTAAGTATCAAAGGGCAATCTCCTACAAGAAGGCAGAGTTCCTGTCCAGGGAGACTGTTGCAGGGAGGAACAGATCATCTCAGCTCTTCTAGATGGTGGACAGGCTACTTCATCCTGCCTGTCTTCAGCCAGTAAGAGCAGTGTCAGCCAACAGGTGTAAAGAGTTCTCTCTGTTGCTCTCTGGTGGGAGGTCCTCTAAAGGTCAGGGATTGCCCCAATGGAACTGTTGTGGTTCCGCAGTGGAGAGATGGTTGTCAAATAAGAGCGATCCTCCTGTTTGGGGTAAGTTTAAGTCAGTGGAGGTGGAAGAGATTAGTGAGGTTATTTCAAAGTTGCAACACAGGTGTTGTGAACTGGGCCTGAGCCGGACACTTCTCCTAGTGAACTGTGTGGAATCCAAAGGTCCAGTGTTCACCGAGATTGTCCAGTGCTTGCTGTCGGAGGGGTTGCTGTCTAAAACCTTGAAAGAGGTGCTGGTGATACTCCTACTGAAGAAACCATCTTTGGACTCGGACTGCTCAGTGAACTATAGACCATTTTTGGGAAAAGTTATTGAGAAAATAGTGACTCTGCAGCTTGAGGCTCATCTCTCTACTGTTGACATCTGTGAGCCCCCTTCAGTTGGGATTTAAATCTAGGCACAGTATGGAGGCTGCATTTGCTAGGGTGCAAAATTATCTCAGTGTAAAATATAGAGGTGAATGGTCAATTCTCTTTCTACTCAACTTCTCCTCAGAATTTGACACTATGGAACATGGTGTGGTGTTGGATTGCCTTAGGGAGTTCTGTGGCCTCCCCAGGACTGTCATCAAATGGTTCGAATCCTTTCTTACAGATGGGATGAAGAGGGCTGTTATGGGGAATTATTCTTCTTGCCCAAAGCCCCTGTCATGTGGAGTTCCTCAGGGCTCGATTCTCTCACCCAAGCTGTTCGCGGTGTACATGCTGCCCCTGGGTGACATCATTAGACATTACAGTGTAGGGTTTCAGTGCTATGCAAATGACATCCAGCTGTATCTGTTATTTGCACCTGAGGCACAGGATGTGGTCACTGTGCTAAATTCAGGCCTGGCTAAAGTCCAAGACCAGATGTCCTCTAGCTGGCTGAGGCTTAATATGGGCAAGATGGAGGTGCTAGTGGTTGAGACTTGCCATTGATGAAGTTCAGAAATGGAAAGAGAGGCCACTGGACTGATGCTTGGTTCCTCTCCTCTCCTCTCCTCTCTCCTCTCCTCTCCTCTCCTTTCCTCTTACTACCTCTGCCAAGGTGACGAATCTGGGTGTTATCCTGGATAATGGATTGACACTGGAGGCTTAGGTGTCATCTGTTTTCTGAAGTGTTTTTTTACCACTTTAGGAATATTGCCTGGATTAATACCTTCATCCCATCTGATGACTTGCCCTCACTAGTATATGATTTTGTGACCTCCAGACTCGACTACTGCAATGCTCTGTACCTCAGGGTGAATGGAGGGATCTTATGGCACCTGCAGCTGGTGCTGGTGGCCAAGTTACTGATGGCCTTACAAGGTCCCATCCTGTGACCCCAGTCCTGCGTGATCTGCACTGGCTACTGTTGAGGTGGCAAATAACCTTCAAGGTCAGTTTACTGACCTATAAAGCCCTATGTGGACAGGACCCTTGCTATCTGTGTGATATCCTGATTCCTCATCATACCCTCAGCCCTCTCTGCTCATCTGAGGTGGGACTCCTGGTAGTTTCTAAGGTACAGCTAAAATCATCTGGGGACAGGGCCTTCAAAGTAACTGGCCCAGCCCTGAGAACTCACTTCCAAGATCCTTGAGGGAGGCCCTCCCTGGAAGCCTTCAAGAGGGGCCTGAAATCTCACCTCTTTAAGGAGGCTTTGGGTCTATAAGCAAACAGTGTCAGTTTAAACTAGTTAGGGGATAGGATACAGAGGGTCGTGGTAAATGGAGTACACTCTGAGGAAGGGAGGGTGACCAGCAGGGTACCTCAGGGTTTAGTGCTGGTACTGGTCCTCTTCAATGTCTTTATTAGTGACTCAGCAGAGGGGCTAGAAGGGAAGATCTGCCTCTTTGCAAATGACACCAAGACCTGCAACAGGGTGGATACTTGGGGAGGGGGGCAGAGGGTGGAAAGAAAGGGATCTCAAAAAACTGGAGGAGTTTTCAAGGGTATGGCAGCTGGGTTTTAAAGCAAACAAAAACTGCAAAATAATGAACTTAGGTCATAGAAATCAGGGGGTGGAGTGCAAAATGGGTAGAGTGATACTCACAATGATGAAGCAGGAAGAGACCTGGGGGTAATCATATCAGATGACTTTAATGTGGCCAGGCAGTGTGACAAGACAGTTGGGAGGGCTAGTGGGATGCTGGGGTGCATACGAAGGGGTATCACCAGCAGAAAGAGGGAGGTTTTGTTGCCCCTATGTAGATCACTAGTAAGACCCCACCTTGAGTACTGTGTCCAGTTCTGGAGACTGCATCTTAGGAAGGACATGGACATAGTGGAGGTGGTCCAGAGGAGGGCAACCAAAATGGTGCATGGTCTGCATCATAATCCCTTTTAAGAGAGGCTAAGGGAGTGCAATATATATGCCCTGGAGGAAAAAAGGAAGAGAGGGGATATGACAGAGACCTTTAAATACCTCACGGAGATTAATTAGGTACAGTAGGGGAGTATTTTTCAGAAAAAAAAGGTACACTAGAACAAGGGGACATGTTATGAAGCTGGAGGGCGAAGGTTCAGGAGTGATATGAGGAAATACTTCTTTACTGAAAGAGTTGTGGATTCATGGAACAACCTTCCAGCTGAGGTAGTGGGGGCAAAAACAGTGGTGGGGTTCAAAAATGCCAGGGCTAAGTAAAAAAAGTAATCAGAGGGGTAAGGAAGGGGCAGAAGAAACAGCACCATAGATCAAGAAGGTCTACAGCGAAAATGAAGGTAGAAAAAAAAATGAATCAATATTGACAGACTGGGTGAGCCAAGTGGCCCTCATCTGTTGTCAGTGTCTATGGGCAGGATTTTCAAATGCCCAAGATTGCTGCAAACCCCAGTGCGCCATCGATACGGTGCATGGGGCTTGCAGTGATTCAATGGGATTTTCCATCCTGTGCAGCAATTGCCACAAGTTAGACCAACTTTCTCCGGCCTACCTTTCGACAATCCTGAGGGCCCTTGTTACAAAGCTTGCACCAGATATTTGGCGTAAGCTGCCGTAACTTGTGGAAACTGTAGCAACTGTGCCCGAGATTGGAACATTGGGTGCAGTTGCAGTGAAGGTTTTGGTACACGGCCAGAACCTAAGTGTGGTGGCACAGGGCTGGATGCAAGCTGTGCATCAGGTGCTTTGAAAATCCTGCCCGTAGTTTCTATGTTTTAACCTGACCCGCTGGCTGTTGACCAAGGATTGTATTATTATTTATTACTATTTTTTTTATTTTAACTGTTTTAGCCAATATTGTTTTATTATAAGCTTATATTCATTTGTATTTATTGTATATGTATGTCTATGTATATCTGAATGTTTGTACAGTGCTCTGAGCCCCTGGGAATGGGTGCTCTATAAATAAAGGTTTACTTACTTACAGAATCCTCAAATGTTAAACTGGGACCAAGGGAAATGTCCAAGTAGTTACATGTTTTAACTGGTTCCAAGAGGGCTCGATGTCAAAATCGTGAAAAAAAATATAACGATTTCAATAATAGCATGGAGACATTAGCAAAATGGAAAATAGCGATAGAAAGTACAGCGAGTGTAAAAATAACACCAGAACAATTATAGGACACTGTTATGTCCATAATTTGTCCAAATACCTCTATTGCAGCTGTTCACTCTCTCAGTTTACCTGGACTTCCTGTTCCTTAGCAACTTGCTGTTGCCTGGTAACCAGCCCATAGTCGATCCAGACTCCTCAGCAGTGCATTCCCCTTAGCAACTTGCAGCGTACAAGTTCTGAGGCAGTGTTAGGCCTCATACCTTGTGTGGTTCTGGCGTTTTTCATCCTGGATTACACCGACTGTGTCTTGCGATGCCCGTGCAGTTTGTGACCAGTCAGAAGGGTAAGCCTCTAGTTCTTTATGAATGCTACTTATACCACAGGGACAAAGAAACAGCTGAGAAGGTATATTGGAGGTGTGCTGAAGCTCATAAGTTCAAATGTCTTGCACGGCTTCACACAGTTACAGAAACAGTCTCTGCAGTTCATTAAACAGCATAAACATGTCCCTGATTTTGGTGATATTGTGGCATGGTAGGCAATGGTAGATATTCGTGACAGAGCAAGAGCAACTGTAGAAAGCACGTCACAGGTACTGGTGACATCAACTGCCTCTGTGCCAGAGTCAGTCAGTGGTCGCCATCCTGAAATTAGGTTAATGAAGCGCACCATTCAGCAAATTAGACAGCAAGAGCATGCAGGCCCAGTAACTCCAACATGTGTAGAGTCCCTTTTAATACCAAATGAGTTTGCTGTGCTGGGATCAGGGGAAAGATTCCTTCTATATGACAGTGGGGCAGAAAGGGATAGAATGCTTGTGTTTGGCAGTGAGGGTAACATCAGACTGTTGAAGGACACTCCAGATTGAATGCTAGATGGTACCTTTAAATCCTGCCCTGCTTAATTTTCACAATTGTACAGCATCCATACAATGCGTTCTGGCCAAGTGATAACTGCTCTTTTCATGCTTATGTGCTCAAGTACAGCTATTAGCTATGAGTGAGTGTTTAAAGAGATTAAGGCACTGTGTGGGGATACCAGCCCATCTACCACAATCATGGACTATGAAAGAGTGGTACGGAAGGGATTCACAAGTGTTTTCTCAAGCACGTCAGTCCGAGGGTGCTTTTTCCACTTTGCTCAAGCCGTGTGGCAGAAAATACAACAATGCCACGAAGTGGAAAAAAGATATTGTAGCGACCCAGACTTTGCGCTACATTTGGGAATGCTGCTGTTGCTGGCTTTTGTTCCACTAGATGATGTTGTCAGCACATTCGAGGAGCTCAGGAAAAATGAGTTCTTTAGCACCAATGAGGAGCTATTACAACCTGTCCTTGATTACATCAAGGACACTTGGCTTGGAAGGCCAAAAGGATATTCCAGGAGAAGGTGTGCATTGTTCCCAGCTGAGAACTGGAACTGTAATGAAGCAACACTACTTGGTCTTTCAAGAACAAATAATGCTGTTGAGGGGTGGCATAGAGGCTTTAATTCGCTCCTTGGCTCATGCCACGCCAGTATATTGAAGCTCATAGAGTGCTTAGTACAAGAACAGTGGCTGACCGAAATAAAGCTGGAGCAGTTAATTTCTGGTATTACCCCTGGAGGAACTAAGAGAAAATACAGACCAGAATGAAAGGATCGAGAAGATTGTGCATCAGTATGGTGAAAGAGTAACCTATGACTACTTAAGAGGTCTAGCATATAACTTTCAGTACAAGATTTAGCATGCATCAGAGAATGAGTGACATGAAGGATCAAGCATCGATGAAGACATTTAGGAACATGGATTAGGATCATGGATCGTGTATTCAATAAAGGATTTTCTGGCAACTTCCGTTTTTTTTTTTAATTTGCATTTTCACGATTTTGATGCTCACCTCCCTCATGCTAAATCTTGTACTTGATCCCATCCCCCATTGCATTAGTTGCTCCATCATCTCCCTTTGCATTAGTTGCAAATCTATGCTGCTAAATCTAGGCTTCACTGGTTCCTGTTGCTAAATCTAGTACTAGATCTAGTTGCTGCTCCATCTCCCTTTGTATTAATTTTACAAATTTATACTGCAATTTGACGCTGGCGGCAGGTGCTAATTTGACGCAATCAAAGTCGCCATTAATGGCGATCACTATTAAATGTCACTCGCTATTGATGGGGTCGCGATTCTTTCTTCGCGATTATTTATTTGCTATTATTTCCTTGCTATTTTTACAGGATACCTTCCCAGAGCATACCTTTTAGTGTTGTTACTGAGAAATTTTTGCAGATTGTGATTCAGCTTTTGACTTGTACCGAACCTCATGGATTATGTCTTCTTACTGTTGTGTAAAAGCTGATTGTTACCTAGCCAGTTTTTGCAAACTTCTGAACTCGAACCCCAGATACTCATTTAAGATTGCAGTGTCCCTAGAACTGGTGCATAGATTTCATCAGTTTATATGAGCCAAATTAGGCATGCACCCATTTTACAGCTCACCCTTTACTCAAACGCAAAACCAAATACTTTCTTTTTAAAACAGTACTCATCTAATCTGGTCTTGAACTCTTTCATATTTCTATTTCCCACCACCTCCAATGGGAGTCCATTCCATCTATCCACCACCTTCTGGTTAAACCATACAGCTCTTTTCTTAGTGTGATATATCTCCCCTCTTAGCTACAATAGGTCTGATCTCATATTATGGTTATGTTCCTTCAAATCCTGTCCAAGACATTCCCATAAGTCATTATTCTCAAAAGCACCATAAACTAGAAACTCTCATTCTTCTAAATTCCAGAAAGTACATGCCCAGTGATTCCACTCTCTTCCCATAATTCAAGTGCTTCACTATCCTAACCATCCTGGTGGCTCTTCTCTGAATCCCTCCAGAAGTGCTATATCTGTTTTTGAGCTCGGTGCAGTAAATTGTGAATAGTACTCCAAGTGAGGCCTCACCAAAGACATGTACAAGGACACTATCACGCTACTTTCTCTGCTCTCTATGTGTCTTGCAGTACACCCTAGCACTCCCCTAGACCTCTTAGCCATTACCTGGCAATTCCTCTTAAGTTTAAGGTCATCTGTTATAATCACCTCCAAATCCCTTTCTTCACTTGATGTTCTTAAGATATGTTCATGACAGTATATTTTGCACTTCCATTTCCACTCCCCAGATGCATTACTGAACATTTGTCAAGGTTAAAATCTAACATATTTGGTAGAAAATACAAAATCACACATGCCCACACAATGCAAAGCATCATGGACTGCATATGCATATCACCACAGAATGTTATGCTGGTTCAACTTTAAGCAGAATTGCATGGTACTGAAACGCCTCTCACACAGTTTGCAAAGGGTGCTAACAGATGACATAGACATGTGTTTCATCCTACCAGGACTTATCAGTATGCCTCGTCTGTTTGACACCCCAGTGGAATGAACCAGCTACCCTAAGACGGTCTGTCTGGGATATATTGTGGTGAACCATTAAAATAAAAAAACTATTTAAAAGACAAAGAACCTCTGTGCACAAACACTGAAGCAAGGGTTACCCCAAAGGGCATTTGGCTGGGAAGCCAAGTTTCAAGAAAATACAAAATCACACATGCCCACAGCCAGTGTCCTACTTTGTTAACTCACCCTGTAGTCTTTCTACATCTATACTATTCTGCATATTATTGCATATTCATAGCACAGCATTGTTGGCATAAAGCAGGATGCTTATCTTTGTTCAACACTTAAGGGTATCACGTACTGTTTAATGAGAGAAAAAAGCATGGGGTTCATAATGGATACATGAGGAACATCAGTTTCCACTGAACAGGAAAAGGAAACAACACTGGTAATTCTAACTGCTTGAGTATTATTCACTAAATAATCCTGAAACCATTTCAGTGCAGCCATCCCTATTGCCAATTTCTCTATTTCATTATCAGAATTGGATGATCCAGTAGATCAAAGGCCTTGGTCAGGTCTACAAGACAGACCCAGTTAACAAACCAGAGTCTATTGCTTGATGCTGTTTATGTCATTTGTGAACTTGACCATGGCTGTTGTAGTATAATGATCTTTTCTAAACCCACTTTGAACATCACTCCAAATTTTGTGATGATCTATAAAATTGACAAATTGATCATACACCAGTCATTCTTATATTGTTGCCAATGTAGATAGCAGTTACACAGGATGATAGTTGTATTCTTAATTTTCTGAACCTCCTTTATGAATAGGAATAACTATAACTTGTTACTACAAGTCAGATATCTAACCTACGATAAAGGACAGATTGTTATTCATTCTATATGTGAGTGGGCATTCCTGGAAGCAACATTGGGAAAACACAAAAAAGTTAATTATATGTTGTGTTTATAGTCCATCATTTTTGGTGCTGTTCCCCTTCGTACCTCATTAACACTATGGCCTCGATGAATATGAGACATCACTACTAACCACATGCCACTCATTTTCTGCCAGACTGGTTACTTGTGATGGCACAGTTATTGAGGTCACAGTGACGATGAGTTATGAAAGGAAACAAAACTAAACAAACCAGCTTCCAGGGACAGTGCTGTTCTATATATCACACCTAATACAAGCATCTAGAAAACCTTCTAATGAACAAAAGTAAAAAGAAAAATATTTCAGTGATGAAAAGTAACAAGTAGCTACATTTTAAAATGAATAACCTTTTCTCTCTGCTGTTGTTGGCACCATTAGCTATTTAAATATGTCCAGCTTTGATAATGAATATTCACAAATATCCTGCTTCTGTGATGAATACAGGGAAGTTTAAACTGGATCAGGGTGTTGAAGAGCTGGATCTGTTGTCTAATCTTGTAATATATTTGGACTTTTTAATTATTATGATTATTATTGTTAATAATTACTAATAATAGTCTGTGTCATATAAGTATCATAAAGCAGCTCAGAAGAGCATAAATAAGGTCACCGGGTGCAGAACTAGAAAATGCAATACTGTGAAATATATTGGTACTAGATTGATTGAATTAGCAGGTAGCTACTAAGCTAAAGTAGCTGGCAGTATAGCACAGAGGTTAGAGTAACAAGTTGTGAATTAGCCTCATACAGCCAGCAAACCTAAGTTTGGGACCCACAGCCTCCACTTGCATACTGTGTGACCCTTAGCAAGTCACTTAACCTCCCTAGTGTTCCCAGGTCGTGAAAACACAAGACCGGCTGCAGTGTTCTGCACAAAACTGTATCAAAGCATAAAGTCAAAGTAAGTCCATGATGCCAAACCAAATAATTTATTTTTGAGCCGTGGTGAGTACAAAACCCTCGGCGCTTTACATCTCAGCATGTGACGCTTCGTCAGGAGGAAGTGTTTCCAACAAAGGTGCAACCTTTTTAAAGTGTATTATTTAAAGTGACAGTACACTATAGCTCAGTGTTCTGTTGTTTTTTGTTCCCAGGCCTAGTGGTCCTTGCTCAGATACCAGTGAATACAAACAAAAAACAAAAACAAATAAAAGGGTCTTGTTAGTTGAGTGGTGGCTTTGATTTGTTCAAATCAGCACCCTAAAATAGTAAAAAAAAAAAGTTTAAAAAACAGCCTTATACAAGACGATGGAGTGCACCCCCATGTTCTCCTTATTCTTAAATCACAAAATGTGGTAGTGCTGGGGCATGGCTCAGGCCTAGGAAATGGAAGGGACTGGGCTCCCAGCTCCACAGAGTCTAAATTCGATCTCTTCCCTCTTGAAGTATAGGCACTGGAAAATTCTACTTAATACAGCATTCCACTTGCGGGCAGATAAGTGTCCTTCAGTGTTTTGGGGGGAGCAATTTAAAAAAGAGCAGGGAAGGTGCTTTTTAAGGGTTCAAACATGAGTGGGACAATCACTTTAAAATGTTGCTCCTTATGACATAATAACACTTTGTTTTTGTAAGGATCCAAAGGTGGCAGCAGATAAACACTCCAGTATTTACACTGTTACATGACAAGGCATATCAGGTACAGTAGTTAGTACAATCAGAGGTAGCATACCAAAGAGGAAGTCTGCAAGAAGAGCAGTGTGTAGGATACACAAAAAGATGCTAGGAAAAAAGAAACACTTAATGTGTTTTATTTCTGTGCATTTCTCCAAACCACATGCATACTCTCTAAAGCCACATGCCCTGTGCAAGGCATCATGGGTATGCAAATCCTTGTGCAGGGCAGGCTGACAAGACTCAGCATAATGGAAGTCATACACACAAACCACTGGTGGAGGTGTCTTGAGAAACACAATTAGTGCTGTTGCACCCCAGTATGGGGGGAGTCAAGCTCATAAGAACAAAAGCAACACACTTCATTTGAGCTTCAGTAAATGAATGTATTAAACAATCAGTATCAGAAAACTTCATTAGGCAGTAAGTGAGCTCTGACTGGGCTGCAAGCAGCTTTATATCTGAACCAGTATAGGCTGGAAACCACAATCTACAGACATGTGTTTTGTCCTGTTGGGACTGCTCAGAGGGCAGTGCAAGAATTGTTTTAGCCAATTACCAGTCAGCCCCAGAGGAGATCAGGTATTTATTGCACTCAGAGGTAGCATACTAAAGAGGCAGTTTGTAGCAAGAGAAGTGTGTAGGATTCAAAAAAGGCTGCCGGGGAGAAGACATATCCAGTTTGTTTGATTTCTATGCATCTTTCCAAATCATACACATAGGGCAGGATTTTCAAACACCTGAGATTGCTACAATCCGCAGTGCACTGACGATACAGTGCATGTGGCTTGCGGTGATCTAATGGGATTTTCTATCTTGTGCAGCAATTGCCACTATTTAGACTAACTTGCGGCAGTCCTTAGGGCCATTTTTATGGAACTTGCTCCGGATATTTGGCACAAGCTGCTGTAATTTGTGGAAACCATTGCAACTGTACCTGAGATTGTAAATTGGGCACAGTTGTGGTAAAGGGTTTGGTGTACCACCAAAACATAATTGTAGTGGTGCAGGGCTGGATGCAAGCCCTGTGCCATGCTTTCAAAATCCTGCCCATACACTCTAAAGACTCAAACACAATGCAAGGCATGATGGGTATACAAATCCTTGTGTGGGGCATGCTGACAAGGCTTCCCAAGACACAACATACAGAATCATGAAAGGTACTCTATTTATAAAAGATACGGTAACTGTAAGAAGGGAGTGAAGCTTGGAAAAAAGAGAGTGAGAATGAAAACAAGTCATATGCCAAAGCAAGTAGATAATGGTAGTTTTAAGACACATTCAACCAAAGTGTGGATGAATCAGCTGGAAGTTCACCTCAGATCTTGGTGGAGGAAAAATTGAAACTAAGGTTGATGGCTGGGAAATGAGGCACACAAGAATGGAGGTAGTGGTGAAAATGACAAGTAGATTATAGAGGTAGGATGTGAAAGACTTGGCAGATTTTCAAGATGAAGAGAGATGCTTCACACTGTAGGAAATGCATAGGAAGCCCATTTAGGTCTAAAGACTGGAGTGATGTGATTACTCATGTGGAAATGAATGAGGAGGCATGTAGTTGAGGTTTAGAGATGGTGCTGTTTAGAAAGTAGGAAGCTGAGTAGGTTGTAGAGGAGGACATTACAGCAATTAAGGCAGCAGGAGAGAAAGGTGTGAATTAGGATTTAGGCAGAGATGAGGTAAAGACAGCAATGGCTGCAGGCAATATTGTGGTGGTAGAAATATGTAGACTTAAAAATGTGGGAGACTTGAAAGAAAATGTGAGTTTGTATTTAAGAAATCTCTGTGATTTTGTCATGTTGATTCCAAAGTTGAGGTCAAAGCACATGACTTTGATTGAGGGAATGTTATATTTGAGGGAGCAGGACCTTGTATTTAGAAATCTTGAGGTAAAGGACATTGAGACAAAGTCATAGACTGTGGTGATCAGTTCAGGATGAGAGATGTAAGATGGAGGAGTCACTGATGAGTCAGAAGTGGAAACAGCATTGGGTATTTCTTGATATCTACAGAAAAGATAAATTCTGAGATCAGACAGCCAAGAGGGAGAAGAAGGATAGAGGAGAGGAGAGGAGAGAAAGAAAGAAAGAGAGTTGAAGTCTGCGCATTGAGGGCTTCCATAGTAGAGGAAAAACATCACTGAAGGAGTAGTTGGAACATATTTAGGGCAAGATTGTAATTAGTCTGAAGGAAGGACTAAGGTGAAAGAGAAAAAAATTGGGTGAGGGATCCATAGTCATATGAGTGTATTAGGCTGTTTACCAGATTGAGGAGGAGGATAGTTTCCATACTATGGCAAAGACAGAAGCTGGATTAGAATTTAACAAAGGGCTGTTGCAGGAAAGACTGTTTAGTACAGTCACACACAAAGACATGGTCAGATATTTCCTGAAGTTTCTGTGATATTTCTAGAGAAATCTCCTGTTTTCTGCATTTCCACAGTAGGGACAGCAGAGAGAAACTCTTTAGAAATTTTGTGAAATATCTGACCATGCCTCTGGCTACTGCTGTAGTTAGGAAAGAACAATATAGTCAAGAAAGAGGAGGTGGCGGTGAGGAGTTGTTGGCACCAGCAGTCCTACTGGGTCTATCACAGGACTGTTACACTGTGCACTTTATGGCAGGTATGATCATACTGTATGAACATAGAAACGGTAGGATGGAAAAAGGGTTGTCGCCTATTGAGACTGTCACCCATACTTCTCCTCAGTGGAAGTGTCTGTCTACTTTAGACTCACATAAATAATTATCTCATTTTTCTTTAAATGTTTCTTTTTTTTCTAAGTTTACTATGCTACTTGGGAGTGAATTACATATGCCAGCCACCCTCTGTGAAAAACAATACCTTTGCCCATTCCCCTGAAAATGTCCCCTTGTAGTTGATTGTTATGGCCTCTTGCTGTACCTTTATTTTGTTTACTATTTAGCCCCAGTCACTTGTATAGCTTCTGATCCTTTAGAAAATCATACTGCAAAACTAAGTCTCCTCTTAACCTCCTTTGCTTCAAGCAAACATGTTAAGGATGTCAAATATCTCCCTGCATTCCATTCTGTTACCAGCTAATTGCTCTTCTTTGGACTCTCTGTAGTCTATGGCCCAGATATTCAAACTGCGCCATGCTGTGGCGCAAGCCTGGTTGCAGCACAACTTGGCTGCGCGGGGGCGTTAACTGGGCGATATTCAACGGAGCTGCTCCATGGCTCAGCATTGTTGAATATCGCACCCTGACCACCTGCAGTGCACATGGCACAGTGGCACTGAGAGTGGAGCAGTGGGATGTGCTAGCGCAAGTTCTGTTGCACCATGCGCAGCAACCGCGATATTCAAAAGTGCACATGCAAATGGGGCCATAATGTATGCAAGGCGCAAATGGGGCCATTTGCATGTCATTATGGCTCCAATTGCATGCAGGTGCGCCGATCCCAAGCGACTTGTGCCTGGCACCCTGCCAGGCAGCAGCCGTCAGGGACCCATGCCCCCTGCAGTGTGGCAATGTGCCCCACAGCCCGATCGCTGGCCTTTGTAAAATAAAACAAATCCAATATCCCTTGTGGTCCAGTGGACTGCTGTCAGCCTGATCGCGGGCTTAAGTAAAATAAAAAAGAATCCAATATCCCTGGTGGTCCAGTGGACCGCTGTCAGCTCAATCGCGGGCTTCTGCATTAAAGAATAGATAATCCTATATCCCTGGTGGTCCAGTGGACTGCTGTCTGCCCAATCACAGGCATTTGTATGTAAAAATGAGAATCCAATATCCCTGGTGGTCCAGTGGACTGCTGTCTGCCCGAGCGCGGGCTTCTCTATTAAAAATGATAATCCTATATCCCTGGTGGTCCAGTGGACCGCTGTCTGCCCAGTTGCGGGCATTTGTATGAAAAAAGGTATGTCCACTATCCCTGGTGGTCCAGCGGACCCCCTCCCCACCTGCCCACTGATCCCCACTGCCCTGCTCCCTACCCCGGTCAGCAGTGGGCAGCAGCAGCACCCCACCCACCTGACACCCTGCCACCCGCCGACTGACACCGTAGGTAGGGCTATACGCCCATTGGTCCACAGTGTGAGCCAATGGGCGTGCAGCCTATACTGTACTACACATTCCAGATATGTGGGTGGGGAGGGGAGACAGAGGTCCACTGGACCACCAGGGATATAGGATTATCATTTTTAATACAGAAGCCCGTGATCGGGCAGACAGTGGTCCATTGGACCACAAGGGATATTGGATTCTCATTTTTACATACAAATGCCCGTGATTGGGCAGCCAGCAGTCCACTGGACCACCAGGGATATCGGATTCTCTTTATGTTTACATATACCCACGATCGGGCTGACAGCGGTCCACTGGACCACCAGGGATATTGGACGTTATTATTTGTAACAGATGTCCACGATTGGGCATGAGGGGGTGCCACCATGGAGGTGCAGCTGGAGCTCAAGTGGCCACCCACAGGTGGCAGCTGCTGTGTTGCACCCTGCAATACGGCAGCTCATCTGTGGTTGGCCAGCCATTGATCCTTTTTTTTGGGATCAACTTTGTGCAGCGCAAGTAGGGGTTGCACTTGCATGGACTCAGCACATCCCGGGCTGAATATCCGGGATGTGCAGGTATGCATGACACCCCTGCGCTGCATACATTGCCAATGCACTCCGGCGCGCCAGGATTTGTGCCAGGCACAATTCCCGTTTGAATATCGTGCTGGGGCTCATCAGTGGGTTGCGCATGGCGCAACACTGTTGCGCCATGCACAACCATTTTGAATATCTGGGCCACTGTATGTAACTCCTGCTATATGGATGCTAGAACTGGCAGCAGTATTCCAACTGTGGTCTCACATAAGCCCTATGACCACTTAAATGAAGGCTGTGTTGCAAGTCATGGTGTGCGTCACCCTTTTGTGACTTTTGTTTTGCAGTTGAAGTATCAAGCCAAACACTCAGTTATAGTACCCTTTAGGCAGAGTTTCCTACCATTCTGTGTTTATTCGTAGTCACAAACATTGTTGGGAAGGAGACAGTGTGGTATTTGGAGATTTAATTAGAGTCAGATGAGAATGTTTTGAGGAGGTGGTGCTGGTGGCATTCTTGAAGTAAATGAAGAGTACTGTATGCTGATAGAGGAGAAGTCATCGACAATGTTTGCCATATATGTAAGTAGTATCTGCTTGGAGGTATGAGAATAATAACTGTGAAGGATGTGGGTCCAAAGAAGAGGTACTTGTGTTGATAAAATGATCATATTCATTTAAATCACAGGAGATGGGAAGAGAGAAATGGCAGGAATGATTGGTTAGAACATTGTTGGAGAGAGGATAGGATGGTAATGGTAGTGTTGGAGGAGATGATGCTGTCCTAAATCCTGGAGAAAATGGAAATAGGTTCCTCTGAATGTAATTATGTTTGGTGTACTGAAAAGGGGGGTTGAGTAAACTATGTTGAGAGTTTGTGAAATAGATTTAATGTCAGTGAAAGGAAGACAGGGTTGCTGTCACAGTTGCAGTTAAAAGAAGAGATTTTGGTGGAAAGCAGTAAATCCTTGTAAGTAGCCTAGTGATGCTTTTAGGGCTCATAGTGGGGTATTCTGTAGTATACCACCCACAATATGGTTACATCTTATCTAGTCCTTTCTGCAAGCACAGCAGAGCTGGTAGCCTGCTGCCCCCCTCTATACAGCAGATATTCCATCACCAACCCTACTGAGAGGAGAGATTGTTTACCTCCACAGCCAATGTTGCTTCTTCCATCAGACAACAGAAAAAGTCAAATTGAGAAATGGCCAGGTACCTTATCCCTAAACACCGAGAACAACATTCATGCTACACACTAGTTCTCATCATCCTGAGACATGGAGACCAGAGAACATCTTGAGACAACCTGGTCCCCAAACTGAAGTACAACCGCCCCACTAGGACAGCCCTATTTTAGCTACCTTGAGATTAAAGCACCCAGCTGTGAACCTGGAGACCCAACATGTCTGGGACTGAATCCAATAACCACCATTTGCATATAATGTAACTCTAAGCATGCCCCTTAACCTTTGTGTGCTCTTGGGTTACACCTGGAAATAATCAGTTCAGCGTGTCTTCACAAAACATTGTAAAAAATATAAAGACCTACCTCTTGACACAGAACACATCCTCAAGGTAGGGTGTTCTCTATATACAAGCCTATGCTAGATGAGGGCCATACCCAGCCCCAGTTCCCTCCAGTAGACATTTGTGTAGGCCCAAGTTTAAGAACAATTTGTGGTCTGAAAATTAAATGTTTGGGTTGATAGATGTGGCACTCTAAAACACTTCAGCATGGTACCCAACATGATAATGATTCTATTACTTTTAATTCCATTTCAGCATATTACTTTTAAATATGATGTACATGAACTTAACCTCTTTAACCTAAGGCTGTCCTCCCAGACTAAACCCACAGCTGGTTCCTGATATTTTCCTCAATGGTGAACCCTGAAAGTCCAAAGGACCAGCAGCAGCACTTGTACCAGAATAGGACATGTATCTGTGCATTATATGATTTAAGATCTGTCAAGGTTCTTATTTTTGCCACAGTATAGCATCTCTGGGGATCACTATTTAAAGAGCCACCAACATCTCAAGAAGAACTTTGAAAAACATATTATTTGGACACAAATACATCTTATATTTCTTATTAACTCTGTGATTCTTATTCCCATTATTTATTAATTAGGTTAGATGCTTGAAAACAGGATGGCTGTTCCTTGAGTGTTCATAAACCCCAATTGCTTCTTCCCAACCTGTTGTCATCATGCTGTGATTGTGACATCATAGTTATTTCTATGGCAACAGACTGTGATGTCACAACAGAGAATTGTGATTTCAAGTAGGGACTAAGCTATAGAGGCAGATGAACTCTTAAGGGATAAATATTTTGTTTTTATGGTAATTTCTTCGGTAATAAATAATGGAAAGGGAAAACTATACAAGATATATGAATTACAAGCTGAATTGTGTCTTAATATTGTGTTTTCCAAAGTCTTCCCAAAGCTGCTCCTTAAAGGGACACTGTCAACCCCTGTAGGCCTCAAAGTGTCCCTAGTTTAAAAAACACATTTTATGATTGTTCAGATTCTGCAGAGACTGTTTATGCAGCTGGTAGTTTGACTCAGATCCTTATTTTCTTTTAAAAAGTGAAAAACAGACTGCCCATCATACTGGTGTTACCACACCAAAACATGTTTGTTTATAATTCTTGACCAGCTCACACTGCATCTTTTCCGGACTCAGGAACACCCACAGAACAATCTAGCCACTCATTATGCAGTGAGAATAGATGTATCATGAGTGGTTGCACTGTATGAGAGTGTTTCTAATGTTTGGGAAGTTTTCACTAACAATAGTTTGATGATTTGAAGCAAAACACACCTGGGCATTTTGGTTCTAATAAACAAGGAGGCAGATAAAACAGGCAGCAACATCAATGAATTTTAGAGACTGTAAGCAATCATAAAATGTGGGGTTTTACCTAAAAGTAATATGATGCAAAAAAGGTTGACAGTGTCCCTTTAAGTCTCCGATACTAAAAAAGTGTACCCATTGTTGTTGTAGTCTAATGAAAATGCTTGAATTGTGTTTGAGGCTTACTATCTGTAAAGGACATTGTGTAATGTTTGTTTTTTAATTTGGTCCTAAGTCAATGAAGCCCTGTAAACAACTCAGAGATAAATGACAGAATGCATTTTACCTGTTCACTCATTACTGATCAAATTGATCTAGTGGCAAAAGATGAGCATTACAAAAAGAAAAAACAGAACTGCATCCAGGTGTCCTAGGGTGATGTCTAAAAGCAAGAAATGAGGTGTTCCGGAATGGCACCTCTGACAGAAAACGATTCTGGATTTATAAATGCTGGGTGCACAGGCCATTTCCCAAAGCATTATAATTAAGCCATCACATAGAATAGATTCTGTCAACTGACAGATCTGCGGTTCCTGTTATTCATTGTCCTTAATGAAAGGGATGTCATCCCAGCCGGTTTCTGCTATCATAGCTTGTATATTCTAAAAACACAGAAGTAAAAGAAGAAAAAGACCTTTAAAGAATGTATATCCTTTGCGTTAGCCTGCTGTAGAGCCCAGGTCACATTATGTTTTATTAAGACTCACCTTACGGGGAGGATTATATATACTGTACATGTAGGAAATGTCTATTTTTAATATTCTGATTTGCCCTTACTCTTACTGTGATGAGCAATGCTGCTTCAACTCAAGGTCACCATTGCAGCAGATTTCCTGTGATGGCGAGAAGAATTTTAAGTTGTCTATTAAAAAAAAAATGGATACTAACCTTTTTTTTCTGAGAAAGAAATTCTGCTTAATTGAAGATTAATATATAGTTAATGAACCTTTCAAAGTTTACCCACTGTAGATTTCAAAAAGGGGAATATATTTATTTTCTATAAGGTGTAACATTTTAGGCTTTAGATTAGGCACCTATTGTAAACCAATATGACTCCTTTCTTACTACAACATATATTTTATTCATCCTCCATGACTTACTTATTAAAACATCATCTCTGTTTAGATGCAGATTGTGACTTTCTGCCCCAGATTTGTGTCTAGACACCACCTGACTGAAGATAATTTATTTAACCTTTTTATTTTAATACCAGCAACTTTTCAGAAAGCAATGTAATCATATGTTATGGTACTTTTGCAGAACGTCTAGCATTCTCATGCCTGTTTAAAAATGTTGTCCTGATTTATATTCTCTCTGAATGTAATGCCAGAGCTTTCAGCTCTCTAGACTAGTATGTATGCATTAATGTCCAGCAGCAAACTATATGTGGTGCCAATTAGAACTTCCCAACCATATATGACCCTTCGCATCTGTTTAAACATTTAGTGCATTAATTTTCTACAGTCAGATGAATGAATGCCTCTAAATGTTTTTGGGATAAACCTTACACAAAGGTTCATACAAAGGAATAATCGGAGCTTATTAGGCTGAGTGCCCACTGTATTCCACTAAATTGTAATATTGCAGTGCGCCATTTGAATCCAGGAATTAGTCAAGCCTTTTCTTAAATGTGTTTTTATTTTTACTAATTACAGCTTTTAAGGGCAGAGAATTCCATGGGTTAGCCACCCTTTGGATATAAAAATATTGTCTTTTCTTTGTGTTGGATTGCCCTCATTACAATAAACAAGTATGCAGCTTTTACAACATCATGCATTAGCAATAGATCTCCCCTTAGGTTGCATCTTTCCAGTGGCATTAGGTTTAATTATTTAAGTTTATGAGTGTATGAACATTTTTTTAAGTAATAATTGATTTGGTAGTGCACCTCCAAATCCTTTCTGTTTCATCAATGTCCCTTCTTTTGTACGGGTACCAGAAATCTTGCCACTGAATCACTATGTAAGTATTACGTACATACTGTAATGAAAAAGGAATAATGTGGACCTAACTGGGAATTTAAATCAATCCACATGAACACCATCACACTGTTCGACCAGCTGAGCTATCTGGCCCACTAGTTAGCCTGAAAGTCCCACAGTTCCTTTCTCAAACTGCAGCCGCTATGGCAGGGAACTGTTTAGATAGCAAGGAATTGTTTATGCAATATTATAAAAAGGGTAAAGAATGTAGGACATTTCATTGGTTAAACAGCATTACTTGACCATTGATTAATTTTGCCAGTTAATCAACAGTTGGGTTACAAGACAACATTGTAAAGTTAGTAATGACCTCATGACAAATTATGACATTGGCATACTGCATTTCCCCTTTAAATTGAAACCATTTTTGTCTGTTGTTTGTCTACCAAGTCAGGCTGCTTGGGCTCACTGATAAGAGGCTGTTAATTAATTGAGCTGCATGCCACCTGCACAGGGAGCAGCCCAACCCTTTTTAAAACTGCTTGGCATAAGCCAGCAGACTTCTTGCAGGCACTCAAGAGTAGCTGTACCAGCAGGAAGCCAGAACGTTACCCAGTGAATGATGCACTACTTTTGAGTGTGCCTCCACCACTGCCTGCATGCCTGCTAAGGATATCTTCATAGAGGTTGCATGTGTGAAAGACTGCATGGGTGGGCAAAAGAGGCAGAAAAGGTTCTCTCCAGGGGCATAAAGAATATCAGAGCGACATGCTTTAACACGTGAGTGATGTGCTTTTTTTTGTGCCACTCCATTGATTTAAATGGAGATGAATGGTAAGTTGGCCAGCTGATCTCTTCGGAACCATTTGCATTATAAATTAATATTTTATACCATTTTAAAGATGCAACACTAGGGAAATAAATATGTTTTAAAAAGTGGTGTACCGCATGGATTACCAGTTCCCCAGATTTGGTATTCCATCCCAGAAAGTGGTATGCCACCCCCTTTTTTAGTATACCTGCTATCAAAATGTCACCAACCATCAGTACATCCTTGTTTGACTAAATAAAAGGTAATAAAACGCAAAAAACAAATTCTAAAAATTCTCCATTCATTTATTTTTCTTTAGTTATTTTTTTCTTTCTCTTTACCTCATTTTAATAGGTAAGGTGTTGAACTTTCACTTTATTCTGTGCATGTGCAGAAAGATGATGCACGAATGAATAGCAGCCAGGCATACATTTTTCAAAGTGCTTTTGCAGCACTGACTGACAGCAATCTCATTACAGTTGACAATAATTGACACAAGCAGCGAAAAACAGAAAGCATCTCTGAAATCCATGGCAGTATAGACACTCACAGTAAGTTGTGTATGATGCAATTTAACCCAAAAATGCAGCACAAAACCTGGGACAGTCATTTTGCTGTCAGTGATGACAGTGAGCTTATGCACAGCTAAAATGTTCAAGCAGCAATTGACATTATCATGATGAGTATCTTTTTGTCTTCTTGCTTTTTGTCTACCCCATCATAACAGGCTACGAAAAAATGAATCTGGCCAGTGTAAACAGAAGCTTGTGATTCGGTTATCTGACATGATTTGTTACAGCATGTGACAGTACGTGATAGTTTTATTACCGTGACATGACCAGTTGCCCAGATTTTACAAATTATAACACCCCGCTCCCAATTGTGATAGATTTATGTAATTTTTTCATGAAATCCAGTTTGGCCAGTATGTTACTGTACCATTCAGTTATCAGATTTGCTGTGCTGAGTGGTCCAATAAGCCATGCCTCATGTCGGTGCATGGACTCTCCGTGATTATTTTATTGTAGGGAGTCAGGGCTACTAAGAAGAAGGGAAGAAAAATGATGAAGACTGAAAGATACTCAGTTCACATACCCAAATCTGGACTACTTGGTGCTCAGCTGCCTCCCTCAGATAAATTCCAGGCACATTTAATTGTAAGATAGAACAGTACCTGATATGGTGCATTATTTTCAGCTGCCTCACTGACTTGCACTTGACTGCTGATGGACTGCACTAGGACTGGCTATCTGTGCTGCTGCTTAACAAGTTAGCATTAGTCTATGTATGTCTGTTATAACAAAACTGAAATTAGTAGAACATGGACTGAGAGCACACATACATAGAAACATAGAAGTTGTCGGCAGATGGGGACCGTATGATCCATCAAGTCTGCCCTTGGCTTCCTGTCCCCCTACTTAGCTGCCTGCTTGTGTATCCCACAGTGTCTGTCCCATGCCCGCTTGAATTCCCCCACTGTCTTGGCTCCCACCACCCTCCCCCGGCAGGCTATTCCATGGTTCCACAACACGCTCTGTAAAGAAGAATTTCCTCATATTGCTTCTGAACTTTCCTCCCTTAAGTCGAAGGTTGTGCCCTCTAGTCCTGCTGTAGTCCTTTACCTGAAAGAAGTTCTGCATGTACACCCTGTTGTTGCCCTTAAGTTATTTGAATGTTTCAATCATGTCCCCATGATTCCTGTGTTGTTCTAGGGAGTATAATTTTAAGTCATCCAGTCTTGCCTCGTACAGTTTCTGATGCAAGCCCTGTACCATCTTTGTTGCTCTGTACCATCTCCAGCCTATCTATGTCCTTCCTGAGGTGTAGTCTCCAGAATTGGACATAGTACTCCAGGTGAGGCCTGACCAAGGACTGATACAGGGACATGATTACTTCATGGCTTCTGATCATGATGCCCCTTCCTATGCATCACAGGATACCACTAGCCTTTAGTGCTGCCTTTTCACATTGTCTACTGACCTTGAGGTCATCTGATATGATCACCCACTAGGTCTCGCTCCTGCCTGGTAGCCACCAGCTACTCCCCTCCTATTGAGTATAGTTTCCCTGGGTTATGCTCTCCCAGGTGCACAACTTTGCATTTTTTGGCATTGAATTTCAATTGCCAGGTCTTTGACCACTCCTCCAGTTTTAAGAGATCATCATCCATGCTTTGCCGTCCCTCTGTTGTGTCTACCCTGTTGCTGATTTTGGTGTCATCTGCAAACAGGCACACCTTTCCCTCCAGTTGATCTGCAATGTCACTAATGAATATGTTGAAGAGGATTGGCCCCAGAACTGAGCCCTGCAGGGCTCTGCTAGTCACCCTCCCTTCCACAGACAGAGTGCCATTTACTAATACTTTCTGAGTTCTCCCATGTCACCAGTTTCTGACCCAGTTTGTAACCTTGGGCCCAGTTCCCAGGTTCTCCAGTTTTATGACTAGTCTCCTGTGTGGAACGGAGTCAAAAGCTTTGCTGAAGTCCAGGTAAACCACATCCACAGCCCCACCCTGATCCACTGTTTTGGTGACCCAATTGAAAAAATCAATGAGGTTTGTCTGGCAGGACCTCCCTGCCATGAAACCGTATTGATTTTTGTTGAGCTGACCAGTTTGATCCCAAAAAGCTATGATTCTTCCTTCAGCAGGGACTCCATCAGTTTTCCCACAACTGACGTTAGACTAACCGGACAGTAGTTACCTGACTGTTCCTTGCTTCCACTCTTGTGGAGTGGTACTACTGTTGCACTCTTCCAATCTTCCGGCACCTCCCCACTCCTTAATGATTTGTTGAAGAGCACTGCTAAGGGGCCTGCCAGTTTCCTTCCTAGTTCTTTCAGTATTCTTGGGTGTATCCCATCTGGCCCCATAGCTTTATCTACCTTTAACTTGTCTATTTCCTCCAGGACCCTTTCCTCTGTGAAGGGACTTTTGTCTATTCCTTCAATTGGACACTTCTTTATACCTATTGTTGGTCTGTTACCATCTGTTTCCTGTGCGAAGACTGAGGAGAAGTACTCATTGAGTGCCTCTGCCTTCTCCTCATCTTGCTGTGTGATTTGTCCATCTTTTTTTGTGATTCTAACAATTCCCCCTTTGGTCTTCCTTTTTTCACATATTTACCTGAAGAAGGTTTTGTTACGCTTTTTGATATTTGTTTGTTTGTTTGTTTATTTTTATCTTGTATGACCAGTGAGCATAAAATGCCCATTTTCACTGGTGCCCAATCACTGCATAATTACAACACCATCTATAATACAAATAACATACAAAATCATACAATAAATGTATCAATTAAAACAACAGCATTTTGCTTCATTAGACATAAATTTTGCTAAAACACTCTTAAATAATGAGATGGTTACAGACTTTGTAATATTACAAGGCAAATCATTGTATAATTTAACTGCATAATATTGAAGTGAATTTTGAGTCATTGTACTTTTATAGAAAGGAATTTGAAATTTATAGCTAACTTGTGACCTTGTCCTAACAGAATTAAACAATCTTGGAAACATCTTACAAACAATACCTGGTAAAAATCCTAGATGTTTTTTTTGCAGAAATACTGCAGCACACATTCTAAATCTATCAACAAAGGACAGACACCCTAAAGTACTATAAAGAAAACAATGATGAGTTTTTTTTTCTGACCAGTGACAAATCGAATGATATTATGAAAAGTTGTTGTAAGCTTTGTTAGCATCCTATCTGAAGAAAAAAAATATATTAATAACCCATAATCGATAGCTGAAAACAAAAAGCTATGTGCCAATATTGCCCTAGTCTCATATGTTAGATATCTTTTTAGTCGATACAACATTCCTAATCTTTGATGTAACTTATTAATTTATGTATGTGTAATTCAAAAGATAAGTAACAGTCTATAGTTAGACCCCAAATAACATATTTCAGAAACCCTTTCAATTTTATTATCATAATTATCATTCAAGGTCAGCTCAAAATTTACTTTAGATCTAGGATTTTTGAAAACCATGCATTTTGTTTTAACATGATTCAACACTAAATTATGCCGAATAAACCAATTATGCAGTAGGCTAAAATCCTTTTGCAAATGCTGTTGTATAGATTGACAGGAATCTCCAATACATAATAAAACTGCATCATCTGCAAATAAAATAAGCTCAGTCTGATTACATACATTATGCAAAGAATTTAAAAAAAGAGAAAATAACAAAGGGCCCAAAACGGACCCTTGTGGGACACCACACACATCAAATTACCTTCATCAGACATTACACCATTAATAAAAGTTTTCTGCACCCT